>JAUDYJ010000001.1:148939623-151467123 GCA_030761175.1 Masticophis lateralis | reverse complement strand
AATGATGCCCAAGATCTTTACAGAGTTAATTGCCAAAGCTATGCGTCCATTCTGTAGGGTGTACTGTAGACGTACATTCCAGTTTCTTGTGGCATGAAAGACTGCTCCCACAAGTTCAAATAGCTACTGAAGTTTGATGAACAGGGAGGGAAACAAAGCCAGGGGAATACATCAATCTGTATCGTGAATCTCCCCGAATACCATAAAAAAGGACTGCACCATTTGGCAGTAATGTCCCTGTAGCAGGATGGGGAAATCATAATGGAATCATAATGTTATGCTAGTATAGACTTCTGCTGGCTCAAGGACTGGGAACTACCACTTTCTCCTAGTCCTGAAGAACAGTCTTGCTGCTTTCCTTGCAATCTAATTTGTTCCTCCTATCTGGAACATCCTATTTTCTTCACCAGAGCGTCCATATTCTTGTCTTTTTCCAAGTCCTTGGAGAACCTCTTACAGCCATCACCCCCTATGTTCTCTTTTTAGAAGTTATTTTGGTACCAGAGGGCTGACTGTCAAAAACATAGCATTGCCAAGATTGCTTTAACGTCTCTTTTTCTTTCTGTAGGTGTATATACCGACTGTGAAAGGTCTCTCATCCCATTAAAATCAGCAAAACAGTTGGTCAGAGATGATACCAGGCACTTGCCAGCTGGCAGCCTGGCGCAAAACAAATGACTAGAGCTTAGGAGAAGTTGAGTGCTTGCTCTCTGGGTGGAGCTTCCTCTGAACGAGAATAATTTCTCAGGTGTTTCTGGCATCCAGTCAATATTTGTCCACATAAATGAACTCCGGTGTGTAATTTGTGAAGTTGGAAGCACTTCTTTGCCCCTTGTGTTCATGAGCGTAACAATAGCTCCTATACCATGTGAGATACGAACTGTAATAGAGAAAGAGTGTCAACATTTCCTTTGCATTAATTACCTCATGGGAATGTTTATATCAGGGGTGAAATCCAGCAGGTTCTGACAGGTTCTGGTGAACCGGTAGTGGAAATTTTGAGTAGTTCGGAGAACCGGCAAATACCACCTCTGGCTGGCCCCAGGAGTGGGAAGGGAATGGGGATTTTACAGTATCCTTCCCCTGCCACGCCCACCGAGCATGCCCACCAAGTCACACTACGCCCACCAAACCACGCCTATAGAACCGGTAGTAAAAAAAATTGGATTTCACCAGTAGTTTATATCATACGCCCATGAATATTTTAGCATTTGATATTTTTTGTAAAAATTGAGGTGGGTGGGTAGGTGGTGGTCAATCTTGTTGGATTGACATTGGGGTAGTCAGGAGAAACATCTTCACCTCTTTCGCATATTATGTGAAAACAAGCGCATGTTTGCCATTGTAGAAAATCAAGGAGATGATTTTGAGGGAAACAGACAAGAACTGTAGAAACGTTCTCAAATCCCAGGAAATATAATGTTTGTAAGAGACTGAGAGGGGGTCCTTCCTTATTCACTGGGGTATAAGGAGGAGAGAGATAAAACACCATCAGACTTGCAAGATCTTGCCATTAAGGCCTATCTCAGTATTCAGTTCTAGTTCTAGGCTTGTCTAATCTTTCCTGATCTGGTCTTCTTCAGGGGCTGACATCAATCTTGTAAACCATATTGTGCTTTACCTCCTCTCCATCTCATACCCCAACTGAATCATGGAAGATTCTGCCTGAATATCTTCCAAACATAATCTTGTTTCTCAGGATTTACAGAACGTTTCTAACCCACTTCGCTTATATAACAGCTCTTGCTTATTTCCCTGAAGGTCACATCCCCGATTCTCTGCAGCCATGCTATTTATGCACACAATTATTGGAGCTATGGGAAGTTTCTCACCTGCCAAATAGCCGAGTCGGAAAAATGCACGCAGAGTTTCATTCTGCGTTTACTTTGGAACAATATATTCTATTAACTTTACAGGACTTGAAATGTGCTTAGACCACACATTTTTGCTCCAGTATCCATCTCTTCAGGTTTCCATGAAACTGCATTTGACTTTCAGTTAACCAGTGTACATCCAATTAAAAAAAAAAAAAAAAAGCCCTTTCGGAAGATGATCACTTCTGATTTTCACCACCTTAAATATTATTTACGTATTTATTTATTTTGTGATTTCTATAGCCTTAATTCGAATGCCCTAGGTGGGGTATAATTAAATCAAGGAAACACGCACTTCACCTTGAGATTAAAAATTGCCCAGAAATAATAAAAAAAATCTGTAAAAATCTAATGCATCATAGCCATTATTCAATTAAAATTATTTCAGGGTCAAATTCCTGTTGGAACGATTCTGGTTTGGCTAGTTTCCAAAATGCCTGTAACGCAGAGGCCATCTGTGCTGGTAAAAGCTGCTGAAAAGGCTGTGGTCTGGCCCATAACCCATGAACCTTCAGAAGACGGGCACCTGTAACAGGCATCTGTCAATGACCTGGCAGGTAGATGAGATTTTGATAAAATATTGCCTGTTATATGCCATCCTGTGAAGGGCTTTCAAGGTGGTATTTGAGAAAGACACTTGACCGGTCTTTGGGAATGGGAAAGAACAAACAAACCATTAAGGAGCGGGCTTTCTGAAAGATTATCCAGTTTTGAAAAAAAAAAAAGGAAAATGTGAGAAGAAAGCCAAATAACCTTGTCTTGATTTGTGTACTTTAAGATGGGGCAGAGAGAAACTCTGTCAGACTTTTAAGATTTGGTTATTCTATCCTACAACAATAAGGAACATTTTTATTGCTCTATTCTCTCCCCAATTTTGTTTAAAATCTATATGAAGCTGCTGGTGAGGTCATCTGTTGGCATCTTTATCACTTGGGACAACTAGGCAATACTATCAGGATTTTTTTCTCCGTATCTGGAGAATATTGGGGCTTGGATGGGGAAGAATAGATTGCTTCAATCCTAGCAAGACTGAGTGACTGTGGATTTTGGGCTCCTTTGAACCTGGGACTAGAGATTTTCTATAACTGGTTCTGGAGATGTTTTGGAGAATGTTCTGGAGATGTCTTCCCTACTCAGAACCAAATTGGGGATCCTCATTAACTCAGAGCTCCTGTTCAAATAGCTGGTAGTTGTTATGGCCAAAGAGGGCCTTTGCATAACTCTTTCTTGTGGGTCTTCCCATTTGAACTAATGCAGGACACTCTATATTGGGTTACCCTTGAAGTCATCCTGAAGCTCCAGTTGGTCCAGAATACAATAACACAGTCAGCAGGTATACCTCAGTATGCTGATGTTCTATCACTACTTTGTGAACTGCACAGGCTTCCAGTACCGCTTCTGGATGTAATTCAAGTTGCTAGTTGTGACGTACAAAGCCCCATATGACTCAGATCTGTTATTTGTGAAACCACCTGTCTCCATGTCCCTGTCCTAAATGCTCTCATAGGATAAGCATGTTCCAGGTCCTCTTCTTGAGTAACAGCCAATGGCACCTAAGAGATTTGCATTTTCTGTTGAGGCACCTGCCCTTTGAATTACATACTAGAACAGAGGTCCCCAACTTTTCTGGCTCTGCAGTGGCTGCAGCGGTGGGGGTGATGGGTGGATGGGATCGC
Source organism: Masticophis lateralis (assembly GCA_030761175.1). Classification (NCBI taxonomy): domain Eukaryota; kingdom Metazoa; phylum Chordata; class Lepidosauria; order Squamata; family Colubridae; genus Masticophis; species Masticophis lateralis. Next base: position 151,463,573 of record JAUDYJ010000001.1, on the reverse strand, counting down.
TTCGTGTGCTCACTTGCCATTTGTGTGGCCCAGTTCCCAATGGACCACAGAATGATAGCTGTTTGTGAACCAGGGTTTGGGGATCCTTGAAGTGGAGGACATGGAATAAACTATTTAAACTATTCTGGACTGCTAAACCTGTCTAACAGCAAGAGGAGTTCCATAATGAAAATAAACGGTGACTTCGTCTTGCTGGATATGTTGAAGGATAGAGAGCCATCCATCAAGAATTCTTTAATTTGTATTCTTGCATTGAGAAGAAGGTTGATCTCAATGGCCCAAATGCCAACTATTCTTGCAATGTTATCAAGTGAATTGAAAAGCCTTACAGAACAGCATAATAAATCATAGACATTATAAGTATAGATATTATAAGTAACAAAATCCTAAACAAAGCTAGAATCCTAATTGTCCTCTAAATGGAATTTTGGGTCTGAAGGCAAGAGAAGGAGGAGGAGGAGGAGGAGGAGGAGGAGGAGGAGGAGGAGGATCTTTTAGCACATCTATTTCAAAGCCCAGTTCATCATCATAAAAAAACAATGAGATTTGTAAAGCAGATTATTTTCTGGCACTAGTCTATCAGACAAAATAAAAATTTTGATATTGACTTGAAAAGGGTAGCAGGTGAATGAAAGGAGAAAACTAGCAAATGAAGATTGGACAGGAGAGTGCATTATAGTTGAATTCTCCCAGCTTTGTGAGAACAATTGTAGATTTATTTCCCCCTATTTGCCTGTCTAGAACTGCTGATGTTGGATGTTCTGCATGTGAACAGAGTGGCAACAGGGGGATTCTGATATATGCTGATCAAAGTCAAAAGATGCAGTTTTATAAATTCTGTAGAGATTTATTTATTTTTTAACTTGGTCCCTCTGGGTAATTTCAAGGAGCTTTATGCATTTTTAAAGCCTTCCATCTTCTTTGGCTCGGCAGGAAATTATATTATTTTTATGTCACCATAGGGAGCTGACTGTCAATGAATAAACTGTAAATAATGTAATGCCTTTAATGAATAACCACAGCCAAATCATGCTGAAAAGCAGACTGTGGCAAAAGATTATCACTGGACAATGGTTAATTGCTTGACAACAAGGCAATGTGTGGATTAGAAAGTCCAGTAGTTCATAGAGGAACGGGATTTTTCTGCAATTCATTAATTTTGGCTCTTCTCTTTTATTTGAGACAAGCAAGAACAATGGGAAATGGAACTTTTCGTTTTGGCTTTGGTGAGATACAATTTAGTTCCACTGGAATTTTTTTTCCCAATGCACACTGTTACCTGCTATGTTTCTTATTATTTCCACTCCCCACCAGGTGTAATTACCCAAGATTAGAGAGAGATCAGAGATTCAGCAGGCTTCTGTGCTTTCAGCACCAGGCAATGAACGGTTGTGTCCTAGTGCTAAAATCCCAGGTGCAATCAGGTGTTTTGAACATCACTTGATGACTAATATATCTTCAGCAATAAACAAAGGGTACAGTTCTAAGATGTAGATAAGGCATCAGCATTTATTAGAGTGGGCCAAATGACAGAGACTACAAGACTTTAAGGACCGACCAGGACCCATTTCTATTCTTCTCCTGCTTTTCCACCTTAGTACCCCCTCATTCAGGGGTGAAATCCAGCAGGTTCTGACAGGTTCTGGAGAACTGGTAGTGGAAATTTTGAGTGGTTCAGAGAACCGGTAGCAGAAATTTTGAGTAGTTCGGAGAACCGGCAAATGCCACCTTTGGCTGGCCCTAGAGTGGGGTGGAAATGAAGATTTTGCAGTATGCTTCCCCCAGGAGTGGGGAGGGAATTGAAATTTTGCAGTATCCTTCCCTTGCCACACCCACCAAGCCACCCCCACAGAACCGGTAGTAAAAATATTTGGATTTCACCTCTGCCCTCATTGCTCAGTAGAATAGTTGGAGTAGCCAGTGTTTACTATCAGAATGCCTCTTGTTTTGCAACACTACATGTAGCAGTTCCTGCTGCCACTTTGCTAATTACTTTTTTGCTCTACTGAAGACCAGGATGAGTGCTTGCAGTTGTTGCCTGGCATATTTTTAGGAGGTGCAGGATGGACAGCAAGCAGGCCATGGCAGGGGGAAGTTAGGGAAATCCCAACATCTGCCACACTTATAAGATGACTTCCTGACTAAGGTAGTTCCTGATATGAAGCTAAGGGGAAGGCTGAAGACTCTTCTCAGATCTGATGCCTGTCCTAGAACAAATTATCAAAGCAATCAGCCAGGTAACATAATAATGTAATGATACGGATTGGTGTTTCATAGCGCACCAGGACAAAAGCAAATGAACCATAAAATATTGCATTCTTATTTCTGAATATCTGAAGGGAACAAGAGAATGCTTTACAGCATCCCCACTTTGTAATATTTGCATTCTCATCCCATTACATAATGGAGTAAAAAAAAATCAATTCAACCAATTGCCCTCCCTCTGAGAATCATTTCACTGTTGCTGAAGTGGCATATTAGTTTTTTCTACCAGGCTGGAAGATCAATTCCTGAGTTACAGCAAAAGGGTAATATGCCTAGTGTCTAGTTTATCATTTCCCCGCCCTCCCCACCAAATGCTTTGGCTTAAAATAGTTATTACACTGATTTACTACAAAATGGCAAAAAGAAAATGTGCTAAAATGGCAAAGGGTTTGTCTTCATTATGGCCAATGAGATAGAATTAGCTCTGCCACTAATGAGATGGTACCTAGCTTTCAAACTAAATGCATTTAGCCATAACTGTGTATATAGGATTTCGATTAAGGTCAAAACTCTTACCTAACCATGGGCAACGTGAGTGAGGAAACGTGAATTTGCTGCAATAACAGAAAGTGGGATGAGTTGATTATAACTAGTTTGTTTGTCCTTTCGTGTTTCTTTCATGTTTCAAAGAACAGCTGGGGAGAAATGATTGAAAATGGACCCACGACTGCTTTACTGTTGAAAACCACTAGCCTCTTCAAAGGCACAGGAGTATTTTTTTTTAAAAGGGGGAAGGGTTAAATGTATCAAATGTTAATGCTATTACCTTTACCTCATTTGAATAATTAATTGTTAGATCTTTAAGGGGTCTTCTTTGCATCTATTAAGTGAAAGCGATAATGGTAATTGCCCTGGGTAATTTTCTTGTCTGCCATATCCTCTTGACGTTAAAGATGTCCTTAGTTGTTCCAATTTTAAACTCGTGTTTTCTCTCCTTCCCTGACAAAATTTTGGTTGCACCTGTATGCTTAGCATGCTTCACTGATGACATGGTTGCTGAAATGGTCTGGAATCGGGCTCTGCCTAGTTCCTATTGGCTACTTTAGGCTACTGCTGGGACATCCCATTCATTCTGGTTGTTGGGAACTACCTTCCAAATTGTTTAAAGTTCAGGGGTCTCCAATCTTGGCAACTTGTGGATTTGTGGACTTCAAATCCCAGAATTCCTCAGCCAGCGCATGCGCTGGCTGAGGAATTCTGGGAGTTGAAGTCCACAAATCCACAAGTTGCCAAGGTTGGAAACCCCTGTTTTAATATGATGCTGAAGAAGAAAGAAGCCATCAGGCTTCTACAGAGATGGGGTTTTTTTTGTTTGTGTTTTGCATAGCGCCTGATGAGTATTTTTCACAGTTCTTGAGTGGTGTTTTATAAGCTTTTCATTAATATGGGTTTATGGGTCATTTGGAGAGTTCTGGAACAGAAAGTAGCTTTCAATGGAGACTAGAAAAAATGGATTCTGCCAGCTGCATATTGTTAATTTGTCACCATCGGGTGGCTTAGAGGACCACTGGTTCTTCGGCCAAGAATGGATTTAGTCTGGCCATACCTTTTATTGTGTTTTTTTGGGGAAGGATGCTCTTTCTAATGTCTTCTCCAGTTTGAGTTCTCATTGCAAGGTTAGACCTAGATTTCCTGACTGCTGATTGCCGGTCCTATAGCATTGCTTTGTAGCTCAATTTCAAAAAGCAGTTCCCTCCCTGCCTTCTGCTTCGCTTCACCCCTCTCCTCTGTGCTTCTCAGCAGATGGCCTGCCCTGTGTTCAGAAATAACTCAACTGACAGGTCACAGTTGTGCCAAGCTGGAACATCAGGGGTGCTCTCTTCTGCTTCCTCCCACACACCTCTTGGTGCCTGTGTAATCTATTAGCTGGCAACTTGACAGCTGTCTAAACTTGCCACTCTAACCAGCCTCCCACTATGCTTTCTCTCTCTTCAGGAGAATGATTGGTGGCTGTTTCCCCACTGGTAGGTATTGGAGAATCTAAACTGGGAGAAGCTACCAAGACTTGTCCTTAATTTGCCCTGCAATAGGAAGGTGTGACTGACCTTTTGCCAGTCCTATTCCCACTGCAATTTAGGGATCAGACACAGGACAGCTCAGTTTATGGCAGCATACTTCTCTTGTGAATAACACTTCAATGTGATCATGACTTGCCTACAGATAATCTCCATTCCTCCACACTTTAATTGAGTCTGAATTTTAAACTGACACAGCAGAACAGTAGCAACCAAGCTTATCTCATGAGCCTGTTTTCCAAGACTCGTGAACAGAAGAAGATATTTCAGAGGAAATCAGAGACATAGGAGTTTGGGTCAATAGAGGCCATGGGAAATGTCATAAAAGTTAAGATGGAAATCAAGTTGATACTGTTGAAGTGTCAAGGCTCCGACTAATGAACCCAAGCAAATCAGAACTCTGAGAGTAGGAGCCTTCTCAAAAGTCTTATTTATTGAGTACATCATATCGGCACAGTTTCAAAGGAAAACCAATTCTAAATCTTTCCCGCCGTTTCAGTATAATTAAAGTAGGAAAGTGACCCCAAGTGTCACAGGTTATGTTGGCTAATTGGGTTAACTGGCAGGCTCTCCAGGCACTCCTTCCCCAATCTTATCCGTTGCCAGTAAAGATGATCTTGGTTCTCATGAGAAAGCTCTCTGTTGTATCTAGTAAGGTATTCCAACCTTCTTCCCCCTCTGTGTGGCAACTGAGGAACAGAAAAATGGCTGCTGCCAGGTTTGCTTTGAAGTTGACATGAAGTCGTATTGTTTTAAACATATACATATACATATACATATACATATACATATACATATACATATACATATACATATACATATACATATACATCAGTGGTGAAATGTAACATTTGTTATCAGTTCTGTGGGAGTCGCTTGGTGTGTGTGTGGGGTAATATGACTGAGTGGGTGTGGCCAACTTTTTTTTTTAACTTTTAAAACCATTTTTTCTCTTGGCCGAAGAGGTTGTTAAAAAAATGCTTTAAAAATGCTTTAAAAAGCCTCTGACAATCCCAGCTGACTTGACTTCTTTTAAGCCTCTGAAGTTCGCAGCTGACTTGCCTGATCGGCAGAGGCTTTGTCTTTTTTTTAAAAGCCTCTGATGATCCCAGCTGAGTTGTCTGATTGGCAGAGGCATAACTTGCATGCTGTATGAGTTTAAATTTGAGGATTTTGGAGTAAGATGGATATTTAATTGATTTGTCATTGAATATGTTTAACTAATTAGTGAAATTGCTATAAATGGATCACTTTTAAAATAAGAGATAAGAATATAAATAATTGATGAAGTAATAGAATTGCAATAATGAATTATTTAAGTCACTATGAAGAAATGATAAAATGTAGGGATGTTTAAAAATTGAAAATAAGATCTAGAAATAAGAAGTATACATACTTAATTGGTTTCTACCAATAGGTTGATTATTTGGAATAGTTGATAAGAGAATCATTGATGATTAGAATAATAGAATTTAAGGAGATAATTGGGGATTGTATTATGTTATGTGAATTTAAATTTAGGGATTCAAATTTTAAGGAGGGAAAAGAAAAATTCAACTATAATAGGATGAGAAGTTAAGATAAAGGGCAATATTGGTTTCTTAAAATTAGAGAGAATAAATGCTATGAGAAAAATTGATAAAATTGTGTTAAAGATGAACAAAAAGCTGTACAAATTTAAGACCGGGCCAATATTCTGTTCAGAAAAGATGTATTGTATGTTTGTTTCTGTGTTCAAAAACAAACAAAAACAAAACAAAACAAACAAACAAAAGAACACTTTACTACAAAAAAAAAAAAAGAAAAGAAAAGAAAAAAAAAGAATCGAGCCTAACTTTGAAGTAATTTCTTGGCCAATCATCTCGTTTTTTGGCCATTGCCAAAAATGGTTTTGGCATTGGTTTCTTCAGACGGTTTGCCATTGCCTTCTTCAGGGATATTTTTTGACCTCCTGGTCTAGTCTTCAACTCTGGCATTCCAGGAAGGTTGTCCAGATAGTAGGCAGGCCCAAACCTGCTCACCTTCCAAGCCCAGACAAGTGCTGCTACACTTCTGGGTTTAGGATAGGAATAGCATTCCCAATCACATCTCCCAATCAAGGGAAGGGGGACGGAAAACCTGGTCCTATGCATTTGTATGACACAACTCTACTTCATTTCAATCAATCCCAACAAAAAAAATATGTAAAAACTCCTCTAAACTCCGTTGAAGATGTTACCTAGCCTGGTAATGAAACATTTGGAAACCAACCCACAAGCTCGGAGAATGAACCTTCATCTTCATCTTACATCCGAGCTACAGATATTCACCTCTATTGTATAAGTAAAACTCTCAGCTACTCAGAAGATGCCCGTTGACATAAATAATAGCTGCTTTAGTTTACCACTTTGTTACAAGTTGGAACAATGGCTGGTCAATTAATTAGATCACTCAACCTGGAAATCATGCTGTTTTGTTTCTAAATGAGGCATTGACATTTCTTGTTTTCTTTTGAAATATTAAATGCCATTTAAACCAGGTTGCTGATGGCAGGTTAAATCTCCTGGAATATACCATGCAGAGAGTGTTTTCAGACTTGACTCTACAAAAAGTAGCAGAGATAAAGGGGTTTAGATCTGCCTTTTTTCTACTGATGTTGAGAAATGTTTTCATGGAGCTGCTAAACTAAATGGCACTACTGTTTCACTGCAATTTCTGACCAATCTCATTAATTTGGTCCTGGGAGCTATTGGCTGCAACCATCAAAAGTTAAGGCAGGATGGATTCCTCTGCCAGTCTATTACGGAATTTGAATATAAAGAAAATCAAGTTTCATCACATGAACTAGCTTTTCCGGAAGATCACAGAGGCATATTTATTTATTTATTTTCCACTGTTTTTACTTTTTACAAATAACTTAAGGCGGCAAACATATCCAACATATCTTCCTCCTCCTATTTTCTCCACAACAACAATCCTATGAGGTAAACTGGGCTGAGAGAAAGTGGCTGGCCCAGAGTCACTAAGATGGCTTACATGCTAAGATGGGATTTCAACTCACTGCCTTCCATTTTCTAGCCTGGTGCCTTAACCACCGAAGCAAACTGGCTCTATCTCATAAAACATAAGGCTACCAAATTAATTTATAAATTTACAAATAGTCAGACAACCATTGCAAGGTAGCCTAGATTTTGCAGCCCAGATCTGGTATCCTCACAGCTCTTTATCTCTTTAATCATGACCTCAATTTTAATTGAATCACTTTTGTAATTTACTAAAGAAAGTCATGTGTGAATTGCTGAAGAAATACTCTGTTAATCATTGGTTTTAGACAACAAAGATAATTGAGAGTTTTGATTGTTCTTTCATATTTTTATATATTAAACCATCTATGCAGTTCTAATTTGTACAAAATATGTCCAAGGTACAGGTATTCCTCGACTTACCATAAGTTCATTTAGTGACTATTCAAAGCAGTGGTGAAATCCAAATTTTTTTACTACCGGTTCTGTGGGCATGGCTTGGTGGGTGTGGTGTGACTTGGTGGATGTGGCTTGTGGGCGTGGCAGGGGAAGGATACTGCAAAATCTCCATTCCCACCCCATTCCAGGGGAAGGATACTGCAAAATCTCCATGGCCCCACTCTGGGGCCAACCAGAGGTAGTATTTGCCGGTTCTCCGAACTACTCAAAATTTCCGCTACCGGTTCTCCAGAACCTGACAGAACCTGCTGGATTTCACCCCTGATTCAAAATTACAACAGTGTTGAAAAAAGGAACTTATGACTGTTTTTCATACTTACAACATTGCAGCAGCTCTGTTAGTCACTTGATCAAAATTCAGTTGCTTGGCAACTGGTTCATATTTATGACCGTTGCAGTGTCCCGGGGTCATGTGATCTCCTTTTGCGACCTTCTGATGAGCAAAGTCATTGGGGAAACCAGATTGACTTAACAACCATGTTACTAAATGAACAGCTGCAGTGGTTCACTTAACAACTGTGGCAAGAAAGGTGGTAAAATTGGCCGAAACTCACTTAACAAATCTTTCACTTAGCAACATAAATTTTAGACTCATTTGTGGTCGTAAGTCGAGGACTACCTGTACACATGGATTCAGGACTGTATAAATTGGTAAGCTAAACTAGATTTAAGGCTGAAACAGTTTGATGATTCATATTTATTTTCATTTATTTTCATTTTCATGCATCATCATGGTCACAGAAATAGGACCATATTGATCAGTGGTGAAATCCAAATTTTTTTACTACCGGTTCTGTGGGCGTCGCTTGGTGGGTGTGGTGTGCAGTGATAGGATTCCAGTAATTTAACAACCGGTTCTCTGCCCTAATGATTTCTTCTAACAACCAGTTTGCCAAACTGCTCAGAAAGTTAACAACCGGTTCTCCCAAAGTGGTGCGAACTGGCTGAATTCCACCACTGGTGGTGTGGCTTGGTGGGTGTGGCAGGGGAAGGATTTTGCAAAATCTCCATTCCCACTCCACTCTGGGGCCAGCCAGAGGTGGTATTTGGCGGTTCTCCAAATTACTCAAAATTTCTGCTACTGGTTCTCTAGAACCTGTCAGAACCTGCTGGATTTCACCCTTGATATTGATGCATTCCATACAAACCTAAGAACTGAATTCTATATGTGCAGATAAAAATGCACTCTACAATATTAGAAAAGTTGAGGAAAGTACAGTTTTCCTTTCAGTTGGTGAAGAAGGCAACTATTTTGTGCAATAATCAGTGAGGTTTTAAAGACTGCATTATCCCAGTTTCAGATTTCTCCCTCAATAGCTTCTGGCTTCAGTATCTAGAACAGCCTTTCCTAACTTGGTGCCCTCTTGATATATTGCAATTCAAATTGCTAATGAAAGCTGAAGTCCCAACAGTTTTTGAGTGCATTAGGTTGAGTAAGAACCATTTAACAAACTAGGACAGTTAGTCAGGACAGTTAGACTCTCTGAACTTTGCCAGAAGTCATCTTCATCTCGTCCGTTTACCAATGTACTCTACCGTTGAACTTCTTGCGCTGCGAGACTCCCCCTTCTCGCAGGTCTGGCCCTCCACGTTATCGAGGGCCTACCTCGATGACAGGTTTTGGAACCCAGAGAGGTGGCATGGGGTTGAGGGGTTTTTAATGTAAATTTTTATCTAAACTTTTAAGGGGTTCCGGGAGGGGGGAGGGTGGGATAGTGGGTATGGGGGATAACCCACCAAGGGGAGGGCTGGGTCGGGCCGTAAAATGTGGCGGGGGGAGTGTGGGACCCGGGGTCAAGGAGGGGGTTAGAGCGCATCCGGATAGTGTTCTAAACATCAATACTGAAGGTGGGAGGGGTAGATATGGCAGGAGCAGGGGGCCACATCGTGTTAGGGGAGCACGCGCCCGCTGTCTACGAGCGGTGGTGTGCTCCGGCCCCCAAGGCTCCTCCCGTTCCCTAGGTTGCATAGACCCTCAGGGCCCGGGCCTTCGGCTGATGCTGTGCAATGCCAGGTCCGCAGTAAATAAAGCCCCCCTCATCTGTGAGCTTGTTCAGGAGGGGGGTGCAGACCTGGCAGGTGTTACGGAGACCTGGTTGGGCCAGGAGGGGGGGTGCCCCTCATTGAAATGTGCCCGCCGGGCTTCCAAGCATTCCATCAGCTGAGGCCACAGGGGAGGGGAGGGGCGGGGGGTTTGCGGTTTTTATTAGAGAAGGTCTGAAACCGAGGGAGGCCACTGTTCCTCAGACGGCTGGCTGTGAATCCCTCCTTGTGAAATGGGGTCATGGGTTTCAGATGGGTTTGCTGATCACGTACCTGGCTCCCTGCCACGTGGCAGCAGCCCTGCCCGAGCTTCTCGGCGTCATCGCCGCGGTGGCGGTTGATACTCCCAGGTTTATGGTCATGGGGGATTTCAACTTGCCGTCCATGGGGGAGACATCTGAGGTGGCCCGGGAGTTCATGGCTTCCATGACAGCTATGGACCTGACCCAGTTAATTCATGGCCCTACCCACACGGGGGGAAACACACTGGACCTGGTTTTTGTCTCTGGACAGTGGCTGAGAGATCTTGATATAGGGGATATAGTCATTGAACCCTTGTCATGGTCAGATCACTCTCTCCTTTGTTTCAACTTTCGGACCGCAACACCCCATCACAGGGAGGCAGAGCCGGTAAGATGGTTCCGCCCCAGGCGCCTGATGGAACCTGACAGGTTCCAGATGGAGCTTGGGCCATTTCCTGAGGCTCTGGCACACGCCTCGACTGGAGACCTAGTGGCCGCCTGGGATAGGGCGGCCGCTGGAGCTCTGGATCGGGTCGTGCCTTTGCAGCCTCTAACCCGGCGCCGATCTCACTTGGCTCCTTGGTTTACTGAGGAGCTGAGGGAGTTGAAGCACCGGAAAAGATGCCTAGAGAGTAGTTGGAGGGCCAGTCTTTCTGAATCTGACCGGACACTGGTAAGATCTCATATTAGGACTTACCTAGTGGCAATAAAAGCAGCGAATGTAGCTATTTTGCTGCTCTTATTGCGTCATCAGATAATCGCCCGGCCGCCCTGTTTAGGGTGACCCACTCCCTGCTCCATCAGGAAGCGCGGGAGGACCCCTTGGGAGGGTAGAGCCGAGGATTTTGTTCAATATCTGCATGACAAAATCACTCAGATTCGGGAAGATTTGGACTCCGACTGGGTGGTCTCAGGGGAAGGTACCGGGGCAGGTCTTGAGAATGTTATCTGGGATGAGTTTGATCCTGTGACCCCTGAGGACGTGGACAGGATCCTGGGTGGACTGAACGCGACCACGTGTTTATTGGACCCGTGTCATTCCTGGTTAGTGCTGGCTTCCCGGGAAGTGACACGAGGCTGGCTCCAGGGGATTATAAAGGCTTCATTGGGGGAGGGTGTCTTCCCTGCCGCCTTGAAAGAGGCGGTAGTGAGGCCTCTCCTCAAGAAGCTCCCTGGACCCGGCAATGTTGGTAAATTATCGTCCGGTCTCCAACCTTCGCTTTGTGGCGAAGGTTGTTGAGAGCGTGGTTGCGAAACAGTTCCCCCGGCACCTGGATGAAACGACGTATCTAGATCCGTTCCAGTCAGGCTTCAGGCCCGGGTACAGCATGGAAAAGGCATTGGTTGCGTTGGTTGATGATCTCTGGAGGGCTCGGGACAGGGGATGCTCCTCTGTCCTGGTCCTGTTAGACCTCTCAGCGGCTTTTGATACCATCGACCATGGTATCATGCTGCACCGGCTGGTAGAGATGGGGGTGGGAGGCACGGTGTTGTGGTGGTTCTCCTCCTATCTCTCCGACCGGTCGCAGTCTGTGTTGGCAGGGGGGCAGAGGTCGACCCCGAGGCCCCTTATATGTGGGGTGCCACAAGGATTGGTCCTCTCGCCTCTCCTGTTCAACATTTATGTGAAGCCGCTAGGTGAGATCATCCATGGTTTCGTGGTGAAGTACCACCAGTACGCTGATGACACCCAGCTGTACATCTCTACCCCAGACCACTCCAACGATGCCCCTGAAGTGATGTCCCGGTGCCTGGAGGCCCTGCGGACCTGGATGGAGAGGAACAGGCTCAGGCTCAACCCATCCAAGACCGAGTGGCTGTGGTTTCCGACTTCCCGATATAGTCAGTTGGCGCCATCACTTACTATTGGGGGCGAATCACTAGCCCCCACGGAGAGGGTTCGGAACTTGGGTGTCCTCCTGGACTCATGGCTGTCCTTAGAAGGGCACCTGACGGCCGTGGCCGGGAGGATTTTCTATCAGGTTCGCCTGATCCACCAGTTATGTCCCTTTCTGGATCGGGACTCCTTACTCACGGTCACTCACGCCCTTGTCACTTCCTGTCTAGACTACTGTAACGCTCTCTACATGGGGCTCTCCTTGAGGAGCACCCAGAGGCTCCAACTGGCGCAGAGTGCGGCCGCGCGGGTGGTAATGGGAGCGACATGGCGTTCCCATGTGACACCTCTCCTGCGCGAGCTGCACTGGCTCCCAGTGGTCTTTCGGGTGCGCTTCAAGGTTTTGGTTACCACCTTCAAAGCGCTCCATGGCTTAGGACCTGGGTACTTGCAGGACTGCCTACTACCACCAATAGCCTCCCACCGGCCGGTACGCTCTCATAGAGAGGGGCTCCTCCGGGTGCCGTCAGCAAAGCAGTGTCAACTGGCGGCCCAGTTGGGGGCACCTACTATCTGGAACGAGCTCCCCCCGGAGATACGGAGATACGGAGGATCCTGGATCTGCGCACCTTCCGCCGCGCTCTTAAGATCTTTTTGTTTCACCAGGCGGGCCTGGCCTAACGTCTCTTCTTTTTTAGCATTAAATTTTAATCTGTTTTAAACTATGTGGGGTATTGTAATTCTGTCTGGGCCAAATTTATTTAATTTGATTTTAGTTGGGTTTTAAATTTTGTATACATGTATTTTTATTGTTGGCTGTACACCGCCCTGAGTCCTTCGGGAGTAGGGCGGTATATAAATCCAATAAATCTAATCTAATCTAAATCTATTTAATTCTCACTTATTCAGGCCCTGTCCAGAAGTGCTGTTTGATTCTTTCTTTTTACTACTGGAAAGCTGACTTTGTTAATCTAATAACTGGTAGGATTGTGGTACAAGGAAAGATGCCCCTTGGATCCTTTGCCCATGAATACTTCCCAAATCACTTCTCTTTCCATTACAGGTAGTCCTCGGTTTACAACAGTTCATTTAGTGACCATTCAAAGTTACAACAGCATTGAAAAAAGAGACATGAACATTTTTCATACATATGACCCTTGCAGAATTCCCATGATCAACATGTTCGAAATTCTGATGCTTGGCAACTGATTCATATTTATGACGATTTGCAGTGTCCTGGGGTCATGGGATCCCCTGTTGCCACCTCTGACAAGCAAAGTCAATGTGAATCCAGATTCACTTAACAGCTGTGTTACTGTACTGCAGTGATTAACAAATGTGGCAAGAATATTCATAAAAAGGGCCAAAATTCACTTAAGAAATTTCTCACTAAATTTTGGGCTCCATTGCGGTTGTAAGTCGAGGACTACCTGTACTGGTATTCACACTGAGAGGAATGCTTCCATCTGGTATTTTCTTTCCATTCTGCCTACCAAGACGAATATTACAAATGGATCTGTGACAATAGGGAAGTTTAAAGCCTCTCTCCTCTGTGTCATTCCAATTTTGCTCAGGAGATATGAATTCATTATATAAAGGGGGAAATTCTATACCAGGGGTGTCAAACTTGATGTCAGGGTTCCAAGTAACACATCCAATGAAAGAAGACTCCGAGGCTCGAAGTTCCTTAAAGTTCCATTTTAGAGATGTCATATTGGCACATCTGGGATGTCATATTGGCACATCTGGGAAAACCCAAATCTGAAAGCTTCCAGGTTTTCCCCACCCAAAAGAAAGTCCAAGTCCTACATGTCCAGCACCTACATGTCCATCACATGGCCCAATCAAAACATTGTCCCAACTGGAGATGCCTCCCAGTTCCAGCCCTCCAGGTGCAGGGCAAAGTGTCCTTGACTCTCTGAGAAAGGAATGTTATTTTGACTATATATCACCCTAACTCCATACAATTCCCCCCCTCTCAGTTTCCTATAGTAGTAAATGTGGCAGGCCTGAAGATCCAACAAAAAAGAAGGCTTTCAGGCCTGACACTCAATTTCATTGAGGGCTGCATCAGGGTTGTGTTTGACCTTGGAGGGCCGTGTGTGTGTGTGTGTATGTGCCCGGGGTGGGTGTGGCCATGGTGGGCATTTGACACAGGCTCAAGATGCATTTCTCCCCTTCTTTTCTTTCATTCAACAGTTCTTTGCTCTAACCATTTTCTTATCTCTTCTACCAGATATTACTAGCAAACATTTATTACTTATTCTTCATACTCCACTGAACAATGGCTGAATGCATCTGATGCAAGGTACAGAATTCATGGCTTTTGCATGATAATATCATGAAATATACAGTATGAGGTCATTTTAACTTCTACTGAATGACTATGCATGTAGCTCAAGACATTTCAATTATTTGAAAAAACAGTAAAATGGAATGCTGGAACAACATACTCCTGAAACAATTTCAAGTATGCTTCCTGAACCAAAGTATGTTGTATTTAAGGCAGGGGACTAGGAACAAGAAGTCTTTCTTTAGATATAGAAGCTGACTGGGTGATTCTGAGCCTAACGCTTTCCTCAGTCCTAAACTGGGAAATCAAAAAACATCAATCCACCAGCCTTCTTTTGATTTATATGGTAGATTATGGTTTATAACTTTCAAGAAAGAAGCTTGGATCCTGCAGTAGATTTATTTGGGATGATGATAATGATTGATGATTGATGATTGATAATAATGATATTCCAGGTACCAAAATTCTGAAAGGCAATTTATACTTAAACCAAGATCTACAGTCTGAAAGATAATCATTGGTATTAGTGAATCTCTCTCTAGCCATGGAGGATAGGAAATAGACCTACAAAAAGTTAATTGAGATGACATCTATGCAGTACTGAGTGAGAAAACCTAAGAATGGTTTTCTCACTCAGTACTGCATAGATGTCATCTATGCATCTACTTTATAATAAAGTAATCCAGCACAATACTGAATTATACCCCTTCTAATGGCATAGGGAGCATTTTCATTATTATCCAGAAAATAGGTGTATTGTACATGAGTGGGCAGACACCCACCTGAAGGAATGAAATGAATGGTTGATCAGAGAACTGATAATATTCAACTTCTCTATCTTGGCTTGACTGAAATCTCATGACAAAACAGAACTATGTTGCTAACAAAAGCCGGCCTATTTTCAGTGTAATAGAGATAGAATATTCTGTTCATTTGTTTTCTTCCATTTCAATGAAACAACAGCATATTTCAAGAATAGAGGGATGCCAGTTGAATTTATAACAGTAAACAAACAGGTAACTGGAATCAGCTTTCAAAGGAGCTGCATGAACTTTGCAAACATTATGGCTTTTTAACCTTGGAGAGTCCTTTACTCATGCTAAAGAATTTTGAAAATATCCCTTCCCTGTATTCTGGGTAGACCTACAATCACTTTTGAGGTTCATGAATCTTGAACTCCAGATGTTTATTCACAAGCCTAATTAATCAAGTGTAGAACTTTATAAACACATCTTATATTTAATGTTCCTTATGTTGAAATTTTTACTCCGTAGCAAGAAAATACTCAGATGTACAATCCTGACTGAAAATATCTAATCTAATCTAATCTAATCTAATCTAATCTAATCTAATCTAATCTAATCTAATCTAATCTAATCTAATCTAATCTAATCTAATCTAATCTAATCTAATCTAATCTAGAGTTCATTTGATAACAACCACTTCTCTCCACATACCATTTCTAACCTTATGACAAACCTGTCAAATAGTTTTGACTAAGGAGAAAAAAATTTAGTCAAGGCCTCAAGCAAATGTCACATCTGTCGGGTAACATTAATCTCTAATAATCTTAATTATTAGATTTGGTTGAAAACACATTAATCATGTACAGTAGGCAATCTAGAATTCCAGTGCGGAAAATGGGGAGACTGTATAACCCTCCCTCCAAATACAAGAAAGTAAAAGAAAAATTGGAGACAAACGAAGGCAAGTTACATAAGGATTTAGGAAGACAGAATAGTTTCCTGAGACAGCTTTGTTCCCTATGCCTATCTGGTAAACTGCAAGATTCATTTTTCTCACCATATACATTATACATCCAAACTAGACTGTGTTGTTTCTCAGTGTCATGTAATATATGTGGGTATATGCATAATTTTGTACTTATTTATTTATTTGTTTGTTTGTTTATTTAGTCGTGTTTATGTAGTGTATATTGAAGGTGATAACCCTTTGAGAGCTGTATGCAACGAAATTTCATTTTAATGTATGCCAGTTAGTGTACATTCAAAGTGACAATACAGTTATTCTAAGTCTAAGTTAAGAAGGATACATCGCAACTTAGCCAATAGTGGCTGATTTCAAGGAGCAAGGTGGTAGGTTAGATTGGGGAAAATAGCAATAGCAATAGCACTTAGACTTACATACTTACATACCACTTCATAGTGTTTTACAGCACTATGATGTGATATATGTATGTATGTATGTATGTAGGTAGGTAGGTAGGTAGGTAGGTAGGTAGGTCTTTGGTTATTCGGATCTTCTCCTGCGTAAAATTGGAAGTGTCTTGGCGACATTTTGACGAAGTCTCATTCGTCATCTTCAGGCTGGTGTTTTCGGCTTCGTGCTTCTAGGAGCAATGATTCTTCTAGGAGAATCATTATATATCATTATATATATCATATATATATATAAATATATATTTATATATAAATATATATTTATATATGATATATATAAATATATATCATATATAAATGAGGATCTGGATCCTCATTTTACTAGCCCTAAAAGGATGGAAGGCTGAATCAACCTTGAACTGGTCAGGATCAAACTCTTGGCAGTGGGCAGAGTCAGCCTGTAATACAGCATTCTAACCACTGCCCCGTCACGGCTCAAAATATGTCCTTGTGTGTTCATTCCAAAAGAAAACAATGGCAAACATAATGCTGCAAAGAATGATATATGGCTTTGTCCATGAAGTCACTATAGTTGACCGAAACTTGAAGGAAACATTACCTCTAATATCATAAATGCTGGAAGCAATGTTTAAAATACCTGTTGATACCTGTTGCTATCGAGACAGAATTTGTATACCAAATCCTTAGCTTTGTCAAAATGATAACATCTCTTTAAGAATAATTTCAGGAAAGGCAGCACACAATTTTTGAGAGATCCAATTTTGACATTTCACAAAGGGTTTCTATTTTGGGAGGTTTCTTACAATGACTGTGAAAACTGCAGCAGTTTTGCAAGCTTTACCCATGAAAGTTTATGGAGTGTCTCAGTCATCCAGGTCGTGGTTGTCCCAAAGGCACTTTTCAAAAGGCAACTGGACTGTCTTTGTGTTTTTTCCTCGAAGACATTTCGCTTCTCGTCCAAGAAGCCAGAACTGAAGAAGTAAGTCAGAACTGAACAAGTTTCTTGGACGAGAAGTGAAATGCTTTCGAGGAAAACCCAAAAGACAGTCCAGTTGCCTTTTGAAACCCAAACTTTTGGGTTTTCCCATGAAAGCTGGAAGTGATAAATTACATGGCTGTTTAAAAAGCAGAAATAATGCTCTCTTTGCAATAAAACAGCACCAAGTGGAGAGGACATGGCTAAAGGCAGCAGAACTGTTTCTTCTATTTTCATCATACAGATCTGAAGAAGGCAAAATTGTTCTCAGTAAGTGGTTGATAGATAATTTCTAAGGTTGTCTGTATTGTTGTTGTTACTATTATTACTATTTCTTTGTCATTTCATGTGAAACATAATTCAAACATATATGATTTCAATTTAGTGGTGAAATTCAGCCGGATCTATCCGGCTCGTGTGATCCGGTAGTACCAGCGCCGGGAGACTCCACCCACCCATCCGGACGTCCTCATGTCCTGTTTTTACCCTCTGTACATGCGCAGAAGGCTTTGTGTATGCGTGGAGGAGGTGCGCGCTCTCACATTTGTGATCTGGTAGCGAAGGTAAATGCATTTTACCCCTGTTTCAGTTCCATCATTTAGCAGCATTAAAGAAATATAATCTATTAAATTTAAGAGTTTTATTTTATAAACAATGGCAGGAACAACAACTTGAGGGATGTAGACTTGAAAATTTGTTCCATTGCCGGCAACAAACTTACTTCAAGATACTTGCAAGTGGACAGGCAGATAGTTTTAATTTCCAGACATTAAATGGACTTGAGAAGCTGTGGTTATTCAGGATCTTTGCATCCTGACAGAGATGGACAGCCTCATCTTCTTCACCATGTTCTTATTTTATAAGGTCTCATCCACTTCTTTGGACAATGAAGTTCTCTGCAAGCGATATCAAGAAACTGTTGGATTTCCCACTTGCTATAGAGTTTGATTCCCAGTTGATATTGGGGTAGCTGAAATCTTCTGTTATTCCAGTAGTGTGTTCCCTGGACATCTTGGCCATCTGACTTGTCCCAGAATGCTCTAGAACTATGCAATTTATTCCAAATGACTTAATTTCATTCTTTTCTCTTATCTTTGCTATCTTCATATAACGACTGTTCTTTCCTTTTAAATTTGTCCTCTGTCTCAATATATCATAATAATACAATTATAGACTGAAAAACTGCTGCCCAACAACAGGTGAAGGAGTCAGCAATCTCATTCCCTCCATATATGTTAGACTTCACCTTCTGTAGTCGTGTGTTTTTAATCATCCTGGATGGGGCTGATAAGAGACAGTGGTTGTTCTGCAGAGCAATCTTAAATTGCTTGTTTTCTGTGCTGGAAATAAAGCCATATTAAGAAACAACAGCTCAGATTTCAGTCTGCTCTTCAGCTTTTGGTACAATGGTGTCTAGATGGCAACCACCATTGCCAGTCCCCATTGGTTGATGCAAGAAAGCAAATGTCAACAGCTTTCCATTTCATTGGTCTTTGATCTTTGAGGACAACGGGCTTCCATTGACAGACTTGTTGTAAGAATCCCATTCTGCTGGCTTACCTTTGCACTTTATACTGTTTTATCTGGCACATCCACTCTTGAATCATTGGAAAAGCCACACACTAGACCTAAGCATAGTACATAAAATTGTTTGCCACAATGTCCTTCCTGTCAGTGACTACTTCAGCTTCAACCACAACAATACATAGGCAAGTAATAGATACAAACTCAAGGTAAACCGTTCGAAGCTCGACTGCAGAAAATATGATTTCAGTAACAGAGTGGTCAATGCCTGGAATTACCTGATTCTGTAGTTTCTTCCCCAAACCCCCAAAAGTTTAACCTTAAACTGTCTACTGTTGACCTCACCCCATTCCTAAGAGGTCTGTAAGGGGTGTGCATAAGTGCACCAGCGTGCCTACCATCCCTGTCCTAATATTCCTTTTTACTTACTCTTTTCATGTATTCAAATTACCGTATTTTCCGGCGTTTAAGACGACTTTCTAACACACAAAAATCTTCTCAAAAGTCGGGGGTCATCTTATACGCCGGGTGTCAGTCTCCTGTAACCAGGCAGACCATCCTGAAAGGCTTTGACGAGCCTTAAATGGCTCTAAGGAGCCAAGCTGAATTGCCTGCTGAGTTGCCGCTAATCAGCTGAGTTACAGGCAAGCCCCGGAAAAACTTTGCTTTTACACAAGGCTGGCCATCCCGGCTGAGTTGCCTGATCACCAGAGCTTGGATGGCCAAGCCCTGTTTAAAAGGGAAAAACTTTCCTTTTATATAACGCTGGCCACCCCAGCTGCTAATTTTTGCCTGCTAATTGATACGTAGCAAAAATCCCCCCCCTCCAGCTTGCTTACCTTAGCTGCTAGCCGCAACGCTTGCCTTGCCTTGCTTGCAATCCATTGCATCAGTAAGCAACTAAATTTCCCTGCCTGCAATCAAGCAGGCAGGGAGTTGTGGACTTCAACTCCCAGAATTACTCAGCCAGCAAAGCAAAGCTGGCTGAGGAATTCTGGGAGTTGAAGTCTACAAGTCTTAAAGTTGCCAAGGTTGGAGACCCTTATTCTATTGGGTAAGGTTTTTTTCCCCTTTGGGAGCTTTAAAAAAAATAGTTAATTGGGGTTTTTTTTAGTTGTTCTTTTTTAGACCTAGCCATTTAAAGGCTAGGTCTAAGTTTTAGGCTAGGAAGTTTTAAATTTAACTTTCATATAAAAATAAAAATAAAAATAAAAATAAAATAAAATAAAATAAAATAAAATAAAATAAAATAAAATAAAATAAAATAAAATTTGTGCAGCTTTCTGAGATTTAATGTGTTTCTGTAGAGTTTCACTCTAACTACACAAATGCACAAAATGTCACAAAGCTGTATGTGGAATTTTGTGTGTGTAAAGTGTGAAAGTTGTTTTTTTGGGCTTTTTGTGGCTGTGTGAGGTTCCTGCTTGTTGCAGGGGCCATTTTGGGTCTAGCACAGCTGCTTTTAAATTGTGGGTGAGCCAGTTGATGTTTTTTAATTTTTATTTGGTGTGCGTTGGAAGAGGGGTCGTCTTATACAGCAAGTATAGCCCAAACCCTATATTTTTACAGGAAAAGTCAGGGGTCGTCTTATATGCCCAGTCATCTTATACGCCGGAAAATACGGTACATTTATATTTTTACCTGTTATCTTATATATGCTTGACAAATAAATTAAACTTATGTTTCTTTCTGTCACTTCCCATAGAAGGAGAGATTAGCAGAATTCTTATGAATTTCAGAAGAGAAGTTGGAGTTGAATGCTGAAAAGGAGGAGGAGGAGGAGGAGGTGGAATAGGAATAGGAATAGGAATAGGAATAGGAATAGGAATAGGAATAGGAATAGGAATAGGAATAGGAATAATCATTTCACTAGTGGGCCCAGACTTCAGACCTTCACTGATTTTTTTCTGACCAAGTATTCTTTTTCTTAAACTTATATACACCTGTAAAACCACTGCACATGCCAGAAGGAAATGATGACCCAGTGTTTCAGAAAACTACTTATCAGAGATACAAAAAGAACCAATCTAATTCTTAACACCTGCCTCAAAAAAACCACTGGGATTCAGGTTTTCATCAGCCATTTTATTTATTTATTTATTAATTAGATTTATATACTGCCCTTCTCCTTACGGACTCAGGGCGGCGAACAGCCGAATAAAAAACCAATACATAAAAGTTAAAATATTATAAAAACAATTATAAATTTGGCTAAAATTTAAAACAGATAAATATTTAAAAATCAAGTCTAAAAACTCTAAAAGATTTTAAAATTAGAAGGGATCAGGCTAGACCAGCAAGCTGGAAAAGATGAGTCTTCAAAGCCCAACGAAAAATCCGGAGGTCTGCGATCGTTCTCAGTTCTGGAGGAAGATCGTTCCAGAGGGTGGGGGCTGCCACAGAGAAGGCTCTCCCCCTGGGGGTCGCCAGCCGGCATTGTCTGGCTGACGGCACCCTGAGGAGGCCCTCTGTGGGAGCGAACCGGCCGGTGGGAGGCAATTGGTGGCAGAAGGCGGTCCCATAAGTACCCTGGTCCTAAGCCATGGAGCGCTTTAAAAGTGATTACCAACACCTTGAAATGCACCCGGAAGTCCACCGGCAACCAATGCAGCTCACGCAGGAGAGGTGTCACGTGGGAGCGCCCCGTCGCTCCCATAATCCCCCGAGCGGCTGCATTCTGTACCAGTTGGAGCCTCCGGGTGCACCCCAAGGGGAGCCCCATGTAGAGAGCATTGCAGTAGTCCAGGCGAGACGTGACTGTGCATAGGGAGTCCCGATCTAGAAAGGGCCGCACCTGGCGTATCAGGCGGACCTGATAGAAAGCCCCCACATACGACAGGCCACAGCTGTCGTATGATCCTCTAAAGACAGCCGTGGATCCAGGAGGACGCCCAAGTTGTGCACCCTTTCCGTGGGGGCCAATGATTCGCCCCCAATAACCAACGATGGAGTCAGTTGGCTATATCGGGACGCCGGCAGCCACAGCCACTCGGTCTTGGAGGGGTTGAGTCGAAGCCTGTTTCTCCCCATCCAGACCCACACGGCTTCAAGGCACTGGGACATCACTTCCACGGCATCGTTGGGGTGGTCTGGGGTGGAAATGTACAGCTGAGTATCATCAGCGTACTGATGGAACTCCACCCCAAAACCACGGATGATCTCACCCAGTGGCTTTACATAAATGTTGAACAGAAGGGGCGAGAGAACCGACCCTTGTGGCACCCCACACACTAGGCGCCTCGGGGTTGACCGCTGCCCCCCTGTCAACACAGATTGCGACCGGTCGGAGAGGTAGGAGGAGAACCACCGTAAGACGGTGCCTCCCACCCCCAATCCCTCCAACCGGCTCCAACCATGATACCATGGTCGATAGTATCAAAAGCCGCTGAGAGGTCTAACAACCCCAGGATAGAAGAGTACCCCCTACCCCGGGCCCTCCAGAGATTATCCACCAACGTGACCAATGCCATTTCAGTATCCAGACCTGAAGCTGGACTGGAGCGGGTCTAAATAGACAGCTTCATCCAGGTACCGGGGGAGCTGCCACACCACCACACTCTCAACAACCTTCGCTAAAAAGGGAAGGTTGGAGACTGGACGATAATTTGCCAAAACAGC
This sequence comes from Masticophis lateralis, assembly GCA_030761175.1. NCBI lineage: Eukaryota > Metazoa > Chordata > Lepidosauria > Squamata > Colubridae > Masticophis > Masticophis lateralis. Next base: position 151,441,158 of record JAUDYJ010000001.1, on the reverse strand, counting down.
TGGGTCCAGGGAGGGCTTCTTGAGGAGGGGCCTCACCACCGCCTCCTTCAAGGCGGCCGATAGGGCACCCTCACTCAGAGAAGCGTTTATAATCTCCTGGAGCCAGCCTCGTGTAACCTCCCGGGAGGCCAGCACCAACCAGGAGGGACTCGGGTCCAATAAACATGTGGTTGCGTTCAGTCTTCCCAGAATCCTGTCCACGTCCTTGGGAGCCACAGGATCGAACTCAGCCCAGATAACACTCTCAAGACCTGGCTCAGTCACCTCGCCTGAACTAACCCAGTCAGCGGCCAAATCATCCCGAATCTGAGTTATTTTATCATCCAGATATTGAACAAAGTCCTCAGCACGTCCCTGCAAGGGATCCTCCCGCGCTCCCAGATGAAGGAGGGAGCGGGTCACCCTAAACAGGGCGGCTGGGCGATTATCTGATGACGCGATAAGAGTGGTAAAATAATTAGATTTCGCTACTTTTATCGCCACTATGTAAGTCTTAATATGAGCTCTTACTAGTGTCAAGTCAGATTCAGAGCGACTGGCCCTCCAACCGCTCTCTAGGCATCTTTTCCGGCACTTCATCTCCCTCAGCTCCTCGGTAAACCAAGGAGATAAGTGAGTTCGGTGCCGGGTCAGAGGCCGCAAAGGCACAATGCGGTCCAAGGCCCCACCGGCCGCCCTATCCCAGGCGGCCACCAGGTCCTCAGCCAAGTCGCGTGTCAGTGTCTCAGGAAATGGCCCAAGCTCCGTCTGGAGCCTATCAGGATCCATCAGGCGCCTGGGGCGGAACCACCTAGTCGGTTCCGCCTCCCTGTGGTGAAGTGCAGCGGTCAGAAAGTCAAGTCGAAGGAGCGAGTGGTCAGTCCATGACAAGGGTTTCACTCCTATATCCCCAATGTCAAGACCACTCAACCACTGACCAGAGACAAAAACTAGATCCAGGATGTGTCCACCAATGTGAGTCAGGCCCTGAATTACCTGGGTCAGGTCCATGGCCATCATGGAAGCCATGAACTCCCGGGCCATCTCAGATGTTTCACCAATAGATGGCAGATTGAAATCCCCCATGACCATAAGTCTGGGGGTATCAACCGCCACCTCGGCTACAACATTAAGAAGCTCGGGCAGGGTCGTTGCCACATGGCAGGGAGCCAGGTACATGACTAACAGACCCATCTGCCCACCAGGACCCCACCTCACAAAGATGGACTCACACCCGGCTATCTGCGGTACAGTGGCCTCCCTCGGACCCAGACCTTCCTTAATAATGACCACTACTCCCCCACCACTACCCTGGGCTCTCGGCTGGTGGAATGCAAGGAAACCTGGTGGGCACATCTCCACGAGGGGACCCCCCCCCCTTGTGGCCCAACCAGGTCTCGGTAATACCGGCCAGGTCCGCACCCCCCTCTTGAAGAAGGTCACATATGAGGGGGGGGGGCTTATTTACAACGGACCTCGCATTGCATAACAACAGCCGGAGCCTCAGGTCCTGAGACTCTAAACAACCCAGGGAACGGGAATAGCTCAGGGACCGGGGCAAGCAATCGCTCGAAGACAGCGAGTGCGTGCCCCCACCACACGATATGGTCCCCTGCTCTCGCCATGTTCTTCCCCTCAGTTTTAAACATGCTGAAAATGACTGAGGAGAAAGTGAGTACTGACAGGAGAGGAATAGGCATACGGGAAGCTCCATAATAGTGACCAATAGGAGTACTGATGTTTCCTTTCTGAATTAAAACCAGTGATGTTTTCTCTCATGAGCTCTCAGCCTGATTGCTGAAAACATGCCAGCTGTTCTTAGCAGGTACTTGGAAGCAGTGGTGGGATTCAGCCAGTTTGCACCACTTCGGGAGAACTGGTTGTTCTCTTTCTGAGCAGCTTGGCAAACTGGTTGTTGGAAGAAATCATTAGGGCAGAGAACTGGTTGTTAAATTACTTGAATCCACCACTGCTTGGAAGAGTCTATCTCTGATTGTATGGATGTGTTTAAAATACAGAGGCCCAACTTTGGGGGATGATCTTAGGGAGATACTTTGTCTTTCAATGCTGCACTAAGGAATGGACTTTGATAGCAGGTCCAGGACAAAGAAGTGAATGTTGCCCTGACCAAAAATGAATTCTGATTTCAATTAAATAAATTAAGTACAATTCCCCTCTTCTGTCACATTACAATTTGATGCCCATTTTGGAGTGGTTTGGATTGTGCTTAATTTTTTTCCGAGACAGCACATGTGGTATTGGATCGCTTCTCTAATTTGAAACAATTTTTATATTGTTTTTACATATTCATCACAACTGGAATGTGCCAAATCTGTTGATGTACAATATTTAACTTCACCATACTGCTGTCCCACATGCAGAATTAAAATACTAAAGGCAACGAAGCATAGAATTATTGTACAATGGGTATTTACATTTTTTGGTTTAACTCCTTGGCAGATTTTTCCTCTTAGAGCAGAGGAACACAAGCTGAATGTTAAACTCTTTCTTGATGCGTCAAGGGAGAAGGAAAATGTCATGCTGCCATAAGGACACATGGCTGCTTTACAACGGCTTGAATTAGTAGGCTCACTCATTAGCTGTTGCTATGGTTTGTGGCAATTGTAAATATACCCAGAAATCTATTTAACTTTCCTGAAATAACTGTGAGCATACATTATGGGTAAAGGATTAGCTGATCCGTATGAAGCAGACTTAAGGTACCTATACAGTTTTGCTGAAGTATTTTGAAAGACAAGTGCAACAGGAAGTTCCTTTCCTGCAAACAAATAGAAGGCTTCAGTTGAACCCTGATATGATAGGCCTCGCCTTATGAATTTCTTCTAGTTTTATTCCCAAGAGGAAAAGGAAAGACAAGACATTCTAGTTAGGACCAGTGTAAAATCAAACATATATATCTTGTTAAGCGAGACATTTGTTAAATGAGCTTTGTCCCATTTTACGACTTTGCTTGCCACAGTAGTTTAGTGAATCACTGCAGCTGATTTAGTAATACTGTTGTTAAGTGAATCTGGCTTCCTCATTCACTTTGCTTTGTCAGAAGGTTACAAAAGGTGATCAAATGGCCCAGTGGTGAAATGTAAAATTTGTTACTACCGGTTCTATGGGCATGACTTGGTGATGGCGGCGGGGTAATAAGACTGAGTGGGCGTGGATTTTTTTTTTAACTTTTAAAACCATTTTTTCTACAACCTCTTCAGTCCCAGCTGAGTTGCCTGATTGGCAGAGGCTTTCTTTTTTTTTTTTTTAAAGCCTCTGACAATCCCAGCTGACTTGCCTGATCGGCAGAGGCTTTTTTTCTTTTTAAAAACATTTTTTCTATAACCTCTTCGGCTGAAGAGGTTGTAGAAAAAATGCTTTTAAAAGCCTCTGATAATCCCAGCTGAGCCGCACGATCATCAGAGGCTTTTTTTTTTACTTTTAAAAGCATTTTTTTCTGCCAAAGAGGTTGTAGAAAAAATGCTTTAAAAAATAATTTTAAAAAGCCTCTGACGATTGCACGGCTCAGCTGGGCAATGGTGGTGGTGTTGGGGGGAGGGATTTTTGCTACCGGTCTCCGAACCACCCACCTCCATTGCTACCACATTGGGCGATCCGGTCCAAACCGGGAGCATTTCATCCCTGAAATAGCCCTGGGACACTGCAACCGTCATAAATATGAGTCAGTTGCCAAGCATCTGAACTTTAATCACATGACCATGTGGATGTCACTATAGTTGTATCAGTGAAAAACAGTCATATGTCACTTTTTCCCAATGCTGTTGTAACTTTGAACGGTCACTAAATCAATGACTACCTGTACTTTGTTATCGTGGGATGCCAAGATATAAAACTCTGACTGATTCTATTAGGTGAGCTGTGGCCTGTAGTAAATATGACATTTATTCTTCATTTCCTTCCATTGTTTTGTCTTTCTGCGTTACTTGGTTATTTGTTTTTATATTGAAAAGGAAAATGATGAAATATTGCTTGGATATATGCCTTGATTGATGGCGTTCAGATATAGATCACTCTTGGATAAGACTTCTTCCATCACTATGAATTTATACAATGGGGTAGATTAAATTGGAAACTGAATTCTCAAGACCTTTAAACACAAAGATATGATAGGCAGCTGTTCCATATTCTTATCTGGTTGAATTCTGGGTGGTCACCAGGAACTCAACCTTTTACTTTTACTTAGAACTAGAGTGTTTGTGTGCTCCCAAGCTACCATAAGAGATGATGATGTTCCAATGAAGTTTGTGGGTTTGGGTTGCTGTCCTCTGAGTTGCAAGTGTAGTATGAAATGCATGTAAGTTTCTAGTTACTCCATGTTACGGATAGGTATAAGCTGCCTGCTACCAATTCACATTAGCGTTTTTATTAAGCTGGAACTTTTATTTAGGAATAAATCCTATTCATACTATGGATTTTGTCTGCTAAGGAATTCCGATGAGCAAGGGTCAAGAAGTAGAGCCTTTTCTGCTGTGCCCTCATCCCTATGCAACACTCTACCATTGGAAATGAGAATCGTTCTCACACTTTTTAAATTAGTTTAGTTTAGTTTACTTTCTTGTCACTGCAAATGGTACAATGAAATTAAATGCCGTCTTCAGTGTACATTATAACTAAAAATAAAAACACAAACATACATCCTTTACATTCTATATAACTGAAATTGAAAACCCAATATTGCACTATACCTTAGAATTCAATATGGTTATTGCCCTGGGTTAGAAGCTGGTTTTCAGCCTAATTGTCCTTGTTTTTATTATCCTGTACTGTCAGCCAGATGGTAATAGTTAAAAAAAAAAGGTGCCCAGGATGAGATGGATCTTTAGGAATGTTTTGAACTTTCTTAAGGCAGTGGGAGCTATAAAGCTCTTCCAAGGAGGGGAGAGGGCAACCAATGATCTTCTGGTCAATGACGTTGACCCTCTGGAGTGCTGTCCTATCTGCCACTGTGCAATTGACAAACCATACACAGATGCAGTAAGTTAAAATACTCTCTATGGTGCAGGGGTAGAAGGCCACCAGCAGTTTTTCATTCAGTAATTGTTTCCTGAGAAGTCTCAGGTAAAATCTTGGTTTTGTTGATTGGCTTAGGGCCGTGAGTGGCACTGTCACTGTGGGAGGTGGTTGGTGGGATAAGAAGACCTCATCCCTGGGCCATCCATCTCTTAGCCTTGGTTCTTATATAGTTTTAAAATTTTAACAAGTATAGTTTTAATATTTCAATTATTTTTCTATTTGTCTTTTTATAATCTATAAGCTGCCCAGAGTCGCCATATAGAGGAGATGGGTGGCATAAACATTTAATAAAATAAATAAATAAAGTACTCAAGAGGAATTCTGCAGTAGGATCCAGCAATATAATTATGTTGTGAGGATATAATGGTGTGATGTTAGATATACTGTAATTGCAGACTGGGCTTTCTTGGCTAGCAGATTGTATATATTGGAAATCAAATGTGGTGATCTTCACCACAATCGACCTTCCTAGTTAATATGATATAGCAGGAGATGTATAAATTGAATTTTACTGGCTGTAGTATTTAAGGTCAAGTTTATTTTGCACAGTACACTTCTGTGACAAAGTAAGTTTAGGAATGCAAGAAATTATATGCCACTCTACAGATTTCTAATGCATCCCTTGAAATGTCAGCCCAAATTCAAGTTTACCTACAATGAAGATTTCCATTATTTCGAACTCTAGCCAGCCACTCTTTGTCAGCCCACTCCTTACCTTGAAGGTTTTGTTGTTGCGGGAAAAAAAAAGAATTAGATATGTTCACTACCTTGAGTTATTAAACTTGAATTATTAAACAAATAACAAAAGCGGGAAATCCATCCATCCATCCATCCATCCATCCATCCATTAAGGATATGCTTGGCTCATAACCTATGTTATGGGTTATTGAGCAGAGTACCCCTTGAGTATGCACATGAAAGCGGCTGAGAGTGAATAACTACAGTTAATACACTGACACACTAAGTTGTGGTAGTCTTTTACTTTTTAGAAAAAAATAAAGCAAAGTCCAATAACAATCCAAGTCATACACAGATAAGGCGATAGTTAAAATATCAATTCAGGGATATTCCAAGTACAAAGTCTTCTTACCAGTTGTTGTCATTATACAATAAAACAGTTCTTCTTGAGTTTCAAACAGGAACAAGTTCAGTATTAAAACATTCAATAAATAGTAGAAAGCAACAAGTAGCAATGATCAAACAGTGATCATTCAGAGAGAACAGGTAGTGAGTAACAGCAAATAAGCAGATAAAATGGTGTAGTGTTCCACAAGCCATGATTCAGGCTTCCCCTTAAGTACATTGGCTACAGGCCAATGTACTTAAGCCAATCAGGATACAGGATGATGCAATACAGTCTTAAAGCAATATAATACCTTTTGACAAACACGTACTGATAGTTTATATATTGCCTGACCAATTAGTTAGACAATAGCCATTTCCTAACACCATCCATCAATGGCATTTGTATTGGTGGGATGCCCACACACTCATTCAAACATAAACTTGCCAAGACAGAAATGGAGTAATTGAATAATTGGTATCTTGATGGCACTGTTAATGTGGATATAATCTTTTTCATCTACTTACCACAGATCTATACCTTTCTGCATGCATCATATCATATTATTGAAAATAAATACAGCCACCCTGTTTTTCAGCTGGCAAAATAAATAAATAGATATATGTAGCAGGTATGTCATAGTTGATTGAACCATTTTTCTTGCCTTTTTGTAATGGATAGTTGCTAGCTTAGCCTTCCCTAAACTAGAACTTTCCAAATGTACCAGAAATCAACTTTCAGACAGACGTTCAGTCCATCTTTCCATCTTTCCTGAGCTGGTTAGGCAATACTACCCCTGCAGAATTCAAATAAATTCTTGATTGAAGATTAAATAGGAATTCATATAAAGTCTTGATTCAACATGAAATGAGAATGTGGTGCTAAGGAAGATCCACTCCCCAAGAGCAGAGCTGTGCTTTGAAAAGCTTTTGAAGAAGCTTTTCTTGGCTATTATCGGCAATGAAGAATCATATGGCACCTGCAAAATTAACATGTTTCCTGTGTTGTTATATTTTCTAATTATATTTTAATGCATTCATGAATTCATCTGGAAGTAGGCTTATTGTTTTTTCTGTAAGCGACTAACAGAGTTCTCTGTTGGAAATCATCACAGCCAGGTTTCTCACAGGGCAAATTCGGTGACATGCTTCAAAGAAAAGTTGACGAGCCAATTAGCCATATGAAACTAGCATAAAGCCTAGTCATTTTGTCTTAAATCAACAATTTAGATGCAAAATAAAAATAAGTAAAGGTGATTATTTTTCTCATCTTAGCTTTAGTGGTATGTAAATTTGGTTCACTAATGTGGGGGTCTAAAAAAGTAGTGATAGAAAGTCAAACTCTGTCTCTCAAAATACCATATTTTCCGGCATATAAGACGACTTTTTAACACATGAAAATCTTCTCAAAAGTCGGGGGTCATCTTATACACCGGGCGTCATTCTCCTGTAACCAGGCAGACGAGTCTTAAATGGCTCTGACGAACCAAGCTCTGACCATCCCAGCTGAGTTGCCTGCTAATCGGTAGCAAAAATCCCCCCACTCCAGCTTGCTTACCTTAGCTGCTAGTCGCAACGCTTGCCTTGCTTCGCTTGCCTGCAATCCATTGCATCAGCAAGCAACTGAATCTCCCTGCCTGCAATCAAGCAGGCAGGGAGTTGTGGACTTCAACTCCCAGAATTCCTCAGACAGCAAAGCAAAACTGGCTGAGGAATTCTGGGAGTTGAAGTCTACAAGTCTTGAAAGTTGCCAAGGTTGGAGACCCCTGTTCTATTGGGTAAGTTTTTTCCCCCTTTGGGAACTTTAAAAAAATAGTTAATTGGGGGCTTTTTTAGTTGTTCTTTTTTAGACCTAGCCACTTAAAGTTTAGGGAGTTTTAAATTTAGCTTTCATATAAAAATAAAAATAAAATAAAATAATATTTGTGCAGCTTTCTGAGATTTAGTGTGCTTCTGTAGTGTTTCACTCTAACTACACAAGCACACAAAATCTCACAAAGCTGTATGTGGAATTTTGTGTGTGTAAAATGTGAAAGTTGGGTTTTTGGTCTTTTTGTGACTGTGTGAGGTTCCTGCTTGATGCAGGGGCCATTTTGGGTCTAGCACAGCTGCTTTTACATTGTGGGTGAGCCAGTTGATGTTTTTTAATTATTTGGTGTGTGTTAGAAGAGGGGTAGTCTTATACAGCGAGTATAGCCCAAACCCTATATTTTAACAGGAAAAGTCAGGGGTCATCTTATACGCCCAGTTGTCTTATACGCCGGAAAATATGGTAACTGTAAAATCTATCAACAGCATACAAATTATGCATTTGGCAACTCTCCCATTTGGCTTCCATGTGGCTTTCTAAGTGTCCTCGAGCGACCAAGAATCAAAAGAAATATTGCTTTTTTGTAAAAAAAAATAAATCCAATTCTCTACATGCACTTTGACACACATACACAAGACCACCTCCTATTTATAACTGCTGAAAATTGTCCTGCAGTTTCCTGGCTATTTTCTTCCTCTATAAAAGATGCTTCTCTTTTGATTTTTATTGCCAGAGGCCTTTAACGTGAATCTGAGTTACTTTTGATTGTGACCTTGGGATTACTTCATTGTTGCAAGGCAGCTGAATTTCCTTCCCCATCATTCTTTAAAAGCTCATAGTTCCTGACACGAAAAAGGTCCATTGGAGGAATTTTCTTCTCTGTCTTCCTTGAGCTTTAATTGGAGGGTAAACAATCAAGGGAGCTGTAGACTTCTAGAGAGATGATTTGTAAGAAGGAGAGGGGACGCTGTTTGCATTCTGCTTCCATTCTCCGATTCCTAAGAAGTTAGTTTGATACTTATCAGTAATCATCTCATCTTTTCACTTTCAATATTTTCAGAAAAAGGTAAGGAATACCAAGAGCTTTCTCTAGTTTATCAAGATGGGAATGAGAAATCAACAACCAACCAACCAATCAAGGTGGAAGGATATATGTTTCTTTACAGTGACCTGTGAAGAAACGTAAATCACCTCACTTTCATTTAGGGACGAAGGGACTGGAAGAAAGTGTGAGGGGGTCCATCCAGTTTTTACTACATATTGTGTGGCTTTGTCGTTTGTTGAAAAATCTCACCAATTGACAGTGAAAGTTGTCTGCAAAGCTTCCTTTGCTCCCTTTTATATGAAATTCATTTCAAAGAGTGATGTTTTAATAACAGTATGCTGGCACCTCTTGCAACTAGGAGCTGCAATCATCATGAAAATGCTTGGAATGAACAGACACCTGCTAAACTTCCTGTAACTCTGTAGCAAGGGAAGATATTTTGCCTTGAGTCTATGAACTGGGCAAGAATTCCCACCAACAGGAAACCAGGTTGCTCACAGACCCAATGGGTTCTATAAAAAAGCCAGCAGCTTTGAGCTGATCTCAAATAATCTGGCATGAGTCAAGGAAAAAAAAATCAAATCAGGGATCCAAATAGCCTGGGATCATATGATCAGGCAGAATCAGAATTGGTTCCAATCAGTGGTGGGTTGCTACCGCCCGCTACAGGTTCACCCAATTGGGGCGAATCTATAGCAGTGGCGGTGGGAAGCTCTGCCCATCCATCCGGACACTTCTGTGCATGTGCAGAAGTATTGCACATGTGAGTACACTCACACACACGAGCAAAATGTTAGCAGACTAATTTGAAACCCACTACTAGTTCCAATCTAGTAGAAAACTCTCAGGTGCAGATATAACTGGAAAACTATTTCACATCCTACTTTTTTACACACTTATGCACTTCTAAAAATGTTCGGTAGGTATAAAGAAATAGGGTGGCAGTATAATTTTTGGGTACATTATTTAACTGCTGACCAAGCTAGTAGCACAGAAAATAAGACCTCCAAGGATAAAAATGGGCAGTTCCTTGTTGGAGAACTCTCCTCAAAGACAAGACTTGAAAGCTGTTCAGAGCAAACAGAATAGTAAAGGTAGAGCAGGGATGGGTTCTACTTACCTTTATTACCAGTATTCAATGGGAGCACACACAAACACTTCTGTGCATTCGCAGATCATCAATTATGACATCTGGGTGGGTGAGCGGAGCCTCTCACCACTTTTACTACCGGTTCTAAAGAACCGGACAGAACTGGGAGCAACCCATCACTGAGGTAGAGGTTACATAGCAGTCAGTCTTTCAGAGACTATTTTATTGCAGATGAAATATAATTCAGAATATTTCCCCAAATGTTAATATAGAAAACCTAGTCATATCATTAAAAAATGACCTAAACCCAGATAAGAATCTATATCCTTATAAAACCACAAGCTTTGTCAGAATGAATGAATTTGAAGTCTCCAAGGAAATCTCAGGATTTTGTGTATCATTGCTCTCTTTAGTTTATATGTGGGCATGCCAAAATGTATCCAGAATATAATTGTTAGAATTTGTAATTTCACTCTTATTTTAACCATTCAGGGTCCCTCTAAAGAAGAAATATTAACTGCAGTTTTCTCGCTCTTATTTTTCACTGTTTATGATATTTTCCATGTTTTATATGGTTGGACCTCCATTAGCAAGGACACTTGCTACCAATTTTTTTTTATTAAGCAGCTAACAGCTTCATAACTAATTCAGATGATAGTCCCCCCTGATTTTTAACTAATTGCTAGGAAATAGCAAGTTTTGTGTGTAGTTCGTCGCTTCTGATTGACACACAGGAAGGCGTCCGTGCCTCAGCAGACACAAACTGAAACATGAACAGATGGAGCCTCTCAGTAATTCTAAAAGTGGCATCCAAATGTGCAGGAAGTCTGGCTGATTTTGTATTTGCAAGTTTTGTCTAGACGTAGTTGTCAAAATGAATGGCGACAAAAGAAAATTCCAGCAACCTTTCACATTGTTTCATATTTAAAGGCAACTGGTTTGCAGGCATTACAAGATATGGGTAAACTCAAGATAGAAGTGGAAGGCATGCTTCTTCAAAATGAATATACAGTATGAATTAAATAATATAATATTTAACAGGATAATTCGGTGCAAATACTTTCTTGGCAGGCCTACAAAACTAATCTTCATTGATCCTGTGTGCAAAGTAGAAATATGACTTCTACTATATATATGACAATGTGGTGCAGTGGTTAGGTTCTGGACTAAAACCAGGGTGATTATAAATTGTAATCCTCTCTTACACATGAAAGCTGTCAGGGTGACTTGATGCCAGTCACTCTATCCCAGACCTTGATTGTCAAGTCAAAAACATCTGTCTCTCAGTCTCCATGGTAGACTGTAGTCTGTAAATGTCAATGAACAGGCCTTCATATTACAGTAGAATGATTCAGGCTGATTATAGATATTTGTATGTATATAATTTTAGTGAAGTTTAGTTCATTGTCATTAGAAGCAAATAGCACGAAAGGAGATATAAGGTCGCCCTCTTAGATAGCAGTAATTATAACAACAATTCCGTAGCCCCATGACTGACAGGTTTTTTTTCATCCTCAAAGTGCCATTGTTTTATTTGTACATCAAAAATGAAAACTGAGCAAGACTATCGAGCACTCTGGAGAGCATCTAGATGTGTTTTTGCTGGGAAGAAATTGCTGAACAGTGTTGTAATTGAAATTGGTGACCATACCCTTGTATATTAGCAAATACTATATTGTGCCATACGTGTGAGGTAGTTTTATGTTGTTATCAAATAAATTAATGGTCATCTCCAAACTGCATTCACTTCTCTATATGTCTACTGAGGTGGGAGAGTCAAATAAGACTTTCAATAGAAGAGACAGACTTTATTTTTAATGCTACAATATTCTCTTTCAATTTACATTGTGTGAAATAAGAATGAATAAGTTAAAAAATGATTATTTTCAAATCCCCATCTTAATCTGTTTTTAAGAACTTTTCTTTTCCTTTAGAAATACAGAACTTTTAATGGTGTTGCTTAATTATTGCTGTTCCTAATGATGTGTCTCCTGGGGAAATACCTTCTTTTTCCCATCTGCTACTTCAGAAATAAAATGATAAATCCCACATGACTTTTTAGAAAATAGGTAACATTGTTTATAAATCAGTGGATTATCTACAGGTGTTCCAAATGACACCAACACCACTTAACACACAACAGATTTTTCCCCTTCCAGCAACAACAGAAGTGTTAAAAGCAAAACATTTTATTTAGAGAAAACTGCATTGCACCCATGAGCCTTATTTGAGTTCTGTTAGATGACTAAACTGAAAGACTGCTTTTTCTAAGACAAAACTCTTCCACATATCTTCAGCTTGATTCATTTCCTTACACACCAGGGCATTTGGAAGGTATGAAGATGAGCACAAAGAGACTAGTTATGTTAATTAGACGCCAACTTTGTCCTCCTATTGTTGTCCAGCACAAAAATCAGGACCATACATTAAGCTCTAATTAAGATTTATTGCTCAAGCCTATACATAAGAATCTGGTCAACTAACAGTCAGTACTAAATTAGTGCTAGATAAGAGTCAATGCAATTCAAGAGGGGTTGGAATAGGAGTGTTTGTGGACACATAATGATTCTAGGCTGAGTCCCCTCTTGATTCCACATCCTCTTCTCCTACAATTGTTCATGGGTATTTATTTCCATAGTCAATGTCTGTGATTCATCATTCTGAGTATATCAATACACAGATTTCTAAGAAGAGCACTTACTGTTTAGCATGTTCTCCAGTTTTATAGAAAAACCAGTTATCCCAAGCATTTGATTTTCATGTACCACAAAGAAGGCAATAGTAATGAATTCAGAATCTTGCAACCTATCTGTTTGTAGAGCTTCTTTTCAGATTTAAAATATGTTGGTGCAGTCAACTTTCCCCCCAAATAATGCATCTGAAAATAAAGTGCTTTTACACAAAGGTTCTTTTTAGTTAAAGGACTTATAGTTCAACTGCTTAGAGTTGATTGTTAAGAATGAGTGTGTTACAGAACTGATTCTAGAATAGTAAAAAAAATGCTCCTGGGTACTTTCAAGTGCATCTGGGACTACTTAGGACTTTCATCTTTATTTTTTATTGCAGCCTTACAGCCAGAAGAAGAGTACAGAGATCTTACTTTTGCTATGTGGAACTGTCTCTAAAAAAAGTTGACATGATTCACTTGGAGGGATAATTAGATTTGGTGAACCTGTTCTTAGTTTCCATGATTCTGTTTTGTTCTGGTATCACTGGTGGTTGGGACTATGGCATTTCCAGCAGGGAAAAGAAAACGAATAGTAGGCAATGAAAAATAACTTCCCTTTTCTTTAGTACCAGAGTTCTTCACTATCAGAACAAACAATATTGAAGCAAACAGGAAATAATCTGAGTTGGGATAAAACAACTTTTTCTTCTTATGCATGTTCTGGTATGACTAAACAGTATAGCCCAGATATCTTTGAGATCACTCCCTACTTTAAAAGATGGAATGATTTAAAAAGTCAACCATTTAGTTCTACAAGGAAGTTAAAAAATAGAATGATTGTCATTAATTATTATAGTCGAACTGTGGAACGAAGAATTAGAATACCCAATTGAAAATCAGTGGATCCATATTTTTAGAAATATAAAACATATACTTAAGAATGAAATTAATTCATCAGAAAGATTCATTATTAGACATCTATTGGTTTCCCCATCTGAAGAATGTTTTAAAAGGCTGCATATCTGATTTTTTGTGTGTGCTGGCATTGGAGGAAAAAAACCTGAGGAATCTGATATGATTGGTTTTGCCCAATTTGATTTCAAATCAGAGCATATATTAACATGACTTTGGAAAGAAATGTAATAGTTAAGGGTGCAATTGTAATATTGAATTATTTGGTGAAATATGGAATTTATCATTTTATGTTTTGATTGAGGTCTACCAAGGCTGGTTCTCATCAAAAAAGATAATAAACAAATAAAAAGAAATGGATCCAGGATATGAGACTATTTCTGAAAAGTCTTTTATGTTCCAAAAAAGAGAAGATAAAGCAATATGTTTCCATATGGTCTGGATTTCATTATAGTGTAAGGATTAAATTAATTCTGTTTCAATACTTAATGGATATTTATGGATCTTAAATTTTGTTTTCTTCTTAATTAGCTTTTCCTTTGTAGTTTTACTATGTTTAGGTTATATTAATTGTTACAATGTATGTAGGTTATTTTCTCATTATAGAACTGTTTCTATTTTTTTCCCTGATGGTGGAGTTATAAACAAAGTAATAATAAAGCGGGATATTCATGCTTTAGTTTTCCAATTAATAGTGTTGCTGGGGGAATGGGAACAGGAGGACTAATGCCCTCTCAGTTACACTTTAGTCTGGTTGGATCGCTTGCTCCCGGTTCTGTCTGCTTCTTTAGAACCGGTAGTAAAAGTGGCGGGAGGCGCCCACCCACCCGGATGTCATAATTGACGATCTGCGCATGCGCAGAAGCACGCACGCTCCCGTTGCGAACTGGTAGTAAAGGTAAGTAGAACCCACCTCTGGATCGCTTCCTTAAAGAGAAAGACATTCATACTCGGTCATTATTAACAGATTCTTTTTTTGTGAATGGAAGCAGAGGACACTACCATAATCTCTTGAAGGTCGTGGGTCATGAAACTGATTGTCCTGCATAAATAGCATTTCCTGGCAGTTGGGAGAGTTGACAGGAACGTGCAGTCCCATTGTAGCTCTTTCTATGCCAAGGTCTTAGCTGTTTAGTTCTCATTCTTCTGTTGCAACCCTACCGGACCAGTCTAGGATAAAGTTACATAATGTCCCAGGGATTTTACTCTAATTTCTGCTCTAGCATGCTGTCTAAGGAAAAATGCTGATTGTCACCAGTATTTCATAAACCCAGCCAAAACCCCAACCAGACAAGCTAAACAAACAAACAAACAAACCCCAAGCAAAGACTAAAAGGAATATTTAGAAGTTCTTGGGCAGAAGAAATAACACTCAAACCGTACTAATACTCCCCTCCAAAGCAAGCAGAAACTCAAACCCGTTTTTAGAGACTCGTGAGTAAAATCCAGTGGAAGCTGCATAGAATAGAGGAATTATAAAGTACCTGGAGTTTATGAAGATGAAAGGGATGAAGAAAATGATCATGGGAAAATGATCACATGTTGGTTATTGATTGAAGCGTGTGTACTTTTAGTAAGTAAGTTTCCTGAGCCAAATGACATTGTATAGGAAAAGATTAAAACAAAATGTATACAGCCAGATTGGAATAGATTGATTGGAATAGAGTTTATATTTGGAAGAGGCTATATTTTGCTTTGTTTGTTACCATTGGATTGGAAAGATGCAAATGGCCTTAGGAGAATATATAACCCTTACAAATTTTACAAATACAAAAAAACTTTTCCCAATTTACACACACAGCTTCTTTTGTCAACTATTTTATAACCTAAAAGTGTTGGACCTAATTTAATTTACATCAATCCTGCCATGGACTATTGGTATGAAAACATTTAAGGCAGGATCTAGGTCAGTGATGGCTAACCTTTTTGCCATCGTGTGCCAAAAGCAGGGGGAGCAGGGCGGTCGTGGGTACGGGTGCCCAGATCCATAATTCAATGCGCCCCACACTTCCACGCATGCACACATGACCCCCCCACACTTCCCCCTGATTTTGGCATGCAATGGCATGGTGGGCCCGGTAGGCCCGTTTTCCCCCCTCCCCAGGCTGCAGAGCCTTTCTAGGAGCCTGGAGAGGGCAAAAACAGCCTTCCCTTCCCCCTGGAGGCCTTCCGGAGGCCGGAAACAGCCAGTTTCCCGACTTCCGGTGGGACCAGAAGGCCTGAAAATCAGTTGGCCAGGGCACGCATGCGCGCTGGAGCTGAGCTAGGGCAACACTCGCGTGCCCACCAATATGGCTCTGCGTGACACCTGTGGCACCCGTGCCATAGGTTCGCTTCGCCATCACAGATCTAGGTGTTCTTGGACAATTTATTATTATAAAAGTTTATGGCCAAATTCTTGGTTCTTTTTTTCCATCAATGATATTAAGATCTTTTTCATAGTCTTTGGCACATTGTTATTTTAGTCCAAGCTTCAAGCAACCAGACCCACTCATATGAAGTTCAAAGTAACTACTTTATTTTATTCTGCTTATTATACAGGGATGCGGTGGCTCAGTGGCTAAGATGCTGAGCTTGTCGATCGAAAGGTCGGCAGTTCAACGGTTCGAATCCCTAGTGCCATATAACTGGGTGAGCTCCTGTTACTTGTCCCAGCTTCTGCCAACGTAGCAGTTCGAAAGCACGTAAAAAATGCAAGTAGAAAAATAGGGACCACCTTTGGTGGGAAGGTAACAGATTTCTGTGTGCCTCTGGCATTTAGTTATCCCAGCCACATGCCCACGGAGACGTCTTTGGACAGCACTGGCTCTTCGGCTTTGAGCACCACCCCCTAGAGTTGGGAATGACTAGCACATATGAGCGAGGGGAACCTTTACCTTATTATACAGGAATCTACCCAAATTGCTTACTTTCTCTTTGGAACAGATGGATAAGGCTCTATGGAGCTAGGTGGAGGGGAAGTTAGTTATGAATCTCTTGCAACTTGGCATGGGTTCAAGGCAGAGGTGAGTTCTAATTTTTTTTACTACCAGTTCTGTGGGCGTGGCTTATTTTGTGGGCGTGGCTTGATAGTCATGTGACAATTCTTTAGGATTTAGCAGAGGTATTGGTCTACCAGGCTTTTAACTGCTTGCAGAGCTGTACCGGTCTACTCATTTGTTTTTGGAGGCACCGGTCTACCCATTTGATTTTGGAGGCACTGGTCTACTCATTTGTTTTTGGAGGCACTGGTCTACCCATTTATTTTTGCAGGCACTGGTCTGCTCATTTGTTTTTTGAGGCATCGGTCTACCACCACACTGCCTTTTAACACTGATCAGCTATAGGGCAGTCTTTTGAAGCCCCGCGGCAAGAGTTTAAACAGTTTTTTTCCTTCTAGCTGATCAAATGGGACCCAGGAGGCAGCAATAGATTGGGGGTGGGACCAAATAAAAGGTATGAATAATGCAGGGGACAGTGGGCTGGGGGGCAGGGGGCGGGGGCAGAACCGGTTGGTGACATCATATCGTCACCGCTACTGGCTCGGCAGAACCGGGAGGAACCGGGAGGAACCCACCACTGGTTCAAGGCTAATTCTCCACTTGAGGTCTCCTCCCTACCTCATTGGGCATTTCCCAACACCTACATTCTGTTGCAGGGCAGTGCTGTGGTTCTGTGGTTAAGATGCCTAGGTTTGAGACCTGAGTAGTCATGTGGCAATGGGGTGAGCTCCTATCCTCACCCCAGTACCTGCCAACCTAGCAGTTTGAAAGCATGCAAATGCAAATTGATAAATAGGTACCACTTCGGTGGGAAGGCACCAGTGCTCCATGACATCATGCCACATGACTGCAGAAATGTCTTGGGACAGTGCTGGCTCAATATCCTTGAATCAACCCCTATAATTAGCAATGATTAACAGAGCAAAATCCTCAAGAAGTCTTTTACCTTTATATACTATTGCATTTCCATGCAACTTGGTTTTAGATACTGTATGAACTTCATTCGATTAAGTATTCATCACGTAATTCATTAAGTAATCTATCATGATCCCTAGAAAACACCACTTGCTAGGCAAGCCTGTATTCCATTTAAACAGAGATTCTCTCAGCTAGCCTTTGTTTTTTTATATATCTGTAGCACCCTCCCAACAGTATAGCAAACCTTTATTTACTCACAGAGCATGCAGCAATGGGGAAAAGCTATTCTAAGAGAAATTCTTTTGTGTACCTCTAAACAAAAAATTGTTCAGTGTGAACACTGGGAAAATGAATGATAACAGAAAAATTTCCTTGTAGCCAAAGTAGACCATAATCCCAGGATTCAGTCAAAATAAATAGATCAGTTCAATTCAATATGACTCGGTAAGTACTATGAATAGAATGATTCTAGGATCGGTTCCCATGAAGTCTTCCACATAGATATTTTCCATTAATTGCTGATGAATCAAAGAACATATAAGAACACACTTTGTGGCCCTCTGTAATTGCTGCAGAGGTTATATATTTGAAGGATTTATGGCTTTTAATCTGTGTAATTCACTGGATACTGCTTGAGTCAGTTTCGTAAAGAGCACCTTGGTTGGTTTCAGCATAGATATAAAACTACATAGTGCAAACCTATGGTGGTGCCAGTATAATCACTGGAGCACTAAATGGTGTGCACGGTTTGTGAAAGAGCTACCTAACGCTACCTATGTTCACTGTCACAATCACTATTTACATTATTAAATTATACTATTAACACAAACATTGTCAATAGCTTTGTAGAGTTGCTAACATACTGTAGAATTCTTCATGCTCTAAAAAAACAGAGAGGTTGTCCATTTCCTTAGTCTGCTTCGATACTGTGTTTGTGTGATGAGGCATTCATTGCATTTCATTGAATTGTAAAAAGAAACTGGGAGCAGAATTATTGAATTGAAGAAATTGTCAGGCACTCACCGGGTATGTCAGATTGTGTTATGTTTAGCTGTTAAATCAACACTTTCAATGATTTTACTGCTTCTGAATATAACCAACAATGAATCAAATTCTGCAGTATGTGCAGCGGCACATGCTATTAAAAATATATAGATTTCTGTTTTGTATTTTGAATCTTCCTGAACTTGCAGAAGTTGATTTGTGATATGGTTCAAGCTGCTTTAGTTAATTAGAATAGAATAGAATAGAATAGAATAGAATAGAATAGAATAGAATAGAATAGAATAGAATAGAATAGAATAGAATAGAATAACAGAGTTGGAAGGGACCTCGGTGGCAAGAGTGAAATGCTACCGGTTCGCTTCGGTTCAGTCGAACTGGTAGTTAAAAAATCTCCTGGTATTTCCAACAATCAGCTGTGCCACACGGTTTAGCTTTGCTAGAAAGCAGGAAAAGCTAAACCGTGCGGCACAACTGATCCCCACTGCTGTTCTACTTACCTTCCCAAGCCTCCTTTGGGTGCATACTACGCATGCGCATACACAGCACATACCAAGAGGAGGCATTGGAAGGTAAGTAGAATAGCAAAGGGGGAGGATCAGCTGTGCTGCATGGTTTAGCTTTGCTAGAAAGCAGGAAATTCTGTTTTCTAGAGAAGCTAAATCGCACAGCATAGCTGATCTCCTCTGTTGTTCTGTTTACCTTCCCAAGCCTTCCCTTGGTGTGTGCTGTGTATGTGCGGCCAGCAAACTAGTAGCATGTGCGGCCAGCAAACCAGTGCGCATGTGCGGCCAGCAAACTAGTAGCAAACCGGTTCAGATTTCACCACTGCTTGGAGGTCTTCTAGTCCAACCCCCTGCTTAGTCAGGAAACCCTACACCACTTCTTGTTTGATAAACTGCAAGAGTTGAAGGATTATGAGAATTTTAACAAAATTAAAACTGATATAAAGATTATCGTAGAAAAAATAAAATGCAAACTAAAGAAAATACAATATATGATGTATTTCAAAACTTCAATACTGTTATTCTTGTATTTGATACAATAAGATTTATACTTCTAAACCCTCACCATGATTTTAAAGTAAAACTATTACTTCTTATTTGTGACCATACCATCAATAGACTTAAACTAGTGCTTGTAGTCCTAAAACCCCCGTGAAATTCTAAGGGATATGCAAAATCAGAATTACTTGCCAGCTCATGTTGAAAAATATTATATTAAAATTAATGGCAGCAAATTACATGAGTTTTATTTTCGTGATTCAGAGAAACTTATACCATTTGCAAAACTTTACAATAATGATAGGGATGGATCTAATGAAGAACAGAAACAATTTATAAAAGTTCTCAATGCTATGGACATGAGAGGGAAGAGAAAATTGCCATAGTGAAACAAACACGGAAAATGGCTTTCAGAGTTCCATCAGTTGTGTGCTATTGTCATCACTTTACCCCCACTAAGTATAGGCTGTGAACAAACATGTTCACATCTGTGTCAAATAAAGACCTATTGAGGGAACAGTATGGGTAATGAATACCTAAGTAACACTATCATATTGGCGATAGAAAAGAAACCCTCCAAACCCTTAATTTTGAAGCTGTGTTGACAGCTTTGCAGAATCAGAAGATTCAACTTCTGTAGTTATTGACATAGGTCTTTTGACTCCATTCTTCCTCTCATTGACTTGATCAAAGTGAGCAATCATTTTGATCAATCAAATTCTGGGCAAACAACAATATATTTTCATATCTGACCAGAAGTTGTCCTGCCACAGTTTGCTGCTCAGTTTCCTCTTAATGAATATATTCCTGGAGCTATCCATGCTAATACTTGCTCAAAAATAAGCAAATGTATTTTTGAAATAAATCCGTTAATAATGGGTTTTGTGCTGCCTAATTTGTACATTTAAAAATGCCTAATATTTTTATCTGGAAGTTCCCAAACTGTTTGAGAACTTTTTTTTGGGGGGGGGGGTATTTGGTTAGTAAATGCTTGTTTACATTATAAACAGGAAGTTACTACACCACCTAAATTCATTTGAAACAATAGATTTCATTTCAGAGGATATAAATTTAGAATAAATGCTTGCCCATCTTAAAACTCACCGCATCCCCTCTATTTTCCCTCTACCTTAACATAGCTGAAGCTATCTCCGATACAGAGTTTTTAATATATAGAAATGTTGTGGCTCCGTTGCCTGAGCCTGTGTCATCGTCAGGAGAGGACTCCGAGAGTGAAAGGGAGGAGTTGGCAAGGCCTCCCCCTCCAGGACCCTCCTCTCTGGCAATGCCCCCGGAGGACACCGAAGGGCAAGAGATAGGCCCAGAGCCAAGCACGTCTCTGCAGCCACAGGTGGACAGTGACAAAGGAGATAAATGCTGGCTGGATCCTCGACAGCGATGCAGGGAGAAACGTGTACAGCAGAAGGGAAGGCGTGCCAGAGATTAGCTGAGTCACTGGACCACACCCCACAGGATATAAAAGGGAGCGTGGTGGCCAGTCAAACCTTGTGATGAACAAAGCTGAAAGCTTCCATGCCATTCTGCATTGCCGGACTCTTGCTTTAAGACTGGATTATCTCTGGACTGAATTGTAATTATTGAGCTGCTTACCTTTGATGTGCCAGAAGTGGAGAGACGTTATCTCTCCTCTTTGTAACTAATAAACTCTGGGCAGGCAGCCACTAGGTTTTTGCCGGCTGGTTTGCTCCTTATCTCCTGAATGCTTGTTGGTGTGTGTGCGTGGGGTCGGGGACAGAACAAGAAAAGTGAGACAACATTGTAATAAAGAAATGCAAAGTATAAATGTGACAGTTTCAGAAGATACATCTTAAGACATGAGGACATAAAAATAGCCATCCAAGATCAAACCGAAGTGTTTCCCAACCAGATATTTATAGGAACTTCCCAACTTCATATTCCTAAGGAATATCAATTCAGATGCCTACCATTTCCTGTGCAAGAGGTAATATATAATAGTTATGATGACCTGTAGCTGCTGACATCCTTGTTCTACATGAATTTGTTCAATCCCTCCTTACAATCATCATTATATTGGTGTAAATAACTGCATCTTTATGGTTGTGAAGAAGTACTTTAACCATTGCTATCTTTCCTTATACCCTTTGGAGCAGGTTACCCCCAGGGATACGAATGATCCCAGATCTTCGTACTTTCTGTCGTGCACTTAAGACCTTTCTTTTTCACCAAGCCGGTCTGGCATAAATCTTTTCTAATTTTGTAAATCTTTATGCTGAAGATTCTTAACTGTCGAGCCAAACTGGCTTAATTATTTATATTCACATTCTATATGTATGTCATTTTAACTGTTCACCGCCCTGAGTCCTTCGGGAGAAGGGCGGTATAGAAATTGAATAAATAAATAAATAAATAAATAAAATAGCAATAGCAATAGCAATAGCACTTAGACTTATATACTGCTTCACAGTGCTTTACAGCCCTCGCTAAGCGGTTTACAGATATTGCCTCCAACAATCTGGGTCTTCATTTTACCTACCTCAGAAGGATGGAAAGATCGAAAGGAGTCGATCTTGAACCTGGTGAAATTTGAACTGCTAAAATGCAGGCAGCCAGCAGTCAGCAGAAGTAGCCTGCAGTACTGTACTCTAACCACTGCACCACTATGGCTCTTATAGAGAAATTGCTTAGACCCCGCCCCTTTAAAAATATTATTCCCTTTATTCATTCTTTTCCAGCTCTTATAATATGCTTTCTGAGTGATGACCAGCAGCAAATGGTACTGAATATATTATTCCAAGGGTCTTTGCCATACAGATAGGTATAAAAAACATTAGATTTGGTGGTTTTTAAAGTTCTTCAATTAAAACAAAACAGCTGTAATGCACAGGAAAGACAATAAGAGAAAACTGTGATTGAAGTGCAAAAAAGAAATGAACCGGCAGATCTTGCAGGATACTCTGTGGTTACGATGCCAATCACAAAGGACTAAAGCTATAAAACATTCCAGTGCATCAGGGTTAATTGGATTAAATGAAGCAAAGACATTCTTATTTAAATTCATGGTACCAATTCAGCTCTTTTCAAGTATAAACAATGTATGATTTGTCACCACTGAACGTGGATCAGAATGCTTCTTGAAATATACATGATCTTAAAAATGATGCCGTGTGGGTTGCCTTTTCACTGAAGTGCATTTGAAGGCATATTTGGAAGTGTTTTTAAGCATATGCCTACAGCATACCCTAATACAAGAAGCATTTTTAGCGAAGAAGCCCAAATTATGTGATATTATCTGGATCATGAATGGAATTCAACCAGTGTTGATAAGCATAAGCAGTTTTGATTTATGATTAAGGTAGACTTGCAATCAAGGGGCTTCAGCACATGCTCACACTCTCTGAATCTTCATCACCACCACTGTCTAATTGCTACTTATTAAAATCAGCTGATTATATACTTTTTCAAGTCACAGAGAGACTTGGGGTTTTATTTTGACATCCAAGAAATGCCAACCATCCTTTGCCATGTCCGAATGATAACCCAAGAAAGCGGATTCAATTCCTGTTTTTATGAAGATGCAAATGGACATAAAAGTTATTGAAGTTATTGTTCATACTAAAAGTACTGGACTGAATGCAGCTGGGAGCAGAATATCTCAGTTGGAAGACTGTGGGAAGTCTGCTGAAACATTCATAATTGAATTATCAAAGGCTAATAAAATCCTTCAGGCTGAAGTAATGTCTTTCAAATCTCTGCTTCGCCGGCTGGAATTCCGAAGCAAGAGGAGGAGAGACAGTTGGATTTCTTTATGGAAGCCCTAATAATATGTGAAAGATTGTCTCTTCCAGGACATTATCGGTTGGATATTAAGAGGGCTTGTGTTTCAGTCCCTTCTTATTGTAAAGCCTATAAACTTTGGCTATTTATTGTGAACTTTCCTAGATTTATCATGAAAGATAGCAAAACATGCTAAAAAAACCCCCCAATTGATGGGGAGAAAATAAATCTGGCTTTGCGTTCCTCCCTGATTTTACTAAGAAAATTCAAGATCATAAAATAATGTTTGCTGCTACAACAATGACAGCTGCAAGGCTCATGAGAGAAACATATGCATTTGAATCTGCATTTTGCTTGATTTTTAGTTGTCTTTGTTCTCATAAAATCAAGTGGCATCCAGAAATTTATTAACAGTCCTAGGGAAACCAAATTAATTCCAACATTCTGAAATTCCACTTCCCATTTTCAAAAGGCTGGAAACTTTTTCAATGTTTGCCATTGGGCCTGTTTCCAACTTCAGGGTATCAAACTTCTAGTCTTTAGCTCCTAATTAGTATATTGTTTGTTTAATGTATTATTTATTTTTCAAGTATTAACTACCCCAATCTCAAAGGGCTCTGAGAGATGTACATCATCATCGACAGCAACAACAAACCAAAGACTAACAATAAATTGGTGAATCAGAACAGTGTCAAAACCAAACCAAACCAAACCAAACCAAACCAAACCAACCCCCCCCCCCAAAAAGAGTAATAGAAAGCAAAATTAAAACCCAATGTGGGTGTACACAGTCAATCAACTGGGCCTGGAAGCACATTGATATAAAACATTTTAAACCTATTTTTGGAACTGTAGCAAAGTGGGGGCTATGCAAAGTTCTTGGGGGAAGGTTTCACAAGATCTTCCAATATTTCCACTGTTAATATTCCAAGGAAAGGCTGCTGCCTTACCCATGTCCCAGGGATCTTGTGATGGGAAGAAACTTTCAGCAGGCGACCAAACCAGATTCTGGCAAGGCATTGCCTGATGTAACTTGGTGCTGGCTAGCCAAAATTATGCAACATTAATAGCCAAATACTTAATTGAACCGCTGTTCTTTTGTGATTTCCCCCTCAAACATTAACCTCTTTTAATTTAATTCTTTGGCCAAAGAAAAGAAAGTAAAGTATTTCTTTAATGCAATGACTCCTTATAAGAGTTTTCATTGTTGCCATTCACTAGAAACTAGATGATTGTTCCAAATAATTATGTTTAGTTGTTTCTAAAGTCTATCCCAAAATGCAGTTATGCTATCCTTATTTGGCAACAAACTAGAGTTAAGTTTCTTTTATATGTCAGAGGCCTAGGGTTGATAATTATATCTCTTTAAGTTGGAATATGATCTATAGCTTCATATTTCTAATTACCACAGACCAACCATAAAACATTAAATAAATGGATATGAGTGAATCTTACTTATAGAAGTGCATCCTGTGAAGAAAATAATAAATGTGATCCAGAAGTTCATCTGAGTCACTTTTTTTAAAAAAGTCATATGTTTTAGCAGCTTTATATATATGAGAGCTGCTTTTTATTTTCCAAACAACTCTAAACAAAACCATGACTTCCAAACAAGACTAATACAAACAAAATGTGCTATGCTTTTGTACCAAACCCCCCCCCCCCAAAAACCAAAAACCAAAACAAAAAACCACCTGAAACAAAACAGAGCAGTTAATAAAGATGTTGCCTCCCTCTACTCTACATCATCTTATTATTTGAAGTGAATGCACAAGTTCCAAATGAGTTCAAAGTTTTTATTGTATACCGGGGTCAGCAATCTTAAACACTCAAAGAGCCACAAAGGTCCTAACCGGAAGCCCCCCCCCTCTCCCGTTCAATTCTGGAGCCAACCAGAAGTCTGGTTCCCCCATCATAGTCCCCTCCTAGTGGGGAGTCCTTTTTCCTCTGCTGACTGGAAGTCCAGTTCCCCCACCATAGAATCTCCTCCTAGCACAGCATTCTTTTTCCTCTACCTGTCCTAACCAAAAGGCCTATCAATTGTGGAGCCAACCAACAACAGGAAGCCTCAGCAGAGGGATGAAAGAGCCACATGCAGCTCCAGAGCTGCAGGTTGCTGATCCCTGCTGTGTACATTTCAATTGTTTTCAGGAAAGTTATATTTAGCTTTCCATATCTGCAAGATTACCTTTCAATTTTAATTTTTTTAGGGGTTTCAGCTGTTGCTTGAAACAGAGAGACTACAATTTGACTCTTTGAATATTATTTTTTGATTCATGAAAAGCTCGCACAATGAAATAATCCTCATTTTAAAATAGCAGGTAAATCTGTTTTTGGAAACAGGGCTACTCATACTATTATTATTTTGATCTGATTTTCAGTGGTACCTTGATTTAACTGCTTTGAAACTCTCTGACTCTGCATATTTTGACATGAAAACTTTGTCCTGGTACTCATCATTTGTTTGGTACTCAACACACAAATTAGAACTTGTTGGTGTTGGCTGTCTTGTTACACACTATATTATTCCTTAGGAGGAAATTTTGTTTGGTATACTCATTGTTTTTGGTACTTGTTGTGTCTCCTGGAACCAATTAACAATGAGTACTGAGGTACCACTGTAGTTTTATTGAAAAAGATTTTCAAAATTTTGTACAACTCAATTAACACCAATGTTTATACATTATAGATCTTGGCGCTTTATTCAGTTTAAACATTTGTTACTTAGATTATTTGGTTCTGGTGCCAGCATTGCTTCTAAATCTCCATATCTGTTACAAGTTTAGTGAATTAGCTGTGCTCTGGAAGTCAATAATTCATTTTCATACAAAGCGGATGGAATTGTTTAATTGATATTAATCATTGATGAGATTTTTGAAATAGTGAGCTTGAAATTCTTGATCCCGTGAATCTATAGACAGTCTTTAAAGATTGTGAAATTAGTCTTCTTTAATCTTAGAATGAGGTTGCGTAAGGAAAAGTTTTGCTGACTACATGTTACAGTATACATTCCTTAATGGATATTAAAGATGTATATAATATTATATGCTCAGAATGTTGGCTCTATTAAGGCATCAGGAATTATAGGCATTTTCCATATGGAAGATGGCCAAAAATATTTTAAAACATTGCAAAGGTAAATCTGTATATGGATTACAGCAATAGATTATTGAAATTTGTTGTTTTGTAATACTTGATTTTTTTTTCAACAAGGGGGAAAGGAAAGAAACATTATCAATCAATCAATCAATCAATCAAGCAGAATAAAACTGGAAGGGACCTTGGAGTTCTTCTAGTCCAACCCCCTGCTTAAGCAGGAAACCCTATAGCATTCCAGACAAGTGGCCATCCAGTCTCTTCTTAAAAATCTTCTGTAATAAAGTACCAACAATTTCTGAAGGTTTATTTATTTATTTATTTATTTATTTATTTATTTATTTATTTATTTATTTATTTATTTATTTATTTATTTATTTATTTATTTATTTATTTAGATTTATATACCGCCCTTCTCCTTACGGACTCAGGGCGGTGCACAGCTGATTAAAAACAAGCACACAAAAGTTAAAATTTCATAAAAGAACAAATATACATGGCCATAAATTAAAACTAAAATTCATTTAAAAGATAATAAAAAACTCTAAAATGATAAAATATTTACAGGAATCAGGCTAAGCCGGCAAGCTGAAAAAGATGAGTTTTTTTAAAGCCCGCCGGAAGGTCGGGAGGTCGGAGATTGTTCTTAACTCTGGAGGCAGATCATTCCAGAGGGTGGGTGCTGCCACAGAGAAGGCTCTCCCCCTGGGGGTCGCCAGCCGGCATTGTCTGGCTGACGGCACCCTGAGGAGGCCCTCTCTGTGGGAGCGAACCGGCCGGTGGGAGGCAATTGGTGGCAGAAGGCGGTCCCGTAAGTACTTGTACAATCCCGTATGTAATTGTTCCCACTGTTAGGAAATTTCTCCTTAATTCCAGGTTGCTTCTCTCCTTGATTAGTTTCCATCCATTGTGGCAGCGTGGAAGCTTCTGGTGCTAATATGGCTTCCAAAGGTGTCTTGTCTTCTGGTGCTTTGGAAAATAAGTTGACTCTCTCTTCTTTGTGGTAGCCCCTCAAATACTGGAACACTGCTATCATGTCACCCCTAGTCCTTCTTTTCTTTAACTAGCCATACTCAAGTCCTGCAGCCGATCTTCACATGTTTTAGTCTCTAGGCCTTTAATCAGCTGCTCTTCTCTAAGATGATTAAAGGCCTGGAGACAATTTGAGCAAAATATCCAGAATTTTTAAAAAATATTTTCCCTTTCTCTTCCCCATCCCCCTTCCCCCTTCCCTTCCCTTTCATCACATTATTAATAGAGTGATATGTAGTTGTGAAAATTCAATTCAACAAACTAGTTGGTGGGAATTGGAATCCATTGATCCTGATAGTCCATTAAAGAGACTATGCCTGCAGCAATGTTATTACGCATGTGATGTAAATTATATTATTTTACATCATGTGCATAATAATAGCCTTATGCAAATAACAAAATTACATATTTGCAATGGAAATTTTGTCTGTTGTGTCTGAGGTTTGTTGAATGAAGGATTCATTGCGTGTAAATATTTTGGCACCTTTTCAGCCAGTTATTTTGACATAGCATGTATATTAAAAAATAAAGGCAGTCTTTTTGACAGAAAGTGGACAAATAAACCCTTAATAATCTGTGTCCCATACTCTGTTTTGAAGATGTGTGGGGATGTTGGAAAGGAAGAGGAAGAAAAAGTCAGCTGTGTAGCAGTGGATTCCACAGCATAGAAGGGAGTATGCAAAATATATGTAAGGTTCTGTTATGACAAATTATTTTTTAAAAATAATTTTACTTCTTGTACAGAAATGGGCTGGGGGTGGTGGTGGTTTGCAGATATTGTTTGCAGTGTCCAGGCATAGTATGTGAAAAACAACAATGCCATTGCTAGGAATATAACAGCTGAACTCTGCAGTCCTTGATTTATGATCACAATTGGAACCAGAATTTTGGTTACTAATCAAGGCAGTTTTAAATGAATCTTGCCTGATTTTATGACCCTTTCCCCTAGTTATTAAGTGATTTATTGTGTTTGCTAAGTAAATCAAGCAATTGTTAAGTAAACCCAGCTTTTCCCATTGACTTTTCTGGGAAGGGCTCACAAATGATGATCACATGCTGAAACCATTGTGAATATGTGCCAGTTGCCAAGCACCCAAAATATGATCCTGTGACCTTGGCAATGCTACAATGGTCTTAAGTGCAAAGTCTGACCATAAGTCCCTTTTTTCATTGCTGCTGTAATGTCAAACAGTCGCTAAACAAATAGTTGTAAGTTGATAATTTCCTGTGCATTTTTCTGTATATCTTCCCTCATGTGTTTCCCTTCAAGTTCCAGTTGATGTTTCAAATTGTGGTAAATCTACAGGTATTTTTTTAAAAAAATATTTTGATAATTATGCATCTTCTAAACAGCAAGAACCTCAAACTATCCAAATGTCGGTTAAAAAAACCCATATGCCATGCGAAGGAAATGATGCACAAATGTAGTCACATTTATGCAAAAATGAATATATTAGCATGCATGTCACTGATTTCCCTGAAACACTTTGCTTAATTAGAGTTTTGATGACCAGAAATGTGGATCAACTTGGCTCCGGTTCCAGATTATTTATTCAAAAAATGCAGATTCTGATAATTATAAGAATGTGTGAAGTGATATATGGAGGGATATTTGCCAACTAGAGTAAAGCAGTAAAGCAAGTAGGCAGGAAGTCACATTTGTTTCCAGCATCCCTGAAGTAGCATCAAGAATCCTGTTAAGGATATCATTGAGTTACACCCGAAGTGGTGGTTTATAAAGCAGAGTACCGTTAGAGTTTTATGCACGGAAACGTTTTGAAAATAATTGTGAATAACATTAATGACAAACAAGAAAATTCTGCCTCCATGGTGGATAAACTAAGATGCTTCTGCCTGATCGATTTCCACCCAATTAACGAATTCCCTAACATTATCACAATACCTGATGTAGATTTTCTTGTAGATAAATCAGTAGCATAACTAGCATCAGCATATGCAGTCAATATCAGATCACAGTTAGGTTCTAAATATAACATGTAATGCATTGTTAGTTTTAAGCATCTTAATATTCTCTTTGCAGCTTTCCAATGCCTCTCTGTTGGTTCTGTTATATCTTGCTAATTGATTAACACAATAGGAAATACTGGCCTCGACCAATTACTGATAGACTTCCTATTAAAGATTGATGAATCTCTTTGCTAAATACAGGACTTTGTATATCTCCATGTTTGAAATCCTGACTCATAGGTGTTCTTGCTGGCTTACATAACTCCATATTATAGTGCTTTAACACTTGGCTAATCTTGCAAGATTGAGACAGTTTATACCCTCTAGCAGTTCTTATAATATCAAGACCTAAATAATGTTTAATATTACCTAGATTTCTTATCCTAAACTTATCCTGTAACAAATTAATAATTTCTATTGCTTCCTGTTCAGTCTTCATTACAGTAGCAATGTCATCTGTAAACAAGAGTAAAAATGAAATCAAACCATTTTTCTCCCATTTAAAGAGACATTTGTCTGCTACACCTTCCAAAAACCCCATAGCATTCAGTTCTTTAACTATACACTTCCATTCAAACCCTGATTGCTTCAAACCATAAAGGCTCTTTTTTAATTTCCAGCAATCAGTTCGTTCATCCGTTCTTACACCTAACGGCTTCTTCATATAAATGTTGTGATGTAAAGGTGCATGTAAATATGCTGACTCAACATCTATATGAGTAATCTGATAGTTATTCTTCGCTGCCCACACTAGCATTGTTCTCAGTGTGGTTGCTCTTAAACTGGGAGCAAAAACTTCATCGTAGTCTCTTTCAGACTGCGCGAAACCTTGAGCGACTAAATGTGCTTTATGGGTTATATAGCTCCATCAACACCTGTCTTTAACTTATAAACCCATTTACAACCTATTAACCTTTCTCCTGGTGGTAACTGAATACTTTCATATACATCTAACTCTGTTAAAGATTCATAGCCTCCTTCCATGCCATTCAATCCTTTTCAGGATACATTTTGATATCATCATAATTGGAAGGTTCTACATTTACTTGACAAACCACACTTGCTTGATACCTGTCGGGCGGATTTCTTACCCGAGTAGATTTTCTAGGCAATACAGGACTCATAATTGGTATTTCATCTGACTCCTCCCCTAAACCTCCTTCTTCTTTTACAGTAGATTCTACATCATCTATATCATCTTTATCAGGGGTATTATTGAACATTTGATTATCAATAATAACATTATCATCATTTCTGTAATCAGCTTGCTCAAGCTTATCTCAACCTACATGCTCCAGGAATTTTGCACTAGTGCTACAATAGATACTAGTGGTTCCTGGTGCCCAGAATCTAAATGATCTGTGGTTTGATTCATATCCTACAAAAAACATTTTTCTAGCTCTATGTTGTCCTTTTCGTCTTAACAGAGAGGGAATATGAATCCAAGCAGGAGCACCAAATGTATGCAAATAACTAAGATTAGGTTTTCTACCATGCCATAATTTAAATGGTAATTCACCAGTAGATGAATTTACTACGTTGTTTAAAACATGGTTAGCACACATTATGGCTTCACCCCATAGAGTTTCTGGCAACTAGAATCTACTAACATAGCTCTAGCCATAGCTTGCAGTGTTTGACCTCTGCATTCTACATAAGTGTTGTGTTGTGGTTTATATGGGGCAGAATGTTTATGCTCAATACCTGCCTCCTGCAACATATTCTTTAACCTTAGATTAGTAAACTGTTGTCTGTTACCAAGCAAACTAATTTATGTTTCTGTTTTCTTTCTACAAATCTTAGCCAGTTGTTAATACGCTGAAATGTTTCAGATTTTGTTTTCATCAAGTAACAGAAACCAACAGTCATTTTCTTTCCCTTAGTACCATATTTAGCTATATGGCCCTTAGCTCCACAAGAAAAACATCTTTTAACAAGGTAGGCAGTTGAAGACAATTTTTCTTCCTGTGGTTGTCTCTCTCTTAGTTGTTCTCTGGACTCTTCCAGCAATCTTCCGGTTATGCCAGTCAATGTTAGTTCATCTCTGGACAAAACCTCCAATGAAGAAACATAATCATCATAACTTTCACCCAAACAAGAATAATGTAAACCTGTTGCAATTCTGAAAAAATAAGTTCCTTCTCATGTAGCTCTTGAAAAGTTCTTGTCATAAACTCCAAATGAGCTTACATATCTCCTCCTTTAAGAAGATGCGTTTTAAACAGTTTACATGCAAGATGTATGTGAGCACCCACACTATCACAAACATATATTCCCTTCAAATTGTTCCACCACCTAGCAGCAGAATCTTCACCACAAATATAGACTAGCTGCTGGTCACTTAGTGTCAGTCCAATTATGCAAAGAGCTTGTTCGTTATCACGAGTAAATTTGGCTAATTTCCTTTCATCTTCATCATTATCTGGATTCCATGCAGTTTTTTTTAATTTTAAATTAGATTTATATGCTGCCCTTCTCCGGAGACTCAGGGCGGCTTACAATTACATCCGTTGGATTATTAACTACATCCCATAGTCCTTCCCTACGCAAAAGCAGTTTGCATTTCATAGACCAGGAAACATAGTTTGTTCCGTTCAACTGAGTTATCATGGATATACTGGATGACTGTTCTTGTGCCATCTTCACTTGGATACTTAATAACAAACACAGCTGTCTGAATAAATTACTGTATCATTCATCTCAACTCTCAGTGCTCTAGATATTTCTGGGTAACTCTGGGTGGCTCTGGGCCCATAACCAATGTTAAGGATATTATTGTGTTATACCCGAAGTTGTGGTTTATAAAGCAGAGTACTGTTAGAGTTTTACACACGGAAACGTTTTGAGAGTAATTGTGAATAACATACAGACAAACTGGGTTTTATAGTATTTTACTTTTAGGGAAAAGCAAAAACATAGTCCTTAACAGTCCAAGTCTTAGCCACATAAAGTGCAATATAAAATCAATCCAGGGATATAAAATCTTACCAGTTTGTAGAAAAATACAAGGAACAATCAGGAACAATATAAAAACAGTTCAATAAATATCAGAAAGCAGTAAATAAATAATCATGATCAAACAATTGACTATAGAGAGATCAAAAAGAGTTACAGCGCAGCAGCAGGTAAAAATGGTGTAGTGTCCACACTAACCAAAATTTAGCTCTCCTTAAATACATTGGCTACAGAGCTCAGCCAATCAGGATGCAGAATGACTCAGCACAGTTCTTAAAGCTAGATAATACATTCACATAATACAAACATACAATGTTGGCTTATATATTTCCTGACCAACCAATTAGGCAATAACCATTTCCTGACAAATCCTGCCAACACTTACTATTTTCTTTAACAAATATGAAAGTGCCTTGTTAGCAGAAATGCTTATGATGAGGCTGCTGCCCGTTGTGCCAAAGCAAAATCAATGAGCACTCTAGACTAGGAGTTTAATCACCAAGAAGTATAAATTTTTCCAGAAAAGAATTAAACATCACTTCCAGTGGCAAATGGACCACTCACAGTTGTCTCTATCTTATTAGCAGTCTTGATTTTTATTGGTTTACAGCCAGCCTGTAACTGATCATATTTTCACAGCTTCACCTAAAAGCGGGGTGGCATGGTGGCTCAGCAGTTAAGATGGGGCTTGTCACCTAGAAAGCTAGTAACCCAGGTTCGAGACCCGAGTGCCATACAATGGGGTGAGCTCCCATCCTCACTCCAGCTCCTGCTAACCCAGCAGTTCCAAACCATGTTGGCTTATTTTGTGGAGGGGGTAATGCATGACTTGGTGGGGGGGGGGTAATGGGGTAATGTGACTGTGAGCATGGCCAACTTTTTTTAAAAAAAAACTTTTAAAAGCATTTTTTCTACAACCTTAAGACGTTGCAGAAAAAAATGCTTTCAGAAGCCTCTGACGATCAGGCAACTTAGCTGGGATCGCCAGAGGCTTTTCAAGGCATTTTTTTTCCTACAACCTCTTTGGCCGAAGAGGTTGCAGAAAAAATGCTTTCAGAAGCTTCTGACGATCCCAGCTGAGCTGTATGATCATCAGAGGCTTTTTTTTTTACTTTTAAAAGCATTTTTTGGCTGAAGAGGTTGTAGAAAAAATGCTTTTAAAAGTAAAAAAAAGGCCTCTGATGAGGTGGGCGGGGTAAGCAAGAGGTGACCGGGCCGGGGACCGGTTTGGGGGTGTGGCCAGACAATGTTATTACCGGTTCTCCGATCTACTACAAATTTTTACTACCAGTTCTTGCAAACCGGTGTGAACCAGGAGCAACCCACCACTGATCAGCATATATTAAATTCCTGGATAATTTTGCTCAGGAGCTTCATGTAGGTTTTGACCTAATATTATAGCATAACTGCCACAAAGCTGAGTACTTGTCCTTGCACCTCTTTCTGGAGCCAACCCAA
Organism: Masticophis lateralis; assembly: GCA_030761175.1. Classification (NCBI taxonomy): domain Eukaryota; kingdom Metazoa; phylum Chordata; class Lepidosauria; order Squamata; family Colubridae; genus Masticophis; species Masticophis lateralis. Next base: position 151,407,388 of record JAUDYJ010000001.1, on the reverse strand, counting down.
ATTCCGCTGGTTGTCCTTCTCAGCAAATATCATGTCATTGGTTGCAGTCTGAATAAAAAAATCAACTTGAGAGAGCGAGCACTCGCATTCTAACATCTTTTACCATGCATTCTCAACATCACTAATATTTTTCTTATTCTGTGAGCATGCTTCCTGCACTTCTCAGAATTACAATTACAAAACATAAAAGAGCAATAAGCACAAATGATTCCTTGTTTGTACAAGAGCCTCTAGAATGCTAGCATCCCATTGTTAGAATATTTTATAGCACGTAGTATTAGAACACTGTATTAGAGCACTTAGTTTTATCAAGACTATGAAACTATGTTTCATTTTACAATTTTGTTAGCCTTCGTAATTTTCACCTTTTACAGACCTTGAAGATAGCTGACCCATGGAAGTGAGATTAGAAGTTCATTCCAAGGATCGCTTCTCCTTAAATAAATGCAGGAGTGGGCTTCAAAAATTTTAGTAAGGGGTTCTCTGCCCAGTTGCTGGATGGGCGTGGCCTAGTCAGTTTCCTGTACCACAGGGGAGGCGTTTTTGCCCTTCCTGGGCTCTGGAGGTTTCCTCAAGCCTCCAGGAAGGCGAAAATGGTCTCACCAGGCTCCGGAGGCCCTAACTTCCAGTACAGTGGTGGGTTGCTCTCGGTTCGCAAGAACCAGTAGTAAAAATTTGTAGTAGTTCAACGAATTGGTAATAACATTGGTTGGCCATGCCAGCAATCGATATCCGGCCCGGTCGCCACTCACTTACCCCACCTACCTCATCAGAGGCTTTTTTTTTAAAAAAATGCTTTTAAAAGTTAAAAAAAGCCTCTGATGATCGGGCGGCTCAGCTGGGATTGTCAGAGGCTTTTAAAAGCATTTTTTTCTACAACCTCTTCAGCTGAGTTGCCTGATCATCAGAGGCTTTTAAAAGCATTATTTTCTGCAACTCTTTGGCCGAAGATGTTGTAGGAAAAAAAAAGCCTCTGGCGATCTCAGCTGAGTTGTCTGATCATCAGAGGCTTTTAAAAGCATTTTTTTCCTGCAACCTCTTAAGGTTGTAGAAAAAAATGCTTTTAAAAGTAAAAAAAAAAAAGTTGGGCACGCCTACCTAGTCACATTACCCCCACAAGCCACACCCACAAAATAAGGCACACCCACAGAACTGGTAGTAAAAAGTTTTAGAACCCACCCGTTCCAGTAGAACCATTTTTCACCCTCCCCAAGCCTCCGTGCATGCCCTGCACTTACCTGCATCCAAAATGGGCCATGTGGGGACTCCTGGGAGAGGCGGGGGGGGGGCAGGCAGGAGTGGGATTTGGGGGTTCTGTCTGTGGGCACGCGTGCCATCACCAGCTGCTCTTCTGGGTTCCATCATGCATAAGTGCGCTGGCCAGCTGGTCCATCGCGCATGCGCACCAGCCAGCTACTCTCTCCTGAGCTCCGGCTGTATGGTGGTCTTCATGCGAAGATCAGCTGGCCAGTGCACATGCACATATAGGAACCCAAAAGAGAGCAGCTAGCCAGTGCGCATGTGTGATGGACCAGCTGTCCAGCACCTATGCGCAAGATGGAACCTGGAAGAGCAGCTGGCTGCTGAGTGCCTGCCTCCTGGCCAGCTGTTCTCTTCTGGGTTTTGGTGCTCCGGTGCCCACGTGTGCGTTTCAGTTTCGGCACTTGGTGCTGAAAAGATTAACCGTCACTGATCTAGGCTGTCAGGACTGCATTGTATGTCTAGTATGTGTAGATTTCCCTTATATTGTATACCGTACACTAAATAAATAAATAACCTATGAATGTGGCAGAACACAATAACAATAACTGGGTAAAAATTAAGATATCAGAAATACAGAATTCCTGCTCACTTTCTACAGGCAGTGCTAATAGGGGATACTTTTAAGACTCCATGGATATTGCTATCACCTTTATCATTGGCTAGTCAGGCAGCAGGAGATATTCTGAAGCATGTTACTTGTGGCCAGGCCTTGCCAAAACTTTGTGCAATAGAGAAGCTTATTTTTGTGGTCAGTTTTGGTCTCCACCTGTTTTTCCTGCAAGATAAGGTAGGCAGAAGGAAGCAAAGGACCAGGCTTTAAGTGTAATCACAGTATTGCTAAGTGAAGTGATTTAAATATATGCAGGTCCAGGTTTATTAAGGATAAATCTATGCCCCTTCAGTTGGGGCTAATTAATTGGGCCATTTGATTCCTTTTTAGTGTTCCCACAAAACTGTAACCTCCCGATTGACCCTATTCAGCATATTAGCAGTTACGGTATATGATTTATTCTCGGCTGCTATGTATTTTAATTTTTATATTATTGAAATTGTTTTTAACTTCTTTTTAATTTTGTTCACTGCCCACAGTCACTTATTGAGATGGGTGGAGAAACAAACTGAATGAATGAATGCATGAATGAATAAATAAATATATAAATATTTATTAATAGAGCCTGGATAGCTCAACAGACTAAAAGCCTGTTATTAACATTCAGCTGTCTGCAATTATTGCAAGTTCGAATCTCACCGGGCTCAAGGTTGACTCAGCCTTCCATCCTTTCTAAGGTAGGTAAGTTGAGGACCCAGTTTGTGGGGGCAATAAGCTGACTTTGTATAAAATATACAAAAGTATGAAGGCTATTGCTTAATGCATTGTAAGCTTCCCTGAGTCTCTGGAGAAGGGCGGCATATAAATCTAACTAATATATATATATATTGTGGGAACAGGAGCTGAGTATAAGACTTGATTCTACCAATTAACACATGTTTGTGTGTCATCTCCAGAGCTGGTCCAATTTGCCAGGCAACATTCTTTCTTGAACCCCTTCCACTCTGACAGGAAGATTAACTAACTTAATGAGCAGATTCCTCTTCAGCCTTTACATGAGGTTCACTTCAGTGATGGCTTGCCCCCAGTTCACACCAGTTCTATAGAACCGGTAGTAAAACCGACCGGAGGCTCTGCCCACTGACCCCGACATCATCAGAATGCTTCTGCGCTTGTGCAGAAGAGCACGTGTGCACACGAGCGAAATGAGCGTGCGTGCGCGGCCCCGCTGCAAGCCGGTAATAAAGGTAAGTAGAACCCACTTCTGGTTCACTTGCTCTAGTAAGGCCTTTACTTGATGGAAAGCAGATCTCCTTCCTTTCTTCCAGAGACAATAGGAGCTGCTGCATTCATTTACAGAGCAATAGATTAATGGGTCTGTTTGGGTTTTTTGATCCACAATCTTGTTTGTCATTCAACCAATATGAGCTACTGGTTCCCTGCTGCCAAGTACTCTATGGGGAAGGCTAAGTGTTTAACGCAAGTTGTCTTTTTTATTATTATTACTGCTGAAGAGGTTAGTGTGGTAGTTATCCCTTATGCTTCACTAATTTTAAACACACCTTGAACTAAGTGCTGTAGCAAAGAGAACATTAACATGATAGTTCAGGTGGGGAAGACAGCAAGAGGTAAGGAGTTTGGGTTGACATTTTATGTCTTTTAAAATGTTGACCTTTTGGAAATATCACTGTGTACATTTTAAATATTAATAAAGGAGCTGGCTGTTAGATGGCAGAGTGGCTGTTTGTCAGGGGGTGACCTTTCACTGAAGGAAAAGAAAATTGACAGTTTTATTAGCTGTAGAGGACCATGGGATGGGAAAGCAGGAGGGAGGAGAACCTACCACTTTAATTAGTTAAACAAGCTATCTATTCGAAATGAATCATAGTTTAAGGCTGAGCTTTGAAGGTCCTGAAGGCACAAATCATACTTTTGTGTGTGTGTGTTCTTTTTAAGCAAATATTTGCTTTGCTAATAAGACATCACTACTCAGCTTGTTCTCTTGGACTGAAAAAATCATATTGAACACTAGTTCCTACTATTTTATTATCAAACCATGGATCTGAAAATAATTCCAGGGGTTCATTTTAAAGCAGAAGAACTGGGGTGTTAAGCATCTTTTTTCATCTTCAGCACCAAGTATACTGCATAGGAGGTGAGCTTTCTATATGCACTCTACTTTTGGCTCAATATTCTCTAATTGCCCTAATTTTCCTTCTAGACACTCTTCTTTCTTGTGGAAAATTAGAATTCAGAATAATCTATGCCTAAGAACTCATGTCAAACTTTCCTCACCATGGAACTATCAGCAGTAGGTATTTAATATAACTTTCTAGGTAGGTTGGGGTGTTTTAGGTAACCAATAATGGCAGGATATAGTCACGAGTCCTTCATCACAGCAAATTATCTATCCAATATTACCTGCCCAAAGCACTCTAGAGTTCTTCTTTAACTCACTTTAATGAATTGTCCTCTAAGATTGGAAGAGAGGGTGTAACAGCAGCCTTTTGTACAGTAAAATTGCCTCATGATATGGAGGAGATTTAGCCTCTAGCTCATGTGTTCCTTCAATGTTCTTGTTACAATTATTTATTCCCTACCTTCATAACTCCACTTGCTAATAGCTGCCTCTTTTGAGGATAATAATATATCTTACTGTCAGTAGTGGGTTCCATTTACCTTCACTACCGGTTCGGAACAGTGAGCACATGCAGTGTGCGCTCGCTTTGCTTGTGTGTGTTGCTTCTGCGCATGCACAGAACCTCTGCGCATGTGCAGAGCATCTACAATGATGTCCAGATGGGTGGGTGGAGCCTCCCCCACTACTGCCACTACTGGTAGAAATCCAACACTGTTTATTGTCCAAAAGTTGCAAAATTCTTCTCAAGTGCCATTGCTTTACACAAGAAAACACTCCTAATTTTAGGATTGTATAAAAAAAGGAATTCCTGCAGATTTTACTCTGCAAATCTATCACTCACTTTAGGGGGCGGTGCTCATTTCAGTTTCTAGGCCATTGAGCCAGCACTGTCTGAAGACATTTCAGCAGTCACATGGCCAGCATGACATCACACAATAGTGCAGAGCATGTGACGAAACATGGAATGCTGTTACCTTCCCGCTGAAGTGGTACCTCTTTATCTATTTGCATTTACATGCTTTCGAATTGCTAGGCTGGCAGTAGCTGAGGCAAGAGACAGGAGCTTACTCTGTCATGCAATGGTAGGAATTGAAACTTCAAAGCATAGACTTCTCTGGCATCTTTTAAACCACTGAACCACTGGGCCTCTTAGGATTTTATAAATATACATTTTCCCCTGAAGTTTCTTATGTTTTATGCTAAAACCAATCAAAAGACAGAAATGTTATAATCTGCCATATTTGGTAGTACTCATTTGCAGAGGCTTTGCCCAAGTAGGTTTGCAATCTTTACCACAGGAAGTTGAGTTATATAACTCACAAAAGAGGCAACTAAAAGTTACTGATTTTTAACTGAGGTCATACTAACATCTAAAGAATGAATAAATAAATACAATTTTAAATAATTTTAAATCACTAAACAAATAAGAATAAAATTCATTCTTCATTCCTTTCCACTTATTTTAGAAAATAGAGCAATGAAACTAGCACAAACCTTTCTGAAGAGCATGTTCTTGCTGACAAACAACACCATGTGAACCCAGCTATAGGGATGTCCCCCAAAACACTGGAGTTTACAACTTAGGCAGATTTATCTGTTTATCTAAACAGATAAACAAATGGAAACTATCTTTTGATGTGATGCACTCTTATCATCTAGATTTTGAATTACTACTTCTCAGCAAACAACTTCCAATTCAGTGTTGGATATTCTAAAGCAATTGAAACAATATATTATATATAATAAATTATATATAATATATAATAAATTAAATATGAAATGGGATGCAGAATTTCTCATTATCAAAAATTTTTTTATCTGAGTATAAAGACCTTTTCCGTTACTCTCACTAAATTGGCTGAAGAAATGGTGAAAATGAGATATACGACACAGCCAAAAGATCAAAGAAGAGAAATAACTTTTTACAATTATCCAAAGCTAGTAAACCCATCGATTGTGTCTCTGACACAAAGAAGTTATTTAAGAAGTTTAAACTTAAACAAGGGCAGTGGAAGAAAAGATAAATTTTAAAAATAATTACAATGTAAGCTAATCAGCTGGGGAGCTAAAATTTAACAGCAGGTTTAATATTATGCAAATACAGCCAAATGTACATTAGTCCTGCAAGCCTAAAGACTAGCTAGTCAAACTATCAGGAATTATAATTAATCAAACAAATCAGACAACAAAATCTGATAATTAGATGTTTCCCTTTGGCACTAAAACAAATTGTTTAGCAACAGAAACAAAAATATTATCAAATGAAACCAATATTGAATTTGTTTCAAACTGGCAACAAATGAAATACTTAAAGGCCAATGAACTAGATGATAATTCAGGCAATTTGGTAGTTTTTACAAAAGAAGATCCAAAGCATGTCAAGAGCTTGTTGGTGAACCATTTTTGAAGCAAGAATCAATGTGCTATTCTTGACAAGGATGGATTATTAAACCACACTGATGTAGATTCTACTGTAGAAGCAGGAGTGAAATTCAAATTTTTCCCAAGGCGTGGCTTGGTGGGCGTGGCAAGGGAAGGATATTGTAAAATCTCCATTCCCACCCCACTCTGGGGCCAGCCAGAGGTGGTATTTGCCCATTCTTCGAACTACACAAAATTTCCGCTACCGGTTCTCCAGAACTTGTTAGAACCTGCTAAATTTCACTCCTGTGTAGAATTAATTTCCTGGAATATTGCAGGTTGGTTTAATAAATGATGATATTTCTTTTACTCAGTATTTAAATATTGTGATATTCACTTAGTAGTTTAATAACTTAGTATTTTTAGAATTTCAGTATTGCATTCATAAAGTAATTTAAAATTCAGAGTATTTCTTTTAAATACTCAAATAATTTAGTACTGTATTTCTACACTGGTATCTATATTGTATTTCTATACTTGTATTTAGCCTGATCCATTTTATTTTTGTCAGCCATTTGGGAAATATTTATATTTGATTTCTCTAACGAAATGCCTGATGCCTGATGATGATGATGATTTCTATATACAAATTAAATAAAATTCTGGTCACTGTCTTATTATTAATACACTGCCTGTATTAACATTTATTCAGATTTTGGAGTCTATACCTAATGCAGAATCCACTAGAAAAGCCTGGAAAAATGTCAGAGAAAGGCCTGGGGAAGATGTTACATGCAAATATTTCCTGCTGATGGGTCTCTGAGAAAATTCTTGTTCCTTCAAAGAACCTGGGTGGCATTTCACCTGATATTTGCCTTGAATACAGTGACAATATATCTTTTTAAAAAGATTATTCCCCACATGTTTTTTAAAACATCTCTTTAGAATGGGGGAGGGTTTTATATTGAAACCTACAATCTCTTTTTTTTAGTTTCATTTTTTTAAATTAATTTATCAAAATATAAAATACAGAAATACAAAGAAAAGTGAAAATAATGGTAAAATGAGGAAAAGGAAAAGAGAGAAAACTATGGGGTAGAAGGGAGAAAGAAAAAAACCACTGACTTCTGACTCCTTTTGGTGCAGTAGACTAAGGTAATAACATGGAACTTCAACTTTTTTTACTTTTATATAATAATAAATGTAACCAATTCTAAAACAACAAACCTATCTAGTCAGCAAAACTCAAAATTGAATTTTCATTATTTTCCAGCTTAAGCACAAAGTCCAAAAGTGGTTTCCAAGTAGAAACAAAATTAATTATCTTCTTTTCTTTAATCAAAGCAGCCAATATAGCCATCTCTGCTAACTCCCATCAACTGTTGCAGCCATTCATCCATTGTTCATTGTCCATTTTCATCAGGTTCTTCTGATTCGCCAGTTGCGGCCCTTTCTGGATCGGGACTCCTTACGCACAGTAACTCAGGCACTCGTCACTTCTCGCCTGGACTACTGCAATGCTCTCTACATGGGGCTCCCCTTGAGGAGCACCCGGAGGCTCCAACTGGCACAGAATGCGGCCGCGCGGGGAATTATGGGAGTGAGAGGGCGCTCCCATGTGATGCCTCTCCTGCGTGAGCTGCATTGGCTTCCAGTGGTCTTCCGGGTGTGCTTCAAGGTGTTGGTTACCACCTTTAAAGCGCTCCATGGCATAGGACCTGGGTATTTGTGGGACCTCCTTCTGCCTCAGATAGCCTACCACCGGCCAGTACGCTCCCACAGAGAGGGACTCCTCAGGGTGCCGTCAGCCAGGCAATGTCAGCTGGCGACCCCACAGGGGAGGGCCTTCTCTGTGGCAGCACCTGCCCTCTGGAACGATCTGCCCCCAGAGATACGAAAGATACCAGATCTCCGGGCCTTTCGCTGTGCCCTAAAAACTTTTCTTTTCCATCAAGCAGGGCTGGCATAACCCCACCCCACCCCTTTTTTAGCTTTTTAAGTGTCAATTGGGTTTTAGTTGGATTGTTTTAAATTGTGGGCCAAAGCTGTGTAATTCTTTTAATGATTTTAAATGTTGTATTCTGGTATGCTTTTTATCTTTGGCTGTGCACTGCCCTGAGTCCAATAGGAGAAGGGCGATATACAAATTGAATAGATAAAATAAAATAAATAAATAAGTTGTGAGAATCAAAATGCCATCCCATTTTTGTGCATAACATAATTTTGCTGCCATCAACATATATAGCATCAAAGTTCAATTTTTTTCCAAGTTCTTTGTCCATTATACCTACCATGTTTCCCTGAAAATAAGACTGGGTCTTACATTAATTTTTGCTCCAAAAATTTCTGTTTATTTTCTGGTTAGGTTTTATTCTGGGAAAAATATGGTACTAAATGCACCCATCTGGCTGGCAATCTTAACTGGGGCTTATTTTGGGGGGTAGGGCTTATATTAAGAGCATCCTGAAAAATCATGCTAGGACTTACTTTCCAGTTGGGTAAAAAAATAGTATCTTGTTTCATCTTTATATTCGTTTTAAGAATCTTCTGTATTAACATGTGAATCCTACTCCAAGATAATTTTGCTTTATCACGTCCATCATAAATGATAAAAAGTTATTTCTTTACATTTACAACATTCACTTGAGATACCTTTATACTAGTGGTGAAATCTAAAATTTGTTATTATCGGTTCTGTGGGCCTGGCTTGGAGGAGTGGGGAGTAATGTGACTGGGTGGGCTTGGCTAACTTTTTTTTTTACTTTTAAAAGCATTTTTTCTACAACCGCTTCTGCCAAAGAGGTTGGGGGAAAAATGCTTTTAGAAGCCTCTGACAATCAGGGAACTCAGCTGGGATCGCCAGAGGCTTTTAAAGGCATTTTTTTTCCTACAGCCTCTTCTGCCAAAGAGGTTCGGGGGAAAAAATGCTTTTAGAAGCCTCTGATGATCAGGCAACTCAGCTGGGATTGCCAGAGGCTTTTAAAGGCATTTTTTTCCCTACAACCTCTTTGGCTGAAGAGGTTGTAGAAAAAATGCTTTTAAAAGTAAAAAAAAAAAAAAGCCTCTGATGATCACGCGGCTCAGCTGGGCACGGGGGGGGGGGCGCAGGGATTTTTGCTACTGGTTCTCTAAGCTACTCGCTACCATCACTACCGGATCTTGTGATCTGGTCCGAACCGGGAGCATTTCATCCCTGCTTTATACATTCTTGACAACTGAAGCGTACAATCTCAGATAAAAACTATTTTAGACAAAATTAACAAATGACACAATCACAAGAACTGTGACTGATGAAAATGACTTGGGTGCTCCCGATATTATTTGGATCTTGACAGACAGTGCTAATTTAATAAGTGTCTAAGATCCAAGATACTGAGGTCTTAAAAAGAGAAGAATCCAACCTAGAACAGGCTGAATGCCTCATTCTCTTTATCTTGAACATCACTTTACTGGCCCTTCTCCAGCCTATTATCTATCCCAGGCATTAATTCAGGATAAAATATGAATTCATCTCATGGTGTTTTTTCCAAATATGGTTAACATCTTGTCATACATTAATCTGATTGAATTTAAAATTTCACTATGGCTTTTGCTTTATATAACATATAAAGCAAATATATATTGAGCTCATCAAAAGATAAACTTTCTAACAAAATACTCCCACAATGTGAAAACAATAGGCAAGAGTAATTTTTTTAAAAAAAATATGAAGCAATGGGAAATATATCATTTGCTAACTGGACAAAACAGTAGGTTCAACAGATGTGAATTAAGAGGTAGAACTGTACCCTGAGAATGAGTTGCCTGATAAATTATGAGGCAAACCGGTAGTGGCAGCGGTGGGAGACTCTGCTCACCTGCCTGGACGTCATTACGGACGCTCTGCGCGTGTGCATAAGGATCTGTGCATGCGCAGAAGCGCCACGTGGGTGCTTCCAGTTCCAAATCCGTAGCGAAGGTAAGTGGAGCCCACCACTGGTACATTCAATCTATAAATGAACACTGATACACTCAAGCCAATTGTTAGTGCATGAATTTCTCAGCCTGGCTTTCCTCCAGATGTGTGGACAGTCTAATTTCCACCTTTTGCTTCTTTTTTTCTTTAAGCATATTGTCATTAGATGCTGCAGGTTAATTTGCAAAAGGCTTAATGGGCAGTGCCCTGGAGATGCCCTGGAGATTCACCTAGCACATGTGTGCATGATGAAATATTTTTTGTGATTCTTCCAGATTATAAAGTCAAGCTTCCCTCTCTCCCTCTCTCCCCCAATTTAGAACTTTAAAACACTCTGATTGAATGGGGATTAGTTGCAACTTCCTAATGTTATTGATAGCAACTATTATGTCTAACTTTCAGCAAAGGTTATTGACGAACCCCTCTATATAGAGTTATAGATATCTGAACAGGCAAAGGAAGACATGGACAATTGGAAAGGAGGACAAATGGGGCAGGAAGAAAGGAGGACAAATTCTTTAATCTTCTTGGTATTTGCAGCAAAAAACAAAAAACCCACCAAAACCAAAACTAAAAAGTATTTAGTTCTGCATGGATATGACATTATTTTTCCCAGCATCAGAATTGTTTGTCAGTCATAATATTTTTCCAACAAATCTTTATTTTTTTTTAAAAAAAAGCATGTTACTGATTATATAGAATCAATGACCCGCTTTTCAAATTTCACCACAAAAACATCTGGGGAGACATGTTGTCTGTAGGCTACAGTGATCATAGATTCGAAGGGGCTTGATTGAAATCAATTGCTGGAATCAGGAAATAATTTAATAACATAAATGGTGATGGCGGAGTGGTTAGAACGCAGTACTGCAGGCTAACTCACTGCTCACTCCAGGAGTTCGATTCTGAACGGCTCAAGGTTGACTCAGCCTTCCATCCTTCCAAGGTCAGTAAAATGAGGATTGTTGGAGGCAATATGCTGATATGCTCTAAACTGCTTAGAGCGGGCTAAAAAGCAGTATGAAGTGATATATAAGTCTAAGTCAGTGTTTCTCAACCTTAGCAAATGTATGACCTCTGGATTCCAACTCCCAAAATTCCCCAGCCAGCCATGCTGGTCTAAATGCTATTGCTATTGTTATACATCTAGGCTGTCAAGCCTGTTGACAGACAAGAGGAAAAAAACAATGCATGCCCTCCTTTTTGTCAGACGCTTGGTAAAGCTATCACTGTTCTCTGAATCTTCTCTTATTCCATCAATTGTCTTTGTGATAAAAGTGGTGGATGTTCTATTTATATTGTTATCCTAAACCTTATTCGGAACTGCCCTATACTGAAACTAGAGGAACAGAATTTAATTAGGTCATCCATCATACTGATATATACAACGTTGGTACAGGCCTTTGCTGTAATACTATCCCATGTAAAAATATAATTGTGTAAGTGAATCAAATATTCCTCTAGGTCAAAATACATTTCCTATATAAATAGCATCACACTGGGAGGAAAAAGTAGTTGCATTATGTCAAAGAGTGACCCCCTCCAAAATTTGCTACTAAATTAGCAACTTGAAGGAACTCAAAGACAGAACTAGTACATACTCACAAAAATCTACATACCTTTCCTTGTCCTTGGTCATTGTTTTAAATGTGACCTTCAGAGCACATCACTTCAATGGCAGCGTTTGCTTGGTTGGATATCTTCTCTAATGGTATGGCATCAAAAGAAGAGCTTCTACAGTACTTGTGTGTATGTGTGTGTGTGAGAGAGAGAGAGAGAGAAAGAGGGAGGGAGGGAGGGGGAGAGAGAGAGAGAGAGAGAGAGAGAGAGGATTTAGACTAATTAGGCAAATTTTATTGTACTGTATATTCATTGTATACGGAGTAGCAAAGTACAGTTTCAACTTTTCCTAGCCACTACATAAAAAACTTTTTTTTTTGCTTGTGCATTTTAAATTTTATACATACACAACAAGAGAGCTGTGCCTTCAGCTATCATCACCTTGTCTAGGCATGGAAACACATAGTCAAAATGCCAGTGGGTCCCAGTAGCCATGGACTTCATAATGTCACCTTTCTGTTTCCAGTTGTTACTTCTGGAGGCACAAAGAGAAATATAACACGTTAAGGTTTGTCAGTGTTCACACTTTCACACATCAGCAAGATTTAATGAGGTATAAGGACGGTGCAAAACTCAGAAGAAACTTTGCTACCAGTAGCACTAATTAAAGATTCTCTGATGCAAGTTGGGGCATTACTGTGGGGTATAACTGATTATTTTTTGGCAGGTTTTTTTTGCTACAGACCTTAATCAATACTAAAGAATGGCTACAAATTTTGGAGGGGAGGAGGGGCGGAACTGCCCTCCATTTCAGAAAAGAATAGGGAATCCATTTAGGAACAAAACTCAGTGCAAATAGAAGGTCAGTGGTTTCCTAATCTGCTGAAAAGCTGAAGTTTCAACTTTTCCTTGACCTGATAGTCTTTGTTTTGCATCCTGCTCCTGCTCCTAGCATCCTAATCTTTCGGTGGCTAAGGGCTAAACCTAATTTGGGGCTAGGGGTGAGAGAAGTAATGGTCTGGAAAATAATAGGCAATGAATGAGACTAGCTGGGATTTTCCACTTCTCACTGACTTTTGAAGAGCAGGGTTGATATGCTTTGTTTTATTTAAAACAATTTTAGGGTTTATACCACTGTGTTGGATATTTCACCCCACAAACATCATTCACCCCCCCCCCCCGCCTTATTCTGGAGAATCCCTTGATTTTTTTTTTTAAAGGAACAAGAAATAATATAACATAACTAAAGGTCAGACCATCCTCTTAATCAGCTAATGTAAGTCTTTCAACTGTGTTATCTGTGTTATCATTCGGGGGGAAAAACTTTCTGGCTACCCAGCCAGTCTCCTTGTGTTGATGGCTGCCTAAATTGGCAGTTAAATCAATAATCCATCTCGAACATACAAAGCTATGCCAAAGGAAGAGCTTCTACAGTACTGGTGTGTGTGTGTGTGTGTGTGTGTGTGAGAGAGAGAGAGAGAGAGAGAGAGAGGTGAGACTGTTATTTAAGCTGAGTTTATATGGTTCTTTGATGCTGTGGGATTTGCCATCTTATTTTATGAGGATGTGTATAAATCAGAGGCAGACTTTATGCAGTACATACAGAAGGCCACAATTTTAGTGCTTGGCATCTCCAGATGGGTTGCAATCTTGATAATGACCAGGTCTTCGAAAGCTGATACTATTCAATGTTCACTTAATGGAGGAGAAAGGGGCCTTAGAAAGGAAAAGGACCAGAGCATTTCCACAACTTTCATGCTTTTAGTTTCCACTATCAGATAATCTTTAGAAACCTAAACCTAAAACCTATTCGACAAATTTAAGTCTACAGACTATAATAGCTTAATGGATGACATAGGTTCACACGTGGTTGCACAAAATATCACAGGAAGATTTTAGTTTTTATACTCCATGTTGTTGGTTTTCCGGAGACACTGATGGAATGATTTTGGCGGACGAGTTGGATTATTGATCAATTCTAACAGGAATCAATCTGTGTCACTGGCTGCCAGCCTTGGGAAGTAGTCTAGACCAGAAGCACAACCAGGATTTTAGCCCTATCTTTATTGTAACATTAACAAAATCTTGCAAATCTGAAAGTACATTTCACCCCCTTCATTATTATAGTTCAAGAAACAAGGGAGAGTCCCTGCTGAGACATTTATCAACCTCCTATTCCCTCTGAAGGCTCTTCTGGTTCTTGTTTGACCATTGCTTAGTCTGTAGCATTTCCTCCTCTCCCCCAAAGTCATTCCCACATCCCATTCGTCTGGCATTATCCAGAGGATTGAAAAGGCATTAATCAGAAACATTATGACTGTAAAACTTGTAGCATCTTCCCTTTTTGAAAAGGCAGTTACAGACAAACAGTTCACTTACCCAGGTTTGGGCATATGTGCAGTATCCTGGGCTTGATTTATTTTAACTTTGTTTAGGTGGTGTCATTACTTAAGCACACACAGCTTTTTACTTCAATGTATATAGTACAACACATGGTGCAAATCCAGAAAATAGGTTACAGTTATTTGGTAACCTGTTTTTTTAAAAAATTTGATTTATATGCCACCCTTCTCCAGAGACTCAGGGCGGCTTACAATGCGATAAGCAATAGCCTTCATACTTTTGTATATTTTTATACAAAGTCAGCTTATTGCCCCCACAACCTGGGTCCTCAATTTACCTACCTTAGAAAGGATGGAAGGCTGAGTCAACCTTGAGCCTGGTGAGATTCGAATTTACAGTAATTGCAGACAGCTGGAGTTAATTACAATGTATTAGTCTGCTGAGCTATCCAGGCTCTGGATAAATGTGAACCAAGCTACTATGAGTGGCCTTGCTCAAGTGAGTATTAATACTTCTATAAAAAACAAACAAATGTCTGTGTCCCTGGATCAATCTATGTAAAATTGCTATTTATGCAACTTTCATGAATTACCAAGCTGGTTATTACAACAGTATGAAGATTCTATGTAGAAGTGTTCTCAGATATGTAATTGTCATGATATGTTTATGTCTTATTTTAATCAGCTATTTGGCTTGTCCACAAGCAGATTTTTGGAACCCTCCTCTTCATTGATCTAATCCAGCCCTCTTATTACATTATTTTAGCACACAGCCTCCCTCTACTTTGTAACTCTGGTGAGAAGTCAAATGCTTGCTCTTTCATTCTACTTTCCCACCCTAAGGGAACAAACAGCTGAATGTTTGCAATGTGAAATTTTGTACATAAAACTCAGCACCAAGTATGACACAAAGTTTCACATTATTGGGGATCTTCTATACAGCATATTAACCATGGCAAGAAGCTATTTTGATGACATTGTCTTCATCACAGATGAAAAAGGCAGCCTCTGGTCATCTTTTTCTCTTCCTCTTTTAAAGTAGTATTTTCCATCTTCTGTCAACACCAATCTTGCAATTTACACATCTCCAATACCTCTTAGTGAGATGACAGGCAGGTGACCTTCCCACATCTATTGGTTACCTATCTTGTCCTCTAGTGCAGGGGTGAAATCTACTTATCTTCCCTACTGGTTTGGAAGTGCGTGCACCATCTTCACACCCGATTTTAAACCCTCTATGCATGCGCAAAGCCTTCTGTGCATGTGCAGAGGCTCAAAAACAGGTTACTTCCTGGTTAAAACCAGGAAGTAATGACATCCGGGCGGGTGGGTGGAGCCTTGTGCTGCTGCCGCTACTGGTTCACTGAACCATGCGCCTCTGCCTCTATTGGTTTGCCCGAAGCGGAGCGAACCGGTAGCATTTCACCCCTGCTCTAGCTATTGTTTTCCAGGATTATATGAGACCCCTGCTGGCAGTGGGAGTGCCATATATTTCCATTCTCCTGCCAGCTGTAAAGGATTATAGATCTACTTTTCTTCAAGGGTGGAATGCAAGAATAGTTAGGTAAACATCAGCTTAGCCCTTGGAAGGAAGAAGGGGTGAAAAAGAAACTCAAGAAAACCATAACTTGAACCAGTCATTATAAGAGGGATTGAAGGAAACTTTGACAGGCTTTCAATATTCAATATTTCAGTCTTACAATACTATATGCCACAACAATAAAGTTCCAGTAGTTCTTGTGGAGTCTCTTTCCTGACCTGCCCCACCTTAAAAGGCTGTTCTTTTATGCTTTCTTATGGTATAAAGGAACTAAAATACAAGGGTATTTTAGAAGACATCAAATACGAGAAGCTTTATGGTTAAAATTGGAAGAAGAACAAGTTAAAGAAATGATGGTAGCATGGGGGAAAATTTTGGTTATGGGATTGATTTAGAAAAATGGCAAAAATTGTGGTCTCATAATTATAAAATGACAATGTTTACAGCATATAAGGAAAATTTGTATAAGATGTTTTACAGGTGGCACTTATCCCCATCGAGAATCGCTAGAATGTTCCAGAATAAATCGGAGAAGTGCTGGAAATGTCATCAGACCCCGGGATCCTATTACCACATGTGGTGGACATGCCTAGAAGAAAGGAGATATTGGTCTAAGATACACATGTGGTTGGAAATAATGATCAAAAGACTTTAAACCAGAGATATTTTTATTAGGGATTTTACCATAAATATATAACAAAGAATTGCAGTATTTAATTGTGAATCTTCTCACAGCAGCTAGAATTGTATTTGCTAAAAATTGGAAAGAAGAAATGATACCTTCGGATGAAGAAATTATTAGGAAAATGTTGGACTGTGCCGAAATGAGCAAATTGACATTTGAAATAAGAAAGCAGGAAGAAAAACAATATTATTTGATATGGGATTTATTTTATCACTGGGTAGATAACAAAAAATGGTGATATGTAAGGAAATGTCAAAATACTTAAATTATACAACTGATATATTTTATGTAAGATTAAATTTTGGATATGTAGTAATATTATGAAAAGAGGAGAGGGCACTAGGGATGCAAACCGACTGATGTACTGTCTGTACTTGATTAAATGAATGATGTCTTTTTTTTTTTAAGTAAAAAATGATTTGGAAAAAAAAGGCTGTTCTTTTAGGGAGGGGCTTCAAAAATGCAGATTCTGCAATGCTTTAATTATTGGGAGGACTGGTTTTACTGGAGGAAAGAAGAGAAGGAGTGACTCTTCTAATATCCATTCTCAAATTTTATTGATAGATACCCCTGAGTGTCAGAAGAAGATGGGAACAAACAGGGGAAGAGAAGAGAAGCAGGGCAGAATAGCTCCTATTGTACCAGTTCACTAAACCCTTTGAGGGATTATTTTGTGGGATTAAAACCAGTGGTGGAATTCAGCCAGTTCTCTCCAGATTGTGCGAATTGGTAGCAGTGACTGCGGGAGTCTCCACCCACCCGCTTGGACGTAATGCACGACTACTGCCCATCTGCATTCACATTTGTGAACCGGTAGGAAAGGTAAGTGAATCCCACCTTTGATTAAAACACTAAGAGCAGAAGTATTGCAGTTAAGTGGCACCAAAGGAGGCCTTTCTCACCCTGTCTTTCTCTTCACCCACATGCTATGGAGTGAACCCCTGTTCTACTTTCCTGTTGTGCTCAGGCTGAAAAACTGTTGGAAATGTGGTCAGCACATTTAAGCTGGCACACAGTACAGACTGCAGAAAACCACGTGAAATCTACAGCTTGGATATGCTTTAAACAAGCAAGTGGTTCTACATTGCTTCTAAAGCCACTAACTCCCTCCGTGGGTTGCGTTTTTACAAGTTTAACTGGTGGTTAAGTAATTTAGCTCCTGCCTTTGTTTTGCAAATACTATAAACACAATAAATACTATAAAGCTGCTTACCATTAAATATCAAGAAAATACATCAAATGCCAAGAATATTCACTCAGACAAAAAAAAAAGCAAATGGGTTTTCCTCTAGCATATTTTCTTGAGAGTTCTAAAACAGTGTGCTCCCTTTCTAGGGAATTTGTTTACTCAGATTTTCTCTCTCTCTCTCTTTTTAAATGAAAAACTAAATTCATTTTCACCATTCATTTTTCATCAGAATTGATGAAAGGGAAGTCTGTCTGTCTGTCTGTCTGTCTGTCTGTCTGTCTCTCTCTCTCTCTCTCTCTCTCTCTCTCTCTCTCTCTCTCTCATCTATCTATCTATCTCAGGCTAGAAACTGGGATACCGTGAGTTCTAGTCCTGTTTTAGGCATGAAAACCAGCTGGGTGACTTGCTCACCTCACCTCACCTCACCTCACCTCATAGGTTTTTGCTGTGGGGAAAACAGGAGAAGGAAGGAATATTAGATATGTTTGCTGCTTTGAGCTGTTCGTAAAAATAATAAAGGTGGAATATAAATAAATAAAAATAGACAAATATAAGAATAAGATAAATAGATCTCAAAGTAAACAAAATGCATTCATTAATATAAACAAGTACAGTAATTGTCTTATTAGAGACAAAACATGCTTACAATACTAAAAATCATTTGACAGTTGCCATGTTAACTACCTAGAAAAATATCAAGCTGTGATCAAACTGAAAATACACCTCTCCCATAGTTTACAGCAGGGGTGTCAAACTCACGTCGTCACGGCAGCATTACCTGATGTATCAGGTCTTTCCCCCACTTCGCTAAACCAGATGTGGACGTGGTCAGTGCATGACGCATCCGGGCTGCGGGACACAAGTTTGACAGCCCTGGTCTAGAGAGATTGTATTTGATTGTGTTTGATTGTATCTTGTTAAGAAACTGAGTTTTATATCTTATGAAATCAACTTGAGTTGGGAAGAGGCCAAAGCTGCCTTCTTGTATGGTTGCCTGATCATGACAGATTTTACTACCTCCATTTCTACTTCAGGGGTGACACCTATCTCAGTATAACATACAATGGTTTGCTTCCCTTTCTGCCACCTCTTTCAAATCTAGCCTGTTTTCAGCATAGACTTCTGGTTTCCCCTTCCTCTTGTTAAGTAATTATTTGTGGCTACCTGTTGAAATTTGGCACCCTCCGGATATCTATCTTCTAACCCTGCTTTCCAGTTTCAGTTTGATTAAATGCAAGCTTGGAAAGATAATTGCTACTTTAGCAAATGATGCACTGCTAAAACACACCTGGCTAACTTAGGAGTTTATAATTTGACTCCCCTCCCCCCAGCTTGATGTGTTCTGCATTAACAGAATGGAATGCCACATTAACATGAAACGATTCAAAAGAACCAAGAGTGTTAATATTCATGGCTGTTTAAAAACAAAGCAAAATAAGAGTGCAATAATTTTGTTCTGTAAGAACTAAGTTAATTGCTTATTGGCAGATTATCCGCTCAGAAAAATAGGTAAGGTAGGGTGGAGCAGCATTCTAATGTTATTTAGCATACTGTGCAAACTAACATTATCTCTGAAATTAAATGTTACATATCTCCCCAGCAGAAATCAATACCCTCATTAAAATACACACCCATGCCCACACACCTCTCAAATTGCCCTAATCCAGTATTTTCCAACAAGGAACATGACCCTGAATTTAATATGACTTCCCTCCCCAAAAGAATACTAGAAATAGGGGGGGAAATTACAAATACAGACAAAATTTTGTTCAGTGCTCCATTTCCCCAGGACAGGTCCAGTTCAAAAACTAACTTACACTAATAAAATAGAATAGAATTAATGCTATTGATTAAAATAAATTGCCTATAAAATAAAATACCTGTTGATAAAAATTAATTGAGAAGTTGCACTGACAAGAAACAAGGGCTAAATGCAATCATGGGGTGAAGTGGGAAAGACTCCAGGGGAATAGGCTCCTGCTTAGAACACAGAATAGCAGGGTGGGAAGGGATCTTAGAGGCCTTCTAGTCCTCCAAGGTCCCTACCAACCCTATTATTCTATGTTCTAAGAAGGAGCCTATTCCCCTGGACGCTTTTCCACTTCACCCCATGACTGCTTCTATAACCAGACAGCTAAGCCATGCTTTAGTCATGGGTTTAGATCCCAGACTCTGATCATGCCATCACTAACATCATTAAGCTCAAAACTCATTACTAGCACTGTTAGAAAACTATTGTTTCACTGTTGTCTTGGCAGGATCTTGTTAATTGCCTTTGGGCGTTAAAGACTGCAAGACAAAAAGGATAATGTCAAGAAGGAACATAAATCCAAGCCTCATTTTCATGAGCTGTTGCTACTATTGGCAGGGGTGTTATTCACTTACCTTCGCTACTGGTTCGCAGGATCTTCCTCGCATGCGCAGAGAGTCAAAAATGGGATGTGATTACATCTGGGTGGGTGGGCGGAGCCTCTTGCCGCCGCCGCCGCTACTGGTTCACCAGAACCGGATATAACCAGCTGAATACCACCATTGACAATAGGATAACTCCATCTTGAAAATGAGATTCTTCTAGTTCCAGAACAGCAAAATGTAGGATTAACAACGGATGGATGTTTTATGTCAATCATTAAAATATTCCATGCACTGTAAAAGACAATATGGCTTTTAACTTAAAACATCTTTTAAATTTACAGTTGGGCCTGATGGTCTAGCAGTGTCTGAAACTCCCAGACTATTAATATGATTTGTAGGATCCCATACATTTTCTCATACAACTGACCAGTAGTAAGACAAGTACATATAAAAACTGTGAGTAATTTGGAATAAAAGGTTGGAATAGTCTTTTTTAAAAAGCTAGAGGACTATGGTATTAAAGAAAACTAAATTAACATTAAATTGATATCGTCTAATCTTAAGAGACAATTACTTCAAATAAACAGAATGTTCATGTTTATTGGACTCTCTAGGCTTCAACTCTGCATGCCGGAAATGTAACCCTGGAGGGGGAAAAAAAACCTGACATGTTTTTGTGATTTTGTCTTTTTGGTTAACTATTCATGAGGTTGTTAATAACTTTTGGAAAGAAAAATAAGGATTAAAGGATTAAAGATGTGAATGTTTTGCTCCTATGGAAAGATTCTATTGCTTCTGATCTGAAAGTTGAACTGACAACAGAGATGATGTTACTTGGTTTGGGTGATGAAGCATTTGGGTAATGAAACCATTCAAGCTCAGAGATCACCAAGAACCCCTCATGACAGTAAGTGAATCCTGATTGGTTGATGATTTCCTCACCTATCACTTAGATAGAATTGGATGATGGTTCATTACAACTGTAAACTAACATATAATAGTACTTGAGATCCAGTGGTGGGTTCCTCCCGGTTCGGCCCAGTTCCATGAGCCGGTAGCGATGACAATATGACATCACCAAACCGGTTCTGCCCCCTGCCCCCCACCCCCACATTATTCTTACCTTTTATTTGGCCCCACCCCCAATCCATTGCTGCCTCCTGAATCCCAGCTGATGGGCTATAAGGAAAAAAACTGTTTAAACTCTTGCCGCCGGGCTTCAAAGGGCCGCCCTACAGCTGATCAGTGGTAAAAGGCAGTTTGGTGGTAGACCAGTGCCTTCAAAAACAAATGAATAGACTGGTGCCTGCAAAAATAAATGGGTAGATCAGTTCCTGCAAAAATAAATGAGTAGACCAGTGCCTGCAAAAATAAATGGGTAGACCTCTACAACTCTTAAAAGCTGGTAGACCAGTACCTCTGCTAAATCCTAAAGAATTGTCACATGATCATCAAGCCACATCCACAAAATAAGCCATGCCCACAAAATAAGTCACGCCCACAGAACCGGTAGTAAAAAAAATTTAGAATCCACCCCTGTTGAGATCTAAATACATCTGCAGTCTTCCTGGATCAATCTCAAATTCATTTTAAACTGGTTTGAAAACAGTTGGAAGATAGAAAGACTTGTTGTGTCTGGAAGAACTTTCATTATGCACTATGTGTACATAAGGGAGAGAAGGGAGATAATGTTGACTGAATATGATCAGCTTTATTAGAAATCAACTGGCAGAAAATCTAAGAAAGAGCAGTCTGAGGACGTTCCTAACCAATGAAGAATAAAGAAAAGGTACCTAAATCAAAAAGCAAGCTCCAAGTCCTAGAAAAATCTGTTTTAAATTGAGTCTGGCCAGCAGCAGAAGCAGCAATGTGTATGCTCTGTTCATTGTAACCTGATACTGAAACAGTCCTCCAAAGAAATATCCATAAACATTATCTTTGAAATTTTATTTTTTCAGTTTTCTCACCATGGTATTAGCTTAGGGCATTCCTGTTCCCCATAATATCCATGTTGGAACATGGCAAAGTCTTTCCTTTTTGGGCTGTTTTGATTTTAGGCCCTTTGTGTAACAGAGATGAGAGGAAGATCGGGTGAACAGTCACTAGCCCTCAGGACTGTCCATCTATTATGGTCATTGCACATGATCTACATTCTTCTTATTTGTGTTTTCTTGCTTTTAAAGTTGTAAGTTGCATAGTATATTGTGGAGTTGGATCCCCTCTAAATTGAATGAATGAATGAATGAATGAATGAATGAATGAATGAATGAATGAATGAATGAATACCAATCTAAAATATCAGGAGATAAAAGAGGGTATTGACCACACACTTGCTCAGTAGACTACTCTGTCTGTGTGTCAGGGATCCAAGTAACACCCCTAACGAAAGAAAACTCCGAGGCTTGAGTTTCCTTGAAGTTACATTTTATTACATATTGGCACATCTGGGAAAACCTGAATCTGAAAGTTTCCAGGTTTTCCCCACCCAAAAAAAAGTTCAAGTCCCTGCCCAACACCCACATGTCCATCACATGGTCCAGTCAAAGCATCGTCCCAATTAGAGATGCCTCCCAGTTCCAACCCTCCAGGTGCAGGGCAAGATGTCCTTGACTCTCTGAGAAAAGAATGTTATTTTTTTTAAAATTTGATTTATATGCCGCCCTTCTCCGGAGACTCAGGGTGGCTTACAATGCATTAAGCAATAGCCTCCATACTTTTGTATATATTTATACAAAGTCAGCTTATTGTCCCCACAAACTGGGTCCTCAATTTACCCACCTTAGAAAGGATGGAAGGCTGAGTCGACCTTGAGCCTGGCTAGGATTGAACTCACAGAATTACAGGCAGCTGGATGTTAATTGCTGCCTTTAGTAGGAGGCATTATTATGACTATATAGCACCCATGCTCCATACAATCTCCCCTCCCAGTTTCCCACAGTAGGAAACATGGCAGGCCTGAAGGCCCAATGCAAAAGATGGCTTCCGGGCCTGCACTGTGCTTGTATGTAGGATAGTGGTAGAAATTGGTGCTGTCTGCCATTTGAGTACACAGGTAGTCCTCAACTTACGACCACAATTGAGCCCGAAATTTATGTTGCTAAGCGAGACATTTGTTACGTGAGTTTTGCCTCATTTTACTACCTTTCTTTCCACAGTTGTTAAGTGAATCACTGCGGTTGTTAAGTTAGTAACACAGCTGTTAAGTGAATCTGGCTTCCCCACTGACTTTGCTTGTCAGAAGGGGTCACGTGACCCTGGGACACTTCAACTGTCATAAATATGAACCGATTGCCAACTGTCTGAATTTTGATCATGTGACAATGGGAATGCTGCAATGGTCGTAAATGTGAAAAATAAGTCACTTTTTTTTAGTGACATTGTAACTTCGAATAGTCACTAAATGAACTGTTATAAGTCATGGATTACCTGCATGTCTCGATACCATCATATCCAGTGGTGAAATCTAAAATTTGTTACTACCGGTTCTGTGGGCGTGGTTTGGTGGTGGGGAGGTAATGTGACTGGGTGGGTGTGGCCAAATTTTTTTTAAACTTTTAAAACCATTTTTTTCTACAACCTCTTCGGCTTTCTGTTTTCTGCTTTCAAAAGGCTCTGACAATCCCAGCTAAATTGCCTCTGCCGATAAGGCAACTCAGCTTGGATCAGCAGAGGCATTTAAAAGAAAAAAGAGGGTTTTTTTCTTTTAAAAGCCTTTGACGATTCTAGCTGAGCCACACAATCATGAGAGGCTTTTTAAAAAAAATTTTTAAAAGCATTTTTTTGGCAGAAGAGGTTGTAGAAAAAATGCTTTTAAAAGTTAAAAAAAGCCTCTGATGATTGTGCGGCTCAGCTGGGAATGGGGTGGGGGGCGGGCAGGGATTTTTGCTACTGGTTCTCAGAACTACCTGCCTCCATCACTCCCGGATCAGGCGATCAGATCCGAACCGAGAGCATTTCATCCCTGATCCTATCCTAAACCTGCATTTTCTCACCTTGAGACAGTGACCTACTTGGAAGGTAACTGTGGATTGAAAAGTGATGAAAAGGCCAATTTGGCTCCTTCCAAAAAAAATCAGATACGAAATGCATATACAATCCAGAAATTATTCTTAACTTCAGTTAAGTGACAGAGGAACTAACTGCAGGCTCAAGTGTTCTTACTGTCACTGCCAGGGAAGGAGACAGAATCAAATAGAGCATTAGCTGGCTGTGTCTGATGTTGGCCACTCTCGGTCCCAGTGGCCATCAATCACTGGTGCTGTGAGACAACATCAGCATATGGTGATACGTGGGGTATTTTTCTAAGTGCCGAGAAACTTGAAGTGACAGTGTGATTGCATGTCTTCCTTTAAAGAAGAAATCACAGTAAACTTAAAAAGCCAACTTGATCCATGATATGGGGATTCTAAAACCTATATGACAGTGATGGCGAAGCTTTTCAACACCGAGTGCCCAAACCAGAATGGGTGTGCATCAGTGATGGGTTTCAATTTTTTTTACTATTGGTTCTGTGGGCGTGGCTTGGGGGGGCATGGCTTGGGGGGTGTGGCAGGGAAAGGATACTGTAAAATCTCCATTCCCAACCCACTCTAGGGGAAAGTTAATAGAAAATCTCCATTTCCTCCTGATCAGCTGGGACTTGGGAAGCAGAGAATAGATGGGGGTGGGGCCAGTCAGAATTTTTACTACCAGTTCTCGGAACTACTCAAAATTTCCACTACCAGTTCTCCAGAACTGGTCAGAAACTGCTGAAACCCACCTCTGGTGTGCATGTGTGTGCATGTGCACATGTGCGCTTGCCAGAGCACCAGAAACCCGAAAACCAGCTGGCTGGTGTGCACATCTGTTTTTTTTATCAGTATTGGCCATTTTTTAGACCGTTTTCAGACCGTTTTTGAGCCCTTTTTCACTATTCAGAAATGAAAAATGGCCCTAAAACGGCCTGGAAAGCTGCCGGAAAATGGCCTGGAAAACGGCACAGAAAACAGCCTGTTCTTTGGCCATTTTTTGGGCTGTCTTCGTTTTCCAGTGCTCCGGCGTTCACAAAGATCAGATGACTGGCACCGGAAACCAGAAGAACAGCTGGTGATGGCACATGTGCCCACAGAAAGGGTTCTGCATGCCACCTTTGGCACACATGCCATAGGTTTGCCATCACGGCTATATGAGAGGCTGCAAAACAACGTTCCAGCCACTGCATCTTGTAGCATTCTTCATCAAGCAAGAAGCCACCAAGACAAACAAAGAAAAAAGAAACGAACAAAAACTAGGGTATGGGAAGAAACAGGAAAGTTACAAGAAATTGACCCAACTGTAAAGACTGTAGTTCAAAGTCCCAGAACAGAAATTATGGACTGAATTCATAATTAGCTCTCTTATGGATACTAAATTATAAAGCCAAAGATAGAAAGATAAAGAAAATGGCTGCTTCCCCAGCTTGAAAAAGTACAGTACAGGCGTTCCCCAACTTAGAACCATTCATTTAGAGGCCGTTCGAAGTTACTATGGCACTGAAAATGTGGCTTATGACCAGTCCTTCCACTTAGGACCTCCACAGCATCCCCATGGTCACATGATAAAAATTTGGTTGCTTGGCAATGGGCACGTATTTACAACAATTCCAACATCATGGGGTTATGTGATCACCATTTGCAATCTTCTCAGCCTGCTTCCAACAAGCAAAGTCAATTATATTTATATAAATGTCAAATGAAGTCATAAGAAGATTTAAGATTGGGGTAAAAGAGAGAGAATTCAAAACAGTACATTCCACTGTTGGAAAGACGATTGGGAGAGAATTTGCAAAAGAAGATTGGGGAAGTTCACTCTAATGTGCTAAACAGAATCAGATAAACCAGAAGACACTCAAAAGAGGTTACAAATCCTCAGAGAGCGGCTTGTCCATTTTCTAACCAAAGATTGAACCTCTTTCTCAGTGGTGGGTTTCAAATTTTTTTACTACCGGTTCTGTGGGTGTGGCTTGGTGGGTGTGGCATGGCTTGGTGGGCATGGCTTGGTGGATGTGGCAGAGGAAGGATACTATAAAACCTCCATTCCCTCCCCACTCCAGGGGAGGGAGGTTACTGCAAAATCCCCATTTCCTCCCAATCAGCTGGGACTTGGGAGGCAGAGAATAGATGGGGGCGGGGCCAGTCAGAATTTTTACTACCGATTCTCCAAACTACTCAAAATTTCTGCTACCAGTTTTCCAGAACTGGTCAGAATCTGCTGAAACCCACCTCCACTCTTTCTGCTATAAACTCTCTTTTTGCTGTTATTATAGCTCCAATTTATTCTTCCTTAAATCCACCCCTCCCCCACTCCCCAAGCATTTATCTTGGAAATCATCTACAATCAGTAGGAAATACTGATGTTCTATTGTCAGGTCTTATTCATGTTTTTGAAAAACAGCAACAACAATTTGAAATTCTTCAGTCACCAGTGCCTTATTACTTGTTTCCCTCCTCCTGGTTCAATTTCTCACAAAAATGGTTCACTACACCAGAGTTCTTTTCATAGGCCATTGTTATTATCTGGAGAGATTTGCTACCACCTAGCCAGTTTATTACTGGCAAATTGTTTAATAACAAAGAAATAAATGACAGAAGAGATACCCTCAGCTAAAGCTGAACCATTGTAATCGTCGGCTAGGGACAGTAAGGGGGCACTTTGTGGCAATCACAGGCTGCAGTTTAATTTTGTGTTTGTGAGGGGATTTCTCCCCCGCCCCCGGCCGTTGAGAGTTGCACTAGGCAGGATGGTAACTAAATTATATAAACAACCTAAACAGAAACAGAAACTGGGATTTCTGGGTACTTTTTGTTTGGGAAGAATTGAATTTTTTAAGAGTGCATATATATCTTAAGTGTAAAGTAACACCACCTTATTTTCAGCATTTGTTTCACACCTAGCAATGGCAGGAAATTGTAACTCCCGACTACTGACTAGCAACTGTGACCCCATTGCCATTTTACAGTCCAATTTATGGTTAGTCTGCAGAGAAAATGGGGAGGAGGGAAAAAAAAAATCGCATCTGGCCCTTCGAGCAACTTGGGATATAAATATAATTGACAAAAGTGATGACATGAAACAAAGAACAAGTGGGAGAAAATTTGAAAGAGGGAAAATTGCCCTGTGTAAGGGGCAAGGGGAAAGATCATGAAGGCACAGATTTTCATCTAAAGTAGTTTCAGTGTATAATTGGTGAAATGATGGCTATCCCTTTTGAAATAAATTGTGGTCAAGCCCATGAAAGGGATTTAAGGCAGCACAGCTAGTACCTTGCCCTTGAACAGAACAACCAATTCATTAACCGGAATAGAAGAAAGTAATGTTTTCAAACCAGGATGGGTTGGGTTATAATTCCCAGCTCCCAGCTACATGGCTGGCATGGTATGTCATGTAAATCTACTTGAAGGGCACTAGGTTGGAAAAGTCTAAAATAATTCATCCCCTATAATCTTTCCTGAAAGTTTTCTATTTGGAGGATTAGGTACGTAATGATCTTCCTCTACAAATGCAAGGTCCGAATGGAATTAAATACCTGAGGCAGTTCTTGAGCCAAGCACCAATTTGAAAAAAAAAAAATTAATAAGCTTGCCTACATTGATATATTGAAAACTGGAAGTATAATATATAAACCAAAGCAGTGGTGGGTTTCAAATTTTTTACTACGGGTTTTGTGGGTGTAGCTTGGTGGGCGTGGCAAGGCTTGGTGGATGTGGCAGGGGAAGGATACTGTAAAATCTCCATTCCCACCTCAATCCAGGAGAAGGTTATTGCAAAATGCCCATTTCCTCCCAATCAGCTGGGACTTGGGAGGCAGAGAATAGATGGGGGCGGGGCCAGTCAGAATTTTTACTACCGGTTCTCCAAACTACTCAAAATTTCTGCTACTGGTTCTATGCTAGTTTTGTGGCCGCTCAAGAAATAGTCAGACACGGGAAGGGTTCTCAATGCCCTAGGCAAGATGCCTCAACACACAGCAGACTCCACTTCAGCTTTTTCAGAGTTCTTTTTTTATTGTGCTTCAGCTCTAGGTCGGTGTTGCGAATCCACAAGGGAATGAAATTAGCTCTACACCCAGTCGGTTTGCTTTGGTTAAATTACCTGCGCTGTCCACGTCACGTTTAATTACCACGCCCTAAGCCTACATCCTGTTTATATCCAGTGCAGCTGTTCTGGATCCTGCGTGAACGCCGTTCTCGATTCCTCCACCTCCTTCCTCCTTCTGGTGCCACGGATGAGGCCACCTCGCCTCGTTCCTCTAGTGCTCAACCCTTATCGCGACGTCACCACCTCACCAACCCCCACCCCATAAACAGCCGGTTATCACTCAGTGCTACCATCACCACTTCCTAGGTACAATTGCTCCGTTATCCGTTGCCCCGTGTGTTCGTGTTGTCGAGCGTACGATTGGGCTCGACAGGCGGCTCTCCTTTCACCATGGTTCTTCTGAAATAGAGACATGAGATACATTAAGGGTGGGTTGTGGCTTTTGAGGATACTTTCTATGGAATTGCCGAACCAGTCATTTAGCGTTGACATCTTTTGCTGATACCCATGATACATCCTCAAACGGATAGCCCTTCCAGCGAACCAAATATTGAAGCTGGCCCCTACTGCGTTTGTGGCTCCCGGTGTTTTCTTTTCTGTGGGACACGGGTCCAAATGGCTCTTTGAGTGTTTAAGGTTGCAGACCCCTGCCCTACCCATTTGCTTCATCTCTTAGGGGGTGCCATATACCCTTGAGTTTCCATTGGGCACATTTATTTCTTGCCCAACTGTAACCCCAGTGAAATCATTAACAGTATTATTTCATGCAGGTTTGTACAAGTTTATTTCTAATTTTAGGAGATTGTATATCACAAAATACATCACCCCAGCATTGAAAATTGCTGCTTGAAAGAATCCAATCATTATAGTTAATTTGCAGCAGCAATTTATTTTTTTCTTCGGGCTTAGGAAGAAGTCTGAAGGAAACCTGGCTGTAGAAGTGCTAGGCTACACAAGGTCCAAAACATTCTTCCAAAGCATTTTTGAAGGGTTCCCAACCCTAATTGATGACTTCTTAACAACGTCCTATGCTAAAATACATTTTAGTCATTTTTCTACACAAGAAAAAAATGCCAATGACAAAAGGGCTCTGCCTAACCCTTGTGCTACTTTTCTATATCAAAGAATAGAAAGTATTCTTACATGCACATATGGATACTCAAACCTCACTGCCATCTGCTACCTGAAGTATCAATCACAAACACCTCAGCTGGTCTTTTGTGGTGATGGGAATAAATCTTTTCCAGGAGGTCTTGTTTTTGAGAAAATGCTTTGAATTACAGAGTAGTGTATGTAGCTCAACACAGCTGTACATTTTCCTTGTGAGCCTGCACCTGTTTTGCTCCCTCAAATCTAATTTCATGACATTTAGAAATCTCCCCGGTGGGAGAAAATCCTTGTAACACTGGAAAGTGTGTTATATTCACTCCTCCTATAAAAAGCATCATGAATTCCTCACAAAACTTCATCTCTAGAAACCTAGAGACAGAGGAAAAAGAACAGATTCACAAACACCAGGATTGCTGACACAGTTAAGAAATTGGAAATGATTGCCTCTATGTAACACGGACAAGTTCATAAGCTATATCCAGCAAGGAACCTTTCTATTCTCAGATGATTCCATTCAACTCAGCAACATCCGTGAGCCTTCTGCAAAACATGGGGTGTAGCGAGCACAGTGCGAGTTCAAAAATCCTTCAGCAAGAGCAAGACATAATAGCAGGTACCTTTTGACAAGTGTTGGGTTCAAAAATACATTTTGTGGTGCTGTTCTTTCACATGGCAAGTAATGAAAATCTGGGGATGGATATATCCAGAGCAGGGGTGTCAAACTCATGTCATCACAGCGGCATCATGTGACATATCAGGACCTTTTTCCCCTTCGCTAAACCGGGCATGGGCGTGGCCAGCATCTGATGCATCTGATCTGACCCATGGGCTGCGAGTTTTACATCCCATCCACTAGATCAAGGCTGTCAAACTTCCAGCCCACAGGCGGAATGCATCACACACTGGCCACGCCCACACCCAGTTTAGCAAAGGGGAAAAAAATCTCAATATATCATGTGACGACGACGTGATGACATGAGTTTTACATCCCTGCACTAGATTATAGTCCAATATCTGCAGAGGACACTATATTAGGCACTGTATTAGATACTATATTGGAAGATCCAGTATGAACTTCAAGGCTCCCATACTGGGCTATTTATACAATCACAACTGGATTACTAGTTGTCATCCTGTGTTTCTCCTTAACGCTTGCAGGTCCGGATTATATTATCCTCCCATTTCACTCCTCATGTCCTGCTGTTGTCACTTCTCAACACACATATTTTTCTTTCACATTTGCATTGTCTATGGCTATTTTTTCCCCTCCCCAACTTTTTCCACCCACTTCCCCATCAGGATGTAAATAACCCCAGCCTGGAGAGATGACCTAACCTGCTCTTGGGTTCTCATATTACTCTCGTTGTCTCTGTTGATTTCCTGATCAATTCAGAGGCTTCAACCTCCCCTACCTGATATCACTGAAGGTCCATCACCAATCAGCCAAGCCTATGCAGTCTTCAGGAAACAAACCCCAACACGCTAAATTCTATCACTATGCTAGACTAGCAAAGTGAAATGCCCCCAAGGAAACATAAAATTGAAGGGCAGGTTTTATATTTTGATTCAGGCCTCATAAAGCAAGTCAAACTTCCTGGCTATGAATGAATTGCAAATATTTCATTTCCCCTAACTTCATGAAACAAAACCATTTACAAATTCAGTAGCATCCAGTAGTCACAATATTTCACATGCATTCACTGTTGTTCCTGCTAGCTTGGTATACTTGGTTTTTTATCCTTATTTAACCAGTAATTTCCATCACAGTCTTAAACAGGAAGGCAGGAAGGGAAGGGAGGGAGGGAGGGTAGAAAGAGCCTCAGATAGCTCAACAGGCTAAGTAGCCTGTTATTAACATTCGGCTGTCTGCAATTATTGCAAGTTTGAGGCTCAAGGTTGACTCAGCCTTCCATCCTTTCTAAGAGAGGTAAATTGAGGACCCAGTTTGTGGGGGCAATACGCTGACTTTGTATAAAAAATATACAAAAGTATGAAGGCTATTGCTTAACACATTGTAAGCCGCCCTGAGTCTCCGGAGAAGGGCGGCATATAAATCTAATTTTAAAAAAAAAAGGAGGGAGGGAGGGGAGGGGGGAGGGGAGGGGAGGGAAAGAGAAAAAGAGAGGGGGAGATAGAAGAAATTGTGAGTGACAAGAAGCATTGAGCATATTTACCCAAAGTTACTGCTGTGGGGGAAAAAAACCTCTGTGTGACAGAGCAATGACTGACACCCTACTGAGTTGTTATGCAAATAAAGCAGACTCAATTTACTGTTACAGTGTTCATAATCAACAAAGTGTTATGATGGTAATTAGGATTCAACTGACTTGCATCCCATTTTCTATCATTAATTGGAGGCATATATGCAAACCAGTAGTTAATAATAGAATGGTTACCGTTCCATAAACATTTTCTTCTCATTCATCCATTTGTTTGATAGCTTGTATGGAAAACATTTCATCCTTCATGTACAATCTGTTGGGATATGTTGTATACGCAAATGTTGTTTATGCAGCTAATACTGTGTTAAAAATTCAGCATTTTATATAGGTTTAATGGCACTTCATTTTTGTAAAGGGATAGGAGGAAACTTCAGAAGTTTCCAGCTCTCTCAGCCAAGGTTGTGGATTTTCTGGAAAATTTTGAAGAGGATTTTTTTTTTCTTATGAAAAGGAGCATGATTCCAATTGATAAATTCATCTCAACATCATAGTCGAACCAAGCATTTAGGCTATATTATTTGAAGTGGGGTGGGGGGAGTATTGAATGTGGCCTCTTTTGGCGAGGACTGAACAAGATAGTTAAAGAAATTGAAAGAGTTGATGTAGTACTTTTTCTTCTTATTCTTGTCTTTTGGGTAGAGGTGATCTGAATATCTACAGCTGAGCAATTGATATTAGACAGAGACTTTACCTACTTCTGAGAAGAATGCAGGAAAACTCCCTTGTGGTAATTTAATTGTAGCGTCATGAAGGGTTCAGAGAAGAACAAGAGATGCTTGTCTCATTTCTCAGTGGCTTCTCTAGCTGTGGTCACCCTTCTCTTCTTCTCTTCCGGCCACTGGAACAATCAGAGAGAGCCATGAAATCCCTGCCTCTCAATTTTTAGAACAGTCATTTGAGTAGGAGACACTGTTGGAAACTTTGAAAGTGTCCAACTTTCAGTTCCTGCAGAAAAATTTCCAGCCACACCTCTGGTCCCAGCACCCTAGTAACTTAATAGAATTGTTGATTCAACTTTCTAACTGAGTTATTTTCAAGTGCTCAAATGACATTAATCTATCAATGTTCCTTAGTAATGGTAACTAAGTGAGCCAAAGGTAATGGGCAGGGCCACACTAAAAGTTGTTCCCATTATATGCTGCTCTGTTCTATCAGGACATTATAAATCATCAACCTGTCAGGTAGGCCATTAGGTCTTACCACAAGTCATATAGATTATCCCAGGCTGGATTCTTGTCATGACAGTATTAAAGAGGTAAAGGTAAAGGTTCCCCTTGCACATATGTGCTAGTCATTCCTGACTCTAGGGGGCAGTACTCATCTCCGTTTCAAAGCCATAGAGCCAGTGCTGTCCAAAGGCATCTCCATGATCATGTGGCCATCAAGACTCAACACCAAAGGCGCACAGAACGCTGTTACCTTCCCACCAAAGGTGGTCCTATTTTTCTACTTGCATTTTTTACGTGCTTTCGAACTGCTAGGTTGGCAGAAGCTGGGACAAGTAACAGGAGCTCACCCCATTACGTGGCATTAGGGATTCGAACTGCTGAACTGCTGACCTTTTGATCGACAAGCTCAACATCTTAGCCACTGAGCCACCACATCCCACATCCATGACAGTATTACCAAACTTCCTTGGCTGATAGGGTCCACAGTAGACCCTTTCTGCCCGGATTTCTTGCTTTCCCTTGGGAACAGAAAAATAAGGTTCCAGGGGGCTTGGGGGGGGGGATGGGGAATCAGTCCTGGATCTCTTGTGGATGTGCAATGGTTGAAGGCTAATTCCCTGCTTGAAACTTCCTCCCTGCCTCAATAAGTACAATTCACATAACAGTAGCGTTACATGTGCCTCCCTAGGGGTCTCCAAAACAATCCACATTTCTGCATTCTGAACCAATTGTAGCTTCCAAATATTCTTCAAGGGCAGCCCCATGTAGAGTGCATTGCAATAATCCAAACTTGCTAGATGTGCTAGACATTTTATCATCCAACTAGATAACATCATCAGCGCTCAAGATGTTATAATCTCATTAGCTACTTACACAACTATTTATATAACCTCTTTGGGTCAGAGGTGGGTTTTAGCAGATTCTGACCAGTTCTAGAGCCTGCTGAATAGCACCCCTGTAATGGTCCCACCTAACACCCATGCGAAGATTTTGCATTTTTAGAATGCAAGACGGATGGCCTTGGTATCCACTAAACTTTGATGCCTTAAGCCAGTGCCTATTTGGTCTTGACTGAAAGCTGATCTTGAATATACCACTTAGTATAATTATTAAATTTTGGTCTATATAACAAATGCTGTAAAACAGTGAAAGTAAGTTGTGGATGTAGAGCAGGAGTGTTAAACTCATGGCCGGTGGGCCAGATGTGTCAAGCGCTCGCCATGCCCAAGTCCGGTTTAGCGAAGGGAAAAAAAGTTGTGATATGTCACGTGATGACATCATGACGACGTGAGTTTGACACCCCTGCTGTAGAGCATGACTTGTTTCCCGATGTTGTTTTAATTTATTTGGCCTCATATACTCGGTAGACAGCATGTTAGGACAAAAAACACATTATTTCTCAGTAACAACATACTTGTGAAACCAACATGTGCACAATTTTTGTCAAACTTCAGTGGCATCCATTGGGAGGTGTTAAAATATTCAAGATGGGAAGGGTATGGTCACAATTAAAGCCCTTTGTATCTGTAGCATAGGTATACATATAAATTGAACTAATAAATAAATAATATACGAGAACTTGGTTTTTGTAGGTTTCTTTTCTGTTTGGGAAGCAGTTGGATGAATCTTAGAAGGTTTCATTTGTTAGAAAGCTGAACTTTGCTCCTCTAGAGCAGAGCAGAATGGCAGCAAGTAGATCCCCTTCAAAGGAAAAGGAGGAATGGGTTGATGGTCTTCCAGTGTTGGAGAAACCAGCCCTTGCATAGATGATTTAGCTACACCTGGTCCTGCCACATTTCCGCTTGGAACAAGGAGGTGTAGACGTGACTTGTTTTAGTGTTGGATATCTATTCAAAAAATTGCTGCTTTGGATGGTGCAGCTGACTGGAAGGACTCATGGCAGCAGGAAGGTGTGTGTCTGGAACAGACCATTCCTCAATGAGCAGAGACTCCTTATGGTGTTGCAGAGATTGGCTGGGGCAGTGGAAGCCACATCAGGTGGGAGTGCAAGTGTTGGACCTGCCTGAGCCTTGCAGCTGCCCAAGCATAGTCCTTCTGTGAGTGCTATATTTATATTTTAAGAAGAATCTTTTTGTGGTAGAGGTAATCTTCATGTTACAACCACTCGTCCAGTGAATGTTCAAAGTTAGGTTGGTGCTGAACAAGGGGGGATTACGACCAGTCTGTGACATTATAACCATCGCAGTATCCCCACAAATCTGCAATCATGACTCAGGCACTTGGCATCTGGCTTGCATTATAATGGCCTCAGCATCCCATGTTCACATGATCACACTCTGACATTTCCTGTTGGCTTTCCACAAGGAAAGTCACTAGGAAAGCTGACAGGAGGTTGCAAATTGCTCCTGCTTCTGTTGCTTCTCCTCCCACCTGTCCCCTTACCCAATCTCCCTAGCACCCTTTCACTTCTCTGCATTCCATAGCACTCACCTGAAGCATCCTCCCATGGCACTTGCGCTCTATCTACTGGTAGTAGCTTGCCTGGGACCTCTGCCTCTTCCCACATCATGGTCAACTGAGGTCCTTGCTCAATGACCTTCATGGTCCTGGAGTCATGATGGCAACCAGGACTGCTGCTATTGTTAACTGACGCAGTCATGTCACATTGTGCTTTAAGACTACATCACGTAGCAATAGAAATACTGGTCTTAATTGTCATTGTAATCAGATACATAGCCATCCGGCTCTACTTTGGGTGCTGAATGGAATATACTGTGTAACACAACCCTTGTTTAAACTATGCAATTATGTATGTAACTATGTGTAACTATGCTTTTTGCAGGATAATTAGAAAGACACAAAGTTCAACAGCTTTGTTTTAATAGGGGCTAAGAAGAAGAAACTTAAATATAGCTCTGTGTGCTTACATAAGAGTAAAGAAGAATCATGTTACACTTTTATAAATCAAAAACATAGTCTTAGGAAATGTAGCCTTCAGGTTTTACTAGTTTAGTACATTAATAGTTGTTTATTACATAGCAGAAATATAAGTGGGAAACTTTCCTTCATCTGTTTCCTCTTAAACAGAGTTCCTTGACATATTGTATGTCGATAAACCACAGTAAGCCTCATTCACATGTTGTCCTATTTATTTCCAGTTTTCTTTTAACGGCCACACTTCTAAACACATTCTACCTACCAGTGTCTGCCTACCAGTGTCACTCCGAAGGACACTTTTCATTCAGCCGTTCATGAAGCTGAGGTGTTGGATGGCTCCAAGAAGCTTCCCTTGGACTATTATTATTTTTTAATTGGAAGTTTTGACAATGTGGTTTGGTCTTATTTCAGCTGCTAACCCTGCTGGAAGTGTGGGTTGGAGAGGGGATAATAAATGTGTGAGGATAGCCTTTACGAGAAAGCTGATTTTTCCACACCAATTGGATGTGCTATTGCAATAACAGTATGGGAAATTGTACATATGCATGTATATCAAAAGAAGAGAATATTTGTGGCTTGTGGTTGAATGGTGAGCTCCCGCTGCTCTCTGAGCTTGGTATTCTTGCAGATATTCCATTACCCAATGAGGTAAGATCTTCAGTAATGAAACTTCTGCAAGAAAACAACAAGCTCAGAGTGCACCAAAGACTCTATGTATGGGCAGGAGTGTATGTAATTTCTCTTTTCTTTAGATCTATTCATTTAAATTGTGTGCTGCTCAGAGTCTGGATAGAGTAGCCTTTATCAATTATAAGTTATAAACAAACACATGCTATTGCTTTCTTTTCCACTAGAAAGACCTACAGAGACCAACAAATATTTCTGAGAGAAGTCAAACCCAAGTATTGGTGACCCCTATCTGAAGCTCATCATTATCTGGATATACAGTTTGTCCTGTATTCAATAGATGTCATGCTAAGTTGGTAACAACAGCTCCTAACCAAAGAAGTAAAAGCCTTGCAGAGACTCATCAATCAGGTTTCACATAGGACATTTATAGAATCTTGGAAAGTTAATAAGAAAATTGAAGGCTTCATTTATAAGCACAAGAGCACATGCATGATAGCAATAGCACTTATATACCTCTTCACAGGGCTTTACAGCCCTCTCTAAGCAGTTTACAGAGTCAGCATACTGTCCCTAACAACGTGGGTCCTCATTTTACTGACCTCAAAAGGATGGAAGGCTGAGTCAACCCTGAGTCGGTCAGGATCGAACTCCTGGCAGTTAGCAGAATTAGTCTGCAATACTGCATTCTAACCACTGAGCCACCATGGCTCATAATTGGGAGAGAAGGATTGTGAATTTCTTCAATTTCTAGGTTCCTTAGCTGAGGACTTGCTTAAGAGATAAGGCTGAAATATTTATCTGTTCCTCTGATCATTTGCCATATTTTGAACAACTTCCTTTTTTCTCCCAAATTCCAAGAATTTGCTTATAGTAGGTATCCTTTATTAATCCTTTTTGAAACAAAAGTTTGGTTCACTTCAGCTGCCTTAAAAACTCCAGCTCATAAAAGACATATGTTTTAAAAGCAATTTACAAATCTTTGCTGACACTTTTGACAGGATTGATTTAAATAGACATACTTTTTAATATTAAAAAGTAGACTTCAAAATGTTAAAGTCCTATTCCCCTCCCCCCCAAATGTGGAATACCTGAATCCAGAATGCTGCAGTCATAATTTCAAATTATTCACTCATCTTTTAAAGACAGTGGTGCAAGGACAAAGGGATGTGTGGGAGATGAGAGTTACAGTAAACTTGGTTCCCAACATAGGAAATACAGTGCAGCCAAGAAACCTCTAGGGGTCTGCAGTGAATAATAAAGTCCACATTTCTAGCGTTATGAGATGAGGGAGAGCAGTTGGTTATGAATAATTCATCCTTTGATAAATGTAATGTCACTTTGCGATATATGCATAAACAGGGCACACTACTGGGGTTTTTTTGTGCATCTCACCACTAAACAAGCCAAAGGTCAGTTTGTGTCAATGGCATTTACAGCCCACAACTTAATGAGAAAGAAGGATGTAAGAGGATATTTATGGAAAAGATGTATATTTAAGAAAATTAGAGCAAACATTTCAGATGGGAACCTGGATATTGCTAACAGCCTATATATTAGAAGCCTTTTGTTAAGAGGGGCTATTTCAGGTCCCTAATGTAAACATAAATGCATTTAATACTCAATACTTTATTAGGCAATGTCTCACACAGGGAATAGGAAAGATTTTCAAGATGGAATTACTGGTATCACCTGAAAAGAGGATTCTTTCTAGAGAAAGGGCCTAAGGGTTTCAACAAATACCAAGGCATAGACATACACAAAGAGATTGCAATCATATTTTAGGAATGTTTTGGAAGTAAAAGTCAATTAAGTTATTGGAGAACACTCAACATTTCCTCATTACTTTCCTACTTTCTTAATAATTTGAGAAGCACTCAGGAAAGATCTTGAGATGTTATAGCTATATTCACTACACTTGTCATGTTGTTTTTCTTCTCAGAGATACAAAATTCATCCTGATCAAGTTATCAGTACTTTTCTATGAGTAGCCATCAATGGTGGGCTGCAACCAGTTTAACAACTGGTTCGGTGAGCATGTGCTTTGTGCGTGCATGAGCCTAACATGCTTGTGCGCAGCATTCAAAATTACAGCAATTTGAAGCTCAGCTGCTTACCTTCTAAGGCAGCTGTAGTAAGTAGAACAACGGAGGTGCAGAAATCAGCTGTGCCGCATGAATCAGCTAAGCCAGAAAGAAGGAAATATAGGACAGGATAGGGTGGAGGCGGGTGGGCGGGGCCAGCTGATAATTGGAACTACCAGTTCGCCCGAGCCGGACCGAACTGGTAGCAGCCCACCACTGGTAGCCATATCAATACTATTACAGAGTCTGACAAAAGATGTCAATTCTTTTTCATATTCAGGTAATGTGTTTTTGTGGGAACTAAGATGGCCAAAGAGGACAAAGGTAATTTGATGTATCTTATTCCTTACCTTGGGGTCAAATACCAGCATATGACTGCAGTTTCAGATAGGAGGCTAGTTATATATTACTTTAATAATGTAACTGGTAAGTAGGCCATGCAAAATGAAATCTGGTTTCCAGATTGGACTATTCCCAGAACACATAGTCCACTTCACATTTGGAATAGCCTGGGTTGAGATTGGAATGACCTGATCTGGGGCTCGACAACTTCCAAAACAGTGGGAAGAGACCATTCAAGGTCAGAACATTTTATGACTGTATATTTGCTATACTAACAATCAAAATTCTCTAAGGCATTATACAGAGTGCAGTTTGACTAGAAAGAAACTTTAGTTTTATAAATGTAATTCAGTTCTCCATATCTCAAAGGATGTACAGTTATGTCCATTCAATAATTTGTTAATCTTAGATTCCAAGAAACTGTCAAAACCCAAAATGAGCCTTCTGTTTCAAGCATCCTTCCTCTTAGGAGGAAGGTAATCTTTCTTACTTAAAATACTCATTCTAGTAGCTAACTCCATACTGACTTTACCTTTCTAAAATATATGTTCCCAGAGGTCAGCATTAGGTTATATATTTGTGTGTGTGCCCTTCAAGTCTATGTTGTATTCTATTCTATGTCTATGTTGTATTCTGGCCATTACTTGGACTAGTCTCTGCATTTTTTTTGCCAGTGTTCTTCGGAATTGGTTTGCCTTGGCTTTCTTCCTCTTAGGGCTAAGAGACAATGACTGGACCAAGGTCACACAGCTGACCACATATCTAAAGAGGGACTAGAACTCACAGACTCTGGTTTCTATCCTTATGCCTTAATCACTACACTAAACTTTATACATTCCTTAAGTTCTTTTTATTGGTTTAATTATCACACATACTGTATGCTGACAATATATCACACAGGT
The DNA here is from genome assembly GCA_030761175.1 of Masticophis lateralis. Taxonomy (NCBI): domain Eukaryota; kingdom Metazoa; phylum Chordata; class Lepidosauria; order Squamata; family Colubridae; genus Masticophis; species Masticophis lateralis. Next base: position 151,368,039 of record JAUDYJ010000001.1, on the reverse strand, counting down.
AGTCCTTGACAAGACTGGCTGCTTAGCGACTGTTCAAAGTTATGATGGGTCCCCATAAACTACTTGCAACCTGTTTTTGATGTTACAGATGCTGCAGCACCCCCTTGCCTAGCTTGCCCCCATCCACATTGAAGAGAGGAGGGATGGAGTCATGTAGTTGCCTTGTTTAATGTCTATCATGACTTATGGATGTAAAAGGCAGGCTCCAGTATTGTCATGAGTTGACTATCTGTACATAGTCTTCATTTATCATAAGATGACGGATGCACTCTTCTGTCCTTTTTCCTGATGTTATGCTATGGGCATCCCTTTCCAAGTGGCTTAGTGGGGATTGGATGTGTTCCTATTGTCTGAGACTGAAGATGGCAAGATAGATCATTGTGCGTTCTTCATTCTAATCATTCTATTGAGCCACGGCACAGTGGTTAGAATGCAGTACTGCAGGCTACTTCTGCTGACTGCCAGGAGTTCAAATCTCATCAGGCTCAAGGTTGACTCAGCCTTCCATCCTTCCAAGGTGGGTAAAATGAGGACCCAGATTATTGGTGGCAATAGGCTGACTCTGTAAACTGCTTAAAGAGAGCTGTAAAACACTGTAAAGCAGTATATAAGTGCTATTACTATTGCTATTGCTTCTTTTTCTATCTCTTCTTTCTGTATTTAGGGATGACAGCCGTGACCTTTCTCAATGGTGAGGAACCCAGGAATCTAAATCAATGAAGGATATTCTTTAAAGCCCTTTATTGATAAAACATTCCAAATGGGTAACTTTATTGAAAGGATATGTGTAGCATCTTCAGTTCTATTCGATGAGAGCAAAACAGCTGGTTTATGCTCTTGTCAGCTCATATTTGGATTATTTCATTAGTCTGTTGACTTGATTAGCCAATACTTTTTCTCTCTCCAAATCTCCTAATCGAGGTCCATTCCTATTTTGGATCTGCCTCAACTCCTTCTGTTGTCAAACCCTATGTTGGTTTAGAATTTGGAGAATGTGCCAGTTTAAGTTGCTAATATTACCTCATCAAATCTTGTGCACAGCTATATCTGGTTATTTGGAAAAGCTGGTTGTAGTTCATGTGTCAATTTGGTTGGCCTGATCATCTAACCAGGATTGACTGATTCATCCTGAAGGTGTGACACAAATGGTGCACTTTTCAGCACCTCATGATCTACTGAACACAAGGGGGCGGTGGTGTCTAGCTGTCAAGAATTTACAGTACCCTTGTCTATTGCTCAGGAGAGATTTGTGTAAGAAGTTGCAAATCTGAAGTCACTTCCTTCTGACTTTTTTCTCCAGGCCCATGTACTGGGGGCCTATGTTCTCTGATTCTCCTCCTAGGCATTGCCTATCTGCATAATAGAATTCCTGTCATTAAATGTCCTTTCTGTTACAATTATAACAATAGCACTTAGACTTTACAGTGCTTTTACAGCCCTCTCTAAGTGGTTTACAGAGTCAGCATATTGTCCCCAACAATCTGGGTCCTCATTTTACCCACCTCGGAAGGGTGGAAGGCTGAGTCAACCTTGAGCCTGGTGAGATTTGAACTGTTGAACTGGTGGCAGTCAGTGATCAGCAGAAGTAGCCTGCAGTACTGCACTCTATCCACTGCGCAAACGCGGCTCTCTCTTATAAATCTTTTTTCATCAATTATGGTTTAGATCACATTCTGTTTTGGTCTAGAAGATCTCTAAGGTCCCGTCCAACTCTATTATTCTATTATTCTATTAACTCCTGAGTGATAGTTTCTCACCACACATACAAACCCAGCTGTTCAGTTCTTGTGGTCATTTTCTCTGAAGTATGTTCATGGGGCTATTACTTATCTCATCCTCACCAAAAAATATGCAAATAGGGTGCTTTGGGGATGCTGGCTGACCCAGATAATGGTGAGATCCAAACATAAACCATACAACCTACATGACTCATGTTGAGATTTTGCTGGCACATCTGGCTTTGCTTATGCCATTTCATCCACCATTCTCCAAACTGGGAAGAAAACAAATTGCCATGTGGCTTTTTTTCTTCTGAGTTAGTTTGTTTGTTTGGTTTGGTTTAGGGTTTCTTTTTTTTTTCTAAAAGGGAAATAACTAGGCAAATGCTTTTTCTCCCCTTTGTAGTTTTGCTAAAATTGGATCTTGCTGTGATTTAAGCTTTGGTTGGAAGGAGGTGCAAATTGAAACTTCTGCAGCTGATGAGGAAGGTTTCAAAGACGATTTGCTCGTCATCTTTGCATCTCTGAAATTGGCAGCCTCAAATGTGTTGGTTTAAGGAGTTTCAAGGATTATTAGAAGCTCTAATTATTCCCATTCCAATTAATGGCTGAACTCCCACTGGGTTAATTTTAAAGTTTTTATCTGTGAATTTCAGAAAGTGCATAAATCACAATGTGAAAGAATCATACTGAGAGGTACAATAATTGTTTGTGATTATCAGGCAGCTCCCGATCTAATGGAAAAGTTATTGCAAAAAGCTTGTGCCTTGTTGTTATTATTTTAGATCTATAATATCTGGCTTGCAATAATCTAGACAAGTAATGGTGACAAAGAATTGGAGTTTTCTGTATCATTCATCCTGATATTTTCAACCAAGATATGACAGACTTATTTATTTGATAAATCAGCAAATGGATTAAAGTCAAAAGCTGTAGTCCTACGCATTTTATTTATATATATCAGGAAGTGAAGCTGGTCCCATAAAACATTTCTTGTCTGTCTTATCACCTCACTTTGTTTCCTTGGTTTTTAGTGTTGGTGTAGCCTTCAAGTATGAAGGCTATTGCTTAACGCATTGTAAGCCGCCCTGAGTCTCCAGAGAAGGGTGGCATATAAATTGAACAAGTAAGTAAGTAAGTAAGTAAGTAAGCAAAGTCTTTTGCATTCTGAGCAAGAATCGATCATTCTACAATGCTAAATATCCACTATTTTGACTTTTTTTCAGAATTTCAGTGCACCGATTTACATTGACTCATATTGCCAATACTTCGCATACAGGGTAACTAAAGAACAAATAGATGTTGCTTAATAGGAGAAGGAAATTTGAAGACAACCCATATTAGACAAAGGAAATGTCTTCTCAATGAAAAGTGGTCTAAGAACAACCCATTCAACATTTACTTTAATTATTAGTCTTCATAAAGAGAGATGGATCACAAGAATAAATTTAGAGAGAAAAGTTTTGGGTTGATGACGAATTGATATAAATTTAGAGAAAGAAAAGAGTTGGGTTGTTGATGAGTTGATAATTATAACTGCACTGCTATAGATCATACACAATAAATATATAGACTTGCAAAGATTTAAGGAAAACAGGGTATTACAAAAAGAGATAATTTGCTGTTTAATCTGTAATACTTATAATATTCAGATAATGTATTTAAAAAGGCTCTAGCAATAATTTGATTCCATGCTGTATATAGTGTATATTTATCTTAGACAATGCATTCTTCACTAGGATGAAATTTATCTATGAAACTTTGATGGAATTCAGATTGTCATGAATTGCATCTGCATCTTTGATACAGTATTTTATCGTCCTTTATGGGTTAAGGAAGTGACATAACTTCCATTTTTTTCTTTTTTTTTTTCTTTGTGTCTGCAGTTCTTTTGGCAAGATTTTCAGTGTTGGTTTGCTCTTGCCTTCTTTTTACCAGGTCTGGATGAGAGGGACTGGCCCAAGGTCACCCAGCTAGGGCAGGAGTAAAACGCATGGACTCCTGGTTTCTAGGCTGATGCCTTAACCACTATATCAAACAATACATCACTTAATTTTTTATCAGTTTAATTATCACTCATATCCTATTATCACATAATTCTCTCACACATTTTATATACTCTTTACAATGGTACCTTGGTACTTGGGCTTCATTTGTTCTGGAGGGTGCGATGACTACTAAAAAGGATGAGTAGCAAACAAACTATGTGACTTACTACATGCCCCTTTATTTTGTCTGGAAAGGACTTCCTATCTGTCCCTTTTCCTATGTAAGAGGTCTTTTCCCATGGCAAACTTCCTGTCCGCCCTCTGTACCTGTCTCCCATTACCTTTTGCAGCACGTTGGGTACCAAACAAAGATGAATACCAAGACATTTTCTTGTCAAAATATGTTGAGTACCAAATTTGATGAGTTTTGAAGCAGTTGAGTATTGAAGTACCACTGTATTTTCCATAAAAGGATAGAGGCACTCTTCTGTCCTTATTCTGGATGTCACACTACAGGCATTCCTTTCCCAATGCCTTGACGGGGTCATAGACAGCATATATTCCCACTATCTCAGATTGTACATGACAAGACAGGAAGCTGGCTTTCTATCTAAGGTGGGACTAGATCTTGTGGTCTCTTAATTTCTGGCCTAGTGCCTTAAACATGACACTAACTGGTTTTCTACTTCTAGCTCCTCATATCTTATTTTAAATCATATTATATGAATTATATGCTTCCAGGTAAATCAAGCAATTTGTCTGCATTTCCACACTAAAGGGAAATCTGAATTAACCCTATGGAGGGGAAGCTCTTGTCTTTACAGAATTTTTGGAATCCAGCTATTGCATCTTATTGCTTATGAAGGATATGCAAGGCAGTGCAACAGCCATCTTAAGTGAGTGACATTGTACATATGCAGTGGGACTCCCATCTGTGCAGTCTCCCAAATCTTTTGGAAGAGTCTGTCAGTCCCCTCAAGCAGATCTGTGCACAAAGTGAGGCAGAGGAAATTGCTGTGCTAGAGCAGGGATAAGCAACAATCATTTTTTTCCTCAAGCCATACTTCTAAGGATTGATCTGTTGGGAAACAATTAGAGCAGAGATGAAGCAAATGGGTAGGGCAGGGGTCAGCAACCTTAAACATTCAGAGAGCTATTTGGACCTGAAAAGAAAACACTGGGAGCCACAAAACTCTTTCCATGCCTGACTATTTCCTGAGCGGCCAGAAAACTAGCATATATAGTTGAATTAAAGATTCTGTTTTGTTCTGAAATTTTTCTATTCTTGGATTTATCCATGGTTGGCCTATCAGAGGTCGAAAACCTTAATAAATTGCATATGCAGTGGGTGTCATGCTTTGGCAGTTGTGACACATATTTTGAGTGATAGGGAGCCGCAACAGAGAGATGAAAGAGCCACATGTGGCACCAGAGCCATGGGTTGCTGACTTCTGGGGTAGGGTCACTACCCTGTATTAAATGTACAGGGGACAGGAAATGGCCTTGAAGGACAGGAAGAAGAGCTGCCCCTGAGGTCAGATAAGCAGGACTTGAGGCGGTTCCAGAAAAGTAATTGGAGAAAACTGACAAGACCCTCTTTTGAGATAAAGTGATAGAGGGTGGAGTAAAGCACTCTCAGACTTGAAAGATTCTGTTACCCTGTTTCCTCCAAATAAGACATCCCTGATAATAACCCCAATCGGGCTTTTGAACGTATGGCAATAAGGCCAAGCGCTTTTTTCAGGATTCAAAAAATATAAGACAGAGTCTTATTTTTGGGGAAACACAGTTACAATAAAAGTACTCCCGACTTTTATGAACAGAGGCCATTGAAGGAAACAATGCTTGGGACCAGAGGTGGGTTTCAGGAGGTTCTGACCAATCAATGTTGATGTTTCATTTCGATGGCAACTAGTGATGAAACTCCTGACTCACAAAAATGCACAATAACAGATGGATTCAGAGCTCCTACAGCTTTCTCTGCCAGACAAGGACTACCAGGAGGTAGTACACATCGGTCTAATCCTTGTTAGGCATGTACCTCATATAGGAAAGCCTGGCTGGTATAGACGTTAAGCACCAGTCTTGAAACTGGGTGTCTGTGAGTTCTAGTCTGACTTTAGGCATGAAGCCAGTTAGATGATTGGAGCCAGTCTGTTTGTCTCAGCCCTAGGAAGAAGCAGAGGTGGGTTTTAGCAGATTCTGACCAGTTCTGGAGAACCGGTAGCAAAAATTTTGAGTAGTTCGGAGAACCGGTAGTAAAAATTCTGACTGGCCCCGCCCCCATCTATTCTCTGCCCTCCAAGTCCCAGCTGATCACCAAGCCATGCCCACGAAGCCACACCCACAGAACCGGTAGTAAAAGGTTTTGAAACTCACCACTGGTTGGGACCAATTACCACTGGGATCCTCAACTCTTAGAATTGTTCCCTGAAGTAGTTGTTCCATTGAAAATTTTCCAGATTTGCTACAAATAACATTAATGAGTAGTAATTCCTGAAATACCCACACATTTCTCCTTCCTATAAATTATGCTATTTGGATTATTTTCAAAAGGCCATATTTTAGCTTGTTGCAGCAAAAACAACATTTTGTAATGCTTTAAAGACTAACACGTTTATTACAATATAAGCTTTTGTGCAACATCCACTTCATCATAATTGTAACATGTAAATTACATTGAGAGCTTTGGCAGAAAAGCAATATACACATGTAGTAAATATTGAGTAAGTTATATGACATAATAATAATCTTAAATCCTGCTTCTCTCCCATTCCCATTGATGACCTTTATTGTAAAACTTAACTCTGTCCTTTGATTGTGATGATATTTTGAAAGTGTCATGTGCTTTTCCTCTTTGCAAATTATTTCTCATTTCTATTTACATTTACCCTAGTGACAATAAAACAAGAATGGGTAAATATAATGAAGCATAATCCCATCAATACTTATTCAGAAGTGTGCTGCAGTCAATTAGTTGGAGATGTAAAGACCAATGTCATTGTACTCTGCCTCCAGAATATACTTATTTTCTCTCAGGAAATCCCATTTTCCTCCAGGAGATGGGCTGGTCTGAATGTTCCAATGATGGTTTTGTGTATGTCTAGGATTCTCTATGGGGATGTGGTGGCTCAGTGGCTAAGAAGCTGAGCTTATCAATCAGAAAGGTCGGCAGTTCAGCCGTTCAAATCCTTAGCACCGCATAACGGAGTGAGCTCCCGTTACTTGCCCCAGCTTCTACCAACCTAGCAGTTCAAAAACATGTAAAAATGCAAGTAGAAAAATAGGGACCAGTTTAGTGGGAAGGTAACAGCTCTCCGTGCGCCTTCGGCATTTAGTCATGCCGGCCACATGACCACAGAGACATCATCAGACAGTGCTGGCTCTTTGGCTTAGAAACGGAGATGAGCACTGCCCCCTAGAGTCAGGAATAACTAGCACGTATGTGTGAGGGGAACCTTTACCTTTATTTAGGATTCTATAGAAGGGTAAATATTCATGGTATTCTGGTTATAGACACAAACTGGTTCCAGCTCTGGAGAATTCATGTCCAAAGGACATAAAACACCACTGCAATGATTTGACTGGCCTGCTTCCCAGGAAAAAAATGGGCACTGTAGGAGAAAATGAACTGTTTCAGAACTAGAATATACACTTCACACAGCTCTAGAAATAGTCCTTTTGGAGTAACGATGGCAGAGGGAGCACTTAAGACTAAGAGGCCTAAACATATGCAATAAAGGGTTATACATAATGCAGGCTCAATTCATATTGTTTAGCAGCTGAGCAGGAATGAAGTTTGTTGTTCAAAATGGAGTTCCATTATAGGATCCCCCCCCCCAATCTTTCTGCACCAAATCTGTCTGTTGGACTTTCAGAAAACTGAGGCTTTAAAAAACAGAATAGAACAAAGGTCATCCTTTTTAAGTTTCTTGACCATGAAGTTTTATTTATTTATTTATTTATTTAATTTAATTTTATTATATTTTTATACCGCCCTTCTCCAGTAGGACTCAGGATGGTGTACAGCCAGAGTAAAAACACAATACACTATGAATTTAAAAAGTTTAAAAGTATTAAATAATTTGGCCCAGTTTTGTTATAAACCCCAAAATTAAAATACCCAATTAAAATTTCACTTAGTTTGTCAGCCCAGCCTGTTGGAATAGTAGGGTCTTAAGGGCACGGCGAAAGGTACAGAGGTTGGGGATCCTACGTATCACCGGGGGCAGTTCATTCCATAGGGTGGGAGCCCTCACAGAGAACGCTCTCCCCCTGGGGATTACCAGTCGACATAATTTGACCGACAACACCCTGAGGAGTCCCTCTCTGTGAGACCATGCTGGCCGGTGGGAGGCTATCGGTGGCAGAAGGCGATCTCATAAATACCCAGGTCCTAAGCCATGCAGCACTTTAAAGGTGATAACCAACACCTTGAATCGCACCCAGAAGACCACTGGGAGCCAGTGCAGCTCGTGCAGGAGAGGTGTTACGTGGGTGCGTCATGTCGCACCGATAATCACCCGTGCGCCCACATCCTAGACCAGTTGGAGTCTCCAAATGCTCTTCAAGGGGAGCCCCATGTAGAGAGCATTACAGTAGCCAAGTTTAAGAGAATCCAAGGTGTTTAAGCAGAGACATTATACTATGTTCTGGGCTTGTGCGGATCAGTGACATTTGCATATTTTCCTACTATATGGAACATTTGTATGTAATTGTTAAGATATATTTCCCCAGATTTTTTAATTGCATATCTTTGTATTGTTTTACTCATGTCTGGGGGAAAATGGAAAGAACTTAATGATAAACCCTTATAATTATTAAAGATAATTTTGGCAGGGTGACTGTTTCCCCACATGAAAATGCAAATGTAAATGCCTTCCAGGGCTAATATCCATGAGAGATTTCCCAGAAAGAGAAGCTGTGATCATCACACGTTTTATTAAAAATAAATACTTACAGGAGTAAATTTGTAATTCTCCCTGGGATGGACACAGGGTATGTATACAATGTTCCACAATGGCATGTCAGTATCAGCAGGCAGGCTTGTAAAGCTTTTATACACAACACACTGATCATTCATTAATCATGGGTTCAACCCAGACTGTCAATTAAAAATGTGTGAGAAACTAACTTTTCAGCCTTCCCTGTGAATTCCTCAGTGTTTCTCCACCTGGCATTACCTTCCTGTATATTCCTATTTTTGCTGACAAAAATAGGATTGCCAATGGCCGATGATAGATATGGCACAATAATAATAATAATATTCCTAGGCTGTGGTATGCATCTATAGTTTCTTTTACACTAGAAGCTCATGCAGTGGTTAAATATGGTATGAGCTTGGCCCAGCATATAGAGTATCCTCAGCAAAGAAAGAAAATTCAAGAGAATATGAAAAATTACTGGAATTACAGAGAGAAGTTAAGTGTCCATGAAAAATCAGTTTTGAAAAATGAGAGAATGAAAGATCTTGGAGAGATGAGACTTGGGGGGGGGGTACAGAAAGGTGATTTATGTTCTGAATGGTATAAGAGAAGAGCCAAAGTTGTTTTAGCCAGATATGAAAATGTAAATAGAGTCACTGATACAAGCATGCAAGATATTCAAATCCTGGCTGATATGTAAGATGACTTGGGTGATTGAGATGATTCTTAAAACCACCTCTTCTTTTTAGCAAAGTTCATTTAGTCCCTTGATTTGCAAAGAGTTGAGTCTAAATGGAGAATGTCTTTGCGGATCAAATAGTCCTTGGGCCCCATTTGAGATTTCTAAACCATGGCAGTCTGTGGCTATGACAGATCACTTCCTGTACTTCTCTGTCTCTGCTGGATCTGGGCAGAACTGTACGGTGTGCCATCTTTTCAATATTCATGTTGAGGAGGGAGCCAGAGTGAACAGTTTTCATCATTCATTGAATATAAAATAAATGTGTGTGGGGAGGGTGTAGCTTGGCTTGGATTCCATTGTAGAGGCTGATCACAAGAAAGCAACTTTAGAATGGTTTATCCTATTCATGTGGATTCTTTTGAACTTGTACATCAGAGACAGATAGGAAATGTGGTGACTGATAACCACCAGACAGGATCTGTAGCAGTGGTGGGATTTTTTTTTTTTTACTACCGGTTCTGTGGGCATGGCTTGTGGGGTATGGCATGGCTTGATGGGCATGGCAGGGGTAGGTTACTGCAAAATCCCCATTTCCTCCCAATCAGCTCGGACTCGGGAGGCAGAGAATAGATGGGGGTGGGGCCAGTCAGAGGTGGTATTTACTGGTTCTCTGAACTACTCAAAATTTCCGCTACTGGTTCTCCAGAAATGGTCAGAACCTTCTGAATTCCACCTTTGGTCTGGGCGTGACTGATAACTACCACCTGCTTGCTGGCTGAGTACCCTTTTAGAGGATTAAATCAGATGGGACAGGAATGACCTCATAATTAAGGAAAGTAGGTAGCACCATTAAGGAAGGATGTGGTAGATCCCTGTTTGATTAAAGGAGGCAATTATACAACCTTTATTTTTTAAAGAAAAGCTCTCCCTTTACCTGAATGTTCTTTATGATTACAGGTCAGACTGAAATATTCCCTCTGTAAATTGGAATGTGGTGGCTTTGGGCTAGAAGCTTTGGAATAATTACCAGGACTCATTTCCATCAGGTGTTTTAGAATATAGAATATAGCACTGAGACTACTTTGGTCCCCTTGATGAATGAAACTAAATGGAGGGAACACAGTGCTGCTAATGAACTGGACCTTTCAGGCAGCTTTTGAAAGACCTTTTGTTGCCACTAGAGGTTAAGTTGTCTACTGCAAGAGAAGGGGTCTTCTCCTTGCTCCTCTGACTATGGAAGGCTCTCCCAATATTTGAGTTCACCTCTCCCAAGGTTAGGACAAAGGCTGATTCGTTAAATTTTTGATTGCTTTTAATTTGATTGCTTTGAAAGTTATATGTGGAGTGCTTTATTTTCATTGTGATGTACACTGTTTGCATGTTCATATGAAAAGAAAAAAACCAGAGCATAAATGAAAAATATGCACAGGTTTGTAGTGTTATTCCCCCCACTGCAAAATAAAGGGGTTGGGACATTTAAGTGATCTAAACAGTTCTGACATATTCCTGAGTGTTATCATGTCTTATGAAAATAATATACCATTAAGGTTTTGAAATTGTACTACCCCTTGGTATAAAAAATGAACACAAGCAGATTGTTGTATTAATTTATATAATATGCATGCCTAAAGCTTTATACTCACATTGAGAAAAGCAAGAAGTAGATTTAGTGTATTATGGGGAAAAAACCCTCTCCCACCTTTAATCTAATTTATGTACATTATTTATTTTATAAGTCATTCATATATCCAGCTATACATCTGAACTTCAGGTTTCCAGGTCCATTTTTTCCATAAATTGCCTCCTAGCTAAAGGCTCTTCATGGTCTCTAAAATAGTTTTTGCCATTAATCTATTCCTTCGTGCTAATGGAATTTCTGCAAAGGACCTAATTTAATGAAGTAGGTTGAAAGCCTTGGGTATTTTAAAATTTTAGAGACAGCACATTTGTCACCATTTGTCACTGGGAAAAAAAAAATCTCTCTCTCTGTATGTGTGTCTGTGTGCACATATGTGTCTGTGTGTTTTTATTATTGTCAATATGGGATTTCAACCAAGTTGTAAGAAAAAATATATCCGAAACTGCTGAAGAAAGTCATTTAGAATTGGTTGAGAAGGTGGCATATAAATAATTACGATCATTCACTCAATAAATTGCATTGAATATGTAGCCACGTTCCACCTCAGCAAGAGGTATGCAAATTATCAGTTTTCAGTGAAATTCTGGAACTGAATATAATAAACTCTCCGAAGTATTTGGGAATAACACTGGACAGACCATTAACCTTCTGGCAACACCTGGAAAAAACAGCTGCAAAATTGAAAAGCCTCAACTATTTACTGAACAGACTGGCTGCTAACACCCTATGAACAACCCTATGGCCCTATGAGCCAACAGCCTTGGCTTTAGTTTATTCCACAGTTGAATATTGTGCCAGTGTGTGGCTTAACAATGCCCACACCCAAATGGTTAGTGTCCAGCTTTATCAGACAATGCATATAATATCTGGCACATTGCATCCCACTCTTGTGCATTGGTAACTAGTACTTAAGCAATATCATATTATCCCATATTAGAAGACAACAAGCTCTTGTTCAGCTATGGCCAAGAATGCTGAACAACAAGGCCCTTCACCACGACATTGCACAGCCCATCACAAGATTGGAATCATGTAGATCAGTTTGGAAAACAGCTCTTCAATTAATATCTACCCAGTTTAACTCTGAGAATATGCAATTGATGTTGCTAGTTTCTGGGCAAGATTTAATTTGTTTAATTTGTACATATTTTAATCTTGTATTTTATATTTTAAATGTTAAATCGTATAGTATGCTTTGTTTTAATTGTGATGCTTGTGAATAAATAAACCCTGAGAATGCCTGTGGTGCAAAGTAACTTATTGTAACCTGACCAATAGACCTGACTTATTAGCAATCCTTCTTCCAAACCACCTGGTTTTGACCTGCCTCACTTTGTCTGGTTGAAATTGAACAGAATTAGGTGTGATACTGAAAGAAATGCCTCTGCTCAGTATCAGTGGGGATGGAAAGATTCCCCTTGTTGCGATTGTGGTGCTGATATGCAAACTATTAAACACGTTGTACAAGATTGCCCAATGAGCAATGCCCATGAGGTGCATTCTCTGGTTCCCTACAATATCAGGATGAAGCAATGCCAGAGGTAACAAGTTGGTGACTTCCTTTGGCTTCCTTTCCCCACTCACCCATAAAGTCACCCATTAGCAGGAAAACATCCACTCACCCACTTTTGTTAATAGAGAGGAGGAGAGTTCTGTCAGATGGTTAGGCTGATGGATTTAGCCATCTGTCAAAACTTGTTCTGATTTTGCACAAGCGATCTGTGTGGGTGATTTAAAAGGAGCTATCAGGATTTATTATAGGGATGCGGTGGCTCAGTGGTTAAGATGCTGAGCTTGTCGATCAAAAGATCGGCAGTTCAGCTGTTCGAATCTCTAGTGCCGTGTAATGGGGTGAGCTCCCATTACTTGTCCCAGATTGGTGCCAACCTAACAGTTCGAAAGCACGTCAAAAATGCAAGTAGAAAAATAGGGGCCAACTTTGGTGGGAAGGTAACAGCGTTCCATGCATCTTTGGCATTTAGTCATGCTGGCCATATGACCACAGAGATGTCTTCGGACAATGCTGGCTCTTCAGCTTTGAAATGGAGACAAGCACCGCCCGCTAGAGTTGGGAACGACTAGCACATATGTGTGAGGGGAACCTTTACCTTTACCTTATCAGGACTTATCAGATGGGAATTGTGGCTAGTTTGTGGAAGAGCACTTTTCTGAAATGTTAAAAAAAAAAAAATCCTCTACAAGCTGACAGGTGGTCCTGAAATGAAAGGGAAGAAATTCTCATGCTTTACTTTATTATAGCTGCTTCTTCCAACTCTCTCTACTTCTGTGAGCATGGGACAATGTAGATTCTCTAAGGCCATGATGGTGAACCTATGGCACGCGTACCACAGGTGGCATGCACAGCCATATCTGTGGGCACGTGAACGTTACCTTAGCTCCGCTGCAGTGTGCATGCGTGCACCAGCCAGCTAATTTTCGGGCCTTCCGGCCCCACCAAGTTGGGAAACAGGCCATTTCCCGACTTCTGGGGGGTGGGGGAGGGGGTTCTCACCCTCCTCAGGCTCCTAGAAAGCCTATGGAGCCCAGGGAGGGTGAAAAATGGGCCTTCCGTTCCCACCGGAAGTTGGGAAATGGGTGGTTTCCAGCTTCTGGAGGGCCTCCGGGAGGGTAGGGAAGGCCTTTTTCACCCTCCCCAGGCTCCAAGAAAGCCTCTGGAGCCTGGGGAGGGCAAAAAATGGGCCGATGGGGCCCACTGTGCCATCACGTGCCAAAGGCAGGGGGAGCATGAGGGGTTGTGTGCACATGCATGGGGCGCATTGAATTATGGGTGTCGGCACACATACATACAACACACTCCCCCCACTTTTGGCACACGACAGCAGAAAGATTAGCCATCACTGCTCTAAGGGATATTTTGAATATATGTACAGTATCTTTTCTCTTTGCACAACTGTATATACGTGTTGATATGTTTCTTCCATTTTTTGCTTTGTGGATAGCAGAATAATTTCAAATGTTAGAAGCAGCAGCTGAAAATTTAAAGGATGCTCTAAAGATTTTTATCAATTTCTGTTTGATCAGTAATTTCCCATCTGAATCTCAATTCAACAAATGTTGGGAATGTTGGAAATATATCTTCCAGTTGGATCACCTCAAAGATGCTATCCTAGGAACTAAATCTAATTTGCTATAAAGTTATATATTGGTCTGAAATATTATTCACTTAATTCAGAATATGTCACAGGGTACTATTATGATTTTGCTCCAGGTACCACAATAGCAGGCACTATTAAAGTCTGTTCTTTGTAGGGATGCCACTAAGAAATTAATGTACAGGTTTGTTAACTTTACTAGACAACCCATAATTATTGTGCATTCATTTCAGAGAAATTCCCCAAATTTCATTCCCAGGGGAGTAATGGCATTTTGTAAGTTAGCCTATTTGAGATATATTGGTTCAATGATTGTTGCCCCACTGATGCACCATTTTGTTCAAATGAAAGTTAGAGCAGACACAGAGTTTTAGTAGTACACAGATATATGTCTTTAGTAAATCCTGTGCTTGGCCAACTTAGTTAGCAGATCTATCCAATGGTATATCTCCTCTCTAATTGCCCCTAAACATGGAGATGCCAGGATGATCTACAACTTAGTTATATCTGAGACAACTGTAATGCATTCTAAAAAGGACTGCCTTGTATTACTGCTTAAGAACTTTAATTGGTCTAAAATGGTGCATCCACCAACTTTTAAATAAACTAATTGTGGAAAGTGTTTATTAAGATTCCCTTAATAAAGGAAAACTCCTACGTATCTATGGTTCTAGATAAAATTGAGAAACCCGTTTATGCTTCATATAAGTGCTGCATGTCCTAAGACCAGGCTAAGTTATAATGGAATTTTCTGAGCCCTCCCAGGGATTTAAGAAATCCGGGAGAGGATCTTCTTTCAGTTGGCCACTATCAAAGACACATTTGGTAGAATGGGAGAAAAGTTTTGTCAGAAGCTCCTACTAAAGGAACTTGCATGCTCTCTCTCCCTCTTTCCCCCTCTCCCCCCTCTCTCTTCCTCTCTCTCTCTCCCTCTCCCCCTTTCCCCCTCTCTCCTGCTTTATTTTTCAGCTTTGTAATTAACATTTGCCTGCAGAAGGTGGTTGATGTGGGGTTTTTTGCAAGATATGTGCATGGGAATAAAATATTCAGGCCAACCCCAAAACATTCTGTTCCTTCTGCTGACTACATTGATCCAATTGTTTCGGGGGTGGACCAAAACCTGGTTGGAAGTTCATCCTCCAAATAGGGAACTGCTTGTGATATTTTAAATGAAATGTTGATACAGTTTACAGGTTATCTCTAGGCTTTGCCTCATGTGTCACACAGAATAGATTTTGTTATCTTTACATGAAAAAAATATTAATTTCTGAGTATGTATGCTAAAAGGAGATACGTGCATCACAATCAACCTCAGTTCTTTCAATTCTGCCTCATAATTTAATTTAATTTAATTTAATTTAATTTAATTTAATTTAATTTAATTTAATTTAATTTAATTTAATTTAATTTAATTTAATTTAATTTAATTATCAAATTTCTATGCCACCCAACTCCCAAGGGACTCTGGGCGTCTTACAGCAAAAAAAATAATACACAACCATTTTGCTATGCTACCAAGAGACAGTAACATTCTCTTTGGGAGAATTGTTTTCCTATGTTGTCACCGCCATGTGTGACAAAGTGCTTGATTACTTTGGAGGTGAGCATAGTTCATTGTGGTTACTATTCTTCTTTTTGCAATGTATGTATATGATAATGATGAGTTTCATCAGCATGCATGTATAAGGTCAATACTAAATGTATGGAACTCAGGAAAATGATTTTTTTAAAATAAATAAGGACTTAAAAATACTAGGAAGTTGTCATTTGCTCCTAACTAATCACAGCCATTTCAAAAGCCTTTTGTAATCAATACCCACTCTGGAATTTTAAAAAGACTTTTGAAAACTTCTTCAGTTCAGAAAAAAATAAAACAAGAACTTTCTTCCCTAGGTGATGATCGCTCATTGGCTAAAACTATTTGGAAAGTAGGAACAAACTTTCTTTGACTCTTCTCATGAGGTTCTTCAAAACTTTAACAAATCTTTTTTGCAAGTCCAATATAGAAAAATTATCTAGGTTAGATAATTAAACAAGAATTAGATAATTAAACAATAGGGTTAGTATTTGTGTGTCCCTTTTAGTTATAAAACGTCAGCCAGTTCTGTATGTCCAATATGTCCATCTTTTCCATGCCATTCTTGTAGCCTGTCATTGGGAAGTCAACTTTCAACCCAGTCTTGCCTTGTTAGATAAAGCTTGCTTCTTTTCCATAACATCTTTTAGTTGCAGTCTATCCATAAAGATAGATATTGCTGTTGACATGATTAATATTAACTTCTGATTCCAATTTTTCAAAAGTATCCTTCAATATTTCCAGTGTTAGAATATTTTGTGTCATATAGTAACCAGTCAAATTTATTTATGCTTCTCCTTTAATTGGATTGAATTGAATTCCAAAACCATATCTCAAAGTTATCTGGACAATAGTTCATCTGTAGCATTTTAAAAATAAAGTCTTATTTTTTAAAAAAAGTTTTTAAATTTGTAGCTAAGAATTTCTTTTGTTAATGATTGTAGGCAAACTCACCTTGTCCTTTCAGTTTTGTTTTTCTGTAGGTTTTTCAATAGCTGAAAAGTAGTTAACTAGCAATTTCTAAAAAGGGAGAAACAGCATGTGAACTTTGTGATTTTTTAAAGGGATCAATCACAGTTTGAGCAAGATGACAATTCTCTTGTCTCCCAGCGCTCAAAGCCTGCCATAGACTGCTTTCTTGCATTCTCCTTATGAGTAGAAGTGTCTGGAGCACTTGTGGGCAATCTCCAAATCTCTCTTGGTCTTAAGAGGTCAAAGATCCAAATTATTTATCAGCTCTACAATCTTTGCCATAACCATTAGCTTTGTTTTTCATGGAGTCTTATTGTCTGTCATTTTTTGAAACTTGTTAAAACTTTGAAGACTCTTGAAGGGACAAAGGAGAAATGAAATCAAGCTACATGACATTATTTGAAAGCACTAAAGATTAAGTTTGCTAGAAGTAAAAGGAAGGAACATAAAGTTGGTTTGTTTGGTCAAGTTTAAAATACATTATTTCTTGTAACCCTTAATAGATTTTTGCTGACACCAGGACTGAAGCAATGATGCTTTATGGATTTGATTATCAATAAGAGAGATGATATGGGAATAAAAGATAATTGTTGTAATTTAAGAGGAAGTGAAAAGTTACTAGAATTGTTTATACATGTGATGAAGGGCGGGAGTTATTTTAATTATTTCTTTTCTTTTTTACTTTAATTTTACTTTTCTTTTTTTCTTTCTACTATATCCTTTCTTCTCTTTGCATCTTTGGTTCTTTCAGTTTTCCTATCTTTATTTAAGTTTTTACTATTGTGATTGTAATTCTTAATAAAATTACCTGAATAAAGAAATGTAGGAACAAACCTTGCTCCACAAAACTCATGAGCAGAACAGTAGCCACATATTTTGCACCATACCTTGGCTTCTAGATGGCCTGAAGGTCAATTTGGTGTAGTGGTTAAGGCACCAGAATAGAAACCAGGAGACTGAATTCTAGTCCCACCTTTGGCATGAAAGCCTGCTGAGTGACTTACCAGTCATTCTGTCTCAGCCCAACCCACCTCATGGGATTGTTGCTGTGAGGGAAAAAGTGGAGGAGCAAGGAGCATTAGGTATGTTCACCACCTTGAGTTATTTATAAAATAATAAAGGAGGGATACAAATCTAATATATAAAGACATACTCTTTTTATAAAACGAAAGCTAGGATTCTAAGAATTATAGTTTATTGAAGGTAGCAAGAGGTTGAAAGTTGTATTATCTGCTTCCCCTTTGTGGGCATCTTTATTATACCCTCCAAATAATAAATCTCAATAACAGTGAGATATTCCTGTGAAACAGCAACTTGAATCAATATATTAATTGCAAAAAACATAGCCAGGAGAAATGCATAAGGGACTCCAAAAACATAAGAATGATATATGTTCTTGTAAACGAGAATATGTTGTGCAATGACAGTAGAGAAATGGCAAAATGCCAACCCAACTGAACTGGGTCATCATGCAGTAATAAAAAAGTTGGCTATCAAAAAAAAGTATGTGAGACAAAAAAAGAACCTTAAGTAAAATATTGTGATTATCCTTAAAACAGACTAAAGAAAAACATGGAAATTCTACTGTCAAAGAGGAAATAAAGACAACTGACAGGATCTAAAGGAATTACAATAGTGGAGAGAAGCAGTGCTAATGTTAAAATGGTGGGGGAAATGCCATAAAAGTGTACATTAGCAACAAAATATAGTTGGGAAAGCAGATTATAGAGACAAAAATGAAGAAATGTATTGAACAGATATGTGCTGATGGGATAAGAAAGAGAAATGGGGAAAAGTACACAATGACAGAGCTGGAAACTAAATGGAGCATTATCTCAAAACTCAATCTAGTTTGTTGAGACATTAACATGGCCTGAAATAACCAACAAATCAGAAAGGTTTTATGAGATTTAGGATTTGGATTATCGTTTGCTTTATGAAGAGACCAGCTGAATAACGACAACAAAATTGTTTTTGAATGCAAAAGTATTAGGGTTAATGTAAGTTCAGAAGAAAGTTTTCAAACATTCAAAGAAGGACATTGGAAAAAAAAAAGATAAAGCTGGAAAAAATAAAAGAGATAAATAAAAATGTAAAGGCTAAGAGACTGGCATAGTCTTTAGATGTCCTATTCTTGTTCGTATTGCATAGCTATCCTCAAGACAAGAAAGAAGCTAGGAAACAGAAGGGAAAATCTTGCCTTAGAAAAACTATAAATAGAAAGGGAAAGTATGTACTTTCTGCTCCATAAATCCCAGTACAAACATTGACAAAAGTTGCCTTGCTCTCCAACAGCACAATAACTTAAGGCTTACACTATGCAAAGAATAGCAATGAAGGATAGAAAAGCTACCCCAAACATTTACAGAGCCAAATGAAAGAACTCCAAATGCTACTGATGTGGTTTTCTTCTATTAAACTGGAAAAACTGCAGAGTGATGTTTTTCCTAGCAGGGCAGAGTTTCTGACAAAAAGCACAGCAGAGGTTTGATGGGGTTGTTTTCCACCACAATTTTGCCTTAAAAAAAAGAAAAGAAAAGAACTTTCACTTGTGCAAGATGGCAATATCGTGATGGTTACCAGACCTTCTACTTACCGAGTCTTGAAAATGTACTGTTTTTTTTATTTATTCTGCACAAACCTGACAGCAGCTAAGAAGCTGCAGAAGGTGACACGGATTAGGGTCTCAATCCTTGTCACAGGTCTTATTATACGCCTTGACGTGTTTTGACTCTCAGGTAAGTCTCATGTGATCAGTGGTGCATACTTCCAGGAAACCGAGATTAGGATTTTTATTGGAAAGTTTTCTAACAAGTTTAATATCATTTAATTCTTTTTTTCCCCTCCAGTGATATTAATGCAAACAGGGAAATGTCACCTAAAAAAGAAAAGCACCAAATTGTATATGTTGAGGCTGAAAGCAATTTCAAGGGTGAAGAACCTGAAAATAAGCATTCTGCTGCCATTGTCAGATATGTAATTTCAGCCCCAGAAAAAATGTTATTAGTCCTAAAATAAGTACATCTGGAAAAGACAGTATAAACACAACCTTTGAAGGAATTGGAAGAAAAGAGCAATGCTGAGATAAAATATCATATTTGCTTGTTTGGGATATATATTGCACAACACAGATTAGACTGCAGTGCAGTGAATATCAAACTTCAGACAATATGTCCCAGTTAAAATATATAGTTATCTTTCTGTGCTGTATATAATGTCAGAGTTCAACTGAAAGGTATTCTGTGAATTTATTAATCCCCACAATTTTAAAAAGTCATTATAAAACTAAATGCTAGCCTTTCCATTGGTTTAGAGAGCTTTCTAATGTTTGAAAAACTGAAATCACTTATTTCTCAAAATGAATATCCTGAAAGGATCAATTCTGTTTGAACATCCATTTGATTACCTGCCATCAGATCAGTTATGACTATTATTGATCACATAGACAGATTTTCTTCATGATTAGCTATCCTTAACTTGATCATGCAGGTCTTCGGAAGGTAAACTCATCACCACTGTAAGTGTTCATCTTCCTTACTGCTGATCACCTTCTTCTTTTCTTTCCTTCTAACTTTCCCATAAGTTAGTGGCGCAGTGCTTAGAGTGCAGTACTGCAGGTTACTTCTGCTGCCTGCCACTGCCTGCAATTTGGCAGTTCAAATCTCACCAGGCTCAAGGTTGACTCAGGCTTCCATCCTTCCAAGGTGGGTAAAATGAGGACCCAATTTGTTGGGGGCAATAAGCTGACTCTGTAAACCCCTTAGAGAGGGCTGTAAAGCAGTTGTAAATCTAAGTGTTATTGTTATTGCTAATTAGAATCTTCTCCAGAAACTTACTGGAAGTCTTTCTATAATGTGCCTGAAGTAGCATCTCTTGTGCCTCAGGTGATAACTCTGGGTTGATTTGTTTGATGACCTATTTCCTTGATTTTCTTGGTTCTTCATAGAGTTCTTGGGAGTCTACTCCAACATCAAAGTTCAAAAGTGTCAATACTCTTCATATCCTGTTTCTTCAGTGTCTACTTTCGCTTTCATAAAGTGTCATAGGGAATCACATGGCTTGCATGATTCTGATATTTCTGCGTGGGTATAACACCACACCATTTGAATGTTTCTTCCAAAGCCTTCATGACAGTTTTATGAACTCCGAATCTGTGGTATATTTCTTTATTGTATTCTTTGTTTGTAGTTGATTATAAAAACCAGAAGCTATCAATTTAGCACCTTCACTTGTGAATTCTAAAGCTGGATGTTGTACTTGTCATTAGTTTGGTTTTAGTTATGTTTAATTTTACTCTCTTTTCTACACTGCACCTTGACTTTTATTGCTACAGCTTGCAGATCCATTGCATTTGTGGCCATCAGAGTAGTGTCATCAGCATAGGACATGTTACTGATGTTTCTTCCTTCACTTTTAAAGTCATTCTCATCTTCTTCCAATCCAGCTTCCCATCATATAAAATTCGGTATAAGGAGGAAACTTGCAGCTTTATCTCACTCCTTTGCCAATCTGCAGCCAGTCTGTTTTGTCATATTCAGTTCATATTATGGCCTCCTGACCTGTATATATTGTGGGGTTCATATGAGGGCACTGAGATGTTTTGGGGTTTGGGGGATTTTTCTAACTACATTCCACTATTTGATGTTTTACATTATCAAAAGTCTTTGTGTAAACAATGAAGCATATATTGACTACTTTTTGATAGTCTTTATTTTTCTTAATTATCCAGTGTTCATCAGCAATAATGCCTCTTGTTCCTCAACCTTTTTAAAGGCCAGTTTAAACTTTTGGCATCTCATTTCCATGCAGATTCTAATTTGCATTAGACGATCCTAAACATTTTTTTTTTTGCTAGCATGTAAAATTAAGGATAGAATAAGATACAGTAGTACTTTTTAATTTAATATTCTTATGTTGTTTTTTTAAAATCTATAGAGAGATTACAGAGAGAAATGATAAATATTTAAAATGCGTTTAAAGCTGAAAATGGACAGGTGTTCAATTCTCAAAATAGAACTTTAACTGCACTAATTAAATGTTTTCATCTATTTCTACAGTTGATTTCATGTGTTTGTTGTGATGGCATTAAATTTTTGTGAATTGCTTTGGTATTGTTAACATGAAAAAGTCAAAATGCAAATTAGATTAATTTGCATATTGGTTTAGCATGTGTAATATGTAAGTTAAAGTGCCCAGCTTTGAGGTTTGGAATATGACATTCCTATATATATGGGGAGGGGGCAGTGATGGTTATTTCCACAACAAAAAAAGTACTAGGAGTTAAGTCTTTGCTTTATAGTGTGGTTTTTCATCTTGTGTGTGTGTGTATTCGTGTGTGTGTGTGTGTGTGTGTGTGAGAGAGAGAGAGAGAGAGAGAGAGAGAACGACAGATGAATCTAATGAAAACTCCCCTGAAAAATGAATATAAATATACAGAAGACAAATTTTAGCAAACAATTTATTTTATGGTATTATATTACAAATATCCTTTGTGTAGACAAAGCACCAAAGCAGCCTTTACAAAGAATTATGGTTTTTTTTCTTGTTCTTTTCATGAAAAATTAATAGCTATTTCTTGAAAAAATATGAGAAAAAAGGTGTGCAAATATTTTTTTTATTTTTAAAAAATAGTTTTTACTTTGGCTCAACAATAATTTCAGTTGAAATTGTGGATGGTCTTTGACCAGGCAATTCACATCTCATCTTTTCCAATCAGTGTTGATGGTTCATTTCGATGGCAACTAGTGATGAAACTGCTGACTCAAAAAAGTGCACAATAACAGATGGATTCAGAGCTCCTACAGCTTTCTCTGCCAGACAAGGACCACCAGGTCTAATCCTTGTGAGGACCACACATTGGTGGTCTAACAAGTATTAGACCACATATTGGTCTAATCCTTGTTAGGCATGTACCTCATATAGGAAAGCCTGGCTGGTGTAGAGGTTAAGCACCAGTCTTGAAACTGGGTGTCTGTGAGTTCTAGTCCCACTTTAGGCATGAAGCCAGTTAGATGATTGGAGCCAATCTGTCTGTCTCAGCCCTAGGAAGAAGCAGAGGTGGGTTTCAGCAGGTTCTGACCAGTTCTGGAGAACCGGTAGTAAAAATTCTGATTGGCCCCACCCCCATCTATTCTCTGCCTCCCAAGTCCCAGCTAATCAGGAGGAAATGGGGATTTGGCAGTAACTTTCCCCTGGAGTGGGGTGGGAATGGAGATTTTACAGTATTCTTCCCTTGCCATGCCCACAAAGCCATGCCCACAAAGCCACAACCACAGAATCGGTAATAAAATTTTTTGAAACCCACTACTGGGAAGAAGGCAATGGCAATTGTTTCTGAAATCTTGCCAAAAAAGCTGCAGGAACCTGTCCAGCCAATCATCAGGAGTCATTATACTGATTCAAAGATATGGGAAAAAATTCCATATGTGACAGCATGACATAATGTAATTTCTGTACTTCTCTGTCTTTGGGAACTTAGGGGAAGGTGGAGTGTACATAGCATTCAGAAGGATTTGATAGCTTGCCAGGCAAGGCCTACTAGTTTTCTGCCAAGGAGCGTTGGAATTCTCCATGATTCTTTAGTTGAATGTGTTTCATCATTCATTTTCTTAAAATAAGTCACTGAGGACATTTTTGACAAGGTCTGCATTATTAACGCTGTCCATATACACAAGGGAAACGCATGCTTCCATTTTAAGGTCATGGATAACCTTGAAAAGAGTTATGCAGTGTTTCCATCTGTCTGCCGATATCTGCCTGGAGAGAAATGCTTTCTCACTCTCATTGCAGTTTGCAGAAGTCTAGCATTGGAAAGTTTACATAGTTGTCCCCCTTCAGTCTCTACTTCTAGAGCTGCAGCTAGGCCAAAAGATCCAGCCATTTTCTCGCAACAACATCCATAAAGGTGATGGGCAAGGTCCTGAAAGATTTACCTCATTCATTGGCCAGAATAACTGCTGAGTAAGGCCAGCTATTAATGGACTTTCTCTTTCAAATTATTGCAAGGATTTCTTTTTGTCTCTCTTGCCCTCTCTCTCTCAAAAAAAAATAAAAGTTCACTGAAGTTCAGTGAATCACTTAAAGATTTGTCTTCTGGAAAGCCAGTGAGGTAAGAGAAGGACTAAACATTGTACTCCCCTGCCTTAACAGACACTTCTTGCCAAAGCAGAGGTTCAAGGCCCTGTATCTGATGGAGCTGATTTTCATGGCAATAGATTAGACTTATTTTAGGATGGTTGATACCAATGCAAGGCCCCATAGAGTGCAGTGAATAACTATTTATTTATTTATTTATTTATTTATTTATTTATTTATTTAATTAATTAATTAAATTTTTATACCGCCGTTCTCCCGCAGGACTCAGGGAGGTGAACAGCCAGAATAAAAACACCATACACCATAAATTTAAAACAGTTTAAAATGTATTAAATAATTTGGCCCTGATTTTTTTAAAAATCCCAAAATTAAAATACCCAATTAAAATTTCACTTATTTCGTCAGCCCAGCCTGTTGGAATAGTAGAGTCTTAAGGGCACGGCGAAAAGTATGGAGGAAGCATTAATAATCCCCTGAAGCCAGCCTCATGTGACTGCCTGGGAGGCCAGCACCAACCAGGAGGGACATGGGTCCAATAAACATATGGCAGCGCTAAGCCTACCCAGAATCCTGTCCACGTCCTCGGGAGTCACAAGGTCAAACTCCTCCCACATAACATTCTCAGGACCCACCTCCATCACCCCATCTGGACCTACCCAATCGGAGTCCAAGCCTTCCCGAATCTGAGCAATTTTGTCATGCAGGAATTGCACAAAATCCTCAGCCCTGCCCTGCAAGGGATCTTCCTGCACTCCCACATGAAGTAGAGAGCATGTCACCTTAAATAGAGCGGCTGGGCAGTTCTCTGCAGATGCAATAAGAGTGGGAAAATAGTTAGATTTTGCTGCTTTTATCGCCACTACGTAGGTCTTGTGAGAATTCACCAGTGTTCGGTCAGATTCAGAGTGGCTGGCCCTCCAATCGCTCTCCAGGCATCTTTTCTGGCGCTTCATCTCTCTCAGCTCCTCAGAAAACCAGGGAGCCAATTGAGATCGGCACCGGGTCAGAGGCCGCAAAGGCACGACACTGTCCAAAGCTCCAGCAGCCGCCTTATCCTAGGCGGCCACCAGACCTTCAGTCGAGTCGTGAGCCAGAGTCTCAGGGAATGGCCCAAGCTCCATCAGGAACCTCTCCAGGTCCATCAGGCACCTGGGACGGAACCACCTAGTCAGTTCCATCTCCCTGCGGCAGAGGGAAGTGGCTCGAAAGACTAAGTGAGGGAGAGAATGATCTGACCATGACAAGAGTTTGATCACTAAGTCCCCTATTTCTAGATCATTCAACCACTGACCAGAGACAAAGATCAAGTTCAGAGTGTGTCTCCACATGTGAGTAGGGTCTTGAACTAACTGGGTCAGGTGCATGGCCATCATAATATGACATAGGGAGCTTCTTTTTCACCGAAGCAGTAAAATCAGATGTGTTGCTAAGCATCGCAAGGGTGCCATCTGTGCACAGAATAGTGAATTTTCTTTCTCTTGATCAAAATTAGGTTTGCTAATACACCTTTCACCCTTTCAAAGAGACTGATGGTCTTGATCATTTCCAAAAGTTGCTCACAAGATAGGAGTTATTTAATAGGATTGGCAAGTATGCAGTGAATGAAACTCAGAAGTTTGCTACACTGAGAAGCATCAATAGTTTCATCTAATTTCATGCTGAAGGGAAATGATGCAAGTGTCAATTCTTCCATAAATATTTGCAAAATTTTGGAAGACATGCCAGTGAGTGTGGAGTGGATGATATCGTTTGTCAAAGGCACATCTATTTTTTAAAAAAAGAAATTTCCCCAAGCCTCAGACCAGTTTGAAGTGGTATCAACACTCTGCATTATTTTTTAAAAATTTGGCAATAGTAAGCAATTTTAAGATGCTTCAAGATAAAACTTTAGGTTGGGGCAAAAAATGTTTAGCCTTTTCAAATCGTCTCATGAAACAGAGCTACACTGTATTTTCAGGATAAACAGCCTTCAGTTTGTACAACAAAAGATGGATGTCCATCACCATACAATTTTAATTTCTATCAAATGAAACCTATTCTAGACATCTTAGCATTATGACAATAATTCTACACTACCTGACCATGGATAGTATCTTCTTATGCTACCTTACAATATCATAATATCTTATTTGACTTTTGTTTTCATTTAACAAAGACAAACTAACAGACAGGAAATCAAACACCCCCTCTTTTTTTAACACTAGGTCATAGATCTCTGAAGTCTATCTATGGATCATAGTTCCAATATTTGATCTAAAGTTTTCTTTCAGTTTCTGTATTTTATTTTCTTTGTCTGTGAAGACCAGTAATTTACACTGTTTTAAGAAAAGAAAAGGACTCTGTGATTGGAATAATGTTCTGATTGTTAGATGAAACAAAGTCATTAATGCAATTAAAGTGTATGTAATTTTTTTTCATTGATTCCTTCCTAAAAGTAATAGTAGCATCCGGTGGAATAAATTGGGTAATTGCGGCTCTTCTGATATCCCTTTTATATAAGCCACATTCTCTTTCTTTTCCCTCCATGTGAAGAAAATTCACACCAGTCCTTCAAACATAGATTAAAATAATTTGTTAAATGAGATCTCCTCTTTTGTGATTATTTAAAGCTGAAAATGATTTTATCCTTAGCTGAAAAGGGTCACAAATTCAATATGTAACTTATTACTAAAATATAATTTAAATACTGCAGTCGATGCATAAAGAACTTTGTACTTCTTTTCTCATTTAGCCATTTAAAAAATCTATACGAAGGAGGTAAGTATAATTTCAGTACAATTTCATTCTCAAAAGAAGAGCTGAAAGTGTATGACTTTCTAAATCACTGATTACATTATTATTTCTCCTTTAAGGTTTAAGGCAGTTGAAAGTACATTTCAGAATGTGTCTTGATGGGGAAAGGCTGTTCTTACTTGATTAGGAACTACATGGAATGTCCATGTCTGTCTCTTTCAGTCCTTAACCCATAATGTAAGAACTGGTTCATCCTCACCCAGTCTGTGTCCAACCTGGGTGAGGACAGCAGATAATGGGTGACAGCAGAAGATGATGTAGTCTAATCACATGCATTGATGTTTTGGCACTAAGAAGTATGGCGGCATCTTGCTTCAGGAGATAATGATGAATGGTTTCAAGTCTATCATTTATTGCTGGTCCACATGGTTGTAGAGACTATTTTTAAAGTCTCATTCAACTGGCTAATACTTAAGTAAATTATGTGTGTGACTGTAATAGACCACAACTTTCCATCTTCTTCCATTGGCCATATGGATGTAGACCCAAATTACATTAATTTGAGACTGTAGTAGCAGACAATACGAAGAAATTGTGAAGAGCCATTAGCAATACTAATGAACCAAGTTATAAAAAAACTTGGTTTATAACCAAGTTATAAATACATATCATATATTGAGATGAAGAGTTTTAGTGGTGTGGTATATTAGCCCTGTAAAAATAAATACACACACACACTCTCTCTCTCTCACATATACACACACACTCACAGACACACACTCATGCATGGAATAGTAGTCAATTACTGAGTTGCCAAATAAACACAGTTCTCTGGAGTGAAAGCTGGCATATAACACATTGCAGATTATTAAGATTTGATTTGTAAACCAACCATTTCCAAGCTTTGATAGCATTCATAGTCTTTATCATTTGGATATTTTCAATATTAATTTTATTAATATTGAATTACTGTAATGCAAAAATATTAACACAAAATAACTTGCATTATTGATGCACGCACACAGAGAGAAGCAGCTGGAAGATGGATGAAGATATTTTTGTAATAGCCTGAGAAATGTATCTTGGAAGGACTTCTCAACTGCTCATGCTTCTCAGATTCAGACATCAGAATATTCACATAGTTCAAAGAACTTTAGCTGCTTTTGCACAACTGCACAGATGAGTTGGTTATTGTCCGGTCACTGATTTCCAAAACTCACACAAAAGTATAACCCCAATTTGCATCATTATTCTGACTGCAGATAATAAAAGGGCCATCGCGTAGAGTGAGCTGGATTTGTGGCACTCATATCTGACAGCTTAGAACAATTGATAAGTAAATGAAGCATTTTGCAGGCCAATCTATCGCAGCTGGACTCATCAAAACAAACAAACATGGACACTCTGACTCGGTAAACAACAATAAAAAGCTTTTGTCATTTGATGGCTCATTGAGGACCAACTGAATATTTCATAGAGGGACAGAAGAGTATCTGGCAGCTCAACGCTTTATGCCTTGCTCTTGAAAGGAAGGCAGCAATTATGCACACAGTTGGCATGCTGAAATCCGACTGATTTCTCTCATTCCATTCCATGATGGAATTTACATATGATTTACATACATTATAGAATTAATCTTATTTTCATGCCATATGGTTGCTAATAGAACCTGACTCCTTTTAAGGAGAGAAAGGTTTAGCCCAAGAACAATACAAAGAGAGATGCAAAATGTATCTCCAAGTTGAGTTGCCCTTAAACTTGTCTACTGCAATTGTAATGGTCATCAGTGAGGCCCAATGATACTTATGTGGCAATCAATTTCTAATACAGATAATGCATCAAGCGATGATCTTTCAGGAGGACTTTTTGGAATCAAGAGCAAAGTTCTAAAAAAAAAAAAGTCTCCATCAATGTTTATACTAAGCCAGAAACACTACATGGTATTATTTCTTTTGGGAATTGTTAGAGCAAAAGAGTTGAGCATTGTTACCCATATCTGGGACTTTTAAACCCTATGGATCAGTGGTGACATTCAGTTTTTTTCCCAAACAGTTCTGTGGGTGTGGCTTGGTAGTGATGGGTCCTGTGACTGGGTGGGTGTGGCCAACTCAATGTTACTCATACCCACTCAGTCACATCACCCCCCAAGCCACGCCCACAGAACCTGGTAGGAAAAAAATGTGTGTATGAGAACAAGAAGGGCTCATAGTGAATGCTATGGCAGAGAGAATTTGAACTTTTCTCCCTCCATTCATAGCGGAGCTGCTGCTCCCTTCATGCTCCCCACCCCAGGCCATCTCCCTCCTGGGGAGTACCTTAAAGGGACAGGCTGCAGCAGCTCTGCTGTGAATGGAAGGAGAAAAGTTCAGATTCTCTCTGCTGCACTTAACATTGAATTCTGTGGCAGAGATAATCAAACTTTTCTCCCTCCATTCACAGCAGAGCTGTTGCTCCCTTTTTGGTCCCCCCGGCCCCCTCCCTCCCTACAGGCTGCAGTGGTTGGAAGAAGTGAGTGGCAACTGGGCGACCAGACGGACGTGGGCGTGGCCAACCAGGGGTGATTTTTACCGGTTTGGCAAACTGATTCAAATCGTCCCTACCGGTTGCCTGATCCAATACCATCAAATTTCACCCCTGCTATAGATCCACTCACAAATATTCAGTACACTTGCACAATTTCATACATGGTATAAAATCATACATGCCTTTGGATATTATATTTAGTATCCAGGAACCCTGGTGGCACAGTGGTTAGAACACACACAGACACACAGACACAGACACACACAAACACATATAGTGAGGTGCACACTTGAATGCCTTCAGGTTTTCTTCACACTAAGTCTAAAACTGAAAGAGAGCCTCACTGATCGATTGATTTAAGTGAAAGTCTATTTCAATTAATTTGAATTCTGTGTAATTTTACTGCTACTTTGTATAATATGGAGAGACATTGCGGCATGAAGACCTGAATTCAGTACACTGTAAGATAGTAATGTGGATGACTAGGCAAAAACGCAGCTAGACCTTTCTTCCTTACTGTGTATAAGGATCTCCTTAAAGCTCCAGCAGTTTTGGCTTCAACTTAAGCAGGTAAGGCATCAAAGGGCGTCTGTGGCTCGTCTTTGTCATTGAGATCCTGATAAAGGGATTTTCCCACCCTAGCTCTCTCAGAATCAAAGGGGAAGAGTAAATGTCTGTAGTGCTATTGCTTATAAAAGGAATTAACTCAATTTCCTCCCTTTACCAATCTCTCATTTTTAGATGATAATGAAAATTGCTGTAGTTTGCCACCAAAATGGAAGAAATGGTTTCCCCCCCACTATTCTCCAGAAAGATTGAGGGTAAACAATATTGCTGTGTTGATGACACAATTTGTCCTTGCTGACTCCTTGGAAGTGTCTCTTTTCATAACATGGATTATGAGAGGAAGAGGGAGAGTCTCTCGAAAGCCATTTTGCTTTATTATCTAATCCATTTAAGAATCCGGAAGGTTTCCAGGGAAGATTAAAGAATTTACAGAGAAATGGAGTGAGGTTGGGGGGGGGGGGAGGGAAGGAACCCTTCAAAAAAAAAAAAAACCCATCATTTAAAGGAGCTTTAAATGGAAATTTTCCTACTAATAACCAGCCATGTCATGAGCCATCCATATCAGAGACAAAGAAAGAATGTTTTTTAGTCATAGCCATCAGATTAGCCCCAGGCATTTTATGGGATACTTTTTAAAGAGCATGTCAAGTAAAAAGAAGAGAAAAGAAAGAATCCTAAGCACAAGTCCGAAAGTGATTGGTGATAAAGTCATGTGATTTAAAAGCTATCTTCTCCTTCTCCTTCTTGCTGAATGCTACCTAGATAAAAATATAATTGGGACAGATTGCCACTAAAGAGGATGTTGCTTCCAGCTGGAGGGAGCTAATGAATATTTCAAAAAAAAAAAAAAGGTGTCGAATTCTCTCAAATTGTATCTGCAGGTCCTTTTTTTCTCTCTTTTAACAACTGAGTGGCTCAGAAATCACAGAGCTGTCAGGAAACATTGGGAAGTATTGAGCACAATCAGTGTCAAAGATAAGCAAGAAGAGAGACAATAACACGAAACTATCAATTAAACATAACAGTCAGAGTATCCAATTTCCTTCAGTAGAATAGATTTCTCATACAGATTTCTCTCACAGATTTGCCCTTAGATATTTATAATGGATAATTTTACACTTTCTTGTTATAACTGTGTGCATTCATTTCTACAACTATATGTATGCTTCTGCACACTGTGATACTTTCCTTTGGTTTAGAAATTTAATTAATTGGTATATTCTTGAAAATGTGAACCAGAGTAGTGCATTGACAAGTATGACAAGTAGCAGAAGTATCCTGTCATTTCAGCTCTGCTGAAAACAAAACAAGTCAATGTTTATGTGACTGATGTGAAGTACCTAGTTTTGGATCTCACTGGGTTATTAAAATAGCTGCTTGAAATACCCTTTTAGGCAAAGGCAGGGAAAGGACTGGGCCAGGTTCCCTTCAGAGCTCCTACCTTAAATCCCTCTCCAAATACAGGGTTGAGTAAATGTCTATGGAGATTCTCAGTCATCCAGGTCATGGTTGTCCCTAAGGTGCTTTTTCAAGAGGCAACTGGACTTTCTGATTTTTCTTTGAAGAAGTTTCGCTTCTCATCTAAGAAGCTTCTTCTGCTCAGGAGACTTTCTGGTTTTTCTTTGAAGACTGGTTTTCTCAGGAGAACTGGAGAAGCTTGTTGGATGAGAAGTGAAATGTCTTCGAAGAAAAACCAGAAAGTCCAGTTGCCTCTTGAAAAAAGCACCTTTGGGGCTTGAGTAGTAAGAAGAATAGGAGGAACTTCACATTAAGGCTAGAAGTCTCCCAACCTGCTACTCTAAAGGAAGGATGATAAGCTGTTCTTCCTCTTGCTACTGAAATGTATCTGGATTTGATTTACTGGAGGAACCACTATTGAGCATGTAATTAATTCATTAATTAGTTCATGAACTGTGGTGGTGCATTGGTTAGAATGTAGTATTGCAGGCTGATTGTGTCCACTGCCAGGAGTTCAATTCTTA
Organism: Masticophis lateralis; assembly: GCA_030761175.1. Taxonomy (NCBI): domain Eukaryota; kingdom Metazoa; phylum Chordata; class Lepidosauria; order Squamata; family Colubridae; genus Masticophis; species Masticophis lateralis. The sequence goes on along the minus strand of JAUDYJ010000001.1, from coordinate 151,336,526 downwards.
CTGGCTCAAGGTTGACTCAACCTTCCATCCTTCCAAGCTCGGTAAAATGATGACCCAGATTGTTGGGGGCAATAGGCTGACTCTGTAAAGCACTTAGAGAGGACTGTAAAGCACAGTGAAGTGGCATATAAATTTAATGCTATTGTTATTGCCATTCATTCATTCATTCATTCATTCATTCATTCATTCATTCATTCATTCATAGGAATCAGTAGTTTAATTCCACTTTCAGCCAAGTCTTTTCCTGTTCAGTTACAGCTTGCCATGGTTGCTGTGAATTAAGGAGATGCAGGGTGGTACTTAGTGTGTAGAGAGTGAGGCACAGAGCAGCTAATGGATAACTCGTCTCTATTTATCTTACAGGAAGTTTTTTCAGCTCAGGCTATTTTACTGTGGATGTTTCCCTTTGTTTTGGGCTTTTGTGCATTTGGGCTTATTTTCTATAAATGTTATGAGACTTCGGGCTGCATGTTAAGGACAAGATTGTGATAAGACTACTAGCCAGCAAATGGAGCAACGGTCATCATTTATACTAAAGAAACCGCTTGCTTGTTTCTTGACACAATAAAGAAACATTTCTTGATAATAACACCACCTAAGGCGAGCAACTACATTTTTCAATTGTATTATTAGATAGTTTTCCTGGAATCAAAAATTGTTACAAAGTTTCTGGTACTGTATAGATAATTGGTATTATTGAGAGAAGAAAAAGGAAAATACAATATAGAATTCCAGACGTATCATAGGCGAAATAAAGAACTGTAATCAAGTGGTATTTCTTGCAGAAAAAAAAAGTCTGCAAGAGGATTCCATATTAGACAAAATTATTTAGGAAAGCTGCATCTTTTCTTATTGTAAATGTGAACTGCCCAGAGTCCAAATGATTATCGTGGATGAAAATTGGATTGATGGATGGATAGATGGATAGTTAGAGAGATGAATAGACGGACAACTCAGAGCTGTCTTTCTGCTAAGCCTATTTTGCTGGAACTTTGAATTTGCAGTCTGATTGGTTATTATGTGATAAAAACCCATTATTCAATAGTACTTGTAGCCTGTAGCCATCCCAGATCATGATCCCCAGATCTTCATTTTATAATCTTCTTTTTCATAGAAATAAAGCTACTGAATGTCACATGTAAGGACCCAAAGGTGCCTTTTTTCCAAAGGCATCTGACCTTTTCTTTCTTTGACAAAGTTTTGCTTCTCATCCAACGAGCTTCTTTAGTTCTAACTGAGTAGTGAGGAATGGAAGGATTTGTATTCTAAACAGTCATCTGATCATTAGCACCCTGAGGGTTGGTTGTTAGCTCTCTGAGAGACATTGAGGCCACTTGGGGCTTTATCTGTATCCTTGGAGCAGGGGTGAAATGCTCTGAAGTCTGCTACCGGTTTGCTTCGTGCACACCTGCGCGCTTCACACACAGGGTCACTGCAGGCGCTAAGGTGTTGGTGACCACCTTTAAAGCGCTCCATGGCTTAGGGCCTGGGTATTTGCGAGACCGCCTTCTGCCGCCAATAGCCTCCCACTGGCCAGTATGCTCGCACAGAGAGGGCCTCCTCAGGGTGCCGTCGGCCAGACAATGTCGGCTGGCGACCCCCAGAGGGAGAGCCTTCTCTGTGGTGGCACCCGCCCTCTGGAATGACCTACCCCTGGAAATACGCAGGATATCAGACCTCCAGACTTTTCGTCGGGCCCTTAAAACCCACTTGTTTCATCTAGCCGGACTGACTTGATCCCATCCTCTGTTTTAAATTGGAACTGATTTTAAATTGGATTGTTTTAATTGTCGGCCGAAATTATTTAATATTTTTTAAAATTGTTTTAAATTTTATATATATCATGTTTTATTTTGGCTGTTCACCACCCTGAGTCCGCGAGGAGAAGGGCAGTTTATAAATTGAATCAAATAAAAAACTTTTTAAAGCATTTTTTTACTACCGGTTTTCGGCGAACCAATAGTAAAAAAATGTTGAAAAAGTAAAAAACAAAAAAAAAGTTCTGATGATCAGCGGTGCTGCACGATTGTCCGAACTTTTTTTTAACTTTTTTAAAGCATTTTTTTACTACCAGTTTGGGCGAACCGGCCTGAACTTGTAGCATTTCAGTCCTGCCTTGGAGACACCTGAATTAGAATGTAAACAGGTGTGGAGCCTTCTTGGGACTGCTGAAAGGACTGCATTGTAAGGGCCAAACACATTTATTGTATTCTTATTCATGTATTACATTTATTGTAATCACCAGACTCTTGGTGATCCGGTGTTAAAGTAAAACAATTAATAAGCCATTAGAATAGACTGGAAGAAAGGTACTAAAAATAGATGTCCTCCTTTTAAAAGCTTGCTCTATTGTCTCGTTTCTGTATCAGGTGCGTAGTTATTTGGGGAAATGTTGAATGAAAGACCATTATCCTCAGGGATAATTCTATGCACTTTGGCAATAATACACAGCAGGACTCAAAAAGACTTCATTTTAATTTCATGAAAATATGAAAAAGACAGAAAAAATAAATGGTTAACAAATAGTAAAATGAAATAAACTTGCTTCTGAACTACCAAAAAGTAAAGTAAAATAGAACAGAGTAGAATAAAATAGTAAAATAAAATCTACCAAGCCAGTTCTATTTTTTTTGCAAAAAGTTTTTTTTAATTTTTTTTTCAAACATACAAATTACATCTTTTTGGAACAGAGCTTTGATCCGGTCATCAATTTGTTCAATTTTTTGTCATCTTTAACAAAATTTTATATATTCTATTTTGCCATAACACTTATTTCTTAATCTTAAATCACTTATTTCAACTAATACCATCTTAGAAAAAGTTTACGCATATTTACTTAATCAATATAATTACCCTTCTATTAATCCACCTTAAATCTTAATTCAATTAATACCACATAATACATTTCACGATTCTTACCCTAAATCCTCACTATTACCAATACAGTTCAAACATGTTTATATTCCAAAATTATTTCCATTTCTAAAACTTCCTTACATTTATTTATTACTTCATGTAATGCTCATTAAATCTTTATTCCATTATTACTTTATCAAATTTGAATCTTATCACTAATCTTAAAAATATAGCATTTTAACATAGTTCTTAATTCAAATAATGCTATTTAATACAGTTTCCTAATTATTTCTCTAATTTCTATTTAACCATACCATTTATATAAACACCAATTAAATAATTTTTGTTTGTAAATCATAATCATATATTATTTCAATTTTCTTTTCTTTTCTCCTTGAATGAAAAATGTTCAAATTATTACAATTATTATACTTATTTAAACAATATCCCAATTATTATAGCTATCAATTTTCTCAAATAATACCATCCAACATCTTAATAAAATTGATACATTATATCCATTGATGTATTTTCTTTTTACATAATCTAATTCAACCTCTTCTTTTATCATTCCACTGTTAATCCCAATGTAATCATCTTTATTTTTTTCACTGTTAATCCCAGTGTAATAATCTTTATTTTTTTCACTGTTAATCCCAGTGTAATCTCTATGAATATTCAAACAGTATCCCAATTATTATAGCTATCAATTTCCTCAAATAATATCATCCAACATCTTAATAAAAATTGCTTCATCATATCCATTAATATATATTTTTAACATAGTTTATTTCTCATATATTTTAACTTCAATCCATATTTCATTTCTAAGTATCTGTAACATATTTCTTCCCACATTTATTAATCTCAATATAGTTTTATAAATCCAAGTCCTGGACTTTTTTATTTTCCTTAATATTTTCCAATCTTTTATTATTTTAACATTCACTGTTAATTCCAGTGTAATCATCATCATGTTGTTGTTAATCTCAATATAATCTCTAGAGACCTCCTTTTTATTATTACTATTCACGTTCAGTTACTTATTCATATTTAATCACATTGTGTTTATCTTCTTTATTCTCCACCTCTATGTATTATTCCTCCATCTTCATTTTCTTGTCCATTTGTATATACTCCATTTCAACTTCTGTATCCTCAAATTTTTGTCCTCTGTGCAACATTATAATTATTTCTCTTATTTCCATTGTCCAAGTCTAGATCAATTTGTTCCTTCTCTAATTCCTGCACCATTTTTCTTTTTAAGTTAATATTATTCCAAATATAAGAGTTCTGTTGTGTTCCCATCTTTTTATCTATTTTTCAAAAAGTCAAACCACTTGTAGACAAGAAAATCCTCCCCCAGAAGTTCTCACGGATGTTATCTGTGAAGGCTACAATTTTCCAAAACAAAAACCAAGTTGCAATATTCGTTTTTATTCCAGATGGTGTCTCTCTGCAATCCACAATTTCTGGTTGTTTAAAAAGTATCCATTTTGTTTCAATTACATAACAATCTTATTTAGCTTCTCTTTTCCTTTTAGGTTTAAAACTACCAAATCATATTTAAAGTCCAGACCAAATTTAAATAACTCTTCTCACTTCTTTCCCCCCCTTCCCCCTTTTATTTGTACATCACTTCTTTCTTAAAGCTAATTATCCATTCTCTTTGGGTTTTTTTGAAATTTAAAAAGAGAGGAGGAGGAGGAGGAGGAGGAGGATCTCTTTATTTCTTTCCAATCTTTTGACCATTCTCAAATTGTTTAAGGTTTCCAAATAGTTTGTTTAAAAATCTATTTTCTATTGGGTATTTGTCTCTTAAAAATTACATTTCAAAATCTTCTTTGCCCCCACGCTCCTTAGCCACTATTTATCATTAGGGTTCTTATAATTAAAAGATGTTTCCCTTGTTGTTATTTCACGCCTGGGTTGGCTGTCGCTCACCCGGCTTCAAAACACTCCGTTCCATTCCTTTTCTCTCTTCAGCTCTATACTTAGTCCGGTTGTCCCAGCTTCGTGGCAGCCTCCATGGCTGCCATCCCCCGCCGCTGAGTCACAGACAGTTCCCTCCAACCTTCAAAGAACTTGCCTGTTCCTCTTGGTCGCCTGAGGTTCCAAGCCAGTTCTAACATCTTTTGCTGATGGACTATTGGAATTCTATGGAAGATGTTTAATTGCATGGAATGCCTATGTGATATTCCCAAGTAAGCAGGATCTAGTTCCAAGAATCCGATCCTATGCAGGACAGAGCACCATTTGTCTTATTTTGCACGATTCAGACTGAAGCTCCACCTTTCTAGGTCCTGCTGTCAAAATCGATTCATACCTTCATTCATTGTGCTTGGGGGATGAATGGATGCAGTTTTCATGTCAGACATCTGTAATAGTTGCTCCCATTATTTTCCTTTCCCATTGAAATAAGCCTAATGCAACTGATTTTCTACACAAGATCTGGATTACACTGGAGTAGACCTGTGAAAGGAAAAAGGTTGTGTTACCAGTGAATGGCTTTTTCTGATTACAATTACACTCCAAGAGACACAACAAGAGACCATTGTGAGATGGAAAGATAAGCAAAGGGCAAGATGAGCCTCTATATAGAAGAAGAGTTTACAGTAGCAGGCTGACAAGCATCTGCAAAAAAAGAGTGAACTTAGATTGGTAGGTCTTTTTCAAAGAATCCTATCCTATCCTATTTTTTAAAAATTTGTACAGTATTTCAATGTAGCAAAGAGAGACAGAGGTAATATGGTAGAAATGTTTTCCATATCTTTTTAATGGATTTTTTTTAAAAAAAGATTTTTGACTCATCCCTGCATCACATCCCTATTAATTTAATATGAATTGGGAGATTACCAGCAAATATAGAGTTTAAGGAAAATTTACATGCAAGATTTGAATGTGGGGAAAGGGGGAAGGATATGGAAGACCTGCTGAATGAGTGCCATACAAAAGAAAGCAGCTTTGGGGGAAGGAGGAGAAGGGGTTGGGTTGTTAGAGAGGAAGGTTGTTTTGTTGGTGCCTTAATCAGTTTTCTCCTCCTTTCTTGTTCGGTTTGGCACTTGACATTTGGGGCTATCCTTCAACATTAATATCACCTCCTCACTGCTAGATCCCACCTTTTTACACTTTGCAAATCTCCTGGTCCTACTCAGTGGTGAAATCCACATTTTTTTACTATCGGTTCTGTGGGTATGGCTTTGTGGGCATGATGTGGCTTTGTGGACGTGGCTTTGTGGGCATGGCAGGGGAAGGATACTGCAAAATCTCCAGTCCCACCTCACTCCAGGGGAAGGACACTACAAAATCCCTATTCCCTCCCCACTCTAGGGCCAGCCAGAGGTGGTATTTGCTGGTTCTCCGAACTACTCAAAATTTCTGCTACCAGTTATCCAGAACCTGTCAGAACCTGCTGGATTTCACCCCTGGTCCTGCTGAAATATTAGATGTGAAAAGGGATAGATGAAATATTTGCATTGCTCTGCAAAGATAGGTTAGGCTGAACTTCACCCCAGGGCGTAGGAATATTTTTAGACTTATAGATATATGTATCAATAAGTGCCTTCATCTATATATTAATACATATCTATCTTACCTTATCTAATATAAATAGTTCATAAGCACAGATAAACATAGGAACTCAATGTTAACTTCTAACCGGGAGATCTTGTTTGTTACGCTAAACTAAGCTGTTTATACTAGGTTTTTCTAGAAATTCAAGGAACAGAAAACTGCAGAGGATTTTATCATAATGATTCAAAATAGATCATACTTCAGCCATAGACTTTTGCTGAGATAGTTGACCAGACCAGACAGAAAACAATAGTTGCAGACTCTAGGAACAGTTTAAAAAAAATAGACATTGCTTAAATGGCAGATGAAAAAGGGATGAATGCTGAGTGATATTAAATTCAGTGAACCATAACAAAATGGCGTATGGTTCCATGGGTACAAATATGGTGGGAGTTCACCGCCTCCAAGGCCATTCAAGCTAGCATAGAGAGAATATCACATAATATAAAATAAATGTTGTACATCACAAAAATACCTCTTGGTTGAGAAGACAAGAAATGCTTTGGGCGACTTTAAGAGTTTAGAGGCTTTCTTTAGTTTTTGAAAGGAACTTCTTCCAAAACTTTGATTCTAGAATATGAGCTTGATCTAGACCATATGGCTATTGTCATTATGTTTCACAGATCATATGACACCTAACCCTATCTATCTATTCCTTTTCACTTCCCCAAACTCCTAGATATGTGCTGATGCCCTTTCTACAGATGTCAGATCCATCACAAGATCTCCAAATTCTGTGGATTGTCATCTGTGGGATACAATTGTTTTCTGAGGCTATCAAGATGAGATGAAATTGGGATGTTCTTTCTTTAAAATTATCTTCTCCCTCATTCCACTTTAAATGGAATTTTAAAGAAAATATTAAAAATGGTTTTAACAACCTCTTTAATTTTATTCGGGTGAATCTGTAGCCATTTATCTGGATTACAAAGATAAATGACTGTATGGATTGTGTGAAGTTTACAAGAAACCTACTTCAGTCCAGTTGCTAAAGGAGACATATCCCAGCTTGTTTCAGTCTAAAGCATCCAGATGGAGAATCTTGAGACACCACCATCAGAATGGATCAAGGTCATGGTGACTTGAGATAAAGAAAACTATAGGCATAGGCCTAGAGAGTGTAATTTGCTCATGTGTTTTTGCAATATTCTAACACTTCTTTATTTTTTTATGTATCTTGCTAATTGATATCTTACACGGTACAGAAGCTATAAGAGTGAATTGGATATTTTCTGCAAACACCATATTTGCTATAATTGTGACACATATTGCCAGAAAAGTGTTGGTACATGACTACGTGCATGATGAGCTGCTTTATACTGAGTTAGTGTAGACAGTAAAAAAGATGGCCTTGATGGAGAGAGGGGAGATCTGTTACCAAAGGAAAAAGAAGGAAAATATTGCTTAATCCAAAAATTAATGTCAGCCCTAAAATGAAGATAAGCCCAAGAAATCAAGTCCATACTAAGACCAAAACTACTTTAAATAAATGTGGTTATGTATTACTTTCTCCCTGCCCTTTCAATTATATAAATTAGGGAATCCCTACTACAGGTCTCCTGTGTGAGCAGGGGGTTGGACTAGATGACCTCCAAAGTCATTCCAACCCTATTACTGTTACTATTACATTTCTGCATTCTGCTTTCATTTGTTGGACTTAAGCAATATTTTCTTTTTCATTGCTATGCTGAAGGATTTCCCTCTTTTTGTCAAAGTCATTTCCTTTACACTCTTCACTTTCAGATCCTAAGATTATTTAGCACAATGTTGTCTATATTTATTGGTCTCGGTCTTAATATTAATATTAAGACATGGTTTGTTTATTTAAAAAAAAAAACAAACAGAGCTCACAGGAGTCAAACCCGTGGTGTCACATTGCTGTCATGTGGTGTTTCATGACATTTTTTCCCTTGCAGAGCTGGGGTGGGCGTGGCCTGCGGTTCTGGAGCCACATGTGGCTCTTTCATCCCTCTGCTGCGGCTCCCTGTCACTCAAAATGTGTGTCACCACTGCCAATGTGCGACACCCACCGACATGCAATTTATTGAGCTTTTCAACCTCTGGTAGGACAAGCATGGATAAATCCAAGAAAAGAAAAGTTTCAGAAGAAAACAGAATGCTTAATTCAACTACATATGCTAGTTTTGTGGCCGCTCAAGAAATAGTCAGGCACGGGAAGGGTTTTGTGGCTCCCGGTGTTTTCTTTTCTGTGGGACACGGGTCCAAATAGCTCTTTGAGTGTTTAAGGTTGCAGACCCCTGGTCTAGATTCACACAAGTCAAAAACAAGCAAAGTATGTTATAGCTTGCTGGGATATGTGAATCCAACTATAGACTAGCAGCAGCTTTTTCAAGTCTCCTGGAAAGTGAGATTAGTTCCTGTTATGGTGCCTTTAGTCAATCAGCTGTCTGACATTTTCAGTTTGTCTGCTGCTTCAATAATGATTTCTTTAATTATCATATTCTATTGAACTTTATTTTGGGGGTCTGGGATTAGGGAGACACAGGTTCAAATCTAAGCTACCCCAAAGGATTGTTTTTGGGAGAGAGGGATTAAGCTAATGAAATGAATTTATGTTGTGCTTAGAATCTGAATCCCTCATTTGAATCTTTTCTACTATATTTTCTTTCCCCCCTGTTTGCTATTTTTGAGAATATATTCTTTTTTCTAAGGATAGAAAGAGAGCTAATTGTGGTGAAAAATAGTTGTTTTTAAAGAAAAGAACGGATACATTTCAGGTAGTAGCATCCTTCTGACATTTTACTCATTTCTCTTTTATTTCTCCATGCACGAAATCAGTGCCATTCAGACTCCTGAAATAAATTAGACTTGATAATTTCCTTCTAGCTTGCCATTAAAGACACCCAGAATGCTGCAGGCTAGGAATGGCCTTACTGCTGATGAAATGACCCTGGCAAGTTTTAATTACAATGTGATCTGGAGATGGGGGTTAGATCACAATAGTTTCTTTTTCAGTACCATTTGTTTGAGCTTTCCTGCAAGGTTAGATAAGGAGACAGTCCTTTTCCCCTTGCAGGTTATGACTGCTGAAAATCTAGATGCTAATGACATTTCATTGCTGTCACCAAGAGGTTGTGATAGATTGGCTGTGCTTGGGGAAAAAAGTAAAACTTTGGGATGTTCAGCTCGCTTTGGGTATTTTTAGGATAATTAAGGTTGAGAGCAGTGGTGAAATCCAATGGGCAAGGCTTGATGGGCATGGCGTGGCTTGGTGGGTGTGGCAGGGAAAGGATACTGCAAAATCTCCATTCTCAACCCACTCCAGGGGAAGGATATTGCAAAATCTCCATTCCCACCTCACTCTGCAGCCAGCCAGAGGTGGTATTTGCCGGTTCTCTGAACTACTCAAAATCTCCACTACCGGTTCTCCAAACTGCTCAAAATTTCTGCTACCAGTTCTCCAGAATCTGTCAGAAGCTGCTGGATTTCACCCCTGGTTGAGAGCATCCACATGAAGCTCGGTTCCTATTTTGCTGGCTTTAAATTAAAAAAAAAAAAAGAATCTGCTGTCTCAGGGAATTCTAAAATTCATCATGGTGATTCCAACTATACTACTGTATGAGTTCCCCTTATTCAGTATTGCTCCTGCAAGCAGCGATGTAAATTGGCCGTGGCATCAAACAAGGATTACTCAAGCAGGTTATTGATTATTGGATTTCCATAGTCCAGCTTTCCATAACTCCGTAGCTGGCACAATGTTTGGTACTGAAACTCTCAGTATTCTCAACCAGCCATGATCTTTGCAATTCTACCAGTAGGGCCAAAACATTCCAAAAGCATTAAGTAGGCAATTGCCGCCTTTTCAAAAACCAATCAACGTAAGTGGAAGATGTTAATTCAATAGTGAATTCCCTTAATCACATTTGCATAAATCTGTTACATAGATGTTCCTATGACTGCTATTATGAACACTGCTACTACCACTACTACTACTACTACTACTACTACTACTACTACTACTACTGACTGCTAATCTGAAGAATCAAGATCTTGCACTATTGATATTCAGCCTGCTAGATTATCTCCTTCGTAGACCACTTGACAGACCAATATGGTTGATCCAAGACGTTTTACAGCTGAAACACTTAAGACAGGGGGCTAAATGCAAAGATGGCTGATGTATGGACAGAACAGATGAGATTATTGCAGCGAACAACTGGGGAGTTTCTGAGAGCTGCCAATACTGTGCTTCAGATGCCCTGTCTCAGATACTGAGACAGATGCCCTGTCTAATGATAGGGTCATTAACCAATCTTTGGTAGTTTTGGGGGAACGAATTATGCATCTTGTCTCCTCAAACATGAATAAATATGCAAGGTTTCTAGTTTTCACAAATGACACGTATGGATGATAAGACCATGAATTATACTGAAAATTCTATGGGATGTTTATAATTTATTAGTACTAAAATAGGAAGTTATGTAAGGAAGCATATAAATATGAATGTAAGAGACTAGAAATACAATACATACACATACAAAAAAAAAAAACAAACCCTGAGGAATGAGAATATACTGACTGGAACTGAAACAGTAGCATCTCTAGGGCCATGTAGAAATCTGATGCATATTCTTTAGATGTAAAAGTGCCATGATTTGAATTTCTGCAAAATTACAGGCAATCTAAATCATGCCTTGTCTATTCAGAGAGCGAGAGAGAAAAAAGAGACCATTTTAGGAATTCCACAGCTCTTGATATGCAGAATGTTCAAATAAGTCAGGGAGCAAGCTATGCATGAGGTGTGAGCATGGGTGTGTCTTTTGTATCTTCTCATGTAATCTCTCTTTTAGGAGATCTGCGGTTTCCCCTGTGCTATATTCTTTAGACATGCTGCAAATTCTAGGTGAAATTCACATCCTTCCTTGTATCTAATGTAGATCCAGGACTGCCATTCAAGGACAGGCCACATCTGTCAAGGACTTGTCAATGGAGTATGACAAATCTTCTTGTGTTAAATGCCCACTGTGGTACCTCATTACAGCTAATACCCCAAGAGCTAAGCTGAAACTTGAATTTGGTGATGTATTTCCATTCCTCCCTCCTTTTCACTCTCCCTTGCATCTTTTGAAGGAAGTGGATACAATTTCCTTCTTAGCTGGAGGGATGAAACTTTCATTTTTATCACAATAACATTAGCAGATGCTCAGAATATCCTCTGACCCCCAGCAGGGCAGTAGGTGTCCCTGAGTACCGCTGAGAAGAAGCTGGGAGAAGGCAGTTTTTACACAATATGACTTCTCTTCTCGAGAGCCTGGAATCCTTAACGAACTGGCATGAATTATGTATTATTCAAGGATTGTAATTAGACACCGTGTGACAAATGAAGTGTCCTCCATTGAAGAACCTCTTGATTTTATTGGAAGTAGTTAGAAAGTAAGATTGAATGTGTTATATTTGTTATTAATCAGTCCTGCAGCAGTTTAGTTTAGTGCCCTAATATTCTGCCCTTGTGTTTTGTTTGCATATGAAATGGGATTCTCCATCCCACTCCATCTCCTGAATATGACAGTCCCCTCCCACCCCCCTCAACTCTTCTCACCTTTAGCAAAGCCACCAAGACTGATTCGGCCCTGATTCGGCCTTAGGAGCCAATTGAATGGTAGCCCTCATCCCTTCCCCCATGGTTATTTTGTTGTGTACTTGGTCACTATTTTATATTATATATTCCATGTTTATACTGTATATCACCCAGACTCACTGAATTGGCCAGCCTTATAAATCTTGAAAATAAATAAATAAATCTGGATGGGATGTTTTCAGTGGGATAGGTAATGCTGAAAGTCACATAGATGCTTAATTGCTATTCTGTGGTATGACTATATTTTCCCTTGTTTTTAGCTTAGGGCAGGGGTCTGCAACCTTAAACATTCAAACATTTGGACCCGTGTCCCACAGAAAAGAAAACACCGGGAGCCACAAAACCCTTCCCGTGCCTGACTATTTCTTGAGCGGCCACAAAACTAGCATATGTAGTTGAATTAAGCATTCTGTTTTCTTCTGAAACTTTTCTTTTCTTGGATTTATCCATGCTTGTCCTACCAGAGGTTGAAAAGCTCAATAAATTGCATGTCGGTGGGTGTCGCACATTGGCAGTGGTGACACACATTTTGAGTGACAGGGAGCCGCAGCAGAGGGATGAAAGAGCCACATGTGGCTCCAGAACCGCAGGCCACGCCCACCCCAGCTCTGCAAGGGAAAAAATGTCATGAAACACCACATGACAGCAACGTGACACCACGGGTTTGACTCCTGTGAGCTCTGTTTGTTTTTTTTTTAAATAAACAAACCATGTCTTAATATTAATATTAAGACCGAGACCAACAAATATAGACAACATTGTGCTAAATAATCTTAGGATCTGAAAGTGAAGAGTGCAAAGGAAACGACTTTATCAAAGAGAGGGAAATCCTTCAGCATAGCAATGAAAAAGAAAATATTGCTTAAGTCCAACAAATGAAAGCAGAATGCAGAAATGTAACAGTAACAGTAATAGAGTTGGAAGGACTTTAGAGGTCATCTAGTCCAACCCCCTGCTCACGCAGGAGACCTGTACTAGCGGTTCCCTAATTCATATAATAGAAAGGGCAGGGAGAAGGTAATACATAACCACATTTATTTAAAGTAGTTTTGGTCTTAGTATGGACTTGATTTTTTGGGCTTATCTCCATTTTAGGGCTGACATTGATCTTTGGATTAAGCAATGTTTTCCTTCTTTTTCCTTTGGTAACAGATCTCCCCTCTCTCCATCAAGGCCATCTTTTTTACTCTCTACACTGACTCAGTATAAAGCAGCTCATCATGCACGTAGTCATGCACGCAGATTGCTGACCCCTGCTTTAGGGTTTTTGTTTAACCGGATAATACCAATGCAATCCTTCTTTTGGTTTCTCATCTGCAATGTTTGTCAAGAAATCAGGAAGAAGTTGGCAAAGATATTTGAAGGCTAACTTGCCCTATTGTACATGCAGTTGCCAGATTCAAAAGAAAGAAAGAATTCAAAAGATTCAAAAGAAAGAATAAAGACAATTAGCAATGCTTCATTGATTAATTCTATATACTCACATGAGGGAAACGTTTTCACCATCAATTGTGGATGGTACAAAGATCATATGTACTGCCTTTTAGATGCATTTTATAGGCCTTCAATCTCTTCCCCATCTCTGGGATTGCTTAGATTGCTTCTGGGGAAATAAATCAGGAAAGGGCAGCAGAGTTGGCATCATCAAGGAAAAGTTACGCATTTGTGGGGTAGAGTTAAGCATTTAACAAGGAATGGATGCCTAATTAAGGTAAAGGTGGGAAATAATTATCTAATTGGAGTCAGAGGAGAGCTTGTTATCTTCTGGCTTACGAAGTGAGTACATATGTTTTCATGGAGAAAACAAGAAGCTAACTTAATAAAGAAAGTTTCATGTACAGGTCAAAATGTCACTCATTCATAGTTCAGTTGCATACACATACACTGAAATGAATAATCAGTTTACAGGGCCAGCATTCCTAGTAATTCATTATTCCCTTGGGACCAGGAAGCACAAAATAAGAAACATTTGCTATCCATTTCAAATACAATGTTATTATCATGAGGAAAACAAGAGATTTGCAATGTAATATTGCATATTTAATAATCCATTTATGCAGTTTACATCCTACATTTTAAAATATTTCTTCCATTTTATTTAATTCCAAAATATTAAAGAAGTTTTATATGTCTTCAAAATATTTATCCCCCCGCCCCTCTCTCTGTGTATATGTGAAAGCCAAAGGAACATAATTTGGGATAAAGCTAAATTCATAGTAACTAAGTCCTTTGTGTTTGTTGTGGTCTGCTGGCGGCCTGCAGAGCTGGCAGCAGAGTCAGACAGTGAGGAGGTTGGGGAGGAACATGGGCCAGTCCTGAAGTCTGGGGAAGGCTTGGATGAGGGCTCTGTGTTGGAGGCAGAGAAAGGGCCATCTGGGAGGTACCTGCTGCCTCCGGAGCCTCCAGAGTCGGACCTCAGCAAGGCAGAGGAACAGGGGGAGCCTGTTCCCAGTGCACGCATGCACAGAGCTGCCAGAAGGCAAGAACAGTTAAAACAAAAGGGATGACTCAGCAGTAGGGCTTGGAGATGATTGACCTCTCCTGTAAGATTTTAAAAAAGAGCAAAGGCATGTGGGCCTTTGCAGGAAGCAACATTATTAATTCTATGCAGTTTAAAGCCTGAAGCTCTGTTTGATTCTGGACTCCATGTGGCTTTGCCAATTAGGTCTTTGGCAGTGTGTCAAGGGAGATAAAGGTGGGTGATTATCAGCCTTATCCTGAAGGACTCTTTACAACTATTTGGGACTCAGTGGCAAACAGAATTCACAGCCATTGAAATTAAAGAGGTTTTTGGGACTACTCATGTGTTTTATTGGTTCATGAAGCCTAGGTCAGAACAGTGTTTCTCAGTGCCTTTATACATATAAAAATGTTTTTGAAGACTAGCTTATACTTTCCTGCATTTTGCTATTTGAAAATGATTTAAAAATGAATAGAAATAAAGAATAACGAGGGAGACACCAAATAGTACACAGCGAGACAAAATGTTGAGTGCTACCTCCTAGACAATATTCAAAAATGCACCTAAGAATGCAGTATTACAGGCTATCTCTGCCGATTGCAAGCAGTTCGATCCTGACCAGCTCAAGGTTGATTCAGTCTTCCAACCTTCTGAGACTGATAAAATGAGAACCTGGATTATTGGGGGCAATATGCTGACATTGTAAATTGTCCAGAGAGTGCTGTAAAGCACAGTGAAGTGGCACATACGATATTTTTCAGAGTATAAGACGCACCTTTGTCCCCCCTAAAAGGGGGTGTAAATTTAGGTGCATCTTATACACTGAATGTAGCCCTGCCCACCTACTGGCTGCCACCCTTTGGCCTCTGCCTCCCAGCAGTTACTGCCTTGTGGCAAGCAGCAAGAAGAAACAGCGTGTTTCAGCTTCAGCACAGCCTAATTAGCACAAGCTAATCAATCTATGCTGAAAACGAAAATGAAAGTAAAGCAGGCTGTTTACTGTTTGCTGCAATGAGGCAAAATTGCTGGGAGGCAGAGGCAGAGGCAGAGGCAGAGGCAAATTTCTTTTTCTTATTTTCCTCACCAAAAAAGGTAGGTACATCTTATAGTCCTGTGCATCTTATACTCCAAAAAATACGGTAAGTCTAAGTGCTATTGCTAATCAGTAACTCTAACTAAAACATCTCAGATTCATAGTCTTCCCAAAGTTGAGGATCAATGATGTGAGATGGCTATGGCTTTGTCAAATCATCCAGGGGGGTGAAGGGGAGGTTATAATATAAAAGAATATCCTTTGAATTTATTTTTTAAAAAAGTAATACCAGCTGAATATCTAAATTAAATTAAGCAGATGGCATTTATTCTATCAGGAGATATTTACACTGATGATTTTAATGCCTCTTTAAACATGTTCCTTGAGATTTTTGACCAATTGTTGCAGCAACAACTCCTCTCCCATCTGCTACTACTTATATCTGAACAGTTCAAAACAAATCAGAACATGAAGAACAGTTGCGGGAAATGGGTATGTCTAGTCTAGTGAAGAGTTGGACTGGAGGAAACATGATGGCAGTGTTCCAATATATGAAGGGCTGCCACAAAGAAGGAGGGGTCAACCTATTGTCCAAAGTACATGAAAGCAGGACAAGAATCAACGGGTGGAAACTAACCAAGGAGAGAAGCAACGTAGAACTAAGGAGAACTTTCCTGACCGTTAGAACAGTTAATCAGTGGAATGACTTGCCTCCAGAAGTTGTGGATATTCCATCACTGGAGGCTTTTAAGAATAGACTGGGCAGCCACTACCAGGCTGTGGCCTATTTGGAACTGGACCACGAGAGCAGCTCAACTTGTACAATCCTACCACTCACACAGTTCGGTTTCCCTTAACCCCACCCCCCACGCCGCCAAGCTGCAAAGATTGTGGACTGCTGGAATAGGATATCCTGTTCGAGAAGGAGTTGGACTAGAAGACATCCAACGTCCCTTCCAACGCTGTTATTCTGTTATAAACAGAGTTGTGGGATGTTTCTGTTTGTTTACACATTTTAGAAAAGCAGACTTGGACTGTAACAACCGCAGCCTCCTAATATTTTTCTCTTATGTGGCAGTTTCTGTGTGTTCATGAAATGGAATTTGTGCCGATATTTCTTCTCTCTTCGTTGCAAATCCATTTTAGCATAATGCCTGTTACCCAGAGTGAAAGCTAATGCTTCTATATCAATTCTTTTTTTGGTCTCTTTTCAAGCTATGTTTGGGATTATGCTTGAACTAAAATCACATCCGTCAGTCAGAAGAAAAAGAAAATCAGCACTAAGTTTTCCTCACAGATGCTGTTACCCTGGGGAGGGAGGATATATGCAACTTATTGCAAAAAAGATACATTTCATTCCCCCCCCCCATTTTTAAATTATACTTAGACTTGGCTTGCTCTAGTTTTTATGAATAATACAGCAGAATAGATACCACTAAATACCTTGCACACTAGTAAGATGTAGTTTCCATTGCAAATAATCAAAATTCACAGAAGGCACAGCACAGAGCAATATATTACATATATCCAAGGTTTTTTCCTTTTAAATAAGGTACATTGTGAAAAGCAAACACAGATTTGGAGAATTACAAACATTCAACCACTTTTGATATTTTGGCATGTAGTGCTGATAATATGCATTTTAGCAGTTTATAATAACAGCAACAGACCAGTGTTAACAATCTGAATGCAAAGAACTATTCTCATTCAATCATTACTTCCAGAAACCCACCAGGCTTCTGAAAGGCTAAATATTTGTTTTAAGGAAACAGAAAGGTGTTGGGCTAGAAACCAAGAGATTGCGAGTTCTAGTCCTGCTTTAGGCGTGAAAGCCAACTGAGTGACTTTGGTCAATCAATTCTCTCTCAGCCCAACTCATTTCACATGTTTGTTGTTGTTGGGAAAATAGGATGAGGAAGGAGTATTAGATAGATTCACCCCCTTGAATTATTTATTAACGACAATGAAGGTGGGATGAAACACTAATAAATAAATTAAAATAAGCATGCAAAGTGAGACAAAAATTGAAACGGTTAGAATATTTATAAAAATGGAGAAAAGGAGAAAGAGCAGCATTATATTTCTGAGTCTGGATCACCCTGGACATACCAGAGAGCTCTTATTTTATATAGCTTTAAGGCTCTGCATGGGTCTTCAAAAAGTGCTTCTGGAAACTTCCCTGCCTCATTATTTTTCAAATGTTTTACATATCCATTGAATTTTTTAAAAAATTGGGATGCTTGGATGTTTCAAAGCAAAGCACTACCCTCCGGCATGATCTATGTTACCAAGAATCACTGTGAATCCCTCAAAGACCGACTAGGCCTCTTTCCAAACCTGGAAACATCTGAGCAGTGCCTGAAATTGCCTGATGATATTAGATACTCCTACAGCAGTGAGAACTCCCAGGTGCAACCAAGAAGAAGAGCTTAGTTTAGATGGAAAAATATAAGGGTTTTTTTCCCCCAAAAAGAAGAGAGTATCTGTAGCTTACCATTAAACTGTGGAGTTCTTGCGCTCTTTGAGCATAATTGTTTTCATGCAGGTATTTCATTATCCAACTAGGTAACACGATCAGTGCAAGTCAGTGTGAAGTCTGCTACCTGTATATATATGTAATAACTCGCCTTGTCAGTTTTGGAGGGGATTTAGTTTTCTCTTTGGGGATTCCTTAACTGGAGTAGAGGTAATCCTCAAATTACATCTCTTGTAATTGTTAAACAGTGTTCAAAATTACAATGGTGCTGAACAAGTGATACTTATAATGAGTCCTCATATTCTGTCCATCACAGTAATCCTGCAGTCGTATGATTGCAGTTTGGGCACTTTTGGGACCCAGTTCACTTTTATGATGGAGGCAACATCCTGTGGTCACATGATTACTAGTGGTCAACTTCCCTGTCAGCTTCCCACAGGTGATTCCAGGGATCACATACTCCATAGCATCCACTCATTCACCTGCACTGTGTAGCATGCATCTGCCTGCAACGCCCCTCATCCACCTATATCACCCAGTAATTTGTCTGTGGTCCTTGCTGGTCTGCTACATTCCCTAGTGCCTGGCTGCAGCCTTTGCCAACCTACCTAGCACAACTCCACAGACTTCAGTGGCCGGCCTGCCTGCGGCCCCTGCCTGCCATCTGTACTCCCAAGTGCCACTCACAGCATCCCCATCCATCTGTAATACCCATGCACCACTCATATTCTTTGCCTGGGACTCCTACCTGGGACTCCTTTGCTTGACAACCTGTATAGTCCTGGGATTATGATGCAAGCAGGACTTGCCATTGCTAAGCAATGCAATGTGACATCATGCTTTATGACCACATCACTCAGCAATGGAAATTCTGGTCATAGTTGCCATCATAATCCAAAGAATACTTTATTATTTTCCACCAGGCAGAAAAGGAAACAATAAAGAGGAAACCATAACAATCCAATCACAACTGGCAGGACAAGCTATTATATATGAAATCTTTATTATAGTTGCTTCTTTACAAATAAATATGTAGAGGGTAAGAATATAAGGGACATATAGGGACAACAAACAGATCTGCAGAGAAATTTAAGATTGCTAACCTTCAAAGTTATGGGATGTGGTGGTTCAGTGACTAAGATGCTGAGCTTGTCGGCAGTTCAGCGGTTCGAATCCCAAGTGCTTCATAACAGGTGAGCTCCTATAATTTCTCCCCACTTCTGCCAACCTAGCAATTTGAAAGCACGTAAAAAATGCAAGTAGAGAAATAGGGACCACCTTTGGTGGGAAGGTAACAGCGTTCCGTGCGCCTTTGGCGTTTAGTCGTGCCCGCCACATGACCATGGAGACATCTTTGGACAGCACTGGCTCTTCGGCTTTGTAATGGAGATGAGTACCGCCCCCTAGAGTCAGGAAGAATTAGCACATATGTGCGAGGGGAACCTTTACCTTTGCCTTTATTTAACCTTAAAGGCTACCATCATTGTCTCAGGTAAATCCAGCTAGAACTATCTCTCTGTCTCCCCCTTGTTGTCTCTGTCCATTCATTTAATTCTGTTATTCTGTTCAGTATCAGAACAATCATCTGATTTATCAATTTCCAGTCAACTCTCACCCCTTCAGCAGAACATTTGTCTCAGATGCTACACTAAGTGGTGAATTGCTTTTTCAGAATATTGTAAAATTGTTAAGATAGGTTAACATTTTGTCAAGGTCCAAGGCTCTTACCTTCAGTGATCAAATATTTTTTGAAGTGTAAATGAGATTGGTGAGAGAATAATAA
The DNA here is from genome assembly GCA_030761175.1 of Masticophis lateralis. Taxonomy (NCBI): domain Eukaryota; kingdom Metazoa; phylum Chordata; class Lepidosauria; order Squamata; family Colubridae; genus Masticophis; species Masticophis lateralis. The sequence continues at coordinate 151,316,745 of JAUDYJ010000001.1, read as the reverse complement.
GCTTTCTATTAGCCTAGATTCTGCAGTCTATATTTTCTATCTTCCTGCTTCTATATAACCATCACGCATCCAAACTTCAGAATGTCTACCCTCTTTTTTCCCATCAGCCCCGCTTTCAAGACAGCTATTATTAAATATACATGTTCAAAATTCAGTGAATTCTTCATGATTTAAATGGCAGAATGTTAATAAGATTTGGACACATTGAGGGCAAACAAAAAGTTTGTACTTTCTAGGGTGGCAAGCTCCTGTTTTCTTGAGATGCAAAATGTTTATAAACTTTCTCTAAGAGTCCCATGATGTCCACAGAACACTCCAAACAACAAAAAGTTTATATGACCTGAGAATCAATAGCGAAAACAGCAGAGGACCCGGTCAGCTAAAACACTGTTTAAAATAACTTTTAAACTAATAATGCTATATGAAAAAAGTTGGATGTTATAACTATGTTTTTTCAGATGTTTTGGACTACACAGCTTTTACCATTTTATCATTTTTTAAAATGACCAAGGGATCCTTCTTGGCTATTCCAATGCCTTAAAAAAACAACAACAAACCACCTATCCCCTTGGGAAATGGAAATCCAGTGTTGCTTCACGAAGTTGCCCTCCAAAAAAGAATTCTGTTTTCATGCTCTGATCCTTCCTGTAAAATGATCTCAGGAGGAGTTGAAATGAAAGAAAGATGCATGAGAAAAAGTCTGTAGAACATTGGACATCGGTAGCAAAAATGCTTACAGCAGGTAATATCTGAATGACCTAATTAATTAATTATCTAAAGCTGACCAACTTCAGCCATAATTCAATATAAGTAATTGTTATTAGCACTCTAATTAAGGAAATTTCTTTTTATCAAAATGTGTTTGATTATACAATTACAAGGCATTGAAGGCAGTTGCCAAGTCAATATTCTTTTGAAAATGAAAGCAGACACTGTAAAGAAGGCATTTCTTTGTAATTGGCTGCATTTTTTCTTTGTGTGTGTGTGTGTGTGTGAGAGAGAGAGAGACAGCTTTGGAAAACAAGATGATCTTATTATGGGCTATTTGGGAATTGGGAGCAATTTTTTTTTTTGCCTTGGAGACTAGAAAAGTGCTAGAATAGTGTATCATGGCACTTATTTTAGAAAAGAAAAAAGATAGAGGGAGGAATAGAAAGCTTGGAAAGAAAAATAGTAATTAACCTCCTTCCCGATATTTCCTGAATTTTAAATCAGGAACCTTCTATTCACAAGAGTTATAATGACTACTGTACTATTACAACAGTTATGATAAAAAAAAGAAGTACAATTGATGTTAGAATTTATAATAAGCATCGGCATACTCAAAGAGGTATTTATTTCCATTTTTTCCCCTTCCATTCAATTGTGTCCAGTTCTCAGAGACTGCCTGGATAAGAACTACAGTTTTCTTAGCAAGATTTTGCAGAAGTGGCTTGTCATTGTCTACTTCCTGGGGCTCAGAGAAAGTGACTAACCCAAGGTAACCCCGCTGGCTTTCATTCCTAAGGTTGGACTAGAACTCACAGTCTCCTAGTTTCTAGCATGATGCCTTAATCACTACATTGAGTGACTCTCAAATTTCTTCCATTAGAAAGTATCAAATGAATGACTAGCTGGTGCTAGTCTGCAGGGAAGAAAAGCGCTCCATCCTAAACAGACAAGAGCACTGAAATTGTCATAAGATGAAAATAAGTTTGAAATACAGCAGGCAAATACATCTGGATACTGGTTGAATTTGTGTTGCAGGGGAGTGAATAAAAGCTCATTTTATGTCTCCAAAATATTGTCCCTCCCTCATTCTGGCCATGACAACCAGGCAAGCAGATAAACCCTATACCTCATGAATCAGTAAACAAATTAATTTAAACAAATTAATCAGTAAACAAATTAATTTTAGTTAATATATTTTTTTAAAAAAAACGTGGACAGTAAATTTAAAATTTACTGTTTATAATCTGCAAGTAATTAAGCGTTTGAACTAAGTATTCATACATAAATCTTAAGTATTCTAAGTATTCATACATAAATATTATTGAAGATAAACTGATTTACCTTAAACACCATTTGATTGTTGTGTAAGGATATTATTCATTCAGTTGGATTACTGTGCTGTTTGGAAAGGATGTGTTTAGTCTAATTGGGTGGCTCAAGAAGCACAGTACCTATAAAAAATAGCTTGTTTGCATATTCTATAATTTTCAAATGACATATGAAGAAGTACCTTGAACAAATGTAATGATCTATAGGAAGCCTTTAATTAGTCAAGTCAAATTTATTTATATACTCTTCTGCTGTAATTACTATACTCAAAGCAAATTCATCATGGATACAGATACATAACAATTACATTCATTGCAAAAATGAATAAATCATCAACATTAACAAACATAAATCAGTGTTAAATGTAATTTCTAATAATTGGGCCGGCATTACCTATTATATATAAATTCTACTTTTCCTCACCCAGGGCACAGTATTGAAGTCTAACCAACAAAGCATAATGTTGTTAAAATTCCTTTCCTACTTTATATAAAGAAATACGGTAGCCTTTTATAATGGTTTATCTGGAAAATGATCTGTTAGCTTTTGCAAACATCACACATTTGCTCTAATGTCACTTACAATTTATTCCCCAGCTTTTAATTACTTATGGCTGTTATTGTAGCTTCTGAACAATTTTAATCACCTAGTCACTTGACTGTTCATATCAATGTATGTATGTCATAGAAGAAGCATAAGGACAGAAAGTTCACCAAGTGCACTTGAAACGCTTATTTCCTATATGGCACTTGTGCAGCATAGGTTAAGGTAAGTTCAGAAGGACAATTTGCCAAGCAAAATCCAAGCGCTGACAAGGTAACAGCACTCTAATTACTGCAAATGCCATGAGAGGTGATGTGTGCAGAATGCAGCAACAAGAATAAACTTGGTTCCTTTATGACATGCTGAGCTCTCTGCAAATGCTGGACAAAGGGCATGTCTTCCAATGGCCATTTTACAGGATAAACAGCCTGGAAATGATGATGTTCAGATGACTCTTTTCTTCTTTCTAATTGGGAATTCTGTTTTGGCTCAAGGCTATTAGTGCAAAAGCAATCATTGCACCCACACATATTTTCCTGTCTTCCTTTATTTAAAGAATTGAATGACGACACGATGCCCATTCTTAAGAGTATCCAGGACACCGACCAATTCCTTCTTCAGATAGTATAGAGCAAGAAATAATTGCCAACTAAATTCTTTGTATATAGTTGGAGGCAAACATTACTCCTCAATGCAGTGTTGGCTAGCAGAAAGCTAAATAGTTATTGTGGGAACAGGATAGACACAGCACCAGAAACATGTTCTATCACAGCCACAAACATTAGGACAATAATCAGCAGACTCTAGAAGGCTGCTATGGAATGTTCTCCTATACTTAGCATCACTAAAAGAGACCAAATTATTTCAGGATGAAGTATTTGTTTTACTACATAATTCAAAGTAAAATGAAAATAAAATTTGGGCTGCAACATGTCTTTCTGGTCCAAATAGGAACACTTGAAAAAGGCCAACAGTTTTCCACCTGCTGAGAAGTATTGTAGGCTTCTATATCATCACCTAAATCAATTCATGCAATTTTTCGTAGACTCAATTTTGCTATTCCCACTAGAAGATTAATTCCAGGCAGATTTGGAATGTTGATTTAGGTCAAAGTTAGCTCCAACTTGAAGGATTTTTATTTGCTCACTGTCCAGCCCATGCTTTTTCCTGCAAGAAGGCAGACAGAAATGGCATTGCTGCTTTTACCTTCTACTGTCTTGGTAACTTGTAATCTGGCTGCCAAAAGTTTACCCAATGTTTATAAGGCTTACCCAGGTATGGACAAAAGGCTGAGTGTATAGGAATTATGGTGGATCCAATTCATATTACTCATGAAAATCCTATGATCTTCTGTTCTTTTTGATGAATGAGAGTTGACAGGTGTTGACTTGATTCTGTCTCACAATGATGCATCTGTTCCAGAAGCAAATCTTTTAGAATCTCAATTAGCATGCCTTCATCTGTCTACAGATCTACAGGATCTATTCAGGAAACAATGTTGAGGAAGTGGAAGTTGTCCTATTTCTGCTGAATGTCTGACTTTCTGCAACAAAAATTGCCATTGGTGGACATTCATGAGGCCTAGAGCCAACATGAACCCATCAGTAATCACTTCTTAATGATGCCTTTTTGCTTGTCAGTCATGCTACTGGAGTAAGTAAATCATAGGAAGAGCAAAGAAAAGAGCCATAATATTCTCCTCTATTGACTATAGATGTAGGAACAAAAGGAAGCTCTTCACAAGCTATGAACTTATTACCATTCCATGCATGAGGGTTGAAAGGGAATTTAAGTGCCATAGAATTTAAGGAGCAAGGACCTAAAGGTGCTTTTTCAAGAAGCAACTGGACTTTCTGATTTTTCTTTGAAGATGTTTCATTTCTTATCCAAAAAGCTTCTTCAGCTGAAGAAAGCTGAAAGCCCAGTTGCCTCTTGAAAAAGCACCTTTGGGACATTTAAGTATTTATCTTTCCTTTTCAGATCACATTGGTCAGACTGCTTCTGGAACACAATATTGAGCTTTGAGCACCAAATTTAAAGTAGACAACAACACTGGAGCTTGTCCAATGGAAATCTGTTAGAAAATAAGAGAAATGGAAAAGATCCACAACTGGAGCGTAGATAAATTTCAGAAACAACATTGGAATATATTCACATTAAACAGGAAATTGGAATGCCACGTGGGACCCACATCCAACCTACCAAACAATAACAGCTTAGAAGTAGAGAAGGAAGTTTCTGCTTCTGCTAAATTGCTTTTAAATGTCAAATATTACTGGTGTGAAAAGGTGCTAACATGGTTTTTATTTTCAAATTATGAGTAATATTATACAATGACAGCAAAGGCATATACTGAATGTGCACTGGTGAGTACGTAAACACACACACTCACACAAGAGAGAGAGAGGGAGAGAGAGGGAGGGGGGAGACTGTCAGATTCAATTGTCCATATTCTGACATAATAGATATGGATAAAAGTATAAATAAAACAGATTTGTTCTGAGATGTCAGAGCTTGTCTTACTCGTTTTAATTAGAAAACAAGTTTTCCAAACAAGTATACATACATATTTCATCCATGCATGTGTGCACTTATAAAAAAACCCCCTAAGTTAACAGTATAATTTTATTATTTTATTCATTCTAGTAGGTACTCTTGATAATTTTTTTCAGAAATAATGGCAATTTTGTTTCTCAGTAAATTGATTGGTTCATGTTCTTCCATCGCTAATATCAGTTTTATCTAGCACCCTCCTGAGTACAGCCTCCAGCAATGGCCCTCTCCCCTAGATGGTTTGGAGGGAGACATTGTTTCTCCATCAAAGAGATTGCTAGATCACTTGCCTTTGGTCTCTTGGAGTAAGGATGGAATGGCAGCAAGATCTCCTTTCACTGGCTTTCCTAGAATTTTCTTTGGACTTTCCCCAATTTAGAACTCTATCATGCAGAGCTCAGTCAACCTAGCTGTACTGTCAGTTTAATGTATTTCAATCTCATACATACCCAATCTCATTTAGTGAGCCTAATGTTGATTTGTTCCTGTGCTTATAGTATTCAAAGTCATTCGGTCTTGGGTCTCTATATTATCACATTGTTCACCCCAGAGCAGTATATTAAATTCCAGATAGCTATATAGATTCATTTTAGAATACCCTCATGCTGAGGATCTCTAAGTTTAATTTTGTTTAGTGCTAATCAGATGCTAAGAAATGACATTGAAAACGCTGCACCAATGACCTTTTGTAATTTTCTACCATGCCCCAATGAATGATTCAACGTCTTTTTTAAATATTCTGTTTAGGGCTGGTGTGAAGGGTTGCAAGTCCTCATATTGTAATTTAGGAAATACAGGGGCTGTGAATTTTTTTTTTTTTTTGAAGTTCCCAGGGACTATGAACTCTCTGAAAATGATCCTGGAGATCAATGTTTTTAAACAACACTTGCTAATTTACATGGAGGTAACATACCTGGTCTTTGAATGCAAGTCAGCAAGTAATTAACACACCAAGAGTTGGGAAGATTTCCCCCTCCTTGTTACTAAATAATCTCTAAAGATGCTGATGAGAGTTAATTAAATCAATCAGCTTCTTCATCTTCTCAAACAATGTTGCAATATTGGTATCAGTCTGGCGGAATACTGATGCCATGTTTTTTAAATCAGGTGTCCCCAACCCCCAGGATGCAGCCCACTACAGGGCCGTGGCCTATCTGCAACCAGGCCACATGAGTGGTGGGCCGGTGCATACGTGCATGCAGTTTAGTGGTGGGTTACCCCTGGTTTGCACTGGCTCTATAGAACCAGTAGTAAAACCGGCAGAAGTCTCCACCCACTGACCCTGACATCATCAAAACGCTTCTGCGCATGCACAGAAAAGCGTGCACGCGGCCCCGCTGCAAACCGGTAGTAAAGGTAAGTAGAATCCACCCCTGATGCAGTTCAACCCGTGCAAGCGACAGGCTGATGTGCATGTGCATGCGTGCTCGACTCCGCTTGCAGTCGAGCTGTCTGTGTGCCAGCCCATGGCTCATGTGACTTGAGCACGCACTTATACGTGTGTCCATTCTGCCCAGCCACTCCCATGGCCTAGTTCCCCCCTCCTCCAGGCTGCAAAGGTTGGTTAAATAGAGACCCACAGTCATGATACCTGATTATCTTGCTGTCCTTCCAGGTTGCATCTGTTGCTCTTCAGCTTTGCTTTCATTTGTCATCCATTGTCACTATAATGAACTCCTGCCACATCTGCATGCCAATCCATCAGGTCCCTATATCCCTATATGGTTCCCAAGCCATGGACTGATTAATATGGATTCTGAAGCATTCCAACTGCTCCTCTTAAAGAAAAAATAATGATGCTTAGATCTATCTTCTGTATTACAAATGTCATTATTTTCTGTCTGCTTCCATATTGCACACGATTAAATGTTTTCCTTTCAAGCACTAGAGAACACCTAGCAGTGTATTTGACAGATACAGGTAAAATTATGATGGGGAAGCTGTTCTATTTGGAAGGCCCCTAAGCATCCAATAATTTCCCTCCTGTTTGTTACTTGGTGCTTTCCATGGGAATAAACCAGACAACTAACATGCTTGAGAATGGCGGCCTCTCATTTTGATAAGCTGCATAGCACCTCTAACCTACCTTTATTAGGACATGACTGCCTGGGCTGGTAATGTGATTTCTGTTCTCATAACATCCAAGTCTTCACAATATATTCTTGTCTCCAATAAAAACTTTTCACCTTAAATTGGTAAGCATCTAATATTTGGGATAGTTAAGAGGCTGTGGTTTATGGCTTTAGAGTACAAAGAGAGAGGGAGGGAGGGAGGGAGAGGGAGGGAGGGAGAGGGAGAGAGAGAGAGAGAATAATTTCCAACAGGCTTATATGGAGTATTTTAGATTCTTAGAATACGTCTTCCATAAAATAAGAAAAAAAAAAGAGCAGATGAAAATTAATTGGCTTCATTAAACCTTATGAAAGTTTAGCCTTCACATTGGTTTTGATGATGAAAACTCAATCAACTTGGCACTTTATGGCTGCAGTTTACACATAATGAACAATGTACATAATTGTTATATGGTGTTAAGTTCTGGGCAGCAACATTATATGGTAAAATCTATTACACATTTAGGCCACACTTGGTGTCTCAGGGGTGACCTGCAGAGAGAATTTTGTGGAATGTAATTAAAATAATCTACATATAATTTACAAGAACATGGTGAAGGATTTTAAAATGAATCTAGTGGGCTGCATGTATTCTATGCAATTAAATCTGAATAAAAGCCTAAAGCTATGATTTGCTTCTTATTTTAAGCCAGAGTAAAATCATCCTTAATTCAGGACTACTTACCTTTTGATACTCTTGCTTTCCCTCTCAGTTTTCCTTCTTTCTGAAGAGTTTGGTCCTTTCCTTCTACTCTGATGCTTTTGAACTTTCTTTCAGATTTATCCATTGAGTTAAATCCACAATGATGGTCACTGGCTTCAAACTGGCAAGCTTGACTAGCTGATCAAAACTGTACTCCATTATGTTTGTGCCAGGTGTGTGATGCACATTAAAATTGGATGGAACTTTGCTAACCTGGTTGCACCTGTCATTTGAAAGCCAGTGACTGTGGGTGCAAACCTGATGTTAAGTCAGGTTTTGTTCAATTGCAGTTTATTTATTTATTTATTTATTTATTTATTGAATTTCTATACCGCCCTTCTCCTTCCAGACTCAGGGCGGTGAACAGCCAATTTAAAACCAATACAAATACAAAAAGTTAAAACATACTAAAATCAATATAAATTTAGGCTGAAATGTAAAACCAAATAAAACTCTAAAACTCTAAAAAGTTTAAAAATAGGAGGGGTCAGGCAAGTCCGGCAAGTTGGAAAAGATGAGTCTTCAAAGCCCGGCGAAAGGTCCGGAGGTCAGCGATAGTCCTCAAATCTGGAGGGAGATCGTTCCAGAGAGTGGGAGCTACCACAGAGAAGGCTCTCCCCCTGGGGGTCGCCAGCCGGCACTGTCTGGCTGACGGCACCCTGAGGAGGCCCTCTCTGTGGGAGCGAACCGGCCGGTGGGAGGCAATAGGTGGCAGAAGGCGGTCCCGTAAGTACCCTGGTCCTAAGCCATGGAGTGCTTTAAAGGTGATTACCAACACCTTGAAACGTACCCGGAAATCAACCGGCAACCAATGCAGCTCACGCAGGAGAGGTGTCACGTGGGAGCGCCCTGTCGCTCCCATAATCCCCCGCGCGGCCGCATTCTGTACCAGCTGAAGCCTCTGGGTGCATCCCAAGGGGAGCCCCATGTAGAGAGCATTACAGTAGTCCAAGCGAGACGTGACGAGCGCCTGAGTGACTGTGCGTAGGGAGTCCCGATCTAGAAAGGGCCGCAACTGGCGTATCAGGCGAACCTGATGAAAAGCTCCCCTGGCCACAGCTGTCGTATGCTCCTCTAAAGACAGCCGTGGGTCCAGGAGGACGCCCAAGTTGCGCACCCTTTCCGTGGGGGCCAATGATTCGCCCCCAATAACCAACGATGGAGTCAGTTGGCTATATCGGGACGCCGGCAGCCACAGCCACTCGGTCTTGGAGGGGTTGAGTCGAAGCCTGTTTCTCCCCATCCAGACCCGCACAGCTTCAAGGCACTGGGACATCACTTCCACGGCATCGTTGGGGTGGTCTGGGGTGGAGATGTACAGCTGAGTGTCATCAGCATACTGATGGAATTCCACCCCAAAACCACGGATGATCTCACCCAGCGACTTTACATAGATGTTGAACAGAAGGGGCGAGAGGACCGACCCTTGTGGCACCCCACACACTAGGCGCCTCGGGGTCGACCGCTGCCCCCCTGTCAACACCGATTGCGACCGGTCAGAGAGGTAGGAGGAGAACCACCGCAGAACGGTGCCCCCCACCCCCAATCCCTCCAACCGGCGCAACATGATACCATGGTCGATGGTATCAAAAGCCGCTGAGAGGTCTAACAGCACCAGGATAGAGGAATACCCCCTACCCCGGGCCCTCCAGAGATCATCCACCAACGCGACCAATGCCGTTTCGGTGCTGTAACCAGACCTGAAGCCGGACTGGAGCGGGTCTAAATAGACAGCTTCATCCAGGTACCGGGGGAGCTGCCGCGCCACCACACTCTCAACAACCTTCGCTAGAAAGGGAAGGTTGGAGACAGGACGATAATTTACCAAAGCAGCTGGGTCCAGGGAGGGCTTCTTGAGGAGGGGCCTCACCACCGCCTCCTTCAAAGCGGCCGATAGGGCACCCTCACTCAAAGAAGCGTTTATAATCTCCTGGAGCCAGCCTCGTGTAACCTCCCGGGAGGCCAGCACCAACCAGGAGGGACACGGGTCCAATAAACATGTGGTAGCGTTCAGTCTACCCAGGATCCTGTCCACGTCCTCGGGAGCCACAGGATCGAACTCAGCCCAGATAACACTCTCAAGACTGGGCTCAGTCACCTCTCCCGAACCAACCCAGTCAGTGGCCAGCTCATCCCGAATCTGAGTTATTTTATCATCCAGATATTGAACAAAATCCTCAGCACGTCCCTGCAGGGGATCCTCCCGCGCTCCCAGGTGAAGGAGGGAGCGGGTCACCCTAAACAGGGCGGCTGGGCGATTATCTGATGACGCGATAAGAGCGGCGAAATAGTTAGATTTCGCCGCTTTTATTGCCACTAAGTAAGTCTTAATATGAGCTCTTACTAGTGTCAAGTCAGATTCAGAGCGACTGGCCCTCCAACCGCTCTCTAGGCGTCTTTTCCGGTGCTTCATCTCCCTCAGCTCCTCGGTGAACCAAGGAGATAAGTGAGTTCTGCGCTGGGTCAGAGGCCGCAAAGGCGCGACCTGGTTCAAGGCCCCACCGGCTGCCCTATCCCAAGCAGCTACCAGGTCCTCAGTCGAGTCGCGTGTCAGTGTCTCAGGAAATGGCCCAAGCTCCGTCTGGAACCTATCAGGATCCATCAGGCGCCTGGGGCGGAACCACCTAGTTGGTTCCGCCTCCCTGCGGTGAGGTGCAGCGGTCAGAAAGTCGAGCCGAAGGAGCGAGTGGTCAGTCCCTGACAAGGGTTCGACACCTATATCCCCAATATCATGACCACTCAACCACTGACCAGAGACAAAAACTAAGTCCAGGGTGTGTCCACCAATGTGAGTCGGGCCCTGAATTACCTGGGTCAGGTCCATGGCCGTCATGGAAGCCATGAACTCCCGAGCCATCTCAGATGTTTCACCGATAGATGGCAGGTTGAAATCCCCCATAACTATAAGCTTGGGGGTATCAACCGCCACCTCGGCTATAACATTGAGAAGCTCGGGCAGGATCGTTGCCACGTGGCAGGGAGCCAGGTACGTGACTAACAGACCCATCTGCCCACCAGGACCCCATCTCACAAAGGCGGACTCACACCCGGCTATCTGAGGTACAGTGGCCTCCCTCGGACCCAGACCTTCCTTAATAATGACCGCTACTCCCCCACCCCTGCCCTGGGCTCTCGGCTGGTGGAATGCAAGGAAACCCAGTGGACACATCTCCACGAGGGGAACCCCCCCCTCGTGGCCCAACCAGGTCTCAGTAATACCGGCCAGGTCCGCACCCCCCTCTTCAAGAAGATCACATACGAGGGGGGCCTTATTTACAACGGACCTCGCATTGCACAACAACAGCCGGAGCCTCGGGTCCTGAGACTCTAAACAACCCGGGGAACAGGAATAGCTCGGGGGACTGGGGCACGCAATCGCTCGAAGACAGCAAGTACGTGCCCCCACCACACGATATGGTCCCCTGCTCTCGCCATATCTGCCCCTCCCACATAATGTAGTTATCACACCACCCTCAGCAGAGGGCTCAGTGAGAGCCCTCTTGCCTCCAGAAGCTAAACCCCCCGTGGCATCAAAGACTGTTGGGCCTGTCCCTTTCCCCCCCGGGTTTCCCCCCAAACCCACACCCTCCCCCACCCCAGAGCCCCCTAAAACACCCCTTAAAAAAGTACTTAAAAAACCCCTCAATCCCCTTTTGCGACATGCCACCTCTCGGGGTCCCAAAACCCATCATTAAGGTAGGCCCTCGATAATGTGGAGGGCCAAACCTGCGAGAGGGGGGAATCTCGCAGGGCAAGAAGCGTCGACCTAGGAAGCATCCAAACAAAAGTGGGCCAGAAAGTGGTGGCATGGCATAGGTCCATAGTCAGAAATGTCCTGAAGCAGGACCAGGTCAATCAGGAGAAAAACACCACTACCCTCTCACGGTGGCGGCCAAGAGTCTCTGCATTCTGTCTCAAGTGGGGGGATGTCCAGACCACCCTCTCACGATGGTCCAATCAGCAGGCGCGTTGGAAAGTCCAAGGCCACTCTCTCACCGTGGCCCGGCAAATTCATCCTGCGGTATGGCACCCCCTCAAGATGTAAATAACAGAATCGGCTCCACAGGTCCTCCCATGAGCTGGCCTGTCTTCCAATGGCCAGCCAGTGGAGCGATGGAATGCTACTGGAAAAGTTGATAGAAAGGCCAGGAGTCCAAGCACAGGTAGCTGATGAGAAGTAAGCATGGTTGAAGGGCCAGCGGAGGACAAACTAGCAGAACGATGGAATGCAATGGAATGCTGTTGGAAAAAGCTAAAGGAAGGCCGGAGTCCAAAGCACAAGTAGTTGGTAAAAGAGTAGGCGTGGTTGGAGGGCCAGCGGAGGACAGGCGGGATGGGGGGGGAATGCTGAGGGCTTCATCACGTCTGCCAAACGCCCTCTCACCACCACCAGCTGCCAAACGCCCTCTCACCACCGTCGCCGCTCACCACTCAATCCTCCTTGTTCCCCGCCGCGCCGCCATCTTTCGCAGCGCCGCCCAGCGCTGCCCGGCTGTTTTTGGGTGGCGGGAGCCTCCGGAGGCCTGCTGAGGGCCTGCTGAGGGCTTCGCAGCGGCTGCCCTCTCACCGCCGCCGCCGCTCGCCACTCGCCGCCATTTAGCCCAGTTTCGCGCCGCTCCCCCCACCGCGCCATCTTCCGCAGCGCCTCTCAGCTGTTTAGAGGCAGCGAAAAACGGCGAAAGCGGCGGGGACCTTTAAAAACACGCTGGCGGGCTACAAACCCATCAGCGTGTTGGCAGAGTGTTCCGCTGGCTGGGCGGGGGGTCGCCGATGGTCTGCAACCCCCCCGGACCCTCTAGAGCCAGCCAAAAGGCCCATCGTCAGTACGGAGCCCTAGATGTGGTCGCCATCTTGGGCATGCGCAGAAGAAAGTATCCTTGTTAACCCATTATCTTGCAAGTCCTGTCCCCTAAGGAGATATATCTGACGGGACCCAGAAAAAGGGCATTCTCCATGGTGGCTCCTTCCCTCTGGAACATCATGCCCTGGCTCCTACTTAAACAGTCATTCGGAAGGTTGTGCCAGTGGGCTTGGGGAAACCCAGAGTGGGATGGAGCCCATTAGAAGGCTAATATGAATGTGTGTTGTCGCCCGGGTGGGGTGGGGTGGGGGTGATGGGTTATTATTTTATTATTTTTCTTTTCATTTCTTTTATATTGTGTTTTTATGTCTTTGTAAGCCGCCTTGAGTCGCCATGTGTGAGTAGGCAGCAATATAAATTTTCCAAATAAATAAAAAAATCTCTATGCATCACGCTAAATTATAAATATATATCTTTTTTTCCCTCTTTCTTTATGTTTCCAAATGATAGGGGCTCGATTCCCACAAAATCCTTATATAGAGCAATTTCTTAAAATTGTTCATTGTGAGGCTTTTCTGTTTGTCTCCTCTAGTTCACTAAAATTAAGCCAACTCTGTGCCAGTAGAGAACAGGTGTCATACTGTGTAAACTTCCAACTGATCCAGAATGCAACATGCATGCACAGTGATGGGTGCCCCTAGGTTTGCCCATATAACCCCTCTCTTGTGCGAACCGCATTGGCTTCCAGATTCTTTCTGAGTGCAATTCAAGGTGTTGGTCATTACCCTTAAAGCCTTATATGGCACAGAGCCAGGATATCTGCAGGACCATTTCCCCCTAAAGACATTTACCTGTCCCACCAAGTCAAATAGGGTGGGGCATGCTCCTCGTCCCTTCTGCTAAATATTTCCATCTGATGGGAGCTAGGAAGTGTGCTTTTCCCCTGGCAATCCCTGCCTTATGGAAAATACTGCTCCAGTAGGTTTCTACCAGCCTAGACTTCCATTAGGCATTGGAGGTCTATTTTTTCCCCCAAGCACTGGGCGAAGACTAGATAATCACACTTTAAAAGTTTGATTGGGCATTATTTTGGCTCTTTTTAATATTTTTATTGATATCGTTTTATCATTGTGATGTGATGTTATGCGTTTTTTGGTCTTTGATTGGGAGCTGCCCAGAGTTAGGTTGAAGGATGGGGTGCAGTGGTGAAATGTACACTTTGTTATTACCAGTTCTGTGGGTTTGGTTTGGTGGGTGGGGGTTAATATGACTGTCTGGAAGTGGCCAACTTTTTTTAAAACTTTTAAAACCATTTTTTCTACAACCTCTTCGGTTGTAAAAAAAAACAATGCTTTTAAAGCCTCTGACGATCCCAGCTGACTTGCCTGATCAGCAGAGGCTTTTTTTCCCTTTTAAAAACATTTTTTCTATAACCTTTTTGGCCAAAGAAGTTGTAGAAAAAATTCTTTTAAAAGCCTCTGGTGATCCCAGCTGAACCGTGCGATCATCAGAGGCTTTTTTAAAAAACTTTTAAAAGCATTTTTTCGGCCAAAGAGGTTGTAGAAAAAATGCTTTTAAAAATAAAAAAAAGCCTCTGATGATTGTGGGGCTCCCCTGGGCAATGGAGGGGGGGAGGGGGCAGGGATTTTTTCTACCGGTTCTCTGAACCATCTGCCTCCATCGCTATCAGATCGGGTGATCCGGTTCGAAGCAGGAGCATTTCACCCCTGATGGGGTGGCTATATAAATGTTTTAAATAAATAAATATACACAATACAGAAGACACAACTCCCTATTCTGTCCTCATTCCTCCATGATAGACAGCTGACAATGTGTGAATTTGTTTCAGAAGGACAAAAAGGTTCTCATCACTTTTGGATTTAGAAGTATTGTATTCCCCTTCACCTCTCCTACATGCATTTCTTTTTAAATAGGGAAGGGAATTGGGTCTGTTTCATATGTTATTTCAGATATGTAGCTGTCATTAGGGATCTGAGATTAATAAAAAAATTGAAACTGTTTTAACTTTCAGATTTTTTAAAACATAAATTTCTCATTTCCAAATTTCTTTTGTTATTCCTTCAAAGACACCAGTGTACCTTTTAGATAGTTAACTAGAGTAATTTTGTATTCCAAACACTAAAAAAACAAAACAAAACAAAAAAAACACCTGACAATCTCTCTGGGCCATTAATAATCACTTTATACTTTTAAAATACAACTCACAGCAATGGCATAAGTTTATTATACAGCAAAACCACAATAATTTATCACTGAGTGCTTTTCTTTTTCCATAATTATGAATCAACAAGTTTTGTATCATATCCCTTCAATTCAGCAATTCAAGCATAAGGATTATATATACTGATACTTAAAAAAAAACTGCTGTAAAAGATTAGATGATATATATATACCCATGATTTGGGCCAAGAATAAATAAGAAGTTAGGTTAAAAGATCTACTCTTTCAGAATATTTAAACATAAATAGGTCAACTAATTTTGCAGTACAATGCAATGTTTTTCCTCCAGAGACATGGATTATACTTGGCTGCCTTCAGAGTCAAAGCAGACTTTTTAGAAAGATTCAGGTAATAGGTAAACCATCAGTCAAGATGGAAATGACTTCACTGTTATCATAAGTCGTCAAGCAGAAGCTGAATAACCCTCTATTCATGATGCTTTCATCTTCTACTAAATTTCTTGCATTAATTCTGGGGCTTAGGTTAGATTGTCACTTAAACTAGATGGTTTACAAGCATGAAAATCTTTATGAGAATCTTATGTTGCTATAGGATAAAATGTCTACTTTGACAGGTAGACTGACAGATCATAACCGATGGCTAGCTTGGCTGCTGCATTTTGCCAAGCTCATTTAAAGAGTAGTACCTCATGTTTTGGAATTCACTTGAAGCAAAAGTACAGAAAGAATTTGTCTATCACTGTTGACAACCCTTTCTTGAAAGCTTCTACTTTTTTTATGAAGTGAGTCATACTTGGATTTCTGCTCTGTTCAACTAATTTATTTCTTCTAAGAACATTGAACTTTTAAAATGTAAATTCTTCATAATTACCTCTTGGGTATGACAGACTTGCATCATTCTTTTATTGTTATTTAAATGGGTAATCCTCATTTGGTTTGGTTGCATTTCTCCTTCATTGTCAAAAAATATTATTCCATCAATACTTTTGGTGGACCACTTCTCTCTAAAGGTTTTCTTCAACCACAATGCCACAGAAGGAAGGTGTATTGATGATGTTCAAGGAGTCTCCTGGGCAAATCAGCTGGATTTATCTTTATCTTATCTTATCTTTTATTAGATTTATATACCGCCCTTCTCTTTTCGGACTCAGGGCGGTGAACAGCCAAAGTAAAAACATTTGTACACAAAAATTAAAATAATTTTAAAAGTAATTAAATAAATTTGGCCCATAATTTAAAACATTTCAATTAAAATCAGTATCAAATTTTAAAATCAACATAAAAACAGGCCAGCCCAGCTAACTGAAAAAAGTAAGTTTTTAGGGCCTGACGAAAAGTCCGAAGGTCTGGGATCATTCGTATCTCTGGGGGTAGATCGTTCCAGAGGGTAGGTGCCACCACAGAGAAGGCTCTCCCCCTGGGGGTCGCCAGTCGACATTGTCTGGCTGACGGCAGCCTGAGGAGGCCCTCTCTGTGGGAGCGAACCGGCCGGTGGGAGGCAATTGGTGGCAGAAGGCAGTCCCGTAAGTACCACAGCCCTAAGCCATGGAGCGCTTTAAAGGTGGTCACCAACACCTGCACTAAATCTTTTTGGACAATTACCTAACTAAGAGCTGTGGTGATGCAGTGGTTAGAATGCAGTATTACGGGCAAATTCTGCTGACTGCTGATTGCCAGCAGTTCAATTCTTAGTGGCTCAAGATTGACTCAGCCTTCCATACTTCCGAGGTCAGTAAAATGAGAACTCAGATTGTTGGGGACAATATGTTGACTCTGTAAACTGCTTAGAGAGGTCTGAAAAGCACTCTGAAGTGGTATATAAGTCTAAGTGCTATTCTATTGCTACCAAATTATGCTATAATGTCCTTGTACCAGTGGTGGGTTGCCCCCGGTTCACACCGGTTCTATAGAACCGGTAGTAAAACCGGCAGAAGGCTCCACCCACTGACCCCGACATCATCAAAACACTTCTGCACATGCACAGAAGAATGCACACATGTGCGAGCGAAGCGCGCGCGCACGGCCCCACTACAAACCAGTAGTAAAAGTAAGTAGAACCCACCCCTGTCTTGTACTCATCTCTGTGGTGTCCAGTGGTGGTCGGAATATAACTTCCAAGTTTTCAAACTAATATGGTAAATCTAATGAGCATTGGTTTCCCTATTCTCTTAATGCAGTTTGCTTTTCACCTAACTAAAGGGTGGAAATGGCAATATTGTCTTGCTTGATATAAATTTATGGGAAGCAGGAAGTAATCCATTGTGTACCTTTGGGTGACTTGGTGTTTAAGTTAAAAATATATATTTATAGGAAATGTATTTGTGTCTTAAATGGGAACCCCCTTTAAAACTAATAAGAAATATAACAATAGATTCAACAATGCACTGTCTACATATTTAGATTTATCCATCCTGTGGAAGAGCAGGCTGGTTGAGAAAAATACAGGCATCTGTGCTCCTTACTTTCTCTCCCATTCAAGCCTTTCCCCCGTGTCACCATGGCAAAGTTGCCAATAAAGCAGCAACCTTGACACAGGTGTGGGAGAAGATAGGAATAGAAGGAAGGAGAGGGGTATTTTTTGGAGGGCTATCGAAAAATATCAGTGAATGGAGAAGTGGAGCAGCTAAAAGAAAGAAGGCAGTTTTCTTTCAGAGGAAGTGGATAGTCCAGAGAAAAATGTAGTATTGAGTCCTAGGAAGGGGAAGCACAATATGGAAAAGTGCAAGAGCTCTTTACATGCTGGTACTGAAAAGCAACAACAGTACAAGAAGAGTAGAAGAAATCTGAAAGAAATGAGAGAGAGAGAGAGAGAGAGAGAGAGAGAGAGAGAGAGAGAGAGAGAGAGACAGACATATAGACAGACAGGCAGAGAGACAGAGAGAGACAGAGACACACACACAGAGAGAGAGAGAGACAGAGACAGAGAGAGACAGAGAGTGAGAGTGAGTGAGTGAGAGAGACAGACAGACAGAGACAGAGAGAGGCAGAATAGGCTCTGTAAGAAAATATTGATGTATAATAGTAATAGGACAAAGCATAGTATAGAGGCAATCCTAATAGTAATAGTAATTTGTAGCATAATTGTCATGTAATAAAATAGAGGTAATAGTAATAGGATATGATAGAGGCCACAGGAAGCACTCGCACATACACTTCTAAGTTTTATACATCCCTTTTATTAAAAATCTAGTATAACAGACAAGCCAATTGTTTGCAATAAGAGTGCACCCCCACCACCCCCAAGTGTTCATTTGCACTTACGATCATATTATCAGTACAATTTTGGCCACCTTTGTCTCTTTAAAGCCAGTAACTCCAATGCACAAATAACTTTTTCTTATCTGTCAATATCAGTTTTTAAGAGGTTTTTACCTGGGTTGGAACATGATGCCTCGGGAAGGCTGGGGGACTCTGAAACCTTGTTTATTAAATAAGCATGTCTGCTGGATAAAATGGCTTCCCGTAGCTTTGACAAACATGATCAATGAAGCTCATTTCCTAGTGCAGCAAGTTCTGATGAAATTCTCAGTCTAATCCACCTAATATCATTTACTCAACTGAAATTCATGCGCCTTAAACCACTCTGTCAATTAAATGTATTTCATCAAAGGACTGTGTGCGTTTCTGGTGACAAAGTGATTTGCTCAACACATCTTGGCACATGTGCAAAAAAAAAAAAAAAAGATTACTTAGAGGAGAGTTGGAGAACGAACCTCTCTGAAGCAGATGTTAGCAAACACAAATTATACAGTTACCAAAGGGGGAGGGGGTGAGGAAAGAAAAACAAGGCTGCATAGAAGTGGGCAAGGAGGAAGAAGGTGAAGCATTACATTTTGCAGAAGATTCTATGGTGGGCAATAATCTTCTCTATGTAACCATAAGACACAAAAGCATAAAGTTGAGACAACAGATGTTTCTTGTCCATTTGTCTGTACAAGCTATAAGTTATTTATAGGCCAAAACGAATGCCTAGAACACAACAGAAGTGATCTGGGAGATTCCAGAGGTGATTGGCAAAAAGCAAGTAGTAGGGCACCTGTCACTTGTGCCCAACAGGGACCTTGTTGTGCCCAACAAGGAGCTGTGCTGGGGAATCATGCTGACCTTGATCCACACAATACCACTTTTGTAGCATGCATTACTATGAAAGTAAGTATGGGAATCCAAGGGATTTTTTTTTTTTAAATCGACTCAATTCTCCCAGTCTGGATAGAATTTACCAAGTTGCTCTGATCTTATTTTATAGGCATACTTTATATTTTACTAACACTACTGGGGCAACCACAGTCTCTAGAATACTTCCTATCTACTCCTCCTTGTGTCTTCCCCACGATTGGGTGCTCCTGAAGCTGCTACTCCTCCCCCTTTCATTCCCCTGTTTTATCATCCTGGATGGGAGATCGCCTGGGTTTGCAGCCCAGGTTAGTCATAACCAATGGGAGGGAAAGGCAAACATATCCCCTTCTTTTTCTTTTTAAGCAGATGGTGCAATGCAGCAAAGCATCTGCTTCTGAGGATCCGGCTGCATCGGTCTCTCATCACACACTGTTCACAACTCAGACAGTTCTGCAGTCATTGGGAAATAGACTTTTTTTTTTCTTTCTGGCTGCGGGGTAGAAAAGACTCATGCCTCTACTATTTTTCCATTTCTGGTTGGTAGAAAAACTGCTTCTGCATCCCAGCAGGCTCCTGAAAACTCCCCATTTGGAGAGATCAAACTAAAGGAACCCCCCCCTCCCTTACATTGACTTGAAATGGTCTAAAGCAGGGTTGTTAAACTCAAGGCCCATAGGCCAGATCTTGGGTTGCTTAGATCTGGCCCCACAGGGCCACCCTGGAAATAGTAAAGGACTGGCCCACAGTGTCTCTGCCAGCAAAAATGAAGCATGTGTGGCTCTCTTGGGTCCCATTTTTGACCGGGAAGGCCTCCTGCAGCCCTCTGCCAATGAAAACAGAGCTCATTTTGCTGGCAGAGGGTTGCAGGAGGCTGTCCCAGCTGAAAATGGGGCCCAGAAGGGCCGCACATGGCCCTCTCGAGTTCTGCTTTTGCTGGCAGAGGGGTAGCAAAACAAACTAAAAGCAAAACAAAAGGAGAAATGTTTCCCCTTTTGCATTTGAGCATGCAAGAAGTGACAGGAAAGGAGAAAGGGTAAGAAAAAGAAGGGATGATGGGAAATGAGCGAGGAAGGAAAAATAAGGAAAGAGGGGAAAGAAGAAGAAAGGAGAAAGGAGAATGAAGAGCTAGGGAAAAAGAAAAGAAGTTAGGAAGGAAGGAAGGAAGGAAGGGAGGAAGGAAGGAAGGAAGGAAGGAGATTATAATGAGAGTGAGGGAGGGTCTGAGGAAAGCCCTGCTTTAGCACAGGTGCCCTTGACATGAGTGATGTAGAGATGGCCACGCCCATCTTGGCTACCCCTACCCCAGCCCCCCAAGGTCAACAACACCCTGATGTGGCCTTCAATGAACTTGAGTTTGACACCCCACCCCTGGTCTAAATGCACTATAGGTTTGGTTGTAGCAAGTTCAGTGTTTTGAACATTCAGGATTTGGTGTAGTCAATCAAATCTAATCTACTTTAGTTTGGTCTTAGACCAGATGACAACCAGAAATGCAGACAATAAAAAATAAATAAAATAAAATAAAAATAGTCATGACTTAAGTTCTGCTGAATAGTTTCGTCCTGGTTCCCATGAATTCTCCTTACTCAACAGCAAGATTTGGTAATTTAATCACTTTGTCTGCTCTGCCAGTAAAAAAAAATTAGACTGAGTTCACCAGACTGATCACCAGGCCAGTAAAAAAAAATTAGACTGAGTTCACCAGGCTGATTTTTAAAAATAAGAATCGAATAAAATTTATCAGGGTAAATTTATGCTGTAAAGGAATCTATTTAATTGACTCAACTTCTGAATATAATCTTTGGGATGGTAGAATATTAATATATCTATGTTCTGGAATTGGACTTACATGATGTTTTGATAGGAGAAAGCTTGGGTATCCCTTCTATTCCACCTTGCCATGGTGGCGCAGTGGTTAGAGTGCAGTACTGCAGGCTATTTCTGCTGACTGCTGGCTGCCTGCAATTTGGCAGATGGAATCTCACCAGGCTGAAGGTTGACTCAGCCTTCCATCCTTCCGCGGTGGGTAAAATGAGGATCTAGATAGTTGGGGGCAATAGGCTGACTCTGTAAAGCATTGTAAAGTGGTATAAAATCTAAGTGCTATTGCTATTGCTATTGCCTCCTGAACCAATTCTGCTTCAGTCCTATACATCTTTCCAAGTACAGTGTACAAGTATCTCTCAGTAACAAATTCATATATTGTTTCAGAGAGTTTTTAGTATTCTGGGAACAGTTTCATCGAAGTGGTAATATCTGGCTGAGCTCAGAGACTAAAGGAGACTTAGTTCTGGCTAGTACTTGCCTGAGAGGCCATTAGGAAATTCAACGTCTATCAGCTAGACTGGGAAGTGAAAAAATCTTTGAAGACTCCATTGGCAAGCCATATACCAGAAAAACTAATTGGAAGTTTCCATTAAGTCACTAGGAGCTGAATGTAACTAAGAAGAATTTTCTATCTATATTAGGAATAATGACTTGGAACTCTTTTGTTTGGCTGGTTCTTGCCATTTCCTAGTGCAGAATTTGTTCTTTCCCTTAATTTATTTAGGAAATTGTATAATTTTAAAAAGAATGGCTACCATCTCTTATGGCAACCCTTCTCCCTCCCTACCCCCCAAGCTAATTCTATAGTAGTTTCTTGGTAGATTGAAATTCAAAACCTCTGAATTATGCTTCCTTTTAGGGGTTTGGCACTAGTGTTGTAAATCGCACTTTGTCAGAAAGACAAGGAAAACAGGAAGTTGTCCTCTGTTTAGCTTGCACTTTGTCCAGAGTGCATTTGGTAAACAGGGTTTGTATGTATTTAAGTAATGATTGTCCAGGAGTGAAATTAAATCATTTTCACTTCTCCTTGCTCTGAGACACATGAATTGGAACGGTAATAAAAGAAAAATCTCATCAGCTAACCACTGGCCACCAAAGTCATTTGTCTGCTATTGATCCACAGTGTAATTTAATGGTGTGGAAAGCAGCTACAAGCAGTCTTTTGTTCCTTTCTCTGGATTAGTAAAGCCTTTGTATATACTTGGGAAGGGAGAAGAGAGGAAGAGACAGAAGGTTAAATTATTTCTCTATAATATTGAACACTAGACTTCCTACATCCCTTGAAGGAATAGAGTTTGCACTGGGAATGCAAGATGCTTCCATTCCTTGCTTTGTGCAAACGAGTCATTAGTCATGACTCAGTTCTCTAACTTACATTTCTTCTGGCTTATTTTCTCCCTTTTTGTATTGACTGAATATTTCATCCCAGTGGTAATGGATTACTATAAATTTTAGATCAGGACTAGCATAGAGGAGAGTGGAGGTGGATGAGAGTGGGAGATGAAGGACCTCATCAAAAGCTACTTTGAGATACATCATAGTAAGTATAAGATAAGGAATTCTGAGGAGGTGATTATTTTATTTATTTTTTTGCATTTTTATTTCCTTTTAAATTGATACCTCTTATTCATTATATAAAATTTCTGAAACTTTTCTCCTCGCTAGGACTTTGCTGAATCCAGGAATTAAAAAATAATATGCAAGAATTGCTCAGCAGTATCCCAAACACAGGCTACAATCCATTAACTCTGCTTATTGGTCCTTCAGGATCCTAGAAAAGAAGGCTCCTGTGTTAGAAAAATTCAGGAATATTGTTAAGACCAATCTAGAAAGTACTTCCTTGAAGAATAGAATAGAATAACAGAGTTGGAAGGGACCTTGGAGGTCTTCTAGTCCAACCCCCTGCTTAGGCAGGAAACCCTATACCACTTCAGAACAGAAGATGATTCGGAATACATATTTATGAAGCTAAGGTTACATCCAATGTTATTTGAGTGGACTTCCTCTGCCCACAATAAGATTTATTTAGATTTATTTTATTAGCAAATTTATATAGTCACCCATCCTACTTCCCTCTTTTCTGCTTTCCATATGAAGATTCAAGTCTTCTCTTATTCCAGAAAGGATATGGGGCTTGGATTGCACAGCCATTTTTAACTCTCTTGAGCATCCCTCTGGGTGCCCTTGCCTGCTGGGGGTAGTTGCTCAAAAGAGAGACCAATTGTGTTTGTTTCAAGAAATATTTAAGGTTGTACCAGCAGCAAAAGGAGGTTTATGTCAATTTATTAAGTCCTTTATAGTTAACTAAAAATCATTAGCTTTATAGCTTTAAGTCTTGGGGCACAAAAAAGACAGGAAGTGATTAATTCAACTACGCCTCTTTGAGGAATTTGTGCAATTCCCATGACATTTTGCTTTTGAGAATAAAAGGCATCCTGGCCTTAAAAATAGATTCATTAAAAACAATCCATGTAACCATTTTGGATCACATCTATCTGATTGGCATGGCAGTTTAGTGATGGTTGTTCTCGAAGCACTTAGTTTCCCTGCTAGGAAAACTCTAAATGCTCAAGTTCAACTAGGTACCCAGGAATGACTGCTTTTTAAAATCATCATCATCATCATCTTGAAAAATGTGTGTTATATTACAAGATTCCCCCAAAGGTAAGTTATGAAATTTATGCCTAGGGCTCAACATTTAGAGGTAGGGAATTAAAAACGAAATAGAGAGAGGAAAAATAATTAGCCTGTTTTACCACAGACAAATCTAACGGTCTGAGGTAAAAGTCTGTGTTACCAATCAAAGGCAATCTGCCTGCATAACAGGCAAGTGCAAACCCGAGCTAGTTGTAATTCACAGGAAAAGTATGGGTTAAATGTTGTGTAGATCCATGGGGGCCTCTGGGGTTGTGTGGTAGGGAGAGATCTTGCAGAACAAGTACAATCAGAAATAGAAAACTCTCACTGGATGTTTTAAGCAGCAGAGCATGGTGGAAACCTGTAGCTGGGGCAACTTGAATGACGCACAGGGAGTTTTGATTGAAAATGGGCTATGAATGGATACAATTAAGGCCCCATTTCAGTTTAAAGATGAACTGGCCATAGAGCAACAAATTGTGGAGCATTTATCCTGCTGAGCCATGTAATCAGTGAAGGCAGCTGTAATTGGGACTCTCCTTGGTTTTGCTTCTACTGGAGAGGAGGGTACACGATTCAATTTAATAAACAATTTGCCACATGGTTCACTCCTGCTGAGTGGCAAAGAGAAGCTTTCTCACATCATTTTCCCCCTTTTCTTCACATCTCTACAGTTTCCAAACCCAGTTACATACAGTGACTGAAGAAAGACAAAACTTGGGTTTTATTTGCCAGCAGGTTGTCATCACTCATAATTCCACCTGCTGCCCCTTGTTGTTAGTTCATCTCTGTGATTACTCTAGAACAAATGGCTCTGGCAAAACAATTATATTATACCTAGAAGTTTCTTCTTTAAATGTTGACACTCTATATTTATCATTTCTGGGGGTTTTGGATGAGACTTTTCTTGGTTTTCAGAAACTTACTCTAATTCACGGTGTCAGGGTTCCAAGTAACACCCCCAATGAAAGAAGACTCTGAGGCTTGAAGTTCCTCCATTTTATTAAAGATGTCATATTGGCACATCTGGGAAAACCCGAATTTGAAAGCTTCCAGGTTTTCCACACCGAAAGGAAAGTCCAAGCCCAGCACCCACATGTCCATCACATGTTCCAATCAAAGCACTATCCCAACTGGAGATGGCAACCAGTCACACCCCTCCAGGTGCAGGGCAAGCTGTCCTTGACTCTCTGAGAAAGGAATGTTATTGTTATGTTATGACTATATATCACCCCAGTTCCATAAAATCCCCCCCTCTCAGTTTCCCATAGCAGTACATGTAGCAGGTCTAAGGCCCAATGCAAAAGATGGCTTCCAGGCCTGATACACAGGTCTCTAAACACTTCATAAATCTCTTCGTGGAGTTTCAGAAAATTCATCAACTTCTAAACATTTATT
Organism: Masticophis lateralis; assembly: GCA_030761175.1. Lineage (NCBI taxonomy): Eukaryota > Metazoa > Chordata > Lepidosauria > Squamata > Colubridae > Masticophis > Masticophis lateralis. The sequence goes on along the minus strand of JAUDYJ010000001.1, from coordinate 151,291,815 downwards.
GTATGGAAATAATTTAATAAATATTATTTTAATAATAGTAATAGTAGGAGTCATGATCATCAACAATCCCTTGATAGTCCCATCAACTCTTGGGGGTTGATACTAGCCCAGTTGCTTGAAGCTTGTGCTATCTACAAAAGAAGAAAAGGCCTGCCAGTCAATTTAACTGGGGAAAGATTTGGGTAGCCTAGATCAAGAGTGTCAAACTCAAGGCCCAGGGGTTGGATCTAGCTGGTGGAGTGCTTAGATCTGGCCTGTAGGTTGCCCTAGAAACAGCAAAGGATTGGCCTGTGGTAACTCTGCCAGCAAAAATGGAGCTCCTTTTTGCTGGCAGAGGGTTGCAGGATGCCATTTTAGCTGAAAATGGAGCTCGGGAGCCCATTTTCACTGACAGAGCACTTGGACCACCACAGATGCTCCCAACACAAGTGATGTCGAGCTGGCCACACCCAGCCCAGCCCTCTGAGGTCAAACACAACCCTGAATGCGGCCCTCAATGAAATTGAGTTTAACATCCCTGACCTAGATGGTCTGTTTGTGATAATCTGGACTGAAATGTCCCCTAACCAGTTTCCTTTTAACCTCTAGCTATCTCTTGATCAGGAGGAATTGTAAAGGTAATTAGATTGTAAATTTAATTGAGTATTAGCTCAAGGTAAGCGTGGGAGGATATAATGGCCTAATTGCCATTGATTTTTCCATGGAATTTAGTTTCTCTGTGGCAGTTTTCAGCCTATTAGGGTGTCATACGTACATACAAACCATAAATTACTAAGGAGCATCTATGCAGCTAATGATACAGGAAGGCCTGTATGAAAGAAGCTAACAAGCAAAAAAGCTGCGAGAACCATCTCATTCAAGCTTATTGTAATAAGGGTGCTGAACAGTCTCCTGCTGAAAATGACTTTGGCCTGTTTTGATGGAAGCCTATGTGCATCCCTTGATGTATTCTGCTTATTATAAAGTCCTTACTGCATTTGATGCATTCCTGAAGCAAATTCTCTGCAGGAAAAATAATGCTGCTATCGTGAATCACAATGATTTTATGATCATCTGTGTTTTTTTAAAGAGGCCAACATCTGTTCTGCCTCTAAATCGAAGCCACAAAAAATCCTCACACACATTTTGGGTTTTATCACTAGCCAACAAAGCAAAGCATCACTTTTTTTTCCTTACCAGTGTTTCACTTATAAGATGAACTGAATCGAAGTCTAGTAGAAGCATCTTGTCAAAGATGTTGCATCTGGATAGGATAAAACTTTTCCCATCTCAACTGATAACGTTCTCCTGGCATGTTCTTGAATCATAAAGGCTGATGGGCCTTTAATGGGTAACCTGTAGTTTATTAAATTATGCATATTTATAGCTTTTATGAAACATGACATTCAAGGAGGCTAACAATAAGTAGATGGTGATGATGATGATGAGATAAAACATTAATTCAGCAAATGAAATGCCTTCTAAAAAAAGAGAACTTTCACGTCGCTGGGGGAAAGCCAAACAGAGAAGATGAAAGATGGACCTACCTTAATAAACTGTTCCACAGAAAAAAAAAGCTCTTTTTCTTATTTATAGCTAACCTTTATCAGCAGTGCATTGGTTAGTTTAATTAAGGTAAGTCTATTAATATTGTGAGAGAATCAGGAATCAAGAATGAATGACTTGTAGGCACTACCATCTTCAGCCCCGATTCTGCATAGGTTTTCATCCATCTTTTCAGTTCTTCACTGAACTATGCATCTTGCTCTAATTGGTTCCCTCTGTAAACCACTAATGCAAGCTCGGTCCTCTTACCACCTTTGCATATGTGTCACTGCTCTGTTGCAATGACAACAGAGTGGAGGAAGGAAGGAAGGAAGGAAGGAAGGAAGGAAGGAAGGAAGGAAGGAAGGAAGGAAGGAAGGATTTCTGTTTCCTGGCAACTTTAGCAGATATTCCAGGATTAAAACAATAGCGAGGACTGTGGCTAGAGCTTGATAGTGTTTAACTATTAGCATCTTGGATTTTAACAAATGTATATAGTGTCTGGTGGACTAGTCTTGATTCCATCTGCACTAGGAAATGGAAAAATCTGAGAGAAAACCTTTTTCGTATTTGGGAGTTTAAAATCCCCAACCTCATCAATGGGGCTCAGCAGTTAAGACACCAGACTTAACAGCTGGAAAGCTGGCAGCCCAGGTTCAAAACTTGAGTTCCATGTGATGGGGTAAGCTCCTGCCCTTGCCCCAGTTCCTGCCAACCTAGCAGTTCAAAAGCATGCAAATGCGAGTAGATAAATAGGTACCATCCGTGATGCCTGCTGGCCACATGACTGCAGAAATGTGTTTGGACAGCACTGGCTCAATGGCTTTGAAACAGAGATAAGCGCAATGACTTCTAGAGTAAAATCTGCAGGGACTTCTTTACTTTATTTCATCAATAGAAAGTTAATATTTATCTAAATTAGGAAGCTCTTTCATATGTTATTTTTAATCCCCTATCTCCAGTCTTTAAGTGAGTTTGGAGGGCACATCAGCAACAGAGGTAGCTGCTAGGATTGCTGCAACAATATTCATTACTTCTGTATAAGCTAAAATCTTCACAGTATAATTCATACTCACCTTGTCAGTAGCCTGGATTACTGCAGGTACATAACTGCAGAACTGTAGTTTGTGCAAATGCACTGGACCGCTCTAACCATGCACATTGATTTTGCAGCTGCAACGTAAGTTTCTGATAGGGTTTCTGGTACAATTCAAAGTGCTCATTTGAACACAGGTCTTCATACCTTGACTGTCAAATATCTCAAGAACTATCTGAGAAATGATCCATTCCATATTCTTGTCCCACGAATCTTCCACTCAGTTAAGAGCTTGGGGAGCAGAAGCAATATCTTTCTATTACAGCCCCTGTCCCTTTGGAATAGCTGCCCCTTCCCCTCAGTGCTTCATAACACATGTCCCAATGTCCTTTCAGGAAGACTGTACAATAGGGTAGTGTAGAAAGCCTTTGATGCAATTGCACAGTCTTTTTTATTATTGTTATGAGAATCAATGGGAATCAATCAGGACAACGCTAGATAAAAATATTGCAAACGAACAGGAAAGAAATATGACAGCCTCCTCCCCCCCACCCCGGTCTTTTTTCTGTGGTACAGTTTATTAAGGTAAGTCCATCTTTCAGCCTCTCTGTTTGGCTTTCCCCCAGTGAAATGAAAGTTTCCTTTTTTAGAAGGCATTTCACCTGCTGAATTAAGTTTTATATCATCATCATCATCATCATCATCATCATCACCACCACCACCACCATCATCACCTACTTGTTGTTGGGCTCCTTAAATGACATATTTCATAAACATTACAAATATAAATGTAAACTGTTCCAAATTTGATTGCAGAAAATACGACTTCAGCAAAACAGTGGTCAATGCCTGGAATGCTCTACCTGACTCCATTGTTACTTCCTCAACCCCCCACAGCTTCAACCTTTAACTGTCTACCATGGACCTCACACCATTCCTAAGAGGTCTGTAAGGGGATGTGCATAAGCGTGCCAGGTTGCCTACCATCCCTGTCCTACTTTCCCCGTTTATTTATACTTATTTCATGTGCTCATGTCTATGTTACCTGTTATCTCGTACATCTCGACTTGTCTTGTCCCGGTCCGTGCAGCATCACAAAAAACCAGCAGATGAGCATGAGTTTGCAGACTGTCCTACACGGTTTAATCAGCAGCACAGCCAAAAGCACAGCATAAATCAGATTACAGGGTTAAAGTCAGCGCTGCGCACTGTCGCCACGCAGCGCTATTTATCCTTAATCCACAAACCACCATCCGGTACTTTTCACTACCCCCCCCATCAGCTGCTCAGCAGATTCATATTTCCCGCTTTGCTTGTGTTGCTGATGATGTCATCAAACGGTGCTGTTCAGGAGAGTGGCCAGAAGCTTTGCTGATGGTGTTAGCAGCTGTCGGTTGCCGTTTGAAGTCTTGTAAATGCTTCTCCATTCCCCCGGTTACTATTGGGGAGATCGACTATGAAATCCATAGCGACCTCTTCCCACGGTTTACTGAGATTAGCCACTGTCTGTAACAAGCCTATGGGCTTTCCTGACCATGGTTTAGCTGCTGCACATGTCGGACACCCCTTCATGTACTCTTCAATGTCTCCACACATCCGTGGCCACCAAAATTGCCTTCTAACAAGGTGGAGTGTTTTCAGGAATCCAAAATGCCCTGCTGACTTGGTGTTGTGACACCTCCTCAATATAGCAGTCTGGAGACTTTCAGGGATATACATCTTATCCAGGCCAACCCTTCCTTATGGGTCACCAGAGTCTGGTTTTGTATCAGCCAATGATCGTTCCATACAAATCGGCCTGGAAGGGAATGTCTGGTTTGGTAACCGCTAACACTTTGTGGGCCAGTGGAGTGGATGGTATGAGGGCTTCTACTACTTCCTCTCGTTTGCTGTTGTATTGGGGCATATGAGACAAAGCATCCACTAGGAAGTTTGTCCCAGCTGGGACATATTTCAGACGAAATGAGAACCGTTGGAAGTACTGGGCCTACTCTACCTGTTTAGGAGACAATCATCTTGGTGTTTGCAGTGCTTCCAGGTTCTTATGATCTGTCCACACCTCAAATGGATGTGGTGCTCCTTCAAGAAGGTGTTGCCACATCATCAATGCCCAACGGACAGCAAATGCCTTCTTCTCCCAGATTGCTCAACCCCGTTCCGTGGGGGTCAACTTCCGGGAGATATAGGCGCAGGGTTGTAATTGGTCCTGCTCATTCTTTTGGAGAAGTACTGCCCCCACAGCCACATCACTAGTGTCCACCTGTACTATAAACTCTCATGTTGAGTCTGGATGTTTGAGGACCAGTTCTTGGGAAAAGAGTGTTCATGGAACTGGCATGGGGCACTCAACTGCCCAGTGCCCAATCTGGTTACACCGAAAGCATCAAAACAATGGCCTTCGAGCTTGTTCAGTAGGCTCCGGGGTAACACTCGTCTCTCTAGGGACCTGGGCCCGTTCTACTGGTCTTTTCAGCTGTCCCAAGGTCCCTTCACTCCATAATCGGAACTCCCTTAGCCCCATAATCAGAACTCCCTTAGCCCCCCCCCCCAGGAGAGTGGCCGGAAGCTTTGCTGATGGTGTTAGCAGCCATCGGTTGCTGTTTGAAGTCTCGTAAATGCTGTCCACTGCCTGGACCATTCCCCTCCACCATCCCATGCGTCCAGGTGGATGTCTCCGATGGCTTCGGATTCTCCAGCCCTCCCAGGTATGGCGAATCCCAGCCGGGGCTCGACAGGACATGTTTGACAAACTAAATAAATAAAATAAAATAAAATAAATATGTAAATTTTAATAAACTACAGATTACCCATTAAAGGACCATTAGCCTTTTATCTATGCTTTTTCCTCAAAGAGTTCCCAACTTTTAGTAGCTAGCTTTTAGTCTTGCCAAGACTTGAAGCTAGTTTAAGTCATTGGCTTCTTTCTCAGGTTGTGAGTGAGAGATAAGAGAACCCATGGGTTACATTGTTTTTTGTCTGTTATTAACCTTGTCCTTATGCTTATCAAACTTCACAATGAGCTTCTAGGCACTAGTTTGTCTGGGAGGTTTTCAACTTATGTCAGACAGAGGTTTCACCCTTCCATCCAGGATCAGTATTTGGACTTTAAGCACTTCCTTTTGCTTTCAGATTCCATCACTTTGGTTGTAAGGTCAGAAACTTTAGAATCTGTATGGATTTTTCCATAGTTTTTAAAAGTCAGTGGAAAAGTCAGTAGCTGTGAACTGAAGCGAGAAGAACAGGATTGAAATTTCTCATTGCGATCATGTTCATTTGGCAAGTTATCATGATGATTACAGAAAAATCAAAACTGCTTTCACAGTTTTGAGTTCTGCTGCAGAGCTTTGATGTGTATTATCTAACTGTGCTTGCACTAAAATGTATATCTAAAGGGTTTGGTACAGTGGTGAAATCATTTTTTTTACTACCAGTTCTGTGGGCGTGGCTTGATGGTTGTGGTGTGGCTTGGTGGGCATGGCTTGGTGGGCAGAGCAGGGGAAAGATACCGCAAAATCTCCATTCCCACACCACTCCAGGGTGTTGTGGTCCGCCAGCAGACTGCGGAGTTGGCAGCGGAGTCAGACAGCAATGAGGCTGAGGAAGAACATGAGCCAGTCCTGGAGACTGTGGAAAACCCGGATGAGGGCTCTGCATCGGAGGCAGAGATGAGGTCAGGGCCATCGGGGAATGATGCGCGGACTTCGGAGGCTGACAGTAGAGAGGCAGAGGAACAGGAGGAGCCTGTTCCTAGTGCACATATGAGAAGAGCTGCCAGAAGGCAGGAGCAGCTAAAGCAGAGAGGACGACTCAGGAGTAGGGCCAAGAGATGATTGGCCCCTCCAATAAGGCTTAAAAGACCAGCAACGGCTCTTGGCCTCTTTGCCAGAAAACAACCGTTGAGAGATTTGCTTTGTGTTTGGATGTATTTCTTTCTTGTCAGCATCTTCTGTTCTTGAACGGTTGCCAAGAAAAGCCTTTGGCTGTTTGCCTAATTATCCCAAGGTCAGAGATAAACTGAAGAATGGTGTTTTGAGAACTTTGCTTTCATTTAATTGGGAATACACTGAGAATGAGTTAATTCTCAGCTGTTTTAATAAAATCTGTTTGTTTTTTGGAACTTTTTTGTATTTAATACTAACTACGTGGGCCTGGGTCACAACACAGGGGAAGGTTACTGCAAAATCCCCATTCCCTCCCCAATCCTGGGGGAAGGATATTGCAAAATCTCCATTCCCATCCCACTCTGGGGCCAGCCAGAGGTGGCATTTGCCAGTTCTCCAAACTGCTCAAAATTTCCGCTACCAGTTCTCCAAAACCTGTCAGAACCTGCTGGATTTCATCCCTGGTTTGGTAGTCTACAATTACCAGATTGGGACTGCAGGGATCCCTTTGACTACTGCATGGTGGCAAAGAGATGCAAAAACTCTCTATTTGCTGCCATCTAATGGTTGTCCAGATTCCAGCTCTGGACAACCAGCTGCTCCAGGAATTCCTGTAATTCATAAAATTCAGTTTCACATGTTCACCATGATGCTCAAATGTCTATGCTGTATGGAAGATATGTTGAATATGCAATAAAATAGGACAGCAGGTTATAGCTTTTTCTCAAAGCTTCACTAAAACACATACACACCCATAAACACACACACACACACACACACGTGTGTGTGTATTTGTAAGCTAACACACACACACACACACACACGTGTGTGTGTGTATTTGTAAGCTAACACACACACACACACACACACACACACACACACACATTAATGTGTGTGTTTGTCAGTGTGCAACCTAATCTTTTAATTCCTAAGAATAAAGATCTGGTCAAAGAAATGTTCTAGCAGCTGCAAAAGAAAGAAACTGAAGAAAATAAAAAACCAAAGCTGTCATTTTATACATAAATATTTGGGAATAAACCTCATGGAATATACTGGAGCAGCTGATTAAGCATGCATAAGATTATGCTGCAGATTACTTGACTATTAGACATATTTAGGTCTTTTTATGTACATGTGTTTCACATAGCTTTAAATTATAGATGTCAGGCAGTAGAAATAAGGGATTTAAGAATCAGTATTTGGCTGAGGGGGGCTGTTATTCAAATACATGGGGCTTATTTCTGAGTTGATACTTAGAGGTCTCCATTTTAAACCAGATTTTCTGATGTCTTTGGACCACAAATCCTATCACTTCAAGAAGGATTGGCATGTTTTGGATGGGGGGTGGGTGTCGAGAAATGAAGTCTCCTTCTTGGAGGACGTCCAGTTTGTATAAACGTTTCCATAATAGCTTACTTTCCATGCCATCAATCATTTTAACAATAATAGTTCTGCTTAAATATTCTTTTGTGAGTTTGTGTTTAATCTCGAATTCTAGGCAGTTGGAGGAGACACAGCTGCAGCAAAATGCTCTCTTTGGGAAATTATTTCCAGCTCCCTGTTAGCAGCCACAGCGAGATGTCCTTCCTCTCTGATTTTGTCAATAACTCAAGGACCTTCAGAGCCAATTGAAAAGAATTGCCTCATATTATTTCCCCAACCTTTTTCTTTCTTTTTTTTACTCTGACTTTGTTCCTCTGTGATCTGGAGGTTAAAACTGATTTTTAGCTGTAAGAAAGAAATGGGCCATTTCAGGCCTAGTAAAATCTCTGAAAAGTTAAGTTCGCCAGAACACAGCAATGGACCACACAATTTAAGATCTAGAATCAGTTTGAAAACTGAAACATCTGCCTAAATCAGGCATGTCCAAAGTCTGGCCCGGGGGCCAATTGCGGCCCGTGTTCAAATTTCAAGCGGCCTGCAGCCTCTTCTCCCCGCCAGTTCAGCCTGTCACTCATCCCCATTGGCCAGTGTTTTTCCCTTCACCACACAGCGGTTTCCGCAGCTGTCCCCTGCTGCCTCCTGATCCACAGCCATCCTGCCCTGCAGAGCATCTCAGTCATATTTTTCACCAGAAGATGGTAGTAGACCTGAGTCAGCACTCTTACCGTGAGACTGTTGTGCGTTTGTGTGGCCATTTCTAAAATGGCGACTGTAACTAAAAAAAGGAAAGTTGACAGCGAGGGCCACCACTTCCAGGACAAGTCACTCATGCCCTTGTCACATCCTGTCTGGATTACTGTAACAGTCTCTACATGTGGCTCCCCTTGAAGAGCACTCGGAGGCTCCAACTGGTGCAGAATGCGGCTGCGCGGGTGGTTATGGGAATGACACGACGCTCCCATGTGACACCTCTCCTGAGCGAGCTGCACTGGCTCCCGGTGGTCTTTTGGGTGTGATTCAAGGTGCTGGTTACCATCTTCAAAGCGTTCCATGGCTTAGGACCCGGATGCCTATGGGATCGCATTCTGCCACCGATGGCCTCCCACCAACCAATACGCTCCCACAGAGAGGGACTCCTCAGGGTGCCGTTGGTCAAACAATGTCGACTGGCGACCCCCAGGGGGAGAGCCTTCTCTGTGGGGGCACCCGCCCTCTGGAGGGAATTGCGATATGTATGATTCCTGACCTGTGTACCTTTTGTCGTGCCCTTAAGATTCTACTCTTCCAACAGGCTGGACTGGCTTAATAAGAATTTGGACTGGGTGTTTTAATTTTTGGGTTTTAAACTGTGGGGTCAAAGATTTAATTTGTTTTAAATTGCTTTTAAATTATGTATTCCATGTTGTTTTATTCTGGCTGTACACTGCCCTGAGTCCTTCGGGAAAAGGGCGGTGTAAAAATTTAAGAAAGAAAGAAAGAAAGAAAGAAAGAAAGAAAGAAAGAAAGAAAGAAAGAAAGAAAGAAAGAAAGAAAGAAAGAAAGAATTGGAATATTTTTTCACTGAAATATGAAACAACTGTGTGTGCCTAATTTGCCAAGAGACTGTGGCTGTTTTCAAGGAATTCAATATCAAGAGGAACTACCAGACGAAACATGCTAACTACAAGAAGCTAACTGGGAATGAACGTGGCGAAAAATGGAAAGAACTGGAAGCTGCTTTAATGGCACATGGTTAATTGTTCAAAGAATGTCAGTCTGAATAGTCGGTCCCCACACATTTTCACCTCACCAAATCTCACCCTCCTTGCAAAATGTTTGGACACCCCTGACCTAAATGGTGACCCAACAGAAATGATTTGCTTCCCAAGTCAAATCTCTATACCTAGGTCATTTTTCCTGATACAGGATTTTGCCTTAATCCCCTAATCCAATTCTTAATTATCACAATGGTTAAATAGGCTACAGTATATATTTGTAACTAGTCCTGTCTCTAACAGGTGCCTTTCTCTCTTGATAACATCTCTCTTTTTTTTATGAATGTTCCCTTTCTTATTGTCATTCCAGGAACAAACTTCAGTATGTATATAAGCCTATAAAAAGCCTGTGATGGATTTCATATATTAACGGTGGAGATCCAGGATTTCCTTTCCTTTCATGAAGCCTTAACAAATGCTAAACATTTAACGTGAGAGCTGATTAATTGATGGATTTGTATAGCACTTACTCCAAAGATTCAAGGTGGTTTACATTTCGAAGCAATAAAATTTGAATGAAACAATTCAACACAAAAATACAAATTTCATGAAACCAGTTCCTTATCCTCCTGCCTCTAATTTTGTGTGTGTGTGTGTGTGTGTGTGTGTGTAGTGCATTCAGAAAGCATTCAGATCCCATTCACTTTTGTCAATTTTGTTATGCTGAACCCTGATTCTACAGTTGCTGAAATTCATTTTTTTCTCATTAATCTGCATTCACTACCCCATAATGACAAAGTGAAAACAGAATTTTAGAAATGTCTGTAAATTTATTAAAGAGAAAAAAACTGAAACATCACATTGGCATACGTATTCAGACTCTTTGCAACAACATGTGAAATTAAGTTCTGGTGTTTCCCATTTCTCCTGATCATTGCTGACAAGTTTCTACATCTTGAAGGCACTTGACCTGTGATAAATTAAATTGATTGAACATGATTTGGAAAGGCACACATCTCTCTAAAGAAGGCATCAGAGTTGACAATGCATACTGTAGCAGAGCAAAAGCCATGAGGTCTAAGAAACTGCCTGCAGAGCTCAGAGACAGGATTATTGCAAGGCACAGTATCTGGGGAAAGCTACAATACCATTTCTGCTGCACTGAAGGTTCCTAAGAGCACAGTGGCCTCCATAATTCTCAAATGGAAGAAGTTTGAACCAGGACTCTTCCAAGAGCTGGTTGCCTAGTCAAACTGAGCAATTGAGGGAGAAGGACCTTAGTAAGAGAGATGACAAGAACCTGATGATCACTCTGACTGAGCTCCAGAGTTTCTATGTGCAGATAGGACAGAGTTCCAGAAGGACAACCATCACTGTAGCCCTCCACCAATCTGGGCTTTATGGCAGAGTGGCTAGATGGAAGCCTGTCCACAGTGGATTAATCCTGCTCACTACTGAAAAAATAATCCGAATGAAATCTTTTTACTCTTGATCTGAGTCAATATGGTAATATGAAATTTTGAAGTGATACCTTATTTATGGAAATTTAAAGCCTGTAAAATCTAGCCATGTGCAAAGGAGAGATTGCTGCAACAATTTTTAAGTGTCATCTCCCCTTCTGAGATAACTTGGTTAGATTATCAATATTAAAAAATGTATTGGTAAACTTGATCCTCTGCTTTAATCATTCGGCTTTCCATTACAAAATTGCTAGCCAAGATAAGATCAGTGATGATATAATGTTAGAGGGATAGAGAAATTTATTTCCAGGACTGCTGAAATTACAACCCATAAGGGATTATCCAAGTGTCAATGAACAATGTAGTAGTATCTCACAAAACACCTTCACATCTGCATAAATAGATATTTAAAAAAATAACAAGTGATGTGTTTGTGATTTAGATCCAGATCACAGCACTGAAGGGAAGTTATTAATGATGTGGCTGTGATTCTGATGAAAATCCTGTCCAGCTTGCTGTTTACCACAGGTGAGAAATTGTTATTAGTTACCAATATTAATAACTTGCCCCCAGGGACAAATGACATCTTACAGCATTGGGATAAGATAGGAAGATTGATAGCTTGGTTGCTAAGTAATTATACTCATCTTTCAAAATTCTTCCATGAGTAGGAATGGTTGAAATATATTACTTTTCTATATGCTCCTTGTTTCCACTTTTGACATTCTGTCTAGAATTGGACCTTTTGCATAATAGTAAGTTAACCTATTTTACTCTGAATATTTCTAGCATATAGTGCTTAACTATATTTTACATATATACATTTGTATATTTATGCTGTGGACATTTATTTCTAATAGATATCTTAATGAACTAAATACATGGGATATATATATGTACCACATGGATATCAATTTAAGGCTATAAACACTGCAGCTTAAGCTCAATAATGTATATTATTCCATATCATCACCAATACTGAACTCATATTGGGTAACATTACAACCCAATCTAGACTGTGTTGTTTCTCTGTGCCATATAATATACAGTATGTGAGTATATGCATAATTTTGTATTCTCTCTCTCTCTCTCTCTCTCTCTCTCTTATCATGTTTATGTAGTATATATTGGAGGTGGTGACCCTTTGAGAGCTGTATGCAACGAAATTTCATTTTAATGTATGCCGATTAGTATACATTCAAAGTAACAATAAAATTATTGTAAGTCTAAGTCTAACCCACTATTGTACGCTACTTAATTATGAATAAACTTTTGTAAAACATATCCATATATGTGATTTTGCTGGGGAGTATTCTCTCTCTTTCTCTTTGAGGTCTCTCTTTTTGTGTGTTTCACTCAAACCTTCCTTGGGTGATGTTGCCTGCAGATCAACTAGATCTCTGAAAATGCTGAAGGAATTAGAACACCTATGAAATAAATTCTTTTTCATCTTTTTTTTTTTTTTTTTGAGTAGCATCAATTCCTCTGATCCTATAGCAGCCTGTCCTCCAGCAAGCCATGAACAGGTTCTGTCTTCCAAAATGTGTAATTGGCTGTGATCTCTTTCATTAAAATGTTATAATGGGTTGTGGGGGGATAGAATAACTTACCTTGGGATGTATTGCAATGGATTGTGATCTTCACTGTCAAAAATATTATTAAGCCCACACAAAAACAGGATGGAATAAAATATATAAACTACCTAGAGAATTGGATAAAGTACAACAGAAGAAAAATGCCAGTAGAGTTCCCTTTCACCCTGGAGGAAATCAGATATTTAAAAAGCCCATTAAACTATGCTCTAGTTAATCAACTCTGTTCCTTGCCAAAGGCTATGATCAATGCCAGGTAATTCTAATGCATCCAGTGAAATGCCCCTCCCCAGCACTAAGAAGCATATGGGGTCTCAGGTGAGGAATATGTATGTGCAGATGAAATCCCCGGCCAGCTTAATGCACTGAAATTCAGCCTTCCTTTGCACATTTACTCTCATTTTCAAGGAGCGAAATTAATCAGATCCAATTATGGAAATAAATTATTGACACAGCAGATGTTATTGAAGATTAAAAAGTATCGACAAACAGCTTATTCAATAAGATGGGTACGCTTTTGGGGAAGAAAGGAGCCTTCCAATATCATGTAGGTAGAATTTTGCAACAGGATTTGCTCTTTTTTCCCCCTTCCTTGCTAACAACTGCATGTTTCTGAATTTGGTGGCATCAAGGAAGGTGGAGCCCTTTCTATGGGAAGGAGTTCTTCCATCACTGGAAGAAGACAATAAAATGCAATGCACAGTTTATAAAATGTAATTTCCACTTCTCTAAACTGAAGGTGAAATGTGCCTTCTTCTCCTCTGCTCTTTTATGCTCTCTGTCCTTTCTACGAATGTCTGTGCATTAATCATATAAACAAGTTGAAAACAAGGCACCTCAACCTTGGAGTACTCATCTCAAACAATCTAAGCCCCAGAGCTCACTTTAACAGCATTGTCAAAAAGGCATTAAGAGTTGTAAACCTAATTTTGCGAAGCTTCTTCTCCGGTAATATTGTACTACAAACTAGAGCATACAAAACCTTTGCTAGACCAATTCTCAAATACAGCTCATCTGCCTGGAACCCGCACTGCATATCAGACATTAATACAATTAAGCAAGCCCAGAAGTATTTCACGAGAAGAGCACTCCACTCATCTGCTCACAACAGAATACCTTATGCCACCAGGCTTGAAATTTTGGGCTTGGACAACCTAGAACTACGTCGCCCATGGTCTGACCTAAGCGTAGTACACAAATTTATCCACTACAACATCCTATCTGTCAATGACTACTTCAGCTTCATCCACAACAATACATGAGCACACAATAGATACAAACTTAAGGAAAACTGCTCCAAACTCAATTGCAGAAAATATGACTTCAGCAACAGAGTGGTCAATGCCTGGAATGCACTACAATTCTCAAACATTCTCAAACCCCCAAAACTTTAACCTTAGACTGTCTACTGTGGATCTTACCCCATTCCTAAGAGGTCTGTAAGGGGTGTGCATAAGCATAGCAGCGTGCCTACTATCGCTGTCCTACTGTCCCCATTTATTCGTACCCAATTCCTGTGTTCATATCAGTGATGGGATTCAGCCAGTTTGTACCACTTCGGGAGAACCAGTTGTTAACTTTCTGAGCAGTTTGGCAAACTGGTTGTTGGAAGAAATCATTAGGGCAGAGAACCGGTTGTTAAATTACTTGAATCCCACCACTGATTCATATCCATGTTTATTCTTATACCTGTTATCTCGTACATGTTTGACAAATTAAATCAATCAATCAAATAAATAAATATAAAAGCCATGCTCCTTCTTCTTCTTCTTCTTCCATCTGAAAGGGCGAAGATCTTAAATCCAATGAGAAAAATGCAAATGTCATCTGCCTCTGATGGCAGTTAATCCCTAATACAGGACTGCCAAAAAGCAGTCCTGTAAATCAAGTAAATATTTAGAAAAGGAATGCCTGTTATAAAGTGCAGATGAGTAATGAGTGAAACTTTTCTGAGCTCTGGCGATAAACCTTTGGGAACGATCGAGACTTTTGTTGTTGTTGTTGTTTGATTGTTTAATGCTGTCTGAAAGCTCAGCCAAATTGGGCACAAGAGAAACCTTTTGCACCCCGCTGCTATCACAAGTTTTTTCTGCTGCTGCTGCTTTCTACTTTTCCCCATTTCTCAAACTTGTCATGAGAGCAGAGGGCAAAAAGGAAAGCACTGAAAGACTTCCAGTGACATTATAAAAGTCTTAAAAAATATTAAGCCATTTGCTGTTGTCCCCCCCCCCCCCTCCATCCTCTTAGAGTTAGCAAGAAGAATAAGACTATAAAGGACAAACTTCTGTCTCAGTAGTGGGTTTCACTTACCTTCACTATTGGTTCGAAACTGTGAGTGCGCAGAGCGTCCGTGATGACATCTGGGCAGGTGAGCAGAGTCTCCCGCTGCTGCCGCTACCAGTTTGCCAGAACCGAGGCGAACTGGTAGAATCTCACCAATGCTCTGTCTCCTTTGTGGCATGAAAGAGAACTTTTCTCATAAGAAGACATAGCCTCAGATTCAATCCCTCTCAAATTTAGGAGGGTAAGGGGTGGGCGGCTGATGAAATATGTACCAAGACATTGTGATGATGAAAATTCTGCTCCTTATATACTTGCATGTAACACATCACAATGCAACTATGCAAATATACTCACAAAGGTCACTTTGGCTTCACAACTCATGCCAAAACTTTCATCAATCTTTATGACATCACCGTGGCTGGGCTTTCTTAGGGCCACTATATCTGGGGTTCTGAAAGCCTGCTAAGTAGCAGTGAAGAGATCAGTACCCTCATTCTTGGCTCCCATCTAGTGATTATCCAGATTTTTTGCAGCCCATGGGATAGTCATATTTTTCCTCTCTCAGGAGTGAGGAGACATCAAAACAGAGCCTGAAAGAACCCTCAGTAAGAAGTAACCGTAACTAATTTTGTTCTTTGTCTTTTTCTCAGAGCAGCATTATTGGAACGTGGGGGGAAGAGGGCTGTCATGTATTTTTTTTAATGGTCGTTTTTACTCCCAGCTGTCTTGTTTTGATTTGGTCTAAGTTTTAAATTGTTTTAATTTAGTATTATATTTGTAAACCACCCAGAGTCCGCTGGAGTGAGCAGCTATATAATAAATGTAATGAAAGAAAGGAAGGATATGTGAAGCCCACTCTTTACTCGCAGATGATTCAAAGCTGTAGTAGATCTTGTGGGCAAAATGATTCCCAGTTACTTTCTCCCCCCACACCTCCCTCCTGCCTGAGAAACATACGACAGCATGTGGGCAAAGAAGCAGAGAAAGCTTTGAGGAGCAAAGTTGGATTTAGGTTTCTGCTTGTACAGATCCTTGTGTTAGAGCAAGGGTATCAAACACAAGATCGGATCCGGCCCGTGGGGCCATCCTGGAAAATGTAAGGGACCAGCCCATGTGACTTAAGCCTGATCTACCCAATGCGAAGAGGAAACATTGGGCCAGTGTGGCTTCGGCCCAGTCTACAAAGAAGAAACATGCCAGCAGTTTGGGGAGTGGTGTCAAGCTGGTCACGCTCACCTGGTTGGCTACATCCACCCAGTCAGCCACCCCTGCCTGGCCCCCGGAAGTCAACCGCTGCCCTGATGTGGCCCTCAATGAAATTTAGTTTGACACCCTTTTGCTAGAGAGAAAGGAGGTTAGAACACCAACAATGGCAGCAAGCCAGAGCCAGAGCTTGCAGGTTTGTATTAAAGCAGCCCAGCCATTCTCCAACATTTCAGATCAAGAAAACTTCCACTTTCCTCATGGAATGACAACTTAGTAGAGGATGAAAAGGACCCTATTGTCCTAGCCAGCCTCTTTCCTTCAGGCATGAGATTATTTTACTATGACCCTCAGATCTGAAGCGGGACAGGCCTAAAATTATCCTTACTTGCGCCCATATTCGAGTAGCTCTTCTTCTCGCAATATAAAAAGGCACTCCAAAATGTCTAAAATATTTTAGGCTTTGTCAGACATTTATCTTGTAGGGAATGGTGGCAATTGCTATGACTTAAAGCCAAGGTAATAGAGGCAGGATAAGGATCAACAGAAGGGGAGAGTTATGTTGTGGATAGAATTCTTTGCTGATTCAGACATGGCTAAAAAGTCTTTTATGACCAAAATATATATATATTTTTTATTTTTTTACAAAAAAGTATTTTTATTTACTTACTTTACTCTATTTACTTTTTAACTTACTTATAATAATTATTATTTTTTTTACTTATAGTAAAGCTAGCCTGCTATAATACAGAGCAAAGCTGAAAGGGAAGACCGGACATAACTACAAGGTGTTGCAAGCCCTCCCAGAATAATACAGAGAAACTAGAAGTTATTACTGGGTGGAACAAGCAGCTGTCACTGACATCCCTTCTCACAAGTGCCCCTCCAAAACAGATGAAGAAGGAATGAGGCATGGATTAGGACAGGGGTCCCCAACCTTGGCAACTTTAAGCTTGGAGGACTTCAATACCCAGAATTCCCCAGTCAGCAAAGTTGAAGTCCACCAAGCTTAAAGTTGTGAAGATTGGAGACCACTGCATTAGGATATGGACAGAGGGGTGGAAAGTTCATGCAAGTGTTGCCTTGCACACCAGTATCAGAGACCTCATCTTGTATGTGGGCCTAAAGAGAGAGGGAGAAGGAGGGATGCAGTGACTCATAGGTGCAGGAACTCTAGAATCAGAAAGAGGGAAGCTGGAATCAGACTGAGTGTGGGAGGAGAGAAAGAGGATTGCAATTGTTCATGCAGGTGTTGGCAATAAGCCACTCCAGGTATCAACAGCCTTTAGGGAAAAGGAACAATTGAGAAGGACTGACTCAGAAGCAGCCTATGACAGGAAAGTTCAACGAGTAAAGCTGCAGGAGCCATATAAACGAAACCTGAAAGCAGTAAAACTAAGAAGAAAAGCTGAAACTAAGTGCAACAATAAGTGGGTTTAGAATCAGATTCTAATTAAGGAAGCAAATATTAGAGGAAAACAAATGAAACCTATGGAATTAATTATTCAAAGCAATTAAAGGCTTCACACTGTCCTTCCCCCACATTTTATTGCCTGGATTTTTTTGTTTTGTTTTGTTTTGTTTCGTCTACACCACTGTGCTTCGTGAAGAGAGGAATTCAAATGCCATCTTTGGGGTTTTTTTTTTAAATGCAAGCATTCCCAGGTTTGTCATTTTCTGTATCCATGGGATAGAAAGGTGGAAAGTCAGGGAGGAGAATCTGGAAAAAACCAAATGAGAAAAATTATCCAGATAGAGAATTCCAAAGCATGAAGGATGGGTTTGAATTCTTGCATTGTGCCCTGTGTATTGTGCAGTTGCACTTTGCTACTTTTTTTTTCCAGTCAGGCCTTCCTCTTTGCTCTAGGTTTAGGTCAGGGGTCAGCAACCTGCAGCTCTGGAGCTGCATGCGGCTCTTTCACCCCTCTGTTGTGGCTCCCTGTCACTCAAAATATATGTAACAACCGCCAATGTGCGACACCCACCGGCACGCGATTTATTGAGTTTTTCAATCCCCGGTAAGCCAACCATGGATAAATCCAAAAAAAGAAAAGTTTCAGAAGAAAACAATGTTTAATTCAACTACAGATGCTAGTTTTTTGGCCGCTCAATAAATAATCAGGCACGGGAAGGGTAATTGTGGCTCTCGGTGTTTTTTTTTTTCTGTGGGAAACAGGTCCAAATGGCTCTTTGAGTGTTTAAGGTTGCAGACCCCTGGTTTAGGATGACAACCTGGTTTTTGTCATGTCAGGATGTGCCCTCACAAGACTAGCACACAGACCAAGGGACTACAGCATTACTGTGTTCACTTTTGGTCTTAATAAGAAGTCTGTGGCATTGAAGATTGCTTTGAGTGAGTTTTCTTTGAACAGAAGGCTTCCGTGCTTCCAGAAAGGTACCACATTAAAATAAATCAAATTTAGATTTCACTCAGGTTTTTCAATGAACAGCCATTAATACTATTATTTTTTCCCCTTCAAGTCAGCCTTGATTCTTTTAGTGCTTCCCTGGACTAGTCCCAGCTGTTTTTTGGCAGTTTCTTTTGGAAGTAGCTTTCTAGTGTCTTCTTCCTAAGGCTGGGAAAAGTGAGTGATTCAAAGTAGGCTAGATGGTTTGTTTCTGGGAGAGGCTCCTGCTTTTTTTAGCTTGTTGCCTTACCCTCTACATCAGGGGTGTCAAACTCGCGTCATCATGTCATGTGATATAATGACTTTTTCAGCCTTTGCTAAACCGGGGTGGGCATGGCCATTGCATGATGCATCCCACCTGCGGGCTGCAAGTTTGACACCCCTGCTCTACATCGAGCTGGCTCTCATGGCTAGGTTAATGTGAATGTTAAAATAATTAGATTTCAAATATTCTTAGTTAATTACAACACTATGTAAATAATTTGATTTGATTAGGTGCCATAGGCACTGACATAAATATCTTCCTTGAGATTATCTGCATCAGCCTAGCCCTTTAGTGATTTTAAATAAATTCATCCACCTTTACCAGCATTATAGATCCACGGTGGTGCAGTGGCTAGAATGTATTACTGCAGGCTAACTCACTGCTCACTCCAGGAGTTTGATTCTGAACAGCTCAAGATTGACTCAGCCTTCCACTCTTCTGAGGTTGGTAAAATGAGGAGCCAAATTGTTGGGGGCAATATGCTGACTCTGTAAACCACTTAGAGACGGCTGTAAAGCACTGTGAGGTGGTATATAAGTCTTAAGTGCTATTGACTTTTCAAGACAGCTAGATTTTGCATAACATGTCTAAAATATAACTGAGTGAGAACTATAGATTTGTTTTATTATCCATTTATTTCTTTTCTTGGCTATCCTTGGCAATCTCAGGAGTCTTTTCCAACACAATATTTTTTTGTATTCTGGTTCCCGCATCCCACCCCCAAAGTCCAAGTTTCACTTCCATTAAATGTCACAAGGGGAAACCATAGCGTGCACCATTCTGATCTTTGTAAGTATAGGCATGTTCATTTCATTTCATTTCATTTATTCAATTTGTATACCGCCCTTCTCCTGACGGACTCAGGGCAGTGAACAGCCAAAAATTAAAATACATACAATATGAAAGTTAAAATAATTTAAAACATAATTAA
Source organism: Masticophis lateralis (assembly GCA_030761175.1). Lineage (NCBI taxonomy): Eukaryota > Metazoa > Chordata > Lepidosauria > Squamata > Colubridae > Masticophis > Masticophis lateralis. The sequence goes on along the minus strand of JAUDYJ010000001.1, from coordinate 151,272,155 downwards.
ATCAATTTTGGCTTCCCCAAATTTAAAACGCCTCACTAAAATTAACCCATTAAAATCTTTTTAAGCCAGCCTGGCTTGCTGAAATAGAGAAGTCTTCGGGGCTTGGTGGAAAGTATGGAGGTATGGGATCAGTCGTATTCCTGGGAGTAGCTCGTTCCAGAGGGTGGGTGCCCCCACAGAGAAGGCTCTCCCCCTGGGGGTTGCCAGTTGACATTGCCTGACTGACGGCACCCTGAGGAGACCCTCTCTGTGAGAGCATATTGGTCGGTGGGAGGTTATCAGTGGCAGAAGATGGTCTCGTAAATACCCAGGCCCTAAGCCATGGAGCGCTGTAAGTATTTCAATATCTTTTCAAAACCTTCATTGCCACCCTACCAATTGCCACACTATACTATTTTTTTTTCTTGACTGCTGGTTCTTTTACTGATGAAATGGTATGTGGGAATGACTTTGAAGCATGAGGGAAAGAGATGCTGCTTAGAGAAAGAGCAGGCAAAGAGAGGGAGGAGCCCACAGTTACTTAAGGATCAGAGAAAAAAATGAGGAAGGATCTGCCCTAGTTGATCAGGCTGTTATGGGTGACAGCTGGAAATCTGTACTTCAAGACTTGCAAGATTCTGTTAATGTAACATTAAATAAAGTAGAATTGGCATATCTGGTTATGTTTCTTTTTGATTTTCCTGGGAGGGTTGGCAACTATCCACCACTCCAGTATCTTCACAGTTCTAAGGCTGGTTGCTGCATCTGTTGTCATTATTTGATCTTTTTTTATATTTAGTCTTAGTTCTATTTTTTTTCACTGTGTTCCTTGTCTTTAACTGCTAGAGCTTGCAGATCATTTACATTTTCAGCTACACAAGTATTGTCATCAGCAGAAAAGGTTCCCCTTGCTAGTTGTTCCCGACTCTAGGGGGCGGTGCTCATCTCTGTTTCAAAGCCAAAGAGCCAGTGCTGTCTGAAGATGTCTCCATGGTCATGTGGCTGGCATGACTAAATGCCAAAGACGCACGGAACACTGTTACCTTCCCACCAAAGGTGGTCCCTATTTTTCTACTTGCATTTTCTTTACGTGCTTTCGAACTGTTAGGTTGGTTTAAAACCACACTCATCTTCTTCCAATTCTGACTCACTCAATATATTTTCAACATATAGGTTGAATAAATGAGAGAGTATATAAATCATAAGGATATATAAATTGCAGTAAAAATTCCATCTAATAATAGTTTAAACTGCTTTTTTAAATTAAACTCTTTATACTCTCTCCTTGTTTAGCAACCACGATCCATTCCTTAAATTGAAAGTGAAATGATTATTAAATGAAATGATTGCTAAGTGAAGAGGGAGAGAGAGGGTGGGAGGGAGGGAGAGAGAGACATGTGAAAATCATCGTGTCCATCTCATTCAGTAATTCCAAGTTTCCCCCAGAAGGGTCATCTAAGCTGTCCCTATACTTTTGACCTTTACTTCAATGATCTGATTCACTGATTTTGCCAGCATACTGCTTCTTTGGTAGTACAGTAATACAGTTTCACCCTAAATTAATATATTATCTAAACCTGTGAACTATGTTCTCAGAATGTCATCCTTGCAACTTTAATTTACTGGCATCCCTCCAATTTGTAACCAGTTCGACACAAAGTGCCAGCACCTTTACAGGCCTGTCTGATTAATCTTATTTCTCATATTAGGAGAAAGGATATAAAGGATTTAAATGATTACACTGGGATTTACAGTGAAAAAACACAAAAGAGAGAAAGAGGAAATATAGGGCAGAAGAGAAGAATCCAGAACTTTTATATACAGAATGACAATATTGGGTTAAACAGCAGGCTAAATAGTGGTGAAATTAAAAAAAGAGAAAAGAGAGAAGGAACAATGGGCAACATAGGGCAAAATGGGAGAGATCAGGATTTTAAAGTGCAGGAAAGAAGGGGAAAGAAAAAGGTAAAAATAAAACTGAAAAGGAGAAGGAAATGAAAGAGAAGCTTGAGGTATACATTTAGAACTGAAATGTGAATTGTAGTAAGCAATAATGGAAATGAAATGTACAACAATTGGAATATTATCATTTATATTTTTGAAATCTAGATAATGATGAGTTTTTTTCTTTCTTTCTTTTTTGAGAAATATGAACTGTTTAAAATGTAATAATTGGTAAATTATTGGGTGTATGTATATATGTATATGTATATAAAAATAGAAATTAGTCAATATGTGTATAGTATAAGTATACTTGTCTTTTGTTTTTGTTTTTTTGTTTGTTTGACTAAGAAATTTGTATATTTTAAATGTTTGTTTTTAAAGTCTTAATAAAGGTTTGTTTTTAAAATTAAAAAAAATAAAATGTAATAATTGAAATACTGTTAATAATTTATGGTGGGAAGATATTGTTAAAGCAAATCCTCCCCACCATACTTGTTCCGTTACTAACTGTACTCTCCCACAATGATTTTTAATTTTGTTATGAAACAAAACAGAAATCCAGATGGTTGCACAAACTTTTGCTTGTTGCTTGGTTTGACCTCAGAACTATTCCACTGAAATCAAGGCAGTAAATCACTTAAGATCAGTGTAATTTTTAAATGTATTGTCCAGATCTTCATAGAAATGTATAATCTTACCTTTATTACAAAGTAAATTATTGTGAGGGAACTTCAGATACATTTAATTATCAATGTATTAAATATTTGACTGGCAAATCACATATATTTTAGCAGAAGGTAGGAAAAGAGCTGGAACAAAATTCCTCTTGGCTGAACAAACATTTGACAATGTGCTGTGGAAAAACCCATCTGCCTTGGAGGTATCAAATTTCTGAGATGTTGTTAATGCTATAAATACCTTCCTGATCACATCAATTAAAAATCTGCATACTTTGTTTTTTTAAAAAAAAACAATACAGAGAATGCTTTGAGAAAGGCATATAAGACAAAATCTAGCCAAAGTTAAGCCTTTTCAAGTCTTATTAATTCAATGACAATACATCCATTAATATCAATAGGACCTAAAAAGATTTTATTCCTGCACAGAGAAAGAGCAAAAAAAGAAGATAATAAAAGAATGAAGTACAAGGAGACCCATAGTTAAAAAAACGCATCAAACTGATGGTTATAGCAGCATCTGTACATGTACATATGTGCAACATTGACAAATACGTCTTAGGTCACTTATGCTTCCATGACTGATACTGACTTTTTTGATTCTCTTCTAAATGCTGCTAAACCAGTCTTCAGTGTGAACATTCCATAATTCAAGCCTACACAAATTATTACACAATTTCTCTATCTCCACAAATATGCAGTATCCTTTCTTGGTTACATTCATATTGCTTAACGCGTTGTAAGCCGCCCTGAGTCTCTGGAGAAGGGCGGCATATAAATCAAACCAATAAATATGATTTTTAATGGCCCACCAATCTCACACCTACACACATGCACATGCTTTGTATCTGAGTGTAGAGATGCAATAGACTTCTCAAATTTTACTCGTGGCTGCCTCTCATACACTTTTGCATCGAACACATTAGTTTCGCATAAAACTAATCTCCCCTTAGTTTTTGCATTTATTTCTGCTATCTTTCTCTTGGTGTAAGGAAATAACAATGACATTTTAGAAAATGTCAGACTCGAGTGTAGTCAGTCAATCAGTCTGTCTACCTGCCTGCCTGTCTGTGTCTCTGTGTCTGTCTGTCTGTCTGTCTGTCTGTCTGTCTGTCTGTCTGTCTATCTATCTATCTATCTATCTATCTATCTATCTATCTATCTATCTATCTACACCACCAATATCTACAGACTTATCAATTTCATATTCTCAAAACAATTTTCATTAATCTTTTCTTGCATACTAATATTTATAGTGTTCCTTTTGATCCCACTCTCCAATATTTCATTTCTATTCCTCTGCTAATCTCATACAAAATACTCACTTTAGTTTCCCAATAACATTTCATCATTTTTACTATTAATTCCATCACTCTGCTGGAAGTTTCTTCTTTACCTTTTCCAGTTTTTACTTCCTTCAAAATCACTTGGCATTTCTATGCCTCTTAATTTCAACCATTCTCTGCTCTTTCAGTACATGTTTTGCAATTTTTTTCTCTCTGTGTCTTTCATCCTCATTTTTGCAGAATTTTCTTATATCGGTGGTTCTCATCCACAGTCCTTTTCACTTCATTATTCTACCAAACATCATACATTTTCATACATTCTCTCCATGTAACCCAACACACATCTGTTCCAAGAAGCCATTTAATTTAATTTAATTTAATTTATCGCATTTCTATGCCGCTCAACTCCCAAGGGACTCTGGATAGCTTACAGCAAAAATAATGCGAACAATGAACATAGAAAAATTATTAAAAAACATTATAAAAACATTTTAAAAACATTAAAAGCCCATGCACACCATTCATGGCTGGATCTCACAAGATGCAACAGCGAAATCAACGGCCTCAGGCTTGCTGGAAAAGCCGGGTCTTCACCACTTTCCGGAAGGCCAATAGGGTGGGGTAGTCCAGATCTCAGGAGGTAACTGGTTCCAGAGAGCTGAGGCAGCCACAGAGAAGGCCCTCCCTCACGGGCCCGCCAGCTGGCATTGTTTAGTTGACAGGACCTGGAGGAGATCAACTCTGTGGGATCTTACCAGTCACTGGGAGCTATGTGGTAGAAGGCGGTTTCGAAGATAGCCTGGCCCTGAGCCATGTAGGGCTTTAAAGGTCAATTTACTGGGGGATTAATCATTCTTCAAATACATTTTTCTAAAAATGACTTATATTTTCTCTTCCTGTACTTCTTCCATGTCCATTTCCCCCAAGTATGAATATTGACCAATTAAAATTATATTCTATCCCATATTTAGAAGTTCTCATTACTAAGCACATTGTAGCTTTGAGCTGCTCCTGTGTTCATACAGGCTTAATGCTAAAGTTTAAGATAAATCTGTCTGAACCGAGCTGCTTGGCAGCAGCTTGCAAAAAATTGACTTTAAATGACTGGTTCCACTGTCTTCTCACTGGATAGATGCCTGGCTGCTGTACCTTCCCAACTTTCTATTCCAGTAAAGTAGCGTTCAATAATTTTCTTTTCTCTGGGTAGGGTTTTATTGCATACATGCAAACATGCATGCATGCATACATATGTGTATGTGCATGTATGGGTGTGGGTAGGTGTATATGTATGTCCATTGTTACCAAATTTAGACATCCATGGATGCAAAGGAATACCTATTCCCAGTTCTCCCTTTTAGAATTGTCAGATTAAAAAGCGGCTAGAATTTTTGCAGTGCATGTCTAGCATTCTGAATTCCGGCAATAATAAAGCTTTGTTGATTTGAAATGTTAAATGTCCACCCACTCACACAGATTCTCACCCATGTGTCACAGCATATGTCGGCCTGAGTAAAGTGGGGGGAATCCTGCCCAGAACAAATATCTTCTGCCAGGCCTTGTTTTTGACTTTTTTTTAATTGTTTGCTGAATGCTAGGCAGGTATTTGCCACACACTGTGCTAATTAATTTATTTTCACTCATTTGTTTATTTCTTCTGTCACTTTCCTTCTTTCACAGGTATTTGCTGCTTCTCTCTATTTTTCCTGGGAATGCATATGCGGATTGCTCCCATTCAGATAATAGGGTTTGTAAGCATTTTATTACTTTTCTCTTTAAAAACTGGCACAAGCCCTTTTAGAGAAATCTGTTTTAACACAAATACGTATATAAAGTTAAATTGTGTGTTTGTGTGTGTGTAGTGAAATTATGTGTGTTTCACAGAGCAAAATTCCTGCCACTATGCAGCATCCCGTGCAGCAGGGATTTGGCAGGAACAAAATGAACTGCACCGTGCAAATAGGTTGGGGTTTGAATTAATACAAATCAGAAAACACTTCCAACTCATAGAAGGAGAAGCTAATAGGTCAGAGCTAGGGTAGAGTAGATTACACTGTCTTTTCTTATCCACCAGAAACTACTGGTGGCTCATATGCTTGGAGGAGCAACATAGCAGTGCACGTATGACCTAATTTTCTTGCTTTCATAAAAAAAAAAAAAAATCCAATCATTGTACAAGATCAAACCACTTATATTCAGATCTATCTCGCTGTTCTCTGTTTCCTTAGACACCAATATGTATTTTCTCCTTTATTTTGGCTAATTAATTATCTTTACTTTTTATTCCTTTTATATTTCAAGTTGCAATCTTCCATATGCCAGGATTATCACCAAATAATTTTAATTGACCTCAGGCCTTCAGTGGTGAATTTCCACTTCTCTGCAGTGTTTTAATTAAGATAGAGAAGGAATAGACTACACCCACAGCTGTGTCACAATCCATCTAACAGTACAGTCAGGCCCAATTAATTCTGGCACAGTTTGACCAGTATGTTGAAAATACAAATGATATCCAGTGTTGTCTTTAGCATGTTCAGGCTGTTCAATATAAGCTAGGATTTCATCTAGGCAACAACTTTGCAATATTACATCATCCTGCAGTGGTCTAATGCACTCAGGATGTATTTCTTTAAAAGGAGTATATTCTACCTTTCAGTTTTTTCATTGCTCAAAGATGCGATCAATCTCCCCATTGCCTCAGCAACCTATAGACCTGGCTCCTGAGTTCCCATTTTAGGAGGGAGGGTTAACTGCTTGTCTCGGGGGATTAACCTAAATACATTGAAAGCAGTACTATTACATTATGGCTTGTTCATTATGCTTTCCTGCAAAGGTCAGAGAAGCGAAAGATCATTTAAATGTCACTGTGAATTAGAGAAACCGAGATGACTGAAACTGGTAGGAATTGTTGACAGAGAGATCCATGGATGACTGTAAACTTCAAAGAAAAACTTTCCTGCATTTTTTCTGTCAGTACCCATTCAACTTGATAGAGGTGAATTTGATTCTGATCATTTCTTTCCCATGGGGGGAAAAATAGAATTTTGGATAAATTCTTATGAGTGGAATGTGATGCTCTTGCCTTATTTAATTGTGTGGTGCCGTGAAGAAACATTATCATCCTTTCTTCATTTTAAAATAATCTCTCCAATTGTCATCAACCTCTATGACTTTCTTGTGTTTCAGTTAAATTAAGAGGAAATATATTTCAATTATGGACTCTTTTGAATCTAATTAATAAAATGGTAAAATATGGGTTGGCCAATACATCTGTTAGGTGGATTCATATTTGGCTGAATTACTGCATTTTTACATGGTTCTACTTCAGCTTGGACAGTTTTAGCAACATGATAGGGCTCTATTTGGTGCCCAATATTTTTTATTAATAAAGTGGTGGGAAGAGCTTGAGCAGATGATTACCAAGTTTTTATGATACAGAACTAGAAGTTATGGCTAACATTTTAGAAGAGAAAGAAAATGGAAAAGGTCATGATGGACTTGAATAAACTAAATGAAATTGAACACAGAGTAAATCTACATTTGGAAAAAACAAGGAAAGACTGAAATACCAAATATGCACACCTGGCTTGACATAGATACAACAAAGATTTGGGTATTTTAGTTGCTTACAAGTGGAACATGTGCCAGTGTATGGTGCAGCTGCTAAAAGGTAAATGCTATTTTGGGCTCTCTTAAAAGGAATATTGAGTGCAGACTAGAGTGAATAATTGTTCCACTCTCATCAACCTCAGTCCAATTGTGACTAATTCCATTGACAGATAAAATGAGTTCAGAAGAGGGCTATTGAAAGTACTGAAAACTTTGTCCTATATAGAATAGTTAAAGGACTAGGATTTGTTTAGATAGAACTGAAGAGTGGGAGGACTGATGATAGCGGTCTATTTAGATATTTAAATAGCTACCATATAGAGGAGTGAGACAGCTACCAAAGAGTGAAAAACAAAGGAAGGAGATTTAGATGAAATATTATGAAAAATTTCCTGATGGTAAAAGCTGTTAAGCAATAGAATAGTGGCCTCATGGAGCAGTACGTTCTCCTTCATCAGTGGTCTTCAAACAAAGGCTGGGTAACATCTGTTTGAAATAGTTTAGCAGATCCTATATTAAGCAAAGGGTAAACTAAATAACCTAAAAAAGAGAATTTCAAATGTTCAGGTTTGAGCTTCTATGACTTCCTTCCAGATCATTTTTTTCTTAGAATCGGAAATATTCAGGAGTCTTTGGGATGATGAAATAGAACTATAATAGAAAACTACAGTGACTAACAATACAGTGAGCTCAACCATCCAAGCAAGAGTAACTGGCAAAGAGTTCTCCAGCAACCTGGGAAAAAGAGAAAAGTGGACAGCTCTTTCTTAGGGGAAGAATTGGGGGAAAGGGCAAAGTAGATTTCCTCACTGTATTAATTTAAATGGTCACCTTTCTTTCCCATCACAGAAGTGCAAGCAAAGCTGAGATCAAATAATCCTTTCAATAAATGACTTCATTTATTTATTTTCATTGGGAAACAGGGAAAATTATTTGTCAGAATATTTTATTGCCTAGTGATAAAGAGGTGGTGGATCCACTCACTGGTTCCTTCTTTCCTGACAGTTGCATCTGGAACTTATAGGGAATACTCAAGAAAATTTGCTTTCTAACACCACATTTTCATTTCCCCCACCATTGTTGCTTAGACATCCCCACATAACCCTAACCCCTCTATGTTATGTGAGTGCAACTTCTATTTTCTCCATTTCAAGGACATATTTTAAGAGAGAATAATTTTCTTGCTGCAGTGGTTAAATAATTGTGAGTCTTTGGCTAATCTTTATGGATCTCTGGAGATCTGGTTGACCCCAAATTGTAAACCAGACATTTGAAAGAAGGAAAGGAAAGTCTGGGATTGAACAAGGATTTTTCCATGTTGAAAGATTTTAGGAAACCATGTGCTTATGGGCCAACAGAACTGTTCTTCATACAGTCTGAAAGAAAACCAGCCATAGCTTGTTCTAGACTTACTTCTCTTTCTGCCTTTCATCCAACCTTGTTAACCTCATTTCCAACTATTTGTGATGTTATGAATTAGGTGTTGGAAAGAGGCTAAAAAGATCTAGGTTTGATCCTCACAAAACTGTGGAAGAAATGGAATGGCCCCATCTCTCAGTATAACCTGCTTCACATTCCTTATTCTTGTGAGAATAAAAACAAGGGAGAAGACTTATACTCTGTGACTTCAGCAGAGAAGATTTCTATAACAAATATATCAACAATTCATTTCCTTCTACCTCATCTTGCAGGTAGAACAAAAACAGGGTTTGGGGGAAGAATTTGTAGGGTGGAATAAGGAAAAGAAAGATTACTGAGAGATGGGAGTGTGAGAGAAAAAAGAAAAGAAAAAGAGCACTGAGAAACGAGATGAAAGGACTTGATGTACAATGAAGCAAAAAAGAAGGTAGAAATAACATGTTCTCCCTGAAGGCTGATAATTTGATGGCCTGAACAAAAAAGAAGGGTTACTTGAGATAAAAGTTCAGCAAGGCCAATAGCAAGGCAGGGCAAAAGGAACCATTAAATCGTAGTAGGGATTGTGAAAGAACAGGTTGAAAAGAAAGCAGCTTAAGCTTCCAACATGTAGCAGTTAATACTGATATACCGAGCCCTCAATCAAAAATTCAGCATTAGCTCTTCCTGGCATTTCACCTGTGTGGCTTTTTACAAACGTAGTGAAGGGGAAGGAAGGTCAAAACGGCTCATGTGAACATGCCCTGTTATATAGCTGTCATTTGCCATATTGTGGATTTCACATAAGAACAGACATGCAAAGTGTTTCTGCCAGGGAAAATTTGCATAATCCCAATTGCCTAGAAAACATATTAAATCTGATGTAGTTAATTCCAGAAGATAACAACAGTCTCTTCAAACATCTCATGGGAGCCTGTGATAAATTGCAAAATCTGGGATGGGGATTAACTATTTCTGTCCTCCCAAAACAGCAATATTTTACAGCATATATTTTCTCATGAAAGAAAATATCATTCGAGAAGGGACCATATCTCAGTGGGAAAACCCCTATCTTTGCATTTGGAAAAGAGGCAGAATATTAGGAACTGAAACAGCACAAGAGCAGAAACATCTTCTTGTGTTTATTGTCATGCAGATTAAAAAAGAATTTGCTTGAGAAATTATTTCAGAAGTGAAGAGAATTTCTGAGATATTTTAATGCATGGAATGTTTTTGTACAGTTATTTACTTTGGATGTGCCCCAAGGAGATGTATGTGTGAATGTCCTGACTTTTATTGTATAACCATTTCCTCCTTGATTTGCATATCCATGTCTTATAAATCCCTAGAGAGGCCATAATGAGGGTATCCTTTCAATGGGCCTTTTTTGAAGAAGGAATGTTTGAAGAAGTTGGCAAAATAATCTACCCAATTTACAGATTTAGAGATTAACAGAGTTGGAAAGGACCTTGTAGGTCATCTAGTTCAACCCCCCTCCCAAGCATTTCTGAGCCTACAAATTGGGTGTAGAATTTTGAAGTCATTTGGGCTAAGCTCTAATGAAATTTGAGATCCAGTTCAAACCAGAGTAATCTAAACTTCCCCTAACAGTTATTTTACAGATGAAGTGGTATTTCATTTCCCAAAATTCTTAGCCAATATTTTGGAAGCTGGAGAGCACCAGACTGGATAAGATGATACGATGCTACGAAATAGGTAGCTTGGCCAGGTGGATGGTCCCTCATCTTCTAATTTTAGGAAAATAAGATCTTTTCCTAGTCATTCCTAATGCCAGGCCATACATACATGCAAAGAGTACCATTATGGAATGATTCAGTGAAACAGGCGAATGTGTGAATTCATTTAGTCCAAAAGCATGGCATGTGAATGATGCAAAGATTCAATATATTGAAAGGGCTGTCTGATAGCTTATTCACATATGAAAGTTACTTGACTAATGTAATTGCTATCCAAGAAATTTTCAGGGGTGAACCAGGAGTGAAATCCAGCAGATTCTGACAGATTCTGGAGAACCGGTAGCGGAAATTTTGAGTAGTTCGGAGAACCGGCAAATACCACCTCTGGCTGGCCCCAGGGTGGGATGGGAATGGAGATTTTGCAATAACCTTCCCCCAGGAGTGGGGAGGGAATGGATATTTTGCAGTATCCACGCCCACAGAACTGGTAGTAAAAAAAAAATTGAATTCTACCACTGGAGTGAACCAATCTTAGCCTGCAGTTCACCTATGTCTGGATTATACTATATAATGCTGCAGATGAGGATCCACACATGACTAAATCTGCTTCTACATAAAATATTTCATCTGTATAGATATAGTGAAAAGTGTTTCTAAGGTTCCAAACATTTAGATTTGCCGAAAAATAAGCTCCACTGAACATGGTGGGACTTAATTTGAGTATTCACAGGATTGCACTAGAAGATTTCCTCTAATTTTATACATTTATATGGATGTATTTTTTATGTCGCTGAAGCAATCAATTATACATAGTCTAAATCCATGTTATTTAAACTGTTGGGTCTATTTCTTACAGTTATGCTTAGTCTGTATATGATTGAATACTTCATCTATATCAAAAGCAACAACTACAGCAATAATCACAGCAACCCTCCATATAGAAAGTATCAGTGGTGGGATTCAGCCAGTTCGCACCACTTCGGGAGAACCGGTTGTTAACTTTCTGAGCAGTTTGGTGAACTGGTTGTTGGAAGAAATCATTAGGGCAGAGAACCGGTTGTTAAATTACTTGAATTCCACCACTGGAAAGTGCCCAAGAAGAAATCTCATGTTTTATTCCATCCCATAAATACTTATTCAGAATATTCAGATTACTTTCCACTTTAACTGGTCCCACACATTTGCGTTCTTCATAATGTTCTTTTTCAGGTCAAGGCTGCAGTTAATTCTAACTTTCCTTAAAACAGAATTGTTTTGATAACTCCAAGTAGGGAGTTTATGGGGCCAGCCAGAATGGATAAAGCTTTCTTCTCTGATGTTGTTGTTTTATAATGGTTTTGATTATGATGGTTGCTGAAATTTTTTTTTTAAGTATCCTGAAGTTTTTTTTTCAGAGGTGCAGGTTACATGTTAATATGGTATACGGTGAGAATGTATAAAGGCTGCTAATAAAAATGTGATGATGAAAAAGCTGAGGTCAGTTTGGACATGTGGTGGGTTCTGAAAAAGCAGAATTATTTGTAGCTCAGGGTTGAAATGAGGGGTCCTTGATGTACTCTGAGCTTGGTGGTTTTCTTGCAAATGTTTCATTACCCAAACTGGGTATCAGTGTGCTAGTCACTGATAATGTTTCCTAATGAAATATCTGCAAAAAAACAACCAAGCTCAGATAGCATCAAAGACCCCTCAAAATATAATTTCAAGTGGCTACTATAATGTTTGGAAAGGTCTTCTCTCTTTCCCTCCCTCCCTCCCTCCCTCCCTCCCTCCCATCTTTCTTTCTTTCTTTCTTTCTTTCTTTCTTTCTTTCTTTCTTTCTTTCTTTCTTTCTTTCTTTCTTTCTTTCTTTCTTTCTTTCTTTCTTTCTTTCTTATCAGCAATGGAATTGTTACCCAAAGATGCCTAAGGGCATCATACTGGAAAATAGAATAGAATTACAGAATCAGTGCTGATTATGGGGATGAACAAACAAACGCTTGCTCAAGCTGCAGAGAACCTTGGATACAGCTGGTAATCCTATTTTTGCCATTGTGTTTGGCACTTTGACTTTGCTTGAAGCCAGTTAATTGTCCTAGGGACAATTAGGGAGCCTGATTCCTTTTCTTGCTTAGTGCTTCTATTCCTTGTTCTTGCTCCTATATAGAACAATAAAACTTGTTCTTTGTGATCTGGTAAATGCCCATATTCTATTTCTTTCAGGCTTCTATTCCTTGTTTTGATTCATATTTATGAACCTGTAAGAGTTTTGCTTTCTGTTCCTCATGTGGTTGGCAACCTCAAGCCTAACAATTTAAGGTACATAGGATATATTGTCAATACCTATGTATTCTTGGATAAAGCACATCCTGGTTTTGTTTGGCACTTACTTTGAATGTTATGCCTTTCATTAGCTTTCTACAGTCCATTCAAGTTCTAATGAAATTAGCCTTCACTTTTAGATACATTTGATCATAATTCACACGAATCTATATCTAATCAAACTAAACTTCCCCATTTTATAAATTGTTCCTTTGATTTGCTTGAAAATGAGTCAGTTTTGTGATGTGGTTATGGCATCAAGCTAGAAACCAGGTGATGATGTCCCACCTTAGGCATTATGCCAGCTGGCTGACTTTGACCAGTTACTCTGTCTCAGCCTTAGGAAGGAGGCAATTGATGCCACTTCTGAAATCTTGTCAAAATAACTACAGAAATTTGACCAAAGAGTCAACTGGACTCAACACTGACTCAAAGGTAGCGACAACAACAACAAAATTGAATTCTAATCCACTTTTACAGTATAATTATACTTCTGCATTTCCTTTTGCCAGAAAACTCCCAGATAGGATGCAAATAACATGGAGCTTTTGTTCCTGTGTTTGCACCAAGTTCATCTTAATCAGGATTAAACCTGACCTCCTGCTGCACATTGACACATCGCTTCATGTCCAACAGAACAAGGGAAAGCTCTTATCAGTAAATGTTTTGTGCACATGCATTGTTGGGAGGATTCATTTTGGAGTTTGTAGGTTATTGTTTGGTATATAAGCATTCATTTCAGAGTCATTGATCCTAATCCCTAGTTGAAGGAGATATCCTAAAGGACAGTTGTCGGAGCATGGTTGCTAACTCTCTGTAAATTGGTATTGTAGCTCTCATTTTGCAAGGAGTATTATGACCTTTGCATATGTTTTGCTGTATTCCTAGTGTGGTTTTAAAGAAGCAACCCCTTATTGTTTTATTTGTGTATCTGGGTTTTGTTAAGGGTATTGCTATTAGTTTATGAATTTTAATAGAATTGCCTAAATTAATGTGTTGTTTTTATTTCTATTTTATTTATATAGACTGTGATTCATTAAGAGGAATGTGATATACATTTTATTTAAAAATAAGTAAACAAAATTCTATTGTTTGAACTATAGAAACTGTAGATAGGTTTAATGTTATCCAGTGAGCATTTATTTCTTACCGTGTCTAATTTAGATGCAGGCTGTAAAGTTCCAGCCTAACAGAGCTTTCAGAAAATTGGCTTCCTCCTATAATAACTATTCTCTAAAGTAAACATTCTCATCTTTGTTGTCAAGAAATCTTTTCCAAGTTTCTTAGATCTACTGACTGAGCATAATCACAGGCATATTCCCTGTAGCTACATATTAATGTATTGGAGAAGTTGGATAAAAGGTCAACAAGTTTCATTCCTGAAGGACTGGGAAAAATATAAATTCTAGCAGAGGATACTTTACTGAGGCATTGGTTGGAAACATGAACACCGCTGTCTTCCTTTCCAGCTCACAATGTCATGAGATTTTAGTCTGTCCAATCTAAACCTGGGATCTCTGCCACCAGTCCTCTGGCTATCTTCTTTCATGGTTCTTTTGGCTGGGGCCATCTATGTATCAGAGCTAGCTCTGAGAGTAAAAGATTAGGAAGAGAGCCTCAGTAAGACATTGGCATGGTAATCAAAGTCAAAGAGGTTTGAAGAAAGCTTTTTTTTTATTAGTACATTCCAAGTCTGAGTGTTAATTTTATTTTGGGAAGCGAGGGAGGGAGGGAGGGAGGGAGAATAAGGGTGATGAGTAATCTTGTTTATGTTTTTATTTTAATTCCTTCATGGAGCAGGGAGTGGAAACTGATGGCTCCAATGGACTCATCCAGTTCTAAAGCACAAAGCGGAAAGTTGATTGAAAACAATACCCGTGACAAAAAAGAATAGGCCTAAACAATTCTTTTGTAAATGTTCTTAAGGGATTTGATAGAAAATTAAAGCTGTTGAGTTTTAAGTGGGTTTCTTTAAAACGTATGCTTCTAAAGGAAACTAAAATCACATGACATTCCCATGGGTGACACATAGAAGCCTTGTTCTTTCCTTAATTCTGTGATTGCCCAGATGTGTACTTGAATGTCACGTGTTTCAGAACTGCAGCAGAGGTGGTATTAAGCAGGTTCTGACCAGTTCTGGAGAACCAGTAGAGGAATTTTTGAGTAGTTTGGAGAACTGATAAATGCCACCTCTGGCCCCACCCTCATCTATTCTCTGCCTCCCAAGTCCCAGCTGATTGGGAGGAAATGGGGATTTTGCAGTAACCTTCCCCTGGAGTGGGGTGGGAATGGAGATTTTACAGTATCCTTCCCCTGCCATGCCCACCAAACCACACCCACAGAACCAGTAGTAAAAAAATTTGAATCTCACCCCTAATCTGCAGCTTCTTTAACTGCCCGTCTTCAATTCAATCCCAATGGGGAAAGATAAATGGGGGGGGGGGGAGGCTCTTTAAACATGAAAATTCTGATCATGAAGTGGTATAAATAGCCAAGGACACTTCAGATAATGAAAAGAAGTTTATTGGGGTACAGAGTGGGGAGGCAGGGAACAAAAAAAATAAAAAATAAAAAATAAGAATGCCTTCTCTTACAACATCCAAGCTCCAAAACTCCATCAAAAGAATTGTGAAAGTAAGTCAAAACTATTTTAAGAATGAAGATGGGGTTGGAGGGGGGAAAAAACTGCTTTCAAAAGGGAGGAAAACTTTTGGGAAAGCGGAGGATACATTTCCACACAGTATTGAAAAGGATGGTTTGAAATGAACATTGAACCTCCTGGCCTCTCAGAGTCTTTAAAAAGTTCTGCTACATCTTGCTCAAAACAAAATCCTCTTTGGTTAATCCATGACAAAGCTGACAAACCTCACTCTTAATTTAAGCTACATTTCAAAACCTTAAATCCATCTGGGTGTCATAGATAGAGGTGGAGGAGAATCACACTTTTCAGAAACTTATGATGTGGCTTGCAAGTAACTAATACTGCCAGTAATATATATATTAGGGAAAAAATACACATAAAAAGATTATTTAGAGAGATACAGTATTAAGTAAAAATTGATTGCAAAATTCATACATGTTAGGAAAAATATATCAAAACTGACATTAGGAGAATATACACTACTTCTGGAGGTGGGTGAGCAGATTCACAAACTAATGCAGAAGCTAAACGATGAGCAAAATAAGAAATGGAATGAAACTAAAATAAAGTTTCAGCCACTTTTAGAGCAGTCCTAACGAATAGGACAAATGTTAACTTTGTGTCACGGATTCCCCAAATGTGAATATATCAACTACAGATGGCACAAACAAGCCTTATTTCCCAAAAACTTTTCCTTTTCTATCAAATATTATTTTATGGAATGAACTAGAAATAAATCCCCCTTAATAATTTATTCCTTTGGTCACCTTTTTCCTCCTTTCCCTTTCCTTGATCTGTTTTCATATTTTTAATATAAAATTTAAAATGGTTGAAAAAAACCCTTAGCAAATAAATACAACTATACCACCAACAGTTATTTGCAATTCTTTCTTCAACCAAGTGAATTGGCACCATTGTTTTTTATGCCTTCAAGTCAGTGTCGATTCCTGGTGACTGTCTGAATCAGTCCTTGCAGTTTTCTTGGCATCCTTTCAGAAATAGTTTGCTATTCCTTTCTAGAGTTGATTGACTGGCTTCAAGCTGGCTTCATGGCTATGATGGGTCTAGCATTCATAGCAGTGGTGAGTTTCTACCGGTTCACTTCAGTTCGGGGGAAATGAAGATGCAGAAGATGAAGCCTGTCATATACAGGTAGTCTTTGATTTACATCAACAAGTGAGCCCAAAATTTCTGTTATTGAGTGAGGCATTTGTTAAGTGAGTTTTGCCCCATTTCATGACTTTTCTTGCCGCAGTTGTTAAGTGAATCTGGCTGCTCCATTCACTGTGCTTGTCAGAAGGATGAAAAAGGTGATCTCATGGTCCCAGGACAGTGTAACTATCGTAAGTATGAGTCAGTTGCCAAGTGTCAGAATTTGGATCACATACCCACGGGGATTCTGCAAAGGTGGAAGTGTGAAAAACAGTCATCAGTCACATTTTCAGTGCTGTTGTCACTAAACAAACTGTTGTAAGTCAAGGGCTACCTGTAGAGGAAGAGCTAGGCAAGAAAAGAGACAGAGAGAAAAGAGCAGAAGAATCCTCCTCACTAGCTTGTTCCTGCTGTGAGCTCAGTGGTGGGTTGCCCCCGGTTCAGGCTGGTTCACAAGAACTGGTAGTAAAACTGGCGGGAGGTTCTGCTCATTGACCGGGACGTCATCATAGGTGATCTGCAGATGCGCAGAAGCTTTTACGCATGCGCAGAAGAGTGTGCACATGCGATGTGAACCGGTAGTAAAGGTAAGTAGAACTCTACTCTACTCTACTCTACTCTACTCTACTCTACTCTACTCTACTCTACTCTACTCTAACCTAACCTATAATTGACCCCAATGATAGCAGCATTGGTGTGATTTTTACAGATTTTTTTAATTGATAGAGAAAAGTGCAGTCTATCCTGCTCCAATTCCCATCTTTAAATTCTTTAGATCTACCAAAGAGTTCCTTAATTCATCTGAAATTCTCAAGTCCTACTGATGTCAGTTTTGGTTCTTTAAAGGGTAGGGGACTAAATAGTCCCCCATGAGCCCTCCAATAGTAGCCTGTAGCCTGCTTTTTTTGCTTAGTATGTTGTGTGACATTGGTCAATTGTGGCTTGTTCAACAAAACATTGTTAAATCATAGCTTGTTATGCTACATGAAACTAGACTCTTTGTGTACAGCAGCAAAGAGTTAATTTTGTCTTGATAAAGCTGCCGGGGTGGGTTGGGGAGACCAGAGGATTGTTGCAATCATGTGGAATAGATATGGATCTATATGGACTTATACCCCACAATGTTCCAAAATGGTCAATTGTTTGAAGGGTTGCTCTTTTGGGGCTGCACTGACACTAATCCAGGATGCAAAACCAATGAATGATCACTCAACCCATTAAGTCAAGAATTTTCTAAATATTTTTTTTACCAGAGCTAAACATTCCAGAATGAACATTTTGTGTCATTCTATTTTGAAACGCTTCAAGATAATGTGACACACTGAAATAGCTTGAGTAAAAATAGTGTCATCCTATAGATGACAGAACAATAAAACATTCTGTTTCTTGATGTACAGCCTAAATTACACTTCTCCTGCCCTCCCCTCAAAAAAGCATTGCTTTTTCAAAGTGCCAAAAATGTTCTGTCGCACAAAAGATACTTCAAGACTTAAAATGAATATAATATTTTATTGTTATTCCCCCTTTTAAAACCCACCTACATATTTCAAAGGTTTATAGAATGCTTTTGCATCAACCAGAACAAAGTTATCATCTTCTCTTTTCTGAGACATACGGGGTGTCAGGCAGCTTTTCACTGAAGCATTTTGTACCTCCTTCCTGCTCCTCCCCTAACCTTAGTTTAAAATGTTCATTGTGTGCATCCTTCCCAAACGCTCATATTTTCATATTAGATTATTGAAGTTTGTGTTTTCAGGACTTGTCACTATCATCAACCCAACTGAAATAGAACTCAGTAATGAATGGGAGGCTGGTGTTTAATATACAGAAACACAAGAGACAAAGGTCTCCTATTTGTAAGATACTAAAACTGTAAAATGGAGCTGTTTTAAAAGAATTAGAATGCAAAGCCAAGCTGAATTTATCCAAGTTTTAAGGTAAAGCCTGGAAAACCTCTGTTCCAAATCCCATTCCACTTGTTTTCCCCCTCCTCCTCCCCACAATTTTCACTTTCAAGAGTCAGTCAGTAGTCTGGGTTTGCTGAGCATGCTCCTTGTTCATTGGGCTCCTTAGGTTTTCTTCACATGCTTTTGCTTCTAATGTGAAATATATGGTACATGCTAAAGTGATATACAGTATACCATCATCTGTTAGCAATGCCCTTCTGGATTCTTTGTAGGACAAACAAGCCAAACTTTGCAAAAGTTATTAATACTTATTTTTGACACAAGTGCAAAAATAAGGCTAAAGTATTACTAGTACATTTCAATATTCCAAAAACACTCAATTATGGATGTCAGAAAAGTCATCTTGGAAAAACAAAATTGGACAAGAATTGGCTAAACTCATATCAAAGGGTTTCGGGCAATTTCACAAAGCCTCAATGAACACAATGGATTTTTAATACATTGTTAATGAATAAAACACTTGTAATCTGTCTGATGCATAACCTCTATGTGTACAAGTATCCTATCCTCCTTTTTGTTTTCCCTCATTTAATTGTCAGACCTGGAAGGCATCTTTTACAGTTGGGCCTTCAGGCCTGCCAAATTTTCTACTGTGGGAAATTGGGAGGGGAGATTGTATAGAGCACGGGTGATATATAGTCAAAATAACATTCTTTTTTCAGAGAGTCAAGGCCAAGGTGCCCTGCAACTGCATGAGGTGACTGGGAGGTATATTTAGTTTTGGATGGTGCCTGATTGGATCATGTGATGGACTTCTGGGTGCTGGGCAGGAACTTGAACTTTATTTTGGGTGGGGAAAACCTGGAAGCTTTCAGATTCAGGTTTTCCCAGATGTGCCAATATGACATCTTCAATAAAATGGAACTTTGAGGAAATTCAAGCCTCAGAGTTTTCTTTCACTGTGGGTGTTACTTGGAACCCTGACATTAATCTCATCACAATTTAAATCCTATATTGGTTCAACAATTCCATGTATCTGATGAAGTTAGCTAATGCCTCACAAAAATATGTCTTTTAATAAAATTGACTAGTCTAAAAAAGTGCTACCAGGCTCCTCCTACTAGATGGATAATCCCTAATCCAAGAATTGCAGCCGGTTCCAAAATGGCATCTTCTTGTGCGATGGCATCATGCGGCTCTATATCAAAAGGCCATGAGGTGGATCAGTTTGTTCTCCTTCCCAAAGGTGATCTTCAGAAAAGGTAAATGAAGTGAGGCATGATGGGAGGGAAGAGGTTGTGGGACCCAAGTCCAAGGCCTGTGGGGTCCCAGCTGGTGAGGTGTGAGTCAAGTCCAAGGCCTGTGGGGTCGTAGCTGGTGAGAGGTAGGCCCAAAGGACCCAGCAGAGTGGGATGGGGGGGGAGAGAAAGATAGGCTGGGTGTGGGGGCTACAGCATCCCTTAAATCAGTCATAAGGGGTGGGCAGAGAACCAAGTGCCAGAATTACTTCATGTGACCATGGGGGCACTGCAGTGGCCATGTCTTTGGGTAGAAGTCATGTGCCTTTTTCATTTTGAATTGTTGCTAAATGAATAAGTTATATCTAGGTCCAAGTTAAATATGTGATGGATAACACATGCTGACTTGGGAAGGAGTTTGTCTAAGATACTGAAGAAAGTTTCTTTACTCAATGCCTCCATCTGTTACACACTAGGCTTGACAGAGCCTTCAATGAATATGGCAAGGAATGGCAATACAGGAAGCAACCAGAAGTATCTTTGTTGGGTACTGGTGCTTCCCTTCAAAGTAATAAAATATAGAAAGCATAACAATATAAAACTGCCATTTCTGGTGTTCTGTGGCACTCAACTTTACTCTGCTTCTGGTAACACATGCTTTTGAAATGGTAACAACAACATATAACTGATATATGTAGCACTGTTTCCCAGTTTAAATCAATGTTATGCATACATAGCAGTGATGAAATCCAACTTTTTTTGCTACCAGTTCTGTGGGCTTGGCTTGGTGGGCATGGTGTGGCTTGGTGGGCGTGGCTTGGTGGGCATAGCAGGGGAAGGATACTGCAAAATTCCCATTCTCTCCCCACTTCTGGGAGAAGGATATTGCAAAATCTCCATTTCCACCCACTCTGGGGCCAGCCAGAGGTGGCATTTGCCAGTTCTCCAAACTAATCAAAATTTCTGCTACCAGTTCTTCAGAACCTGTCAGAACCTGCTGGATTTCACCCCTAATACATAGGAAGGAACCAGGGATTTCACCCTTGATAAATAGGAATGATGTCTCCTCCAGAGCCTTCTTTAAAAACAACAAGAGCAGCACTCTTTCAAAAGACCACTAAAGAAATGTTGGGGAAAAGAGCTCTAGTAGTTTTCTAGAATAACCATATTTCCATGTGAAGAAAGAGACTGCCTAATGTTTGACTAACTCTTTCCAAAGCACCAGTCATGCATTATGTAGGCACCTGCCTGCACAGAAATTATGTGTTTTCAATCTCTGCTGTAGCCCAAGCAAAACCACCAGTGAGGATAGTGCTCAAGGAACAGAAGCTGCCTGTAGCATCTTTATGTTGAAAGACAGCAGGGCAGTATCCACCCCGATCACATGATGATGGATATCATTACTGAAACACTGTAGATCACTCAAATGGCTAGACTTTGGTTGAAGGTTTTTGTAGCAACTGAGGAAATGTCTCACTAGTTTTTCACAATAAATTACAATTGCTTTGGGGGGCGGGTCCATGTTTTTAAGACAGATAAGTTGTTGCAATGGAAGAAATCGATTTCATTCCCATGGCTTGTTATGCCGAGGTTTGTTATCCCCAAACACTGGAAAATTTAAAAAGAAAAAAAAATCAAATAACTGGCATTTAAAAGTGTGAGAAATTGTTCTAGGACACAGCAAAGAAAGATGGACAAGTGTACTATGCGCGTGTACTGCACAAAAATTACAAACATGTCCTATATTGCACATTTCCTCTTACAGAAAAAATGGATGTGGCTTCCTAGGCAAGCAGCAGATTTTTGCAAAGATACAGCAGTGTTTCCAGAAATATTGTAGTAGATGAATTGGAAACAGTGGTGGTGTTCTACTGGTTTGGATGGGTTCGGGGCGAACTGTTCACTCTGACTTTCAGCTGTGAGTGAACCGATTCGCTCCATTTTCGCCCACCCCTGCATTATACTCACCTATATTTCTGTTTCTGAAGCCCAGGTGATCAGCCCGGCAGAGTGGATTGTTGCGCCTCAGCTGTTTTCCTTGCCGGCAGCAATGCGGAAAGTGAATTTTCTTCAAACTGCACATATGTGTGAGAGTGTTAAACCGGTAGGATCCTACCCCTGATTGGAAACAGGTTCAATATGATGGTTGTTTTCCACATTACCAACACATTGAGCCTATCTTTGGTATCGAAAACACCAAATTTGCTGTAGAACATTCGAGCTTATTTAAATATGCTCTGTTGCTATTTTTTGCCTTTTCATTTGCAAACAGGATACTCACGTTGACATACACACAGCACAAAATACAATAAAATTGTATTTCCATGATATATGTGTGTATCAGCTTGAGTCCTCTACAAATGCATTCTACAAATCTCTTTGTCTAAAGATAAAAGCAATGCAATGAATATCGCATTAGAGTGTATAGTTTCTGAGCTCTAGAAGCACACTTGGATACTACTGCCATAGAGGAGCAAACAGTGTATAACTTTTAAAGACTGTACGAATCAGTGGGAAAGATCATGATAAAAATCAATAAATAAGTCAAGCGTCAAAAGTGTTTTTTTTAAAAAAAAAAAACAACAACCATGGCTGGTGAAAAAGGATTATGATATATATGTGAAAAAAGAATCCTTATACAGCCTTCTTGCATATGAAGCTGAA
Organism: Masticophis lateralis; assembly: GCA_030761175.1. Classification (NCBI taxonomy): domain Eukaryota; kingdom Metazoa; phylum Chordata; class Lepidosauria; order Squamata; family Colubridae; genus Masticophis; species Masticophis lateralis. The sequence goes on along the minus strand of JAUDYJ010000001.1, from coordinate 151,249,671 downwards.
TGAAACAATCAAAATGTTTTAACATCTGAAATCAGAAACCACTGCAGGATTTTTTTGTGTGCTTGATCTCTAAAAGCAAGCAAGAAACTAGAATGGCTTTTAATATATTTTTTTTTTACAAAACATTTTGCTAGATGAAACTGTCATACCATTGGAACATGATTAGAAGACATGTATGCATAAACATCTTCAAGTCATTTTTCTCCTGCATTTACTTTTTTCTTTTTCGTGTTCCTCAAGCCCATGGGAATATTCTTGGAATGTTTTGAGACAGTTCAATTTCTTAATGGCTATAATATCATCCATAGTTTTGATTTTCTGTAGCGCAATATGAAGAGCCTTGGTGGCGCAGCAGACTAAGTGCTGTTAAAGTACTGCCAGCTGCCTGCAATTACTGCATGTTCAAATCTCACCAGGCTCAAGGTTGACTCAGCCTTCCATCCTTTTGAGGTAGGTAAAATGAGGACCCTGATTGTGGGGGCAACAAGCTGACTTTGTATAAAAAAGAACACCACTGGTGGGGGGAGGGAGGCAAAAGCCCTACTAAGCAGGTATATATAAAAGTATGAAAGCTATTGCTTAACGCATTGTAAGCCGCCCTGAGACTCTGGAGATGGGTGGCATATAAATTGAACTAATAAATGAATAAATAAATAAACATGGTTGTTAGCTGCCAGGCCTCAAGTTTTTCTAGAAAAGATTGGTCAACCATTTGTCCTGGATAATATAAGGACTCCTGTCTTGAGCAGATGGTTGGATTAGATGATCTCCAAAGTATCTTCCAGTTCTATGATCTACAGTATGATTCTTTGATTGATTCCATGATTCTGAATAAAAGAAAAATCTCTCTTCCGCTGAGTTTTGTGGTTCCCATGACCATAGAAATGTTTTTAAAAAGTACAAAATCTCAAAACTCAAATAGTATTTCCAAATGGTCTTGAAACAAATTACAGCATTGTACAGTCTACAATATCGTACAACACTGTAAATTGAAAATAATTTTAGGAAGACCATTGGCCCATTAGGCAATACATTAACAATCAACACTGCAAGCACTCTAAGACCATAAATTTATACAAACGAATATACATAATTTAATAAAGATATAGCAAATTGGGCTTAACTGATATTGTTGCTACTGAAATCCCCAAGGAGGCTGGGATAAAATTGACTATCTCCCAAGAGTTCCAAATAAGAAAACTGATCTGAAAGGTTCTATTTAGCTTTTAAATTGCTTAATAGAGAGTAAGATAGAGAGCAATAAAGGCAACAACAACAACAATTTCAAATGTTTAAATGATATATTTTCCAAAATGACTGGCGAAGTTTGATTTTGAATGGTTCATCTCATCTTATAGCCTAGAAAAGTCTCATTGGCTTTTCTGAGGAAACAGAAAAATCAAGAACCCACTCCCACCTACCGTTATATTTTATAGTATTTTTATATTATTTTTATTGGAAGATTTAAAAAGGAAGATAAGAACTAGTACAAAGTGATATAACGTAAGGAAGAAAAAAGCAAAGAGAAAACAAAAAGTGCAAGAAAAGAAGCAAACGTTGAAGAAAAATAGAAAAGAAAGAAACAAACATTCTTCATTGCAGTTACACATACATTTATATTTTAATCTCTGTCGCTTTAAACTAACATCATAATACTATTCTTTGTATAATCTATCCTGTGTAATTGTCAAAGCCATAAATTATAAGCTCCTTTTTTTTCATTTCTATGCAAAAAATCCATAAGAGGTTTCCAGTTACCAATAAATGTAGTGTCTTATCTTTAATCAAAAAAGTAATTTGATCTGTTTCAGCAAGATCTCTCAATTTCATCTATCATTCCTCCATAGTGGGTAGTCCAATCTTTCCATCTCTCTGCATATAATGAATCATATACTGAAGTAATCTTCTGTAACTTTTTTCCTGTTATCCATCAGTCACAGAAAGAAAAGTTCTGGCTTCAGTTGAATATTAATTCTGAAAATCTTTGGTATCAGAGTATGCATTTGAAGTCAATATTTTTTTAGCTTTTTAATTATCCACTGTCCTTTAAAATAAACAATTAGTATTCTCACAAAAATCCAGGTTGTTAGTCTAATTATTTTTGCTTATTTACAAAGGCACTTTTGTCAGCAAAAATGATTTCTTCTGTTTGTTTTTTTTAAAAAAACCATTCTCCCCTTTACCCATTTAACATTTTCTTGGATCACAATCTTGTTAAGCTTTTTGCTTTTAAATTAAAACACTTTAAAGCAGGGGTGAAATCCAGCAGGTTCTGACAGGTTCTGGAGAACCGGTAGCGGAAATTTTGGGCAGTTTGCAGAACCGGTAGCGGAAATTTTGTGTAGTTCAGAGAACTGGCAAATTCCAACTCTGGCTGTCCCTAGAGTGGGTTGGGAATGGAGATTTTGCAGTGTCCTTCCCCTGCCACGCCCACTAGGTCATACCCTCTAGGTCACACCACACCCATCAAGCCACGCCCACAGAACTGGTAATAAAAAAAATTAGATTTCACCACTGCTTTAAAATAATGCCCCCTCCCCCTCACACACACAGTTTTGAATTTTAAAAAGAAGCATTCACCAAGAATCTTTGATCTTCTGTTTGGAGTACTTCTCCTAGGTTGTTAAGTAATTAAGTAATTAAGTCTAAAAATGTTTTTAGAAATGAGGTTTTTACTGATCAAATGTCCATTAAAGCAGTTGATGTCTACACAGCAGTTATGCACACCAGTCTACACAGCAGTTAAGGGCATATTGTAAATCCCTCAGCTCTTAAAATGCTCAACTGGCAATCACAATCACCACAAGAAACTCAGTTCTTGTGGTCCCCTCATGAGGAACAGCTCTTCTAAAACTCAAATGGGTGATCCCTCAAATCTCTCCTTATCACCAGAGAGATTTTTGTCAGCCAGAAAATGTTATATTTTATAGCATTAATAGTTGACATAGAATATTACAGTGGTTTATGAACTTCTAGCATGAGAGGAATTGATCACCTTGTCTTGAATTCCAGGTCAATTTTACAGAACAAGAAGATAAGAAGAGCCTGGTTGAACCAGATCAGATTTTAATAAAGCTCAGCTTCTTGCATCACAGAGGGCTCATTATTTCTGGAACTTCCATCACCACAAAATAGAAACTTTCTTGTGGGTCCTCTGGGACTGGAATTCTAAGGCAATCACAAAAGTCTCTGTGGGACGGTTGTAAGTATCTGCAGGTGGAGTAGTTTGCCTTCTGGTAAAAAGTGCGTTTTTTGTCTAGCTAGTTTCACAATGGCAACTATTTTTCAAAATGCCCCGTTAAATCCAATTTACTTTTTTCTTTTTCGTGCTCCTCAAGCCTGCCGGAATATTCTTGGGATATTTTGAGACAATTCAATTTCTTAAGGACTATAATATGATCCATAGTTTTGATTTCCTGTAGTGCAATATGAACGTTGTTGTTAGCTACCATGCCTCCAAATTATATATGTATCCTAACACTAAAGCAGGGGTCAGTAACCTGTGGCTCTGGAGCCACATGCCACTCTTTCACACTTCTGCTGCAACTCCCTGTCATTCAAAATATGCGTCACAACCGCCAATGTGTGACACCCGCCAGCATGTGATTTATTGAGCTTTTCAACCCCCGGTAGGCCAACCATGGATAAATTCAAGAAAAGAAAGTTTCAGAAGAAAACAGAACGTTTAATTCTACTACATGTGCTAATTTTGTGGCCACTCAAGAAATAGTCAGGCACAGGAAGGGTTTTGTGACTCCTGGTGTTTTCTTTTCTGTGGGAAACAGGTGCAAATGGCTCTTTGAGTATTTAAGGCTGCAGACCCCTGCCCTAAAGGGATGCATATATTTAGTGCAAAGTGTGCCCTTTGTACATTGGAACAACTAATGAGGAAGCCAAAATATGTGCTAATTGAAAAAGAAAAAAAAAAGAGGGGGGGAATAGCAAAATAAAACAATGACCCTGAGACCAATTGTCAAGTGACATCTTCTGAAAGTCCACAGAAAAACTAGAGGTATCTAAAAAAGTTCAGAATGTAGGTGCTGTTTGGAAAGAGTGAAAAGAAAGAAGAATTCCCTTCAGGAATCAGCAAATACTGATCTCAGGCCTCTCATACTTTCTTTCATCTTTTTTCTCTTCAGGAAATATGTTTTTTCCCCTACTCAGAAAATATGGGTAGACAGGGAGGCTGTGGAATCTGAGAGAAAGAAAAGAATGCTGTTACTGATTCCCTTGCAGTCCAGACTGCAAAATTTTGCTGAAATTCTTCGCCATTGAAAAGAACAATGAATAATACCTTTTTTCTGAAATTCTGAAAAAAAAGGAATAAAAAGCATATAGGTTGAGTGCTGCAGAAAGAAGTATTTTGGTTTGGTTTGTTATCCTAAATTTTCCCACAGGTCAGTTTCTGGGTTCTGTCCAAGTTCTGACTGAGAAAGAACATACCACATGTTAGAAGGCATTTCCTTGAACCAGTGGTGGAATTCAATTTTTTTAACTATGGGTTCTATGGGCGTCACTTGGTGGGCATGGCAGGGGAAGGATACTGCAAAATCTCCATTCCCACCCCACTCTGGGGCCAGCCAGAGGCGGTATTTGCCGGTTCTCCAAACTACTTAATATTTCCACTATCAGTTCTCCAGAACCTGTCAGAACCTGCTGAATAACACCCCTGCCTTGAGCCCACTAGATAGATTTATTTTAATTTTTTTAGATTTACACTTAATAAATAACAGATAGGGACTATTATTTCAATTTTAAATGAAGAAAAGAGAAAACTTTCTTTAAGAATTTTTTTGGGAAGTAAATGCTCATATTCAAAGTGTGCTGTTAAATTTTTAAGCCAGAGGTTTTGAAAATTTTGGATGGTGAATTGGGATAATTAACTAGATTATGGTTATTTTTTTCCTGCTCATTTCAGTAACAGTAATTTTAAGAGAAAATTTAGAGAAAAACACTTGCCAAAAAAATGTGATTCAATTCCAATAATTTAAGAACATTCTCATATTATTTGCAAATGTATTATAGAATGTTTTTCTTTCCTGAGAAAATACCTCACTATTTGAAATCTAAATTAAACAGTTAATGTTTAATTATTATGGTGTTTAAAATACAATAGTGTAATGAACAGATAATTGATAGTAGTATAATATAAAAGATAATGTCTTAGTATATATATGTGTTTACATGCCATCCCCACGATGAGTGCAGAATGGAATAGGTTGTAAGTTGAGAGATGAATTTTATGTCAAATAGATTTTAGGAGTTACATTATTATATCTTTGTACATATTGAGTAAGTAAATAATTAATGTATGCGATTTACTGGAGCAAAATGCAACCATAATCACCCTGATTTATGGAAGAATGGGAAGAATCAAAAGAAGATTAGCCCTATCAAAACTTTTAGTCATACAGCCAAAAATAAATAACTAAATAAAGCATACTTTACATTTAGAAGCAACATACCTCAGAGTGACAGATGCTGTGAATAATCAAAAGAACATGATTGTATCAAGACAGAAAATGCCCAGCTTAGAAACTTGTTCATCCTTACCAGTGAGGTCTGGGCAGATCCCACAAAGTAATTTGCTTAATTAACACAGCGAGATGAGCAACCTGCATTTGTTCCAAATTATGGTCATGTCTGGCTGAAAATCTAAAAGAAAAGACATTGCAAGAAAAAAGGAGAACTTTACTGAGATGGATATGGCCAACCTAATTATGATGGGGATCAAGTGGGAATGCACAAGTATTCATGCCCTGAAGTGCCAGTTGAACCAAGGCTACAACCAGTGGTGGGATTCAAATAATTTAACAACTGGTTCTCTGCCCTAATGATTTCTTCCAACAACCTACTCACAGTTCACCAAACTACTCAGAAAGTTAACAACCGGTTCTCCTGAAGTGGTGCAAACTGGCTGAATCCCACCACTGGCTACAACTCTGCTTGTGGGCTTCCTACAAGCTAGTTGATTTTTTGGGAAACTGTACGCTGGACTAGTTTGGTTTGTGGTTTGTTCTAAGAGAGCTCTTACGTCATTCCTATAAATATTCTAGGGACACTTTTCAAAAATGAATTGGGACCACTTTTCTGTGAACAGTTTTTTACAGCACTGAGTTATAAATTGCATTTCCCAAAGATATAGGTCTGTGATGGCAAACCAGAGGTGGCACGCAGCACCCTCTCTGATGGCACATGAGCCATCGCCCCAGTTCAGCCCTGCTACGCATGTGTGCACACTTCCCGCTGGTCAGCTTGTCTTTGGGTCTCTGCCACACATCCGCAGGGGTGGGGTGCATGTGAGGGGCTGCACGCGCATGCATGAGGGTGCATGGTGCATGTGGGGTGTTGTGCATGCATGCACGGGAGTGGGGCACATGCATAGGGTATGCGTGCATGCATGGGAGTGGAGTGCATGTACAGGGGCTGCATTTTGGGGGGTTTGGGTGAATGCTTTGGGCACTCAGTCCGGAAAAGATTAGCCATCACTGATATAGGTTATCATCCTGACCTTACCTATGGAATTATTAGGCATCTGCACTGAATGTTTGAATCCAACCACCAACAGAGAACTGCCTGATGTACAAGCCAGATTTCATAAAAGAAGAGGAAAGTGTGATCATGTTGCAAATCTATGTTGGATGATGGAAAAGTAAAGGAATGCCAAAAAAGACCTCTATATGTGCTTCATTGATTACACAAAAGCCTTTGATTGTATTGACAACATCAAGAACTGCCACGAAGAACTGGGAGTATCACCACACCACATCCAGCTCATTCAATCATTGTACTCTGATCAGGAAGCCACTATAAGGATGGAATATGGAGACACAAATTGGTTCAGAATTGGAAAAGGCACTGGGCAAGGTTGCCTTCGGTCACTGTACTACTCAACATGTACACAGAAATAATTATGAGAAATGCACAATTGGAGGAATCTACCATTGGGGTTAAAATCGGTGATAGGAATACCAACAACCTCCAATATGCAGATGATACAATGTTGCTCGCAGAAAGCAAAGAAGATTGGGAGTGGTTAATCCTGAGAGTCAAAGATCAAAGTGAAAAATTTGGACTGCACCTTAATGTCAAGAAAACAAAGATAATGTCAACTGCAGTGAACACACAGTGCAAATCAACAATGAGATCATCAAAAGAATAAAGGAATTCCTGGGCACTAAAACTGACCAAAATGGAGATTGCAGATTGGAGATTTATGATCAGAAAGCATATAGCACTTGAAGGAACTGCAATGTCCAGGATGAATAATATCTGGAAAAGTAAACATATTAGTTTCACAACCAAATGCAGATTAAGTTAACACAATATTTTTTCCCCAATTGCTACTTATGGCTGAGAAACTTGGACTCTTCTCAAAAAGGCAGGTAGAAGAAGGCTGGATGCCTTTGAACTGTGGTGCTGGAGGTGACTGTTACTCATCCCATGGGCTGCAAAAATAACAAAGAAAGATATCCTAGACCAGGGGTGTCAAACTCGTGGCTCGCAGGCCGGATGCGTCATCCACTGGCCACGCCCACATCCGGTTTACTGAAGGGCGGGGGAGTCATGATATGATGACACTGTGATGATGCGAGTTTGACATTTCTGTCCTAGACCAAATCTCATCAAAAATATCATTTGGAGCCAAGGTAGCCAAACAGAGGCTGTCATACTTTGGTCACATCACTTGACTCACTCAAAAAGTCAATCATGCTGAGAGTGATAAATTGAAAAAGGAGAAGGGGCTGCCATAGTATCTGCTGGCTGGACACTATAAAGGATGACCCTGGAATGACCATAGTGGATCTGAAGGAGGCAGTGCAAAAAAGAGGAGACTGCTGATCCATAGAGTGGCCAAGGGTTGGACGTGACTGAATGGCTGATGACAACAATGATGCTGATACTGTAGTAAAATTCATGGTTTGGGAGTATGGCTTGGCTGCAGTATTAGAAAAGAAAAATAATGCAACTAAATTAAAATTTGTTCTCTGTTGCACAAACTCTTGCGCTAGTACCAAGAGATAAATTAGCTTGTCAGAGCATTATTGTTACAGTTCCCTTTTTATTTTGCTTTTTCTCTTTTGGGTCTAAGCAATTTAAGATTCTCATTTGATTCCAGACTTTTTTTTTTTAAAGAAAGAACTCAGATTTAGTATTAGAAATGGTGCTTGCCAATTGATTAAAATGGTACGGTCTTTGTTTTATTTCATGCGGTAAAGGAAATATTCCCATATCCACTCTCCCAAATGAAGTTTTCTTTTTTGAAAAAAAAACTATTAGAGTTTACTTTACATATTGATGTGCCACATTTAGAAACTATTTTGTAACTTAGAAGCCGAATTACTAATGCAGTGGTTGCTATGGTAAGAACAAATTTCTTACTGAACAGAAGAACAAACAGTTTCCTCACACAAATCTGTTGGATAGATGTGTAAAGATTTCACTTATAAGGGCTGGGGGGATTTCTTCCTGCCTAACTGTTTAGGTACCTGGCTATTTATTCACAATATAAAGTACACAGCCATTTCTCATATGGTATATGACACAGAATTCACACACACGCAAAAACACAACATTCTGATTTGTACCTCCCAATTTACATATAAGGATAGCTAAGAATTTTATATTCATATTCTGCTAGGAGCAAATTTGGGTGATACATTTTCAGTATATCCATAGCAGGACAAAATCCAGCCAGCTGGATTCAGATTTAAAAAACAACAACAATCTCTTCTTTATTTTTCAATGTGTGCATGCACGTAAGTTCATGCATGTATAGATTTATATGTCACATCTTGCAATTACTTTGTATGAGACAGTGAGGGTTTGTTTATACATTTCTTTTTCTTTAATGGTAAAAATGCTCTTTATGCTACCAGCATCTGGGGATCTAAGTGTTCCCATAATCATTCCAGGAAGTGTTTTATGAAAAGAGAGCGACATAGCGAAGAGGGTGGGAGGAGGAAAAAGAATACACCGCAGAAATTTGCTGCCAAAATTGAGCAAATAAATGGAATCTAATTATGCTGGTCCACATATCCTAACTCATACACTCCAGAGAAAATAAATAACTTATTCATTGGCACATAACAGAAAGGTCCCTTTTGCTTCATAGTGAAGTTGGGTCTAGAAATGATATGCAACTGATTCCACAATAGCGATTTGGTTTTTTTAGAATAAAAATTATAGTGAATACTGTATATACTATTATGTGCCCAATTAGACAGTGATTATGTGGCACTCTTGAAATCTTGGCGATGACTTGGTTCCAATTATAGGGAAAAAAATGCTGTAATATTTCCCACATTCAAGGCATCCAGATGTATTTGGGCACTACCTGAATTTGGACAGAGAGGTTTTTCCAAATTGTACTAATAGACTGGAGAAGGGAGGGAGCATTCATGGGAGGGATTAGGGCTATGAAATTAGCCCAGCCCAATTTGCTGTATATCTTTTTATTCTATCCTTATTAGAAATAGTGGTGTTACGGTAATATCACTGCCCATTAAGAATGTGTCAAAGACACCTTGTAAACCAATAGAATAGAATCTGAGCTGTGGTGCTCTCTGAGTTATTGTTTTCTTGCAGATATTTCATTATTCAAATAGGTAACATCATCAGTGCTGGAAAGAAGTGTGAGAGCTCTCTGTTTATACAGTATATGTATAAACCCCACTCCTTCCAGCAATTATGTTGTCTGTCACCTAGTTGGGTAAAGCCAATATGTTGACTGCAATTTGTATTGTTCGTTATGCATATTTAAATGAATGAACACATTCATTTAAACACATATTCCACCAATCTAGGGAGGGAGGGAGGGAGGGAGGGAGGAAGGAAGGAAGGAAGGAAGGAAGGAAGGAAGGAAGGAAGGAAGGAAGGAAGGAAGGAAGGAAGGAAGGAAGGAAGGAAATTCACCATTAGCCATTCTGAAAAACCTGATGCATTAGGCTTGGTCTCTGCCATAATATTATTTTGCTATTCCACAAAGCTGGAAGATAGAAGGAAAGACACATATGGCTGTTCCTTTAACTCAAGTGACAGGCTTGTAATTTGGGAGTTCTGTCTGAGCTGTTTAATCTGAAAGGTCCTGGAAACAGGAGCTGTAATTTGCAACCTGTGTTTTCATCACTTCATCAGTGTTTCTGGATTATATTTGATTATTATAAAATTATGGTAATGAAAGAATTACAGTACTATTATGGTAATGAAATTACTTTTGGAGTAATTGTTTTCCTTCTCCTGTGTTGCTCCCTTCACTTCCTCTACCCATTGTGTGCCTAGGGACCAGGTATTTTTGTCATCTATAAATCACTCAGTAGCTGTTGGGTCCAGTGTGGAGGTATAAATAAATAACCATTCAGAGAGTGCAGAAGTCGGAGGCGGTTCTGAAAGTATTGCTTTAACTTCCTGTCTGGCCAAGATGTGTGACAAACCTGATCTGTCGGAGGTTGAGAACAAGCTGAAAAAAATGAATACGGAAGAGAAGAACATGCTTCCTTCCAAGGAGATCATTGAACAGGACATAGAGTGTGCCAAGTCATCATAGAGCAGGGGCATGTAGCTCTGATGCTGTTTCTCAGTTGTTTCTCTAAAACAGCGTATATATATAAACTTAAATCTCAAGGAATGTTGCAGTAGCCCATCCATGGGCCTTCCTCCACCCCTTTTCTGGGCTTGGCCATGCCCTTTGCTTCCGTCACAGAAGAAAATATGATTCACAGGAAATTTCTGAGGCTTGCCCAGCGTGATTCTTATTGTTTGCCTTTCTTGTCAAATCGAGCAATTTCATCAGTTAAATCCTAATTGGTAAAATTGTTCGTGATTGTTTTTGCAGCTTTACTTTTGATTTATGACAAATGGAAAGAAAAATCTATTAAAAGTTTAAAAATGAAAAAAACCCACCTCCATTCACCGGATGTTAGCGTAGCTTTTTCCTCAAGTATAACTGCTAGTGATGCAAATGTGGATAGACATGTCTCTTCCTCTCTCAGTTCTCACTTTGTATATGTATGTGTGCGTGCATGCCAAGGAGCCTGGTGGAACAGTGGACTAAAGCGCTGTTAAATAGCACTTAGCTGCCAGCTGCCTGTAATTACTGCAAGTTCGAATCTCACCAGGCTCAAGGTTGACCCCGTCTTCCATCCTTCTGAGGTAGGTAAAATGAGGACCCGGATTGTGGAGGCAATAAGCTGACTTTGTATAAAAAAGAACACCGCTTGGGGGGGGGGCAAAAGCCCTACTAAGCAGGTATATTCAAAAGTATGAAGGCTATTGCTTAAAGCATTGTAAGCCGCCCTGAGTCTCCGGAGAAGGGCAGCATATAAATTGAACCAATAAATAAATAAATACATCAGCATTGACTCCTAGTACCTTCCTGGAGTTTTCCTAGTACCAAGTCCCTGCAGTTTTCTTGGTAAAATGGCAGAAGCGTTTTGCCATTGCCTCTTTCCTGGGCCTGAGAGAGAGTGATTGCCTCAAGGTCAGCCAGCTGATTTTGTGCCTGAAGCAGAACTGGAACTCTGTTTTCTAGCTGGTGCTTTAACCACTATGCCAAACTGGCTCTCCAGCTCTGGTTTTCCCTTCCCAAATAGTCATTGGTAGGCAACTAGGGTTGAGGAAGTCTTTCCAGAGAGGTCAATGAAGGCTTCTTTTCATGGTGAGTCTAGGACAACTCATCATGATCAACTGCCCGTGCGACAATTCGCCGCAGAACAATTTAATGCTGTATTAAATGTTTCATTCAATTACTTTTATTATCAGTGACCACATTTTCATCTAAATTATTGCAACTCTTATATCTCTGAATCAATTTTATTATTATTGGCCATGGTTCTGTTGAAATTAACTTCACTTTTGTATTTGTTGAATTCTCCTATGGCAAATTGTCCTGCAGCGAGTTGGCCACAGCGAGTTGGCCCATTCTGTTCTTTTCAAACCTCAGGGCTGTGGTGACAGGCTGGTGATGCAATACACATAGAAACTGGGTGACCCGCTCAACTTGTTTAAGGCCAAAACCCAAAAGCCTTCCATTTACATTCATTGCCATTTGTGTGCAAGAAACGAGGGCATCACTCTGTTCAATGTGCTTGAGATAAATTATATTAAAAAGAGGCAAGTGCAGTTTAGGTCTGGCTCAAATATAGCATTTCAATGCTAGAAGAACCAAGCAGGTTTTTGTGATGAAAAGTCACTGATGAGAAAAAGGCAAGCGTAGCGTTTATATTGCGGCTTAAAGAAAGCTGATGAAAGAATGGGTTGGTTTGGCTTGGATTTCTTTTTGGGGTGGGCCTTACTTCTTATGTTTATTCAAATTCAGTTTGAAAGAGGGAGGAAAAAAAAGCCTTAAGTTGTGAAGCTTTGCAGTGAGCTTCATTTTCAGTGAGCTCTGAACTCATCAAAGAAGGCTCAGCGCAGATAGTACTTTAAGTCCCTGATACTACTGTGAAACCAGATCTGTAGTAAAACAAACCCCTTTGACATCAAAGTCAGTTCTGCAAGTGTCTCTATACATTAAATATAAAAATTTTCCTCCAAAGTGGAAAAATAGGGGCAACTAAGATTCATTATTCAATTTATTACTGTCATGAGTCTCTGCGGCTTGATGCGCCTTCAAAAGCTCCATTTGATCCTAAGAGGCTTAAAGCTTATCCTGTGAAATTTTCTCCATAAATCCCAAGCTAGCTATGGAAAATCTGACATGTAAGAACTAATTCTCCTAACCTTTACTGACAGGCAGGCATATTTCTTTCAAAAATAAATTGTGGTTAACATTGTAATTAATCTTCTATTTTTATTTTGCCCATATTGTAGAAGACTCTGGTAGGCTAGCCCAGTGCTTAATCAGAAGATGTGAGAACTGGAGTAATGTGTGATGCAGTGGCCCAGTCTTCTACCGCGATTTAAAAAAAAAATAAAAATAAATACAGCCTGTATGTAATTTATTGTCATATGAGTATAATTAATCAAAAGCTTAAATTCATGCTAAATGTTAAAGAGAGTCAGGGGAAACAGCAAGAGTTTCAGGCACAGGTGAAAAGATATATTCTGAACTGTCTAAATATCTGATTGACAGCAGGTCGGTCTACTCAATAATAATATGGAATAACCCTGGGATGCTAATTTCTTGGAGATCAAGTTTGCATAGTTCAGGAATTGTTGCAACAAGTTTAGCAGAATTTATTTATTTATTTATTTATTTATTTATTTATTTATTTATTTAGCTTGTATGCCACCCTCTCTCTGACAAGGACTCATGGCGGCTCACAGGAATAAAACAAGCAATAAAACAATATTTGAGTGTTAAAACTATTAAAATTCCCCTTAAAAAAACCCTTCAGTCCTGTCCGGCCTGGTGAAATAACCATGTCTTAAGGTCACTGCGGAAGGAGCGCAGGTCAGGGGCCACCCAGAGCTCCAGGGGGAGTTGATTCCATAAAGTAAGTGCACCCACAGAGAAAGCCCGTTCTCTAGGAGTCGCCAGTCCATACTGCCTGGCCGACGGCACTCCAAGAAGGCCCTCCCTGTGGGCCTTTTTGCACAGATGCTTGACATACCCAATAAAAAATAAAATGTGTTCTTATGTGGGTGGGAGGCAGGGAAAGGGGGACTATTTGGGCAGAAATGAGTGTGCACAATAGCATTTGTGCAGTTCAACAAGTCATGAAAAAATAGTTTTATGCGAAATGGCAGCATGCAGGAGCATAAAGGAAAAACATCTCTTTGAATCACTAAAACAACCACATCTTTTCCAAGATTCACAAGAGTGCTTCAGCAGCTTTCCCCTGGCTGTGGCAGCAAATATATGTGAAAACCCACTTTCCTTCATTTTCTGCTCACTCCTACCCTAGAAAGTTTCAATCTACAAAATAGCTAGCTTAATGTCCCCTTTTAACTCCCTCCTCATAAACTCCCAAATGAAAAATGGAGCACAAATATTTGGTTCTCCCCTCTCCATTCAGTTCCAGTCCTCGGAGCCTCCCAGACAGACAGGAATAGGAAATGCATTCCCCAAATCGGAAAAAGAGGCTCCCCTCAGCTTCAAAAGAATCAATTGAACTCAAGAATCTTTCTCTTTAGAAAGACTTTCTAGGTCTTGAAATTTAAATATATAAAGAATGTGTTAAATATAGGACTATACAATACTTAGCAGGGCAATGAGATATTATTCATGTGTATGGCTATTTTAATGACATTTTGCCTCCTTGAGAACTAAGGAACAATGCAAATGGGCAAATGAAATAAATAAATTAAAATTCAGCTTTGTTCCTCCTGAGGACAGGAATTTGTCCTTAAGGATTTCATTCCGTTTTACATTTTCTAATGTTTATAAATGTTTAAATGTTGTTATATTGCCCATTCAAGTGCAGAGGCGCACTTTAAATTATTTAGAAGATGCCGTGAAGGTATGAAGCAGTTCATTGATTCACCATTCGCTATTCTCTTATCTCCTGGATATGTCTGGGAGATTCGATTCTTTTGCTATTATTAAGCAGCAGCTGCCCCCTCCCCCACGGTTTGAAACCTGCCTCCTGCCAGATGCCAATAATGATTAAATCTATAATTCAGGGAAGCTTTCGCCCTAATATCTGGAAAACATTTATCTACCACAGTGCAATAAAAGAATGTGCAAAACCTGGAGGCCACGTAGTTTAAAGCACACTTCAGCCTTAGAATCCCAAAGAAGTTGCCACAATTTAATTTTTCCAAATATCCACCATTTTAACGCATAACAGGTTTTCTCTCACTTATGCCCAAATTCTTAGATTGTAAATAAATGAGGATCTTCCTTATACAACCAGAAAACAAGTAGCAGAAGAGAGCAAAGGTCCCAGAATACCTTGTTCCACACTTAAGTAACAGGGACAGTAGTGCTTTTAGCAAATAAATAAAAAAAGTTGCACTTTGCTGTGAGGAACCTGCAATCCAGGTTCGATGACCTGCGAAAAATCATGAAGCAATCAATAATAGTAGCATTGCTAACTGAGTTAGTGCTTAAGAGTACAGAAAAATAGCAATAGCACTTAGATTTATATGCCACTTCACAGTGCTTTACAGCCCTCTCTAAGCGGTTGACAGAGTCAGCCTATTGCCCCCAACAAACTGGGTCCTTATTTTATTGACCTTGGAAGGATAGAAGGCTGAATCAGCCTTGAACTGCTGAATTGCAGTCAGCAGAAGTAGCCTGCAGTATTGAATTCTAACCACTGCGCCACCGTGGCTCCTGATAGGCAGTGAGAATCCTGTCCCATTGGTGGGCAAGTATCATACTGGCTTATCAAAGGGCCCAGATTATATCTGGTAGATCCAAAGATCAATCTGGTAGAACTAACCCGTCCTAGAAGAGATGTGCTATTTTCCTATCCTAACTTTACTAACTGGTTTGTGTAAAGATAAGGATTACTCTATTAATTGCAGCAAAACTTTTTTTTTTTTAAAAAAAGCGAATGGCTGGTGTCACCTTCTCCTTTGATTTAAGGTCAGCGGTTTTCTCAGATCCGCCTATTGTTTTATACAGTTTTGTGAAGGATGAATACATGGTCCTTGAAGTGATTTTATTTACTAGTATGGTAATGTTTTTATTTTTTGTTTTAGAAAATGGAATGGTTTCTAAGCAGGTATCAAGGGTGCTTTTCTCACATATGGAGAGCAGAGCTTGTCTTGGTGTGCAATTAGAACAGCTTCTTAGAAAGATATCAAATGAGGGTAGCTGATTAAACAAGAACTAATGAATTCCTGCTGAGAGAGGGGGAAAAAATCATTAAAACGCTTGGCTTCAATCTATAGCAAGCTCATTTAATTCAAAGTATGGTAACAAATAGCTGATCGTATTTCTTAGCAGATTCCGAAGGAAATTAAATTGAAGTTAGATGGAATTTGGAGCCCGGCATCCAAAGTCAAACTTAGTACCTGTTGCTTAGTTTGATGAGCTACCGGGACAGCAAGCATGGTCATAATTGCCTGTCTATTGCCAAATGGGGAAAAATAATTTACGGCAAACTTGACTGGCTTAAAGTTTCACTTTAGCATTCTTTAGCATTTATATAGCAGATTTAAAATTCAGAACATTTCATCCTCCTTCCTCTCACAATGTGGTGTGATAGATTTATATTGGTTTTTTTCTTATTTCGGAGAATAATTGAGCTTGGGAGAAAAAGAGCTTGCGAGTGAGGGCTTTTCACATACTACAGTGTGCTATGGCTAAGTGAGAAGAAGGATGACATGCTGTGATTCTCTTTTCTCTTACATTGTCCTGGGGCAACTTGGCTGTGGTGAATTGACCATGGTGAATTGGTTGTGGCGAGTTGGCTGTTGTGAATTGTCTTATCCCAGACTGGAGCACAGCCTATTCTTAATGGAATGGAATGGGACACGTTATCTCATGGATGCTGTTTTAAGGGCCTGAAGGAATGGAAGAGACTTCAAAACTTTCTCATGAGAATTTGTGACATTTGGAAATTGGCTTGGGACCTGGAGATTGTTGATTGACTTTGAGAATTGAACCAGGTTTTTTTTCCTACAGGCTCTGGTTTGATATCTTTTTAAAAAAAGTAGCAGAGCTACAATTTTGATATCCCACCCTACTCCACACACACACACACACACACACACACACACACACACACACACACAGCAATGTAGCCCTGCTCCTCCATTTTCACATTTACAGAAATTCTTGTCTGACTGCAGCTCCCAGATCTTGGGCTACTGTAAATATCTGTCTTTTACAGAAACAGGCAGTCACCTAGAAATAGATGACAAAAGTGGATGGGATTCTTGACCATCTAAACTGGACAAGGCACTCTTGAAAAACACAAGCAAATTGTGTGTCAAACACAGGCTGAAAGGGGTATGTGAATCATTTATCTTCATAGTTAAATGGAAAGCCAAGTCTCCTAGCAAATCAAATACTGCTTCAGGATCAGGCTATACATCTTCTTCTTCTCTGCTGATTGTCTTCCTTGGACAGTGCTGCCTCAGCCTCTTGCTAACCCCCAGGATGAAGATAAATACTGAATCCTCCAAGAAAGATGGATAACTGCCTGCTACTGTACAACTAGTCAATATGATTCTTTTACACCCATGTAAATATTAAGATAATTAATCACAGGCCTGTAAGGTTCATGTCTCTTTACTGCTTTCTTTGTCTGCTTCTTGCTTCATTTCCCTATGCTCATTTAAGGATAAAAGTTCATGAAGTGGGGATGAAATGCAACTCTACCCATAATACTGCCTTAACTTCATCCCTTTTCTCTCTCTCTCTCCCTCCCTCCCTCCCCTTCTACATCTTTACTCCATCTCTTTCAAACTGCACACTCTATATCTGCTCTCAGCGACAGAGGTGACAACCTCAAGTTCAAAGGGATCTCTAATTTAATCAAACAGCTTCTGCAGCCTTTCTCCAAAAGACTAACTTTCCAAATTTAGTTCTTGCATTGAGGACTTAAGTTTAGGGGTTAATAACTAGTTATCAGTCCAAGAAAGGAAGTTGTTATAAACCTTGTTCACCACTTTGCCCTCTCGGAGTAATTATGCTCATTTTTGCCTCCTGCTTTCCAAGTATCTCATCATGTTTGAGTTCAAGGCTCAGTAATTATGCCCATTAGTAAATTGCTATCACATCATGTCAACTGAAGTAATGAGTAGACAAAGATCATTTCAAATGAGAAGCTTATCATCTTAACGCTCTCCATACGGTGAATACCTTAATACACTTGTCAGAATAGAAACCACCAAACAGTTACCAATTCTGCTCGTTTCTATACTATTCAACTAATAAGTATTTGATCCAAGAGTAGTTCAATGAAAGGTCATTCTAAAGTAGAGTCAGGCCATCAGGCTCAGGAAAAAGAGCAATGGTCAAGCTTCTTGCTTGTGTGGAGATCTGTGTATACAGGTAACCATTGACTTACAACCATTTGTTTATTGACCGTTCAAAGTTGCAACGGCACTGAAAAGAGTGATTTATGATTGTTTTTCACATTTACAACATTGCAGCATCACACCTTGCAGCATCCCCTTTGGATGCTTGGCAACTGACATGTGTTTATGATGACTGGAGTATCCTGGGGTCATGAAATCAACTTTAGCGACCAACCATCTGACAAGCAAAGTCAATGGGGAGGCCAGATTCACTTCATAACCCTGAAAACTAACTTAATAACTGCAGGGATTCACTTAACATCTATGGCAAGAAAGTTTGTAAAGCAAAATTACAGAACTAAGTAAG
Organism: Masticophis lateralis; assembly: GCA_030761175.1. Lineage (NCBI taxonomy): Eukaryota > Metazoa > Chordata > Lepidosauria > Squamata > Colubridae > Masticophis > Masticophis lateralis. The sequence continues at coordinate 151,231,445 of JAUDYJ010000001.1, read as the reverse complement.
ACAGTTTAAGAACTGTCTTACTTAGCAATGGAAATTTTGGGCTCCATTGTGGCTGTAAGTCATGGGGAAACGTACCCTGTTTCCCCACAAATAAGACATCACCCAATAATAAGCCTAATCAGGTTTTTGAACGCATGGCAATAAGGCCAAGTGCTTATTTCAGGGTTCAAAAAAAAAAAAAAAAGATAGGGTCTTATTTTCAGGGAAACACAGTACCTATGTGTATGCTTAGCACTCTAATTGGCACTTGGTGGCACTTCAGCTCCTGTGGTCATTGGATGAAATGGATTATCTGGACCTTTTTCAGTCTGGTTTCAGGCCTGGCTACAGCACGGAAACTGCTTTAGTCACACTGATAGATGATCTCTGGCAAGCCCAAGATGGGGGTCATTCCTCTATCTTGGTGCTACTTGATCTTTCAGCAGCTTTTGATACTATTGACCATGGTATCCTTCTGGGATGACTAAGGGAGTTGGGAGTGGGAGGCGCCGTGTTGCGGTGGTTCTCCTATCTCGCTGGTCGGTCACAGTCAATGTTGGTAGGAGGACAGAGGTTGACTCCTAGGCCCCTCGTTTGCAGGGTGCCTCAGGGCTCGGTCCTCTCTCCCCTCCTATTTAACATCTACATGAAACCATTGGGTGAAATCATCCGACAATACGGGGTGGGATATCAGCAATATGCTGATGATACCCAGCTGTATATCTCTACCCCCCCGTCAATTCAGTGAGGCAGTGGATGTGATGTGCCACTGCCTGGAGGCTGTGAGGACTTGGATGGGAGTCAACAGGCTCAGACTTAACCCAGACAAAACCGAATAGCTGTGGGTATTACCTCCTGAAGACTATGTCAATTGTCCATCCTTGGTCCTGGGGGGGGGGGGAGAGAGAAATTGTTCCCCTCAGAATGGGCTCGCAATCTGGGTGTCCTCCTAGATTCACAGCTAAGATTGGAACAACATCTGACAGCTGTGGCTAGGGGGACCTTTGCACAGATTCGTCTGGTGCACTAATTGCGACCCTACTTGGATCAGAAGGCTTTCCTCACAGTCACTCATGCCCTTGTCACCTCACGGTTGGATTATTGCAACACGCTCTACATGGGGCTACCCTTGAAAAGTATTCGGAGACTACAGTTGGTCCAGAATGCAACCGTGCGAGCTATTGTGAGTACACCTAGATACTTCCACATTATACCAATTCTCCTTGAGCTGCACTGGCTCCCTATTGGTCTCCAGATGCAATTCAAGGTGTTGGTTATTACCTTTAAAGCCCTACATGGCTCAGGGCCAGGCTATCTTCGAGACCACCTTCTACCACCTAGCTCCAATCGACCGGTAAGAACCCACAGAGTTGGTCTCCTCTGGGTCCCATTAGCTAAACAGTGTCGGTTGGTGGGCCCGTGGGGGAGGGCCTTCTCTGTGGCTGCCCCGGCTCTCTGGAACCAATTACCTCCAGAGGTCCAGACCGCCCCCATCCTATTGGCTTTCCGGAAAGCGATGAAGACCTGGCTTTTCCAGCAGGCTTGGGGCCGTTGATCTCGCTACGGCAGTCTTGCAAGACCTGGCTATGGAATGGAGTGTATGGGTTTTTAATGTTTTCTTTTAAAAAAATTTTATGTGATATTGTTCGCATTGTTTTGTTTTGTTTTGTTTTGTTTTGTTTTGTTTTGTTTTGTTTTGTTTTGTTTTGTTTTGTTTTGTTTTGTTTTGTTTTGTTTTGTTTTGCTGTAAGCCACCCAGAGTCCCTAGGAAGTTGTGCGGCATAGAAATGCAACAAACAAACAAACAAACAAATAAATAAATAAATAAATAAATGAATAATAAATAAATAAATAAATAATTCTGGATGTGAGTCCTGGAAGCAAAGTGGAAGATATGTTGACAAATTCCTGTTTCTTTTTCTGTGGAGAGGGAGGCTTGAGTCAATCTTCTGTGAAATAATTTAATGTGAAACCATTTGGGAACCTCTAACTTTGTTGCCTGTTCCCATTGACCACATGCTCCATATAGGTAATCTTTTTTTTTTTAAAGCTAAGTACTTTTAGCTCTTAAGGGAATTATGGATTGACTGTGGAGTCCTGTGTATGCACTATGAAGTGATTGGTCATTCATCATTTGTCATTGGATAGAAGGCAGAAAGTACTACTGTAACTTGCTTTTCTTTTACCTCAGCTGTTGTTCAATTTTTTCTGCATTGTTTTCAGGGGAACAGGCAATGAACCCAGGGCTTGTCTGCTGAAGAAAGAGCCTTTTGATCATATAGGTCAAACTTTGCCTTTCTTTTATTCCTGATTTGAAATGCCAGGAATGGCTTTTAATAGAATTACAGCCGCAGACTTTTCAATGGGTGTAACTGGAAACACCAAGGAAAAGATGTTTCTACATCATGCAGTCCCACTGTATTTATGTCTGTCACTGTTGGTAAGGGTCACAGCAGGTTTAAGTATTCTTAATATTTATTAGTGACATATTCAAAGACAAAGCAATATTTTGGTGATATAGTTGATAAAATTCAAAATAGTAGAAGTGTCAACATCAAACTGAACCTAGAAGAATCCATTTTTCCTGTTTGTCATTGCCACACAGTGTGGGAGGGGAGAGATGGAAGGAATGCCCTACTAGAGACAACATAAAGCTTTCCTGTGTGAACCAAGGTCATCTCCCAGATCAGTGGTGGGTTGCTCCTGGCTCACACTGCCCACCCACCCAGAAGTCTTCAAATACACTCTGTGCAGAAGCTCCTGTTTATGTGCAGAAGTGGCATGCACATGAGCAAACAGGTAGCAAAGGTAAGTAAAACCTACCATTGTCCCAGATGATGGAAATAGGAGGAGAAGAGTGCCTGAGAAGCATGACAAAACCTAATTGGTCAATGTGACAAGTGACACTTTGGGGAAGGGGTTGTTGCTTGTTTGAACTATGCTGAAACCATGGGAAAGAGTCAGAGTTGGTTTTGCACAAAGTGTGCTGATATGATGTGTTCAATAAAGGAATTTTTTGAGGAAAGCGAAAGCCTCGGAGTACTGATTTGCTTGGGTTTATTAGTCGGAACTGTAACAAGAAGAGATGAAAATATATTAGAAGAATGTAATAACTTGAGCTATCCAGGTACTACAGTATGAACTGTAATTTAACCAATTGTAGTGGTCAATTGTAGGGGGACGTGCTGGCTCAGTGGATAAGATGCTGAGCTTGTTGATTGAAAGGTTCAGCGGTTCGAATCGCTAGTGCCGCGTAACGGGGTGAGCTCCTGTTACTTGTCCCAGCTTCTGCCAACCTAGCAGTTTGAAAGCACATAAAAAATGCAAGTAGAAAAATAGGGACCATCTTTGGTGGGAAGGTAACAGTGTTCCATGAGCCTTTGGCATTTAATCATTCTGGCCACATGATCACAGAGATGTCTTCGGATACCGCTGGCTCTTCGGCTTTGAAATGGAGTTCCCCTAGAGTTGGGAATGATTAGCACAAATGTGCAAGGGGAACCTTTACTTTTACCTTTTTAGTGGTCTGAAAATATATAATCCCAAATTATATGTTGTTATTTTTGGGAGGTAATATGGAGTTATAGAGAGCCAGTTTGGTCTAGTGGTTAAAGCATCAAGCTAGAAACCAGGAGACTGTAAGTTCCAGTCTCATTTAGGCATGAAAACTGGCTGGGTAACTCTCTGAGCCCATAGTGTCAGGCTCTAGTAAGAAGCCAATTGATCAATGTGTGTGTTGCAATCAATGAATTAAAATTCAATGACAACAACAAAAATGAGCAGATCCTGCACTTGTAGGAAAATGCTAGGAATAAAATAAAAATATGGCGCTGTCAGCCCCACCAAAGCTAACTTTTATTGAGACTGGCTATAATAACAGAGTCCTGAAGTAGCACCTCCTTTTTATACTTCAGTGAATTAGGGAGTCATCTATCTGAGCTGCTTCTGAATAGTATATTTCTAGATTTAAAAAAAAAATTCAACTCCTGTTGCTTAAATAATGGTTCTTGCGTATTTCCATCAAGGTCCTGTTGCTCATTTTGTGCATTGAGTGAGAACCCTGGAATGATTTGTTTGATAATCCATTTTGTGTGTGTATGTTCTTGGCTACCCATGCAATTTTTGGGTGTCTTCTCCAACACCAAAGTTCAAAAGTGGCAATGCCCTTTCCATCCTGCTTCTTCAAAGTTCAATGTCCAAGGAATACCATGGTTTGCATTATTCAGATCTTGTAGATGGACACACTTCATGGCATCTGAATATCTTTTCCAAGATCTTCCTGACTACTTCATCTGCAGTGTATTACTACAGTGTATTACAATGCTTACCAGTTTCTTTATTGTTAATATAGCAGAAACAATTCACCACTTCACCGTCAATTCTAAGGCTGGTTGCTTGTTGCCATTAGCTGGTCTTCTTTATATTTAATCTTGGGTTTTTTCCCCTCTGCACTCCTTGACTTTTAATCCTCACACTTGCAGATCCTTTGTATTTCCAGCTAATGCTTCTCTTTAAAACTCTTTAACTTTCCCTTCATTTCCATTGCCTGGTGAGAGATGGGGATGGCAGTGAGGCAACTACAGAAAAGCTGATTATGGTGACATCATGAAGAAAAAAAGAGGGTGGAACTACATGGCAACATGGAAATGGACTTGGGAGAAGTATGAAGAATGAAGGTTAATGTCAGAATAGTTTCTGAAGTAACTTATTTATCTTTAATCTCGTCACTTTGCATTTCTATGACTTTCATATTGCATGACTAGACATTCCAACCTTGGCATCTGTTGTATCCATGACATTTTTGAAATCCATGAAATATTCCCAATGTAGGCACCAGCCTCAAGTTCTCTAAGTAACATTATTAATTAGTTATTAAATAGCATAATAACATATTTAGGAGGTACATAAGGAGTGCATCTCTATATCTGCTTGTGTTTTTGAAACATTTAGATTCAAAATAAACTGTGGTATAATGATGCTAAGAAGCTAATTTCTATTTGAAAAGAACCTGAAAGGTGAGGCACCAATTTAGATTTTACCTCATATATCTGGAAAAAGCTGTACTGAAAATGAGTAATTGAATTGTCTGACTATATGTCAGTTGTGATCCAACATGAAGTCATGGTGAAGAGGAGGGAAAAAGGAAGAAGTTCAGAAACATAGGGACAGATGTTTTTAATATTATTACAAATACTCGAATCTGATTTATTACAGGGTTGTCTATTGATAAACAATGAATTTCTGCAATCTATTTAGTGCTACAGCCACCATTTCTGATGGTGGCTAAACCAGGACATCTCCATATCCAACTGATGAAGCGGATAGAACATTTTAAACAGTTTTTGCGTGGCAGTTCATCTGGGTTTCATCCAAAATTAGGTGAGATGGGTAGCAAACAAGTCCAAAACCAACCAACCAACCAACCAAACAAACAAATGCTCCTTTCTCACATAGATTCAATGTTTTGAGCAGCAGAGAACAGGTGAAAATCAAAAGTGATCCTTTTTCAAGCACAATTCTCATAAAGACTCCAGAAAGAAGGGATAAGGTTACAAAAATTCCAGCAACTGAACTGTTTAAACTGTTTGTTTAGAATAAATATATCCCTATATACATTACGGGTAAGATTTTTTTCCCCTAACAATTTTCTTGTGATCCATTGAGAAAGCAGGACATAATCATATCAAGAATGTGATCCCTGATGGTTGGGATAATTTAAGAAGAAATGAAGTGGCACAATGCAGGGAAGCATCAAAACATCAATCTGTTTCAAAAAGTCTAAAAAGTGTTCAAATAAATCCCCACGTTCCGGTCAGCAGTTTCAATCAGTGTAAGCACAGAGGAAGTATTAGCTTGGCTAAGCATTCTTAATAATACTGATAATAGATGCTTTATAATTATCTATCTTATAGAAAACTGCCTTATAGTCCCTTTGAAACTCAGTCTTCTATCCTTTCCCTTTAGTGGTATACACAATTGAATCTACATAATAAAGAACAACATCATAATCTTATGATGATGCATTGGCTGGTTGTCATTATTTCCAAGTATGAACAACTTGTCTCATAGAAGTTGGCCAGAAGGCGATAACATAAAGAACATATGGTGATAAAGTTCCCGATCTCCCCCGCCCCCCAAAAAAGAGAGAACAATTTCTCATCTTCAAGTTTTCACCTGGAACTTTCAAAAAAAGTGAGAAAGTTATTTTATTTAAAAGAAGAGAGCTTGAAAAGCACTCTATGCTGCTATTGTATTTCCATTGACTCCCCTGGTACACTACTTGATGTATGGAAGGGTTTTAATCTGCACCAGATGGCTGAATTACACTTTTTATTTCTACAGAACAAAGCTCTCAGGAAGACCCAGTTGGGATACTTTAGAAGAAACACTGTGTTGTGATTCAGTACTGCAGCTGCAACAACACACCAAGGAAATATTTTGACCTAGAGAACATTGACTGTTCTTTGGAACTTAATGTTCTGAGTAACTTTGAACTTCAAAGACATAAAGTGTCCCATATCTGAAGCTCCAAGGTTAGTGTGGCACTCAACACACATGTTACATAGAACGAATTATTGCCATCACATGAAAAATAGCTCACCTGCACATTTGAGAATAAAAATAAGCATGCCATACTTTCCTTGGTTATTTAATTTCCAAATCACTTTTATTATTTTTTTCTCTTCTTTTTGAGTATAGATATTTTATATTTAAGTGGGCAATAAAAGTAGTAGACAGTAAAGAAACTATTGAACCATTTCATTGCTAATTACTGATGTTCACAATTGTCACCTCCCCATCTCACCCTACCATACATATGTATAGAAGGATGCTTTTCTCACTAAAGAGGTAATATTCTGTCCACTGTGGTCAGAAAGTTGATCTAAAATATTTGTTATTCTGCCACAAGATAACTGATTTTGAACTCTGTGACTGTTTCTATTGTTAGGTGTCTACATATGCTATTTCCTATAGCGAGGATACTGATATTATTCCATATCACCTTTTGATTTTTCTTGGTTGGTATCCATATTTTAACTTCTGAGTAAGTTATCCTATATATATTGAATATATTCAATCTTTCTTCATCATGCAACACCCAGATATGTTTGGTTTCAACTTCCAGAACTCCCAAGCCTATGACTGGAAGCCACATTTCTTTGTCTATCATAAATCCTGGATATCAAATTAAATACTCAAATAGAAGTTTCTTACTCCTACAAATTGACACTAGAATACTCTTTCCTATAAATAGATAAGCAAAATGGAAATCCCAAATTATGTGCAGATGTGTTCGTGAAACATCAGGATTGTGTAAGTCATGCACAATTATTTCTGTTTGGATTTCAGAATGATGATTCAACCATAGCTGGAAATAATATACTTATTTTGCCACAGGTTCATTTGTGTCTATGTTCTGATATTCAAAAGTGTTTCTTTAATCCAAGGGCCCTAAATGTGTATCACCAAAAGGTGCAAAGTGTGCTTGCACCAAATGTTGAATTAATGTGACAGATTAAGAGTCTCGAAAGAAATATTAAGCAGGATCAACCTCCAACATAATCAGGGAATAGGAATAGAATAACCCGTGCCCATTCTAATTATTAAAACAAAGACAGATGACAATTTCTGAGTGAAAGAGTGCCTCTTATTTTTAGTGACAAGCTGTTGGATGCATTTCATAAAGTACATGGGCCATGGTCAAATGATGAACAGGGACATAGCGAAATGAAATTGTAAGCTAATGAATTAAATACAGCTAATATGATCGCTTTACATGTAACTATCCCACTTTTGTTAGACTGCAACTACAATTCAGGGGCAACTTTTTGAGGCGGTCTGAAGTCTTCCTTTAAACATCCTAGGCATTGCAACCTTCTGCTTTTTCTATAGTAGGAAAGGAATGCAAGTCGTGCTGTAAATAATCACAGGATTCGCAAAACTGGATATTACACTACTTTTAAGCCCTTAATCCACTTTCCACACCCCACATCAGTGCCCTTCAAAGATGTTGCAATATGACTTCCAGTAGCCATCCTGGGCCTTGACAGGAATTATGGTTCAACACATCTGGACTTCAGTATGAAGATTCCTTTAGGTGAGGAAGATTGCTTTGGTGAGGCAAAGGCCTGGCTTCGGCAAGGCAGTGTTAGCCAGTATAGTTTTGCGCTCTCTCATAGTTCCCCAAGAACAATGTGGACTAGCCTTAGCAAAGTTTATTCATATCTTCGCCTGGTTATAAACATTTCTGTCAGCTTGGCTTTGTCAAAGGGGGATTGATTCAGTGGTGAGATTCAATTTTTTTTTACTACCAGTTCTGTGGGCATGGCTTGGTGGGGCGTGGCTCAGTGGGCGTGGCTTAGTGGGCATGGCAGGGGAAGGATACTGTAAAATCTCCATTCCCTGCCCACTCCAGGGGAAGGTTACTGCAAAATCCCCATTTCCTCCTGATAAGCTGGGACTTGGGAGGCAGAGAATAGATGGGGGAGGGGCCACTCAGAGGTGATATTTACCAGTTCTTTGAACTACTCAAAATTTCCACTACCGGTTCTCCAGAACTGGTCAGAACCTGCTGAATACCACCTTTGGATTGATTCAATAGGAGCAATTATAGTTAATAATACTTTTTGCTCCTATGTTATGGCTCTGCCTAATCTTGTAGTATTTTTTCTAAAACCAGAAGAAACCAGCATCATTACCCCCACTGATATAATTGTTTGTGAACACACTGCCTCCACCATTACCACCCAACTCTCCAGCAGATTCCAAACACTTCTAAATGGATCGGATGACAAGGCAGTTTGGAGAACCATTTGGGCCTTGTATATTTTAGCATCCTCAGTCCTTCTACACATCTGAAATATACCAGGTGCTTCGTAAGCAAGACAGACTACTGAATGGAGTAGCAGACTGACACAGTATTTGTCAAGGGCAATGGAGAGCAGAATGATCAGCATCTCTTTGCAGGGGATAATAGTATTTGCATTGCCGAAAACATTGAAACAAAAGTTGTGCCATGCCTGGAAGCCATATTACCTGTGTGCCTTGAGGATCCAGGCCTGCCACAATCATACCTTGGGAAGTTGGGTGGGGGGATTGCACGAGTGAAGTAGAGATAGCCATAACAAACTTCTCTAAGAGAAGTTCAAGCTGTCCGGCAGCTGCGCAAAGAAGAAATTGGAGGATGTCTTCTGTTTGGGAAAGAAATGATTGGAGCTGTGTGGACATGTGGGAGATGTGGGCAAGTTTTGAACTTTCTTACGGGTGAGGAAAACCTGGAAGCTTACAGATTCGGGTTTTCCCAGATGTGCCAATATGACATCTCTAATAAAAGTTAGCTTTGAGGAACTTCAAGCCTTGGAGTTTGATTTCGTTGGGGGTGTTATTTGGAACCCTGTCTGCTCTAGAGCATTGTCTGAAAATGTGGATTTTTCAAAAGCAAACAAAAGGTCCCTTACTCAAGAGTAGGGAAACTAAGTTAATTTTCTACAGATGCATAAAGTTGCTCATTGCTACCTTCCAATCTTCAACCTATAAATTAGAGCTTTTAAAACTTTCATTCCACTGCCAAAAAATCCATGTGAAGTCCATGAGAGGAGTCTTGAAGATCTGCCACATCATTGGGTTTGTATCCTACAGCAGTGAAGCAAAATTACCTGCCATATTGTTGTTTTTATCTCTAGAAGACTTGCACATTTTTTCTGCATGCGAAACACCAGAAAAGGAGTACATATGTATATATATTCAAGGAGAGGTGCTGTATCCCTTTCAAGGAAGTTTTGTTGCCTGCCTTTGATTGCAGAAATAAATGAGAGATGACATGGTGTAGAAGTAAAGGAATTGACTGGGAGCAGGAAGCCCAAAGATTCTAGTCCCCCATCAGAACTTTGGTGATTTTAGAGCAGTCACTCTCAGCTTAACCTACTTTACAGGGTTCAGATGATAGAAAAATAAGACACTACATATACTGTTTTGACCTGCTCAGTGACAGGCAGGATACAAATATAATAAATAATAAATAATTAAGTTAGGCAGCCATCCCACTAGGGAACCTCTAGCAACAACTTTTATATTTTTATATTTTCAGAACATGGTGCACACGCCCATTCGTCCTTTAAGATGGTCTACTGGATGACTGCTGTGGCACCTTGGTTGCATTCAAAGATATCTTTTCATTAATGGAAAATGTTCATGCTTATCGTGGTGTTGGAAGTGTTGAAAGAAATGTCCATCTGGGTGCATTTCCAAGTGGGAAGAAAGACACTGGTAACATGGAGGCTGTTTGGAAAGATAGTTTAATGGTGGACAGGACCACATGGTTTGAGGTCCTGGGCAATCAAGCACATGGAAAAGAGAGAGAGAGAGAGAATATAAATTTATACTCTCTCTTGGACCCCACCATAGAGTTACTGTTCCTGTGTAAGGGCAAGTATCCCATTGGCTGCTGTAGAGGTCATGTGCAAATCCTAGGAGTTTGTCTGTGATAGGTCTGGTTGAACTGTGGGCTGATGTAATGTCCCTAGGTGATTTCTCAATGCAGTGAGCCCTGCTGTTAGATAGGTAGAGGGCCAATCCTATCATGTCCTGAGGGCCATATCTTAATCCCATCACCCTGGAGCTGAAGTGGGGGTGGGGCAGGGAGCTGCAGGGAGCTGCTTTGTCTTTAAAAACATGTTTCTCTTTTTCTCATCCAGGGAAATATAATATTCTGCCTTTTTAATATTTCCTAGAACATTTCATTCTTCTAAGAAGGGTGGGTGCTAACGTTCTTCAGAAGAAATATCCGTCTGGTTCCATTCCAAGTGGGGAGAAAGTCACTGGAAACATGGAGGCTGATTGGAAAGATGGTTTATTGGTGAACAGGACCACATGGGTTTTAGGTCCTGGGCAGCTGAGCACATGGAGTGGAGAGTGAGAGGTATTTATATCCTCTCTTGGGCCTTGCCCTTGAGCTTTCTATTCCTGTGCAAGAAATGTACTCTATTGGTTGTCAGACTCCCAGGGGGCTATGCAGGGATCATGGCTAACTTTTTAGGTTGTCTGAATTAAGTTTGGTTGAAACTTGGAAGGTGATGATGTAATGAAGAAGCTTGTGTTCTGTGGGCAATTCCTATTGTGTTTTAATGGCTTTGTCCTCTGTTGGAGCTTGAGTGAGGGCTAATCCTACCATGTGTTCAAAATACCCTGACTTGAATGGATTATCAAATCTGCATTTCTAAAAGCTGGCCTCAGCTTAGTATCTGCTTATGGGACAAGGAACTGTGACTCAGAATTTCTGTCTTTAGAAATATGTTTTTCGTTTAGGGAAAATATAATATTCTGCCTTTTTAATATTTCCTAAAATATTTCATTCTTCTAGGAGAGGGGTGAGTGCTACCCTGTTTCCCCCAAAATAAGACATCCCCTGACTTCCGGGGGCGCCTTCCTCGTTGGCGGCGGGCTTTTCATGTCCGCCGGTTTCTCGGCGCGTTAGAGCCGCCTTACAGCAGATAGGCGGCTCGGAAAACCTGCTCCTTGACGGGAGGAGCAGGGAGAGCTTCTGGGGGTGAGGTTGAGCCCCCCTGGGTCGCCCCAGGAATTTTTCTTTGTCCTGGGGAGGGCTCAGAGGGATGGCTCCCTCCATACCCCCAGGGTATGCTCCGCGCCGAGAGGATCCTCCGCTAATTACCTAATTAGCGGAGCCAGACGCTGGGAGCAACACCACAATTGAAATGATAATTGGAGCAAGCTGGAAAAAAGAGAAGACAAATTTAAGCAAGTATGGATTTTTCTCAACGGATTTTTTGGAAGAGGAGGGGGGAGGGGGAAGGAGAGGAAGAAAAGTGAAAGTTTTTTAAGATGGCGACTGGCTCTGCTTGAAAGGAAAGTGATAGCGGAAATGGAGCGCAGAGTTTAGTCTTGAAAGACTTTGAAAGGAATATTTTGTCACAGAAAAAGAACTTAAAGGAACAGAGGCTGATTTAAATAGATTTTTTCTGTTTTTTTTTTCTTTTCTCTATTGAAGTAAGAAGGATTTTTTTTTTGGTCCTTTTTAAAAGTAAAGATGCCTAAACTTAAAGGAAGGGGGGGCTCCCCCTTGAGTCAGATGAATAAAGTTGAAATGACTCATTTGCAGAGACTTACAGAACTGGAATTAAAAGAGTTAATTACAAGGTCCTTAGAGAGTGTGGTAGATAAGATAAAAGGTTCACAGAAGGATCTTGAGGAACTGGTTTCTGGGAAATATGACCAACTAAGTCAAATTATTACTAGCTACTAAGTCAAGTAGCTTCAGATTTTTCAGCTGTGGTGGCTGCAATGGGGAAGAAAGTGATTGAGATGAGTAGTAAATTTGAATCTCAGATACAAGAATTACAAGCGAAACTCCTGGAAGCAGAGGCCAAAAACCATAACATTCAGAATGATGTTATTATGCTTCAAATTAAGGCTATGGAATCTGCAATTAGACTAAGAGGGATAAAAGAAAACAACAGAGAAAACTTAAGAACAACTTGTGCAAAGGCATTTGCAGAATTATTAAAGCTACAAGATGAATTAATTTTGGGTTCTATAGCGAAAGTTTACAGAGTTAACTCACGTTTGGCTAAACAAAGGAATCTGCCTAGAGATGTCGTTGTTTATTTCACTGATAAAAGACTGAGAGATGATATTTTACAAAAGTCTTATTCTGATAGAGTGCAGGTAGCAGGTACAAAAATCAGGATTTTCAAAGAGCTACCATCGAAGGTTTTAAAGGACAGGAAAGATTTTGATTTTTTGGTCAAGGAACTGAAGAGAAGTAATATCCCATTTAGATGGGATTTTCCAGTTGGTATAATTTTTAGATATCATGGTGTGAGACATTGTCTGAATACTATTGAAAAAGCAGAATACTTTTACCAAAATATCTTTAAGGGAGCACCGAAATATCTCAAGAATAAAAAGTCAAAAACAGAGTTTACAAAATGTGAACAGAAAGAAGAAAATCAAAGTGTGTTAAAAGTAAAAGGAGAATTTGGTGGTTGTCCAGAGGATTCTATTATGGATTTTTTTGATGAGAAAACTGAACACCTCAGTGACCTTGGGGGATTACAGGACCTTGAACTGCTGGAGGAAGATTCAAAAAACAAAGTTTTACTTCGAGATGACCAGCAGCAGAGGTCCAATACTCTTCAAGACACGGGGGGTGATGCTAATCGACAGGAACTAGAAGTCAATGAAGAAATCCGACTGGAAACCACAGGTGATAAATTTAAAGAGCATCGTGAATTGTTTGATACTGAATCAGAAAGCATTAAAAGATTTGGAAAAAATGGATTATAAAAATTCTTTTAAGATGTACAACAATTTGTTAAAAGTTTATTCTGAGTTGGACTAACTTTAATCTTATATATCAAAATGGATTATAAAAATTTTTACTATGAAGTTTATCCTGGATTGGACATGATATTCTGAGTCTTGATAGATTGCTGCAAAATTAGCAGCGAATCACTGGTTACCCAATTATATATTTTTTGTGGAACTTATCTTCTAGGATAAGACTACGAAATTGAAAATATCTTATAACCCGAAGGATTGAATTGCAAAGGATGGCAGGATTTGAAATAATTTTAAAGGAACATCTGGGAATGCAGCTCTTAGTTGGTTTTTCTTCTCTCTCTTTTTTTTTTTCAAGGCTTGAATGTTAAGGCTGCAAAAGCCTATTTTTAGGTACAGTATAAGTTAGCTTGAATGAATTTTCCTAGAGGTGTGAATATCTTCGTGGTTGGATATTATTTATATAAAGTCACTCGGGGGGTTGTGTGGAGAAATGTTTTACTTTGCTGATGGGGGCAGCGGCAAGATGAAGATTATTGAAGCAGGATTTATGTAAGGAAATATGTTTGACTTCAATCAAGTTGAAGAGAAGATTGAAATTTGGATTATAGAGACTGAGGAATGAATTAAACAAAAGATAATTTTCTTAATGACATAATTGTGTGATTATAACTATATATGCATATATATTTCTTATGTTTTATGTTTTTGGGGGTTTTTCTTTAGTTAAGGGGTGTAGTTAGGATAGAATTATAATGGTGTTCTTAATTATAATGGCTATCAATGGTTTTTTTATTATAATATTGTTTAAATATATTAATGTCTGGTTTTTTTTATTTTTATTTTTTTATCTCTTTTTTCTTTCTTTCCTTCCTTCTCTTTCTCTTCCTCTTTCGAAATTTGTTTAATTTAGAATTTGAATATTTAATAATCTTTTTCTTTTTCCCTTGTTCTAAACTTTGTTTTTTTTAGCCTGTAGCTGAAGTCAGGGGGGGATGGGGAGGGAAGGGGCTGGGGTTGAGGGAGGATGGGAGGGGTTGGGTAGGGGGATTGGGGATGGGGGGTAAAAATGAAAATTTTTTTGTATTGTAAAACTTTTTCAATAAAAAAAAAAAGACATCCCCTGATGATAAACCCAATCGGGCTTTTGGGCACATGGCAATAAGGCCAAGTGCTTATTTCAGGGTTCAAAACAAAGAATAAGACAGGGTCTTATTTTTGGGGAAACATGATAACTTTCTACAGTGGCCTTTAATGTTATTTGATCCTCAATACTTGGGAAATCCTTTTTGCCATATCCTATACAGTTCTGGTGTGTACAAAGCTTAAGGGTCATTTTACTTCCAGGAGATGCATGAAGAAAAAGGCAACACTTGAGTATCCCCCTTGAGAAAATGGACTTTCCATTGCTCCCAAGCTCAGGAGTGGGCACAATCTGTTTTAATAGCTGCTTTCTACTTTTGCACCCAGTTGTCTTTGTAGTGATGTTCTACCATATCTGGTTTTTCATTCTTACAGCTTGATAACTACCAAAAGGTAGTGTTTTGAGTTAACAAACTATCCAACCCAAACTATCCTTTCCTTTGCTGGGGGCCATGAACACCACCATTAGACATTTGTCTTCACATTTATCATGGTCAAACTAAAGTTTGCCAATCATTGATAGGGGCAAACCTTCAGTCAAGTAGCAAAAACAGGCATTAGCACCCTTACATCAGGGGTGAAATGCTCCTGGTTCGGACCGGATCGCCCGATCCGGTAGTGATGGCGTCGGGTGGTTCAGAGAACTGGTAGCAAAAATCCCTGCCCCCCCCCCCCATCCATGCCCAGCTGAGCAGCATGATCATCAGAGGCTTTAAAAAAAAACTTTTAAAAGCATTTTTTCTTCAGCCGAACAGGTTGTAGAAAAAATGCTTTTAAAAGGCTCTGACGATCCCCTCGGAGTTGCCTGATCGTCGGAGCCTTTTAAAAGCATTTTTTACCATCTCTTTGGCTGAAGAGGTGGTAAAAAAAATGCTTTTAAAAGACTCTAATGATTCCAGCTGAGTTGCCTGGTGGTCAGAGGCTTTTTTTTTCCCTTTTAAAAGCAAAATGCTTTTAAAAGAAAACAAAAGCCTCTGACGAGGCTCATCAGAGCCTTTTAAGAGCATCTTTTTTACAACCACTTTGGCCGAAAAGGTTGTAGAAAAAATGCTTTTTAAAAGTAAAAAAAAAAAAAGTTGGCCACGCCCACCCAGTCACATTACCACCACCATCACCAAGCCACACCCATAGAACCGGTAGTAACGAATTTTACATTTCACCACTGTCTTACATGCTCTATCAGCGATACATTTTTTAAAAATATATCTGCATTGTGTGTCTTGAATAGAATGCTGTCCATGTGACAGGGCCAGAACAAAAACTACATTAATTTTTAATTAAAATTTTAAATGTGTAACATATTGTTACTTTGATTATTGCTGCCCATTAATTTAGTTACCTCCCCCTTTTGTAAAATTAAAAATCACACCAGCAGCAATTTCATATGGGTTTGGCAGCAGTGGGGGGGGGGGACATTTATGACTGTAGAATTTCAGTTTGTGCTCCCTGGATTATATTACTATTATGCAACAGAGTGGTTTCTTTCCCAAAGAAAGAGCAAACAAAGCAATAATAAAACTTACACTCAAGGGAACTGTGTTTTGTATACTCTGTGCTCTCTTCTAGATAACTACAGAAATATTTTTCCCAAGGCTATGAAAGATTGAGTCAAAAGAAGCCTGCCTAATAATAATAACACATCTATTCCTGCCCTGAAAACCAAGAGTAGTTTCTGTTTCTTAGCTTGAAAAAAAAAATCAGGGGTGTTATTATTTTTTCTGATTAGCTCAATACAGAGCATACATTTTATACACAAGGATCCACCACGTTCAATCATTGTTATTAGCAAGGCTTAGTAACTGGGAATCGCTGAGAACAAACCCCATCAGGGTTTTTGTTAAGCTGTTATTGCATTGGACAGGGAGTGGTGGAGTAACGAGATCCCACAAGTTAGCTTCAGGTTTTCAACCTGTGCCTAAACACCTATTTACATATTTGTGCACTCAGTGCAAATGAATACGATGTACATTTATCATTTGTGCGAAGCTATTTTGGTAGAACTCATCTTATGCCTTATGGTTTTGAAGGGATTGCAGACTATTTTTTTTTCCTTTGCATGGTACTCTGGATGATTTATGCAGGTAATTCCATTAACATTTCTCACATAAATCCAGAGAGCATAAATTGGAGGAAACAGAAGGTTGGTATTATATGCCGAGCATGCAAATTCACTCTAATGTATAGTTGATGCAACCAAGATAAGGTGATTTGCTCAGGAAAAACTTCCGAAATAATCATCCAGGTACAGTTTCATATAATTTCTCCTGTGAGCATGGAAAAAGGATTGAAGCCTCTTTTGGAGGGCAAAGGGGGGAAGACTAGGTATCAGTAGCTGCATTATGTAGCCAGAAGCACAAAGAATTATTAGGGTCAGGTGGTGGGGGGGGGAATGAGAGGGCACAAAACAGGGAACCAAAGTCTATAGATTCAGCTATGAAGAAGGATATTATTATCTAGCTCATATTTATCAAACTTGGGGATTTTAAGATAGCAATAGCACTTAGACTTATATACTGCTTTACAGTGCTTTACAAGTCTCTCTACGCAGTTTACAGAGTCAGCATATTGCCCCCAACAATTTGGATCCTCATTTTATCCACCTCAGAAGGATGGAAGGCTGAGCCAACCTTGAGCCTGGTGGGATTTGAACGGCCAAATTGCAGGCAGCCAGCAGTCAGTAGAAGTAGCCTGCAGTACTGCACTCTAACCACTGCACCACCGAGAATCTAAATGTGTCTTCAACTCCCATAATTCCTCACTCAGCATCTTGCGTTTGAGGTCCTTGGTGCTCTCTGAGCTTGGTAGTTTTCTTGCAGACTTTTAATTACCTAATAAGGTAATATCATCAGTGCATCTTACATTTTCCAAGTTTGAAACATGCTGATCTTCAAGAATGCTAGTAAGTAATTCTATTGAGCCCATTTTAGTGTAGGGCAGCCTCTCCTTCCTGGGTCTATCAGCAAAGTTAATACTTTCCTTGAAAATATACAGTACAGTGCCTATAAGTGAAAAGAAGTGAAAAATATGCCTTGGTATATTTTGCAAATGAAAAATGGCTAATGATATGCATCTGTGTTCTGCCCCAGTCTTACGTATTCTGTTGATCTAGCTAAGACATCTGTCACCACATTGATTGCCAGGATTGATTCAGCTGTTATCTCTATCTGCACACAAACTGCCATTCGGGGAAAAGCTGCCTGGACTAGCAGTGACTAATCCTGTTAGCTAGGCAGGGATAGTTAATCTCTCAAGTGGAGAATAAAATAAAACTCTTTGGGCAATTGTATCTGTCAGGTTGAAACTCCTACAAGTGGCCTCTTTAGGGACCTCACTTTTTCTATATATTTAATAGAGAAAAAAGTGTCAGCATTCAAGAGGAGTGAGATGTTTCCAGCATCAGGTAATATTTGAGCCAATCCTGAAGAACTATTTTTGACAATGTGATTCGAACAAAAATATTATCCTTGATGGGACCAAAAAAATAAAAAGAAAGGTGGATTGAGATTTCTGCAGTGTTCTGTCTTCAGGAAATGGCATAGGCAATGATCAAGCTGGCTAGTAATGAATGACCTTCTACATACCGATGTAGTCATTCCCAATACCAGCAAGTAGACTAGGAAGGCTAAAATTACTTCAGTATAGTAACAGAGGCTATAGTAACCGAGTCTTGCAAGTGTGGTTATACTGTATCTTCTCCTTATACTTCAGGCAATTAGGGAAGTGGAACTGATCCACTTCTGAATGTTATCTCATTGTTCTTGACTTAAAAAATGCTTTAGCCCCTTTTGCTTACGTAATGGTACTGAATATTTTTGTCAAGGAGATCGCCTTTACTCTCTACAGCAGAACCTTTGTTGACTTGGAAAAATAAGAAGACTGGTTTTAACAGTCTTGAACTTACACAGAATACCATGGAGGGGATATTACTATTTACATTCATTAAAAAAAATGTGAAATCACAGCTGTCAGTTCTTTAGCCAGTGTTGGCCTACGAATGCATTGAATTCATCCCAAGAATTTAGGATATCGTAATGCGTCAGTGTAGTACATGTGTGGATCCAAGTGATGTGGCCTTTTGCAATTGACAGATGTAAATTTTGTCAGTATGCAGATGTTTAAAGTGTCGTCCAATTTTTTTTGGAATGGCACTCAGTGTGTTGATAACTACTCTGATCATCATGGCTTTCTGTTTCAATTTTCTGATTTTGATACTTTGTGATTTTCTCCAATTCTTTGTCTTCTACTCTACTATCCCTTGTATTGCCATATTACAGGGACATGAAAGGTGCCCCTTTGAATGTCCCCTGGGTAACAGTGATGTCACCAGCTAATCCTTTAACACGGAAGAGTCTTGGTAGGTGCTTCTGACACGAATGAAGCAGCCACCACATCAATTATCCATACTTTCTTCTTTTCAACCACACTGAAATATGGTGTGTTATAAGCAAAAATTTTATCACTTTGTATTTGGAAATCCCACAATATTTTAACGTGTATTTTAATTTCAACTATTTTTTCAGTTCAGTGTTCCCACTAATTTTTTTTATTCTTGGCACATGATAATTTTTATGGGTATTCCAGTAAATCATTCTGGCAAATGTGTTATGTCATTGTTTATAATCAGTTTGTGCATCTTCTGGCATAAACTGCATATATGATCCACTGTTTCTTCTGATTCTTTGCACACTCTGCACTTTGAATCATTTGAAATTTTCAGTTCTGGCCTTGATTGCACTAGCTTGAAGAGCTTGCTGTTGAGCAACCAAAATCAAGCCTTCAGTTTCTTTTTCCTTTCTTTATTTAAAACATTTATATAGTCGCCCAGATTATAACAACTCTGGTCAGCTTCCAATCAAGAGTTAAAACAGCACAAAAGCCATATTAAAACTATAAAAATCTATGCATATTAAAAACAAAAGCCTGGCATCAGTTCAGATTTCTGATGTGCAATCACCTCAGTGCTTGGGGGCGGGTGGGAGGAGGAAAAGTTCAAAGCTTCTTAGAAGGCTAGGGTGTCAGAGGTCTGCTGAACCTCAGGGGGACAAGTGTTCCATGGACTGCCACAGAAATAGCACACTTACTAGCTCCAGTAAGAAAGCAATATTTAGAGGTAGGGACTAGGAACACGCCCATTCTATCTGATCTGGTAGGACAGGTAGATCTATTTAGGGAAAGGTGACCCATAGATAATCTGATCTGTATTATATAGGGCTTTAAAGGTGATGACATCTTGAAATGAACCATGGAAACAAACTGGAAGCTAGTGCAATCCATGCAGCAGAGACATTATATGCTGATGATACCAGACCCCATATTGATGGATGACCTCCCCTAGAGGTTTTCATGTAGGTGTTAAAAAGGAGCATCAAAAGGCTCAAGCCCTGGGACACACAACATTGTAGGGTTCAATCTCTTCCCTTCTTACTAATACTAACTGCAACTGGCCATGGAGAAAGGAGGACAACTACCATAATACAGTGCTTCCCATTCTCAACTACAAAACTGATCCAAAAAGATACCATGGTCAATAGTACTGAAAGCTGCTGAGAGGTCAAAGAGGACCAGAATGATTGCACTGCTTCCTTTCCAAGCCCTTCAAAGGTAACTGACATGTGCAACCAATTCTGTATCAGTGCTGTGCTTCAGACTGAACGCAGACTGAAAAGGGTCCACATAATCCATAATTATTGAGAGTCCTTTGTAGCTGTGCGCCAACCACTCTGTCAATAACCTTCCTTAAAAAGGAGATTGGGAAAAGTTGTTCAATACTGTAGGGCCCATAGAATAGTCTATTAACCAGGGGGTGCACCACTGCCGCCTTCAGGGCAGGCAGTACCAGCTCCTCTTGCAAAGAAAGATTAATTATCACTTGGACCCAACCACATGTCACCTTCTGGAGGCCTTAACCAGCCAGTAAGGACATGGATCTAGAACACAGGTGACCAAGCTTACAGTCCCAAGGTACCAGTCCACTTCCTCAAGAGCAACCAGCTTCAACTCCTCCCAGATAACAAGGCTCAGACATGTATCCAACCCTCCAAAGGGTCTACCCATCCAGAGTCCAATTCCATGAGAAGTTGAGTGACTTCATCTGACAGATACTGAGAATATTCCCTCATAGCAACTCTACAAGGGCTCCTCCTTACTCAGGAGGGACCTGGTTATCTGAAACAGGGCTGCTGTTCAGCTATCTGCTGATGCAATAAAAGAAGTAATTATACTTCTCCACCCTTATTGCCACAAGGTACAACCTAATATAGGTTTTTACCTGTGCTCGGTCAGCTTTGCTCTTTATCTTCCTTCAGCAGTGCTATAGGTGCCTCTGATCTCTCTGAATTTGCCTGTTAAAACTTATTAATGTTTCAACTGTAATCCATTGCCAGGTTTTATTTTTATCTACTTTCTCCTCAATCTTTTGTAGAAATTGACCATGTAATGCTTTTCACTGCCAGCATTTTTATGAATCTGTTATGTTCTGATATTATAATTCATCACATAATCAGCCAGATGTTTAGACTGGACTTGCATTGCATTTATATCCATTGATTGAATCTTTTCCAATGATCTGAGATAGGCACATGTTGTTGTTTGATGGTGTTAAAGGTATTATTGCAGGATGTTAGCTGTTCCAAGTACAGCTGCCTTTTGCAATTGACTGATGGTAATTTTGTCAATGCTGATGATGTTCACATGGTACTCTAGATATTCTGGGATTGCACCAAGGTGCTTATCACTATTGGTAAACTTTGCTTTCATTGGCCACTGTTGTTCTACTTTTATTTGCAGATCTTTGTATTTTGTGATTTTTCTACAGCTCTTTCTGTTCTCTTCTTCTGTCTCCATAGTGCCATATCCACTAACCAGACCTCTTTGTCTTTGTCTTTCTTATCATTGGTTGTTAAGTCTGGGGACTTAAGCGGTAGATTGGTTTGAATTCTAAAGTCCAGAGCACTTGAATGGAGCTTGGACTGATTATAAGAAAGCATTCAATTCCCTGCCACATGATTGTATAACCATGTTATACAATCATGTATAAAATGCCTAGAAATAACAGGAGTCAGCAGATACATCAGAAGTTTTATGTAAAATATTACACCCATGGCACAATGGAAGACACAGTTTCTGGTCAAAGATAATAGACATTGGGGGTCAATTAACCTGTAAGAGGTTAATATTGAGAGAATCAAGGGAACATATTATCAACACTACTGTTTTTATTGTGCTGATTCCTTTGTCAACAATTATTATTATTATTCCTTTCATTTGATAATCTTAATATATTTATTGATTTATAGAACAACTGAATTATCCAGCCTAAGGAACATTCACAATTTATGACCACCTTTTGTCCCTCCAAGTGTCCATTAAGTGGGGATAGCAAATCAATTTGGAGAAATAGGAGTTTAATAGCAAAAGAGAGGAGGAAAGTTGCTTGCATGGCAAATACACAAAGCACATTTTGCAAGAATACTTTCTCCCTAGGTGAGCTGAGTCTATGCCTACATCTGAGCTTTTCTTATCTCTCTGTTGAAAGCTTTCTATCTGTTGCATTACTTTTACAGATGTCATCTTGAGTTTTTCACACTCAAGGGTAGCTCAGATGGGAGAAAGGAAATTTCTACCCTGTGGTTCTCTATTGTGATTCTGAACAGCCTTTCTGGTTTCACAAACAATGGAATAGGAAGACTCTGCTGTTTTGAAGCAGTAAAGCTAGGAGTGGCAGCAGCAGGAGGCTGGCTATGGAGTTTTGTATTTTAAAATCATTTTATTCCATTCCTAGTAGTACCACATACAATGTAACCTTCAGCTGCCCTCGCAAAGACTTTTAATAAACCTTAGCTTCCAAATTGGTCGGAAAAACAGGAAGGTTTCAATTTATCTTATTTGCCAGTTTCTGAGAAATAATATTGATATTTGTTTAAGGGTCAAATCTATATCTCTACTCATTGGAGAACGATGTCAGTAGATTTCTTGTTGGAATTTTGTACAGAAGGGAACATATTTCTGGGTGTCCTGAATAACTAATAACTAATGACAACAGCTAATATTGTTGTCATGATCACATTCACCTAATTATCAGCATTTTTGGTTATAAACTAAAAAGGGGGGCCTCGGATTCCTTTGAAAACTTATAGCAATTGGCACTTGCTCTGAGAAGGATAGAATTAATTCTTGGCTATTCTGGGATGGCATTTCTTTATCCCAAATCTCACTTTTCCAATAATTCTTAGGGAGGTACCATTACTTTCACATTCCGAGGGATGGCTTCAGCCTATTTCTATTTTTTTTTTTTTTTAAAAATTAATTTATATGCTGCCCTTCTCCGGAGACTCAGGGCAGCTTACAATGTGTTAAGCAATAGCCTTCATACTTTTGTATATACCTGCTTAGTAGGGCTTTTGCCCTCCCCTAAGTGGTGTTCTTTTTTATACAAAGTCAGTTTATTGTCTCCACAATCTGGGTCCTTATTTTACCTACCTTGAACGGATGGAAGACTGAGTCAAACTTGAATTAAAATTAAAATCAATACTCCTCAGAAACCCACACCGCAGAGAAGCAAGAAATAACAATGAACTCCTTTAAGAAGGAGAATTTGAAGAGGTAGAAATCCTTCAGAAAACTCTGCTCATCCTACTCAATCGTGGAGTAATTTGTTGCTGGATTGCTCTCCATGGTCCTAAACCTGAAACCTTTTGGCTCACTGAGAGTGCTATCTAAGGTTCTGAAATGCATGCTGCAGCTTCCTTGCTTTTCAAGGATTGGTTTTGTTTTCTACTTTTACCTGAACATCCATTTGATGGGCAAGCTCAGTTGATTTCTTTCTCCCAAATCCCACAGGCAGTGCCTAGTATAAGTGCACTGAAAACATAGAAGAATGCCATCAATTAAAGCTGAGGCTCTGAGCACACGTCATTGGAGCATTGTTAAGAAGAAAAACTCATTCCTGCTGCTCGGCAAAATTGATGGAGTGACTAGAGGACTTCGTTAGTTTTTGAAGCCCAGAAAAATCATTGGAACTGAGGTCTTTTATACCTATTTTTAACTCTCAGACATTTGTTTGGTTCACATAGAGTGGCACCAAGATAATAGATACACTGCATACCCAATAAAATATCTCATAACTTAAGATGCACAACAATAGTAACAGTACAAAACAATCCCAGTTGTAAAAGAAAATAACATACCTAAACAGAGGCCAGTTTCATGCCCTCCCATCAGCTCTATTGGGGGGAAGATTTGATGGGACTTCTTATTTGCAGAAAATATTCCCTTGTGAATACCAGGGTTATAGAAACATTGGTCATGTCCTCATATGATGTCCTTTTTATGATGCTCCAAGACCTACTCCAATCTTTCCAATCATTTCCAAATATGAGGGCCACACTAATAAATTTTATATGTATTACTTTCTAAGGAATGCTAGCCCCACACTCCCATGTCAGGTGGCCAAATAACTTCACCAACTTATACAACTGTACAAAACTATTAATTCATGATGACATATTATTGTCTTATTTTTCCCTTCCCTTGACACAACAATGAATTGTGTCAAATTCATTTTTTCTTTCTTTCTTCCTTCCTTCCTTCCTTCCTTCCTTCCTTCCTTCCTTCCTTCCTTCCTTCCTTCCTCCCTTCCTTCCTTTCTACTGTAAAGGCTGATCAAAGACCATAGTAAAGAAATTCGAGTTAATCACCATTCCTATATATGTTTTGGCAGTTGGCTTGGAGAAAAAATAAATATACAAATAAATTGGGCATACTTATTCTTTTCCCTTGCCACAAATCATTTGAGAAATCTAAATGCACTTCAAAATCTAAATTGCTTGCTTGAGAAATTTAGAACTTCCAGCAATCCTTTATTTTCAGGTTCTTGTCTGGGCACATTGTGAAAGCCTAGACTGGTAAGGGATCTCCTTCATACTCAAACTCACAAACATACATATATTGAAATAATTAGAAATCTAGACATGAAAATTTGCGGCTTAGCTAATTCTACTTCTAATGGAACCAAAAAGAAAAAAAAAATCCTTCAAGGAAAAAGAAAGAAATTGTATATTACTTGAATAGCTCATGATTACTGGAGATATTTTTGGAGAATCTATCTTATAGATAACAAAATGAAAGAGATGGTTAAATCTGTATTTATATGAATACAGGTAATGACTTATAAATACTACTGCATGGAAAAGACTAATACAACAACATAATAATGCTTTGCATCTGCATTAGGTGCGAGTTTATTTCTATATTCATTTCAAAATGAGCCTTTAGAGCACTAAAGTAACATACAAAGCCCCAGCTCCCCTTTTTATACCTTTAACAGCACAAGACTGTGCTTCAAAAATTTGGCAGCGCAATAACAATTTGGTGCTGTGCAAATTTTTAAACCTTTTCACACATAAAATCCAAAATGAGGGCTTAATGCCCCAGTGCAACATTGGGAAACCTAACTGTCCTGTTATAAGAGCCTTGGTGGTGCAGCAGATTAAAGTACTGTTCAGTAACACCAGCTGCCTGCAATTACTGAAAGTTCAAATCTCACCAGGCTCAAGATTGACTCAGCCTTCCATCCTTTCGAGGTAGGTAAAATGAGGACCCGGATTGTGGGGGCAATAAGCTGACTTTGTATAAAAAAAAAAACACCACTTAGGGGGGCCTGAAAACCCTACTAAGCAGGTATATACAAAAGTATGAAGGCTATTGTTTAATGCATTGTAAGCTGCCCTGAGTTTCTGGAGAAGGGCGGCATACAAATTGAACCAATAAATAAATAAATGATTAGAATTTTGGTCTCACTGTAGGTCTCATCATGATGCTGTCTATGAACTTCCAAGGTCATTATTTATTTGTTTGTTTGTTTGTTTGTTTGTTTGTTTGTTTATGCACCTCCTATCGAGAATAAAATTTTTCCACTCCCATTTTAAATTTCTTAGGATTGGGTCATTTGAAAAAGTGCCTTGTCCCATAGCTACCTATGGCCCATCTCAAGCCCTTCTCCAATGTCTTACTGGATGAGTTAACCTGGTAGCAGGGGTGAAATGCTACCGGTTCACATCGGTTCTGGTGAACCAATAGCAGCAGCGGCAGGTGGTTCAGAGAACCGGTAGTGGTGGCAGCATGAGGCTCTGCCCACCTGCCCAGATGTTGTTACTTCCTGGTTTTAACCAGGAAATAGCCTGTTTCTTACCCTCTGTGCATGCACAGAGGCTTTGCGCATGCTCAGAGGGTCCAAAATGTGCACGTGATGCATACACGTACACTTCTGAACCGGTAGGGAAGGTAAGTAGATTTCACCCCTTCCTGGTAGCCACTGGAATCTCTGTTTCATGTCCTTCACATCTTAGCCTCCTGAAATCTACAGTACAATTGTTCTGATGGCAAATGAAGAACAGCATTTTGAAAAACACATTTTTTTAATTTAATATCTGTACATAGCCATCCATCCCATTAATATGACTCTGGATGGTTAACAATTAACAGCAGAATAAAAATACAGCCAATGATCAAAAATATAAATAATGTTGCACAGCATAAAATAGCAGCCAATCAAATACCTTAGTCAATATAAAGAAACAGTGGGCTCATTCCCATTATCAGGACCCAGGCTTCACAGCAAAGCCAAGTTTGTAACACCTTGAGAATGGCCAGAAAGTTTGGAGCAAGTCTGATCTCAGGAGGTATGACGGTGGCAACCTGGGGGGGGAGGGGTATTTTGTAATTCCAAAGAGTGTTCACCATGTCTGTCTTTCTGGATCCTTCTAGATGCTACTTTCTTGTGGAGGGGATTCAGAACATAGAAGTTAGAATGTCACACTGTTTTATTGTCACTTTTACTGTGTTTTTTTCATGATGGATGTATATCTTTTAATATACTACTAAAACTCTTGTACTGTAATCTTTAACTGGGTGAAACAGTGCATCACAGGGCAACAGTTTTTTTTAACTAAGGTTGCTGGAAGGAATGGGAAGGGGAGGGGAGGGGACAGAAGGGAGGGAGGGAGGGAGGGATTTTAAATGCTCGCTTCCAAATTCCCACAAGGAGATTCAACAGGGAAGCTAACAGGAAGCTGGAACTCATTCCCATTCCTGCTGATTTTTTGCCCATCCGTAGTCATTCTGTTTCTCTGTGTAGTTAAGGATATATAATGACCCAACAGGGAATGAGTTACTTAGTAAGTATTTATTATTGAGGTTTTATTTTATTTTATGTTATATTAAATATTTGATGTGTTGACAATGCAGAGAACTCAGATTACTAAATGATACTGACATCTAATTAATTGATCAATCAGCTGCTCATGCTAGATAAGACTATGGACTTCCAGATGTTGCTGAAAGCAACACCCAGTTTAAAGGAGATGAGAACTATAATCCCACAATACCTAAAGGGTTGCCAATTTTTGCCCTGCTTTCCTTTTGGATGCAAGAGTGCTCAGGCTGAAGACCAACTCATATTGTATCAACTTGAGAATGGTCACATCTGAGATGCGGAGTAAGTTTTGGGAGCAGAAAACTGTTTGATCTTTGTGACATTTGATAACGGAAGGTACAATGTATATAAAACTATTGCCTATAGCATTCAGTAGAAAAACTCATAATTTCCTTGTTCCCAACATTGATATTTGTTTTTATTGTTTTGCTACAGATTTAGAGTTAATGGTCCATCATTCTGAAAGTTACTGAGTTACTCGGTTTTATTCCTTCTTAATTTGGACAAAGTTTCCAAATGCAGAATGAGCTGTAACGCTTCAATTCAGTAGAATAATAAAAAGCTGCATTTACAAGATATTTTGGTCTGCAAATCACTATGCCTGTCAAGCTGAGACATGCCAGTGATGATAACTCAAATTTTCAGAATAAAATTGCCTTTTTTTTATTTTTAGGTTTATGGGCCATGAATCTCTGAGAACTTTCATTATGGTCAGATTCCTCTGGTTCCTCAGATTATTAGAGCAACTCCCAGAATTCCTGTTTGCAGGAAATTCTAGGTTGAGCACGCAATCACTAGTTACACATTGAAATAAATAAATACAAATTTATGTACTACTGCTGGCTTGGCCTAATAATCTACCAACTATGCTTCTTGGTAATTTGTATTCCCATTTGTTTTTATTGTAGATATGGCAGGCCTTCATCTAGTTTTATGCTAAGCTTCCCACCACAAAGACACTTGTGCTATAAAGTTATATCTAGACCTTTCTCTAATAACACTGTGAATAAAACCATACTTCTGTCTTTGTCCTAAGTATAATAGTCTGTTTAGCTTATATCGTTTCTTTGTTTTGTAGGTTCAAACAAGTAACTGACTAAAGGTAGCAAGCCTAATATTTTGAGAAGAACAAAATTAACTCCCTACATTCCCAGAGTCTACCAAAAGGGCATCTTGCCTTTCTTTCATGGCTAATATTTGTAAAGATCTGTGGAGGAGGATGCAACCTTCTACTCCCAAATTTCTAAAATTGATTTATGCTTTGCCTCGTGGTTAGGTATGTAAAGTCTGCAAATTGTGGAGATACAGGGATGGGTCCATGCTTCTTGAGAAGCCCTACTCTTTTCCACAAATGTCAGTCAATTCCCATGCACAAATTATTTGGGGTTCAAGGAGCATCACTGATATTATTCCTATGTGGCTTCCTCCAAACCATTGTTTTCCTTCTAGGGAAGTGACTTCTCCCTGGAAAGCAAATGATTTATATGGGAAAAGAGACTTTTGAACTAGTGGTTGGTTTCAATTTTTTTTTACTACCTGTTCTGTGGGTGTAGCTTGGTGGGCGTGGCATGGTTTGGTGGGCATGGCTTAGTGGGCATGGCAGGGGAAGGATACTGTAAAATCTCCATTCCCTCCCCAATCCAGGGAAGGTTACTGCAAAATCCCCATTTCCTCTCAATCAGCTGGGACTTGGGAGGCAGAGAACAGATGGGGGTGGGGCCGGTCAGAATTTTTACTACTGGTTCTCCAAAATTTCTGCTACTGGTTCTCCAGAACTGGTCAGAACCTGCAGAAACCCACCTCTGTCATGTGCTGGCCATGCCCATGCCTGGTTTAGTGAAGGGAAAAAGTCCCGATAGGTCACGTGATGCCACCATGATGACATGAGTTTGACATCCCTGTTCTACATGATATCACCTGATCTAAAGGACAGGATCAAGGCTCTATCAGGCTGAAACTTGAAATATGACTGGCCTCACAACTGCTTCTTTAATTCTAGACTGGAACAGAAGGACTGTTATGGTTGCTAAACAAAGAAAGGAATGAAAGTCACCAGAATCTTCAAATAATTTAAAAATAATTATTTGTAAGAGTTATAAACTAGCCCTCTGCCTGAGATGGTTTATCCTGGAAGGAAAATGTGATGAGGAATGGATGAGTTTTGTTCCACATGAATTTTTAAATGAATTGGCTGAAATTGACCAGTTAGATTGGCTGATCTGACTGGTAAAGTGGAATGCATGGATGCTTTCAAATTCAGACATGCATTTAATGCACCTTGTAAGAATAACTGTGCAGAAATTGCATTTCAGAGTACAAGCTTAAGGAACCTTGGCTTCAATATTCAGCATTTTCAGTTCAAAGTGTCTGGGATACACATCTGTTTGGAGACAGATGCTGTTAAAGTAGAAGTAATGGAATAAACTAGGCAGACCATTGATCTGACTAAATATATGACAGCTTCATTATGTTTCATGTGTATGCATAGTGTGCATATCCCTTACAAGCTATATTCTAACATTTTTTTTCCTTTTGGCCATTTTGGAAGAAATAAATTAATTCTTAATGACATGCTGAAAGGAATTGCCTGTTACTTTCAGTGCTACAAAGATTAATAGACTAAGTTTGTGGCCCCTTACATTTCATTAAGGTCATAGTAAATTGCCTTACAAATAATTTAATCCTGAATCACCTGTTTCTAAACTGACAGATTACACAGCAATTAATCAATGCAGGATTTGGCCTTTGATTCTAGCTTTCAGGAACAAACCGTTATCTTGCTTTCAATTGTCCTTGCATGGGAAAATGGCATACATCAGTAAGTTCTGATTATTTTCCTCATAGCATGAAAGATTAAAAACACTTATAAAATTATTTGTACTACATGGGCCTTCTTTCCTCTAGGCAGGGGGAAACCAATTTCACTTTGAAGGGGACATGAAATATGATTTTGTCAGTTAAACTTTGGGCTGGTAAATTAGCTCGCATATCATAAATTCTGCAGATAGGAATTGTCTATTTTTGTAGAAAGGCCCTGGGAAAATATAGATAAGTCTGGAGTGAAAGCCTTGTAGTAAGGTAAACTTTCATATAGAGATGGAAGAAAAGAAGGACCTTCATTTCTCTGGTCAAAATAAATCATTGTGTGTATTTTGGGAATTGACAAATAAAGGGATAATAATTTTTAAAACTTTCCACCAGTTTTCCCTTTTGATCTATAAATGGAATATACAGAATCTAGATACCAGACCCCTCCTGGAAATTGATAGTTTATCAGTGTCATTCCAAAAAGGAATAATAGAGAGAACCTCCTCACATCAGCTGACAGTGAAAATAAAACAGCAGGATCAATTTCTTAATGTTCAAGGGAGCGAGAAAAATTAAACCTCCCATGTAACTATGATCTCCTTCTGACAATTCATCTACACTCCCAAAATAAAAAGCCAACCAGATTCACCAAATGCAAATGAGGTTGCCCCAAATGCAACCAGTATATTGAGTTTAATTTAAACTCAGCCTACTCAACTGCATGTATTTCGCTCCTTCGAAGGGTCTCTATGGAAATACAAACATCATGTGCTATGTGAAAATTCTATTCCCTGCTCAAAAGTTTCACGCTGTCTCCTATTGGGATTACTTTGAGGCACGTGCTGTTACTATGAGACCATAATATAACAGTTTTCCCCAGTTTGTATTTTCTCTAGATCTATAGACTTCAATCTTGTGATATGTAGCCCATTCATTTGGAAAGTCCCAGGCTGGGAAATTCTACAACATAACAGAAATAATCTACTATTAGTGGTACTAGATGTAAGATACTCTGCACTGAAGAACCACCAATGACACCATAAAAATGTGCATGCACGCTCTATTTGGTGGCCATCATATCATTAACATTAAAGGAACAGTGTTAGCCAGCAGTAACCTGCCTGTAAGTCGTACTTTCAGTTGAAACAAACTTTGCATCCTTGGCAAAGAATACTTACTAATTTTAATTAATGGTGACATTCTGAAAGATACAGTATGTGATAATTTTTTATCAGTCAGACCTGGTGTTTGCTTGTACAAGCAATCCTTGAAAAAATGTCACCCTCAAGAAATCCCAAGCTTCTGGAGAAGAAATGGTGGACTGAGGATACCATGAAAAACAGAGCTCACAGCTAATGAAGGAGAATATTTGTCACTCAGGATTGACATAAGGGGTCCTTGGTGCTCTCTGAGCTTGCTTGTTTTCTTGCAGAAGCTTCATTATCCAAACTAGGTAACATCATCAGTGCTAGTAAGGAGTGTAGTTTGCTGTCAGTTTATATTCTGTTGGCTTGCCTGTCAGTGTTGATGGGGTTGATCAGAGATCCTTTGGTTGGGCTGTTTGCTGTTGGGATCTTTGGCAGTTTCTTGTTTGAGGTATTGTTTGCTTGATTGTTGGTCTGATGTTAACCTTGGCGTTAATCTATATTGATCTGGGTGCTGATTGCTGGTGGAGAGGTGCTTGGATATTTTTGTTCCTTTTTGGGATGGCTCCAAGTTCTTTGGACAAGGAGAGAATATGAGATCAGCCGCAAGTTCTCCAGATAGCTGCTCCTCAGGAGGAGACCAGCACTGTCTGACAGGTTTAGACTTCTGAGAGATGAGGGAATAGCCATCTTGCTCAAACAGCAGTCGGTGCCTGTGAAAGGATGTTAAATTTGCATTTAACAGGAAGCAGTAAGGCTCAATATAATCTATTGGTTCAGGAAAATTCTACTGAGACAAGAAATAGATTTCTGCCCAAGAAAATTCAGGTGGCTGTTATAACTGCAATCATACTTGAAGTTTCTTTACTGGGAAACTGTAATGAAAATGTGTTGGTGATTCAGCATATTGGAAAGAAATTGCCTACTGGGTACAGTATTAGATCTTCTACATGGAGGCACTTGCAAGAAAACCTAAAGAACAAAGTACATGAGAAAGATGCTACAATCCTCTAGATGCTTTCTGAAAGCCTTAAATTCAAATTAATCATTCATACTATCACTCCATATTTCAGGTTAGCACCAGTTTAACCCAAATGAGCAAGAATGATCATATTGTTTGAGTGAGAGTGTGGTAACAATATTTAACAATGGAAATGTTCAGAATAAAAGTTATGACCACCTTTAAGATCCTGTATTTATTTTCCATTCTAAACTTTAACTCATCCTCATTTGGGAAATGAATATTAGATTTGCCATCATTTGACATCTCAAGCCAGGCCTGTCTTCTCAGGAGAGCTTTACCAATTAGGCTACAAGTTGAAAGAGATTTTGAAGAAGCATTCCAAATTTTCTTGTGTTTCAAATTATCTGGATTATAACCTAAATCCCTGATTATCAAAACAACATGTACCGTATGCTATGTTATTCTACTACTATAGGCAGATTCTTCTTCTTTAATATAGCACAGGTATGTCCATTTTTATTTGCTAGTATTGAGGAAAATGTGAGACGGGGAGGGTGCACTTTTTCATGTTCACAATATATCTGTTTAATGTATATAAATAAGATTCCAATCCCCAGTGCTGTCAGTCAAACACCTTTCATGAGCTTTGTACTCACCAGATGAAATGAGAAAATTAATTCTCATTTCCTGGATCAACAAATCAATGTGAGGAAAATTACATTCGGTCTTCTCAATCCTTTAATTACACAGCCTTTCCACTGTAGCCTGCATGAAATGCTCACCTGCCCTCTTTATGTACCACTCCTTACACATTGAGGAGTATGAAGACAATCTGAATAGCCTGACCAGAAAAGCTTAAATTTCCATTATTCAAATCCCCTGTTTGAAATGTAAGTGAGAAAGTTCAGCCTCCTTTCATTACTCTACTCTACACTACTCTACCAAATCTATTGTCTGTCTGTCTGTCTGTCTGTCTACCAGTATCTCTCTCTCTCTCTCTCTCTCTCTCTCTCTCTCTCTCTCTCTCTCTCTCTCTCTCTCTCACATATACACACACACACCTATCTATACAATACATACATGCCTACTTACATACGTACATACCTACATAGGACTATAGCTTTGGTGTATAAAATCTCCCTGTTGAAGCAGTTTGATCTAGTGGTTAAGGCACCAAGCTAGAAAACAGAGACCATGAGTTCAATTCCGGCCTTAGCCATGAAAGCCAGATGGGTGACTTTGGGTCAGTCACTCTCACTCAGCTCAACCCATCTTGCAGGGTTGTTGTTGTTGGGAAAATAGGAGGAGGAAGGTGTATTGGATACGTTCACTGCCTTGAGCTGTTTATAAAAAAAATAACAAAGACAGGATGTAGATTAGATTAGATTTAGATTTATTGGATTTATATACCGCCCTACTCCCGAAGGACGATGTAAAATAAATAACTTGGAGGGATATCAGGTGACTGCAGTAACTTGAGAAAGAGGTACGATAGGGATCAGCAAGTTTCATGCCAGTATTCCTTTTTTATACCGCCCCTTGGGTTCAGTTCAACAGTGGGGAAAGGTGTACGTTTTCTTTGCATGGCTTTCCATCTGCAGATAGAATCTCCATCCAACACCTCAAAGCCCCATTGGTTCAATAGAAATTCCAAACCGCATACAACCCAGGGTCTGATTCACCATAAGGTGATTTTTACCCATAGATGGGATTCATTGAAAGTCGTGACTTTAGAAATACTTCATGCGTTCTTTCTGCAGAAATAGAATTAATGTTCTTTTAAGTATGATTGCATCTGTAGTCCATATAAGCAGACATCTGGTGTTTGTGTGCTGGTGTGTGTGTGTGTGTGTGTGTGTGTGTGCTTATGTGTGTTTATATGTATTTTTATTTGTTTGTGTGTGTACATATACATTGTAAGCTACAATCATGCATTTTTATTCCTTTCCCCATGCATATTTATCAGGTTATGTGTTGTTGATTCCTTTTTGGAGAAGGAAGTACAGTAGGGATTCAGGTATACACCTATACACCTAAACCTGTAGGTGAGAAGAGAAAGAGAGAGAACAGATTGCATGTGTAGGAAAAGTGTTTCCAGATTACTCATTCATGGAGATTGTGCCAAACTGTTTATTTATATGCTGGGTAACTGTATATATACTGAACTAGTAGCAATAGCAATAGCACTTAGACTTATATACCACTTCACAGTGCTTTACAGTCCTCTCTAAATGGCTTACAGAGTCAGCATATTGCCCCCAACAATCTGGGTCCTCATTTTACCCACCTCGGAAGGATGGAAGGCTGACTCAACCTTGAGCCTGCTGAGATTCGATCCGCCAAACTGCTGGGAGCTAGTGATCAGCAGGAGTAGCCTGCAGTACTGCAATAACCTGCAGCACTACAGTTGCCTGCAGTACTGCACTCTAACCAGAGGTGGGTTTCAGCTGGTTCTGACCAGTTCTGGAGAACTGGTAGCGGAAATTTTAAGGAGTTCTGAGAATTGATAAATAACACCTCTGACTGGCCCTGCCCCCATCTATTCTCTGCCTCCCATCCCAGCTGATCGGGAGGAAATGGGGATTCTGCAGTATCCCCTGGAGGGGGGAGAGAATGGAGATTTTACAGTATCCTTCCCAGTGGTGGGATTCTGCTGGTTCTAGGTGGTTCGGCTGAACTGGTTTTTAAATTGCTGGCTCGCCCCACCCCTTGCCCCACCCCTCTGCACCACTATTTATTGCCAATAAATAGTGGTGGGTAAGGGATGGGAGAGCTAGCAATTTAACAAACGATTCAGTGTTTTTTTTGTAATTTTATTGGCCTCACAGCTGCCGTGGGCCTTCAAAGGGCTGCCCTACAGCTGCTCAGTATTAAAAGAAAACAAATGAGTAGACCGGTGCCTGCAAAAATAAATTGGTAGACCCAGTGGTGGGATTCTACTTCGGTAGAACTGGTTGTTAAGTAGTTAAGTAGTTAAGTCAGTGGTTGCCAAAGTGGGCTGTACCGCCCTCTGGGGGGGGATGCCACAAGGGGGGCGGTAAGAGGCAAGAGGGGTGGCAGGGGGCAGCAGGGGGTGCTAGAGGCAAAAGGGGGCGACGGGGGGGCTAAGTGGTAAGGAGGGTGGCCCCCACCCTTTGGCCTGTGCCTCGCAGCAGTTACCTCCTTGCAAGCAAACAGCAAGAAAAAACAGCCCTTTCAGCTTCAGCATAGGTTAATTAGCACAAGTTGTTTAGATCAGCTTCCCGACTCTCAGCTGATTTGCTCTCAGCTGTTTTGCACAGGGCTCTGTTGCTAGCTGCAAAGAGTGCTGGAGCAGATTTTTTTCCCCCTAGCTATGCTGAAAAAACAAAACTGAAAATAAAGCAGGGTCTTTGCTGCAACATGAGAAAATGAGGCAGAGAGAGATTTCTTTTTCTTTTTCCTCACCAAAAAAGGTAGGTGCAAACAATGAGAAATTTAGGGCAAAAGAGGAGAATTCAAGATTTTAAAACACAAAAGAAAAAAAAGCTCTATTTAACTAACGAATTGTAATAATTGAGATACTATTAATTGTATATTGTGTTGAAAGCAGAAATGGTTAAGTTTTGGTTTGGAGGAATATATGGGGGAAATTATTTGGTTTATTATTATTGGTAAATATAATTAATTGATTTGTAAGAAATTGGATTGCATGGAAATAATTGGAATATTCATGTTCATATTGATTATATACAAAAAAGATAGTTATATAACTAATTGATTTATATAAAAATATTGAATTTGTATTAAACAACTGTAATATTACATAATTAACCAATGTGAGGATGGATATAAAAATAGATGACCATGGGAAGGGTATAATATAGAATAGAAGGGAAAAAATGAATTTGATTAAGATTAGAGATGAGAATGAAGGGTAATATTGGTTTTTTAAAAAAATAGATGAGGAATAAATATGGCAAAAAGGAAGTATAGAAATTGTAAATTTAATTGAAATGACTAAACACTGTTTAAATTTGTGAACCAGCCAAATACTCTGTTCAAAGAAAATACATTGTATGTTTGTATGTGTGTTTCTAATTATTGCTATTTATTCATATTTGTTCTCTTTTATTCTTTAAAGTTTAACAATTCATTCTTTATCTTAATATCTTTATATTTGTTTGGGGTTGGCTTTCTTCCCTTTCATCTTTTTTATTGTACAGCAATCTTTCTCCTCAAACCTACCACCTCTCTTTTCTTTCCTTCTTACTTTTGCTCCCCCCTCTTCTTCTTCTCCCTACTTCCTCTTCCTCTTCCTTTCTCCTTCTCCTCCTCTCTTCCTCCCTCTCTTACCCTCACTCCTACTCTAATTTCCCTTCTCTTCCTTCCTCCCTTCTCTTCCTTCCCTCTCTCTCCTTGCTCCTTCTTCCATCTCTCTTCTCCATCTCTATTGCTGTATCCTTTTGTGCATATGGACTACTCAGAGGGCTGAAAAAGTTATTTTTGACTGGTCCTCGCACTTTTGACCAGTCCTGGAACTTACGACTGTCCTCACATTTTACGTTTTTGCTCTATTTTGTCACCATGGTGAAGAGAAGCAGTTGTGAAATGAGTGACACGGTTGTTAAGAATGCTACAATGGGCATAAATGATGACCAGTCATAAGTGCGAAGACCAGTCAGAAATGACTTTTTTCAGCCCTCTGAGTAGTCCCTATGTGCATATGGACTAGACAGGAGGCTGAAAAAGTTATTTTTGACCATCCCTTGCTCTTTTGACCAGTCCTTGAATTTACAACTGTCCTCACATTTTACGTTTTGCGCCATATCTTGTCACCCTGGTGAAGAGAAGTAGTGGTGAAATGACTGACATGGTTGTTAAGAATGCCGCAACAGGCATAAATGTGAGGATGGTCATAAGTGCAAGGACCGGTCAAAAGTGCGAGGACCAGTCAGAAATGACTTTTTTCAGCCCTCTGAATAGTCCCTATGCACATAGCCACGCCCACCCATTCACATGACCAACTAGACACGCCCACCCGTTCACATGACCAGCTAGCCGTGCCCACCCACTCACATGGCCAGCTAGCCATGCCCACCCAGTCACATGACCACCAAGTGACACCCCCAACTAAGCCACACCCACAGAAGCAATTATTAAAAAATTGAATCCCACCACTGATCCTTCCCCTGCCACACCCACTAAAACATGCCCACCAAGCCATGACCCATCAAGCCACACCCACAGAACCGGTAGCAAAAAATTTTGAAACCCACCACTGACTCTAAACACTGCCCAGAGAATATTGATCGCTTCCTGACAAAATATCACTGAAAGTAAGTAAAAGTTTAAGCAGATTCTATAGCTCGAGTTCTCATGGAATAAACTACATCCAGATTAAGATTTTGAATCTTGTAACTGAGATGGTTAATAGTACAATCAAAAGTTTATTGCCCAGGCACATTGTCTCCTGCAAGTCGAAATGTATAATGTGGGATAATCCAAACTGGTTTACAATGTACTCCTATTCTGTCTACTGAGGTAAGTAGATTATTTTTTAATTATTATTTTACCATGTTTCCCTGAAAATAAGACCCTGTCTTATATTTTTTTGAACCCTGAAATAAGCGCTTGGCCTTATTGCCATGCACTCAAAAGCCCAATTGGGTTTATTATCAGGAGATGTCTTACTTTGGGGTGAAACAGGGTAATAGTGAAATGAAAAGGAAAATGTATAAAAGGAATACTGATAATAGAGGGAGAAAACTTCCTAAAATTTACATTTAAATGAATTAAGCATACAATTTACATACAAACACACCCACATGTGAACGCCCCCCAAATCTGTATGATGAATATAAAGATGTGTAAGAAAGTAATTGTCATTAAGCTTATTAAATCTAGATCATAATGTGACAAGTCATTTTTAGTTCTGAGACTTTCAAATATAGATAACAAAATCGTATCCTGGATCTATTCCTTAAAATAGGAATGGCTTTCTTTTCAATTACAATATGTAAAATTATCCTCTTTGTTGTAACCCAAGCTCAGTAAAGCCAATCTCTTCATAAAATGATAAATTCCATATTTTAGGGAAATGATTCAACATCATACTAAGATCTTTAAAATGTTTCTTCCCAAAGTTATGTTAACTTTTGTATTAATTTGAAACCAGAATGAAGGCTATACCAGAACAAGGTTAAACCATGTGAGTTAAAAAGCCTCAAAGTTTGTGGCGTTGCCAACAAAAAAGCCAAATATCTATCACCTTTAAAACACTCTTTGAAGAGTTCCAATAGATCCAAAATGATATTTTCTGATGAATTAGTTTCATTTTTAAATCTTAAAAACATGTTTCGCATTTGTAAATGTCTAGACCCATTGATTTTCCAAAACTGGATATTCCAATTCTTACTTTCACAAATATATTACCAATACAAACTTTCATTTCACTTTTTAATGCCTGATAAAACTGAATGTTATTTCTGTTCAAGATAGCTTTAAAATGTTAAAAATTGCAGGTATCTTGGAGGCAGCCAGACCATACTGTTTAATTAATAAAAATGGTACTTTAGCTATAAGGAAGGTGGTC
The DNA here is from genome assembly GCA_030761175.1 of Masticophis lateralis. Classification (NCBI taxonomy): domain Eukaryota; kingdom Metazoa; phylum Chordata; class Lepidosauria; order Squamata; family Colubridae; genus Masticophis; species Masticophis lateralis. Next base: position 151,193,346 of record JAUDYJ010000001.1, on the reverse strand, counting down.
CCACTATTATCAACAAAGTTCAAAGACATAACAAAGTTCATGGAGCTGGCACTGCAAGCTAATAGTTACTATTGAATGTAATATTGTAAAATTAATTTCTTTTTTTCATTCTTCTTGTGCCTTTGGAAAACATCATTTTCCACATTAAAAGAAAACCAGGGATAACTTCTATTCTTTTTTCAGCTCCAGGTAAAAACATATTATTTTCAGGACTGTTGTTATTTTAACGTTCTATAACTACTTGTTCTTGATGTATTGCATTATTTTATTCCTTATTTTATTGCATTATATTTTATAATGGTTTAAAGTAAGCTTTTAATTGTTGTGGATTGCTTTACTAGTTCATTTTGCATGTGAACAAATAAGCGGTATAGAAATACATCAAATAAATAACTAGCAAGTATTGGCTGTTTACAAACTGGTGCTGGCCACATAAAGACCACTTGGAAAATTACTGTAAGTCAATAAGCTAAAGATAAAGGTTTCCCTCACACATGCTAGTCATTCTCGACTCTAGGGGGTGCTGCTCATCTCTGTTTCAAAGCCAAAGAGCCAATGCTATCTGAAGATGTCTCCATGGTTATGTGGCCGGCATGACTAAACGCCAAAAGCGCACAGAATGCTGTTACCTTCCCACCAAAGGTGGTCACTATTTTTCTACTTGCATTTTTTGCGTGCTTGCAAACTGCTAGGTTGGCAGAAGTGGGGACAAGTAATGGGAGCTCACCCCGTTACGTGGCACTAGGGATTTGAACCACTGAACTGCCGACCTTCTGATCGACAAGCTCAGCATTTTAGCCACTGAGCCACCGCATCCCTGTAAGCCAATACAGCGATACAAAAGGAGCTTCATCTGAAAGGATGAACATCAATGAAAAGGATCTACCAGTTTCCTCATTAAAACCTTTTCACTGTAAGCAGTTGTCACTGTAAATGGTACAGTAGAAAGAAAGATACTTGGACAATTCCCTTTATGGCTTGCAAGGTTCAGCTCAATGTGTGCCACAGAAAAAAGAAACCAAATTAGGTAAGTTTTCAATGTCAGCTATTGTTTTCAGAGAGTTCACCACTTTGACTCCATGGTTAAAGTTGGATATGGAAACTTATTTCTCTGCCACTGATCTATGATATTGTCTTAGGACATGGTCACATGTCCAAAGAAACACACATGGAACATTGACTACACGTTCCAGTTTCCCTTGCAATTAATCTAGGTACTGTGTGAAAACCAGCCCAAGATGAATATTAAGGAGAACTTCAGTTCTGCTAAAGAGTAATCAAAATGTTAATAGCCTTGGAGCTTAATTTATTTGGTAGACATAGCATTTATAAAAGTGATAACACTGCTAATATTAGCATGAATAATATTATTGTATAGCACATTGTAATAGGATAATTAGCTGCAAAATTAGGAATAGAAAATTATCCCGGCACCAGGACTTACGCCAAGAGGGAAGAAAATGAGAGGATTGGGAACATTTCAATTGGAAAAAAGAAATAGACGAGGGACTTTTTTTTAGTAATAACAATTGATATTCTTCTTCTGCACATTGCCTTCATGTGTTGCCTATGCAACTATGTGATTGTCCTTTGTTTTTTTCAGTCACGTGTTAGATTTAATTACTATCTCAGAAAAAGGGCACTTACAGAGAGAGTCTTTTATATTTTGAAAAGATGACATTTTAAATTTGCTAGGATAGAATACTGGTCACTTTCTTCCTTCTGAAGCCTCTTCCAGTTTTACTTTATCAACTGGTCAAGCTTTCTTTGATTACTTTGTATTTGAGCCTGAGATTCTTTACCTCCTGTATTTCCTATATTTCCTTTCCATGCATCATACTTGCCGTGCTACTTCTCTTTTACGACCCAATCTACTCTTTAATTTACTTCATCAGTTCTAGTATTATTCAACAACATTCCATGGACGATTCTCTTAATATTTAGAAAATAGCAAATATTCAATAGCAATGTATCTGTTTAGACAGTGTGTAGAGGTTAGTGCTGACCTCCAGGTAGGTGCTGACCACTGGTAATATTCACTCATTGCCAGATTTTGCAGCTTCCATAGTTTTTTGCATATGGTTGGCTATCTTGGTGGCAATCATAACTGTCCCAAAGAACTGGCTAATAAGAACAGCACCCACACTCCCACCCCTAGTCAATGAAATGAGCAATGAAAATTGAAACAGAAAAATGATAAATTAATGTTAAGGGGTTCCAGAGAGAGCTTTTTATTCCTGGCTGATGAAAAATCTAGCATTGGCACTAGCCCAAGGTTACTCACTATCCTATTACTATGTTTATCATCTTCATCATCGATATCATTTTAATTCTGGTACTTTTTTAGATTTATATCAAATATTTCCTGCAGGAGCTACAGCGTAAGTGGAGCACTTCCAACTCCTTCCTCCATTTTTTCCCCTTTAAGATAGATTGGGCTGAGCAGGAGTGATTAGCTCAAAGTCGCCAAATGAGTTTGTGTGGCTGAAGGTAGACTAGTACCTGGATCTTCTCACTCTGTCCTACTGCGTAACACTCGCCCATGTGAGCTAGTTACAGAATATCAAACTGTGCATTGCTTTCTTTCAAAAGAAAAGAAGTGCTTAAGGAGCACAGAGGTATCAGGTAGTAGTCATTGGCAACTCCTTAAACCAAACCAGTCTTTCCCCTGGATCTTATGGCAGCTGTGAAAACCTGGGAAAGATGTGACTGCTTTAATGAGTTCCTAAGTGGTGTTCTGAGTGGGACCATTTTCTCTTTGAATTGGATGTGCTGCACTACCTAATTAATTAGTACCTAATAAATCAGATAATCTGGTTTGAAATGAGCTAATGATTTTAAAGGAATCTTGTAGCATTGCTGAAACACCAGTTCTGAGTTCCAGTGATTATTTTAGGGCTCCCATGTTGCCACTGAAGCAGACTGTTTCTCTCCGCTAACTACATGGCTGTGCCAACTTTGAATAGATGAAATTATAGTATATCTCTATTTTGATTACAGGATTTTTCTTTGCAAAATTGCATAAAACTATGAATTATTTATTGTAATACAGCACACTGAAAACTAATTAAACAAATGCATATCCCCTGAGTGCATTTTCTTCTGGAATTTTGGAATAAAAACAGGATTGTAGACAGAAATTGTAGACAGAAAATAATGAATTTGTAGATCAAACAAAAGGAGGGAGCATATTAAAATTCTGTACAGTAGGGATGTTAACATCCAAAATAATATAGAAAATATTCTCTAATTACCATAACCTCTAGTATTAAAAATGAAGTAGGATCAACACTCAGATAACTGGAAGAGATCTATCTATATATCAATGACAAGAAAGAAGACTTATCAAACTCTGCAAACTATGGTATAATATTCTTAAATTTACATTCTTAGATTCATCCCATATAAATCAGATCCCTTCATGGAAAGGGAGATGTTGGGTATTCACATTGGTTTTAAGAAAAGACCAAGGAAAAAATATATGTTATTGCTGATGCATATGGGATAATTTAGAAAGCTAAAGAACACCAGAAAGGAGCCAATATAAACTTTATTGATTATAGAAAGGTCTTCAGTTGTGAAAACTCTTTCAAGCTGTGGAATGTCCTTAAAAAAATGAGAATTCCAGGACATTTCATTGTCCTCATGAGGAAATTACCCATAAAATAAAAGGCCACAATCTAGGTAGAACATGACTCTGTGTCAACAAAGGAGTGAGATAATGCTTCAATTTATATATTAAGGGAGACCTGACTAGAAGAAAGTGACTATGATTTTAAAATGGGAGGAGGAAACATTAATAAAGGTTTCATATGGTGATGATTCTGCTCTGATAGTTGAAAATGCAAATGATCTACAAGCTGTAGTAACAAGACAGATACAGACTTCAGAGGATAAATAGAACTGCAGAAAAAACAATTGCTACCAACCTGCCTTCCATTAAGGACCTGTATACTGCATGAGTCAAAAAAAGGGTTGTGAAAATATTTACAGACCCCCTCGCATCCTGGACACAAACTGTTTCAACTCCTACCCTCAAAACGACAGTATAGAGCACTGCACACCAGAACAACTAGACACAAGAACAGTTTTTCCCTGAACGCCATCATTCTGCTAAACAAATAATTCCCTCAACACTGTCAAACTATTTACTAAGTCTGACCTACTATTAATCTTCTCATCGTTCCCACCACCCATCTCCTTCCACTTATGACTGTATGACTGTAACTTTGTTGCTTGTATCCTTACGATTTATATTGATATTGTTTCCTGATTGCTTATTTGTACCCTATGACTATCATTAAGTGTTGATAGTCCTTATGATTAAATACCTTATGATTCTTGATGAACACATCTTTTCTTTTATGTATACTGAGAGCATATGCACCAAGACAAATTCCTTGTGTGTCCAATCACACTTGGCCAATAAAAATTCTATTCTATTCTATTCTATTCTATTCTATTCTATTCTATTCTATTCTATTCTATTCTATTCTATTCTATTCTATTCTATTCTATTCTAGTAACAAAAGCTAAGGAGCACAGTGGAAAAAATATATCTAGAATTAAATATTAAAAAGTCCAAAATAGTGACAATAAGTTGAGCAACCTGCTTTACAACAGACAATGAAGATATTAGTAGTGTACACCTTCTGTCATCTTGACTGATATCAACAGTAAAGGAACCAGAAGTCAAAGAAAAACATCACAGATTGGAAGAAGTGTGGCAATGAAAGCTTTGGAAAATGAATTCAGATGCTAAAGTGTGTCTATATTTATAATGTTCAGAGTTGTGTAGCCAATGGTTTTTCCTGTGATACTTGATGGAAGTGCAGGTTGGACTGAGGCAGGTTAGAAAGAATCCAGACAAGAAGGCCAGACAGGGAATAATGGATGGAAACTGATCAAGGAGAGATTCAACCTAGAAATAAGGAGACATTTTCTGACAGGGAGAACAATCAACTAATGGAACAGCTTGCCTTCAAAAACTGTGAGAACTTCATCACTGGAAACTTTCAAGAAGAGATTGGACTGCCATCTGTCAGAAATGGTGAAGGGTCTCCTGCTTGGGTGGGGAATTGGACTAGGTGATCTACAAGGTCTTTTCCAACTCTGTTATTCTGTTATTCTGAATTTTGGTGTCAGAAAAAATTCTTGAGCATACTGTGGATAGCCAAGAAAACAAACAAAAGAATCATGGAACAAATAAATAAATAAACTATCGCATCTTGGACACATTGTGTTAAGATCTATTTCTCTTGAAAGTCTATAATGCTGGAAAAGGTGGAAGGAAAGATGATGACTAGCAACAAAGTAGATGTATTCAATTATAGCAGTGGTACCTGCACCACCAAGAACACTCCCATCAACACTGACAGGGAAAGCAACTAATATATAAAAAGAGAGCAAACTTAGCTCCCTTCTATCAATGATGAAGTTACCTAGTTGGGTAATGAAATGTCTGCAAGAAAACAACCAAGCTCAGAGAGCACCAAGGACCCCATAATTATAATGTCCCTGAATTAAAAAAAAATGAAGCTAGAAGGATAGGGAGGAAAAAGTTAAGAGGGACAAATCATTTCCCCCCTCCTTCTCCATGAAGAGATGGTTGGTCTCCCATTTATAGAATAGTGGTTCCTAGTGGAGGACTTAGCTGATCACAACAGTGAGCAAAATTCACAGGACTTTTCCAATGGCTTCTGTAAGGAAGGAATATCTTAGTAAAAATGTATCAGCTTTATACTGTCATCTGCACATACATCATTTCCCACTGAACTTCTAGTGAATTATTTCTGGATAACAGCATGCAGTAAACAAGGGTCGAATCATGATGCTTGGATTTGGCATAGATTTACTGGCTTTGAAAAATCAAATGTGATATTAATATTAATTTTATTATTGCAAATACATTCCTTATTAATGCATATGAATTATTGTGATTTTAAAATTTGATTTATGATCTTGCTCTGTAAATATATTTAACATGTAAAGAGTAAGTTCTCATGATGATGTCTCATTATGAGCAACATTTCTTTAGCATGTTTATTACTGTTTTCTGAAATACTGTTCAGGGCAAAAATCCTTTTGTCCCATTATAAAATCTGTTTTTTTTTAATGTAGAAGCTTGGATAATTTTCTATATATACCATTTGGTTGCACTGTTGATTGCAGCAGCTGAAGAGCGTACAAGCTGTGTTTATAACGAAGTGTTTTAATATCGTGAAATGCTTTTTATTAAATCCAAGGTTCACAGGGCATAATTTCTTGTACTGCAACTGGATTTAATAATGTGAGTGTTATTATGAAGATGAATATGGCCCAATAAATAATATTTCTCAGAGGATTATTAGCTCATTCTTTTTTTTTATGAGAAAGGCAACTAGTTTTTACCATTTGATAACTCAAGAGATCCGTAGTTGCTCTTTGTTCATCATTTGGGGTATGCACCTTTCATTAATTAATATTAATAATTTCTATTCCAATTTCACTATGTAAGTTGCTTGTAGAGACTATCCCATTCATCTCCATAACTACCAGAAAGCATTTCTTATTAATATTTGAATTTTGAATACAAGGAACTACAAGCTTGAGTGATTTCACTGAGGTCATCCTGGACTTTCATTGCTAAGCATTGATTACAATTTGGGAACTATGAGTGCTGTGTCTCATGTTTTTGATACGAAGAGACAAGAGGGATGCAATAAAAGTTCAGAATCATATTTACTAATTATTGTTTCTGATGTTGATTTAATGTCCAGGTTGAAAAAAACCTGACTGGAGCTCCAGGACTCATAAAATATCTCTGAGGAAGAAGGCCTGAGCTGCTTCCTCTCCTACCAAGCCCTTGTGATCTTCGTGTCAAAGAGGGTAACATGAATTTTCTGTTATCTCTCCTGCACACATATGGATCTCCAGAAGGACAGGTTTCAATCTTTCAGTGTTGCCCCAGATTTTCTAAAAATCTGACATCCAGAAATAAGAAGTTTGACCCTTTTTACAACATTGCTTGTTCTGTGGAATGCTCTGCCTGGAGAACATATCAGCCATCAAGTCAGAATCAGAAACTGAGAAGAAATGCAAGATTTGTTGTTATTTTCTTTTATTTTTTTGCAAAATTTTTATTTTTATTTTTTAAAACACACAAACATACAATACATCTTTTTGGAACAGAGCATTGATCCGGACTTAAATTTATACAACTTTTTGTTCATTTTTAACAGAATTTTATATATTCTATTTTTGCCATAACACTTATCACATATCTCAACTATTATCAATTTATAGAAAGCTAACTCATATTAACTTAATCAAAGCAATTACCCTTCTATTAATCCACCTTAAATCTTGATTCAATTAATACCTCATGATACCTTACACAATTCTTACCCTAAGTACTCACTATTAACAATACAATTCAAACATGTTTATATTTCTAAATCTTATTTCCATTTCTAGAACTTCCTTACATTTTATTATTACTTCATATAATTTTCGTTAAATCTTTATTTAATTATTACTTCATCAAATTTGAATCTTATCTCTAGTCTTGAAAATATACCAATTTAACATTTAAACAGAGTTCTTAGTTCAAATAACATAACACAATTTAAGATTATTTCCTAAATTCTGTCTATTTAACAATACCATTTATATAAAAACCAATTTGAATGAGTCTTATTTAGTAAATCATAATCCTATATCATTTCAATTTTCTTTTCTTTTTGCTTAAATAAATGTATTATTGAAAATATTCAAATTATTACAATTGTTATAAGTATTTAAACAATATCCCAATTATTATAGCCATCAATTTTCTCAAATAATACCATCCAACATCTCAATAAAACTTAATTCATTATGTCCATTGATATATTTTCTTTTTACATAATTTAATTTTCATATATTTTAGCTTCAATCCATATTTCAATTCTAGATATCTATAACATATTCTTCTCTCATTTCTACCTTCCTTTCTCTCTCCCCTATTTTGCCCTATCAGTCCCATTGTTTCCCTTCTCTTTTCTCTTTCTCTTATTTTACCATTGTTAATCTTAATATAATCATTAAATCAAAGTCCTGGACTCTTCTATTTTGCTCTATATTCCCTAGTATTTTCCAACCTTTTCTTTTATCATTCCACCGTTAATTCCAGTGTAATCATCTTTATTTTTTTTCACTGTTAATTCCAGTGTAATCTCTAAAAACCTCCTTGTTATTATTACTATATTTTCTTTTGTCATTCCACTGTTAATCCCAGCATAATCATCTTTATTTTTTTCATTGTTAATCCCAATGTAATCTCTAAAAACCTCCTTTTTATTATTATTATCCACATGTTCAATAACTTCTTCATATTTAATCATATTGTCTTTGTCTTCTCTATTTTCAATCTCTATGTCTTCTCCATCTTCATTTTCTTGTCTGCTTGCGTATGCTCCATTTCAGCTTTTATGTCCTCAAATTTTAGACTTCCATGTCACATTATAATTATTTCTCTTATTTCCATTTTCCATGGCAAGTACATCAATTTAATCATTTCTCTAATTTCCTGCACCATTTTATTCTTTTTGAGTTAATATTATTCCAATTATAAACGTTCCATTGTATTCCCCCCCCTTTTTTTTTCTCCAAAGTTGAGCCACTTGCAGACAAAGAAATCCTCCCCCAAAAATTCTCATGGCTTTTATCTGTAAGGTTCACAATTTTCCAAAACAAAGACCAAATTGCAATTATTCCTTTTTACTCCTGAAGGTGTCTTTCTGCAATCCACAATTACCAATTGTCAAACAAGTATCCATTTTATTTCAATCTGCATCAACAATCTTATTGAGCTTCTCTTTTTCTTTTTAGCTTTTAAAAATATCAAATCAGTTTTATAGTCCAGTCCAAATTTACACAGCTCTTCTCACTTCTTTTTTCCTTTTTTCTTTCTGTTTTAAAGCTCATTATCCATTCTCTTTATTTTTCTTGAAGTTTGAAAAACAAAGGAAAAAGAAAGGACCTATTTATTTCTTTCCGATCCTTTAACCAATCTTGAGGCAATTTCTCTAGTTATTAAAAATTTCCAGATAGTTCTGTTCAAAAATCAATTTTCCATTGGGTTTTTATCCTTCTAAAATTGCGCTTCAGAATCTTCTTTTCTCCCCCCCCCCCCACTCATTAGCCGCTGTTTCATCGCTACGGGTCTTAAAGTTACAAAGATGTTTTCCTTATTGTTGTTTCAAACCATGGGTTGGCTGTCACTCACCTGGCTTCCAAAAACTCTGTTCCATTCATCACTCCTGCTCAATGCTTAATCCGGTTGCTTCAGCTTCATGGCAGCCGCAATGGCTACCGTCCCCTGCCACTGAATAATAGACAGTTTCCTCTGACCTTCGAGGAACTTGCCTGTTCCTCTTGGTCTTCCGAGGTGCCCCTCCTTCTTCCCCGTCCCTATAGGATGGTTCTGGTCCAAAGACCCATCAGCAGCGATTCGTCAGTCCGGGTTTTCGCGGAGCTCATCAGAGCCTGCTAATTCCCCGACTGTCTTGCCGCAATGCCAAACTCGAAGTCCCCATGATTTGTTGTTATTCGTTGTTGTTTCTTCCTTCCAATATGCTTTCTGTCTCCCAGACCTTAGATAAATATGCCCTAGAAACTTTCTGGTATCCATTAAACCATCCTATTTTCATGCTTATATGTGAGTTTGAAATAAAGATGTCACTGCTTTAAGGCATTCAGTATATACAATTCTTAAAGCATTGTAGGTACAGGGATAGGGGGAAAGTGATTCTACAATTGGTAGTTCCAGCTCAATTGATGAGTTGCTCCTTGGCTATGCTTCTTTCACTCTGCAGTGATGAAAATACAATATATACATACAGGTACAAAATCTTTATTAATGTCAGATAAGTTGTCAGAAAAATCAAAGCTTTAGAATAGGGGTTGGTGTTGCTGGTTTTTCACTGATAATCAAACAGGATTTGCTGCAGCTATTATGGGATTTTTCCCCCCATTAATGCCATTGGTGGTGGCCCTTTGAAGAGCTCAAACAGCATTTTAGTTTCTTAACAATCCAACACAAAACAGAATGGCAGTTGAGAAAAAAAATAAAATTTCCTCCCTTACCAAAGCTATTTCATTGGGTTATTTTTCCCCAAAGAAAGCTGTGAGTGTGTGGTGTTGGGGAGAATGGATCATTGAGATGACATGAACTAAATCTGGCTATATAAGTTTTGCACTAAATGCTTTCAAATATGATGCAGTGTTGGATTTGGAAAGTTTTCCTGCTTCGTTGTTTTCAGCTGGGTTTTAGTTATCTTCCACAGCTGCCCATTCTTTGAGCAGAAGGACAAATATTAATTCCTACTGAATCAATAATGAATTGAAGCACTCAGGATATTGAATGTCTGCTTTTGCTTGTTTGCTAAAATTGTATTCCAAAGAGATATTTTCTCCTAAATTCATAAACCAATAAGGAGATTCATGGGATTCCTTACACCTGCATCATTTTGTGAAAACTGGTATTCTAGGTTAAGCCATATCTCCACTCTCTTCCAATAAGAAATTAAGATATTTAAGTTCGAAAGTGAATTTTGAATTAGGGATGTGGTTGAGAAAATATACCGTGTTTCCCTGATATATTTTTCCAACCACATCCCTAGTTCAAAATTCACCTTCAAACTTAAATATCTTTTGTGTTTCAAAAAAATATAAGATCCTGTCTTATATTTTTTTGAACCCTGAAATAAGCACTTGGCCTTATTGCCATGCACTCAAAAGCCCGATTGGGCTTATTAGATGTTGGTTATTACCTTTAAAGCCCTACATGGCTCAGGGCCAGATTATTTTCGAGACCGCCTTCTACCACATAGCTCCCAGCGACCGGTAAGATCCCACAGAATTGGTCTCCTCCGGGTCCCATCAGCTAAACAGTGCCAGCTGGTGGGCCCGTGGGGGAGGGCCTTCTCTGTGGCTGCCCCAGCTCTCTGGAACCAGTTACCTCCTGAGATCCAGACTATCCCCACCCTATTGTCCTTCCGAAAAGTGGTGAAGACCTGGCTTTTCCAGCAGACCTGGGGCCGTTGATCTTGCTGTTGCGATTTGGCGAGATCCGACCATGAATGGTGTGAATAGGTTTTAATTGTTTTTAATGTTTTAATTTTTAATGTTTTTATATATGGTTTTTAAATGCATTGTAAGCCGCCTTGAGTCTTCGGAGAAAGGCAGCATACAAGTTGAACAAATAAATAAATATTATCAGGGGATGTCCTATTTTGGGGGGAAATAGGGTACATTACTGTTTAAGCCAAGAGTACACTCAAATAAAATATATTTGAATATCTTCAAAGGAAGAAGGTAAATTTAGGACAACTTGATCTGGTCTGCAAAAATGCAGTAGATAGGATATTATCATGTATGCATCATCTGGATCTGATAGTCTTGCTTAAGCACATTCCTGATCTTTTGTTAAAATTGGCAAGCCTCTTCAGTACAATCTCATATGTGCTTACTTAGAAGTAAATCTAATTGACTTAAATGAAACTTATTTCAAGAGAAATTGACATAGTAAGGCAGCTGAGAGCAGTTAATCTTGCTCAGTCTCATCCTGCATATCTAAATTTTAAAGAAAATAGTGTGGCAGCAATTAATTGTAAACTACTAGGCACAACCCAATGAATATTTGGAATGTAAAAAATAATTTTAAGGAGCAATTTGTATATCGCCAAAGCCAGAAACTTAGTCATTCCATCTGAGCCACATTTCTTAGAAATATTTAGAGTTGCTTATCTCTTATAATATCCATCACCAAGAACTGTGAAATAAGCTTCATTCTGGATGAGCACCCTGGAGAAAGTTAGTCTGTTCTGCATCCCTCTAGGTTCCACCAGTTCCAGTATGGAGAGAAAAAGCACAGCCCAATTATTTTCCTTAATTACTAAAATGCTGATTTCATTGTTGTCTTCATAATTATATTGAACTGTTTTTCAAAGATCAAGCTAACAGTCCAATCCTGACTACTCAGAAGTGAGTCCCATAACGTTCAATGGGATTTAGAAGTGGGTATTGTTCTGTTTCCAATTAAAAAAGGGAAAAGCTTCCAAATGTTTGTTTCAGAGATAACCTCTCCTCCTGCCAATCTTTTTTAAGATGTTTATTTGTGGCAATTAAATTTTCATAATTTAATTTTGGGCACCCTTCACATTATTTAGAATGGTGGCATTTTTGTTCAGGATATCAAATTAGCTTCTTGGAAAGAAACATCCTTCTGCATAATTAGTTTGCATCTCCCAAGAGAAGTTCATTGGTGATTATTTCTTAAGAAGTTGCCAAAAACTTGCTGCTTCTTTAAACTTTTAATGGGTTTGAACTGATGAACTTTGCTGTTTACATTTTGCTGTTTGTTGTAATTGTTTTATTGTTCCCACTGCATAAGATAATGTTTTTGTTATTATATATGGTTGTAGGATCCTTCTGTTTTCTGTTAAGTTAACAAAATACAGGAATGAGAATTGGTGTGGCAGTGGTTAAAGTGTTAGACTGAGATTAGAGAGACAGAAACTCAAACCCCCATTTTACTATAGATAATTCACTTTGCTTAATTATTTACATAACAATACCAATAGCACTTATACTTATATACCATTCCATAGTGCTTTACAGCACTCTCTAAGTGGTTTACAGAGTCTGCACATTGGCCCCCAACAATCTGAGTCCTCATTTTTTTAAAAAAAATTGATTTATATGCCGCCCTTCTCCGGAGACTCAGAGCGGCTTACAAAGCGTTAAGCAATAGCCTTCATACTTTTGTATATTTATATTTATACAAAGTCAGCTTATTGCCCCCAACAAACTGGGTCCTCAATTTACCCACCTTATAAAGGATGGAAGGCTGAGTCGACCTTGAGCCTGGCTGGGATTGAACTCGCAAGTAATTGCAGGCAGCTGGATCTTAAATGTAGGAGGCATTACCCCCTATGCTACTCAGGCTCCTTGCCGACCTCAGAAGGGTGGAAGGCTAAGTCAACCTTGAGCTACATCAGGATCGAACTCCAGGCTTTAGGCAGAGTTTGCCCGCAATAGTGCATCCTAACCACTGTGCTATCATAGATTTGAAGACATCTATTACCCACTGGTGGTCATTTACACTGTAAAAAAATATAGAACATGGAAGAACAAAGAGATTTGCATCCTAAACTATGCTAAACAAAACCACATCTTCAATACCATCCTACTCCAAGGTCTAGGGAAATAACCAGGTTTTCAACCCTTTATGGAATGTCAGATTGGACAGCCATTTGCCTGGAATGGTATAGAATCTCTTGCTTGAGCAGGAGTTTGGATTAGAAGGCTGCCAAGGTTCCTTCCATCTCTGTTATTTTGTCATCAGTGTGGGAATTATACAGATCTCTAGTGTCCCACTAGATGACACTGTTTAATTGACAGGATTTGAAGCACATGCACTATGCCAGGTCTTATCAGACAGCCAGATGTTATGGGAGACAAACAGTCCCCCAAGTAACCAGGCTCTAAACCATTAAGGGTTTTATACATGATAACCATCACCTAGAATGACTGGCAATCAGTGCAGCTCAGACAGCTATGGCATCCCATGGGCGTACAATGGCATGCCCATTACTGCCTGAACCACCACATTCTTAACTTGCTTAAGCTAGTTACTTTCTCAACTCATGCCACAGAGTTTTTGAGGATAAAGTGAAGGGTGACATTATGTAAAGCATCTTTTGCACCAGCATGGACAATTTGGGTGATAAGAGGCTATTCGTTTTTGTTTGGTTTGTTTTTAGGAGAGAAAGCTGCATTGTGTGAGTTAATTATACACAGTAGGCATATTATACATAATTGGTAGTTCATTTTTTTTAAAAAAAAATATTTTCAACCTATTTAGAGCTCACTCAGTAATATTTACATATGTCTGATTTTGAAATGAGCAACTGCCAATTTTCTGAAGTGGAACTGTCGAAATTTGTTAGTGCTTTTAGAGAAAATTCTGGGGACACAAGGTAGATCTCTGCTGACTATGAACATCCCTGGATACCATTACTAGTTCTGGGTTGCAAAAATCTGTATGATCATTAGATGGCAAGGAAGAGATACAGATAACTTTTTGCTTCATCTAGTGGTCATCTGGATTTCTGCAAGCTAGATCCATGTTATTGTATGTGATATTGTTAAGTTCTGGGCGAAGAATGGAGGCGAGGCTGGAGTGATTTCTAACAGTTCTTTATTCAATACTGCCTGTGAGGCAATCTGACTCGCTAACTGACACAGCTCCTTTTATATGAAACTGATCAGCCAAGCAACCAATTAGGAGAGAGTATTTTCCCACTCCAACAGAGGACCAGAATGAGAACTTCAACTGACAACTATACACTATATACAATACATAAGAGATATATTCAAAGCTTTGTTGTAAGTGTTGGCTACAATATTCCATAATGTGCTTCCATTGCTGAACTGTAATTTAGAAGTTACAGGAATCACAGAGCAAAAGCATTTTATCTAAAATGAAATACCAAGGACAAATGGGAGCATGAACAGAAGGAGCTTAGAGCCAAATGTAAATGCCTCATATTTCCACAGAGAACAATGGTGGTTAGAAAATAACGGGAGGGAAAAGGTAAAAAGGTTGGAGAAAGAACACCTACGTATTTCTCTGTGAAGATGATTTGGTTATGTTCTTCAATTATATAGTTTGCCTTAGTTTCCGGCTCAGGATAATGCCAGAGGGACTGAGTATGAGATGATCCATGTAATAACACTAAGAAGATCTTTGTAGAATGAAAGTGTTCTTATTTTAGTGGGAATACATTCACATTCTAACATTAACAAGCAAGGATTCCATGCAAATCATTATAAAGCAAAATTTGGGGAACAGCTAGCAGCTTAGTATCCTTGGTGTGATTTCCTCAATTCCCTGGAGATTTGTTGCATACTAGAGTATTCAATTGCATAAGACATTTAACCAGTCACTATTCTGACATGATTTGAGAATTCTGCAATGCATTTAGTGGTATTTATAGTGCAGGGGGTTGGGGGGGAGGAAAAAGAAAGTGCTTCCTTCTAGTGATCATTAGATTTGTTCTGTATGGTCTTTTTAAAACCTGAACGTCGAAGATAAAGCAGATTCAAGAGTCATTTTGCGTCTGCATAATTATTTTCTGGAAGACTGTATTGCCCAAATTGCTGCCTAAATGGCACTAATGGACATTATTTCCTCATTCAGAGCTGATTGTCATAGTTAGGGGAAACGTCATTGCAGGCTAGATTATTAGTTCAGTCTTCCTTTTCTTCTCTCTTTGGGTACAATGGTAGCAGCTTCCAAGCCTTTTAGTTAGCTGTTGGTAATTGAGCATATAACCCCCAAAGCCTCAAGCTCACCTCTATGCCTAAATGCATTAGTCACCCTCAGTCTAGTCATTTAATTCCTCTCTCCAGTTTATGTCACTCTTTTTGTAGCTGGGATGATAAGGGAAAGGTGAGATGTAGCCTGTGGCCTGTAACCATCTCCTAGGACTTCTAATGAGAAAATAAGTAAGGATGGCTTGGGAGAGTAACCATTATACGATATTTTACAGTTCTCTTCTCCTAGTGCTTTATAGCCTTTGAAGATATGAGCCTTCAGGTCTGATGTCATAGAAAATAGCTCCCTCATTTTTTTCCCCCTTAGATGACAAGAAAATGCCTTGCCACAAGCACTGCTCTGCTTTTATTTTGGGTGAGTAGTTTGCTGGGTTCAATGAAATAGCATTATGGGAAACCCTATCAACAGAAATGGGGACGGAATGTCTGTTGAGGGGCAGGATTGGGTTTTCCTGTTACCTACCATGTTTTCTCTGTTAGCAATAGTAGTGTCCCCGCACTAACAAGACATTTTTTGCAATGCAATTAAGGACTCTTCATTCCTGGTTTTACTTGTGGTAAGCATTATTTGTAACGCTGTGGTGTTCTTTGACTTATTAAGATATTCTAACATGAAAAATAAACCATGTTTAGAAGTTAAGTGGTACCAGTTTCTTAATATGGGGATGGTGCTCCATTGAATAACCATTTTCAATCATAAGCTAATCTTGAAAATATTCATATGTGATGAATTATAGTGGGTTGGAAAGTATTTTCTTAATTGTGATTAAGATTGTAAAACATTGAACTAATTTTGTTTCATAAAGAAGAGGTTTCATGTTAATTTAGGCATCATTAACCATTTCAAAATAAATGTTAATAGTAAATAGCGATTAGCTATTTTGACTTTTTAAATTAATATCCTCTCTATCCCAAAAGTATTTTGCTGTACATAAAATCACTTTTAATATTAGCTAATACAAGCATTTCTCGGCATTTCAAGACTAGATTGTAGATTTTTCCTCCCACATTTTTCATTACTGAAAAGCTTTAGCGATGCATGCATAACTTTCAGAGCCGTGATGAGGATTTCTTAATTTGACAGAGTTATGGGCACTGCAGTGTACATAGAATTAAAAGACAAAATAATCAGCTGAATATCCTTTAGCAGTTCATGTATGTGAAGTTATATTTTGTGGCCTATAATTAAAACAGAAATAGTACGGCACCTATAACTCTAGACCTAATTTCTCATTTCTGTTGGCTTAATTTCAGAAATTGTTTGCAAGTGGGTGCTTCAGATATCTCTCCTAGAATGGGGTCACTAGCCCTCTGCCTAGATGGCAAAAACAGTGAAAAAATAAATGGGAGTGACCTAGCCATTTTTGGTCTTGTACTTTTTTTTCAGTTCCATCCACTTCAGAGGTAGTATTCAGCAGGTTCTGACCAGTTCTGGAGAACCAGTAGTGAAAATTTTGAGAACTTCGGAGAAATACCACCTCTGACTGGCCCCACCCCCATCTGTTCTCTGCCTCCTGAGTCCCAGCTGATTGGGAGGAAATGGGGATTTTGCAGTAACCTTCCTCTGCAGTAAGGACGGAATGGAGATTGTACAGTATCCTTCCCCTACCATGCCCACCAAGCCAAACCCACCAAGCCATGCCATGGCCACTAAGCCACACCCACAGAACCGGTAGTAAAAAAATACGAATCCCACCACTGATCCACTTCTGATAAATAACTTTTCTAAAAAAAAACATACCCTCCTTCCTTAAAATCACTGCAAGAGAAAATATTTATGCCAACCTGGCAAAGTTAAAAGGCCTACCCTTGGGATTTGGCATGCTGGTGGAAGTTTTTAAATTTAGTATTTGTTACATTGCAACATCCCAATCCAGCACTTACCCATAGTTTCAATTTCTAAAGGAGCTTTGGATGGATTCTGAGCAGGGGTGAAATTCAAAATTTTTCCCTACCAGTTCTGTGGGCATGGCTTGGTGGGCATAGCAGGGGAAGGATATTGCAAAATCTCCATTCCCTCACCACTCCAGGGGAAGGATACTGCAAAATCTCCATTCCCTCCCCTCCTGGGGGAAGGATATTGCAAAATCCCCATTCCCACCACACTCTGGGGCCGGCCAGAAGTGGTATTTGCGGTTCTCTGAACTACTCAAAATTTCCGCTACAGGTTCTCCAGAACCTGTTAGAACCTGCTGGATTTCACCCCTGATTCTGAGTATTTATCCAAGAGTCTTTGAGTTGTTCTGTCCAATAATCTTGTAATTTTCTTTCTGAAAAATGAACCAACATTCCTGAAAGTACAGAAAACATTAGGTGTAGCAGATTATGGTTGCCAAGAAACACCATTGATGGAACTCTGTATCTCTCAAGAGTTGAGCTCATTTTTAGGGAGAGGAGACTTGATTAAACTTGAAGGGTTTTTGTTTCTTTGGTTATTGTTCCATGATTTTTAATTTGCATTAATGAGTTTGGGGAGAAGGCAAATGCTAATGCCTTGATATTATCCTCCTATTGCCAAGATTCAAAAATCACATATGAAACGAAAGAAATGGTTATACATAAAGGAGTCATAATATTGGCCATGCTTTTGGAGACTTGATGCACACTGTTGCTAACTTATATGTGCCGGGGAGAGATAACTCTATATTCATTACATCAACCATAATGTTTTCTTTATGCTGATGCTGCACTAAACATCCAAGCCAACATTCCAGGTGTTTATGAAATCAAAACCACTAAGCACTCCTGAGAATCTGTAAAAAAAAATCAATTGTTTTAAAGAAAGTATTTAGGAAATAATGTGAAGTGGAAATAGTGGGAAGCTCAAATAAAAGTCGAATGAAGGATTACCCTTAATATAGGAACCAACATTTAAAATGCATACATATGCGAGAAGAAACGGACAGAGAAAAATGTAGCCACAAAGCAGAGACAGGATAGCCTGCAAACATAATGTAAGATGGTTAGGGACTTTTAAAATGTCAGCTTTCTTCTGTAAATTTTTTGACACATGTTGCTGTTATGATTTATTGAATGGCTCTTTGGTGGACCTTTTAAGAGATTATTTTGATCGGGAAACAGCAGTTGCTCTGTTCTCCAGAGGGTTTGCAGCCAACGCTTCAGATCAATATGAAAAGTTCAGCTTTCCTTGACACTGCAACATATATGGCTTTATAATCTATCTCTATATCTCTTATGTGGTTCTTTCTCCAAAGTTTGTTCTCCTCTCAGGCTGTGCCCTATGATTTGTCTTCCTTTCTTCTGGAATACCTCATATTGAAATCCTCCTATCCAAGCTATGACCCGCTTTCCTTTCCTTCCCCTCTCTCCTTTTAAATCTTCCTACTCCTTTTAAATCTTCCTACTCTCAAGGCCAATGGTAAACAACATTTTCGAGCCAGAAGCACATTTGCAATATTAACAGCATATAATGGGCACACTTGCAAAATAGCTGCTGTGGTTTACCTTATTCACAAAATGGCTTTGCTGGTGAATATAGTGAGTCAAAAACTCACTATGCCAGAAAGTAAGCTAATTCTCCAAGGAGCTTTTTCAATCTCCTCCAGTGAGATCTTTTGTGACCTCCCATGCAGTCCTGTAATGATACAAGTAATATGTGCTTTGCGGAATAGGTCAGGTCACACAGGTGTGTGGGTCAGATCACGCAAACCTGATCGGTACCAGGGAAGCGTCTAGAGGCACACAACCACATTTATTTATTTCTGGCTTAGGTCCCTCTGTATGTTTTTTTAGCATATTAAAACATAGCTTCAATGGTACAATATTATCTTATATAACAATAGCACTCAGACTTACATACTGCTTCACAGTGCGTTACAGCCATCTCTAAGTGGTTTACCAAGTCAGCATATTTTCCCCAAGAATCTGGGTCCACATTTATTATTATTATTATTATTATTATTATTATTATTATTATTATTATTATTATTATTATTATTTTAATTTGATTTATATGCCGCCCTTCTCCAGAGACTCAGGGCGGCTTACAATGCGTTAAGCAATTTTACCAACCTTGGAAGGATGGAAGGCTGAGTCAACCTTGAGCCGCTCAGAATCAAACTCCTGGAGTGAGCAGCGAGTTAAACCTGCAGTACTGCATTCTAACTACTGCACTACCATGTCTCTTAGATAGTTTTGTCACATACATGACCAAAACTGAAACTAAAATAAATATGCCATCTGTAACTGAAAGTGCCCATGTTCTTGGTTGCACTACTTGTGTTACTTATTGATTGATTGATTTAGAACATTTATTTGACCCCCATATCATATCCGTCTCTGGGTGGCTTACGGCATACTTTTTGCAAACGTATCACTTAGATATTTTAAGAATTGGTGAGGATTTTCCATTATAAATCATTATTTGCATTGGACAGAAACAGAATCATTTCCATGGGCTAATTAATCTTTTTTTCTATCGCAAGGAACTTTCTTTGAAGATCCCATTGCAAGTGACTGACAACTGCTGGTGGATAGCCTAAGAAACAATTTTACCTTTAGGTTGTTATCATCAGTATCTGTTTAAGGAGCAGGCAGTTCTTGAGTAACTAAAAGTTTAGGGGGGAAAAACAACACATTTGATAGGTTATTGAGTACCATTCTTTTTAAAAAGTATTTCCTGAGGAACTAGAAGCCTTAGAGGTCAGTGAAGGTCCAGAATTTTAGTGTATAAACCATTTGTTTAAAAAACCTTGATGACTTAAATTAATTACATTTTTTACCTCCATGTGCATCATCCCTTAAAGAACCCATAAAACCTTGTAATTGCAAGTGAGGAGTTATAAAAAGCTAATGTATGGTATATGGGGGAATGGCAAGGCCACCTCTTAGAGGGAGGATGGCGAAATAGTGGCAAGATGTCATAATGCCTTACTGCAGAAGGGAAGAGGGAAATTCCAGGAGCCAGAAGTTAGGTCAAGGAGAAAGTCCTGCCCTACAGCTTGCCATACAGCTCCAGAGGAAGCCATTTCCTCTAAAGATGCAGCTCATAGTGCTAATGTCTCTGGAAGCCAGATCAGCATAGGCCAGGGGTGTCAAACTCGTGGCCCACAGGCCAGATGTGTCAACACGCTGGCCACACCCGTTTTAGCAAAGGTGAAAAAAGTCACAATACATCAGTGGTTGGTTGCTCCTGGTTCACACTGGTTTGCAAGAACCTGTAGTAAAAATTTGTAGTAGTTCAGAGAACCAGTAATAACACTGGCTGGCCATATCCCCAACCAGTCCCAGGCCCAGTCACCACTCGCTTACCTCGGCCACCTCATCAGAGACTTTTTTTTTACTTTTAAAGGCATTTTTCCTACAACATGCTTTTAAAAGTAAAAAAAAAAAAAAAGCCTCTGATGATCACGTGGCTCAGCTGAGCCTCAGAGGCTTCTAAAAGCATTTTTTCCTGCAACCTCTTAAGGTTGTAGAAAAAATGCTTTTAAAAGTTAAAAAAAAAAGTTGGCCATGCCCACCCAGTCACATTAGCCCCCCACACCAAGCCATGCCCACAAAATAAGCAACTGGTAGTAAAAAATTTTAGAACCCACCCCTGCGATATGTCATGTGATGCCACTGTGCTGACATGAGTTTGACACCCCTGGAATAACCCACAGATAGGTCCTAATAAACAATGGGCGTCCATAATTATGTTAGAGACTTCATTTGGGGTATTTTATTATTTAATCCCTACGTTTTCTGATCTAGAAATACATCCCAATATTGCTGGCAATTGCAGGATCTATACGACTATACAGCAGTGGTGAAATGTAAAATTTGTTACTACCGGTTCTGTGGGTGTGGCTTGGTGGGGAGCAGGGTAATATGACTGAATGGGGCATGGCCAACTTTTTTTTTTTTTTACTTTTAAGACCATTTTTTCTACAACTTCGACTGAAGAGGTTGTAAAAAAATGCTTTTAAAAGCCTCTGACGATCTCAGCTGAGGTGCCTGATCGTCAGAGGCTTTCTTTTTTTCTTTGAAAAACATTTTTTCTACAACCTCTTTGGCTGAGTCCTAAGCAATTTTTTTTTGATGCCTTTGCCATTTTGAATGGTCATTAAACAATTGATTGTAAATCAAGGACCACTTATAGTTATGCTCGATGATAGAGCAGCATAAATAGCAGGAGTAAAGGAAAGGGCAATAATGACTCTTTACTGAGCAGTCTGGGTTTTCAGATGGAAATTGGAACTTGCAGTGTAAGTGATTAATTGAATGCAAGCTTCCTTTTCAAAATTAGTGAATCAGTCAGTCAAATGCTTCTAGCTGGGGAAGAGTTGATCATAGAACAGCATAGCTTTCCTTTTTAAATATTTGAAATAAGTTTACTTTATATCATTTCATCTTTCCTCTTCAAATGGGAATTGGGTATATTTCCTTATTGGATAAATTTCTCATAAACTTCTGCACAAATTACAGTGAAAACAACCAGAGTTAGATCATTTGAGTATTGTCAGTATATTATAATTTAGATGTAATAATACCACACCGTTTGAAGTACTATTGCTAGAATTAATGAATCTGATGGGTACCAGAGTGTCAAATCTTGCATAGCTTACTACAAGGAAGTCTTGTAGTAAGCTATGTGCAAAAATGTTGGCTTATTACTGCTTCATTTCCTCAAGACATTTCACACTAAAATTGTCATGTCCCTTTTAGTTTAAACTATAATTTATCTATTCTACTAGCTGCCAGAGTCCATGACTGGCACTAAGGTAATCAGAGTGCTATTAAACTCATCTAGCTACAGTAGATAGAGGGGGGAAAATATAGAACCATCATTTTTGTTCTATTATCGACGTGCCTTTTTAATGCATTCTTATTAAAGCAGGTAATATGCCCAATGAATATTTAAATATATTGATTATCTTAAATTACAAACCACATGGGCAGAAAATTTCAGGAAGTATCAGTTACCTTCGTGGATTCATGGACCATGGATTGCTTGCAGTGAAATGCTGAATTCCATTTAACTTTGGATAAATAAATCTTTTATCTTTGGATAGATAAAATAGTTACCAAGGCTATATCACTTTATCATGTATTGCATTTGTAAATTAAAACAAGATGAGAGTCCAAATTATTCAGTAGATCATTACTGGTTTTTAGTTTGCTCCTTGTAATGATTACAGCCACACAATAAAAAGAATGGATAATTATCTCAGAACATCCATTTATGCATATCACTTTCTCCATTACTGTAGTAAACTGGGCATCTGGCAGAAGATGTTCTCAGAGATAAAATGAGCATGAGTAGAATAAATAAGTCAGTCCTATCAGGAGTTGTCCACTCTGATGGCTGGTGTTAGGAAGTACCAGAAAGGTATTAGAAAATAAAACTGGATTGTATTTGATCCATCCTCTAGTCTAGGGTGTCAAAGTTTCGGTTTCATCCTCTAAAATAAAGTTAATTTCCAAGCATCATACTTTAGGAAATATTCTCTTTATTGAGCGATGCAGCCATGCCCGACAACCATGCAGACAGTACTGGCCCCTCTATCCAAAACCCCTCCTACTCCTTTCCCATCCACTGTTCCCCATTGGCTGTCTTCCAGATCACTCTCTCTTATCTGTCTCTTCAGCACACAGGAATGTCACCCCTCCCATACATCTCCCAGGAGACTGAATTCACCAAAAAGCTTTTCTAGGTGAAATGTCAAACTTTTTTCCTCATTGCTTCTATGTCAGTATTGGAACACTGACATAGGGTTCTCCAAACTTGGCAACTTTAAGACTTGTGGACTTCAGCTCCCAGAATTCTTCATGCAGGAGTCTTAAAATTGCCAAGTTTGGAGACCCCTGCTCTAGTCAAAATTGCCAAGTTTGAAGACCCCTGCTCTAGTCTAGTTCCTTTGAGATTCAGTGAAGAATATTGTGCCAGGAACAATCTGAAAATGCTAATACTTCACTGCTTCTAATATAAAAATATTCACCAGCAGCTGAGCTTTAATAAATGGAGTATAAGGGACACGCTTTTGTCTTTTACTTTACTTTACTTTAAAATATCTTGGGATAAGAATAAATGGATGGAGGAAGAATCCTTGAATTCAAAGTTAAATATGTGATGTTTCAACAACAAAACCAGATATAGATATCCTGAGAAATGGCTTGTATAGAATTGATGGACTCTCAAAATACACAATGAGTTGTGGTTCAACAGCTGGGTGTTAGATAAATAGTATTTTCTGCCTAATACTATGATGTTTTGAGGAAGAGACTTGGCAGCATACGATGGTGTATTTCTTACCTTTAATATGAGTGACACAGGTTGTGTGGAGAAGACCAATTGAATGTAAACCATTGGGCACTGTGAGAAGCCTGCACTGATGATATACATTCAATAACTTTAAATGAGAGTTTTATATAGCAAGAAGAAGATTGTTATTGGGTATACAGAAGAGAAAGCACAGGCACAGCATTTGATATGGCTAGATAGGGAGAGTCAATATATCATCCAGTTAAAACCGTAACTAGCAGCCAATTGATTTAGCCCAACCAATTTGCAGAATGTGAAATTAGACAAAAATATCTTAAATGTGCAGCTTGCATGGCTGTAAGTTTTAGGAACAGAAAAAGATGACAATATGCAAAGAAAGGAAGGAATAAATTGATAAAAGTTTGAGGAAAGCTTAGGATAAAATCAATAGAAGAGAATATGTGTACCGGTATCTCATCATTGAAGTCTTTGGTGCTCTCTGAGCTTGATTGTTTTCTTGCAGATGTTTCATTACCAAAGTAGGTAACAACTTCAGTGCATGAAGTTAGGACAAATAAACAGATCACTAAGAAGTAAACATTGCTTTGATAGGTAGTCATTTTAATTTAAAGTACACTCTCCCCCACCCCAATTGACAGATGAAAGGCAGAAGATCATATCGGGCAGCCCTTATGCAAGTGTGAAAAAATGAAAAAAAATATGTTTAAAAAAAGGGTTTTTTTGAAAAAAAAATGAGAATAATATTTCAGATGCTAAAGTCTCACTATAGTTCAGTGACATCAAGCCAAACAAAACAAAATATTTTTTTTAAAAAAAAATCATACTCAGTATTCAGAAATACACCCAGTATTCAGAAAAGAAATGTCTTAAAACCTATTTGTTTGCTAAAAAAGAGGCCAAGCAATGCATTCTGGAACTGTTTCAATTTATACCATGAGTGGGCAGAAATAGAATATAACAGGCAAGGTATTTAAAATAGGAGGGCAGCTATAAAAAAGTGGACTGTGGGAATATAAACAAGGAAAAAACCCTGAAGCAACTATAAAAATAGGAAAAAAAAAAGATTGACAGCAATGCAAGCATTCCAAAAAGTTTATGTAATATATTTACTCAGAGATAATAATTGAAAGCGCTAGTAAATCAGAATTACAACAACAATAATAAACTCCTATATCACTAAGGGGGTGTGCAGGAGAGCATATATTGGTAGATGTAATTATCTTCAGACATACAGCATTTTATATAACTGTATCAAAGATTGTGGGTGCTGAGCTTTAGGCCTGTTCAGTTGGCTGTCTATGGGCAACTTCGAGACTATCTGCTCTCCAGAAAAGACCAGAGCAGGGATATTAAACTCAAGGCCCAGGAGCTGGATCTGGCCCGCAAGGCCACCCTGGAAACAGAAATGGACTGGCCTACAGTGCCTCTGCCAGCGAAAACAGATCTTGAGAGGGCTGCACGTGGCCCTCCCAAGCTCCATTTTCACTGGCAAGGTGTTGCAGGAGGCCATCGCAGTCAAAAACGGAGCTCAGGAGCCCATTTTCTCTGGCAGAGTACTTGGGCCGCCACAGGCGCCCCCGTCACAAGTGACATTGAGCTGACCATGCCCACCTTGGCCACGCCCACTCTGCCCCTCTGAGGTCAAACACAACCCTGATGCAGCCCTCAATAAAATCGAGTTTGACACCCCTGGACCAGAGATAGACAAGGAAAGGCCACTTTTTCATCAGAAAAGATACCTTTCTTGCTGTCCTTGATTATTCTTTATATTTATATTGGATATGATTGACTGTCCTTCAAAGAGATGGAAGCGGGAGGCTGCAACCAGAGGACTTTATTGTGAAGGAAGTCACATAGCTATTATAATATTTACATCTTTCTCTCCAGAAACCGAAACCACATAAGAAAAGAAATGATACAGAAAACTACTCAATTCAAGGGATAGGCCTGCATGTTGACAGCAAAAGAGATTGAGATATATGTATGGTGAAAACCATAAACGAGGGAAGGTGGAAACTGTGGGCAAGGAAACAATTCAAATAAATTTGATATTACATTTACCCAGCTTGCATGTATTATCTTTTAAGATCTATAAATAACTTCACAGGTTTGATGCGCTATAAAATGGTGCAAACCACCGTTAGGGGAAAGTTTCATTGGCAAAATTAAAAGAGAGCAAGAGAGGAGAGAGGAGGAGATGAAAGATGTTTATATGCACAACCCTGTCACACATCTTGCTGATTTAGAGCAGGCATTTTGATTAAAGTAAATAGACTTGAATTATGGGACATTTTTGCCAGAGAAAGGAGCTGAAGGTTGGTTGCTGAATATGAAATGGAAATAGAAATACTGGAAATACATGATGGAAGGAAAACAGGGATGAGAATAAGGAGAAGGATTAGGGAATGTCTCAACATTAAGTGGGGAATAAGAAAATCACCTTGATTATTGAACGTATTGGGTTGCGGGAGATGTCTTCCCATCCCATGTACTTTTGCCTGTGATAGTGCTGTAGGGCTTGTGAACCTGCATGATTTGCAGCTAGCATTCGATTGATTGTATGATGAATGAGGAACATGGCACTGAAAATGAATGCATCGAAGATCATGATACTGTAGCTATGTTTGACAGGAAAAAATGGAGAGAATCATTCCAGGTTATATATCAGTAATGGAACACTAATGCAAGGGAATACATTTCCATTCACTGGCAGAAACTTTATTCTAGGTGGGGAAATGGATAGAGTAATTTTTAAATTTACGAATGCTGGTAAAATGATCATTAACAGCTTATGATCTGTTGCAAGGAATTCACATCAAAAATAGCAAGCGCCTACTGTCTTTATCATATGGAAGGAGGGTTCAGTGCAATGGGATTAGGAAATTTAAGTCTGTGTGGTCAAACTTGAAGAGAGAAGGTCAAGAATAAATAGCTGAACAGCAGATATCTATGGAGATTCTCAGACATCGGGGACAGGGTTGTCCCAAAAGGTACTTTTTCAAGTGGCAACTGGACTTTCTGCTTTTTCTTTGAAGACATTTTGCTTCTCATCCAGGAAGTTTCTTCAGAGCTGAAAAAGCTTCTTAGATGAGAAGTAAAATGTCTTCAAAAAAACCCCTGAAAGTCCAGTTGCTTCGTGAAAAAGCACTTTTTGGAGCTGAATAGCAGATTTATAAATGGATTAGAATTCTTCAAAAATTAAAAAGACAGCATTGATAATATTTATAGATGTGGGGAAAGCTTTGGCACTTATGAATTGACTTTTTATTAGAGGAATTAAACAACATGAATGTTTTTGGACAAGGATTTGGATCCTTGGTGTAGAGATACATCAACTCAAACAGCAAATATGATAGTGAACAGAACATTCTCTGCAAACTTTTCAGTTAACAAAGGCACAAAGCAAAGTTGTCCACTCTCCCTTTACATTTTGTAATTGCTCTGGAAATTTTGGCTAACAAAGTTATAAAAGATAGATAGATAATTGGGATTAATATTCAAGGAAAGGAATGCAAGCTGAAATGTTACGTAGATGATGAAGAATTAACAATTATCAAATCACAAAAATCCATATGAAAGTTGATGAAAGTAATCAAATTGTTTTCCTGGATACAAAATCAATGGAAAGAAAATAAAGATAACAACAAGGCAAATAATTTCTAAGTAAGAAATGTTGTGGGGAAAAAAAGAAACTGGCTGTAAGATAATAAAAGATTCATGAAATATTCAGGACCTTACGTGAAAAGTTGCATTAGAAACATATTTCAAACAAATTATTGAAAAAAATAAAATCAATCTTTGAAAGATGGGGAAGCTTAAAATTTTATTGGCTACGATTTGTGACAGTAGAATTGAATGGATTACCCAAGATAAATTTCTTTCAAATGGCACTAATTCAAATCCCAGGTAAATAATTGCAGGATTGGCAAAGAATAATTAATAGATTTATATGAAATGGAGAGTTAGATTTAAAACTTTACAAATCATAAATGAGAATTGTAGACTAGTTTTTCCAGCTTTTCCCAATCTCAGATTGTGTTGTGTTGTGTTGTGTTGTTGTGTTGTAGTGTAGTGTAGTGTAGTGTACTGTACTGTACTGTACTGTACTATACTATACTATACTATACTATACTATACTATACTATACTATACTATACTATACTATACTTATATATTATCTAAAGAAATACATCTGTCAAAATGAATAATATTTCCTAACAGAAGAGTTTCAACAATAGAGGAAGCAGAAGTAGCTAATGGTCTTAAAAGATATTTATGGTATAAGAAAGCAAAAGAAGATGCAAAACTGAAGGGATATAAGAGAAAACTTGTTAAAAATTGGAATTCTCTTAAAGCACAGATAAATCCAATGATTTCATCACTAGCATAACCATTAAATGCTTTTTCTTGATTATATATATACCAACATCTGGACTCAAAAAATATACTACTCCACAGAGAGAAGAATTGCTTGATGAAGGAATGAATCTACCACAATAAATGTGTGGAAATAAATACTGAAAAAAATAAAAACTGATCTTAAACAAGAAGAAAAAACCCTGAGAAAGATGACAGGACTTGAAGTACTTGATCATGTACTAGGACATATTTACAAATTGGTATGCCGTGAAGAAAGAAAAAAATATGGTACAATAAAATAGTTGCAAAATTTCACAAAGCAGTATCTAACAATGGGAAGATTTACAAAAAAAAAAAAGTTACAATTTGAAATAAAACTGATACAAAATGTTTTATAAATGTTATGTAACTTCAATGATAGCCAAGATGGAAAAATTGTAGAATAATGCATGTTGGAAAAGACACAACAAAGAAGAAACATTTTATCATATATGATTCTTATGCAAAAAGATTCAGAAGTGGTGAAAGGAAATACACCAAGTCATTCTGAAAATAAAGTTCAAATTAAAGTGATGAGTACTTCACTTAACTATGATCACAGAGACTATAAATGAAAAGCACAATGCTTTATTAAGATGCATAGTGACAGAGGTAACCATCAATTTAGCATAATATTGGACAAGAGAGACCTTGCTGTCATCATAGAACTGGGAGATTAAAATTGGTGAATGCCAATTTTATTGGCATGGAAAAATTGACTAATTACAACAGGTGTATAACCAAATTCAAATAGGAATGGCTTCCTTATACAAGACATATCACATAGCAAGGCAAGTTAAGGCACTGTGATGACCTGGAGCATGGCACGAAAGCAACACAATCAGAGAACAGGTCTAACTCCCCTTTAATGCTCCAACTGTGCCCCCAAATGTTCCCACATTCACTACAAGTCCTGGAGCAAAACTCTCACACACACCTTCAGAAGCCTCTGGCTGCAAGTAGTCCATTAAGCTAGGTTAATCAAACAGCAACCAGGGCCAGCAGTCCAATAAACCAGGTTAGCCCAAACATTAACCAGGGCCAGCAGTCCCATAAGTCCAGTTAGCTAAACAGTAACCAGAGCAAGAAGTTCAGTGAAGCAGGCAAACTGGGAAGCCCCACAAGACAGAATACAGTAATGTCCAGGCTTTGGCAAGTGCATACGAGACTCCACAGATTCAATTCTTGTTCCCAACAAATCAGTGGTGGGTTGCTACTGGTTCGCCCTGGTTTGGGCAAACCGGTAGTAGCAGCGGCAGGAGGCTCCGCCCACCCACCCAGACATCATCAAATACTGTCTGCACATGCACAGAAGTTTCTGCGAGTGAACCGGTAGCAAAGGTAAGTGAAACCCACCAGTGCAACAAATGCCCCTCCCACCGGCACCTCCTTACATCTTAGTCCCAGGTGTGCCTTGTGAAAGGGGCGGGGCATTCTCCTCCCTCATAGCCGGCTCAATCTGCATTGATCTCGCCATCTGTCTTCCCTCCTTGCTCTTGGATCAGGAGGGGGTAGTCCTTGCTCTTCTCCTAAACTTTCCCTGTCTGCGGGCCTTACTAATACAGAAAAGCCTTGCCTGGACTGACTCAGCCCTTCCCCAGTTTCCTCCAAGGCCAACGGAGCCAACCACGCAGATTGAGACTCCGATAGGGGCATGACAGGTATGTAGAACATGGTCTTTGAAGAAAAACAGATACTGTTTTTTTTTAAAAAAATCAAAATGATCCAAACAGGAATGACCAATAATATCCAAAAGTGAAAATGTTCTTCTAAAATTTTCTTCTATCGAAAAATTTTGTCCTATCATAAGGACATTGGCTCTAATAATTGATTGTGGGCAAGGGTGAAATGCTCCCGGTTTGGACCAGATCCACTGATCCAGTAGAGATGGCGGTGGGTGGTTCGAAGAACCGGTAGCAAAAATCCCTGCACACACACACACCCCATGCCCAGCTTAGCCGCATGATCATCAGAGGCTTTTTTTTTAACTTTAAAAAGCATTTTTTCTACAACCTCTTCGGCCAAAAAAATGCTTTTAAAAGTTAAAAAAAAAAGGCCTCTGATGATCACGCGGCTCATCTGGGATCGTCAGAGGCTTTTAAAAGCATTTTTTCTATAATCTCTTCAGTGGAAGAGGCTGTAGAAAAAAAATGCCTTTAAAAGCCTCTGGAGATCCCGGCTGAGTTGCCTGATGGTCAGGCTTTTAAAAGCATTTTTTTCTGCAACCTCTTAAGGTTGTAGAAAAAATTCTTTTAAAAGTAAAAAAAAAAAAGTTGGCCAGTCACATTACCCACCCCCACCAAGCCACGCCCACAGAACCGGTAGTAACAAATTTTACATTTCACCCCTAATTGTGGGGCACTTATTTTACTATATTCCAATGTTATGCTTCCTCTGTCCTCTTCCACAGCCTGACCTTATCACAGTTTCTTGCTTTGTTATATTGTGTACAGGGTAGTCCTCGATTTACAACAGTTCAGTTAGTGACCGTTCAAAGATACAACGGCATTGAAAAAAGTGACTTATGGCTATTTTTCACATTTACGAAACTTTACCATGCATCCTTTGCAGCATCCCCATGGTCATGTGATCAAAATTCAGAGGCTTGGCAACTGGTTCATATTTATGACCGTTGCTAGGTCCCAAGGTCATGTGATCCCCTTTTGTGACCTTCTGACCATCAATTGGGAAGCCAAGTTCACTTAACCACCGAGTTACTAACCTATCAACCGCAGTGATTCACTTAACAACTGTGAAAGGTCATAAAGTGGAGCAAAACCCACTTAACAACAGAAATTTTTATCTCAATGATGGTCGTAAGTCAAGGACTACCTGTATTGTCCAGACGCTCAAACTTGGGGCAGTTTATAATACTGTAAATAAATAAATAAATAAATAAATGACCAAACCGTCATATTTGCTTGCCTTTCCTTATTCCTAGATAATTTTCATGAACAAGGTGGTCAGGGAAAGGTGACAGTCTCATTGATTTCTAATATTCTGTATATCAGAACATGTTTTTCTGAACAGAGATTAAATGAGGACTAAAATGTATATCTGTCCTAGGGAAAAAACTGTTTTCTAGCAGGAACCTTGGATAGATATGGGGTGGTTTTAGTAAGAAAAGACGCTTTC
Organism: Masticophis lateralis; assembly: GCA_030761175.1. Taxonomy (NCBI): domain Eukaryota; kingdom Metazoa; phylum Chordata; class Lepidosauria; order Squamata; family Colubridae; genus Masticophis; species Masticophis lateralis. Next base: position 151,162,226 of record JAUDYJ010000001.1, on the reverse strand, counting down.
AGCAGTGGGATGAGTTCAGTGGTGAAATCCAATTTTTTTTACTACCGGTTCTGTGGGAGTGGCTTGGTGGGCATGGTGTGGCGTGGTGGGCGTGGCTTGGTGGGCATGGCAGGGGAAGGATACTGCAAAATCCTTATTCCTTCCCCACTTCTGGGGGAAGGATATTGCAAAATCTCCATTCCCACTCCTCTCGGGAGTCAGCCAGAGGTGGCTGACCCCCGAGAGGAGGTTCTCCAAACTGCTCAAAATTTCCGCTACCAGTTCTCTAGAACCTGCCAGAACCTGCTGAATTTCACTCCTGGATGAAGTCCACTCCCATAGTAAGTTACTGGGAAAGTATGTAACAGAGGAAAGTGGATGGCAGATGCAACCCCTAGAAAAAGGTGGAACAGCCTGCTTTGTTGTGGCCCGCCAGTAGCCTGCGCGGATTGTTGCTAATCCCAACGATGAGGAGGTTGGTGTGGTGCTGCGCCAGCAGCCTGTGCAGCCGGCGCTTGAATCGGACAGCGAGGAGGCTGAAGAAGATGTGGTGGCAGGGATTCAATCAGGGCCTTCAGAACCTCCAGAGGTTCCTTTAAGTGAAGAGGACGAAGAGGAGGAGCCTCTTCTCAATGCACGGGCATGCAGAGCTGCCAAAAGGCAGGAGTGGTTCCTCAGGAGGAGGTCTCCTCGAGAGTAAGGCTTGAGGCTAATTGGCCACACCCTTAGCCTATTTAAGAAAGTACGCAGCTTGTAACAAGCTGCAGGAAACAACTTTAGTTCACTAATCATTGCATTGGGATATCTCTGCAACCTTGTTTCTGGGCTTTCTGCCAACTCTGGAGTTGGCAGAATTCCAGAGATAAGACTATCTTATCTCTGGAATTCTGGCAGGCTGTTAAGAACACTTATTAACAGCCGGCATTTGCTAAAACTGCTTTATTTGAGTAAACTAAGTTTTGTTCAGAGTTTGTGTGTGCTGTGTTCTTTGGGATCCCTAGCTGGGTAGAACATGCTTAGACCAAGACATTAGCCATGCTAACAATGGTTTTATACCCAGCATTGGCATTTTTGTAACATATTTCTCTAGCCTGCTGCTATTTTGTCGGTGCTTCGGTGCTTCTTTCAAGAAATCAATGATAGCACTATTAAATGCTATTGTTTTTCTTTACTTATTCTTGGGCATTGAATGGTTAGGGATAAAACATTATTGCATCCACTCAAAGTTATTCTGTGGTTGTATTACTTTTGATTATTTATTTTTGGAATCAAATGGGATTGTTAAGAGATGCTGCTGCATTGATACCCGATAACCCACACTGAGTGCCATCATTATAGGAAAAGGCTACATATACAAACATGACTTGATGGAAAAATTAATAATAATCGGTAATGGAAAATAGGAAAGAGAAAATAACCCAAATTGGGGGCGGGGAATCAATTCTATAAATAATTGTATAAATTGTATAAATAATATCCCTGATTTGAAATCAGGAAGACTTCAAAAGCAGGTTGCTGGATCACACCCAGCAAAGATACATGAGAGTTTGGGACTGTTTGATCATCTTGGCTCTGCAAAGCTTCAAAGGAAGGCTTCAATATGATGAAGCTTCCATCAAATCTCCCCACTGCAGCAAAGTTATGAATCAAAGGAGAGACCTTCTTTGAAGGAGCAAATCCAATCAGTGGCACTTCACAGATTCAGCAGCATTTCTACTGCTTCTGGGGTTGTTATGGAAAATCTACCCTGTTGTAACTTTAGTTCCTTTTCAGGAAAATGCTGGTAGGGCGGGGAGGAGGAGGAAGTTGAGGGGTGGGATGGTCTGTATGAGATTGACACGGGAAGCCAGTTTATCAGTTTAATGCCTCATTAAACTCTCTATTAAAGTCTTTGCGGATGGCAAGGCTAACAATACCTTGGGTGTTGTTAGATCAGCGCAGGAAAGAAGAAGTGACCAGCAGGGTTCAATTAACAGGTTTAATCACAAGAACTGAACAGCTTGTGCGCTGCCGGAGCTCTCCTTATATACACTCCGGCAGACGCACCGCCCACTGACAGGGATTCAAAACTCCCGCCGAAAGGATCCTCAGCCAATCCCAGGCGGATGTCCTTATAAGGACATAACACTCCTCCCCCCTAGTTCTTAGTCAGTCGATCAGGGAAATAGTCACTAAGATAAACAGGACGTCTACGTGCCCGCGTAGACCTGCGCAGTTCACAGTCAGGATGGACACTCTCCCGGACGGAGGGTGTCTGCTCTGCTCGGGGCTTCTTCCCCGGTGCCGGGCTGGATCTGGCCGTCGAGGACGCGGGCACTGTGTCCGAACCTCCGGCCGGGTCACGGACCTCCGCCTGCGGGCGATGCTGGTCTGCCTCGTTCCTGCACGGATCGTGGAGCCGCCGGTGTGGATCCCTGCTCTTGACCGGTCCGGGACTCCTGAGCCACGGTAGGTCCCTGGGTCTCCCTCGGGTCCCCTCTGGGCTGGGGTCGCGCCGGTCTGGGTCAGGGTGCGTGTCCGGCGGTGGTGGTTGGGTTGAGCCCCCGGGTCCTCCGGTCGAGTCCGGTTTACTCCCGGGGCGGCAGGCGGACGGAAAAGGTGACTGGTCGGCTCGGTCGGGGTGGCGTAGGCCTACCTTGCAGGGGTGGTGTAGGCCCTCTCTGCGCGGTTGGTCTGGTGGTGGTGCCGAATGTTCCCTCTGGCCGCTGGGCTGCTCGACCTGGTCGGGTTGGCGTTGGCCTACCCTGCCGGGGTGTTGGAGGCCTTCCTTGCAGGGTTGGTTTTCTGCGCGGTTGGCGGGTTGTTGTAGGGCCTCCTGGAATGTTGGCTGGAGGTCCCCCTTTCTGGGCTGCCGGTTGCCCACTTCGCAGGGTTGACGTTGGCTTCCCCTGCTGGGTTGTCCCCGGTCTACTTGCCTTGCCGGATCTGGTATTAGGCTAGGTGCCTGGGTGTTTGTTCTTCCCTTGGGTCGCCGGTCTCCCTCGTCTGGGAGGTTTAGGCCTACTTCGCCAGGGTGGTTTTGGCCTGCCTCGTCGGGGTGGTTTAGGCCTACTGCGGTGGGGTGGTTTAGGCCTACCTCGTCGGGGTGGTTTAGGCCTACTGCACCGGGATGGTTTAGGCCTACCTCGTCGGGGTGGTTTAGGCCTACTGTGCCGGGGTGGTTTAGGCCTACTGCGCCGGGGTGGTTTAGGCCTACCTCGTCGGGGTGGTTTAGGCCTACTGCACCGGGGTGGTTTAGGCCTACCTCGTCGGGGTGGTTTTCGCTCACTTCCCTCCACCTTTTGCGGAGCTGGTCGAGATGACGTCTCACGATCTGTCCATCGTCCAGCTCAACGCGGTAGGATTTGGGACCGGTTGTGCTGTGCACTGTAGCTTTAAGCCATTTAGGCGAGCCGTGGAAATTAAGAGCGAAGACGGCATCACCGACGGAAAACTGGCGAAGTTGGCGACTGGCGGATGCGGGCACCTCAGAGGAGTATTGTGGGTGCAGTCTGTCCAGGGGTGAGCGGAGTCTCCTGCCCATTAAAAGTTCAGCGGGGCATTTTCGGGTGGCAGAGTGAGGCGTGATATGCTGGGTGAGCAAAAAAGTGTCAATGCGCTCCTGCCAGTCACCCGGGCCCATCTTGGCGAGTGACTCCTTCGTGAGCCGCACCATCCGTTCAGCCTGCCCATTTCCGGCCGGTCTGTAAGGGGCAGAGAGGGCATGGCGGATGCCCAAGCCCGCCAGGAAAGCTTCCATGGGCACGGACGTAAGTTGGGGCCCGTTGTCTGAGACCAACACGTCTGGGAGTCCATGGGTCGCGAAGAGGCGCCGGAGGGCACGGATGGTAGCTTCTGTTGTGGTGGATGCCATGGGGACGACTTCCAACCACTTGGAGTAGGCATCAACCACGATGAGGAGGTGGTGCCCATGAATGGGGCCAGCAAAGTCTATGTGAATGCGCGACCAGGGGGAGCTCGGAGTCTCCCAGGGCGTCGGGTCAGATTGAGGCGGGGCGGCTCTGACTTCTTGGCACGGGCTACACCTGGCGACCCAATGTTCAATGTCTTTGTCCAGTGACGGCCACCAGACGTAGCTCCGTGCCAGGGCTTTCATCCGGACTATGCCCGGGTGTCCTTTGTGCAGCGCAGCAAGAGTCCTTCGTTGCAGAGTGCTGGGAATCAGCACCCTATCTCCCCATAGTAAACAGCCGCGCATGGTGGACAGCTCCCCTTGCTTGTGGCTGAACGGGCTGAAGTCGTCGCTGTCAATTCGAGTCGGCCAGCCTCTCAGGACCCAGGAGTGGACTTGCCGGAGGATGGGGTCAGCTCGCGTGTGCGTCGCTACGTCGGCAGATGTCACGGGACAGTTGCTGTCGTTGTCGATATGCAGCAGCTCGAGCGTGGGGGCCGGGTCTTCCACGGATTCGGCGGATGGGCACCTGCTCAACGCGTCGGCGTTTGCGATGGCTTTACCAGGCTGGTGGACGAGGCTGTAGGAGTAGCCGGCGAGGAATATGGACCAGCGCGTCATCCGGGGGGACATGAATGCTGGGGTCTGCTTGTCCCCTGCTAGTAGGCCGAGGAGAGGCTTGTGATCGGTGACAATGGTGAATTGCCGTCCATACAGGTATTCGTGGAAGCGCTTCACCCCTGCAACAATAGCCAACGCCTCTTTGTCCAGTTGGCTGTAGTTGCGCTCAGCACTAGACATAGTCTTTGAGAAAAATGCGATGGGGGCTTCACGACCGGTAGGCAGTTCGTGGCTGAGCACAGCGCCAACTCCGTACGGGGAAGCGTCACAGGTCAGTCTGAGGGGCAGTGTCTCATTGTATTGAATGAGCACACTGTCAGAGGTCAGAAGTTGCTTAACGGCTCTGAATGCAGACTCTTCCTCACGTCCCCACCTCCAGGAAACCGCCTTCGCCAGCAAGCGATGGAGCGGCTCAGCAACAGTGGCTTTCTGCTGGAGGAAAATCGCGTAGAAGTTAAGCAATCCAAGGAAAGCCTGAAGCTCCGCTTTGTTTTTGGGGCTGGGAGCTTCATGGATAGCTTTAACTTTTGATTTGGTGGGGTGGATGCCAGAACTATCTATCAGATAGCCCAGGAACTCGACTTCCTGTACCCCAATGATGCACTTGTCCCTCCGGACTCTCAAGCCCTTCTCCCTGAAACGCTGGAGAACTAGCCTCAGCCGGTCCAGGAGTTGAGCCTTTGAGTCCCCAGAGATCAGTACATCATCGAAATAAGGCACCACCCCTGGAACGCCTTGGAGAAGGCGTTCCATCATGGATTGGAAAATGCCTGGGGCTGCACTGACTCCAAACTGGAGACGGTTGCACTTAAACGCGCCTCTATGGGTGACAATAGTCTGTGCCTCCGCCGTTTCCTGATCTACTGGCAGTTGCTGGTAAGCCTGGGCCAGGTCCAGTTTTGCAAAAATTTTGCCCTTGCCGAGTGAGTGCAGCAAATGTTGCACTACTGGCACGGGGTATGCGCTCTGCGGCAACGCCTTATTGATGGTCACTTTGTAGTCGGCGCAGATGCGCACAGATCCATCCTGCTTCATGGGAGTCACAATGGGAGTTTCCCATGAAGCATGATCGATGGGTTCCAGGATACCTTGGGCAATCAGCTTATCTAGCTGAGCGTCTACTTTAGCCCGCAAGGCAAATGGAACCCGGCGGGGCTTGAGCCGAATTGGGGTTACCCCCTTGTCCAGATTAAAGGAGATGGGTTTCCCTGAAAAGGTCCCTAACTTACCATCGAAGACTTCTTGGAACTCTCCGATGAGTGAGTCGAGTTCTCCTGAGCTAATCTGGTGGATGCCTCCAATAGAAAGCCCCAGCGGCTGGAACCACTCCACGCCCAGCAGGGTCGGGCGGCTATGCTCCACGACGGTTATGGGAAGCTGGCCCTGGAACTGCTTGAAGGCGATCCGGAGGTTGGTTCTCCCGATGACGCCGATGGGGTTGCCGCCGAAGTCCACCAGCTTGGAGTGCAGAGGTTCAAGTTGGCGCTTGGAGAGATTCGGTTTCAGTCTCTTGACCTGGTGCCAGTCGATGATCGAATAGACGGAGCCTGAGTCGACTTCCATCGTGCACGGCAAGCCTTCTGCCAACAGTGTCACGTGGAATTTTGTGGCACTGTTGGTGCTGGTGAGGGCGATCGTTGTCTGGTTCACAGCGCCGCCATGATAACTGTTGCGGTCGTCGCGATTTTGCTGGATTGAGGACCGTTTGGATGACCTCTGGGAGTCGCGACGACTTTCTGGATTCTGGGGCTTGATCGATTCAGGAACCGGATCAGAGGCTCTGCATGCCTCCGCGATGTGCCCCCTCTTAAGACAGCGTCTGCAGGTGGCATCCCGCCAGCGACAGGATTGGCGGGGATGGTGTCCCTTGCAACTGCCGCACTGAGCGGCGCGGCGGCCATCTTTTTGAATTTCCCGCCTAGGTGGGCGGGAAACTTTCAAAACGGTCGACTCTTCCTCTGAATCGGTTGGTGTGGCAGAGTCCTCGGACGATTCAGATGACGGTTTGCGGATCTTATGGATCCCTCGGGACTGGAGCATGGCAGCAGCGGCGGTCTCGGATGTTTCAGCAGCCGTAGCCTCCTCAAGAACGTCCTTCAGGGACAGTCTTTTTCTGCTCAGGAACTTCTTTTGGAGGTTGGCATCTCTCATCCCGAAGACGATCCCGTCGCGTAAGGCATTGTCAACGTTCTCAAATTCGCAGTTCGCAGCGATTTGACGCAATGCCGCCACAAAGTCTTTAAGCGATTCGCCTTCCTTCTGATTACGTTGGCGGAAGGTAAAGCGGTTCGATATGGGGGTGCCCGTTGGTGCATAGTGGTCTTGCAGGGCAGTCTGCAGATCCACCCAGGACATGACTTCAATGTCCCTGGGTGCGACGAGGTTGACGGCGAGTTCCAGAACGTCGGAGCCACAGTGAGCGAGGAAGAGAGCCCTCTTCCTCTCGTCGTCTAGGTTGTTGTAGCCGTTTCCCCGGAGGAATTGGCGGAAACGAATCATATACGAACTCCACTTCTCCCGGCTGGGGTTGAAGGGAGCCAGCGAGGCGAACGGCGCTTGCGGCGTTGCCATTTCTCAGACCGCGTCGAGTGACTTCAGCTCGTTATGGCGATCGTGCCACGCGGAGGTTCTTCTCTAGACCTTCGTCACCAGTGTTAGATCGGCGCAGGAAAGAAGAAGTGACCAGCAGGGTTCAATTAACAGGTTTAATCACAAGAACTGAACAGCTTGTGCGCTGCCGGAGCTCTCCTTATATACACTCCGGCAGACGCACCGCCCACTGACAGGGATTCAAAACTCCCGCCGAAAGGATCCTCAGCCAATCCCAGGCGGATGTCCTTATAAGGACATAACAGGTGTCATTTGCTTTTCCAGCTGTCAGTTCTTTAGTGTGCCGGTCTCAAGCTTTTAACTCTCTCTCCTTCTCCCTCTCCCTTCCCCCCACCTCTCTCTCTTGCTAATGCAATGTTACCCCTACAACTTGGATCTCAGCTTGGCAGATTTCATCACATGGGCTCAAGGCTGCTCTTGCAAATTTTGTTTGATTGAAGTAAGTTGAAGAGTAAATGGGTGAAAAGATAACCCCTTATAGGATAGACCAAACTTTTACTGCTTTAAAAATGGGGTAGGGTGGCAGTGCTATGAATGCCATTTCCTCTGTGCCAACTCTTTCTTGATGGCACTGTATCTCATTATGCTTCGTGCTCTTGGTGTGTCTACTAAATAATTAACATTGCATATTTCATTGACTATTAAAGTTGGATTTTACCTATCCTTGCCTATGTTTTAAATTTTTATATTCAATTTTTATGTTTTTAACATTGTATTTGTACACCTCCCAGAGTTCCTTTTTGAGGGAGATGGGTGGTTTCTAAATTTGATCAATAAATAAATACTGTAACTAAAAAACAAATATTGCCAGCAAGCTACAATCTTGTCATAATGGAATTATTCCAGTGATGACCAGGTCCTTTCTAAAAGAGATCTATTTTCCAACTTTCTATGTCAGAGCTCCTGAGAGTTCCCCCCAAAACAGTAGGAAATCCACATCATTCCATGAAGAAAGATCATCTTAAGGTTGAATCCTGGAAAGATAAGACCTCAGTTTTTAAGACAGGTTTTGAAAGTTTGTATTGGAATGGGACACTTTCTATACTGAACACAAGTATTTTATAGGCCAGGTGTGTCTAACTCTAGCAACTTTAAGATCTGTGAACTTTAACTCCCAAATTTCTCAGCCAGCCAATTATGGGAGTTGAAGTCCACAAGTCTTAAAATTGCCAAGGTTGGAATCTCTACTATGGATTTTTTTGTAAAACATTTTTTCCTCATAACCCACTTTCTCGGATATAAAGGAGGGGGAATAAAAATATTGCTAAAAACTTGCTAAATTGAATATTTTCTGCAGATTCTATTATCCTCCCTCTTTTCATCCATTCTATTTAACCTGAAGGAACATCAATGTTCATATATTATAGAATATGAACATTTCCCTGCCCCCCATCGTATCTCAGACTTCAAAATGTCTTGAATCAAATCAACTTGCTCTGAAAAAAATGAACAATCAATGTGATCTGAACATGTCTTTTTCAGTCCTGAATCTCTAGTTTGAATCAATCTTGATTGATTTGTATAGGCCTATTTGAATATATATTCAATTGAATATATACTAAGAAATCCTTGGGAAGAGTCAAAGTATTAGAAGTGGGGTGGGGTTCCCCCCCCCTCCCTTGAAAGCTATTTTAAAACACAATAAAATGAAACTCCTTCCTCCAGAGACTTCCCTGGTGAAGCCAGTAAGTAAAAAGAGGAAAGGAAATGTTTGGTGAAATAGAAATGCTTTAGGGATGAAACAGAAACAAAGAGAAAATGGCATCATTTCCAAAGACTTGAAGTTGGTTTAGGAAACAACTTGTGATTTTCTGATTGGAAGAGGCACAGAACATCTGATTAAGTTCAGGCAAGTTGAGAAGAAGTTGCCTTGTGCTTTATAACTTATTGTTTCTTTTTGGAATTCAAGGAAGCTTTCAAGGTTAGGCAATCTGCCATCGAGGCATTAACCAAACCCATGTTCTCATGATGTGCTTACCTTTGCACAGGCTAAGCCAAGAGCATGCACCCTCTGTTGAAAAGAATTACATTTGCTGGGTGTGTGTGTTAAAAAGTGGGTTGAGATAGGAGAGGGAAATGAATGAGACTAGGACCACATCTAGAGATGATTCGTTTTTAATTTAATTTAAATAATAAATACATGTATTTAATTATTACATTAATAATTGTATCCCCATCTATTGAACTATTTTTCCCTTTTGCTATAGTCAATAAAATTCAAAACTTGCCAAGATGGCCATGGATTAATGAACACTTTTTTTTTTTAAAGTGCCACTTTCACAGTAATGTTTAAATTAGATCTACTCATGCAGATGATTCATTCTAGTCATGAGAATAACCTCAGCTTGATTTCAGCAACGACAGCAATAAACAACACAGATTGGGGCGAGGGATTGCTGCCTCTTCAAAAAAGACACTAAGGGGTCAAAAGAATCTTGATAGACCTGAACGTTGGATCCTTGCCAACAAAACACAGTTTAATGGTGAGGACTGTAAGGTTCTACACTTCAGTACTAAAGAACAAATGCATAGTTATAAGGTAAGTGCAATGTGCTGCAGCTGTCAGAATAGCCAATGCAATACTGCAACAGAGGTACATTGTTGAGGTCATATAGTTCCATTCTATGATGGCCAGGTCAGAACACACTGGAATCGTATGTCCAGTTTTTGTTTCCACAGTACTGAGAGGAAAAGAGTGCAGAGAACAGCAGTAAAAGCACTGAGGGGGATTGGAGATTCAATTTTAGGATGAACATTTAAAAGAACTTGGTAAGTTTAGCTTTAAACAGATTAAAGGGAGATGCAATAGCTATCTTCTTTTCATTGTCAAATGAAAAGAATCAATTCTCTTTCATTAATTAATTCTATATAATAGTTGAAGGTAGGGCAAGAACGAGTTGAAGAGAATATATGTAGCTCAGGATTAAAATGTGAAACTAAAATCCTTAGAAGAATGTGAGCTTGGTTGTTTTCATGCAGAGTTTTACCCAGTGCTGAAATCCATTTTTTTTTTACTACCGGTTCTGTGGGCGTGGCTTGGTGGACATGTCAGGGGAAGGATACTGCAAAATCTCCATTCCCGCCCCACTCCAGGGGAAGAATACTGCAAAATCCCCATTCCCTCCTCACTCCTGGAGAAGGATATTGCAAAATCTCCATTCCCACCCCACTCTGGGACCAGCCAGAGATGGTATTTGCCGGTTCTCCAAACTGCTCAAAATTTCTGCTACCAGTTCTCCAGAACCTGTAGAACCTGCTGGATTTCACCCCTGGTTTTACCCAGCTAATGCACTGAAGATGTTAGCACTGAAGGTGTTACCTACCCTGGTAATGAAAAATTTGCATGAAAACAACCAAGCTCAACTAAGGACTCCACAAGAAGAAATGGATGGAAACTTTACAGAGACAGATCCAGCTTCATAAAAAGGAGCAATTTTCTGACAGTGAGAAGTATTAAACAGTGGAATCGCTAGCCTTCTGGAATCATGAGTATATCATCATTGGAAGTTTTCAAATGAAGAGTGAACAGCCATTTTTCTGAGGTGGTCTGAGGACTCCAATCCTGGGCAAGAAGTTGAACCAGAAGATCTTCCATCCCTGTGGTTTAATGAAACTTTCTGCTGGCTCTTTCATAAATGTTGTGACCAGTGGTGGGATTCAAGTAATTTAACAACCAGTTCTCTGTCCTAATTTCTTCCAACAACCAGTTTGCCAAACTGCTCAGAAAGTTAACAGCTGGTTCTCCTGAAGTGGTGTGAACTGGCTGAATCCCACCACTGGTTGTGATCCTTTGTCATATTCAACACAACAACTGGGTAACAACTTTTAGAAGTATTTAAGGGCAGACCAAGGTTCCAGAGGGCCACATGAGGCCTGTGGCTGAGATTTAGACATCTTTAGGTGAATGCATGTGAGAGGAAATAAACCACATTAAAAACAAGAGAGTGAAATAATAGCAGCTTTTGAGTAAAATATTTATGTTAAAGAGAACCTCAGAGCTTCAAAGAGGACAGCATATGTAGCATGCAATAATGGATGAATACAGCATAAGGTAATTACTCCATCAGTCTTAAGTCCATATGGGATACTTTTGCAAAACAGCAACAACAACAACAACCAGCTAGCAGATCAGAAGCAGTAACTGTCTGTGTTTTCCCATTCAGATTAATATATTCAGCTCAGCCTTGGCTCATCAGCAGTGTATTTCTTTGTCTCTCTTTCCATTATTTATGAGCAAGTATAAAGCTTAGCAAAGCACTTTATTGCTTCTTTGTCATACCCCACAGCTCAGCTTCCCAGCAGAACGGCAGCTCAAAGGAATTTGAGGAAGACATAGACGTTGAGTTGGCTTCAAGAACGACAACAATAGAAATAATCAACTAGGTCGTCAGCTTCAAACAAATCCAGGTGGAAAACTAGGATTCCATTCTTAACTCACCATCTTATTCATAGGCCTCTGCTGTCAGCCACAATAACATGCGACAAACACAACACCCCTCTCTCCCCTCTATTTGTATTTGCGCTCCAATGTTAGATGCAAGGATGTAAGTCACAGAGTTTGCATTGTGAGGCCATAAGCTAAGCCTCTTCACTTTCTCCTGGAAAACAACTGTTCTTTGCTGCCTGACTTTATTCTGCCATCATGCCAGTACATAAGTGAATGAATTAGACTAATGATTTTCTCTCACAGTGAATGCTGGGCTAAGGCCTCCATAAAAAAAGATGAATAGAATGCAAAGGATTAACATGAGCGTTCTTTTGAAGTAAATCATAGAATCAGAGTTGATATAACTCTGTGTCCTAATGAGTAGTATTGCACTTCCCTAAGCCAAATACAAACAAGTCTAATTAAAGGTTATTACATTTCATTTATTCAGTTTATGGACATAGACTAAAATACAGAAGGAAAAAAAAGAAAAAAATATGTTTTGTTTTGTTTAAAAGCTGATTAAAAGGAAAGGATTATTATTATTTTTTTATTCAGAGGCAGAGAAGTTTTCTAATGCATGGGTGTAAAACTCACGGAGTCACGTTGCCATCATGTGACGTTTCACGATGTTTTTCCCATTTGTGGAGCTGGACTGGGCATGGCCTGCGCATGATGCATCCGGCCCACAGGCTGCCAGTTTGATACCCCTATACTTACTGGATCAGAATTTGGCTCCTGATCTTAAAGGAGGCAAAGCAGAATTTGCTTGAGTTATACCGATCAGTCAATACTAGTGGAATGTAGGAAAAAAAGTCCCAGGTTTATCCCAGGAATTCCACTAAAAAGAGGTACAATGTACCTGCCCCTAATATCTCTATAGAAGAGATTTATTTGTCTAATAAAACATGGCTTAGAGATTTCACTGCATTTTATGCAAGGAACATAATCAGTCATTGTAAAGGAATGACTTAGAATGTCCTTTCCACTGGAGCAATAGGTAAAACATCACAATGGGCCACCTTCTAAATATAGGCGGTGTTACATACAGTAGTTCAGGTAACATGGCAGAGCTGCTTAAGATGTTTAGATAAGGAGAGGGACTAGTTTGTTGTTCTCTGTCCAATATACATGATATTATCATTTTGGCTGTCAGATTACAAGTTAGCACATGAAGGTCTCCCCAAAATAATCCTAATGAACGGATTTCCTTTTCCGTTATTACTCTTCATTGTAAGATTGGAATTATTGCTTAGCACACGTGGAACCAGTCTGATTCGACAAAATATATATTTTAGACCAAAAACAGAAAAACAAACAAATACATCTAATTAAGCATTAATATAATGTATTTACCAGGCCTTTGGTTTAGAGCAGGGGTCAGCAACCTGCGGCTCTGGAACCATATGTGGCTCTTTCACCCCTCTGCTGCAGCTCCCTGTTACTCAAAATATGCATCACAACCACCAATGTGCAACACCCACCGGCATATGATTTATTAAGCTTTTCAACCCCCTGTAGGCCAATCATGGATAAATCCAAGAAAAGGAAAGTTTCAGAAGAAAACAGAATGCTTAATTCAACTACATATGCTAGTTTTGTGGCCGCTCAAGAAATAGTCAGGCACGGGAAGGGTTTTGTGGCTTCCGGTGTTTTCTTTTCTGTGGGAAGTGGGTCCAAATGGCTCTTTGAGTGTTTAAGATTGCAGACCCCTGGTTTAGAGCCTTCACATTTGGGTATCTGCATAAGCACTAAATAGGAACAAAGGGAAAAAGAATCCTAACTTTTTGTTGATATCTCATTTTTTCCCACTCTGGATGTAGTAGCTACTCCATCACAGTGTCCTCTGCTGGCTGATACAAAACAGAAAGCCGGGCAAATGCAAATTTTGAAGGGCTTCATTGGCACGTAAAATTCTGAGCATAGTTAGAAATTGGGTAATTAGCCAAAGAACACTTAAGAGTTAGAAAGATCAGAATGTCAGCAACCTGCTTTATACCCTGAGTCATCATAATTTACTAGCAGGAAGAAGGAAGAGCCACTTGAGTCAGTGCCAAGGGAATTTGGTCTGGATGCCAATCCTAAAATCCAAAAAAAAACAGCAAGGAAAAAAAGGCAACAGGAATGCAAGTCAGAAGTTGAAGAGTAAGGGTATTATTTGTTTTGAGTGTTCTGTGTTTTCTGTTTCAAAATAGTGGAAACAGTAGGATTTGCCCTGTCCAATATAGAAGGTTACAGTTTTAGACCTATCTGAAGGGAAACCTGATAGTGTTGTGTATGAAGTGCAAACTACTACTAACTTATAAACCATGCTGACATTTCCTTAAACTTTGCATCTATACCCCTTATGAACTGAATTCACCTTCACACCTTATTTTTCACCGATTACCTGTCCTTCATGCATAGATCGGCATTGGGTAAAAAATCCCTCCTGTGGCATAAGAGCCTCAGATAGCTCAACAGGCTACGTAGCCTGTTATTAACATTCAGCTGTCTGCAATTATTGAAGTTCGAGGCTCAAGGTTGACTCAGCCTTCCATCCTTTCTAAGGTAGGTAAATTGAGGACCCAGTTTGTGGGGGCAATAAGCTGACTTTGTATAAAAAATATACAAAAGTTTGAAGGCTATTGCTTAACGCATTGTAAGCCGCCCTAAGTCTCCGGAGAAGGGCGGCATATAAATCTAATTTAAAAAAAAAAGAATCTTCAACTCGCATTAGAATGCTGTTAAAGTTTAATTATAAACATTTACTTGTGGAAATACACTGTATCCTGGGTGATTTGCCCAACAAATTAAAAAAAAAAAAAAGCTGCTGTAATGGCTTGTGGAGGTTAAAGAAATCCACAGGGATTAGGCTTTGGAGAATTGATGGAAAGCTGGCAGGCTGGCCTGGCTGGCTTTGTCTGTTGGTAACCCTTCTATTTCTTTTGGGATGAGTGTTCAGAGCTATTATCCTGGTAGAAAAGAAATGAAAAGGGGGGGGGATCATAGTTATATGTCCAGGGTGGCTCAAATGTTCCAATCCCCACCTTTCTGGAAATGACAGCTACACAACAGTAATAAATTTATCTTGATATATTTGAGGTCAATAAAAGAAATTTCTCAAGTGATTGCCATGACTACTCAGACTAGTAGAAGATAAATTCATCCCTTCGGGCCAATTCTTATTATTCGTTCCCAAATATTCCACCACCACCCCCAAGCTGTTCTAAAAAGATATATAATAGGACCATTTGCTGTACTTTTCCATCTTCATTAACAGATTAGTTCTTGCTGTGAGTAATAGAGAGCATCCTTTCCCTTTTCTGTTTGCTTTGTATTAAACCTCCTGGTAATTTTCGATTTGGGAGGTTAAAAATAAATATTAGGAGGATGTTTATTAAGCTCTCTCTCTCTCTCTCTCTCTCTCTCTCTCTCTCTCTCTCTCTCTCTCTCTCTCTCTCCTCTTTCTCTTCTATATTATAAAACAGCACAAACACCTAATGTGGATAGTTAGAGACATTAATTTTATATTACCTCAATTTAAGTAAATGATAAACACTTGAGGTACAGCAGCTTTGTCTTATGTATGTGGCTGTGGTTCTGTTCACTAGTCCATGGGAAGAATTCCTATTGAAAATTGTAGAAAAAAGCTTCTCAGTAGACAGAGAGAGATGACCCAAGATGGGAGACTGTTTAATTGGATTGTAACGATCTGTCGGGAAAACTAAAAACAACGCCCTTGCCATATTTTCCTGACTCTATTGAATTGTAGAATTTTCCTCACATTAATATTCATTTGCAGAGATAGATAGCACATAGCAAACTATATCCTGTGTGCGGTTCACTTACACGGTGATTTAAGTTAAATTGGGGTAGGAATGCCAAAGTCTACTTCAGGTTGTTTTGTTTTTCTGATTGTTACAAGTGATCTAAGCTCATTACATAAGGCGTTCTGAATCTTCAAATAAATCCGTGAATATCTACACAATAATTAAGAGGGCAGAGTTATCAAGGCACAGACTTAGCAAATGCTCCCCCCCCCCCCCATTTTAGTTCCTTTCATGTGCAAGTGAATTACCTCCCTAGGGCTTAACTGTCTAGCTATTTTATAGTTTAGCAGTATTGCTTCTCCAATATCTAATACCGAGAAACCTGGATCATCAGGAATGGGATGACTAGGACAGAAGGAGGATTATTTTTTATTATACACCACCTGTTCCTTCAGAAAATGATGAATCTAAGGCTTGTATTAAAGCCTTCTACTTACAAAGCATGTGGGGGCATCACTGATCTGTGGTCTCTTGTTTTGCCCATGGGGAAATTTCTAGGTTCATTTCAAATTTCACTTTAAGTGAAGTCTGATATCAGCCTGGTATTGAGTAGAGTAACCTCATACCATTGTACTCATTGTAGCGGAACCTTCCTCAAAATCCTTAGTTGTGGAATTCGAGACTGAAATTTAACTTTACAGAATAGTTCTATGACAACTCTTGAATATTTCAGTTTTCAGGAAGACAGAGATTGGTTCTTAATCTGTTGATCACTTTTATGTCAGCTTTGGAAGCCATATTAGACCGGAAGCTTCCATGCTGCCACCTTCTCATATGTGGGAAAGTAGGAGGGGGGATTTAGTAGAGGGGTTGTCTTTAGACATAATAGCATTCTTCCTGTCAGTCAAGGTCAAGCTGATCCAGCATTTGGAGAAGGAGTGGTCGGAGTGATGTCTCGAGATGGGACGGATGGTGATTGGAGCATGTGATCAACTGAGGAGTGAGGGGATGGTTTAGGGGTTTTGATTTCCTGAGGGAAAACCCGGATCTCTCAGATTCAGGTTTTCCCATATGTGCCAGTTACCTATTCTAGTAAACAGAACTTTGAAAAATGGTTGCTTCAGAGTCTTTACTTGGAGCTGGGCGGTTTTCTGGAACACTGACACTTTATCAATCTATTTTCATCAATTTGGTTGGGGTGTTTGAGAGGAGGAGGGCATTAGTCTGAGTAGCAAAGCGGACAATGACTGCCCAGACTTCTATATCTTTTCACACCTACTTATATACACACACACACAAAGACACACACATATATGCACATCACTATCATCACTCATCCTAGCCTGCTTCTAGCACTACTTTTTTCTCAACCTTAATGTTTTTAATTAACACTAGGGAATTCTCAACAGCATGTTATCGTGTTCATTATAGGTGTTAATTGCAGTCTTGGACAAAGAGGAGGAATAAACCTAGGTAAACATAAAAAAGGAACATTACTCTGCAGGGTGTACAAGGGAACAATTAGCTGAACTGTTGTTTTAGCACATTTTGCATTACAGTTTGTCATTTTTTTTCTTTCTCAGGTATATCTGAGTGGATGTGTGTGTGTGTGCGCGCGCATGTGCGTGTATTTGTAAAAGAAAACTAATTTCTTCTTCATCTGTATTATGAAGAGTTATAGAACTGGCTATCCTGCCTGTTTATTGTGAAATCAAATAGAAATAGACCCCCTTTATTATTCAAGCACAAAATTGACATGCCTCTTTATTCAGTGAGGGAAACTTCTGATTTTCCTGAACTGACATCTTCATGAGGAACAAATATTCTATACCATAGAGATATAGAGAGGTGTCCCAGTTAGATCCCCTGCTAACTGGGAAGAAAAATGTTTGACTTCTTTTCAAACTAAAGCAAACTGGCACCAAACTTTATGTTATCGGCAACCATTAAAACCATAATCAATATTTTCTTACCTTCTGATACCAGTGGAATTTCTTTCCCTTTTCAGAGTAAAACAGGCTGCCTTACAAAGAAATGGGGCATCCTATTATTGGTGGAGTTTGACTTGGTATAAGTTGAATGGCTTAAAGTGGATTTTCTCAGGGGTGAAATTTACTTACCTTCGCTACTGGCTCACTACCGCGCGCACACAACACTTCTGCCCATGTGCAGGACCTTCTGTGCATACGCAGAAGGTCAAAATCGGGACATGATGATGTCCGGGCAGGTGGGTGGAGCCTCCTGCCACAGGTGCTACGGGTTTGCCCAGTCTGGATAGAACCAGCTCAATTTCACCACTGGATTTTCTGCTGATAAGTGGAAAGACCTGAAATGGAGTCTTCGGAAGAGGGGGTGGTGGTGCTCAAACTGGATACAGAACAGTGGTGGGTTGCCCCTGGTTCGCACCAGTTCTATAGAACTGGTAGTAAAACCAGCGGGAGGCTCCGCCCACCAACCCTGATGTCATCAAAATGTTTCTGCGCATGCACAGAAGAGTGTGCGCACAAGCAAAGGAAGCGTGTGCGTGGCCCCATTGCGAACCAGTAGTAAAGGTAAGTAGAACCCACCCCTGCTACAAACCTGCTAGATCTGATACATACCCTTCCCTTTCTTTTATTGGTGGTATAGAACATTTATCATTGTGATCCTCAGAAGAGAATATTTTATCTTTAAATCAGCTCTAGAGCTGATGGATTGGGTAGATCTATTTTTTTTCAGGACACAATTGGTATGTCTTAATGAGCCAGGATCAAACCCACATTTCATTTCAATGTTATTCAGTTGAAAGCAAATTAATTAAATGTAGTTAATATGATTGTTCCTTGTGTATTAAAGAATTCTACCCTTAACACCTACTTGCACTATTAAACATAATAATTTGATACCAACATTTTAGGGGCTTCTGGGGAAATATCCAAGGTTTTGAGGATTGCAAACAGTCCTAGATTGTATCCCTTTGCAGCAGAAAAAAAAATCACAGCTCTTTCTTATGTTCTCCCTAAATAAATGAATTAGGAAGGGTAGTTAATCTAATCTCACACTTTGGGTTTCCTTTCCTGGATCAGCAGTCCCTTGCAGAGATAAAGTATGCTTAGATGTATGTACTCATGGATCCATTCATTTATTTAACAAATGCAGATATCCACCTGTCTAAAAATGGAATGAATTCAAAGGATGAGGGCATATTTTGACATAAAAGATAAGATACCAGCCTTCTCCAAACTGCTGCCTTCCATAAGTGCAGGCCATTCTAGCCGGTGGATGATGGGAGTTGTAATCCAAGGGAATATCTGGAGATATGGGCTGCATTTCAAAGTAGAACAGAGAAGATGGAGGGTTCTGTTTTCTGGTAATAGCTTCTGGCCTCTTGTTTAAAGCTTTGGTCTTCCTTGAAAACAGTATTTTCAGAGTTGAATATAGTTACAGCTGTGCTCATATATGCCACTCTGCCATAATTTCCTATTTAAATCTATATCTTTTCCGGCACAGGTGTCTCTTGCTATTGTAAAATATGTTTTCAATAATTAGGCCGCTTGGGCACACACACACTCACAAAATAAATGGCCTCAATAAGGATTCATAAACATGGAAAAGAAAGATAGGGAAAGAATGATATAACTTTGAATGTTTGTTTCTGGCCTGTCACTAACAGTGAAGATAGATACACATTTCAAATGCAATCAAGTAATGTCTGACACACATTTTCTGTGCTATAGAAAATGTTTGAAAACGCAACAAAGCTTTGTCCAGGTGGTAGGAAACTGCCTTACGTCAATCGTGTCCATAAAGGATGTGACAAATGTTCTAAGTTGGTTTTATCTGGCTATGGAACATTCCATTTCTTTCTAGAACAGGGCAGTCTGATGAATCAACCTAGGGACTGGTTCAGGGCAGTTCTAGAAGTGAACTGTCCTAAACCAAAAACAGCTTGTGATATTGTGAATATATTCTTGCCTTGAAATGAGCTTCTAGACTTGAAGCACACCAACACAGAACTTTTGTCTGTCCTATTTTTCTCTCCTTTTATCTATTTCTATTTTTCTATCTGAGCCATTTATACCCACTGCAGTCACAAGACTCGATGGTTTACAGTAGTTATAAGAACTTATAAGAACTGTAAGAATGAAGGCATCTAAAGAAATATCTAGGGTAGAATCCAAACTATATTATTCAAAAATCATAAAACCATGTGTATCATAAAATCAATCAATCAAACTGGGTATAGCTTGATTCACTGTAGGTCCACAGGCACAATATGACAAGCGCTTCTGGAAGGCTATGACAGTGGAAACAATCTAACATCTACAGGGAGGGTGTTTCATATTATCTTCTTTGACAGGAAAAAGTGTTCAGTCCTATATTGAGATATCAGAGGTTGAACTCTTGATTTCTTTTCCTGGCAAATAGTTTTTTTATATATATAGCACTTTGGACAGCCTGTTGAAATCATGATGACAACTAAGTTCAGTTGCATCCGCTCTGCTTCATGGGAACGCCATAAAAGCACACAGCTGCAACTAATTTTAGTTGCCAAGTCATTGTACGTATTACACAGTGAAAATTAAGGGCTGCCAAGAATCAGTGAAAAAGAATGACATATGTATTGCAGAAACATGAAGAGAAAAATGCATGACTGTCCTTATAAAGGCTCTATATGGTGTAACTGGCTTATCTGTATGGATGGCCAATTATTCTCTGAGGCATTCCTTAACTTGGAACCCTGGGTTTCAGGGGACATATGTGGATGTGAAGTTGTCTTTTCATGGGTCAAAATATTAATCCATCAAGCTCAATGTTGTCTGGTAGGAAATCTCTCGGTTTCTGGAAGGTTTTCTTAGCTTCCCTCGAAATGCTGTCATTTGAATTTGGAATTTTGGTCTAGAAATCATATGCACTGAACAGCAAAGAAAAGTGCAGGGCCTGCAAACAAATATTAAGTTGAGTTGGATCAAATTTTCCTTGCTTACTCAGAAATTAAGCATATTTAGGCCTGTACCCAGTGGTAACGAGCACATATTAGAATGCAGAGAGTTATTACTTCTCAGAACTGAGAAATAAAACCTCCCTGTTTTATTTACTACAAAATCCCCATTTTATTTCCTGGGTCTGGTCTCAGTTCAAAACACTGCCATAAATTTTATTGTGACACTGATGCAAACATACACGAAACAGCTCCTTGCAACATGTGTTGATTTGCATAATCAAACGTGGCAGCTTTCCATCCATGCCTTTGAAATTGTGGATAGAGGGTGATCATTAATTATTTTTAGATTTCTGTGGGCCAGCAAAAGGAAGAATCAAGTTTTTAATTAGCGCTTTTAAAAAAGGAGAAGGAGAAGAAAAAAAATGGAATAAACAGGATAACTACCAGGAGATAAAGTTTCTCCTACCCACCTATCCCCACTTCATAAATATTTCTGTTGGGACCACATTTAAAAAAAGGTTTCATCCAAACAGGATAATAATATCAAACATAGTTGTGATTGCAATGCTATGGCTGTTTAGGCAATATGAATGCATTAACACTCAGAGATGAAAGAAAATTAATTACTTGCCCCACTTGTAGGAAGCAAGGGAACAAATTATGTAGCACTTTGTGCATGCTTTTTAAATTTGCTGGTGATCTCTGAACAGTAGGAAATAAAGATTATTGAATTTTATATTTTGTAAGAAATAACTTTTAATAGGTTGCTCCATTAACTGGCATTTGGAGAGAAAGCTTCATCTCACAGTTTTCCCCAAATATCAAAAGTTAGAAGCTATGAAAGTCACCCAGTTTTTCAATATGAATTAATTATTCACAGGGGTGAGGTGGAGGTGCACAAGAAATATAATTAATCCATTCAGGTATATTATTTACTTTTTATGCAATGAACTATAAATGATTGAGTGCTGACAATCATATATAAACTTTTGCAGCCAGTTCTATTTCCTTAGTTTCAGGCAATGGATTTGTGAAAGAAAAATGGTGATAAATGTTTGCAGTTTGCTTGGTTCTATGTAAATCTGTTTTCTTCTGCTAAACTAGGATAGTACATATATGATTTTTATTTTATTTTGCTGTGATAGTTTGTTGCTAGCCAAAATACAGCATTTTTAACTCTTGTCCAGAGATAGGCAATCTGTTAGGTCATCCAAAAGTTTTGAATTTCAACTCCCATCACTTCCAGTTGGCATGAGGATGATAAGGAGTAATGACCTATTCTCCAAAATGTCTAAGAGAACCAGTTGGTTATCCTTGAATTAAAAAGATAGGAATAATACATGTAACCCATCGGTATCTTTAAATGGTTTTTAGGGATACATTCCCATTTACTGGGAAAGAAGCTCAATGGCAGGGGTGGGTTGCTCCCGATTCACCCAGGTTCAGGCAAAACGGTAGTGGCGGCAGGAAGCTCCGCCCACCCACCCAGACGTCATCAAAAACACTCTGCGCATGCATAGAAGCGCCATGCATGCTACCGATAGCAAACCAATAGCACCGTGATTTGAAACCAACTGCTGCTCAATGGGATTTTTAAGAGTAGAAATATATGCTATTGCCTTGCAAAGGAATTATGTTCACTTGCCTTATGCTATCATATCTCAGAAATGAATGCATGGTTTATTCAAAACGCTGCATATGATGCAGAAAACAAAAATGTATTTATTAATTGTTAGTTCTTTACCTCAGCACACATTTTCTTTCACAATGGATCCCAAAATGATGTCTAATGTTTGAAATTGAGGTATTGTTCCCCAATGAAGACGTCATCTCCTACACCCAACCCCCCACAAACAAGTCCAAATGATGAGTGAAAGTAATGGCCTATCAGTGCTAAATATGCTTTCATTGCCATTTTATTGGACAATTTTATTTGTTGTCTCATTCTTGTAGCAATGAGGCAAAATTAGGCCACATTGTGGATCATAATTGTTTTATGGTTCATCGGAAGTCCTTTTTTAAGGATAGATGATTGCACCTGCTGAGTTTACTTTGCTCCCTACTTTCAATATCATTTTGATCTTTCAGTTATCTGTCTCTGCAGAAAATAGGGCTCACTTATGTACTGTTGGACTCATTCTTTTAATGTATGCAATTGCATTGCATTGTTTCTTAATGTGCACATTTTTGCAAGCAATTTTTGAAATCTGTTTTATTGCACTTAAACGAAAACATTTTTTGTACAAATTTTCCTCTTAAAAAGGCTAATTTGTGTACACAATTTGACTGGAAAACTGTATTTCAAAATATGGGAAAATAAAGAGTTTAAAATTCAGAGCATTCCAATTTGTGCATCAGTCCAGGATTTTTGACATTATGGTATAATACATTAAAGTAAATTTCTCCCTCCCCCTGAATTTCACCTGCAGTTGTCAGTTTTGGTTTTTAGACCCTAATCTTTTAAGCTTCACATAATGGGTTTTTTTTCGCATTCTAAAGCATCTATGTGACAATATTTTGAGCAAAGCAAACCAAGGCCTGCAAAGATCTTAACCATTAATACAACAGATGGTGGGATTTTTGATTTGATATTATGTTGCTTGTTTGTTTGTTTATTTGCCTCATCACTCATCCTCTTGCCAACATTTTCAAGGCACGAATATGTTTGGGATTTCTGCCTCATGCCAGGGTTTTTCACTTGTCTGCTGCCAAAAGACATAAATGCAACATGATTGGGTTTCGAATCAATAATGCTTGATCGGGCACCCAATTCTACAAGCACTCGGTTGACCTTGATTGCTTAGGGCCATTTGCATAACTTGAGATGATGATCATTCCCACACTTTTCAGAAGTATGTTTTAAAATTTATTTTGCTCTTTTTTCCCATTCATCCAAAGAAAAGAAAATATTGTCTCTGGGTCCCAATTGCGGGCAAAAAAAATTTTTTTTTTGCTCCTTGTATTTCATCCTTTCTTCAGGAACTGTGGGACAAATAGAAATTCTCAGGATACTACTTTGGGCAGTGGAGGCCCCAAGATGTGAAACGTGAAGAAATATCCCTAGCCCCCCCCCCCCGCCCGCCGTTTCTGTGTGAAAATACATTCCTAAACTACAGAAATACCATCACTTATTTTAGTTCCAAACTGAATATTTTACTAAAACATATATTGCTGTGGCAAAAAAAAAGTGGGGGGGAATCATGAATGGTTTGCTATGGCTCATCATTTTTAGTGAGGAAAGCTTGTATAAGCCCATTTATATTTGGGATGCAGTGTAGGAAAGAAATATATTAGAGCCAACTTGCATTTAATTCAAATGTATACATGGTGAATTGAGCAGGGAAGAAGTGGATCTTATGGCTGTGTACAAAAAAGTATGTTTTTGAGTATACTTTTCTATACAACAGCAAACATTTAAATTGCTTGAAAAATCTGCATGTTATACAAAAGCATATAAAAATATCTTTTGAATGAAAGCTAAGGGGTGAAATCCAGCAGGTTCTGACAGGTTCTGGAGAACCAGTAGTGGAAATTTTGAGTAGTTCGGAGAACTGGCAAATACCACCTATGGCTGGACCCAGAGTGGGATGGGGAATGGAGATTTTGCAATATCCTTCCCACAGGAGTGGGGAGGGAATGGGGATTTTGCTGTATCCTTCCCTTGGAAAGGGAGGGAATGGAGATTTTGCAGTATCCTCCCCCTGCCATGCCCACCAAGCCATGCCCACCAAGTCACACCGCGCCCACCAAGCCATGCCCACAGAACCGATAGTAAAAAAAAATGGATTTCACCACTGGCTCAATACCAATGATCCATCTTGATTATGTGAAAGTTCTGGCGAAACCTGTTTTGAAATGGAATAAGGATGATGATTGCATAAATTCAATGCCTCCATCCAAATTGTGGTCAACTTCAGGGAATGCTACATAAAATTTCTCTTACATCTTTACAGTTTCATTGTTGGTAACAAAAAAAAAAGTGTTTCATGCAAGCCATTGAACAGTCTATTTCTGGTTGAGAGGTAGACAAATATAGATACATATACATTTATTTCATGTTGGCAAGGAATGTAGTGGAGTATGCACATACCAATTGCTAAGGACCAGAATTGCAATCTCCTGGCTAGCTAAGCTAAACTTGAGAACAAATGTGCAAGTTTCTATAGCTTGAAAGCACTACATTTTTAAGCTGGTTTGTCACAGGGGAACAAAATATTCCCAATTTGTGATTCCAGCTTGACTATTTTGGAAAACAGAATCATATTTCAATTCCATTCCATTCAAGTTAAACCTTCTTTTCAGTTAGCATAATGGACAGACCATGGTTGGGACTTTTCTACTACAGTGCCAAGATTCCTTTTAATAAAGGATGGGACAACTCGGATAGGGTCTGAATTTTTGTTTTCTGCCACATAAAAAACTCAGTATTGGAACGTAGCTTTAAATGTTGAAGATCTCAGATGCATGTTTCAAAGCGTGTTCAATGAAAATGGATCGTATGTGAGCCAAAGTATAAAAACATCTAAATTCCCTCTGTTTAGAACCTTGCAGAACCAGTTCAAAACAGCAATAACCTCCCCTATTCCTGAGATACCAATGAATTCTGATGGGAAAGAAGAAAAAATTACTGATAAAAGAACCCAATACAAGCTTATACTATGCTGTATTTTTTCTACAGTGCATACATTTAAAGGAAGGTTAAGAAGAAATAATATATTAAAATACGGTTTCCTTTCCTATTCTTTCTGCTACTTCTCCCAACTATAATGATTTTCCCCCTCTTTTTTTTTTTGTTTGATCCTTGGACTGAAGCTGCTTTAACTGTTGTGAAAGATCTACTTTCTGGCTCCCATGCTGATTCAAGGGAGGATTTTATAGAAGAACATTATGCTCAACTCTACTGTTTCAGGATAACTCACTCCTCCACCCTCCTCAGTTTTCAAATCCCCATGGGGCTAGACTATCCCAAGATAAAAAGACTGCAGCTGTGTCAGAGAAAGTGAGTCATGCATCAGCAATTTATGGACAATTTCCCATTAATAAGAGATGATGGAGTGTACTTTAGTAGACTTGTATTAGAAGGCTTGCTCCATCTGCAAAGCCATAAATAAAGCTGACAACAGAAACAGCACCATATTCACGGACTTAAGTGGTTCCCTCACAAGACCATTTCTATAGAAAAGTCTTTTCCACCGGGCAATACATTAGCAAATCTAAACGTATGTGGTCTTTGAAGCCAAGTCTTAAACCCAAATAGAGTTTAAGCCAGGGGTCCTCAAACTTTTTAAACAGAGGGCCAATTCACAGTGCCTCAGACTATTTGGGGGCCAGACCAGCTGGGTGGGCATGGCTAAGTGATCATGTGACTGAGTGGGCGTGGCCAATTTAGCAATCCAAACAATACACACAAATTAAACTTTAATTTGTTATGCTCCTGAGGGTGGAAAGCAGGTTACTGAAGGGATGTGGCTGCCTTGGGGGTGTGTATGAGGGACTTCTGATTGTGTGTGTGTATGTGTATCTCTCTCTCTCTCTCTCTCTCTCTCTCTCTCTCTCTCTCTGCTGGGGAGGCAAAAAACTGGCCCATTTTTGGCCTCCAGAGGCCTCTGTGCATCCTGTTTTTGGCTTCCCCAGCCTCCAATACCCCTTTACTGCCCAAAAACTGGCCCGTTTTTGGCCTCCATGGCCTCCAGGTGAGGGCCAGCGAGTAGGGCCCTCACCTGGGAGGGCAGCCTCGTGGTCCTGCATGGGCCAGATTAAAGGCTCCAGTGGACCGTATCTGGCCCACAGGCCATAGTTCGAGGACCCCTGGTTTAAGCTTTGTAACTACAGATTGTTGCCTATACTTACCTAGCTAGAAGGCTACTGAAACTAATGAATTGGCTTCCATGTAAACTTTGTTCAAGCAACTACATCCAAGATTTGCATCTGCTGAAAAAAAGTTCACTAATTAAAATAAATAATGCATCCAAGTTTTTCCCAAGGAGAGTTATAGAGGGCATAATAAGGAAGAAACAGGAGAGAAAATTAATGAAAGTAAAATGTGGTGAAAGTTCAGAGATAATCCCCTTAAATGGCTTAAAATAACTACCATTTCTGTGTTAATTGCTCATCCTCCTCCCTCTTTCTGTAGGTGGTTCAGCTCACAGAAGGTAAGCATAGGCTGTGGGGGGGAAACAATAAGGGAATAGACTGGGAGGGATACCAGTGCATTTCAAGGCGAATGCCAACTTGCAAAATGACTTCAGCTGGAGCCGGATTTCTTTCTGCTTCATTTCTTGGTTGCCATTGAAGGGGGAGGGGGAGAGTATGGTGGGGCAGATTCAGGAATGTGGTGCCTCAGCCTGCTAGCTGTAACATCTACCGGCTGGCATGAGAACCAAAGTCATGTCAACAGACACCTGTTGAAGTTGAGTGGGAACCTACATCAGGGGTGGGTTCTACTTACCTTTACTACCTGTTCGCAATGGGAGCATATGCGTGTGCTTGCTTTGCTTGCACATGCATGCACAGATCACCTATGATGACATCATGGTGGGTGGGTGGAGCCTCCCACCGGTTTTACTACCAGTTCTATAGAATCAGACCGAACCAGGAGCAACCCACCACTGATCAGAACTAATTGGCCCATGTGACCTGAAAGACAAAAGGGGGGGGGGTGTCTTATTCTTTTAACTATCCCTAAACACGAGACTAATTTAGAGCTAGCTTCACCTTTCTAAGTGCCAACATGATGTACTCAATAAAGGATTCTTGAACCTGAACAAAGTGTCGGAATCCTGACATTCTATGAGTTCATTACTCGGAACGATGACAGCGAAATTGAGAACATGTATCTTGCAAGTTGTTATAGCTCTATCCTATTGGCCAAGATAGTTGAGGAAAGAGACCATTCTGAAGTCTACATGCCTCATTTAAAGTGTCAGGGGAATATCTGAGCTGCATTTGGACAACACATCCGGTAAATGCCTTTCTATTAGGAAGTTCCGACTTTCACATGTAGCAGTGTAAAAGGTATTCTCATTAAAGAACCATGCAATAACCAGACACCCATAAATCAGGGGTGAAATGCTCCCAGTTTGGACCGGATTGGGCAATCCGGTAGCGATGGCGACACGAGGCTTCACCCACCTGCTCAGGTGTCATTACTTCCTGATTTTAACCAGGAAGTAATGTGTTTTTTACCCTCTGCACGTGTGCAGAAGGTTTTGTGCATGCGCAGAGGGTTTGCGCATGCATGTGACTTCCGAACCAGTAAGGAAGGTAAGTAGATTTCACCCCTGCCATAAATACCATTATTTCCATTCAGGTGATAGTGTGCATCAGGTAGAGGAGGCATAAAAACCCACCTGTAGTAAAACCCCACCTGTTTCATCTGTACACCCCATTCAGGAGAGAAACCATTCTATCATCATCCTGTGCTTATCACTAGGAATATTCATTCCTTCGATTAATTGCTGTCTCAGTCACAAAAAGAGCACACAGCTGGGTTACTGCTGGATGGCTATGATGAGTCGCTTGTCCTTGAAGAGGTATCAGGATTTAATTGACGATATGCTTTTAGCAAAAGCAATAAAGATGCATAATCAATGGAAAGTTGGAGCTTATTAATAGGATTTTGGAAGATGCTGAAGATAAAACTCTAAAGCCTCATTAACCAGTATCCTTTTGCGGGAGAAGGACACACATGCTCCTGGGAAATGAAATATTAGCTTGTAAAACAGGGGGATGGGGTGAAGGGAAAAACAAATCTCTCAAAGTATTAGGCTTCAGATGAGAATAAATAAATCTCAGCATGCTGGCATAATTGTCTGACTACGTTAACTTAATGCCACTCTGACATTTGTTAGACTATAAGTAACTTGCATGCCATTTACAGCAGCTACTCAATACAGACATCAAGTTTTCAATAGTAGTTTCTTGTTTCCATTGCATAGGTATTGTGTAAATTCCAATCTTTGAAGTTATGTTGAATTATGTCATTTCCCAGAGCAAAAGGAATGATTTGACAAAAAAGGAAGTGATGTAGATATACGTATCTCATTATATAAGGTCCTCTAGCAGAGTTTTGAAAATGAAGTTCTCTCTGTCTCTTTCTCTCACCCCAGAATTTACACTCTGCACAATCTGCAATCAAGAATAGGAAAAGGACGGTTAGGAAAGAACAAATTGTTCTTTCCTAACAATTCCCTCCCTAATTATATTTACCAAGAAATAATGTGTCATATCAAAATAGATTAACTTAGAGAAAATAAAAATGTGGGAGAATGAAAGTATTAATAAATTACCTACAATAATTTTAAAAAATGATCTTTTAATATGGTCAGAATGCCTGAAAATAATTTTTCTACTAATTGAGGAGCACATGGGTACCTCCAAGAGTGGGAAACCAGTGACCTTCTAAATATTGCCAAACAACAACTTTCAACAATAACACAACAAACATGTCAATGAAATTATCATATTTTTCGGAGAATAAGACACACCTGACTATAAGACGCACTTAGGTTTTAGAGGAGGAAAACAAGGAAAAAAATATTCTGAACCAAATGGTGTAGTAATATATTTAATAAAATATAGCAGAATAATTTTTACAACAGTAAAAAAATGTAAAGTCAACAGTGGTATTAAGAACCATCATCACTATCATTAACAAATGAGGAAAGACTTTAAGGGTCAAGCACTCTTCTAATTTTCTGGAAAGAACTCATCATCGCTAGTGTCAGAATTGAGGAAGCTCAGTTGCTCACAATCACTGATATCACTTTCTTCACTACCTTCATAAATTATATCATCTTCAGTTCCATCTAAAGCATTGCTAAGGCCACATTTTTTGAATGACCGTGTAACAATTTCATCCTTCACTGAGTGCCATGATGTTTCCACCCATTCACAAACTTGAGTGATAGTGGGCCTCCTCATTCATCCAGTAGGTGTCAGATCAACATTACCAGCAGCCATCCATTTGTTCTACTCCTCTCGCATGTAGACTTTGAATGGTTTATTGATGGAAACATCAAGAGGTTGCAACTGGCTGCTAAAACCCCTAGGAATTACAGCTAGATGAGTCTTCACTTCTTTGAATCTTTTCTTTGTGGTTTCGCTAATATGTGCTCTAAACTGGTCAAGCACTAATAAAGCAGGAGCCCTCCAGGACCACACTTTTTCAACCCATACTCTCATTCCATTTTCGTCCATCCATCTTTCTCATGGACATGCACAACAACTCCTTTTGGAATCACTTCTTTTGGGAAAGTTTTCCTTTTGAATATTAACATTGGTGGCAATTTGGTGCTGTCTGCACAGCAGGACAACACAACCGTGTAATGTGTTTTCTCATGTCTGGAAGTTTTCACGGTTATGCTTTTGGCACCTTTCACATCAACAGTCTTATAAGATGGCACATCAAAGGTTAGCGGGACTTCATCCATATTCCCAATCTGGCCAATTTCAAAATTATTTTATAATCTGAAGGGGGAAATGTAAATGTATGAACACTGGATTACTTTATATTGTGTACTTAATAGGTGCAGTTTATCACAAGTCTTGAAGCTTTATATATGAAAATGGTATCAAATACTACAATCATCAAACATTTTGATTCAAGGTCTATCTTGGTGAGGAAGAGGAGAATGCTAACTGCAGAATATAAAATTCTACTGACCACCAAATAAAACCCTGAATTGAAATGTTTCTCGATAGTGGATGTTATAATTAATCCCATTTTCTTACATAAAGCTTCAAAGCTGGGGAACTATAATTCAGGAATAGTTGAACACTACAATTTCACCAGGTCCTTACTATTCAAACAGCAGATTATTGAAATAGAGCGGGGCTAAATAAGAAAGGGTTAAAAATAACTATTCTTTTGAATGTCCAACCATGTCAAAAAAAGTTTCATAATAAAAGTTATTTTTGCAAATAATTAACCTAGTCTATACTAGCATGGAGAATATTATGGTTCAGTTTTCTGTTCACAGCTTGAAGTTACATAGTGTCTCCTCCATCTTACTAACATTCTGTCAAACAAGTTTGAGTAGCTCAGAGTTAGTTTTTTGACTAGTTCAGCTTTCAAGACCGATTCCTGATTTCTGCGTCCCAGCATATATTTAAACTTGCTATATACAGGCTAAGTTTTACTTAGTCCTCACACTTGATAAGCTTCTTGAAATGACCCAAAGCTTGATACTAAGTTTCATATTCCTAAAATGCCTTCTTTCTTATATGATGATTTTTTTCACCTTCTCGGATTGTTTTCTACAACCTAGGAATCAAATTATTTGCTCCAGTAAGTGGAAAGAGGTATATATATTTTTGGAATCTGTTGTTTGTACAACCATGGTACAATAATATTGCCTGTCTCTCAGCCACATGAGCTCTTTGAGTGCTCACTAAGGACAGGATGATATTTAGTGGCTTGTTTGGAGGCAAACCTCCCGCCTCTCCAAAATAAGCAAATTGAAGATACACTTGAAAGCTGCAAAATGTCTGAATGAAAATACTGAGCATAGGCTGTTTTGCAGACCAGAAAATTGCCATCAAATAAAGACACTTCAGTACTGCAAGATACATTTGGGAGGAAAGAAGGAAGAGTACAGAATAATTCTATATATTTCTGCATGTGGGTTTATTTCCTGGATTAGCGTACTTTCATTATCTAATAAGCCTTGCCTTAATGGTTGCATTTTCTTCTCTTTGCATTTGTAAATATTGTTGCCTCCTACCAGGGCACCAAAATGCCTTCTGTCTTTAATCATAAATCGTGTCATTCATTTCTTTTTTCTTCCTGAAAACCGTATTGCTCATAACATAAAAAAAGAAGGCATTTTAGGAATAAGAGACTTAAACTCACAACAGCAGTTACCTACAAAGAAAACCTCTATAAAATATTTTATAGATGGCATTTGCCACCAGCGAGATTGGCCAAAATGTATCCCAATTTATCACCTAATTGTTGGAGATGTAACTATAAATCCAGAACATTCTACCATATGTGGTGGGCGTGCCCCATCAAAAGTATTGGTGTCAAATTCAAAAATGGTTAAAAGAAATTACAAAGCAAAAAATAGATATGAAACCTGAATTATTTTTATTAGGAATACTGGACCTGAAAATGAATAAAAACTTCAATACATTATATTGCACATACTTACCGCAGCAAGAATCACATTTGCAAAAAAATGGAAACAAAAAAAATATACCATCAGAGGAAACTGTAATAAGGAAAATTTTAGAATGCGCAGAGATGGATAAAATGACTATGGAGTTGAAAGAGAGAGAGGATTCGGACTATTATGAAATATAGAATAAAATGTACAGTTGGCTCGAAAATAGAAATCAGAACAAGAAATATTTAACTTAATATTGATGAAACTTAAAGCAACTGAACAACATTAAATAAAAAGAGCTAAATATAAACAAATATAAATGTGTAGATAAGAACAAATGAATATTATAATATATATATATATATATATATGGATGGATGGATGGATGGATGGATGGATGGATGGACGTACGTGTGTGTGTGTGTGTGTGTGTGTGTGTGT
Organism: Masticophis lateralis; assembly: GCA_030761175.1. Classification (NCBI taxonomy): domain Eukaryota; kingdom Metazoa; phylum Chordata; class Lepidosauria; order Squamata; family Colubridae; genus Masticophis; species Masticophis lateralis. The sequence continues at coordinate 151,130,473 of JAUDYJ010000001.1, read as the reverse complement.
GTGTGTGTGTTTTCTGAGGTTTTCGCGGGTGTTTTCATGTAGGTCTTTGGTTATTCGGGTCTTCTCCCACGTAAAATTGGAAGTATCTTGGCGACGTTTCAACGAAGTCTCATTTGTCATCTTCAGACTGGTGTTCTCGGCTTTGCTCCTGGAAGCATGAAGCCGAGAACACCAGCCTGAAGATGAGACTTCGTCGAAACGTCGCCAAGATACTTCCAATTTTACGCAGGAGAAGACCCGAATAATCAAAGACATATATATATATAGTAGAATATATATATATAGTAGAATATATATATATATTCTACTATGGAGTAGTAAATAGAAATGATAGAATAGAGAACTACAAAAGCAAAGTATGTAAGTTGATATAAAATGCTGTAAAATTATAATCAATGTTATGTAATGTTCAATAAGTTACATTTTGACATGTTTTGTTTTTATATATGTGTGATTGTTTTTGTGTTGTTTTTAAAGACAAACTGTTTAATAAAAATTATTATATATATATATATATATATATATATATATATATATATATATATATATATATATATATATATATATATATATATATAAAGAAACTTAGTATGAAGCTTTGGGTCATTTCTAGAAGCTTAACAAGTGTGGAAAAGACTTAGTGAAATTTAGCCCGAAAATGTTGAGTTTAAATATATAATATTCTGGGACCCAGAAATTAGGAATCCTCCTTGAAAGCTGAGCTAATCAAGAAACCAACTCTGAGCTAATGCAAACTTCCATTAAATAGCCAAAGAATTGTTCAACCAAATGCCATGGTAAAAATCAAAACTCATGCAACATAGGGCTATTGTTATTTATTTGACACACATACACACACACATATACACGCACACACACACCCCTCTCATAATGAATTTTGCAGCATTTTGAAATAGCTTCTAACCTCTTCTAATGGCTGGGTAATTGAAACAGACCACTGAGCTAATGGCTCAGCTGCAGTTCAGCACAAACGGCAGAGTTATAAGGCTCGGATTCTTGATGCTGCAGTACCAGACCTTTGTCTATTTTTGTATTTGCAGGAACATTTACCTTCAACCCCCCCCCCCCCGCCCCCAGTTCTGATTTCTCAAGTCAATGATGATCAGTGAACTCCATTGTAATCCTAGTCAGCTCCTGATCAAGATCATAAACCCTATAAAAATGTCTGGGCTTGATTTGCTTTGCTTATACGCAGTGGTGGGATTCAGCCGGTTCAGGACAGTTCGGGGAAAACGGTTGTTAAATTGCTGGCTGGCTTCTCCCCTCCCCGCCACTCCCCTTCCAGGAGTCCCCACAAGCCCCGTTTTGGCTCCCAGGTAAGTGCAGGGAAGCCTACTAGGCCCAAAGCAGGGCTCAGGAGGATGCAGCACAGCCCCCCATGCCCTGTCTTTGCTCCCAGGAGGTTGCAGGGAGGCCTACTAGGCCTAAAACGGGGTGTGGGGTGTGTGGTCCTCCCCCCTCAGCTCATTTTTGTTCCCGGGGGGGTGCAGGAAGCCAAGTGCTGCCTGTCACACCCCTGGCCACACCCACCATGGTCACACCCACCCAGCCAGTCATTAGGGCAGAGAACTGATTGTTAAATTATTTGAATCCCACCACTGCTTATACAGCAGAAGCAGTGAATATCCAAGTCTTGAATCCTGTTTCTCTAAAACGCCTGGGTTCAGACAAGTGGTTCCTCTCTCCTTGTTTCTCAACTACAGAAGCTATGTCCTTCAAAGTGGACCTAGGACATCACTGCTTGCTTTCAGCACAGGGGTATCTGTAAGGAAGGAGGAAAAAAATGTCAAGATGACAGTCCTGACTGTGTGTTCAAAGCCCCGTCCCATTTATGTGTGCCCACACAAATGAGAAGGGGCTTTGGTTATATAGCTATTACTGCCATATTGATTTTTTTTTACCTTTCCCTGTAGATGCCCCCCTGTTTTAGTGGGAATTTACATAAGGGAAGAATGTTGAATTGATAGACCAACAATTATTTATTTCATTTTTCTTTTGAATAAAAAACAGATATGCAAAAGATGTGTTGAAAACAGAAAAAGAAGAGGAAGCCAGGTATTTTTCTTCTTTTTACACGGAGGAGAATAAGAGCACTGTTGATATCCAAGCAACTATTACAGTTCACAAGATGAGACACTGACTCAGTGATAATTTTTGCTTTCTCTTAATGGCCAGCTGGAGGAAAAAAGATGATTGCAAACTTCTATAGAGGAGTGGAAACAATATTCCTGATTCTTGCAGCTGTACCACTTCTTTAACATCTGGGGTGTGCTCTAGAAACCTCCTGGACAACTGCCATTGTTGACTTCTTCAAAGCTGGAAGAAATGCTTGCTTTCTTCTCCATCTGCCCTAGTGACAATAACTAAGCAGCAAAGACTCCAGGTGAGATCTTCAGTCTTTCAGACTCTATTTTGGATGCAAACTAGAATAGAATAGGTTGACAAACTTTTCTAGTGAAATTATTCTTGGCTACCTGGCTAAAATAATGGAGGGAATCTACACTTTCAAGCCAGTGAAACCCAATGATAGAAGAGTGTTGTTTCTAAATCCATAAAAGAAACTTAGGCTCAGCAAAGTCCTTGCTGCTTATGTTGCATAGTTATTAAGTGCTTAGTTTCTTGTTTGTTGGATTTTTGATGGATGTGTGGGAATTGGAATGAGTGTAATCTTAAATCAGTGTATTTTTTTATTATTATTATTTTGGAATACACATATAATAGGATATAAAATGTGCTTTGGTATGCATTTTCTTCATACAAAAGTAATAAATACAATGGGTTATTGCACTATAAAATGGCCTCCCAATGGTTTACACAGAATGTCATTGTTGTATCATCTGTTATTCTGTAGGAACGTTTTAAAAAACGTCTTCATTTAAACACTGTTTAGAAATTCTGGACTGTACTGATTTTAAGTGTTCATAACCTTGATATACCAATATCGGTACTGGTTATTATTTCTAATAGCTCGTCAGTGATTGTAGAATTAGGTGGTTCAATGGCTAAATAATTGCTTAAGGGAGAACACAATCTGAAATGTAGTGAGGTTTAATGATCCTCCATAATAATATCCATACCGTACAATTTAGTAGGCTGAGATCTGTAGCTATTGTCTCTTGGTAAGTTTTTCTTGCCTTTCTGTAGCCTCTATATTTAATCTTTCCATACTATAAAATAGACTTAAGCAATACTTTTACTGTCCAGCTTGCAGCTAATTTAAACTTCCACTTAGAAAGCTCCTTTCTTATAGGGAGATTTCATTTTTTGCAAAATATTCAATTGCACAGTGTATTAATTTTTTCCATTAATTTTATAAAGAATTACTTCCATGTACAAAGTATGTGTGTGGGATCAAGAGTAAGAAGTTATTATTTCTGAACATCTTGTCTCCTAAATTTGCCAAGTACAGAATATTTCTGAACATCTATTGAGCTCTCTATGAACAAGTGATTAAAAATTACAGATTATATTTGGAATAAGGTTGAAGTTGCCCAAGACAGGCAATGAGTCGAATGATGGCTGTCTTGAATTTGGTAACAAATGTGCCTGTACTAAGTTTGGAAAAGTTTTTAAAAAAAAAAAAACTAAAAAAAAAAAAAAAAAGAGCCGAAAAACTGAAGAAGAGCACTGTATCACTGGTTAGGACACAGTGTATCAACTTATAGGTAAACTCATTAACTCCTTCTGCAGATATATATTCCAGTGTTTTTGATTTGATCTTCTTTATTTGTGTAATATTTATATTCATTCATTTTCCTATTTGCTTTTAAGGGTCTATTATCTGATCAAAGACCAGATAGACCTGAAAAATCACTGGGCTGAACACTTTTCCAATGTACTCAATAGGCCACCCACAAAGGGGTTTTCTTTTTTTTCAAGAGACAACCGGATTTTCTGTTTTTCTTAGAAAAAAAAAATTGCTTCTCATCCAACAAGCTTCTTCAAGTAAAATAACTTCAAAGAAAAACAAGAAAGTCCAGTAGCCCCTTGAAAAAAAAGCATCTTTGGGATAATCATAACTGGATGACTGAGAATCTCCATAGACATTTAGATCACCCACAGCTGATCATGATAACTAAGAGCAGATTCCTCGGCTGCCAGTATTGGATAGCCTAGACCTCCCTCCCTCCACTGATGAAATCAAAAAATCAATCTCACAGATGAACTCAAATAAAGCAACAAGGTATGATGGCATTCCTGCTGAGGTCTTCAAAGCACTAGACTCAAGTCCCTTGCAGGCATTCCAAGATTTCTTGGAAGACATTTGGTCCACCAAGGAGATGCCTGATGAGTTCAATGAGGCCCTCATGGTAGTTCTCTACAAAAATAAGAAAAGCAAACCAGACCACAGAAATTACAGAAGTATCTCACTACTATCCATCACAGGGAAGATCTTTGCCCGTGTTCTCCTGAGTAGACTTGTCATTGTTTCCAAAAAGGACCTACAAGAAGCCTGTTGTTTGATCTGGCTGAAAAAAAATGGATGATGTTGAAAAACAAGAGAGTTTTACAGTTAGAAGTTCATGACCTAAAATTTGGATGGCATAGGTATTTATAGCATGATAAAATTAAAATGAATATGGTTTTCAAATATCCAATTAGACATGCCATATGGAAAATATGGAATAGATATAAACCCAGGATGATGATAAATCTAGGATGATAAATTGAACCAATAAATAAATAAATAAATAAATAAATAAATAAATAAATAAATGTGTCGAAAAACACCTTTATGGGTCTCAGTTCAAAAAACATATTACAGAAGAGAAATGACAGATAAAGATAAATGATTGATATATTGGAACCGATTGGAAAATTATCAAGAAGAATTTTTTTTTATTTTTTTTTATTTTTAATTAGATTTATATGCCGCCCTTCTCCGGAGACTCAGGGCAGCTTACAATGTGTTAAGCAATAGCCTTCATACGTTTGTATATTTTATACAAAGTCAGCTTATTGCCCCCACAAACTGGGTCCTCAATTTACTTACCTTAGAAAGGATGGAAGACTGAGTCAACCTTGAGCCTGGGGAGATTCGAACTTGCAATAATTGCAGACAGCTGAATGTTAATAACAGGCTTTTAGTCTGTTGAGCTATCCAGGCTCCTGATTTTCAAATCAAATCAAGAGAATAATTAAAGTAGAATGATATTGTTGTCAATGGTTCTCCAGTTTACAGTTAACTGAAAGATTTAACATGGATAAAAAGATATGACATGGAGCAAAGTAAGTCAGAATTTGCAAATACAATTCTGCAAATGGAATTCTAACTGTACTGATAGAGGTATAGTGTTAAGAGCAAGAAAAGTCATGATAAATTGGTTGTATTCTACTGAGAATATTTCATTCAGTTGTGGACACTGCATTGTAGGAAGAATTAATACTGGAGCATCAAAAGTGCCAAGGAGTGGTGTGGGGGGAAGAGGCGGGTCAAAATATTTTCCAAAGCACCTGATGGCAAAACAAGAAACAATGGATGAAAACTAATCAAAGAGAGAAGCAACCTGGAATTAACGAGAAACTTCCTAACAGTGAGGACAATTAACCAGAGGAACACTTTGCCCTCAGAAATTGTGGGAGTTCCATCACTGGAGGTTTTTAAGAAGAGACTAGACAGCCACCATCTGAGATGGTATAGGGTCTCCTACTTGTGCAGGGGGTTGGATTAGAAGACCTCCAAGGTCCCTTTCCAGCTCTATTCTGATTGGTTAGAGGTGGTCAGTATGTTTTGCCTGGAGAAAAAAAAAGCCTGCAGGGAGACATAATACCTATCGAAGTATCTAAAATACTGCCATATGGAAGATGGAACCGAAATGTTCAGAGTTGTTCCAAAAATTGAACAGGAAACAGTGGTCTTAAATTACCTGGTTGGATATCAGGGGGAAAAAATGCCAGCATTAACAAATGTTCAACAACGAGGCAAACTGCTTCAGGAAGGAGCGCACTCTCTTGCTGAAAATATTATGACAGGAGCTAGTTAGCCATCTTTCAGAGAGGCAGTTTTAGTGCATTCGTTTGCTGGATTAGATGATCTTCCAGGTTTCTTTTCAGCCTTATATTCTATTATTTCATAACGCTACAATCCCTCTACTTAATAGGATATGATATTTCTCCAGATGTCAGTGCTAGGAAGATGGAGAATTCTGTATCTCATCTAAAGCCATTGAAATATTTCTGCTTTGGTCAGGTGGCAAATGAAGTCAGAGCCTTGGTGTCTCATTGAGAGACCTTCCTCTGTAATATAAAGCTCTAGATTAATCCACTCAAACAGGACTCCCTTGTAAACAGTGATATGTGCGTTTTTCCATTTCCTGATGACTAATAGCTGACAAGTCTGTGTTGCATTTTATTTAAAATAAATAATGGTTTCTGAATTTCTAAAATTGGACCTGATTTAGTCTAAGGCTAGGCAATCTAATACCCACCGGTTGCTTTGGACCTCAAAGTGGCCAATGATAGGAGGCTGTGATCTAAAGCAGTGGTTCTCAACCTTTTCTTCACCATGGTCCCCCTTTAAATATCTTTTGTGGCCACAGACCATGCCAGAAGACTGAACCCAAGAATTAAATCATAACATTTCTTCAAGCTTTTGTAGACCCCCTGTGTTGACATTGTGTCCACCCGAGGAATCCGTGGACTACAGGTTGAGAACCATTGATCTAAAATATATCCAGTGGATGTTTCCTAACATTAATTTAGTTCTGAGAATTAAAGGGAAGCCTTACTTTTTTCTCAGTCTGCTGGCACACCAGGTTTAAGGAATCACAGTATATGGCAATAATCTTACAATTTAGTATATTGAGGTCAAAAGTTGTTACAAGTCATGCAGCTCAGCCCAGCCTCTGGAATACACATCAGAAGTCATGATAAGTTGTTGGCAAGTTGGTGATGTTGCCTTTGGTAACAAAATGATTATACTGGTCTACAAATTTTGGGAAATTATCGACCTCCGAGATAAAATGTGTTAATTTTACATAGTTTGATTAGATGAATTAGAAAACAGGTGATAAAGATGCCGGTTGGCTAAGTTTTCAAGAAATTTCACAATAAAGATTTATACACAGGCGAATATATTTGCCTACAAGGGTGGGAGGTGTCTAATGATCATGATGCCTCGTAACCTCTCAATAAAGTACGGTAGAACGATGAGAATTGTACCACATGGAAGTGTATAAATTTATCTTCACTTTGCGAACAGCAACACAGATGACTAGCACACGTGGAAAAACACGTGGAAAATTTGCTTAGGTCCTATAAAGTGCTTGGTGCAAGCATGTCACTGAAAATTCACTTCTTACACTTGCATTTAGACTATTTCCCTTTGAACTATGGGGCAATGAGTAATGAGCATGGGGAGTGATTCCACCAGGATATTACAGACATGGAGAAAAGATACCAAGGGAAATGGAGTCCGTCCATGCTTGCCGATTACTGCTGGAATCTCCCCAGGGATGATCCTACTGCAGTTCTGATGTTAGAGCTTGAAAATGTTACATGAAAAACCAATAAATGAATGGAAAGTTATTGGTATCAATACGTTGTTATTGGTATCAATAAAAAGATAAATTTATAATGATTGGTGTGGCACCATTCTCATTGCTACCATGTTTCCCCAAAAATAAGACCTCCCCGGATAATATCCAATTGGGCTTTTGAGTGCATGCGCTAAAATAAGCCCTCCACGAAAATAAGCCCTCCATGAAAATATTTAAATGCATGCGCAGCCAGTCCCCGCCATTTCCTCTGGTTAGAGTTAGGGAGACAGAGCTGGAAATCAAGTAGGATGGCAAGAGGAGCCCCGTCTTGCTCCATGCACCCCAAAATAATAAGACCCCCCCCAAAAAATAAGGCCAAGTGCTTATTTCAGGGTTCAAAAAAATATAAGACAGGGTCTTATTTTCTGGGAAACACAGTATATCACATTTTGCAGAAACATCACACAGCATAATCGCACATCCCCCTCATAATTTTTGAATTATTTTGATGCAATTTTGACCTGAAGCTGTATCTTGGAACAATTAATACTCAGGACTTAATTTTCCTTTATTAGTGACCCAATTGTGGTAAAATTAAGTTACGTTCATTTCTGAGGCTTTCTCCTTGTAACCAGTGTTACATGTTATGAAATTATGCAGTTTGGCAAAATTGCTCTCAGCTACTTTTTGGAATATCACCAATTCCCACCTGCCTTGTAAAACAGCAGTACACCGTGTAACTATAACTACATGGTAGTGGCAGAAATGCTTTTCAGACATACAGGAATCCCCAAGGCAAAAGAGCTGTGTGGAAGCCTTACTGATTTGCAACTAAAATTCTTTCCAGCTACACAGATCGTTCAGAGGGTTAAATGGATGTTCAGAGGAGGATTGCAAAGTTGTCATTTCAGGCTGCTGTGCTTCTGTATACGAATAACTGATGCTCTAAAATAGCTTATGTCCTAATTGTCAAGAGAGATGTGAATTTTTAGCAGAAGAATGCTTATATTCTTATATAATGATTTTCTCCACTAAAATGGAAGCAAACTCTCAATAGACAAAACCATTCTATTCAGTGTATTCAAATAATAATGAAGAGGCCATTGTAAAATATGATTCCCCCCCCCCCCCAACAGATATAAGTACTGGAATTTTCCTCATATTTTACATCTCACTTTGTTTCTAAATAATATAAATTCCTGACGGATTTGGGGATTTCCTTTCAATATAGCTTGTCCTTCCTTCCTTCCGTCATTAACATATAGCATGTTAATTTTCTAATTCACTCTCTTCTTTAATATGACCACATCTCTCTGTCTTTATAATGTTTCCAACCAATGAAAAATTTCAGAAGTTGCAGTGCTTTCCTAGTATACAGTTCTCCTATAACACAAGACATACAGATATAAATACACAGAGGGAGGGAGGGAGGGAGGGAGGGAGGGAGAGAGAGAGAGAGAGCACCACATAAAATGGAGATTGACAGCAAAACTATCCAACAATCTTCTGTTTTCATTTTGATCTTCTAAATTAGTGGTCTCCAATCTTTCTAGCTTTGTGGACTGGAATGGGGGAGAGGGGATAGTTCCTTGCAAGTGGCAAACACAAATGGAACGGCTTGTGCATGCTTGCCCACCTGCCCGCTGCATAAGTGGAGCTGTGCGTGCAAATGTGTTCGCCCGCCATTTCCACAGCCAAGTTCCAAATGCAGCCCTGTAATGGGCCATGGCCCAGGGGTTGGGGACCCCTGTTCTAAGTGAACACAGAACTACAGAACCTTACACAGAAAACAAATCTAGCTCGCAACATCTTTTCCGATTCCAGAATACACTTATTATGTGTGATAGACACAACATACTTGACTCCCTGACCTGAGTAGTGTTGAGAGAAGGACATCCTAATTTCCCATGAAATACTGTTAAAATCTTTCAGAAGATCCCAAATTCAAGCTCTTCCATTTTTGTTCAATTGGTTGGGAAATAATTAACGGAAGCTAATTTGGAAAGACAATGAGTTCATCTTCATATCCTAGTTGCTATAATGCAAATATGTGACTCTAACTATTTTTCCCCAAGACATGTCCTCACCATGAAGCCTCCATTCCAGGAGTGAAATCCAGCAGGTTCTGGAGAACTGGTAGCAGAAATTTTGAGTAGTTCAGAGACCCGGCAAATGCCACCTCTGGCTGGCTCCAGAGTGGGGTGGGAATGGAGGTTTTGCAAACTCCTTCCCCCAGGAGTGGGGAGGGAATGGGGATTTTGTAGTGTCCTTCTCCTGCCACACCCACCAAGCCATGCTTACCAAGCCACACCATGCCCACCAAGCCACGCCCACAGAACCAGTAGTAAAAAAAAATGAATTTCACCACTGCTCTATTCCATTGCCAGCCTGCTACTGTGGCCACTATGCTACTCTAGTTTTAAACTAGTGTTTGTCCATCTACTGTTGGCACGAAGTCTCCCATTCTAGGTCAATGCAGGAGGAGCCTTCATTGGTTGGCAACCTGCTGGGATTCCAACTAGCCTGCTGCAGGTCTGTCCATTTGGCTGATGTGCTTTGCAGCTCCATCATTGCTATGGTTGCCAGAGGAACCAGATATATCACTTGCCCAGCTTGTTTCTTCTATTGTTTTGTTGCTCAACTTCTATGATAATAACTTCATGGAATGAGAAAAAGTTTTGCATCACTGACAGATGGAAAAAGCCTATAGAGAAAGACTCTGGTGGGACACCCCTTCCTCATCATGCACAAACATATACTTTCATCCCAACAATTCTCTTCTTTTGGAAACCAAAATCATTTTATTAAAGGGCTGTCATTAAATCCAACTCAGATTTAAAAGGAAGAACTTGCTAGTCTGAAAGAAATCCATGGTGCTTTCTCAAAGGGTAGTATCACTATCTACCTTGTTCAGTGGTGGGTTGCCGCCGGTTCGGACCAGTTCACAAGAACCGGTAGTAAAACCGGTGGGAGGCCCTGCCCATCAACCTTGATGTCATCATTGGCGATATGCGTACGCGCAGAAGCAAGGCGAGCGAACGAAGAGAGTGTGCACAATCCCATTGCGAACCGGTAGTAAAGGATCTTGTTGCTATGCTAGGGTGATGACACATGGTTGGGGCAGTGTTTCTTCTACCAGCCTGCTTTTCCCCATCCCAAGCACAGGATGAATAGAAATGTTCTCTCCCTCTCTCTCTCTCCCTCTCTCTCTCTCTCTTTTAGATGCTTAGGTGGGTGCAGAGATACTTTTTTTTTTTTTGCATTAGGAAGAAAAGCTTTGAATAAATCTTGACTTGATTAGGTTTGCATCCAAAGATAATTTTGGATATCTTACTGTTATTGTGGCATAGCTGTAAAATAAACGAATAGCCCAATAATTATCCTATTCAATCTGAATAAATTGTATTTTTCTGTCCAAAGGGTTACAAGTCATTATATCATGGAGCATATAGTTACACTCAAAAGTTGAATGCATTTATAAAAATGTGCACAATTTATTTCACTATATGCTGTCTGTTTCTATACTCACTGTAATTGCTTGCATGTTTCAGGCAAGAGGTATTGATGGAACATGGGCAGAAATCTGAAATATAAATAAATTTGTATATCGCAAATTATTTAAAAAGTTATACAGATAACTTCATAGTTTGGAGACAGGGAATAGAAATCTAATCTTTAGTACTACTATAACATTCCCAAACCAAGCGGAATGGAGGACCTGCTTGTTAAAATAACTAGGTTACAAAATAAGTAGCTGCTTGTTAAAATAACTAGTTTACAAATAAAAGTAGCCATAGATAACATTCATAATATCACCTCCAACATTAGTTTTACCGGTCATCTATAGTTTATTTTTTTTAGTCTGAACATCTGCCCAAATATATACAGGATCACTTTAAAGAGATAGAAATGTAACACACAGCTATGAAACAACTAAAAAGAATCAATGCCACAGGATTTTATTTGATCCACAGTTAGAGCTTCCCAGGGTATTCTCATGCAGCCTCAGAGCATTAATAAACAGTGGCACTATTCCTCATCTGTTGATAGCCACCATATTGCTTTCAGCAGCAAGCAAAATTAAACTTTAAGCATTACTCTCATGTGCGTGGACTATAAAGTGAATTTAAATTAAAGTACTACATTACCTAGAAAATAATGTAGTACTGGATGAGACTTTGCTACCTATTAAAGTGTGTTCTACATTTACAACACCTTCTGACACACAGTCTGTTATTTGGGGGGTTATGTGTTGGGGGGTGGGTAGGGGTGGAGGAGAGAAGATTTTTGAAACATTATATACAAGTTTGGATTATAGGAGAATGGACTTGTAGTTGCTCTTTAATATTGGTCCAAAAATTTGGAATGTTGGGTAGAGGGAAGTCTCAGCTACTGGTGCTAGGAGACAGTTGCTAGGGAAACTGTGCAGTTAGAGAAGGCAAGTTGGGGAAGGAAAAGGAGGGGAAGGAACAGGAGGAAGAGAAAACAGTTTGGAAAGGATAGCAGGTGGCCTTTCAAGAATAGGAGGTGAGAATTCATTTGAACTATTAAGACTCAACCATTTGTAGGACTGAACAGACATGGGAGGCAGGAAGGATTGGAAGACCAGCTATATTTAAGAACTGCAAACACCAGGCATTGGCTACAAGCTACTACTATTCCTCTAATAATTACTCCTGTTGAGTTCCATTGGTCAAAAAAAATAAATCTGTTGGTCCTTGGACTATTGAGTGCTAGAGCCTTAATATGACAATAGAAGCTCAATATAGTTTCTCATGACGATCAAGGTAATTTACAAAAGTAGGGTCTAAACAGGAAATCCTTCACGTTTCAGCAAGTTATGTATAAATAGTCTGTCCAGCTCCATAAAGTTCTTTCTTTGGCCTGCTTTGGTACTTTGTCTTCCATAATATTGGAAGAAACATATAACAATAGCCTGTTTGCTATTGTTATATCTTTACCCTTATGACTTACCCTTACCCTTATAACTTAGAGCAGGGGTGGGTTTTACTTACCTTTACTACCAGTTTACAATGGGGCCGCAAGCATGTGCTCTTCTGTGCATGTGCATAAGCATTTTGATGATGTTGGGGTCAGTGGGGAGAGCCTCCCACTGGTTTTACTATCAGTTCTATAGAACCGGTACGAACCGGGGGCAACCCACCACTGACTTAGAGGAATCTGACTCTAACTCATGTGCTCCTTTAATATTCTTTCTATAGCAAAGTGTTTCCTACCTTCATAGCTCCACTTATCATCAGAGGTTCTACCTACTTGGAGGATAATTTTATTTGTTTTATGAAACAAACTATCCAGACTATACGACTGGAACCTGAATATAATAGGAAGTCTTCCAAAATATTTTACACCTGCCATAGCTATATATATGGAAATAGCATCTTCATTCTAGAATGTATAATTGTGTCTAGAAAGTTATAATTTTATGTTGGTAATGTCCTTTCGTCCCATGCAAATGATTACTTACCCCCCAAAAGGATGTATATCTTACTTAGAAGTGTGTGTGTGTGTGTGTGTGTGTGTGTGTGTGTGTTTATTTGTGTGTATGAGTTTGTGAGAAGTGTATGAGAAGTCAGCTGGTGCCTTTGGACCAATCATTCTCTCTCAGTCTTAAACCACTTCTGGGTTTCAAAATTTTTTACTACCGGTTCTGTGGGTGTGGCTTAGTCGGAATGGCTTGGTGGGCGTGGCAGGGGAAGGATACTATAAAATCTTCATTGCCTCCCCACTCCAGGGGAAGGATACTGCAAAATCCCCATTCTTTCCCCACTCCTGGGGAAAGGATTCTGCAAAATCTCCATTCCTACCCACTCTGGGGCCAACCAGAGGTGGTATTTGCCAGTTCTCTGAACTACTCAAAATTTCTGCTACTGGTTCTCCAGAACTGGTCAGAACCTGCTGAAACCCAGCAAGCTATATAGGACAAGCTTGGTAGATTATGGTCCATAACTTTAATGACGAAGTCTCCATTCTGTATATACTGTATATACAATACATACATACTGTGGAAGTTTAATGACACATATGATGTTGGATGTGACTTAAGCGTGATTAAAATTGTAACTGTACACACAAATGCAGACATATACACATCACTGCAAGCTAAGTACTCCTGCAAACGAAAAGGGAAATATTCTTGGTGAAAAATGGCAGAAAACATGTTGTGCGTATACATTAGAGTTTCAGTGAATATAAACCTAATTGGCTGCTTTCCTTTTTTTATATCAGGAGTAGGCAGCTTCACAATACAGATGCCTTAAATCTATAAAGATCTTAAAATATGATATTTGCAACCCTTTCACATACCAACAAAATCTCTTCTTCTATTTATAACATCCTTAGCCAGGCACTTGACACATTCAAAGGAACAATAGCCTCTGGGCTGAAAAGGTTTCCTCCCCCCCCCCTCCTGTTTCAGTTATCTGACAGCTTTAGATCAATCAATATCTTTTTCAAATCTTTATTTAAACTTATGCCTTACATGTACTATGTACTTACAGCACTTTACTACAATAAATTATATATTGTATTGTATAATGTAATATCCCACTAGAAAGCATCTGGAGACTTTTTAACAGGAATGGTTATCTAAATGCTCTAAATAAATAAAGCATGACAATGAGACAAAAGGCTGGTATTTTGAAGCCAAACCCTCCCAAGTCCCCCCCCCCCTTCTTTAGAAGATCTGATACAAATAAGAAAGGGCAAAACATCAGGACATTCTTGAACCTTTCAGGATGAAATGTCCCCAAACAGTAGACTTTGTTATAGAAGGGGTGAGGGGTCTCAGATGTAACCCCCCCCACCCTCTGGCCATCTTGTATTAAGGTGTCATATCCACAAGTTTTGCTCTGCTTGTGAGGTTGTTGTATCACTCACCATCTGTTGCAATAAATGGCAAATGAAACAGGCCATGATTATCCAAAGGATCTTGCAGCTGGTTGTTCTAATTTGAGGGCAGAAAGTCAAGATAGGAGAGTTATGATTCCTAACAGATTTCTGGCTACAAAAACATGTCCATATAGTTAATTGTTGTTGTTCGACTTAATATGATGCCGTGGACATTTATGTTTATAGTAATTTCACTGAAGGGCCTGGAAATGCTGCTTTTTTTCATATGGTAATTTCTACAGCACACAAAAAAAAAAAGGACTGATGGGATTTACAACTCTCCTCGCTTGGAAAAATACATTTTAAGGCTGAATTCAATCGATCAAGAACAATCTTTGGCAACATGATATTCATTGGTACCTCTTAGCAGGTCCTTTGGTGAGCAGTGCCCCCCACCCCCGTTTCAATTTAAGGATAAAATTTTAATGGATGGGATTAAGTTTTAAAAAATGAGAAGCCGCGTGTTTCGTTCTCTTTATTGATAAGAATGTTCTTTAGGCCCCACATAGGGCTCAGAAAATGAAATGGTGGATGTTTGAAAGTAATGGTTGTCCAGTTAAGCTGGCATTTGGGAAAATTAGAATAATTTCATCCATTTTTCTTCTAATAAAGGGGTGTTTCATAACTAATCTTTTTCAGCAGGACAGTTACTTTCTAAACAAGCAACACTATGGCATCTATTAAGTTTCCCTCAACATGAGTTTAAAAGACCAGATATGCCTATTGGACTAAAAGGGTGCTTCTATCTGAGCTACATTCTATCTAGAATCTAGGGCAAATCTTAATATTTCCTTTTTCAGTGGATATACAGTGAAACAGATCAAATTCTAGCAAAGACTAATTTCTGGCTCATTCCTATCCTACCCCATAAATAATCTGCCGTGGGATTTCGTGGGATCCTTACTTAATATTTAAATAATGAGACTCAGTCTGTCTCTTAAACTTATTGTGATTATAAAACAGGGTGAATTTAGAGAGTTTCAGTAATCCCTCCTTGGATTAAGAATATGTGACTTTTGAAGGGCACTCTCCTGAATGTACTTTCAGATTGAAAAACAAACACCGTGTTATCTTACCCTTCCTCTTATCTCTCTGATGTTATCTTTTAGGCCTGATTTAACAGACAGTTGAAAAGTGTCAGCTGTATCACTGAGCTTCGGTTATGTGCATTATTAGTAATTCCTATTTTGGTAACCTTGTTTATGTTATATATTCTGAACATGGGCTTCTTTAAATATTTGAATTATCAAATGCCAGAGAACAGTCAGTCCAAGAGAAGGCTCAGTAAAGTTTTGTTGGGATGTTTACCTAATTGTTCTAAGTAGCTTGACAGAATTGAAATAAATATTTAAATATCACTGCTTCCCCAGACTTTCTGCATTAAGCTCCTGATGTATATAGTATGTCCTCCATATTGTCTCTGAAGTAAGAGAAAAGAACAAGCATTGCTGTCTGCTGTATATTAGTCTGTTTTATGACTCCTGGTAACTACAGGAGTAGTGGGACAGGAATAGTCACTGAAAATTTTTCTGAAAATTTTTCTTGGCAAAATTTTGGAAGTGTTTTGCCATTGCCTGCTTCTTAGAGCTGAGAGAGAACAACCAGTCCAAGGTCACCTGTCTAGCTTTCTGCCTAAAGTGGGACTTGAATTTACAGCCTCCCAGTTTCTAGGCTAGTGCCTTAGCCAGCACACTGAAGTGGCTCTGTGATTGTATATTAAAGGTAATACAAGTAATCCTCTATTTACAACAGTGAACAGTTCATTTAGTGACTGTTCAAAGTTACAATGGAATTGAAAAAGGGTCTTATGACCATTTTTCACAGTTACAACTTTTGTAGCATCCCCGTCAGAGGTGGGTTTCAGCAGATTCTGACCACTTCTGGAGAATCGGTAGTGGAAATTTTGAATAGTTCAGAGAACTGGTAGTAAAAAAGTAGTTCAGAGAACCGGTAGTAAAAATGCCTCTATTCTTTGCCTCCCAAGTCCCAGCTGATCGGGAAGAAATGGGGATTTTGCAGTATCCTTCCCCTGCCATGCCCACCAAGCCACACCCACAGAACCAGTAGTAAAATATTTTGAAACCCATCACTGATCCCCATGATCACCAAGGAGCCTTGGTGGTGCAGCAGACTAAAGTGCTGTTAAGTAGCACTTAGCTGCCTGCAATTACTGCGAGTTCAAATCTCACCAGGCTCAGGGTTGACTCAGCCTTCCATCCTTCCGAGGTAGGTAAAATGAGGACCCTGATTGTGGGGGCAATAAGCTGACATTGTATAAAAAAGAACACCGCTTGGGGGGGGAGGGCAAAAGCCGTACTAAGTAGGTATATACAAAAGTATGAAGGCTATTGCTTAACACATTGTAAGCCGCCCTGAGTCTCCGGAGAAGGGCAGCATATAAATCAAACCAATAAATAAATAAATAAATCATGTGATGAACATTCAGATGCTTGGCAACTGGTTCATATTTCCGACCACTGCTGTGTCCCAAGATCACATGATCACCTTTTGCAACCTTCTGACAAGTAAAGTCAATGGGAAAGTCAGATCCACTTAACAACTGTCTTATCAGCTGCAGTGATTCACTCAACAACTGAGGCAAGGAAAGTAGTAAAATGGGGCAAAAGTCACTTAACAAATGGTTCACTTAGCAAAGAGAAATATTGGGCTCAGTTGTGGTCATAGGTTGTATTTAATTTGGGTTCAGACAAGAGTGAGTTGTGGATTTCATTGTCTGGGCGGGTATGGGGGATTTAAACCTGGATCTCCTCTGCTCGAACTCTGCATCTATCCATTGCCTCTTACATAAGCAAAGGCAATCCTGGTGCTCTTACAAGCTTTCCATATTAATGTGGTGAACTATTCATGTTTTAAACCAAAATGTCAATTTGGATTGCCTCCCAACATTAGACCGCCTGAAACTGGGGCTATTGAAAAGAATTCAGTACTTCATTATTGCTCTACGCTGAGTACACTTGGCAATAAACACACTTCCTCCGAAGCATCTGCTTCTAGCTACTATTGGGGACAGGATAATAATAAGCCTAGCAGAGAAAGCAATTTTCGATGGACTAGAGCACTGCGTAGAATGAGTTAGCACTGATAAGAGCACTCTGTTCCACTGAAAGGAGATACTGAAACCAGCCCTTTAAAGCTATCGCAAGGCTCTCTTAAGGGTGATATTTAATACTGCAATCCTATATATACCTAGTGGGATGTAAATCCCAGAATTTAGTGGGAAGCCTGTTCAGGATAGGTTACCCTGAAGAACTGCTATAGTTATTTTTAATCTCTACTAGGAAATGGACTGCGGCATTCTAGCTTCTGCTACTTACACTCTAGTGGTTAGATCAAGAGCTAGCTGATTTAATACACTTGGGAACAATCCAGTGTCAGGTCAATAGCTATGCGCTGTCAGACAAAAACGCCAAAAGTGCTGAAGCAATTGCTCAGCAGTCATCCAACAATCCACTTCTGTGAGGAGAAAAAAATGTTCAGAGATGTAAATTGATATGAAAGTTGGGTCAAGTTGTAGGCAGGATGGAACTGGGAAGAAATGCAACGTTCTAAATAAGAAGAGGCAGAATGACCACAAAGCCAGTTCCTAGTAGGAGAGAGATGGTTTTCCATCTCCTGGCAGAAGATACAAGCTCTCTGACAGGTAACACTGTCCAATGGGAAGTCAAGACTGAGAGAAGTAGCAAAGAATCTGAGGTGTTATTGTAGCAGGCATGTAGGTCAGTCAGTAGATTCTGGAAGATATAGATATGCAAACAAGGTAGGAACAGAGCAGTGAACCATAAGAGGACAGGTCTGTTGCAGTGACATAGAATGCACCAATGGTGGGTTGCCCCAGGTTCGGACCAGTTCTATAGAACCGGTAGTAAAACCGACAGGAGGCTTTGCCCACTGAGCCTGATGTCATTAGAAGTGATCTGCACACATGGTCCCATTGCGAACCAGTAGTAAAGGTAAGTAGAACCTACCCCTGGGATGCAGTTATGGGATTTCTGTAAAAAGTCCCAGTTCCTTCCAAGTATCTCAAATGCCACACTGGCCTCAAAAACCCTGAGGAATGTGGTTCTGTAGAATCTCCAGTTTCTTGGTTGAGACATAAAAACATCATGGAAAACACATTAGGGAAATCAGATATTCAGGCTTTGTCATTCTTTTAGTGATTGAGTCTGAAATCTGTAGGAAGAGTTCAGAGGTTTTGTTTGTGTCATTTTGTTTTTACTCTTTGGGGGAAATGAATATACTTTTCTGAGTCTGTTCTGAATTGAGCCAATAAATCTTTTGACACAAGGGAGGAAGGTATTTCTGAATGAAGAGAAGCCATTTTGTATCCTTATGTAGGAAATATAAGCCTGCTATATCCAAGAGACTTTTTATATAGCTCAGTCAGAGGTGGGTTTCAGCAGGTTCTGGCCAGTTCTGAAGAACTGGTAGCAGAAATTTTGAGTAGTTCAGAGAACTGGTAGTAAAAATTCTGACTGGCCCCACCCCCCATCTATTCTCTGCCTCCCAAGTCCCAGCTGATTGGGAGGAAATGGGGATTTTGCAGTAACCTTCCCCTGGATTGGGGAGGGAATGGAGATTTTACAGTATCCTTCCCCTGGAGTGGGACCAGAATGGAGATTTTACGGTATCCTTCTCCTGCCATGCCCACCAAGCCATTCCACGTCCACTACGCCACACCCACAGAACCAGTAGTAAAAAAAATTGAAACCCACCACTGCGCTCAGTATTTTCAACTCTGATTCTAGGGCCAGGCTGAGCCTTTCACTGGGAGATGCTGTGGACTGAACCTGACACCTCTGAATATACAACAGGAGCTGTCCCATTAAATTGTTGCCTCGCAAGCCCTGCTTATAGTTGGGACAAGCAAAAAAGCACATGATCTAAAGGAGAATCAAGTATCGGTTGCTGTCCTACTAAAAGAATGCACCTAGGAGGAATCTAGCCAAGGTTATATACAAAACTGATCAAGTTATATATGAAGGTAAGAGTTATTCCCTATGGGAATAGAGAACCAGAATTGCTGGCAGCGCTGAAAACAAGATGCAGGTTTAAATACTGCTGTGCATGTGTGGGTGGGTGTAGGTGTCTGTAGAAGCCCAAGTGCTACTAATTGCCTGAATTAATTAGTACTAATTGCTTGATAGTGTGAGGAATCTCTTCATCCTGCAACACAACTGCCTTGGATGCTCAAACCACCTTGCTTTCTATACTATCATTCTTCAGTGTTTGCTAAGATCTAGAAAAGAAAGATGGGAAGAGCCCTCCCCCCCCCCCATTCTTTTTCATCTATTTTCATTCTGGGTTTTTTGTTTTGTTGTTGGTTTTTTTGACAAAATTGCTCGGTCCAGCCTCATTTCTGTTTACAAGTTGCATAGTGAAGCTCCGTAGTAAATCATGGACAGAAGCTTAACCCTAAAGTCATCTCTCAAAGGTTTCCAGAAAAAGAATCTTTATTGCAGATGAGAATGAAGCTTTAAACACAACAATTGATTGCTTACTGCAATGCCAAGAGATCAGAGACATTATATTGTCTGTGCTCCACTGGTAGTCCTACATTTATAGCCTTGCTCGGAAACGTATAGGCCATTATCCTTTAACTAGGATAAGTGCCAAAACTGAGATGTCCATCTGAATGTCAAGGAGATTTAGTAACCATGGAATTTTCCAAGACTAGAATTAAGTTTAACAAGGAAAGAGGTGCTGAGCCTGAAAGACACAGTCCTTGTTTCAAAAGTGATAGAAGTATTAGGACCATGTCATAAATGCAGTTTTGCGGCAAAATGTTTCAATAGTAATATTAGAATAGAATAGAATAGAATTTTTTTTATTGGCCAAGTGTGATTGGACACACAAAGAATTTGTCTTTGGTGCATATGCTCTTAGTGTACAGAAAAAGAACAGATTCATTTGTCAAGAATCATAAGGTACAACACTTAATGATAGTCATAGGGTACAAATAAGAAATCAGGAAACAACATCAATATAAATCATAAGGATACAAGCAACAAAATTATAGTCATAAGTGGTAGAAGATGGGTGGTGGGAATGATGAGAAGATTAATAGCCTCTCACCGACCAGTCTGCTCCCATAGAGAGGGGCTCCTCAGGGTGCCGTCAGCCAAACAGTGTCGACTGGCGGCCCCCAGGGGGAGAGCCTTCTCTGTGGGGGCACCTGCCATATGGAACGAGCTCCCCCCGGAGATAAGGAGGATTCAAGACTTACGCACTTTCCGCCACGCCCTAAAAACGTTTCTATTTCAACAGGCGGGTCTGGCCTAACTCTCCTTTTAAATTGGGTTTTAAAAATGTTTATATAAATTAGATGTTTTAAATTTTTTGAGCCTTAATTATTTAATTTATTTTAATAGTTTTTAACTTTTGTATGAAAATGGTATTTTATTTTGGCTGTTCACCGCCCAGAGTCCCTCTGGGAGTAGGGCAGTAAATAAATAAATAAATAAATAAATAAATAAATAAATAAATAAATAAATAAATAAATAAATAAATAAATAAATAAATAAATAAATAAATAAATAATAAATAAATGGAGTGCAGACTTAGTAAATAGTTTGACAGTGTTGAGGGAATTATTTGTTTAGCAGAGTGATGGTGTTCAGGGAAAAAACTCTTCTTGTGTCTAGTTGTTCTGGTGTGCAGTGCTCTATAGCATCATTTTGCGGGTAGGAGTGGAAACAGTTTATGTCCAGGATGCGAGGGGGCTGTAAATATTTTCACAGCCCTCTTTTAAATTAAAATGATTGATTGATGGATTAACTGATTATGTGACTCTAAGCACCCCCATAGATTTTCCCCCTGAGGATCACTTAAAATAACAGTGACTGTTTATACAGCGCAAGATAAAATACCTTAAACATATCCTTCCATTTTAAAATAATATTAAATTGGAAAGAATGATCAAAGGCAGTCAAGGGACACAAAAATCACATTTAAAACTAACAGTAAAAAGTAATGGGAAAAAAAGGTTATTGAGAGAAGTTTCCATTAAATCATTCATAATGCAGGTCAAATTCTGAAAAAAAAATAAAAATCCAAGAGTTTTCTACTCTTTCACTCCCTAAGTAGGTCTCCAAATTATCATTATATAATTACCATTACATAGTAAATCCCAAAAGGATAGGAGCAGCCTAGAAAAGTAAAAGGAACAGGGTTGCTGAATGAATTAGGCTGCTAATGCGCCAGGGAGCTTTTTCTGGGAAGAAAATAGGGTTCCTCTGTTACTTTCCTTCCTCGCCCTCGAGTATTTTTGCCCAAACCAATTTATCTGGAAAGCTGGGGAGGAGAAGGATGGGGACCGATACAATGAAATACTAAACACAGTAGATACGACTTTATCTCCTCACTTCGTTGCAAAAAATTAATCCACGTGATTTAGTAACCCTGTTCTGACCATCAGCCATTCTGCAGAATATCAATCACATTTTTTTTTCTTGATGCTTCTCTTCAGGTTCCTTTACCAGTCACTGTCAGGGACTAAAGTTGAGATTTCTATCCTTCCCAGCATTATTCTTTTAAGAATGCATTTCATTCACTTTCAATTCAATACAAAAAAAGTCTTAGAATTGTGGTATATTTTGAGTGTTGGCGCACTTTCATCCTGGTATATAATAAGCTCTCAGCTGCGAAACCACCTGTTGTTATTTATCAAATCACTCTGCTGTCTCTCAAATGTAATTCTATAAAAAACATTACAGCATTTATCAATACTATTGCATGTTAAATATTATTGCATGCCAATTGTAGATATGGTCATAAATGATGCATTGATGGCTTCTCATATTTTCTCAAGCTTTCAGTATTATAGACTGAAAG
Organism: Masticophis lateralis; assembly: GCA_030761175.1. Taxonomy (NCBI): domain Eukaryota; kingdom Metazoa; phylum Chordata; class Lepidosauria; order Squamata; family Colubridae; genus Masticophis; species Masticophis lateralis. The sequence goes on along the minus strand of JAUDYJ010000001.1, from coordinate 151,108,214 downwards.
ATGACTGTGTTGTACTTAAGGATATCTTTATAATTCATAACCATATAAAGTGAAGTCTAACATCGCCTTGTGGGGATACTCCATAATACAGAAGGTTCTCTGGAAGACTTACAAAAATTCTTGGCAGACATCAAGACCGACAGTGAAGATTAACATTTAAAAATTACTTTGACATTGCATGGAATACCAGGCATCAGTACATCTAGTAATGAATATCACTGGTTTGTAATTATCAAATAAAATGAAATAGAAACTTTTTAATAGCAAATATTAAACATTAAATATGGTTAGGTACCAAATTAAACCACGTACGGATTTTAATATTAAAACTGTCAAGCCTGCAGATGATACCTACAGAATCCGGAACTCCAACATCTGCAGGAGATATTTTTTTAAAAAAATTAAAATCCACAGCTCAGACTAGGTGATTCCAGCTTCTGAATTATCTTCAAGGGACAAACAGTCATTTTTATAAGATTAATTATCAAAGCATAAAACTTTGTGAAGGTTCATAAGTTACAATCTGAAACTCAAAATGAAATATTCCCATATTTTCAAAGTGCAAGGCTTTGTTAGATGTACCATACTTTGCTATAATGATAAAGACTGGGGAAATGTGCAGAGGAAATATGTTGTACATTATATCCAATTATTCCAACACATTTAACAAATCACTCTCACTGCAGGATGCTGGTGAACTGAATTAGGGGATTTATCATTTCACTATTTTTTTCACGTTCAGATCATTCTTTGTTGAACCTTCTTTATTCTGAAGCGATAGGAGACTTTATTAAATTGGTCCACACACCATAATGGATTTACGCCATGGGAGAAATCCAACAGGTTCTGACAGGTTCTGGAGAACCGGTAGAAGAAATTTTGAGTAGTTCAGAGAACTAGGAAATATCACCTCTGGCTGGCTCCAGAGTGGGGTGGGAATGGAGATTTTGCAGTATCCTTCCCCTGCCATGCCCACCAAGCCATGCCCACCAAGCTACACCACAGCCACCAAGCCATACCCACAGAACCAGTAGTAAAAAAATTTGGATATCACCACTGACTTATGCTAATGGAGGTCTGTGGAGAATTCTCTTGTTGGCATGATTATTGCTCCTGTCAAAGCCCAGGCCACTGTTTGGAATACAATGTCATGCTTATATGCCCTCTCGCATAGTTGTAGTTATATTCTAGAATAGAGGTGTCAGACGTGCATCATCATGTGATGTATCAGGACTTTTTCCCCCTTCGCTAAACTGGGCATGGGCATGGCCAGCGAGTGACACATCTGGCTCGTGGGCCGCGAGTTTGACAGCCCTGCTCTAGAACCATGAAGTGGGATGATACTTCAAGTGGAGAACATTAATTCCAAGTCTGATTGAATCCAGATAGGAGTTTATTCTTGAGCCTCTTTTGAGATTCTGAGGATGGCAAAGAAATCTCCTTCCCATCTCCTTGGTACCTTGTTCAGTGGGGTTATTCTAATGGGGAGACAGTCAAGAGAAAGAAATGGGTATACCCATGCAGAGACCTTTGACTCATTTGCAAGTCATTTTGATATTAATGACTGTCAAAATTAATCATTTTGACAGTCATGAGTTAGAGTCAGTAGTTAATATAATACTGCCATCAACCACCATCTCTACATGGATGACACCAAGGTGTATGCAATGAATGAACAAGATTTCAACTCGCTGATCCACCTGACAAAGATTTACAGTGAGGACATCAGAATGTCACTGTTGGACTAAAGAAATGTAGCTAGATGGTAGTCAAGAGAGGCAAAGCAGTTAAGACTGATGGAATGGAACTACCAGAGGGTCACACAGTGGACATACAGACCAGTTACAAGTACCTTGGTCTCCCACAGTCACATTGAAACCATGAGGAGGAGGCAAAGAAAACAGCAACATCCAAGTATCACCAAAGGATTTGACAGGTCCTGAAGAGCCAAGTCAATAGATCAAGATCCATGTCATCAACATGTTTGCTCTGCCAGTCATCAGATGCCCTGCTGAACTAGTGAGCTGGCCAAAGAAGCATATGAAATCTGCCAATGTGAAGATCCAGAATAAGTCCTCACAATGTATGGAGGTTTCCACCCCAAGCCCTGAGTCTGTACACCAGCTGGAAAGAGGGCTGTTGGGGTCATCCAAGTACTCCTGGATGCTCTGGGTTTCATCCACAACAGTAGCTTTGATGTGGATGAAATCCAGAGCATCCAGGAGTACTTCAGTGATATGGCATCTAAAGATGAGCTGCTGAGAGAATACCTGAGGCAGCAGCAGAAGTGGGAGAAAGATCAAGCAGAAGAAGTGCCATGGCAAGAGGTGATAGACATTGAGAAATCCTACCAGTGGTTGGAAAGGGCTTATTGACTAAAATGTCAGCAATGAGGCACTGGTTGTAGCAGCACAAGAGCAAGCACTAAGCACCAGATTAATAAAAGCAGGGGTCTACCATACTAGACAGAACCTGAAGTACATACCATGCAGAGAAGCCTCAGAGATAGTCCAATACACAGTGGTAGAATAAGAGTGAAAATGGGTTTTTTATTTCATTTTATACATATATCTTGAAGATATATGCTGAATTAATTGTGTGTTCGATCCCTGCTCTTCGTGGTTAATTACTTACGGGAATGGGATATCTGCTCAAAAGTTACGAAATCCTCCTTTAAAAAGAGGTGAAATCAGCCTTTTTAAGAAGGACATACCGGTAATTGACCTATTCCTGAAAAAATCCTAACCAACATTTGGAAGGTGAAACAACACTGTAAGTCAATTTTTAGCATTCCCCTTATTAAACAAGGCAAATGATCACGTGGTTTTCTTTCCTTGGTCAATTTCAATTCATTTTATAGGTATGCCTTTGGAAACATCTTATTGGATGAGCTATTGCAGGAAACGGATGGGTGATAGGACTTCTCTTCTCTTCTCTTCTCTTCTCTTCTCTTCTCTTCTCTTCTCTTCTCTTCTCTTCTCTTCTCTTCTCCTCTCCCCTCCCCTCCCCTCCCCTCCCCTCCCCTCCCCTCCCCTCCATTCCATTCCATTCCATTCCATTCCATTCCATTCCATTCCATTCCATTCCATTCTATTCTATTCTATTCTATTCTATTCTATTCTATTCTATTCTTCTCCTGAAACTCTCAGGGACTTTCATATTCCAGATGGACCAATGTACATTTCTTAAGTCTGTTTGTCTTGAAATACTGGGGTATATAACTTTAGCAGCTTGTCTTTTACACAGCTGATCCCAGAGGGTGGCACTGGCATTTTTCCCCCCTCTTCTGCCCCATCGTAGTTGTGCTGTGGAGTTCTTCAGGACTCTATGTATTTCATGAAGCACATGAAATCACTGGGGGATAGTATCAGGTGAGATGGGCTGAGATGCCACAAAATGCAGGTGACAGCCGGCTTTATCTGTCTTTTGATATAAGATTGAAATTCTGTGGATAGAAAGAGCTGTGCGAACTTATGCTGACTGGAAAGAATGATGAGTTATCAAAGAAATAAGTAAAATGAAAACAGATTTCTAAGCTTCTCTGTTACCGCTCTCCTGGCTGCATCTGGAGCTCACAAACAGCACACACAAGGAGTGAAAGCTTTATTCCCTGATATTAGCCTTTTTCCCTTAGTGCTTCTAGGTGGAGTGTAGAACACTTAGGTGTGTTTGAAATTCTGACTTTAATTATAGTGCAATCTTGCTGCGATGGGGAAAAGAACTAGACAGTGATGCCCCAATCTTTCTCCTCTTTTTGAAGGCTGCCTACCTAAGTTTGGAATGTAATGTCACTACTGACAATACCTCTGCATTTCTAGGTTCCTTTTTTTCTGATAGCTTCAAAACACCAACAAAAGAAACTTGCCTGTCATGAAATGTGAATGTTCTGCAAGATGCAGAAGACACAGGCGTAATAGAAGAAGGCACGCCGGATTTATTTCTGCCGTGTCACTTCTGCAGATTCAGTTCAGGCAATTTCTTGTAGGTTGCTTTGTCCTTCTTTCCTATTCTTCACTATATCTTTTCTCTTCTGTATGCTTTCTCCCCCACCCCTCTTCCCTCGGGTCTCTTCTTGCACTTTTGCTAAAATGAAATCTTCTTTGTCATTCTCATGGCACTCTCTGTCCCCAATGTGTTTGCTGAAATTTTCACTGCAGCTGAGGACAGGAAAAAAAACAACAACCCATCCTTCCACCCCTCTTTTAGATGGAGACGATATGTGCATGTACAATACATATGTACAAACGTTTGAGAGACAAATCTGTAATATCCTGATTATTCTTTTCCTGTTCCCATCTTCCTTTATTCATCTGTGGAAAAGGTTAGGGAGGCACTATCTCCCTCTCAATGAAGATGCAAAAAAACCCCAACAAATTGTCTTCTTCTGTTACTCTGCAGAGCATCCTTTGGGTAAAGATCGAAAGATAGATGTAAGAGGGAAATTAACTTCAAAACTAAAAGACCAACTGACCCAATTCCATCCTCTTATGATTCAAGATTTTCATTCATCTATTAATGTTGCTTGACTTGGAAATCATTTCTCACACCCTGTAGAAACATAATGGGGAATATGAATAGTTTGGAATGACTAAAAAAAAACAAAACACCTTCATTAGAGAGCATCTTATTCAAACATGAACTTTCAGTCCCTTTCACCCTCTTTGTAATTTTTGCAAAGGACTTCTTGCAAAGAGAAGCTGAGTTTTGGATTAACAGTACAGTATCTGAGTTATGGACTAACCTGGGAGAAGGAGTGTCCATTAAGCCAGAATCCCTGTTAAATCTGAATAGGATTTTATATGTGTATCAAATACTCAATTAAAGCATACGAAATGCAGATACATACAAATCTATTCACCATTTTACAAAGGTATAATGGTGAATAGGATTGCATGCATCTACATTTTATATATTTTACACAAGTATTTTATTCACATATAAATAGGATAAAACTCGGACCACATGTTTTCTGAATAGTTTTTATCCCAGAGCTATAATTGCACTCAACAATGAACTAAAGGGCCATCATTAGTGAGCTGTTGCACAGCATTACTTGGTCTGTTGTGTGGATGTTTGGGTGGTTTAGGGATGGGGAATTTGTGGTGGGTGGGGGCATGTTTGGGGATTGTTATGTGTGTTGGACCTGGTCTTTGGGTGTTAAGGGAATTTCGTTGTATGGGTATACTGTGTATACACGTACAATGACAATAAAGTTGTTGTTGCTGTTGTTATTATTATTATTATACATAGAAGCATGAGACATTCAGACAGATTTTTGTCCATTGCTCCAGAGACCATTAAATAATGTTCCATTAAATCAAAAGTAAATAGCAATGAACTTCTAAAATTATGTCATGTAACATGTTCCAGTTTTTCTTCTTGGAAATCTGGTGATCTTGCGTTATCATAATGTTACCAAAGCATAATGTTACATCCCTACTTCACTGGCTTGGGAGTTAAGTGAAGCTATTATTCTGATAGATTCTATTTATCTTTTCCTACAACCATTGAACACCAAGAACTGGGTGGTTCCAAAAGCTAATGCATAGTACATAATCAACTAAAATGCAAAGATCCATGAGGTCAATTTCCAGTAGACGACTTGAACCTATAGAATAGCATTGGACTATCTATGTCTGACGAATCCCAAATAAAGTGAAGTCAATCATGCAGCATCTGCCTTCTGTGGGTTTATGTAAGTACACTTAATAAGTCATTGGGACATGCTAGGGGCAAGAATGAGTCTGAAATGATATTTTACCTGCAAGCATCTGGATTTACTAAACAACAATTCCAGTGCTTTTGAACCCACGTAAGAAGTTTGTTAGTAAAATAGGTTTGAGACAGATTCATAGATATACCGTATCATAATAACTTGCTTGTACATCTCTGACATTTCTCCTTCTTTTCCTGTGCCTTAAAATCTCAAACTTAATTTGATAGCTGATGGGAGCCCTTGGAAGAATTCATTCTTATGATGACTTATTAGTTCTTACTGTCACTAATTATTACATTGCTTATTTCTTCTTCTTGCTGCCAAATATGGCTGGTTTCTCAGAAATGCCACCAATTTGCCTCAGGTCATGGGATGTTTCGCTAATGACTATGCCCAGCAGCTATTTCTGAAACTGACTGTGACATGCTTTAGAAATTCCAGATGTGCTCATAGGGCTAAAAATGTTGCCTCTTCCCAGCCTTATCTTTTGGACACTGCCTGCCCAGCAGTTCAGTGTTCAAAATGTTTGGAACTGGGTTCACCAAACAGATTCTGCTTACTCTATTTTCTGTTGATTCCATATACATTTATTCAATGGCCCTGGAAGATATAAATTCCATGGATTAATTTTTAAAGTTGTGTTTTAATCTCCTTTGAAAAATGTATGAATGCATTATTTAGTAGGCTGCAACAAGCAGCTGAGCCAGGTGCAAGCATCATAGATTACAACAGAACTACTCTTCTGTGTACACTTTCAAGAACTTTTCCAAATAAGTATTTCTTTACAACTTGGAGCCAACATTAGAGTAAGCAGCATTTCAATGTAATTAAATTCAAGAGATGACTGTTGCATTGCTTGCTTTTTGCAGGTTTGCCTTTGCAGGTTTATAACAGGGGGATCTATTCTTGCCTAAAGAGAGATTTATGTCTGTTGAGATTTAATAGGAGAATGCTGCTTTTTGGACCAAGAGTTACATTTCGCTGGCGTGCTGGAGACTAGGTTCCAAAATATATCCAAGAACAGGAACAAAACATGAATGGAACCAATACAAAAAAAACCTAAATTTGATTTAATGAAAAGCAGAGCTGGTAGTGGACCTAACAAACCTTGGCTAATCTCAAAAAAGCAAAGCAGGGTTGATCCTGTTAATACAATACTTGGATAGAAACCATTAGGATATCCTAGGGTATCCTAGGCTAGACAAGGAATACAATAATAAAATCATAGAATGATAGGGCTGGAAAAGAGTTTAGTAAGGTAAAGGTTCCCCTCGTACATATGAGCTAGTCATTCCTGACTCTGGGACGGTGCTCATCTCCGTTTCAAAGCCGAAGAGCCACGCTGTCCGAAGACATCTCTTTGGTCATGTGGCCGGCATGACTAAACGCCAGAGGCACAAAGATCACTGTTACCTTTCCAATAAAGGTGGTCCCTATTTTTCTACTTGCATTTTTTACATGCTTTCAAATTGCTAGGTTGGCAGAAGCTGGGACAAGTAACAGGAGCTCACCCCGTTATGTGGCATTAGGGATTCAAATCGCTGAACTGCTGACCTTTCCATTGACAAGCTCAGCATCTTAGCCACTGAGTCACCATATCCCTGGAAGAGAGTTTAGAGATCTTTTAATTCAACTGCCTGGCCATAATAGGAATCCACACACCAGCCCAAAGAAATGGCTCTCCAGTCCTTCCTTAAAAACCTTTAGAAATGGAGTGCTCACAACTCTAGGAGGCAGGCTGAGCCACTTTTTAACAGCTCTCACCATCATGAAATTCTTGGGAGCTATGGAGAATCAACCCACGGATGACATCCGGGAAGGCAAAGGCATTCTACTTCCATGTTATTGCCAAGAAATTAGCACAAATATGAACATGTCACCAGGAACTGAACATAGTGCTATATATTTAATATTACTCTGAGTGTATGTAATAATTAATTTTTACTATGATAAATGTTGACCACTTTTGGAGGCCAGGGCGTTCAAAGTTTTTGGTGATTACATCAGGCATTGGAAATTGATAATTCCTCTTGTTTTGTTTATTTATTTTGTTTGTGCTTTTTAGTCAATCTTGATTCATGGAGATTCCCTGGACAAGTCTCAGTTTTGTAGTCAAGATTTCAGAAGTGGCTCGCCATTGCCTCCTTTCTATGGCTGAGAGAATGTGACTGCCCCAAGATCACAGAGCTGACATTATGCCTCAGATGGGACTGGAACTCAGAGTCTCCCAGTTTTTAGCTTGGCATCTTAACCATTATTGGCTCTCTTCTGATTATAATTTTATGTTTATGTGTATCTACAGGAATGAGCAGGAGAGTTCCTGTGAGTAGAAGAAAAGGCAGCATAGTCCAGAGTTGGAGGCTCTGGGAAGGAAGGAAGGAAAGAAACATTTCAAAGAGATTCTGCCTTAATTGGTTTGCTATAAGTTTACCTAAAACTTAATTTACAGATTTCAAGATTATGGTATTATTCTGACTCGCATTAAAGATCCCTTTCTGAAATCTGTGTGGTTCTTACTTCTTGCTAGATGGGGCTTGGAAATGTTAGAGGAAGACAGTTCATCAAATTACGATAACAGAAAATAAGAAGCAATTGTACCATTATCCGTTGTGCAGTAATGGAGGATTTATACCAAAGGGCAGCACAAATATTCTGCAGATCACTAGCTAGCTAAAGAACAAGAAGCAGAGGACAGGAATAAATGTGCAGCTTTCAAAACGCGAAGAAGGGAATACGTTGCCACTAACAGGATCCTGCTGTTATGTGAAATATCCAGCATCTTGAAAATCCTCTTTGGTGCTCTCATGACATTTTAAAATGCTACTTTAAATCCTCACTATAATTTACATTTGGGTATCGGTTGGCATTTGTGGAATTTAGAGATAAATGTGACTTTTCACAATGCAACTTTCTTTCTTTTTTAAAAAATTCTGAATAAGCTGCTGTCTATTAAAGCCTGTTTCACTCACAAGTAGGACAAGGTATAAACAAAACCAAACTCATCATAATGTAAGTGTCCTGACGATCCTTTCTAAATCCAGTTAATACAGTTGCAGATAAATGATGGTATTAAGAGGAGAGATTGGTGCAATTTCATTTCCCAAATTCTGGTTTTTGTTTTAGTTGTTGAGTTATAGAAAAAGGTTGAGTTAACTGCGAGTGATTCTATAAAGAGATCTCCCTATGACCTCTGAGAATGAAGAGGTTTGCATCAATTCAGCTCTCGCATCACCTTTAGTACTTTGGTTAAGTAAGTGGGATTCTACTAAGCAAAATGCCAACTAAATACCATTAAGAGAAGCGCACTACCAGGAAATGTATTAGTGTGATTGAAATACCCTTCCACAATTGTGTAGAAGGTTCTTATTTTCTGCCTAGTCATATTAGAAATCCATCTCAAGTGTTAGAATCAGAGGTGGGTTTCAGCAGATTCTGACCAATTCTGGAGAACCGGTAGCGGAAATTTTGAATAGTTCAGAGAACTGGTAAATACCATCTCTGACTGGCCCTACCCCCATCTATTCTCTGCTTCCCGAGTCCCAGCTGATCGGGAGGAAATGGGGATTTGCAATAACCTTCCCCTGGAGTGGGGAGGGAATGGAGATTTTACAGTAGCCTTCTCCTGCCATACCTACCAAACCATGCCACGCCCACCAAGCCACACCCACAGAACCGGTAGTAAAAAAATTTGAAACCCACCACTGGTTGGAATCATCATTGTACTTCACTGGAAATTGGTGGCCAATAAATTTGAATGAATGAATGAATGAATGTATAAATGAATGAATGAATGCCCTTCTTTTTCCAGAATGCTAAAATAGCATTTCTCAAACTTTTGGCAACTGTAGGTTGCCAAATAAGCATACAGGAAGTGCAGAGTCCATTGAGTTAAATATCTCCAATGTTTCATCCATTAGAGGATGAAATTTCACATGTTGAGTAAATAAGAAAATTGTATTGTATTTGTATATGCCACTCCTTCATCCGCACTTCCATTTTAAAAGATCTTTCAGAACTAAATTTTATATCCAAAAAAATTAATCCAGAATTATTTATTGAATTTTGTATGTGTCCTGTACCATAAGGTAGCATAAATTTACAATTCTACAAAGTTCTTCAGCAGAAATATCTGAGTCCTAAGGGTAGGACAATCTCTAGTCCACATGTTCAGATACTCATCACTGTATTTCCTGTTCATATTTTTTCTTTCTCAGTTGCTTGGACAAGAATAGAATTTGCTTATTCATATCTGCTAGGTGAAATTTTCAATAGATTGATATATTCTTTTTTCCTACACTAAGATTCCTTGCCTTTCTACTCACTACCATCTCAAGACCCATTACAGCATATACAAAATCGGGATTTATTGTCCCAGTATTTACCAGTTTGTTTAATTTCATCCATGTACTTTATAATGGGGGTGGTAGTGGTGGTGGAAATATTTATGTATAATTTTTTGCTATTTATTTTGACTAAATAAATATTTTTCTTAACATTCAGTATCATAAGTACTTTGATCTTGAGTTAGAGGCTCACTTCTAACTCCAGGTCACTTATAGACAAATCTAAGGGCACAATTTACAGATCCTTAGAAGAATCACTAATTTATTTCTTCATTGTGGGATTTTTCTCAGTTGGTTCAATAGTCTTTCAATTTTCTCAAAGCATAAATTAAGGTAAGTGTAATTTTGGAGATGACTTTCTAAAAATCTATTTTACACTGGCTGCCTTCCAGTCCTCTGGCACAGATGCAGAATTTAGGAATATATGTTGTACATTTTTGGTTGGAAATTAGCCACTGAACATGTGAATAACTTAAGAACTTTTGGATAGATGTTCTTTCACTTCTGATTTCTCTGCAAACAAAATCTAGACCTTCACCTCTTTTTACCACTATTTGATTAATTCCTTTCAATTCTGAATTAACCATATGTCTTCTGTAGTGAGGACAGATGCAAATAATTAATTATGCTTCATTGCAGTTTTCTAATCTTGCACACTTTTAACTTCCATAGTCAATAGTTCAGCTATATCCCTATAATGAAATGATGCTTAACACATACTACTGAAGCAAATAAAGGATTAAGTACCCTGTTTTCCTCAAAATAAGACATCCCCTGATAATAAGCTTAATCGGGCTTTTGAGCGCATGGCAATAAGGCCAAGCGCTTATTTCAGGATTCAGAAGAATATAAGACAGGGTCTTATTTTTAGGGAAACACAGTAGATATTTACAAGGATAATAGAAAGGTAGGGGAACATGCAGAGATAGTGTAAACACCTAGAGTCATGGTGGCACAGTGGTTAGAATGCAGTATTGCAAGCCAACTCTGGCAACTGCCAGCAGTTCGATCCTGACTGGCTCAAGATTGTCTCATCCTTCCATCCTTCCAAGGTCAGTTAATTGAGGACCCAAATTGTTGGGGGAAATATGCCAAATCTGTAAACTGCTTAGAAAGGGCTATAAAGCACTGTGAAGCAGTATATAAGTCTAAGTGCTATTGCTATCTGATATCGCTATGAATTCAACTTCTGTTCACATTTTATTTACTCTTATATTTCTATCCTGATTTTATTTGTACAATTAAAAATGGCTAATATTACCCAGTTGGCATTGATGCTAGGGAGGACTAGAACTGATGATGTCCTAGTTTCTAGTACAGTAGTTTAACCACTACACAAAACTGGAAATGTTACTCTCCTATACCACATACTCAAGTGGAGGGATGGGAGAATTAAAACATCAAAAGCAAGAATACATGATTAAAGAAAAGCAAATGGATGGATGGATGGGTGGGTGGGTGGATGAGTGAGTGGATGGATGGATGGATGGATGGATGGATGGATGGATGGATAATAGCTAAATATATATCAAGAAAATAAATAAGTTTAAAAGAGAGGAGTTAACATCAATATAAGAATTTGGGGGGGGGGCTGTTACATTTATCATTAATATAGTGGCAATGAACATTTAAACATTATTTATTTATCTCAATATAATTTCAGAAGGAATTATGCACTCCTGACCAAATAAACCTCTCCAGCAGGGGTGAAATCTAAAATTTGTTACTACCGGTTCTGTGGGCGTGGCTTGGGGGGGATAATGTGACTGGGTGGGCATGGCCAACTTTTTTTTTTTTTACTTTTAAAAGCATTTTTTCTACAACCTCTTTCCCTGAAGAGGTTGCAGGAAAAAAAAAAAGCTTTTAGAAGCCTCAGTTGATCAGGCAACTCAGCTGGGATCGCCAGAGGCTTTTAAAGGCATTTTTTTTACAACTTCTTTGGCCGAAGAGTTTGCAGGGAAAAAAAATGCTTTTAAAAGCCTCTGACGATCCCAGCTGAGCTGCGCAGTCATCAGAGGCTTTTTTTTTTTTTACTTTTAAAAGCATTTTTTCGGCCAAATAGGTTGTAAGAAAAATGGTTTTAAAAGTAAAAAAAAAAACCAGCCTCTGATGATTGTGTGGCTCAGCTGGGCATGAGGGGGGGGGGCACAGGGATTTTTCTACTGGTTCTCCGAACCACCCGCCACCATCGCTACCAGATCAAGAACCTGGAGAGCATTTCACCTCTGCTCTTCAGGTTCTTGTTTCTGGTTTTGTGAACCAGGATTTTGGGTTGTTGTTGTTTTTTGCCTCTCTTGGGGCACTTGTACTTGAATCTTTGTGTTGCTTGCTCCTTATTCTGCCATCTTTCTAACAGTTCCTTGATGTTGCTTATTAGCTACAAGTTTTACAGCTTTGATTTGATGGTACTTTTGCTGACAAATGAACAAAAATAAAAAAAATTATTTAAAAAAATAAAAAAATGGTGTATTTAGTGACCCCCAATCTCAACTTTAGAAGTGATTTGACACTTCAGTTATGCTGTGCCTAGGAATGCCAAACTGATCTGATGATAGCAGAGAAACATTTTAATTTGATTTTGATATGACATGTTTACTTCCTACACTATATGTACATAAAATCAAACTAGTGTATAGCTTTCACAGATCTTAACTTAAATGGGAAAGGAACATCTGAAAAAAGGTATGTTTTCTCCTTTTTTTCTTCACACACACACACACACAAAGGTTTGGCTTCACATTGGTATAATTGGAGAACGCTGAAATTTTATATTTACTCATTTTGGCAGCTTCTTTTAAAAATGAATCCCGCTTCATGATATAACCAGTGACAAATGGCACAGAAGTTTCACTTGCAATACTAAAGCAAAATTATCTCGCTTCCTAGGGTGTGATGGCAAAGAACTCTCTCTCTCTCTCTCTCTCTCTCTCTCTCTCTCTCTCTCTCTCTCTCTCTCTCTCTCTCCCTCCCTCCCTCCCTCCCTCCCTCCCTCTCTCTCCCCCCCCTCTCTCTCCCCCCCCTCTCTCACACACAGAATGTTTTTTTTTCACAAGAGCAATGAGGACTGATAGGGGCTCTACCAGCTGAGCTTTTGACCTAAATAGTTTCGGCAGCATAACACTTACTGAATTTTCCATTCGTGGTTGCACATTGGAAGCCAATTAAATTAGATGGCGATCTGTTTCAGAATATTTGTCTCGGAGCTGCTTAAACAGAAATGCAAACAATTGCTATTTGGAGAGTTCTCTGCACAGAGAAATATCCTGCTGGTTTGCAGAAACCCCCGCCAAAGGCCAATTTGTTATAATTTAGAGGATGCATCATTTCCTCACCAATTTCCCCTCTAAAGAAAAACAACAACCACAACCTATTATTCCCCAATTTCTCTGCTGTCAGCTTCTCTGAATTTGGCATATACTAAGTAGTATATTTTGCAGTATTTGCTTTCCTATCACAAACAGTATATTTCTATTATTAGTAATATTATATTATACAACAGTATGTTATGCAACAGTAATAAATGTTTGTCACTACTTAGCATCTTGTGCAAATTGCTCATGCATAATTATCATCTCCCTAAATTATCCTTGCTCCAACTGAATAACAGAGGTTAACATTGCACTCTTATATTTTCATGGCACTTTCTCCATCTTCTCCTTGCATCCTTCCAGTTCAGGCTACAATTCACTAAGCCAAGAACTTGCCAAGGTATCTACAGACCTATGAGAATGGTTGTTCACACAGCTTCCTCCCTGTGCTTCATATACTAATGTGATTAATACAGAAATGCAAAAGTGGGCTTAGCATCACTGTGCTACATCTATATGAGCCACATTTTGCAAGTGAAATTAAGTGCAAAATGGATCAGTACTGCATGTTAGGTTGAATGTGCAATATGAATGAAAAACTGATGCATATCCATTGTTTCATTATGCATATTTAATATTTAACCAGGATAATGCATATTGACTTGACTTTAAAGCAAATCCTAGCTATTTCTTCTCCTAGCCCAAGGGTGTCAAACTCAAGACCCGTGGTCAGATCCAGCCTGCTGGGCAATCCTGGTCTACCCAATGCAGAGAGGAAAGATCAGGCTAACATGGCTTTGGCCCAGTTTACCCAATGCGAAAAGAAACATGCCAGCAGTTTGGGGAGTGGTATCAAGCTGGCCACGCCACCCAGTTGGCCATGCCCACCCAGTTGGCCACGCCCACCCAGTTGGCCATGCCCTCATGGCTCTCCCCAGGTCAACCACAGCCCTAATGAGACCCACAGTGAAATTGAGTTTGACACCCCTGTCCTAACCCTTCCTTTATTTGGCGGAGTGGTGAGACAAGGAGTAAATATTGCCAATCAGATACTGAGTTTTGCCCCTTGCCTTTGGGGCTGAAGATAGACATCTGGAGAACAGATCAAGATTTGGGGAGAGAGGGACAAGTGGGACTTTGAAGAGAAGGAAACATATTCCTAAGGGTTTGAGACCTGCATTGGTCTTTTTTGAAGGGTGGGTTCAGCCTGTGATCTGTGCTTTGCAGATATCCCTTAGATAGAAGATTTTCCACTGTTGCCTTGAAAAACAAGGGATTGAAAGTATCCCAAAGTAAAAACGGCCCTACTGTTTGAGTCTTTTATCCATCTGTCAAAAAAGAGAGAGAGGGTTATGTTTTTAATATACAGCGAAGAATTATTTGCTGTTTAGATATACATCCACATCCAATGATTATGGATGGAAACATGCAGCATTTGAAATCAAATGGAAGCAGATCTTTAACTCTATATCTTTAGTCTAGATCAGTAATGGCTAACCGTTTTGCCATCACATGCCAAAAGCGAGGGGAGTGCAGGGGGTTGCGCACCCGTGTGCCCACACCCATAATTCAATGTGTCTCGTCCCCTGTGCATGTTTGTGCAAACCCCGCCCCCTGCACCGCCCCTGCTATTGGCACACGATGGCATGGTGGGACTGGAAGGCCCGTTTTTTTGCCCTCCCCAGGCTCCAGAGCCTTTCTAGAAGCCTGGGGAGGGTGAAAACGGCCTTCCCCAGCCACCCCCAGAGACCATCCTGAGGCTGGAAACAGCCCATTTCCCAACATCCAATGGGCCTGGAAGGCTGGAAAATCAGGTGGCCAGCACACGCATGCGTTCTGGAGCTGAACTAGGGCAACGGCTCACATGAGGGAAGATATAGCTTCGCATATCGCCTGTGGCATGTGTGCCATAGGTTCACCATCACAGCTCTAGATGGACTGAGCGTAGTGTTTTGTACCAAGATAAATGAAATGCTTTGCCAAATGACAAGTGTCTGAATAAATGCTCCAAAATTCCAGGGGTTATTTGTTATATTTTGGTGTTGCTCTTTAAAGTTTAATTTCTGCTTCAAGGGAATGACCTTCATACTAAAGGGGAGGAAATGGAGTTTGAAACGGTCCTCTAAGTCAGGGGGAAAGGGAGAGGGCTTATGATGTGCCTTTTGGAGATCAGTTCTGCTTTCTGGCAAGCACACATTAAAGTCTTCTGTCATCAGTGGTGGATCAAGTTTTAAGGCTGTCCATAATGGTCATGCTTTTGAAAGGTTGTTGCTAGAGAAGATGAGGTTTAGAATAGCAGAAGCCACCTTCATTACCGTTTATCTGGACATAGCTGGCAGGATGTAATAAACTGAATGAGACAGAAATGACAAGTCTCTGGGCTAGAGATTTCCAGACAAAAAAATGGCATTTTAGACAAAATTGATATACACAACTCTATTTTCAGATGGGGGTAGGGAAGCACTGCAGAGTAAAAATCAGGTTGAAGTGGTTGAATTTCATTTCTCATTTCCAGGGCAGTTCCCCAGTAATGGAAAGTAATGGTTATTTGTAAGCCACTGAGAGAATTAGCAGTGATAAAGATTTAAAATCTAGTTATGTGTCTGTTGTGCTTTTGAAATGCTTAAAGAAACACACCTGTTTCTGCTTCAGAGCTCCATAAATGCGGGTTGCTATCTACATGGATGCTTACAAATTTATTTTAATGCATTGTGATGACTCTATTTCTGTATGTCTGTGTTAAAGAAAACTTCAGAAGTCAATTTGAAGTAAATGAAAAACAAATATGAGACAGTACATTAAAATTACTTTGGGAATGGGTTGAACGTATAATAGTATATAAGTTTGCTGAAACTAAGCACATTTCAGTAATGGGATGAAACGGTACCTGAGAATCATACATAATGTCACTACTTTGAGTCTGATTATGTCAAATAAACCAGTGGTGAAATCCATTTTTTTTTTACTACCGGTTCAGTGGGTGTGGCTTGGTAGGTTTGGTGTGGCTTGGTGGACATGGCTTGGTAGGCAGGGGAAGGGCACTGCAAAATCTCCATTCCCACCCCACTCCAGGGGAAGGATACTGCAAAATCCCCATTCCCGCTCCACTCCTGGGAAGGATATTGCAAAATCTCAATTCCCATCCCACTCTGGGGCCAGCCAGAGATGATATTTGCTGGTTCTCTGAACTACTCAAAATTTTCACTACTGGTTCTCTGAACTCATCAAAATTTCTGCTACTGGTTTTCTGGAACCTGTCAGAACCTTCTGGATTTCACTCCTGCAAATATTCAATTAGAGGATGACAATATCAAATACTAACACCCAAATTCACCTGTTTCTGCTCTCTGTCATTCATTAAAGCAGCTATGTCTATTTCCAAAATTATATGGCTGAGGCCAGAGGTGACCTTCACATAATTTAACAACCAGTTCGCCTAGTGCAGAACCGAAAATTTGAGCTTGTGTGCGGCTTCAAGCACACGGTGATTTCATGCGAGTGGCTTCCAGCACACCTTCTCGAGCAGCCGGGGTGAGTAGAGCAGGTGAGTCGCAGCAATCAGCTGGGCTGCATGGGCAGGGCAAGCAAGCTGCCGGGGTGGGTGGGTGGGGCCCAGTTGGTGGTTGGGAACTACCGGTTCACCAGAATTGGTCCGAATCGGCAACAGCCCACCTCTAGCTGTAGCACAAACCAGGAAAGACACAAATGCTTTAATGAGTCACAAACAGATGTTGGGTTTGCATTCATAAGCATTCAGAAGTTAAGCGAATTAATTTCCTATTTTTGTTTTTCTTTGTACTTTATACATTGATAAAACAATAAAAGAGTATATATATCTCATTCTGAAGTACCGCTTCTAAATCACATTTTAAACACTGCACAGCCCTTTTATATTCTTATAAAATTCCATCTGACAGTGTGTTATGATATGTACTGAATATAATTGAGGAATCAAATGGAAAAAGGGGCACACTTTGTAAACATCTCTGTTACAATACTAATAAATTTATCAGGAGAAATTAGAATGACCAATCTGTTGGAGCGGAAAATTGTTTTTAATCACTTAATCATTGTACTAAGCCACAATGCAGATTCAATTTGATTCACACAAGTTTCCAACCAGTGAACAACCTTTGGGATACATCATAAGACCTAAAAAGTGTTTCTCAGTAATTTAAATAGTAGTAAGGACTATATCAATAACATGTTTTTAAAGAGTTCTCTCAGTCACTAAACATCAATTGTTCTCAGCCTTTAGTATTACATCATTTAATTGCTGCTGCCTCAGATCTATAAAAGGCTTGAGTAGACAACATTGATCTCTCTACATTCTGGAGGGTATGCTTCAAATGTGCATTCTTGTAGTTTGGAAAACTATTTCCAAATCTGTAGATGGAAGCTACAGAGCAGGAGCCAAAGTAGTACCAATTACTAAATAGCAATAGCACTTAGACTCATATACCGCTTCACAGTGCTTTACAGCCCTGTCTAAGCGATTTACAGAGTCAGCCTATTGCCCCTCAACAATCTGGGTCTTTATTTTACCCACCTCAGAAGGATGGAAGGTTGAGTCATCTTGAGCCTGATGAGATTCGAACTGCCAAATTGCAGGCAGCCGGCAGTCAGCAGAAGTAGCCTGTGGTAATCATTCTAACCATTGCGCCACCATGGCACCAGTCATGCCAGCCACAAGACCGTAGAAGATCTTCAGATAATGCTGGGTCTTTGGCTATGTACCTCCCCCTAGAATCAGGCATGATTAGCAGGGGAAATCTTTTCCCTTCCCTTTTTAGTAATTCTCAGGTATGATTCAACCTGGGTTTTGCCTTGAAAGGGCAAAAGGTATTACTGGTACCCCTTTTGTTCTGTAATCTAAATCAAACCATGATTTGGTGTTGCCTTTCTTCCTGAACATGTGCCAATTTACCTTGCTTAACATTGTTTGTGAGGGGAGGTGGGATCTGATTCATTCTGATGCATTCCTCCCCCTTCTCCAGCTAAAAGGTGAGAGGTGCTGTACATTATCTCCAAGTTTAATTAAGGCACATAAGCAGAAAATAGTAAAGTCTCCTTATGTTATCTAAGTCAGAGTTATTTATTACAACACAAGATAGATAAACCAGCTGTAGGACTGAACAACAGCAGTATTTCTGTTCTGTTTCAGGTTTTATGGTATTTATATTTGGGTAGAAAGAGAGAGAATAAACACGAAAGAAATCTTCTAAAAAGAGGAGACTCTAGTGCTGCAGAAGCATAAGAGTAAATACAAACTGACACCGCTGAAGGTTAAGCACTGTTAAGATGAATCCCGTATTTTTAAAGGTGACATGGAATGTTCAACTAGCTCGTATTTCTGCATTTCTCCAATCATCCTCTCTCAAAGAAACAATCACATGATGCCTTTTATGATTTCTAACCATTAACGGTATTTAATGCACAAAGTGAAAATCACGATAAGGGGAACCAGGTCAAGGATTGTAGTCACATATGTTGTGGTCTTTCAAGGAAAAGCATATCTAGTTAGACATACATAGTATGTATACGGTATGGGCTGAGAACCTGCCACCCTAACTTTAAATCAGTGTCTCTCAACTTTAAGATATGCAAACTCCAACTCCCAGAATTCCCCAGGCAGCATGATGTGGCAGGTGAAGTGCACACACTGTTCGTAATGTTAAGAAACACAGCCTTAAATTAATGCGACCTGCATGAGTGACTCTATGTGCTCTCACATACATGTGTGGATGGGCACGCAGACAGTTATAGAAATAGAATATAATAACAGAGTTGGAAGGGACCTTGGAGGTCTTCTACCCTACATCACTTCAGACAAATGGTTATCCAACATTTTCTGAAAAACTTCCAGTGTTGGAGTATTCACAACTTCTGGAGACAAGTTGTTCCACTGATCAATTGTTCTAACTGTCAGGAAATTTCTCCTTAGTTCTAGGTTGCTTCTCTCCTTGATTAGTTTCCACCCATTGCTTCTTGTCCTGCCCTCAGTTGCTTTGGAGAATAGCTTGACTCCCTCTTCTTTCCCCTGAGATATTGGAATACTGCTAACACCTTGGCCTTTCAGACTCATAGAAAAAATTCCCAGGCCTGCTTACATGAATTGATTTTGGCCCTTTGTGAGGCATTAAAGACCTGGATGTTCTCCCAGGCAAGGCACCAGAAGATTACAGTACATCAGCCCTATTAGTGAGTTTATTATTTGGTCCCTATGGATTAAGATTGAATGTTTAAATTGAGGTTCTGTTATGGATGATTATTATTATCTTTAAATTAGGTTTTTCTTTTCTTATTTTATGTTTTGTGGATTTTAATCCTTTGTGTGCTGCCCAGAATCAATACCATGAGGTGGGTGACTATATAAATTGCTTATATAAATAAAAATAAATCTTTGTTGCCTGTCTTGGAAAAATTATGACTTCGTTCTGTAAGTGTCCTGAAACTATCTTGCAGGACCAATTTGCTTGCACAAAGCCTTGCAGTTTATACCAAACAACTGCAATGATTGTTGTCTTTTGGTCTCCTTTATTATTTTGCCGGGTAAATTGTTCTGCTACCACAGCTTTAACTCAAGTTTGTTAGAGAATCATCAAACCTAAATTACTCTGTATCTTATTTTTGAGTTATATTCTTTTGTTAGGAGGGTTAAAAATTATGAACATAATTTAAATTGCATCTCTGTCTCTAATCACAGATTGGTTTCCTTTGAGAATTAACATAATCCCAAAGAAAGGCACATAGCTTAGCTTACAAGTTATTTGAGAGAGAGCCATATTTAATCATGTAAAATTAATGTAACTTATCTAAGAACATAGATTAAACCATCAGGCAGATGTATAAAGAAGCAACCATGTACTGTAGCTAGCGAGTAGATCAAGAAATGGGGGCTTTAATTTCCAAAGACCAATTATCAAATGAATTCATCTTTTAAAAAAAAAACTTCACTGCTTGTAATTTAAATGATATTTGCAACCATTCAAAAAGCAACACAAAACTATCTTACAATCAGAAAATGGGGAGTTTAAACCATGGCCCTCCTGTGCGCAGGCTTCTCAACATAAACTTGGGACTATATCCCATAAGACTTTATCTTTGGTTGTAATTATTGCTTCATTATTTCTCATTTATGGTCTTGAAACAAGCCTTGCCACTGTTATTAGTTTTCAAATAAAAGAGACATATAGTTGGATTTCATACCATTCAAAGAGTATCACACTTTTTTTTGGCAACGTTATGGAATAGAAGTATATGTGATTATGTGTGTATATAAATATATGTACTGTATACATGAGTATATACATATACATTTAATCACATACATATAATACACATATTCACACAAACACACAAGTCAAGATGTTGAGATTTTGGAAAGAGTGCAGAGAAGAGCAGCAAAGATGATTAGGGAGCTGGAGGCTAAAACGTATATGATGAACAGTTGCAGGAACTGGCTATGTCCAGTCTAATGAAGGGAAGAACTAGGGGTGACAATCTTCCAATATTTTAGAGGATGTCAAAGAGAAGAGGGATCAACTTATTCTCCAAAGCATATAAAGGCAGGACAGGAATAACAGATAGAAACTTATCAAGAAGAAATCCAATCTAAAATTTCCTGACAGTGAGAACAATTAATCAGTGGAATGGCTTGCCTATGAAAGTTGTGGGTGCTCCATCACTGGAGGTTTTTAAGAAGAGATTGGACAGCCATTTCTCCGTAATAGTTTAGGATCTTCTGCTTCAACAAGACTTCCAAGGTGCCTTCCAACCAGGGGTGAAATCCAGCAGGTTCTAACAAGTTCTGGAGAACCAGTTGCAGAAATTTTGAGTAGTTCGGAGAACCAGCAAGTACCACCTCAGAGTGAGGTGGGAATGGAGATTTTACAATATCCTTCTCCCAAGAGTGGGGAGGGAATGGGGATTTTGCAGTATCCTTCCGCTGCCGCACTCACCAAGCCACGCCTTCAGAACTGGTGCTAAAAAAAATTTGGATTTCACCACTGCTTCCAACGCTGTTATTTTGTATTCTAATTGGGTTCACAGATTGTATAAAGTCATAACAACTGGATTTATATAGTGCACTGCACCATGATCCTAAACATAGTTTATTTCATAAGCCAACATCACTTGTAAGCCATATAAAACATCATTTTTATGCTACAGTTCAAACAATGTGCTAAACAAAATCAAACAAAACACTACAGATTAGCTGGGATCCCTGAATTCTCTGTTATAAATTGTAAAGCATGATTTATGGCTTAGCATGTCAGGTTAATCTAATTTACACCATGGTTTAGTGTGTAACATGAATACAGCTAAAGACATTATGATAGGTGAAAAAAAAAACTGGATGAAAGATTTACTAGGTGGAAAGGAGGACACAACACACAGTTGCATTTAATGGCTGTACAGATGAATTTTGACATCATAGCACACAAAAGGGAGAAAAGGAGGAAAGAGGCCCCAGTTCCTGGTCAGGCAACAGCTGCCAAACATCCTGAGCCCCTTAACCAATTATGGCCTGAAGCATAATTAAGTACCCTCGCATCCTGGACATAAATTGTTTCAACTCCTACCCTCAAAGCGTCACTATAGAGCACTGCACACCAGAACAACCAGACACAAGGACAGTTTTTCCCCAAACGCCATCACTCTGCTAAACAAATAATTCCCTCAACACTGTCAAACTAGTTACTAAGTCTACACTTTAATTAATTAATCTTCTCATCTTTCCTATCACCCACCTCCTCCCACTTATGACTGAATGACTGTAACCTTGTTGCAATATAAATCCTTACAATTTATATTGACTGCTTCTTAATATGAATTGATTGCTTATTTGTTCCCTATGACTATCATTAAGTATTGTATCTTATGATTCTTGACAAATGTATCTTTTCTTTTATGTACTCTGAGAGCGTATGCACCAAGACAAATTCATTGTGTCCAATCACACTTGGCCAATAAAGAATTCTATTCTATTCTATTCTATTCTATTCTATTCTATTCTATTCTATTCTATTCTATTCTATTCTATTCTATTCTATTCTATTCTATTCTATTCTATTCTATTCTATTAGATCCCATTGACAAGTGTCAATATTGCAAAGGAATTGAATGGTGCTAGGAAGATTAAGGTTACTGCATCTGGACTGCTAAACTCCAGACTGCAAAAATCTAGATCACTTCATGTCCGAATAGTTGCTACCTAAGGGTCTACTAGGGATGCGGTGGCTCAATGGCTAAGATGCTGAGCTTGTCGATCAAAAGATTGGCAGTTCAGCAGTTCGAATCCCTAGTGCCACATAATGGAGTGAGCTCCCATTAGTTGTCCCAGCTTCTGCCAACCTAGCAGTTCAAAAGCACATAAAATGCAAGTAGAAAAATAGGGACCACCTTTGGTGGGAAGGTAACAGCATTCTGTGCACCTTTGGTGTTTATTCATGGTGGCTGCATCACCACAGAGACGTCTTCGGACAGCGCTGGCTCTTCGGCTTTGAAACGGAGATGAGCACTGCCCCCTAGAGTTGGGAATAACTAGCACATATGTGCGAAGGGAACCTTTACCTTTACCATTAGGGGTCAGTTCAATTTTTGTAGCTCGAATATAGTAGCCCAATTAAACATCAAAACTAGAAGATTCTTCATTTCTGGAGTTAGGCTAGAGGAATTTCCAGTTGTCGAGAAATGAAACGATGCAATAATTTTAAGGCTTTTCAACTCTCCTTCAGTAGTCAAAGCTTTCCTGTGGCTGACAAGAAAAAACAATGGATGATTCTCCTTCTCCTGCCCGGTATCGAATGAAGATCCATTCTTGAGGGTGACAAATGCTGGAGATAAGAGTTGAGGGATCCAATAATAATAAGTCAAGAGATTTTTGGGAGAGGGGCTGGAAATTAGCAGCTTTCACTGAATATACTGTATGTATAAAATAATGTGCATATGGGGGAAACCATATGTCCTTCCTCTGTATGGATTATTAAATGAGTTGACTAAATATGCTTAAAAATTTTTCCTATATTGGACCTCCTGTATAAACTGATTTATTTGGGAAAAGATTTGGGACTCTCTGGAGTTACCTGCAAGTTGCCCTTTTGGTCATCAGCTTTGGCAGTATGAATTCCAAAGATCTGTTGCATTTTGAGTTCATGTTCTCTAGAACAGGGGTCTCCAACCTCTAGTTCGTGGATCGACACCAGTCCCTGGGTTGCAGGAACTGGGTTGCACAAACAAGCGAAGCCCATTCCACGGGATGCAGGCAGTACAGAAAACCATGCCCCCTCAGGTCCGTGGAAAAACCTCTCTCCCTGGTTCCTGGTGCCCAACAGGTTGGGGGCCACTGCTCTAGAATCTATTACACTGATGGTGTAGAGACTACATTCCCCCCCCCCAACATAAATCTCTTAGAATTTCTATAACTGCTGTATGATGTTTCATAGATGATGTGAAGATGATGTTTCATAAATGATCATTTATGATGTGAATAAGGTGCCCTGGTTGAAATACTTCAGTCTTGTTTTATATCATTTGTTCTACACAAAATTACTTTTCACCATTCATTCTTATCAAGCCACCCATAGTTTGGCCCTACAAAAATGAAGCAAGGCACCCTCTGTTAGTCACCAGTGACAGTGTAGTGATAACATACCATATTATCTCAAGGTTGCTGTTTTACAGCATCCATCATTTTCTCCACAACTATCAAAAGAAAGGACTTAGATTTGCTTATTTGCAAAGAATACCAGTTCCTATTACAGTATATCCATATATTTTTAATGTCGTGACAAAGAAACAAGACAGAAAGACAGAACCTTACAACGCATTGGCATGGAGTATCTCGTTCCATAATCTGGGGAAAAAATCACAACAACAGCAGCAGCAACAACAACAACAACCCTATTATGTCCAGTTATCCGAAGATGGCTGAATATAAATCTATTCTTTCTTTAAAAGATTTGGCAAGCAGACTTCTTAAAATGGTCCAGTGGAGAGCCTATTCAGCACTTGGAATCTCAGAACTGCATCGGAAATGTTGCTGTGTAGCCTTAATGTGAATTCTGAGGCTGAGCAAACTGTCTTAAGGTGATGAATGCAGAATTTGTGCTTTCTAACCATAAAGAAGCAACCATATCTCTGTAATCAGACTTCTTGGCTGATCATCATTTTTCAACATTATTTTTATCATAAAGAACCCCGCTAGTAGCTTAACAGTAGCTCCTGGAACTCAAGGCTTTCATATTCTGGCTTTCCTCTCTGAAAAGAACTCTGTAAATCACTTCCCAAGAAGTCTTGGTGCAGAGGATATTGGTTAGGAAGATGGGTGAGCAGAAGTCAGGGGAGATTTTAAAAACTATTTAAAAGAGAATTTTACATTTCCACATTCCAAACTGTAGGTGATTCCTCAGGTAAATTGCGAGTAAAATGCAGAAAATGGAAAGTGAGCTTTTCTTTGGAAAGGGAAA
Organism: Masticophis lateralis; assembly: GCA_030761175.1. NCBI lineage: Eukaryota > Metazoa > Chordata > Lepidosauria > Squamata > Colubridae > Masticophis > Masticophis lateralis. Next base: position 151,083,376 of record JAUDYJ010000001.1, on the reverse strand, counting down.
GCAAATTGAACTCTGGAAGTAACTGTTTGAGATTACTCACAGTACAGCAGAATCAAACCTCAATACAATCAGAATGTTTCATATTTTGGCAGAAACAAAATCCCAGCTAGTTTTAGATGCTTGGCCTAGGGAACCACCTCTTGCATTGCAAAAATATTAACACTACTACATAGCAGCATAGAAGTCCTGAAGATGATGATGACTGCTCCAAGGTGATGGTCAGTTGGATTTTTGCAACCCAAATCAGATCACCTTAGTCTTCCTCTTCCATCAATTAAGTATGTTAATTGATGGAAAAGAAAGTAAAGAGAGATTTTTTTCACCTCTCACATAAGACATAAGCATTTATCATAGCCTGGTACTCTTATACAAAATGAAATTTATTTCCTTGCTTGGCTGCCATAATTTATTTAGCAAATATAATTTGGAATTAGTAGTGCAGTGGCTCACATGGTTAGGATGCTGGTTTGATGATTGGTTGGCTCAAGTTTGAGACCTGGCTGCTGTCATGTGGCAGGATGAGCTCTTGCCATTCGCTCTGCCAACTTAGCAGTTTGAAAGCAGGCCACTGTGAGTAAATAGATGGGTACCACTTTGGTGAGCAACTTAACAGGGACACAAAAGGAACTCCTAACTGGTTTTCTCCTGGGCAACAGTGATGTCATTACTTGATCCTTTCACCACGGAAGAGCTTTAGTGCTTCTGACACAGATGCAGTAGTACTTGGAAGTGGAAATTGCACCCAAATTACATATCTCAGGCTGAGGTGGATGCTGCTTTCTGATGATTCACTCAAATAGCAGATGAAGTGGCTATGAACGATGAATTTCTGGATGGCAAATCTCAGCTATGTCTTCAGAATCTGGATAGTAAACCCAGCATGCAAAGGGCCACTTGTCAAGTGCCATTTGTTGGCATCAGTCGCTCACAAACAAATGATCACGGGTTATTTCCACCAAAGAGTCTATAGTCTAGAGGAGGCAAAAGAAAGACCAACTCCAAGCTCCAACTTACCCAACCATCCCCATCCCATTCATTGGCATTCCCTCTGTCTATTTTTAAGTAACTGGTTGAATGATAGAGGTCACACTGAACAATGAGTGAACATGGCAAGACTTTGAACTGCATCATCAATTCTCTGGACTAGATACCTGTGACTGAACCCGTTTCTTTCCTCCTCCTCCTCCTCCTCCTCCTCCTCCTCCTCCTCCTCCTCCTCCTCCTCCTCCTCCTCCTCCTCCAAACAAGGTTTAACCTTGATTCTTAGAAAAGTCCATTGGTGACCTTCAAGAGAAGCTCGGCTGCGAGGAGTCAGCAGACCAAATAGCGCAGTATAGCAGTTGAAGGCCTTATGTTCCAAACAAGATTATTGTTGGCAGCCTGCATGAGTTAATGGTGAGAGGGAAATTGTCCATACTGATGATCTCCCCACACTGAGAGAATTCCTATTTGTGAGAGTAGAGGAGAGAAAATGTGGAGGAAGAGTTTGAATGTATCTGCATGAAATTATATGGCATGTTATTTCCACAAACTGCTGTTTTTGTTCTGCTATTTTGCAGGGCTTTTATAACACTGAACAAGATTAATCAAGGAACAAGGAAAAATTACAATTTTAAATTCCTTTGGTCCTGAGAAATTCAGACAGAATACATTTAAACTTTTCTTCAGTTACGAATCCAATTCAGGTCATTGAAACATTCACACTGTATAATGATGTTAGATTTATTTCCTTACCTTAATTATTAAATTCATTTCTTCAATTGAGGAACACAAAAATCCTTGGTATGCATTTATTTTGCTCTCTTGTGTCTCATCATTGGTTATACAGACCATTGTCAGCACAGCAGTTGTGAACCAAGCAGGATGGCGGCAACAATGGTAAACACTACAGTACATATTCTTCCCCATCAGGCATTGTCAGCAGGAATGAAACCTTGTAGAGATTCCTTGAAGACCAGTGAGGATAATCCATAAGGAAAGAAATATAGCTCATATTTTGTTCATGAAAAAAACATAAGCTATCTGCTTTTAGATGATAAATATTTTTACCTTGTAGATTGTAATTTTTTTTTAAAGCAGACCCTGCCATAGTGCCGGAATAAACTAGGAAGAAGAAGATTGTAATATTTTAGATTTATACTTACGTAGGTAATTAACACAACATCATGGTAGTATATGTTACATTTTTATTGCAGAGACTCTTTGTTATGCCAATATTTTGCCTCATCCATTTGATTTCACTTTTATGCTGTACATTTTCAAATCTTGCCGGTCTTTAACCAAATAAAAGCATTTCATTTCAAAAAAGCAGGGGAAATTTTCTCATTGTGTTTAACATTGTAGACATTTTATTTGGGTAAGGCACTTGGGATCAAGAGATGAAAAGAGATACAGTATACAATTATAATAAATACATGAATAAATAATAAGAGAAAGATGTATAACTCCTATTTGCATTTTGGATCAAAGAGAGCAGTGTGAAAATCCTGCTTTGCTGAACAGATGGAGAATAGCTGCCAAATCTGCATTTTTTTTCCACTATTGAAGACTTTTAACTGATTATGAAAATTGCTCAAGTACAAATTCCTTCCCTTGGCCGTTGTGGGCCAGAAGGAGTAGAATTGATGTGCCATATTCAATCTACAAAATGGTCAAATATGCATAGATGAAATATGCACTCATTTGAAAATTTACTCTGTTTTATTTATTTATTTAACAGGGAACTTGGTCGATCGAAAGGTCAGCAGTTCAGCGGTTCGAATCCCTAGTGCCATGTAACAGGGTGAGCTCCCGTTACTTGTCCCAGCTTCTGCCAACCTAGCAGTTCGAAAGCACGTAAAAAATGCAAGTAGAAAAATAGAGACCATCTTTGGTGGGAAGGTAACAGCATTCCATGCGCCTTTGGCATTTAGTCATGCCGGCCACATGACCACAGAGACGTCTTCGGACAGCGCTGGCTCTTCAGCTTTGAAATGGAGATGAGCACTGCCCCCTAGAGTCAGGAACGACTAGCACATATGTGCGAGGAGAACCTTTACCTTTACTTTTATTTATTTATTTGTCAAGCATATCTTATATATGCTTGACAAATAAATAAATAAAAGTAAAGGTAAAGGTTCTCCTTTACCTTTAATAGCCAGAACTTCAAGTAACTATAAGAAATTCTTTTAATTCCAGTCTCATATCTGGTTAAGCAGAAATCCTTTGGTATGAGACACATAGGTGCAACTTAATTTGCGAGGTTATACTTAATTTAACAGAACATAGAACAATAGAGTTGGAAGGGACCTTGGAGGTCTTCTAGTCCAACCCCTGCTCAAGCAGGAGACCCTATACCATTTCAGACAAATGGTTGCCCAGCCTCTCTTTGAAAGCCTCCAGTGATGGACCACCGAAATGTTTGAAGGCAAACTGTACCACTGGTTGATTGCTCTCAAATCACCCATTTGGTGAGATAGGGTGTTTCCTGTTGAAACAGGGTCCCAATGTTGGTTATGGATGCTTGTATAATGGCATTTGGAATTACTGACTTAAACCTGAATACAGGCCATCATGTTTCTGTATAGCTTACTTTTCTGAAAATAATCAAGGCTATAGGCCTATCATCCTCAAGTTAGAAAGAAATGTCATTTAACAGACAATTATGTCCTAACACTAAAATAAACTTCTCTTTCCTTTTCTTTTTGCCTGGTTTTTCTTATTATTATTTTTCCAGACTAGCATCCTATTGATTCATTTCTGTATCTTACTATAAAATTGGATCTCTATTCAAATATTTTACTGGTGTGACAGGCCAATGCATTTTGTTTGATTTCTGTAGGCTTCCCATGCCCCCCATTACCATAGCAACAGTGTCTCAATGTGTAATTCATCTTCAACATATACCCCGATGAAGGAGAAATGCGCTTTGGTTTTAATTATCTCCTTTCGGAATACAAAGAGAAACTAAAAGTGCCTATCTCTAGGTAATAAGAAAAGATAAGAATGAATGAAGGCTAATGACCCACAGTCAGGCAGAGAAGTTAGCATAAGACAAAGTTTAAAAAAATGTCCTTGACTGTTTTAAAAAGATAGGAAGGCATCTAATGTCACTGACCCATAAATGGTAATGAAATTTACCCTAATATCAACTCTTAGTCATCATCTGCTTTACGGGCAAGGCTACAGTCAAGCTCTATCTACAGGTACTCTTTGACTTACAATCATTCATTTAACAAAGTGAAAATGGGACTGAAAAAACAGACTTCTGACCAGTCCTCAGAGTTATGATCTTCGTGGCATCCCTCTGGTCATATGACCACAATTTAGGGACTTGGCAACGAGAATGTGTTTATGACAGTTGCAGTGTCCTGGGGCCACATAATTGCCATCTGTGACCTTCCCAGCCTGGCTTATGACAAGCAAAATCAATCAGGGGAAGCCAGATTCACTTAACAACTTCATCATTCACTTAACAACTGCCATGATTTGCTTAACAACCATGGCAAAAAAGGTCATAAACTTGGATGCAATTCATCCAACTCACTTAACAATTATGTTGCTTAGTTTCAATGGAAATTCTGGCCCCAACTGCGGTCATAAGTCAAGAATCTCATATATTTGTTACTGCTTCTTTTGATAAAATAGCAGAGATATATCTTGTCAGGAAGGTTTCTTATAATGTTCCCTTCTTAGAGAAAAAGAGCTGGCAAGAGTGTTAGGTTGTTTGTGGTTCCTTGTCCTGATCTTACGGAGGTTGAACCAAGAGCCAATATGAATTCAATAGATCTCATGGAGATGTACAAAGGCTGTTAAATGCCCACCAATGACTGGTTCTGAGGATCTTAAAGACCTGGTTTTTCTCCCAGGATTTGGTCTAGGGTGCTCTTCTTGAGTGTAGGCAGTGGTGGGATTCAGCCATTTCGGGCCAGTTTGGGTGAACCTGTTGTTAAATTGCTGGCTGGCCCCAATCCTCTCCACTCCCTTTCCAGGAGTCCCCACGTACCCCGTTTTGGCTCCCAGGTAAGTGCAGGAAGGCCTACTAGGTCCAAAATGGGGCACAGGGATGTGTGGCGTGGCCCATTTTTGCTCCCAGAAGGCTACAGGAAGGCCTACTAGGTCCAAAATGGGGCATGGGGGGCAGTGTGCCCCCCCATGGCCCATTTTTGCTCCCAGGGAGGTGCAGGAGGCTGGGTCACACACCCCGACCACCGCCACCATAGCCACCCCCACCCAGCCAATCATTAGAGCAGAGAACCAGTTTTTTAAATTATTTGAATCCCACCACTGGGTGTAGGGCAAGTTTGCTGTTGCTGTTGATCAAATTCATCATCCTATTACTGTTGTATGTTCTATTTATTATTATTTATATATATTGACCATTAGATGGTGACATCTAAGGTGAATAAAATAAATAAAATATATTTTAGAGTTAAAATGTTATTGGTGAGTACAAAAGATATTGTTCACAAGAGCAGCTGCTTACTATAGCAAAAACACACAAAAATTTCAAGGTGACTTTTCCTTTCATTTTACTTTCTGATACATTTAATGTGGCACAACCTTCTATAGAGAAGAACGGATTTTCTACAGATAGTAGAGCATACGTCCTACTGAATCAGAAAACAATGTGCCTACCCTCATTAATGTTATATTAGTACAATTATAGTCAGACGATCTCAGAAGGATTCCAAATTGTTTTGCGATCACTCCTGTTAAACACACCTCCCCTGAAAAACCAAACACCTAAATAAATACAAATGAAAACTAAAAGTATAGTTTTTATAAAGACACTAAAATGCAAAAGCAAACGTTTTTCACACCTCCTTTTGGACTCTGCCCACTCTCTCCCAAGCGGGATCTATCTCTATTTGGGATGCCCTGTTCTAGAAGATACCATGAGCAGAGGAATCTGTGGGTTGGGGGTAGGTTGCATACTCTCTGTGTGTGTGTGTGTGTGTGTGTGTGTAAAATTTATATTTGCTGATAAATAAATAAAGGGAGATTTTATTATCAGCAAATATAAATTTGGTATAAAATGGTTTGTCGTGAACGCAACTGCTTGAGGGCTCCTGGATTGGAGCTAAAAGATGAAAGGGAAGCAGTATGGTCCTTCCAATATTGGGGGTAGACCAGGTGCTTCGACAGAAAAACACTTTATTTATATATATAAATATAAACTACCTACAGACATAAAAAACCTAGAAACAAGTGAATGGCTGAAAGAAAAATACACATAAAAACCTACAAAAAGAGATGAAAATAAATATTTGACCTTTACAGGGAGGAGACATGAGATAAGGGTGTGGCTAACGGAAGAAGACAAATAAGTCAGAAATAGATCTATCTTGGTCTCCCTTAAGTTTCACTATATACAGCAAAATGCTGGTTTGATGTCTGATAAAGCCTAGAAACTAGTGAATGGGATTTCACTGAACTATGATTTAGATTAGATTTAGATTTAGATTTATTGGATTTATATACCACCCTACTCCCGAAGGACTCAGGGCGGTGTTCAGCCAACAATAAAAATACATACGTACAAAATTTAAAAACCAACTAAAAACAGATTAAATGAATTTGGCCCGGACAGAATTAAAACACCCCAATATAATTTAAAAATTTTTAAAATTTGACACTAAAAACGGGGATGTATGGCTGTATAAAGATCTTGATTTACGTAGGAAAAAACCTGGGTGAGAGAAAAATACATACATATATATGTGTGTGTTTTCTGAGGTTTTCGCGGATGTTGCTCCTACAAGCACGAAGCTGAAAACATCAGCCTGAAGATGATGAGACTTTGTCAAAACGTCACCAAGACACTTCCAATTTTACGCGGGAGAAAACCCAAATAACCCAAGACCTACACACACACACACACACTCTTACTTTTCGTAGGTTTTATGTGTGTTTTTCTTTTAGCCGGATTTTTCCTACGTAACCAAGATTTTTCTGCAGCCCTAGTTGAGTGAAATCACATTCACTACTTTCTGGGCTTTTTTTCTTCTGGCAGCCAGCAAGTCATAAGCTGCCTAGTGAGAGACTTATATAGGTCTATTTCTGGCTCATTAGCCATCATCAGTAAGCCACACCCACATCTCATGTATCCTCCCTGTAAAGATACAATATCTATTTTCTTACTTTTCGTAGGTTGTATGTGTGTTTTTCTTTTAGCCAGGTTTTTCCTAAGTAACCAAGATTTTTCTGCAGCCCTGTTTGAGTGAAATCACAATATATAGATCTATTTCTGGCTCATTAGTCATCATCAGATGATTTGTTACTGAGTGCTTCCTATAGAAAGCTGAAATACAATTACAATCTTTAAAAGTGAACCGGAATGAGAAGTGTGTACAAATAGACTCTTAGCATGGATGAGGGAAAAATGTAAATGCACTCTTTTTTCCTTTTCAGGTCTTCTTTGAGCAAACCTTTCTAGTTAAGTAATTTGGCAAATGAGTGACATTTTTACTTGCAATTATAAAGTGGCTGCAAGGCATTCCTGTCAGCAGGAATGCCAGCCAGAAGTCTTGTGGCTGTAAAAATGCACAAACAGCAAACTTTCTTCTAACAGACGTCATTTTACCAAGCTTGTAGACTTTAACATTTTTATTTATCAGAGTGAAGAGCAGTAGAAAACATCAGACCTGCTAAAGTTCTTAAGCTTTTAGCACATTCTGTTCTCATACTTGATCTCAAAGGTAGGAAACTGGTCAATTGTACATACAGAAAGCCTTAGAGATTGTCAGACACTTACTTGGTCTTTCCTAAAGAACTCTTTTAATTTACTTGAAACAAAAATTCAGCATTAAAATATTTTGTCCTTTTTTATACCTTCCGTATATTTTCTGGGGGTTTTTTTCCCGATGACTGTCCTTTTGTAGAATACAATAGGAATCAGAAGCTTCAATTATTTTGCTGTTGAGTGACTAGTCATATGTATACATACCCATCATGCTAGTCCCTTTTTGGAATAAGCAATCATATGTAAAGCATGGGAAAGGAGTGGGAGGGAGCGAGGGAGGGAGGGAGGGAGGGAGGGAGGAAGGAAGGAAGGAAGGAAGGAAGGAAGGAAGGAAGGAAGGAAGGAAGGAAGGGTGGTTTTCACAAACCATTTAATGTACAGGTAGTACTTATTTACAAACTGCCTTGTTTAGCATTTAGGACTTTTGCAGATCTGTAAAGCAAAGAAAAGCTTAAACAAGCTATACATACAGTTATTGTTTCACACAGCAACTGCTTCACTTAACCAAGTTGCAGGTCCCAAACGTGGTTGCTAAACAAGGACTACGTGTCTTTCCTTCATATCTTTCTGCTTTATCTGCTTCATCAATTGATTTTTAACTGTATTGGTGCTTTTACTTTTATTGTTTTAATGAACCTTTTCTCACTCATGCCTACTGTAACACAGATATATCCCAGTAATGTTTTTGCTGTGATCCAGATTATTTGGCCCCTGACCCACACCAAAGGCAGACTTCAGTTATCCTTAGCTGTTTCAGTTCTAAAGTAATGTATTTTTTACATTGTCCCTTTTGTCCTGGCCAGTGTTCTCTATATATTGATCAGTTTCCCCATAGATATTATTAGCTTACAGTGATACCTTGGTACTCATCATTAATTGGTTCTGGGAGGCACAAGATACTAAAAATGAAGAGTGCCACACAAATCAGCTGATTTACCACATGATTCTTTGTTTTGGCCAGGAAGGATTGTCTATGTCAGTGACCTTCCCAGCATGACCAACTTCCTGTCCATTCTCTGAGGCCATCCCCCTCTTCCTACCGCAGCACATCAAGAGCCTCAGATAGCTCAACAGGCTAGGTAGCTTGTTATTAACACCCAGCTGTTTGCAATTGTGCAAGTTCGAGGCTCAAGGTTGTCTCAGCCTTCCATCCTTTCTAAGGTAGATAAATTGAGGACCCAGTTTGTGGGGGCAATAAGCTGATTTTGTTAAAATATACAAAAGTATGAAGGCTATTGCTTAACACATTGTAAGCTGCCCTGAGTCTCCGGAGAAGGGCGGCATATAAATCTAATTTTAAAAAAAAGTACTGAACAAATAATGAGTATCAGGACAATATGTTCACATCAAAAATGCATTGAGTACCCAAATTAGACAAATTCTGAAGTCATTGAATACCAAGGTACCACTGTACTTTATCACTGTACTATTCTGCCAATTATGAAGTCAGGTGACTTCTTGGGATAAGCAAAACTCCTACTGGCCACTTTAAATTAGTGCAATGTGTCTCCTCCCCTCTGTTCTTTGGGTACTGTCCTCCATGGGCATTCTTTTTGAGCAACAAGCAAAGTCTGGTTCTTTCTAAATCTCCAACCTGAAGATCTGGATCAGACTGTACAGCAGCTCAACAGCAGCGGTCGCAGTATGGGAAGGGAAAGCATGAGGTGATGCAGGTGGAAATAAGAGATGGAAATCTGGCTATCATTCTGCCATTTCATAGAACCTTGCTAAATCTTGCCAAATCTGTCAACTGTTCTTTGAACTGCTTTGGAACATGGGCTTTAGGGCTCTTCTGGAGTAGTGCTAAGTACATGTTCAGCTTTTTAGTTCTCTTGTGGAAGAGTACTCAATGTTTTCCCCCAAAATCCTTATCATCAGCTGATACATGAATTTTGACAAAGGGCTAAGCCTGTGAATACTGCCATCTATTAAGATGTCCTCGTCCCCTGCCCTATTCCATCGTAAGGCAAGTGATTGGTACACGTTTTCTTCGTCACTGATGTTTTATGAGAAGGAAGCAAAGTAATCCTTGTCCTTAACACACCCTGTACACCATAAAGAAGAGTGACACCATTTGTGGGCATTATGTGGAGCACCATGGTGTCATCATATTTTATATATCAGTATTGTTATCTGCTGGCTCAAAGACAAATGGTTTAACTTAATCATAAAGAAGGCCTCTAAATCAGTGATTTACTTGTATGCTGATTTACTTCACTACAAATGCTGTCATAAAATGCCAGTAATTATAAACACAAGCCTCTCAAAATCAGTGGCAGATGGAACGGCATAAAAGTCTAATAAAATAATGAAAAAAGATATCCTAAGAATAAATAATTCTTAAAATAATCTCGTTTTATTGCTATAAATGCTACACCATGACTCTATCTCCATTTTTCAGCTATGAAAGACACAATAGTAGTAAGTGTTAATGTTTTAACCATTGGCCTAACAACATTAAAATAAACTTAACTTCAAGTAACTTTCAGGCAGTTTTTTCAGCATTTTTTCAGAAATGGCTTCCTACAGCCTCCTGCTAAGCTATATTTCATTTCTCAATCTATCTTACAGTACTGGACCTGTGACCCAGCTAACAGATTTATAAGTGACCAGAAAAAGAATCAAATACAAAACATTAAATATAATGATTAAACTACTGAGTTTACTAAGCCAATCCAGAAAGCATAACGATCATTTTTATTAGTCTACTTTCCTCACCTCACATACCCACCAACTCAATTCTTGACAATAACCTTGACAATAAGTTGGCAATAAATACAATTTTTTGAGCAAATCTAACCAAAGAAGCAGGCAGAAAATGTATTGGTTGGATGGATCAACCTTGTTTGCCTTTTAGGATAAAGGGTAAATATTTTATACCGGCTCTTGAAAGCATTGGACAACATTTATTTCCAAAAAGAGAGAGAGACATATAGTCTATATTTCTCTTAGTTTGTGACACAAACAAAACATATAAGGAATTTCCAGTAACAGCACTCAAGTACTGCTATCAAGGCATGTGCTATTGGGGTCCAATTCAAGGTATTGGTTATCAACTTTAAATCCCTTCACCTAATGGGACCAGGTTATCTATGGAACCATCTCACTCCAATGGGATTGTCATCGTCATCCCCTTGCAGCAGCAGAAGAGCCATGCGGTGGACCCATTGGTCAAAGAGTTTTGGCTGGTGGAGTCTAGGGAGAGAACCTTTTCTGCTATTGGCCCATGTCTCTGGAACATCTTGCTGCCTGAGGCGAGGTCTCCTCCCAGGCTTCAGGCCTTCCAGACGGGTATTAAATCTTCACTCTGCAAGATGGTTTGGGATCCTGACAAGGGCAGTCTATGTTGAGAGTGATTGGTGGACTACGTAATACTGAAGATGCCACTTTCCATTCTTGCCTTTAGTTTGTTAGTTTTGTATTTATTGTTGCTAATATTTTAATGTTTATGATTTTATTTTTAAGCCACTCAGAGTTGCTTTGCAGAGTGAGGTGGGCAGGCTATACATTTAGTAAATAAATAAATGTGCTATATCTTTAACTGTATCATGAGATAGTTGCTGAAAAACAAAGTACTGTATTTTCCTGCGTATAAGACTACTTTCTAACACACAAAAATCTTCTCAAAAGTCGGGGGTCGTCTTATACTCCGGGTCTCATTCTCCTGTAACCAGGCAGACCAGCCCATAAGGCTGTGACGAGCTTTAAATGGCTCTGAGGAGGGTCGTCTTATACGCCGGAAAATACGGTAGTCTGCTTCAAATAATTTTCAAATTGAAAAGTATTTATCATAATAGAGTACTATGGAGCTGTATTTTTATTGGACATCATAACAGGTCAAGATGGATGGCTACATTATGCACATTAGCTTCTATTTGTCTTGACATAAAACCTTTTAAAATGGGCGAAAACTTTATTTTTTTAAAAAAACTAATTAATCCAAAAGTAGAGATAAAGTAGGGATGAGACTTCTCATTTTACATATTTTAATTGAAAATAAGGATGTGTGTGGAAGCTAGAAATAAGGAGTTGAATAAAAACAATATAATTTACGCCCCCAAAAAGTAGCGACTATAACGGTATATCCTTGTTTAACTTCAAATGGCATTAAAATTTCATTAGCATGTAATAATTTGCATATAACATTTTTATCCAAAACAGATCAAAAGAAGCCAGTCAGTATCAAAGATGGCGAACTTAATCCAAAGCCTAGTCCTAGCCATCAAGTTAAATGCAGGGAAGAAGGAGAGGTCAGCTAAAGCAATTGTGTAATGTTTCATATCCTAAAACCATCTTGTTCTCTCCAAATATTGTTTGAGGCACCTAGCCAACTTTTTCTGGGCTTGAAAGGTGAAGTGAGTCAATCCTGGTTATTACTTGGCTAGGACACCAGTAGAGAATTCCAGCTAGCAGGCTAAACTATAAAGCAAAAGGGCATCCTAAAACAAGGAAATGGCAAGCCACTTCTACACTGTTGCCATGAAAATAATATGATGATGTTCAAGGAGTGACTTGAGCACATTGTTTAATTCTCCAATTCATTCAATTAATACTTTTATTTGTTTTATTTTATTATTAAATGTATGCCGCCCATCTTGCCACAGGTGACTGTTTTGAGGCCAATTTAGTAAAAATATTTACAAGACTGTAATTAGGTTGACAAATATAATCTTTCTTGAAAACAGGGGCAATGGTATTTAGGAAGTGAATTGTGTGTGTTCATAATTGTTAAGGTAGCTAGTGTTTCAGTGTGCTAGGGACAGATGTTGCATCTGGATTTTACAAGTTTTAAAATGTGGCTACAACATGAATGTTTGTGGACTCCTATTTTCCTTCTTAATATTCTGATCATGTCGATTTCAGGACTTTGGAGAGCTATAAAGGCATTTCTTTGTACTTTTCTCTGTAGCTTTCACTTGATGAAGGAGATCTGCAGAGGCTGCATATTGCTGATCTTTGAACACGCTCAAGGAAGTTTGATTGCATTTCCTTTTTAGGCAACATCAGATAATTTATTGTACCTATTCTAAGATATAATATTCTATGGCTTCTTGGTGTTATTGTAAACGAGGGAGGGAGGGAGGGAGGGAGGGAAGGAAGGAAGGAGGGAGGGAGGGAGGGAGAGGGAGGGAGGGAGGAAGACTTTTGGCCAATTCTGATTTATCTCATAGGGTACCTCAATATTAGAAGTTCCAAGTTGTCCTCTTCTTCCTGGCAATGAATAGAAAAGCAACAATGGAAGTGGAATTTCCACTCTCTTCAGAATCTACATTTGCTGTTAAAAGTGTTAAAAAATATGCAAAACATGCAAAACATGCATCTTTTATAAAAGATGCAAAACATGCAAAATAATAAGTTTACAAATAACATCTGTTATTTATATACTGAATTTAATTTCCTAATAAATTGCATGACCAAAACTTTGGGAGAAACTGTGATTAGTGAACTTTCTCTTTCAAGAACATTAGCTGGTAAGCGTCATTGATGGCCAAGAAACCTCTACCCAAGTGACACAGCAGCATCTTGGCTTTTTTGCAAATTAATTTTCCTCCAATCCCAATGGCAAAATTGGAAAAGAATGGTCTACTGATCACATTTTGTGGGGTGATTCAGACAATGGAAAGAGTATTTGGGGACAGTCTGTAAAACCAGTCAAACAAAAAATTCAACAGCTACATTAGTCAGACAGTTTTGTGAATTGTTTGCCATTTGAAGTTAGGAGATTGAAATTACTCCATAATCTTCAGTTGACACACGAGGGGTCTCCCTTTGAGCTTTTATCTCTGACAGCAACAATGATAACTGAAAAGCAAACCTGAAGATGTCTAAAATCTATCTATCTATCTATCTTTCTTTCTTTCTTTCTTTCTCTTTCTTTCTTTCTTTCTTTCTTTCTTTCTTTCTTTCTTTCTTTCTTTCTCTCTCTCTCCCTCTCTCCTTCCCTCCCTCTCTCTCTCTCTTTCACACACACACACACACACAAACTATAGCATGTCTGGTATATCATCTTTGCATGACAGAAAATAGAAATGTACATTCGATGATTTTAAAACAGTGGAATTAGTTAATAAACTCTGGTGTTGGGGTGCAATAAAGGAAGGACCTTGGTTTACTCTGATTCATTCAAATGTTACCAACTCCTTCTCTTTTCTGATAACAGTCTGGTGCTATTAGCAACTGATTCAGTGTTGAAGGATATCTGGGAATGTGCTTATATGTGGCCTGTCTGCTGACTAGGGAAATCACATTGCCAGAGCTGTAAATAATGCAGAAGTCTCACTAATAGTTAGCAATAAGATAAGCTTCACCTTGACATCTCCCCCTCCCCTTCTCCCAAAACTAAATGGGATTCTTGGTGAGAGAGAAGTCTCTGTGTTTTCAAAGGTTCCTGGCTTAGTTAAAATGAAACAAATTGCTTTTCCAGTTACTCCTCTCCAGAGGATAAAAGAGGCTGAAACTGAAGAAATATGAGTCTAAGGAGATTGTATGCTCAAATATCTATCTACCAATCTATCTAAATGTATGTCATTTAAATGGATGGCCTTTTAAAACAGAATCTTACATGCTAAAGAGATTCATTCATGTATATATGAATATATTGATATACTGCATTATCTGTATCAAGACATTTATGAGTTCGTTACAGACACAGAAGGAAAATAATAGAGTTGTTTTGACAGATGTCCCATGAGATGTCCTTTCATTCTGATTTTTCTTAACTACCAGCATGTTCCACTGAGGGTGTCCTTGTATAATGAAGATCTGAGGGATAGAATATTTGATGGTTTGCTACTGTAGTGACAGGTATGACAGAAGAGTGACTGAACAGCATCATTGGTTGCTCTATCAACATCCTCAAACAACTTTGCTCATGTAACCATTGTTGAGTTGCTAGTTCTCCAGAATATCAGGATGAAGGAAAGAGAAATTAAGAGATAGAAGAAATGAAATAGATCCTAGTAATACTGGCAATAATTTATAGACTTCTGATTTCATTTAAATCCAGACAAGAGAAATAGCCAGGTTAGCCAGCCACCATGAAAGAACCAGTAGAAAACAGACAGATTTAAATCTTTCTATTTTTTTCCCCTCCCTGGCTTTTCTGTCCCTGGCCTTTCTGTCCACCTCATCTACTTCCCAGCTCATGAAAATAAAGTTTTCTCAAAGATGATGCTGGTCACACATGAGTTCCAACTTTCCAATGTCCCTCCCAGTTCTGTTATTCTCACCTAGTGGCTAAAGTTATTAGATTTACCTAGAGGAGACTTGCGTTCAAGACACTTACACCATGGAAATTCACTTGGTGTCTTTGACCAATCAATTGTGTTTCCTCATTCCATCTTACCTCACAAATGAAAGGAATTCTCTGTGGAATCCATCTTGAGCTCCTGGAAAAGAGCCAGCATATAAGCCTAAAATGAGGAGGAAGAAGGACAGAAGCTGTGGCTATTTTGTGTTTATTATGTATTTGTTTATTAAATTTGTATGCTGTCCATCTTGCCAAGAGACAACTCTAGGTGGCCTACAATCATTTCTATTTCTAGTACCACTGAAATTATAGTCATAATAGGAGCAATTGTCACAAGTGGGTTTTGGGAGGGGGAAAACAATTATAAAGTATAACAAGCAGAATGCCATTAGTTTTTATAATCCACTATTATTTGGGCAAACCTATTCTTTTCCATAAGTATGAATGCTACTTATGATCTTTTGCATAGCAGTCCCTCTTCCTTCTCTAACACTTTTCTGTCAGTACCTGTATTAATTGATTATATTCTCTTTGCTTCTTGGGACCTGTACAGACCAGGATGTCCTTCTTCCTACCCAACTTTCTAGTAAAATGATACTGCATAATTAAAAGTGAAACCCTACAAGCAATATCTTGTCCTAGGAACTGACAATCTACAATGAAATTACTTTGGTGAATTAAAATGGATATTCAACCCAAATGGACAGAAGCTTGTCGTAGTATATATTATTATGAGCAAAATTAATCTGAAGAAGTGTACATCCAACCAATTGCTACCTTGCTCAGCTTCTGAGTGAAGCTGGCCTCAACCAGTTTGTCATCTGCTGAATTGTGTAAAGCTCTGCTCTATTCCAAAATAACATGATCTGAAACCATGATCAAATTATAGTCAGAATACAGTAAATTTTAAACACTAGCAGCTAAAGCGAATGTTTTATGGAATAAGGAAGATTATTAATCAACATTCCAGAGTAAAATTTAAGATCACAAAATTAAAGGTCTGTTCCAGAGATCTACGTACTACAGATATCAGGGAGCACTAGATACTACATACTCCATATTTGGCATTCAAAATATTGTAGAACCTTTGGGTAATTTAAAAAAAAAAAACATTTCTGGGAAAAAAACAGGAAATGTTTACAGTAGAATAACTCTCTTTCCTTTACTATCATTCTCAAATACCTGGTTAAGTAGCCCTGTTAGAAGATGCTGCATAGATGTACCCATATTCCATAGATGAACCCATAGATGTTACCCATATACTTTCTCACAAAAATCTGAGTTCACTGTCAGTTCTGAAGCTTGCCCAGCCAACACATCCTATCCAGACAGGCATCATCTGTCTCCTTCAGCCTTCGCTAGTATTAAAGATAAGGCAGATTCATCCTGCCTTCAGTGGGGGATAAATCAAAGTGACTTCTGAGATGAGCCATAGAAAAATGGTTAGGGAAGGAGTTTGAGAATATGCTTCATAAACTTATTTTGTAGCATCTCTAAATCTTGTTTTATCTCATCCTCCATATTTCTGCAGCACAGAGCATTTGAGTGTGATACCTTGTGGTGAAAGCTTTAGTAAGATTTATTAACTAGCCTCCCCTAAAATAAAAGAACTATGAGATGCCTCTACCATTTACAAAGCTGAGGCTTAATAGGATCCAAACCATTGCTCATCCCAAGTACCTTTTCCCCAGCATCAACTGTTTGGCTAGGAAAGATGTCTTTCTGAAGACCTGTGAAATCCAGATAGATAAGTATGGACTCAAAGAACCAAAAACTTGATTCACTATAAGGTAACTTTGCCACTGGTCTGCATGGACACAGCAACTCTCACCCATTCATCCTGAAAGAGAAATAAATAAAAGCATACCTCTTGCTTAGTGTCTGGCACTAAGATGATTAAGAGAAAGATTTAGATACCATCCCCTGTTCTACTTTGGCTTCACAACAGGATTTTATTATAAAATCTGCTTCATTCTGCCACCACAAAACCTCAGAGTTGACTTTAATGGCCAAGGCAGCATCCAGATTTGTAAGAAGCCTACTAATCTAAAGGGGATCATCAGCAAATGGTCTTGAATGAAATTGTTGGTCTCATACACCTGTGGTTTCTATGGTTTCATCCCCAAACCCCCATAACTTTAACCTTAGACTGTCTACTGTTGACCTCACCCCATTCCTAAGAGGTCTGTAAGGAGTGTTCATAAGTGCACCAGTGTGCCTACCATCCCTGTCCTACTGTCCCTATTTATTTGTATCCATTCCCTGTATTCATAATCATTTTTATGTTTATACCTTTCCTTTACTCAGGAGGCCATGCTGTAATCTGCTTAACAGTTTTTGCCAAATTGGTACATTCTCAATGGAATTTCCACTGCCCACTCAGCATAAAAAGAACAATGGACTTTAAACAAAGAATAATGGAATCAGATCTGGGAGAATAGAGAAGCCGTTGCTCTACAGATATTGCTAAAATACAGCTTTGCACAGCCCTAGACTGTATGATCAATGGTATGTAATGCCGGAGTATAGAAATCGATGTACTGGGGATAAAATCTCTTCACCTACTCAGGGATCAGATTTTCTGCCTATGTTCATTATATGGTTCCATGCTGAAAATGTAGCATCACATGAAAAGTTATAGATCCCTCCCACATCTGTGTTTGTTAAGATTGTTGGAAATATTAATATATCAGAAGGAACCATGGCTGCCTAAAATATTATTAATAGCTTGAAAGAAAAGAAACTTGGCTCAGAGTAGCTTTCAGATGAACCATTCACATTTAGAGTAATACCTCTGCTATCTATGAGAGACAAACAGGTTTTCTCATTCCCCACCCTCCCTTTTAATGCTGGTTTGAAAGTGAGTGATTTGTTAGAAACGTGACACATTTAATGCATCCACTTGGGACTAGGCCCAAATGACAAAACAGCAAGAAGCAGTTAAAAGCTTCCCGTCTGTTGTCAAAGCCCTGTAATTTGCTGCCTTTCTCCAATCAACGACTTCATTGACAAGGCCGGTTCCACTAATGACCTCGGAAAGAGCTTTTCATTCTACCCCTTCCTTAGCTAATCTGCTTGGGTCTTAGCAGGAGCTTCCAAAGAGCAGGTGTCACCTGCCCACTTTTTCCAGAAGGAGGGCAAACAGATCTGTTTTGTTACCTCACACAGAGGCTTTGTTGGGCTGGCTAATTTCTCTTTTTTATTTATGCACGTGTCCTTATCAGCCGGTGAGCATGTTCTTCTCTCCACCCTGCAAATGTTTATCTTTTCTCATCCAGTCTATTGGAACACCGAAATTAGAGGTGTAGAAAAGCTATTAATCCATCATCTCTATCCCATTTCAACATTGTTCCCCCAGGTATCTTTTTCTAATAGATATCAATTTTAGTTCTCTGGGTGCAATTACGACTAGCTCCTTTCCCAGATCAAATTACTCTCTCTCTCTCTCTCACTCACTCACACACACACTTTCATTTGATGCTTCATTTCAGTAAATTTGATTCCAAAAGGTGTGCTGGAAACAAGGCTGAAGCTGGTTAGCAATTTCATTTTGTTACTCTATATAATTCCTTTTCCACCTCACTGACATGCAGTGCTAGATGGAAGAGATTGTTCCTAGCAGGAAGCATTACTCTCTTCCTTCTCTGGCATGATTGCCCTTGCTTTCCAACACCAAGGTGCCTTGTATAAAGGTGAAATTTGTTTCCTTTAGCAAGTACTTCCCTACCTGAGCCTAAGCTGAAATAAATCAAAACAGGGGACCTGATTGGCATAGTAAATTTCTCCTGCCTGTGAAATAAAGCATGAGATACAACCTCTCTGTTATCCTCTTCTTCTTTGGCCTCTTTCTCAATAGTAGGTTAGTGATATCATTTGTCCAAGGGCTGAGGTGTCTAAAATTTATGTCAACATAAATGGCTCTGTTCTGACATGAGATCTCCGGTCAGTGATAAGGCTGGGGACAATCTCTAGACAGTGATGAAGTGTCGGTGATAAGGCCGGTGACTGGTCCAGTCC
Organism: Masticophis lateralis; assembly: GCA_030761175.1. NCBI lineage: Eukaryota > Metazoa > Chordata > Lepidosauria > Squamata > Colubridae > Masticophis > Masticophis lateralis. The sequence goes on along the minus strand of JAUDYJ010000001.1, from coordinate 151,064,387 downwards.
TTTCACTTTTAATCTGGGATACAGTAAAGGTAATAATGTGTGGATTCCCTTGGCTGTATTTCCCTCCCCATCAAGCATCACCTCTGATATTGAAACAAAATAGCTTTACTTGGTGAAATGGGTTGGAATCAGTGGTGGGATTCAAGTAATTTAACAGCCGGTTCTCTGCCCTAATTATTTCTCCCAACAACCAGTTTACCAAACTGTTCAGAAAGTTAACAACCGGTTCTCCCGAAGTGGTGCAAACTGGCTGAATCCCACCACTGGTTGGAATTGCTATGTTAGCATGCTTAGCTGATGTGGTGGAATATAGTCCGGCTTCCCAGAAAAGATAGGCTGCTTTCCAGAGGGCCAAAAGATAGTGCAGCTCGGAAAGTTTGGCCAGCAGAAAGAGGGTAAGATGGCTCCTTCCTAGCTTTTTCCAAAGTGTATCTGCAGTTATTCAAACAGTTGCTTTAGTCAGGCAAGATTCTGTCTATAGTGAAAAAACAACAAAAGGAAACTACTTGTAAGTCACTCCACTGTTGTTCTTAGTCCTGACATCTGGAGGTTTTAGCCACCTTTCAAATTTCCTGAGTAGCTGGCATCAGCATGGATTCTGCTTCCCGCTGCACACTTTCTCCACTCCATTAGCCTGTCAGCTGGGCTATTTTAGAACATAATCTTTCAAATGATCACCATACCTCCCCCACAATCACTAGCATGGTAGAAAGGCTGTGGTGTGAAGCCGATGAACTTTCTTCTGTTTCGTCCCTTGTCTCTCCACTAGGTTGCTCAAATATCCTTGCCTGCCAAGAATTCTCCTCTTGGGGAGGCTTCTTTGGAATGAAATATTTGATCACTAAAAAAATTGGTTGGACAGGTGTGTAAACTTTATGGCAACAGCTTGTCTTTCTGGTGCAAAGGCTATGGACATCACAAGCCATCTAGATATGTTTGTAGTGTAGAGTACTGAGGGAGGACAATTGTGGTGCACATTGGCACCACTGATATTAAGTCCAGGATTTCTCAAGTAGTATTCTCAAAAATGCTTTTCTGTTTATCAGAAAAGTCAGGTATGGGAGAAACAGGGTTGTCAATTTGTGGGTGAGATGGTGGTACCAGCAGAGGTGGGTTTCAGCAGGTTCTAATCAGTTCCAGAGAACTGGTAGTGGAAATTTTGAGTAGTTCGGAGAACCGGTAGTAAAAATTCTGACTGGCCCTGCCCCCATCTATTCTCTGCCTCCCAAGTCCCAGCTGATCCGGAGGAAATGGGGATTTTGCAGTAACCTTCCCCTGGATTGGGGAGGGAATAGAGATTTTACAGTATCCTTCCCCTGCCATGCCCATCAAGCCATGCCCACCAAGCCATGCCACACCCACCAAGCCACGCCACACCCACCAAGCCACACCCACAGAACCGGTAGTAAAAATTTTTGAAACCCACCACTGGGTACCAGGATGGGGGTTCAAGTTTATTTGAAAAACATTTCAGAGCATGCCAGCTTTATAGGCCTCTGGTGCTTAACAATAAAAAGGTTACAAAGCAGCTTTTATATTGAACTTGGTGGGGCAGTCAATCAGAAGTTTCAACTAGTACTTCCTATATGAATATTCCTCTGGTTTGGGAATACTCATCCCTTAAGGATAAAGGGAAAAGATTTGGGGTCCTAAAGGAAATAAATGTATCCATAATGACCAGTACATGATAGGAAAGTAATACTAAACTAAGGGCATAACAGATGTGCTAGCAGAAGGAACTGTAGGAAAGGAATTATGTACTAGTGCCTGTATGTTAATGATAGAAATCTGAGTAAAAATGAGAATATTTATTAAGAATAGTGAAAGTTTTCTAGATACAAGCTACAGAAAGGGTAGGGATGAGTCCATGGGGTAGCATTCTGTTACAGAGGAGATCCAATCAAATGGAATGTATGGCAAAACAAGGCAATTGATAAGATTGGAAGACAGAATGCAACAGTTGAGTTAATTTAGTTTACTTGAAAGATGTTTAGGAAGCAACTTGAATTTATAAGTATGCATAGTAAAGAAAGTGGTAGTTTTCTCCATTTCCCCTAATAATAGAACACCCAAGGATTAAATAATTGGCCACCCAATGAAATTAACCAATAGAAGATTTAGCACTAAGAGGAAATGTTTTTTTTCATATGGCAAATAATCAACTTGTGGCATATAATGTCCAAAAAAAACAAATTCCAAGAGAATTTTATCGATGACTGAGCTTGATGACTCAGAGCTTGGGGACTCTCTATAATAGGAATACTGATGCCACAATGTAACAGCTGCTTTGATGTCCTATTTGTGGGTTTCCTACATGCAACTGGTAAACTACTGTAGCCTCAGCCTATTCAAATGGGAGTGTTCTCATGGTTTTGTCCCAGGTATTGTGGTTCATTCATATGATAAGTGTTGTGTCAAGAATAATATTCTTTTAAAACAATCCATATAAAGGTAAACTTAAATTGGTCCTAGAGCAGGTTGGTGATGGGACAAAGGAAACATCAGCAGGACATGTCTGTTAAAAAGGTTAGTATGAAATTTTTGGGTTGTTAATCAGCAGTGTCAGGATGAACCCCCCCCCCTTTTTTTCCCCGTTTGAGGACATTTTCCATAATGAAACTTTATGTTGTTATTTGTCCTAGTGCCTCAATAAAACATCCTCTGAAGAGATCTTAATGCATTTGTTATTCCCTTGAGTATCTTATAAAAGCACTTCTAGTCCCAAATTTTGACAATTTTGTAAACCGTATTCTTCATTGCTTTGATTAGAAGAGCTACTTTCTGCACCATCGTTGGAAACAAGCAAATAAAGCAGCAATAAACCATTTCGTGTCTAACATCCCCAAATCACTGAAGTTTTAGCAACAAAGAAGTAGAATTTTGGTAATTTTTGTGTCAAGATAGAAAAATGGAAAGAAACATCTGGACTGTGAAATACTTCAGCTTCCATCTTTAAATCCTATGATTCTTTCACGTTCATCAAGAGGCCAAAATGTGGTGGTGCCAGTTTCCAGAGATGCTACCAAATAACTGGAAGTTGTTTAGTGATCTGCTAATAGTCAGGAGACTAAATCACAAATCCCAACTTTTATAGTAAAGGGTGAACAATAGGGGGTAGATCTATTAGGCTTGTGATGGGCAAAATCAGTAAATTATTTTGGCAGGAGAGCAAGGACAGCAGTCGTTTTGTGATGATGCAAAATGGATTGGAAATTGTGTTTCTGGGCAGCACTTGGAATTTCTGGGGCTTGGTAAGAAGGTCTTCTTTAAAAAATAAAAACATCATTCCTATCCCAATCTCCATATTATCACCAGTTTTCAGTTTCATGCTTGCTTCCTGTCTCAATATGATAGGAAAACGACATTCAGTGGAGTAGTTGTAAAATGAGCCAGGGTTTGCAGAATGCTCATTTCTACTGTGATATGTTGAATTTAAATTGTCCCCAAGCATTTTCTCAGAAAGGGATTACATGCAAACATGAAAATTTCAAAAAAACCCTTAAGATCTGGTGTATATTCAATGCCAAATATACTATGGATGAAAATACCTTGAAAAAATTAAAGATGCTGAAGCTTTTTTCTGTGATACAAATATCGAAAGTGACATTATTGTAAATTAAAACAGTATATTTTAAAATGAGATTTGAACTTATTTCTTCCTTTCTTGTGAGGTCAAACAATCTACAAAATCCCTACACTTTTCTACTAACAGGTGGACCTAAACTTTGTTAACAGATAAAGCCAGTTTCTTTGTCAGAAGCACAATGCCACTGACTTCAAATTGTTGCTGTACTTAAAACAGCCCAAAGATGCACCCCAAAGATATGCAAGTGAGAGCTGCTAAGGTGTGCATGTGTTGAAGGTTGACTCTGCCTTCCATCTTTCTGAGGTCGGTAAAATGAGGGCCCAGATTGTGGGGGCAAAATGCTGACTCTGTAAACTGCTTAGAGAGGGCTGTAAAACACTGTGAAATGGTATATAAGTCTAAGTGCTATTGCTATTGCTATTATCATCCTCTACTCCTACATACAAGTTTTTCTTTCCTTGATCGGTTCATCAAATGGATCTTGTGTAGAACATTTGTAATCTACTACATCAGTAAGCGTTTTAGCATTTCTTGAACCTGAAATGTTCCCTTGTGTACCTCTCATAAAGAAGAAATTCAAAACCAAACCAAAAGAATAACTGGAGGGGGGGAGTTCCCTATTCAAAATTCCATTTATTCATTTAAGAAGGTTCAGAACCATGCTGTAAACAGTGTAAGAACCAGTTTCATTTTTATTTTTCTCTCAAATGTGATTATACACATTCATGTGTCTACTAAAATTCTGCACTGTTACATTAAAGATACAGTACGGTAACATTCGATTTGAGGTACTTAGAATTTATAAACGTCCTTCATAAATAATGCCATCAGTTGCTATAGACGAGCACTGTTCCAAACACAACTAGATCCAATCGTGTCTGAAATAACGGAGTTTACATTTTTCATTTTTAGAAAATAAACAACGGTGCAATAGGTACTGTAGAAATTAGAATTATTAGTTTAAATTATATGTAGATCAGCTCAAAATATATTACACTAGAAATCCAGTAATAACTTTCTTTCCCCGTTCAGTTCAGCTCTGCAAGATGATATTCAGTATAATTTCAATATTGTCTACATTTTTTCTCGATCTCTGGCTCTTTATAGATAAATATATTGGATGGCTCCAGAAGACTAAAGCAAAATACAGGTAGTCCATGACTTACAACCATTTAATGATTATTTTAAGATACGACAGCACTGAAAAAAGTGACTTATAATCGGTCCCGGTACTTATGACCGTGGTAGCATCCCTGCAGTCACATGACCAGAATTCAGGCACTTGGCAACCAGCATGTCTTTTAAATGTGTCCCAGGATCATGTGATTTCCATTTGTTGCCTTACCAGGGGCTTCCAACAAGCAAAGTCAATGGGGGAACCCAAATTCACGTAATGGTTTTGCAATTCACTTAATAATCGTGATTCACTTAACAACCATGGCAAAAGAGATTATAAAATTGGCATGGCTCACCTAACAACCACATTGCTTAAGGACAGAAGTTTCAGCCCCAATTCTGATTGAAGACTACCTGTATTATAAATATATTATCCTAACAATTTAGGATATGAACTTTCTATTAAGGGGCAAAGCCCTAATTTGGGGACAATTCTGTAAATCTACAGAGTTATTTCTGCTTTACAGTTTGATGCTGCAAATCTTCTCATTCTGTCCACAATCTACATAAGGTAACATAATTTGAGTTTACTGAATGCAATTTAGCTTGGATATTAACAGAGTAGAGGGTCAAAGTTAATATGCCTGATCCATTGCTGCCAGCAAAAACCAGATGAAGGAAACATATTAAAGACCATCCAGTTCAATAATTAAAAAAAAAACACCTCTCTAGTTCAGAAGCATATCCTGCATTCAAAAGAATACTAAATTGAGTGAAGTACAGATAACTATATTTGTTTTATTCTATTTGGCAAGGAAAATGTAAGTACTCAAAGCTCTTTCCAAGTTGCTCCCTGGGAGGGAGCAACAGATCACAGGCTAGATAAATACAGTCCTAAAAGTCATATATCACCTTCGTAATAACATTGCTATTTAAATAATTGAATCGTCTTTTAAATTTCACTGTATAACTACAGAACAAAATTTGAAAGTTTCTTCATTTGTAACATGCAAAGAAAATGTTGGCTTCCATGTTTTTTATGTGTTCAAGAACCAACACACACACACACACACACACACACACACACACACACACACACACACACAGCTCATTCCAGGTAGCTTTTTCCTGATCAATATATTAGTACTCAGACTCTTCGTTCTGATTTGACAGATACTTCAAGTAGTCATTTATCTTAACAGCCTCCCAAAGGAGATCTGCTTGGCCCTATTATGCCTTGCTATTAGACTGGTAGTGAAGTCAATTTTTATTCCAAGCTTTTACAAAATACCTCTTTAAAGCTGTCATTAGCTGCAGCTACTACCTTTTAGTTTTTTAATTCTGATTTTCTCAATATTTTCTAATATTTAACATATGCTCTTTTAGAATTTAGAAAGGCAGGTTATATATGCTGAAAATAATGAGCTAACATTAGGAATCGTTCCAGATTCAACTAAAAGGCATTATAACTGCAAAAACAACCCTCATGCAATACACACTATATTGTTGACTGCTTAAAGTTGCAGCTCAGTATACTTACCAAGCAATTATTCCTAGGGAAGCCAGCAAAATTGATGCCTGAACAGACATACGTAGTATTGCATATAGGGGCACTGAACATCAGGAAAAAAATACAAATATTTGGTGGTATAGACATGGTCACACACTACTGCAGAGATTTCTTATCTTATTCAAGGATCTTGTGAAATTCATTGTTTTTAGTTTTCATAGTTGTAGACAAAAGGTATAAATACCTTTCCAGTATTCATCCTTGAAAATAAGTCATTTCAAGACAAAAAGCAATGTGAAAATTGGAAATCAAATTCAATACATTTAAAACTCTGAACCCATCTCATTTTCCCCAAACTTGGGAAATTTTACTTGGAGATCTGCCCACTGTTACATCTATTTCTCAGGAGTAATTATTTGATTTTACTACGAAGTAGGACATGCATGTGGCTACCATTTTTGACATTTGGTGATACATTTTGGTTTCACTGGCATTGCACTTGTTGAAAAGAGGAAACAATACATGAAATGTAGGGAAGGACTTAAAGATAATTTAGGATCACACTATTATATGAGAACTATTTCTAAAGGTAAATTAGATACTTGCCCATATTTATTCTGGCAAACTGCCTACTTGTAACCCATTATGGAAAAAAAACAAAGAAGGAAAAATTCAATACATGGGTCTGTGGTCCTAAAAATAGGAAGCTGAGCAATCCGGTGCCAGAGACAATTCATTTCTGTCTTCAGGAATGATTGTGATTATACTAATTCCAGTTTCATTGTTCATCGTCCACAAATATTTACCATCAATACATATTTTCCAGAATAAAACTGAGACCTTTGAAACACCATGTGCTTCAATGGGGTAAAGCTAAAAGTAGCAGTGTACATCTGCCATCTAGAGGCCGAAAGGGCACAGGGCAACTGATGTGACCTATGTCTGGAATCATTTCACCTTAAGGTAATGCCATCAGTCTTCCTTAAATCATATCTTTCATGGTGTTTTTATTTGGCATATCTGAAACATGTAAAATTAATCGGATTAGGAAAAAAAATAACCTAAGAGAGGAGCATTTTCTCTCAAACAAATTATCCAGATGCTTTTATCTAGCACTTCCTACCTTGGGCAATATGTATGGTCTACCCAACTATAGCCTCATGTTGATGTTATGATGAGAGTTAGATTGAGACTAGCTTTTTCCATAAGAAATCAGGAATATGGAGCAAATTTTATGACTGAAAAGAGCTTTGACCTCTGCTCACTCTAGACTAAATCCAGTGCTTGATTCATATTTAAAGTTGTGAGAATGTAATCCTTTACATTTCTTTGAAAACTCCATACCTCTGAGAAATGTAAATAAGTGGTTTTTTTTAATACTATTATTTGTGATGGTAAAAATGTAGGAGACACAAGAGTAGCATTTGCTCTTAAGGACAGCTTCTGTTTTGTGGGTATATTTTTAATATGCTGCACTGCTTGGAAACCGTTACTGCTAAATGTTCTTGTGTTCAAGTATTATTTGGGGCACCACAGATATTTAATGAAACCAGGAATCAGGATTTCAAGTCCCAAAATGTTTTACAACTCCCAATGGTTGTGCTGGCCAGAGAATTTTGGCCATTGTGGCTTGAATTCAATAAGAAACCACAAATTAGGAAAAGCTGATATAGGTTGGAGATTGGAGGCATCCACAAGGATATTTGGGGGCATGGGACACGGGGGCAGAATGATGAAAGCAGTGTTGAATCATCATGATGGAAGCCCCACATGTTGTTATCTATAAAAAAGCAGGAGAACCTGCAATGTGATCATGTTTTTGTTATTTTACTAAAAAACTTCAGATTCTCTGGATGCCTCAGAGTTAAAGCCACTATTCTAATAACTAGGACGATAAAATGTTGTGCTAAGGAGCTCCATTGTAGCGAGATGCACTTATATTTACTTCGTTTTAAAAAATTGCGTTGTAAACAGAAAACTGGGACAAATCTATTTCAGACTAATACTTAAGTTATTATCTAGACTGAAACAAATAGGGGTTGCTTTTTTGAGGCAGTGTCTCCTATTTCACAAACATGGTATTCACCTGTACTTTTATCATCTCTCTTTTTTTTACCTGCCAACCTGAACCTTTTCTTGTTAGAAATGCAGATATTCCAACCAATTTTTTTAAAAAAAAATCTGGAAAAGAAAAGCTTGACTAACAATTGAGAAACCTCCAAAAGTTAGGCAAGAAATATTTGTCACAAATATTCCAGATTCTGCAGGGTTCCCAGTTCCAGGTTGCAAAAATCCCACTTGGTATTTTTTGTTTGCTGCATTTGCATGGCATTTTGCAGCCCAAATTTGATAGTCTTATTTGTGATCTGTATATAACAAAGTTGTAATTTATACTTGTGCTAAAAAGTATACTTCTGTAGTCAAAAAGAAAACTACAAGCAGATTCACAAGCAATCTTAATGGTCACATTTACACTTAACGTTAAACTAAAAAAAATAGTTTGTTGAAGTCATAATGTCTGATAAGTTAAACAAATATTATTTTTGTATGAGCCTGGCAAATTTCAAATCCCTTCAATAATTCTGCTGCAACCTGTGTTAAATTACAAATACCAGGAATCCCTTTGTCACACAGGCTGGAGATAGTGAAAACTATAGGATGTGGAGGGAATCAGATGAGAAAAAAAATGTAATATCTAGAAACTTGGGAGATGTTTCAAAATTTATAATTGGGTGAATATTCATATTCTAACCAAACTGCATAATGTCCAGTCTACTTGCTCATTCAAAAACAGAGCTTTCAAACCTACTTGCTTCTACTGTTTAAATGCCCCGCTAGTTAGTTTAACGTGAAGCATTAAAATATTCAGCTTTGAGTTCTATGGGAACAAATGTCACTGTATGGTACACTGAACAACTACATTCCATGGCAATTTCTAACAAATAAAATGCTCCAAACATCTGTATTTTTACTACTTGGAAAAAAACACATATCTTTAAAATGATATTTGGGCAAATAAAACTCACAAAACTCATTATTTGCTTTTTTGCTACACATTTTCTGATACTGGAAATCTAATAGACTTTGATTAAATGAAATGTATTTCATCCCTTGAAAAGACAAGTAACTATCAGAGAGATTTTGTAATAATGTAAATGCCATTATGTAATACTTCAGAGTAGGTTCCCCTTGTATGAAAGGCTTTAGTTGCCATCATTCCCGACCTGCATGTACTCTGATGATAGTAGGAACTTCACTAATACATCTGGAAGGCTACCAACTAGGGAAGGCTTCCCAGGAATAATCCTGGGCAATCAAAAATGCATGAATGTACTTTAAATATCAAAAGTTTCCTTGAAAAAGAGCTTTCTAAAAAAAAAAAAAAAAAAAAAGGTTTAGGTTAATTAAAAACCAACTGTCCCCAAAGACCTTGAGTTTTTGCTGTTGTCTTCCATAAAATAAGCTAAATACGAAATGCCAGTATTTGCAAAACAATACAGGGCAAATCACATTTTATATATTTTCCAATCAGTTGCTATGGCCTTCAAACTGTTGGCATTTGAAGACCTCCTATGTTCCCTCTAGAAAACCTCAGCCTAGGCATGATGCTGCAGCTAAACCAGCCTCAATTCTAAGTTTGAGTCGCATCCAAATGGCAAAAGACTAAAGACACTTTTAATTCTGAGGTGTTGAAGAAGCCTACAGCATCGAAGAGCAAAAATAAATAAATCATAAATCAAAATGACAGGAAATAGCAGCAAAGTAGAGACCAGACAAGTTATGTCCCTTGACACACACTGCATGGGGGAAAAAATGACAACTTTCTTCACTAATAAGGCATTCCATCTGTGCTAAAGCTGAAAATCTTTAACACTTAATTTGCTAGTTTGATCTTGGGAGCATGTAGTAGAAGAAATACATGTAGACAATAAAAAGTACAGCAAGAGTTAAAACTGTTCACTGCATTTAGGAGTGTCCTAATTGAACTGACCATATATATCTGCAGACAACAAGCTAAGCATGAAATTGGCCTGAACCAGACACAATACATCATAAAATCAGAGTGTTCTGCGAACCCACCTTTCCTTCAAGCATAAAAAATAAGTTCTGGAATTTGCCCTCCCTGAACCCCAGTGCCATTGGTGCTGTCTGAAGAACACTGGAATTGCACAGTCACTTTGCCACATTGGACTTCTGTCATTCCTTCTTGCCCAAAATAGCTCAGTTCATTACCATCCAAAATCACACTAGCAGTATAAAAGGTATCTGGTTCGATTTGCACTGGATATTCAAACCATACAGGGAAAGTATTGCTAGATCCATCTGAGAAATACTTGCTTAAGTTTTGTCCAAGGATAACGCCTTGCCGCTTGAGTTCAATCTTAGCACTGTATTCTGCTGATCCGCAGCTGGAGCCATAGAGTCCAAACCCAGCAATGAAAACTCTCTTGTCAACAGCAAACTGGATGCTGTCGCACCGGCCCCTATAGCGCCACTGGTTGCTGCGGTAGGCACATGACTGGAAGCGATGACAGCGCTGAGGGACCAGGCCTTTGCGGGCATTACTCACAAACTGCAGCTCTGGTTTCTTGGCAGCTGTGTACCAAAGGAAGATATCGTTTGTTTCACTGAGGGTCAGAAGACCAGACTGAGCAGCCCCATTGGCGAAGTCATCTAGGGCCATGGTGGGTATGCGAATGAGATAGAGCGCCTTCCCAAGCACTTTGCGCTTATTTTCAATGCTAGGAGGTAACTCTTGCCGTTGACACTCCATTTCAGCCCAATTGAGGGCAGCTTCAAATACCACAATCTCTTTGGCGTTCAGGGTCTCCCTTTGGAGAATGCTTTCAAGGGTTTGGAAGTCAATGTCACAGAAGCCTTCTGATTTCAGAGCCAGCTCGGCCTGTGCATCGATCACCTCCCAGCAACGCTCCGTCAAGTCTGGTTCCTCAAATAAGCAGCTCTGGGAAAGCAGCACACAAGCGTTTTTTGCACTCAGGCTTGTCTCTAGGAAATTCACACAGGCCCGGGCGAGATGAGGAACAATGTACTTCTTGGCGGCATAAAGAGTTGCCAGAACTGTATCAGCAGCCAGGTCAATTTCATCACAATATATGTATCTGTAATAAATAAATATACATGTCATTCTAATATTTTAGCAGATGGGAGGAGGGATAACATTTTCCTACAATACTGAAAATAGAACACTAATGTATTCTGGGAAACATTAATGTATTCCCTCAATCCCAACTTGTACACAACAATTTAGGTTGCTGACCAAATAACATTATCTCTATTTTTTAAAAAAATTATCCTCAAAACTTTTATGCAAGTGTAGGATAATTTACAATCTATGCTACAAATCACCAGTAGAAGGCAAACTTTAATGTTTTCTTTTTTTTTCCACAATACTGTAATACATTATTGGTTTGCATATATTTGAGTGATGATTCTTTTATATGATTAAACTCATTTAGGCAGCAGCCATGACTTGCTTAAAAAATGACATAATGAATTTAAATTAGTCTGATGTCGTTTCAAAAATCGAAGTGTGAGTGAACAGGAGCTTCTCATAACATCCTTAGCCACAATCTGATCCTGCTTTCTTTGTACCTCACCCTCGCATTGCGCTTAGGCACAGAGTAATGAAACAAATGCAGTTAGAAAACGAAACTAATCTTCTGTTTAATTCTGACTGAGCTAACCAAGCTTATTTGACAAGCCCATCTCCCTAGCGTTAAATGGTGGCAAATTTAAAGGGAACACCTAATTGGTCTATTTACTGCATATATATACCTCGATCTACCATAGCAGGTATTATTTTTGGTGAAATAGTTTGGCAGTGACCACAATGTTAGAATGTCATTGTGGTCAGTTATATCATATGCAGCATATTTTGCACAGCATATTTTATATGCCTTACAAATGAGAATATAATTCTCAGAATAGTTAAGAACCTGTCAGATTTAAAAAACAAAAACAAAAAACCCACATGTGTTTTTAGTGTTGCACGCTTACATGGATACACTAGCTAATAGTAAAAAAGAGAGGATTTATAGTGATTTATATGGGATGGGGTTTTTTTAATACCATGTAAGATTTATAAATTCTGATAGGAACAACATGTTTTAAGATGTTGTTCACAAATCTCCCCATGCACGGCTTCTTTTGTATGTCAGCCAATAAAGGTGGTTGTGAGCCAACCATTTGAAGACCATAGCAACTGACTAGAAAAAAGGATTCTCCCATTTAATATCACGAATCTTTTACATCAATTTGGTGAACAATGCCATGGTTCTGTAATTTGCTCTGTGTAAATCTCTATATAATAGTCCATGGTCATAGTAATACACTATTTGACCCCAAAAAAATGACAATATGGGTTTAAGAAAACCCACTACCTATCTAACAACAAACAAGTATTTAGATGGTTTAAAAAAAAAAAGAACTTTTGCAGTGCTGAATTTCTCCCTTTGTTAACCTTAGTTACCAATTCCAGTTGAAACCAATCCCTCTGTCATAAGTCTGTGCATGTGATACTCTTATATATACATATGTATGTATGGAAGTATACCTGCCCAAATCCACATAACCTAAATGGGATAAAAAAAATTATATTAAATGAACTACAGGTGGGCTTGGGATTGCCATCACTAAGAAATGCGGATGTAAAGGATATCAAGTGACTGCATCACTTAGTGACAATCCCAGTAGTCCCAGTTGCTATCGCAAGTCCAAGATGCATGGAGGTTCTTAAGTAGGAAGCAGTGCTACAGGGAGTGGAGAAGCCCTGAAAAGCCCAGTAGGGGGAGGAGGAGGAGGTTGTGGCACCATGCAAGTACAGGAAGAAAATGGGGTAGAGGGTGCAGCACAAGTGCAGAAAGGCCATGGGATGGAAGGCATAGCGCAGCAGAGTGCAGGAAGTAGGATGTGCAATTATAAAAAGGCCATGGGGTGGAGGGCATGATGCAGCAGGAAAACCCAGGGGAACTTACCAGAATGACTTGTGACTTTTCCTGCCAGCTTCCCCATTAACTTTGCTTGTGGGGAAGCCAGCAGGGAAGGTTGCAAATGGCAATAACCATGATTCCTGCAAGGTTGTAATTGTGAGCCAGGCAGCCAAGTGCCCAGATTGCAATCATGTGACTGCAAGAGTGCAGAAAACCCTAGAGAACTCAGAGGAACAGTCATACATCATTTTTTTCAGTACCGCTGTAATTTTGAATAATCGTCAAACTAATGGATGTTAGCCAAGGACTACTTATAAAAACTACTAATTAAGCTCAATTGCCCTCCACATGCCATTTCCAAAATCTGCCTATATGAACACTGTCTCATGCAAACTGTTCTCACAAAAGGACATACACAAATTCCTCCAAAGAGGAAAATTCAGGATGGAGATCAGGTAAGAAGAAAAAGTCATTGTAGTGAAAAGGGATGGAGGAAGAAAGCAACAAAACTGGATGGAAAGAAGAAATGTGGGAAGAGGCATTCAATCAGGAAAGGAAGGAACCCTTGTCTAATTGTTCCAAAATGGCTAAATTCACTAAGGAAACAATCTTTCCAAAGTAGCAGCACAAGGTGATGTCTTGGATTACTTGTACCTCATACTAATTATTTTGTTTTCAGTATATTTTTATATTCTTAATATGTATCCCAATTCACAGATTTAATTATTTGAAAGGAAAAAAAAATATGTCACATCTGCTTGGATGGTACAAAGTCCATCAGAGAAACATTCCACTGCCTTTTCGCTTCTCAATTAAGTTGCCACTGGACATCCCAAGGAGGGGAAGAAGAGGAGAAAAAGGTTTTGTTTTTACTTGCCACCAAAACCTCTGAGGACAGCACACTGATACACAGACCCATCTTTGCAACCTGCTAATGATAACAGAGCTGAACATATAGCAAAGTTATGCCAGTCCGGGTTATAAGGATCAATCCTGTCAAAGGACAATACAAATCAAGATTGGACTTGGTTTTGCTCTTGACAAAGACTGATTTGGCTTCTTCGGTGGATCACAGTTAATAGAAACAGAGAGTTAACTTTCTTATGAATGCAGCCACCATGACAGAAACAACCTAATAAAAACTGCAGCTTTAATTCCCTGCTCAACCAATTAATAAACTAAAGCTCTGGCAGCTCCATAAATTTTCCACTATGGTAAATTACTGTGAAAGTTACACTGGGGGAAGGTGGTGGTGAAGGGAATTGATAACAATGTTCACCACCAACAAAAGATACTTCAGCCACTCAGTCATATGGATTGTTCTGCCACTAGACAATGCAAAGACCTCTGGCTTAGGTGGCTTTAAAAAGAGTAAACAGGTATTCAATGCCTTTCTGCATTCTTAGTTGATTTAGTGGAAGCTTATTCGATTAATACTTCTGAATTCCAGGAGGAGTGGGAAGACAACAATAATTTCCTGAGTGACTGTCAAAATTGGCAAGACACTCAATTAATTTCTTCTCCTCCCCCATTAGATGTTTAATCTAGTAGAGTTCTTATAGCCCTTATCAAAATTTTAGAACACTCAAAGAACAGTATTGGGCTATCTCTGTCCTAACTGGCTTTTCTTCCTTGTAAATTCAAGTGCTTCAGAGACCTTGTTCTATCACTGTCTACATGCACATTTATGAGAAATGCTCCAATTTGCCCTCTCGGGGAAGTAGCTAGACGTGAAGAGATGGAGGGGGGGAGGGGGAAGGGTATTCCCTAGTGAGCTGTGCTTCAAAGTACTTTGCTGTAAAGTACACTTTTTCTGGTGCTTGTCATTTTCTGACTTCCAAATCCAGCCATGGAGCTAAAAGGAACATGGCAATTTGTTTGGAAGATATGAACAGACAGGGGATTCTTCTCTTTGCAATAGTTTTGATCTTAGCTTCGCACAATCTTACGCAATCCATCGTTGAAGTGAAATATGGCCAGTCTGCACATGTTTAAAATTGACATTCAATAGACGTTCTGCCGATTAGAATGGATAAATTCCTTGTGTGTCCAATCACACTTGGTCAATAAAGAATTCTATTCTATTCTATTCTATTCTATTCTATTCTATTCTATTCTATTCTATTCTATTCTATTCTATTCTATTCTATTCTATTCTATTCTATTCTATTCTATTCTAATAGTTATAGAAAAAGATGGGAGAATCTGGTGTTGAAATTTGCTTGAGTACTACTGATTTCCTAGTGGGAAAAAATGAAGACAATTATGCAATATTTTAAACATTACTTGCTATCTGGAAATGGGAAAAGTTTCAAAGTGCAGCAGAAATGCCAATTTCAGGTAAGCTCTTATTAAAAAGAGTTCCATTCTTTTTTTTCCTGCTACTGGGCACTGATTGTTTATTCTTAGGGCAGTCCTAAGCTCCATTGAATACTGATGCTGTTGTAACCTATATCACCAACCTAAGACTTTTCCAGAACACAAAGTCAATGAAGTAAAAGCCTGTTAAGGACAGAAATTCACCTGAGTAGAAAGTGGGGCTTTCAGTTGAACATTCCTAAACATGGATTGTTATCTGCTAAAGATAATTAGAATGGGGTGAAGATGCCTCTTTGCTAGCTTTTGTTGATGGGGAGAGCTCAGCTGCTGGGAAGTCTCCCATTGCATCTGCAGAAAGAACCCACTGTAGCAAGCATAAGACCATGAAATGAGGCATTCAGCATCTCTTTCTCCAAGGCAGACTTGATTCAAGCTCCTCAGTTATGCCGGTAGAGAGCCGAGAGTCCCTCTCCGTTACTCCCAATGACTGGGAAAATAGTAATAATAATAATAATAAAAAGTCTGCCAAGCTGAAGCCTAGCAAAACTGCTCCTATACAAAATCAATCTCATGATGGCTAGGAATTTTGAAAGTTGTAGTTCCCTAATATATTTGCAGGGGCCCTGGTTT
Organism: Masticophis lateralis; assembly: GCA_030761175.1. Taxonomy (NCBI): domain Eukaryota; kingdom Metazoa; phylum Chordata; class Lepidosauria; order Squamata; family Colubridae; genus Masticophis; species Masticophis lateralis. The sequence goes on along the minus strand of JAUDYJ010000001.1, from coordinate 151,048,276 downwards.
GGAAAAGTTGTTAACGTGCAATTCCAACTTGCGGAATTGTGTTTTATTGTACGAAAAAATGTATAAACCGTAGATTTTTAGTACAGTTACACATAAGAAATATAATCAAGAGCACTGCTGAAGATTCCAGAACAATCCTGAAATCTACTATAGAAGTACAGTACACTAGGCACATATCAATGGTATCTCACCAAATACATTTCCTAATACTTGCAACATAGAGCATTATGGTGTTTTTGAAGTCAATCAAGCAGTACTCCAGCTTTACTAAAAACATAACTATCAAAAAGTTTAAAGATATTTAGCTAAAGTTCATGCTTAATATCTAAATATATGGTAATGCTGGCAATCTTAGTAATTAAAACCTAACACTTATATTTAAATATTACAATCACAATCAACTTTGAGAATTCTCAATGTTGAGCCACATGTCATGACACAATGACATCTTATTGCTGGTTATCCTGTTTTGTATAACTTCCTTTCATGTTCCTCACACACTGTGTGGTAACTGGTGATGCACTTGATTTTAAGGAAGTTACAAAGTACTTGTTTTATTATCATCCAGACAATTTAAATAAGACAGTAATAGCTAAGAGATAGCTATCCAAAGTTGGGGGATGGGGGAATCCAACTCCCACATTATTAAGATGTAATATGGTTTTTTAAAAAATGAACCATAGCACAAATCGATAAATGTTTCTAAATAATAATAAATCTTTTCAGATACACCTTCTACTTGAATTTATGGAAAGCACAGTAAGAAAGCAACTTGTTTTTCTTTACATCCCACTCATCGCACAAGAGAAGCAAGCCAGATGGAGTGAAGAATCGCTAAAAAAAGAAAAATGCATGTTCTATCTTCAGTTCCATGTTAAAATGCCTCAAATATATTTGGAGAAACCAATTGTTGTTAACATTTAGATTTTATGCAGCCGATAGGAAAAAATGCTATCATGATAAATTCATTTGACAGATTTATGAAATGACAATTGCACTGAAGAGGAATGGGAAAGCACTGTGGGCTTTACCAAAAGTAGTAATGCAAACATTTTTATCATTTTATCATCAATATATGAAATTATTGATTTGGATTTTCTTTTCATGTTTTTAAACTTATCATAGCTCTTCTTTTTGCATAATATATTAACAGTTTGCCCCAAAGTTGTAAGTGACATGCAAAACGTAGTGGGAGAAAGTGGGGGAGACAAGGAAAACATAAAATTTGTATATTAAAAGTTTTAAAACTAACACAGGGACCATTTTTGGAGCGAAGATGGAGATATTTCTTTTTATAACGATACACAGCTTTTTAACACTGACATTTCTAGAGCAAACTAATTCATTTCCAGCAACTGAAGGAAGATGCTTGCTTACTTTAGCATAGCGAGGAAAGCAGGAGGCTCCACATCTGGGATACGGATTTCATCTTTATCCTCAGCAAGCTCTCCGTAAAACATTGCGTGGAACACAGAGCTTCCAACGGCTAAGACATACTGGTTTTTTTTTTCAACAAAAAGAAAATATTAAATATATTTTAATAGTTCATGCTATTAAAAAAAGATATACTAGAGTGACATGTGTATTAAAAAAAAAGGCCTAGTTGAAGGCAAGGAAGGTTTTCACCATGCAAAACTAAGTAGGGGAATGCTGGGTTTTTCTTTTCCTCTTAAGAAATAGTTCTTCAATATATCTATTGCTTTCCTAAAAGAGCTTAAGAAATTCATGCTGAGAGCCAAGCAGCTGTAGCATTTTGGAACAGGCTTCCGCATCTTGTGCCCTCCTTATCGGATGGGCTATGATTTCACTCACCTCTAGCTCCCATTATGAATTACTATTATTAGAACTGAAGTCCATCTTACAGCACTTAGTAGGTGCTTGGGCAAAGTAGGCTTATCAAACCCCACTCTTGCAGCAACCTTTGGTAAGACTATATCTCAGACTTTATCATAGGATTTTTGTAAGAATTAGAACTAGTTGTGGGGGGAAAGATTGTAGCAATCTGGAAGAACATCGGGATAGTGTCACAAATCACACGTAAAATTCTGCAACAGATCTTCTACCAGTATTGAAAAAATGTGTTAACTAGAAAGGAAATTATTAGAACATTTCACAGGCAAAGTTATTTAACAGAATTTCTAAGTATACCAGTTCCAGGATTCAAGCCATTTATATGAATTTAAAGTAGGAATTGTAGAAATTCCCCTCACACTCCCATGTCAGACCTGCTACTGCAGTTCTTGCTTACTTTGTGTCCTGGTAATCGCTGGGTCCCACCTGGTGGCCCAACCACAAAATGAACATCTGCCATCAAGTCGTTGTTGAACATCACTGCATTTCTATAAACAGAAGCAATATATTAATTGGGAGTGTTTAGCATCAAGCTTTATCTCCCAACACACGTAATTCATTTTGTTGGAAGCTCTTTAAAGGATTTCATTAAAAATCAAACCGAGAAAATTAGAAACAGAAAGCAATGATAATTAAATATTTCAAGGTTTAGTGTTTTTTAAAATAAGGATACCACTACAAAAAACTTTGGAAAAAACTTTCCTCAAAGTGAAAGTGCCAACTGTGCAAACATCTGAAAGTTATACATAAAAAATACATTTTTTATGAGTGCAAACAATTATGAAGTTAAAATGGCTTGCATGAGAATGTAATTTTCGTTATCAAAAGACAAGAACTACACTGTTGGAAAGGAGAAACATTTCCCCCTTTCTCAGTTTTAATGAACGATCCTGTGCTAATAAAACATTTCATTGCATGCTGCTCTAGGACTTGTAAACTCAAGAAAGAAACAGAGCCAAACTTCCTTACCTTTCTCGGATGGTGGGATACAGCCCTTGCCAGTTGGGAGCTGGAATAATATTGTTGTTATTGATATTTTGTTGGTGATACTGCTGGACAGCAGTTGTGTTACTGTTAGCCGGTTTCTTTCGGGGGAAAATATCAGCAGCCATCTTTTTCTTCTTTTTAGTCTTCAAGGTAATGATTTCATAGCACACTGGAGGTAATTTGCTGCTGCTGCTGCTGCTGCTGCCGCTGCCTCCGCCGCCACCGCTGCTACTGCTGCTGCTGCTGCTACTACTGTTTACCTTCTTCGAGCTTTTCTTGGACCTGTTCTTAACTGTCTCTGGAAGCATCAAGAAGAAGGTGAGACATTTCATGTTCTTTCCCTTGTCATCTACCATGAGTATCTCTGTCTGTGTAAGCAGAGAGCCTTACTTGGTAAACAGAGGGCGCAGAAGGTACAAATAAAAGAGCAGCAAAGCTGAGAGAGTGTGCTTCTTCTTTTTTTTTTTTCCCCCCCCTCAGCAAAGACAAGGTGACCTTTTCCAGGGTGCTGAATAAGAGATCGGCTTTTAAGTTTGATCCAGGGCTTGACTGGTTAAACGTCTCCCCATCGTGATTCCCTTTTTCATTTGCTCGCCAGAGCTTCTTTTTCCCCTTCTCTCTCTCTCTCTCTCTCTCCCCCCCTCCAAAGGTCTGGAGGCAGAATCACCTGAAACCGCTAGGCTGTGGCAAAGCAAGTAGCAGAGCAGAGATGTGTGCTGCCTGCTCGTCGGCTGCCTCAACTTGTGTGCTGAAGGGATCTGCACACAGGAGGCATTAGAGCCCTGCAGATGGAGCCAGACGAGCAGCATCCTAGCCCAATCGCTGAAGTCACCAATAACAATTGGACTAGCAGCACAGTGACACCTATTGTAGACGTACAGTGCCCAAATATTAAAGAGCCAGCTATCGCAGTCGCACTTCGCATCGTTTTGAAAAGTAAGAAGCGACAGCACATGCAAATGCACGTGCGTTTTTATGTAATTGCTAAGCTAATGAATGTGACTTAATGCCTCGCGTGTGAGCAGGGAGGAAAATAATTTCAGGGAACAGCAGGATTCTGTGGTGTTTTTTTTTTTTTTTTAAAAAAAACAAACACCGGAAAAATATTTTCAAGTAGATGCAATAAGCCAAATAATGCAGTGGTGATCCCCCCCTCCCCCCGCGTTTCCCCCATAATTAAAATGGTTAAGTGAAATTGGTATCCATGTGAAAGCCAATTAATTTGCAGCAGAAAATGGACTGATACAATTTCAACGCTCTTTCTTCAAACGTAGTTTGTATTCCAGAGCCTTACCGAAGAGAGATGAGGTCATCACATTAGTTTTTAACTCACTATGTTTTCTGTTAACAGTCTTTGACAGACATCTCAAATCACTAAGTACGGGCTAATTAGACAAAACTATGCCAAAGATAATTGCAAAGCTTCCATTGAAAAGTATCTACAAGTGTAGACCGAATACAAATAAATCAAATTATTTATATATAAATTGTTTAGAGAAAAAAAAATATTTTGTGCACATGCAGACAGACCATATTTTTGAACTAATATAATTACACTTCCATTGGAATGTAATTGCTAAAGTGGTCCAGAACACAGAGAGTAGTAAGGAAATTATATAACCACTGAACAAATTACAGGATCTGCACAGATGGCCCACACTTTTAATCATTTCGCTTCCCTCAAATAACAGCAGCTTAACACTGTAAGATTTGAACTGCAGAAAGAGCTACTGTGCGTATTCAAGCCGAGGCAGAAGGACAGCACCTCCACATATAACAGGATGTCACACAATCAGACCAAAGGAAGCCATGTGGCTAAGATAAGGACAGGTTCTGTTCCTGCAGCCAATGAGTCCTAGAAACAGGAGTTGGATTCTCATTGCAGCATATGCTTCATCGTATTTTAATTTCTCTCTGTAATGTATCACTGAATGGAGGAAGCATACAAAGAGATAAAAGGCTATTGTTAAATAATAAGCTTTGCTGTATGGAATTAAAACTAGAAGAGTGGAAAAACTAGGTGGAGGAATGGCATTTGAACAAACAGCCCCTTGGTTTCCATAAGGGCTAGCTGTTTTACTTTTAGCATCTTAATGCTACAGTACTTATTTACATAAATACAATACCTTACATTTCAAGTATGAACCTGTACAGGTAGTCCTCGGCTTACAACAGTTCGTTTAGTGACCGTCCAGTTACGACAGCACTGAAAAAAGTGACTTCTGACTGTTTTTCATACCTAGGACCATTGCACCATTTCCATGATCATGTGATCAAAATTCAGACGCTTGGCAACTGACTCTTATTTCTGATGGTTGCAGTGTCCCGAGATCATGTGATTACTTTTTGGGACCTACTGACCAAAAATGTCAGTGGGGAAGTCAGATTCACTTAACAATTGTGTTACTAACTTAACTCCAATGATTCACTTAACATCTGTGGCAAGTATAGACATAAAATGGGGCAAAACTCACTTAACAACTGTCTCACTTAGTAATAAATTTTGGGCTCAGTTGTGGTCATAAGTCGGGGACTACCTGTATTATGTGCTTGGACAATCCTATAAGCCATCTTGGCCATGAGCTATAACTACCTAGTTAATGAAATGATCTACTTGGTCAACTCAATATCAAAATGTCATACAAATTAAATGGAAAAAATACCTTTTGTTTGCTAGTTATAATGTCAAGCAATAAGGAAAAATGTTTTGCCTATTACTGCTGCAGTGTTTTTGTTTAATATGTATTTCATTAATCACTTCAAGAATTTAAATTAGAGAACAAAAGCAAGGACATAATGCATTACTACATATAGATTGCAAATACAATTATCCATAATCCTACAGATCTACATAATATTAGAATGCAAACCTACCCTCCTGCTTTAGTAGAAAAGTGCAGAATATACTAAGCAATGGGTAATAGGATGTCTGTTTTCATTAACAGACTACTCTAACTATAGAGTTCAAGATTTTGGACAAAGTCCTTATATTCTTAAAAGATCAGTTATATTATGAGAGAGAGCAATGATGATATTCACACAATAAGAAATATGCTCCACGTATTTTGGGAACACATGTAAATTAGATATTGTATATGCTTATATGTTATATCTCTATTTAGATGGATACAAAAGCATATACATTTAATTTAATTGTGTGTATTTAAAATTAGTGTGTACTTTGTGTGTGTTAGTAATGAAAGTTGTATTTTGAGGGGCTTCTATCTGCAGTTCTAACTACAAAAATGTATACAGGTGGGCCTCAACTTATGACCACAATGGAGCCCAAATTTCCATTGCTAAGCGAGACAGTTATTATGTGAGTTTTGCCCCGTTTTACAACTTTACATGCCACAGTTGTTAAGTGAATCCCTGCAGTTGTTAAGTTAGTAACATGGTTATGAAATGAATCTGGGTTCCCCATTGACTTTGCTTATCAGTAGGTCACAAAAGGCAATTACATGCCCCTGGGACACTGCAACTGTCCTAAATAGAGGTAATCCTCAACATACGACTACAACTGAGCCCAAAATTTGTTGCTGAGAAATTTGTTAAGTGAGTTTTGCCCCATTTTACAACATTTCGTGCTACATTTGTTAAGTGAATCACTGCAGTTGTTAAATTAGTAGCATGGTTAGTAAGTGTATCATTCCCCACTGACTTTGCTTCTCCAAAGATCACAAAAGGGGATCACATGACCCCAGAACACTGCAACAGCCATAAATGTGAGTCAGTTGTCAAGCATCCGTATGTAAATCAGATGATGGGGATGCTGCAATGGTCATAAGTGAGAAAAATGGACATAAGTCACTTTCTTCAGTGCTGTTGTAACTTCAAATGATCCCTAAGTGAATTGTTGTAAGTTGAGGACTACCTGTACATGCTGGTTGCCAAGTGCCAGAATTCTGATGACATGACGAGGATGCTGCAATAGTCACACATGTGTAAAATGTTCGTAAGTCACTTTTTTCAGTGCTGTTGTAACTTCAAATGGTCAATAAACAAATAGTTGTTAGTTAAAGACTACCTGTACCACATTTAAAAGAGAATATAGATTGGACAAATTTTGTTAGCAATCAATATCACTATCCATTCCATAAATATAAAATGTTAATTTATTAAATTAAATCCTTTTTTATGGTGATAGATGGAATATTAAGAAAATGTACCTCTGTTGTGTTTATAATATTGTTGTTGCGGGGAAAATGGAGGAGGAAGGGTATGTTCACCACCTTGAGTTATTTATAAAGTTAAAAAAGGTGGGATAAAACTAATAAATAAATAAGATGATAAACAGTGAATGGAATCACAACAGTGTCTCTCTTCTAAACTGAAATTTAATCCTGCTAAAATAAGAAATTCTTCCAGTTAGCAGAGTAACCAATCTAGAAATAATAAGAGGATATTCCCATTGAGAACATGGATTTTTCACTTGGGATACTCTTGGATTTAGCTTTGACACTTAAGTGACACCCAATGCCAAAACACTTCAGTCATTACAGATATAGGGCAGATCTTGCCATAGTAGAACATACACAAACTACATGTCAAAGTTGTACACACTACATTGATTTACTCTAAAATTCAGTTCAATGTGTTTTATTGATTGGCGTGGGGTCTCAGGAACATGTCATTAATATGTTCCCAGGCCTAATTCAAAGTGCTAGTTATGACCTTTGAAACCTCACGTTTTAAGATGAAGGATCTTGAAGTATCATTTTTCATATATGACCCTGCCAAATATTAAGAGGATTTCATGTTGCAACAACAAAAAAAAAACTTTTAGTTGGTACTATCAAAACTCTACAATTCCGTATCTGAAAGTCTGTTGTTTCTTTTTTGAATTTTTGCCATCATTGGCCTATGATCTTTTCGTTCAGAATTTATTTTCTTTTGGAAGCAGGGAGTGAATGTTTTTAAAATAAACTTGTTTTCTCATTAGTACTAGATTTAAGATTCACTAAATGTGTTTTACTGATCCCATTTTTTCAATCATTTAACTTCAACTACTTTCAGAACTTTCACCTTATATATATTCTTCTACATTAAAAAGATGAATGTATTTCTAAAAGGCTTTGCATACTAATTGTAAAATAACTACCTACTGATTTCTCTAATCAATATCTTTTGATGTGTTTCTACTCTTTATATGATTCCAACCAGCATGGATACTTTTTTTCTTCATTCTCTCAAAGGTGCTTTTTCCAGAGGCAACGGGACTTTCTTGTTTTTCTTAAAAGATGTTCTGCTTCTCATCCAAGAAGCTTCTTCAGCTCTGACTGGATGGTGGGGAATGGAAGGATTTATACTCTTTGCAGACAGCTGGTCATTTGTATCAGCTGTTTGCAAGGTATATAAATCTTTCCATTCTCCACCATTCAGTCAGAGCTAAAGAAGCTTCTTGGATGGGAAGCAAAATTCCTTCTAAGAAAAAGAAAGGTCAGTTGCATCTGGAAAAAGCACCTTTGGGACAACCATGATTTGGATAACTGAGACATTTTTCTTATTTCTGTATTTCAGTCTGACATCTAAAATAATCTGAGTTTATATGACAGGTTAGAGTTCCCTCTATTCACCCTGACTATTCATCTAGTGTTGTTCTGTGTTAGTTCGCACATTGTTCCCTTTTTTTTCTGAACTGGTCCATGCCTCTCCTAGTAATTGTCTGGGGTGCCTCCCTTAGAAATATCCGTGTCACACTTGGAAAACTTGAGTGGCACAAATATGAAACTTTCAGAATTGAAACTGCTCATGGACTAATTAGCTTGAAATCATCCTGTTCCACAAGACAGCGCCAACTTGAATAGAATAATATTTTTAAGTCTCATTATTATGCTGCATGATTCTACCAGAATAAGAATGTACTTATCTTTCCATTGTGTATTTGACAAAATTGCCAGAAAACATTTATAGTGCTAGTTATGCATAATTTGTTTCCTGACAATACAATTAAGAGGAAAGACAAGTATTAATTTCGGAAACAAATACTGGAACAAAACAGGTTTAGCATTATATAACTCAAGAATTATTTTCATTAAAGTCCATAGATATTTTAAAGCAGCCGCAGTCATCTCCCTCAATTCAGGTATGTTAAGATACAACCAATTCCATGGAATTAGCTTCTCAGTAGGTGTACATAGGATTGCACTGTTAGACAAAAGAATCATTTTTCAAGCCACAAACCATTACACTACACTACAATCAATTGAATTTATCGTATTCAAAATAATATCCATGTATTGTTTTAGGAAAAGACTGTTCAGAAATGCTACTTTTACATCTTAACTGGTGCAAAATATCAATTAAATTTGAAAGTATCCTTATGACACTGAAGATACCTAAAATCCTTGACCTATGACCATTTATTTAGCGGCTGTTCAAAATTATGATAGCTGTGAAAAAAGCAACAAACATCATTTTTAAGGTCCTGACTTAAGATGTGCCTTAAGCCCTGGCATTGATGACCGTTGTAACATCATGTGACTGCAATCTCAGTACTTTTCAACTGGCTGACACTTATGAACAGCTGCAGCATTCTGCAGCAATGTAATCACCATTTGCAACCTTTCCAGCCGATTTCCAACATGCAAAGCTGGCAAGTGGTCACAAGCTGCAGTCTCACGATGTCTCGTTTAACTACTGTAAGTTAGACTTAGAGCTAGAATAACTTTATTGTCACTTTGAATGTACACTAAACATTAAAATACAATTTCGTTGCATACAGCTCTCAACGGTCTCCACCTCTAATATAAACATAAACATGACATGATAAATAGATAAATAAATAAATACAAAATTATGCATGTACCCAGATATATTCTATGACACAGACAAACAACACAGTCTAGTTCAGATGTATACATGTACATGACAAGAAAAACAAATCTTGCAAGTTTACCAGACGGATGGCATAGGAAACAAAGCTGTTACAGAATCAGGTAGTCCTGCTAGAAATACTTCGAAACCTCCTCCCAGAGGGGAGCAACAGAAACAGACAGTAAAGTGTGTGTGTGTGTGGGTTCTCTAACAGTGCTTTGAGCTCTAAAAACGTGTGGGCAAAAAGACTGTAAAATCAGGTGCGGTCACATGATGCTTCCCTTAATGACTGCTTAACAATGAATTTTTTTTATCCCTATCAGAAGTTGAGGACCATTTGATTAAATGTAATACAATGCACAGTATTGAAATTAAGTGTGGGAGGTCTTATTCTGTTGTGAGCCTAAGTTCAGTGAGGGTAGTGGTAGTAAAGAACTGCATATAGCCCAAGCTAGTGGGAACAATGAGTGGGATAATTTTCCAAAGATCCTCAAAATATTACCGTTTTACCTTTATAGATAGCTTTCATACATACACCCTGTCATTATTATTTTGATCAATAACATCAAAATGTTATGGTCATTTCCAACAGAATACTGCAATGTAACAGAATCCAGATCTGGATGGGAAAAAGGAATTGTATATTTATTAAGCCATAAATTTATACAGAAACGTTTAAAAATTAATCACAAAATTGCCAGTGCTAATTTTAAGTTTCAGACAATGCTTAGCTGGCATGCATAATACACAACTAACCAGATTACTAAAGGGATATTATCAGGTATTACCATGCTAAAATTAGGTCTACCATTTCAGAACTAAACATTGGCTGAAAGCTTCTAACTATGACTCTTATTGTGCCCTATCGTATTTTTAACTCCTTTGGATAAGCAAATATACCAATACTTCTAATAAGAAACCTCTGTGTGATAAGATGGATGTAGTCCCCTTGTTAGAATTGTTTTCTACGTTTAATGCATTACCTATATGGATGTTCACTTTTTTGTATACATTATACTGTTTTAAATTGTGAACCTCGCAGTCATTTTGGAGTCTGAATGAATGGCAACTGTTCTTCCTTCAGGCTCCAGCAGAGGGAGAAGAAATGCACTATTCTATTAGTTCTGCTGAAATACCAATCAATTCTGTCTGTTTTTTTCTTTTTCTGAACTCAGTTCCTGCTGGGTTTGTATTTTTGATTATAAAGAAGAGAGAGTTGTTTTTAAAGTCGTTTTGGGAGCTTTTCAGATGGAGAACGGGTTTACGTTGCTACTTGCTTATAACTGAACAAGCATTAGGATTTCTTCTTTTGTATCACCCTAGCTGTTATCCCTAGAAAAATTAAGCTCACACACTAAAACTAAGATCACAGTACTAGATTCAGTTTACACTTTTATCTAAACTTTCAAATAATGATGGCATGTTTTTAAAAATGGCTTATGAGATAATATCAGTAGGAAAACAAAGTTTATCCTGAAATTCATGGGAAAAATGAAAGAGTCCAGAGTTAAATCCGTTAGGTAAAAGTTTGCACCAAAAGGCAGCAGGATAACAAATATCCTGTGCTAGATATAAAGTAGGCAACACATAAGGCATTTCTATACAAATCTATATTTGTGTTTCTTTAGGTAAAGAAAATAGACAATCTGAGAAATTCTAAATGCCTTTTGCAGTCATAGAAAACTTTAGCCTATTTGATCTTGAATTTTAATCATGAAAATTCTCACAAAATTAGCTTTAAAATGCCATACTGCAACATAAAGGAATCAATGAAATTGATTCATCTATGAAATGCACTTAAATTGTTTGTTTAATATTAATTTCCTAATTTCAGGAAATTATCAAGATTCCAATTTGCATAAATCTTCTCTGTTCATACTTTGTTCTCACTGAATACTTCCAAGCAACACAGAATACTATATCAAACAGAATTTTAACCTGAAATGGAAAAAAATTAGCCTATTATTGTACATGTTATGCTTTAGTCACAATCTTTTCTATTAATGCACTTATTATACAACATTTTTATTACAATATCTCTTTGCATCACAGAACTGTTCACGCCATAGTCACAACTTACCAAAGATAAGTACAGTTTTCTTAACACAATATTTCGAAGTATGTGAATATTGCTGTAGAAGTAATCAAGCCCTTATAAATACAGTCTTCACAGAAAATCAACTTGTGAGAGTTTATAAAAAAACGAATTTCAGAGATGGATGGGAAGATTATTTTTTACATAGTGATCAGGTTCCTATAGCTATCTAATGACCAACAAAAATAGGTTCGCAAGATTCCTAAATGATACAACAGCTTTATCTTACTAACTGCCTTATTGATGTACTAAATTGTAAATTTCCCAATACAGTACATAATATGTTAAAACTCTCCTTTTCATGGGAATTCTGCAAGCTGCACTCCAGGGTAATGGTTAATCACCAATTTGGGAAAGTTGTTTTAGGGGAAGCAGGACAATATTAAATGATCAAAGGTTCTCTTACACTCAACAAATCATTCCTTGACACAAACCCCACTTAAAGAAACAAAAGAACCTGCGGTACACATGGGGACTCCACTCTCTCCCTCATTATGCAAGGAAATAATATCTCTGAGGAAGATAGAAATTCCATTTTTATTTAAGATTTCAGTCCTAGTATACAATTACTTTCAACCCACTTGACCTTATAGTATGTCCAGGTCTGTACATTTTAAATTGCATAAATTAGAGGACTGTTCATTCCCTGCACTAATACTTATATTCTTATTAGCATCGCAATAGATGCAAAAAAAAAATGCTAATATTTTTCAGGAGGCATTTGGAACATAGTAAAATATAGTGTATTTAATATTTTCAACCAAATAAGGACGTGTAGTCAAATTAACCGAGCCAGTTTGGTGTGGTACTTAAAGCATCAGTCTAGAAAATGGGGGACTATGAACTTAGTCTTGCCTGAGGCCCAAAGTTGAGTAATTTTGGGCAAATCACTCTTTCCCAGCATTAAGAAGATAAGGACAAACCATTGTTGAAATCTATCACAAAAACTGCAGGCATTCTTGGTAGTCACTAAGAGTCAACACTAACTCGAAGGCATAAACACAAAAGTGTTTTCAAACTATCCCAAGAATGTTGTGCTGCTATTTTAATTAAAGCTTTGTACAGTGGAATTCTTTTACTTTCTGATGCTGTAGATCTTTATGCAATCCTAAATCTAGGAGTAAATCACTGAGTTTGATGTGATTTCTTCTGATTAGACAAGCCTACAATGCATCATTATTAGAGAAATCTTTGTTGATTTTCTTGGGTGTGTTTTGAAGGCTATACAGCAAATTTGTCTTTCCTGTATACTAATGTGAGTGCCCCTTTATTATCATAATTCTTAATATTTTGTTGAATATCATTATCTTGATATTCTGTGTGTCTTGAGCTCTAATATGCAGTAAAAATACAAAGGCTGATAGCTTGGGCTGGTTTGTTGAATTCTACTCTATGCATATTGTTATATGCATGTATGTGTTGTTGTGTCTTATTATTCTTGAGTTAAAATTCAAGACTAAGTCATCTCCTCCCTTTTTGCAGCTCTGCACCTGTAGGTTAGAACAGCAAATAAATCCCAAAGGGAAATACACTTTTGTCTGTTTACAAGCTTAAAACAAAAGTATTGCTTGTTGTTGCTAGACAAGGTAGTGGCAATTCCTAGAGAAAAATTAAAGAAATTTGAACAACAACAAAGATAACCGCATAGAAATGGAAGATAGTACATCATGAACCCAATTGCTTTGTTTATCTTCAGGTTTGGGAGAGGTGTTAATTGAAAGGGATGTGAATGAGATTGCCACCTGCTCTGTTAATTTATTAGATCAACACCTCAAAAGTATTTTTTTTAAAAGTGCCGAAGATATGTTTCCAATGACACATTCTAATTTAAATTGACTAATTTTAGTAGGTGACAGCAGAGCTGGTTTCCCATTGTTTTTTATTATAATTTCTTTAATGTTTTAAAAATAAACATTGTTGCCCATTTTTATGCAAGTCAGCATGTAGTTGTATTAAATGTAGACTATCAATCTACACATTCTTATGGTGTTCAAGAAAAAAGCAAGGAAACAAAGGGCACAGGGTATCTATGGGATTCACTGCTTTCATCAGAATGCCAAAAAAGGCATTGCAACACAAATTCCACCCCTTGTGTAACTTGCATGCAGTAACGTATGACAATGCACATACGAAACAGTAGAAATTATGGTACTGCGTAATACTGCTTTCATCATTTGTCCCCTTTTTGGGCCTCCCCAACATTTCCAGCATTAGGTTGCTTTCAAGATCTCTTTTTTTCTGCTTCAATCACATGTATTGATGTTTTCTTCGATGCTTGAGTTATTTCAAGTTTTGTTGTTTTGGAATACTGCTAACTCAAAAGCTCTACAAAAAGTTGTTTTTCACTGTGCATCCATCCCAAGGTTAAATATTACTGGTATCCAGTGGTGAAATGTAAAATTTGTTACTACCGGTTCTGTGGGCGTGGCTTGGTGGTGGGGGTAATATGACTGAGTGGTGGCCAAATTTTTTTTTTTACTTTTAAAACCATTTTTTCTACCCCTCTTCGGCTGAAGAGGTTGTAAAAAAAATGCTTTTAAAGCCTCTGACGATCCCAGCTGAGTTGCCTGATCTTGGCAGAGGATTTTTTTCCTTTTAAAAACATTTTTTCTATAACCTCTTCAGTCGAAGGGGTTGTAGAAAAAATGCTTTGAAAAGCCTCTGACAATCCCAGCTGAGCCGCTCAATCATCAGATGCTTTTTTTTTACTTTTAAAAGCATTTTTTCGGCGAAAGAGGTTGTAGAAAAAATGCTTTTCAAAATTTAAAAAAAAAAAACCCTCTGATGATTGCGCGGCTCAGCTGGGCAATGGGGGGGGGCAGGGATTTTTGCTACCGGTCTCCGAACCACCCGCCTCCATTGCTACCAGATCGGGCGATCCAGTCCAAACCGAGAGCATTTCACTTGTGTCTCTTCTGGTTAGTCATTTTATTAGCTTCAAATTTTATGGAGTATTTTTTTCTTAACTAGCATACAGAATCATAATTTCAGTATAAGCATTTGTATCTTTTCTATAATTTTAAAATCCTAAGTATATTTAATATAATATTAATTTTATTTCTTTGATTCTGCCATTATTGTTTTTATAAATAACTCAAGGCAGCAAACATGTCTAATATTCGTTGCTCATAGACACAGAGAAGCCAACATTATGACTTAATGTATAGTGGAACCTGGAAAGAAAATGAGCATGTAGTATAAAGGAAAAGACTAGGGGTGACATGATAGCAGTATTCCAATATCTCAGGGGTTGCTGCAAAAAAAAGAGAGTCAATCTATTTTCTAAAGCACATGAAGGCAGGACAAGAAGCAATGGGTGGAAACTAATCAAGGGGAGAAGCAATCTAGAATTAAGAAGAAATTTCTTGACAGTTAGAACAAATTAATCAGTGGAACAACTTGCCTCCAGAAGTTGTGGGTGCTCCAACACTAGAAGTTTTTAAGAAGAGATTGGACAATAATTTGTCTGAAATGATATAGGGCCATGATGGTAAACATATGGTACGCGTACCAGAGATGGCACATAGAGCCCTCTCTGAGGGCACGTGAACCGTCGCCCCAGCTCAGCTCAGCTCCGCTGCGCATGCATGCACACTTCCTGCCGGCCAGCTGGTTTTCGGGTCTCTGCTGCGCATGCACAGGGTGCACACAGAGTCGCGTGTGCATGTGGGTGGGTGGGGCAGGCGGGGTGGGTGGGTCATGCACGCATTGCATTATGTGTGTGTGTGTGTGTGCACTTGCGCTTTGGGCACTCAGTGCCAAAAAAGTTAGCCATCACTGGTATAGGGTTTCCTGCCTGAGCAGGAGGTTGGACAAGACGACCTTGAAGGTCCCTTCCAACTCTTCCTTATTCTGCAATCTTTTCTTTAAAAACCTCTAGTGATACAGCACCCACAACTTTGGTTATCTGTTCTCACTGTCAGGAAATTTCTCCTTAGTTCTGGGTTGCATCTCTCCTTGATAAGTTTCCATCCATTACTTCCTGTTCTGCCCTTAGGTATTTTGAAGACTAGGTTGACCCTCTCTTCTCTGGGACAGACCCTCAAATATTGGAAGACCTTCTCTCTCTCAGACTAAATATACCCAGTTTAAGTCCATAGCCTTAATAATCTTTTTTGCACTGCTCTTCATTTTTTCTAGAGTTCCAACTCTTTTTTGTATTGTGGTAACCAAAACTAGATGCAGTATGCCAAGTGTGGTCTTACCATAACAGTATAAAGAGTTATTAACACTTCACATGACCTTAATACTATCCCTCTGTTGATGCAGCTAGAGCAGCAATGGCTTTTTTTGGCCACACTGCTGCCTCATTTCAGCATTCGCCACTAGGACTCCTAGATTCCTCTCACAGTTACTGCTGTTGAGCTATGTATCACCTATTCTATACCTCTGCATTTGTTTTGGGTTTTTTTCGTCTTCATGAATTACCCTTTAATATGACAATGATTCAAGTTTGTTGTTTAGCCTCTAATGCAAAAGAGGAGAAAGTTGCTGAATCTTATAATACAGTTCAATTTGAAACCAACAGAACATGCAAATAAGCTGTGCTTCTTGAGGCTGGAAATCAAAATACAAAGTTGGAAGTAATATGGAAGAAAAACTGTTAGATTAGGTGGCTAGGAAATGGAAATGAAGTAGGAGAAAGACTTCTCAATTTTTGACAATCCAATGATGGATTTCAAAGTCTTTCAAAAACTAAATGACATCTAATATGCATGGACATCACCAGATACAATACAAAGAAATAAAGGTGACTGTAATTATCAGTACAAAGAAATGGGAAAGCTCACTTATAACAACTGTAGAGCAATCACACCCTGGTCATGGGTAAGTTCCAATTCAAGTTAAAACAGGAGAAGAAATCCAACCAATTTCCATGACATTCAACTATTTTCAGGGAAAACATCAGAAATCACATTGGAAGTCCTGAACTTAATTGATAGGGAACCAGAGAAACTGTAAAATGAAATTGATGAAATAAGGAAGAACGTGAAGAGAGACGGCCAAAGACCAAAAAAACAAAAGAATGCAAACTGGATTTCAAAACAAACTAGAAACTGCCAAGAAGAAAAGCCAAAGTCAAGAAATATAAAGATCTCCAGAACAAATATAACAAAGAGCTTCAAAGAGTTGTTTAAAAAGATGAAAAAACGGTATTACAATATCTGAAAATATACCGAAAATGCAAACAAGACATGGAAAAAAAAGGGGGGGGGGGAATCTTCAAACTGATATATTGAAGGATGCCAATAGACAGATAAAAACTGATTGATTCTAAAAAGATCAAAGAAAGATGGCAGTGGTATACTGAGATTCTGCACGTCAGAGATGTCAGCGTATAAATTATCTCAAAAGATATTCCTTGCTTATAATAAACTTTAATATGGAAAGATACATCTCATTATCCTCATCTTAAATCTATACATAGGCCAGGAAGTCACAGTACAGAGGAAACATTATAAAATAGACTGACTGTAGGTTGGCAAAGGAGGGAGACAAGGCTAAGTTGCTGAATTACAATGCCCAGTACATGTGACAATGCCAATATAATTCCATTCTGATTAGTGCTGCCAGAGCTGGATTACCTAACACTGGAAAAAATACCACATGCCAGAAAAGAGATATAGAAAACTCATAACCCTTAGTGATCCACCTGGGTTTTTGCAACCCAATGCTAATAGGATTGACCTAGCTTTTCCCTAACATATTAATTTTCATGGCCTAGCTTTCACAGATATGTTCAACCTATCCTGGAGCTGAAAATGGTGAGTCAATTACTATTGCTCCTAATAATTATATCTACATACCAAATAACCAAATACCAATATGAGAAAAGGATTTTATGGTATCTTTTTCCTTAACATGCTGGCTTTTATATGTAGGAAAGATGAAAGTAAGTCACTACTGATACATACGTTTTCCTTGCTTCATGTGAAAAAACAGATGCTAGCATGAGATTTGTGCTATCATACCGCAATTAATTTGCATCAAAGGTCTGGAAACATGCTAAGGTTTCTTCCCACCATAAGTGCTTGAAAATTTTCTGTCCAACCGCCTTTATGCTCTCATACTTACTGTATAGTTTGTACAGTTATTCTAATTGTGCATCCTACCATTCACTTATTACTGTACTTGCAATAGCCAGTACTCTTGGTCAAAGTTGTCATCAACTAATGTCCAAACCCCTTACCCAAAATAAATAGGAATAAAGTTGGGCATATAAAACTGCACTAAAACTGGTGAACAATCCTCATTCCTAGGGCAAGGTTTTAATTTGGGTGTATCTATTGTGGCCAATATCATAAAAATGTTAGTATATAAATGGTGGCCATTTCTTGGACTAGTCCCTTCAGGTTTTTTGGCAAGGTCTTGGAAGTAGTTTGCAATGGACTCCTTCCTAGGGTTAAAAAAGAATGACAGGTCCAAGGTCACCAAAGCTGGCACAAGAACTCTCAGTCCCCCAGTTTCTGGCTCAGTGCCTTAAGCACTATATCAAACAGGCTTCCATACTAGAAATACAACTGTGAAAAAGATTGAGAAACTGCTTTTAATGAAAACAGAAAACGAGGCAAAGAAAACATGTTTATCAAGCCTAGTGCTTAAAATAAGGCTCTAAAAATTTACAAACACGTGTCAATGCACTTGAATAACAAATGATGCCACACCTTGCAACATCATTTTTTCCACTAGTTTTGTGTCTCGCTTTATGTAAAGTTATGGGAGAAATGTATAAACATGGAATGTACGCAAGATGGCCCCGATGGTATTACTGGTTATACAGGCAGTCCTCATTGAACACATCATTCGTTCAGCAACCATTCAGTTACGATGGTGCTAAATTGAGTTGGTCTTATAACTGGTCATAACTGCAGCAGACGCAGCACCCTCGCAGTTGCCAGCTTGCAACTGCAACAGTTGAGGCAACCCATGGTCACATGTTCACCATTTGCCATCTTCATTGCCAACTTCTGAAAAGCAAAATCAATGGGGAAGCCAGCAGGTGGTCGCAAATAGCGACCATGTGATTGGTGGATGCTGGGCTGTGCAGGACTCACTTAATGATGGCCGCTGGAATGGCTGCAGCTGCCACTATATACTGGCAGGGTCACATGATGTGCTTTACAATAGACTTGCCAGCCCCAATCACCACCGTTAATAGCAATAGCATTTAGACTCATATACCACTTCACAGTGTTTTACAGCCCTCTCCAAGCGGTTTTTGGGGACGCAATTAGTGGCTAAGAAGCTGAGCTTGTCGATCGAAAGGTCGACAGTTCAGCGGTTCGAATCCCTAGTGCCGCATAACAGAGTGAGCTCCCGTTACTTGTCCCAGCTTCTGCCAACCTAGCAGTTCAAAAGCACATAAAAAATGCAAGTAGAAAAATAGGGACCACCTTTGGTGGGAAAGTAACAGCGCTTCTTGTGCCTTTGCTATTTAATCATGCTGGCCAGATGACCACAGACAGTGCTGGCTCTTTAGCTTTGAACAGAGATGAGCACTGCTCCCTAGAGTTGGGAACGACTAGCACATATGTGTGAGGGGAATCTTTACCTTTACTAAGTGGCTTTAGAGAGACAGCCTATTGCCCCCCAACAATCTGTGTTGGAAGGACAGAAGGCTGAGTCAACTTTGAGCAGGTAAGGATCGAATTGCTGACAGGCAGGCGGAATTAGCACGGAATTAACACTGCATTCCAACCACTGTGCCACCAGAGATCCAGGTTAAGCCAGGGCTACCTGCAATGCCCAGAAAGCATAGCCAGGGGCAGTGCATGCTGGGAGCTGCAAGTTATATTTATCAGTATTTCAGGCTACTTCCCACGCATTTTTTTTTAATTCCCCCAATCTGGTCTCATTCAGACTCCCACAACTGATGTGCAAAAAAAAAAAAAAAAAAAAAAACCCGCAGCAGCTTTTGCTTGCCCTCTTGTCCCTTGGGTAGACCTGCAGCCTTGCAGACTTCCCACCTGCAGCCTCACCAAAGAGGAGTCTAGGCCCTTTGTGGGGGGACAAAAAAAAATCCCCGAAGGGAAGGGAAGGCAGCAAGGCGTCCTCCTCCCCAGATGAGCTGTCCTTCAAGCCTTCACTCCCCTTTACTCCGTCCTGTCCGGATCGATCTGCCTCCACTCCGCCGAGGCATCCCAGGACCCGCCATTTTCCGGCCGAGCCAAGGCCTCGCCTTCTAACTCTTCTCCGCACGCTACTGCAGCCGCCGCCGCCCGAGGCTTCCCCGAAGCCAAGGGCGAGCAGGCGGGGGACGGGACCGCGGTGCATGCCTGCCCGCCTCCGCAACCTACCATCTCGCTGCCCCGCCGTCCTCCTCCTCCTCCTCCTCCTCTTTTCCCGCAGACGGCGGCGGGTCCCTTCCCCGGGTGGGGGTGGGGGTGGGGAAGGGCTGGATGGCTGGCTGGCTTCGGCCGCGGGAGCGCGCCCGCCATCTGCACGTGCCCGCTCCCGTTGCTGGAAGTGTGAGGGGAAGGAAAGCGGGACGGAGCGAGGGAGAATTTTACGAGGCGATTTAGGATGAGGAGAACCTAGCGAAGCCAGGGCGGGTTTTTGTTTTTGTTTTTGCTTTTTTTTTTTTTTTTGCCGTGGCCGCTGACCTAACCTGAGGGGTGGTGATGATGGTGGTGGGGAAACACTAATGCACATGCCATCCCCGCCTTTCCTTTGCTCCCCAGCGGGTTCTTGGCGGCAAAGCAAACGCTCCCGCAGACGCGATTTCGCTTCATTTTTTTAGGTTAATAATGTTTCTCGCTGCCGCTTCTTTCGAGCGCCGTTCCCGTTCTTATCAGCCCTAGGCGATTCCCTTTGGCAAAGAGGCTCACTGATTGTATGAACGCACCGCTTGCGGTTCTGTAACGTTGTTCCCTGAATAAAGGTGGCCCTTGGCTTACAACAGTTCATTTAATGACCGTTCAAAGTTACAACGACACTGAAAAAAAAGGACACTCATGGCCGTTTTTCACGCTTAACGACCGTTGAGTCATCCCTCCCATGGTCACATAATCCAGACTCGGAAACTTGGGCAACTGGATCGTATTTATGATGGTTACATTGTCCTGGGATCAGGTGATCGCCTTTTGTAACCTGACAAGCAAAGTCAATGGGAAAGTCAGATTCCTTTTACAACATTTAAGGAGCGCAGTGATTCATTTAACAGTGGTGTCAGAGTGTTTACAGCGTGGCTACTATTTTGAGACCACCCAGGAGCACTCTGACAAATGGTGACAAGAAAGGTCATAAAATGGGGCAAAATCCTTAACTAATGTCTCACTGAGCAACAGAAACGTTGGGTTCAGTTATGGCCGTAAATCAAGGACTACCTGCGTGCCAGTGTGGTTTATAAGGCAATTAAACTTGTAGATGAAACCATCATAATTAGGTATGAAGGATGCTTTAAAGGAAAAAGTGCAAAATGCATGTTCATAAATCAGGGTGTCTAAAAATCAGCCCAAATTAATGTTAATCCTACACAACTTCTAGAACAAAAAAAAAGCTACCTAAGAAATGGTGGTGAATTCATCGATGGAAATTTAATAAAGTAAATCTTTAAAATGTAATACAAAAAGAGGCATGTGCAATAGGAATAGAAAATGTGCATCAACAAGAAAATGTTGCAGGTAACCCTTCTCACAGTTCCGGTCAACAATTCTGTTTTTTCTTCAACTTGGGCTCCTGGCCTCCCACAATCACTTTTCTGAGTTCAGGATGAAATATACTTATTGCTTCCAAAGATTTAGCCTCTGGCCCATTATAGGACTCTCTGTGCTTGCTGACACTTGTGTATATGCACATGGTGTTAGTTGGGATATAAAAGCATCAGCACTCATATCTAAATAACAATAGTTGTTATTATTAATGATTATTTCAACCTAAGTTTTGGCAGTTACTGTTACAGTGTAATAGAAGTAGGACTGAGGAGACTGGGGATCATATCCCCACAGTTATGCACTGGAGGATTTGAGATCTCTCAGTACATCATAACCTATTTATTTCACCTGCTTACAGTGGAGGTAATACAAAACAGGTCAGATAGGAAAAGGAGAACCCTGTGAGTTATGAACTCAAAAGTAAGAATTGCTGAGATTGATCTGGAAATTGTACATCCACATGATTAAACCACTCCAGATGTTCCAGCTGTAGTAAAGACAAATCTTCGTTAGGAATCTCTCATAGAGAGTGTGATATAGATTGGATCCATCTATCCACTGATGGATTAGCATCTGGTAGTACTGTAATATGGTTTCTCTTTACCCCTCTTTACTTGCAAATCCTCCCAAAACTGTGGTATTTGCAGAAAGACTCAATTTGGGGCATAAAAAGGGAAGAGCTGAAAAACACAGAAGAGAATAAGAAAAAAATCCCGTTGTAAGTGAAAGCTTGCTTACATAATGGTGAATGCAACTGTGTCTTAAAAATACCATACAGGTATACAGGTAATCATGTTTGGAAATAGGTATTTTTAAAGAATGAAATATCCATTATTTACCCAAAGGTGCTGTTCAAAAGACAACTGGACTTTCTTGGGGTTTTTTTCCCTTGAAAATGTTTCACTTGTCATTCAGTTGTACCTGAAGAAGCTTCTTGGATGACAAGCTAAATTTTTTCAAGGGAAAAAAAATCGAGTTGCCTTTTGAATGTATCTTTGGGACAACCATGACCTGGATGACTGAGAATATCCATAAGCATCCATTATTTAGAGACCACAGTTACGATTACAATTGAAATCAAAGCAACATAAATTCCTATGCTGTATGCGTATGATATAAACACTAGTATAAATACAAGTTTGCCCTTTGCACCACAATGTCAGGGACTTTTTAAAAATAAATCACTTTTTTTTCTTGAAAATAAGTTGTCTTCAATTTTAGTATATATGCTGTTGCCCAAAAAAAATTATTTATTTATTTATTTTATTTCTGGGAAATTAGATATGGTTAAAAAAATCAACAGTAGCTTTTCACCTACTGAAATATCAAAACCCATTTTCAGCCTACTAAAATATCAAGACCCATTTTTCAATAACCAGGATTCACTTCCTGGTTTATTCACTTAAAAAAAAAAACACTCCAATTTTTAAAATTGCTGATGCTGTCAAAACACAAGGGAAATTAAAACATTCTGTTGGCAACTTATGTTGAAACACATGGCAAAATGATTGGCTTGTGGATTCATTTTGGAGAAGCATTTATTTCTACAATTAATAGCCCTCTCAATTTAAATTACAATTGGCAATCATTCATCCATATTACACATAAAATATTAGTGGATAGTTTTACTATTATAGAATCATGCCGTACTGTGTTGAATTAATATGGTTTTTTCTTTTGTTTTATCTTGTCAGTTTTATTTAGAATCAAGTTATGTTAAGCAGAAACTATCAAAACTATACCACCACACATTCACATTTTATAGCTACCCTGTTTTCCCCAAACTAAGACATCCCCTGATAATAAGCCCAATTGGGCTTTTGAGTTCATGGCAATAAGGCCAAGCGCTTATTTCAGGGTTCAAAAAAATATAAGACAAGGTCTTATTTTTGGGGAAACACAGTATTAAGCCTCCTTACAAGATGAGTACATGTTTTGAATTACAGAGTGAAAATGATAGTTTAACTGAAGGCTGGTTAGCCAACAAAATATTCATTGAAGTGAATTTAAACTGCTTGTTTAAGATAACTACGGCAATTTTGTCTTATTTTCTTATTGAAATTTAAAGCATTATTATAAAAGCTGATATCACAGCAGGAGTGTCTTGTTAATAGTAGATGCCAGATGAATTTCTTATTAAATCATAGGATATACCTACATCTGAAATATTAAATGCTTAGTTTTTTATTAGGCTATATCATGGACATAATTTTAACAGGATTGCTTCTTGAGCCTTTTATTGCTTCTCTCAATTATCCCATAGCCATATGCACAGAATATGTTCCAGGAGGGTCTCCAGATTTTGGGGGAGGGAGGAGGCACTGGAGAGGAGAGGGAAACCACTGTAGACATATATGCCATTTTGTCAACAGCTGAACAAATTGATTTTCAAGCCTATGAACCACAGGATACCTAGACATGAGGTACTCTATGTTTAGCTGTATTTTAAGCATTTTTAATCTTCTAATTCTTACTTACCCTCCTGCAGCATTAACTCTGCACTGCTGATTTGTATTCCAGTGAAGATATGATGATTGTGTGAGAGGAATCAGAGAATGTAGAATAGCAAGTGAAATAGCTTAGTATTTCTTCTGCTATTTCAATCGGACTTTTCAAGTGTAAAAGTCCAAGTTGGATAATATCATTATAGGTGTTTGGATTGCCTTTGTTAAGGCCTGTAGGAACCCAGCCAGGTGGGAAATACACCCAACAAACCCAGTGGGGTAGAATGGAGAGGAAAGATGGCTGAGGAGAGTTGCAACATCCCTACAGCCTTTGATATCTCGATGGCTGCTTTATTGTCCTCGTGGATAATTATGGGGTATGACAGTTCTGTCCAGATGTCACTGAGTAGATCATCGAACCAGGTTAGATTATTGGCGGCCTTAGACATGCAAACAAATTCTGCCTCGGTGGTGGAGGTGGCCACTAGTTTTTGTTTACCTGTGTACCAATGTATAGTTGTTGAGGAAGAAGATGTACCCAGAAGTGCTTTTCCTGCTTTTGACATCTCCCACCCAGTCGGCATCTGCATAGCATGATAGTTTTGGCTCTGTGGATAAATCGGGTTCAAGACAAAGATGGGCATCAATACTGTATTTTAAATATCTGAGTATTTTTTTGATGGCATTCCAATGGTAGATTGTGGGTTGGCTGACATGTCTGGATAATAGGTTGACTGCTAAAGCAATGTCTGGCCTTGTCCAGTTGGCTATGTACAGCAGTGAGCCTATGGTGGACCTGTATAATTTGTTATCTGTGAAATATTCTTTAGGAAGTCCGGTTGCATGGGAATTTCGCTGGGTTTAGCTTCTGACATGTTGCATCTTTGTAATAGTTCTGTGATCTTCTTCTGAGAGAGTCGGAAACCTTTATCAGTTTTGATTATCTGGACTCCTAAGTATTTGTCTATTGTCCCCAGTGACTTTAGTGAGAAATGTTTTCTTAATTCAGTGGCAAACTTATCGCATTTGGATTTTTGTTTCCCTATGTATAATATGTCAACAAGGACACTTTCAATTAAGCTTTTTTCTCTTTTTGTGAAGAAACATTTGTCTGCTGAAGTAGCTGTGAAGCCCATTGATTTGAGGGCCCTGGCTAAGCAGTCATACCACCTTTTTCCAGACTGTCTGAGGCCGTATAGACTTTTGTTTAGGAGCTATGTGTTATCTTTCCCTTTGTCAATTCCCGGTGGGGCCTTGACATACATTTTCTTATCTAATTCGGCATGTAGGTATGCAGTTTGCACATCAAATTGGTATACCTCTAGCCCTAGGATGGTGGCTATTACTAGGGTGCTCTTGACACTCTCAGCCCTGACCGTGGGGGAGTAGGTGTCGGTGTAATCATCTGGGGATTTTTGAGCAAAGCCTTGGGCTTTTGTATACCTACTTAGTCCCGATTGGTTTTTTAATCTTCCGGCACTCTGGCTGGTGTGTATACTTGTAGGTCCTTGAGGCTCCTCATTTCCCTTGCCATGGCTTGTTCCCGTTTTTCTTTTTCTTCTTGGGGGAGATTGAGTATTTCTTCATATGAGTTGGGTGTGACGTTTTTCATTAGTATGGAGATGACATAGTCCTCAAATCTTTTTGGTGTTTTGTTTCTGTTTGCCCTGACTGGTCTGTCAAGTGGCGCGTCCGTCTCATGCAAACACTTGGCTTCTTTATCTGTGAGTTTGTCCAAACTTAGCGTAGGGTGTCCTTCCTTCCATTCCTCAATCTTGAGTCCGTGGTGTTTGGGTTTATGGGTTCTGGTTTCTATTGTTCTGTCTGTGTCCTGGTCCCCTTTTCCCTGTCTGTGTTTGGGTATATCTCTACCAAAGAAAATGTCATTGGAGTGCAATTTTGACCAGTTGGAGTGTTCATGAAAATCTGCTGATCGTGACACCATGAATTTATTGTTACTGTCTATGAATCTGAAGCCTTTTGTCCCTGATTCATATCCCATGAACCTCAGTCTCTTGGAGATCTTGTCAACTGTTTGGATATATGAACATCTGCTGGGACACCAAATACGTGCAGATGGGCTAGGTTAGGCTTCCTTTTGTGCATCATTTCTTCCCCATGGAGATTGTGTCTCTCCCAGGTGATTTACATTTGGTGGTCTCCTAGTTGACTCCCTCTGCTCCTCCATTTTCCATTCCCTCACTAGCTATGTTTACATTTACACACCTTTGATCACCCTCTTTCAATATGAAGTATGGTAGGCCACCATGTACTGTTATTTCTCCTATGTTTTCTCCTTTACTGGACATGTACACCCTGCCTTCCCTGAATACCACCTCGGTGTCTGTGTCTCGGGTTAATTTTGTGGTGGCTAATACATTGTATGGTATTTCAGGTACAAACAGTACCCCTTCTATTTCTCCTATCCCTGGGATGTGTACGCTCCCCTTTCCTATTACTCTGGCACTGCTCTAGTTGGCTACCTTTATTTCAAAGTCCACCTCAATGAAGGAGATGAATAATTTGGCGTTGTATGTCATGTGGTTGGTGGCTCCTGAGTCTGTGAGCCATACATTCTCCCTTACTTCCTGACTGAGAGTTGATTCCCCATACCTGAAACTGTATATGGAACCCGTGTTGCTGTCCTGGGAGCTATCTCTGCGCTCACTACTTCATCTGGGGTTGGGGGACCATCCGCGCCCTTGTTCCTTGATGGGTCTGCGGTCCGGTGAGCTCCTCCCCTGGTATCTTCTCCCAGATTCGGGCCTCTCTCTATGTTCACTGTACCCCCTGTCTCTGTTATTTCTGGGGCAATCCCTTTTGAAATGGTTCCTGGAAGCACATGAGAAACATTCTGGGATACTATTTATTCTGTCCTGGAACTCAACCCTTTTGGTTGGTCTGAGGTCCCTTCTTGATAGGTGACGGTCCCTTCTTAAGTTATCCTCAGTAATCAAATGGTTGGTGAGTGTATCTAAAGATATATGACCTATGCTGAGGCTGTCTAATTGTGTGACAAAATTGTCCCAGCTAGGATCTAGCGAGTTTATGATTATACTCATCATGCTTTCCTCTGTGATGGCTTCCCCTCTCTGTAGCAATTCAGCCCTGGTGGCACTGAGTTTTAATAAATGCTCACTCATGGAGACTCCTGGCCTGAGTCTGGCAGAGTGAAAGTCCCTTGATATTCTTGTGGTGGTGGCTCTGCTCCTGCTGTAGAATAGGCCATAAAGTTTCTGCATAACTTCGTATACTGTCAGGTACCTGCCTATACTGGGGTACATGGTGGGTGAAATACTTGCTAACAGCAAACAAAATGCTTTGTAATGAATACAGTCAATTTCAAAGGACCGTGGTTTCTTGGATGGCTTGGATATTAGAAAAAGTACATTTTCCCTCATAAAAACTATCTGAAGTTGTTGGCTCCACTCTAGGAGATTTTTCCCATCTAACTAGAGTTTGGGGTAAAGCCCCTGAATAGTGAGAATTATTACTTACAAAAGGTAGTTGTCCATGGTCCTGAATGTGTGGGAACTCACAATAAGGAGTTGGTATACTTGCAGTCAATTTAAAAAGACAGGCAGTCATTTTTTTTTTTCTTCACTTTCTACAGGGGAAGACTGAGAATGCGCGAAGCTCATTCTCTGCTGGAAGGCACCGGGTGAGAAGCTTGCAGTCACGGCTCCTGGAGCTAGGCCCAGGCCTGCCAGGAGAAGTTCGGACTCACCCCTGGGAGCCCAGGACTGGGCAACAGAGGCTTGGAACTGGTCCTGAGCTTTGGGATCATCATCAAGCGTCGGCAGGAGGCCCAGGAATCTCGTGGTCATCAGGTGAGGCCTCCAGAAGATCAGCTGGTCGATGGGTGTGGCGGTTGGCTCTGGTCTGCAGATGCTGGTCATGTGTCGAGGCGGGAAGCCAGGCGGAGGCTGCGGTGCTGGTGAGTAGCTCATTTGGTCCCTGGGCCTCAGGTCTTGTGCCGGTGGCTGCACTATTGGTGGATTTGAGGCCAATATGTCATTGGCAGGTGGAAGTGGCTTGCTGGTGGCTGGAGTTGCACTCCCTTGGTGTGTCGTGGTGTCAGCGTGCGTTTGAGTGCTCCCTCAGGTCGTGGGCATTCATTCGGTGTGCGGAGGAAATGCTGGCGGCTTGTAAGCGGGGCTGAATGCCACTGTGAGGGTCTCAATGGCCTTTTCTATTTCAAGCTCGGTAGGCGAGCTCCTGTTGGCTTGATTCTATCCCTCTTCATTGTTTTTGGATAGCCCCTTGTTTGTTTTGGGTTTGGTGCCAGTTCGCGCCAAGGAGTTTGAATATAGAGCTCCCATTGGTTGCTGGTCATTTAAAGATGGCCACCGCAAAAGAGGCGTGAAAGCAGATTTGGCTGGGTTTGGGGTGCCTGGTTGAGATGGCTCCTCTCTTACCGGAGTGGTGGTTCCTTGGATTGATTCCGGGACTTCGATCGCTGCTCCATGGCTCTCAAGTAGGCTTTGGAGGCTCACGACGAGGTCCTCATTGGTGGCAGGCATTTCCATTATTTTTAGTATGGCTAGCCTGAGGTCATCTCTCTCTTGTGATGCGTCTTTTTGGTCATCATCTGTTGCTTCCCGCTGCTTCTTGCTCTTGGATGGTGAATTCAGGTCAATGGTCTGCTCGCTTTCAGTCAGGATGGCCCTTGGCATGGCTCAGCTGGGTGTTAGTTGTGCTGCCATCTGTCTGGTAAAGGCTCTGGTGTTTAATCTGTTCTTCTTTGTAGAATATGCAGCATGTTCAGACATGGCTTGGAGTTATGGGCAACCATCCTCTGCTACCATTCTGTTAGGTTGATGGATCTAGCCCAAATAACTCTCGATACAAAGTGATAGTTCTAACAACTTATTTAAGTATACAAATAGGGCATTTGTTTAAGAGTAACTGTAACTGACCTTTGTCCTTTCCTTGCAGATGTTTAACTGGAACTAACTTGTGACCACGTGGATGCGGCCTTTTATACCAAGGGGAAGAGTCTAAGGTAAGGTGGGATTGTGGGAGTGATGGGTTGTGTAGTTGAATTAACCCTTGCAGGGCTGTAGGGAATAGGGGCATATGCCAGTTAGACATTTTAAATGACATGTATACTGCTTCACACTGCTTTACAACCTGCTCTAAGCACTTTACAGAGTCAGCATATTGCCCCCAACAATCTGGGTCCTCATTTTATTGACCTTGAAAGGATGGAAGCAGTGGTGGGATTCAAATAATTTAACAATTGGTTCTCTGGCTGTATAAGCATGGCCGGGTGGTCCTGTGACTGGGTGGTCATGGCCAAATTGATGTCACACCTCCCTGCCAGAGATGAGATTCAGCTGGTTCAAACTAGTTCAGGCTAATCCCACCACTGGCTGGCTCCACCCCCATCCATTTTTCGACCCATTTAAAAGTCCACAAGTCTTAGAGTTGCCAGGATTGGATACCCCTGAGCAAGAGCCAAGGTGGCACAGTGGTTAGAGTGCAGTACTGCAGCTACTTCAGCTGACTGCTAGTTCAGCAGATCAGCGGATCAAATCTCACCGGCTCAAGATTGACTCAGCCTTCCATTCTTCCGAGGTGGATAAAATGAGGACCCAGATTGTTAGGGGGCAATATGCTATTTAGTATAATGTCTTTGGTATAAGCCGCCCAGAGAGGGGCGGCATAGAAATATGACTAATAAATAAATAATAAATAAATAAATGGTTGCTCTGATAGATCAGTGTTTTTCAAATTTGGCAACTTGTAAGATTTGTAGACTTCAACTTCCAGAATGCTGTCTGGGCAATTCTGGAACTCCACTCATTTTAGGATTGCAAGTTTGAAAAACCCTGTCAAAAATGTGCAACTTAAGATCCTTTTTAGGGATTTGTACTTGGGTCTCCTTTAAAAAAAAAAAAGCATATTACAGATTATCCTGAGCAGCATATCTATGAAGTAAGACTCTAATAGAAACATGCTTTATGCATAAAAATATAGAAAGGCATCTAAGCATCACTAATCTCCCCACCTTCATGGACCATAATTTATGAGAAGAAGTTCGCAATGATCTCAACAGAAGTTTTCCTCAGTTCTGCTTTGCCTGAATATGCAATATCTATGCTCTGTCATTGAGCATTGATTCTTGATGAACCTATCTTTTATTTTATGTACACTGAGAGCATATGCACCAAAGACAAATTCCTTGTGTGTCCAATCACACTTGGCCAATAAAAATTCTGTTCTGTTCTGTTCTGTTCTATTCTATTCTATTCTATTCTATTCTATTCTATTCTATTCTATTCTATTCTATTCTATTCTATTTGTTCTATTCTATTCTATTCTATTCTATTCTATTCTATTCTATTCTATTCTACAATCACAACACTCCCTTTTAGGCAAGTGAATGCCAGCATTTTAGAATCTCCTGGGCTTTGCATTTTTTTCTGTGTGAAAGAAGCCTGTCTGATTTATTCCTGCAGCATAAGGACACATCCTCATTAGTATTTCAAAGCCTACAAATGAGAGTTGCGGATAACCTGGACAGATCAATTCAGGATTGCCTTGTCTCTGTCAGGCTGTAATCCTAAACTACTTATTAGGCAGAGGCTGCAAGCGTAACTGAACTAATTAGGATACATTTCCCAATAAACATGTTTAAAACTGAGCTGTAATGTCTGAAGATAACCATAGTATGTGAATGCTCAATGGTTTCTCTGACACCCCATCCATTTATGTTCAACAGCCTGAAGATTATTCCCTTATATCTTATTGTAGTGCCTACCAGAGCTTAATTTCTTAAGATATAAAAAATAGAGTGACATACCACCAGCCTTCTCTTGGTTTTCTTATACTTCTAGTCCTTTTCCAAGCTCAGTGCCAATTAAGACTGTTGTCCTTCAAAGTGGTACAACAGCATCCATAGCAGTGGTGGGATTCAATTTTTTTTACTACCGGTTCTGTGGGCGTGGCTTGGTGGGCATAGCTTGGCTTGGTGGGCATGGCTTGGTGGGTGTGGCAGGGGAAGGGTACTGTAAAATCTCCATTCCCACCCCAATCCAGGGGAAGGGTACTGCAAAATCCCCATTTCCTCCCGATCAGCTGGGATTCGTGAGGCAGAGAATAGATGGGGGAGGGGCCAGTCAGAGGTGATATTTACCAATTCTCCGAACTACTCAAAATTTCCTCTACTGGTTCTCCATAACTGGTCAGAACCTGCTGAATACCACCTCTGATCCATAGAGCCTTGCTGTGATGACACAATTTCCATAGAAAAAGGGTGGGGGATTGTATTGTGACACTGCAATATTATTTACATCTTTTGGGTAGCCCCTTAACACCGCCATCACCCACAGAAAATGTGAATAGGTTGCCACCATCAGGAAAATATTCCCTAAATAAAAGTTCTTCCAGGAATACCTAAACTATAGCTTTCGACAGAGGAAGGAAGTAGAGACAAGATGCTGGAGATTATGCTTACTAGAACAGAGGGTCTTCTTGCTTAAATGAGGTCAGGTCTAAGGATCAAAGGATAAAGTTTAAGAGTTTTTA
The DNA here is from genome assembly GCA_030761175.1 of Masticophis lateralis. NCBI lineage: Eukaryota > Metazoa > Chordata > Lepidosauria > Squamata > Colubridae > Masticophis > Masticophis lateralis. Next base: position 151,016,897 of record JAUDYJ010000001.1, on the reverse strand, counting down.
AAACCATAATTAGCAGTCATACTGCAATTGAGAGATGTGTCATCAGTGGCTTTATTCTTAAACAACAGAGAGTATTGGAAGTTGAAAGCATTTTTGTAAGATTTCACTTAACTATAAAGGCTTTACATACAGAGATATATCTCTAGACATTAACCTCAGCAAGGACTGTATTTCATAATCATAATCATAAGTTTATTTGTCAAGCATATATAAGATAACAGGTAATAGTATAAACATAATTTGAATACATGAAAAGAGTAAGTAAAAAGGAATATTAGGACAGGGATGGTAGGCACGCTGGTGCACTTATGCACGCCCCTTACAGACCTCTTAGGAATGGGGTGAGGTCAACAGTAGACAGTTTAAAGTTAAAATTTTGGGGATTTGGGGAAGAAACTACAGAGTCAGGTAGTGCATTCCAGGCATTGACCACTCTGTTACAGAAGTCATCTTTTCTGCAATCGAGTTTGGAACGGTTTACCTTGCGTTTGTATTTATTATTTGCTTGTGTATTGTTGTGGTTGAAGCTGAAGTAGTCATTGACAGAACGACATTGTGGCAGATAATTTTATTTACTATGCTTAGGTCACACTGAAGTCGGCGTAGTTCTAAGTTGTCTAAGCCTAAAATTTGGAGTCTGGTGGCATAAGGTATTTTATTGCGGTTAGAGGAATGGAATACTCTTCTCGTAAAATATCTCTGGACTCTCTCAATTGTATTTATGTCCGATATGCAGTGCAGGTTCCAGACAGATGAGCTGTATTCAAGAATTGGTCTAGCAAATGTTTGTATGCTCTAGTTAGTAGTACATTACCAGAGAAGAAGCTACACAAGATTAGGTTAACAACTTTTAATGCCTTTTTGGCAATGTTGTTATAGTGGGCTCTGGCACTTAGATCTTTAGAAATGAGTACTCCAAGGTCCTTGACCTTTATTTACCCCCAATTTACCCCCAATTGCAGATGACCTTTCCCCTCAAAAGATTAAGACAGATTTGTCTAAGTTGAGAGAGTCTTTCTTAACTGGACTTTTCCTTCAAGCACCCCGGCGTTTATGATCATACTATAATAATTAATAAATACTGTAATAGTAATACTCTGTGAAAAGAATCCTAGAATATTGTTTAAAAATAACATTGTGAACATTAAATCATTGCTTGTACAGGTACTCCTTGACTTGTGATAGTTTATTTAATGACTGTTCAAAGTTACAAAGGCACCAAAAAAATGACTTATGACTATTTTTCAACTTATGACCATTGAAGCATCCCCATGATCACATAATCAAAATTCAGCAGCTTGGCAACTGGCACATGTTTATGATGGTTACAGTGTCCCAGGGTCATGTGATCTCCTTTTGCAACCTTCATGTTGTGACCAAGGCAAGTAAGTAGTAGGAAAATCAGTCAGTGAAAAAACAAACTTTATTTGAACAGCTGAGAATTACTTCATTCCCAGCACCGTTCAACTAAATTAAAGCAAATTCCTCCCAACACAAATTCCTCAGTCCTATTGCAAACCTTGGTCCAATTAGGCAAACTTCCAAAGGCCTTTCTTGGCAAACGTTCAGAAGTCACAGATACAAAAATAAATTCAAGACATAGACGAAGAAGAAGACAAAGCTACCAGTGTTGTTTTCTGGCAAAGCCCAAATGCTGTTGCTGGCCTGTTTTAAGCCTTATGGGAGGGGTCAATCATCACTTGGGCCTACTCCCGAGTTGTCATCTTTGCTTGAGCTGCTCTTGCCTTCTGGCAATTCTTCTCATGCGTGCATTAGGAATAGGCTCCTCCTGTTCCTCTGCCTCACTCCTATCAGTCTCTGGAGGCTCTGGAGTCCACACATCACTCCCTGGTGGCCCTGGCCCTATCTCTGCCTCCGATGCAGAGCCCTCATCTGGGCCTTCCCCAGCCTCCAGGACTGGCCCCTGTTCTTCCTCAGCCTCATCGCTGTCCAACTCCACTGCCAGCTCCGCAGGCTGCTGGCGGACCACAACACTTCAGACATGCAAAGTTGATAGGAGAGCCAGATTCACTTAACAACCCAGTTACTAACTTAATAATTGCAGTGATTCACTTAACAACCATGGGAAGAAAGGTCATAAAATGGAGCAAACTTCACTTAGCAAATCTCACACTTAGCAACAGGAATTTGGGGATTGATTGTGATGTACATCAAGGACTACCTGTACTGTTTTTTTGAAAGGTGAAGTATAAATATACATATAGTGCTGGCCAACATGCCATAATGAGAAAAGGGGACGTGGCTTGTTCAATTTTTTTTTACTTTTTGATTCTGAATATTACACACAACTGATCCGTTCAGTCTCTCATGCTCATATATATTGCTGGTAGATAAAATAAAACAGCATGCACCGCCTGCATCATAATTTTTGCCAATATTTTCCTCTGTTTGCTAACCGTTATTGAGGCATTGTCTGAGTCAACACATACAATTATTTAAGATGAGTCCTAAAGCTGACAGATGTTTCTAAATGCATTTGCAATATTATCATCATCTACGTAGTTTTCTGTGGAATACAATAGGAGTTTCTATGACATTGCCTTGGAAATCAAAGGTTTTTTCTTTATTTATTTTTAAATAATCACTTTGGATATAGCTTGCCTGCCAAACCAAAGTAATATGCTCTGATAATCATACATATCCCCACAATTTTCTATTTTTTTGTCACATACACAAAGTCAGATTACTGCAGCCCATATGAGGAAAAAAAATAAAGGGCCACATTTAAGCGAAATATAGAAATTCATAGACAAAAGCTGAGCGTGATTTACTATCTCCCCAGCAGCCTTTAATTAAAGTGGAATCTTCCTCCCTAGCTGGCAGAAGCCCAGATATATGAAGCACACAAAACAACTGTTTCAGAAGGTTTTGTATTTCTGTAGACAAAAGCCAAATGTTCAGCCAGGTATTTCCACCAGTCTCATTTTCTGTATCTCTCTGTAAATGTTAAAGAAACGGGTGTTTAATATTCAACTTTCATCCATCCTCTGGGCTATTTCATTAAGTTATTATTTCTGTATTATCTTCCAAAATCTGAAATATCAATTTGAAACTTATCCAGTATCTTCTCACAGATTCCATCAGATAAATCTTCATTTGTATCAGACCACTGCCGTCTTGTACTGTAGTCTATCCAAGGCGTTGTGGTTTTTTTTTAGTTTCATTTAACTAATTTGCAACTTCTGTATGCTATGATTTGAACAGCTCTGTAATTTATCTCCCTCAAGATTAAATTTTCACTTTTTAATAATTAAAATATAATTTGCATTTCCTTTTCTAACATTAATTATTTATTTTGTTTCTTTCTTGTAAGATTGGTCTATCTCTTAAGAAGAAGGTCTGAATCATCTAGAGGGCCTTGCTTCAATGTTTACCATTACAGTATTTCACTGTTTGATGTTTAATCAGCAGAAAGACAGCACATGGTACAAGAATCTCATCTCTCTCACACAGCAGAGTTAGGATGTAGAATGACAAGAGTTGGAAGGGACCTTGGAGGTCTTCTAGTCCAATCCCCTGCTCAGGCAGAAAACCTAAACCCTTTCAGACAAATGGTTGTCCAATTTCTTTTTAAAGACTTCCAATGTTGGAGCACTTCTGGAGGCAAGTCGTTCCACTGATTAATTGTTCTAACTCTCAGGAAATTTCTCCTTAGTTCTAGGTTGCTTCTCTCCTTGATTAGTTTCTATCCATTGTTTCTTGTCTTGTCTTCAGGTGCTTTGGAGAATAGCTTGACTCCTTCTTCTTTATGGCAATCCCTTAGATATTGGAACACTGCTATTATGTTACCCCTAGTCCTTTTTGTTATTAAACTAGACATACTCAATTCCAGCAACTGTTCTTTATAAGTTTTAGCCTACAGTCTCCTGACCCTAACCATCTTTGTTGCTCTTCTCTGTACTCTTTCTAGAGTCTCAACATCTTTTTTACATTGTGGCAACCAAAACTGGATGCAATATTCCAAGTATAGCCTTACCAAGTCATTATAAAGTGGTATTAACACTTCACATAATCCTGATTCTATGCCTCTGTTAATGCAGCCTAGAATTGTGTCGGCTTTTTTGGCAGCTGCAGCATACTATAGTTAATAATTGGTAACCAAGCCCCAACTTCATACAAAAAAAAAAACGGTCAGGGAATGAAGACCCAGGGGGTTTCCAAGAGAAGAAATTATATTCCTCCATCTTTCTACCTATAGGGTCAGATATTCTGTATATCTGTATACCTGTATAACTATTAACTGCTGCTAAGTTTATTACACAATTTTAAAGATGGTAAGAGACTATGGTTAAGATAAGACTGAATCTTTTTTGTGGATTTCCTTTGAGATCTTAAATGAAAATTGATATTGAAGGCTTTTCAACTGACAAAGGGCCTTGACTTATTGAAGTATATAAAAAAAAACAAAGCACACAGAAGACCAACTGATAGCCAGTTTCTAGTATCAAGGTATGTGTTAGCTCTTCCAGGTAAGCCAGACAGGAAACAGACTAAATGAGTTAATTCTACTTTATTGTTAGACTATAAGCCTCAAGATACAAACTTCCTGCCGTCACTTTTAACCACTGGAAAAATTAGGACACGTTCTTCCTAAATTTCTTGCTCTGGCTATTAATCCATTGGGGGCTCCTGCCTCACTTGTCTGATAGTTCCTAATCAACATCTCCTGCCCTCTTCCACCCAAGATTACCCACTCATTCCATTACAATATGAAATTAATGATAGAAGGAACATATAAAAAAATAGTACTATACTTTTTGTGATGTTGGATCTGTGTACTGAGGTAATATGAATGTGAATTAATCAAAATAAATCTTAAATTTAAAAATAGAAGATATCTTTTTCACCTCATTTTTACAAACTAGCAAATACTGTCTTTGATTTCACGAGGATTATGGAAAACAGCCATAGTGTACTTGGTGATTTCAAAAGCAGTAGTCATAAACAGAATTACAATTTCCCAAATATGGACGGTAACTTGGAATATAACTTCCCAAATGTAAATGGTGACAACTTGGGACAAAAATGAACTAGCAGAATTTGATCCATGACCCTAAATTTCTTTAATTAGGTCCAATAAAAAAAGACTAGTCATGATTTTGTCAGCCATAGTGTATCATCAAACAGTAAAGTGGTTTTAGCACAATGCCATACTCTTTGCATCACCTTTTGCATCATCAAATTTATTCAATGATTAAACCTTTGTGACGTTTGTTTTAAACCAGCTAGAAAGTTTCATGGTTTATCTCGATGCAGAGGGAATGGATATTAAAGTAAGCCATACAACTATGAAAATATTTTCAAAGGTATGCAATGTTCTGTTAGGCTACATACATGAAGAAGTTATCTCTCTGGTCATACACTGTAATAATTTTTCCTGGTAGTATTCAGTACCGTATCAACACATTTATTTTGTCTCTATAGGAGAAGAGTTTAATATTTGCTGGTTAAAGAACAACATAAAATATGTGTTGTGGTCCACCAGCAGCCTGCAGAGCTGGCAGCAGAGTTGGACAGCGATGAGGCTGAGGAAGAACAGGAGCCAGTCCTGGAGGCTGGGGAAGGCCCAGATGAGGGCTCTGTGTTGGAGGCAGAGATTGGGCCAGGGCCATCGGGGAATGATGTGCGGACTCCGGAGCCTCCAGAGGCTGACAGTAGAGAGGCAGAGGAACAGGAGGAGCCTGTTCCTAGTGCATGTATGAGAAGCCAGAAGGCAAGAGCAGCTAAAGCAAAGAGGACAATTTGGGAGTAGGGCCAAGAGGTAATTGGCCCCTCCCATAAGGCTTAAAAGACCAGCAACGGCTCTTGGGCTCTTTATCAGAAAATAACGTTGATAGACTTGTTCTTGTCTTCCTGCACTTATCTCTAGTCGGCGTCTTCTGCTTCTGAACTTCTGCTTCTGAACTGAAATGCCAAGAGAAGCCTTTGGCAGTTTGCCTAATTATACCAAGGTTGGTGATTAGACTGAAGAATTTGTGTTATGTAGAGTTTGTTTTAATTTAGTTTGGATTATGCTAAGAATGAGTTAATTCTCAGCTGTTCTAATAAAGTCTGTTTGTTTTGGAACTGCTTGCTTCTAATTCTACCTACTTGGGCCTGGGTCACAACAATATGATGGGAATTGATTGAGAGAATGGAACCACAACAATCCAGCACATCTCCTTCAAGTTGTCAGAGTCAGGTTGTCAGCCCTGGAGGCCATCTTTTTCTTTGGATCTTCAGGATTGCCACACTTAGTGCTGTGGGAAACTGGAAGGGGGGATTGCATAGAGTTGTAAAGATATCTAGCCATAATAACATTCTTTTCTCTGGGAGTCAAGGACATTCAGCCTGCACCTGGAGTGGCATGACTAGGAGACATCTCCAATTGGGATGGTGCACTGATTGAACCATGTGATGGACATGTGGGTGCAGGTGAAGGGACTTGGACTTTCTTTTGGGTGGGAAAAACATGAAAGCTTTCAGATTCGGGTTTTCCCAAATGTGCCAATATGACATCTCAGAGTTTTCTTTTGTTGGGGGTGTACTTGGAACCCTGACACAGGTCTGCCCTAACATCTCAACAGCTGAGCAGAATCCAGGCCATACAATTCCTGAATCCCAGGAGGAAGATGATAGAGACTACAAATCCAATCATTGAACCATGTGGTTGGTCAAGTGGAAGTCACAGGATACAGGTTGGCCATTCATTTAGTGACCATTTAAGGTTACAACAGTGCTGAAAAAAAGCAATTTTCAATTAATCCTCGCACTTATGACTGTCATACTATCCCTGTGGTCATGAGATCAAAATTCAAGTGCTTTGCAACTGGCATATTTTTACAATGGTTGCAATGTCATGGGGTCACATGATTGTTATTTGCAACTTTCTCAATTGGTTTCCAGCAAGCAAAGTTGCCACGATCCACTTCGGTGACACCCAACATCTTCATTAATAGCTACAGCAAAAAAGGTCTTTAAATCCAGTGTGATTCACTTAGCAACTACTTTGTTTAGTGATGGAATTTCTAGGAGCAATTGTAGTTGTTAAGTTGTTAACTTGTACTAGACTATCACTAGACTATCCCCTCCAAGCATCTAGACAACTGTAGCCAATCAGAATGAGGAGGAAAAATTGACGAACACTAGATACCTTCTTTGTAAGTACATCATTTGATACATTTGAAATTGTACAAAAGTTTTTTTACGGCTACAAAAGAATCAACTGCAAGACTTGATTTTTTTTCCCAAGAAAATATTCTACCATACATCACTAAAAAAGCCTACAGAGATGACATTGGCATTGATGGAAAAGAGCAGTTTTCTATTGAAATAGATTTTGATAATTGGAAGTCTCTAAATAGATTTCCAAGCAATGTCACTGAGTCTAGAATCAAGAAGGTTACATTGGACCAGATACCTATCATTGTACCATCCAAAGTATCCTCTTGTACTTTGTCTTTCATTAATAAATAGATATTAGAAGAAGAATGTAGACTTTGCTGAATTCTAATTGAACCTGAGAAAGTTCAAAGATAATAAGCTGTTACCAAAACTGCCACCTTTTTCTCGAAGAAAAGTTTTGGTTCTAGGATTTTGTGATATTTTATAATGTGTTTTGCTGTTCCTTCCAAAACGGTAAGATGACTGTTTCTTGTGTCTCACCATCCATTTTTCCTAGCTATTATCTGACACATACTACATAGCTCATTCAGTTAAAAAGAATATACAAATTACATTTTGCTATCTTGTATTGGATCCTTCTTCCAAAAGAATCCAATCTGAAATGGAATATTGGGTCTTTCATTTCATTTCCACCATCCAAGCATCCTGGAGTAAAACAGAATGCATGTTTAATTTTGATTAATATTTTGCCTTTTTTGCTCAGGAGCTGAAGACAAGCATTCATAATGCTCCCACTATCTATTTTCTCCAATAACAATAAAGTAGGTTCAGTGTAAGAGTGAGATTTGCCCAAAGTCACTTCAATGAGATTCCGAGGCTAAGGATGGACTAAATTCTTCCTTTTGCTGATTTCCAGCACTTTAACCCCTACTCCATATAGGCTATATTAAAAGGGAGACAGGTTTGCCAGTCTTTACAAAATCAGCAAGCAACTCCATAGAATCTTAAAAAGATTAATGCACATAATGCAAAGTTCCTTGGCTCAAGACACCCTCCAGTGGGCAAACTGATACCCTGGATATGCTGGTTGCCAGGTTGGGAAAATAAAATTATTGAGGCCACTGATTCAGTCTGACATATGAACTTTGAAATTCTTCATGCTTCCAATAGAAAGGCATGTGCTTCAAATCCGGTGGTGGGATTCAGCCAGTTTGCACCAATTCGGGAGAACCGGTTGTTAACTTTCTGAGCAGTTTGGTGAACTGGTTGTTGGAAGAAATCATTAGGGCAGAGAACTGGTTGTTAAATTATTTGAATCCCACCACTGTTCAAATCCATTGGTATCTCAAGAAGATATTTTGATTATCATTGAAATAGTTAATGAACCTTAAAAAAACAAACGAACTAGATTTGGTAGGCTGAAATTCAACTTGGCACAATCTCATAAATGCTTTGAGTGCTGACTCAAAGGTAGTAACTTTCCTTTGAAAATGAATGGTAGGTGTACTAACCTTAAGTGATCCTTTAATGAGTTTTCTCCCCAGGGCAAAATTTCCAGTTGGAAAAGAATTAGTGATGAGAGAAAGAAAAAAAAGTGATGCACTCCATATGGAACATTATTTTAGGCTTCCAATGCTGCTACTAAATTAGAGGAAGGATCAAAGATGTGAATGTTCTATTTGGCTCATAAAGTGATGGGAAATTACTCTTCTTGACATGAAAAGAAACAAAAGTTTCCTCTGCCTGAAGTTTAATAGCTGTAAGTGAAGCCTGGATGAACCATTGAGTGCCAACTCAATCAGCAGGGGTTGTCTTGTCAGTAACTGGCATTTTCTGAAGATTTGCACAGCAATGGTTGAATCTTTACACATGGAGCAAACTCCACAGATGGAGAACATGTGCAAATATATTGCCTGTCCCTTGGAAACCCAGCACAGGTGAACTGCAGACAGGCTACTGCCAGACTGAACTGATTGGTGAGGATTGCTGATGAGAGGAACTTCAACATTTTAGCCACAGTCAACCAAGTGGGAGATTGAAAGAGGGCTGGTGGCTAAGAAGACTCCATTCTCTCCTTTCACTTCTCCAAGGCATGTGGAAGGGAAGGGAAGGGAAGGGAAGGGAAGGGAAGGGAAGGGAAGGGAAGGGAAAGGAAAGGAAAGGAAAGGAAAGGAAAGGAAAGGAAAGGAAAGGAAAGGAAAGGAAAGGAAAGGAAAGGAAAGGAAAGGAAAGGAAAGGAAAGGAAAGGAAAGGAAAGGAAAGGAAAGGAAAGGAAAGGACAGGACAGGACAAGGGAAGGGAAGCCTACTCATGTTTTCTAGCAAATACAAGATGTCACTTGATGGAGATAATGTCTACAGTAGGATTTATCACATTTTTAAAAATATGGCTGCCTAACTTTTTAGTTAGATGATTCATGTTTTAGTGTAGTAAACATTTTTTTCCATTTCTATATATTTAAAAAATTTAAAGTATTCTTGATCTTTTTGACTGGACTTTCAACATTGTACTTAGGCCTGCCTTCCTCAATGTAGTGCCTTCCCAAAGTGTTGGGACTATAAATGCCAGAATTTTTAGTCAGCATTTTCAACTGTATTTCTGAGAATTTTAAAATTTCAAAAAATTTCGAAGACCGTCATATTATGGTAGACTACCTGTTGACCATAAGCTACATTGTTCTCTATTCTCTATCCTGAAATTTTTTTTGAAAAAATTTGTTTTATGCAAGAGTTTCCATTGCTTTACTTCATTATACCTCCATATATATGCAGTTTAGTTTTAATAACACTTTTTTTGAGAATTTTAATCTTTATCTTGATGTTTTTGTGCAGTCTACAAAGTCAATAAGCAATAGCAGAGCTAGAGATTATCAGGCTTTAGATATTCTATTTTAATTACTTCTTTCTTTGTGATGCCGTGTGCATACTCGTGAAGTTCATTACTTCAGAATAATATTAACTGCATCTCTTTTTTCACTTGGAACTCGCTATATTTTTTAAAAAAAAAAAACCCAAAATTTTGGTTGATGACAATGTTGGCAACCTAGAAAGGTTATTTACCTTATAATCTCCTAAGCCTAACAGGAGGAAAAGACACCACAAACCTTTATTGTAAAATACTGCAATTACAAAAACAATTATTAAATAGAAATAACTATCTTCCAAAGAATGTAAGGATTATCTGCCTGAATCAAATATCTGACCTGTGACTCTGTTTTATACAGCTACTGTTCTTTTTCCTTCTGTGTTGTTGAGACATTGCAAATGCAACTTGCTGCCATGTCAAATTCACCCCCAAACACATACATACCTTAAGTGGAAAAGCAAACATTGGATTCTTTTCCACAGGCTAAAGATGCTAGCAATTTGCATCAAATTGAGCAGACTGCAATAATGGCAAAGCAGGAATCAATGAAAAATTGTTAGGATATACATCTACAACCAGACATATTGTGACATCCAGCAATCTGACACTGACATCTCTTCCAGCGATAATGGCAGTTCTTCTAGCACCATTAAATTCAGCAATAGCAGTGGTCTATTTTATAAATGATGGGTAGGTTTCAGATGATATGCAGCTGATGGGATAATGTCCATCAATTTGCATGATGGCATAGACAGCCAGAATTAATTGTGCATGTTTTGTGAACTAAGTAGCTGAGAATAGTTCAGCAGTTGAGCTAAGTAACTTGATTTCATCATTTTAAAAAAAAACAACAAAACTTTTGTTCCTGGGGAAATAAATCGTGACAAGCAATCCAGGCTCAAAGTAAATTTTGAGTGTGGATTGATCAAATGGAAGCAAAAAGAGGCAGGCACTTCAGAGTATGTTTGGAAAAGACCAAAGTTAGAAAAGTACTACATATAAGAAAACAACAACTCAAATTATGGGAGATATGAATTTTCTCTGCAGCCAGAAAGAATTTCTGAGAACAGAAATGTGTAAGCATTTTGATTTGCTCGAAATTTGCAGTTTTGTTGTAGAAAAATGTCAGATTAGTTCATTTCTCACGGTAATTAATACTTCCCACCTTATTCGTGGGATCATATCCCTCCATTTGTAGCCATCTGTTTTTTACTCTTTGTTTTGTCTATATCTTCTAACAAGTAGAAAAAATATTTTTTCCCAAATGACCAGTTGGAGTGTTTAATCTGCAGATTGCACTTTTCAAAAAGTTCAGGAAACTATATGCCACCTGCAAAGTTCAAGGTTTTTTTTAATCTGCTATTAAAAGAATTCAGCACCTAGTTATATTGTCAGCTGTTTACTGCAGAATTTAAAATGTTAAGACAGGAGAAAAATCAACTTTGGGATTTGAAGATTAGATTGAAATGGACTAGAGAAATATGGTAGCTTTTTAAATATAAGATTATCAACATCAGATAGTTTACTATATCTTAGATACAATTTTAAGCAGGCCTTCAATTCAATATTCAGGAACGCCCTATGGGAGAAATTAAAATGCACCACAATTGATAAACGCCTCCTTTTCTGCATACAAAAATTGTATGCTAATTCCACCTTGAAAGTGAGGAGTAATCCTCAAGGGACTTTAACTGGCCCAGTAAGGGTTCAAAAAGGGGTATGGCAGGGTTGCATCCTGTCCCCGCTCCCTTTTTAACTTCTATATTAACCCCCTGATCGATCTCTTACAGAACCCTGATCTACATCCTCCTAACCTAGCACAACGCAAAATTCCGATTCTCCTATATGCTGACAATGTTGCTATTATTTCACAAACTCCCATAGGACTGAAGAGAACAATTAAGGCAACACTTGGCTATTGTAGACATAACAAGTTGGTCCTTAACTTTGATAAATCAGAAATTTTGCTAAAAGACCCAGCCAGGAGATAGACCACAAGCTGGGCTCCTATGGGCTCTCACCAGTATTCTTAATGTCCCTAGGCTTTGACAAAGCAAAGCAAGTAGTAATTGAATGAAGAACATGGAGTTCCAAGAAGAACTAAATAGGTTGTCTCTCCACAGTAGGGACAGAATCAAACAGGGTGTGTGGGAATCGGCAAGATATGTAAATGATCTGACCTTCCCTAAATAAAGAATAGCTTTATTCAGAGCCAGATTTAATATTCTCCCCTCAGCACATCTCCAGGGTAGATATAAGAGAATACGAATAGCAGAACATGTATGTATATGTGGTAAAGTAGAAGTTGAAGATATCTCACATGTTTTATTGTACTGTGAGTTATATAGAGTTTATAGCTCAGGAATTATTCTCCCCTTACTAGAGAGATTGCGAGGGAGGGCAGACGAATTTTATGTAGGTTTTCTCCTCCAGGACTCAAACCCGGCTACCATGTGTGCAGTGGCAAAATTCTGTGTCACTGCAATGTCCACAAGAAAAAAATTGATTGCAGAATTATAGCTGTCAACTTGTGCCAATTTTTTGGTGATATCTATAACAATTTCTGGAAATGTGTGTGTGTGTGTGTGTGTGTGTGTGTGTGTGTAAAGGGATGCAGTATGCTCCCTCCCACATGCTGGGGTAGACCAGGTGTCTTGATAGAAAAACACTTAATCTCTCCCCTGGCTCAAGCTGATGAACGGAGAAGAACTTGTGGCTCAGAGGTTAACACAACTGCCCAACATGCAGGCAGCCCAAATTTGAATCGAAGTAAGGGTATGGCTAGCTGATGAGAACTAAATAGCTTGAAATAGATCTATACTAGTCTCCCTTTATGTCTTTATCAGCAAAATGTAAATTTTGCTGATAAATATAAAGATATATCTATCTATCTTTCTTGATCAGTGAAATATTTAATTAATTATATATGTGTGTGTGTGTGTGTGTGTGTGTGTGTAGGTCTTTGGTTATTTGGATCTTCTCCTGCGTAAAATTGGAAGTATCTTGGCGACGTTTTGACAAAGTCTCATTCATCATCTTCAGGCTGGTGTTCTCAGCTTCGTGCTTCCAGTAGCAATGTGAGATCGCAGCTGTTTCTTCCTTTTAACTGCTAGTGGGGGTGTGAGCTGATTGGGTGGAAGCTTGGCTGTGTTCTGATTGGGTGGAGGTGTGTTCTGATCAGGGCTGTGGAGTCGGGAGAATTGGGACATTTAAACTTTAATTTTTTTTTCATTCCGATCTAAATTTAGTAGGAGTCGGAGTCGGTGCATTGTTTGCCGACTCCGACTCCGACTCCAGGTACCCAAAATTTCCTCTGACTCTGGCTCCTCGACTCCGACTCCGGCTCTGACTCCACAGCCCTGGTTCTGATTGGTTAGGGGCTTGGCTGTGCTCTGATTGGATGGGGGGTGGGTTGTGCTCTGATTGGCTGGGGGTGTGTTCTGTTTGGGTGGGGGCTTGGTTGTGCTCGGCTTAGTTTGAGTTGCAGGGGGATTTGAGCTGGTGAGCTGCGTTGTTGTTGTTTGGCTTCGTGTTTGTGGCCATGCGAGATCTTCATGGTGGGTGTCAGTCTGCTTCATGTATGGATTGGAGGGGTTTAAAGTGGCTAATGATGCAGCTGCAGTCTGGCTTCTGGACCTTGGTCGTGCCTCATTATCAGTGTGGGTTTGAGTCTGCTTTCTTCGTGGATGTGCGGTGGTGACATCCTGTGTGGCTCTCGTGAGTGTGGGTCTGGTGTCATTCGTCGTGTTAGGGACTCGTTTGTCAATACGGGCAGGTTTCCAAATGGCTGGTAGGCGGGAGGTATCATCTCGTTTGTTCATGCTATGTGGGTGTTTTTCTATCTCAATGGCTTCTCTGATTATTCTGTTGTTAAGTTTTGGTGATAGTTCTGGTCTTTTTAAAGTCAATTTCATGTTCTGTGGCTTTAAGGTGTTGGACCAGGGAAGAAGTTGATTCCTCTTTTCTGACTGAGTTCTTGTGTCAGAAAAGTCAGAAAAAAAGTCAGAAAAGAGGAATCAACTTCTTCCCTGGTCCAACACCTTAAAGCTACAGGCTTAAAGCTGCATCATTAACTACTTTAAACCCCTCCAATCCATACATGAAGCAGACTGACACCCACCATGAAGATCTCATACGTCCACAAACATGAAGCCAAACAACAACAACGCAGCTCACCAGCTCAAATCCCCCTGCAACTCAGACTAAGCCGAGCACAACCAAGCCACCACCCAAACAGAATATACCCCCAGCTAATCAGAGCACAACCAACCCCCCATCCAATCAGAGCACAGCCAAGCCCCTAACCAATCAGAACACACCTCCACCCAATCAGAACACAGCCAAGCTCCCACCCAATCAGCTCACACCCCCACTAGCAGTTAAAAGGAAGAAACTGTGATCTCACATCTCAAATGTCACCAAGACACTTCCAATTTTATGCGGGAGAAGACCCGAATAACCAAAGACCTACATACAAACACCCGCAAAAACCTCAGAAAACACACACACACACACACACACACACACACACACACACACATACATACACATACATACATATATATATATATACATATATATGTACATATATATACATATACATATACATATACATATACATATACATATACATATACATATACATATACATATACATATACATGTCTATGTAAGTTTTTACGGGTATATATGTGTGTACAGGTAATATCTCGGATTTCTTCCCATGTAATTGTAAACATATCTTTAGAAGGGTAGTAGCGACGTACACACACACACACAAACACACACACACATATATTCACATATTTATCAGCTCTCCACTCATGTAAATTAGGGAGTGATCCTAATGGTGTGAGATCATGTATTTTCTTAACAGGGATGTGATTATCCACTATTAATGTCAGTATTTTTTTTTAATATATTGTATGTCTATTGCTGGTCGATGACCGTAATAAAGTTATATTCTAGTCAACACCTAGTTATATTGTCAGCTGTTTATTGCAGAATTCAGAATGGTTAAAACGTTAAGACAGGAGAAAAATCAGCTTTGGGATGTGAAGATTAGACTGAAATGGCTAAAGAAATATTGTAGCTTTTTAAATATAAGGTTATCAACATCAGATGATTTACTATATATTAGATAAAATTAAGAGAAGAATATTTTATGAATATGGATTTTAGTATGTTGATTATTAATTTTTATGTTATTGTAGATTGGTGATATTTGTACAAATTTTGAAGTGATTTTGTTATTATCCCTGTATTTAAAAATTTGGTCATTTTTATTATAAATTTGTGTGATGTATAATTTTTTGTCACTTTTAATTGTTTTAATAAAGATGTTATTTTTAAAAAGTATTAATTTTTTTAAAAAGGACTCATTGCTAAAACAGGAGAAATTCCTAATCAGCCTCACAGTTATAGGACCTGGCTTTTTTCCCCCCAGAATCTCTTGATTTCAGGAAGATGGAATCCACATCTCTATTGGAAGAAGAATTTTCCAGAATGCATGATAGTTATTTTGGAACTACTAGATATGATGAAAACATTTCATGGAAATGATTAAGTCCTGCACATAAACTACAGGTTTTGCATCATCTCTATATTATGTTTATTTACTATAACACCTTTTTCCCAGATAAAGCACTTAATGTCATGCTAAACTCACTTTAATTAATAAAATTAATAAATATGTTTAAGATTAAATTATTAGTTCTCTGCCTTTTTAGGTTGTCAGTTCACTTGCAACCATAAATTTTCAACTGCATTCTGAACCAAAGAAAAAATGCTAGTAAAGTAAATCCCAGTGAAATATCCAAAAGGCGTATGAGATTTATCACACATAAAATTTAATGCTCCTTGAGACCCCAAACCAACAAAATTTTGTAGCTTTGTAAATACTAACAAAAAATGATTATGGCTGATGAACTAGGCTATGATTTATGAAATGTACGCTAGAATAACTCTATTAGTCACAAGAATATGTCATTCTTCTTTGAAGACTGACTTGGCTAAGACAATGGGATGCTCATTTTCTCTATTAAATCAGATGTGTCATTGTCTAAAGTGTGTATGTATACACATGAGAGAGCACAGCATCACCTCCACTCCTCTTAGGGATTATGGAATAATTTTAGAAAAGCACAATTTTAAAATGCACACAAAAATTAGGACAATGTGTTAAAATTTAGTGACAAAATAGTTTTGTATTTTACACAAAAAATTAGAAAGGAAAATTATTCCATTATAATACACCTCTGTCCACCCAGCCTAGAACAAGCATTAAACATTTAGTGAAATTAAACTGGCAGTAAGAAAGGGCGAGATGTTAATTGTAGCAGAATTTTCATAATTTACAGTAGAATGACTACACACTAATTCTCAAATGTCAGTTTACGTATCCCAGAAGCGAGAATGATTAGATACATTTTTTAAACAATATAATTAAAAAACAAATCAATGAGAGACTGGTATCAGGTATTTTTTTAATATCATCCAGCTGCATTAGAGTGAAAGCTAAGCATAAAACATGAATTTTCTGGATTGTTTACTCATTATATAATTTTCCAGTTATTCTTTTTTTCTTTCCAGAAGTTTGCTGCCATAACATAATATTAATACCAAATATTTACAGACTTTTTTTTAGCTTGATATGTATTTAAACATATTCAGTAGGCCTTTAACCAAAAATATCATCTAATATGATTTCTATCTCGTCGTCCTTTCTTTACAATTATTTTTATGAATATTTGTATGGCTTTTTCTATTAAAACTCTCACAAGGCAGAACTATCTGCTCTGGTTTAAACTTTCACCACTCATTCTCCTCTTGGTCTATTTCTCTGTCCCAGTAGTGAAATCCGAACTGGTTTTCTACCGATTTGCTGGCTGCACATGCGCAGTGCACACCAAATGGATGCTCTGCACACGCACATGTGCAGTACATGCCAAAAGGAAGCTTGGGAAGGTAAGTAGAAGCGGGGGGGGGGGGGAATCAGCCGTGGCACGCAATTTAGCTTTGCTAGAAAGCAGGAAATCCTGCTTTCTAGCAAAGCTAACCCCTCTGCACAGCTGATCATTGGAAATACCTGTTCTGTCCCCGTCCCACACACACACACACTCAGACAGACAGCCGGGGGTTAAATAAACTGGCAGGCACCCAATTAGTCCGATAAGATGCTTGGCAGCAATCCCAGCAGCTGCTTGCCAAGAACTTTATCAACAAACAAAAATACCCACAGTCAGAATTGTCCGAATATTTCCAAGGCCCAGATTGCTGTTTTCCAGAGATGCAATGTGACTCAAAGAAGTTAGTTTTGTCCGTCACAGAGTCTAAATGATTAACTCACCCCCTTTTATAGCCTGTGGGGTGTGGTCCAGTGAATCAGCTAATCACGGGCATGCCTTTTCTTCTGTTGCGCGCGCCTGTCTCTGCGACGCTGACGAGGGTCCAGCCAAGACTTATTACCCTCATCACTGTCCACCTGTGGCTGCAGGGACGTGCTTGGCTCTGGGCCTATCTCTTGCCCTTCGGTGTCTTCCGGAGGCATTGCCAGAGAGGAGGGTCCTGGAGAAGGAGGCCTTGCCAACTCCTCTCCCTCACTCTCAGAGTCCTCTCCTGCTGATGACACAGGCTCAGGCAACGGAGCCACAACAATGCCAGTTCAGAGGAATCAGTAGCTTTTTTAAACTACTGGTTTGCCCAAAATGGTAACTAGCTACAGGCTCGCCCAAACCGGTAGCTTTTCAAACTGCCAGTTCAACTGAACTGGTAGCAGTTTTTTTACTACCGGTTCACCTGAACCAGTAGTTTTTGTCACTATTGATTCGCCTGAACTGGAGCGGACTGGTAGCATTTCATCCCTGCTCTTTCCCCTTCTTGCTAAAGTGAAAGGTGAAACTTTTGGCCACTGCAGACTTGTTAAAAGTATCTAGGAATATACATGGAGTCACAAAAATTGAGTATTTTGTTACAATTTTGTAAGTAAGTTTTCACTGCTTTTTGTAAGACTTATATTTTTAATACCATGCAAAGATTATTGCAATTTCCAAATTCTCTATTCCTCCATAAATGTTGGACAACAGTTGCCAATACTTCTTAACTAGCATTGGGTATTCTTGTTCAATACTTGTAGAAGACAGTTTTAAAAAAAATATACATGAAAGAGAGACTATTTTAATTAAAATGTGTAGAGAGATATTAATGTGGAATTCTTTTTCTTTGATGTACTAAAATCCATACTTGAAAACTAAAACTACCATGCCCTGGTAGTGATTGCTTTAAAAAACTGAATCTTATTAACATCTTGAAAGCAGTATCACAAATCCTGAAAACAACCGAATGACTCTGTTAACTATTAAAATCTGCTGATCCTGTTTAATTATTGGGTTGATAATCTTAAAATTAAATATGTGGGGCTAAACACCGGAGAAGAAAACAGGAAAAAAGGACATTTTTTTCAAGTCTGTGGCCCTATCAGAGAGATTATTACAGCAGAAAGCACACATTCTGAAAACAAATCATTGATACACTATTTTATAGAATAGAATCTTGAGTTTGTGTATCTAACTAAAATTATTTCAACTGTGTTCACTAAAGTAGCCATCAGAATAAAAAAAATATCACATTGATTGAGTATGATGAGCCACCTTAACCCCAGCCCTTCTTCATCTGCTTTCCTATTTGCTTTTCTTTCCTTCCTAGAGTTTGCCAAAATCCAACTGGGAGGTCACTAGGCCATGAGTGATTATGAGCATGGCCTCCCAAGCCGGGAACTGGACCACAATACAAAGTTGTGCAAAGCCCTCCCTTCCCCCCATGCTGCTACCTGCTCCTAAAGCAGGAGCTGTGAGTAGGAAGATCCCCATATTGGATATGTTTCCAAATATATCAAAGTTCTTTGGCTGTTTCTCTCTTCCTCTCCTCCTTTACACTTCTCATCATGTTGGTTTTATGTTGTCTTTTTTTTTCTACTTGGGGAAAAAAATTCTGCTGGTCTGAGTCTGGTTCTGTGTTTCCAAAAATCAACAATGTCTGGCTACTTCCAAATAAACTCGCTCTCGTCTAACCCATTCTTTTTCTTCTTCTTCTTTGGCATTAATTGGAACATTAAGGTCTGAAAGAATCTGCTTTCTGCCACTGCCTAAGAATTAATACAGTTTGTGTTATCTAAAGGAACAGGACTGTCAAATGCATAGAAATTACGGAACACGAATATATAATATTTAAAAACAGCATTGATGTGAAAAGTGCTAGGCAAAACCAGGAACAAGAAAGTAAGGCGGGTATAAATTAAACTAAAATTTAGTTGCATCTAATGAAATGAATTTGATATTTTTAGCTTAATTTTACTAATACTATTTGGCCTTAGTCTATATGCATTCACGGCACACTAGCCTATCTCCTAATTTCAGTTCCAGAGGAAACCATTTATTTAAAATTGTACAAAAACAACCATAAAAAGGAGGCATATTTTTTTATTCACTAAAGCATAAATTGGAAGCACTCCCAGCGTACGGTCTTCCCTAACATAAATGTTAATATAATTTGCACTTAGAACATTTTCATTTTTTCAGTCATTTCTGAAATGCTGTCATCAGCAGACTACTCATAGATTTGCTATGTTAAACAGTCACATGCAGCTCATTTAGCATATTCCTTCAAGCTGTACTTTTCAGTTAGATACAATCTGTACAAGGCAGATTTTCTACAAAGTTGTTGTTTTAGGACATTTGAAAATGACCCTTGCTTTCTGAAATATGGAAACTGATGCCAAAGCATGTATGTCAAGTTTCAAAAGACTTCTGCTGTTGCAACTATTATCATATCTCAGCTTACCAATGAACTATGAGGGGAGGGAGAGGGAGATAAAACATGGCACAGACATCAAGATGTCGGTGTGAGAGCCAAGGACATTTTGGCAGGTGTTTACAGAAGACACAAAAGACTTTCCCATAACAATATCCAGAGACTGCATTGGACAATGACCTGAGCTAATTGGGGGGTGGTAGAATGTGAACGTTATCCAAGATGGCGCCGCCAACGGCTGCCTTGGTGAAATGCTCTCTAATGATTTCTTTATTTTTTATTATTCTCTGCGATTCTCTAAGTGTTGTACCTATGATTCTTAACAAATGTACACTTTTATGTACACTGATGTACATAATGATGTACTCAATAAAGTTTTGCATAAAGAGATTGGAGCATCTTGATCATACTTGCTTTGGTTGGATTCGTCTGTCAGAACCTTGACAATGTACTTATTTAATGAAGAAATCTTGTTATGATTAAAAACAATGGGCTGTCAAACAATTGCTAATGATTAATTTATAATCATTAACTCATAATATAAAAGAAAAAAGGTATTGGGCACAGATGAAATGGAGATAGAAACACTGAGGTGAAGGGACATCCTTCCCTATGTAACTTCGACATCTGGATTCCTGGGTAATGTGAGTAAACAAGCACTTTTCATTGCAGTTCACTGACATATTTACTTAACATGAAATATTATGTTGGTAGGCAGGTAATCCTCCATCTCTAAATTAGTTGAGCCGATACACCCATTCAGCTCCACAGAGTTGGTGAAACAGATCAGACAGTTATCTGACCATATATATGCCCATGCTTTAGAGCTCTAATGTTAGAGTCCAGTTTAAGACAATCTGGTCTCCATTCTTGTTATTTTACAGACTACAAGGAAGGAGGCTTTGTTCCCATGAGTCATTTTCATATGCACCATCACAGAATTAGAGCATTTATTCAATCTGAAATGTCTTCCTCATTGATATGTATTTGAAATCACTCCCTCTTGGGAGCTGCTTTGTCTGTGTAGGAGATTCATAGCATAACAGCTTCTACTCGGGTTATTCCAGAGAAATTTAAGAGGATGGTAGCCCCATTATAACAAACAGTTAGAAACCAATTATAGTTTTGGTTTCCCTGTTACCCTGTTGGTAACAGGACATGTCAACTTTTAGATGCAGAGTAAAAAGAGATCTGAATATGATGCTACAGAATGTATTTGTGAAACAACAATCCATGTCTTCTCATCACCTTTGTTGGTTAAGTTCCTTGTTTGCAACTCTGTTTAGTGAAGATGTTCCTGTTTTATTTTTGCGCCTGCTACCTCCACTCGACTTTTTGCTCCACTGATTGGGATTAAAAATACTGCCATCAGGATTGTTACATTCATTTCATGGGCCTGGTAAAAGATGTTTTATTTGTGTAGGGTATTTTGTAAGCTGCCTTCTGAAAAAATATGCTGCTTTATAATATTTTGTAGGCCAGGAGATCCTTTTGGATCATCGGGGAGAACGTGTACAGGGGACCTTGTACTACTGTAACTCTATTCCTCTCTCTTATTATTTTGTATCTCAAAGCTAGGAACTGTATCACCTGTTGTTCTGCTCTTTGAAACAGGTGGCATTGTATACTGTTTCTCAGATCTCAGTCTGGTCTCTGGTGCTTTCTAATAACTATGTGAAGCCACTGGGGGAAATCATCAGTAGACCTGGAAAGAAATCTGATAACAATATGCTGATGACATCCAAATCTGTTTCTCTGTAATATCACCAAGTAATAGGCTGACTTTCTTACATGCCTGCCAGGAGTTACAGTGAGTTGGATGAGAGATAATGAATTGAATATAAACCCAAAATGGAAATACTTGTGAGTGTGTGTGTATGTGCCTATCACAGTTCACAATGGAAGCAGTTGATTCAGATCATGGGGTTATATCAGAGGTGTCAAACTCACATCGTCACAACAGTGTCACGTGACATATCAGGACTTTCCCCCCTTCGCTAAACTGGGCAGGGGTGTGGCCAGCGCATGATGCATCTGGCCCACAGGCCGGGAGTTTGACAGACCTGGGTTATATTCTCTACCATACAAGAAGCCTGATTCTCAAGAACCCCCAGTCAGTGAAGGGGAGGTTTTCTCTTGAAGATTCTCATCCTTGAGAGCAGAGGTATCCAACTTGGCAACTTTAAGGTTTGTGGACTTCAGCTGCCAGAATTCTTCAGTTGGTCCACAAGTCTTAAAGTTAACAAGGTTGAACACCCCAGCTCTAGACTTAGAAAATGAAAAAGGAGGGCAGGTCCTTTTTTAGCAATTTACTTTACAGTTCCATCCTCTGTCAATTTACTTGCTTTCAACACCAGCTTCTTTGAAGCCTGTATTCTCAGGGAATGCATGACAATTCTCTCTTCCTTCACCCCTATCACACTTGGGAATGAATAAGGGAGTTCAGAAATGAGAGGCAAGGCTGAATCTCTGGAAGAACTAATAGAGACCATAGAGACACCTGCACAGAAGATTTTATATTGGTTGCCATTTTGTTTCCAGATGAGATTCAAAGTCAT
Source organism: Masticophis lateralis (assembly GCA_030761175.1). Lineage (NCBI taxonomy): Eukaryota > Metazoa > Chordata > Lepidosauria > Squamata > Colubridae > Masticophis > Masticophis lateralis. Next base: position 150,994,542 of record JAUDYJ010000001.1, on the reverse strand, counting down.
AGATGTGAGGCACTAGGAGAGGTCAAATAATTTATCATTGTGGAATGCTGAAATGGAAGTAATTGAAACAAACCTGGTACTTAACTTAACTTAAATATTCTATGCAATGAACTAGTGGTCTTCTTACCAAATCTTTTAATAATTTATTATAAATTTGCATAGGTTTCTTTTCATTTTCTGTTTTTAAAAATACCTTGTACACACATATCTTGGGAATCCTTTAAAAGCAATCTTACCCCACTCCCAACCTTTTAAGAAATCATTAGTTGTCTGATGCAAGGGTTCCCAATCCCCAGTCCATGTACCGGCACCAGTCCTTGGCAAGTTGGAAACTGGGCAACACAAACAAGTGAAGCCGCTTCTGAGGGATGCATGCAGCATGCAAAACCCTGCCTCCTCTGGTCCGCAGAAAAACTTCTCTCCACAGAACTGGTCCCTGATGCCCAAAAGGTTGGGGGCAGTGGTGGGATTCAAAATTTTTTACTATTGGTTCTGTGGGTGTGGCTTGGTAGGCGTGGTCTGGCTTGGTGGGTGTGGCAGGGGAAGGATTCTGTAAAATCTCCATTCCCTCCTCACTCTAGGGGAAGGTTACTGCAAAATCCCCATTTCCTCCTGATCAGCTGGGACTTGGGAGGCAGAGAATAGATGGAGGTGAGGCCAGTCAGAGGTGGTATTTACCGGCTCTCCAAACTACTCAAAATTTCCACTTCTCCAGAACTGATCAGAACCTGCTGAATACCACCTCTAGTTGGGAGCCACTGGTCCAATGAGCTGGTTGGGAGAAGAGCTATGGGGAACCTTATGAGAGTTGCTCACTTCACGTGAATCCTTGTTCTTTTTTTCGGTATGGCTTCCTTGGTGGGCTAAATTAGTTCTGATCATAGTAACACCGTACAGCCATTTCAAAATCGGGTCAATAGCTTTATGACTTTTGCTTCCCCCCCCAGAGAACATTCAGTATCTCTAATTGTTCTTGTGCAGTTAAACTTTCTAGCTTGTTATGTCTGCACCATCTTTTCCTGGCTAATTTAGTTATTATTTTTCTGAGGCACAGGATAAATAATTTGTATGCTGAATTTGAGAGAATTGTTTGGTTCAAAAACCCAACTTCTTGGCTAGGCAATAAGCATGAAACAGTTTGTCATTATAAATTCATGATAACTATTTTGGAATAAGGGGGATATTTTTTCCTCAGCAAAGCAGCATTGTTTTTCCTCAAGCCATTGCTAGTAAATAATACATAGTTTAGCCTAATTAGTGTAGGGCTTATTCAGATTGTCTGCCAAGTTATAGCTTTAATAGCACAAATGTTAAATTATTTTTAATTTTATTCTTTAATTTTATAGAGATTAGCTATAAAGTAATCAATATAATTGTTGCAGGGGTGTGAGTGGGGAAGTGCTATGAGCAATTGATACTTTTGGGAAATTCCTTTTAAAATGTGTGTAGAAACTTTTATAACTTTAAAATAAGCTGTTTTTCCCTACACTTTCACTTCCCATTACTAAAAAAGAGGTAGGATAGGGTTGGTGTGTGTGTGTGTGTGTGTGTGTGTGTGTGTGTGTCAAAATTGTTAACCATGATGGAATAAGCTTAATTTTTTACAATTGCAGTAAATATGGGAAAGTGTTGGGATGGGAGAACTTTAGCATAGTATTTACAGAAACTTCCCTATTTCTAATCAGTGGTTTGGGATAATTAGCCAAATATTGTTTATACAGTTGAAGTTGCCAAATCAGGGGAAAAAACAGGTTATATATAGTATTGCCAGTACTCTATATAACATATGTGAAGGATCCAAACATTTTTATCATCTTTAAATGAACAATTTGAATACAATTTTGACAGTAAACCAACTTTCCCAAATGTGCTGGTTTTCTTCCCAATTTTTTGGCTTTCACAACTTTGAAGAGATTTGAATGAATGTCATATAAAATATTTATATTTGATTTCATTTCATTTTATTTATTATCTCAATCTTTTTTTCCATGAATATTTTTAATGTTAAGTTTTATAACTAAAGGATGCAGAATCCTAGAGATGAAAGGGGCCCTGGAGGTCTTCTAGTAGACCCCTCCTACCATCCAGGGCTGAATCTTCATTACCCTCTCAGACAAATGGCTATTCTGCTTTTGTTTGAAAAGCAACAATGATGATGTATCCACAATTCCAGGAAGCAGATAGTTCCATTGTTAGAGCAACAAAGATGATTAGGTGACTGGAGGCTAAAATATATAAAAATGGTCTAGTGAAAAGAAGGAGCAGGGGAGACATGATAGCAGTGTTCCAATATTTGAGGGGCTGCTACAAGGAAGAGGAAGTCAACATATTCTCCAAAGCACCTGAAGGCAGAATAAGAAGCAATGGTTGGAAACTAATCAAGGAGAGAAGCAACCTGGAATTAAGGAGAAATTTCCTTACAGTGAGAACAATTAATCAGTGGAATGACTTGTCTCCAGAAGTTGTGGATGCTCCGTTAGTGAAGGATTTTAAGAAAAGATTGGATAGCCATTTGTCCAGAATGGTTTAGGCATGGGTGTCAAACTCACCATATAACGTTGCTGTCACGTGACATTTTGCAATGTTTTTCCCATTCACAGAGCTGGGGTAGGCGTGACCACCAGTTTGACCTCCCTTGAATAGGGTCTCCTTTTCGAGCAGGGAATTGAACTAGAAGACCTCCAAAGTCCCTTCCAAACTCTTTTATTCTGTAGTCTGAGTTCCTATTTCTTTGCATCAGAAAACACATAAAAGACATTTCTCATTTGTATGTATCTCTCTCTAACCCAATAGCAGCAAAGAAACAAGAGAGAAGAGGAAAAGAGAGAAGATACTTTAAATTCCAGCCAGAAGTGCCATATAGCATGTTACTGTTTTCAAAGGAAAAGGATGCAAATACAAAGGTTTTTCCTGTCAAATCTGGAAAAGGCTCTTATTTCTTTCTCTCTCTCTCTCTCTCTCTCTTTTTTTTTGCCTACCCCCAGTTGTAATCCTAACACTAATCTGGGAGATGGGGGGGGGGGGGATTGCAAGACAGCAGAAATAGGTGGTGTGCAAAGCTGTCAGTCTCCTAAATAATCAGACAGGAAACACAAAAGAATGGGCTAATTCTACTTTATTATAAGGCTACCTTAATACAATCTTGCAAATCTGAAAGTACAAATGTTCCACTCTTTCTTTTTACTGACTTACAATCACTGACAGATCCTTTCTAAGGTTCCTTCTCTGCCCTTTAGTCAGGTTCAGGCTCTTTCCCCTTTTATCTGAATCCTTCCTAGGAAGCATCTCTTCCCTCACTTCCCCTTCCAAAAATCTTCCTCACATTCCGTCAACTCAATTGTAAGGTGGGGGGAAAACCAACCCAGGATCCTAGAAAATGTTCTAGAAGAGTTTTTTTGAAATTGGGTTTCACAGAATCATAGGGTTCTGTGAAAATTTGATAAAGGTCTGTTAGAGACCAGGAGCCACAACAAACCAACAAACCATTTGAATGCAGCCAATTGTCTATTACAAGAGTTTGGTCATTTGATCAGAGTTTCTGGGATATTTTTTTTTAACTAAGAAGTTTCAAGGCATGAAAGAGTTAGAAAACCCTTGATCAAAGAAGATTCAGAAGTATTCAACAAACAACACTCTTCTAATATTGTTTCCTGCATTCTGGGGGCATGCAAATTTTAATAATTTGAACATATGAATTTTAAATTTAAGCCACTATCTATATTTGTAAGACCTAGCTTCTTTGTATAGTAGTTAAAGGATCAGGCTAGAAACTGGGAGAGTTCTAGTGCTATGTTAGGCACAAAGCCAACTCTCTCTCTCTCTCTCTCTCTCTCTCTCTCTCTCTCTCTCTCTCTCTCTCTCTCTCTCTCTCTCTCTCTCTCTCTCTCTCTCTGCTCTCTCTCTCTCTCTCTCTCTCTAGCCTAGGAAGCAGGCAATAGCAAACCACTTCTGAAATCTTGCTAGGAAAAGGAAGAGACTTGTCCAGGCGATCATCAGGAGGCAGCAATGATTCAACACACAAACATACATACAGTGTTTATAGAGATTTTTTTTTTACTAGCAGTTGCATAGCATTCTGTTATGTCCTTATTCTTCACTCTTGACTAGTTTTATTGCCTCTAAAAGATTCCAGGGAGACCCAATGCAGCCAATTATGGAAGCAGCAATTTTTCTCCCCAGACTTATATGAAAGACTGAAAAATGTAGGACTGTTTTAATAACTAGCTGAGAGATGCTGTGCTCACATCTGCATTGGTCAAGAGATGCTCTTAGGGAGCATTTTTGACGTATGCATAGTCCTAATACATGATGCTACGTGGCTGAATGCTTAGATATGTTCAATGTTAATTTTAGACCATGGTGTGAGTTTAGGACTACAGAGTTCACAAACTCCATGTTTATAATCAATTCTACAACTTCCACGACTTTATGCAGAAATGGATTGCGGGAATCTGTCAGCATCCTCTGAGGAAATGCTATTAGGAGGATACAGTCAACAGCTGCTAAGACAGGAAGCTGTTGTTTCATCACACGTGATTGCATTGTTCTCGTCTCAGGTTACCTTAGAACATAACCAAGTGAGACCAAGAGACATTGTTGAATAGAACAGATCAACCAATGGTCTAATAATAGACATCCTCTTCCACCACCAAATGCCGGTATATTCTGAGAGCTACAGAATCTCCTCTCCAAATACTGCAGTATATAAAGGCTGGGCTAAGAAACATCATGGACTGTCTTTGCTCTTTGGACTGTCATCTACAGAATTTGATCGAGTTCAATGTGACAATGCTAAATTATAGATATGGAAGGAGTTATTTATGCCACTGAATCCAACCCTTAGATCAGGGATTGGAATCTAAAAGGACCTGACAAATTCCTGACAAATAGTCATTCTCTGCTTCAACACATTCAGACTTTGCAAGGGAAGGGCTCAAAAATGTCAAGATGTTGGTTGCAGCAGTATATTCAAAGCCTTACCCTTTGAGTATGTGATATCTAAGATTAAGACACATGAAAGTGCCCAAAATTATTCAGGCCAAAAGAATGCTTGAAGAGGATTTAAAGCGGGGATGAAATGCTCCCAGTTCGGACCTGATTGCCCAATCCGGTAGTGATGGAAGTGGGTGGTTTGTAGAACCGGTAGCAAAAATCCCTGCTCCCCCTCCCCCCATGCCCAGCTGAGCCGCACAATCATCAGAGGCTTTTTTTTTTTTACTTTTAAAAGCATTTTTTCTACAATCTCTTCAGCTTAAAAATGCTTTTAAAAGTTAAAAAAAAAACCTTTGGTGATCACACGGCTCAGCTGGGATTGTCAAAGGCTTTTAAAAGCATTTTTTCTACAACCTCTTCAGAGTGAAGAGGTTGTAAACAAATGCTTTCAAAAGGCTCTGAGGATCCCAGCTGAGTTGCCTGATCGGCAGAGGCTTTTTTTCTTTTAAACGCCTCTGATGATCCAAGCTGAGTTGCCTGATCATCAGAGGCATTTAAAAGAAAAAAAGCTTCTGCTGATCAGGCAACTCAGTTAGGATCGTCAGAGCCTTTTGAAAGCATTTTTTAACAACCTCTTTGCCGAAGAGGTTGTAGAAAAAATGGTTTTAAAAGTTAAAAAAAATTGGCCATGCCCACCCAGTCACATTACCTCCCCCCCCCCCCACCAAGCCATGCCCACAGAACCGGTAGTAACAAATTTTAGATTTCACCACTGATTTAAAGTTATCACTTAAAAAACAGAGTGGTTAACAAAAATCATTTTTTCAGGTCTACTAAACCAGGGGTCTCCAACTTTGGCAACTTTAAGACTTGTGTACTTCAACTTCCAGAATTCCTCAGCCAGCAACTGGGAGTTGAAGTCCACAAATCTTAAAGTTGCAAAGGTTGGAGACCCCTGTACTAGACTATTCCACAAATGTTTTTAAAAGAATGGTTTTTATCCTATTAATGCTGGAGAAGTAATAATGGAGCCAAGTATGTCTTCAGGGGGAAAGTGTTTCATAGCAGGATGATTGAGAATTTCTGCTGCCTAGCCTGCTTCTCATGTAGTTCATGAGGAAGCCTTCACTAGATGTTTGGACTGGATGGGCGGATTTATCCCAGAGGTGCTTTTCTCCAAACAATTGAACTTTCTTGATTTTCTTGAATCTGTTTCACTTCACATCCAAGAACTTCTTCAGTTCTAATTAAGTGGTGGGGGAAGGAAAGGATGTATACTCTTTTCAGTTTGTAGTCATTAACACTCAAAGAATTGTTGAAACCACCTGGGGGTTAATCTGTGTCCTCAGATCACCTGACTCAGAGTGCAAATGAGTGTGGAACTTCATTGGGACTGCTAAAAATAAAAGAAAGTTCAGTTGATGTTTGGAGAAAAACACCTTTGGGACAACCATGACATGGATGACTGAGAATCTTCATAGAAAGAGGCAGATTTAGTTGTGACAAGGCAATGCCTAACATGCCCTGGAACTGTACCACGTAAGACTTTAAAGGAAATGACCAGATCTTTTAACTGGACATGGAAGCCTACTAGAACCCATGCAATAATAATAATAAAAAAAGCAATGTCATTGTAATTTGGCAAAGTTGTATTAGCAATAATCTGGCCATATTGTTTCCGAGGTCAGTCTGATGTAGTATGTGCAATCAGAGCATAAATTATTTTTGTCAGAATAATTTAGTACAGGTAGGGTTGTAACTCAGACAGCAATCTGAATGAGGGCAAAAGTCCATGCTAGCTATGCCTTCCTTATTCTGCTTAAGCAGGAGCCTATGAGTCTTCAAGGATTCCCAAGTTATGAGAGTCGTATCTTTTAGGGGGAGTCTAATCCTATCCAGGTTAACCACTGGGATCAATGTTATTGTATGCTTACCAATGAATAGCAACACAAGGATGACACTTACTAACTGGCGGTCTGTTAAATGCGATGTTGAAATCAAGGTATATTGTCTCAAGCATTTGCACAATTTCCTAAAGAAAATTACTTAAATAAAAAAAAGTATCCAAGGCTTGTCAGGCAAGACTTGTTCTTGACAAATCCCCGCTGATCTCTACTAATTGCTACAGAAAGTCCTCGACTTACGACCATAATTGAGCCCAAATCGTCGTTTGTTAGGGGAGATATTTGTTAAGTGTGTTTTGCCCCATTGTACGAGCTTTCTTACCTCAGTTGTTAAGTGAATCAGTGCAGTTGATAAATTAATAACCCAATTGTTAAGTGAATTTGTTTCCCCCCTCCCCCATTGACTTTGCTTGTCAGAAGGTTGCAAAATGGGATCAGATGACCTTGGGACACTGCAGCTGTCATAAATATGAATCATCTGCCAAGCATCCGAATGTTGATCCCATGATCATGGAGATGCACAGTCGTAACTGTGAAAAATGGTCATAAGTCACTTTTTTTAGTGTGGTTGTAACTTTGGTAATTAAACGAACTGTTGTAAGTCAAAGGCTAACTGTATATTGTTTTCAAGGTGCTTACAGATCAATTGCCTTATGATCTGCTTGAAAATAGTTCTCGCTGCCTATCTCAGGCTGATTGCAGTTTCCTATTTCCCCCCCATCCCCTTTTAGAATATAGAAACAACATTTATGCTCCTCTGGTAGCCCAGCCTTTACCATCCTTCAGTATTCCTCAAAGTTAATATACAAGGTTCAGCCAGTTCATTAAGTTTCGTGACCCCCCCCCCCAGGATAGAAGCAAATAAATAACGAGTCTTCCAAACTCTCCCATCCTTTTGAGTTTATAATAACACTGCTATTTCCATGTATATCCCACATTTTAACCCGTATGCAATTGTGCACAAGACCCAGTTTCTATTTGAACGTAATGGGAAAATATGAAATGTGCAGATGTCCAAACCTTTTTCAGCACTGAGCGCTGCTTTGGAGATTCAAGGTTATTTGAAGCGCCAGCATCATCTTGACAGAAATGGAAGTTGTCAAGAAGCATTAAGAGTAGGGAAGTTGAGGATAAGCACTTTCTTTAATAACAGCATTAGGTTGTCATTCAGACCACAGTGGGAATGCAGAACTCTTGCTTTTGAATTACCAGGATGTCAGTAGCTTGCTTACCACATGCTGCTTTGACTGAAGGAGAAGGGGAAAAAAACACTAATCGAAGCATGTCTTTCTGTTAAAAGTGAAGAGCCCTTTTAAAGGCAATAGACACCTGAGAAAGTCATTTGTGCAGCCAATTCTGGCACTTCTTCTGTTTTGGTGCTATCTATGTTAATAAGAGCATCAATGTATCTTATGTGGATGGAAGTATTTGCTCTTCCTACCAAACAATCTGATTTATCTGCCTGACTTGTGACAGGTGTTTTATTTTTGAATAAATCTCAATTCCTTCAATTCCTCAAACTGGGGAAGTTTGAAAGTTTTGTGATTTTTTTTCCCCTTCAAAATATGCTGTGGCAACAAGATTTTTCTTTTTTAACCCTCAACTTGGAAGCTCTCCTAGATGGCCATGTATTACTTCTTTGTGTAGCACATCACTATCTTGGAAGTCAGCCACATTTGCAGAAAAAATACTGGGGCACAATCATTTGTGGTCATGTACATATGAGCCAGCCAAACTGAAGTATAAAAAAATATTTCAAGAATAAGAAAGAAAAATGCTGCAGTAACCAAGATTGGACTCTGTAATCTGCTGTAATGTGTTTCCTGCTGACACATTATCTACCATTCTCTGTTCACCCATGGTTTCTTTGAATTGTGAAGCTGTAGACGTTACACCTGAAGTGCACTGCTAATATTCTGTGGTGTCAAATAATTCTGAGGGAAGCCACTGGTTCTTGTTGCAAATTCCACATATAAGACCTTGTGCACCAAGAAAGGCAATTTTTCTTATCTTTATTTTTATAGCAACAAATCCCTCTGATTTATAACTCCATATTAGTCCTTGAAGGCTTCCTGGAGCAAACAAGGCTCAATTGCCTTCCTGAGGGTTGGATTTGCCTTAATCACAGGGTCAGTAGCGTTTATTGGGGTAGCATCATTTAAGAATTAAACAGTCCAAACTTTTCGGGGACCTTTGAAGGCCATGGGCATCTTCAAGCAAGGTGTCACTAGTTAATCACCTAATTTCTGACAGCACTTTTGATTTGTGATTGAGGATGGATCCTCTTTTTATCATTGATGATGACAGAATGCTCATTGCCAATGTAAGTCTGCATTGTTTATCACACACACACACACCAGTAGTGGGTTCCTCTTACCTTTGCTACCAGTTCGGAATTGTGAGTGTGCACGTGCATGCGCTTGCTTTGCTCATGCATGGCACTTCTGTGCATGCGCAGAATCTTCTGTGCATGCGCAGAGTGTCCATGATGTCTGGGGGGTGGGCGGAGCCTCCTGCCACCACCACTACAGGTTCGCCCGAACTGGGGTGAACCGATAGAAACCCACCACTGACACACACACACACACACACACAGACACACGTATATTTTCACGTCTTTAAAATCTGTGCAAGTCACAGTTATAGTTAGTCAATCCACAAGGCTGTTGATGGGATTTTATAATGAAGTATCAAATACCGGGGACATATCAAAATTATGATATGCGAACCTTCAGTGTACGTTTGATTCGTCCCTACAAATTTTGCCTGAATCTAGTTGGTTCCTTATAAAGTAATTCATTTGCAGAGATGCACATGGTACTTTGGGGAAGAATAAAATTCTATATGATTTGGCCAAACATATCTAAGATATTCTTTTATTTTATTCTTTAATTTATTTTGCAGATTTTTCCTTGCACTATATCTAAGACTTCATATATGTACTGGAATAAATTACCTGTAGTTAACCCTAAACTCCTGTACTCCTGACTCAAATCTAGGAATGCTTATGCCACCAAAGTTACATTATTTTGTAAATTTAATCCCTTTTCCGTAGCCTTCAAAGAAATGTGCTGAGATGTGACATGCATTTTCCACCATTTCCCCCAAAATAAGACATTCCCTGATAATAAGCCCAATCAGGCTTTTGAGCACATGTGCTAAAATAAGCCCTCCCCAAAAATATTTAATGGCCAGTCCCCGCCATTTCCTCTGGTTAGGGTTAGGAAGACAGAGCGGGAAATCAGGTAAGATGGCAAGAGGAGCCCCATCTTGCTCCACGCAATCCAAAATAATAAGACCTACCCGAAAATAAGGCCAAGCACTTATTTCAGGGTTCAATATATATATATATATATATATATATATATATATATATATATATATATATATATATATATATATATATATATATATATATGTATATATAAAAGACAGGGTCTTATTTTCGGGGAAACACAGTACTTCTGTTAAAATGCTCAGATCCTCCATATGAGCAATTACTCTTGAAATGTGTTTCCTTTGATTGGAGTTTATGTATTTCTGTTTCTGTTACTTTTTGTTATTGTTATAATTCAAAAAGCTTCTTATAATTTATAACCTCCTCAAAAACAGCCATTGCTTTCAATCCATGCTTCACACACCTTATCTCCTGTAGACAACACCTCCTACAGACAGTACTTTGCCTCTGAGCTAGCAAACCCTTGGCTACTGAAAATTTTCAAAACATGTTGATACTCCATTATTATTACAATTATTGCAAGAATGTTGTTGCTATTGCAGTCTAATTGACCCTGATAATTCCAAGTAATGTCAACCTAAATGCCTGACTTTAAATGCTTGAGCTTGTTTGTCTGCATTTAATTTCTTCAGCATTATGTGTATTTCTTATATTATAGAAGCAAATTTTAAATTGAAGTCAAAGTGAAAGTACTTTTGCTCCAATAAGTCTACAGAGTACATACAGAACAACTGGGAAAAGTTAAACTGTAATCAAGTTCACTTTCCCTTTCTTGAATCAATAAAATATAATTAGGTTCACTTGATCTAAATTAGTACTTTGTAGAGTAAGCAAGTTCTAGTATTTTGTTTATTTTTATCATTCCTATACATCCTGAATCTTTAAAAAGTCCAAAAGTTTGTGATTTTCATTAACAGATGTACACCTATATACTGTACATCTATAGATATATACACATCTTTATAGAAGAAGTATACTTCTATAAAGTGCCATAATATTTTTTTTAACTTCTTGAAAAATTCTGAAGGCATGATTCATAGAAAAGGTCTTTGTTCTTAGAAGAATATAACTGATTAGAATATTTTATTTTTTGATAGCTAGCTGTCATAAAAGCTCAAGATCTACTTAATTCAATAGCTCAGCAGAATAAGTTTTTAGAGAACACCAGTTGCTAATTAAGGGATATGCCAGAATCATTTATCACATAAGTATTTGTTCAAATAATCAGAAGCAGCATTTATTTGTCAGTCTATAATGTAGTTGTAATAAGGGAACAATTGTTAGTAATTTAAACCAATTGGTGTGACTGCATTTAACCTTCATATCTGCTGCAATTCTTTAGCTAATACAGAATGATAATGAGGGAAAATAAGCATTTCAACTCTCAGTGAGGGGGTGTGAAGAGCTGCAGAATTCTAGAACAGGGGTGTCAAAACTCGTGGTGTCATGGGGTTGTCATGTGACATATCGGGATTTCCCCCCCTTTTGCTAAGCTGGGTGTGGGCGTGGCCAGTGCGTGATGCATCTGGCCTGCAGGCCACAAGTATGACAGTCTGGCTCTAGAACAATGGCCCCCAATCTTTTGGGTACCAGGGACTGGTTCAGTAGAGAAGTTTTTCTGGGGGCTGGAACGGGTATGGTTTCATGTGCTGCCTGCATCCCACGGATGGAGCGTCACTTGTTTACATAGCCTGGTTTTTGGCATATCACAGCCTAGTGCCAGTTCATGGACCAGGGGTTGGGGATCCCTGCTCTACAGGTTCCTGTGAAAGTGAGTGGTGCCCATGACGGGGAGGGGGAAGGAATTCCAAGGATGTCAATATTATGACTGGGAGGAGGAGGAAGAGGAAGAGAAGGAGACATTTTTATTATCTTCTGCTTTTAATAATAGAAAATACAGATAGTAGAACTCAAACCTGAAAATGTAGGAGGAGGGAACCAGCTGGTGGGAAAAAGGAAAGAGGGAACATCTCTCTCTGAGCTGATTTTTGAAATATTGTGTGAATTATTATAAGCTTAAATTAATTTAATTTATTTCTGCAAACGTATCATATATTTGAGATGGGTAGCCATATAAACCTACAAAATCAATCAAATAACTAAATAAATTGTGTTAAATATAATTGCAACATAAGTAGGCAAGGCTGATTATCTGGATATGAATGAAGCATGTTGTGATATTCAGTCTCTCATTATAAAAATAATAGGTAACGTGTCTTATTGATTACACTAAAGGACATTCTTACATGGCCTAAAATTCTTGAAAATATATGTATTTCTTTAAAAAAAAGAAGATTCACAAATGGTGCATTCACTTTTCCAATTGTACCTCTTTCACGTGTCTGTTAAAATAGATTTTAGTCATGGATCACAATATATAAATTGGCAACATCTGCTAGCAATTATAAATGAAATTGTACCCCAAAATAGAAAAAGTAGTAAATTGTATAATTTGAATTCCTATCAATCTGACAACTAATAAAATAGTGCACTATGTAAGTCAGAACAGGGAACCAAGAGAAATATTTGAGTGTGAAAATTACAAAAAAAATTTGTGAGCAAATGAAGTATCTTGCAGGAGTTCTTAATTCATTAAAGAACATACATTTTCTTGTTTCCTTGCTTGGAACTGATGCAATGTTATTGTCACAAGTTTATTTTGTTTTCCTTATTCTTAAATGTTGGCCTGAGGGCAAAAGAAATTAATATGCATGGCACAAAAACAAAACTGTTGACTAGGGATAAAAAAGCAGTACATTTTAGTCCCTACAGAGCTCCTTATTTATTTATACAAATATTAGGATAGCTTTATTCGGGCCAACTTATTTGAAAGAGTCTTGCACAAAACCAAATTATTTTTTTATTGTTAATGATTTTAAGTGCTGATTTTCATTTTGATTTAAATTATTTTGATTTTCTGTTATACTTAATGTTTTTATTGTTGCATATCATTGCTAATATGGGGACAGAAAGATGAGAAGTATAAAAAGAAATAAATAAATAAAGCCATTTTTATTTCATTATTCAATTAGTATATACAATTACAGACAGAGATACATATAGAAAGCATTCAAAACTCATATTTTAAAATGCATATAAATAAGAGATGAACAGATGGGGATACTTTTTGTCAACTCACCAAAACTAATTTATATTTTAATTTGTCAACTCACTGAAACTAATTTATACTTTAATTTTTATTTGATTATACAGATCTTTCATTAATCAGTCATCAGCCTTTTAAAAAGTCAATTATTTTTCACACAAAATTTCCCCTTAATTATGGAAATTTTCACAGCAAATGAAACCAACCAACCAGGAAGAGAAAGCTTGCAGTGCTACTAATCAGTCCTGGCAGGAGTGCATACATACAGTATGTGCTTGGGTCCACGCAAGTTATTAAGCTATAATTAAAAGTTTGTTTGTTGGCTTTGTTTGTTGTATCCATAAATCATAATTGAGTAGGCCAAAGTTTAGTGCAGTGTATGCATATCCAGTCAGTATGGAGAAGTATGAGGAACAGGGGAAATACAAATGCCCTCTTGCTGTATTATGTCCATTATGATCTTTAAGCTGCAAACCTGAGCATTTATTGCAATAAAGAATATGGAACGATGATGAAGGCTGGTTAAGTTCTAAGTATGGACCTAATATTGTAGCAGCTTGCCACTTCTCATACATCCAGTTTCTTTAGCTAATTTTGGCAAAATTGCTCATGGCATTCTATTAAGCTCCCACATTCTTAACTGGCATGTAAATACTTACTTGTAGCCTTTGATAAAGGATACTCTCAAAAACCTTTGAAATTCAACTATCATATAAAATGCTGACATTCACCTGAGTCGTGAGGGTATTCTAAATCAAGAAACTGCCAATTTCTGAACTGCAGAGAATGGGGTTGGTAGAATCCATGACAGCTTCCTGAAGGGGGTCGGGTAGCCTCTTCTCCCATTTGAATCTTTGGGTGATGGTGCCCAGCCTTTTGCATTATTCCTGCTGCTTCTGGGTTAGCATTACCAAGCACCTTCAAGCAGGGCCATTTCACTGATTTTTCTAACAACATAAAGACCAAATGCATATCTTTGCACAGCACCCAGTTCTGGGCCTAGCCAGTTTCTGTTTGTAGGCAATGAAAAATGGTGGTTCATTGCCATCCTCAGTTGGGTCCTTGGGGGGAAAGAGCAACAACGGGTTCACAAGAATTGGATCCAAGCATCTAGAAAGCATTCCTTTCAAAGTGGAATGCTTTTACGGGCAAAATTAGTCTGAGAAAATAAACTGTACCCTCTCCCCACAATGAAAGATATAAAACAGTGATGGCTAACCTTTTTGTCACTGAGTGCCAAAAGCGGGGGGAGTACAGGGGGGTCACGCACGCACGTGCCCACACCCATAATTCTATGTGCCCCACCCCATGCACATGCACACATGCCTCCCCGTGCTACTCCCACTTTTGGCATGCGATGGCACGGTGGGCCATCAGACTTCCGGTGGGACTGGAAGTTGGGAAACGGGCCGTTTCCGGCCTTTGGAGGGCCTCCGGAAGGGTGGGGAAGGCCGTTTCGCCCTCCCCAGGCTCCTAGAAAGGCTCTGGAGGTTAGGGAGAGTGAAAAACGAGCCTTTCTCTGGAGGCCCTCCAGAGTCCAGAAACTGTGTTTCCTGACTTCTGGTGGGCCCAGAAAACCCAAAAATCAGCGGGCGAGCACATGCATGTGTGCCAGAGCCCAGCTCGCGTGCCCACCAATATGGCTCCACGTGCCACTTGTGGCACGCGTGCCATAGGTTCGCCATCACGGATATAAAATGTGACTGACCAATTTCAGTCTCTTCTCTAGAGTTAATTATTGTCACAGTCCTTTTTCTTAGTCCTTTTCTGACATTAATGCAAATGCATTTTTCCAAATTATTTCCAGGGAAGAGTTCCTCCTGAGAGGTTCTCGGGTGCTCTCTGAGCTTGGTTGTTTTCTTGCAGACATTTCATTATCAAACTAGGTAACAACAGCAGTGCTAGACTAGCTCTGATGATGTTACCCATTCTGGGTAATGAAACAGCTGCAAAAAAACAACCAAGCTCAGAGAGCACCAAGGACCCCTCATTTCAACCATGAGGTATACATGTTCTCCTTTATTAGAGTGCGTTCTGTCCCATCCCATCCTGTCCCGTCCATCCGTCCCATCCCATCCCATCTTCCACTGTTCCATTAACTCTTAAGAGGCATGGGCTATACTTTTTAAGGCAGAAAATTAGAAAATAAACCCTATACACATCAATGGAATCTCTTATGCATGTTTAGAATTGCATTATTCATGAATAACATTAGCTTGGCAAGTGAAGGCAATGGCTCAAAGTGAAAGCACCGCAGCTGTACGTGCCCTTGTGGGAGTAAGCTTTCATGAATACATTTTAGTTACCGGCACCGTTATAGACTTCAATGCTGCATTCCAATACAAACTTACTTGAGAATAGTTTGGGCTTATCTTATTTTTATTTCTTCTTCTGTTCAATTGGGTCTAATTCTCAGTCACAAGTTCCTATAGTTTTTTGGGTAAGGTTTTTCAGAAGTGGTTTGCCAAAAGCCTCATTCCGAAGGCTACGAAAAAGTAACTGGCCCAAGGACATCCAGGTGACTTCATGCTCAAGGTGGGACTAGAACCGTTTCCCAGTTTCTGGCGTGATGCCTTAACCAGTGCACCAAACTGCCTCTGTACCTCAAAATAAACATGTTTTAAAATTGGTTTATGTTTTTTTCCCCTCAGTCTGTTGTACAGTTGTAATATACCAGGATGTTTTTATGGCCTTGGATTGATGGACCTTATGGCTCTAGAATAGTTTCTTTCTATTTTCTGAAGTGATTGAGACTCAATGAAGGTTTTTGACATTTAAGCTGTATGTACGGTGTACGTACTACTAATTTCTTCTTCCTTCCTATATCCTCCAATGCCAGCTCCTATGCAGTTCCAAAAGATATCCCTATTCCCAATATTCCATAAAAGAATTTGGGAAGATACTGAGAGCAGAGGAGAGGGAGGAAAGTGATGGACTTGTTTTTATTCCATTTCTACTTATAAATAAACAAACCCAACACCGTCTCTCGCAAACCAACAAACAAAAAAGACACCCCAGAAAATAATTTGCAGAACAAGTTGCAATCCCTTCTTTTAAAGCTTTTATTGTATCATGGTAACTTCAAACGTTGTAAAACAGTTTTCTACGATCTTAAGTTTTTCCTCCGAAAGGAGATTGTCTTGCTTCAGTTTTGCAATAAGTGCTTCTATAGCTTTAAGTCTGCTTAGGGTTTTTCTCTCCTGGACTTCTAAAAGGGCTATTTTTGAGTGCAGCTTTGTAATTTTTTGCCAGAGTTGTTCCCGGTCTGTGTCTTGCCTACAGTATGAATGCTCTGTTTGTAGCACTTCAAGGCTGCTGCAGCTGCCGATGACAAGAGAGTTTTCTGCTTCGAGATGGGTTAATACCTCTTCTGCTGATATAAAGGAGCCCTCTAATAGCAAGGGGGTTCTGGAGTCCTCTGAAGGAACGATAATGGTGATGACAGACTCCTTATTTCCACTGAGCTGTTCCAAAGCTTGTGACATGGACTGAAGCAACACAGAACTTTCATCCGTTTGTACTTCTATTGAGCAGTTTGCAATGTGAGAATCAAACTGATCAGATTTAAGTTCGCTCATGGGTATGGGGATCTTAGTGAATTCCAGAGACCAATCTCCATGTTCCGGATGTGTGGCCTGCAAAACTGTGACTTTAGAATCTGAGCCATGCTCAAAACATGACTGGAGGTCACGCACTGAAACTTGCAAATCTGTAGCAGCAGCATTAAAAATGTTTTTGATGGTCCGACTATTTCCTGGAATATTGGAATGGATGGCTCCTGTGTTTTCCGTATCAGATATTGTTATTATTTGGTTTGCTTGCTGCTTATTTTGTTTAACACGGTTACCTGAATATACAGTGCCATCTTTCACAATATTCTGTGTGAGTCCTTCCGTTTTTGCTGAGCAGTCTGGATTTGTTTCAAGAGTTTTTCGATATAGGCCTCCTTCAGATAAGATATTTCTCTTTGGTGAACAAGATTTAAGAGATGATGTTGTTATGCATGTGCTCATTTCTTTGATGCCTTCTATTCTTTCCACTTGCGTTTTCTTCTGGGATATTCCTTTTTCCTTAAGAAGAAAAAACATCCCTCTTGATTCAGTTGTTATTGATTATGACATATTACACAATGATTTCTTTTCTTATGGTTCTTTATAGTGTCATTCTGGGCCTATTCACTGAGAAGCAAGTCCTATCATGATCAGTGGCCTTATTCCTTAACAAAAAAACACAGGATTTCAGTCCTATACAGGCAATCCTTGACTTACAACCACAACTGAGCCCAAAAATTCTGTTGCTAAGCGAGACAATAGTTAAGGGAGTTTTACCCCATTTTACGAACTTCCTTGCCACAGCTGTTAAGCGGATAACTGCAGTTGTTAAGCTAGTAACACAGTTGTTAAGTGCATCTGGCTTCCCCATTGACTTTGCTTGTGAGAAGGTCGCAAAAGGGGACAACATGCCAGCGAGATACTGCAACTGTCATAAATACGAGTTAGCTGCTAAGCATCTGAATTTTGACCACATGACCATGAAGTTGCTGCAACAATCGTAAGTGTGAAAAATGGTCGTAAGTCACTTTTTTCAGTGCCGTGCAACGACCATCAGTCACTAAACGAACTATTGTAAGTCAAGGACTACCTGTATTTATTCTTTTTAATATTGGTCTTCAAAAAGAGTGCAAATAATGCCAATAAACAGCCTCTTCTCTGCCATGATTTACTAAAGAGATTAGATACCAGTCTTGAATTATTTTATTAAAACTGTTAATGAATACACATTGCAATAATAATAATAAAAAAAGAAATGCAAAAGAGATTAGCTCAAATGTAGCCTGGATTCACATAGCTTTAACATTTTTGAAAGCTCACTTTAGAATTAACAACTGTTACAATACACAAAGACTGAGGGCCACTCCTGATAGAGCTGATCAATTTACTGCTTCATGTTAATGACCCCTTTCCTGGATTGTGATTTCCAAGCAAAGAAGTTTCTTAAAGAGCAGGACATTTTGTCTAGATATGCTTTCTATGATAGGCAGACTCTGGGTGATGAGGGTATTTCAGTGCTATCTGATCTCTAGGAAAACATGAGCAACTCCTTAAAAAAATAGACCTTAAGTCCAGGTAAGTGGAATTGCAGCCCTAACTTGGGAAAGAGATTTTTTTTTTTCAGTTAACACATACTATCACAATAGAGAAGTCACAACAGGAATGATTGCTCTTTCCTACACAAAGATTCATGGGAGAAAGGCAGTAATGCAATAATCATCATCACTTATGTTAACGTATGTCTTTCCTAAGTGATGGCTACAGATAAGATGCTGCATATAAGCATGTTTGAAAACGATATTGTGAATGTCAGAGGAATTGAACCGGTGCTATGAGGGCGTGTGAATGTGTCACGCTTTAAACTTTGTACCATGATGATGGTGAGGTTCAGCTAACTGAGTGTGAGATCCAGTTGGTTTTTAAAAACAATGCTGCATGATAAAAAAGTTTCCAAGATGCTTTTTTTTTTCCTATTCACAACAAAATTTGCCAGTTCTGCCGCATGTTTTTTTTTTTCCATATCATTGAGCATCATGCAAAATAGATCTGGATGGCAAAAAGTATGAAGAGTTTTAAAGAGGTGTTTTGCTTCAATGAAGTCTGGACTAAAACTTCTCTTTGAAGTGTCACAGACCTGGGCAGTTGCACCTAGACCAATTAGATACTTTTGTGAATTGTAAAAGTTGTCCTCTACCATAGGAAATGAAGCATCAAGTGAGCAACTCAGCACATCGGTAACATATTATCAATCAAATTTGAAATTGTAATTTAGTTTTCCAGATGCCAATGTACAAAGGGCCCATTTGTACAGCCACCTCTACTGGTATGTTAAGATTAGCACATAAATAGCTTTCATTTCAGTGAAGTATATGCTATTTTTTATTAGTCATGTCTTAACGATGTTTAAATTAAATTTTGAATGTAAAAATAGCAACATTTTAAACCAGGCTAGGTGTTTTTATTGATTTTTCTCCTATTCAGATCAACAAATAGAAAAACTCTGTGAGTTTTGTACAACATACTATACAATTTGTTTGTCTAATGGAGATGAAGCATATTATGGTTTATGTTCCATAAACTTACAGTTGAGGTTTTTTTTTAAACCCATGGTTGATAGCACAAAACTCAATTTAATTGCATGAGTAGACTGCAGAGGCTTCAAACAATCATAATGGCATGCCATAAATCCTTCTTCTCAATGGTAAACAGAAAAACTACAAGCAAATTAAGAATTTGAACAATATTAAAACAGAAGATGTATTCTAATTACCACTGACACAAGTTATATTCTGCTTTCTTTTTTGGTTTAGCACTGTTTATTTTACTTACATCTCAAACTAACTGCGTTTACTCATCCTTTGTCTTATTTCTCACATGCAACTTAACATTTTACCTGGTTTTCAGAGGATGAAAAAATAGTTGGCACTGCAGTTGTCTTCAAATATCGAATACCCCATCGCACATCTAGAGAATCTGAGGTAAAATGGTCACTGCAGAGGACCTGATGCTTACTAGGAGTCCAAGTGTCACGTTTCATATTCCGTAACCATTTCTCTAATCTTTCTTTATCATGAAGAGGAAATCTGCTTCAAAGAATATGCAAGAGAGAAAGAGAATGCTTCAATTAAGTGATATATTTTATTGACACTCTTAAAAAGCCTGTCATACTTAGCAATAAAGCCCTGGGAAAGAGTACATGACAAGCATGTGGTTCAAAACAAAACAGCCCTTAAAACAGCCATGTCCTCTGAAAGGCTTCA
The DNA here is from genome assembly GCA_030761175.1 of Masticophis lateralis. NCBI lineage: Eukaryota > Metazoa > Chordata > Lepidosauria > Squamata > Colubridae > Masticophis > Masticophis lateralis. Next base: position 150,974,551 of record JAUDYJ010000001.1, on the reverse strand, counting down.
TGCTTGGTTTGAAGGCTTGGTTTGAAGACTTTCCCCATTGTCAGTTATGAACACATACAGCTGCTTCACTGCCACTACCAACTGAGAACGATTCCTATAACAGGCATGCTTTGATGAACAAAAGAATCGCTTAAAATTTCAATCTTATATACATTGAGATTATTACTACAACTCAAAGGCATCAAATCTGATTCATTCCAATTTACAGAAGATTAGAGAAAACAAACTTATGTATTCAAAATGCAAGAACATTCTTCTCTGAAATTCACAGGTTAGCCATTCGTTCTTACTAAAAAAAGTATTGCGGCCTCTTAAGCCTTTTTATCTTTTTCTAGGCTATATACTCGTTGTGGGGAAATCAATCAAAATCTATAAAGCCCCAGGTTTTTTATACACATACACATGTGGATATATCTACCTACTTACCTACCTACCAACATATATAGTTAAATCAGAAAATTCCATTCCTTATTTCATTTCACTATATGACAGAGTAGCATCCTATCTGGTTGCTCATAAATTGGAATAAATCAGATGCCATTGGGCCTCATCAATATTTTTAACATATTTAGTGACTTGGGGTCAATCTCAAAAGCATTTTTTTTTCAAGAGGCATCTCTCTCTCTCTCTCTCTCTCTCTTTTCTGAAGTATAATACAGTTCAAGGGGTTTTTTTTGCTCATAATGAACTACCCTGTTAGCTTTCTTAACTAATTTTAACCTGTCTTAGCTAGTTCATTTTTTCCCACAAGAAATTAATTTCAATGGCACAGCTATGAATTATTGTGCCTCATTTGTTTGCTGAACAAAATAAATATGTTAAATAGATATATCTATGGTAATTATTAATTACACAGTTATTATTTGATTTATATAATCTATGACAGTAACTTACAAGCTTCTATCTGCTGATATAAATATATTTAATATTATCTTACAATTGACTGCTTATTGCACTTAATTATTGTGGTGGGGAGGAGTCTTTCAGACTGCCAGCCCTTGCAGCTGCTTCTCTATATCCTTTCTTGCTCCACTACCTGCTAAACATGTTGCATAAGCAGATATGTCTGTCATATGATGCAATTAAGACACTTTTTTCATGAATAGGCTCTTGTACAATAAATGCATTGCTAGAATTTATTTTGCATACTTATTGTAAGCAGAACAAATATAAATAAGTCTGGAAGCAAGTATTCCAAGTAGAGGCATCTATAGGATTCAATGCTGTTTCAAAGTGGAAACAACACTGTACCATAAACTCCACTTCTTTTGATTGGCATACGGTGTCAAGTACACATGTATGAAATCCAGAAAGTGAATCCTGTGAGGTTGCAAAGTTGCTTTTCTATTCCCCTCTCCCCTACCCCAATGGATGACTCTGGTTAAAGTAACGGGTGACAGCTCTTTTAATATTTCTAGAGTTGTGATTACATATTTCTTCTACATTAGATGAGCTGTTCCAATTAAGAATACTTAGTTGAATGTTTTCTCAGTTTGTATTTGCTTTACCAAGTAGAACAGATTCTTTTCCTGTTCTACACACAATAAATAAGCTTATGACTCTTCCAATCATTTATGTGAAAATTCTGCAACATCAGACAGTGAGCTGCATCTGAAAACATCTTATTTCAACTCATCCTAATTCATTCCTAATTCAACTGTGATAACAGCCTTGTCTTCCCATCTGTAGTCTAACACTGATACTGGATATAGTGGAACACAAAAGGATTTATTACATTATACTATTTTAAATCATAGCTTTTTTAAAGAATGAAAAACATGTTTGTTTTTCACTAGAAAAGATAACATCTACAGACAACCAGAGCATGAGCAGGGAAATTAAGTATGCCAAATTTCATAATGCAGTTTTGAAGTCTTATGGTTATCTGACTGTAGCTGTTATTGTAGTTCTGACTGTAGCTGTTAGACACTTTCAATACCTTTAGAAAGCTTGTAGGAATTCTTCACAAGCACAATTTGGCTGAGATCCTGTTTGTTCATGCTCAGCCTGTGACATTAGCAAACAGTAACAAAATCTATCAAAATAGATCTTGGACAATGGGGAGACAAATAAGACTTGCTATGATAAAAGAGAGACCTGCACAACTACATCACTTACAATTATCTGATGCAATAAACCAAATGAATGATTTGTAGCAGGGATAAATAAACAAGGGAAGAAGGCTAAGTAATACTAGTCCAACTAAAAAATGGTTTTTATATAAACTGAAAGATTTTGTGAAAGGAAGGGAAGGGACAAAGAAGCAGCATGGAAAGTTGGTTAAACAAATAATATGATGCTGCCATGCAAAAAAAAAAAAAAAACCCAAATGTGAAGCTGCAACAACAAAATCATAGTGGAAAGATGGAAAATAAGAAGCACAAACAGGGAAATCTCAACACAGTAAAGGATGAAATGAATCAATTACAGGTAGTCCTCGATTTACAACAGTTGATTTAGTGACTGTTCAAAGTTACAACAGCACTGAAAAAAGTGACTTATGACCATTTTTTTATTACTCATGACCATTGCAGAAGCCCCAGGGTCACATGATCAAAATTTGAAAGCTTGGCAACTGACTCAAATTTATGATGATTGCAGTATCTCAGGGTCATGTAATCATTTTTGCAACCTTCTGACAAGCAAAGTCAATGGGGAAGCCAAATTGATTCAACAACTGTGATACTAACTTAAAAACCAGTGACTCACTTAACAACTGTGGCAACAAAGGTTGTAAAATGGGACATAATTCACTTAACAAATGTTTCGGTTAGCAACAGAAATTTTGGGCTCAATTGCGACCATAAGTCAAGGACTACCTGTATACACGGATATCTAAGACACAGCTGAATTGAAATGGAATTGGACATTAGCATTTTGGAGAGCAGCAATGGCAGCCTTTGAAAAAATATTCATTTGCCATGTCTATACCTACAAATAATTGTACAGCAAATGGTTCTCCCTGTGAAAAGAAAGTTAGTCAATGAAGAAGCGAGAAACAGTAATGACACATTTTAATGTTGGTTGTGGATAAGACTGCTGAGACTATCATGGATAGTTAAGAAAACAAAGAAATGGATGATCCCAGAGTTCTCATTCAAAGCACAAATGAATTTGGATGCATTACAGGAATATGGAGCTCTTTGGAAAAGGCTCCAACCTTGGAAAAGATGGAAAGAAAGAAAAAAAAAAGGAAAATGACCAGCAGCAAAGTGGAGGGATTCAGAGGCAATGGAGAAACTATTGGAAGATCTTGAAAGACAGACTGGGGACAGATTCTCCTACAGAAAATTTACATGGTCACTAACCAATTGGCACCAATTTGGTGGCACATAGTCAAGCTCCCAAATTAAATATCAGAGGTGGAACTTTGTAGGGATTTTGAATCAGAAACAGGGTGAGTTAGAGATGTTCTGCCCTCCTTCACTTAGTTGATGCTTCAATTGAATACTCTTGCCCAAAGAACGTAAGTTTGCTAACTCAGTGTATATTTTGAACATATCTGCTAGGGAGTTACAGGAATTATAAGGCATTTGGAAGCCATCAGATGGGTATAAAGGTAAAGGTTCCCCTCGCACGTATGTGCTAATCGTTCCTGACTCTAGGAGGCGGTGCTCATCTCCGTTTCAAAGCTGAAGAACCAGCGCTGTCCAAAGACGTCTCTGTGGTCATGTGTCTGGTATGACTAAACTCCAAAGGCGCACGTAACGCTGTTACCTTCCCACCAAAGATGGTCCCTATTTTTTCTCCTTGCATTTTTTATATGCTTTCGAACTGCTAGGTTGGCAGAAGCTGGGACAAGTAACGTGCCGCACTAGGGATTCAAACCAATGAACTGCCAACCTTTTGATCGACAAGCTCAGCATCCTAGCCACTGAGCCACCGAGTCCCTCGATGGGTATAGGAAATAATAATTAAAAAACCAAATATAACCTTACTGGCGATATGGGTAGATGTTGACAGTAACTATTTTGAAGAACTATTAAAGGAATTTGCTTTTTGGCAAATTTCTATGAAGTTGCACACGCTGTACTGCTGTGTCTTCCCCCCAACAATTGCTACGATGCCACACATACTCCCTAAATTAATAAGCTTTACTTCCAAGGAAACACCATTGAAAAACGCCCCTCCACCTTATTCGTGGAACCTATTTCCATGCCAACATGGGAGTAGTTATGTCGGGGACACGAGAGATTCCCTCTATTCTCCCTGGCCGCGGCACTCACGGGTAAAAGCTGAGCTTTCGCTGATCTCGGGCGCTCTGTCCCGCTCGGTTTCTGCAACAAGTGGCCGCACAGTACCGAGGCATGGCAATAACTCCGCGGCGGCCACCAATTCCCCGTCCCAGACGGTCCCCGCTGACGGTGCCTCCTGCGATTGCTCACCCTCTCTTAGAGAGTGCCACTCTCTTGCACTTCCGGTTCCGGGAATTTTTATGGCCCTCCTCCTTCCATTTTGTGCCCCTTTCTCTTTCCAGCCGGAAAGGGAGAGCGTTCGGCGAGGGGCGAGGGGTGGGGAAGAAATCCGTCAGTTGCGCGAGGCCACAACAGCCTTCCACGTGCACCAAAGCGGGTGGCCCACGTGACGGGCGGCAGCCAATTGGAAAGCGCTTCGTGTAGGACTGTCGTTCTTGGTTTGGCGCGCCGAGATTATAAAGCGGCCCGGACGGGTTTGACTCAGGGATTGCAGGGCGAGACCGGCGGCCGGTGAGTTGAAGAGACGACTGGGCAGTCGGGAGGGTGGGGGTGGGGGTGGGAGGGAAGCTTGCTGGGGTTAACGTCCCAGGGAGCAAGCGGTGGGTTTGGGCGCTTCTTCATCTTTCGCCCCTCGCAGCGGGCCAAACAATGGAAAACCGCTTGCTAAATGGGGATTTGAACCCGAGTTTTCCCACCTCTGGGCTCATTTCGGCAGCCTTCGCGTCATAGTACCTCTTCTTGATGTGTCCTTTGTCTTTCTCATTATAAATGCGCGAGGAAGGGAGACGCCGTCAGTGCTTAGGGGATGAGGTAAAGGAACTCTGTATGTGCTCAGAGTCCGCTGCCTATATTGCTAGTCATACTCCAGCCATCAGTCCTGTCTGTCTGTCTGTCTGCCTGTCTGCCTGCCTGCCTGCCTGCCTACCTACCTACCCACCTACCTAACTAACTAACTAACTAACTAACCAATCTATCATCTACCTATCCTCTATCTCCTACCTACCTACTTCGGGACTGATGGCTGGAGTTAAGTATATATAATTAAGTATATATTTCTCTTTATTCAGGTTCTTCCTACGTAAACCAAGATTTTTATGCAGCCCTACCTAGTTCAGTGAAATCACAATCCACTAGTTTCTAGCCTTTTTTATGGAGTTTTAGCCTAGATCTCTAGATAACATTTTTCCTTTTTATTCCTTATTTTTCCTTTTTATTCCTTATTAAGGCACGAAGGTTAAAGGAAAAATGATGTTACCAAGAGATCTAGGCTAAAACTCCATACCCGACCAAGAGAAGCTATTGAAACTAGCTTTCTCTCTGGCGGAAAATGCTTTGTGTTTCAGTCTCGGTTTCGGTTTCTTTTCTTTTTCTTTTTGGTGAGGAGGAAGAAATAGTATTTTGGTCTCTCAAGTCAAGTTTTCCCACGTATTCTATCTATGGGGACAGATGATGGCTAACTAGTTAAAGCTAGTTAAAGGTAAAGGGAAAATGCTTTCTTTTAAAATATTTCTTCAAAAGTTCACAGGTAATATAATGCATCACATCAAATAAATGTAATTAATCAGTAGTTTGTTTAAGCCACAGGTTGAGCCAGTCTTAATAATGACATCAGTGATTTGGAATGTAGCAGGTCTTCAGCTTGTATAACATGCCACATGTATTTTCATCTATTACATGATGTATATACATTGTCCTTTGAATTTTTCTGTTCTTTATGAGCCTTTATGACCTAGGAAGGCTGGAGTGATAGCACTCCAACCTTCCTACTCATTTGTCTGCCAGCTCCATATTATATATGGATTTCTGCAAGTTCATAGATACACTAAACTGTCCAGTGAGTTCCTGTTTCTGTTATAAATAAGACTGGGAAAGCTTTCCTGCAACTTCAGTTGCTTTAATATTCTGTTTTTAAAAAAATAAAATGCTGTATAGGTTTTAAATTTGAACTATGGTATGAAACACACTTTTCATGATAGTGTATGATCTTTATTTGATTTACTGAACAATTTTGATAGTTTGAGTTTTATAGATAAGACAATCAAAATAGTGATTCAGTTTAGGTATTTCCTGTGAATTTTGCATTATATTTAAAATATTGAATTCTATGTTCTGATTCTTGCTTGCTCTGTCAGTCCTCAAAGGTATCTAGTTCCATTATGTAAACTGTTTTTAGATGAATCACACTATTTTAGTCTTCCATTGGTGGAAGTGAGTGGATGCTGTATATTTTGCCTAGATTACTAAAGTGTAATATGCAACAGCATTGTACTCTAGGCCCTGCCTCTTTGGGGCATGTATTCAGTGTTGTGATGTGAAAAAAGGGTAGGACATGTGTTACAACATTGCTTGCATCATTCAGCCCTCCCCTGGCTTCTTTCTGCAGATGCCAGTTTCCATATGTGTATGTATACTATTCTATATTTGTTAACATTCCCAAGATTTGAAACTTTAAAAAGTTCTTGAATATGCTTGTTTTTTCTCTTTCCTTGTGATCCTTTTTTTCTTGTTGACTTGGTAACAAAGATATTTTTTCAAGAGGTAAGTGGACTTTCTGGTTTTTCTTTGAAGATGTTTTGCTTCAGAGCTGAAGAACCTACTTGGATGAGAAGCAAAATGTCTTCAAAGAAAAACCAGAAAGTCCAGTTGCCTCTTGAAATAGCACCTTTGGGACAACTATGACCTGGATGACTGAGAATCTCCATAGACACAAAGGTTTAGGTTGTTTTAGAACATTTTAAGAATCTCATATCTAACAAATAATTGCAGACAAAAATGCATAAATATGTCCCCACAAATCCTTTGATAGAAAGATGCTGTATAGAAGCTCCGCCATAAAGTGTATAAAAGTAGAATGCTTGATCTTTTGAAATAAGAAACATGCAGGTTTCTACTTATGTATGTTTTAATGTTTTAAAATCAGACCTTTAATATTTTTGAAAGTGCTCTTTGTTGTGATTTGCTTCAAATATGACCTTGTATCTGAAAACAATTTTATAGCATCTTTTAGCTTTATTGAAAACTATTAGTTCATTATGATTTGCTGCCAACATGGCTTTGCTGTATCTGATATCATTATAGCATCTTTTTTTGAAAACCATTAAGAGCAATTATAATTGCAAAATGTTTGATACAAAATGTATTAAAAATGGATAAACAGAATTTTAATAAGCAAAACTTAAATTTACTAAAACCTGATGGAATAAAAAGCAAATTTGAGTTATACCCCTGGGGGGACTCAAAATTTATGAGGGATGTTACATTCAAGTAGCAAGAGTCAAATACTACATGTCTGGAACTATCCAACTAAGCGGGAATAGAACAATGATATTTAGGTAAAGATAAAGGTTCTTCTCACACATATGTGCTAGTCGTTCCCGACTCTAGGGGAACTCATCTCCATTTCAAGCCAAAAAGCCAGCACTGTCCGGAGATGTCTCCATGGTCATGTGGCTGGCATAACTAAATGCCAAAGGCACACAGAACACTGATACCTTCCCACCAAAGGTGGTCCCTATTTTTCTACTTGCATTTTTTATGTGCTTTCAAACTGCTAGGTTGGCAGAAGCTGGGACAAGTAACAAGAGCTCACCCCGTTATGCGGCACTAAGGATTCGAACCGCTGAACTGCCAACCTTTCGATCGACAAGCTCAGTGTCTTAGCCACTGACCCACCGTGTCCCCTAATGATACTTTATCATTAGCCTCATATTAGTTGAAGTACTTAATGGCTGACAGCATTAAAAATTGCTTAGAAATATGGCAGAGCTGTGATAGGCTCCAACATGAAATTCAGAAGTGGATGAACACAGACTGTATGCAGCTTCTGGATCTCTTCAAACTTGTATCATCAAATAGAACAGTTTGGGGGTTTTCTTTGTATGTTTGCTTGCTTTTTAAACGGAAGCAGTGGGTGCTTTAAATCTTTGGTTAGTTCAACACACACATTTTGTTTTAAACCTCTCAAAGGAAGAGCAGAAAATTGCAGCCCTTAGACATAATGTCAATGCCATTGTATTGCTGTAGGATATAGATGACCAAAAAAAATTTATCTCTCATCACAAACAATCCCCAACCTTAACTTTGCTGTAATGATAATCATTACTCAAAAATATTGCAACCTCAACATTTGATTGAACCTGATTGGAATATTAAGACAACCTACAACTGACCTGTTATCACTCATTTATAAATCCAAGCAGATTTTATGTTATATTTAACTAAAACAGGTTGTGTGCTTTCATTATTACTCAGTGTAAAGTAATCACATGGATACTCAAGGAAATCACAGTCTAAATTCATGTTTTATATGAATAAGATCTTCAGCAGTTCTGTCTACTCTTAGGTTGGCATCATCCATTCACATTAAATGGTAGAACATTAACAATGGAAAACTGTGAACAGAGTTTTAGTAGACCATGGTATCTTTATAACTTCTTCTCTAGTTTGTTACGTTCAGTACTTTGTCTCAAGAGGGCCCTGGTAGAAAGGAGGAGGGAAACACTGTTAAAGAGGCAACTTGTTTGCTTCAATCTTGCCAACTGAGGTCTCCTTACTGGCAACAAAATTAAAAAACAGACATGTGTAGGCATATGCAGTAATTTGCATGTATTGTAAATAAGCAAGATATGTGCCTGTGTACAGATTAAAGATGTAATTAACCAGTCTTTACCTCAAAGCATGTTGACAATTCTAAAGAGCAAAACAGTTAAAACGGCTTTATTTTTATTATCAGTGATTTATATAATTGTTCTGCTTTATTCCATAAACTCGGATTAGTTGTATGGCAATTCAAAAATATGCTGCTTTATAAGGGAGTTAAGATATTTCCTCTATTTGGATAAGAAAGCAAAACAACAATACTCGGAGGAAAAAAGTATTTTTTTTCCTTAAAATTAAACTCAATTTAGCAGTATTTGGGAACTTCTAATCTGTAGATTAGAAATAAATGACTAAAAAGCAAAATTCTAGAATTCCCCCTTTAAACTTTTAACAAGTTTAATTCTGTTAATTTAAGGAAAAAGATGCTGCTGGAATATCATAGAGTAAATATAGAGAGGTAAAGATAATTGTAAAAGCAGTTAACTCACTTTTCTATTGGAGTAGCAGCATTTCTTCTTACAGCAAAGCCAGAAGATTGACAATAACTTTTATCAGCTCTTTCTGTCTCTGATTTTGTACGTATAATCAAAGTAGTGTTACAGGTTCTAAGTTAATATGCTGAAGTCATATGATATTTCTTTGACTCTGCTTCTTATGTGAAAATACTTTTAAGGTAATTGTTTTTAGTAGGAATGGAAAAATTATAGGAAATATGGAATTTTTGTTATTGAAACACTATTCTAGACATTAAGAAAGGTAAAGTATGTCCATTCCAATGTGTTTAGTCTATAAATAAAATAATCCTCTCAAAGTGAAAGTTGACTTATTTTAATGACAATGTTTGGGAAATAATTATTTTTTAATTATTAAACTCCAATTTTTAAAACTCATTCTGAAATTTGAATTTGAGCTTATGAGAAGTAAGTATGATGATGAAAATGCTTTCCTGTATTTGTGAAAACAAATGTCAGTCCTTTGAACTCAGTATTGTCTAAGATATTAGCAGAAAATAAGGAATGAATTCCTTCCAGTACATGATAGAGAAATAGCTGGATAAGAAGTTAAAACAGAAGAATCATTCTGATATTTTCTTTTTCTTTAGGAGTCCTACAATGGCTACTACACAATCAGTCTTCTTATTTGCACTCTGCATTTTAATGATAACAGAAATAATACTGGCTTTGGAGAGTTATTATGACATTCTAGGAGTTCCGAAAAGTGCATCTGAGCGCCAGATTAAAAAAGCATTTCATAAACTAGCAATGAAATACCATCCAGACAAAAATAAAAGTCCTGGAGCAGAAGCAAAATTCCGAGAAATTGCAGAAGGTATGTTAAGTTCTGCTAAAAATTAACTAACATTTTCTTCTGTGGAGTAGAAGAATAGTATTAGATATATTTATTCCATTTTCTTTGTAGAAATGCCCTGGTTTAGATAGTGTTGCTACTTATGCAGGATCTGCATCCTTTTCCTATTCAAAGATAGTAATAGATGAATATAAATCTTAATTTCCTCTTTTAGGAATAAAGGTACTTCACACCATCATTATCACTCTAATTATCTTTGGAATATACTTTGATTATGTTTTATTGTGGATATTCTTTTTAGAACTATTTCCACAAATCGTTATAGCCATAGATAAAAACCATTGCAATAAAAATATGTATATAAAATGTGAATGGTTGCAGGGAGAATTAAACATAAACATTTAGAGAAGCTTTGAATATTTTGAAAATTCAAGAGTAGTACTAGCATTATTTTATTGTTTGCTTAGACACAAATGCAGTACAAGGCCTATTTTTCCCCATAGCAACAATCCTCTGAAGTAGATTGGACTGGAAGAATATGACGGTGTAAACTAAACTTGTGTTTGAACCTAGCTGTCACCACTCCTAATACCTTAACCACTAAGGTTACAAGAAGAGTTTAGCCATTCCAGTTTTATTTCATAGAAAAATTCTGCAAGTAGTATGGAAAAAGTATATTCTGTAATATTCCTTGCTAGCTAATAGAAATTACTGAAAAGGTAGACCAATTGATCTGATTCTGGCTCTTTGATAATTCTAACAGTATAGCAACTATCCAGTCCATCTTTTCTCATTCTTTTTTTACCCTGGAGGAACCCTGGAAATAAAGCCTCAGATCTCAGAAAACCTCTGCATAAGAAGATTATATCTATAGTTCATAGAAGTTGGGCAGCTAAGTTTCAGCACATAAGAATTCCCACCACTGCAAGGGCTAGCATCCCGCAGAAAAGAAGCTAAAAAGAAATTTCAGTTATGATCTGTCACATATTTTGAGTTGAGAAAGGTTGATTTATTCTTTCAAATTCTCAGCTCTGCCTCTTTTACCTGAGAATTTTTAAAGTTGAATTGACCAAGGCACCATTCTGTATGTAAAGACCTGCCATGTATGTCTTTACATGATTTTAAAACAACTTCTTGCTTTATTTTTATAGCATATGAAGTTTTATCTGATGAAAATAAACGCAGAGAATATGACCAGTTTGGAAATACAGATGGACGACGGATGAATGGAAACCCCTTTCAGCACTCATTTAACTTTGACTTTGATCGCTTCCTTAAAGACTTTGATTTCTTTGGTGAAAGCTCCAATGCAAAGAAAGATTTTGAAAATCATTTTCATAGTCAACAGGAGGCTGAGAGCAGACAAAGACATGCTTTTCCAGAATTTAATTTCGGAGGGGGACTGTTTGATGACATGTTTGAAGATATGGAAAAGATGTTTTCGTTTAATGGATTTGATAACACACAGCGGCAAACAATGCAGACTGGAAACCAATTCCATGGCTCGAGTAAGCACTGCAGAACTGTGACACAACGCAGAGGAAACATGGTGACCACATTCACAGATTGTTCTGGACAATAGTTACTTTGCAGTTCCTTTTGCTATATGCTGTCCTTAATTTCCTTTTGGCTCTATTCTTTGCTGCTGAAGCACAGGGGTTCTGCAAACCATGAATTTGTAGTTTAATCACTTTAAGTGCTGAAAATATGTTGTAGCTAAACTGATAAATATTACAAGTGCAACAAAACAAGATGGAATGACTACCTTATTCCTTCAGCTACATAGAATGTGCATGTGGAGAAAATTTCCATATGACAGTGTTAGATTTTAATAACAGAAGCAAGGTAACCGAATTACCTCACTGTTCACTTTATATTTTACACTCAGCAAAGTGGTGTATACTAGATAATATTGTCAGGCTTCTATTTCTAGAAGTGTTAACTGGTGAGTGCTGTTGTGATTCTGTTCTTTATCAGCACAGAATTTACTATGTAATTCTGTGTTGCATTGACAGTAATGACTTACAAATACAGTAATATATTTAAATATGGTATATTTTGAATGGCGTTTGATTTAGAAAAACTGACATTTCAGGTGTAAAAGAACTTTGAATTGTACAGGTTTGTACACAAATATGTATTTAAAATGTATATATAAATACGCCTGAAACACCTTTAACTTTCAGATTGTTTGAAAGTTCAGATATTGGGGTGAGTGGGAGGTTGAATTTTTGGTAGTAAATATGCCTTGTGAACAAGGTAAGGTACTGTTCTATTTATTGTATTCAATTGCACAAAATGCTACAATACTGATGAATGAAACTATCCCATGCTGGATTAGAGACAGTGCTACGTAATTGTACACAATATTTCAAATTTACAATAGTCTCTTCGCAAGAAGTATTCTAGTATTGTTTCTATCATACACTACTGGAAATATTTCAAGCTTGACACAAATTGAGACCAAAATAGTGGCTTTCAGTTTTGGAGTAACCAGAACATCATCAAAAATAGTTCTTGTAATGTTGAAACAGCTCATTTCAAATTTGAAGTAGCTATTTTAAACTTAAAATTAGATATTTAACATTTGAAGAAGTTTGAATTCATAATGTTTTGTAAACTTTTGCAATATAGCTATCTAGCTGAACTGATTATATTGAGCCAGTGACAGTTGAATTATCTTTTTTAATCATGGCACTCGAGAGGTGCGGTTGCTCAGTGGCTTAATGATACTGGAGAAGGTCTGAAGTCCAGTGGTTCGAGTTCTACCTCCACATGGCAGTGAGCTCCCGTTACTTGCCTCAACTTCTGCCAACCCAACAGTTTGAAAGCATGCTACATGCAAGTAGATAAATAGGTATCTTCAGTGGGAAAAATTGGCACTTCAAGCAGCAGTTTGAGTTCAACTAGCAGTGGACCTGCCTGAATGCGACGCCCAAATGTGAAGTGACATTGGTGGTGGAAAAGCCCCAGATGACACTGCAGAATGCCATCACGTCTTATGAGTGTGGAGCTAGTCTGTCCCCTGTGGTGCACTCTGGATAGTGCTTGAGCTTGAACAGAACAGACTGGCAATTGGCAGCCAAACAACTACTTTGTAATAGCACTGTAGTCTCCTGGCTAATGCAACATTGCCATATGCTAAATAAATAAATATGCCACAATCAAAAATGCCACCTGCTCCAAATTTCAAGCCTCTTGCATGAATGCCATATTATAGAAATAAATCTAAAGAAAAATAAAATTACTTGACCACAAGCTACATTTTTAAAAGAGATGAGAAAATGGTCCTCCCATATACACATTACCATTCACTGATTCTTATTAGCATGAAAGAAAGCTGCTCTATTAATGTGGATGCTAAGAAAAGGCTTCATGGATTATTGCTTCATTCTTGGCTGGTAGTTGAGCTTTCTGCAATATGTTGTAAAAATCTAGTAATATTTCAAAAATCATTTTGGGTTTATCTCTGCTATATATAAAAAAACATTTTTCCTTGAGAATAATGGATAACTTCAGTTTCCTTCTCCACCTTGGTAAATGATGAGTATGCTATTATAAATAGTAAAGCACAATTGATATAAAAGATTATCTTTCACTGTTGTAAGTCAATCCTTTCATAATGTTCTTACTGGAAAAAATAAGATGTTGAACATAAATTTCGATGTTTCTTTATTCCGTAGAGCAGTGATGACTAACCTTTTTGCCATCGTGTGCCAAAAGTGGGGGGGGTGAAGGGGAGGGGTCATGTGTGTGCATACCCACACCCATAATTCTATGTGCCGTGCCCCCCATGTGTGACCCCCCCCCGTGCTCCCACCACTTTTGGCACATGATGGCACAGTGGGTCCGGTAGGCCCATTTTTTTGCCCTCCCCAGGCTCCAGAGGCTTTCTAGGAGCCTGGGGAGTGTGAAAGCGGCCTTCCCTCCAGAGGCCCTCCAGAGGCCAGAAACAGCCTGTTACTCAACTTCCAGTGGGCCCAGAAGTCCTGAAAATCAGCTGGCCAGCACATGCATGCCCGCTGGAACTGAGCTTGTGTGCCCACCAATATGGCTCCATGTGTCACCTCTGACATGAGTGCCATAGGTTCGCCATCACAGCTGTAGAGTTTCAACATTTTTTTGCTGCAACTGCTTAATTAGTCCAGTTTTAAGAACTCAGTAAGATTCTGCAGCTAATTATAGAATTATAAACGTTCTATTTGGGATAGGAAATTAGAAAGCTTCACATCTAAGATTCAGCCAATGACAAAGCAGGCACTTTAATTGCAGCTAATACATTTTTAATGAAGTTTTGTACTGCCATATTGTTGACATTGGAACTAATTGTAGTGATCTTTCTTTTCAAAACAAAATTACAGAAAGCGAATTGACAATAATTGTATTCCAAGTATTTGGTACAACAAAAACTACCAGATCTTTAGAAAAGTTCTGTTTAAATAAATGAATTCTAGCTTGTGTTCCATATTAAGGGCACTTAATTCCTCCCTTTTTTTGTATTTATTTAATGCCTTGCTCTATACAGGTAGACCTCAACTTCCAACAATTCATTTAGCCACTGAAGTTATAGTAACACTGAGAAACGTGAATTGCAACCAGTCCTTGCACTTACCACTGTCACAGCATCCACATGGTCATGTGATCCAAATTTGGGATCTTGGCAACCAGAAATTCTGGCCGGAATTGCAATCATAAGTCAAGGACTACGTGTACTAGGAGGTTTAATGGAAGTAAACTGCTTTTTGGAAGTTAAGCTTTTGAAAGGAGAAGGAAGTGGTGAGAATGAAAAGAAATGTGTTAATTATGTGTCGAGTGATGTTCATAGATGAATCAGCATGTTCTGCATTAATAACAAATGGTGCACTTGCAGAATTCCCTTAAGTTTATATACCCAGAATTCCTTAAATCTGGTTCACTTAAGTATTTGGAGGCCGTGTTCTTATGTGGCAGTAACACAGAGGTGGTATTCAGCCGGTTCGGACCGGTTCAGGCGAACCGGTAGAAATTTTAACTGGTTCGCCGAAACTGCAAATACCACCTCTGGCTGGCTCCAACCCCGTCCACCCGCTCACCTTGCCCCATCCACCCTGTCCTAACCTGCCTGGCCATCCTATATATGCTACCTTTGCCATGCGGCCCAGCTAATTGCCTCACCTCACCTCCGCACCTCGCCCACTCTGCTCACCAAAGTTAAGCATGCTGCCCACTCTGGGCCCAGGGATATACCATTCCCTGTGGCCCCGGAGCCTCCACCCAGGTCAGGGAACCTGCCATTTCCCAGCTCTGGCCTTCCCCAGGGCCACCCTCCCTGCTCACCCTCCACCTTGCTCAGCTTTGTCTGCACCTTGGGACTGGCGAGGCTCAGCCGGTGAGTCTCCAGCCACTGGTAGTTTTTGGTTGCCTTCTGAGCAGCTCCGCTGTGACGCCATCCCTCCGGCACAGCAGGCTGTTCTGGCTGGGTCTGGCCACGAGCAGCATTGGCAGACAATGGGGTGCGCATCCATGGCCGGCACGAAGAACAGGGTGGCAGCAACAGGACTTCTGGCCTCTTTTTTGGGCTGTAGTTTTCGGTGCAAGAAGCCTGCAGCTGCTGCTTCTTTCAGCATGAGAAGCCTCCAGCTGCTGCTGCCAGCTCAATTCCGGCTGGCAAAGAACCGAGCCAGCAGCAGTGACTGGTGGCTTCTTGCACTAAAAAAGAGGCAACAGCTGCAGGCTTCTTGCACTGAAAATTACAGTCTGAAAAAAAGGCCTGAAGTCCTGTTGCCACCGCCCTGTTCTTCGTGCCAGCCGTGCAATCACACCCCAATACCTGCTGGTGCATGTGCGCAGCTTTACTCCATTGCCAGACCCGGCCAGGAGAACGGCCTGCTGCGCCAGAGGGACGGCATCGCAGCAGAGCTGCTCGGAAGGCAGCCAAACTGCTGTGCCCCTTTAAGGGTGGGGAGGGAGGACCATAAGGGGACAGGCCGCAGGAAGCTGCTGATTCTGTGGGCGTGGTTTGGTGGTGGTGGGTCATGTGACTGAGTGGGTGTGGCCAACTCAATGTCACTCAGCAAGGTGCCACCCCCACATGACCCCCTCACCAAGCCACGCTCACAGAACTGGTAGAAAAATTTGAATCCCACCACTGCAGTAGCATAATTGGATCTCCGAATATATGAATAATTCCATTTCAAAGATTGTGGCTGAGAAATAACTGTTTAGATATGTTTGTTAGTCTCTCTTCATTCAAAGCAGGAATCTGACCACTTTATAATTTTTCCCCTATGTCTGCAATCCATTGAATTGTGCCCTTTAGGGCATGTCAACCTTTCAACTTTCAATTTCTAAACAGGTCCTCAAAACATGCCTGGGGGATTGTAAAAGTATTTTGGTTACTTTAATATAATTTAAATGCACTTGGTAATTGTTGGAAGAAATATCCACCTGGTTCAGTTCTAAGTTGGGAGAAAGACACTGGAAACATGGAGGCTAATTGGAAAGATGGTTTAAGGATGAACAGAACCACCAGCATTTATGGTTCTGGTGCAGCTGACCAATTGGTTTGATGAGTAACCAATTGGATTTTTTTAAGTTTCAGAGAGGCTGTTGGGGTTGTGCAATGTTTGAAATGCCCTTAGGAGATTGTGCAATGTAGTGAGAGCTCTGTGTCTTCTGCTAAATGGTAGTGGGTTAATCCTATTATGTCCTGAAGGATCATGTCCTGTTTTTCTTAATCCCATCACCTTGGAGCTGAAGGTCTTTTGTTTTGTAGATAGGCTGGCCCAATCTTTCTTAATGGGCACAAAATATCTGCTGGGGGCTATTAAGAAAGATGGAGTCTGCTTCTTGCCTCTAATAATACATGTTTCTCCATTTCTCATTTAGAGACATACAATATTCTGCCTTTTTAAAATATTCTTCATTCTTCTAGGAGGGGGGTGCTGGGAGTGCTTCCCACAGTAAGTAGCTACATAAATATAACTTTTTAACATTTTGTTTACTAGGTGTAACAAAATATATTTAAGGAAAAAGAGTATTATGGATGACACTACTAATTAACCTCAACTCAACCTACCAAACTCTTATCTTCCCCAGTACTAGAAACTCTCATTTTTTTATTTAGCTTTCAATAGTAGCGTTGTTTGCTGCTTATATTTGACACATTCACACTGAGTGCTACTTTGGAAATTCAAGATTATTGAAATGTCAATAATATCTTGGGAGAGATGCAACTTGTCATAAAGCATAAAGAGTGGGAAACTTGAGGATAAGCACATTTTAAAATAACAGCTTTAAGTTGTCACTCAGGTTACAGTGGGAATGCCGAATTCTACTTCTGAATCACCAGGATAGCTTGCTTACCACATGGAGCTGTGATTGAAGGAGGGTTGGGGGAACATTGCCCATCAATGGAAATAGTTTTTATATTTATATAATATTATATATTATATCAAGGTTGACTCAGCCTTCCATCCTTCCGAGGTAGGTAAAATGAGGACCCAGATTGTGGGGGCAATAAGCTGTATAAAAGAGACCACCACTTTGTGGGGGGGGGGGGGCTGAAAGCCCTACTAAGCAGGTATATATAAAAGTATGAAGGCTATTGCTTAAAGCATTGTAAACCGCCCTGAGTCTCCAGAGAAGGGTGGCATCTAAATCAAACCAATAAATAAATAAATAAATTTATTGGCATTGGGTCATTATTTGTGCAATTATATTTGCTGCTAACTTCAGTTCAAGTCTGATCTTTTTCAGTGACAACCTGAATGCCTTTTGCAAAGATGAAAAGTACAGTATCAACATTGCTCCTTACCACACCTAGTAAACTGCAACGGATGTTTATTTTTTTATATACAGTTCTACTGGAGAAGAAAGTTTGTACTTCTTAAATATGTGCTTAAGAGTTTCTTTATGTTATCAAATGTTATTTGGCAAATGGTCAAAATTCCTTCTGTTGTAATTTATTTTTTATACCGTATTGGTAATAACAATTTTACGTGTTTTTCTTGGAATGGTGAAGACATGGTTGTTTCTTGAAACTACTAGAACACTACAGGCCAAAGAATAGTATTTACAAAAGTGATATGACCATAATGTGCAGTGTTGGCAACTTTGCCATTCTGTCACCAGTTCTTCTCTTGATTTAATTTTGTATTGCCCTTGAGAGAATTCTACTATCCCATGATAAATTAGCCATTTGCATTTGCCTAGTATTTCTCATCTATAAAATGCTTCTTTGGCTGAGAGCCATAAAGGTGTTTTCAGGCACAAGCTGGATTTGTATCACTTCCATATTCTTCATAAGTCATGTCGAACATAATGATTTTTAAAATCTTTTTTAACTTTGACTTCGTCATACCACAAATATCCATGTCATCCACATCTCAGGTCATGTTCTTACTGCAAAAGCCTATTTCTCAGCAGCCTCCACTTTTTCATGCAAGCTGCAAAATACAATTTCAAATCAGATGAACCCAATTCTGTTACTCTGTCTTCCTATAACCATGAAGTAAGAATTTTGGTAGTTCTTGCTGTATTTATTTCCTGAGCTGGTTTACTTCAAAGGGCTGGGTAACTCCCAAGCCGCTATATGAAGTAGTGATTCCTTCATATAGATGGGATCCAAACTGCCTAGGGATTGATTAATGAATAATAACCACCTTGAATTTGGCTTGGAAATTTATTTGGAGACAATGCAGTTCAGACAGACGGGTGTTACTGACAGCCAAAGGCTTGATCAGCCCACTTAAAAAAGAAAAAAAATGCTTCTGTGCCATGGCAAGCATCACTTCTCAAACTGATCCCTCACCTCTGGATACAATCTATAAGGAAAAAAAGATTCAGCTTTTCCCCCTGATGTGTAACAAATCCCATTATTTTACACTTGAAAAAAATTGATGCTTCTCTGACTTTGCTTCTGGAACACAATCAGCAGGAATGTTCTAAAATACAATCTGTCAGAACCAGATGAAAATAGACTGAATGCTGAGCTGATATACTAGTTCAATTCATTTGTTCTGATTTAATAGTTTAGGCCGAGACCAAAAAGACAGCTAAGGGAAATGTAGCCTGGACTTCTCCTTCAGTGCTGTTTATTTGGAATTGAGCAAAACGTGCCTTGTATTTTTCCATTATATTTCTGAAGAGAAATTGAACTCCGAACATGCAGTAGTTTCTTAAACCATATTCAGTCATTCTTGGACAGCTAGTGGTGCCCAGCAGTAATTTTATTCTAGGAGAGACTATCTTACAAAATGGCAGTTGGTGACACAAAGCTGCCATTGATGTAACAGATATAGAGTAGCGCTGATGGGAAATCTACTGAATCTGATGAAAATCAGATTGCTGAAGAACTGTGAAAGGTTAGAGCTTTATTGCAATACTTCGGTTATAGTTCAGATGAAGTCAGTTATAAATATGATTTTTAACAATTTAGATGGATTTAATATGGATATTAATTATCAGGTTATCAGTTATCAACCTTAAAACTTGTGGCAGTTTGTTATTTAAAATATGAAATAACCTGCCATAACTCAGATGCTGTATGCATATACCCTGTTTCCCCGAAAATAAGATCTCCCTGGATAATAAGCCCAATCGGGTTTTTGAGCACATTTGCTTAAAAAGCCCCCCTTGAAAGTAAGCCCTCCTTAAAAATAAGCTCTCCCCAAAAATATTTAAATGCATGCACAGCCAAAGAAGAGGGAGTCAAACTATTTTCCAAAGCACCTAAGGGTAGAACAAGAAGCAATGGGTGGAAACTAATCAAGGAGAGAAGCCACTTAGAACTAAGGAGAAATTTCCTGACAGAACAATTAATCAGTGGAACAACTTGCCTGCAGAAGTTGTGAATGCTCCAGCACTGGAAATTTTTAAGAAGATGTTGGATAACCATTTGTCTGAATTGGTGTAGGATTTCCTGCCTGGGCAGGGGGTTGGACTAGAAGACCTCCAAGGTCCCTTCCAACTCTGTTATTCTATTCTATTCTATTTCCTCTGGTTAGGGTTAGGGAGACAGAGCTGGAAATCAGGTAAAATGGCAAGAGGAGCCCTGTCTTGCTCCATGCACCCCAAAATAATACCTCCTCAAAAATAAGGCCAAGTGCTTATTTCAGAGTTCAAAAAAATATAAGATAGGGTCTTATTTTTGGGGAAACATGGCATATCAGAACTGGGGCAGCCAGGGGTGTTGGTATTGGTGACAGATCATTAAAAATCTTCAATTTATGCTTTCTTATCCTACCATTGCATTTTGTTGTATAATTGCCCTTAATATGGCACTGAAAACTGTTTTTTTGAAAAAAAATTGAAATCCTCCCAATTTCACTATTAACATCTCCCTTAATTCTCTAACGCCATAGAAAAATAGGGTAGGAGGAATCTTGGGTTCAGCCATCCTGTGAGCTGAGCTCATGACACTTATTTACAGCTCTAGACTAAAAAGGTTGCCAATTCCTGATATATAGTTTGCAGCGACACATTCAGCTTTGGTTTATTCGGTATAATGGAGTTAACCATGGTTTCATGTGCTTCCAGTTGCCCTCTCTCTGATTAGCCCACCTCACAGAATGGTTATTGTGAAGAGAAGTCATCCTTACCAAAAACTATCTTGAATTCCTAAAGAAAGGTAGGATGTAAATAAAAGTAAATAAATATTTCCATCCTTTTTTAGCACTAAAGCAATTAGAGAAAAAGTGCGAATTTACTCTGCTTTTCTCATTTACTAATTTACAACAGAAGATATTCCCTGGAAAAATTCCAAAAATTGTTGGAGATTGAGATGACTCTGCTACCATGGGCAATTCTGATCTACTTCAAATCTTTCCACTTTATGAATATCTTTTTTTTGTGTTCTGTACATTCTGATTCCCAACCTGCGTTGTGAGCATCTTGCAGATCTGTTTCTGCTGCAATGAATTTTGACCGCAGAAATCCCTGGTGTGATTTTTTTGGGTGCTTTTAATGAGATATTTCCAAAATATCTAGAATAAAACCCAAATGCACAGAGATGCTATAGTCTCCAATAGCTTTACAATTGAAAAGCAATCAATAAAGATGTCTACCTGGAAATCGCAAGAAGATCAGCGTGTCTGTTGATAGCAGCGAGGGAAGGGGGGAGGGAGGGAGAGAGAGAGAGAGAGAGAGAGAGAGAGAGAGAGAGAGAAGGAAGTCTGCCACATTTTCCACCTTAAAAAGCATAATCTTTTATGAATTGCAGTTCACTTCATAGGATGTCAGGAGTGGCTATACTAACCTAGGACTTAAATTAGGGTTAATGAAGAGAGAAAAGAGGTGGCTATGCACATATAGGTTACATGCATATTTTATCAGATTACAAGTACCGTATTTTCTGGCGTATAAGACGACTGGGCGTATAAGATGACCCCTGACTTTTCCTGTAAAAATATAGGGTTTGGGCTATACTTGCTGTATATGACGACCTCTCTTCCAACGCACACCAAATAAAAATTAAAAAACATCAACTGGCTCACCCACAATGTAAAAGCAGCTGTGCTAGACCCAAAATGGCCCCTGCAACAAGCAGGAACCTCACACAGCCCCCCCAAAAAAACAATTTTCACACTTTACACACACAAAATTCCACATACAGCTTTGTGAGATTGTGTGTGTTTGTGTAGTTAGAGTGAAACACTACAGAAACACACTAAATCTCAGAAAGCTGCACAAATATTATTTTTATTTTTATTTTTATTTTTATTTTTATTTTTATTTTTATTTTTATTTTTATTTTTATTTTTATTTTTATTTATTTTTTTATTTTATTTTTTATTTTTATATGAAAGCTAAATTTAAAATTTCCTAGCCTAAAACTTAGATCTATCCTTTAAATGACTAGGTCTAAAAAAGAACAACTAAAAAACCCCCAATTAACTGTTTTTTTTAAAGCTCCCAAAGGGGAAAAAAACCTTACCCAATAGAACAGGGGTCTCCAACCTTGGCAACTTTAAGACTTGTAGACTTCAACTCCCAGAATTCCTCAGCTAGCTTTGCTTTGCTGGCTGAGTAATTCTGGGAGTTGAAGTCCACAACTCCCTGCCTGCTTGATTGCAGGCAGGGAGATTTAGTTGCTTGCTGATGCAATGGATTGCAGGCAGGGCAAGGCAAGGCAAGGCAAGGCAAGCGTTGCGGCTAGCAGCTAAGGTAAGCAAGCTGGAGGTGGGGGGGATTTTTGCTATGTACCAATTAGCAGGCAAAAATTAGCAGCTGGGATGGCCAGCGTTGTGTAAAAGGGAAGTTTTTCCCTTTTAAATGGGGGTTGTCCATCCAAGCTCTAGCGATCCCAGCTGAGTTGCCTGCTAATCAGGCAACTCAGCTGGGATGGCCAGCATTGTGTAAAAGGAAAGTTTTTCCCTTTTACTTGGGGCTTGCGTGTAACTCAGCTGATTAGCGGCAACTCAGCAGGCAATTCAGCTTGGCTCCTTAGAGCCATTTAAGGCTCCTCAAAGCCTTTCGGGCTGGTCTGCCTGGTTACAGGAGACCGACACCCGGTGTATAAGACGACCCCCCGACTTTTGAGAAGATTTTTGTGTGTTAGAATGTCGTCTTATACGCCGGAAAATACGGTATGTTATCAATTCACAATTGCAATATCATATAGTGTCCTGTCTTTATAGGCTACTTAACAATAAAAATTAAAAAGAAACAAAAAGGCTACTGTAGTAATATTACATACTGGAAGGTATTTATTTAGCACTTCAATGTAAATTATAGCTCTTATAACAGGTATCCATTCATCCAAATAAGAATATACCTTCATTGCTATATTTCTTCTGGGGAAAAAGTGATGTACCACTGTACTTACATCCAAATGGGAGAATGACCAGTTCATGGATCAGCAGATTCTGTAAAGCTGATTTCAAACAAAAGAAGAGCAGTTCCAGCAAAAGATGGGGAGATAAGAATCTTTATTGTACTAAGGTGACGTTTACATAGTTGAATATGCTCTGCCAATATTTCTTATATATTTATATAAACTTACATTTCTTTTATTGGTCTTTCCCACAGCTTATCAGAAGCCTTGTTTTGAGCTTCCCAGGCACAGCACCAAATGGCAGGTACTTGTTGATTCCTGATTTGGGAAATTCCAGCTTTCAATAGAATCCTTTGCGTTCATGCACGCACCCTGCATGCACCCCATCCCCGAGTATGCTCCCCCCACGCCCCACCCCCCACGCATGCATGGCAGAGGCCCTCTGGCCAGCGGGAGGCACGCACACATGTGCGTCAGAACTGAACTGGGGCGATGGCTTGCATGCCATCAGAGAGGGCATTGCATACCACCTCTGGCACACGTGCCATACGTTCGCCATTACAGACCTAGGATAAACTGGCTGTCAACCTTTCTGGATTTATATTGTCTTCAAACAGGTCATCCAATGATATTGTACACTAGTGGTGGGTTGCTCCCCGTTCGATCCAGTTCTTGCGAACCGGTAGTAAAAGCGGCAGGAGGCTCCGCCCACCCACCCAGATGTCATCATGGATGATCTGCGCATGCGCAGAAGCTTCCATGCATGTGCAGAAACGTGCACGCTCCCATTGCGAACCGGTAGTAAAGGTAAGTAGAACCCAACCCTGTTGTACATCCTCTGACCTTTTGATCAGTCAATGTTAATAAACTCTCCCTTTTATTCATATTGTTGAACTGGTCATTCAGTAATTCCATGTACACATGGCATTTGATTTTCCTTTTCCTTTCCAATAGCTCTGAACTCTGAAAAAAATGTTTTCTTCAAACTTTTGTTGCAACTTTATTTGGCATTTCCTTTTCATTTAAATTGAATGTGCATATGGCACAAAACACACTCTGTACAAAACGAGCTGTATTCTTGCAGCAAAAACATTCTGTGCCTTGTTTTCAAACAAACAAACTATATTTTTAAAGTTTAATGAATATTTTCTTTGCATTGTTGTTTATTTTAGAGTAAGGAGTACTATGGTATCATT
Source organism: Masticophis lateralis (assembly GCA_030761175.1). Taxonomy (NCBI): domain Eukaryota; kingdom Metazoa; phylum Chordata; class Lepidosauria; order Squamata; family Colubridae; genus Masticophis; species Masticophis lateralis. The sequence continues at coordinate 150,950,498 of JAUDYJ010000001.1, read as the reverse complement.
CCTCCAAACTGTAATAGTGGAGCAGAATATGCTAATTTCTCATACACACAGAGCCATAATAAAAATAAATAAATTCTTTGTGCCACTCATTTGGGTGATTTACAATAAAAAGCAGTCATTCCCATTAAAATTCTTGAATTCATACTCTATGTTAGATTAAGTGGCCGGATTTTAATTCTGAACTAACAGATATCCACTCTCCACCTGGTGGTAGAGCATTAGAACTACAACAGGTGCCTGCTCAAAGTGTTCCCTAATTCCTGAATGTTATTTTAAACATTTCATCACAAACTAACTTCCTGTAGGTTAAAACTTGAGCTTCCTCCCATCTATAGGGGCATATTTTTCATCAGAGACTTCTTGCAGCTTTTCTCCTCTTCCATTATAAATTGAATATTTGGGTGGATATTATGCAATTATACCGGAGACAAATTCCTTGTGTGTCCAATCACACTTGGCCAATAAAAAAATCCTATCCTATCCTATCCTATCCTATCCTATCCTATCCTATCCTTTATTGAGTTCTTTTTACAAAAACCAAGTAGATGCTTTAAGGAAACAGTGTGCAGTGGACAGCATGGGCTGGTATATATTGGAACCACAAATCAAACATTACCCAAGTGATCACCTCACATGCAACCCTCTCATACATGATCTTTCCAAGGAATACATGGGTTATTAAGTGGAGCATTCTGTACTTAACTCCCCACCTCCCAAGCCCCGTCATGTCTTCGGTCTGCTTCCTGTCCACATCCTGCTCCTCACCCTGCATCATCCATCATACAGCTTTCGAATATTTCCTAAGCTTCAGAGCTTGGGCTAGTGAAGCAAAGCATACTGCTTTGTTGTTGGGCTGTGTGGTGAGAACCTGGAAGTGGCCATCATTTCTCTGAGCGGCCACAATTCAATGAAGCCACTTGGAAAATGGCAACCACTTCCAGGATAATGCTGCACAGCTTTGTTTCCCTAAACTGAGCTTTGGATCTCTGGATATCTTCAAAGGGTAAGTGCACGATGGGTGACATGGGGTGAGGAGGAGGGGATAGGGCATGGTGAGGTGGGAAGCAAGCTCTAAATCCTGTAGGGACTGGGAGAGAGGCATGGGGGGAATAGGCATGGGCAGGTGTTGCAGTCAGTTGTAAGGGAAAACATCTAAGGGGGTTATGCAGCATTCATAATTTTGGGCATAGTAAGTACCCATGTTTTCCTGAAAATAAGACTGAGTCTTATATTAATTTTTGCGCTAAAAGATGCATTAGGGTTTATTTTTTGATTAGGTCTTATTTTCAGGGAAATGCAGTACTAAATGCGCCCGTCTGGCTGACAATCTTAACTGGGGCTTATTTTTGGGATAGGACTTATATTACGAACTTCCTGATAAATCATGCTAGGGCAGGATAGATTTAGGGAATGGGGGCTCTCTAACTTTGAAAAGTTGCTATTTAACCTGTTGTAAGTTAAAGACTACCTATAAACTATACAAATGTTGCTAGAGAGGCTGCATAACAAGTATTGCAAGTATTTTTCCAGGATGCTTTAGGATTAAAATATGAAGTTTGTTGATCCCCTCATTGTTGCCAGCTCCCTCTCTCCATTAGATGGGAAAATATATTTTGATTCATATGATTTTGACATTGGACTAAAGCAGAAAAATTAAACGTTTGGCAAGCGGTTAATGCAATTTCATAAATTTGTTTTAATACTATGACTGCAGTTCATTACATGCAGAATACCCACTTGTGATTAATAATCAAGCAACTGGAAATCAGCTGCTTTATTTGCAATATGTTTATAGAAGCTACACAAAGATCTGCTTGTGGGTTATTTGAAATTATTGTGAGGTTTCCAGCAGAGGGCAACAGCAGATCACATTTCTTTGAGACTTTATGCGGATTAGCCCTTTGTATACATCATCTTCTGTACTATTTTGTGACTTGAATATCCCTTTTCTATCCATTTATCTATCCATTGAATATCCCCTATCAAAATCATTGAGATGAATGAAACAACTATTTCATGTAACTATTCTGGATCTGGATGAAATGTTCTTTGTGACTAATCATCAGCTATTTAACGGGAATTCCAAGTATAATTTAATTGCTTGCTTTCATTTTTTTGCACATTTTCAACAACAGCCATATTTTCCTAAATAAAAATGTTTTCATCAATGGAAGTATAGAATATAGAATATAGAATAGCAGAGAATAGAATATAGAATAACAGAGTTTGAAGGGAATTTGGAGGTCTTCTAGTCCAACCCCTTGCCTAGGCAGGAAACTCTACACCACTTCAGACAAATGGTTATCCAACATCTTCTTAAAAATTTCTAGTACTGGGCATTCACAACTTCTGCAGGCAAGTTGTTCCACTTATTAATTGTTCTAACTGTCAAGAAATTTTTCCTTAGTTCTAAGTTGCTTCTCTCCTTGATTAGTTTCCACCCATTGCTTCTTGTTCTACCCTCAGGTGCTTTGAAGAATAGTTTGACTCCTTCTTCTTTTGAGATACTGGAACACTGCTATCATGTCTCCCCTAGTCCTTCCCTTCATCAAACTAGACATACCCAGTTCCTGCAACCGTTCTTCATATGTTTTAGCTTTCAGTCCCCTAATCATCTTTGTTGCTCTTCTCTGCACTCTTTCTAAACTCTCAACATCCTTTTTACATCGTGGCGACCAAAACTGGATGCAGTATTCCAAGTGTGGCCTTACCAAGGCATTATAAAGTGGTATTAACACTTCACGTGATCTTGATTCTATCCATCTGTTTATGCAGCCCAGAACTGTGTTGGCTTTTTTGGCAGCTGCTGCACACTGCTAGCTCATATCTAAATGGTTGTCCACTAGGACTCCAAGATCCCTCTCACAGTTACTACTATTGAGCAAGGTACCACATATACCAGTGATGGCTAACTTTTTTGCTGCTGTGTGCCAAAAGTGGGGGGAGAGCGGGGGGATTGTGCATGTGTCTGCCTACACCCATAATTCAATGCCCACCCATGCTCCGCCCTCCCACGCATGTGCGTGTGCTCCCCCCACTTTTGGCACGTGATGGCACAGTGGGCCCATTTTTCACTCTCCTCAGGCTCCAGAGGCTTTCTAAGAGCCTAGGGATGGCAAAAGCAGCCTTCCTCAATCCCCTTGGAGGCCCTCTGGAGGCTGGAAATAGCCCATTTTCCAACTTACGGTGGGCCCGGAAGGCCCGAAAATTAGCTGGCCGGTGGACACAAGTGTGCTGGAGCAATACTCGTTTGCCCTCAGATATGGCTCCACATGCCACCTGTGGCACCTGTGCCATATGTTCACCATCACAGACATATACGGTACCTGTGCATTTTTTTTCTTCCCTAAATGTAGAACCTTGCTTTTTTCACCGTTGATTTGCATTTTGTTAGATAGTGCCCAATGTTCAAGTCCGTCAAGATCCTTCTGTATCTTGAGTCTATCTTCTGGAGTGTTGGCTATTCCTGCCAGCTTGGTGTCATCTGCAAATTTGATGAGTTCCCCATCTATCCCCTCGTCCAAGTCATTGATGAAGATGTTGAAGACCACTGGGCCTCAAACCCTGGGGTACTCCACCTTCCCTCTATGTAGATGCAGTTCCATTGAGGACTACATGTTGAGGTTGGTCAGCCAGTTATGAATCCATTTGGTGGTGATGCTATCTAACCCACATTTTTCTACTTTATCTAGTAGTATAGTTAAGTATAGTTAAGAGAGCTTTTTTATTGGCTCCAAATGAATAAAACTCTATTGAGAGGCAGACTTGGGACCAGTCATTCTCCCACAGCCCAACCCACCTCACAGGATTGAGATTGTGGGGGAAATAGGAAAAGGAAGGAGTATTAGATATGTTCACGACGTTGATCTGTCCTCCCCCTTCAAAGACCCACAAAAACACAGCCAGCCGAGGATTAACAATCACTTGGCACACTCCACAGTTCTTATCTCAACCTTGGCAGCGATATGCACACCGTCTGCCAAGGACTTTATTAGGTTACACAAACAAGAAAATCACCTACGTAGCTTTGCCGTTCATCTAGCTTCCAAGACTACGAGGTTGCTATGTTTGTTTAGCTTTGTTCGTCACAACTTCTTGACCCACTGGCCTGTCTTATATAGATAGGCTTCTGGGTGTGGTCCAGTGACTCACTGATCCTATGACTCTAATCAGTGACTCAGATCTATTTCCTCATACGCCACAGCTGCAGTAATCTTTTCTCTCGCCTTCTTTGGCGTGCGTCCAGGAATGACGTCTCTTCCTCACTCTCATCTGAGACACCTGTTTCCCCACTACTTGGCTCTCTTTCAGCTGGCACCTGAGACGGTGCCAGAGGGGGGGGGGGGCTGGGAGATCTGGCTGGCTCCTCTTCCTCCTGCTCAGAGCTTCCTTCCTCCAATGGGATAGGCTCAGAGGACGGGGCCACAACAGACGTAGAGTTGTTTTATTGTTTTTATAAAGGTAGAATATTAAATAATAATAAATATCTAAGGGGAAAGCTAGTGAATTCTCATAAATTGCGCTCAGAAAGTCTAGGTAAACAGAAATCTTAGAATTTGTTACTTAAGATGATGCTGTTCATTTTAAGAGTGGGGACTTATTTCATCTCTGGAGGTAACATGTTCCAAAGGAAAGGGGCAACAGCAGAGAAGGCCTTCTTCCTAGATCCTACCACTTGAAAAATTTTAACTAATGCTATCCACAGCATGCCCTCCCTCTCCAATTGGGTGGGATGGGTCAATGTAATGAGTCACTTCCTTAAGCAACCTAGTCCTGTGCCATGAAGGCTTTAAAAGTAATAATCCAAAGCTTGAATAGGACCCAGAAGCAAACTAGCACCCAGTGCCAGTTACCTAGCAGAGGTGTTACATGCACCATCCTAGTGGCAACCAAGACTGCTTGTGCCACTGTATTCTGCACCAGTTTCTGCTTTCAGAAAGCTTTCTTCAAAGATAGTGTCATTCAAGTGATGATTACGGCATGAGTGACTGAAAGGAGGGCTTCTCAATCCAGGAGGGGGCTTTGGGCACACAACCCAAAGTTGAACAAAAGCCCTCCTGGCAACATCTGCCACCTGCTCCTCAAGTAGGAGTTGTGAGTCTGGGAGGACATCCAGATTATGCACCACCCCATCCAGGACCAAATATGGTAAATCTCTAGATGCAAATGAACTTCCTGCCCACAGCTACTCCATTTTAACATAGTTCAGTTGAAGCTTGTTGTCCCCCATCTAGTCCTTCACAGCTTCCAAGCACTGAAAGATGACATCCATAGCATCCCTTATTTCACCCAGGATGGAGATATACCGCTGGTTATCATGTGTATACTGATGATACCTCATTCCGTAGTGATGGATGATTCCACTCAGTGGCTTCATGCAGATGTTAAAAAGAATTGGAGAGAGAACCAAGCATTGTGGCATCTCTCAGTCAATGCCAATTGCACCAGTCCTAGAGGAAGATGAACCAGCATAAAACTGTGCCACCATTCCCAGCTCCTGGAACCATCTCCCAAATATACCATGATTGATGATATTGAAAGCTGCTGAGAAGTCAAGAAGAGCCAGGATGGGCACACTATTCCCATTCTGCTCCCACCAGAGGTAATCCGGGTCTATGAGCCTGGGGAACTCCATAGCCAACCCTGAAGTGGCCTCCAGCATCTTAGGCAGGGAGGTTCCTATCCAGCAGGGAGCATAGAGCTAGGAGCAGGAACACAACAGTGGTGTTAAACACTTGGGTGTTTCCCCAAAAATGGTCTGCTCTCTATCTCCCATTGAAATGTCCCATGCCCATCACCACCTGAATATACTGACATGGCCTAAGCCCACCAATATGCATCTTCCCCAACTCTGGCTTCCTGGGTCCCCTAACTAGGGCCCCTTCTATCCTTTTGTATCACTTAGGCACCCTCCTACCAACCCCAAGGATAGCAGCAAGCCCCACAGTGCTTTAACTCCTTCCAGCACAATCAGGAAGTCCTAAGCTGCTAACTCTGTACCACCTTAAACTGGCCTCTCTCACTAACTGGCCAGAGAGATCTAACCCATTTTTTTCCAAATTCTCAACATTCACTCAAGAAGTAGAACCCACTCAAACAATCACTCCACACACACATCCAACAATCACAAAACTCACAACACACAGTCATACAGCAACACACACACACACCCTAGGACTGACATTCCCCTCACATCTCACCCTTGGGAAGACACCAGGGGTGAAATCTACTTACTTTCCCAACCGGTTTGGAAGTGCATGTGGCGCGTGTGCGTGGGCCCTCTGCACATGCGCAAACCCTTCTGCGCATGTGCAGAGGGTAAAAAACAGGTTACTTCCTGGTTAAAACCAGGAAGTCTGAACCGGGAGCATTTCACCCCTGGAACCAGTCCCAGAGGGCTCTCACAACCTCATGAGAAAGTCTCTGCTGCTCACTTGTCTGGGCCTATTTACCACTTGCCTGTTCACCTATCGTCACCTACTGCTACTGCTGGCTTACTCACTGCACAGCTATTTGCTACTGCAGGTTTTTTTGTTTGCTTGTTAGTGACCGGCTTGCATGCCCATATTATTCTGCTTGATCTAAGACATCCTCAATGTAGAACTTTTGAGAGATGGGTTTTTCTATTAGTAGTCCTGATGATGCTACATATTATTTTACCTTAACAGGTAACAGAAAATGTACTGAGTTATTTTCAACTGCAATTCTTTGGTAATAAGAAAAACTTTCAAATTAAGAAAAACCCCACAGTTTCATCAATTCATAAATAAAACTTTGTCATTGAGTTAAGTAATAGTCTTATCTGAAGTTGAAGACAGAACAAAATCAAATACATTACTTGGCTATGGAGATTTATAATGGTCTAATTTATAACAGCTATTAGATATAACTATAGAAAGTTTCAGTTTTAAACAAAGGTTTACTTCACAGAAATAGAGAAATGTTTTGACTGATTACTGATTGATTATCGGTCATCAAATTGGTGTCAGATCACATCGATTTGTCTACAATTTGGCCTTCAGGACTTCACAATTAGGTATACTGATTGTTGCCATCTTGCTTGCCACTAGTCACACATCTTCTGTTATGTCCCACTTTTCCAGCATTAGTAACATATGACTGGCCCAAACTGTGTGTACATACAGGTTTGATGTTTTATGTATAATATCCATTCACTTAGCATAACTAATGACTAGGCTTCCCTTCATCCCCAACCCATGAAGAAGTACTGCATAGCAATAGAATATGCATTTTTACTAAATAGTTAAGGTAAAATCAGAAAGATAGTAAATAAATTAACTAGAAGAGTTATTAGATTTCATTTATTAGGTTCAAAGACTTTTCTTGATACCTTCAGACTGATTCTAGAAACAGCTCCTAATTTTACCACTTAAAGGAAAAAAGGGTAGAGGTCCATTTGTTTTATTTTTTCTCACTTAATGGATTTCACATGGAATGCAATGTCCATATCCTATCATAAAATACTGTGAGTAAGATAAGAAAATGTATACAACAAATCTTCATCTATATGAATTTTTATATATGCTGTCAGATTTCTTAACAACGAATGCTTGGAAATTCTACTACCATAAGCCACAATACTAACTAGTTATTACTATTTTTAATTAATTAGTTTGGACTGTGTAGTGAAATTCATCTCATTAGACTTCCTTTTTCAATGGCTTGGAATATGCTACATAACAATTCATTGCATCATTCCTGATGGGAGCTTGTCTTGACATATGCCTCCTTCTTTTTGAATATAAATTACACTCTGATCTTTGCTCCTTTAAAATTAAATTCGTGAGTGTTTAGATTGGATAGGTTGTGCAGTGGGGAAAGAATATAAAGACATCAATTAATGAATAACAGATATAAGGGTTTAGGGAAAAACATATACTTAATTATCCTGGAGACCTTCTGCTTTAATTACCTTTTTTCTTTGCCTTTGCTTACATTCAAGGAGGTTGTGCCATCTCACAATTATCCAGATAATTTTAGCATGGCAATATATCTCAAATTATTTGTTACATCATTCACAGTACCCCATGCTTATAGGATTTCTGGTGCTGTGTGTGTGTGTGTGTGTGTGTGTGTGTGTGTGTGTGTGAGAGAGAGAGAGAGAGAGAGAGAGAGAGAGAGAGAGAGAGAGAGAGAGAGAGAGAGAGATTGGCGTGGTGTGGTGTGGTGTGGTTTGGTGGGCGTGGCAGGGGAAGGATTGCAAAATTCCTATTTCCTCCCCACTCCAGTGGAAAGATACTGCAAAATCCCTGTTTCCCTCCCACACGGTGGTATTTGCCAATTCTCCAAACTGTTCAAAATGTCTGCTACCGGTTCTCCAGAACCTGTCAGAACCTGCTGGATTTCACCCCTGGTATGGAGATAGCCTTGAAGAAGAAATGCAATTAAAAAAAAAAATCAACCCAGGAATAGAAGAGAAGGTGAGGAAGAAATTAAAGAATGCCCTACCTTTATTCTCTTTGTATAGGGAGAGAAGAAATGTCAAGATTCTGTTATTATATCCTAAAGGAGAATTATAGTAATTTTTATATTATCTGTTTTCTAGCTAGTCTACCTCAAAGGACTGACAGTTACAGAATGCTTTTAGGTACTATTATAAACCTATAAAAACAGGAATTGGATTTTTCATGAGAGTATTTCAAGGAGTATGCCATCCTTTGAATATATATATATATATCATGAAATTCTTTGTGAACTGTGGATTTTCTTATTAACATATTAACTTTCCTAAGGATTGTATTTGAGCCTGCTTGAGATTTTCATTTCTTAGTCCTGCAATGAAATTGGAAGGTCTTTCTATTGCAGGCACACTACTGCTTCCCAGCAAACATCTCAGTGTTGGAAGAAATATCCATCTGGTTCAGTTCCAAGCTGGGAGAAAGACACTGGAACCATGGAGGCTGATTGGAAAGATGGTTTAATGATGAACAGAACCACCAGCATTTATGGTTCTGGTGCAGCTGACCAATTGGTTTGATGAGAACATGGAGTTTTATAAGTTTCAGAAAGGCTGCTAAAGGGCTTGTGCAATGTCTGAAATGCCCTTAGGAGATTGTGCAATGTAGTGAGCTCTGTGTCTTCTGCTAAATAGTACTGGGTTAATCCTTTTATGTCTTGAAATATCATGTCCTGTTCTTCTTAATCCCATCACCCTGGAGCTGAAGGTCTTTTGTTTTGTAGATAGTCTGGCCCAGTCTTTCTTAATGGGCACAAAATATCTGTTGGGGGCTAGTAAGAAAGATTGAGTCTGCTTCCTGCCTCTAAAAAAAACATATTTCTCCATTTCTCATTTAGGGTAATATAATACTCTGCCTTTTTTTTAATGTTCCTCAAAATATTTCATTCTTCTAGGAGAGGGGGGCTTCCCACACGAGGTTTGTGTGTTTTATGTAGGATCTATTGCTGGAATAACTATTGTGTCAAAAATGAATTGTAGATCACTGCCATCCATCTTAACGCTATACAAGGATATGTCTTGCAAAGCCTTTCAGATTATGCTGGCAACTGAATACAGAACAGGGGGGAAATAATGTCCTGTTAATCTGTGATAGATGATTTCTGCCTTCCTTCCAATATCAGCAAGACAAATGGCTTTTTGATTGAAACCATGTTTCCAACCTTGTAAATCTAAGGAAATGGCAACATCATGATTTCCACTTTCATCATTTCTAACCTCTATCCCCACCCTTTATATGGGCATAGGAATCCTCTTCAGATTTCTTTCCAAGAGAAAAATACACACTTTCCCCTCCCAACAATGTATTCTGCCCCTGCTACATGAACACCTTTTTTTAGAAAAAGAAATCTTCCTTAACATTTTACATTCCCCTCCCCTCCTTTTTTTTGGTAATGCCTTTACATGTGTAATGGTTTAAAAAAAATTAGAACATGGGCCACAAAATTCAGAATATCCATTTCAGATCATGCATTATTCTGGGAGATGTTAGCTAATATTAAGATGTTAAAAGAATTTTGTCTCCATTTCTATTCTTGCTATCCTGGTTACTTTGAAATGGTCATTGACTGTAATGAAGGATTGACTATAATGAAGGATTGAAGATAGTCAATCTTGGCTTCAGTATTCTTTCCAACATTTCCTTTTCTTTGGAATGCCAGAACTTCAGGTGCAGATTTGTCTTTAATTCATATTGGACAATGTCAAGAGGCAACATAATATTCATTATCACATAATGTATGTCCAGCCACTTGGGCACAAAGTGGATGTTACATACAGATTAATGAGAATCTAAACTCATACATTTATTGAATAAGGAAAAAAATAACATTAACTGTAAAGACCTTAAGTGATGATTGTCACTTTCTTATCTCCAACAAAGGAGTTTACAAATCAAAAGTACAAGAGGTAGACTTCTCCTATGAAGCCTATATGGGAGAGAGAGACTAAAAATATCATTCAAGAAGAAATAAAGCTTCTGCAGTTTGAATTTAGTGGGAAATATTCTCCATATATGTAATGTATTCAGTGTAAAGTTGTTATCTATAAGGTAGATAAAACCTTTTAAAAGTTTTCCTAAGAGACAGTTGATCTGATATGTATGTATGTGTATATATACATATATAAAATAATAGAGTGCAGAACATTCTCTGTGGTATCTCTGATTTAATACTATTATTTTGAAGCCTAGGACAAATAGTTGACTAAAGAGCAGGATGCAAGGAAGTATTGGAGATGACATCCTGCAATACTGTACAGAAGAGAGAATAAGCTCTCATGACCCCAATATTTTGTTGGCCAGAGAGAAAAGAAATCAGACTATGAGGGTATCCATGGTGCTCTGAGCTTGTTTTCTTGCAGATGTTTCAAGAAAATAACCAAGCTCAGAGAACATTAAAGACCACTCATTTCAACCCTGAACTACAAATATTCTCCTTTATTGAAGTCATAATATCCCTGTTAAATGGCAGGTATGCATTTAGACTGCATTCTTCTCTATGTTTTTATTGTTATTGGTTTTTTTTAACAAAATATATTTTCAATTTGTTTTATGGATAAATTATGTGGAATGTGTAGTTTTTGTTTTAATTGTGTATGTCACTCAGAGTTATATTCAAATAAGATGGGCAGCTTTATAAAGTCAATGAATGAATGAATGAATGAATGAATGAATGAATGAATGAATGCATGCAGTAGTAGTTTATCATTCTGGCTAAAGCTACATCATAAACAGTAGCCAAGAACAAGATATCCACATTCTCGCTGTGTGACAGCTTTGGGAATGGCAATTGCATATCTGAAAGTGAAAATTCTGATAAACAAAAGCAGAATGTTTTAGTGGAAGTGAAACAATAAGTGTCAGGGTTATAAAATGATCAGTCCGGCTTTAAGTTACTGCAGTAGCTGTGGGAGGCACCATGTTGAATAGTAAATATGCCCCGCTACTTACTATTCTCTTCAAAGTTTTCCTTTGGATTGTATTTAGAGGGCTATGCACTCTGTCAGCGGTCATTGGAATTAAAAACAGAGTGGATTATTTCAGCAGTAAAGATGAAGGCAAAAGGTATTTCCTAAGAATTAATGACCAGCTGAGAAACTCGAAGGTTTAAAATTAAAAGCAATTTGTGCATCAAGGTTTGTATTTTGACCATTTTATTTGAGGTTATAATCGAGGCACACTTCCCAGGGCCCTCCAGAGAGATCTTTCATTTAGAGTTTATTAAGCAAACAGTCACTGATTTGATTCATTCCCTGTATTCCCTTTTCAAGGATTTTTATGGCCTGCTGAACTTGCATTGGCCCAGAATTCAAATATGTGTTATCCCTTGGGTAGCTAAGGACATTCCTAATACTATTTTCATTTTTCAAGCTGTTCCTTTTATGCCAGTCTCCTGAGTGCTCATAGATAAAGATAGAAATCTTCCTCCTTTTCTTCCTCCTTTAAGCCAAAAGGGGAACAAAACAAAACAAAACCCGAGGGGAGTTGGGAACGGAGGTGAAAATGAGTACTGGATTCCAGCAAATAGATAGCACTTATTTTGAATTGCTTCAGTGAAAATAATGTGTGGGCAAGCAGGCTGAGATTAACTCACTAAATTAAGAAAATTGATAGACCCAATCCTAAGGCCTCTTTGGGAACCATGAAGCTTTGAATCCAACAATCCAAGATCTCTTATGCTTAGAACACACTCCATTTGGAGGATTACCACCAACAGAAACGTCATCGGCTAATAAATGTCCAGGCTTCAGCAAACTCTTTTGGCACGGTAGGACTGCACTGAGAAACATAAAAATATACTTTTTTATTGGTGAAGAACAGAGAAACAATAATGATTGCATAAACCATGGTTGACATTCCATCTTTTTCAACAAAGAACTGCATTAATCGCCCTGTAGTTTTTGTATTATCTTTCTTTTCTTAAAAGGAAACAATATTTTTTCCAATCATCAGTCACAAATCCAGTTTTTAGACTCATGTTAATAAACAGTCACCCTGTAAGCAGACCTCTGCCATTGTCCCATTGTTCCATCTATACCTGTTGTTCTCTCCTCACTACACGTCAGTCTGGGTGTAGCTCGACATGCAGCTAAACCCACCTATCCTCCAATAAAACGGACCATGTGTGTAGATCTGGATGCTTAATTGAAAGAACAGGATATGGTGAAACTGGGGAAAATAGGAATATATACAATGAGAACCAAATGCAAGATAGAAAGTACTGAAGTACTGCTGAACATAACAATTAATAAATACAAGCAATTTAAATCTCACCAGCGATGCTCTGTGTGGGGGATGTGGGTTTGTCCTTGAATGACCATGTGCCACAGATTAAGATGGATTTTTCTAGTACTTCGGCCTTTTCCAAATGCTAAAGTAAATGGAGTCTGGCTTCCCAGCGCACACTTAGTTTGAGAGTGTGGGCTGATGGTAAAATTGGTTGGGTCAGCTTCAAACAATATACTTGGTATTTTGTCACTCCGGCCACTAGATGGGGCTAGAGCGAAACAACAGTATATGAAAATAGTATGTTGGGGCATATTTGTCCCTCCGGCCAGGAGATGGGACTAGAGAGCAAAAACAGTATATAAAAATTATATGCTGGGGCATGACACCTGCAACCTTACTGTTGTTAAATAATCTCACATTTGTTATTTTCCATCATTTTTCCCTTGAACATTAACAGGTATAGCATTTGTTTCAGTTTCAATCGTTGCCATATCCCCACACAAATCTCTACAATACCCTCATGATTAGAAGTCATTAGAAATGTTTATGGTACCTGTTCCCATTACATTCTTATTTTGGCATTATTATTCTCCTGGTTTCTTTTAAATTGGAGAAAAACACACAATCTCTCTTCCTCTCAATACTACATGAAGTCTGCTAACTCTATACAATACAACATTCAATAGAAGAGAAGGCTGTGAGCTGCAAGTTTCAGTAACTAGATGGCATAGTGGTGGGTTGCTCCCGGTTCTGTTCGGTTCTATAGAACCGGTAGTAAAACCGGTGAGAGGCTCCGCCCACCTGCCACAATGTCATCATGGGTGATCTGTGCATGCGCAGAAGCTTTGCGCTCCTGCTGCAAAACAGTAGTAAGGTATGTAGAACCCACCCCTGAGATGGCAGTAAGCTATTTATATGTTTCTTTCTCCTCTCCCCCATGATCCTTAATGGTCATGTTGATAGTTTTCAGTCCCATTTGACATATCTACTATGCATATGATTGAATAGGAGATTCTGAATAGAGAATGTTAGCTTGAGCAAGAAATATCAATTCAAAGTGGGAAACTCGTGTAATTATTGTGATGCATGTACCTAGCATATAATGTAAATATATATCTAACATTCCTGATCAGGTATTCTAAATTAAAATTTAAGTTTCTCTAATGGCTCTCATTTTAAAAACTAGCAGAATGATGCATAAGTTGTGCTGATACAAGTAAGGTAGATAATCTAGTCTTTATCTTCCTCCATCTTATTTAAAACCCTGACATGAAAGCCTCAATTAACCATTATGGGGAGTAGAGGTCAATAGCCACCAAGAGACATATGAATCAGAAGATGTCTGATAGGCCAGTATAAATCAGCCCCCAACTAAATAAAATAGAAGATAGGAGAATATCTGATTCAATTTGAACTTGCAGTTCTAGATTTGCAGATTGATGTGGGAATTGGTCCGGGGTTCACAGTTCTGTGATAAAACTAAGTCACATTGGAGGCTCATTGCTCTCTGAAGCTGCCGCATACTGAGGTTAGCAGGTCAGGTTGGGGCATAGAAACATGGGGGGGCCTGCAAGCTAGCAGAATTCCATTTCTATTGGAGCCATACATAACTACTAAGTTCTAACTTCTGGCAGGAAGCAGGTCATTGTTGTCTCTGTACAAGCTGGAATGTACATGACAGGCAATATGTATTCATGGCAGGATGAAGAATAGGTAATTCACTAGTACCTTTTTGTTTTTTGCATTAAAATCAATAAGAGCTTTGCTAAATTGTATAAAGGATATTTGAAAATGTTTTTAGAATTTGGAGAAAGGACAGAGTGTGAAAACTAAGTTTGAGAAATGCAGCACTTCATTATTTTAATCAGTATATATTAGAAAAATTAAAGTTTTACATATTTCAATTGATAGATTGATTGCATGCCATTAAGTTGGTTTAATCTCTTAGCAACAAACAGATTTTCTCTAGGAGGATATGCTCCTAACTTAACATTTCAGCTCTTCCAACTGTGCACGCATCAAAACTGTAATGTGTGTACTGTAAGTCATATTTTGGTATCAATATTTTAAACCAACATTTTTAGCACCAATTAAAATACTTTTTTTAAAAAAAGATCTTCAGCTTGCCTGATCATACCTAGATACAATAGCCTGAGGTAGAATGAATGCCCTGGATGAGGAAAAAAACACTTGTTTTTCTAGCTCATGTATCAACATACTTTAGCAGTGTGATTATTATACATCAGAAGTTACAAACTGAAATGGCTGAAAGGGTGTATCAGGAATAATTCATTAGCCTGAGGGTTACAATGCTGAAGTCTTTTCATTACATTACATTACATTACATTACATTACATTACATTACATTACATTACATTACATTACATTGATTTCTAGTGAGTGAAATTTGAAGGAAACAAAAAATAGCATAGGATGCCATTAGATTCTATAATAAATGTATTAAACAGAAAAATACTTCTCTCCCTCTCTCCCTCTCCCCCCCCCCCCCCGCTCTCCTGTGGTAGTTCCATGACCTTTTTATGGAAGAATGCACCATTTGTTTAGTTATTCCTTTCCATAGAATGACCTACAGAAGTGAATCACAACCTGTTCTCTCAGTATCCTAGGAAATAATGTTAAATTCCTAAGTTAACATCA
This sequence comes from Masticophis lateralis, assembly GCA_030761175.1. Lineage (NCBI taxonomy): Eukaryota > Metazoa > Chordata > Lepidosauria > Squamata > Colubridae > Masticophis > Masticophis lateralis. Next base: position 150,935,136 of record JAUDYJ010000001.1, on the reverse strand, counting down.
AATGGTAATTTCTTATAAGAGTATTGCTGAGGACAGAGTTAGCGAGAGTATGCAATGATGCACCTTGGGGGGAAGTGATAGTGAAGACAATTAATTAGTGGAATGCCTTGCCTTCAGATGTCATGGGTGCTTCATCACTGGAATTTTTTAAGAAGACTTAAGAAGGTGGTTGGTCTAGAAGACCTCCAAGATCCCTTCCACCTTCTATTCTGTTCTGTTCCGTTCCATTTTGTTCCATTCTGTTCTGTTCAATTCCGTCCCGTTCCATTCCATTCCAGAAAGTATCTGCAGTTTTCTTGGCTAGATTTCAGAAGTGAGTTGCTATTACCTTCTTCCCAGGCTTGATAGTGTGTAACTGGCTAAAGGTGACCCAGCTGGCTTTGTGTCTAAGGCAGGGCTAAAATATAGAGTCTCTTAGTTTGTAGCATACTTTAATCATGACACCAAACTAGCTCTCTAGCCAAAATATTCTGTGAATGAAATCTAAATTTAAACTAGCTAGTTCCCCCATCACTATCTCCCCACCATTCATTTAAATTTTGCATACTGACAAACGTTCATATTTAAAAACATATTTATTTACACTATATCTTTATTTAATGCACTATGCAATGCAACATTTCTGTGACTAAATGAACAAAAATGGGATTAGGGAAGGTACAATCCTAGCCTAGCCTAAACATGAATGGATTTTGCTATACACTTTTGCATTTCCATTCTAATTTTTTTCTTACTGATTTAAAATAGGATTGTTTGGAAGGATTACCCTTTATTTTTGAGAGGTTTTGAAAGGGGAGAAACAATCCCTTTTCTCAACCAATTTCTTTTGCCCAAATGATTATTATTTAGAATAAAATAGAATTGTCAAACTATTTACTAAGTCTGCATTACTATTAATCTTCTCATCGTTCCTATCACCCATCTCCTCCCACTTATGACTGTATAACTATAACCTTGTTGCTGGTATCCTTAGGATTTATATTGACTATTTCTCTATGACTATCATTAAGTATTGTACCTTATGATTCTTGATGAATGAATCTTTTCTTTTATGTACTCCGAGAGCATATGCACCAAGACAAATTCCTTGTGTGTTCAATAACACTTGGCCAATAAAGAATTCTATTCCATTCTATAAAGAATTCTATGATTATTATTAATTTGTGTTCCATCCTTAAATGTATTATCTCCATCATAATCTATTCTTCCTGAAAAATAACTAAGCGTAGAAAGTCTGGGAGATGAACTTGAAGCAAATAATTAGAAGCTGTTATGTAAATAAAAAGAGAAATTTCTTAAGTCCTGGGAAGTGAGATAGTAGTAAGAAGTGTCAGCCCTTTGAGGTAGTCCAGACAAAATAGTACAAAACTTGAATACTAACACTATTGTAAGGTTACAGTAACAGAATCTTGCAAGTCTGAAAACACCTTTCTCCTGTCTTACTTTTACTCTCCACAAAACTAGGGAAGGTTCCTTCTGAGACACTTCTAATACCCTTTTCCTTCTGTGGGCTGAGATACCTTTTACATGATGGTTATCTAAGCTGTTCTTCCTACTATTTCCCAAGGTTACTTCCACAGACCATTACAAGAAGAATTAGCTCCTCTCTGACTCATTGTGGTACATGAGGGAGACCAGGTAAAGTATAATCAGGCTTGCAAGATTCAGGGGTGTCAAAATGGATTTCTTTGAGGACTGGATCAGCATTGTAGTTCTCCTCTGCAGGCCAGCGGGAGGGGGGGGGGAGAAGGGACAGATGCATCCTGCAGCACCCTGCCAGCCAAAATGGGGGGTAGGGACCCCCATGTGTGGGCCCCCTGTGGCCCATTTTTGCTTTGGACAGTCTCCTGCAGCACTTTGCTGGCCAAAACATGGCATAAGATGGCATAGATGGCATAAATCTATATAGAAATCTCATCATTCTTCATCATCATCATTTTAGCCATGGTTTATTCACTGCAGGATGAAGGCCTCTTCTGCATGTTTCCAACCAATATGGTCCTGAGCTTTCTTTTGCCAAATGTTGTCAATCCATCTTGTTTTAGGTCTCTTTCGTGGATACTTTTTATCAAGTGGGATCCCTTCTATTGCTGCCTTGGTCCACCTGCCATCAGTTCTTGCTATGTGACCAGCCCATTTCCATTTCAATTCTTTTACTCACTTGATGATAGTGTATACTTTTGTTTGTTCTCTAATCCATGTGCAGGTCTTTTTATCTTGTCTTGTAATGCCAAGCATGTATCTTTTCATGGCTTTTTGCTCCACTCTTAGCTTTTGTATCGATTGTGAGGTTAGTATCCATGTTTCACCGGCATATGTTAGAGCAGGTTGCACACACTGATTGAAAACTTTTCTCTTCAGGCATAAGGGGAGGTTGTTCTTGAAAATTATGTTTAGCTTGCCAAATACCTGCAAACTACATTTAGTTCAATTTCATTTATTGCATTACCTTCCATTGAGATCCATTGGACAAGATATATGTAGTGGTCTACTACATCTAGTTCTTCTCCAGATATTTTTTTCCCCTTTGGTGAATTTATAACCTGGCTCTTTTAAATCTATCTATATAGAAATATCTTTCCTTCCTTCCTTCCTTCCTTCCTTCCTTCCTTCCTTCCTTCCTTCCTTCCTTCCTTCCTTCCTTCCTTCTTTCCTTTGACAGAAAGCTTAAAGGAAAAAGGAATAAATTCAAGAAGCAAACATATTCTTCCTGACATTCGTTTACTGTGAGAAAGGCATAACAAGTGGATTGGTTTTTTTTTTTTCAGTTGGAGAAATTTCGTACATTTTAAATATTAGTGATCCAAACTATTTACTTTTTCAGTGTTTTGCAGCAACAAATTAAAGCCATTTCTCATGTTGCAACAAATTAAAGCCATTTCTCATTTAAAAAAAAAAATAGCATGTAAACCAATTGTAGAGTTTATTGTCAAAGGTTGTTGGGTGATTTCATTGATTTCTTCCAAAACTTTGACAACAGTGAATGATTGATTGGGCATTGCTAGAAATGATGATAATGTTACAGATTTGCAGATAATGCCACCAACACAGTCTAGGAAGATTACAATTCATACAATGTCATTTTAGCAGTGTAGAGATATGTTATGGATTATGTTTATGGTTGACTTTTGAAGGCTCACTAAAATGTACTTAAAAGAAATTCTTTATTTCGTGTTCAAAATTATCTTATGTTTGAGAGAGCCTGTTGCATTTGATAGAAGAAAGATATGTAATGTTGATCGACTAAGATTAGTTGAAAAAGCACAACTACTGTCAGAGCTGACTCACTTTCTTCATTGCCTGCATCAATTTTCAGCTCAGTTTGCCAAACAGAAACAGGAGAGGTTTGGTAAATTCCTAGGGGGGAGGCTAAGGAATGCATGAGAACCTTCTGCTGCCAAAGATACCCACCAAGGCCAAATTCTTGGAGCAACCATCTGGCACAGAATGTTTTCCCAAAACAAAAGTATTGAGTGCAATTGGTGAACAATGAACTGTGGGCGGCCCAGGGGTGAAAAGGAGTTTTTACCTATGTGGGTTTTCATGGGTAAACCTCAGAGCCAACTTTGCTTCTTCTGTGTCTAAATCAGTAGTGGGTTCCACTCACCTTTGCTACCGATTCGGAACTGGGAACTTCACTTGCATGCGGTGCTTCTGCGCATGTACAGAGCCTAAACATGCACAGAGTGTCCGTGATGATGTCCGGAGAATGGGTGGGCAGAGCCTCCCACCACTGCCACTACTGGTTTGCGCGAACCGGGGCGAACCAGTAGAAACCAACCACTGGTCTAAATGGATCTTTCAATAAAGTTTTATTCTTGGTAGCTCCTACATGCCAGGAATTTCTTTTTGGGGGGGGGGGGATGTGCCAAATGGGACTGTTGGCAACTACTCTGTCTTATTCTAGGCAATTAAACCATAATCCAGGGTTTACAAAATACAAAATCATGATGTGGTTTGTTTGATTTGCCTTAGTGCAGTCTACAAATGCTGTTTTCATTTTCTGCCCTTGTCTTTTCCTCCCTTCCTAAACTTATAAACATGGCAAATTATTTTTGTGAAAATATTCAGAACAAGGTTTAGTATCTTATTTTCTGGTGTAAATTGATTTGCCTTGTTTTGCAGGAGTCTTTGAGAGAAACAAATTCGGTCTCTTTTCCTTAGGATCCCTACACAGGACCCCTCTCTTAGCCACACCCCAAATATCTAGACAGCATGAAATTGAATTGAGCCAGTCTGATTCCACCCTAAACTGCAAGGCAGAATTAAACACTCTTATTGCAAAATTAGAAATACTGTATATCCCTGAAATACCCTTCATTAACATTAATAGTAAATATCCATTGAGTCAAACATAGTACATCTTCACAGAAACTGATAACGTGTGGAATATATCAACAAGATTTCCATTACAGCAGATTCAATTAGAACAACACACAATTATACTTACTTTATGTTCCTGAATGTTTCAGTATTTAAATAATAAATATGGGCAGTACATGACTGTACAATTTTAGCATTTTATTGGGGTTATCTTCTTTCTTTTGATGCTACCTTAATAAGGATGGGGAAGAAAGTAAACATATATTCTCTTCAAAGAATCCATGAAAAGAAAAATAAATCACCTCCAGATGTCTCTTTAGAACCCGACAGTTTAAAGAGTGCTTTGGGGATCTGTTAAATATTTTAATCACTTGTCAGAAAGTATGTAATAGAAATCTTAAGAGACTTTATAGAAAAAGTTACATAAATGTCTTATAGGGGTATAAAACTAAAAGAATTAAAATACCTTGATTTATATATTAAACATCCTTCTATCTCTCTGCAATCAAAAATTACTCTTGGTGACTTACATAGGCCTAAATCAGTGTTTTTCATCTTTGACAATTTAAGGACATGTGGACTTCCACTCCCAGAATTGGAGAGTCTGGAAGTTGGAGTCCACACATCTTAAAGTTGCCAAGCTTGAAAAAACCCAGGGAAAACATTTTAGCTCTTAAAGCAACCAGGCAAAACAACTCTTTCGCCCTGACATTTGAAATCTTGCTTTGTCATTTTCTCTGTTGTGTTTAATCAGACTAAACAAACCTGTTAAACATTCACCTTAACTGTACCAGTGGTGGGTTGCCCCTGGTTCAAACTGGTTGGAAAGAACCGGTAGTAAAACCAGCAGGAGGCCCCACCCACTGCCCCGGATGTCATCATCAGTGATCTGCGCATGTGCAGAAGCGATCCCATTGAGTAAAGGTAAGTAGAATTCACACCTGAACTGTACCCTATATCCGTTGGATTTGATAGTTGAAAAAAAAAAACCCACAGTGTGGCACCTGAGAGACTCAACACATCTATTATTGTGTAAAAAAAAAAGGGGGGGGGGAGAATAATGAAAGAAACAGAACTACTTTAGAAGTTACAAAACATCAAAGAGGAGTTAGGTGTGGCATAGGCATTCTTGCCTTTTATATACCATTAGCCTGTGCGATGTGATAAAACCTGATCTTTATTTATTCCGTGAAAAATGATGTTACATCTTCTCCTAAATTCCTGCTCGGTATTTTGCAATGACCTCAATAATTTTATTTGAAGTAAAGGCCAAACACTTTAAAGGAACAGTGCTCCTGCTTATGCAAGCCAAAAACTGGAATTGTCATTGGATGTCATTTTCATCATATAGTAATAAAAAAAGAACCACAATAATTAACAACACCTTTCATGGAATCAAACTGACAAAAGGTGAAGAGAATAATAAAAGATTATCCTTCCTGAGTGTCCACATCAGCAGAGAAAACAATGGCCAACTGCAAATCCAAGTGCATCATAAAACAGCCCATACTAACCAAGTACTCAAACTACTATAACAATCCCAAAACATACAAAATAAGATGCATAGGAATACAGGTAAAGGCACAGCAGTATTTCTGAAACTAGGGGGGAAAAAAACTACCATATTTTCCAATGCAAGAGATACTTATAATCTAAATTTTAAAAAAAGAAATTCTACCAATCAATCAATCAATCACAGCACAAGAATCACAACTCACAAAAAAGACAACTGTTCCATACAGAAAAAGTATCTCTGAAACTACAACAGGTCACTTTAACGGCTTGGCATCTCCATAGCAACAATAGAAGAGAATATAGAAAAGTTGAACTGTGGAATTCTGAACTTGGATGTTTGCTTGCCGGCACCTCATTATCCAATTAGGTAAAATTAAGCAACAAAATGTCTTTAGGAGATCCTGAACAAACCCAAAGACCCAGTAGTCAAAGAAAACCAAACAGGACTTATTTGTAGTATATAAGGACTCTGAAATCTTTCTTATCCTTATATTACCTATTGTAAATGATTTCTGTGGGGTCCTTTTTGACTATTCAGTCTTTGGGTTTTCTTAGGGAAAATATTGGTAGATGCCATCCATGAACATCTATTGCCAGTCAGAAGACATCCTGAAAATTCTTAACCTTCATAAACATCTAAGTTCAAATACAACTTCACCTGGGAAACTATACATTTTAGATCAGGGATCCCCAAACTTGCAACTTTAAGACTTGTGGACTTCAACTTCCAGAATTCTCCAGCCAACTGGCTGGAGAATTCTGGGAGTTGAAGTTCACAAGTCTTAAAGTTGCCAAGTTTGAAGACCTCTGATTTAGATCAAGCCAGGTCTAAAGAGTAAAAGCAAATTGCATTGATTCTTTGACAAATTAGCCATCTACAGGCATACAGAACTAAGCCACGTTTATAAACCACTCAAAAAGATCAACTAAAGGTCAAAGGAAGAGGCAAACAGCTGAGCACATCCTGCTTACCTCACATCAGTTAATCAGCAATAAGCAAGAACAATCTTAAGGGGGAAAAAAGATTCTTGCCAAGACTGTTAAGGCAAAAATATCATAAACAAACAGCCACCAAACCCTATTTCCCACATGAGAGCACTACTGGTGTTACAGGTAGTCCTTGACTTACAACCACAATTCAGCCCCAAATTTCAGTTGCCAAGCAAGATAAGTTGTTAAGAGACTTTTACTCCCATTTTATGACATTCCTTGCCACAATTGTTAGATGAATCATTGCAGTTGTTAAGTTAGTAATGGGGGTTAAGTGAACCTGACTTCTCCATTGACTCTGCTTGTCTGAAAATCACAACAGTGGTCACATGACCTCAGGACACTGCAACCAAACAATTGCTAAGTGTCCAAATTTTGATTACATGACCGTGGGGATGTTGCCACAATTGTAGGTGTGAAAAACAATCATGCCACTTTTTTCAATGCTGTTGTTACTTCAAACAGTCACTAAATGAATGGTTGTAAGTTGAGAATTACCGGCATTGAGTATGGTAGTGAAATGGTTGCAAAAAGGAAGCCAAGAACTTAACATTTCTACATTATACTATTTCCAGGTTCCCACCTAGTTTGAAGATGACCTGATGCCATTTGTCAATCATGCGTTTTTTCAAATCATAACTCATGAGTCTGTCTAGTATTTTGCAAAAAAAAAAAAAAAACCCTTAAAAAAGCAACATCAGAGTAATTGCTATAAGAAGGCCTTCAAAACCACAAAATCACCATTCCTCATTAGTATTAAAAGATGCTTGGCATTTTTGATGGTGAAAAGACAATATGCTGGTTATTTTGAAAGGGGATTCTTTTCCCTATTGCTGTAACCAAAGGATATGGAGAATTACTTTCTAAACAATACTTACAGATGGGCAGTAAGAATAGGGTGCTTTGCGGGTGGGGAAGACAATCTTGGAACAAGACAGCCTTCTCATTCTCACTCAAACAGAGAAGCACTTTGCAATCAGATGGAAGAAAAAGAGAAAACAGAACTCTTGTCAATTTCAGCACCATTTGCCTGGACCACTGTGCTGGTGAGAAGAATTGCATTCTAGAATTAGAACAGCCCCAATCCATCAAAAGAATGTTTTATGATTCAGCATGATATTTGTCTGAACATCTGAAAAACAAACAAGCAAACAAACAGAGAAGTTACCATCAGGGGAGCCAAAAATCTGTCAAACCATCTTATAATTCCAAGTCTTATGAGAAAAATGTTAATGCAGCTCAAGCAAGGAAGTGAGGTAGGGCCATAGCCTACAGATTCTACAAGGCTTTAGCATTACAAGCTGGATGATGGATGATGATGATGATGATGATGTTTTTCCACTTTGGTACAAAATTGATTTAAAATGACCAAGTTAATAACGTAGACATCCCAACAATAAACTTAACAAATTCAATTCAATACATGACACAGTGACATATAGCAAAAAAAAACCCTTCAGGCCCTAAACACAACGAGTCATTGTAGAGATCAAACACAAGTTCAGTACTGCAGGGCTAAAATAAAAAAAATCGAAGGAGATCTGATGTTCTTCCCTTGTTTTTAATTTAAAGTCTCCTTCACAAAAAGTCAGTAAGTCTGCATAAATCAAACCAAGTTTGTGTGGCTATCATTTTTCTTCTTGGGCTGACAACCATAAAACAGTTGTGGGAAGTTAATCTTGGTCTATATCTATTCCAAACCTTCAGTGACTTTGAGAAACAGGAAGTTATTGGAGTTGGAAGGGCATGATTTGAGATTTGGGTGGCATGGCATGCCCATCTTTGGCATGACAAACTTAAGGTTAATAGAGATTTGAGGAAAGCTAATAGAATACTGTTTATCCATCACCAAAGGGCAACAATATGCATTCCTGTCATGAGAACAAAAGCATATACCAGCAGCTGACTTTTTGGAGTGGTAGGGGATATTATGATACCCAGGCAATCCTTACCTATTCTATTTTTTAATAAAAACAACCCAAGGGATGGACAAAGATGGTGAATCATGCAAGAATGTCAATGGAGCCTGAATAGCGTAGGGGGCTAATGACTCCTACTAAAGGCAGCAATTAACATCCAGCTGCCTGCAATTTCTGCAAATTCAATCCTAGCCAGGCTCAAGGTCGACTCAGCCTTCCATCCTTTCTAAGGTGGGTAAATTGAGGACCCAGTTTATGGGGGCAATAAGCTGACTTTGTATAAATATACAAAAGTATGAAGGCTATTGCTTAATGCATTGTAAGCCGCCCTGAGTCTCTGGAGAAGGGCGGCATATAAATCAAATTAAAAAAAAAAAATCTCACTTCAGAATCTCATGCAAGATCTTAGCAAGAGACATGTCAAATTTTTCAACTTTTGATTTCCAAACATTAGAGGTGCTCAAAAGTTGTGACATGCCTTGGGGATTTTAAAGATATTTTGGTTACTTTAATATAATTTAGATGTGCTTGGTAAGTAACTACATAAATATCAAAACTTTTTAACATTTTGTTGTTTCAGTTGAACAGGTAGTCCTCGACTTACTGCAATTGAGCCTAAAATGTCTGTTTCTAAGTGAGATATTTGAGTTTTGCCCCATTTTACAACCTTTCTTGCCCCAGCTGTCAAGTGACTCACTGCCACTGTTTAGTTAGGAACATGGTTGTTAAGCGAATTTGGCTTCCCCATTGACTTTTGCTTGTCAAAAGGTTGCAAAACATGATCATATAAGCCCAGGACACTGCAACCGTCATAAGTACATGCCAAGCATCCAAAATTCAATCATGTGACCATGGACATGCTGAAACACTCGTTAAGTGTGAAAAATGGTCCTAAGTCACATTCTCCAGTGCCGTTATAGCTTTGAATGGCCACTAAATGAATTGTTTTAAATTGGGGACGGTCTGTATTTAACATATGATTTAATGTGTTTAACGGTAACAGAGTTGGAAGGGGCCTTGGAGGTCATCTAGTCCAGTCCCCTGCTCACACAGGAGACCTGTACTAGGGATTCATACTGCCGAACTGCCGCCCTTTCTCTATTGACAAACTCAGTGTCTTAGCCACTGAGAGTGATCTGCAGACATTTTGGGGAACTCACAGAAGCATTGGCATGTGGGAAGGATGCGCTGCCAATTCCTGATACATATCATATTCTGAGGGAAAATATGTCTGAAAGGAGACTGATGTAGTGTAAGAGTTGTTACATAGCCTACTGCAGATCCTTTCCTTCCTTGTAACCTTTGCTCAGTCAAGCAAAACCAAGGAGGGAAAAATTGCACCCTTATCTTCAGAGTTAGGAGGAGATTAGCCGAGTTCAGTTATCAGCTCTGTTTGCTCTGCTTTATGGGCAGATGTGATAAATGCTGAGTGTTTGTAAGATCTATTTACGGACTGATCAGAAAGATAAATGGGTTGAGGAGTAAGCTGTTAAATTCTGGGATCCTTCACTGCACTATATGAAGCATGAACTCTATTATATGAAAAAGATGAACTGAGCAAAGGTCTTAAGATGTTCCTCTCCTAAAAGGAGCTGTAATATATATATATATATATATATATATATATATATATATATATATATATATATATATATATATATATATATATATATATATATATATATATATATATCTCCCATTAGGAGTTTAGTACAGTTAACTCTCGCTGAAAAGCGAAGTACCATGTTGAGCCATAAAACAGCTTACCAAATCATGATGGCTCAGTTTTAATAACTAAAAAATTGGAACTGACTCCCCAACGTACCCCCAACCTGTAGGAGAAATGGGTTGGTAATTTCCACCCACTGGGCAAAGTTATGAAAGCTGTAAATAGATCAGTCTGGCAAACTCATAATAAGAGGATGTTTCTTTAAAGTCTCAAAAGAATTTAAACATATTTGGAGGCATTTAAAAGTGGGGGAAGCGGCTTCTGTGGAATCTCCAAAAGCAAAAATCACTTTCCCTTTTAAATACAACACTCTCCCTTCCAAAATGCCTGTCTCCTCAAGCCATTTTTATCAACGAGTCTTTGCTGGTTAAATTCCTGCCTACTGGAGAAATAAACATCTTCCTCAGATTACTAAAATTAAAATTCTGTTTTTCACACTTCATCAATGATTGCTTGCCGGTTTTAATTTTTCCAGCACTGAAGAAGCATTTTAAACGATTGCTGCAATCTTTCTGAAGTGCCTCTGTTTTAGAGGGATAAGCAAAGCATTTTTTATCTCTTTCCTTCATATAATGCAAAGTTTCCCTTTGCTATACTGAATGAATGTTCAGTAAAATAAGCCTAATGAATCTAGCCCACGCACCATCTGGCCACCTCATCTGAATCACCTCATGACATAAATGAGGTTCATAATTCTTTTATTGCTATACATCCAGGGGTGCCCACAAAGCAGCCCACAGAATCAAGGGGGCCACCAAAAACATGCAAATTCCTGACACTTTTTTTTTTTACAATGTGTGTAAAAAATGGGGCCTTGATACCTATGCTGTGACTACTATCCTGACACTCTCATTGCTCTTGTTAATACAGTATATCTGCAGAAACCACAGCAGATGCTCTTGCTATTGAAATAGCAGTGTTCTAAGTGTCTGCAGTAATGGCACAACAATTTATATCCTTTCCAGCACTGACGTTACCAGTGCTCTCTCATTTTTTAATTTAAATTTAGATGGAAATTCCCAGGATTGGCTAGCTAAAAAATATATCCAGAGATGCATATACACAGTCACAGAAGAAAAACATGCAGAAAGAAAGCAATGAGAAATAATTAGAGGAAAATATTTGTATGCTCAGTGCTGAAATGAGGTTCCTCTCTATCCCCTTGTCTAAATCATTGATAAAGATATTGAAGAGTACTGTGCCTAAGACAGAGTCTTGAGGTACCTCACTGCCTACTTCCCGCCATGTAGATGCAGTTCCAGTAAGGCCTAAGGTTGAGTGTGATTGGCCAGTCAATTTCAAATCCATCTGATGGAGATGCTGTCTAACCCACATTCTTCTATCTTATCAAGTAGTAGATTATGATCTACTTTATCAAATGCTTAGCTGAAGTCCAAGTAAATTATATTCACAGCATTTCGCTTGTCTACTGATTTTGTCACTTTGTCAAAGAATGCAATAAAATTTGTCTGGCATGATCACCCAAAATAGCATCATCAGTGCTGGTAGGGAGTGAGGTTTTATTTATTTATTTTATTGAATTTCTATACCGCCCTTCTCTCAAAGGATTCAGGACTCAGTTTTGCTCTTAATTTGTATTCTAGTGGCTTCTCAGTGTTGGTGGGAATGATCTTGGTGGTTCTTTGGCTGGATTGTTTACTCTTAGCTTGTTTGACAGTTCCTTGATCGGGGTATTATTTACTTCTTGATTGTTGATCTGATGCAGAGGTGATATTCAGCAGGTTCTGAGCAGTTCTGGAGAACCAGTAGCAGAAATTTTGAATTGCTTGGAGAACTGGTAAATACCACCTCTGACTGGCCCCACCCCCATCTATTCTTTGCCTCCCGAGTCCCAGCTGATAGGGAGGAAATGGGGATTTTGCAGTATCCTTTCCCTGGAGTGGGGAGGGAATGGAGATTTTACAGTATCCTTCCCCTGGCACACCCACCAAGCCATGTCCACCAAGCCATGCCATGCCATGCTATGCCACCAAGCCACACCCACAGAACCAGTAGTAAAAATTTTTGAATCCCACCACTGGTCTGATGTTAATCTTAGTGTTAACCTCTACTCATCTGGATGTTGATTTCTGGTGGAGAGGTGTTTGGGGGTTTTTGTTCCCTTTTTGGCTTGTTGACTGTTTCTTTTGAATGGTGTGTAGATGCTGTTTATGTCTATACATGTTGCCCAAAGTGAGGACAAAGCTTAAAAATTAGTGTCCTCTGTGAGACTTAAACAACAGGACTAGTTCCTTCATAGGGTCCTCACCTCTATCAGCATGCCATAGTTGGCTACAATGGCTACCATAGCAGTGTTCCAAATACCATCATGCAGCTGTCTCTAACTACTTTGTTTCTTTCCCTTAATACCAATGCAAAGTGGGGAAATTAAAATGGCGGCTTGCTTCAGCTGCCTAATGACAACAAGAACAATAATAGAAGGTGCAGGTAGCATCATTAACGGACTCTACAAAGTTTAAGAAGTCTTTTCAATTTTGTGTAAAGAAAATAACTGTTTAGGAATTGGATTTTCTTTCAGTTTGGTGTTGGGCTTGCATCCTCTCCTCTATTTTAGGTAGCAGACCAGTTGAGGGGATGTGACATGTACAATTCTGCGCTCCAAGATATGGACCAGCTGAATTGTATAGCATGAACAGCAAGGATGCTGCCACTGTGGAATGAACAGATTCATTGCCAGTGAATCAATCCCTTTCCATTTAATAAGTAGAAGACAGCAGAGAACATCTTCCAATGTCCTTAGGGCTATCCCTAGAATAGGGAATAAAGTAACTTTATCATAGAGAGAAGACACTATTGCATACAGTAAAAACAGTGAGAATGTTATTAAACAGCGTATAAACTGTTCCATTTATTTGTGTACATACACTAATAAACAGTTTTCATACTCCATAGTTTGTCACTAAGGACACTGATTTTATTTCTTCATGGATATTAAATTTGTTATTACAATATGATATCTGAGAACAAGAATTGCACTGCTTATGGGAAATATGGATGGAAGAAAATTATGTTACTTTTAAGTTTATAATGATTTAGTTTGTGGTTTCTGAAGCAAATTGTCCCCTCCCTCCCTCCCTCCCTCCCTTCCTTCCTTTCTCACTCTCTCTTTTTCCATCCATCGTCTACCCATCCATAACTATATGCAAATGAAAGCACGGTTAGCTTCCAAAGATACTTTTCCAAATTTGGCAAGGTAGTTCTCCAATCAGAAATGTTAAAATGGAGAACATGGAGAGGAATATTCATGAAAATAAAGATGCAATATATTACATTAGATAAATTTTGATAACATAATATACATATATTATACATATACATATCACCATCACCACCATCATCATCACCATCACCATCACCATCACCATCATCATAATCTAAGCCATTGTCTATCCACTGCAGGATGAAGGATTCTTCTGCATGTTTCCAACCAATAAGGTTCTGAGCTTTCTTTTGCCAATTGGGCCCACAATACTTGCTGATATCATCAGTCTATTTTGTTTTAGGTCTCTCTTGTGAATGGTTTTTAATCTAATGAGATCCATTCCGGAACTGCCTTGGTCCACCTGCCATCAGTTCTTCTTGCTATGTCACCCTTTTACTGCCTTGATAATATCATATACTTTTGTTTGCTCTCTAATCCATGTGCAGGTCTTTCTATCTTGTCTTGTAATACCAAGTATGTATCTTTCCATGGCTTTTTGTGCCACTCATAGTTTTTGTATTGATTGTGAGGTTAGTATCCATGTTTCACAAGCATATGTTAGAGCAGGTAGCATACACTGATGGAAAACTTTGCTCTTCAGGCATAGGGGAAAGTTGTTCTTGAAAATTATGCTTAGCTTGCTGAATGCCTGCCTGGTTACATTTAACACATAAACATAAACATAAACATATATATACACATACATACATATACACATACACATACACATATACAAGTCTATCCCATTTATCAAAGCCTATCTTTTTTCAGAACCACGTCGTTTATTTATTTACTGGGCGGGAGCTTTTGCAAACAGATGCTGAAAGTGGATAAACTAATTTCAGGCTAGAAAACTGCAATAAATCAAAACTTGATGAATTCATCCAGGCCTTATGGGAATCCTGCAAGGACTGCTACTATGGAGTGCAGCTGCCTTGGCGAGGAAGGAGGAAATGCTTCTGGAAGCCTTCTTTGGCAGGAGCTCTTTCCTTGTTTGCACACATGGGTGTAACCTTTGGCTCCAAGAAGACTAGTTAATTTTGTAATAAGGCTTAAAATATACATGCTTAAAACAGCATGTATATTTTAAAAGAATATTAAAAAAGAATAGAAAACTTCTTTCTTATTGGCATGTCACACATACACCCAAGCGCGCACACACTCAAACGCTTAGTGAAAGAAAGCCTTCTTTGATAATTTCCAGAAGAAAAATAATTGGCTTATAACGTTGGAGGGGTTGGTAGATCTTTGGTCTTTTTCCTTTTCACAGACATAGGAAAGTACAATGTTGACTGATGTCTGCAAATTTGGCTTTGAGCCAACGTGGAATAAGATAATTCCAAGATAATAAGATGTGTCTTCCAGAAGTATTTTTCATGGCTTCTAGTTCCTACTTGTTCTTCCATACAGGAACGTTATTCTTCTCAGAAAGCGGTGACATTTGAAAAGGAAAAAAAATGTGGACAAAATAGGATGTTACTGTTCTTGTCAAAGAATTTAAAGTTCTTATCCCTAATATCTTGCTAACTGTTGACAACCAATTTTAAGCAGTGAGGTGGAAAAAGCTTTTGAAAGTTACTAGCAACTCAAGAGAGATGCAGAAGGGCATTCTCTCTCTCTCCCTCCCCCCTCTCTGTCTCTCTCTCTCTCTCTCTCTCTCTCTCCCTCTCTCCCCCCCTCTGTCTGTCTGTCTGTCTGTCTCTCTCTCACTCTCTCACTCTCTCACACACACACAATAGAGAAAATATCCAAAAGTTCCTGAAGCCATATTTTAAACATCTCCTAAGCTAGGCAAGGAGACCACTCATGTGTAACTGACAGTAAAGAGATATCCCAGAGGAAGGAGATAGACCTAGTCTCTATTAGATCTGTATTCAGTTGATATAATTTGATGTGTATTAACTTCCATGTTATGCAGAATTGTCCTTGACTTGGTTTTTTTTAATTGAAAGAAGCCTGGGGATATTGTAAAAGGAGAGAGGGAAGAATATAGAGAGAGGAGCAGTGGAATTTTATTTTATTTTTACTTCTGCGCCCTTTTCAGGTTCAGTGCAGCTTCTTGTCCCTAAGGTGTGTTTTCGCCCACAGAAAAAACCCTCTCCACTCCACTATTAAGAGAAGAGATTTGCAGTTGAAAAAAGTTATTTTTTCCTTTTTCCTTAGGTGCAACTGGCCAAGGCATGTTGTTTTTGTTTGTTGTTGCTGTCTTTCTTCATCTCCATTGGATGACTCAGCCAGTTCGTGCAAATGAAACAAACAAGAAACAAATCTAGCATCAAGATTTTATTGTACTCCATCTTCTATGAGAGGGCCAGCCAGATAAATTTGATTGATAAATAAATAAGTAAATATCAAATATATTTTGAATTTCAATAGATGATGGATGGTGGGGAAGGAAGTTAATAAACTGAGGCTTCTATCTTATATGTAGCCTCTGCAAAAAGTAGATTGTGTTTTGCAGTGGGTCATTGTTATATTTATGGGAAGTGGTCATATTAATCCAATGTAATCAATTTAAAATAAATTTACATGTAACCAGAATTATTTTGTCTGGACCTGGCTTTCTTTTTGCAGAATTGCCCCTTGGATCTCTTTCCCAGAAGAGATGCTGTCCTCAGTTCAGAACACATCCTGCCCTCTGAACTATAGAGTGAATCTATTTACTATCTTGGCTTTTGTAGGTAGTAAAGTACAAACCAATTACTCATAGCATTTTCTATGGTGTGAATAAAAAGGAACAGAAAGCAGGGATTATAACAGAAGACCAGGAGATACATTTTTTGTTAAAAAAAAACCAAACAAACCCAAAATGATACGTATGAGTGTGGTGAGAAGCATCCATGCTTAGTCAACTGAGATGCGTAGATGAGGAAAGCAATTTTAGATATATAATTAGATAGGCTGTTTTTTCTCCCTTAAGAACATGTGCCATGACTGACATTTCCTCATGGCAATGATGTAGCCGTGCTGGGAAATTGTAGAGATTCTTGTCAAGTTTGAGAATGTCAGCACTCAAAAAGAGAAACAGATATTTTTATAGTCTATATTCAGATCTGCAAATTCATACCCCAGCAGGAAACTATATGGGAATAGGTGAGGTTATAACTGTGTTTAAATACTGTATCTTGCCTTGATTTCTGCAGAGACTATAAGCTTATTGCTTCTTTGGCAGTAACTCTCTTTGACTTCAATGCACCTGAGAAAAGGTTGGGTAGGACTGAATACTGGACAATTTTTCAGTGACAAGGGCTGAAACAGTGATGGGATTCAGCCAGTTCGCACCAGTTTGGGAGAACCGGTTGTTAACTTTCTGAGCAAACTGGTTGTTGGTAGAAATCATTAGGGCAGAGAACCGGTTATTAAATTATTTGAATCCCAACATGGGCTAAAAGTCATAAACATCAAGATAACATCCACAACCACACAAGCAAAATCCTGTCTTTCTTTTAATATATACCCATGCATATGACATCTAAAAAAAAAAGGGAGGCAGAATTTTGATCACTCATTTGTAATCACCCCTTTAATGTTTTGGACACTTCTGCCAAGGCTGCAGTTCAAATTTGGGAGGTGGAAGATGATCTCAGAAGGTAGAAGTAGGTTGCTGAATGAGGTAGAAAATGCCACACAGTTCGACAGGAACTAAAATTTTCAATTTTTTAAAATTAGACTTGGGGTGCATCTTTTTGTTGTTAACCTTTTTTACCATTTCTATCTATTTCCTTCCTCAAAAAATCATGCTGCTGATCAGTGGTGAAATCCAAATTTTTTTATTACTGGTTCTGTGGCCGTGACTTCTGTGGCCACACCACGCTTGGTGAGCGTGGTGTGGCTTGGTGGGCATGGCTTGGTGGGTGTGGCAGGGGAAGAATATTGCAAAATCTCCATTCCCACCCCACTCTGGGGCCAGCCAGAGGTGGTATTTGCTGGTTCTCCAGACTACTCAAAATTTCCGTTACCGGTTCTCTGAACTGGTGCTGGTGCTGGTGCTTACCTATAAAGCCCTACATGGCTTAGGACCAGGGTATTTACAGGACCATCTTCTGTCCTCTTCCCATCATCCTGTGTGCTCCACAGAGCTGGCCTCCTCAGGGTGCCATCAGCTAAACAATGTCGGCTGGCGGCCCCAGGGGGAGAGCATTCTCTGTTGGAGCGCCAACCCTCTGGAATGATCTGCCCACCGAACTCAAGATAGCCCCCAACCTCCTCTCCTTTCGCTGCGAACTGAAGACGTGGCTGTTCCATCAAATAATCTGATCCCTGGGGTTGTACAATGCAATAATTTTAATGTAATTTTAATGGGGGTTTTAATTTGAATTAACACTGTGTTTTGTATTGTTGACTGCTGTTTATAAGCTGCACCTAAGTCCTTCGGGAGAATGGCGGCATATAAATCACAATAATAAATAAATAAATAAATAAATAAATAAATAAATAAATAAATAAATAAATAAATAAACCGGTCAAAATTTCCGCTACCGGAACCAAAATCTCCAGAACCTGTCAGAACCTGCTGGATTTCACCCCTGCTGCTGATCTGTGGCTGTTATTGTAGAATTCACGAACCAGAGAAACAGAGCTTGGAATTCCCAAATGAGTCTATGATGGCAAATTGCTGAATTTACCATTATGTATTTGCTAGATTTATATCCGTCCTTTCCTTCAGGAGGTCAAGGCAGCGTAGTACATCATTCTCCAATTTTTGTCACACAGCAATAGCCCAAAAATCACTCACTCACCCACTGACTTTAGCAAATCAGCAAACGTGGGTTACCTTACTCCTTATCCAACATCCTAACTGTTTTGTTATACCACACAGGGTATAACAACAGTGGGGGAGGGTGGTGGGGTCTATTAAACCTTTATTTTTTTGACATATTTGGTTTTTTTAATTGTTAAATTCTGCAGCAACATTTCTTCTTTTTTAAAAAAAACATTTCTTGACTTATATTCTGAAGACTTTTTTTGCTGTTCCCTAACCTAGAATCGAAAGTTTCAGCTACTTAAGTAGAAGCTATTGCACTAAAAGTGAGTTACTTTTTTCTGGGTACCTCAATAAGTAACATTGTAAATCATTCTGAACATACGGCACTGAATAAATCTTTGTCCTAGAACACTGCATGTTGTTATCCTTGTTGTGGGTATATTAGGTTAAGAAGCCTCTGTGCACTGTGTGTAAATCAGCCAAAGGTAGACGCTTATAAGCCATTTGAATTTCAGAGAATTAAAACATGAGCTGTTTGCTCCTTACTATATCTGCTATGGATTGAAAATGAGACAGAGTCATAAAGAACATTTTAATAGAAATGGTCTAGGGTTAATAACCCCTTGTTCACGGACCATTCAAAATTACAACAACAGTAAAGGAGTGGTAGTTCTAACCAGTCCTGGCCATTGTAGCACTCCCATGGTCACATGATCACAATCCAGGCATTCGGCAACTGGCTCACATTTTTGACTGTCGCGGCTTCTTACTGTCATGTGATCATGATTTCAACCTTCCCTGCCACCTTTCCACAAATAATGAGCAAGCCAGAAATCAGAATCACACGAAGTCTTCATCTGGGTGTAGCTGTTCCCTGTTGAGAAAATCCCATCTGGGGGAGACCACATAGTTACTAGTGCTTATTGTTAAACATGGAGATCCCTCGATTCATCTTAAATCTGAATGGAACGGAGCAGAATATTCTCCTTTCCCAGGAATAAGCATTTAAATAAATGCTTCCAGTCTTCCCTCATTTTAATTAGCCAGTGCTGAAGTAACATCACATGCAGGATTTTTATCTCAAGGAGTTTAACCGTAATTGGGAAATACAACACTTGATTCAAATAATGTGAGGCTAGATCTACACATAAGAGATATTCACAGGCAACCATATGAGTCATCATGATACCCTGTGCGCAACTGACATAATTTGTACAGGTAGTTCTTGACTTACAACCACAATTGGGACTAGAACCTCTACTGCTAAGTATTAGTCATTAAGTGAGTTGCACCTGATTTTACAATGTTTTTGCTGTGGCTGTCAATTGAATTATGCGGCTGTTAAGGGAATCCAGTTTTCCTCACTGATTTTGCTTGTCAGAAGAAAGTTAGGAAGGTCGCAAATGTGCAATGTCACCAAAACGTCACAAACGTGAACAGAGGTCACACATCACAAATGAGATGACCCTTGGACATTGCAATTATTATAAATACATACCAGTTGCCATTCACCTGAATTTTCCTCATGTGACTCTGTAGTCATAAGTGCAAGGACTGGTTATAAACCACTTTTTTCAGTGTTGCCATAACTTTGAACAGTCACTAAAAGAACGATCATAGCTCGAGGATTACCATTTGTCTTCTTTGGTTCTTGCCTCCATTGGCTGGCAATCATTAAAGAGTAAAAATGAAAATTAAAAAAAAATCAACCCCAGTTAAGAACCTCTAAATCCATTGCCCTGAAATACATTTCTTAGCTTTAAGAAATTTCTGGAACTAGTCTGATTCTCCTTTTCTTTTATGTTTTTTATTTGTGAAAATATATCTAACAATGTAGAGTTGTGTGGAGGGCTTTTTAAAGTAATCAGCTGCCCTTTCATATTTTAATTCTGTGATGATTGCATCCATATGATGTAAGTTCAAACAGCTTCTGCAATATTGGAGGAAACCATTGCTTGGGGCATAATTTATATGATGTCTTTTTTTTTTCTTCACACAAAAACTACCCATTCTCAGTGTCAGGTTACAAGATAAGCATTCCATACCAGAACTGCAAACCATAGATGTCCATTAGATGGCAGCAGAGAGCTAGAATGTTATGATTTTGCTTCCAAAATGGCCCTCCAGGAGCAGCCCAAATATGACAACAATTCTTAGAGAAGACGCATGTATCTCATCCATACTCTTGCTTTATTAATTAATTCCTGCTATGTATCATAAGGAAGTGGCTTGTGAAGTCTTGCATCATTGCTTTATTTATTTTATCTATTTTTTAATCTTTTCATCTGAGTATTGCAGGCTGGCATAGACACATTTCCCAGGAGAGGGACCCGTTCATTCCAAGAACATACATACTACCAAGAATGTGATTTTAGAACACAGGATATGATAAATTGAGACCTGTCCATGTTCAACAGGGTTGCTGCATCATACACAATGTGCTCTTGGCATCTAGCCCAAACTACTGACCATTGATCCATCTTGTGAGAATGAATTCCATACGACGGGTGCAGACTGCATGATTTAAACATTCCCTCATTTGGTTTTGAAGCTGTCCGATCAATCTTGAGATTAACGCAAACTTCTAATTACATGTGAGACAGAGAGAAAGTTCTCTTTCCGAAGACCATCTGGTGTAGAGAAAATCTTTATGTTTTTAATGAGAGAGAAAAAAAACACAGTTAAATGGAATCACCATAAATATATTTTCCCAGCCTAATTACAAACAGTAGAGAACGCTGCACACAGAATAGGCTGTAAAAACTCGGTCCACATTTTATTAGGTAGTTATGGATTGTTTAACCATTCTTGTGAGACTTCTGCTTTCCAGCATGGTTTCCAAAGTTTTTCAGTATTTTCTTAAAACAATGAAGTCAATACATTTCATTAAAATTACCCACTTCTACCCCTACTCTCCACGTCCATTAACAGTAACATTGTACACATTATAATTTCTCAGAAAAAGTCCTATCTTTCGTCACCTACCTAAATCAGAATTTCCCAACCTTTCCAGATTGGCAGCCCGGAGTAGGGGGGATGGGAAAAAAGAGGGGATGATTTTGTGTGAGGGGCAGGCACAAGTGTGTGTGTGCATGTGTGAGCCCCTGTGTTGTTCACAATGACATTTGCATGAGTGGGGCTGCAAACGGCCGCAACAAGGCTCATATGAGTGGGACTCCAGCACCTGCAAGGAGGTTTGCATGAGTTGTACTGCAAATGCCTACGATGATGCTCGAGTGAGTGGGGCTATGACTGCACACAATGGCACTCAGCTTGTGGTGACACTTATCAGTAATGGGATTCAAATTTTTTACTACCAGTTGTGTGGGAGTGGCTTGGTGGGTGTGACATGGCTTGGTGGGTGTTGCTGGGGAAGGATACTGTAAAATCTCGATTCCCTCCCCACTTCAGGGGAAGGTTACTGCAAAATCCCCATTTCTTCCCGATCAGCTGAGACTCAGGAGGCAGAGAATAGATGGTGCAGGGCCAGTCAGAGGTGATATTTACTGGTTCTCCAAACTACTGAAAATTTCCTCTACCGGTTCTCCAGAACTGGTCAGAACCTGCTGAATACCTCCTCTGACACTCATACAAGTGGGGCTACGACTGCCCGTGATACTCATGGTGATGCTCATTGAGTGGGGTCATGCGCACAGATGTGCATGCACCAGCAAGCCACAAATGCGGCCCGGTGACGATTAGGCCATGGTCCAGTAGTGGATTGCGACCCACAGGTTGGAGACCCCTGTTCTAAATGACAAAAGGAAGGGCATATCTAAAATCTGGCTCAAAATTTCCATACACAAAGGGCAGACTTACAAAAACATTATAAAACAAATGAAAAATATTCTTCCAGTAAAACTTAACAGCAAGTGGAACTGTGAAGATAATGTGCTAATTTATATTTAACATCACGAATGCCTTCTGGCAAATGATGTATTTCCAGTGTCAGCTTTTTGAACAAATGGCCAGACCTTGAATTTGAAAGTCTGGGATCATATAAATGAGTTCCTCTTTACAAACACAGAAATGTACCATTGCTAACTTTTTAGCAGCATTTGAAACAAATTTGTCACCTATTGACCTAGTGAGAGAAAGACTATCTATAAATTTTCACAGGAAAGGCCTGCAGAGCTGGTTTGGCCATAGGAACTCCCAAAGTAATATTAAAAGAGCTGACATTCGGTAAGGTTAGCATTGATTCAAGGTAGTCACTGCCTTGTTCTTGTTAAAAAAAATTCTCAAGTAGAATGTTAGTATGAAGCTATAAAACAGGAATGCCACTTTTAACAAATGGTAGCATGAGCCAAGGTTTCAATCCATGTCCTGGGGGGTATAGAAGAATTATATAAACCTTGAAACAATTATTTAAATTGTCTTCATTTTGTAAATTCCAAAAGACATTATTAATTGAACTGATGGTCTCCATTACAGGGCTAAACTATTCAAGAATCCAGTCAGCATGTCTGAAGACATTTCTAATATAATAAACTCAACCAAATAAGCCAAGCTGGTATTTACCAAACTGAGTTTATTGCAAAAGGCAGGTTTAACTTTCTACATGTGTTTAATATTGATCATTTATGGGGAAAACAGAATATCAAAGAATTGAAGGCATAACTTTAGGGAAAACAACAGATAATACAGATTTCTGGAGATTAAATAATTATACTGTAGGATAGTTAGGAATAGTGAAATGATGTGATTAAATGTTTAAAAAATAATTAAAAATGTCAGAAGACAAAGTTCAAATCCTTCATTTTCTATTTTAGTTTTTAATATTCAGTTTTCTCCTTCCTTCCTTCCTTCCTTCCTTCCTTCCTTCCTTCCTTCCTTCCTTCCTTCCTTCCTTCCTTTCTCATTCATTCATTCATTCATTCATTCATTCATTTTTGTTGAGTGTAGAGACAATGATCTTGACAGAGCAAGGGAAGATCTGCTATCAAGGCAATGAACCCATACTGTAAATAAGGCTGAAGCCCACATGGAGAAATTTATATAAACATCTCAAACTGGCACTCCTCTTATTCTCAGGAAGATTAAAGAGAGGAGATGAGGGGAATTCAGACTTGTAAGATTCTGTTAATATGCAGTAGCCATTCTAATAAAAGTACCGTATTTTCCGGCGTATAAGACGACTAGGCGTATAAGACGACCCCTGACTTTTCCTGTAAAAATATAGGGTTTGGGCTATACTTGCTGTATAAGACGACCCCTCTTCCAACGCACACCAAATAAAAATTAAAAAACATCAACTGGCTCACCCACAATGTAAAAGCAGCTGTGCTAGACCCAAAATGGCCCCTGCAACAAGCAGGAACCTCACACAGCCACAAAAAGCCCAAAAAAACAACTTTCACACTTTACACACACAAAATTCCACATATAGCTTTGTGAGATTTTGTGCGTTTGTTAGAGTGAAACTCTACAGAAACACACTAAATCTCAGAAAGCTGCACAAATTTTATTATTTTATTTTATTTTATTATTTTATTATTTTATTTTATTTTATTTTATTTTTATTTTATTTTTTTTAATTTTTTATTTATTTTTATTTTTATATGAAAGTTAAATTTAAAACTTCCTAGCCTAAAACTTAGACCTAGCCTTTAAATGGCTAGGTCTAAAAAAGAACAACTAAAAACCCCCCCAATTAACTATTTTTTTAAAGCTCCCAAAGGGGGAAAAAAACTTACCCAATAGAACAGGGGTCTCCAACCTTGGCAACTTTAAGACTTGTAGACTTCAACTCCCAGAATTCCTCAGCCAGCTTTGCTTTGCTGGCTGAGTAATTCTGGGAGTTGAAGTCCACAAGTTGCTTGCATCAGCAAGCAACTAAATCTCCCTGCCTGCAATCAAGCAGGCAGGGAGATTTAGTTGCTTGCTGATGCAATGGATTGCAGGCAAAGCGGCTAGCAGCTAAGGTAAGCAAGCTGGGGGGGGGGTGGATTTTTGCTACGTATCAATTAGCAGGCAAAAATTAGCAGCTGGGGTGGCCAGCGTTGTATAAAAGGAAAGTTTTTCCCTTTTAAACGGGGCTTGGCCATCCAAGCTCTGGCGATCAGGCAACTCAGCTGGGATGGCCAGCGTTGTGTAAAAGGAAAGTTTTTCCCTTTTACAGGGGCTTGCGTGTAACTCAGCTGATTAGCGGCAACTCAGCAGGCAATTCAGCTTGGCTCCTTAGAGCCATTTAAGGCTCGTCAAAGCCTTTCGGACTGGTCTGCCTGGTTACAGGAGACCGACACCCGGCGTATAAGACGACCCCCCCCCCCCCCCGACTTTTGAGAAGATTTTTGTGTGTTAGAAAGTCGTCTTAAACGCCGGAAAATACGGTAGTTTTAGGCCTATCTTGCATTTCTTACTTTGCCTGGTATATTTTGGAAAGCTTATAGTTGCTATTCAGAGTCAAGTCCTCAGAGATGGTAACATACATAAAATAGATCACTATCAGGCAGAAAAATCAATTTATTGATTTCTTTATTTTGTTCACTAAAGCTTATAAGCCGCTCCAACTGAAAACAATTCTGAGCACTTGCATCTCCAGGATACATTTTTAAAAAAGATTAAAAAGATAGGCCTGCAAATGCAATATAACGAAATTAGTACCGAAGGTAGATTAGCTACAATCAGTTCAAACCCCATTTTCCAGAAGGGAAAGAACACATGTGATCCATAATGATCTTCGTAAATTTTAGCACATTCAGAGCCATTTTGATGTCTGGAGTAAATCTTTTTCAAAAAAGGGGAACAGCTACAGTAATTATTTCTTCCTCCCCTCCTCCTCCCCCCAATCAAAACCTGTTGGCCCTCTTCCCATAACATGCTTAACAGGATCAATTTAGCCTTAAAGGGTTAAATATAATTCAAACACCTCAGTCATGCATGGAGTTAGGCAGAGCCATGAAATCTGTGGTATTATTGGAACCCAGCAAATTAACACATTACTATAGAATCAAATGTAATCCAGGTTACATTTTTATAGAATTAAAATGCTTTTCTTTGTCAAGGTATCTTGGATTTTAGTCATCTTTTCAAGAAGCTAAGAATATATTGTGAGAGTCAGTGGTTGGTTTCAAAATTTTTTACTACCGGTTCTGTGGGCGTGGCTTGGTGGGCGTGACATGGCTTGGTGGGCGTGGCTTGGTGGGTGTGGCAGGGGATGGACACTGTAAAATCTACATTCCCTCCCCAATCCAGGGGAAGGATACTGCAAAATCCCCATTTCCTCCCAATCAGCTGGGACTCGGGAGGCAGAGAAAGATGGGGACAGAGCCAGTCAGAATTTTCTCCAAACTACTCAAAATTTCACTACCGGTTCTCCAGAACTGGTCAGAACCTGCTGAAACCCACCTCTGGTGAGAGTCCATATAATTCTGTAGTGCTTCAAGATGAGCCCCAAAAGTGCTTTTCCAAGTGGTGCAGCAATTAGAATGCAGTATTGCAGGCAAACTCTGCCCGCAGCCAGGAGTTCAATCCTGACTGGCTCAAGGTTGATTCAGCCTTCCATCCTTCCAAGGTCAGTAAAATGAAGACCCAGATTGTTGAGGACAGTATGCGAATTCTGTAAACCACTTAGAGAATTCTGTAAAGCACTATGAAGTAGTATATAAGTCTAACTGCTATTGCTATTGTTATTCCAGAAGGCAAATGGACTTCGTTTGTTTTTTCTTTGAAAATGTTTCACTTCTCATCCAAGAAGCTTCTTCAGTTCCAACTGACTGTTGGTGAGTGGAAGGAAGAAACTTCTTGGATGAGAAATGAAATGTAATCAAAGAAAAAAGAATGAAGAAAGTCCAGTTGCCTTTTGGAAAAAGCACATTTAGGACAACCATGACCAGGACGAATGAGAATCTCCATAGACTTCAAGATCAGCAAAAATCATAACTTTATCTTATGGCAAAGACCCTGAAAATCTTGAATACAGACTTCAAAGTTTTTCCAAAAATTACCACCAAATTAGATATTATAATGCAGCATAATACAAAGTTATTAAAACAGGTACAGATAAGTCTCAATGAGTGCAGATTATGGAAAGTTGCATTATTCCAATTTTCACTATTCAAAGTGTTATTTTTATAGAAAACAGGATGACAGCTTTAAACTCAACAAAAGTAGGCAATGAATTTTCTTTTTAAAAAAATTTGAAATTGTTAGCCATTAACAACATGTTTGTTAATGAAATATGACAGTAAAATATTAAATGTATACTTGCAACTTAAATTTAACACTGTGGTTATAGAAAGCAAAATAAAAACAACAACAAAAAATAAATCTAAATTTCGTTTCTTTCCATCTTCTAGATAGTTAGAGCTCATAAACATTTAAAATAAATAAATTAAGTGAACGAAGGACAAGCCAAAGTAGATCTGCTATTTCCTGTATTTTGCTGTAATTCTTCAAAATGAGTCTCTTTCTTTTTTTTTTGAGCTATTTTCAGACAAAACCTTCCCTTTTTTACATCTTGCACACAAGAAAATTAGCATCTAAAACCCAATGGCAACTGTGCGTGCATTAACCTCAACAATTTGGTAGCACTAGCCTCTCATTAATTTAATTTTCACTCACATTAAACATGAGCTGGTATGAATTAATAATTCACACTAAATCGAATATTGCGCTATTTTGAACGTGCAATAACCGCGATCTACCTGTAGTCATATTAATGTTTTAAGTAAGATAAATTTGACTTTTCTCCTTATCTGTCCACTTTCTGATTTATGGAAAATTCCTCTGATAAGCCAAAACCTTCAAAAACCTTACAGAAATGGAAAGGTTACTGCAAACGAAATTAATCAAAGTAGTTACATTGCTACCATGGAGACAGTGCCCTTTGGTGAATATATTTACTTCTGATTGATTTCATCTGTGTGCTTGGCTCATTAAGTAGGTAAGAGATCTATGTTATTTTTCTGGAATGTTGGGAGTCGAGCATTCATGGTAACAGGGTTTTTAATATTTTATTTTCTATGTAATTATAGAAAATAATTACATCTCTAAGCCTCATCTCTAAGAGCATTGGCTCTTGCCCTCTGTTCAAACAAGGAGAGCAACGGCTTTCACATATGCCCACTGGGGCTCTTCAGATGTTTTTTCCATAGATGCAAATCTCCGCTTTGCTGCTGTTGCTTCATCGTGAACTGTTGTGCAGATGGACAATGACCATGAATACTGTACAGCAGAGTGTGCTGGAGAGCACACAGCTCCCTTTACCAAAGCTTCCAACTTCCATAGAAAAAGCCACGTTTGTTCAAAAGAAATCTGTTGATCGGATGGGAAGGGAAACTTCAGTGAACAGCTGCTCAGCAATGGAGTCAAGACCATTCTACATAGGCAGTGTAAACAAACACTGCAAAAGCCAATCTTTACTCCCAGGAGTCTGTCCCAGGTACTCAGATAGTCTTTTTAATATGTTAAAACAGTAGGATTCTTCATGCCCTTAAGAATATTTTACCTACAGTAATTAACACATAAATTACATGATAGCTCCATCCCTTCGTCATTTTGGAAGTCTCTCAAGAGCTGTTTATGCCACCAGATCGGGGGGTTCCAAGGAAGCAGACAGAGGCATTCTTAGACTGCTCCACTAGTGATTGTATATTTTACATTTTGATACTGTTTTTCATTTTTAATCACGTGAAAAATATTTTAATATTCTTATAATGATTGTTTTGTATAGCCGTGGTGGCTCAGTGGTTAGAATGCTGTATTGCAGGCTAATTCTCCTGACTCCTGGGAAGTTCGATTCTCAACGGCTTCAGGTAGACTCAGCCTTCCATCCTTCCTAGGTTGGTAAAATGAGAACCCCAGATTTTTGGGGGAGATATGCTGACTCTGTAAACCATTTAGAGTGGGCTATAAAGCACTGTGAAGCAGTATATATGTCTAAATGCTACCGCTATGTATTTATTGTTTTATTGATGGTTGTACACTGCTCAGAGTCACTCCTTTGTGAGATGGGCAACCAGAAAAGTATGATTAATAAATAATGAATATGCATGTCCCCACACAAAGTATATTCTTAAGGGCATGATGAAACCTACTGCTCTAATTTGTCATGCATAGTCACTATCATACTTTGAAAATCTTCCAAGCAGTTCATGTGACATCTGCTACTTCATTGAGAAGATCAATAAATTGAAAAGCCTATCTCTGGATCATCCAAACACATATCATAATGGAAGCAGAAGAGATATGGCTGAAGCAAATGGAGAACATTTTGTGATCAATCTGTAATTCAAATAGGAGCCTCCCCAAACACATATTAAAATGCTCTATAGTCCACACACTTGCCAGAGTTTTCATGTTTCACTTGTGAATATCATCCACAAATCATCTATATCTTACCTAAGGCCTTTAAAGACAAAGAAATTTTTCACTGAGGGCTAAAACCAAGAGTTTGAGAAGTACTTGGCTTATTTTCCTATTCCAAATGGCTAATGACTAGGGGAATGTCTATGCACACATAAAATAATCCACTATTTTTTAAGGAAATTGTGCTGCAAAATATCCTAGACATTAGAATCAATGAGAATGGCCATAAGCAAAACAAAATGACCTCAGTATTGGATATAGGACTTTAAATACTGTATAATAAATCCTGTCTACTCTCAGTAGTATATCAATAATAATTTCCAGTGATTTCCTATTTATGTTCTCACTTTCTTTCTCTCCAGAATGTAACAGATTCACAAATAAACTAGTTAAAATGACTATCTCTGAACATGTGATGAAAGTATGTAATGATTTGGTGTCCCAACAGTGTGATGCATTAGAGCAGTGGTTCCCAACCTTTTTTTGGCCATGCTCCACCTAAGTATCTCTAAAATCCTGATCCCCCTCCCCATGATATATAATTCTTACTATTCAAAAAGGGAACTACTCATGTGGAGGAAGCCTAAAAGGTCATTAACTTGGTTTAAACAATTGCTAATGTGCTAAAATAGTAAATGCTAATGTACCATATTTTTCAGTATAAGACACACATTTTCCCCTCTAAAAAGAGGGTGAAAATCTGGGTGCGTCTTATACTCTGAATGTAGCCCCACCTAGCCTCTCAAATGGAGGTTTCAGAGGCTGAAAAAAGCCTCAGAAATGAAGCTTCAGAAAAAACAGCCTCCAAACAGAGCTTCAGAAAAAAAAGCCTCTGAAAGGAAGCTTCAGAAAAAAAGCCTCCGAAACAGAGCTTCAGCTTTTTGTTCTGAAGCTCTATTTCAGAGGCTTTCAGAGGCAGAAAAATCTTTTTTTCTGACACAGAGTTTCCGAAGTTTCGGAGGCTGAAAAAAAAGCAAGGCACAGAGCTCACAACCAATGAACCTGTTGCTAAACACTAACACTACTGCGCATGCCCAAGATGGCGGCTGCCTCTGAAACGCCGTGAGGAGATGGGCATCAACGGGCGTTTTAAATGGGTCTGGGGGGGTTGCAGACTATCGGCAACCCCCTACCCGGCTTGCTGAGCTTGTGGCCGTTGCGCTGGTGGGTTTGAGTGCCCTCCAGCGTTTCCATCTGTTGCTGGCCTTCGGGGAGTTGCGGAGCTGTCGCCGCCGGTGTGTGTCAGGGAGGAGAGGAGAGAACGCCGCCAGACGCCGCCGGAGTGGTTTGGAACGGTGAGAAGCGGCGGCAAGCGGCGAGAGCGGCGAGAGCAGCGAGAGGTGGCCAACGAGTCTGGGGGGGTGATTGCAGACCATCCGCAACCCCCCCCACTCGACCCACGGAACATCTGCCCCTCTCGCAGGGGGGCTGGCGCTTGCCAGCGTTCTCCTGGTGGGACTGGCCTTTGGGAGCTGCTTCCGCCCGTGTGAGAGGAGAGGAGAGGAGAGGAGAGAGAGATGCCGCCGGAGTGGTCTGGAGGGGCGGCAGGTGGCGAGAGTGGTGAGAGACGGCCAGCGGAGCCTAGGGGGGCGGCTACAGACCATCAGCAACCCCCCCCCACCCGGCCAACGGAATATCGGTCCATCTCGCTGGGGGGCGGGTGCCTACCAGCGTTCTCCATACGTGACTGGCCTTTGGGAGCTGCTGCCACCTGTGTGAGAGGAGAGAGGAGAGAGAGGCCGCTGGAGTGGTGGAGAGGTGGCAAGCGACGAGAGTGGCGGGAGGTGGCCAGCGGCGCCTAGGGGGGTGATTGCAGACCATCGGCAACCCTTTCCTTCCCCCCCACCATTGGCCCGCAGAAGATCTGGCCCTCTCGCTGGGAAATATCTGGCTCTCTCGCTGGGGATCGCAGGTTGGCAGCAACCTCCCCCCCCCCACCTGGCCCGTGGAATATCTGGCCCTCCCGTCGGGGAATATCTGGCCCCCCTTGCCGGGGACTATCTGGCTCTCTCGCCTGTAGCACCATCGATCCGCTTTCTTCCTGGAGTAGCTTGGAACTTGGCCCTAGTACCATCACGCACGCTGGCGTTATCGCAGAACAGGCCTGCCTACGGGAGGACTGATGGAGCTGGCTCCACCTTTGTTCATCCCTGATGGGGGAGTCTTATCCTCACAGGACAAATATGCCAGGCCCCTGTGAGAGAGTGGCCTGGACTTTCCAACTTCCTGTCTGTATGGCGGACCTCCGTGAGAGGGCGGTCCGGATACCCCCGCAGTGACTTTGAACTTATAGACTCCTCCCGCTACCGTGAGAGGGTAGCGGTGATTTCTCCTGTCTGTTCTTCGATACTTTTTATGTACCAGCACAGACTCTAGCCATGCCTTTCTTCTGTCCATCTTCGTTGTGTGTTTCGGATGTTTTCGAGGTCCAGCCTTCTTGCCTTGCGAGACTCCCCCCTCTCGCAGGTTTGGCCCTCTACATTATCGAGGGCCCACCTTAATGACGGGTTTTGGGACCCCGAGAGGTGGCATGCCAAAAAACGGGGACTGAGGGGTTTCTTAAACTTGTGTTTTACTAAATTTTTAAGGGGTTCAGGGGTGGGGGTGGGAGTGGGTTTGGGGGAGAACTCACAGGGGGGAAGGTTAGACCCAGCTGTTCATGGGGCCGCGGGGGGTCAAGATTCTGGAGGCAAGAGGGCTTCTGCTAAGCCCTCTGTCGAGGGTTGTGCGATTAAGATACTGTGTGGGAGGGGCAGATATGGCGTGGGTAGGGGACCATATCATGTGGCGGGGGCTCGCACTCGCTGTCTTCGAGCGATTGCGTGCCCCGGTCCCCCGAGCCATTCCCGTTCCCCTGGTTGTCTAGAGTCTCAGGACCCGAAGCTCCGGCTGTTGTTATGCAACGCAAGGTCCGTTGTCAATAAGGCCCCCCTCATATGTGAGCTCCTTCAAGAAGGGGGTGCGGACCTTGCCGGGATTACCGAGACCTGGTTGGGCCACGAGGGGGGGTTCCCCTCGTGGAGATGTGCCCACCAGGTTTCCTTGCATTCCATCAGCCGAGAGCTCAGGGCAGGGGTGGGGGAGTAGCGGTCATTATCAAGGAAGGTCTGGATCCGAGGGAGACCACTGTACCTCAGATAGCCGGGTGTGAGTCCATCTTTGTGAGGTGGGGTCGTGGTGGGCAGATGGGTTTGTTAGTCACGTACCTGGCTCCCTGCCACGTGGCAACGACCCTGCCCGAGCTTCTCAATGTTGTAGCCGAGGTGGCGGTTGATACCCCCAGGCTTATGGTCATGGGGGATTTCAACCTGCCATCTATCGGTGAAACATCTGAGATAGCCCGGGAGTTCATGGCTTCCATGACGGCCATGGACCTGACCCAGGTAATTCAGGGCCCGACTCATATCGGTGGACACACCCTGGATCTTGTTTTTGTCTCTGGTCAGTGGTTGAGTGGTCTTGATATTGGGGATATAGGTATGGAACCCTTGTCATGGACTGACCACTCGCTCCTTCGACTCGACTTTCTGACCGCTGCACCTCACCGCAGGGAGGCGGAACCGACCAGGTGGTTCCGCCCCAGGCGCCTGATGGATCCTGATAGGTTCCAGACGGAGCTTGGGCCATTTCCTGAGACACGGACACGCGATTCGGCTGAGGACCTGGTGGCGGCCTGGGATAGGGCGGCCAGTGGGGCCTTGGACCGCATCGTGCCTTTGCGGCCTCTGACCCGGCGTCGAACTCACTTATCTCCTTGGTTTACCGAGGAGCTGAGGGAGATGAAACGCCGGAGAAGACGCCTAGAGAGCGGTTGGAGGGCCAGTCGCTCTGAATCTGACTTGACACTAGTAAGAGCTCATATTAAGACTTACTTAGTGGCGATAAAAGCGGCGAAATCCAACTATTTTGCCACTGTTATCGCGTCATCAGATAATCGCCCAGCCGCCCTGTTTAGGGTGACCCGCTCCATCTGGGAGCGCGGGAGGATCCCTTACAGGGTCGTGCTGAGGACTTTGTTCAATATCTGGATGATAAAATAACTCAGATTCGGGATGATCTGGCCGCTGACTGGGTTGGTTCAGGCGGGGTGACTGAGGCAGGTCTTGAGAGTGTTATCTGGGCTGAGTTCGATCCTGTGGCTCCCGAGGACGTGGACAGGACTCTGGGGAGACTGAACGCAACCACATGTTTATTGGACCCGTGTCCCTCCTGGTTGGTGCTGGCCTCCCGGGAGGTTACACGAGGCTGGCTCCAGGAGATTATAAATGCTTCTTTGAGTGAGGGTGCCCTACCGCCTGCCTTGAAGGAGGCGGTGGTGAGGCCCCTCCTCAAGAAGCCCTCCTTGGACCCAGCTATTTTGGCTAATTACCGTCCAGTCTCCAACCTTCCCTTTTTGGCGAAGGTTGTTGAGAGTGTGGTTGCGTGGCAGCTCCCTCGGTACCTGGATGAAGCTGTCTATTTAGACCCGCTCCAGTCCGGCTTCAGGTCTGGATACAGCACCGAAACGGCATTGGTCGCGTTGGTGGATGATCTCTGGAGGGCCCGGGGTAGGGGGTACTCCTCTATCCTGGTGCTGTTAGACCTCTCAGCGGCTTTTGATACCATCGACCATGGTATCATGTTGCGCCGGTTGGAGGGACTGGGGGTGGGGGGCACCGTTTTACGGTGGTTCTCCTCCTACCTCTCTGACCGGTCGCAATCAGTGTTGACAGGGGGGCAGCGGTCGACCCCGAGGCGCCTAGTGTGTGGGGTGCCGCAAGGGTCGGTCCTCTCGCCCCTCCTGTTCAACATTTATGTGAAGCCGCTGGGTGAGATCATCCGTGGTTTTGGGGTGGAGTTCCATCAGTATGCTGATGATACTCAGCTGTACATCTCCACCCCAGACCACCCCAACGATGCCGTGGAAGTGATGTCCGAGTGCCTTGAAGCCGTGCGGGTCTGGATGGGGAGAAACAGGCTTCGTCTCAACCCCTCCAAGACCGAGTGGCTGTGGCTGCCGGCGTCCCGATATAGCCAGCTGACACCATCGCTGGTTATTGGGGGCGAATCATTGGCCCCCACGGAAAGGGTGCGCAACTTGGGCGTCCTCCTGGACCCACGGCTGTCCTTGGAGGATCATACGACAGCTGTGGCCAGGGGGGCTTTCTATCAGGTTCGCCTGATACGCCAGCTGCGGCCCTTTCTAGATCGGGACTCCCTGCGCACAGTCACTCAGGCACTCGTCACCTCTCGCCTGGATTACTGCAATGCTCTCTACATGGGGCTCCCCTTGGGGTGCACCCGGAGGCTCCAACTGGTACAGAATGCGGCCGCGCGGGGAATTATGGGAGCATCGGGGCGCTCCCACGTTACACCTCTCCTGCGCGAGCTGCATTGGTTGCCGGTGGAGTTCCGGGTGCGTTTCAAGGTGTTGGTAATGACCTTTAAAGCGCTCCATGGCTTAGGACCCGGGTACTTACGGGACCGCCTTCTGCCGCCAATTGCCTCCCACCGGCCGGTTCGCTCCCACAGAGTGGGCCTCCTCAGGGTGCCGTCAGCCAGACAATGCCGGCTGGCGACCCCCAGGGGGAGAGCCTTCTCTGTGGCAGCCCCCACCCTCTGGAATGATCTTCCTCCAGAATTGAGAATTATCTCCGACCTCCGGACATTTCGTCGGGCCCTGAAGACGCATCTTTTTCAACTTGCCGGTTTAGCCTGATCCCTGCCGCATTTTTAGAATTTTTAAAATTTTAAAATTTTTAATGTTTGTAGCGTCGTCGCATTTTAATATTTATTTGGTTTTAATTCTCAGCCTAATGTATATGTGTTTTAAGTTTTAACTTTTATGTATTGAATTTTTATTTTGGCTGTTCACCGCCCTGAGTCCGTAAGGAGAAGGGCGGTATACAAATCTAATAAATAAAAATAAAATAAAAAAAAATAAAAAAATAATAAAAAATAAAATTCACCTCTGGGAACAGCTGATTCCGGGAGGCCGATCAACCCACCAATCAGCTTTTTTCCTATTTTCCTTCCCCAAAACTAAGGTGCTCCGGTGCATTTTATACTCCAAAAAATACGGTAACTCTTTTGCTGGATAGCATCTTATAAATTTCTACCTTTCTACCTGGCTAGCTTTCTCTTATCTCTAACTCATTTATTTTTTTCTCTGTTTTGTGAAACTTACTAGAAGCTGCTGAAATCTGAATTGTCTCAAAGAGCTTTTGGAAAATAAGAGGAAAACAGTGGTTTTGGCTTGGTGGGTCAAGATGTCACGATATCGTTTGGAGGATATTTATTGTACAATTTTATTCTGCTTTATGTTTATATTGTAAGTAGTTGGGAGTCTATCATATTATTATGATAGTACACCATATAATTAAGAAAATACATACTTGATCAATCAACCAATGTATAAATATACGGTTTGTAAGAGTCTGTATAAAACATTTTGTGTGCTTTGTTAAAAAAAAAAAAGCTGTATTTCAATTCTCAATATTGAACCGTCTAGTACATGGAACAGCCCACAGTGCAGGTTTCTATCAAATTCATCTGTAACAGCAGGATCCTATGTTGTATCAGATGCCAAGAAAGAATTAATCTTAGCAATAAAGCAGTTACTGATAGTTCTAACATATGATGACCCTCGTATAAGAAAATGGTAATATAGTCTCGAATAAACAAGCATATCATATTTGAATTTCTCTTCTAGTAAGTATGTAAACTACATAAAATATAGTTTAATTTTATGATTATTCAGGCAAACCTGGCACTTAAATCTCTTTATAACTAATACGTAATCTTCCTGCATATTTATTCTACACAAAAATCTCTTAGGCTGCTCCCAATCATTCCTGGATCTTTGAATTCAAGTTGCAATTCCTCAGCTATCCAAAATATCCCAAGCTTAGTGAAACCTGAAGATCTTCACCTGCATCCTTCTCAGTTTGCTTATGTTTGTCAAGATAAAAAGAAAAAAAAACAAACTTTTGAACATGATATACAGATGAAAAACGGAGAGAACCAATCTGAATTTAATGTAACTCTCCTAGTTACTCCCAGTCAAACTGGGTGTCTGCGCTGCCAAAGAACCAGCTTTGGCATCAAAAACAGCTGATTGTTGGCAGGGATAAAAAGTGCCCCGTCTTCAGTGCACCTTTTTTTAGGACTCTCTGTATTTAGTGTAGCTTTGTGAAACATCTATTTAACCCACATGCTATGCAAGGATCAAATTAGCTTATACCTCAACTAATTTGCTTTTGTCAGAGGAAAGGTTTCTCACAGATCATCTAACTTTAGTGGCAAACGCAGTGGATTATATTTTCCAGCTACTTTTCAGGCACAATCAGTCCCTGATTCATGCAGATACGAGCTGGCATTCTTCAGGATATATGCCATAATTCCCACTCTCTAAAATGGGGAAAATGGACGACATCAAAGCATTATCTGTTTAAATTACCTTTTATCCTTACTCAGATTTGTTGGAATTAGAAAATGCATGGCTAGGAAGCAACATTCCCTTTCTTTGTTGTTAAGAATAAAGGAAATGAAATATTGGATGCAGAGCTGTAAATCTAATATTCTTTGATCTTTGGGCCAAAGAACTAAATAAAAGTATTCCATAAGAAAAAAAATCAATCACCTTCCACACAGAATTTCTCAGGTATTTGGATGATTAAGCACCTTCTATTTCAAAGGAATTTTAATCACACTTTAGCAAAAAAGCTGCAAGTCGGTATGTTTTCTGTGCTCTAAATGCAAAATGATAGGAGGCAGCAGATCTCTAAAATTGTGGGATAACATTAATAAGATAGGATATAGGATAGCATAATAGAACGTAACGTTACCATTTGTAGATACAAAATGTGGTTTTACTATAAGAGCTTATTTTTGGCGAAACTGTGAAATCTATATTTGTCTACATAAAAGTTTTAAATTTCAACTCTGAGTAAGGACCTTTGGCTCCTAGAGACAACATGGTCACGTCCATCTAATATTTTTGGCCACAACAGGAAAATGGTTTGCTATTATCTTCTTCTGGGATTTTTATTAATTTCCAAATCTAGTCTATATTCCTGGGAGTTCCTAGAACTCTCTATCCACTTCCTAATTAGCCCAAACCCTGCTTAGCATTTTTCAGATTACCATAATCAAATTCAGCAAAGTGATGCTATCTACTGTAGTTTGAATTAATATGCAGAAGAATGAAAAATATTTTGGGGAGATAGGAACTATAAAATGAAAACAATAGATCTTCTAAAGGACAAAAGTAACATTAATAACACTAAAAATAAAATATATTCACTGGAGACAGAAATAATAACTATAATAAAGTTCCTCACAAGAATGCAGCAT
This sequence comes from Masticophis lateralis, assembly GCA_030761175.1. NCBI lineage: Eukaryota > Metazoa > Chordata > Lepidosauria > Squamata > Colubridae > Masticophis > Masticophis lateralis. Next base: position 150,898,087 of record JAUDYJ010000001.1, on the reverse strand, counting down.
AAATGCGGGATTTTATACTATGAAGAATTGTGAATAAAGAATTATCTGATTTTGCAGAAAGTACTTCAAGGGTTTAGAAGTCCCTAATCTTTTGATAGGATTATGTATTTATTAAGCATGGTTGCTTTATTTTAATGATTGCTAATGCTCCTCTAATTACAACATAAGCTGTAAATTATTTTGGGGATTTTTGATATTTCCACAACATGAAAAGTTACAAGATTTTGATAGCACCTTCAAGTGGATCTGATGTAGGATTGATGAGGGAGACCATAGTGCAAAGCCTCATTCAGCCAGGAGCTCATCTTGAGTCAATCACATCCACTGTATTTCACAACCTTGGTTGCCTGCTAGAAGTTGCAGAAGTCAGACTTTATATAGCTGAGGTCCAGATGAAGAACTTCCCACTCTTCAGGATTAAGGCATATTTATTTTATTAGCCTTGGGAGGTGGTTGAGATAAGTTCATATAATGGCCCTATTTAGCCTGTGAACTGCTGATTCTTGTCTTGCTGATCACATCTTTTAGAGGCTGGTTTGATTTTTGCCTCATCACAAGAAGGAAATGATTGTGCAAGTAATTATATTCTTTTATGTTATGAGGAAATAAGTTCATTCTGTTTCTAAAGCTTTTAGTTTTGCTGACAGGGTGACAAACATATTAGAGCAGCTGTGTGAGATGTGAGGAGAGTTACTCTTGGCGTCTGAAGGACAGGTCAAGCAATGGATTCCAGAAAGAAAGAAGCAACAGAACTAGACTCAGATTCAAGGGAGCCTGTTTAAATTTACTTCCATAATACCATTTAATAAGCTTAACTAACTCAGTGCAGAGATATCATATTATCATCCACATATTTAACTTTTTCCCCCTGGGTATGGATACCTTTGGAGTTTAGGAGCTATGGAGCAATTTAATCTTGGGTCATCAGGTTAAATACTTAATTTGCTAATCCTTGATACATCTGGCTCATTCAACAAGACAGAAGGGTCTGTCTTCAGCCAAAGAACAAGTGCTACTGTATGTGATCCTAAACGGATGGATAAAAGAAACCGGTAAGAGGAAGGAAGCTGTTTATTTATTGAGGGATTGTTTAGCTGGTAACAACTTTATTACATATCATAAAAAAGAACTATACTTAGGACTGTAATCTGTAGAGGAAAGCGGGAAGTGCTTTGAGGGGCAGGGTGGGAGAGGAAAGAGGGAAAGGGAAAACTGCTACCAAGGTAAGAGGTAAAAGGGGCCTAAGTTTAGATGAAAAATATGTGAGTAAATATTTCAGACAAGCCCCTACCTAGTATACATGAAGATAAAGGGAGGGAGGAGGAAAACACATTCAGACTTGAAAGATTCTGTCAATGCCTGGAATACACTACCTGATTCTGTGGTTTCTTTCCCAAATCCCCAAAACTTTAACCTTAGACTGTCTACTGTAGACTTCACCCGATTCCTAAGAGGTCTGTAAGGGGCGTGCATAAGCACACCAGCATGCCTACCATCCCTGTCTTAATATTTTCTTTTATTCATAGCCTTTTCGTGTATTTATAATTATGTTTACACTTGTATCTGTCATAAAATACATGCTTGACGAAATAAATAAAAAAATAAATAAAATACTATAGCTGTTACAATAAAAGTAGCCATGCCCTACATCAGGGGTGTCAAACTCATATCATTACAGCAGTGTTACAGCAGTGTCACGTGACTTCCCCCCCTTCGCTAAACCGGGTGTGGGCGTGGCGAGCGCATGATGCATCCAGCCCGTGGGCCGGGAATTTGACAGTCCTGGCCTATATGATGGTGGTTTCCTGGTCTGATCTTCCCTTAAGGGCTGACAACATCTAAGCAATTCATTCTTCAGGTAAAAGGTGTTGCTTTATTCCCTTAACCGCATCATATTTGAACTACTTTGAACCATATTTATAATTTCTTTCAGTCAGTTTCTAGGATGCCCGAAGCTTACTCAGCTCACCAGATTTAAAATATGGCAGCAAAATAACTATCTTTAGTGGCATATTCTTCTAAAAAAGCTCTTTAATTAAATACATTAGAAAAAGAGATGAGTTTGTCAAAACTTAGATTCTGAAGCCCAGATCCCCCTCTCAACCCCAGATTTGGTGATGGCACTGAATTATTGCCATGACTTCAGCGGGCATTGAAGATAAGAAAGGAGTAACTATTCTCATGTGACTGCAGAATTCTGGGAATTCTTAAAGTTGATGAATTTGAAAAACACTGCTCTAGGGCAGTGGTTCTGAACCTTTTCTTCACCAGGGACCCCCATTAAATACCTTTTGTGGCCATTGATCATGACCACAGACCACCAAGACTTAATTCAAAATTTAAATCATAACATTTCTTGAAGCCTTTATGGATCCCTGTGATGGTATCACGGCTCCCACAGGAGTCCATGGACCCAATGGTGAAATGTAAAATTTGTTACTACCAGTTCTGTGGGCGTGGCTTGGTGGGGGGAGGTAATGTGACTGAGTGGGTGTGGCCAACTTTTTTTTTTTACTTTTAAAACCATTTTTTCTACAACCTCTTCAGCTGAAGAGGTTGTTAAAAAAATGCTTTTAAAAGCCTCTGACAATCCCAGCTGAGCCGCACGATCATCAGAGCCTTTTTTTTTTTACTTTTAAAAGCATTTTTTAGGCCGAAGAGGTTGTAGAAAAAAATGCTTTTAAAAATAAAAAAAAGAGTCTGATGATTGGGCGGCTCAGCTGGGCATGGGGGGGGCAGGATTTTTGCTACCGGTTCTCTGAACCACCCACCTCCATCGCTACCGGATCGGGTGATCCTGTCTGAACTGGGAGCATTTCATCCCTGCATGGACCACAAGTTGAGAACCATTGCTTTAGGATATCCATCGATCAAAGCAGTTAAATACTTGATTCCTGTAATCATTATCCCTACTCCTAAATTCACTGGGAGTTATTTCTGAGCAAAACTGCCTATGTTCACAATATAAAAAATGGAATTTAATAGCATTTGTACTGATATAAATTCTTTTAAGTTCTTTTTTTTTTAATGGCCACTTTTGCTATTTTGTTTCACATCTTTCTGTTTCACAAGCTCAGAAGAACATTTATTGAAAATTTGCAAAAAAAAAAAAGAGGCAAAAGTATTTCCTAATTTGACTGTGAATGGGAATGTATAAAATTTATAATGCTAGAACGAGTAAAGACTGAATTTGTGCACAGTTCTACAAATGCTTGCAAATATAGCATGAGTCTTTGTATAAGTGTGTGTGTAAGATGAGTTGTGTTTCTGAATGTAAAGATAACATATAAATTAAAACTATTTAAGTATGTATTTATTGAAAATGTCCTGAATGGTGATGTATGAGGTGGATGATATAGCAAACATGCTATTTCAACATATGACAACTTTTATCTAAAGCCATTCAATAAATCTGCCCAGAAACATTCCAGACTCTTCATTTGCATGAAATTCCCAAATAGTAATAGAAAGAGTCATTATAATATGATAGGTATTTTTGTGATATCTTCTGTCCTGAGGGTTGGAGGCCAGCAATGACACTTTACCATAAACCAACTTATCCTCAAAGCCTTTTGGATATTTTAGAATATGATTTAGTGCAAATAGTCAATATTTATTTTGGGGAAAACAGAATAACAGAGTTGGAAGGGACCTTGGAGGTCTTCTAGTCCAACCCCCTGCTTAGGTAGGAAACACTACACTACATCAGACAAATGGTTATCCAATATCTTCTTAAAAACTTCCACTGTTGGAGCATTCACAACTTCTGGAGGCAAGTTGTTTCATTGATTAATTGTTCTAACTGTCAGGAAATTTCTCCTTAGTTCTAAGTTGCTTCTCTCCTTGATTAGTTTCCACCCATTGCTTCTTGTCCTGCCCTCAGGTGCTTTGGAGAATAGCTTGACTCCCTCTTTTCTGTGGGAACCCCTGAGATATTGGAAAACTGCTATTATGTCACCCCTATTCCTTCTTTCCATTAAACTAGACATACCAGTTCCTGCAACTGTTCTTCATATGTTTTAGCCTCCAGTCCCATAAACATCTTTGTTGCTCTTCTCTGCACTCTTTCTAGAGTCTCCACATCTTTTTTACATTATGGCAACCAAAATTGGATGCAGTATTCCAAGTATAGCCTTACCAAGGCATTATAAAGTGGTATTAACATTTCATGTGATCTTGATTCTATCCATCTGTTTATGCAGCCTAGAACTGTGTTGGCTTTTTTGGCAGCTGCTGTACATGGCTGGCTCATATTTAAATGGTTGCCCACTAGGATTCCAAGAACCCACTCACAGTTACTACTATTGACCGAGGTACCACATATATGGTACCTGTGCATTTTATTTTTCTTGCCTAAATGTAGAATTTTACTTTTTTTCACCATTGAATTTCATTTTGTTAGATAGCACCCAATGTTCAAGTCTGTCAAGATCCTTTTGTATCTTAAGTTTATCTTCTGGAGTGTTGGCTATTCCTGTTAGCTTGGTGTCATTTGCAAATTTGATGAGTTCTCCATCTATCCCCTCATCCAAATCATTGATGAAGATGTTGAAGAGTACTATGCCTAAAACAGAGTCTTGGGCACCCCACAGCATACTTCCCTTCATGTAGATGCAGTTCTATTGAGAACTACATGTTGAGTGTGGTTGGCCAGCCAGTTACAAATTTTAAATTGCAAAATGAAAATCAAGACAATCGCCCAATTAAAGTAATCCAAATAGCCAAATATATGTTAAATAAGCAACAAACTGAGAGCCTAGCTAGATGCAAAATAGTTATCTGCAAAATAAACCTTCAAATGGGTTTATTTTCACATTCATTTAAATTAAGCCAAACCACTAAATATTTTATTAAAACCTAATCAACCCTCCCTTTTTATGAAAATGAATGTAAGTCATATAAAACATAGCTAGGTCTGGCTATTAAAACAATCCTTTAAAGAGACATCTCTCAAGGTAAATGCTTACCTTGGCTTTTCAGATCTTCAGCTTTAGCTAAATCTCAGGAGAACAGGGATTTTATTGTTGTAGGCTGTACTTTAGAGAATACTTCCTTTTTATGACCCTGTAATCCTATAAATCAGGGTAGAATTTGGGCAGTTGGATGGAATAGACCATTTACTGGCCAGATGCCCTTACTAATGCCATGTGGAGTACCTCCTACTTTTGAGAATACTTACATAATATCTAGTTTTAGGGGTTGTGTGAAGAATAGATCCCCCTTTGCTCACATTTATGCAGAAATATTGAAAATTCAAAAGGGCTCACAAACGTTTAAGCACTACTGCAAAGCTAACATTCTCTGCCTTTAGAAAATTGTGTTGGGTTTTATACTTCAGGAGAGTATTAAAGGACCACATTGGAGTCCAATTGCTTAAATTGAATTTTCAATAACTCTTCCTAAGCAGGCAGGCAGGAAGGCAGGCAGGAAGGCAGGCAGGCAGGCAGGCAGGCAAGCAAGCAAGCAAGCAAGCAAACAAACAAACAACAAACTCAGATTGTATTATTGGTGGTGAATGCCTCAGTTATGATATGCATGTAATGCAGCTCTTTTACCTCAAGTTTTCTTCCTGCTACAATTTAGCAGATCTTAAAGCATTATTATTGAGGGGGGGTGCATTGGTTTGAGAAATATACTGATGAAATAGCATCATAGATGGCCACACCCCAATGGCAACAGAGAACCTGTTTTGTGCAGACTAGAAACTGGGAGACTGTGAATTCTAGTCCAGCCTTGGACATGAAAGCCAGCTAGGTGATTGGGCCAATCATTCTCTCTCTCAGCTTCTAGAAGGGAGGCACTTCCAAAATCTGAAAACCTGTCCAGGCAGTTGCTAGAAGTCGAAAATGGATTTGAATACTCAACTAAATAGAGAATGGTGTTTTAAAGCATGAATCAGCATTCCTGAAATAATACAAGGAGAGTATCAATTGTTCAAAAATAGTTGCAAAGACAGTTTGTCTGCAAAGAAGACACCCTCCTAACCCTGTTGATAATGGGGTTGAATCAAGCCCAGTGCTATTTCTGGTAGGTATTTCAGCACTCCATACAATTAAAATCTTTTAAGGCACCAGGCTCTGCTCTTATTGTTTTCTTTTCTAGCTTGTATTCCCATGGAGAAGCGGCAATGGTATTTCTAGGACATCTGCATTCTTTTGACACTCTGAAATTATTTGAAAACACTGTACAAAATTGTGGGGAAGAGAGGAAGGAGGAGACAAAAACAGGTCACTATGTTCAAAAGGAAAGCAAATGACCCTGGACTCTCCAGCAAGGGAATCAATTAATTTGTTTCCCAATGCCTTATTTGTGTAACCTTTTAATTACAGCCCAGCTGTATGATTTGAACAACACCGTGGGAAAATGGAAAGTGGTTATGCAACTTGACATGCCACTCCACCCTGGGTAGACAGTGAGCAGCTACTGTAAGCAATTGAAAGCATGTTATGACCATTCTCTGTCTTATTTCATTTAATTCTTGTGTTTCTTTATTAAAATGACAGTTCCCGTTCTTTTTTCATTTTGTTATCAGGCCTTACTTGATTTGCACCAACACAAAGTTAGCATCTCCCCAAACTGATATATCTGGGACTTATTTGGGTACTTGTAAGAAATCTAAGTAGGTGTTTTCAGATATTGGGTTACTGTTTCTAATATAAATATTAGAACTGATGCCTTCATTTTCTTGTAGCTTAAATCTTGCTGAATGCCCTTTATTGAAAAATTCCAGCATTAAGGTACAGTGTAAATATGATTTTTATGGCACAAAGCCATAAATACAATTTAATTCTAAATCCTAACACATACTTAATTACAGAAAATGAGAAAGAAATGAGAATTTTTAAAAGAATGGGAAGGAAGGAAGGAAGGAAGGAAGGAAGGAAGGAAGGAAGGAAGGAAGGAAGGAAGGAAGGAAGGAAGGAAGGAAGGAAGGAAGATCTTTATTTGGTATAGAAGATTGATTAATATCAGGATCAGACAGACCATTTTATGTTAGCCCTTTGAGGTAATTCAGACCAGGAAACCAAAGTTATGAATGCTAATATTATTTTTATTACAAGAAAGATCATAATTGTGCAAATCATGATATTTCCTGTGAAAGTCTATGGAGGTGAAATATGGACTTTGAGGAAACAGGATAGGAAGAATATTAATACTTTTGTACTTTGGTGTTGGAGAAGACTCCTGAGAATAGACAGTCAAAAAACAACAACAACAACAAATTGATAATTGAACAAATCCATTTCTTCAGAATTCTCACTCAAGGCACAAATGCAGAGGGACAAATTATTTACTTCACATCAGTGGTGAAATCCAAATTTGTTTTACTACCGGTTCTGTGAGCGTGGCTTGGTGGGCTTGGTGTGGTTTGGTGAGCATGGCAGGGGAAGGATACTGCAAAATCTCCATTTGCACCCCACTCCAGAGGAAGAATACTGCAAAATCTCCATTCACACCTCACTCCAGGGGAAGGATATTGAAAAATCCCTATTCCCTCCCCACTCTGGGGCCAGCCAGAGGTGATATTTGCCGGTTCTCTGAACTACTCAAAATTTCCACTACCGGTTCTCCAGAACCTGTCAGAACCTGCTGGATTTCACCCTTGCTTCACATATCTTACGTGAAGACCCAGCCCTCTGGAAAAATCTCTAATCTTGAGTGAAAGGAAAAAGGGAAAGACATTGACCAGTTGCAAGTTGGACATACCTAGTTGCAGTAGTAAAGGGTGCATCTTTGGAAGGACTCAAGGATCAGGTTAGAGGCAGATTATCATGGAGAAAATCTGTCTTTGTGGTTGCTAGGAGTTGGAAATGGCTTGATAGCATATATAATCAGTCCTCATTGAGCCTCTTCCCTCCCTGCCTCTATATTCAGGAGAACTAGATAGGGTCAAATCTGAGATAATTTCTCAAATTACATTCCTGTTTCGGATTCAGATTTCTTTTATCTGACTATTGTCTTGGTTGCAACTATTCTTCCTTTCCTTAAGATTATTCTTATGGATTATTAGACTTTAGAGGCCCCTTTCCAGAGCTGACCATGCCCAAATTCCACCGCCCCCCCCCCAGTCTTTTATAAATAAGATCAGTTCACTAAAGAGGAATTCATAAAAGGCTGCCTATAGATTTTAAAATAAGGAAAAACTATTTTAAAAAAGAAGAAATTTCTTCAGATATTTGGTTCCCCAGAACTATGAATTATTCTGTACTATATTTCTAAGAGAATGGAATTGCCAGATCTGACAAAATGGTCTTGACTGCATCGCATGTGCCACCACTGAATTAAGTCAACTGTTGTCCATCTTTTTCCAGTCAAAATATCTATACTAAAGACCACTTTTTGAAAATATCACTCAATCCTCCCTCTCCAAAAAAAAAAAAAAAAAAAAAATATTGCATTTCTGATTCTACATAAAAAAACACAGAGATTATTGAAGTTCTCTGATGTAAACCCTTCTTTAAAATGTCATATTTAAGAAGCACACACTGGAGAAACTTATATTAAAAAGTAACAGCATTGAAGAAATTTCAATGTTTTAAAAAATTGCATGCCTCCAAACTAACCACATCAGGAATATTGTGAAGGAAAATGGATAGAGCTATTTATTATATTTATATGAGCCATGGTGGCGCAGTGGTTAGAATGCAGCATTGCAGCTACTTCAGCTGCCTGCCAGCTGCCTGGAATTTGACAGTTCAAATCTCACCAGGCTCAAGGTTGACTCAGCCTTCCATCCTTCCGAGGTGGGTAAAATGAGGACCCAAATTGTTGGGGGCAATATGCTGACTCTGTAAACCGCTTAGAGAGGACTATAACACACTGTAAAGCGGTATATAAGTCTTATTGCTATTTCTATAGACATATCTTTGAAGACAGTTATTAAAACAATTCTAATGGATTAGTTTTCACTTTGCATGCTTACAACTTAGTAGTCTGAAGAAATGCCTACTCACTTGAATTGCTATATTAGAAAAATTTAAAAGGAAGATTTCTTTTGCTTTTGTGCAATGATTTGATCCATTACTCTTGCAGGAAATGACCAGGCTGAGCCCAAGAGAGGGATCAATCTCATCATGGGTTTGGACTTACATTTGCATAAGAGACCTATGTCCAGACCCCCTTGAAGTCTACTGTCTCTTATTTGGTGCCAATTCACCTTGACCATTAGTAGTTCAGATTCTTGTTTATGGGTAGTATGAAATAATAGTACTTTTGAACTCTCTCCTGGCTCCTGGCTTCTTGTAACTGACAACACTTTACACAGGCCCATCATTTATTACATTTCTTCATTCTCTCTGAAGACCACGGCCTTACTAAATTGCTCTGCAAAATAAAAAAAAGTAAAATTCCATATTGAATCATGATGTGGCACAGCAAAAATATCTTCAAGTAGAAAGTGTAAAATCCATGTTCACATTCATATTAAGGCATAAAAACCATAATGTGCCTAATTGCTTCCATCAGGGCCGGTTTAAGGTCAACCGATGCTCTAAGCACAGCCCTTCTGTCGCTTAACTGACAAAACTTAATAAGGGTGGAAAACGACAGCTGAATGTGTCAGTGAAGGAATTAAGGGCATGACAGATAGGGGAAAAGACTCTATGGTATTCTCCTACCTTTGGTGCTCTAAGTGCATGGTTATTTTTCTTAATGGTTTGTTTTTCTTAATGGTTAATCCAGGGCTTCTATCTACATCCATTGAAGCTGCTGGTCTCCTGAGAAAGAGCATCTTATGTGCACTTCTGGCCAATGGGGTTTCTGTCAGGCCTGGAAGCCATCTTTTGCATTGGGCCTTCAGGCCTGCCACATTTTCTACTGTGGGAAACTGGGAGGGGGGATTGTATGGAGCATGGGTGATATATAATCATAATAATATTCTTTTCTCAGAGAGTCAAGTACATCTTGCCCTGCACCTGGGAGGCTGCTCTAGTTGGTGCTTTGATTGGGCTGTGTGATGGATTTGTGGGTGCTGGACAGGGACTTGGACTTTCTGTTGGGTGAGGAAAACCTGGAAGCTTTCAGATTATGGATTATGAATTTAGGATGTGAAGAAGTGTGTCAGCTCTGGAGGCCATCTTTTTCTTTGGATCTTCAGGGTTGCCACACTTAGCGGATGGCCATGCTGTGGGAATTGGGAAGGGGTTGGATGACAATGGGTGTTGTGGTCCACCAGCAGCCTGTGGAGCTGGGAGCGAAGTCAGACAGTGAGGAGTCTGGGGAGGAACATGGGCCAGTCCTGGAGTCTGGGGAAGGCCCAGATGAGGGCTCTGCATTGGAGGCAGAAATGGGGCCAGGGCCATCTGGGAGTGATGCACGGACTCCGGAGCCCCCAGATTGGACAGCAGAGTCAGAGGAACAGGCCCCTCCTGTTCCTAGTGCATGCACACGCAGAGCTGCCAGAAGGAAAGAGCAGCTAAAGCAAAAGGGACGACTCGGGAGTAAGGCCAGGAGATGATTGGCCCCTCCCACAAGGCTTAAAAGAGAAACAAAGGCACTTTGGACCTTTTTGCAGGAAAGCAACGTTGCTAACTCTGTGTCTAGTCGGCATCTCTTGTTTGTTTCTGAACTTTGTGGGACTTTGCCAAGTAAGGCCTTTGGCAGGGTGTCAAAGAAGATAAAGGTTGGTGATTATCCCGAAGGACTTCTTCTGAAGGACTTGTTTTGCAAATAATTGGGACTCAGCTGTGAATGAACATAATTCTCATCTGTTATAATAAAATATATTTGTTTGGGACTAATTATGTCTTGTAATGACTCAGTAAGCCTAGGTCACAACTATGGGGTGAGATGTCTAGCCATAACAACAACACATTCTTTCACTGGGAGTCAAGGACATTCAACCTGCACCTGGAGAGGCATGACTGGGAAGCTACTCCAATTAGGATGGTGGTCTAATTGGACCATGTGATGGGAAGAGCCCTAAGAGGCTGCTACATGGAAGAGAGGGTCAGCCTATCCTCCAAAGCACCCAAAGGCAGAACAAAAAGCAATGGATGGAAACTAATCAAGGAAAGGGCCAACTGAGAAATTTCCTGATAGTTAGAACAATTTATTGGTAGAACAACTTGCCTTCAGAAGTTGAGGATGATGCATCACTGGAAGTTAAATTAAAACAGGACCAAGATTTACATGGAGAATAGATAGAAGTTCCCTGTTAATTCCTCTTCCTTTTTAAAGCATGAAAAACAACAGTGGGATGGCAAGGCTGGTTGAGATATACAGTAGCAGAACAACACTATCGTGTTTCTCCGAAAATAAGACCCTGTCTTATATTTTTTTGAACCCTGAAATAAGCGCTTGGCCTTATTGCCATGCACTCAAAAGCCCAATTGGGCTGATTATCAGGGGATGTCTTATTTGGAGGGAAACAGGGTAGAATTAAATTTAAGGAGGAGTTAGGCCTTACCTTTGTTTATAGCTGTCTCTGAGAAAGAGATAAATGCTCCAGCCAGAAGTGCTTGCTGCAACTGTTTTGATGCTATTTTATACATACACCTCCATGGTGGGTTTTAAAATTTTTTACTACCGGATCTGTGGGTGTGGCTTGGTGGGTGTGGCATGGCTTGGTGGGCGTGGCATGGCTTGGTGGGCATGGCAGAGAAAGGATACTGCAAAATCCCCATTTCCTTCTGATCAGCTTGGACTTGGGAGGCAGAGAATAGATGAGGGAGCAGCCAGTCAGAATTTTTACTACTGGTTCTCTGAACTACTCAAAATTTCTGCTACTGATTCTCCAGAACTGGTCAGAACCTGCTGAAACCCACCTCTGATATACCTGTGCTTGAGAAAGCAGTTTCCCCCCACAATAAATTCAGCTTTCCATTATAAGAGAGATTTTTCTCCATAGGAGAAACAGTGATTATATAAAGGCAGAGGGAAAGCTTGAAATAAGGATGGGAAATAAGTTAATCGTTCCAAGGCTGAATCTTATTGTTAAAACTTATTAAGCTTTTCTAAAAACCCAAAAGTTCAAGTCGTTATTTCTCCCTGCCTTGTTTTAAAGTTTGGGTGTGGTTGAGGAGCATAATGTCATGAACTGCAATGAATCAATTGCAGAATTAGCCCTTTTGTGACAGGATAAATAACAGGCACCAGAGGCTAAAAAACAAAACAAAAAACCCACTCTTATGGTCACCACATGTTTATATGAATACACTTATATCCCTTTACACTTTTCCAAGTGGTTAACCTTCCAACTGAGTCTATCCTTGAACTTTAGTCCTGGCGTTTTTTTTTTTTTTTCTATTCCTTTTTCAAGTTATCTCAGACTGGTGATGGAGATTATTGCTGTTGTGTTGAAATGCTCAAGCAGGTGCCACCCACCTTCCCCTTTAAAGAATCCCTTTAATTTGTCATGAATGGCCAAGTGTGGGCCTCCTTTGTTTGTTAGCAGGACTTAAATTTCAGGGCTCAAAGAAGTGAACACCTCAAGGGAGGGGCATGAGAAGTGTGTGTGTGTAAGGGGTGGGGGGAGATTGGGAAATCAAAGTCAATATAGCCAAGCAATTATGAGATGTTCAGCAGTGACCAGGCCTGCCTACAAAGAAGGACAGAGAATTTGTCTCTCTCCGTTTCCCCCCGCCCCACAGTACTTGGTCAAAGGGGAGCGAAATGAATATTTGTCGTTTGAGGAACTGGAAAGCTGTTGCCCAGGTAGAATAAAAGAAGCTTTTTAGGATGTGGCAGCTGCTCCAGCCCCCAAGCCATGGTACCTGATACTACAATCTCACTTCTTTGTGGGGTTTTGGCCATCTTTTGAGAATCACAGGAAAGGTATTCAAGGTAGAGACAATAAGAAATGTCAAAGAGAGAGGAAATTCAGCATTTAAAAGACCACTGAGTGACATGCAGGTCAGATCAAAGGGAGAAATTTTCCAAGTATTTATAATTGCGGTGCTAATAGGAATTAATAAAAGAAGCCTAGACTGAAGGACTGATGTTGGAATCCTTTACTTAAAAAAACCCAAACACTTTATGTTTTAAAGTAGAGAAAAATAGCCAGCCATTCATTCAGTTCATCATTCATTCAAGCTTCCCCTTCTGTATTCATCAATGGGGAAAAAGCTCCTTTGTTGATTGTACATTCAAAACAGAATGATTGAGGGTAGTTTGAAGGTGAAACACAAGATGGGGCTCAAGGGTAATCATCTGAGATTTGGCAGAGTTAAAAAAAAAAAATCTTCTTTTGCCAGACCAAATTCCTGGATCCTAAGCAAATAGTTTAACTCTGTAACTTCCATATGATTGACATTCTTCCTGCTGTTTTCAGTCTCTTGGGATTAATATTTCACAACAATGCATTTGTAGGCATGTTTCCAAATAATACTGCTTTTCCCCAAAAATAAGATGTCCCCAGATAATAAGCCCAATCGGGCTTTTGAGCACATGGGCTAAAATAAGCCCCCTGAAAATAAGCCCTCCCCAAAAATATTTAAATGCATGCGCAGTCGGCCCCTGCCATTTCCTCTGGTTAGGGTTAGGGAGACAGAGCTGGAAATCAGCGTGCTCCACACGCCCCAAAATAATAAGACCTCCCCGAAAATAAGGCCAAGTGTTTATTTCAGGGTTCAAAAAATATAAGACAGAGTCTTATTTTTGGGGAAACATGGTAGTTTGAAATTGGCATTTGTCCTCAATCTTGTGCCACTTCAGGCATGCAAATCTTAAAGCTTTACAAAGGGATCCTGGAAAGGACCAAGATGTCTTAATCTTCCTCAACTCTTTTGGAGTACTTGGCAATTTGTTGTCCACATCCTAACTCTCTAGTCATGATCCCGACTGAGGAGACACTTTAGATTCTTTTTTTGCCCTTCCTGATTAGAAAAATCAGCACCTTCATCCATCATCAAGTCCCAAATTCTCAGAATCTCCTTAAAGCCACTTTCTAGTTTTGTTGTGACACAGGCCCAAGTAGTTAGTATTAAATACAAACAGTTCAAAAACAAACAGTCTTTATTAGAAGAGCTGAGAATTAACTCGTTCTCAGTGTAGTCCAAACTAAATTAAAGCAAATTCTTCAAAACACCATTCCTAAGTTTATCACCAACCTTGGTATAAATTACGCAAACTGCCAAAGGCTTTTCTTGGCAAAAGTTCAGAAGCAGAAGATACCAACAAGAAATGAATACAATGAAACAAGAAGCAAATCTCTCAACATTGTTTTCCGGCAAAGTGGCCAAGAGCTGTTGCTGGTCTTTTATTATTTATTTATTTATTTATTTATTTATTTCAATTTATATACCGCCCTTCTCCCCGGGAGGGGGACTCAGGGCGGTGAACAACCAAATTAAAACACATATAATACAAATATTAAAAGAATTTAAAATTAGATTAAATTGATTGGCGTTCCAAAATAAAAGTCTCAAACCCCGTTAAAATACCCAATTTAAAACCCCAGAGATTACTAGTACCAAAAATTTTAAAACCCCATTAAAATCAATCAAGCAAGGCCGGCTTGTTGGAATAAATAAGTCTTAAGGGCCTTTCGGAAAGCGCGGAGGTCCGGGATCAAACGAATTTCAGGAGGCAGCTCGTTCCATAGGGTGGGTGCCCCCACAGAGAAGGCTCTCCCCCTGGGGGCCGCCAGCCGACATTGCTTGGCTGATGGCACCCTGAGAAGGCCCTCTCTGTGTGAGCGTACTGGCCGGTGGGAGGTTATGGGTAGCAGCAGGCGGTCCCGCAAATACCCCGGTCCCATGCCATGGAACGCTTTAAAGGTCAAAACTAACACCTTGAAGCGCACCAGGAAGACCACCGGAAGCCAGTGCAGCTCGCGCAGGAGAGGTGTCACGTGGGAGCGCCCTGTCGCTCCCATAATCACCCGCGCGGCCGCATTCTGGACCAGTTGAGCCTCCGGGTGCACCCCAAGGGGAGCCCCATGTAGAGAGCGTTACAGTAGTCCAGGAGATTTATGGGAGGGGCCAATAATCTCTTGGCCCTATTCCTGAGTCATCCTCTCTGCTTTATCTGCTCCTACCTTCTGGCAGCTCTTCTCATACATGCACTAGGAGCAGGCTCCTCCTGTTCCTCTGCCTCTCTACTGTCAGCCTTTGAAGGCTCCGAAGTCCGCACATCACTTCCTGATGGCCCTGGTCTCATTTCTGTCTCCGACACAGAGCACTCATCTGGGCCTTCCCCAGCATCCAGGACTGGCCCATGTTCTTACTCAGCTTCATCACTGTCTGACTCCGCTGCCAGCTCTGCAGGCTGCTGGCGGACCACAACAAGTTTACAGCAAGTTCCTACAAACTTATGTAACTGAAAATGTAGGGAGGAATGTTGGCTACCAGATTAAAAAAAAAAAAGATAAAGCACTGCTGAGTTGATCTGAACACTTGGTAATCAGATAGATTCACATGTTGTTTTCTTGGCTATAATAACAAAGTAGCTGCCAAATCCTTATTTCAGGCTGTTTTGTTTGTTTTGACTTCCCAGGTTACACCACAATTCATGTATCTGTGATGGTCTCCCATCTACATACTACTCCTCTGTGATCCCGCGTAGCTTAACAAACAAGACTAAATAAAGGGGAATCTTGGCATTTGAGTAAGTCTGGTATAGAATAGTTCATAAGAGTTCTAATAATTTGCCTTTACAGACAGGTTTTGATACAATCCTGATTGCAGCTGGAGAACTGATTATTTATTACAAAGAAATGAAGTTCTAGTTTTGAACCACCAGAATTAATGTCCATGGGAATTCTATGGCCACAGCTTTGCTGAGTTATGAAATTATATTTGCACTTACCCAGATGATAACCCATTAATTGGAACAAAGCCAGTCTCAGTTTAAAACCATTTCATTTTTCAACATAGTAACTTCAGATTAAAGAAACAAAAAGCAATTGCCACTTTTTATTTTGTCACTTGCTTATGCAAATAAGAGTTATTACTCTGCTTATTATCTATTCATTGCATCCTAAATATGATTAATAATGAAAAATGTGATAAGAGGGCTTATTTATGTCTTTTTTCTTTTCTTCCCACCATCCCAAAATTCTCCTTCCTCTGGAGGGATGACTATTCTTCAGCCAAATCATCATTTCTCATCAAACAAATCCATCTGTAACAGAGCTCATAATTTTAAAACACATGAGAACAAATGTTTTGTATTCATACTGTATCTGTGCATGGGAAATGGGCTATGCTTTCTTTCTGTCATTTGGTGCTTGAGACTGAAATTTGCCTTTCCCAAAAGCCAACGAAACTAAGCAAACTTGGTTCTCAAATGCATCTGCTCCCAAATGGGGATCCATATGTTCACCTTTTCAAAATTAAGAAAAACAATCCACAGACATAATTCATTCAAAATTTTCCAGCTGTTTCCAGGATTCCATTATTATACTCTCTTGTTAGTAAAGGATGGTTCTATTTATTTCTGGTCTGATCTACAAAGTAACCTGTCAAGGATTGGGGAGTGAAAAACGTGCATTGTGATGTCACAATGCAATATCTATGACTCATATTCTTAGGTCCAACATTGGGATGCAGCTTTTTAAGTGTCATCTGCCCTTTCTTTGTCTCACTGGTGTTCACTGATGGACATGTCTAATTTCCTGAATGTTTCAAATTGGTGACCTCCTGTTTTATAAGCCAAATTTGCTATTTCAACAACAGTCAGTGCTCATATATTTACAATTATCTAATTGCTGGCCAATCATTAAATTACATAGGAGCTTATATTTTTAATTCTAGGGTCAACCATGGTTACTGTGTGGTAGCCAATTTTTCTGTTATCCTCCAGCAGTCCCTACAAAGTATTTTTGGCTGTCAAGATCTCTTACCTTTCTCTCTCCAAGTGACCAGTTGTAATAAAAAGAATTTTCTTCTTCTTCTTCTTCTTCTTCTTCTTCTTCTTCTTCTTCTTCTTCTTCTTCTTCTTCTTCTTCTTCTTCTTCTTCTTCTTCTTCTTCTTCTTCTTCTTCTTCTTCTTCTTCTTCTTCTTCTTCTTCTTCTTCTTCTTCTTCTTCTTCTTCTTCTTCTTCTTCTTCTTCTTCTTCTTCTCTCCCCTTTCTCTCTCTCTCACACACACAGTTTCTGAAGAATTAAATTCTCTACCAGTTGCAAATATGGCCACTATTTCCTCGGTAGTTGCAGGAACATCTACCAGAGTTTAGGCCAGGAATGTGCAGCTTCTGGCAGACAAAAAAAATAATGCTACACTTAACTTTTGAGCGATGTGCCAAGGAGCTGCATTCCCAAAAGTGGTGGGTAGGGCATAATATTTGAATTTATTTAATTTACAATTAAATATAATTAAACTGCACATAAATATGATTGATTCCTCCCCACACATTCAATAATTCTCTCCTTATATCATAATAAGAATTGTAATTGAACAATTTTGGAGATCTCCAAAGGCCTCACCAGAGGTTTTCATGGGTTTATAATGTGCTGGGGGCCACAGATTGTCCCCTGTTGGTCTAAATTCTAATAAATATTTGAATGGTCCTTAAGCACAAATCATGATAAGAACATTCTTCCCGCTGCAGAACTATCAGTAATTGCAGCCTACCAGTTGGATTTCATAGCACACCACACCACAATGTATTTCATTTGGTTTTGGCCTAATGTGTTGTATAAATCCAGCCTTTGTAGGTTTGTATATGTCCAGTGTGAGATCCTAAAAAGCTATTGCCTAGCCAAAAACAAAGCATGGCTGCTATGTAATTCCAACTGATATCTCTAGCTTTAATGTTTTTAAAATACCTTATTTCTGACATCAAGGCTGTAAAGTAACATTATTGCCAGGATTATAACTGTAAACTTTCCTTTTTAATTAACTGGTATCCTATTCTTTCCTCATACATGATAGGACACAGAGAGAGAGAGAGAGAAAGAGAGAGAGAGAGAGAGATTTTATGACTGCTACTCAATAGCTGCTTTCACCAGATATGAGGAGAGTCAAATTCAAGTTAAAACAATGCATCCATGATCTAAATTTCGGAGAGATTGGCAGGCTTCCCTATATTATTATAAATAATGGTATTTTTTCATCTGCTCAGCACAGGAGAACTTTATCCATGGATACTGTTATGTCCTTATAAGGACATCCGCCGGGGATTGGCTGAAGCATTCCCCGGCGGGAGTTTTGAATCCCTGTCACAGGGGCGGTGCGGCTGCCGGAGCGAATATAAGGAGAGCTCCGGCAGCGCCGCTCCAGTTCTGTTCCTGTTAATAAACGTTACATGAACTCCGCTGGTCTCATCTTCATTCCTGCGCCGATCTAACACTGGCGACGAAGGACTAAGAGGAATCGACCGCGTGGCACAAGCGCCATCACCTCCGAAGAGACCGCCGCCATTCAGCACGATGGCGACACAGCAAGCGCTCTTCTCATCCATCGCTCCATTCAATCCCGGACGGGAAAAATGGAGCTCGTACATGATTCGGTTCCGCCAATTCCTCCGCGGAAACGGCCACAGCAATCTCGACGACAAAAGGAAGAGGGCTCTCTTCCTCGCCCACTGTGGATCCGAGGTCCTGGAGATGGCGGTGAACCTCGTCGCACCTCAGGACATCGAGGAGATGTCCTGGACAGACCTGCAAGCGGCGCTGCAAGAACATTACGCGCCCACGGGCACCCCCATAGCGAACCGGTTCACTTTCCATCAGAGGAACCAGCGCGAGGGGGAATCCATTAAAGACTTTGTTGCCGCACTCCGTCAAATCGCAGCCAACTGCGAGTTTGACCATGTAGATAACGCCTTGAGAGACCGCATCGTCTTCGGCATGAGGGATGCAGGCCTCCAGAAGAAATTCCTGAGTAGGAAACGCATCCTACTAAAAGATGTCCTCGAGGAGGCCACCGCTGCCGAGTCCTCGGAGCACGCGGCGGCGGAGATGAAAAAGGCGAAGGGGATCCACAAGATCCACCAGTCGACCCCCGAATCGTCCGAAGACTCCACCACACCATCTGACTCGGATGGCGAGATGGCCGTCCACAAGGTCTCTCAGCCATATCGGCGGGAAAAACCCCAAAATGGCCGACGCGGGGAACAATGCGGCAGTTGCAGAGGCGACCACCCCAGGACATCCTGCAAATGGCGGGACGCGACCTGCCGCCGATGCCTGAGGAGGGGGCACATTGCAGAGGCATGCCGAGCCACCGAACCAGCCCCTGAACCACCCAGACCACGGAACCGCGAAAATCGGCGCGACAACCAGAGGACATCCAAACGGTCCTCACACCAACCCAGAAGCGACGGCTATGAAAATTCCCAGCATGGCGCGGTGAATCAGACCACCATAGCACACACCAGCGACAACAGCGCCACCAAGTTCACCGTGACGCTGTTGGCCGAGGGCTCGCCCTGCTCCATGGAGGTAGACACCGGGTCCGTCTACACCATCATCGACTGGCAGCAGCTGAAGAAATTCAAGCCGCAAATCTCCAAGAACCAGCTCAAACCCCTGCAGTCCAGACTGGTGGATTTCGGCGGGAATCCAATCGACGTCCTGGGCAGAACCACCCTCAACATCGCGTTCAAGGAGTTCAAGGGCCAGCTGCCGGTCACAGTCGTGAGGAACAGCCGCCCGAACCTGCTGGGCATTGAGTGGTTTCAGCCGCTGGGGCTTTCCATCGGGGGCATCCACCAGATTAGGGCAGATGAACTCGACGCCATCATCGAAGAATTCAGCGAAGTCTTCGATGGTAAGCTGGGGAAGTACATAGGGAAACCCATCTCCTTCAATCTGGATCAGGGGGTAACCCCCATTCGGCTTAAGCCCCGCCGGGTTCCGTTCGCCTTGAGGCCTAAAGTAGACGAGCAGCTAGATAAGCTGATCGCCCAAGGCGTCCTGGAACCCATCGATCATGCTTCATGGGAGACTCCCATTGTGACCCCAATGAAGCAGGATGGATCGGTACGCATCTGCGCCGACTATAAGGTGACCATAAATAAGGCGTTGCAGCAGAGCGCATACCCGGTGCCAGTGGTGCAGCACCTCCTGCACTCACTAGGCAAGGGCACCATATTCGCAAAACTGGACCTGGCCCAGGCTTACCAGCAACTGCCAGTGGACGCTAAAACGGCGGAGGCTCAAACGATTGTCACACACAGGGGGGCCTTTAAGTGCAACCGTCTCCAATTCGGAGTCAGTGCCGCCCCGGGGATTTTTCAATCAATGATGGAACGCCTTCTCCAAGGCGTTCCAGGGGTAGTGCCTTACTTCGATGACGTGCTCATCTCCGGAGACTCTAGAGCACAACTTCTTGAACGGCTGAGGCTTGTCCTGCAGCGGTTCAGGGAGAAGGGCTTGAGAGTAAGACGGGATAAGTGCATCATCGGAGTCCAGGAAGTCGAGTTCCTGGGCTATCTCATCGATAGAAATGGCATACACCCCACCAAATCAAAAGTTAAAGCCATCCATGAAGCCCCCAGCCCCAAAAATAAAGGGGAGCTTCAGGCATTCCTTGGATTGCTTAACTTTTATGCAATATTCCTCCAACAGAAAGCTACAGTTGCTGAGCCGCTTCATCGCCTGCTGGGGAAAGCAGTTCCCTGGAAGTGGGGTGACAAAGAGGAAACGGCATTCCGAGACATTAAAGGACTATTAACATCCAACAGCGTCCTCATACAATACAACGAGACGCTGCCCATCCGGCTAACCTGCGACGCGTCGCCATACGGGGTGGGGGCAGTCCTGAGCCACGAACTACCCAATGGCACAGAAGCCCCCATCGCCTTCTTCTCGAAGACCATGTCCAGCACTGAACGCAACTACAGCCAGCTGGACAAAGAAGCATTGGCAATCGTCGCAGGGGTGAAGCGCTTCCACGAATACCTATACGGAAGAAGCTTCACCATAGTCACGGACCACAAGCCGCTCCTGGGCCTCCTCGCCGGCGACAAGCAAACACCCACATTCATGTCACCGCGAATGACACGCTGGGCCATCTTCCTCGCCGGCTACACCTACACCCTCATTCACCGACCCGGAAAGGCCATCGCCAACGCGGACGCGCTGAGCAGATGCCCATCCACAGATGCCGTGGAGGATCCCGCCCCCACCCTCGAGCTCCTGCACATCGACCACGACAGCAGCTGCCCAGTCACATCTGCAGACGTGGCCGCGCACACCAGGAGAGACCCAACACTCCGGCAAGTGCAATCCTGGATCCTGCGGGGATGGCCGGCGCAGCCTGGCGGAGAAGAATACAGCCCCTTCAGTCGCAAGCAGAAGGAGCTGTCCACGATGAAAGGCTGCCTGCTATGGGGAGATAGGGTGCTGATCCCCGCCGCTCTCCAACGGAAGACGCTCGAGACGCTACACAAGGGGCACCCGGGCATCGTCCGCATGAAGGCCCTGGCACGAAGCTACGTCTGGTGGCCAGCACTGGACAAAGACATTGAGCAATGGGTCGCCGGATGTAGCCAGTGCCAGGAAGTCCGACCAGCACCCCCTCAAGCAGAGCCCACACCCTGGGAGATGCCCAGCAGCCCCTGGTCTCGGATCCACATCGACTTCGCGGGTCCGATGCAGGGGCGCCACCTCCTCATCGTGGTTGATGCCTTCTCCAAGTGGCTCGAGGTGGTTCCCATGGCATCAACCACATCGGAAGCCACCATTCGCGCCCTCCGCCGCCTCTTCGCTACGCATGGACTCCCAGACGTGTTGGTTTCCGACAACGGTCCCCAACTTACGTCCGTGCCCATGGAGGCATTCTTAGCGGGACTGGGCATCCGCCATGCCCTCTCGGCGCCGTACAGACCGGCCGGAAACGGCCAAGCCGAGAGGATGGTGAGGCTAACCAAGGAAGCGCTCACCAAGATGGCACCGGGGGACTGGCAGGAGCGCATAGACACCTTCCTCCTCGCACAGCACATAACGCCGCACGCAACGACCAAGAAGTGCCCATCAGAGCTGTTGATGGGCAGAAGACTCCGCTCACCCCTCGACAGGCTGCACCCCCAGTACCACTCGGACGTGCCCGCAACCGCCAGCCGCCAACTCCGCAGCTTCGCCGTTGAAGACCCCGTCTATGCGCTGAACTTCCACGGCTCACCAAAATGGCTGAAAGGAAGGATTAACAGCGCAACCGGCCTGAAGTCCTATCGGGTAGAGCTGGAAGATGGACAGGTCGTGAGACGTCACATCGACCAGCTCCGCAAAAGGTGGAGGGGAGTGGACGAACAACAGTCTGGTGAGGTAGGCCTACCACACCCCGAAGAGGTAGGCCTGCCCGCCCCCGACGAGGTAGGCCTACCACAACCCTATGAGGGAGGCCTACAACACCCCGGGAGAGTGGACGCCCCGGGCTCCGCAGCAGACAGAGACGGAGCTCAGCCAGTAGACCGGGGACAACGGCCGAAGGGAAACCCGAAGCACCCAGGGGTGGACCGGGATCGACCCCCCGAGGTCCGAGACTCAGCCACTAACGAAGGCGGACAGGGGAACCGAAGCCCAGACGCCCACGACACCCAACAACACCCCGGCGAGGTCGGACCGCACCAGTCCGACAACAGACAGTACTCGAAGAAAGGGCCAGTAGACCGGGGCCAACCGAGCGGGGGAGACCAACAGCACCCCCGCGAGGGCGGCCACCGACTCACCGGTGAGGGAGACCTCCATGCATCACTACAGGGGTCTCCCCAACAACACCCCAACCACAACGAAAACCAACCCTGCGAGGAGGGCCTCCGCCACCCCAGCAGAGGAGGCCAGCGCCAACCGAGCCGAGACGACCGACACCCAGACGGCGAAAGGCGGCGACCGGGGGAAACACACCAACCCCGCAGAGAAGGCCTACGCCACCCCTGCAGAGAAGGCCGCGAGAGTCCTCAGCCGACCCAGCAACGCCACCCCCGCGAGGTAGGACAGCACCACCCCGGCGAGGGCGAGACCCCGCGACCAAACCAGCAGCGCCAGCCCAGCAGAGAGGGACTACACCACCCCTGCGGAGGAGGCCTGCGACCCACCGGCGAGGAGGAACCAATGCCAAACCAACCCACCAGCAGCCCCGGGAGGGAACTGAACTCACCCGAGGGACCCGAGGGGCCGACCCAGACGCCGCCGCCGAACCAGCACCCACGACCGGACCCGTCCAACCCCGACCCGGTGAGGACCGAAGGGCACCCCAAGGGCTTACCGTGGCTCAGGAGTTCCGGACCGGTCGAGCAGCGGAGATCCAACGATCGGAGCAGCGATGGAGAAGACCAGCGTCGCCCGCAGGCGGAGGTCAGCGACCTGGCCGGAGGGACGGGAGCACCGCCCGCACCCTCGACGGCCAGATCCAGCCCGGCTCCCGAGACGGCGACAGGAACCGCAGAAGCACCCTCCGACCAGGAGGGCGGCCAGCCAACGAATGGACTGCGCAGGTCTAGTAGACTACGCAATCGGCCCGCCTACTTATGTGACTTTATCATTGATGGACAGCTTAAGATCTAGGGGGGGAGGAGTGTTATGTCCTTATAAGGACATCCGCCGGGGATTGGCTGAAGCATTCCCCGGCGGGAGTTTTGAATCCCTGTCACAGGGGCGGTGCGGCTGCCGGAGCGAATATAAGGAGAGCTCCGGCAGCGCCGCTCCAGTTCTGTTCCTGTTAATAAACGTTACATGAACTCCGCTGGTCTCATCTTCATTCCTGCGCCGATCTAACAGATACATTTAATGTTCTGCTCTAGATGGTTGGAAACTGAAGATACAACAATATTTCTTGTAAGACCACCTTTGCCTCTTTTTGAGGGGTGCCTCCAAGTCTCTTTCCTATATTGTGGTGCCTCTTCTAGCCAATTTGGTATCTTGGCCTAAGAATCCTTCTGCTAAATCTTTGTCTCCTGCCCAAAGATCTAGCAGAGGGAATCTTGAATCAAGAATCTTCTTATTAGAAACCAGGGTTTTTGTTTGATTGTGATAGCTTTAAGAAGGTTACTGGTTTGTTTCATTCTGATTGCTTACTGTGGAAGATATTGTGTCAGGCATTGATATAGTGGCACGACCAACCTCACTGCTGATTATTAATTTCTAACCATTTTTTTATTTCTGTTTTCTTTTCCCCTTGTATTCTACGTGCATTAACTGAAATGTACTTTCTATACTTGATTTCTCTCTCTCTTGCGCATATGTAAACACTATATATTATTTGAACAACAGTAGAAATTCATGGCTAAGGTAAAGGTTGCATGATTACATTAAAGCAATTTTGCAATTCTTCCTTAAAATGGCTGTTTTCCCAGCTATTGTTCTACTGGAAAACAGAAACCCACGTGCTCACACAGGAACCAGACTCGATCTGTTTCCCTGGAAGCAGAGGTGGGACTCAAGTAATTTAACAACCAGTTCTCTGCCCTAAAGATTTCTTCCAACAACCAGTTTGCCAAACTGCTCAGCAAGTTAACAACCGGTTCTCCCAAAGTGGTGCGAACTGATTGAATCCCACCACTGCCTGGAAAGAGATTCCTCCCAAAAGAGCACCCAAGATACATTGCTTTGTCCAACTTATCTAATCAGAATCTTCTGACTAAAGATGGTCAACTCATGGCTCCCAGTAGCCTGCATACCATGACTGATAATAATAAAAGATACTTGTTGTTAGTTATGAAGTTGTGTCCGACCCATCGCGACCCCATGGACAATGTTCCTCCAGGCTTTCCTGTCCTCTATCATTCTCTGGAGTCCATTTAAGCTCATATCTACTGCTCCAGTATCTCCATCCAGCCACCTGATTCTCTGTCATCCTGTTCTTCCTCTGCCCTCAGTCTTTCCCAGCATTAGGCTCTCCTCCAGTGAGTCCTTTCTTCTCATTAGGTGGCCAAAATATTTGAGTTTCATCTTCAGGATCTGATCTTCTAAAGAGCAGTCAGAGCTGATCTCCTCTAGGACTGACCGGTTTGATCACCTTGAAGTCCAACGGACTCACAGGAGTCTTCTCCAGCACCATAGTTCAAAGCTAGCACAACTGTATTTCAGCAAGAAGCAAGTCATAGATTCCCTCCTCATGCTTTACAGGAGCCAAATTTGGAATCATGGCATTTTTCTAAAGTATCTTTTTCCTGCAAAAGACGCAAAATAGTATTTTTCTCTCAGTTGTTCCTTTGACTTCAAAGGGATATATAAAAGATTAAGATGGCAAAACTAAAATGGCTCAGAATTAACATGCAGGGTATTTTAGAACTCCTGTGTGAATTGGACTTTGCTAAGGAAATTTGGTTCTCCGATATGAACATTTAAGACGAGTTTCAGAGATGACGAGAAGAAAGAAAAGAGAAGATGAGGTATATTAAAATAAAAACCAACAGAGAATTAAGGGAGAGTGTGATAAATGCAGATACAATACATGCACCAAACTTTTGCAGATGACCTTGCTTTCTTTCTCCCATCCATTCTGAATATAATTTAAAATGCACCTAGATTGAACTGAGCTACTTGGGCTATTTTAAGATTACATAAAACCTGTACAACCTGTACTGAAATATTACAGTTGCTCATAACTGCAAGACCCTGTAATGATACTGTTTGAACAAGGAGGGATCACACCCCACTCCGTTCACAAGGCCACATGTTTGTAAGAACTTAGTGAATAGGAAGGTCCCTAGTGCTTCAACACTCGTTGCTCTTTTAAATATGCTTCATCAAGCTTGGCAAAAACATTGCAACCCAGCTTGTCTTGAAAATCAAGCTCTAGAATCCAAGTTCCAGGGGCAAAGTGAGAACAAAATTTCCTTTACACAAGCCAGGTTATACCGAACATTTAGAGAGGGTGTAGCTTTGCAAGTGAAGTAATCACTGGAATAAGTACAAATAAAATCAGCAGCCAATCTTCTGTCATTTTTAGGTTATTCCAGTAGACTGGATTTCTTTCTAGGATTTACTAGCAGATGGTTGTAGTTCGGCATCATGAGCTGAAGATTCTTCTTGTTTTTCCTTGCACATCTGAAGTTTCACCGAGTGCCAAAAAGGTCGCACGGAAACATCATGCGCATGCGCTCATTGGGGCTGTGCTCTGGAAAAGCTGAAATTCTGTGTTCTAGTGTGCCTATGCACCTGATGATCAGCTGGCCAGCTTTCGGCACTGCTGTGCGCACAAATGGATTGCGCTCTGGAAAAGCTGAATTTCCGGGTTCTGCTGTGCATGCATACCCAATAATCAGCTGGCCGGCACGCATGTGCACACTGGTTTTCGACACTGCCACATGTGCAAAGGACAGCTGATCTTCATGCGCCCATGCATGCCAGAAACCTGGGAATCAAACAGGCAAGGCTGCATGTGCCGGGCAACATGGCTTCGCATGCCACTTTGGGCACACATGCCATAGATTCGCCATCATGGGTCTAGCATATATTTTGGGTATAGATTGGATATTTGCATAGGAGAAATACCAGCAGTACAATACAAAAACTGGTCAAACTGGGAGGGGATGACGACAAAAAGTGGAATTCTTAAAACCTGAGTATGTCACTCTCCCAACATTTAGGAAACTGAAGGAACTAGGTTGTGATTTTATTTGGCTATGGGTTAGCTTAAGTGGGGTTTTGTGGGCCTAAAGTCCTAACTGAAAAAGATTCTTCTATGAAAGGGGAGAATACAATGGAATTTTTAGCTTTCAATGTCCTACCAATTGTCAATATTTATTTGGAAGGCTTTTGGTCTAGACATTCACTGAAGAGGCTGCCAAACAAGTTTATGCAAAATCAATAAAAATAAGATTGTTTCAGATCCCCCATCAAAGAGACATGTCAGAAAAAGAAAGTGGGGAGAGCAAGATAAGTGAAATCCCCTGTTTTGATGTAAGAGAACGTGGTGGACTTCTCTAAGGACAATAGTTTAAGGCCATTCAGTACAGCCAACTGTGACATTCTGCTTCTCCTCTCCTCTCCACCATCCCCTTGTGGAATGATTATTGCCAAGTGAGGTTGATGGAACTAGAGTGAACTAGTTCCTTTTTGATGTAGTCCTGCTTATCCTCTTTCTGCCTCCTGCATTCAAGCATCAAGATTTTATTTATCTATTTAGCAAATTTATATAGCTACCTTTCTCACAAAAAGTGACTCTAGCTTACGTACATTTAATAAACATTAAAACAACTCTTTTTCGACCACTTTAGCAGGGAAGGCCCACCACCTTTCTTCTTCCTGCCCAATGGAAATCGCAGCACAGCAGTAATCAACTGGCCAACCTGACTCAGTACATCACATGACTGGGAACTGCTAATTCAGCCCTTGTCTGCCTCTCTCTTAGGCATGGATCTGGGAGGTGAGTCAAAGTTCATGCAGGATCCATTTGCATGACACAATAGTGGAAGAGGTAAATATCACAATAAATATCACAATAATGGCAATGGGGAGGAATCATACTGTTGTTAAATAGTCAATACTCCATTTATTTCAATTAAGTTAGAGGAATATATTCCATGGTGCATCAACATTCTGGGAGTAACAGACCTTCTGAATTCCAAAATGTGCTGATCACAAGGGCAAATCTCAAGGAATCACTACTCAGACCAAGGACTCCGCTTGCCTTGCAGGACTCCCAAGCTTTTACCTTAGCTGCAACCAAATGACCATCCTCAGGCAGGTATGGTACTTACCACATCCAAGACTCACTAGCTTGAATTATTTATTTCTGTAGTTATTTATTTGATGTAGTTTATCCTCCACTCAATCCAGAAGAAGTAAAAGCAATTTAGGAAGTTTATAGATATTTTAAAATAAATACAATAATTATAACCGTTATAAACAACACAGCATCTTCTTTTAAGTTAATTCAATGAACTAATACTAAAAAGCAGAGACATCACCCTGCCAACAAAAGTGCGTATAGTCAAGGCTATGGTTTCCCCAGTGGCAATGTATGGCTGTGAAAGCTGGACCATAAGAAAGGCTGAGTGCCAAAGAATTGAGGCCTTTGATCTATGATGCTGGATAAGACTCCTGTGAGTCCCTTGACAATCAAACCGGTCAGTCCTAGAGGAGATCAACCCTGACTGCTCTTTAGAAGGCTAGATCCTGAAGATGAAACTCAAATACTTTGGCCACCTAATGAGAAGGAAGGACTCACTGGAGAAGAGCCTAATGGTGGGAAGGATTGAGGGCAAAAGAACAAGGGGATGACAGAGAATGAGGTGGCTGGATGGAGTCACTGAAGCAGTAGGTGTGAGCTTAAATGGACTCCAGAGAATGGTAGAGGACAGGAAAGCCTGGATGAAAATTGTCCAGGGGGCACGATATGACTTCGCAACTAACACCAAAAATGTTGATGCTAATGGCTTCAGAACTAATCTCGAGGGACCCTTTGGAAAAGCCAGATTTTTGCCAACTTCTAGAAGATCATGAGAAGGGGGACTATCTTCACATCAAGGGGCAGGCTGTTCCATGGTGGGGGAGTTCCTGTTAGGCTCCCTCCTGTCACTCCTCCTGGCGCGTGTGTGTGTGTGTGTGTGTGTGTGTGTGTGTGTTGGTCTTTTGTAAAGGCTCAGTGGCTATTTGGATCAGAGTTTTGAATCTGGGAAAGGCGGTTTCTTAGATACCCAACCCCTGAGCCATGCAAGACTTTGAAGATAGCAATCAGCATTTCACATTGCATTTGGAAATGCATCACAGCTCTCACAACAAAAGTCTCAAATGTCAATGCCCTGACTGGAGAGTAAACAGGTGGACTGTTGCATTCTGAGCCTGATGAAGTTTCCAGTTGGTCTTCAAGGGCAGCCCCAAATATACTCTTGTTTGTAGTAGACTTTGGCTAGTTCTTCAGTATGACTGCAAACTTTGGTTGCTTGCTATTGTTTACAATGTTCATTTTGGCTGGTGGCTGGAGGCATAATCAGAGGATAAAAGCCAGAGCTTTCATCTGGCAATAACATTCCCTTTACAAGCCACACATGTCCAGGTATAATGTCAGGTTTTAGCATCAGCTGGCATGCTTTTCTGTTAGGCAAAAAAGAAAAAAAAATCACTCTTTTTTTTTTTTAAAGTTTGTCATTCCATGATCTTATGGAATGTAAGAAACACTACCAAGAAATCTATGAGATTCTGGTTTATTTTCTACACTGGTATGTGCAAGACTGTGGCTTTGAAAACCATAGAATAAAATACTGCAATAGATCAACTTTTGGGGTTAATCATCATGCCAACTCAAATCTTTGAGTGAATAAACAGCACATCTGGGAGGGTGTTTTATAGTATAGTTTTCCTCTACTTCATATTTGTAATTTTTGCTCTGTGCCAATATATTGCCTCCATAAAGAACCTTCTGCATTCAATTTTTCTCAGGCAAATCATGCAGCTAAAATCTACAGATGGCTCTTCAACCAGTGTGGATGTGCTTTTTTTTTCTTACTTGGCCTCTCCTCACTTGTCCTCTCTACAACAATCACATTACTTCTTTCATAAGTACCGTATATTTTGGAGTATAAGATGCACCTTTTTCTCCCCTAAAAGGTGGTGAAAATTTAGGTGCCCCGCCCACCCACTGGCCCCCACTCTTGGGCCTCTGCCTCCCAGCAGTTTATTTCCTTGCAGCAAGCAGCAAGAAGAAACAGCTTGTTTCAGCTTCAGCACAGCCTAATTAGCACAAGTTGATTGTCCGTTGGATTGGCATCCTGACTCTCAACTGTTTTGTGTGGGCCTCTGCTGCTTGCTGCAAGGAGGTAAATTGCTGGGAGCAGATTTTTTTTCTTTTGCTAATCAAGCTATGTTGAAAATTAAAATTAAAGTAAAGCAGGCTATTTGCTGTTTGCTGCAACGAGGCAAAATTGCTGGGAGGCAGAGGCAGAGGCAGAGGCAGAGGCAGATTTCTTTTTCTTGTTTTCCTTATCAAAAAAGGTAGGTGTGTTTTATAGTCTGGAGCGATTTATAATCCGAAAAATATAGTACACTTTGCTGAGTCTCTGTGCTTGCCTACATTTGTCTCCAAGATTCACTTGCTGTCAGCACTCATAGACTTTTCCTAATTCAAACAGACTGACTCTAAAGAAGAACGATGCCTCCTGAAACAGTAACAGTAACAGAGTTAGAAGGGACCTTGGAGGTCATCTAGTCCAACCCCCTGCTCACACAGGAGACCTACACTAGGGATTCAAACCGCTGAACTTTTTAACCCTTTCTGATTGACAAGCTCAGCATCTTAGCCACTGAGCCATAAATTAATCAATAAAAGACCCTGGTTTGCAAAGAGAGAGCAAGACCTGGGCTTCATGCATGCATCAATTTCAGTTCCGTTCTGAGTAAACAAATTTCTTCATCTCAGGTTGTGAGCATTTCACTGTCTCAAGCAAGAAAGGCCAAATCATCAGCTTCTAATCTCTCCCCCCCCCCAACCACTTTTTAAAGCAACCATTACAAAATGTTGTCACAGTTGCCAAAAGTTGTCAAGATGCTTTCTTATTATGTGTGTGGATGGGTGGATAAATAGATTTCCCATTCCCAGCACTTATTCATTCAATATAGATTTAAGGTAACATGGTGAACGAAAAAGAAAACCTGCCAATCCACTACCCAACTGCACAAATGTGAGGGGGGAAAATAGCAAATTTGGCCGTGCTTAAATATTTGAAGAAACCCTCCCACTTTCTTCTTCTTCTTTTTTTTTTTTAATTTGATTTATATGCCGCCCTTCTCCGGAGACTCAGGGCGGCTTACAATGCGTTAAGCAATAGCCTTCATACTTTTGTATATTTTATACAAAGTCAGCTTATTGCCCCCACAAACTGGGTCCTCAATTTACCCACCTTAGAAAGGATGGAAGGCTGAGTCGGCCTTGAGCCTGGCTTGGATTGAACTCACAGAATTACAGGCAGCTGGATGTTAATTGCTGCCTTTAGTAGGAGGCATTAGCCCCCTATGCTACTCAGGCTCTTTTCTTCTTCTTCTTCTTCTTCTTCTTCTTCTTCTTCTTCTTCTTCTTCTTCTTCTTCTTCTTCTTCTTCTTCTTCTTCTTCTTCTTCTTCTTCTTCTTCTTCTTCTTCTTCTTCTTCCTCTTCCTCTTCCTCTTCCTCTTCCTCTTCCTCTTCCTCTTCCTCTTCCTCTTCCTCTTCCTCTTCTTCTTCTTCTTCTTCTTCTTCTCCTCCTCCCCCTCCTCCTCCCCCTCCTCCTCCTCCTCTTCCATCCCCCACTATTGCATACTGCACTGCTCAGGTGCCTGAACCTCCAGCCAGAAATGTTTAGTTTGGCCCCTGGTAACTGCATAGTTGCCCTCCCTTCAGATTAAGCCAGTGTTTCTATATCTTGGCAACCTAAAAATATGTGGACTTCAGCTCCCAGAATTCCATAGCCACAATGGTTGAGAAATGTTGGATTAGGCAGAAATAGAATTGCTGGAATTCTAAATGCACATGGACACTGTTTCCCATGTTGAAAATGCCAGTTATAGAAGCATACATTTGAGTGTTGGAGCAAGCTAACATTTGAAATAATGGTGCTGGATCTAGCTTTGACCTGTACTGGTTTTCAAAGATAATCTTTAATTTGAGTGTTGAAATGTTAGTTGGATCCAAAGCTTTTGCTAGAGAGCTATTTGATGTGGCTTGGCTGGGGCATTTGTCTGCCATCCTCTCCTCCCTTTGCAACTAGCTTGGAATGCATACACCGCGTGAGTCAAATCTGATGAGAAACACCGCTCCCTCGCTTGAAAAAAGATGGCTCCAATTCCCCCTTTCTTGTCTGTATCTCTGAAAGCTGGCCCAGATTCTTGAATTTGACATAACAAGAGCCCGATCAAGAGACAAAACATGGGTTGGATTTCAAACAGGTAGGGGATACGTTGGCAACAGTTGTGACATTGGGGCTTGCAAGTCCTGCCAGCTGGCTCCAGTTGTGAAGCTGTGCTTGAGCAGCGTTGTTTCCTCAACCTCATAGGCCTTGGTGCCATCTCCTCAGCTGACTGATGAATGAGCAAGCAGTTTTGGAGGCTCTTCTATTTGGAGTCACCCAGCCCTTTTGCCAGGCAGAGAGAAATGCATCATGCCAGCTGCACCAAAGAAACATTTCCAACACCCCCACCCCACCCCCAATCACTGTCCTCTATGGTTGGCCACTTCCTTGCAGGCTCCCTCTTTCTGATTAGAGCATCCTCACTTTCAAGATGCAGTTGAATCACCAATGAAACAGAATAGTTCAGAAGAACCCAGGAAGGAAGCAAAGCTTTATTCAGATCCATTTCTCTCTGTAGTGTGCAGAAACAGATGGGCATTGAAGTGGGCCTATTAAGATAGAGATATGAAGCTTACCACAACTACTTTATATAGGAGGGGTCTCCAACCTTGGCAACTTTAAGACTTGTGGACTTCAACTCCCAGAATTTCTCAGCCAGCTTTGCTGTCTGAGGAATTCTGGGAGTTGAAGTGCACAAGTCTTAAAGTTGCCAAAGTTGGAGACCCCTGTTATATAGCATTGTTGTTGTTTTTTAAGTCCAAAATTGTACTGCCTTTTTCCAACAAGTTGCTACCAAATTCTGTAGTGGGAGCTTGAGAAGGGGTGCAGGGCCGGTCCCAAACAGAAAGTGTTGTTACATGCCAGGCCCTGGTTTAATGTATATACCAAAATACCTTTCCTCCTGATCTATTTTTTTTTAATCAACCCTTCAGTCCACCCAAACAGTTTTTCCAGAACCATCTTTGAATTCCTAATGTTGGTTTACATTACAGGAAGCCCAGCTTTGTTATGTACATATGTTTCTTTTCAAATATTTCTTATAAAACCTACTTGTCAGCTGTGCATCCAAAATCTAGGATGTAGTTATGTGTTTTTCGTTTCACAGCGAGTAATAATATACTGTACTTTTCATCTTTGCTTTGTTCCCATGTCACATTATTGTGTAGAAGTAATAGTTTATTTTCCTTCTTCTCTCCTATTCTTTTTCTCTTTCGGTTTTGTATCGATTACAGTGACAGCAATAATACTTCAAACACCTGCTTGATTTGCTTAAGCAAAGGTTAGTTCTAGTATTAATACTACATTGATTTTAAAAATAAACATCAATAGAAACTGCAACCATTAATAATAGAAATTAACTAGTTTTGAAAATCAAAATTAAATTTTCCTCCTCCATTTATTTGGCAGGATAAAAATCTAAATTTAAATCTAAATCTGCTATTTCCAGCATTGTTGCTATCTGAGCAATTTCCCACTTATTCTATTTAGATCTTCTATGCAGTATTTGTACATTATACAGCTGTAAGCAAATATACAAGCAATACAAAACCTGAACCTATCAGCTAGCCCTGTTCCTTATCCTTCCTAATCACCATGCATTCAAAATTGGACAAATCACCATGCGACTGTTGATTATATGGATTGATCATTTAATGCTTCTGTGTGTTTGAGTTGTCTATAGGTGTAGTCTACAACTGTATAGCAAACATGAAGACAAACTGAGTGATATTCCATGGAAAAACTAGGCAGTTA
Organism: Masticophis lateralis; assembly: GCA_030761175.1. Taxonomy (NCBI): domain Eukaryota; kingdom Metazoa; phylum Chordata; class Lepidosauria; order Squamata; family Colubridae; genus Masticophis; species Masticophis lateralis. The sequence continues at coordinate 150,864,746 of JAUDYJ010000001.1, read as the reverse complement.
TGTTTTATGATGTGTGTGTATATGATAGGGTCTGATATGTTTCTGGACCTTTATTTAATTATTCAAAAGATTTGTATAGCTGCCCATCTTATAAGCAGCTCAGGGTGACTTCCAATCAAAAGTAAAAGCAATATAGAAGACATAATAAAACTATAAAACTAAACACATTAGAAGCATTAAATACAAGAAAAACCTGGTGCCATGTCATTTAGTCTCTTATCACAGCGCTTGGGGGAAAGATGGGTCTTTAAAGATTTCAGTCTCAACATCTTTTTTTGTAGTATGGTGACCAAAATTGGTTGCAATATTCCAGGTGTGGTCTTACTAGGGTTTTTTAAAGCGGCACTAATACTTCACGTAATCCTGATTCTATGCCTCTGTTTATACAACTCAGGATTGTATTAGCTTTTTTGGCTGCTGCTGCACATTGCTGGCTTTAATGAACTTTCTTTCTGTAGAATGGATTGTGACTGAAAGCTGATGGTGGCTAACTTCCTGACAGTTGCCATCCAGTTCCCTGAAGCAAACCAAGACTCAGAAAGGCACTCTTGTCTATGCTTGCTAGGATTTAGCCAGTGGTGAAATCCAATTTTTTTTTTACTACTGGTTCTGTGGGTGTGGCTTGGTGGGCATGGCAGGGGAAGGATACTGCAAAATCTCCATTCCTACCACACTCCGGGAGGAAGGATATTGCAAAATCTCCATCCCCGCCCCACATTGGGGCCAGCCAGAGGTGGTATTTGCTGGTTCTCTGAACTACTCAAAATTTCCACTACTGGTTCTCCAGAACCTGTCAGAATCTGCTGGATTTCACCCTGATTTAGCTTTGAAATAATCACAAGACAAACACAAACCATCCAGGCAATGATAGATTAAGAGGAGACTACTTGCCCAATATCATAGGCTATAACACCTTTGTGCCAAGCTTCTAGATTGCTAACCCTGAGCTTCAGAGTTCATCCAGTTCAGCTCATGCTCAGCAATCTTCTCTGTAAGAGATTGAGTGACTCTGAGACTCTGGAGTTATGGCACGGGCTTGCTTTCTCCTCCACCAGATTGAGGAGCCACGGTCTAATTGTTAGTTGTGATGTGCCAGCACAGGGTCATCATCGTTTGCTTTGGAGCATCAAATTAGATTAACTCAGAAAGTCTGACAAGTGGGAAGGGTGGGCATCCAGCCAACGATTACACTAATGGGATTGTGTTTTCTCCAGCAACAGGATGAAAACACTGATATAACTTCCGTCAGGATTTGTGTCCACAAATATTGTATGGATTAATGCTAAGCTGCAACCACTTCTCCAGTTTCCTGGGTATTTTTTTCCCTTTGTCAAAAAGCCTTCTGTTTTTCTACTTCATTCTCTGGGAACTATTTTTTTTTTAAAAAAAAATATCTGTATCTAGTATTTTTGAGTCTCAATGGGCTGAGTTTCCATGGGACAATTTCATTTGTGGCTTAACTGAAGTATGGGCAAGTCAGTGAGGCTGCCTTTCATTGGAGAAATGTTTATGTAGCTATAACACACAGCTCAGCTGTCTTATAGGTAAGGCAAGTAGAAGAGAACCATACCCATTCTACAAGAAATTCTCCAAAATATTTCTGTCCTTTGAGCTAACTTTTCAAAGGTATTATTCTTCCATCAAACAGAATATGAATGGCCCACATGGCGGAGAATATACTTTTATCCTTAGGTCTAAAAAGAATCCTTCAGAAGAAGACTGGAAAGGACAGTCCTTTTCTCTCTGGTAACGCTATACTTCAAACTAGAGTATATAAAATCTTTCCCAGATGTATCCTTGATTACTGCTCACCTGCCTGAAACCCTCACTATATTTCAGATATCAATACACTAAAGGTCCAGAGATATTTTACTAGAAGAGTACTCAAATCTTCTGCTCGAAATAAAATTCCCTATACCACCAGGCTTGAAATTTTAGGCCTCGATAGCCTTGAACTACACCATCTACATTCCGACCTAAACTTGGTACACAAGATTATTTACCATAATGTCCTACCTGTTAATGAGTACTTTAACTTCAACCATAATAACACAAGAGCTAGCAATAGATTCAAATTCAATGTAATTTGCTCTAATCTTGATTGTAGGATATATGACTTCTGCAATAGAGTAGTAAATGTCTGGAACACTCTACCTGATCCTGTTGTTAGTTTCTCTAACCCCCATACCTCTTACTTTAAACTGTCTACCGTGGACCTTTCATGTTTCTTAAGAGGTCCCTAAGGGGGTGTGCATAAGCGCACCAGCGTGCCTACCATCCCTGCTCTACTGTCCCCATTTATATGTATTCATTTTATGTGTTTATGCCTCTTTTGCTTATTTATATCCTTTTATTTGTGCCAAATTCTTTTCATTCGTCCATGTCTATGTCTATACTGTTACTTGTTTCCTTGTACTTGTTGACAAAAACAAACAAACAAACAAACAAACAAACAAACATACATATGGAATCAGAGACCAGTCAACTTGGATAATATACCTAATCCATATCTAGGCAAAGATCCAATGCCCGGTCCAGCAACTTATTGTTAAAAAATTGTCCAAGAATGTCCCTTTATGCAGGTAATATGTAGGGTCTACTTCTGAACTGCATCCTCTCTTAGGAAATAAAGATAAATATAATTTCTAGTTTGTCAAGATCAACAGGGCAAATCTCTGATCATAAAGCAACTTCTCTGTGCAAAAATCCATATTCCTAATTCCTTTTGTAACATAAACTTGATCAACCATCTACATGTTTTGGACAGCAGTAAAATGCTTCTCTTTGACAAACAATCAAGCAAAAGACTGGGGAAAGAAAAAAAAATGTGCTAGTCCCGGAGGAAATCTAACATGGCCTGCTTTTTTTCACAGTGCTGCCTAATGACAGTTAATAGCGTTGTGGCATGTGAATTATTCAGAAGTTGGAAGAGGAAAGCTGGATTTTCCTATGAAATGGCACTTTCCATTTTAGTTCAGCAGCTCTCTAAATAAAACATTTGCAAAAAGCAAATGTTTTTTAAAAGATCTATATTTCTAGGAAGGGCTTGCTTGTTTATTAAAAGGTAAAGCCTTCATTCCCACCCTTCTGATAGTTTTTAATCAATCAAATTAATGAAATAGCTTAATATTGGTCCCAAAGATAGCTCTGACTTCAAAGCCAGCTCTAGGTATTGACAGCACAGGTTGGTTACTAAAGCTAATGTTAAAAATAGCCCACTTAAGGAATACTTCTACCAACACTATCAGGGCAAGCCGCTACTATACAAAAGGAGAGCAAACCCTACTCGCTTACTACCACTCATGATATTAGTCAGTTCAGAAATGAAACACATGCCAGAAAACAACCAAGCTTGGAGAGCACCAAGGATCCCGCAGTTCAAATCTGAGCTACAAATATTTTCTTCTATAGATTGTTTATTTTTTTGCACAGAGGTGTCTATCCTTTAGTTTTTGAAGACAAACATCACTCTTTCTCATGTTTGTGTTGGAAGCACCAAGGTGCTTGCAGGTTGAAAGGATTAGCCGATGACATCATCATTACCCAGGAGACTCCGAATTGGGGGCTCCTTTCATGTCCCTGTTAATGTGCCCACCAAAGTGGAACTTACCTAGCTAGTTGTGATTCCTCACTTTTGAACTGCTAAGTCAGAAGGAGCTGGAGCAAATGATGGGAGCTTGCCCCGTCACACAGTAGCACTTGGCTCTCAAACCCTTCCTGAGCATTCTAACCAGGTGAGCCACCATGCTCCTATAACACTATTTAAAGGTACATCAGTACATTGATCTTTTTTAAAAACTTCAATAAAGTATAGAAAACAATACAGTAGAACAATAGACATTTCAAATAAGGATCCAATGCCAATCATTATCCTGTTGTGACTTAGGCATCCTGAGTCACTAAAACACATGAGTAGTTCCAAAAACCTTTTTTATTGCAACAGCTGTGAATTACATTCATTCACAGCTGAGTCCCAATTAGTTGCAAAAAGTCCTTCGGGAGAAGTCCTTCGGGATAATCACCAACCTTTATCTCCCTTGACACTCTGCCACACAGATCTACTTGGCAAAGCCACACAGATTCCAGAATCAAACAGAGATGCCAACTGGGAACAGAATTAACAAAATGCCCTCAAAATATTCCTATTCTAGCAGGCTGGCCTGGCCTAACTTCTCTTTTATGTTGCTTTTAAATTTTAAATTTGTCTAAATTGGGGTATTTTAATCTGTTTTTTAGCCAAAGAATTTAACATATTTTAAAGATTTTTTTAAATGTTTGTATTATATGTATTTTTATCTTTTGGCTGTTCACCGCCCTGAGTCCTTCGGGAGTAAGGCGGTATCTAAATTTAATAAATAAATAAATAAATACAACAATAACACATTGCTTTCCTGCAAAGTGCCCACGTGCCTTTGCTCCTCTTTTAAGCCTTATGGGAGGGGCCAATCATCTCCAGGCCTTACTCCTGAGTCATCCCTTTTGTTTTAACTGTTCTGGCAGCTCTGTGCATGCATGCACTGGGCACAGGCTCCCCCTGTTCCTCTGCCAGGACTAGCCCATGTTCTTCCCCAGCCTCCTCACTGTCTGACTCCACTGCCAGCTCCACAAGCTGCTGGTGGACCACAACATATCCACAGCTACTACCCTATGGTAGAGTCATTGGGCATTCAGCTAATTGTATCAACTCCACCTCTTGCTTTTAAAAGCTTTGAGATGAGGGTTTTCTTCTAGTGGAAAAGGATCAATATTACTCTCACCCCACAGTGGCTCAATGCACACATTTGATCCTATAGCATTGAACTGTGACATATTGTAAGGCTATGTCATGGTGGCCATAAATCCGTAAAGGTAAGGTAACCCAGGGAAGGTAAGTTCAAGTCTTTCAACATCAAAAGTTCGGGCCATTTCAACTCCAGTTCCACAGTGAAGTTCAGCAGTTCCACAGTGTTCACGAATAATCATTAGCATTAAATCATAAAACTTTAGGATAAATTCATTATTCTTGAATTTCTTGAGTTTTTGAAATCTTTAAATCCTGCAACTGGAATTCTACATTCCATGTCAAATCATTATGGAATAAATTGGAATAACCCAGAGAGGATTAATTGCCAAAACAATAGTAACAATGACTATTATTCACAGCTTGAAGCTTTCAGAACATTTTACATGTGCGTGTTTATATGTACTGGGAGGTCTGAAGATGGATGAGCAAACTTTGCATCTGTAAGGGTATGTGGGAAAGACCTTGGGAAATGGGGGTGGATGTGAGTGGGGGGAGAGCTGCAGCCATGTCAACCATTGGGTAAGAGGCATTTTAACCACAGCAAGACTGTTGACATAGCAAACTTTGCAATTACTGTAAGTTTGAATTTCACAAGGCTCAAGGTTGACTCAGCCTTCCATCCTTTCTAAGGTAGGTAAAATGAGGACCCAGTTTGTGGGGGCAATAAGCTGACTTTGTATAAATATACAAAAGTATGAATGCTACAATGTGTTATTGCATAATGCATTGTAAGCTGCCCTGAGTCTTCGGAGAAGGGCGGCATATAAATAATTTTTTTTTAAAAAAACTTCTCAGGAAGAATCTTCTTTAGTTTCTTGAGGTTTAAAGGTGATGGGGGAGAAATGTACTTTCAGATTTGCAAGATTGAGGTCAGCCTTGCAAGATAGTTCAGACAGAAATGCACCCAGATGAATTCTCCTTTATTGTAAGGTTACATTAACAGAATCTTGCAATTCTGAATTTTCATTCCTCTCAGTGCTGTTTTAGATTTTCTTCTCGCATCAAAGCCTTGGGATATAATCCTCGGAGACTTTCCAAACTGTCATCTTTAATGGAACTATACAGAAAAAAAAAGTTTAAATAGATGGCTGCAGAGGAATTAGATTAACTACATTTAAATTTAATTTAAGTTACATATCAATGGATGAAGTTAAATTATTCTTTTTCTCCTGAGTTGACCACCTTCATTTCATAAAGTTGCATATCCTTGATCTAATGTTAATTTGGATGAAATCCTATGGTGTCTATGTACCAATGAAATGAACACTATTAATTAAATAGATTTTTTCTTCACACACCTGTACAATATGACCTGGAGAGGCAAGGGATCTTATGTCATAGATCTGGGAAATATCCTGGGAGGAAAATAGAAGACAAAGTATTGACACATATATGGACCTACTTCCATGATTGATGTTAGATGTACCCAAGCCCATAACTAAAGTCAAGCTAATCATGAAATTATCTTGCAGCACGAATTGCAATGTTTTTTTCTTGAGCACCTTTATAAAAACTGCAGTGCAACAATGTATTTATCACGGGTTCAACACTGCCAGACCTAGCAAGACATAGTATTTGGTCAGGTAAAATATCTTCATTATGCTCTTTTTATGTACACTGAGAGCATATGCACCAAGACAAATTCCTTGTGTGTCCAATCACACTTGGCCAATAAAAAATTCTATTCTATTCCATTCCATTCCATTCCATTCCATTCCATTCCATTCCATTCCATTCCATTCCATTCCATTCCATTCCATTCTATTCTATTCTATTCTATTCTATTCTATTCTATTCTATTCTATTCTAACCACTGAAGATATGGCAATGTGGCATTAACTTGGTCTATTACAAAGTTCTTCTAGATTTTGCTAATCAAAAAAAAAAAAAACCTCAGTCTCATTTCCTTTGAAAACTCAAAGCAAGACACAGTGTAAAGTTTAAAGACACATTTAAAATGCGATTTTATTGTACATGTTTCTTAACTTGTGTTCGCCGCCCTGAGTCCTTCGGGAGAAGGGCGGCATATAAATACATGTAAGAAAGAAAGAAAGAAAGAAAGAAAGAAAGAAAGAAAGAAAGAAAGAAAGAAAGAAAGAAAGAAAGAAAGAGAAGTTCTAAAAGACTGGCCTAATAAACATTGGCTGGGATCTTCAGTTGAACATAAAACTTGAGCTATCAGCTTCAGATTCCACTACAAGTACAGGAGTTGGGGAAAGCATAAGGATTAAAGTTTTCTTCCCTGGGGAAGTAAACCAACTGATTAAAAACACCATCATGGGTTAAAAAATAGATTGCTAAAGGGGCTGTGCTTTTTTTCCTTACACAATGTGTCCATTCAAGAAGGCACCAGAGAGAAGATTCTTAGATGCCTTTTGTTGGGAAAGCTTTTTAAATCCCTTTTGCGACCAGTGACGGTGCAGTCAGGATAAACACATTTCTTTTGCACTGTCTTAATGCTGCTCACAGCAGAAACCACGTATACATCTGAGAAATGGCTCCTTGCCAAGCAGACTTAAAAACTTTAGAGAAGTGGCACCAAGGAGTTAAGTAATAAACCTTCAGGCTAGTGGTCTGGCTTTGCCAGGATTAATGAAGATGAAACAATATATCTTAATATTGCTACAGGGGTGGCAAAAGGGGGGAAATTAAGAAGCAGAGTAGTTCGGTTTGCAGGTCCCAATTTGCCATCTAAAGCTTATGGGAATTGGGTTTTGTATTCTGGCAAAAAAGATTTTTAGCTGGAATCTCAACATAATTGATTTTTTTTTAGCGCTTTCAAGAAGGAACAAGCGAATGAACAAAGCTGCTCTTCTTCTGCCTTTTTCTTTCCTCCAAAAACATATCCTGTGAGGAATACACCATTATCCACAAGGGATGGTCACTTTTATTGAAAACAGCTGCCTGAAAATGAGCAGCATTCGGTCATTAACAAATGAAGCACTTTGTGTTAGTATTAAAACAGTTGCTTCTCATGACAGAAAGCAATTGAGTTGATTTGGTGAATATGGCTTCTTGTAGTGCTAAATTGATTTCAGTATTTTAGAGGCCCTCAGGGCCGTAAAGATAAATGGCATGAAAAGTATCTGATACCTGTGCAATTCAACTTTGTCAGATTTTAGTTCATGGGAATACTGGGGAAAGTTTGACTAATAAAACCTATGGCTGCCATACATTATAGCGTACATGTGAATGAATTTAACAGAATAACAATAGACTTGGAAGGGACCTTGGAGATCTTCTAGTCCAACCCCCTGTGCAAGCAGGAGAACCTATGCTATTTCAGACAAATTACTGACCAGTCTCTTAAAAGCTTCCAGTGATGGAGCACCCACAATTTCTGAAGGCAAGCCATTCCACTGGTTAATTATTCTCACTGTTAGAAAGTTTCTCCTTAATCCCAGGTTGCTTCTCTCCTTGTTTAGTTTTCATACATTGCTTCTTGTCTTGCCTTCTGGTACTTTGGAGGTTGATTCCCTCTTCTTTGTGGCAGCTCCTTAAATACTGGAACACTGCTATCTTGTCAACCCTACTCTTCTTTTCTCTAGACTAGACATACCCAATTCTTGCAACTGTTCTTCATGTGTTTTAGCCTCCCGCCTTGTAATCATCTTTGTTGCTGCTTACCTCCATGCACCTATTGCCAGTATGCAAATGCTTCCTAGCTGGGCCATCTACTTTTGAGATCAAAAGTCCACAGATCTAGAAGGCACCCAAGTCAAGGAAGGGGTTAAATTCTTTAAAAACACTACTTGTACTTTAAGACCTGCCACATGCTACAGACCTCCAGATTAGTCCATTTGATAATGTCTTTTGTGATTTTAGTACTGATAATCACTTTGAAGGTAAGAAATCTATTTCAACAGACCACAAAGAATATGTAAAATAAATACAAGGGGTGGGGGGAGCTGATGTTTAGTTTGGTAGGAATGTACTCTCTTTTAGATTCATCTAATCTCCAAAATAATTATGAAACAATTTCATTAAGTGATCCTATTATTGTACTTAATAAAAGCATTTATGTGGAGCCAAGAATTCAGGCAGCACTCATACTACATCCACAAAGGAAGGTACTTCTCACTTCAATTATGCCTTAAAGGGGGATTGTTTAATAAATATCTTTATATATATTTAAAGTTATTTTGGAGAAAGAATCTGATATAAATCCATATGCTCACATTTTTTAATAGCCAAGTGGGGTAGAATGCACACTCAGCAATGTTGTGGCTAATGGGCAATATGAACTGTTAAATTTTACTGCATTTTCTAGGAAGCCAATCTAGTTTACTGATTAAGGGATTGAAGTAACATAAGGTGATCCAGGTTCCAATCCTTACCATAGGGACAAAGTGGATGAGTCTGAATCACTTCCTATTTTTCAGCCAATCCTACCTCAAACCGGTCATTCAGAGAGAGAGAGAGAGAGAGAGAGAGAGAGAGAGAGAGAGAGAGAGAGAGGGAGGGAGGGAGGGAGGGAGGGAGAGAGAGAGAGAGAGAGAGAGAGAGAGAGAGAGAGAGAGAGAGAGAGAGAGAGAGAGAGGAAACTTAACTCTGTTCTGCTTTTAATTCCTAGAAGAAATAGGTTCAGGCAACTCAGCTTGGATCGTCAGGGCCTTTTGAAAGCATTTTTTTACAACCTCTTCGCTGAAGAGGTTGTAGAAAAAATGTAGAAAAAAAGTTTAAAAAAAAAATTGGCTATGCCCACCCAGTCACATTACCCGCCCCCTCACCAAACCATGCCCACAGGACTGGTAGTAACAAATTTTAGATTTCACCACTGCCTTTAACTAATTGCATATGGAAGGGAAGTGGATTTTATTTTATTTTTAATGACGAATTTTGTCAGTAGACCTAAAAGACAAACCCAAGAAACAGATGAATAACCAGTTGAGTCAGTAATGTGGTTTAAGTGCAGTATCTGGGTAGTATTCTACTCTTGTGCCAAGAAAATGCATACAGCATACAGCCCAGTGGTGAAATCTGAACCAGTTTGCTACCGGTTCGTTGGCCGTGAATGCATGCTGTGCACCAAAGGAGGCTTTGCAAGGTAAGTAGAACAACGAGGGGGGGAATCAGCTGAGCCGCACGATTTAGCTTGGCTAGAAAGCAGGATTTCCTGCTTTCTCTCAAAGCTAAACCACGCTGCACAGCTGATCATCGGAAATGCCAGTTCGATTTTTTAAACTACCGATAGATAGTTTAAAAAATCAGTTTTTAAACTACCGATAGATTTTTTTAAACTACCGATTTGCCTGAACTGGTAGCTTTTTTTAAACTACCGGGTCAACTGAACTGGTAGCTTTTTTTTTACTACCGGTTTGCCCAAACTGGTAGTTTTTATCACTACTGGTTCGCCGGAACCAGAGCGAACCGGTAGCATTTCACCTCTGATACAGCCCCCGAAATTCTAGTTGCCATCCTTTAAATATTTAAGATCTTAAGCCTTAAGCTATTGCAAAGGAATATGTTAGTGTGCATGTTTTATGAGACTTAATCAGGTCCCTTTCTTAATTTCAAACTTCTAGAATACATATGTCCTAAAAGGTTAAGATCAACCATGCAGGTCCCCACAGTATGTTCCTAATAGTGCAGGAAGGCATGGGGAGTCAAAGTTAGAGTTAGATCATTATTTTTAAACACTGGCTAAAGGTGTTCTATTATAAGAAAGCAATGGAAGAACTTAGCACCTCAGTTCTTCACATTGGTTTCCAGTCTACATGATAAAATATATTAATCTTGAAATTAAGCTGAAATAAAACCAAGGAGTGCTTATCTTTTCTCTTGGGGATGTGTAGTGTGCTGCAGCAATGAACCAGATGCATGCAATCAGACATCCCAATGTATGCACTGCCTTACACATTGATGCCTTTGAGTGCTTTGAATCCTCTAAGGTCTCAGAAGGGAGATATAAGATCCTATACAAGGAAAGACTTTGCCAGAAATGAGCAACCTAAAACTTCTGAGCAAGTCCCCTGTATCCATAAGACTTTTATTTCTCCAAGACTGTCAAAGCACACCAATCAAACCTATTTGCAAATGTCCTTGATGGATTACAATTCTTCAATAACACACTATTGCTTTCTTATAAAATTCACCAGGAACTGATTATGAATGAGTAAACTCTAAAATGTTTGCAATAAATATACCCAGCCGCATTACATTGCATAAATTTGGGCTCAACTGATATTGAATATTCAATAAGGGTTTGGACATACAGTTCATGAACTCTAATGATTGGTTTTATATTTGTGGATAATTGAAATATAGGTAGTCTTTGTTTAATGATAGTTTGAAATTCTGATGTTGGTTATGACCTGCCCTCAAAGTTAGTTATGACCTGCCCTCAAAGTTACAATAGCTGCACCCCCTCATCCATGGTCATCCATGGTCACCCACGATGGCATTCAAGGCACTTAGCAACCAGCTAGCATTTACCACTTGTTGCAACTATTGGAGTCACATGAGCACAATTTGTAATGCTTTTTGCCATGATCATATGGTTTTCTTAATGACCATGTGATTTGCTTATTGGCCACAGTGGCTTGCCTTATGACCTCCATAAAAATACAGTGACCTGCTTAACCACCACAATGACTGAATGAAATTCTGGATTCAGTTATGGTTGTAAAGTAACTACTACCTGTAAGAATTTAACAAGATTTGCTTATGTCTTTCTGTAGATTCCTTTTATACATACTGTACACTCTTATTCATGCCTTTGTGTATTTTTACATTATATTTTTATATATTTTATTTATTTCATTTCATTATTAGATTTTTATTACTTCTTAAAGCAATTCAAGGCAGTGACTATACATAACACTCCTTCCTCCTCCTATTTGCTTTTTTTAAGTGTCAGATTTTACTACTGCTGTGTGTGTTTTGTGGTTCAAGTGCTTATAGTAAATGCTAAGCAGCAGCTTCAAGGTAGTGTAGTCCTATTATTTCTTTCCTCCTTCTGCAGTAAATACAGAGAGAGCTTGACAAAATAATAGAGACTTGGTACCTCTCATTTATCATATATGTCACCTTTCAAGGATTATATAGTATCTCTAGTGTCTTCACAGTCTCAATGAAACCAATTTCTCCAATTTTGTTATCTTACTATCTTATCAGTTGGAAACCTATTCTCTCCATATTTTGGGTCTGCAAGGGTTTTTTTTTTTTTGCAAGTACGAGCTCATGTTCATACTGTCTTTATGATATCAATATTCTACACAAAACCCATGTAAGTTTTGAAGTTCTTGCCCTTGACTTGCTTAAATGCATGAGACCATGACTCACTAACCTGGAACTTTAGAACTAACAAAATGATTGTTGGATAATCTCTATTTTTTACATTCCTTAAAGTAAGTTTTTACCACAACATTACATGGTGTGTATATATGTGTTATGTGTGCATAAAATCGCTATTTATATATCTATACCTTTCTGTTTATAATTTTAGGAGCTGCGGTGGCACAGTGGTTAGAATGCAGTACTGCAGGCTACTTCTGCTGATTGCTGACTCCCTGCAGTTTGGCAGTTCGAGTCTCACCAGGCTCAAGGTTGACTCAGTCTTCCATCCTTCCCGAAGTGGATAAAATGAGGACCCAGATTGTTGACTCTGTAAACCGCTTAGAGAGGGCTGTAAAAGTACTGTGAAGCGATATATAAGTCTGAATGCTATTGCCATTGCTATTATCAGTAATACAACTTCATCTGCTTGGTTTTTCCCTTGAAAGTCCAGTTGTCTTTTGAAAAAGCACCTTTGGGACAACCATGACCTGGATCACTGAGAATCTTCATAGACACAACTTCATTCACAAAACCTGGAGCCAAAGACAGCGGAGTCAAATATGTTAAAACAATGAGCATCAAAACAATGGATTCTAATATGCAACTCACATGCACATAAAAAGAGCAGAGCTCTGATCCTCTGGTTGTGGCTACCATTTTGATAGTATAAACCCACGGATGTCTCTGTTTGAGCTGAAATATTTTATAGCGAGTTCTTGTTTAACAACCACAACTGGGACAAGGGACCTGGTCACTAAGCAAAACTATAAACAAGTGAAACCACGACTGCACTTACGATCTTACTCCAGCATTCCTTTGTTTTACAGACCCGCAAGGTTCATAAATTGGTGGATTGGTTGTAAATTTACTTTTCATCATTGTTGTAACTGCAAATGGTTGCTAAATGATGCAGTCACTAAACAAGGAATACCTGTACAGTATTATGTTTGTAAGATTAAATATTTTCAGTGTCTGTTATCTTATATTGGCCTAGGACTGAAATAAAGATTGTTGTTGTTGTTGAACTGGCTTCAGATCTGACAGTCTTGTGCTAATTCTTTGGTCAAACCTTAAACCTGATCATTGGATTAGCTTTATATCTTTTACAACTAATGAGTATGTGCCAGGTGAATGCTTATAAGTATTGGCCCAAATGTTTACTGTGTGTGTGGGGGGGGGGGGGGGGGGTTTGGATGGATAGGTAACATTAGGAAGGGCATTTTTTATTTGCCAGCCTCTTTTTCGCGGGCATTACAACTCATTCTGCCATTCTGCTTCTGCTCACCAACCATCACAGAGTATTACCAACAAACTACAACTTGACACCATCACTGAATCTGGATTCCTGCTCCAGTTGAACAAAGCTTGCCAGCTAGCTACATACATCATTTTGATACCCTGGAAAAGCCATAATCAGAGGCAACAATGCTGCAGCATTCTATGAAAACAAGTCAGGGTTCATTCTTTAGGGTTCTGTCTAATCCAGCATCCCGAAAAGGCATGTGGAAAAGCAGTGGTGGGATTCAAGTAATTTAACAACCAGTTCTCTGCCCTAATGATTTCTTCCAACAACCAGTTTTCCAAACTGCTCAGAAAGTTAACATCCAGTTCTCCCGAAGTGCAAACTGGCTGAATCCCATCACTGTGGAAAAGTAAGATCATAGATATATCTTATGCTGCTTTCTACTGCATTGCTTCAGCTCCACTTGGGCACTGTATTGTCTTTTCCTCATTTGTGTTCTTTCTTCCTTAAAAGGGATGCATGGGAAAGTTTATTTTAGTGAATGGCTTTGAAGATATTCAAGTAAAATTTGGGAAGGTGAACCTTGCTAAAGTGTTTACCATTCTTTCTGCTTTTATAATATTCTGCACTGTCCCTTCCCCATTTAAGATGCTATAGCCAACATAAATTATGAGCTGCAAAAGATGTAGGCCAATTAATTTATCAATGTCAATAACACTTTTAGCCTGTTTTCCTGGTTCTTAGGAAAATCAGTTAATTTACTGTGCAATCCTAGGCACGCTGCCTCAGAATTAAATTCCACTGAGTTCAGAGGAAATGGAACCTCAATTAGTACTATATTCAGTGAACGTATTGGAAAATAAGCTTTCTACTTAAATAAGGTATTAGCAATTCTAGACTTATTAAACTTGCGATTCTAATTCAACTTATATTTATTTAATTATTTTTCACTTAATTCATTAAATTTATGTGTCACCCATCTTACTGTCAGGTGATACCATTTTCTATGCATCCACACAGAATATATTTGTAGACAAAACAGATCTGATGTTACCCATTCTTTTTAGGAATAGTCCTAAGTAATTTAATTTTAATTTAAGCTTAACTTTATGAGAGGGGGGAGCGGGGAGGGAGAGAGAGAGAGGCTTTCACAGATATGACAACTCCAACAATTATTTTGATTTTAAAATTACGCTTACTTCTCTAATTTCCTATGGATTATTCCACATCCTTGATTTCATGCAATGCAAAAAGATTATGGTACTCAATGAAAGTGAGAACTGGGCCACCCGAAAATCCAGTTGCCATCATTTAGCAATTGTCATTCTAATTGTCCTTCTAGGACAATTGGGAATGGGGAGCAGAAGGAGCTTCTGCCATCTCTATTCAATCCTAGATATTCTATTAATATGTAAAAGTGCTCCCAGGTAATTGTATCTTTTTAAATATGAATCCCTTAAGTAATCATTAGGGAATAAGGAACAATGACTTCCCCACTTTTTTAAAAAATATACTGTTTCATTCTTTGTGAGTTTCCATACACAAAGCTTCAATGACCTTTGAGCCTCTCATTATTTCTGAATATCAGACTGCTAATTTGGAAGAGTCTCTGAAAAAAAAGCATATAATAAGGGAGCTGAGTACCCTGAAATAGGTGAGTTTTGCAATTATATTGCTGTCCAATTGTGTTGTTGCCCATCAGCCTGTGCAGCTAGTAGTAGTTATTCCGACAGCGAGGAGGCTGGTGTGGTGATGTGCCAGCAGCCTGTGCAGCTGGCACTCGAGTCAGACAATGAGGAGGCTGGAGAAGATGTGGTGCCAGCGGCTGAGATTCAGCCAGGGCCTTCAGAAGCTGCCATAAGTGAAAAGGAAGAAGAGGAGGAGCCTCTTCTTGATGCACGAGCGCGCAGTGCTGCCAAAAGGCAGGAGTGGCTCCTCAGGAGGAGGTCTCCTTGAGAGTAAGGCTTGGGGCTAATTGGCCACTCCCCTAGCCTATTTAAGGAAGGACGATGACTGAGGCAATTTGCAGGAAACAACTTCATTCATATTCCTTTGCATCTTGATTCCATAAACATCTGATAAGCTCTTGCTCCTTTCTTATAGTTTTCCTGCAAATTGCTTCTGGGCATTCTGCCAACCACAGTAAGATTACAGTTATCTGAAATACTGTGCTTCAGAATTGAGTTATTATTCTTTGGATTCTTGTTGGCTGTTATTGAAGTTAAATTAACAGCCCTTGTTCAGAACAGACTGATTTAAACTGTACTTGTGTTCAAACAACTACTAAGAAAACTCATTAGTAATCCTTAATTAGTAAACTAAGGTTTGTATGGACTTTGTGCGTGCTGCATTCTTTGGGGTCCGTAGCTGGGGCAGAACAAATTGCCACTTCAGGCTTTATGCATCAAAGCCTCTTGATTTAGTCCCCATTTGTTTTGAACACCATGAAAATCCCATTTTAGTTTTATAATCATGTCATAGATTTTAACCTAAGAGGCATCCACCATAATTTTTAATGGCTTGATTGATCCCTTAATGAAATATATTTACCGATGACCTTAAGTGTTCAAGGTATTATTTTTTTGATACTTGAGTAGATGTCATCATTTCCAAAGAAACCTAGAATTGTATCTGAAGCTTTGTACATAAGTAACCATTTGGTGCTGAAAACTAAAATGGATGAAGATTGAAGAATACAATGCATAGAGCCCCAGAAGCACCTCCAGGTTTTTTTTTTTTTTTTGCCCTGGAAGGTGCTCTGTGTGAAGGCTCCCTATCCACTTCGCTGAAGCTCCGCGCGCCGAGGGACCTCTGTCAGCGGCAGAGCGAGACTACTGGAGTAATCCCATCCTTTATTAACACATCCTGCAACGTCTTGAATCTTAGGTGATAATCTTTCTTAAAGGGGAATTTTTCTAAAAGTTTTTGAGCCTGCTGAGGGCTAAAGGAAAAGAAGCAGCAGTTTAAAATCTGGAGTGAAAGGAACGGAAAATGGCGCTTGGCTTAAGAAGCGGAAACGAAAGTAGAAAGTGAAAGTGATAATTAACAGCTTTAGCCTGCCTGGCTTTAATTTAAAAAGACTTTAAAGATTTTAAAGTGGAAAAATAATTTTGGTTGTTCCCCCTTCCTGCAAAACTGGGGAGAAAGACTGGAATTTTAGGGAAGGGAGGAAGATTTTCTTTTTTTAAGAAATTAAGGCATTCCTCAGGCATGGCTTCAAAGAAAACTGGTGGGGATTCCCCTTCTCCCCAGACAAAGGAGTTATCAGCCAAGCCATTAACTCAGCCTCAGAGTTCAATGCAAGGAGGAGGGAATGAGGATTTGAAAGCTTTTATGGCTAATTTAACAGCAACTCTTGCTAACCAGGTTAAAGATTTGAATGTGAAGATTGAAAATAATCA
Organism: Masticophis lateralis; assembly: GCA_030761175.1. NCBI lineage: Eukaryota > Metazoa > Chordata > Lepidosauria > Squamata > Colubridae > Masticophis > Masticophis lateralis. The sequence goes on along the minus strand of JAUDYJ010000001.1, from coordinate 150,848,041 downwards.
AAATGAAATGAAGCAATTTGTAAAGGAAAAAAGTGACAAGTTGAATCAGAATGTAACTACAGTTGTAACGGCTCTTACTGATGCTTTGGTGGTGGTTGAAAAAAAAGTGGATGATCTAAATTTAGATGTGCAAAAGAACAAGAAAGATGCGGAGGACAAATTCTTCAAGGTGGATTTGAGGAACCAGAAGATAGAGGATGAAATTACCATGTTACAATTTCGAAATATGGAGTTTGCCATAAGACTAAGGGGACTGAGGGAGAACAACAGACAGGACTTGAGGGCTGCTTGTGTGGACATATTGGCCAAAATTTCAAAGATGGAACCGGAGCTAATTGATAAAAGAATTGACAAGATTTACAGGGTTAATTCCCAAGTAGCGAGACAGAGGAATTTGCCCAGAGATGTTGTGATTTATTTTACTGACAGAATGCTGAGAAATAATATTTTGCAAAGTTCTTTTCATACCAGTATTCAAGTGGAGGGCAATCAAATTGGAGTTTTTAAAGAGTTACCACCTAAAATGTTAAGAGATCGGAGAGACTATGGTTTCCTGGCGAAGGAATTGAAAAGGCGACAAGATTCCATTCAGATGGGATGCACCAGCTGGAATTATTTTGAGATATGAGGATGTTAGATATCGTCTGAATTCGTTGGCAAAAGCAGAACATTTTTATCAGAACATTCTTAAAAGATCTCCAACACCACCATGTTCATCCACATTGTTATCAGTTGAAGGAGCCTCACAAGACAAGGATTATGAGGAAGGGATTTTAGAACTTCCAAGGGAACAAGAACAACAGGTACTTCAAATAATGGCAACGGAGGAAGTTTTAGGAGCAGAAGGCGGCTTAACAGAGGATTTTTTTATTGGCCTCCCAGAGCCCAGAATAAAACATTCCAGAGCGACAAGAGAGGTGGATCCGGACCTTGAATTGTTGATGCAAGAACCAAGAGACCAACGTATAACTCGCGCAGAAAAGCAGAGACTAGAGATGCAAAAACAACAGAGGTCCGAGGTGCCACAAGAAGTGAAGGGGACGAATGGGACACTACAAAAATCCGAAGCAGTGGGAGGAGCAAGACCCAAGACTTCTGTTGTTGAACAAAGTCTTAGACAAGTGCTCAGCAAGCTTCGTGAATCTTCAGATGGCAGTTAGACTTTTATCGTGGAACGTGAATGGTTTGAATTCCCCACAGAAAAGAAGGAAAATATTTCATTATTTGAAGCAATACAAAAACGAGATTGTTTGCCTACAAGAAACTCATATTAGAACCCAGGACCAAAAATATTTGATAAATTCAAAACTTGGAGCACATTTTATTTCTTCTAACTTGGTGAAAAGGAATGGATTAGTGTTGTATATTTCCAAAAGAATACCAGCTAAACTTGTAGAATCGGATGATGAAGGAAGATATATTGCGGTTGAAATAAATGTACAGAATGTTCAGTTGCTTTTGATAGGAATCTATGCCCCTAACCAGCAGCAAGAAACTTTTTACAAATTACTACACAGTAAAATATTGCAATGGAATTATAAGTCTTTTTTGATTATGGGAGATTGGAATGGAGTGATTGATATAAATCTCGAAAAAAGACATTGGCTAAGAAGGGGAATAAATTACCACAGACTTTCTTTGTATTGAAAGAAGAATTACAACTGAAGGATGTATGGAGAATTCATCATCCAAAGGAACAGGACTTTACCTTTTTTTCTGATAGACATAAATCCTTTTCCAGGATTGACTTCATATTGGTTTCTACTGATTTATTTGCTAATACGACTAAGACTAAGATTTTTCCAAGAACTTTGACTGATCATAGTTCTGTATGGATGGAAATGGACTTTGGTAAGAGGGAGAGAAGATCCTGGAGACTTAACGAGAATTTATTTAGGTATGAGAAGAATATAGATGATCTTAAAAAACATGTGAAGGAATTTTTTCAGCTGAATTTGAATAAAGGTACACCTATTGAAGTTGTTTGGGATGCAAGTAAGGCTTATATGAGAGGTGTACTGATTTATATGAATCCTAAGCACAGGTCAATGCGACAAAAGACAAGAACAGAATTGGAGGCCGAAATAAAGGGAAAAGAACAATTGCATATAAAAAATCCGACTGATGAGAAGCTACAGCAAACTATAAAACTTCTGAAAGACCAATTTCAAATATTGATAGCTGATCAGACGGCGACTAATTTGCAATTTGCCAGACACAATATTTTTTGTAATGCTAACAAGCCGGGCAGATGGTTAGCATACACTTTAAGAAAGAAACAAACTTCTCGTATAATAGATACTATTGAACATAAAGGCAAACAGGTCTTTCAACAGATGTCAATTCATCAAGCTTTTTTAGATTATTATTCTAATTTATATCGTAAAGATAATATTCAAGAGGATCTTATTGATGAATATCTTGGAAAGACGAGAGTTACAAAAATTTCACCGGAACAAAGAGAAAGACTTAATTATTTAATAACATCTGAAGAGATTTTGTATGCAATTAAACAACTGAAAACAGCTAAAGCTCCTGGGACGGATGGTTTGACAGCAGTATATTATAAGAATTTACAATCAGAATTGGTAGAGCATCTTAAGGACTTATTTTGTAGTATACAACGGGGGTGGGGGGGTGGGGTGTAAAATACCCCCCTCTTGGAAGACGGCCTTTATTTCACTTATACCAAAGGAAGACGGTTCTTCAAAACCAGAAAATTTTAGACCAATATCTCTCCTGAATACGGATTACAAAATTTTTGCCAAAGTTTTGGCCAACAGATTGATGCCAGTTATTCAAGAGGTGATTCATAGTGATCAAGCAGGTTTTATTGAGGGGAGATACATGAAGGATAATGTGCGGCAAGTCATAGATTTACTGGAATATCTTGAGAAGAGTAAACAGATCCCTGCGGTGCTGGTATTTTTGGATGCGGAAAAAGCCTTTGATCGAGTCAATTGGGACTTTCTAGTAAAGACTTTGTATAAAATGGATTTTGGAGATCAGTTTGTACAAGCAATTGAGGCAATCTATCAAGAACAGACAGCACAAATGGTTATTAATGGAAGTTTAACCACCAATTTTCATATACAGAAAGGAACTAGACAAGGTTGCCCGCTATCTCCATTGTTGTTTATTTTAACTTTAGAAGTCTTGTTGAATTCTTTACAGGATTCGAATAAACTGAGTGGAATTGTTGTAAGGCAAAAAGATTATAGGACGAAAGCATTCGCAGATGATCTGGTTGTAACCCTAACACGACCTTTGGAATCAATCATCCAGATGAAAAAAACTATTGATGAGTATGGTTTGGTCTCAGGTTTTAGACTAAACCAGAAAAAGACTAAGATGATAGTTAAGAACATGTCGGAACCACAAAGGACTGAACTGGAAAGGGTGGCAGGTTTTGAAATAGCTACAAAGGTGAAATATCTAGGAGTCCAGGTTGCAGCATCGAACATAAAACTTTTTCAAAATAATTATGAGGTTTTGTGGCACAAGATTCAAAAGGACCTTGAAATATGGAAGAAACTGCAACTATCTTTACTTGGAAGAATAGCAGCAGTTAAGATGAACGTTCTACCTAGATTTCTGTTTTTGTTTCAAATGATTCCAGTGCTTAAAAGTGATAAAACATTGGCTGAATGGCAGTCAGGTTTAAACAAATTTATTTGGAATGAGAAAAAACCAAGAGTTAAGTTTAAAATTATGCAAGATGTTCGTGAAAGAGGTGGCCTTAAAGTTCCAAACCTATGTTTATATTACGAAGCTGCAGTGTTGACACAACTGGGTGATTGGTTTGGAATAACGAAAAATGACATTCTGAATTTAGAAGGCCACGATTTGGAATTTGGTTGGCATGCATATTTGTTTTATGAAGACAAGTTGGATAATGTTTTTAAAAGTCATATATTGAGACAGGCGTTGATGAGAGTTTGGAAGAAGCACCAGTTTCAATTGGATTACAAAATACCTTTGTGGTTGGATCTTGGGCAGATTATGCCAAATATAAAGTCACTCGGGGGGATTTTATATAAAGAGATGCTTTTTAATGATGGGGGTAGATGGAACTTGAAACCTTTTAAAACTCTGTTGGAAGATGGGAAGAATTTAACTTGGTTGCAGTATTCTCAACTTCAATCGAGATGGAGAGAAGATCAGAAAATTGGATTAATGCTACATGAAGAAGATTTGGTGATACAGATGAAACAGAAAGGGCCGATGCATATTAAGAGGGTGTATAATTTATTGTTAGAAAGAGATTCAGAGAGTGAATTAGTTAAGGATTGTATGATAAAATGGGCACAAAATTTTGCAGAACCAGTGATGTTAGAAACATGGGAAAAGATCTGGGTCCAGAATGTTAAATTTACACAGGCACAGAATTTGAGGGAAAATTTTTATAAGATGTTTTATAGATGGCATTTAGATCCTAAGAAATTATCATGTATGTATCCAAATGTTCAACCTAAATGTTGGAGGTGTGATTGTTTGGATGCTACATACTTTCATATCTGGTGGACTTGTAGAAAAGTGAAAGCTTTTTGGATTAAACTCTGGTGGGTTATGCAGAATGTTTTGAAAAAGAAGCTTCAATTTTCTCCGCAATTGTTTTTGTTGGGTATAGTTAAGGATTGTTCACCGAGTGAAACGAGATTGATTTTATATATGATTACTGCAGCTAGGTTACTGATAGGACAATACTGGAAAAAAGATAGTGTACCTACTATAGAAGAATGGACCTTGAAGATGGCTAATTTTGCGGAAATGGCAAAGATTTCTGCATATTTAAAAGATAGGACCCATGAAGTTTTTGTTCGGGACGGGAAGAAATGGGTGGACTATGTGCAGAATAAATATCAAACTAAGAAGTATCAGTTAGTATTTGATTGAAGATATAGGGACTAGTCGTTTGGGTATAGGTATTTGAGGGATGTATTAAGGGGGTTTAATTAATATGGTTAATTAATATAGATAATTAGTTTTACTATATTTACTATATTGATATTTAGAAAAAGTGGGTTGATTATGTGTAGAATAAATACCAAATTAAGAATCTTCAGTTAGCTTTTTGATAGAGGTTGAAGAAATATAGAATTATTTTTATTGTTATTATCATGCTAAATATATATATTATATTGTTGTTTAGATAATTATTAACTTGATATAAATTTATATATTTGGGTTATACTGCTGTCTTGAACAAAAAGAAGGGAAAAATTTTATGTTTGAGTTAGGTTTAATGGGGCATTTATAAAATTTTATATGTTTAAGTTTTTCTTTTATTTGTAGAGAATTTTGGATTTATCTTATTTTTGTTAAACTTATGATATATATTGTGGATCTCACCTATATCTAATGTTTAATAATGATTGATATATACTTATGTTTTGCATGTAACAGAAGTCAAGGGAGGGAGGGTTGGGGGGAAAGGGGAGAGGGGGGAAAACGGGTTAAAATTGTATTGTAAAACTTTTTCAATAAAAAAAAAAGTAACCATTTGGTGCTGAAAACTAAAATGGATGAAGATTGAAGAATACAATGCATAGAGATGAATGGCTGATCTGGTCATTTAACAATCTGAATTGGAGAGGCATTTCCCCCCCATTCTTGTTCTTTCTTCCACTTCCTTTCTTATTTTTACTATTACTATTAACCATGAACACGTTTACAACTATGTTCAGCAGGCAAGTGTTAAACTTCTTTTCTAGATTGGGTAGATGTCTCTTGAAATTCCCAATGTGCTTACACTAATTTAGGGCTCTGTACTGAAATGAGTTTTTTGGGATAGTCATACAATCATCTCATTTCAAGGGTTCCTTTAATTCTTCAAGAAAAGACACGAAACACAGCCACGCTCTTGGACATTTTATATAAAAAACTACAGTGGTACCTTAGTAGTCATCGTTAATTGCTTCCTGGGAGGCACAATGAGTACTAAAAACCATGAGTACCAAACTAATTTTTCCTATAAGGAATAATGTAGTCAGTCACAAGGCAGCCAACACCGACAAGTTCTAGTTTGTGCATTGAGTATCAAACAAATGATGAGTACCAGGACAAAAATTTTGCATCAAAATGTGTTGTACCTAATTTGATGAGTTTCAAAGCAGTTGAGTACCAAGGTACCACTATAAATTCAAATCTGGTTCTCCTCACCCTCAAGATTTTGTCCCAGGAAGAATAAAAACTAGCCACACTTTGTTTTGGTAATATCTTCCTTGCTTTGTATCTGCTAACAATAAAATTTACTCCCAGCAGGATCTTGGCATAATTGTTTTACATTTCTCTAGTTAAGGCTAAAAAAAAAAAAAAAGATTCTCTTGCTCCTATGAGTTATGGAGAAGAAGTTGCTACAAACAGGAGACCAGGTAAGAACCTAGATGATCTTCTTCCTGAACTGATGACTTTACTGGGTGCTTTCAAACATATTGCAGAAAACCATTTTCTTCTTACTATGATAATAGTTTTTGTTTTCTGTGTTTAGTTCCATTTATAGGCAAATTTGTTTTTCATTTGACTTCTGATTTTTATCAGTGGAAAAGTCTGGAGCCTCCTTCCCTTATTCTGAATCACCTAAAACATGCTTTGCTATGGGGATCTTGGCAACCTTAGCAGTATTTCAGGTAGCAATCTAAGCAGATATTTATCAATATTCATTTTGATAGCTATGAATGTGAGTTATATTTGACTTGAGGGGTAAGAAGTCCAATGCCAGCAAAATATAATTTTACTGCTGTTCAGTTCAACAAGTTTTATCCTGCTTATACGCTGACAAATTTACCAATGGAGTTTGATAGCATTTGTTAACATAACAATGATCACAATAAACAGTGTGTATCAGGAATAGGGTATTAAATAAACCTGAGTCAAATTTATTTCCATCACTTCTTTTCAATCCTGCATTCCTTAAGGTTCATCCTCCCAATCTGTTAATGGTAGAATAATGATTCACTGCTCACTGTCCTAAAAGGAGATTTCCTCATGGCATCACTTGTCCACCATGACTCATTTTTGCTGTCCCAGAATTAAAATGGTGTTTTCCTTCTCCCAACACCAGCCTAGATGTACAAATAATCCACAATAGCTCACTGATTATACTGATGGATGGGTGGGATCTACACAGCTTCCATAGATCATTTTAGGCTGGTGCAGGTATCCTGTGTCCTTCCAATTACTGTGTCCTTCCAATTGCCTTCCGTGGCCATTTTGGCTTGGCCTAGCCAAACATGAGAAAGCAAAAGCAGGAATAAGTAACTCTTTGGAGGAAGAAGTAACTCTTTACAGTAGATGGATAGCTGCTTCTTGCATGCCCTTATAAACAGTCAATACACTTTTGAGCTTGGAGATAGGATTTATCTCTCTTTCAATTAAAAAAAAGATATTAAGTAACTGGAGAAGGAGAGAAAATGTACCTATTATGTTGTGAGGGGTCAGTGGGGAAAATTCTTCCTCCACTTAAACTCTGCAGGCATTGGGAGAACTTAAAAGGTGGGGGCGGCTCTCCTCCTCATTGTTATTCTCTTCTGTTTTGCACCACCATTACAGGATTAAGAGCTATTCCAGGCCACTTCCTTCTGTTATGAAGGCCTCATCCCTGAGGAAAAAGGATCCCTGTCATACGATAATGTACTACTGGATCTGGGCAGCTCTGCTCTGAGCGCATTTCAGCTTGGACAATTAGTAATGCATTAAAATGTGACCAAAGGGCTGGTTGTATCAGATTGTCTTAAAATACAAATTTGCTTGAAGTATCCAGAAAAATTATCGGCGGAAAGAAGTAACCCCTCTACCTAGGAGTTTACAAATAGACGTAGAGCAGCTCCCTATGAAGTAACTGCATCCCAAAATAACTTAGTTATTTCTGAAAGCAAGGTTATCGGAGATTTCCCCCATCTAAGGTTTCATGGAAGGGGACACGGTGGCTTGAAGGGGACATGATGGCTCAGTGGCTAAGATGCTGAGCTTGTCGATCAAAAGGTCAGCAGTTCAGCAGTTTGAATCCCTAGTGCTGTGTAACGGGGTGAGCTCTCCCATTACTTGCCCCAGCTTCTGCCAACCTCGCAGTTCGAAAGCATGTGAAAAATGCAAGTAGTAAAATAGGGACCACCTCTGGTGGGTAGGTAACAGTGATCCATGCACCTTTGGCATTTAGTCATGCCAGTCACATGACCATGGAAATGTCTTCAGACAGCGCTGGCTTTTCGGCTTTGAAACGAAGATGAGCACTGCCCCCTAGAGTCGGGAACGACTAGCATATATATGTGGGAGGGGAACCTTTACCTTTAAGGTTTCATGGAATAATTTGAAAATAATCATATAGGTTTTGTACATCTTGAAAATCACTGTTTGGTATCTTTCTTTCACATATTTGAGGCCTGCCTGCTTATAGTTGGCACGGAATTGATATTGACAATAAGAAATTGGCACCAAGTGGTTGGAACACATCATTTATGTGAGATCAAGTGGCATACATATTATCTTAAAATGTCAGCTGTTTTGCAGGCATCAAATAAAATAGGAAAAAATAGCATCTGTCCTGCTGGATGTGCCAGTATTTGGTCATTTCAATTTAAAAAATAATATAGTCACAATCCGTAAAAAGACTGAGAAGCAAGTGTGGGCTTTGCTTTTGGGAAGGAAAGATTTTCATGGATGCAACGAATCGATCACAGCTAGAAGATGATGAAGAATCTTAAGAAGAGTTTATTAGTACCTGAATCTTTGTGGTGTCAGCAACTCCCACTTCACATCTCATGAAACTTGTTGATTACCACAGAGGTCCAGAATGAGAAAAAGTAAAAAGGCCCTAGTGTTCAAATAAAAATAAAAAAGGCAATATTAATAGTTTCCCTAATCATCACAAAAAGCTGTGGACTGTGTCAAAGTGGTTCTCTGGATTAGATGAGTCTGGAGGTCAAATTCTACCTTACCCACAAATATTACTGCAGAAAAACGTTGGCAAACGGAGCTTTGAGACTTCTATTCCTGTTTTCTGTGAAACAAAGATGCTGCGAGGGATAAGGAAGAATGATTACAGGTACCTTTCATTCCAAAGGAGCTCTATTATTAAGCATCAGACCTTGAAACTGCAATGCAATGAGGCTGAAAAGTTTGCATTTTTCACTAGATTTCAGAACAAAGGGATTTCTTTAATTTTTTTTTTTTGCAAGCCAATCTCACAATTGAGATGCGGGGAGCATGGGAGGAGGGAAGATACTTGTTATGATATTGCTCATCATGTGCCCTGGAAATTTCCATAAGTCCCATTTGTGGTGTTTGTCACTAAATGTCACTGCATACACAAGTGTGCAGCTGCAACAAGATCAGCGCACAAACAAGCATAACCAGAAACAAAAAAGCAGAACAACCAGTCACTGGGCAGCACTTGAGAAGGATATCTAACCTGCTGTAGCAAAACAAAACAAAACAAAACAAAACAACAACGAAGGAAAAGTACTGTGACATCATGAAGATTAACAGTTTTAAAGTACTAGCCACTACCTATAAAATCTTGCAAGGTCTACAATTCCGTGAAGTCGTTGGTTAGGGGCAAAAGGCTAGCTGAATGTTAGCTAGCTGAAGCCAACAATGGATGAGGATTGCCTCCCTCACCCCCCCATTTCCTTTTTCTCTCTTTTCATAGATTGTGAAAGCAGATGTGACAGTTTATAGAAGGCTTAGACATTAGACGATGGGCCACAAGTACCTAAGTCTAATAAAGGTTCAGAAAAAAAGCTCCTAGACCATCACCAAATTATGAACCGAAAAAGCTGTGCAACCAAACTTCATTTTGGCTGTTCACCAGAATCAATCTAATTTTATTGTATTATCATCTTAGAAGCAATCTGGTCTTGGCATCATCTGAAAAGTTTAAAGGTAACGTCTGTGTGCCAGAATTGTCACAAAAGCCAGTTTTTCAGAATGCATATGTCTGGTTTTACTTACTTATTTATACTCCACCTTTATTAGTTTTCAAAAATAACTCAAGGCAGCAAACATATCCAACACACCTTCCTCCTTTTATTTTCCCCACAACAGCCCTGTGAAGTGGGTTGAAGAGAGAGAGACAGAGAGAGACAAAGACAGAGACACAGACACACAGGCACACACACACACACACACACACACACACACACACACACACAGCAGACACACACAGAGAGACAGAGACAGAGACAGAGAGACAGAGAGAGGCAGAAAGAGAGACAGGGAGAGACAGAGACACACAGAGAGAGACAGAGAGACAGAGAGCGAGAGAGAAAGACAGGGACAGGGACAGGGACAGGGACAAGGACAGGGGCAGGGACAGGGACAGGGAGAGAGAGAGAGAGCCAGACCCAGACCCCCAAATTTACCCAGCTGGCTTTTATGGCTAAGGCAGGGCTAGAACTCACAGTCTCATTTGCTTCTAAATTTTGTATTAAAAAACAGCCTCTTGGGAGGAATAAAGCTTTCATGCTAAACTATACATGGACTTATGTGGTAACTGTGAATTATTTGCATTTTATTGGAAAAAATGCTGTTTGCAAAGCTTTAGAGGGAGTATTCTAAGAGGAGCTCATATGTTTCCAGGCTATTCCCTGCCAGCTCACAATATTGGTGCCTGAATGCGAATGGTGCCATACTTATTCAGCCCTTGAAATTGCAATTCCCAGCATCAGCTATGATGGAGAATCATATGGAAATTCAATCTCTTAACACATACCAAAAGAAACAACGTTTGGAAATAAAAGATGACTTTAGATCTGGTTAGGGCCTTTAGTCACGTAAAATACCTTTAAGAAATGTATTAAAACTGAGAGAAAATATTCATAAAAGTAAAGAGAGCAATGGAAAGGCATAAATCTCAACAGCAGTCTTGATATATATATGTACTCGGATCGCATCAATGCTCCTTTTTGTATTTTTGATTTGTATGAATGTACACTCCGGTGAATTAGGAAATTCCACCCAGAAAGAATCTTGATTAAACTGTACATACTCAATCATTGAGGCTGGCTTGCAGGTTGGTCCTTGACTTACAACCATTCATTTAGTGAGCATTCAAAATGACAATGGCACTGAAAAAAAGTACCACTCATGACCATCACACTTATGATGATTGCAGCATCCCCAAGGTCGCATGATCAAAATTTGGGCACTTGGCAATTGGCACATATTTACGATGTAGTTATGATGTAGTTGTAGCATCCTGGGGGTCATGTGGTCACCCTTTGAAACCTTCCCAGCTGGCTTGTGACAAGCAAAGCCGATGGGGGAAGCCTGATTCACTGAACAATTGCAATGATTCATCACTGAACAACTGTGGTGTAAAAGGTCATAAAATAGGGTGTGACTCGTTTAACAATCACCTTGCTTAAAAAGACTGGCCCTAATTTTGGTCATAAGTTGAGAATTACTTGTATTTTATCAAAGTGGAGAAGCACATTTCTGTGTCATTTTTTTAAAAAAACTATGCAACTAAGAAGAGCCACAGATGAAGACTATTAACTTCTTTCTCCTGTAAAATGCTTTCCATGCATTCTGGACAAATAGGTGCCATCAGAATCAGCCTGGGTGATGGTAAGGATTGTCCACCAACACACCTAAGGAGAAACAAATTAGGGAATACTGATGCAGACTGACATGTGTTCTTATGGCACCTTGGATCCAAACCTCAATATGGGCTTGAAAATTCAAACAACCGCATTTTCCATTGAGATTCCAAGTCAAAAGCCAGCACTGTAAAACTTAGCCACAGACTGCCCAGCTAATGACTCAAAACAATATATTTTTTATGTTTCAAAGCCAGATTCAATTAAGGGCAAAAATGTCTGTGATTCTTGTCACCTTCTCTCCCATTTAAGAAGCAACTGCCACATGGTTTAACCAAATCATGTTCACATGCATTTTTAGAATGTTCTCTTACTTCAAAAGTCTTTGATTATTTATTCAGTCATTCGGCTGGATCCCTGTTAGTATGCCAAATGTTCCTTCACTTGCCTGAGTTTATTAAATCTACATCAGGTCTTTAAGGTCTTTTAAATTGTTTCCCTTTCGAACATCATTAGCCATTATATAAATTATAGAATGCCAGTCTTTGGGAAAAGAAGAAAGGTTTACCTGTCACTCCAGAATAAAATGTGAGATAAAGCTTTAAACAGCTACTGAGGCAGATGATGGAACAAGTAGCAGGACCATTTACAGGGATAGATGGTGTCCTAATATGATAGGGTTTGAAGTAGGCAATTGAAGAATCCTATGGGGTTTGTTCAGAAGATCCAACAGATGTGGTCAAATGTGCATAGGACTGTGGACTATGGCTCTGATTGAAAATACTTTTGCTTGATTCGGTAGTATCCGATAAAGGATTATATTTTTATATTTTTGGAAGCCTGAAAGGGGATTTGCTGATGAAGTCATTACTCTGTCCACAAGACCATAAACCCTTATGCAATAGAGATACAAACATGTTGACACTGAAGCACACACACTCACACACAGACCTTTTTTGCAAGAGCTTTGGTATATCTCATTTTCTTCCACCGGATGAGAAAGAGAGAGAGAGAGACTGGAAATGGCATGATTTCATGCTAGCTGAACAAAGATAGTTTGCTTTCCTGTACATCATTCTGGAATAAAATTGTGGAAATTACAGGACCTTCTCTAAGTATGCAGGGGCATCCATTAAAGGCCATCCACTAAGCTCACACCTGGCTAGAATGGAAATATGATAAAGATGACTTTGCCATAGACTCCCAATAGGGTTATTTGGCAAGCAGTTACATCCTTAATTGACAGCTTGCGTAGCTGGCCAACAAGGAAGTTGAACAAGTTCCATCTGGAATATGTAACATACAGTATGTGCTAGCTCAACCTACAACCAGTTTCCCATAGTAGCAACTAACCCTGGGCTATATGTGTGGCTGCCAAAGGCTGAATTTGTCTTTAATTGGCATATAGTTAAATTCAGCCCTTGGCAGTACACATATAATTCCTTCATTATAGCCAGCGATGGCTAAAAATCTGCAGGGCTTAACAGAAAATCAGTTGGTGGAGGAACATTATGGTCTCCAAAACATTTTGTATCTGAAAAACTCCCAGAACAAGTTAACATGACTAATAGCATCCTTAAGATATTGGAAATCCCATAGCAGAGTAGGACAAAGGCTGAGCTAGGCTTGCATGATGTCTCCACTGTGGCCAACCAAATGCCCATGGGAAATCCACAAACAGGATATGTACACAATAGCATCCACCCGCTTGTGTTCCCCAGCAACTGGTACTAAAAGGCCTACTGAGATCATAGTATAATTATTCGCTATAAAAAGCAGTCATTCTTGTCATCCCAAATTCCTCATCACAGGACTATGGATTCTGCTGTTATGAGATATGTAGGGACAAATTTCTGCCATGTATGTTCTTCCCTCTTTACTTAATTGTGTACACCACCATTACTTGCCTTTTTAATTATGTAAAAAGCCCCAGTAACTTCTCCCCAGACAGTTGTTCCAATCCTTTGTTTGCCATTCTCTATACCATCAAATCCTTTTTGAAGCGCAATGGTTGGAATTATGCAAAACAGGCAGTTCCCTCTTCCTTCCTTATCCTGATTTTACAACATATTCATTCATAAAAGTGAAGGAACTGATTCCATTGAGCCCACACTCCTAACCAGTCTGCAGATGACCAAGAAGTCCCTACCACCTTGCTAGCTACAAAATCTACTCTCATTCTTTTTTCTTTACTCTTTGTCTTCTTTACTCAGACCATTAACTGTAAAACAAACTAGAGGCTGGCTGCTTAATCTTTTAACCCTATTTCTAACCCAGGCCCCACCCACCACTTAGCTCACATATCTTATGACATTAATACATGACCACCCAGCTGCTTATAAGGCACATGAAGATTGTACAGAGATACAGAGAGTTCCTAGCTTCCCAGAACACAATAATTGTGAGCATTTAGGAGAGCATTCTGGAATTCCAAGAATAACAATGTGCCTGGGAACATCATCATCATCATCTCTCACGGGGGGACTGCTAGGACTTGATGTCTGCTACATTTTTACATCTTAAAACATAGTTTTCAATAAAGAACCAGAAAGGTACCACATAGCACCACAAAAGGGCATCATCCCCTGAATGATTTCTAGGCAATGCAGCACAATCCTCAGCTCCCAGCCATTTGCAGAAAGGGTAAAGCCAGGTTTTTCACTAAGCTGGGAGACTTCGTTTCTTCTTTCTCTGATTTTACTGTCATGCTCTAAAATGTGTTTTTTCTTTTATCACATGATCAGTTCCCTAAGTTTACTCTCTGCAGTAGAGTTGATGTTATATAAAATGTCATGCCAAATGTATTATTTTATGAGTCTTTAAAATAGTCTCGATTTTCCAGCAACAGAGATTATAGTTTTCTAGGGACATTTTGTTTTCAAGATTTCCTCTCTGCCTCACCCCATAACAATTCCTCAAGAATTATTGTTAGATTGACAGTGACTTCTGAGTCTCATGCTTAAGGAGCAATAGAGCAACAAGGTTGATTTGATTAGGCTTAATCTATCTACCAGTTTAGAGAGGGCTGTAAAGCACTGTGAAGTGGTATATAAGTCTAAGTGCTATTGCTATTGCTACCCAAATGCTGTTACTGTAAACCAATGGCTCTATTGCTGAGAGTGGTATCACTTATACAAAGCAAACCACTGTCAACAAGAGCAATTCCTGGACCTGGAAAGACACTGAAGAGCCCTATTGGAGCCTTCACACAATAAGCCAGAAGAACTTCAAAGGGCTGCTGTATTCTTTGCTGGGAACAATCCACACACAAAGCAACCTTGTTTATCTAAAAGGCTCAGGTAACACCCCCAAAAAGTCTGATAAATAGAGATTGGGATGAAGGAGTAAACTGGCCACCTGGCTTTGAAAAGGCTGCCCTCTGAAGATTGCTAAGCCTTTTCACTTGTTGAAATCCCAAAGGAGATCCTTTTAAAGCCCTATTGCCATCTGTCTCTCTTTCTCTTCCTCCCTCCTTCTCTCGCTCACTCTTTTTGAATGGAGGCATTCTGGGCCCCTTCTGTGCTTAAAGGAATGCACCATTGCGATTTGCAGAGCTGGGATGTGTTTGAATTAATAAAGCAGGCCTCGGCCTGCTCTCAGTTATGCTTCCTCAAGGTAAAGCTAAATAGATTACACTGAGGTATTTTTTAAGCATACATAGCTAAGTGATGAGAGGAAATCATCCCAGCTAGTATAATTGTTCGCTTGTTGCTCATGATATTATTACATTTCTGTAATTGTTCATGTTTTGCAAAGGGATGGGCTTTGCACCTTAAAACTGATGCCACTTTTTTAAATCAAAAAAAGCATTTTTCTTACTTTGGGGTTTGTCTCTTTAACTTTTTAAAAATGTATTAAAAGATTAAAGGCAGACAGACAGACAGACAGACAGACACTGGATACTGCAAAGTCCCCTCTCCCCCAGTGTGTTTTACAGAAAAGAAAAAAAATGGGTGTGAACCTCATATTTGTCAGGTGCAAGAAGTCGGGAGCCAGGAATAGAGTTCAAAAGTACGTGTTTATTTCATGACACCTGTACACAAGAATCTGAACTATTAAAGGTCAAGGCAAATTGGCACCAGTTAAGAGTCAATGGACTTCAAGCGGGGCTGGATTTAGAAACTTCAAACTGATGATGCATTTGACTCCTCCCTCAGGTTCAACCTGGTCACCTCCTACATCTTCGACAATATATCATGCAGTGGTGGGATTCTACTGGTTTGGACCAGTTTGGGTGAACCGTTAGCTCCGACTTTCAGCCATGAGCGAACATGCTCTCTCATTCCTTGAAGTGGGCCTGCGTTATACTCACCTATATTTCTGCTTCTGAAGGCCAGCTGATTGGGGCAGCAGAGTGGATTGCCACTCCTCAGCTGTTTTCCTTGCAATGTGGAAGTTCAGTTTTCTGCAAACTGTGAACTGGTTGTGAAACCGGTAGAATCCCACCCCTGATATCATGCATGGCAGAAAAAAGAATAATACCTGTCAATTTCCTAGAGAAGCCCCTGTAATATACAACTCATAGTTTGAGTGATATCAAAGAACAAGCAAACTGAAATGTATAGTGTGCTGATGAAGTTAGGAGCCAAGATGGAATGGCCCACAAAGCACGATTTGGCAGTTCAGAATTTATTGTGAACTCTCCCAATTTTTCTAATTCAAGAACAGACAACCACAAGCACAAAACTTTTAATCTTTGCTTTGGGGTTGTTTTTTTTAAACATACAAAAGTGTTTTTTGCCTATCTGCACAATTGCCTATCAGAATATTTATACCAGAAAATATAGCATTTGGGGGAGTGGGGGGAAATCTCCATACCCTGGGAAAATAATTGCCCAAATGTCACATATTATGGCACACTGCATAAAAAAGTAAGTACAGATTTTTAAAAATTTAAAAAAATAAATTAATGGAAATATTACAGAAAATGAAAGTTATTAGTCTGTCCTAATGATGTTGTAAGACTTTGAGGATTTTGTTCTATGGGAATGTATATGAATGCAGAGTTTGAGCTCAGGTCATCTCTGCAGGAAAATAACACTAAGCATTTTCAGTTTGAGTGAAATTATCCCTTTGCCTCTTTTTTTTTTTTTAAAGCATACAATCTTTCTGTCTTTTTCATAGCCTACTACCCTAAGGGGATCCACCTAATGCACTGATGTAGTAACTATGAGAGGGATCTTGGAATCCTAGTGGACACTATTTAAATATGAGCCAGCCATGTACAGCAGCTGCCGAAAAAACCAACACAGTTCTGGGCTGCATAAACAGAGGGATAGAATCAAGATCATGTGAAGTGTTAATACCACTTTATTATGTCTTGGAAAGGCCACACTTGGAATACTGCATCCAGTTTTGGTCGCCACAATGTAAAAAAGATGTGGAGACTCTAGAAAGAGTGCAGAGAAGATCAACAACGACGATCAGGGGACTGGAGGCTAAAACATATGAAGAACAGTTGCTGGAACTGAGTATGTCTAGTCTGACGAAAAGAAGGACTAGAAGTGACATGATAGCAGTGTTCCAATATCTCAGGGGCTGCCACAAAGAAGAGGGAGTCAAACTATTCTGCAAAGCACCTGAGGGCAGGACAAGAAGCAATGGGTGGAAACTAATCAAGGAGAAAAGCAATTTAGAACTAAGGAGGAAATTCCTGACATTGAGGACAATTAATCAGTGGAACAACTTGCCTCCAGAAGTTGTGAATACTCCAAGTTTTTAAGAAGAGATTGGATAACCATTTGTCTGAAGTGGTATAGGGTTTCCTACCTAAGCAGGGGCTTGGACTAGAAGACCTCCAAATCTCTTCCAACTCTGTTATTCTGTTCTATTCTGATGTTTTGGAGCTTACAAATCTGAAGAACACACAATCTTGAAAGCAGAGTTTAACTCTGGATGTTGCTCCTCCCGTGGCTTCAAGTTAGACTCGTAGTGTTAATGTAACCTATTTTTTTGTGGTTTAATAAATCACATACTTCAGCTTATATAGTGACTCAGAGTGAGTGATTGTGTTCTGTTTTGGCCCAAGAGGTGGTGTGTAATCATATCCCAACAGTGCAAAGCAATGGAAATCAATGGTTGCAGCTGGACATTTTTCAGGCAAGCAGGGGGATGTGGAGGTGGCAAGCGCCTGGTCTGACTTGGAAAAGTTTAGTAATTCCAGATGGATTTGTTTACAAAATATAAAGCATTTAGAAAAAGAAAAAGAAAAAGAAAAAAAAAAGATCCGCTTAGGACAACATTTCCCTTCCTCTTGCCACACAGAGGTATAAGGAGGACTCATCTGTGGGTTTCTAATGACTGATGTGAAATAACGGAGCTGTGTTTTCTCTTTCTTCATGTGATCCAAGGACAATTACCTGCCAGAATTCTACTATCCTATAAAGCTCAGGGCTGAATTGTGAAGTCACTCGCTGCCTTGTGCCAACATTTACTCTCTGACACACTGAGTCGTGAAATATGAAACTGTTCTCTGCAACGTACACCCCCTTCAATTAAACAGTTTCACCATTGTAGAGAAAGCACTGTTGGTTGAGTTTGTTGGCAAACAGATTAAGTGAATCATTTTGGAAATCAGTTTTGTTGTTGTAAACTGTACAATTTAACATGACAAACCTGTCCTTCCTCTGCTCCTTTCCTTATTGTCCTTTTCTGCTTAGCGCTTAAGCAGTAGGAGCTGAGGTGGGCCTAAATCCCCATCACTAGGATCAAGGGGGGGGGGGGAAATCTGGAATCAGGCCTGGATTACCTCATCTTATAACATGGACAAGGCGTATGGGAGTCAGATGTGGGCCAGAAAGCAAATTATATATTTTGGGATCGTTTCCAGAAAATGAACTATAAGGAACTTAAGAAGCTTTAATGGTTGGATGTATTCTACATATTCTTCAATGCCATCTAGTGGTACATTATTCTAACTCTTAACATATGTGCAGAGGCTGGTGGTCTCTTTGTGAAAATAAAGAGGAACAACAGACACCAAAGCCATACTGGTATTTTCATTCTGATTTTCTGTGATTAGAAAATGAGTTCATCAAGTTGCACCCCCCCACCCCCCCGCACCCCATTTACAGAGCAAACTTTCACATTTTAGTTAGTAAGGTGTGAAATGCATCAAAAGCAACTTTTTTTTTTTCTTGGAACACAGTGGAATACATTGATCTATCAAAAACCCGATTAATTAAAATGCCGACTTCTTCTGGCACTGGTGAGCCAATAACATAGCCTGGGGTGACAATGGCGATTTGACCCATTTACATGGGTAGTAAAGAAAATGGATAAAATCTATACATGAGGTGCTTGGGAAATTCTGTGTTTTGTGGGCATTTATAAAAGTAAAAGAGAAAACAAACAAAGAAGAAAGCAGGAAAGATTTGTTATTCCGTAACGTCTTCCCACTACGACCCACAAAAAGAAAATTGCATCCTTGAGGGAGTTAAAATTCCTGTTCGTGTAACTCAATCTAATTATCCTCCATCAAAAATCACTTTGATGGTACTGCCTTCACAATGATTACTGAGAGTTTTGAATAAGAGCCCTGAGGTGTTCTTAATTATGGATAAGTTGGTTTATGTTCTAGCTTTCCACAGACAGATATTGTGAAGGTAACCCATGCAGCATGAAAACAAGAGGCTTATTCTCTCTCCATTCCATTCTTCTTTCACAAGAAAGCTGTGATTTAGATGGCTTGTGTGAGTCAGCCAGGTAAGGTTTCCCATTAAGCAAACTGCCCTTTTCATGACGGCTCAGTGATTAGATTTCTTATTCCACAGTCAGATGTCCATCTCAGGGTACTCTGTTGAATTCAAGGTACACAAACACGGGGGAAGCTTTTTTAAAAACCCTTCGGTTTTGTGAACACTTCATTTGAGTACTTATTGCCATGGGTATCCAAGGGAGAAAACATGCTCTCACAAAAACAACAACAGATAATTGCCACATCACGCCACTTTGGAGCTAGGTTCTTTTTTTCTAAATCAATGGAGTTGATTCTACACTAATTTGAGGTGAAGAACCTCTGGCAGTTGGGCTGTTGATGAATTATTTCTCTTAGCCTCCTCATCCGGACTGATTAATGACAAGGGCCACTGAGAGTTATGTTTCAGAACTATCTAGCAAGCCACATCTCTATCATTCCTGAAGTAGAACTAAAAATGATGTAGTTCTGAAAGGAAACAGAATGGAATATAAACATATTAGTTCATGAAGATCCAAAGAATATCCAGTGATGGATTAATGTTGTTTTTCTCCAGTCTGGACAGTTTTGAGGCTGGGACACCAGCTTAATATAACCTTAAAGAAGGGAAACAAGAAACTGATCACTGATAGAGAAGGAACAAGATGGTGAGCCTATATGAGTGTCCTGTGCCTTTTCAAAGGATACTTTTTAAATATAACTGTTCCTTTTTTGTTTATGACTTCCCAATTCATGCAGTCTTAATCTCATGTATTTCCCGCATATTTTTAATTACTGAAGAAGAATCCTTTCTGTGCTATGATTGACTCTGTTTTTGTGGATTGTGCAAATCTACATCCAGAGTAATCAAACCAAATAGATTTCATTCATTCATTCATTCATTCATTCATTCATTCATTCATTCATTCATTCATTCATTCATTTCCAATAACATGGCTCTTCCTCAGGTAAATAATAACTTCAAGTAATATTGCAAAACCAAATCATTCAAGAATATATTTTGCAGTATTCATATGGAAAATGTGAATACGGCAAACCTAATATTCCATTGAAGAAAAAAAGATCAATCCCTTGTTATTTTTTAAAAAGCAACATACAGTACTAAATATGGTACTAAATTGAAGTATTTTTTTCCTTTTAATTATATCAAGGGTGTGATATGTTTTGCAACCTGACCCTAAAACAGGCTGGATGCTTTAAATGCAGAATAATTGCAAAATGAAAGTAGAAATTTTAGTTATGATTATATCAAGAATAAAATATCACATGTTAAAACAGCTTTGAGAACTGTTTGCAGAAAAATGTATTGTTTCAAGTTTCATTCTGAACATGACCTAATCTTACATTTTAAATCTTATGAGCAGTGTTTTCAGCCTCTTGAATCTCAGGATAGATTTTCCATATTGAAAATTGGACTTAGTTTTTCACCAAAATATTGATTTTCATTAACAACCTATTCCACTTATCTGAAGACTATGCTCTTTTGTCCTCTTAAACAATCTCTTCCTGTAGCATCCCTTTCGCTTTCCTGATGTCCATTTCTTTTCCATCTAAAATCCAGAGAAGTATATATAGAGAAAAATAGCAGCCAAGATTGCTATGAAAGTGATGACAGTCAAAATTCCCACTATTGCTGCTACCAATGATGGAAGCCCTACCAAATGTTCTCAGCCAGTTTCATCTTCTCTGACATTTTATTTGGCTTGGATTCTTTTTTCCCCACCCACTTCCCTTATCAACTGTTTCAAGTTAATTTTTGATAGTATCACAGAAGAATGAAAATAGGAGATCCAATGATGTCCACAAATGAATTAGCTGTCTTCAAAAAGAAACCTGTTCAGTCAGAAAAAATGTAGATAAGACATGTACTGTAAATTTCAGAGTGGATGTCTATCTGTCCAAGATCCATCCATCCATCCATCCATCCATCCATCTAGGTATCTATCATCCATCTGTCATCTATCATCTACCAGTCATCCACCCATCTCTCTCTCTCTCTCTCTCTCTCTCTCTCTCTCTCTCTCTCTCTCTTGAATTCCAACTTATCCAGTATTTGTTAAATAGCAATGTTTGTTCAGAATACATGCTATGTCTAATGTTTCTTATATACAATGCATATTAATAATGCCTCTCTACACACTGCTTAAATTGTTGTGTAAATTACAAATTATGATGTGGCTGCCCAAGCACATTTTATTCCCTTTGCAATGATTTAATCAATGGGCATGTGTACCACTGGGCATCATTTGTTTGTATGAAAATTGAAATGTGAATTGAAAGCTACAGTATGCTACATGCTCCTATAACAAAATGAAAAACAGAGAACACGGGAAAGAGCAGAGCCAGAGGACAATATTGGAATGGCATGTGGGAAATCCTGCCAAGCCAGTCCCCAGCCTTTCTCAGGCACTGCCTCTGTCACAGAAGCATAAATGAAGTGTTAATTTGATCCATCACATGAGCAGCTTTTAAAAAGATACCTTTCCTGAAACTCATGCTAATCAGAAGGAACATGAGATGCTTCTGATACAGAGAAATATTTGTTTTCTCTCTGTCAAAGAGTTCCCAGGTGACAGTAGAGTCTTTTGTTTCCACAAGTGAATGGCTATTGATTACGAGGAATTTATGAAGGCAATTTCATCTGTTATGTGCTAATCACTTCTCTTCTCTTCTCTTCTCTTCTCTTCTCTTCTCTTCTCTTCTCTTCTCTTCTCTTCTCTTCTCTTCTCTCCTCTCCTCTCCTCTCCTCTCCTCTCCTCTCCTCTCCTCTCCTACCTTACCCTACCCTACCCTTCCCTACCCTACCCTATCCTATCCTACTCTCACCTATTTTTCCACTGCCATAAAAATCTGGGTGGCTTCTAGTCACTTCTTCAAATTTATCTCCCTCATCACTGCTGTAGGAGCCCAAAAAAGGGAAAAATCACAAGACAAAGTGGCAGCAGCAGCTTACAGGAAAGGTCTGAAAATAGCAGAAGGGGAGATTAAAAAAAAAAGAAAAAAGCAAGACATAACACAATGGCATTCTCTTCTATAAAACACCTAATTCTCCCATTTGGTATTCATACTGCCAGACTCTTTTGTGGCACTGAATGAGGGCTTTATGTTTAGCCTCATTATCAGCTCAATGACAGAGGGCAGACCATGCAAATGAAGTTCAGGACCAAAAATATGTTGTTCAAATGCTGCAATTTGTCAGCATTTAGATAAACAAATGAGGGGCAAGTTGTATCTGTGAAGTGACCCCTGGAGCACTTTTGGAATCTTTTCTCTCCACTTGTTCACCCAAGACATCTTCAAGGCCTCCTGAGATTTAGGCCTTTGGTTCTTCAGGCAAGTAAAATATTAACAACTGCGTATCATTCTTTTATTTTTAAGATAAACATTGAAAAGGGAGAAAACAAACCTCACATTCTTCTCTTTTCATAATTTTCCTTGGTTGAATAGAATGTATCATGAGGGTGTGTTTTTTCTGCAGTTTTTTTTTTTTGATTTTCATAAAAATAAAAATAATTTTGATCTTCTGCGATTTGTTGATTTTCAAGAAATATACCCCCAACAAATAAAATTTCCCTCTAAATTTCTACCTCCTCCTATTGTGGTAGAAATTAAGTTCCAGGCTCTCTAAACAAAATGGTGACAATTAGAGCAGGTCATACTAAGCAATCATTACAGGTAGCAAATGTTAGGCATCACTTAAACTCTTCCCTGTCTCACATTTTCTCCACTAACTAGTTAAATTCAAGGAGGAAGAGCTATCTTATTGCCAACAATGAGCTAAGATACCAATGCTAGCAGGAGTGGGCTGCTGGGGATTTTCAGAGTTCCGAACAACCTCTAGCTAAGATTTTGTGCAGTTTGGAGAACCCCCAAATCCCACTCCTGGCTGGCCCCACCCCACCCTGCCCCTCCCAGGAATCCCCACATGGCCCCTTTTGGATGCTGGTAAGAGCAGGGCGCACATGGAGGGTCAGGGAGGGTGAAAAACGGGCCTACTGGAAATTTGGGAAGGCCAGAAATGGGCCTGTTTCTGGCCTCCAGAGGGCCTCCAGAGCCTGGGGAGGTTGTTTTCACCCTCCTGGAGGCTCGAGAAAAGCCTCCGGAGCTCGGGGAGGGCAAAAAAAACCCCCTCCCCCTCACCATGGTGCAGAAGGCTGACTAGGCCACACCTACCATGTCCATGCCCACCCAGCAACCAGGAAGAGAACCCCTTGCTAAAATTTTTGAAGCCCACCCCTGAATGCTAGTCCAGGAAGGAAGAAGAAAATAACTTGTCCTCTACTTCTAGCCTACTTTTTGCCTCTTAAAATTAGTTGATCTATTTGTTATTGTTGAGCTGTGCTATAAGAAGACAGGTTTCTCAAAGCAGTATCGTAAGAGTTTCATGTTTCATAATTCTACCATGCAGAATTATTAAAAAGTCAGATATGGAAGCTAACCTAATACTCGAAGAAAGCATTACACAATGGGCAATGTTCTTTTACAAAAGTGATATACTTGCTTCCTTTACACAGTCCAGGATGCAACATTACCTAGAACATCTTTGACACAACAAGACACTGCTGGTGTCTTGTAATGTTCATCCCCCCCCCCCACTCATGAATATTGTACCAACTAACAAAATGGAGGACACTTAGGATCACAAGCTAACTCTAGTGTGGCTTGCAGACCTTCTTTCTAACCAGCTCCATTACCACTGATTTGTACCATCGTCATTAACTGGCTAGAACTGAAGATAGTTGCTATGGGGACCAACTAAAATCATGCTGTTCTGCTTCCAATCTCAATTTGCTGGGCAATGTGATGGAAAGAATCAACGTATGCCAAATATTTCCCAAACTGTTAGTGCTAGGAATCAGTTAGAAGTGTGTTGATCATTGCGTACTCCATTGTTTCAATATGCTCATTGATGTAGGAGATGACCAGTCTGAGCCCGAGGGAGGGGTCAAATGCATCATCAGTCATGAATTCCTTGTGGGCATGAATTCCTTCATGCCCACAAGAGATTTAAGTCCAGCTCACCTTGAATTCCATTAACAATTATCACCAATTTGCTTGGACCATCAGTAATTCAGATTCCTGTAGAGAGTTTAAGCGAGCAATAAATCCTTATACCCATCTGAACTGCTTGGATCTTTTGATTTCCCTGGTGCTTGACAATCAACTGGCAATTATTGATGGGATTGGATGAGTGATGGAATTTCCCTACATTGGGAGAAGAGATTTAAAATTTACCATCTCTACATCTGAGAATTGAGGACTTTGTATATTTCTGAAAGTTAATGTGAAACAATATGTTTGTATGCGGGAGAAATGGGGTGAGGGAAGGGAAAGAGAGAGCTTGTATTATGTACATTGTATAATAGAAAATGGAGAGTGGGAGCCCAAGCTTAATTTATGGCTGATGTCATTTATGCTTATTATCACCATATGGTTCTTAATCTACCACCCATTGCTGCATCAATCTAGAAACAAAAGGATTGCCCATTCATGTGTTACAGACAAGAGATATCATCTATTACAAACCTTTATGCTTCAAAGAATACCAAAAAACCCAATCTTATTTGTTTTTTGACTTTATGTTAGATTGATCTCTAACATACATTTTGGCTTTATTAAGTAATATGTATAATTTTTCATAGTTTGATAGTCCTGTTAGGTATCTTAATTAAAAAATATTTGTGATATGTACGTATTCATAGAATATCGACTATCAGGCTATCTGTGCAGAGTCCCATTAAAAGCTATCAGGCTATCTGTGCAGAGTCCCATTAAAAGCAGTGGGATGGCTCTTAGCCATGACTAGCTAAAATCCAACTGATTTTTGGTGAATCAGGGACATTTTTTAAAATGCTACTTTCTAATCTTTGATTGGAATATCCGTGGTGTCCCATCCAAACGATCAAAAGCCGCTTACCGTGTAGACTCAATCTTTCGGCAATGACTAAACTGTGGTTTAGTCACAGAAACCAAATTTCTGTGGTTGAATTCAGGTCGAATACTGCCAAAATTCATTTAGGAAACATTCATATTTTTTAAAGTGGGGTATATCACCAAGTGATAAATCTCATTGGTGAAGCAGCAGCTGCTTGGCTGGATTCCACATTGGAGAACTGGAAAAAAGAAGGAGAAGATAGTTTTTCTGTATTTAAAGTTTTTTTTAAAAAAAACAAAACAAAAGGATTTTGAAATGACAGTTTCTCAGTGTTTTTAATGGGCCATATCAGCCATGAGATGCTGCTAAAGTCACAGTTTATGCTCTTCTTCTAGCTTTTCCGTGAGTATCTCTTGTTTGATTACAACATAAAATAAATGTTCCTTTGTTTCTCCCTACAACTGTAGGTCTGCTATTAAAGTCTCCTCACATACATTTGAAGCCTCTTGAACCTGCTTCAGAATGCAAACAAAGACTATAGAGTCAATCCTCCAGTTTCTTAAAGGGCTTTTAATGAGGCCTTGAAAACAGAGCACCTTATAGAAATCTAAGCAAATGGATTGTAACACTTTCTGAAAAGCAAGATTAGGCCACAAAAGGACTGCAATCACTTCAAGGAGAAGGCTGCTTCCCCCTTTCTTGAGTAGGATTATAAACAGCTGTTGAGCTGTCTAATTCTTTTGCAGCATTTCCCTCTGTGTGGCAGGAAACTATGGTGGCATGAGATGGCTATCCATCTCAATCACTGCCCGCCCCCTCAAGCCTCATTTGCAAGCCTTTTCTCTCCCTCTATTGGCCGGCTCGCCCTCTTTTCTGCTCATTTGAAGAGAATTATGTGGGCTTAATTAAGTATATAGTAACTTATTGGTAGCTCTGCACTCCATCAAAGGAAGGTGCAGATGCGGTGTGAAATGAAGAGGGCACTTCTGCTGTGAAGGATACCAATGCGGGTGAGAAAACTGTTTTGTAGACCCAAAAGGACTTATTTAGGACTCTATTATTCCATTCATGGTGACTGCAGCGCACCAGATGGTTACAATGCAAAAAAAGGCTTTCCATGACCATAACATTATGCCAAACACCTTTTCTTCTTCTCCAATTCACCATGGGACAATTAGTTTTTTATTGGGTGTTTTGTTGAATCGAAGTGCAGGGAGAGGATGTAGGCTTCATGAACAGATTTAGAGCATCTTGGTATAAGAAAGAAAGGCCTGGTCAAGAATCAAAAGACGAGATCGTGGCGTGCCTCTGTTGTTTCGAAGAGCCTTGGAATAAGTTGCCCTACAGCTTATCTGGGATCCGACCCCTCCTGGCCCCTCATGCTGCCAGAGATATAAAGAGTTTTGAATCCGACCGGCTGCTGTGCCGTCTGCCAAGATGTTTCCACCCAACTGAGCAAGGCTTCTTTCCCCCCATTTAATTCATTGAGTTGCCCTCAATAAAATTAATTCCTTCTCATCGGCAGCATTCAAGCACACAGTGGGAACAAAAGCAAATGAGGTTGTGAATATAGTGCTGGTCATTAAGTGGAGGTAGCCGACTCTATCTTGTGGTTCATTCTTTCTTTCTCCTTTGTGGCATGTGGAGACTTCCTCTTCCAGGGAAAATGAAAAGTATTCCCCAAAGGTTAGTGATAAAAAGCTGAAGAATGAAGTCTCAGTGGGTCAACGCGAGCATCGGCTAAAATCTTGAATGAGGAATAAACTTTTTCTCTCTCCAAATCTATAAAGATCTTGACCATTGATGCAAAGAATGCCATCTGTTGCCATGCTTGTGAGATCTAGCCTCTTATCTTCTCCCATTCTCTCTAAAGTGTTTTTGGAAAGGACCAGAATTAGCCTCTGTTCCTCAGCTGAATTCTCTCTATGGATACTTGAAGCATTGGTTTACTTCAATTTTCAGGTTTTCAAATGTTTACACAACACATTTCTTCGAAAGCCAATGCCACTTTATCAAGGGAGCCACTCTAATGCTCTGACCATATGACACCCTCGATTCATTTTTGTGTGAGTGTCATTTTAAAACTTTTTTTTTTTTTTTTGCAATGATCTTTTCGATTGGACAGGCATTTTCTGTTCTTGGTATTAGGCCCAGGACAACAAATTCTGCATCCTACTGCATATTGATTTGATCTTCCATAATGAAATTCAAAGTATCCTGATAAAAAGTGATGGTTTTATAACTCTTATCATACACGGTTTTCTCTAATGATTTTGCCATCTAACCACCCTACCCCCCTGATCAAAATGAGGTGGAAATGGTTGTTGTTGTTTTTTCCATTGGATGCTGAAAAACAGAACAAAAGTCTTTGCGGAAATTAATGGAACCAGGCAGTTCTTAAAAGAGGAACGATTTTTCAATTACAAAAATGCCACCCAAAGAGATTTGCCCCGTTTTCTTTGCCAGTAATGATTCCCCTGATGTACAGTTAATTTACCAAGGATCACTCTTAATAAATTATCTGTTGGGGGGGAGGGGAATCTTTATTGTACCATCTGTCTCTGGGTATTGGGGTATTTCTCTAAACATCCTGAAGCCCTCCAAAATTCAGTGAGGATGAAGATGATAACAAGATCTTGCACGTGGTTTTATGACGTCAACCCCCCTTTTTTTAAAATGCTAAAGCCATTGTAGGATGACAGTCACAGAGCATGGATATAGCTTAATTGCATCCTTATTTCATTTAAGAAGGATTATTGGAACTTTCTCAGGGTAGGGGGGGGGTTGCTGCATCTGAAATACTGTGCATTGTGTGGTGTGCAAAATGTATTTACTTCTTTTTCCCCCTGTCTTCTTCACTGTACTGTAAATAAAATCAAAACTAAAAAAACAAAAACAAATGTTGGTTTGTCCCTTCCCCGCAGGCAGTCTGTTTGTCTCTCATGTCCTAAAGGAATGGGATAGATTCAAGGCATGAATAATGGGTAGAAGCCAAGTTGACCACAATCAGATCACTCTTCCCTAAGCCAAGCCAAGACATATGTTCAAATAATGAGAGAGTCCACCAAAATAGTGTTTCCTAATGTAAGTATTGAATTTAGCAACATCAAGGCAGAAGAACCATATTGGTTTTTTTCCTCACTGGGGATGGGTTATAACTCTCTAATTAGATCCACAGACATAAAAACCAGCAATAGCTATCACCATTTCTTTTTATTAATTTATATTTTGTTCTGGGTAGCGTAAAAGAATAAGAGCAGCAGTTCCTACCAATAATCATATGTTTGGACTGCTGTTTGTCAGCCTTTGGATTTATCCTGGTTTTCTTTCCAGCAGTCCTCACTGTATTAGGGCTTGGGGGATACTGGGTGGGGTGGGGGGGCGGATAGGAGAAGCCAGCTTTAAGATAAACCTTTTTGCAACAGTGGTGATTGGTTGATGAGTGGACTCCTTCCCTTCCTGTAGTCTTGAAGTTCAGACTATGAAGTCTCAGTCTTTGAAAGGCTGTCACAAAGAAGAGGGGGACAAGCTATTCTCCAAAGCACCTGAAGGCAGGACAAGAAGCAATGAGTGGAAGCTAATCAAGGAGAGAAGCAATCTAGAACTAAGGAGGAAATTCCTGACAGTGGGGACAATTAATCAGTGGAACAACTTGCCTCCAGAAGTTGTGAATGCCCCAACACTGGAAATGTTTAAGAAGATGTTGGATAACCATTTGTCTGAAGTGGTATAGGATTTCCTGCTTAAGCAGGGGGTTGGACTAGAAGATCTCCAAGGTCCCTTCCAACTCTGTTATTCTGAAATTCAGATTCTGAAGTCCCAACTCCCATTCACTTCTCTTTAAACACATGAGGGTAACAAATGAAGAATAGTAGGAGAAAGAGAACTTCTTGACTCAACTATTGGAGGCTGAGACAGCAGATAGATCAACTTTTGGCAGCCCATCTTCTCCCACTGCATATACCAGCATCATGACACCAAATCTTGGTGACAGCAGCTTTCTCTGATCCGGTGTCTCCTCACTCCTAATGGGTCTTTGAGTTACGGCACAGCAGAATTCTGGATATTTTGAGACATTTCTCAAAATATGAGACATGAGGACCCAGATTGTGGGGCAATATGCTGACTTGTATAAATATACAAAAGTATGAAGGCTATTGCTTAATGCATTGTAAGCCGCCCTGAGTCTCTGGAGAAGGGTGGCATATAAATCAATTTTTTTAAAAAAAATTCAAACTCTAGCAGGGCAGAACATTTAGGAGAGAGGCTCTGTCTAGCTGTGTGTGGAGAAAACTGGACAACTAACGGCCCTAAAGAAAGCTAATTTAAAATGACCAATTGATGAAAAGAAAGGGTGTTATGAAATCCTTACACTGTTTTAATTGCTGTATTTGAAGGCAAGAAGCAGTTCCCAGGAGCAACACAGTGAAAATCTCCATTGATTAAAATAAAATCAGCCATTCTCAATTTATCTTAAGCACTACCCAGAATTATGTGAATTTAGCCTAGAAAGAAAAGCTGGAAAGCAATGAATCAGTTGCTATGGTGATATTTGTTTGCTGAACATATTGAAATTATGAGAATAATACAGTTATGGCTTTCGTGCTTAAAACAACAACTTAACTCTGGTGGTGTCTCATTGAATTCTGATTGTGTGGCTCCAGAGGCTGGTGACCACATCCTACATTGGGGTTAGCCAAATAAAACTATATTTTGGTTTAAGTGCAGCTAGCTTTGAGGAACTGATGGTTAGAATATTTCGGCCACAGTTTATGTTGACTTTAAAGCTAGCAGCCATGAGACTGAGCTCTTGTTCCCAAATTTAACAGCAACGACAAGACCTTTTTTTTCTAGCGATGTCTTCAGCAATTTATTAAGAAAGCTGCAATCCTCCATGAGCAGACTCATTCAAAAGAATGGGGCTTATTCTATTCAGAGGCTTATGCTGTCAGACATGCTAAGCACCACACTATCTCTAGGTCTGCTATCTTTGTTCAATGGGATCATGTATTTGAAATGTTTCTACCACTCTTTTGAAACCAGGGAAATCCACCAATCATGTTCCTTAACTTGTCCCACCTTAAAACCAGGGGTGAAATGCTCCCGGTTTGGACCGGATTGGGCGATCTGGTAGCGATTGTGGCAGGTGGTTCAGAGAACCAGGAGTGATGGTGGTGCGAGGCTCCATCCACCCATCTGGATGTCGTTACTTCCTGTTTATAAAAGGTTAAAAAAAAAGGCTCTGATGATTGCGTGCCACAGCTGTGATCGTCAGAGCCTTTTTTTACCTTTTAAAAGCATTTTTTTAACCAGAATAGGTTGTAAAAAAATGCTTTTAAAAAGTAGGATCCCCGACCTCCGGGCTTTTCGCCGTGCCCTTAAAACTTTTTTATTTCATCAAACCGGGCTGGCTTGACCCCCCTTAGATATTTTTAGTTATTTGTAATTGTAATTTGGTTTTAATAGGGGTGTTTTTAAATTATATTGGGCCAATTCTTGTTTAATTTCTTTTAAATATTTTTAAATTTTGTATATGATGTTTTTACTTGGCTGTTCACCACCCTGAGTCCAGTAGGAGAAGGACGGTATAAAAATTGAATTAAATAAAAGGCGAAAGATTTATACGATCTGAAGAGAAACCAGAGTTGGGCATGATGTGCATCATCGTAATTTTCTATTGAATCAAGATCTGAAACTTACCACAGTCATGTCTGTGGAGATTCTCAGTCATCCAGGCCATGTTGGTTATGCCAAAGGTGCTTTTTTTCAAGAGGCAACTGGACTTTCTGGTTTTTCTTTGAAGACGTTTCACTTCTCATCCAAGAAGCTTCTTCAACTTACTCTGACTGGTAATGGAAGGATCCAGAAAGTCCAGTTGCCTTTTGAAGAAAAGCACTTTTGGGATTACCACAGTCCTGTGGCTATGAATAGAATTCCCTCAGAACAGAATGGCATCCACATCTCTGGGGTTCCAGAAAGCCCTTAAGGCCTGGCTCTATTCACAGGACTGGGGTTACTGGAACACCTGCGGTGTTTTACCAATTGTAAGGATTGCTCTTTATTCCAGGTTATGTTTTGTTACTAGGTTTTCAACTGTTTTAATTGTATACAGGTGGTGGTCCCTGATTTACATTCATTTGGCAACCATTCAAAGTTACAATGGCACTGAAAAAAGTAACTAACAACCAATCTTCGCACTTATGACAGTTGCAGCATCCCCAGAGTCACATGGTTAACATTTGGGTGTTTGACAGCTGTCACGTATTTGTTATGGTTGCAGCATCTCGGGATCATGTGAGTGCCATTTGCTTTAGCCTTCCCAGCCGGCTTCCAACAAGCAAAGTCAGTGTGGAAAATTGGATTCACTTCACGATGTTAACAATAGCAGTGATTCGCTTAACAACTGTGACCAAAAAAAAAAAAGGCCATAAAATTGGGCATGACTCGCTTACTAACCACCTTGCTTAATAACAGAAATTCTGACCCCCAGGTGTGATCATAGGTAGAGGACTACCTACAGTCAAACCAGAGACCCAGAGTCATAACAAACGTGAGTATTAACAACAACAATAATCCCTATAACTAAAACTAAAAAAGATTAAATCTGCACCACACTGTATTTGATTTCACACACAAGGGAGACACACAAACAAACATATCTAATTTCAGCCTCATTAAATCTTTTTTTTTTTTTAAAGTAGGTCAGGTCCAGGAATAATGAAATCATGTCAAGGAATAGGTTTATATACACACATATACTTCCATTGCATTGCAATAGTGTGCGTGTGTGTGTGTGTGTGTGTGTGTGTGTGATGTCGCTGCACAGTTAAATGTGTGAAAAGGTAAAAAAATCTGTAAGAATGGAAGAGTATCAGCACAGTTGTGATTTTAAGGATGATCCTTAAAATTCTTATATTGGATGGGCAACATTTTGCACATTAACCATTGGGCTTTCAACATTTCTGTGGAAATCAGCATCTGTTGTAGGTGGACTGATAAGAGCGAGGAGGTTGGACTAACTAAGGCAAGCTACTTAAGCTACTGATGCAATCTGCTTCCTGCCACAGACTGGTGGGAAACTACATTGCTGAATTTTCAGCAACTGAGGTCACAGGGACAAGCTAAGGGGCACGGAAGAGGGGTTTGGCAACTGCCTGCATCCCTGACTGCCTCAGAGTGACCACCCTTGGTTTACCCCAAGAAACTCTTAACAGCATGCCAAGAAAAGCTGTCTTCTCTGGTCTCTCTACATGATGCAAATCAAACATTGTTTTGTTCACTATGTTCTATAAAATCCTGTGTATACTCAGCCTATAAACTGGATGTGCCAAGAAGGAGACAGAGGGGTAAGGAAGACTTGCTACTTCACACTTGGCAGGTAAATAAAAGAAGGCAGAAAACAATGGGAGAAACCACCACCCCCGTAACACTTGGGAACGTCAAAATAGAATTCACACAACATCTGCCCATATTATGGAGCAGCCCAGCCCAGCCTAGTTCTGCCCTATAGTTGTCATTAAGAGACAATGCCACAAGTGCTAAAGGATGTTAAGTGGAGGTTCCAGTGTGGTGCTAAGCTTTACAGAATCCTAGGGCTGGAAGGGACCTCCAAGAACTTCTAGTCCAACCCCCTGCTCAAGACAGAAGATCCTATACCATTTTGGACAAATGACTATCCAGAAACCTTATACCATCCCCGTCCAATGGTTGTCCAGTCTATTTTTGAAAGCCTCCAGTGATGGGACATCTACAACCACTGATTAATGGTTCTTAACTGTCAGAAAATGTCTTACTTCTAGGTTGGATCTCCCTTTAACAAGCTTCTATCCATTACTTCTTCAAGTTCTCCAAGCTTATGGACAAGTAAGAAAAGATAGACCAGGTGTGTCAAACTCGCGGCCCGTGGCCTGGATGCATCAGGCACTGGCCACGCCCACTCCCATTTTAGCAAAGGGGGGGAAGTTGTGATACGTCATGCAATAACAACGTGTCATCACGAGTTTTACATCCCTGAGATAGACTATTTCCTACTTTGACCTAAGAATGCATAGTAAGGAAGTATCTTCTTCATATCATGATCGGATGCATAGCTTTGGCACTTGTTAGGAATCAAATCAGCCTGTCAACCTTTCATGTGTTCTTTCATTGCATGAGCCTTAGTTGTAGACTAGAAGTGTAAGAAATGGGGACCAGCCTTTTAGATTTAGATTAAATTTAAAATACTTAAAATTAAATTTAAGTATCAGATGTAGGTTTGAACTATGTTATGATAGAGAGACAAAGAAGTTCTCTTTTTCTTTCCTTATCCCCAGACCCATTAAGCCACTTTCTGTTACATCATAAATCAGATACTTGAGGATTATGAGCTTTCATAAATTCTGATGTGACTTGGTTATCTCTGAATATTTATGCTTCCTGAAACAAAATCAAAACTGTTATCTTAGTAGTTTTGAAACTCTGCATTTTCTGAGAAGGGGGAAAAAAATCTTTCTTGGCTTGTGTTAAGAAGTTTACATTTGCCTTCATGATGTGCTTTATGGAAAGGAGGTGGTGCAGTTCCCTTCATGGAGAAAAGAAATGATGCCATTTGCCTTGCTGAAATTCCTTCTGTGTCTTAAAACCTCTTCCTCTTCCTTCTGACCCTTGATGTTCTCCATCACAAGTAAGGTTTCTTATTAGACATTCACTACCCAGCCCTCCAAATATGAAGAAAATTGCTGCAAAAGCCAGCACAACATTGGATCCTCCTTTTAACATTCTTTAGACTTGCTCAAGATAGATGAAGATAGCAATAGCAATAGCACTTAGACTTATATACCACCTCACAGTGCTTTACAGCCCTCCCTAAGCGGTTTAGAGTCAGCATATTGCCCCCAACAATCTGAGTCCTCATTTTACTCACCTCAGAAGGATGGAAAGCTGAGTCAACCTTGAGTCTGATGAGATTCGATCTGCCAAACTGCTGGCAGCTGGTAATCAGTAGATGTAGCCTGCAGTACTGCACTCTAACCACTGCACCACCGCAGCTCTTAAGATATTCAGAATCCTCTTCCAACAGTGACCAAGAAAACTCTCTGAAGGAGAATGAGATAAAGCAAAGAGGACTAGAGTGTACACAAGAATCCATACCGGAACAGAACATGGCCCACCCCTGACTCACCTCCCAGTATCTCAGTAAATATGGATAAAGCAACAAATTAAATGCCATTTAAAAATACATCCTATTACAGGACGAGGCAAATAAAAGAGCATCAAGCTAATTTGATATGTAGAAAATTGGAATTATTTGGTTATTGCTAAACTGAGATTATTTCTTTGATGATTAACATTTTAGTGTAATAGACATATGTCGCCCAGTAACAGTAATGGGCCAGTGATCTGTGGCAGAAATAATCATTTAGTGATGTTCTTTCCTAAGAATTCTGTTCTCTCAAAAACATAGGCAGATAGCAGGTCCATTAGTTCTATGGATCTGTTTTGCTTCATATTAGAGTTCTAATCCAGTGGTGAAATTCATTTTTCTTACTACTGGTTCTGTGGGCGTGGCTTGGTGGGCATGGCTTGGTGGGCATGGCAGAGGAAGGATACTGTGAAATCTCCATTCCCACCCCACTCCAGGGGAAGGATACTGCAAAATCTCCATTCCCTCCCCACTCCTGGGGGAAGGATATTGCAAAATCTCCATTCCCACCCCACTCCAGGGGAAGGATACTGCAAAATCTCCATTCCCTCCCCACTCCTGGGGGAAGGATATTGCAAAATCTCCATTCCCACCCCACTCTGGGACCAGCCAGAGGTGGTATTTGCCGGTTCTCCGAACTACTCAAAATTTCCATTACTGGTTCTCCAGAACTTGTCAGAACCTGCTGGATTTCACCCCTGTTTCAATCTATTCATAAGAGATGAGTATAAAGAACAGATCCAGAGTACTTATAATTAATGTTGCCTGACTGGAATTGGAGGAGAAGGAATATTTGTTGGAAAATGACAGATTTGGCAGAGAAAGCTGAAAGACCTATGAATCCAACAACTTTAGAGATGACAGAATGAAGTGATGAAATGGACTTACTTAAGAAAATGTATGGAGTTTTTGAACAACAAATGTGGAGAAACCTACTACAGAGATCTAAGACTCTGGGGAATGAAATGCGATTGTATGGAAAGATCTCAATTATAATTTTAAGGAAACAGTTTATTATTAAGAATCAGTCAAGGGTAATTGATCCTGGATGGACAAGAAACAATGGCAGTAGTGGTTAAGGTTGAAATTGCAGACTTTCTGCAAGTAAAACATAGTAATGGATTATTAACAGAAAGTTTTGAATTGCTAGGCTTACCTGTGAACACATTCTTTCTACAGTAGATAGATGATTTTGGGTAAATAGAATTGTAGAGCTTATATATTGTAGACCTGTTTCACAAGGGGTGGGGATCTAAGAATGTTGTAATATATTTACCAGTATTCAACTAGGGGGAACATCATGTGTATTTTCTTTTTTTAAAAAAATGCGCTTATTTTTGCTTTTTGTCTGTTTAGTTTATTTTTACTCTTCTTGTTCTTTTGTGAGTTTGTGTTTTAACTCTTGAATAAAAAAAAAACGAAAAGAAAATGTTGCTTGACTGCTATTACCTTGATGTTTTTCAAACTTGGCATCTTTAAGATGTGTGACTTCAACTCCCAGAATTCCCCAGCTACTTAAAATCAACACAGCTCAAAATTGCCGATTTTGAAAGGTATCAATGATGCCTATAGAAGAGAAATTGCTTGTTTTCAGTGGAAAAATAGGCCATGATAAGATCGCATCCTAGCATTTATGCACATATAGCATGACTCCCTTCAGTCTCAGGGCCCCATCAGCTGCTTTACTCTAAGCATTCTGCTTCCCTGAAGCATCTGAGATACCCAGAGAACTCCACAACTTTAATATCATGGCTCCTGACCTCTGGAACAGCAATCCCTTCAAAATTTGGGCAGCACCCTCCCTCCTAGGATCCTGAAAAGCACTTAAGACTCAGCACAGATCTACAGCCTGGATTTGTGGTGTTTGTAAGTCCCCACATTTAGTTTGATTTGATTATGGTTCCATTGTTTCATGCCACTTTGATTGTGCATTTTTAATTGTTTTTGTTTTGTTTTGTATAAATTAATAAAAAGTAGTAAATAGTAATACCCTGTTTCCCCGAAAATACGACCTACCCTGAAAGTAAGTCCTAGCTTGAACATAAGACCTGGTGCCTTTTTTGGTAGCAAATATATATATATTTGCTACCAAAAATACATACATACATACGTATGTATGTATGTATGCATGACAGGGTCTTATTTTCAGGGAAACACAGGTAGTAAATAAATAAATTCTTGAGCCCAGGAATTTCTTATGAGTTCCAGAACTGAACTCACTATTTTTCCATATCAAAACACATGATTGGTTATCATTCAACATACATCTTTCCTTAATGCTCATTCTGTGTGTGTGTGTGTGTGTGTGTGTGTGTGTGTGTGTGCGTGTAGGTCAGGTCATCTGCTTTTTACTGTTGTTTAACTGAAAGTCAGAAATCTTTGTCCAATCTATAGCAAGCTGCCTTGAAATGTTATCAGCAAATGCAGACATAATATATACACATTCCTGTTAAAAACAATTGTAATAATGATGTTGGAAGGAAATCCTGATTTACAAAGAGTAAAAGCATTCTGCAAAGTTGAGCAATTACTGCCATTTTAAATGAAATATGATGTGTTCCTCTTATAAACTAAAGAAGAATCTGCATCTTCAAATTTAAAACATTTTCAAGCTCAATATTATTGCACTATATGGCTTTCTACAGATAGTTTTTACATAACTAATTATTGTTCTTGTTTTTATTGATTAAATGCCAAAAAACCCCCACAATTTTTTAAAAAAGGGAATAAAAGGAAACAAGTTAAAAAAACATAAAACTATATATCTACATAAGCATTTTAATGAATGATAGTCATATTTTTCAAAATGGCTCTCAGAATAAGTTAAATCTGGCTGAAATGTAAGGAGTAAAACAATAAAAACAGTAGTGACAAGAAAACATATATTTGAGGAGTTTGATCCAAGAGATTTTTTAAAAATTTTTTGCTAATTGTAAGATTAAAAAATAAACATCCTGTCTACTGGGATACTTAGCTACTTTCTTATTCCTGTTTAAGCATGGTTACAGTTTTGATGGCTTTCCTTCCCTTAAAACAGTGGCATCATTCATAGCAACAAAGGGATTCACCTCCAGAAGATGCAGTTTCAGATAGTTTGAAAAGCCTTAGGTGCAACTTCCAAAGCTATCCCAAAGTTGTGACTGTTCTATCCTTACTACACGTTACTGTGTGTGCAGTTTGACATGCAGCTAAACCAATGGTGGGTTGCCCCCGGTTTGGACCGGTTCACAAGAATCGGTAGTAAAACCGGCAGGAGGCCCCGCCCACTGCCCTAGATGTCGTCATCGGTGATCTGCGCATGTGCAAAAGCAATCCCATTCTGAACCGGTAGTAAAGATAAACAGATCCCACCCTTGAGCTAAACCCACTTATCCTCCAATAAAACAGATAATGTGCATTGAACTGGATCCTTTATTAAAGGAACTGGATGGGTGATACCGGAAAAAATAGAAAGGATGGGTGATGCCTAGAACAAAAACCCAT
This sequence comes from Masticophis lateralis, assembly GCA_030761175.1. NCBI lineage: Eukaryota > Metazoa > Chordata > Lepidosauria > Squamata > Colubridae > Masticophis > Masticophis lateralis. The sequence goes on along the minus strand of JAUDYJ010000001.1, from coordinate 150,810,266 downwards.
ATACAAAACAAGCAGTGTTGAGTTGCTAGTGAGCATAACAATTAACAAGTACAGAAAAATCTAAATCTCACCAGTGATACTGTGTGTATGTGATGAACATGTTCCATGGATTAGGCTGGATTCTTCCTGGTGCTTCTGTTTCCTTCCGAATGCTAAAGGAAATGGAGTCTGGCTTCCCAGGATGCCCTTGTTTTGGGAGTGAAGTTTACGAGTAGATCAGAGTTGGTATTCTGACCAGTTCTGGAGAACCTGTAGCGGTTTGGAGAACCGGTAAATACCACCTCTGACTGGCCCCACCCCATCTATTCTCTGCCTCCCAAGTCCCAGCTGATTGGGAGGAAATGGGGATTTTACAGTAATCTTCCCCTGGAGTGGGGAAGGAATGGAGATTTTACAGTATCCTTCCCCTGCCACACCCATCTAGCCATGCCCACCTATCCATGCCACTCCCACCAAGCCACACCCACAGAACCGTTAGTAAAAAAATTTGAATCCCATCATTGGGGTAGATGACCCTTAAAGGCAGTGGTGGGTAGCTCCTGGTTGTGTCCGGTTCTTCTGAACCAGTAGTAAAAGTGGCGGGAGGCTCCACTCACCTGCCCGGATGTCACAAGTAATGATCTGCACATGGCAGAAGTGCTTGCACGCTCCTGTTGCGAACCGGTACTAAAGGTAAGTAGAACACACCCCTGCTGAAAGGGCCGTGTCAGCTTCCAAACAATACAGATTGGTATTTTGCCCTGTCCACTAGATGGGGCCAGAGAACAGCAACAGTATATACACAAATTATATGGAGGGCCTGACAGTGATCAAATGCTGTTGTTTCATGTTACAGAGGAAATTATGAGATCACCGGCTATACCCATATTACTGACAATCATTTGGTTAGAATGAAATACAGTGAAATGAACCCAGATGGGGAAAATAATTAATTCTTATTTAATTTTGTCTTACTTCTTTCTTCAAAAGCCTGGACTTTTGTTTTTGGCACATGACTCAAAGGGCAACTATTTTTTTTTGACTGGGAAAAGACTGTGCACCCCTCAAGTCATTGGATGTACTTCCTGCTGCCTTGGTTTTCAAAATGGCTGTGAAGGAAATCAAAAGAGATCTGGCTTCCAGATTTGTTTCAGTTAAGAAAACCAGAATGAAGTAAAATACAAATAGAAAATACTTGAGTTTCTCTCCAGAGTTGAGTCTATTAGTCAGTCCTTTAACCCCAAAGTTGACAAGTGTATTCTTCAGTTTAGGAGAATATTTGTCCAGTTCACTGCGTGAATTAGAGGATTTCTGGAGGTTTTGGATAATGCGGCTTTTTCATTTTCTGAGTCAGCCACTCTAATTAAAAAGCTAGTTCCTGTTTAACAGTGTCTGCAGTAAATGCATGAATTAGTTGAACCGATTGTTCCATTCCCATGTTCCATTGAGCCCTTATTGTTTGGGATAATTTTTTGTCATTCTTTTCCAGGACACTGGAAAAAATAAAAAAATAGAACAACATTCCTGATGTACAATTATTTATGCCATTGCTTATGAAAGCTGGTTCATGCCGGGATAATGCTTGTTATTTCATTAGCTCCCAAAGGCTTATTATGCCCTGCACAAAACCCTGGGGAAGTCATTCCTGCTCCCAGTCACCACCTCTTGCTTGCCCTGACCTGTTTACAAAAACATTTGACATTTTTAGAGAAAGGCATTTCCTGAGAGGCTGCAGATAGAAGGCTTTAGCAAGGCTTTCACAGAGAATTTACACTGTTTAAATAAGTTTCACCTTATGCTGAGATTTTTAGGCCTACAATCCTGGCTTTTCCTTCCTGCCTTCTCTTCCCCCAAAAAAACAAATTAATGAGATAAAGATGGCATGTTGTTACTCTCAGGGCAGGTGAAAAGAAATCTAACCACTCTCTTCACACACACACACACACACACACACACACACACACACACACAGTGCTAATTAAACATAATAATCAAGGCACCAAGTGTTTCCTAAGGATTTATAACTAACTTGGAGGAGATGATGACCCCCAGGCTGTTAATCCCAGGAAAAGACCTATGTGGAGGTTATTATTGCTAAATAATATCCAATGTGTGTGCACACAAACACACACAAAAATCATCCTGAATCAGTCCATTTTAGGATGAAGAACATTTTATTTATTCAGAATAAAGTTAAAATGCAAAATACAAAACTAAATAAAAATCTAAGAAGACATAAAAGGAAAAAAAAGTCAGAACATTAAAAAAGGTGCATCAGCAAAAAGCCCAATACGTTATACATATTATACACATACACATATAGAACTTTTCGCTGAAAGTTATGGAAGGCAATCTAGCTTGCTGGTGTGGTGCAGATGGTAGATATACAGTATTGTCTTATGACTTTTCAATCAAGAGTTGAGAGAGAATAACTGGTCCAAAGTCACCCAGTCAACTTCTAGACCTAAGGGAGGACTATAGCTGTGGTCTCCTCTTCTAGTTCAGCATCATAACTGCTATACCACATTGCCTCTCTTCTGTTTGCATTGCACTGTGAAGATTCCAGCTGGGGTCACCCATAATAGACTCTTGATTCCTTCAAATTAGGGAACTATGACACTGGTGGATAGAAATGGCAGACTAAAGAAAGGGTCTGGTTTAAACAGTCAATGACTGTGGCAAAATGATGACTGTGATGGCAAACCTATGGCATGTGTACCAGATGTGGCACACAGCGTCCTCTCTGATGGCACGTGAGCTGTTGCCCCAGTTCAGTTCAGCTCTGGCATGTGTGCACACCAGCTCTGTTGTGCATGCGCAAGGGTGTGGGGAGTGGCGTAGATACGCAGGGGGCAGGGTATGTGGGGGTGGTAGCACATGCATGCAGGGCTGGCAAAGCGCATGTAGGCGGTTGCACACATGCGAGGGGGCACATGTGTGGGGCCGTGCATGCTTTGCATTTTGGGGGTGTGGGCACGCATGCTTTGGGCCCTCGGTCCGGAAAAGGTTAGCCATCACTGACTTAGTGAAAGTGTGAGCTTCTCAGAACTCCGCTTGGGATTAAGGAGAGGACAGGGATCTTCCAAAATTTTGATCTGCCCAGAATTGTCCTACAAATAGATGGTAAAATCACAATCTCCAGCAGGCTCAACACTGCTGGGAGCCAGGGAAGGGAAGAAAACATCTTATCCAGAGGTGGGTTTCAGCAGGTTATGACCAATTCTGGAGAACCGGTAGCAGAAATATTGAGTAGCTCAGAGAACCAGTAAATACCACCTCTGACTGCCCCCCCTCCCAATCTATTCTCTGCCTCCTGAGTCCCAGCTGATCGGGAGAAAATGGGGATTTTGCAGTAACCTTCCCCTGGACTGGGGTGGGAATGGAGATTTTACAGTATCCTTCCCTTGCCATGCCCACCAAGCCATGCCAACCAAGCCATGCCATGCCCACCACAGAACCGATAGTAAAAAAATTTTGAATCCCACCACTGATTTTGTCTAAAATGAGGTTCCACACCTTGAAATTGGACCCTGGTTTGCTCAGTCCTCTCTTACTTTAGGAAGCTACTTGTTACTGATTTTCTAGATATTAAGAAACTTCAGAAGGACAGGTTTTAATATACTGGGAGAATTCCTTTCTCTCTTGGGTGAGAAACGTTCTATGGAAGTTTAAGTTTTAAAATAAGTGACTTTAATTCTTGGAACATAGCAAAAATGGGATTGGTAAATTATTTTGGAAAACTAAGGGGCTAGATGAAAGATTATCACCTGTGGGATGTTTAAAGTTTTATAAAGGAATATATGGAGTTTAAAGAACACATAAAGAAATTAATTGTAAGAAATATTCCTGTGGGAAAGTGTTGCTGATTGGAAAGTAAACAGATGATAAGAAGGAACTTTGAAGGTTGACTAGAGGGAACCAGAGAGAACTAAGGATTACAATTAAAGGAGAAGAGACCCATTAAATACAACAGAGTAATACTATTTGACTATAGAATAAATTAAGGTAGTTTGGGAGCAATGTACTCAGAAATTACTTATAAGATTGTCTGATACTATAACAGTCGATATAGAAGAACAACAGATGTTACTGAATAAAACATTGATTGAAGCTGATTTGAATGTGGATTGGGATTTTTTAAAAATGTGATATTACAAAAGTGATGTGGAAAAAGATACTGTGGATCTGAAATGTATTTAAAATAGAAGAGTGATATGGAAAAAGATGCCACAATGGATTTACAGATGAAACCAGCTGATGCCTAAATAATTAAAGGGGTCATACAATAGCAAATCAGAAGAGTGACTTGGAAAATCCTTATCTTAGATTTATAAAAAGGAGTCATTAAATTAATGAAACTATTCACGAGAGGAGACAAAGGGAATCTGATAAGAAATCAGCTTGCAGGACATTATTTGACAGGAATAAAGAACAAGAAAAATAAACAGAAGAAATTCACAGTGGACTAATTTTATCAAGGTTAATATATATGTTGTAGCCATTAATGGAATTTCCTTTTGACCAGGATTGGACAACTAGGCTTTATAAATACTGTAGAGCAAAAAAATAAATAAAAAATCAGTTTATAAATGAGAGATTTATTTATTTATTTATTTGCTTTTCAGTATTTCTTAGATAAAGTGTTAAATTGGAATACAAAATGGATTGATTCAAGTTCAAATATGTGATTGTTTTTGGTAGAATGTTGCTGATTAGGACTGAATGATGAGTTTCTATAATTGGATTATTGATAAGGGATGAGATATGGGAAGAGGTCTTTGTTTTATTAAAATGTTACAGAAAGTATTAAGTTAAATATTAGTGAGTCACATTTATATACCCATTTTCTTTATTTTTTATTTTCTTTCTTCTACCTGTTTGCACTTCTCCTCTTTACTTTTTTTTTCTTAATTTGTATTAGTCTTTTATTTTTGTATTTGTAATATATAATAAAAGTATTACAAAAAAGATAGTGTGGAATTGTAACCACTATGGACATGAACAGCAAATCTTGCAAGATTTATTTATTAGTGCATGTATTTATTTATACAATTTCTGAAAAGTATCTTTGGTGTTAAAACTGATCTCCTAACAGAAAATGATTAAAAATATGTGAAGAACAATTTTAAAACAGATAACTAGAAACAAATTGTATATATTTGAAGGTATATAATAGCTGAACCAGTAATAGGCATGGCAAAAAAAACACAAACCAATAGTGCACAAAAAAAATCATAAACATTAAATTAAAAGCCTGGGAAACTCGTAACCTCCTAAAGAGAGGTAAAAATTTCATAGGGCTCAGACTCAAACAAAACAGAATAGGGAGGAACTTTTATATCTGGGCCACTTGGATCAAGAATGTCCTATATTAGCTTATTCCACCACAAATCCCCAGGGAAAAAAAATGAACATTTAAGAGGCCATCTCTGCTAGAATAGACAAAAGGAAGCAGTTCATATGGATTGGGATGATCCGTCAATATTTAAAGAAAAGAAACCTGGAAATCCAGGTGGCAACAGCTAGCTGATTTTGTCTTTTCTTGGAAAAAGCTAAGCAGGGTCAGGTCTGCTTAGGACCTGGGTAGAAAATCACTAAGAAATTCCAGGGCTGAGGACTGAACTGGGAAATTAAAAAAAAAAAAATTGATTGAAGACAATGATGGGAATCTTGATCATGTTGTTACCATGAATATGGATGTTCTAGTCGAATGTAAACACCCCAATACATTTATTTAATCATCCTTGCGGCTGGATTTGTTGAAACAGATTAACCCACTGGATTCTAAACAACATAATTTATTGACCTCAGTGAAAACTCATATCCAAATACGTATGTAGAATAGAGATCACATTGCCAGCAACATTTTGGTGACCACAAAATTGTTGCATATTGGCCCATAAGTGTTGTGATTCGTCCACAGTCATTGGAGTTAGTTCTTCTGGAAGTTCAAGTGAAGCAAGTAGGAGAGGCAACAGCTTCTCATTTTTGTCAACAAAACCTGGAAATGGATTCTACACAAATAGATTCTGCACAATTTTTTCATGTAGATCAGGCTTCACCCTCAGATCTTTCCTCTGACAGTGCTGATGGTAAAAATTGTGCTAGATGTATTACTAGGGCTGAAGAAATGCAGTTTTATTTTGATTTTGAATGATAGCATTTCTTTTCCTGGCTTAGCAGAATTTGTATCTAGTTTTATTCTGAATAGATAACTTTTTCTTCCCTGGAGTAGCAAAATTTGAATTTGCACTTGTGGGGAGATCCAGTGATGGGTTGCCCCCAGTTCGGACTGGTTCGCAAGAACCGGTAGTAAAACTGGCAGGAGGCTTTGCCCGTAGACCTGGACATTGTCAGGAAGCTTCTGTGCATGCGCAGAAGCGCATGTGTGCATGAGCAAAGCGAGAGCGCACACACGGTCCCGTTGCGAACCAGTAGTAAAGGTAAGTAGAACCCATCCCTGGGGAGATCCATAAAATAACAAGCATTTTCCTGGACTGCACAGTTTGAACATTTAACATGGTGGGCCAGGAAAGACATTTCCAAAAGCAGGAAGGCTAGAACAAAGAGATCAAGCTGGATCAATATCTAAAACAGATTCATGGAATGTAAATCAATGTATTTTCAATATATCCCATCCACCGCATTATAAATTAGGGTGGACAGGATTTTTTAAATGGTTTTTGCAGTCCAATCCAGGAGACGCCTCTCTTGGAGGCCCACATGGTTTATCTTGCTGTTGCATTTCCTGAGTTGATGAAAGCAATCAATCAATATTGAAGGTTAATGGGAAAAAGGAGGAAAAAGGGAAAAGTGACACCACAAGCAGCTTCTTCCTCCATGCATTCCTTTAGGAACCAAGTATATTATTCTTATGCATATGGGGAGCAAGGTTCACATTTCTTTTCCAGCTAGCCTTTGGGTTTACATTAGTGGATGTTGCAAATATAATGGAACAAGAGAGACAACCCATGTCAACTGCACATCTGGTCTCATGCAATACTCTTCCAGTGGAACAGAATAATATGGTGTTCCAGGAGGGGAGGAGGAATGAATTCAGTAAAAAATTAATGATCCTTTCCTGCTCTCTCTTTCTTTCTACCCCCCCACCCCCACCAACCTCTTACTATTCCATGCTACAACAACTGTCTTTCGGTCTAAGGTTTCCCACTGGTCTATGTCTTATTAGCCAGGCTGTGCTGGCATCAAGGAGTGATCGGCTGTTGAAACATCAGCAAGGGGAACAATTGACAAAGCAACCACTTGAGAACGTTGACTAAACGGAGCAAAATGAAGTGAAAGAAGTTAATGTGCAACCTGGCATGTGGTGCCAACCCAAAGCCGTGAGAACTACTTATGGGATAATTGGTCCTTCCTAATATCTTCTGCTCTATAAAACACTGCCTTGGGCTTGTCTTTCAGCGCAGGAACTGATCTCTTTGAAATGCACTGAAATGAAAACCTGCCACTCCAATCTCCCATCCTCTCTCAAATAGGGATCCAGGTGGGAAAACCTGCTGCCTATAAGCTGTTTGGGAAATTCCAGGTCATTGTAGCATCGGTGGGAAAAGTAGGCTATATCTTGAAAGAAAGAAAAAAAAAAAGAAGTGAATGACTGAATGAATGAGAAATTGTTAGGGATTTAGATCAGATTCCAATATTGTCCGTATGGGACTTATTGCTCCCCTTATCGTTTCCAAGTCTAAAAATAAATTTTATCAGTAAATAAATAAATAGGTTTTATTTATAATAACAACAACAATAACAACAACAATAATAATACATTGATATTAATATTATTGGCTCCTTTTTTAGATTGTGATTTTTTTTCAATAACAAAAACTCATCTAACACCTTACAACTTTCAAAATATTCTACTGCAGAATAAATTTCTAGTGTTCTTTATGCTTATACTTATGATCTTCCTTTACTTGAATCAAGGACCTCTCTCCAACAATGTATTCCTTACATATATAGGTAATTCAAAAATATCTAATTATTGGGTATTTTTGTATGTCTCCATTTTTCCTATTATAAATTTTTGCAATCTCTGTTGTTATTAAAGATTAACAATAGAAATAACATTGGTATACTTTGTAAGAAAAGTCCAAGTAAAACCTTGAGATCTAGCTTATTCTGTGAACTGATATCTTTTTAACCTTGATTCAATATACCAACATAGTTTCTGTGTGCATAATTTACAACAAACACATTACATTTAGAAATATTAGTCCTACACCTATGAAGCTTATGTCATATTACATTTATTAGCCTAAGATGCTACTGTGGTTTGTTGTGTAGATTGTATTCATTGTATTTGGTTTGTAATAACAACAATAATGATAATAACAATAACAATAATACATTGGTGTTAATAGCATTATAATTGTATAATAATAATAATAATAATAATAATAATAATAATAATAATAATAATACTCTACAAAAAACCACCTTACTTAGAACAGCTTACATACTCCGACGATATCTTAACAGTTCCTAGGTCCTTGGTTAGGACTCGAGTTGCTGAGCTATTAACCAGCCTCAAAGATTGTGAATCTCACTACAGATTAACCAATAATAATAATAATAATAATAATAATAATAATAATATTGTTACAAATTGACAAATTGAAAATGAACACATCAATATCCTGTGGGACTTTTGGATCCAAACAGACAGATATCTGGCCCACAATACACCTGTCATTACTATTATGCAAAAGAAAAAAGTCTGATTCATTGATATTGCAATACCAGGTGATGCACAAATTGAAGAGAAACAGCTAGAAAAAAATAAAATACTGTTATTTGCACATTAAAGTTGAGCGACTATGGAGGAAGAAATAAATGGTTGTACCAATAGTAATAGGAGCCCTTGGAACAATACCCAAAGGTCTGCCTAGATACATGGAAATTTTGAATTTATTAGAATGAATATCCTGAATATCCTGACTTTGCAAAAAAAAAAAAAAAACCCATCCTACTCGGAACTGCCTATATACTCAGATGCTACCTTAATAGATCTAGGTCTTTGGTTAGGACTTGTTCAGTTTTTACCAGTCCCAGACTGTGAATCGAATTGATGATGATGATGATGATGATGATGATGATGATAAAAAATACGTACATCTTAAGAAGGTACTTGGTTGATACCTAGGATGCAGGCAGCAACCTGTATCAACCATTAGCACCAGTCAATGGTATTTGTGATAAATTTTTGAATGTTCAGTTGACTGAATTTCATGTTTAATGAATAAAGTATATAATAACAATAACAATAACAACAACAACAACAACAACTGTATCTACCTGTATCTGAAAAGTTATGGGAACATAAAGTGGAAAAAGTTGTTGAAAATGAGAAGGTGAAGATCTTGTGGGACTTTCGAATATAGATGGATTGTCATTTGGAACACAACACACCAGATATCACAGTTGTCAAAAACTGAAGCATACAATTTATTGATATTGCTGTACCAGGAGACTCCAGAGTTGAAGAAAAAGAACTGGAAAAAAATCATGAAATATTCTGACCTGGCCATCGAAACTACACGGCTATAGATGAAACATGTAACAGTGATACCCATTGACATCGGGGCACTTGGTACCATGTCCAAGAATTTTACAAAATACATCAAGAAATTGTAGCTTCCTACAATAACACCAGAGGAACTGCAAAAAACTGTGCTACTCAGAACGTCCTATATTTTAAGAAGATACTTGGTTGATACCTTGGATGCTGGCAGAACCCATATCAACCATCAGTGCCAGCCAATAATATTTATGATACATTTTTAAATGGTCAATTGACTGAGTTTCATGCTTAACAACAACAGCAATAATAATTTGCTGGTTTCATAAAAAAGTAAAGTCCATTCTGGCTGAAAAATGATTGCATTTAGCTTCCTTTTCAGTTCAACTCAAGCACCTGATCACATTTTGGATTTGCCATGTCAAAATTAGTTATGTGTAATCTTAGTTATGTAAACAATTTTAATTGTTGAAATTCCTGATGTTTTGTAGAAAAAGGCAGAACTTTACTACCTTCAGAGAAGGAACCTCAGTTCAAGTGGGGGAATGGAAATGACAAAGAATGATTCTCCTATGTGAAGGGTTAATTGAAGTGGAAAATAATCCATATGTTGCAACACTTATCTCAAATGTTAAGAGAGCATTACAAAGCCCCCAGTGATTTATATTTTAATAGTTAGACACATGAAACTTGCAGCTTCACTATTTAGAGTGCATAATTCCCCTCAAAGCTTGTGGCTCAGCCCTTTAGCTCCAGTTTCCTACTGGAATTAAATGGTATCTATAACTGAATTATGAATAAATATTCTTCCCTTTCTTCTCCTTGACTCCATGTTCTTCCCTCTGCCAGTAGCTTCTTCTGTGCTGGAGACTGCAAATCCCTTTTAAAAATGTTATTAATGTTTTAAACAAGAAAGATGGAAACTAACAGAAACCAGTACTTAGAATCAAAGAAATGAAAGAAAAACCAAAGCCAAAAGCCCAAATAAAATGTATAAAGGGTTTCCAGTCAGCATTAAACGCCATGTCTTTTCTCTGATTAAAGATGTCAATTTGGCCATCTCAGCAACTTCCATCATTGTCACCATTCATTGTGTGAAGTGTCAAGTCTTTTCTGCACATAATATAATCTTGCTGCAATGATCATGTAAACAAACAAAGTTCCCTGACTTTCTCCCCAAGATTTCCTAAAAGAAAATCTTCTGGTTTCAATTGGAGACTGTAAGTACCTGGCAGGAGGGAATCCTCTTTTCTTGTTACTCTGGACACAATTTCTGTTTATCAAGTGTTAATGCATCATACAATCAGTAAGAACGCTCTGTTTTACCTTCCATTCTAACCAGGAAGTTAGTTTATTCTTTGTGAGTCTGATAATTGACCTTAGATGTTGTTTGAACAGGGCATATTTTCTAAAAGAGAGAGAGAGAGAGAGAGAGAGAGAGAGAGAGAGAGAGAGAGAGAGAGAGATTCTAGTTTATCAATGCTAGAAAGTATTCGAAATGTGTTTGGTTTGGCACACCTGAAGATCTTCAACACCAAAAAAGACATTTGGATGTGTCACATTTCTGTTACTTATCTCTGAAAGTGTGAGAACCAACCATTACTGAAGCAATTAACATTTCCTTTTTGATTGGAAATTTCCTACAGAATAGACTTTGGCTGCTATTGAAGTGTGTGATTGCACAATAGGATTTCTTCCCCCTTTGGTTAATAAGTACACTCTCTGACCCCTTGTATGTGGAACTTGATCCCGTCACATCCAATTTAGGAAAGTATCACAAGCGAATTGTGGCAGATTCTTCCTTGACTGTGGGAAGAGTAGGAAGGATGGTTTCTGAACCGGGAAATGGTAGGAACAGTCTCTAGCCAGGAAGAACTTCAATGAGGTTTCCCAAAGTCCGCCAAGAGTATTAAAACTATGACATACAAATGAAACCCTAGCTCCCAGTTTATGTTGTTCTCACTCAGAATGGCTGAGTTGGGGATTTCCATGATGGCTGGACTCCAACCTGGTGTCTCAGATAGGGCAAATAAAGGCAGCCAGAAAAACAGCAAAAGGGTTATACAGAGATCAGGAAAAACAGAAAAGAGATGAAGATAGCACCCAAAACACAATTGTTAAATACCTTAAAATGCTGGGGCTGGGAATAGACTTCATCCATGAGGACTGGGGTCTTTGCAAATCACTGAAATTTTCTGTGAGTAGGACATTCTACAGGGAAGCATGCTCTTCCTGTCCAAATATAATCCATTGTTAAATACTCAATGATTGAAAACTGACTTTAATTTTTTTTAAAAAAAACAACTATCAAGATGTTTATGTTGTTGGCTGTATGTTTACAAACAGACAGATAGACAAGCAAAAGTTATTTAAGTACTATCAAGCTGTAAATCTTGCTGGGGTCTCTTAGATATAAGAGGTGACAATTCTTTCCTCCAGGGCTACCTTCTTCTGGTCTGTAGAGAAGAAGAGCCCAGAAAGATATAGCATCTTTCTCTGGGTATTTCAATCTGCTGATTCTAAATTTTATATACAAGCATTCTGTGGCTGCGTTCACACAACTATTTCTCTGGTTTTTATTAAATTAAACCATTTGTCAGGACCATATAATCCACTGAGCCATAAACTAAGCCAAAGGACTGGGTAGCCACAGAAAACTAACCACAATTAATATTAACCAAGCTTAATACTTTGTGTGAATCTCCTATGGCCTAATTGTGTGAACATAGACTTTATGTGTGAGTGCCTGTGAGTATTTTCTAGGTGGTCCTGAGCTAATTGTTCATTGCTGGGATATTTGTTCATTACTTATGGCCAAACTGTGTAATGTAGCAGCCAATATATAATTATGTAATTGTGTCCTTGGTCACCTAAAGCATAAACCAGGAGATGATTATGATGATAATGTTTTTGAGGATGAGGATTTGCAGGAAAAGGACTATATATGGAAATGGAAAAATTCGAACTCACTTTTCTTTGCTGGAGAATGACAGATGTTTATATTCTTCGCATTGAACCTTGAACACATAGAAGGGTATCAAACTGGCGGTTTGCAGATTGGATGCATCACGTGCAGGCCACGCCCACCCGAGCTCCACGAATGGGGAAAACATTACGAAATGTCATGTGACGGCAACTTGACATGGCGAGTTTGACACTCTTGACATGGATCAAAACAACTCTCCTACAAATTACAGTTCTAAGAAGAAGCTTGCAATTTCTATGAGGATAGAAATCAGGCAGCTGATGAAAACTTTTGGAGAAGAAGAATTTGATTTCTTGTCTTGACCAATAACATGTAACAATAGCAATAGCAATAGCACTTAGACTTATATACTACTTTACAGTGCTTTACAGCCCTCTCTAAGCTCTTTACAGAGTAAGTATATTGCCCCCAACAATTTGGGTCCTCATTTTACCCACCTCAGAAGGATGGAAGGCTGAATCAACCTTGAGCCTGGTGGGATTTGAACTGCCAAATTGCAGGCAGCTGATGGCAGTCAGCAAAAATAGGCTGCAGTACTGCACTTTAACCACTGCGCCACCATGGCTCCTTGTAGAAGTCATCACCTTAGGTTTGAATGGAAACAGTGCCTATGTAATGCAAAAGGCCAGATGAGAAGTTTTTGAAAAGCCACACTGGTAGATTAATAATCTTAACAATTGAACTTCAATGAGCAGTTATTATGGTTCAATGCAAAAACAAAACAAAAAAGTCAGCATCTGAAGTAGTTTCATCAAAAGCTCAAGGAGGTGAAACTTAATCTATGAACTTTGTCCCAAAGTGCAAGCCTAAATAACTTGGTCTTTATTCTAAATTTCATTCAAAAAGAATCTATGACTTTTAAATATATACTGTAAGTCAACTTTTATATAATTAATTGGGCAGTTTCATCTAATTCCTCCAAGAATATTAATGTGATTGTTTGGATATGGATGGCCCATGTCTCTTTATATAATCTATATGTTCATAAACTATTATCTCCTATTATAGAAGATGGCTCATTTGGCTAAAGGCTATAGTGTTCAACTAGAATAATACATTTGCAGTAGTCCTGCCTAATGCTTAATGTGGGATTCAGGTCATTTTCTCAAATGAGCGTGATATCCTTTTGGGTGGTTTTGTGCGGTTGGCCCTTGGGGCAATGTTTAACATTGGTTCCAGTTCTTTCTTCTGGAATATTCCAGATGTTGTTGGTGGGTGTGATGGAATGTGTAGCTGTCCCTTGGAACTTGAGGGGTGGTGGTGGTAAGGCAGGAAAATTGCAAATGAGGCACCTCATCCAAGGGGAAGGCAAAGCATTATGCTAGGTATACGTTGAGTGGCAGAACTGCTTAGATGAGCTTTTGAGCTTCAGTTACATTACCTTATTAAGCAGTTAAGATATTTTTGGAAATCCGTGTGGTTCACCTTTCCTGAGTTTGCCAGCCTTGCAGGGCTTCACACTGGGAGATCACAGTTTGCCACAGAGGATAGAACTGTGGTATCCCACAGGGTTCTTTATTGCCCTTATGTTGTTTCGCACATCTACACGAAGGAGCATCTCACAGAATGGGAGCCAATTTCAGTAATGGTCCGAATGAAGCAGACAAGCTAAAAGGAAGAGGAAGATGCTATTGGTAAGAAGAAAAATAGATTCAGGGACTGAACCAAAACCTGAGAACCAGGAGTGAAATCTACTTACTTTCCCTACCGGTTCGGAAGTGTGCATGCCACATGTGTGTCATGTGTGATTTTGGACCCTCTGTGCATGCGCAAAGCCTTCTGCACATGCACAGAGTGTAAAAAGCAGGTTACTTCCTGATTAAAACCAGGTCCGGGTGGGTGGGCGGAGCCTCGCGCTGCTGCCGCTACCAGTTCTCTGAACCACACATTGCCGCCACCACTGGTTCGCCTGAACCAGTGCGAACCGGTAACATTTCACCAGGTTGGTTTCTATTTACCTTTACTACCGGTTCGCAATGGGGCTGCGCGTGCGTGATTGCTTTGCTTGCACACACGCACGCTCTTCTGCACATGCACAGAAGCATTCTGATGATATCGGGGGCAGTGGGTGGAGCCTCCTGTCGGTTTTACTACCAGTTCTATAGAACCGGTGCAAACCGGGGGCAACCCACATTGCCTTTCATTCCTCCTGTGAACCCAGAAACAATAGATTTGGAAATGCTCCTTGATTCCAAGCTGTCAATAGATTGTCAGGTGAAAAGTGGGTTGGCATAAACACAACTCTTCCTCATTGGTCAGATTCGGCAAGATCCACCATTGGGTTATTACAATTCAACTGGATTACTCCAGTGTGCTTTATGTGGAGGTTTCCTTTAAAAGTCTGAAGAAACAGCACCTGATACAAAATGTGGTGACCAGGTGCCTATTAGTTCAAGAGACAGAAAATAAAGGACAATAGTCCTGAAAGATTTTCACCAGCTGTAAACCGTAAGAGATTCAATTTCAGGTGACTGTGCATGTCCTCACTATGTGGCCTCCACATTCCAACTGTCCTCAAAACAAATAGGAAGTTAATTTGTGCTCTAAAGTGACAGGGCTCCTACCAATGTCTCTACTACTCAAAGCAACTGTACATATTTTCTTTTGTAATTTTCTGGATGCATGATTAAGCTAATATTTATTTTATGTATGTTTATATGTATGTACTTATATCTTATCTTTATTATTTTTATGAATACCTCAAAGTGGAGAACATATCTAATACTACTTCCTCCTCCTATTTACCTCCACAACAACAACCCTGTTGGGCTGAGAGGGAATGACTGGCCCAAAGTCACCCACCATCTTTCAAGCCTAAAGTGGGAATAGAACTCACAGTCTCCTGCTTTCTAGGCTAGCACCTTCTCCACTAGACCAAACTGTATCCTGAACTGTGTCAGAACAAGCCCCTGCAATTTTCTTGATGTGTTTTTCTTTCAGAAGTGATTTGCCATTGTCTTCTTTTTCCTATGATTGAGAAAGAGTGACTTTGACCCTAGGTCAGTCACTTGACTTTGTGCTTATGATGGGATTAGAACTCATGGACTCCTGGTTTCCAGTCTGGGGTCTCAACCACTACACCAAATTGGTGTATGAAATGACAAGAAACAATAGATTGAAACTAATCAAGGAGAGAACTAAAGAGAAATTTCCTAACAGTGAGTACAATTAACGAGTGGAATGACTTGCTTTCAGAAGTTGTGATGCTCAATCACTTTTGTTGTTGTTGTTAGTTGTGGAGTCATGTCCGACCCATCGTAACCCCATGTTCCTCTAGGCCTTCCTATGCTTTACCATCCTCTGATATCCATTTAAGCTCACGCCTACTTCACTGGCTCCATCCAGCCACCTCATTCTCTGTCGTTCCCTTCTTCTTTTGCCCTCAATCATTTCCCAACCTTAGGCACTTCTGCAGTGAGTCCTTCCTTCTCATTAGGTGGCCAAAGTATTTGAGTTTCATCTGGCCTTCTAAAGAGCAGTCAGGGTTGATCTCCTCACTCCATCACTATAGGCTTTTAAAAGCCACTTGTCTGGAATGGTAGAGGATAGACTAGAAGACCTCTAAGGTCCCTTCCAACTCTGTTGTTCTGTTATTATTATTAAATGTTGGTGGTTGTTAACTTAATTCATTGGGAAATTTCTTTGGGGTTGGTACCGCTTGGCCAATACCTGCACATTTTCCAAATGAACTTGATTTGTCAGCATTTTGAACATTGCTTTGTCAGCCTAAATCTCAGACATACAAGCAGTGACTGTCTTGTATAATGCCTGTCTATTGTCTATTTCCAGAAAGAGAGGATAAGAGAGAGCTCTGGGTGGCTTATACCTTGTTCTTGGCCTCTAGCAAATCCATTGCCAGGTCCCAGTCTGGACAGTGGTTTTGTACATCTTCCAGAAGACAATTTGTGTTTCCTTTTGCATTTGCCCTGTTTAGTATTTGCAAAAACTTGAGTCATTTTTGTCCTTGTTCGTTTGCTTATTATATATATTTTTTAAGCCACAACCCCTCTATCCCATTCAAAATGAACATACGGGATTTTACCCTGCTTTTCCATCAAAGTTTAGTTTTTTAAAAATTTCCTAACACATATACCATGTTTCCCCGAAAATAAGTCAGGGTCTTATTTTCTTTTGATCCCCGAAATATGGCCTTGGCCTTATTATCAGGGTTTTATTATTTTTGAGGTGCAGGACCTCAAAACCTTGGCCCCCTGCAGGAGGAATGGTGCCACAGCGCCAACCAGCTGCTCGGCCGGTGCTGCTTAGGCTGCTGCCTCTAGCAATCGTGGCAGCTCCCCAATGTCCAGAAACTTCTTTTCTTTTCTTCTACCCCCACCTCCCTTTTCGGGCAAGCCTGTATGCAAGCAAGCTGTGCGCGATTGGCTTTTGGAGGAAGGATTGTGGGAGATCAGGGGGATGGCAGCTCAGGGAGTGGTCTTGTTTGCAGACTGAGATAATATGTGAAAAGAGGGCAACGGGGCAGGAGAAGCATGGCAGGGCAGCCCGGGGGTCTTTTTGGACCTTCTCTCCCCCCACCCCATTTCCCTGGCTGCCAACCAAGGAGGCAGGCTGGACTGGGCTTGGTTGGGCTTGCATAGCCGCTCTCTAAGTGGCCAAGGGGGCCGGGGTGGGTTTCCCCAGCCAGCCTTGCTGAAGTTCTCCCAAGCCCCCCCCCCCCACAACCAGGGATGGCGTGGGATGGGGGTTGGTTGCAGCTCCTGGAGCCAAAGTGGAGAACAAAAGGAAGAGTTTAAAAGAGAGAATCCAAGGTGCTAGTTCTCAAGTTACACACCACTTGGGGGGCGGGGAGGAATCGGGAGCAGGAGAAGAAGAGCTGGCTTGGATTGCAAAAGCTATAGACTGGCTTGATCGTCTTCCTCTTGAAGAAGGCGATCCTGCAGGGCAAACAGGAGATCTGGGGTTTGGGTGAGGCAGAATTCTTGCTTCTCCACCACCCCACTCCTCCCCACCTGCCATTCCCCCTTGCCAGCCGAGATCGGCAAGCCATATTCGGGGAGCTGAATGTGCTGCTGCCGCTTGGGAAGAGAAGAACGTGAGAAATGGGCATTCTCGCAGTGCCTCCTCTCTCTCTTCTTCTCCCGACTGGCAGCGGTGTGTCCGGCTCACTGAATCTGACCTGCTGATCTCGGGTGGCAGCGGCTCTGATGTTCCCCCTCCCTGCGCATGTGTCTTAAGTATTTGGGGAGGGCTTATTGGGGGGGGCTTATTTTAGCGCATGCGCTCAAAAGCTCAATTGGATTTATTATCCAGACATGTCTTAGTTTTGGGGAAACACAGTACATGTTTTGCTGTTAGAATATTTGACAAAAATATTGTTGGGCATTCTGTGATTATGATGTCGATTATGTTCCTATCTTTTCTACTTGTAACAATAAAATGTACCAATAAGTAGCTCTTTTGGGGGGGAGGTGTGCTGTATAAATGCAATTAAATCACAAGAAAGGCTGCTTATTCATATCAACATTTATCAGTATTTTTGCTCCTGTTACTTGCATCTATGTAGTCTTATGCCAGCACATTGCATTTTTGTGAAGACAAATTCTTTATTACTTTCAACTGTGATCTGAGGTCATTGCATATCTGTGCCAGGAGAGACTTAAAAGCGATGGCAAAGAGGAAGTTTTTCTGCTGTATTGTCCGAGTTTACTGAGTCTGGAGCCAGACAGCATTTGGACCAAGATCAGCATGGTTTAAAGCCGGCATACCTTTCTACTTGCTCATCACACAACAATGAGTAAATAAACATTGCCCACCATTGGAGTCAGAGCTGTCAGCCCAATTAGGCTCAAGAATATCCCAATGCGCCATATTTCCGATATCTTTGCCTGTGCTTCCCCTGTTCATACAGCTGAATGGTGATTTCAAACAGACACAGCTGTAGATCAGGCTCAGTTATATTGGGGGGAGAAGGGGGTGCGGTCAGGCCTGTTGTGTCAACACTAATCCTTCCTGTCTATTATCAGCCGGTTTGACTTTTTTTTTTCATGTCATGTTTTTGTGTCCACTGGAAGCAGAATATCTCAGTATGATGATAACTTTTGGCCCTGTTTTCCTCCAATGGCAGAAAGTTGTCTTTTCTTTACCCAGTAGCCCAAGCCAGTAAACTAAAATTAAGGTCAGCTTTTTTATTTTTTTAAGATTTTTGGAGTCGTCTTGTAAATCTTGCAACTTAAACCAACTCATTTTAAATCTATGTTTGCACAGTTAATAGTCGAAAGGCCACACAAAAGCATTTTCTCTGTCATTTTCTGTGCCGCATACAAACATGTTTTGGAAGGGCACCGGAGTCTGAGATTTTAGACACCTCTTGCTGAATTAAAGCACTCTTATCAAATGATAATGTTGATCAAATGTCGATCAGAAGGTCAGCAGTTCAGTGGTTCGAATCCCTAGCACCACGTAACGGGGTGAACTCCCATTACTTGTCCCAGCTTCTGCCAACCTACCAGTTCAAAAGCATGTAAAAAATGCAAGTAGAAAAATAGGGACCACCTTTGGTGGGAAGGTAACAGCGTTCAGTGCGCTTTTTTAGTCATGCTGACCATGTGACCACGAAGACGTCTTCAGACAGCTTTGGCTCTTCGGCTTTGAAACAAAGATGAGCACCACTCCCTAGAGTTGGGAACGACTAGCACATATGTGTGAGGGGAACCTTTACCTTTATCAAATGAAAGGATGCTTGCCTCCCTGCCAATTTATTTCTACAAAATGATAGGCCAGCCTATTAAAACCCTCTGTTACAAACAGACTGGGTGAAACTACCACAGCCCTGGTACTTCAAAATGAGCATAACAGATCACCCAGATCATATACTGTGTCTAATGTGCATATGGAATATCCCCTTTTGAATATGGAGTATTCACTATTCTCGATTGAATATTGAATGTTCTCTACCAAATGGATGAAATTGTTAACAAATTTTGCATGGAGTGAGGTCATCTTCTTTGCTGGAACCTAGGGAAGATTTTTTTTCACAGGCAGGATGGTCTCATGACTTTTGCCACAATTATCCATATGCTTCGTAACCCAGATGGGAATCCACAATAAGTCAATGGTAGGCATAACTCTAAGATGTGTGATCTGAGTGATCTGTTATGAACTACAGCCATTTGCTCATGAAACATAGTGGCTTCAAAAGCAGGGATTCTGCCGGTGCCAATTTTTTCAGAATGTCCTAAATTTTAAAATGTAGGTTTGTGTTTGTGTAGAAACATACCAGAGGTGGCATTCAGTAGGTTCTGACCAGTTCTGGAGAACTGGTAGTGGAAATTTTGAGTAGTTCGGAGAACCGGTAAATATCACCTCTGACTGGCTCCATCCCCATCTATTCTCTGCCTCCTGAGTCCCAGTTGATCGGGTGGAAATGGGGATTTTGCAGTAATCTTCCCCTGGAGTGGGGAGGGAATGGAGATTTTACAGTATCCTTCCCCTGCCACGTCCACCAAGCCATGCCCACAGAACCGGTAATAAAAAATTTAAAAAACGGTAGTAAAATTTTTTGAATCCCACCACTGAAACATACCTAACATGGCCAAATCTAGATTATCAAATTAATTCTCCTTTCTTCCTAAACTCTCCTTATGACAATAATGGAAATTCTTTAGATGCATCAATAATAATTAGCAGCTGTTAGGGTTTCCCTTTCTGCTGGGGTTTGCTTTTGTTTTATTTTAAACTCGTGGATTGATATTTTAAAAATTAATTTAAGCAACTTTGGTGCCAATTTTTCGATACTCGTTTCACCTCCCTGCTTTCCACTTACTTGTCCAAAAGATTCCTACTCATGTCTCCCCATTTGGACTCCACAATCAGAGGTGGAGAACTTTTTCTCCACAGACACATTCCTGTAAGTTTAAAATGGAAAGATTTCAGGAAAATGTGGAATAGGATCTGAGTAAAAAACGGTTGAAGCCACCATTTTCTCTTCTTGGCATTCTTACTCCCTTTGACACTCCCTAAATTCTCTATGGTTTTCTTTTCCCAGGACAGATGTAGGCTATAGTTACTGTTCCAGCCTGATCTTTTGTAAAGGGTGTTTGCAATTAGAATGGTTGTAATGGCTTGTGAGAATAACCTTGTAGTGCAGGAGGAAGAAATAGAGCCAAAGCAATGGTCAGATAAGAGAAATATGAGTCCAAAGCAGGGGTGTAATTTGAAAAAGCAACTCAAACTTGACCCCCTACCTAATTCTCTTTAGGATAAAGGTGGAGAGAAAGGAAGCAGATTCAGACTTGCAAGATTCTAATACTATAATTGTATAATAAAAATACTACTAGTGTTCATAACTTTGGTTTCCTAGTCTGATTTACCCTGAAGCACTGACATAGGGACAACATGAGACTAAGCCGAGAACTGTGTATGGCCTGGGGTCTGCAAATTCAAAAATAACTCACTTACTGTCTCTTAAGGACACACCCACCTGATGCATCCTTCATCCCATTCCCTGCCCCAATTGAAGCCATATAACTTCAAGTTATCTGTGCTGATATGCAAATGGTGTTTTCCATCTTCCTCCAACACAAGCATTGTTATTTGCAAGATGGATAGTTTGTTAGAAGTACAGTACAGAAGTACAGATTTATAAAGGGACTGGGATCTGCCCCTTTCCACAGCAGCACACCTGCCTTCCCACTCTGTGGTCAGTGGGCTGTCCTTTCTCATTCCCATGGGAAATAGCAGCCTTCAAGATGGGAGAAAGAGGGCTGCAGTCTCAGTATGGGAAAGCCCACATCAAATTCTCTCTCCCAAGGTTTATGAACATTTCTACAGTCTTTTCTTCTATCAGAAAGATGTTCCAGTGTCCTCCAGACAGCTCAGAAAAGGGGGCATGGAGGGATCAGGACATGATGTTGAAGTGCAATCTCCAAACCAATCCTGCCGATGTCCTACCACAACCTCAGCCCATGCTACATGACACTGACTTAAATTATATCCCACCCAGAGTGTGTGTAATGGGTGGGAACATTTTGTTTTTTGCTTTTTAAAAATGTGTCCAGGAAATGGAAAGACAAACATTTGGCCTTTTGGTTTTGTCCTGCTGATCTATTACAGAAAGAATATTAGAAATGTCAGCATCTTCAGGGCCAGAGTACTCCAGCCAATGAATTAGGATTCTCTATCCAGGTTGTCTCCAGATTGCTAGTTGCATGCTCAGAAAATTGTGCAATTATAATTTATCTACCCATATGTGCACACCTATTTGTGGTAGCTATGGATTTTATTACGGTATTCCAAATACCACATGCTTAATGATCCTGATTTGTTTTGGCCGCAGCAATACAAATCTCTTCCAAAATGAAATGCTTGAATACTAGCATGTATTATGTTAAGAAACCAATTCTGACTTGAATCATAGTATCTGTCAGATTCCTATTGCTTCAATGATGTAACCCAAATGAATACACAAATCTATATCTTGGCCAAGAGTTTGAGAAGCACTTTGTTACACATTGTGTATCTTTGTATTCCCAATAGATTGGTAGTCTAACAGGTTTACGGCTTGCAGCAGATTTTGACTTGTCTGTAGCATCTGAATATGCATATTTAAGTATGCATAATCAAGAAAGTACAGCTGTTGCTACAGAATATCAGGATAACATTTGACAGTGATTCTAATCCATCTACAATATTCTCAGAATATCAACCCTCTAGCACTGCTCTAACGGAATGCCTTGGGTCTTTATGTAATCTCCTAGATTCTTTAAATCATTTGAAAAGCTACCTAGGATTTGCTCATTAATAATAACCGGATGATACCTCATTAATAATAACTGGATGATACCTAGATCTGTTTCTATTTTTAAACCAATACCAAGGAAACAATGGAACACCAACCTAGCTGGAGTAATGGGCTAATAAATGGGTTAATAAGTGGCAATAATAACCCAAAGGTGCTTTTTCAAGAGGCAACTGGACTTTCTAGTTTTTCTTTGAAGAAGAAAAGCTTCTCTTCTCATCCAAGAAGCTACAGTAGTGGCCAAAATTGTGGAAACCTTTTGGGAAAAGAGTACTTTCTAAAACTAGCTAATAACACCACTTGTTTTTTTTTTTAGTAGTACCATTAAATTATATATCAATGGAAAGATAATTTAATCAAGAATGTAATGCAATAACTTTTATGAAGGATTTGCTATTAGAATATCAGTTACAGTATAAAGAAGAAAAGTGAAACACATAGAAAAAATGAGATATACAAAAATTACCAGCATAGAAAAGAATGAGATATACAAAAATTATCACCATGTCAGTTAATACTTAGTTGGGTAACCTTTAGCATGAATTACAGCCTTACAACATCTTCCCATGGAGTGAACCAAGTCTTTTAGTTCTGCAGCTGTTATAATGTGAAACCAAGATTGAACGATTGCTTCTATTAACTGGGTTTTATTGCGGGTCACTTCTGACTAACAGGTTTCTTTAGTCAGCTCCATAATTTTCAATCAAGTGGAATATGATTATCTTGAAATTCCAAAAAAAAAGCCGATCTCCAAACTAGAGAATTAGATATAGACTGGTGGATGTGAAAATTCAAAGTAGATTTGCTAGGGATAAACAGGAATATGGCATTTCCCTTCATTTACAAACATTTGACAAGCTTCTTCTAGGTGACCAAAGGAAATTTATTTCCAACGTTTATAATCTCCTTCTGTCTAATTTCATGGCGGAGGAGATTGTAAAGGACACGATGATTGCCTGGGGAGAAATATTGGAACAACAATTCAGCTTGATGCATGGCAAAATGAATGGAACAGGGGTGAAATTTAAATTTTTTTGCTACTGGTTCTGTGGGCGTGGCTTAATTAGTGGGCGCAGCTTGGTGGTAAGGTGACTGGGTGGGCGTGGCCAAGTCAATGTCACTACTTGCCCTTTTTTAACCTACAAAACAAAACACAACACAACTGGCTCAATGTAAAAGCAGCTGTGCTAGACCCAAAATGGCCCTGCAACAAGCAGGAACCTCACATAGCCACAAAAAGCCCCAAAAAACAACTTTCACACTTTACACACACACAACACAACACAACTGGCTCACCCACAATGTAAAAGCAGCTGTGCTAGACCCAAAATTGCCCCTGCAACAAGCAGGAACCTCACACAGCCACAAAAAGCCCCCTCAAAAGAAAACTTTCACACTTTACACACACAAAATTCCACATACAGCTTTGTGAGATTTTGTGTGTTTGTGTAGTTAGAGTGAAACACTACAGAAACACACTAAATCTCAGAAAGACACACAAATATTATTTTATTTTAATTTATTTTTATTTTTATATAAAAGCAGCTAAATTTAAAACTTCCTAAACTTTAAATGGCTAGGTCTAAAAAAAAGAACAACTTAAAAAAAACCCAATTAACTATTTTTTTTAAAGCTCCCAAAGAGGAAAAAAACTTACCCAATAGAACAGGGGTCTCCAACCTTGGCAACTTTAAGACTTGTGGACTTCAACTCCCATAATTCCTCAGCCAGATTTGCTGGGAGTTGAAGTCCACAAGTCTTAAAGTTGCAGATAGAGCTGCTCACCGATGAGCTTGATTGCAGGCAGGGAGATTCAGTTGCCTGCTGATGCAATAGATTGCAGGTATTACAGCATTGCGACCATCAGCCAAGGTAAGCAAGCTGGAGGCTGGGGGACAGGGGGAGAAAAAAAGAAACTTTTTCTTTTACATGGCTCTGGTGATCCAAGCTGAGTTGTCTGATTAGCAGGCAACTCAGCTGGGATTCAGAGCCATATAAAAGAAAAAAAAGGCTCTGACGATCACGCGGCTCAGCTGGGCATGGGGGACGGGGGCAGGGATTTTTGCTACCAGTTCTCCGAACTGCCCGCCACCATTGCTACCTACTCGCCCGAACCAGTCCAAACCAGGAGCATTTCATCCCTGCTATGGAACAAAACCATGAAACTGACCCTTTCTTCTCCATTTAAAGAAAACTTTTACAAAATGATCTATCATTGGTACCTTCCCCCCGCCAGAATCACTAAGATGTCCTCAGGATCCTCTGACAGATTTTGGAAATGTGGGTCGGCCAAGGGTACTTTCTTCCACCAGTGGTGGATCTGTCTGTCAGCTAAACACTATTGGGGGAAAATACAGCAATAGTTGTTGGAAATAACAGGATTGAGCTTTCCTCTTCACCCAGACATCTACTTACTCGGAATAAGACTGGATAACATCGATACGAAAGATTGGTATATATTTGTCCATGTCTCAACAGTGGCGAGAATAGCATTTGCTCAACTGTGGAAAGATGCAGACACACCCCGACTATCTGATAATAAACAAGATTCTTCGATGTGCTGAGATGGACAGGCTAACGTATATCTTAAAAGATAAGAAAGATTGAGTATATAATAAAAGTTGGGATAGGTGTTTAGTTTGGCTCAAAAGAAGATTAACTTAGGAGAAGGGTGATAAGACCATCTAATTAGATTAACTAGATATTCACTAGGCTTTATAACTCTTTCCAATTTTGATAAAAGCAGACCAATTGTTTTGTAGTTAATAAAATAAATCTGATTGCATTGAGATGTTTGGCTAGGATGATATTAATTAATATTAATTGGAGAGTGAGCTTAACTCTCAGTCTTGTTTGTGGTTTTGTTTTAGTCCTGTGTTTAAGTGTTTCTATGTTTTGCTTCTTATATTGCTTTTCAATTATTATTGAGTATTAATTTTGTTGTAAATATTTAATAAAGATTATTTATAAAAAAAAAGAAATGCCCCCCCCCCAAAAAGGTAGTATTATTAGTCATCAAACCTCAAAAATACACTTTTCTCAAAAGGTTTCTACAATTTTTTTAAAAAAAATTAGATTTATATGCCGTCCTTCTCCGGAGACTCAGGGCAGCTTACAATGTGCTAAGCAATAGCCTTCATACTTTTGTATATTTTATACAAAGTCAGCTTATTGCCCCCACAAACTGGGTCCTCAATTTACCCACCTTAGAAAGGATGGAAGGCTGAGTCAACCTTGAGCCTATAATAATTGCAGGCTGAGTCAACCTTGAGCCTTGCAATAATTGCAGACAGCTGAATGTTAATAACAGGCTTTTAGTCTGTTGAGCTATCCAGGCTACTACTGTACTTCAGCTCTGACTGGATGGTAGGGAATGGAAGGATTTATACTCCTTGCAGACATCTGATCATTTACATTTTTTTAGAGAGTCATTGAGGCCACCAGGAGGTTTCTCTGTGTCCTCAGGGTTACCTGAGTAGTGCAAATGGGGGTGGAGCTTTCCTGGAACTGCTGAAAGGACTGTGTTGTAGACTGGAGATAGATGATGTCATATCCCTCCCTCTCTGTTGAGGGAGGGCTGTTCAATTTTGATATAGATGGCGTCTTTGACTCCGCTTTCAAACCAGCAGTCCTCTCTGTCCAAAATGTGGACTTTGCTTTCTTCAAAAGGGTGGTCTTTGTCTTTTAAATGCAGATGGCCTGCTGAATCTGGTCCTGAGGGGTTTATTCTCCTATGTAATGTGGCTCTTTTTCCAAATCATTTTTAAACGTCCTCAGCCCTATTAGAAACTACTTCTTTTTGTCTGGGTCAATTTACTTTATACATAATAATAATACTAATAATATTATTTCAGCATACATAGTAATAATCTTTCCAACATCTAATATTTACATATACATAGTAATAATAATGTGTTGTATTATGTAGCAATATACATAGAGTATTTTCCCAATTTCTAATTTCTACTTCTATTTTCTAACCATTAATAAAACAAATCCCATATTAAAAAATATTCTGTTATCTATCCATCATCTCTTGCCCTTTTTAGTATTTCAATTCTTATCGACTTTTTAACAAATCTCATATGCTCCTCCCCTGGGACCTTATGTCTAATTCTAATTAGTTCTATAAAATGATAAACTACAGTCAGCTATGCTAAATAAAGTTTTCAAATACTCAATTATCCATAATAGAAGAAGTTGGTTGGTAGATATTTAAATTCAGAACCTGGAATAGGAAAACACACACAGTATTCCAGATCATCAAAATGGAAGTTGAATAAACTAGGATCAGCAATCCAGTCTTGATTGAAAACTCTTCAGTCTGCTTTTCCAGGGAGGGAATTATATTATATAATTGTATAATTGCTATAACTTGGTTGTGGAGGTAAAATGCAAAGCTACTTTCAATTTCTTATAAACAATATGAAATTATTCCTTTAAGATCCCTGTTTTTTTTCCTTTTCTTTTTCTTTTCAATTATTCTCTCTAAATACTATTAGAAAAATCAATAGATCACCTACTTGCTCAGAGAGCTGTAACTTTGTCTTAATAGGCAGTAAATCAATGGATCCATAATTTTTCAGATCAGTGGCTGATCTTTTTCTAAAGATAAGGTAGAGCAGCTGCTCTCTTTGAGGTGGAAAGAATTAAACCAATGCTATTGATTAATGTAAAAAGGGCTTGGGCACCAATTTTGATTTACTTTAATAGGCTCAGCAGGGATTCACTATGTCCCAGGAGTTTTGGATAACTGAAGATAGTAAGCTGTGACAAAGACTTTGTTTTTAACTAACAGATAATCAATTTATAGCTCTTTCTATAGTTGAGATACAAATCTATTCTCCAAGGTAGAATGAGAAAAAGATACGGATTCCTAAATATAATAACCCCAGAGCCGCACCTGCCGCCCAAATCTTCAATAAAGTCACATAACCCCCTCCAAAGTGCATACCTAAATGTCCATGGAGATTTTCAGTCATCCAAGTCATGGTTGTCCCAAAGTGTTTTGTGTGTGTGTGTAGGGGTGGGGGAGGGGGAATGACCACAGTTGCCTTTTGAAAAAACATCTTTGGGACCCCTTCAAAAGGTGCTGGCTGAACTGGATTTTTTTTAAAAAATGGGATAGAAATGGACAGGTTTTTTTTTTCTTTAAAGCATATGGGGAGTAATCCTAAAAAGCACATTTTAGTGTGTTTCCTGTTTCATCAGAGGGTACACATTTAATTGCATTCAAGAACTTGTTAAAATTGCATGTTGCATTTTAATGTTTATGTTCTATTTTAAGTTGAATTGCATTTGTCTTGGTTAAAGCCCCATCCACCTGTTGGAGTACAGTTCCCAGCATGCCATTCAGTGCAATGGTTACCCCAATCTGTCTTTACCCAAACCTAGGAAAAAAATATAAACCAGCAAGACCTGAAAGAAAGGCCACTATTACCAAAATGTTCTAGAATCGTTTAGAAGAATAGTCATCTCTTGTACACCCTCTTGGTTGCTATTGTAACGCCTTCCACTCTCTTATGAATCAGACAAGTTCACATGCAGTGCCATCAGTGTGATGCTTTTCTGGATAGGGGGAATCTGCTAAGTCCAATAGAAAACTTACCGGAGGAGAAGAAATAGTGTACTGAAGATGGCTATGCTGAGAGAGGATCCAATGTCCAGATGGGTGAAAGAGCCAGCAAATGGACCAGCTCTTCAGAATTCCTCTCCAGACAAGTTATAAGTGTTCTAGACAATTCCTCCTCAAAAGTTTATCACAAGGCAGCAGTCTCCAATGGACTTAAAACTCTGGGAGATGAAGAAACACCATTTTCATCCTAGCCGTCATCGACATTTTTATGGACACAGGTCACATACTTCCTTTTCTTTGAGAAATTGCTTGTTAACTGATTTTCAGCTATTCAGAACCTTTGGAATGACAAATTTTATAGTACCATATAGTTTCCTTCAATGTTTAGCAAAAGAAGTTTTAAGCACAATTTTAAGGATTTTTAAAGAAGTTTTTCTGGAGGGAGTAAACAGCAAATGGGTGATTAGAACATTGATTTTGGAAAATTACAAATGAACTAAGGATCCAGACAGACTTGAAATAAAATTGCGCGGAGATGGATAGATTTACAAAAGGAATAAAAGATAAAGGAGAAACAGTACTATGTGGTATGGAATGAATGTTATAAATGGTTAGAGGACAGGTGTAAAAGTTAAGAAAAGATTAAATGAAGAAGATATAGGAGTTAGAAATGAGACAAAATGAATGATTATACTTTTGTATATCACTGTTAATATGTACAAAAAACAATGGAACCACATGTATAGACAAAGGTAAATTGATGTAAGGGGGGGCAAATGGATATATAATGGATGTATACCGATGTGGAAATTTAAAAAAAAACTGTTTAATAAAAACTATTTTAAAAAAATAAATTCTGAGATTAATTACAAAAATCCTTCCCATGGGAAAATATTGTTGTTTTGGATTTTTAAGAGTTACTATAATAGAATGTGACTTTAAAGATAAGACATTAGAGGGAACCAGAAGGAACTAAAGATTACAATTAAAGTAGGAAAACACTTAAACTTTACTTACTAATACAGGATGGGACAGAATACTTTAACATTGGACATATCAAGGGATATAGTAAACATTGGACCCAGAATTTAATATTAAGACGTCTATCATTATAAGCAGACTATGCTTAAAAGATATTATAGAAAGGGAATAGGAATAAGAGGAACAGATAGGACTGAGACTGAACTGAAAGTGGAATTGAAAATGACAGGCTACAAGAATGATATGGAAAAATTGCTATACTGGCACACAAATAAAACTGGCTGATGCTTTAATACCACAATTAAAAAGGATATACAATAACACACCAAAAAAGTGATCTGGATAACTTTCCTTTATTAGATTTAAAAAGGAGACTTATTAAAATTTTGAAGAATTTTATGAGAAGGCACAAAGAAAAAATGAAAAGAAATCAAGTTCTAGATATGATGTGAAACGATTAAAAATCAAGATTGTAAAAGGTAAAGGAATAAAAATTTGGTTTATTTGATCAAGGTTAGAAAAGATATGCTGTTATCTCCAGTAATCTTTAAGAACGTTGCTAACCAAGACTAAACACCAAAGTTTTAAGGATTTGTTTGTAGATAATTACAGAGAGAGGAGATAGTTTGTTGTATTTTAAGAGAAGGTGATAAATTACTAAAATTGTTTATACTAGTTGTGATGAAGGGAGAAATCATTTCTTTATAACTTCTTTAGTTTGTTCTTACTACACCCTTGTCCTTTTTTCCTTTTTAATTTTCCTTTCTATTTTTTTTCTTTTCTGCGGTTTTTATTTTTCTTAGTTTATATTAGATTTTATCTTTTAAATTGCAATCTTTAGTAAAATTTTTATTAAAAAAAAAACAGCAGGGCCACCACAACATTGAGAACTAGTCACTGAACCCATAACACATCTGGATAGTTTGGGATTTAAGCATTAACAGGACTTCTGAAAAAATAATAATTCATGAATGGGTTTCTTTGTCTATTTTCCCTCAAATTAAATGAATTTATTACTTTGTCAAAAACTAAGAGTTCAGAGGTTATGGTAGATGTTATCCAATAGAGAAGCAGAAAAGTCTCCCATGATTTTAAGTGAAAATTTTCAGAAACTGAAATTAGGAATGGCAAATTGGCTTTACTTTTTCTCTTTTCATCAACACTTTCCCCAACCTATTTGATAAACTATGCAAACAGGCTATGGAATTGTTTGCCGTAGGGGAATGGAGGCTAAAATATGAAGAAATGGTTGCCGGAATTGGGTATGTCTAGAAGGAGAAGGGGTGACATGGTAGTAGTGTTCCAATATCTCAGGGGTTGCCACAAAGAAGAAGGAGTCAAGATATATTTTTCAAAGCACCTGAAGGCAAGAAGACAAGAAGCAATGGATGGAAACTAATCAAAGACTGAAGCAACCTAGAACTATGGAGAAATTTCCTGACAGTTAGAACAATTAATCAGTGGAACAATTTGATTCCAGAAGTTGTGGATGCTCCAACACTGGAAATTTTTAAGAAGAGATTGGACAACTATTTGTCTGAAATGATATAGGGTTTCCAGCCTGGGTTGGACTAGAAGACCTCCAAGGCCTCTTCCAACTTTGTTATTCTGAATATTGAGATTGGCCTTTAGTACAACATACCTCACAATGTACTTGAGGTCATTAGTGCATAGAGGTTTTCTAAGGACCTTTTTTTAAAAAAAGAGCAAATATGAATATTTTCCCCAGAGAAAAGAGGGCAAAAATCCTCATCTGGCATTGCCACTGTTTTCTCTGCAGATTTTTATAGCTTTCTAAAAGTATTCTTGCTCCTCTATCTTTGAGACATACCCCATTAGCTTGTCCCGATGAGATTTTGAGAATCCCATTGTGAGTATCACACAACGCCAGTGCTTGTTTTCTACAATCCCCCAAGAATTTAGAATAGAAACATTAATGTGAAATGTACATTCCTCCTTTTTTTTTTGTTTTGTTTTGTTAAAGTAAATATGTAAACCCAAGTTCATCGTTCCAAAGAAGGGCATGATGTCCATTCCATTATTTTTATGTGACTGCAATTGCAAACCAGATCCATTTTGGGGCTTGTTCATATCAGCTTTCTAAAAAGACTCGTGATTCTTCTTTTTCTCAGATGCAGAACAAAGCTAGATGAATCTGATTGATTTCATTTGCTTCATTTACAAGGAATGACACCTCATCAATATTAAATGAAACCCTCATACGAACCATGGGAGATTCTCCTGAAAGGTTTATGAATCTCATTGAAACTTGTTGTGGCAAATAAATCCTTTATTTATCATCAAGAATTGATAGTGAAGATAATTCATAAGTGGCAACAGTCTATGTAATTACACTATACAAATTGTACAGTTTCCAGGTTATCCGAATTGTGAGTGGATTGAAACATCTTTGGGGGGCAGGGCTTGAAAGTTTGAGACAAAATTGGAAGAATATCTCAACCGTTTCTCACAGTGAGGCCTGCTGTTGCTTCATTATCTGTTTCCTAAGACCACATATGAAATCGATTCAAATCCCCTAGTTAGTTGCCTGGTTTTGAAGCACGATATATGAGACACAAAAATACATCTTTTATTGAATTAGTAGTACAGGGAAATCTTGATTTAGTGCACTCATTTAACAGATCGGATGCAGTAGATCAAATCTGTCACAATTACATCAATGGCTCAGACAGACAAGTACGGTGTTTCTGAACTCTGCCTGAGCCATTGATGCAATTAGCATCATTTGTGTCAATGTATATCATTTGTGTAATTAGATAATGAACGGTTTTACATAATTGTAATTATGTCAATTGCTCTGGATGAAATATTAATACTACAACAAACATCTTATACGAAATCCCTATAATGAAGATAAAGTTATTTAGACTTGGTCCTCAGTTAATGATATTAACAAAAAGGTTACCTGGAGCTGTACATCTGGGAAATGGTGTAGGAAATGGAAGTTTGGAAAATTTATATTTCTCTTAAGATTATAAATTTATTCCTGGTTATATATACATGAACGCACCGGCCTCTATACAGGTAGTCCTCAGCTTACAACCACAATTGAGCCCAAAATTTATGTTGCTAAGTGAGACATTTGTTAAATGAGTTTTGCTCCATTTTACGACTTTTCTTGCCACAGTTGTTAAGTGAATCATTGCAGTTGTTAAGTTAGTAACATAGTTGTGAAGTGAAACTGGCTTCCCCATTGACTTTGCTGGTGAGAAAGTCACAAAAGGTGATCACCTGATCCCGGGACAGTGCAACCATGATAAATATGAACCTCTTGCACGCATCCAAATTTTGATCATGTAATCATGGGATTCTGCAATAGTCATAAGCAGGGGTGGGCTCCTGGGGGTTCAGCAGGGTTTGGGCGATCCTCTAGCCAAGGATTGCTGGGGTCCGGTGAACCCCCAAATTTCACCCCTGGTTGGCCATGCCCACCCCGCCCCTCCCACCCTGCCTTGCCCCTCCCAGGAGTCTCCACATGGCCCGTTCATCATTCCAAATAAGTGCAGGGCCCAGAGGGCCTCTGGGGCCTGGGGGAAGTTGTTTTTGCCCTCCCGGAGGCTCGAAGAAAGCTTCCGGAGCCTGAGGAGGGTGAAAACATCCCCCCTGCCGTAGTGCAGGCAGCCAACTCGGGGCAGTGAACCTGTTGCTAAAGGATTTGAAGCCCACCCCTGGTCACAAGTGTGAAAAACCACCACAAATAACTTTTTTTCAGTGATGATGTTAGCTTGAATGGTCAATAACGAACTGTTATCAGTCAAGGTTGACCTGTACTCTCAAATTTTAATTCTTTTTTTAATTCTTCATTTTGTCTTTTGCTTTCTCCCCTATTTTCCCTCCTTTTTTGGTATCTTCAATAAAATAGCCCTTCTTCGCCACTCTTACCCCCACCCCATCCAAAAAACCTTAAACCCTGGTCCATTTTACTCTTTGTGGTAGTAAGGCAACTTTGTGTTCTACGGAATATATTTCCCATGGCCTTTTTTTGTTTGTTTGTTTAAATCTAAGAAAAATATTGCAACCTTTAGAAGCTCCACAAATCTTCCATAACTTCCACTAAGTTATGCAGTTTTAAACATAATTTTCTCTGAGAAAATCTTTTTTAAGCTATTTAATCTAATGTTTGCTTTTTCCCCCCTGCTGTATATATTTCCCTTCTCTAAACTCTTGGTTTAAGCTCGTTTACACAACTGTCAGAAACTTACCTTCTTTTTGGATCCATTTTTTATGGATGACTGAGGTTTGTTTTGTGAATTTCTGACTGCGGAGAAAAGGGATAATAGATTCCATCCAGTGCTTGCATTCATGGCATAGCTGATCCCATTTTTACACACCACAATGTTTCAGACAAAAATCCTGGATTTTGTTTATATCCTCAATGCAAAAATAAAAGCAACAGTGTTATATCCATAGAGGAATAGCAGTCAGTAGCTAGCTAGTTGTCGCCAAGAAACTTCCATTGCCATTGCCTCCAAAATCACGTTTGCTTGGTGTGTGTTTTTTTTTTTAAATTGCTGCACTGTTTGCAAAAGGTTCCTGATTTTTTTCCCCCCTGAAACCACATCCACCCAGTTTGTCTCCCCACTCCAATTACCAACTGAAATTTCTGTAGTGATACTTTCTGGTTCAGCAACTCATTAGATTTCACAAGAAATCTTTTTTATGTCTTTAAACTGAGTATTCCAGGCAAAAAAATTAATATTGGAAGAATGGTTGTGACTCTGTTTTCCCTCTGGGTGAGAGATGGCAGAGGGAAGGGCAAATTTAATTTTTTATTACTTGTGATGTATTATGTGTCAGGTTTCGAGGTCATCTCAAATAAATTGCATTTCAAACAAGTCTTTGATGAAAAAACTCTCATTTATTAAGCACAACATTCTAGCTCCGACTCATTGTAGCCAACACTGACTTCCGACCCAAAAACCCTCCCTTTCCTTCCCCCACTCCTCTGCACTCATTGGCCAAGTCACTCTTTCCCTAATCTACTGCTCCGGCTCAAAGGAATTTCCCCCCTCCCCTCCCATCTCCTAGGGGATATTATCTCCAGGGAAAATAAGTAGGTGAAAAGTCAAAACGTCCCTTTCCAGATGCCTCCGCTTCTCCTTCTTATGTCAGCACTACAGTAAATGCAGCTTGAAGTGCTGACATCATGATTATGATCATGATTTATTACTTGTTTCTTGTATGTGCACTGAGAGCTTATGCACTGGAGAGAAATTTCTTGTGTGTCAAATCACACTTGGCCAATATAGAATTCTCTTCTCTTCTCTTCTCTTCTCTTCTCTTCTCTTCTCTTCTCTTCTCTTCTCTTCTCTTCTCTTCTCTTCTCTTCTCTTCTCTTCTCTTCTCTTCTCTTCTCTTCCCTTCCCTTCCCTTCCCTTCCCTTCCCTTCCCTTCCCTTCCCTTCCCCTCCCCTCCCCTCCCCTCCCTCCCCTCCCCTCCCCTCCCCTCCCCTCCCCTCCCTTCCTTTCCCTTCCCTCCCCTCCCCTTCCCTTCCCTTCCCTTCCTTTCTCTTCTCTTCTCTAAATGTATATAGCTGCCTAACTCACATATAGGTGACTTCATGCAGCTAATATCATTTAAAAACCCATCGCATAATAAAAATCCATTAAAAAAATCCACCCCACCCACCATGGCAACAATAATAATGATATCTCTGTCAGATCACTCTTTGTAGGTTGGCCAGAGTGAGTTATTTTTATGGTCCTGATAAGTCCCTTGGAAAGTGGTTGATGTGTGGTGATACACATGTGTTTATGTCTGCAATATGAAGATAGCTGATTTTTATAGGCCTCTGGTATTGAGTGCACAAGAAGTGAGTTAAGATTGGGACAAATCAGCCAGTCTATATGTATCTTGTTAAGGTGGAGTATACCACTAAGAGAACCCAATCACGTGTCACCTGTTGAAATCAGGGGTGGTATTCACTTACCTTCGCTACCAGTTTGCAAATGTGAGTGCAGGCATTCTTACTTGCTTTGCTCATATGCGCCACCTTCCGTGCATGGGCAGAGCATAAAAAACAGGATGTGATCATGTCCGGGCGGGTAGGGGGACCCTCCTGCAGCCGCCACTACTGGTTTGCCCGAACCGGATAGAACCAGCTGAATACCACCACTGGTTGAAATGCCTTAGCCAACTAGGAAGGACACGACTGTTACCTCAGCCACACAGATGGCTGAGGTAATAGTCATGAGAATCCTGTTCACTGCATCAAAACCCACAGGACCAAAATTCCTTCCAGATAACTGTATAACCCAGTGGTGAAATGTAAAATTTGTTGCTACTGGTTCTGTGGGCGTGGCTTGGTGTGTGTGGGGGTAATGTGACTGGGTGGGTGTGGCCAACTTTTTTTTTTAACTTTTCAAAGCATTTTTTCTAATGCTTTGAAAAGCCTCTGCTGTTCAGGCAACTCAGCTGGGATCGTCAGAGAGGCTTTTTAAAAAAAATTGGATTTCACCCGTTTGAGACCCTGTTTTTTCCTCAATTTTCTAAACCACCTGGTGTGATATAGCAATAGCAAGAGTGCTTAGACTTATATACCACTTCCTAGTGCTTTGACAGCCCTCTCTAAGCAGTTTATAGAGTCAGCATATTGCCCCCAACAATCTGGGTCCTCATTTTACCCACCTTGGAAGGATGGAAGGCCGAGTCAACCTTGAGCTGGTGTGATTGAACTGCCAAACTGCAGCTAACAGTCAGCTGAAATAGCTTGCAGCACTGCAGTCTAACCACTGCGCCACCTCAGCTCTTGTTCAATAGTTGAAATGCCTCTGGGATAATTTACTTTATGCTTTTATTGTATTTTGTGATTTTTTCATTTCTATGTATTTTCATTATTTTTACTCCTATGCCACCCTGAATTGTTTGTCTAGAGGGCAGCTATATAAACCAAGTAAACAAATAAATCACTAGCCAGAATGCTAGCTGATTAGTTTGAGGAGAAACTATTATAACTGAAACCCCTAAATATGTGAGCAATCTTTTATTTTAAATAATGCTTAACAATAATGTTCCCAACAAGCTGCTTTTGATTTTGCTATGCTTTACCAACCCCAGAGATTAGAACACATTCTTATTTACAATGCACATCTGAGCTCGGAAAAATCGTAGATTTCAATAAAGATTCTGGTCACACCTTAGTAAGCTCATCAGTTAGAATACAGTCGCACAATTTGTGTTGCAAATGGGAGAACTGTCAGCTTGGAGCTGGGGTTGGGGGAAGGCTGTTGTTAGATATATTGCATAGAGTTAGCTTTGTGCATATCTTTTATTATACAGTAATGACTGTTAAGGCAATGAAAATAGTTCCTTGCCCCAATTCTTAAGCACAAATTTCTTTCAATAGAAGAAAATCTATGTAGCTCAGGGTTGAACTAGAGAGTCCTTGGTGGTGTCTGATCTTGGTGGTTTGTTTGCAGATGTTACATTATCTGTCTAGGTAGCATCATCAGTGCTCACTGAGGATGATTACCTGGCACTGAAGATGTTACTTCGTTGGATAACACAACAGCAACTTAAAAGCAATTGCGTTCTTTTTGCCGATGACATCAAATTTTTCAATTCTACGGATAATTCTGTTGTTTTGCAAAGTGATCTTGACTATGTGTCTGAATGGTCATCTATTTGGCAACCTCAAATTTCGATTAATAAATGCTCTGCCTTACATATTGGTAAATGTAATTAGAATGTCAAGTATAAGCTAGGTGGCATTGATCTAACAGATGACCCTGTCTTTGTTAAGGACCTAGGTGTACTTATCTCGGACGATTTATGCTCCAAAGCTCACTATAACAGCGTTGCTAAAAAAGCATTAAGAGTTGTAAACTTAATTTCTGCCATTTCTGGAAATATTGTATTGCTAATTAGAGCTTATAAAACTTCTGATAGACCAATTTTAGAGTATTGTTCAACTGTTTGGAATCCCCATCATATATCTGACATCAGTACAATCGAGCAGGTTCAGAAGTACTTCACGAGAAAAGTCTTGCACTCTTCTGTACACAATAGAATTCCTTATGCTAACAGGCTCGAAATTCTTGCTTTGGATAACTTAAAACTGCTTTGCTTGGGTCAGACCTAGGTATTGCCTACAAAATTATATGTAGTAATGTTTTACCTGTAAATGACTTTTTCTGTTTTAATCGCAATAATCGCTTTAAACTGAATGTAAATAATTCTAAACTTGACTGCAAAAAATACGATTTCTGTAATAGAGTTGTCAAAATCTGGAATGCCCTACCTGATTTAGTTGTTTCAGCTACAAATTTTCACAGATGCAGTCACAAATTGACTTCTGTGGACCTTATTTCGTACTTAAGTGGTCAGTAGAGGGGGCGTGCATAAGTGCACTAATGTGCCTATCGTCCCTGCCATTGTATTTTTATTCTCTTATTTTTGTGCTCATTTTTGTTTGACAAATTCCAATGAATGAATGAATGGATGGATGGATGGATGACTATCTGAGCCGTGGTGGTGCAGTGGTTAGTGTGCAATACTGCTGCCTGTCAGCTGCCTGCAATTTGGCAGTTCAAATCTCACAAGGCTCAAGGTTGACTCAGCCTTCCATCCTTCTGAGGACCTAGATTGTTGGTGGCAATATACTGACTCTGTAAACCACTTAGAAAGGGCTGTAAAGCACTGTGAAGAGGTATATACTGTAAGTCTAAATGCTATTGCTATTGCTATCTGCAAGCAAACAATCAAGCTCAGAGAGAACCAAGGACTCCACAAAAGGAATTTTTTTTCATGAGCTTGGCGATAAGGTTTTCTGCCGAAAGTGGGGACTTTCAATTGAAGAAAAACTGAAGGTGTGGCTTAAATCTTGTCTAAACTTTAGAGGAACGAAAGAGTTTGGAATTGAGTCTTGCAGAGCTATTCTAAGGCTTTGTCAAGGGTTGGGCCGGATTTTGTTGAGCTATCTTCAAGTTACCACAAGACCGGCAAACAATTCTGGCAGGAAATAAAAAAGGATATAGACACTTGTTCACAAAATAAAAATTGTAAGATGGTGAACTGGAATAGAAGTTATCTGGAGCTAGATCTTGAATTCTTCTATGTGAACTACTGCAATAAAATACTGAAGCTTCTCCTCATACATTCAGGTGAACGTAATACCACTGCTAATAAATATCTATTCAGCATAACAGAAGTGACATTTTGGGAGAAGAATGGAATCAGGTCATATACCTGGTTGTGAGAGTGGGTGGGGTGGAACTAAGGATTTTCTTCATGGATTTTATAGGGATGAAGCTATTAAATTCTGTAAAGAAGGCTTATACTAATGGTTTAGTATACCATGTAATGGTGCTTTCATGAGCTTCCCATTTCAAAATAGTAAGAGATTTTGCTGCAATATTTACAAAAGAAGAGAGAGAAAATGATATTAATCTAGATTCACAAGTGTGGAAGCCTGCCAAAGAATTCTGATATGACTTAATCTGTATCACATCTGTCTGATTAATGTCAGCCACATCCATATGGTATTTTTAAACTGGTTCAGCTTGATTTTCAAGTGTTTTAAGAAAATCTTTCCCAGAGTGACATACTTCAATAACAGCTTACTAGGTATTCAATATGAACCACCAGCCACCATGTCCTCAAACAGACAATTCCGTTGTTGAGATATGGTGGTGCAGTGGTTAGAATGCAGTATTGCAGGCTACTTCTGCTGCCTGCTGGCTGCCTGCAATTTGGCAGTTCAAATCTCACCAGACTCAAGGTTGATTCAGCCTTCCATCCTTCCAAGATCAGTAAAATGAGGACCCAGATTGTTGGGGGCAATAGGCTGACTCCGTAAACTGCTTAGAGAGGGCTGTAAAGCACTGTGAAGTGGTATATAAGTCTGCTATTGCTATGACTTCTCTTTTTTCTGTTTCAGGAAAGCTATTGCTGAGGGAACCTGGAAGCGTTGTGGCAAGACTGGTTGGGAAAATACCAGGCTCTAATGAGCCTGGAGAAAACCCAGTCAGACGAACAGCTGTCGGGGGTCTTCGAACTGGAACTGTTCTGTAGGGACACTGAAGAAGGAGAGGCATCTCGTAGGCTAAAGAGGAACAGGCAAGTTCCTCGGAAAGCCAGAGAAAACTCTTTGATCCGACAGCGGGGAGCAGCAGTCATTGCGAATCGCCATGAAGCTGGGACATCCAGAATAAGAATCGTGCAGGAGCAAAGATCTGGACGGAGTACTGGTACCGGGTGAGTGATTGGCTACTTCACAGGTGCAAAAGAAAAAATTGGAAGTGTTAAAATTACTCCAGTGTGGAAAAAGCAGCTAAATAGTGTCGAAGGGACATAATTGATGGAGAAGAGAGAAAGTGGAAACACTAAAGCCCAAAAAGGAAACATATACTCAAATTTTATTTGAGGATATTGAATTTGGAGAGATTCATTTGATTACAAGAAAAAGAAACCCCCAAAAACTTCTTTGGAATTGAACTTTTAAAAGAAGATTAAAGGAGGGGCGGGGGCTTGTAACAGAAAAACCCAGCTAAAGATCTGAAATTGGATGGAATTATAATGGATTAACAACTGATTTGGTGTACACAAAACAAAAAAAGAAGAAGAAAAAGGGGAAAAAATTAAGATTAGTAAAATTTGTGAAAGCAGAGTTTAAATAAAATGGATACTTTTTCTAGTTGCTGATTGGAACTGTGGATTGTAGAGAGACATCTTCAGGAGAAAAAAGACCATTACAACACTGAATCTTTGTTTTTGTTGCAAGAGATAATAATGGTGAGAAAAGACCTTGAACTTTGAAAGGAATAAGAACGTGAGGATTAAGGAAGATTTAAGAAATATATTTAGAAATCTGGCATTGAGGCAAAATGCTTCAATACATGTGAATTTTGGAAGAAAATGTTTATTGATATATGTTTTGTATTATATATGCTGACTGATTTGGAAATTGAATAGTTATTATTATTGAATTGAATTATTTATTTATAACTGACAGTAATGGATGTACATGTGTCCAAATATTTCTATTAGATATATATACTTTTTGCTTTTCATGCAAACAAACTTGTAAAAAAAAATCCAACAATTATGTAACAGACACATTTTTGTCATGTCAGCATGCATGCTAGAAATGCAGAATTGGAATAAAATCAGTTCAGCACCTC
Source organism: Masticophis lateralis (assembly GCA_030761175.1). Taxonomy (NCBI): domain Eukaryota; kingdom Metazoa; phylum Chordata; class Lepidosauria; order Squamata; family Colubridae; genus Masticophis; species Masticophis lateralis. Next base: position 150,770,312 of record JAUDYJ010000001.1, on the reverse strand, counting down.
AATCAGTGGCTCTCCAAACAGTCCACGGTCACCCTTCTGTCATATCACTTCTTAATTACTACAATGCACTCCATATGGGAGTGATCTTGAAAGCCACTTAATCTTAATCTTCAACTAGTCCAGAATGCAGCATCTCAAACTATAATTGGCCTGCCTTGGTATTCCCATGTGACAGCCTTGTGAGTGAGTTCCATTGGGTACAAAGTACATCCAAAGGCCACTTAAGGTGCTGTTTATTATCCATGAAGTCTGCAGAGTGTGAAGCTACTATTACTTGAGGGATTGCCTATTTTTTGTGAATTCTGCCTAGCCAATAAGAGACAACAATCCAAATCCCTTTGATTATATACTGTCAGGTACTAGGTACTATATACCAGTGGTGGATTCCTCCCGGTTCGGCCTGGTTCTGCCGAGCCAGTAGCGGTGACGATATTACATCACTGAACCAGTTCTGCCCCCCCGCCCCCTCCCACGTCCCCTCCATCGAGGCACTTGTCCTCTGAAATAAGGTCACCGCTGAGACTTGAAATGATTTCTACCCTGATGGTGTTCCAGAAGGCATTAAAAACGTGACTGTTTTTAATGGATAGAATGGATGGAGACTCCTTGTTACCCTGTTTCCCCCCAAATAAGACATCCCCTGATAATAAGCCCAATCGGACTTTTGTGCACATGGCAATAAGGCCAAGTGCTTATTTCAGGGTTCAAAGAAATATAAGACAGGGTCTTATTTTCGGGGAAACATGGTATATATGTTTGTTGTATGTCATATATATACATATTCTGATGAAGTAATCTGGATTCGCCATTTCATTTATTTGCCTTTACTATATCTCTATTTATTTTATGGCATTAGCATTGTGTTCTATCCATAATGGTGAACCTATGGCATGCATGCCACAGGCAGCATGCAGCGCCCTCTGTGGGCACATAAGCTGTTACCCTAATTCAGCTTCACCATGCATGCATGCGTGCCTCCTGCCGGCCAGCTGGTCATCAAGTCTCTGCCACGCATGTGGGGGCGATGGGGCACATGAGGGGGGCTGCATGTGCATGCAGGGGCCACATGCAGGGGCCACACGCAAATTGCAATTTGGGGATTCGGGCGCATATGCACCCATTCATGTGTGCACACGCATGCTTTGGCACTCGGTCCGGAAAAAGTTAGTCATCACTGTTTTATATGGTGATTTGCCAGGAGTTGGACTTGCAGTTAGGTACATTCAAAGTCGAAGCACACAAATTATTTAGGTGCACCAGGTTGCTCTACCTCTTTCAAGAAAACTAACTGCACCGTAAGGTAACAGCCAATATAGCTAACTTACTTCAGCACCTTCTGAAAAACATCTCAGGAACATACCTTCTGCCAAAGATAGTCTGTTTCATTAGTTCAAATGACATTTCTTTGGGCCTCCCACATGTCCTCCAACAGCAGTAACGTGACTCAAAACAAGAAACCAATTTAAAAAAGAAACCTGCTTGGTTTGATACCAAGGGCTTGAGAAATTTGGCTTGATGATTCAGTCTGATGTTAATCTTTCTTTATAGCCCGTAGCAGAAAATAATAACAGCAAAAAGCTGACACCCAAATGAATTTTACCTGCTAAAACTATCCAGCTACATTCATAAAGCCAAACCATGCTTCCAAAGCATTAGTATAAGGGGATATCTGGTCATATGTGAATATTGCTTACCTCTTTAGGCATTTAATGTATTTTTATTTATTTATCTGTTTATCATATTTAGAAACTGTCCATCTCCATCATAGAGGGTCTCTGATCAGTGTCCAAATAAAATGTTTAAAACATAAAGCTTGAGTATAAAAATTTAAAATAGAACAAAGATGGTTAAAATTTGGCATTAAAAAATTAATTAAAAGTTGGCGGGAAGGCCTTGAGGATGCTAAACAGCCCTGTGGCTGCATGCTCCTCTGTGAGCTTCAAACAAGATGGCTGAGCCAGTTTTTTTAATATTTTCAAAATGAGAATATATCAGTATGACTAACACAAAGACATTACATTTTTTTTTAAAAAAAGCTCATCTCTTCTTTCTTTCCTTCGCATTTCTTACATTAATAAATAGGGAATGTAGACATGTATTGCTTTTCTCTCTCCAGTGCTCATCACAGACAGAATTGTTCAAATAAATACCAAAGAGAGTTGTCTCAGGTGCAAGGCAATGGGAGTTTGATACTGTGAAACTTTTACCAGGAAAATGGCCCATCTGGTCATCCTCGGGGACATGTATGGTGGGATTTGTTGGTTACTGGCGAGGAGTCCTAATAGGGGTTTATAGTCGGTTACAATCTCAAAATGCCTACCATATACATATTCATGGAACCGCTTGATCCCTGCTATCACAGCCAAGGCCTCCTTATCAATTTGGCTGTAGTTGCGCTCGGCTGATGACAGGATCTTGGAGTAGTATGCTATCGGTGCTTCTGTTCCATCTGGTAAGCGGTGGCTGAGGACTACCCCAACTCCAAAAGGGGAGGTGTCACAGGTGATCCGAACCAACAAAGTGTGGTTATATTGGATCAGGATGCTGTTGGATGAGAGCAAAAGCTTGGTCTTCCCTCTGTCCTCAGGCCCACGGTGTCATCTTCCCCAGGAGTTTGTGGAGCAGTTCAGCAATGGTGGCCTTCTGTTGTAAAAATGTGCTGTAAAAGTTTAAAAGTCCCAAGAAGGCTTGCAGTTCTGCCTTATTCTTCGGGGTGGGGGCATTCTTAACGGCTTTCATCTTGCTGTCAGTTGGGTGGATGCCTGAACCATCTATTAGGTAGCCCAGGAACTCTACCTGCCTTACGCCAATTTTGCATTTATTAGGGTTCACTTTGAGTCCTTTTTTCTGGAACCTCCCCAAGGTTAATCACACGCCATTCCATCAACTGGCCTATTGGCTCCCCTGATATAAAAACGTCATCAAAGTATGGTACCATCCCTGGGATTCCATGCAGTAGCCACTCTATTAGGCACTGGAAAAGTCCTGGGGCTATGCTGACCCCAAACTGCAACCTGGTACATTTAAATGCCCCCCTGTGAGTCACTATGGTTTGTGCTTCAGTGTTGGCTTTGTCTGCTGGCAGCTGCTGATAGGTCTGGGCAAGTTCCAGCTTGGTGAATATCTTCCCACTTCCTAGGGAATGCAATAGATATTGCACCACGGGCACTGGGTACATGTCTCTGCTGGACAGACTCTGCTGGAGAGCCTTGTTCAGCATACACTTGTAATCCGTGCAGATGCGGACGGACCCATCTGGCTTCACAGGGGTAACTATGGGAGTCTCCCATACCATGTGGTTGGTTGGCATGAGGATTCCCTGGGCAATGAGCTTGTCTAATTGTTCCTTTACCTTGGGCCACAAAGCAAATAGTACCCTACAGGGTTTGAGCCTGATGGGGGTCACCCCAAGTCTAGATTAAATGAAATGGATTTCCCCATATATTTACCTAGGCCTTGGTCAAAGACGTCCACAAACTCTGCCAACAGCTGGTCCAGTTCCTGGGTGGTTAAGCTGTGCAGTCCGGTGATGTCCAGGCCCAGGGGTTTGAACCATTCTACTCCCAGCAGTGATGGCCGCTGGCTGCCAATGACCATGAGCGGCAACCAGCCCTGGAACTTTTGGAATGTTACTTTGACCTCCATTCTGCCTAGTACCTCTATCTGGTTCCCTTGATAGTCATTCAGGCGGACATTTGGCAGCTTCAGGAACTTCCTGCTTGCGGCTGGGTTCAACTTCTTGATTGTTTGCCAGGATACTATTGTAAAATACAACCCTGTGTCCAGCTTCATTTTTCATGGTTCCCCTTCAATGTTCATGACTGCGTGGTATTTCTCCTGCTCATATGCATCTGTGTGTCCCATGGTTGTATGATGGATTTCTCTGGGAGCTTGGTATTGGTCCTCTCTTCGTCTACTCTGTTGTTGGCCGGCTCTAGGGTTCCCTGGTCTTCCTGATGGGGCTATAGGCTTTGGCTGAAAGGGAATGGGTTGGGGCACTTTGCAGGCTTCAGCAATGTGGCCCTTTATTTGGCATCGGCGGCATGTTGCGTCCCGGAAACAATTTTCAGATTGTTCCCTTATTCCAGGCCAGGGCTCAATGACATTTCAGGAATCTTTCTGCTATATTAATATTTCTGGTACATAACTGTTTATGTTCTACTTGAGATTTTATTATTTCCCCATTGGCCTATAGAAATCTGAGAAATGGGATAGAAATAATGCCAATAAATTAAACAGATAATGCTGGTCCATCTTGCAAGTTTATAGGTAGTTGTTAAACAACAGCTGCAATATCATTACAATACTCGGAATATTACTTGCCAGCTGTTTTCAAGCAATGATTTGGGAAATCCTGGTATTTTCTGAAAAATGAGGAGAAGATCCCATTGAGAATAGGTACAAACTACTAGATAATCTAGAAGAGCTTTTTTGCAAGTGTACACTTAAAACAACTTTAGCATTTCCTGTTGCCTTAATGAATAAAGAAACATTCATCCAGCTTGGATTTAATTGTCATTTCTTCCTTCATAAATAAACTGGTGGGATTTTGTGCATTCCTCTGAATATTATTGTCAGCAGCTCTCTTCAGTCAGAGCAAAGTTCTTTTGGATAGCTGTTAGTACTGTGGAAACAGGTAACATTTTCAGCAATAATCTGACAATGAATGTTGTATTAGTACTATTGTGTTATCATTTTTCCACAGAAGTTTTTTTTAATAAGTGCCTTATCTACTATCTGTTTATTCTTTTGCTGTTTCATGGGCTGGAAGCCAATAAAATACATCCTGAGCTACCGAGTGTTTTCACTGTTATTGGAACTAAATTTTATGAGGTAAATGGTCATTTCTAGAAATCCCGGGGCCTTTCCATGTGGAAACACAATGTGAGTAAGGTGAAGTTTCCATTTGTCAAATGACATCATCACTGAGAGTGTGAAACTTTAAGGCATTCTAAGCTTCCTTCGTTTTTTCTGAACAGGATGAAACTTTCAAGCCAGCAGTTGATCCTCTTGAATCAAGACTATGGCACCTACTTTAAAAGAATGATCTATGCTCTTTTGACTGTCCATCCATCATTGTTCACTTGCTAGTCAATAAATGAGTGCCTTACCTCTAAGGCCAGTGCCTAAGCATACATTCCTTATTATCATAAATTTAAAAGAGCATGATGTAGGATAGAGAAGTTGGCATGGGGAGCAAAAACCAAGCAAAGAAAACACATTTGTTACTTATTTTTACATACTGAATTAAACAGTCAACAATAAAAAGTTTATTGATAGTTTCATTTTTTTCAGAGCAACATTCTAAGGATTGTTGGACCCAGACATTTATCAATAACTTGTGGAATGTTTGAAAAATTGTTCTTCATGAAATATCTTAAAAAGTTCATTTTAATCCTTTGATCATATTTTTTGAAATATATTTATCTTTATAGTCATCAGATCTTTGTTTTTCTTTATTCTTTGTTTGCTGTAATAATGCTGGCAATTCTTTCCCTACTTTTCAATCTGGATTACATTTTATTGCAACAATCACGAGCAGCCTGCAATTACAAAGTTTGCCTCTTCCAAATGGACACAAACCAGAATTTTTACAGGTGCACACCCACGGCATGACATTTTATGGGAAGGTTGCGTGGGGTAGCTGGAGGCACTGACAGTAAAGATTTATTAAGTTGGAAATCATCAACTGTATTGAATGATGGTGCTTTTAAGGAAACAATTTATGTTCCCTCATATTACTTTCCTGCCTTACTCCATGGCTAACCTTCATATTACACTATGCAACAGACACATTTGCTGCTCTGGGCCAGGAGTCCATATTCAGACCAGATGGATTCACAGTGTGCATGGAGGAACTCAAGGGAAGTTGTGTAAAAAGTTATCCATCTACAATGTAGCCAAAACAATGTAAAAGAGTTTTACAAACCCAAGAGGCGAAATGACCATCTTGTGTTTCTGCTCCCCATTGTTACTTCTAAAATATCACCTGCATCTCATTAAACAAACCTTGTTAAAGTGCCAAAACCTCACATAAAATGCATGATAAACTGTCAGAGGTGAGATTATTCTGTTACGGAGTGGAGGCAGGGAAGCTGCATGAGTAATGTGTGATTTTAATGACATACTCCAAAATTTAAACCATTCTCTGTGGTTAAAAGCATGTACGCACAAAGCCCTTTTACCACTTTAGAACAAAGTTAATACTGTAAAGGTTAAGGATGTTATAAAGAATTAATGGTATTTTTAAAATACAGTCAGATCGGCATCTGGCATCAATTGGACTTTCTCCGCCAAGCCTATTTTCAGTTGGTACCACTGAACATGCTGAATGTAATCACAGAATGGGAGAGCCAGTTTGGCGTAGTGCTTAAGGCATCAGACTAGCAACCAGGAGACTCTGAGTTCTAGTCCTGCCTTAGGCATAAAGCCAGCTGGGTGTTCTTGGGCCAGTTACTTTTTCTCAGTCCTGGGAATGAGGCAATACAAAACCACTTCTGAAAAAAATCTTGCCAAGAAAACTACAGGGACTTGTCCAGGCAGAGAATCGGACATGAATGAGCAAAAGCATTGAATGCTTTAGCTGTTGCCAGATAGTGTAACACATGAAAAGCTACAGTACCAATCTTTAGGCTACAACCTTGTAAAAAAGAATGCCAATGAGAAATGAACTTGAAGGTTCCCCTCCTGCAGCTGAAGAAAGCAGCCATGCAAACCCAGGAAAAAATATAGATGTTTCTGCTTTCAAGTGTCCCTACAAATTGCAGTGTGCACAGTCACACATGCCCCAAAATCACATGTTGTTTTTCTTATCCAGATTATGGCACAGTCTTACTCCTCCCTCCCTGGTTTTTTTTTTTTTTTTTTTTTTTTTTGCCTTTCCACATTTGCCCTGGGCTTAAACTCTCATAATTACATCCACGAGGAAAATCAATGTCACAAACTTTATGATGGCCATTAAAATTCACAAGCATGATTTTTTTTAAAAAAGGCATATAGTGGTGCCTTGGTACTCATTCTTAATTGGTTCTGAGAGGTGCGATGAGTACCAAAAATGATGGGTACCAAACACATTTTTCCCACCACACGTGCCCACATCCATAATTCTGTTTTTCGCTCAATCCAGGCTCCAGAGCTTTTCTAGGAGCCTGGGGAGGGTGAAAAAACGGCTTTCCCCACCCCCACAGAGGCCCTCCGGAGGCTGGAAACTGTGTTTCCTGACTTCTGGTGGGCCCAGAAGGCCTGAAAATGAGCTGGCCAGCGGACGCATGGGTGCCAGAGCTGAGCTTGTGTGCCCACCGATATGGCTCCACGTGCCATCTCTAAAACCCATGCCATAGGTTCGCCATCAGTTAACTGAACAACTTCCTTACACACCTCAATGGCTTACACCCCAAAATATAGTTCACCATGGAAACAGAAGCGAACAACCAACTTCCCTTCCTGGATGTCTTAGTCTACAGAAAATCCAATGGCTCCTTAGGACACACCATCTACCAGAAGAAAACACACACAAACCACTATCTGCATGTACTCTCACACCACCACCCAGCCCAGATCAATTCTGTAGCCAAGACACTCATCTCCAGAACAAAACGCTTAGCTGACGAACAACACCTAAAAACCGAACTACACACTCTCACTAACGTACTAACATCCAGTGGATTCCAAAGAAATAAGATTACCAACCTAATCCAAAAAGAAACCCCCACTAAAATCCAAGACAGAGAACAAGAAAACGGCAAAGCCCTCCTCCCATACATAAGAGGCACCACAGATAGAATCAGCAAAATCCTCCACAAACACAACATCAAGACAGCATTCTGCACAAACCGAAAAATATCCACCATCTTAAGGAACCCCAAAGACAAAATTGAGTTAGAAAATCAAGTAGTATATGAAATTCCATGCACCGCCTGCCCCACCACATACATCAGACAAATCAACAGAATAATAAGTGCACGCATTGAAAAACACAAGAACTCAGTCAGAAAAGAGGAACCAACTTCTTCCCTGGTCCAACACCTTAAAGCCACAGGACATGGAATTGACTTTAAAAAGACCAGAACTATTGCCAAAACTGAACACTTTAACAACAGAATAATCAGAGAAGCCATTGAGATGGAAAAACACCCACACAGCATGAATAAACGAGATGATACCTCCTGCCTACCAGCCATTTGGAAACCTGCCCTTATTGACAAACGAGTCCCTGACACGAAGAATGACACTAGACCCACACTCACGAGGGCCATATAGGATGTCACCACCACACATCCACGCAGAAAGTAGATTCAAACCCAAACCGATGTTGAGGTATGACCAAGGACCGCAGCTGCATCATTAGCCACTTTAAACCCCTCCAATCCATACCTGAAGCAGACTGACACCCACCATGAAGTTATGGCAAGAACACAAACACGAAGCCAAACAACAACAATGCAGCTCACCAGCTCAAATCCCCGTGCAACTAACCTGAGCAGAACCAAGCCCCCACCCAAACAGAACACATCCCCATCCAATCAGAGCACAGCCAACCCCCCCATACAATCAGAGCACAGCCAACCCCTCAACCAATCAGAACACACCTCCACCAAATCAGAACACAGCCAAGCTCCCACCCAATCAGTTCACACCCCCAGTAGCAGTTAAAAGGAAGAAACAGCTGCGATCATACATTGCTCCTAGAAGCACGAAGCCAGAAACACCAGCCTGAAGATGACAAATGAGACTTCGTCGAAACATTGCCAAGACACTTCCAATTTTATGTGGGAGAAGACCCGAATAATCAAAGATAGATAGATAGATAGATAGATAGATAGATAGATAGATAGATAGACAGACAGACAGACAGACAGACAGACAGACAGACAGACAGACAGACACATATATATACACACACACACAAAATATAATTTTGTATTAGGAAAGCCCCAGCCTGGAGAACATAAATTGTGCTTGAAAATGAAATATTATCCTAGATAGTAGTAGCTATCTGAAACAGCCCTCTCTAAGCGGTTTACAGTTAGCCTATTGCCCCCAGCAATCTGGGTCCTTATTTTACTGACCTCAGAAGGATGGAATTCTGAGTCAACCTTGACCCGGTGAGAAATCGAACTGCTGGCAGTCGGCAGAATTAGCTTGAAATACTGCATTCTAACCTCTGAGCCACCATGGCTCTTGCAATGATAAATAAATTTCAGCTGTGAAACAAGTTTTTTTTTAAAAAAAAAAAAAACCTATTAAACTGTTCTAAATAATGAAAGCCCTTGGCTCAGATTGTTCTATACCATCAGATGCCACATGGCTAGCAATTTCAAATAAATGAATGAATGAATGAATGATGAATGAATGAATGAATGAATGAATGATTGGTCGATCTTGGCTCTGCCATTCTTGTCAGTTACAACACAAATATATCTGCTAGTGATGACAGTAGAGGCTTCTTTTTTTCTATGAAAACTTAAGGTTTTCCAGCAGAATGATAACTCCATGGGTACATTTGCAATAGCTAGTTACACTACTGGGTTGGTCATATGTTCAAAATACAGCAGTGTGATAACTTTTCAGAATAAGGTATCTCATAAGCTTTGGCCAAAGACCAGCCGTGCAACTTTAGGCCTGACTGCGATAAAAAGTTTTGCACATTCATTGAAACACAGTGGAAAATCTCCATTGCACTTAGAACAGAGGTAAAATATTCCTACCCATTTTGGTTTAAAAAATAGTGGCCAGTACAAGGGAATGATACATTATAGTAGCTTTTCACTTCTTAAGATGCCATGCCTTTACTCTCTACCCTTGTTCAGTCCCCCTATCTTCCTTCTATGGGATTTTCAGGTTGGCAATTAAAGCAATTAGACATTTTCAGGATTTGAAAGCGGAATAACTTGTGTGAAAAATGTCGCCATAACCTAAGAAGCACCCGGAGCAATCCTGTTTACGTTTAACGGGGCCTAATTCTGAAACTGTGTCTACCATTGCCTTCTTAGGTTCCAGTCTTAAGCAACTTACCTGGAATCAGTCCCATTGAATTTTGGGGGTATATTTTATTAGTTTCCATCGATCATGTAACACAACCTTCCATATTCAAGTCTCCACTTTCACCATTCCAGCCTCTATGGCTATTGGTTGAAGCTGACACTTTCCCCTTTAGGCTTAGTTCCATGACATTAGAGGACATTTCACAGAGGGTAGTAACAAGCAGTTTACAATAAACTGTCTCTCCTAGGATTTTGCCTCACTTACTCACTATCTCTGGGTTATGAGTAAGCAAGGGCCACACTCAAGCAATGTTTGCTTGACATAGTCCGGGGCAGAGGTGGGTTTCAGCAGGTTCTGACCAGTTCTGGAGAACCAGTAGCAGAAATTTTGAGTAGTTCAGAGAACCGGTCAATACCACCTCTGACTGGCCCTGCCCCCATCTATTCTCTATTCTCGGCCTCCTGAGTCCCAGCTGATCAGGAGGGAATGGGGATTTTGCAATAACCTTCCCCTGGATTGGGGAGGGAATGAAGATTTTTCAGTATCCTTCCCCTGCCACACCCACCAAGCCACATCCACAGAACCAGTAGTAAAAAATTTTGAAACCCACCACTGGACCAGAGGTATCAAACTCAATTTCATTGAGGGCCGCATCAGGGTTGTGTTTGAACTGGAGGGGGGGCGCAGGCGTGACTGGGGGGGGGGGTTGCCAGCTCAACGTCACTTTTGTCGGGGGCACCTGGGGTGGCCTGAGCACTCTGCCAGCAAAAATGGGCTCCTGAACTCTATTTTCAGGTGCCACAGCCTCCTACAACCCTCTGCCAGTGTAAATGGAGCTTAGGAGCCCATTTTATCTAGCAGAAGCACAGCAGTCTGATCCTTCGCTGTTTCTGGGTGGGCCCTGTGGGCAGCATCTAAGTACCCCATGGGCTGGATCCAGCCCCCAGCCCTTGAGTTTGACACCCCTGACATAGACCATCAAACAGAAGCTGGCAATACCACTCAGTTTCCTGTGGCAGAAAGCCTGAGATGTATCATGGCTCCAACTGTGTAATTCATAAAGCTTAAGATCCTGAATCAGAGAAGGTCCTTCACCTTAGTCCGATGTAATGCTCTTCCTTCAACATGTCTGGCTGGAAGAAACAAAACAGATGCCATATCCATTATGAACTACGTCCCTTTGACCCAAGACAAATCAAAACTGTCAGGCATGTTTTTCTTATTGCCAATTTTATACAGAACTTCAAAATGCTCTAAATACCCCCCACCCCTGTCCAGCAAGAGAAGTTATATTTTTTTGCTCCGGATAATGAAATTTCATTTACCACAATGCAAAACTGTATTTCCACTACTGCTATATATCTACATTCCTTGGGATTCAGCTGCTGCTTTGAATGTTGCCTTCTTAATCTTCTGCAACCATCTAGAATTGAGGGCTTGTGTTCACATTCACTTAGAGAGTAATCAGAGCAAATTTATGGGAGAGCATAATTGAATGGAAATGCCCCCTTTCCAAATTTTCACAGCTGGGAACCTTCAGTTCTCTTGCATGATCCTCCAAGAGTTTCTCAGCAAAAGCTGAGCGAGTTACCAAGATAGGAATTGTGCCACTGACAGATAAAAAAACATGGTGTCTGCATCTATAATTCTCATCGGACTTTGGGGATATTGTGGCTATTATTATCATCATGATTGTCATCAGCGTTCTTAGCAAATTTATTAATTATTTTTAAAAACCATACATACTGCCTTTTCCTTTTCTTAAGAGAATGCAGGGCAGGGCAAGAATGGGAATTTGGGCAATAAAAGCAGCAATGTACATGAAAGCTCTGGCTGCTAATTAAAAACCTTTAAAAAAATCATATCACAATGACTTTAAATGCGAATGATCTCAGTCTAATCGCATAATACTTTCCTTTGTCCTCTGGGTCATGCAGTCACTCAGATGCAATATTCAGGAAGCACATTTCATTAGACTAAATAAAGCTTCAATCATGTGTAAAATTTCCAAGTTGAATAAGCAGCCAGCATATCATTCATCAGTCCGTTCCCCCCTTCCCCACCCCCCTCCGTATTTAATGGGCATAATTTCTTCCTCATATTTCTGTGTTTATTGTTTCATTTGTTCTATAGGAATTCAGACACTTTATCGAGATTGCTTGTTGTCAAGGCCAGGCTTGAGTAAATAATGCTGCCAGTGGTGGACTCGCTAATATGTTTCCTCTAGATTGTCAAGGAATGGGGGAAAAAATTGATTGAACTTAAGCTGACATTAATATAAAAGTACTTGGTTACAGCTGGGGGTAGGGGGAACCTTGTAATCATAAATTCCTAGTTAGACTTCACTCTCCATCATATTAGCTCTATAAGAATGCTTAATGTTCCTTCCTCAATTTAGATCATAGTATATACAGAAAGTGAAAATTATTAAAAGCATATGAGCGAAATGGTCAAATGTGGATGAGATTAATATTAGCGGGATTTGGAGCAGTTCAGATTCATACCGATAAATCCTTAATTCTGAACACTTAAAAAAACTTTCTACTGAAATAAATGTTAAACGGTTCTAGGAGCAAATCAATATATAACCAGCTCCAATGCTTATAAGATCTTTACATATTTTTATTTCCTAGGTATAATTAAATTCTCTGACTTGATTTTTTTTTTAATTGAAAAAGAATAATGATGTTGATAAACCCGGATACGAGAATAACAACTCCACTTCTGACAAATAAATCAAGATTATTTGTTCGTGGATATGATATTTCTCCCTTGTTTTGATTTGTCTTTATGAAATTAAAATTGGATCAATATTAAACATTTTACCTATAGTAATATTGTTTGGTCTTCATTCATAATGCAACAAACATAAATTGTATTTAAATGTCTAATGATAATTAGCTAAACTTTGCAGATATACAATACTAGAGTTTTCATTAAACTGAATATATGCAAATCCATAACTATATCTAGCCAATGCCACATCTGGAATATATATCTTGTTCTTAGTGAACAGCTAGATCTTTTTCTAGTTTCTGCCATTTTCAGTCTGTGAAAAAGAATTTGGTTCCCTATAATGTAATGTATCAACATTCCTTTAAAGTAGAAAAGGCTAAGGCTTTAATTTTATGGTCCTTAGAACATTATCCAGGACCATAGAATCCCTTGATTTCTTTTTCCAAAATTGGAAACAGAATTCTAATTTTTTGCAAAACTTCTGATTTCAACTTCTCTTATTTTCCTTGTTGATTTCCAAATCAATCACCCAAATATAGATGTTCCAGGACAGCCAATAGTTTCAAGCAGGGGTGAAATTCAAAATTTTTCCCTACCGGTTCTCGGGGCATGGCTTGGTGGGCGTGGCAAGGGAAGGATACTGCAAAATCTCCATTCCCACCCCACTCCAGGAGAAGGATACTGCAAAATCCCCATTCTCCACCCCACCCCAGGGGAAGGATACTGTAAAATCCCCATTCCCACCCCACTCCAGGGAAAGGATACCGCAAAATCCCAATTCCCACCCACTCCAGGGTAAGGATACTGCAAAATCCCCATTCCCTCCCCACTCCTGGGAGAAGGATATTGCAAAATCTCAATTCCCACCCCAATCTGGGGCCAGCCAGAGGTGCTATTTGTTGGTTCTCTGAACTACTCAAAATTTCTACTTACCAGTCCTCCAGAACCTGTCAAAACCTACTGAATTTCACCCCTGGTTTCAAGACATAGTGGACTGGAACCAAGACAGTTCGGGATTGTCTAAAACTTCCATTCTAGGTTCAAGGATGCCTGTGTGACTGAGTGGCCCAAAGACTCAGAGAACAAGATGGAGGAATTATCCAGCTCCAATTACAAGTCGTAACAAGTAGAGAAATACTGTCCTGAGAAAAAGAGTCCCTTGTTAAATAAAAGAGGATTAGGAGTAACACCCTCATTTTGCCAGATGGCTATGATGACCAGTAGCTGTGTCCATAAATAACCAGCTATAAAATCCTCTTTCAAGCAGTCAGTGATGCAACATTGTTTGAACCAATACCAAGCTTTGTTGTGTTGAACCTAAAAGTTCTCCTGGATGACCAGAACCTATTTATGCAATATTCTTGAAGCTCATTTGGGTTCCAGTTGAACTTTTTATTGGACTTTATAGAATCTTTTTTGAATGAAGCAGTTTCTTAGCTATGATTGTAGATGATTATGAATTTTCTATGGATTGGTTTGACACTTATCAAGCATGCAGGTAAGCAGGAGGTCTGTGGACAGAAAAATTGTAAACTCTCTTTGATAGTTTCCTGGATTTGTGCGAGTGTACGTATCAGAAACAATTATCCTAGTTGCATCCAATTACTTTAGATATGTATGAATCTGATGGGTTGAATCAAGACCGAAGCACATGTTCTCAAGTGAAAACTAATAATTATTCTGATTCCTAAGTCTGTCCTGTAATGGAAAGTTTCACGCCACTTTCAGAAAACAATCCGTTTTTTTAAAAAAAGCCTAATGTTTACCATTATGTTTAAAAATGCCTTAGCATTGAAATATGATGGAAGCTTATACGGCATTGTTGAAGGATGAATCCATCATATTCCCAGTTATTTTCTTGCTTGCTTTCTTTTGTATAAATAGATTGGGCAGGAGGAAGTCAATTTATGAAATATATGTAGGGTGGGCCCTTCCCTGGAAAGAAAAATTCCTAATGGCCCGACTTCAAGGCTAATAAAAAATGCTTTATTGTTTCTTCTGTTGATCCTGCTAACCAGACAGCAAGCCTCATGGGCATACTTAATCCAGCAATCTTAAGCTTGCATATCCAGTGTTACACACTGTTCCTGTTTAGAATTTTAACTGACAAATTAAAAAAGAGTTGTATTCCAAGAGATCCTTCTTCAACTTGGTCCATTTCTATGCGTATTTGTGATGCAAACATCTCCCGTATGAAATAGTGTCATTTTGTAAATTTTAGTTAAGAGTTTAAAAGTTTAGTTACATTACAGGTAGTCCTCGACTTATAACTTCACTTGGTGACCATTCGGAG
This sequence comes from Masticophis lateralis, assembly GCA_030761175.1. Classification (NCBI taxonomy): domain Eukaryota; kingdom Metazoa; phylum Chordata; class Lepidosauria; order Squamata; family Colubridae; genus Masticophis; species Masticophis lateralis. The sequence continues at coordinate 150,755,299 of JAUDYJ010000001.1, read as the reverse complement.
TTACAACAGCACTGAAAAAAGGTGACTTATAACCATTTTGCACACTTATGACTGTTGCAGCATCCCCATGGTCATGTGATTTACATTCGGATGCTTGAAAATTGGCTCACATTTATGACGGTGGCAGAGTATATGCACTGTATTCATGTCGCATTTGAATTCCTGTTAGCTGCCTAGAGTCACACTGTTGAGATGGGCATCCATTGAAATCAGGGGTGGGTTCCACTTACCTTTATTACTGGTTCACAACGGGAGCACGCAAATCACCCATGATGACATTGTGGTGGGTGGGTGGAGCCTTCCACAGGTTTTACTACCGGAGCTATAGAACCAGACCGAACCGGGAGCAACCCACCACTGATTGAAATCCATATAAATAAAAATACGACAGTCACTCACATCTCTTCTGGGCAGCATGGCCCTGACTTTCTAAAATGTCACTTCTTCCTTTCACTCCTTATTCATACGTAAAAGGATAGAATACAGATCATCCAGCAATTAGAAGAGGCTTTGAAGGGTCATACAATGGTATCTTTGAGCAAGACCTATCAAACGGGTGAACAGCCTGAGCCAAACCCAAAGGCCCCTGAGTTAGCAGAGGTTTGTGCTGTGTAAAGATGACAAATTCCGCCCCTTCAGTTTAAGAAAATGAAGGGAAAGAAACTTCTGGAAAAGGAAGTGACTTGTGACGTGGTTTAAAATGGTTTCTATTTGTTTTCTGGCTTCATTTGGGATGCCCATGGCTGGCTAGTGGGGTGTGTGTGTATATGAGGGAAGACTAGGGATGTATACAAGTCTTGAGCCTGCTTGATAGTTCTCAAGTCAGAAATTCAGCACCATTTTCCTACAGCATGCTACATTTTTGCAACTTTGAACTACTTAGCTCTTGAGAAATGATATGTGAGGACTATGGTGTGGCAAAATGAAAGCAATTATCATCTCTAAAGGGGGGAGGGGAGGGAACGGTGGGGGAAGCTCATACCAACAGGTGACCTGAAATGAATCTTGTATCCTCTGAACTGGTCCCAAGAGTGGAAGCTAATAGAAGCATTTCAGTGTCAAATATCACTTTCCCACATATTGTTGTTTCTCATTACTTGAATGAGACAGTAGTAATCATGGAGAAAGTTTCTGTACATGCATCTATGGATCTTTTGTTTCAAAATCGCATCTGAATATACTTTGCCACTAATCCCTCGCTCTAGCCTGACAGGAGACAGATTAAATGTTTGTTAAATCACATGATTGGCTGTGAGAGTAGAAAGTTTGACAATGTACAATGTTAACTTAAGGACCCCCAAAGGCATTAGGGGCTCTTAAAAAGAGATGGGGAATGCGTTTCAGACATAGCAAAAGCTAAAAGCACCAAAGTCCCATTTGTGGCCTTTGGTAGCCTGGGTGTGATTTCAAAACATTTTACCAGATTGTGTGTATTATTGTGACAGTAATAATAAGCATATTGATCATACGTGAATGTAAATTTCATCAAACCAGATTTAACTTTTGCCCTGGCTGCAGCTACTGTTACTAGGAGTAGGGCCCTGGCATGTCTTTCATTGGGCAAATGTAGCCTTCAGTTGGAAATTACAATTAGTCCTTGACTTATGACAACAAATGGGGCCAGAACGTCTGTTGCTAAATGAGCTGGTAGTTAAATGAGTCATGCCCAATGTTGTGACCATTTTTGCTGCAATTATTAAGGGAATAACTGCAGTTGTTAAGGAAATCATGCAGTTGTTAAATAAGCCCATCTTCCCCCCTTGACTCTGGTTATCGGAAGCCAGCTGGGAAGGTTGCAAATGGTGATTACATAATCCCAGGATGCTACAACCATTATAAATACATACCAGTTGCCAAGCATCCAGATTTTTGATCATGTGATCAGGGGGATACTGGAACAGTCATAACTATGAGGAAGTGTAATAAGTAACTTTTTTCAGGAACATTGTCACTTTGAATGACCGCTAAATGAACGGTCATAAATTGAGGATTACTTGTAGTTGTGTGTGAAGATAGTAAATCTCAGTCTCAGGGAGATCTGGTTTGGGGGTGGTGTTGCACATAAAACATTGAACAAGTTTTCTATGGGTTCCAAATGTTTTTTCGTTGCTGTCCTATCTTTGTTTCTATAGTTTTGAAAAGAAAATATTTATTTATTTTAGTGATACTGACTTTAAGGACTTCTTCCAAGTCAAACACATCTATATAGTAAATATGATATAACTTAATATTATATGAAATTGTATTATATCGTATATTACATGCAATTAAATGACGTTTATCACTTACTGCCATGACCTTACAATGTCTACAGGCTGAAGTTTCTTCAGATCTCTGCACAAAGGAAAGAATGTACATTCCCAATTTTATCTGGAATATAGGGATACTAAAATGATTGCACGAGAGAGATAATGGAGGATAGTGATTAAAGTATTAGACTAGGACCAGAGAAATCCAGGTTAATATCAACCCTGAGCCAAGAAAAAAATTGGATGACTTTAGATCGCCAAGAAGATAAAACTACGTATATTACCTTGTGCTTCTAGAGGAAAGACATCTAAATTACTATTAATTATAATACAAATTCATGCCTCAAGAATTTTTTTTTTCAATTAAACTCTATCTCTTGGCACATTTAGTTTGTTCCAAGTTTAAAAACGAGTAAATGAAAGGTGTCATTTGGCAGGACTTCAAATAGACTTAGAACAAGGAAAGGTTGCTTTCCAGTAACTTTTAGAATTAAATGAGCTATATTCAACATTGTTCAAGAGGACTTTGTAATGGAATTTTCCTGCTTGTGTTTTTTCTATATCTGCCCAAACTGTAAAATCAGTTGTAGAGGGTGATCAGACCATCTGGGGCAGATCTAAAAGGATACAGTGGACTTGCTAATAAATATGTGTAAATGAATACATAACTGATAACCATTCTTTTTTTTAATGCTAGAATGTTTACAGATACTTGTTCTCTAGTGGATGCTGTACTTCTCTTTTCCTTAACTCTTTTTTTTTTAAAAAAAATTCCTAGGCTCAGAAGTTCACAGGAATGGTTCCGTATCCAACCGTACCAAAAATGCTAAAGCGCTGAGAAACAAGCTTACAACTAAGGTACATGCTGTCAAGACCGTGAGTTCTTCTGTTGTAATATTTGAGTGTGAAAGGTAGATAATCAGGAAAGCTGTTTTTTTTTAAATGCTTTTTATCACATTGCTGCAGAAAATGGCTGATAATATTTTGGATCTCGAGAACAAATCATTCTGTTCTAGATGAAATAAAACCAAACTGCTCACTCATAACAAAGCACTGATAACAGAAGTTAATATGTTGGACCCTTAATGTTAAAGTAAGAATCATGAGTGAAGAGTCTGATGGTTGGAGAAACTGGAAGCAAGATAGTCAGACAGTATGGCTAGTGTGAGCTCACAAGATGTCAAAGAAGTACTTACTGATAATAGCAATAGCACTTAACCCTTAGAGTTATATACCACTTCACAGTGCTTTACAGCCCTTTCTAAGTGGTTTACAGAGTCAGCATATTGCCCCCAACAATCTGGGTCTTCATTTTACCCACCTCAGAAGAATGGAAGGCTGAGCCAGACTTGACCTCCATCAGGATTGAACTCCTGGCAGCGGGCAAAGTTAGCCTGCAATACTGCATTCCAACCACTGCACCACCACAGCTCTTTTTCATGCTTAAATGATGTCCATTGGCTTATGAAGACTTAAAAGTGACTAAAGGACTGAACAACAGTGTTTAACTTATGCATATCATCATTCAAACAACATTTACATGCTTGTGTCATAATGCCTGGTGCAAATATGTAAATTATAACATTTGATAATATAGTCATTTGCCTCCTTAATGTCTCTGAAGAAGCTTTGAACTTAAATGAAGAATGGAGCCATATTTCCATGCCTAGAAAGCCAAAGGAAAGCCAAATTTTAGATATATTATTTTACATTTCCTTTTACAACTATCATATGTCTTTTTGGCCTCCCATGGGGGCATAAGAACTATTTGCTTTATTACTATAAAAACTGATTTGATAACAAGAAAACAAAATCTTCTTAACCTCTGGTTTCCATATGCCAACAAATCCCAGTTCTTCACTTACAGATTAACTTTTCATTTTTATTTCCTTTTTAGGGAATTTGTGTTCTTTTCTTTGGAGAAAATGAGAAGTAATTGAGATAGAACTGGGAGAGTGGAAGAAATGAACATGTTCTGAATAAAAAACTGTGGGTGTATTAATAATCTGATGTTATTAGCAAACTGAGTTTATTAAAGTTGAGAAAGATGAAGAAATGAGTCTTAAACTGTTACACACAGGTTAATTTTTAACTATCAGGCAAACATGCTATTGGTTTTGCATTTTATAACTATTGGTTTTCTAGTTATTGTTTTACTTTTGCTTAACCTAAACTTCTACCAGTCTAACTAATTCAATGTAGCATCTTGCAACTTCCAGCTATAGGATTGGCCTAAATATTACATTTTTCCAGCTACTGTAGTCAATGAAGGGACTGAGGAAGAGATTCTTGTGGGTAAAAGTTTGAAGGGACCCATTCAAAGATGTCAAGAAAGAAAAATTTAATCGGCTTGCTGAGGAAAAAGGTACAAAATGGAAAAGAGAAGACCTTACAAAAGATCTTTTGCAAACTGCAAAAGACTCATCTTTTTGCAGTTTGCTCAGGGGTTAAGCATTCAGGCCCAAAGGCTAATTCCAGGATAAAAGGCCAAGAGTAGCTTGAAAGCTATAAAAAGGCCGTGTTCAAAATAACTTTAAAACAAAATGTTCTCCAAGAGAATACAAAATTATAGTCCCCAAATATTTTTCCTAAAAACTCCGAGAACAAAAATCAGTCATTAGGAAAATAAGGTGGAAAGAAGAGGAAAATGTCCTTTTATTGGGGTACGGTTGCTTTTTTTTACTCATTGACCCCCTTAAAGGCTTCTGATTTCCTGTTGCTTTTACCTTCTTCGCTCAAAATGTGATTCTGGCTTGATGTGGGAAGTATCAGAAGACAGAAAATGGCAAACCGGCCAGTTTTCCATTGTCGGAGTGTGATGGCTTCTATGACTGAAGCTCATCCAGCAGCTGGGTAGAGAGAGGACTTCTTTTTCATCTTCTGTGCTCCATTTGAAATTTACTCTTTAAAGTCAGCTTTTACCCCGACAGTGATTCTAGGGTTTGTGTTTCTAATATCCCAGAGCCAACAAAGAATCTTCACTCTTGAGAACAGCAAAAGGCCTTCTTTTGATTACCCTTTTGTAGCTTGTTTGTTTGTTTGTTTAAAAGACTTGTATGGCTACTCATTCTAAAGCACAACTTGGAAGATTCCCAACAACAATAAAATCCAGAATTATATAAAGCATAAAGCATAAAAATCATAAAACCAAAACAAAACTCAGTGCTTCCATCATCCATTTGGAATAAAAATAAAAGAGATTCTCAGTCATCTAGGTCATGGTGGTTGTCCATTTGGAATGTCCGTCAACCAACTCCAGACATCCTTACACTGCCCCAGTGCCTAGATGAAAAGCCTTGATGGCTTTCTAAAAAACTAAAAGGGTGGGGGCCTTCCGGATCACCAAGGGGAAGGTGTTCCACAAGTAGGGGCAGCCACAGAAAAGGCATCCTTCTGAGATCCTGCTAGAGAGCAACATTTCAGGCAAGACACCTGGAGCATGCCTACCAGAGGTGGGTTTCAGCAGGTTCTGGCCAGTTCTGGAGAACTAGTAGCAGAAATTTTGAGTAGTTTGGAGAACCAGCAAACCTCTGGTTCCCCATCTATTCTCTGCCTCCTGAGTCCCAGCTGACTGGGAGTAAATGGGGATTTTGCAGTAACCTTCCCCTGGAGTGGGGAGGGAATGGAGATTTTACAGTATCCTTCCCCTGCCATGCCCACCAAGCCACACCCACAGAACCAGTAGTAAATTTTTTTGAAACCCACCACTGATGCCTACACTACCTGTTCTGATTAAGATGGCTAGATAGTCTCAGGGAGAGACATTTCCACAACTGGGTTCCATATTATCCACAGGATGTTTCCAAAATACTTAGACTTCCCCCACTCCCAACCATAGGACTTGAGTAGCATTCCTAGAATTGTCTGATAAGGAGGGAAATCTGCAATAAAAACGTCCCTGCATCCAAATGTAGCCAGGGGGACTGGAAATGGAAAGTTATCCATGTATTTTGAAGCAAGGGCAGGCAGAAGGGAAATCAAGGACTTTTGACTTTCAAATGTTTTATGAAATTGCCGTCTTTCCTGCAAAGAATCAAAAAACTGTTGTGGTACCAGAAGATGTTGTATAGAATGAGGCAAGCAACCATTTTACAAGCTCTGCACTTCCTTCCTCCCTCCCTCCCTCCCTCCCTTCCTTCCTTTCTTCCTTCCTTCCTTTCTCCTTCCCTCCCTCCCTCCCTCCCTCCCTCCTGCAGCCTGCAACATGATTAGATTTGGGTGGTACTGTTTTGTTGTTGTTTGTTCTTTTAGAGGATTAACAAAGCTAAATGCACCCATGTCTCTTTATTTCTTTCTCTTATTTCAGTTAAACAAGAAGTCAATTATTCAGACAAAAACCTGGCATGTTTTTAATGCCAAGTTATGGTTGTATGATCTAGGGACATTCTCAGAACTTCAAAGAGAATGTTGATGAGCTACATTTGGCCTGTGAACCACAAATTATCCATCTCTGACCTAGATTTTTTTAATGCAATCTTGCACTTTGTTAAAAGGGGGGGGGAATTAAGGCTTAATGTGTGCGTTGTCTCATTTTCCCGCTTTTGGAAAATATTTTTTTAAATTTGCATTTTATAATTTTGTTATGCTTGTTAGTCAAAAAAAACCATATTTCTGTGTTCCAATGTCCTGCCCTAATAGAAGATGAGCTTCAGCCTGCTGCTGGGGAAATGTGAAGGATATGAGTAACCAAACTGGCAGAGGAGATGGGTATACATTTAATGGGAGGTGTCCCATTAAGTCCTGCTCTGGTGCCAATCACCTTCTGTAGCTGTGGAGTTGCCAGAGGGGAGCAATATTCCCGTTGGGCTATACGGGAGACGCTGATCCATGGACCACCCAGCACTTGGCTGGATGGTCATGAGGACTGTTCCAGGAAAGGCATCAGTGTCGGGAGGAAAGTTTTAAGCTAGGGTGACCAGTTGCCAACACCATTGTGCTGCATTCCCAGAGATGGTTTAAACAAAATGAGGCACATTTCTAAAGACATTGAACAAGTGGCATATCAGTGAAGCCTGTACAGTGAAATGAATAAATCTCCTTGTTTTGAACTGAAAACATAATTTCCAAAAATAAACTGGAAAAAAAAACATGTGCCAAAAACGATTGTGCTGTTATGTTCCTTCCCCGCCACACCAACATTTTTTCTCCATTCCAAAACTTGCCTGAAATGATTGCTGATCTAATGTGTTAATAAAGTCAAATGTGATGGCTACATCTGGTGACATGTATTACCACTCTTGAGGGGCATATAACTATTCCCTTAATTGGTTCATTTAATTTTGCCTAGGATGCTCAGTTTCTAAATTACTGAGTGTGTCTGTGTTTCCAGGTGTCAATGGATAGGGGGAGAACCCATCCCATGAAGATTTTTTTTAAAAAAATCACTTGAAAATGTCTCCTTCTCCAGACTGTATTAGCATAACAGTACATGGTTAGAAAAGCTCATCATCAGCTCTCTCCCAAATCAACCAGGCTTGCAGTTGATTAGGCTTTCAGTGAGACAGCAGAGAGATGCTCATACTGGGAGTTGATTCCTTAAAAGACACCTTGCAAAACAACTTAGCCTTTAAGGATAACCAGGGAAGGGAGATGCATAGAGTTTGCAATTTATGTGTGCATCTATGACCACAGAATCATCATACCGTGTGACCTAGATTCTGTGTGAATCTCAAACCCATCCATCTCTAGCAGTGGGTTGACCTCCAGCTGCTCTTCTGGGCTACTTGCAATTCAGCACAAGCCGGCATCAGAGGCTAATCAAGGATGTTACCAGAGGCCAGCCAGAAATCAAACCAAAGGCTTAGTGGCCACTGCCAACATCTACATTCCAGTGTCAAGAAGCGTCATCCAGCTGCTGCCTTGTTTGCTTGGAGGGTACCCACATCCGTCTTTGCAAAGCCAAAGCAACTAAAGGCCATTATCTTCTCCTCTGATTACTACTCAGAAAGGGATTCCTGTAACTCTTTGTTGCCCAAACCATTGTGGGGTTGCTTTAAAAACAAAAAACTTGTAAGTTATAGCACAATGTTCTGTAACCTCGCTCTGAATTAGAGAAATGCATACAACATTTTACTGTCTATTGAGGTATAGTGTCCAATGCAGAAATCTGGAAAAGCAACAACTTGAGAAATAAGTCTAAATATCTTCCATTCATACACATATGGTCAAAAGCATGCACATATTACATATATTACGTATGTAAATATATACAAAGAAACCCTTTTGCATCCACTGAGAGGGTTATAGAAGGACCCCAAAAATTTGATTTAAGATATAAAAATATATGAATCCAGCAAGGTTGCCATGCTTACTTAAGGGGTGGTAGGAACTGTAATCCACACATCTTCATGTATGAAGATTGCAAAAAGCTATCTTATATAATCTTATATATTTTTCATAAGAAAAATTAAACAAAATAAATGCTTTACCTACCTGTCTATTGTTATGGAGAAGATTAGCACGTTTTTATGAAGGTTGGCTATGACATTTATAAAGGCATCTTTCTCTCTCTCACTGAGACATTACAGTAGTGGCCAAAATTGTGGAAACCTTTTGGGAAAAGTGTGTTTTTGAGGTTTGATGGCTAATAACACCACTTTTTTTTTTTTTTTTTTTTTTTTTTTTGGCATTTCAAGATAACCCTATTCCACTGCTGGAATGGCCTGGAAATAGCCCAGACCTTAACCCAATTGAAAATCTATGGAGCCAACTAAAGAAATTTGTTAGTCAGAAGCAACCCAGCAATAAAACCCAGTTAATAGAAGCCATCAGTCAATCTTGGTTTCACAGTATAACAGCTACAGAACTAAAAGACTTGGTTCACTGCGTGGGAAGACATAGTAAGGCTGTAATTCATGCTAAAGGTTACCCAACTATTAATTGATGTGATAATTTTTGTATATCACGTTTCTTCTACCTGTTTCACTTTTCTTCTTTATACTGTAACTGCTATTCTAATAGCAAATCCTTCATAAAAGTTATTGAAATACATTCTTGATTAAATTATTTTTCCATTGATATATAATTTCATGCTCCTACTCCCCCAACCCCCAGAAAAAGTGGTGTTATTAGCTAGTTTTAGAAAGTACACTTTTCCCAAAAGGTTTCCACAATTTTGGCCAGTACTGTATATTTTTGCATTTATTTAAAATAGTTAACTCTGTCCCAACCACTATGTAGAATGAACGGGAAAAGAAGCATTTATTCTGCAATGTTTCCGGGAGGTACGAGGAGAGTACACTGGACCAGAAGTTCTGTGAAAAAGAGTCTTTAATGGTGAGGTCTTATACACAAAATGTCTCTGGTTTGCACTGCCAATGGAAAGGGAGCAAAAGTCTCTCTCTCTCCTATCATTCCCCAAGAACTAATGCCAATCATAGTGGACTGTGTTAGATTGATTGGATGCAAAGCAGTGGTGGGTTTCAAAATGTTTTACTACTGGTTCTGTGAGTATGGCTTGGTGAGCGTGGCATGGCTTGGTGGACATGGCTTAGTGGGCATGGCAGGGGAAGGATACTATAAAATCTCCATTCCCACCCCGTTCCATGGGAAGGTTACTGCAAAATCCCCATTTCCTCCTGTTCAACTGGGACTTGGGAGGTAGAGAATAGACGGGGGTGGGGCCAGTCAGAATTTTTACTACTGGTTCTCTGAACTACTCAAAATTTCCACTACCGGTTCTCCAGAACTGGTCAGAATCTGCTGAAACCCACCTCTGATGCAAAATATGTTCACGGCTAGCCTTGGTTTTGTTCCAAAACTCCCTTTGCAATGCTGGAATTTTGCCACTGTTTTTTAAGGATGGAAATAGTGCATTTGGCTGATGCAGATTTACTGCACTCATTTCGGTGTAAAATTACACTTCCTAAAATCAGCACTTCTGCCATGATATTTCGGTGGTGCGATCTGACCGTGCTTTTGAAGACTGCAAATGGATGGTGAATTGCTCACCTTTTCCCTACGGTATGATTTCAGAATCTATGGTCTTCCAGATGTTGAAGTATAGTTTCCTCATCTCTCGAAACTGGGCATGTTGGTTGAGGCTTCTGGCAATTCAGCAGCATCTGGAGATCCAAAAGGATACTTTTCAAGGGAGTTACCCATCCATTTCATCATTTCTTTCACATTATGGATACCACCTCTATTACTCAGAAACATTGGAAGGATGTAGACCAACCCATGTCGCCATGCAAATAAATATTCTTAGATTTCCTATTTATTGGCTTTATGTACTCTCATAATCTCTAAGGACGCCATCTGTTAATAAAATTAAAACATCCACCTCTCTCTCTCTCTGCTTGCCTATAAGAGAAGACGAGGTTGGAGCAGCTGACCCTGTTTTTGAGCAAATTTAAAGGAAAATAATTTTTTCTTTTTCTTCTGTGGGTTTTTTTTTTTTTTTAGTCCATGTGTGTATCCTCCAGTTTTGGAAGTTCTTTATAGGGGAGCTCTCGAATAAAAAAATCAAATGCCAACAAGTACACAGAAAATGTGTTATTCCATCCATCTCTTCTGGAATAGCCACAAAACTGTACAAGCCTGGGAGGCTTCACAGCTGTCCAAGAATCTAGGCCTATTTTTCAGAATTGACATGAAAGGAAAAAACGAGTACACCTTACTTGATTGACCAAGAGTTATAGAATGCAATTAGGCACACTACAGGAAATACCAAGCTGCTTTCTGAAGCAAGACTAAGTTTTGATGAGGCTCTCCAAGAGGAGATCTACTGTGGCTTAGGCAAAATTGAAAAAATGAAATACAGCTCTTGCCAATATCTGAAGTAGAAGCCAAATGCAAGAAGAGGATACAGGATTTATTTTATACCACGGGTATATCAGAGTCAAGCAATGTTTATGAGTAAGATTCCATTCTTTAGAAAGATGGACTACTGGCTGAAAAGCAAAATATGTTACAGAGAACGTGGCTACATTTGTCCAGGTTTAAAAAAAAAAAGGAAGATCTCACTCCACTCTTTTGGTACTTCCTATTTGCTTTATTTTTGTTGAATTCAGTTTTCTTAAAAAATGCTTATGTATTTAAAATGTTTCCTTTCAATTTTTTCCATATAACTAAATTTAAGTTTTAACGTGGCCGTTACTTAGAGAATGGATGGATGAAAGAGCACTTGTCATTTTTACCGGATTTTGCAAGTAATTTAATTTCAATAGTTTTCTTTTGATTGAACATTCCTTTAGGCTTCAGATCAAATTTGCTTTTTAGAGACCTTCCTGCTGTTTAGTACTTCTGAACCTGGCACACTTTTCCAAAACCTGCGCTATTTAGATGCGATAGGACAATATTCCCAGAATTCCATAGGCAGCAGAGCGAACAATCATATTTAGTGGGGATTTCTGGAAATTATAATTTCAGAATATCTAAGGATACCAAAATATACACATATGTGCGCACACACAAGCACACACACACATATGAAAGCAGCTGTAAGAAATCTAGGGACTAGTAAGAACTGAGTTTCTGTTTTCATTCTGTAAACTCCATTTTAAATATAAGACAGAAAGAACTTGAAACTTTTAAGAATTTCAAATGAGGGAAGAAAACACAAGTGATAGTTTTATCTATCCAGCTCTTTCAATAGTGTGGACTGAGTTCTTAAATAAGTCATTATAGATGTGATGCTGAATTAAACTTAAAGATAAAGGTTCCCCTTACACATATGTGCTAGTCAATCCCGATTCTAAGGGGCAGTGCTCATCTCCATTTCAAAGCCGAAGAGCCAGCGCTGTCTGAAGACACCTCTGTGGTCATGTGGCCAGCATGACAAAACACCAAAGGTGCACAGAAAATGCTGTTACCTTCCCACCAAAGGTGGTCCTTATTTTTCTACTTGCATTTTTTATGTGCTTTCAATCTGCAGAAGCTGGGACAAGTAACTGGAGCTCATCCCATTACGTGGCACCAGGGATTCGAACTGCTGAACTGCCAACCTTTTCAATTGTCTTAGCCACTGAGCCACCATGTCCCACTGAATTAAACTTACCACTTCCTTTATTTTCCAAAGGGTCCACATAGTTATAGAACAGGCAGAGACAAAATGGTCTTGATTAGAACAGGCAAATAAGAGAATTCCAGTTTGTTATTTTTTTTCTAAGAACAGCTTTCTTATTTTTCTTCATACAATGTACAGAAACTGTTTTTTAATTTTTTAAAAAAGTCCATGAATTTTGATGAAAACAAAGCTGATGGATTCATCCTTTCTTTAAAGACTCATGCTTTCCCTAAATCTTGCTATACTGCCACAAATTACAATGATAATTTGAGCTCCAGGAAGGATTTAATTGGGATTTGACTTGATCGAGTAAGAAATATACTACCAAATTTCAATAATTAATTTTTGATCTCTTTATCAAATGACATAGTGAAATAGTCATATAATGTTTTTACATGATTTGTCTCTGGAGAATGTTTTAATCTGCTTGATTTCATATCCTCAGCAGACAACAAACAATATCGTAAATATGTTCTTCCTCGGTTCAAAATAACCTCCCCAAATTTGTGAAACCAAAAGATATGTAACTCTCAAAATATTTCATTGATTTAAGATTGCTTTTATTAATGTTAACAGTATATTGGTCATCTCTACATTTCCTCTTACCTCCCAATAGAAAAGATTACATTTTAAGAAACTAAAAATGCAATTTCATTTTGAATTTCACCGATACACACATTTCTACAAATAGTCTAAGATATACAGTAGTACCACAGGTAGTGTTGTGGCCCGCCAGAGGCCTGTGTACATTGTTGCTGATCCCGACGACGAGGAGGCTTTTGTGGTGTCGCACCGGCAGCCAGCGCTCGAGTCAGACAGCGAGGAGGCTGAAGAAGATGTGGTACCAGAGGCAGGGATTCAGCCAGGGCCTTCAGAACCTCCAGAGGCTCCTTTAAGTGCAGAGGATGAAGTGGAGGAGCCTCTTCTCAATGTACGGGCACGCAGAGCTGCCAAAAGGCAGGAGTGCTTACTCAGGAGGAGGTCTCCTCGAGAGTAAGTCTTGGGGCTAACTGGCCACTCCCTTAGCCTATTTAAGAAAGTATGCAGCTTGTAACAAGCTGCAGGAAACAACACATGTTCGCTTGATGATCATTGAATCTGGATTTTCTTTGCAAACCTTGCTTCTGGGCTTTTTGCCAACTCTTGTAAGACTTTATCTTTCTGGCAGGAATTTGGAATTTCTGGCAGGTTGTTAAGGACGTTTTAGTTAACAGCCTGCATTTGTAAAAAACTACGTTTGGAAGTAAATTGAGTTTGGTTTATAGTTTGTGTGTGCTGCATTCTCTGGGATCCATAGCTGTGGCAGAACAGTTAGATCTCAACTTGCAATCTTCCATTCAGTGACCATTCAAAGTTACAACAGCACTGAAAAAAGTTTCTTCCAACTGGTCCTCGCACTTATGATGGTCACAAGATCAAAATTCGGGTGCTTGGCCATGAGCTTATATTTATAATGGTTGCAGCACCCTGGGGTCATGGAATCGCCATTTGAAATCTTCCCAGCCAGTTTCCAACAAGCAAAGTCAATGTGGGAAATTGAATTCACTTAATGACTACCTGACTCACTTAACAAATGAGCGGCAAAAAAAGATTGTAAAATTGGACATGACTCACCTTGCAACTGCCTTGCTTAGTAACAGAAATTCTGGTCTCAATTGGCTATAAATTTACATGAAATACAAGATTCGTTTTGAGAAAAGACAAACCTAGCCATTAGTGGCCAGAGTCAATAAATCATCAATTGTTCTGCCCCAGCTACGAACCCCAAAGAGCGCAGCACACACAAACTCTATACAAAGCTTATTTTACTCAAATAACTTAGTCTTTATCAACCAAAGGCTGTTAATACTGTCTTAACAGCCTACCAGAATTCTAAGATAAGGTAATCACAGTCTTACTAGAGTTGGCAGAAAGCCCAGAAACAATTTTGCAGAGAATCCAGACATGAAGGAGATTGAACTAAAGTTGTTCCTTACAGTTTGCTGCAAGTGGCGTTCCTCCTTAAATAGGCTAGGGGAGTGGTCAATTAGCCACAAGCCTTACTCTCAAGGATACCTCCTCCTGAGGAGCCACTCCTGCCTTTTGGCAGCTCTGCACGCCGGTGCATTGAGAAGAGGCTCCTCCTCTTCGTCCTCTTCACTTAAAGGAGCTTCTGGAGGTTCTGAAGGCCCTGGTTGAATCCCTTCCTCTGGCACCACATCTTCTCCAGCCTCTTCACTGTCCAATTCGAGCACCAGCTGCACAGGCTGCTGGCGCAGCACCACATCAGTCTCCTCATTGTCAGAATCAGCTACAATCTGCACAGGCTGTTGACGGGCCACAACATAAATATGTAATAATAATCTGTCCTATGATGAACAGATGTTAGTTTTTATGTTCCACAGATATGAGAGTTTTCTCTGTTCAACTGAATTCAAAATGCCAATCCACAAACAAAGCAATGTGAAAACTTTTATCGATGTTTTTGACACAATGAGAGGTTTTTGATGGCTAAGTTTAAACATTCTGTAAAATAAATAAATACATATGCAAGAAGAATTTTCAGACTAGCATTTGCTAATAGAAATAATAACAATGTAAGGAATTCAATACTGTTGGTGATTCATGGAGCCCTTGTGTCTCTATTTTTTAAAAAGCAAGCAGATGGAAAACCAATTTACAAGTTTAGTAATAAACCAAAATCCGAGTCTCATAGCAGAGACAAACAGTTTTAAAACTTATAACCTCTCTAGTTGCTCATGATCCCTGAAGTTTGAAAACTATTGCTATAAAGAAATCTGGCTACTGTGTTTTGCTCTGAGCCCTTTGAAAAATTGGCCAACAGGAATGTATTTAACAATATCAGATCTGTTTGGAAAGTAGTCTGAGTCTCATTCAGACAGATTAACAGTAGATAAATAATTATCTTTTGGTAATGTCTTGCAGTAATACCCTCTATGAAATCTTATAATTATTATAGAAGTGAGCTGTTAATTATTCAGATTGCTACAATATACCTCGGAAGGAGATGCTATTAGTTTGTTTTTATAACTCTGCTTTGCCACATATTGCTGTTACTGGATCATTGTTCCTGTGTTCTAGATTACCTGGAAAAACAAATAGCATAGAAATAATTATTATTGAAATACATCAATAATAGAAATGTCTTTTGTCTTCCTGATGTTTTCCTATGAGTTCAGGGTCTGTTTTTTTTTTTTACTCAACTGAGCATTAATCCATTGATTGTGACAGGAATTGATCAACTGGTTGGTTGCCTGAGCCTGATGTCATGTCCTGACAGTGAGTGACTGGCCCAAAGTCACCCAGCTGGTTTTCATGCCTAAAGCAGGACTAGAACTCACACTTTCTTGGTTTCTAGCCTTGTGCCTTCACCACTAGATCAAACTGGCTCTCCCTGTAATATAATAGAAATGATGGCGGATCATTTTAAAATTACGCAGGGTGAAACACATCCATCTGCCATGGTGGTACAGCAAATCCATTTTGAAAGTTGTCACTTGCAATATGTTTTGTTTAAAGGCAAATGCTTCAGAGGAATTCCTTCAGGTTATGTGTGGACCAAAATAGCAGTTGATAGACCCACAATTCATCCATTTCCTAAGAGAGCTGGCCATGTACAGCCTAAACAATAAGGTCATTGTTTGGACAAGAAAACATATTTTATTTATGTAAAGGTTAGCAAGTCTTTAAAATCTAGATAAGGCTGCTGTACTTGGGCCTGTTCAGTTTTTGAACCCTGGCAGGTAAAATGTTCATACAATTTCAGGAGTGACTTGGTTGAAGAAAAATCCTGCCAAATACCACAAACATATCACAGACAAGCAGCAAGTTATAAACTATATCTTTAATTTGGTTGCAGTCAGGATGTTGACTTGTTTTGTATTGTTTTCCCAGTAAGATCACATCTAAAAATACTTCAGAATAACTTCTGGTGCATGCTTAGATCTATTTTATCCATTTAGTCTGTTTCTCCACATTCAAGTCCTTCAGTAGGAGTGGATGTACTGCAAAAATTATTCTGAAAAGTTAACCAAAGCAAACACAGCATCTCTCTGCTAATCTTTAAAGCAACTCTTCTTTATTTCATGTTTTTTTTTCAGCCTGGAAAGAGGGAGGGAGGGAGGAAGTTAGGGAGAGAGAGAGCGAGAGAGATGGAGAGAGCGAGAGAGAGAACTACCTGAAAGAATCTACTCATAATCAATGCATCTCTTACATCATCAGCAGAATTTTTAACAGTATGGGTAAGTGTGAAAAGCTCTAAGAGTAAATAGTGGTTTTCAGCCCAAGAAGTTATATGCATTTCTCCCCCACCCCCACCCCCAACACGGAGACGGACCTCTTTCTCCCTTCTACACACATATGAGTATTTAATGTAATGATTTAATACAATCTATTGCAACTACATTATATGTGCTTGTAATGATTCCAAAATTAGAAAGCAAGTGTGTTTTTGAATCAATGTAAATGATACCACAAGTAATAACAATTAGAAATAAAGGTGAAAAATTGTACTTCATTTCACTTATTGGGGAGAGAGAGAGAGAGAGAGAGAGAGAGAGAGAGAGAGAGAGAGAGAATTTTCTTTATTTACACTT
The DNA here is from genome assembly GCA_030761175.1 of Masticophis lateralis. NCBI lineage: Eukaryota > Metazoa > Chordata > Lepidosauria > Squamata > Colubridae > Masticophis > Masticophis lateralis. Next base: position 150,738,449 of record JAUDYJ010000001.1, on the reverse strand, counting down.
TTTTCTATAACATCAAAACAATAGTATTGTAATTGTATACAGGAAGTCATTATTATTCATTTAAAAAAAGGATTTAAACCTAGGACATATGAAATCATACTCTCTGATCTTGCTTCTTTGCTGATCCAGAGCCACTTTAAAGACTGAAAGCTGACAAATTTGGTTGAGTCAATTTCTAGAATCTGTATAGGTTCATCCTTCCAAAGAATGTAGGATCAGCTGTAAATCTTCATGATTCAGTCCTTCTTACATCTATAGGAAGATATATCTTCTTATATCTATAGAACTAAGAGGTACTAAATTCTGCAGGCATTGTTTATAATAAATATCTGTATGCAACTCAGGGTGCAAATGTTTAGTTCCCTGGTGCTCCCTAAACTTGGTTGTTTGCTTTCCGACTACCAGACTAGGTGACATCTGTATCGGTAAAATGGGTGGCATAGAAAATTAATCAATTAATCAATCTTCAATGTTAGAAAGAACTGATTTGCCTGCTTGTCTTCTCAATTTCCCCTCCCCCCCTTCTGCATCCAGAGTTATCCTTTTCAGTGAAAGAAATGTTCCAACAGAAGAAAAGGTGATGACCAGTTACTCCTGACTATGTCCACCTCGGTGAAAAATGCACTGTCCACAAATGATGCTTCCTCCTTGCTTTAAGGCTGACAAAGAGAGTTGTGCCAACATGCTCCAATGAGAGTAAGGAAAAGAGAAATGCTAAAGCTGCCATTGTGACCTCATGTTGATGCTGCCCAATAGAAGGAAGGAGATTCACCATTCCAGTCTCTGGTTCTATGTGCCTCTTTGAAAAGGAGGGACTGGTTGTCATGACAACTGAAGGAGGCTGCCCACAGAAGGAGACAGAAAGACTGGCTGAGGTTACTACATGCTGACAAGGCTTGCCAAAAGGAGATGAGCTGGTCTCTCTGTGATACCATATGTCCAATACATACATACACACACACACACACACACAGAGAGAGAGAGAGAGAGAGAGAGAGAGAGAGGGAAAGGAAGAGTCATAAATGTGTATGCTAGGATTTTTTTCACACTTAGAGTGACAGCCGTACTTCTAGAATCGGCTTCAGGAATATTGTGCTAAAACTTACTGCATTAAAAATATTTACATTATACAATATTTTTTTATTGCATTTTACATTACCAATTTCCCCCCAAATAACCAATGACTTGATCCCATTTTATTCCCCCCCCCCTTCCCGTTACCAGAAGAAAAGGCTAATTACTCCTGGGCTGATATCACATACCTGATCACAATGGTAGAATTGGAAAAGATAAAGTGAGACAATCGCTGTTTGTCCAAGAGGGAATGGTAGCAGTGGTGGGATTCAATATTTTTTTTACTACTGGCTCTGTGGGTGTGGCTTGTTGGGCGTGGCATGGCTTGTTGGGTGTGGCTTGGGGAAGGATACTGTAAAATCTCCATTCCCACCCCACTCCAAGGGAAGATTACTGCAAAATCCCCATTTCCTCCCGATCAGCTGGGACTCGGGAGGCAGAGAATAGATGGGGGCAAGACCAGTCAGAGGTGGTTTTTACTGGTTCTCCAAACTATTCAAAATTTCTGCTACCGGTTCTCCAGAACTGGTCAGAACCTGCTGAATACCACCTTGAATGGTAGGTCTACTAAGATCTTGGTGATGGAGGTCTAAAGGCTTAAATGCAGCCAGGAAGACTTGTGTCTCTTTAGCAGAATGTAAAGACGTGGTAGAAGGGACATATTCATAGCAGGAGAAAGAGAAAAGATCAGTTAAAGTCAATGATGTTCTTCAAACTGAACTTCGGTCTTGATGTCTTCATGGACAGGTTTTCTCTGGAAGTGCCTTTTTCTGGGATGATTTATTTATTTTTCCTTCTTGTCTGTAGCCCTGGTGATTTCTCATCCAAAGAGTAACCAGATCCAACCCTGCTTAACCTTTTAAGTCAACCAAGTCTCTTTATGTGCTGCCATCTGCTGGATTTTTTTTAAAGAGTCAAGCTCAACTTCTGGTGACCACATCTGGTTGTTTTCTGGACAACATTATGGAAATAACTTCTTCTTCCACCATATTGCTTTCAACTTCCCAGTCTAAATCCATAATGCTGGGATTCCGTGGTAGTCTCTAATCTAATAACTAATCAGGTTCAAACCTGCTTCTTCAAGGCCTGTGAAAGTTTTCTGGATGCTTCCTATCTGCTGTGACACATCACATAAAGGAAAAATCAAATAGGATTTGTTCTTGTGCTTTGACAATTGCTTATAAAGTTCTGGAGGGGGTGTGGAATGGCTCAGCGGTTAAAGATGCTGAGCTTGTCAGACAGTCCGGGTTCGAGACCCAAGCAGATGTGGGTCAACTTTAATTGTTCAAGTATTTAAAGAATACTTTGCGGCTGAAGCCAACAGTTGCAAAGGATATAAAATCTGACAGGCTTCTTACAGTATATGGTACGGTTAATGGTCCAGGATGAGTGAATGTGCTTATTGGCTATTTCCAGTTGATGTAGGCAGGCACTTTTCCTTCAGAGTCCTTTTTATTTATTTTATTTTTATTTACTTATTTTGTCAAGCATGTATTAAATAACAGATATAAGTATAAACATGATTATGAATACATGAAATGGATACGAATAAAAGGGGACATTAGGACAGGGACAGTAGGCCACCATTTTCTCTGCTTCCCCTCCTCCCCACCCCAAAAAAGAGAGAAATTGACAGTTTGAATGGTAAAACATTCCAGAACCATGGGATGTTTTTGCTTTTTGTGAAGTGGCAGGATCTTCCTTCTTACTAGGATACTGAGAGAGAGAGGTACAGAAAGAGCAGCAACAGATGTTGGACTTCCATAGAATCTTCTGGAAATTCATGAAAAGCTGGTCATCAGTCAGTCACATTATATAATGCCCTCCCTCCCTCCCTCTCTGAAATAAGTGATGCCAAACCAGAATCAGGTATGGATTTGCCCAGGGGTGGGCTTCAAAAATTTTAGGAAGGGGTTCTCTGCCTTCTTGCTCTGTGGCATGGCTATGGTGGGTATGGCCATGTCAGCCTCCTGCACCATGATGGGGATGGGGCATTTTTGCCTTCCCAGGCTCTGGAGGCTTTCCTTGAGCCTCCAGGAGGGAGAAAACGGCCTCCACAGGCAGCGGAGGCCCTCTGGAGACTGGAAACGGGCCTGTTTTTTGTCCTCCCCGAGCCTCCGTGCACACCCTGCACTTACCTGCATCCAAAACAGGCCACATGGGGACTCCTGGGAGCAGAGGGGCCAGGTGGGCCAGGCCAGCCAGGAGTGGGATTTGGGGTTCTCCAAACTGCACAGAATCTTAGCTAGAGGTTCTCCCGAACCCCTGCGAACCCCCAGCAGCCCACTGTTGGATCTGCCTGTCCAAAGCAAGATCTCCAGTGGAACCTCTGTAGAGACTTGTGAGTCACACCCTGAAGCTTTTTATCTATATATTCTGGAGGTCCTCATTCATTCTGGAAAATAACCATAACCAATATATGGCATGCAAATGTATTTAGGAAAAACATGTCTAACCCCAATGAGTATAATTAAATTCCAGCTTGAATTCAGTGAGAACGTTGCTGTTGAATGTGATAGGCTTTAATATTTGTGGCTTTCCCCCACTGTTTCACTAATTGGTTGAAAAATTCTTAACCATAGCAGCAAATTAATCTCCAGACAAGTAATTTTCATTTATTATTAGCAGCTGTTGAGCTAGTTTTATGAAAAATTTTACCCTCGGTGGCAGAGAAGGGTTCAGCTTCACTATCAAGAAATGGAGGAACATCATTATAGAGTCCAAAGGAGACATACTGTGCCCTTTAGAAATATTGCCCTCTGGATACAGTTGGAACTCTAGTTCTAACCTTTCCTAATCATCATAACAGCAGGTTGGGAACCTATGGATATCATCCACCTCTGCTTTACATTTTCTCATATCAGCTTTTCTGTCCTCAATAGGAGCAGTTGTCCTTTATTGTTTCTTGATCATATTGAGCTCAACAGCATCTTCTCCTTGGTCTCCCTCATTCCATTCTCTGCATGTCCAACTATGTCGTTGGCTTCCTATGCCTTTGCATTTTCTGCAGGGAAGGATGGCAGGGAGGGAGTTACAGCCAACCAAGCCTCTGTTGTGAACCCTTCCCAACAGGAGAAAAAAAAAAACATTCTGAGGAACAATTTCAGACTGCAGCTCAAAATCACAAAGCCCAGAGATGGGTTTCAGCAGGTTCTGAACAGTTCTGGAGAACCGGTAGTGGAAATTTTGAGTAGTTCGGAGAACCGGTAAATACCACCTCTGACTGGCCCCGCCCCCATCTATTCTCTGCCTCCTGAGTTCCAGCTGATTGGGAGGAAATGGGGATTTTGCAGTACCCTTGCCCTGCCACACCCACCAAGCCACTCCCACCAAGCCATGCCACGCCCATTAAACCACACCCACAGAACCAGTAGCAAAAAATTTTGAAACCCACCACTGCTGGAGCCCTCTCACAAATTGAACAATATCATGTCAGGCCAGACTAAGTAACCAATGACAACTGCAGCAAAAGAAACTTAAAAGTCTAGATTTGCTTCCCCCTCTTCATTTATATTTGTGTGAACTAGAAAGGGACTTGTCTGAGGTGTATTCTCAAATTAGTTTCTTGGCCTGGACTCAAACCTTGCTTATTTGACTGTTGCTTCGCTAGTGGCTCTTCCTCCTGTCCTACAAGGCCATTCCTTATGGTCTCCACAGGATTCGCTAAATAGGAATGATGGCCAGTTTGCATCCTCATCTCTATGAGAATCTTCATTGTCACATGTACTGGTTTATGGTACTAGGGGGAATAAGGACTCTTAGTATCAGCCCTGCCAGGTAAATCAGATAGGAAACAAGACCAGATGAGCTAATTCTACTTCCTGGTAAGGTTCAATAAACAGAATATTGCGAGTCTGAAAGTACAAATCTCTCACTGTCACTCACAGTCTGATCAATTAGGGCAAGTCCTTCCTAAGTTTTTTTGCCTCTGACTGTTACGCAATTGTGGGCCCTGCCCTCTCGTGTCTGATTATTTGCTAAGAAGTATCTCTTCCCCTCATCCCTCAAGGTGATTCCCACATTCCACTACACTTAGACATGGCAGCAGTGGTGAAATCCGTTGTTTTTTTTTTACTACCGGTTCTGTGGGCATGGCTTAGTGGGTGTGGCTTAGTGGGCATGGCAGGGGAAGGATACTGCAAAATCTCCATTCCCACCCATTCTAGGGGAAGGATACTACAAAATCCCCATTCCCTCCCCACTCCTGGGTAAGGGTATTGCAAAATCTCCATTTCCACCCCACTCCAGGGGAAGGATACTGAAAAATCCCCATTCCCTCCCCGCTCCTGGGGTAAGGGTATTGCAAAATCTCCATTCCCACCCCACTCTAGGGGAAGGATACTACAAAATCCCCATTCCCATTCCACTCCAGGAGAAGGATACTGCAAAATCCCCATTCCCTCCCCACTCCCGGGGGAAGGGTATTGCAAAACCTCCATTCCCAGCCCACTCTGGGGCCGGCCAGTATTTGCTGGTTCTTTGAACTGCTCAAAATTTCTGCTACCGGTTCTCCAGAACCTGTTGGATTTCACTCCTGGCATGGCAGACATTTAATATCTAGTGTAATGTACCTTAGTTATATTAGATAAGAGAATGAATAAGAACCGTGGTGATGCAGTGGTTAGAATGCAGTACTGCAGGCTACTTCTGCTGACTGCTGGCTGCCTGCAATTTGGCAGTTTGAATCTCACCGGGCTCAAAGTTGACTCAGTCTTCTATCCTTCAGAGGTCAGTAAAATGAGACCCAGATTGTTGGGTTCAATATGCTGACTCTAAACCACTGGGCTGTAAAGCATTGTGAAACAGTATATAAATGCTATTGCTATTTCATTTGCAATCTGGTTTTAGGTTGTGGCCAAATAAGGGAGACTTTACTATATTTCTCTATTATATTCCATTAATTTCCAAGCCTGCATGAAGATAAAGAGTGATGCCCCAGCTAAGTCACATAAAAGAAAAACAAATAATTGGACTCCTTTGCATTTCAATAATGTCAAGCTGATATTCAAAAGTTAGAAGTGGCAGGAACATTTGGAGTTTAAGAAAGGAATTGAATGCAGGGCAGCTGATAAGAACCAAAGGTATCAACTGGAAGTTGAACAGTGAATGGAGCTCCAGGATAGAAGAAATGTACCTCTGTTCCAGGGGTGGGTTCTAAAATTTTTTACTACCAGTTCTGTGGGCGTGGCTTATTTTGTGGGTGTGGCTTGATGGTCATGTGACAATTCTTTAGGATTTAGCAGAGGTACTGGTCTACCAGGCTTTTAACTGCTTGCAGAGCTGTACCCATCTATTCATTTGTTTTTGGAGGCACCAGTCTACCTATTTGTTTTTAGAGGCATTGGTCTACCCATTTATTTTTGCAGGCATCAGTCTACTCACTTGTTTTTGGAGGCACTGGTCTACCCATTTATTTTTGCAGGCACCGGTCTACTCATTTGTTTTTGGAGGCACCGGTCTACCCATTTATTTTTGCAGGCACCGGTCTACCCATTTATTTTTGCAGGCACCAGTCTACTCATTTGTTTTTGGAGCCACTGGTCTACCACCACACTGCCTTTTAATACTGATCAGCTGTAGGGTGGCGCTTTGAAACCCTGTGGCAAGAGTTTAAACAGTTTTTTTTCCTTCTAGACAATCAGCTGGGACTCAGGAGGCAGCAATAGATTGGGGGTGGGGTCAAATAAAAGGTAAGAATAACGCGGGGGGCAGCAGGGGGCAGGGAGGGCAGAACCGGTTTGATAACGTCACCGCTACCGGCTCGGCGGAACCAGGAGGAACCCACCACTGTTCTGTTCCCTGCATAGCGAATATGCTATCATTTTCAGAGAGAATGATGAGGAATAGAAGCAATCATAGCTACTATCGATGGCAGCTTGGATGCCTGATTGGAAGAAAATGTTTCATATTTTGTTTCATACCATAGGTAATTTCTGCAAATAATATCTAGCTGCTTCTGATGTGTCTTCATATCCTTTTTCATCCAATGTGGGTTAATATTATCTTGTATTGTTATTGTTAGTGCCAAGCACTAGTGAATTCAGAAATACAGCACCATTTGTGTATACAGCACTGTATGTCTGTGTATTTGCACATATTTTTATCTTTAATTCTTTTCCACACGATCCAGCCTACATACCTAATTATACTTCAGTATCTGAAGTCTAAATAAACATTCATATAGATTATTGAATGGCCCTAGCCAATCTAGACTTGCAACCAATTACAGAACAAATGCCCACCTTATATTTTCATAATAATCCTAATAAATAGAAGTTCAAAGGGTGCATTTGGATTCTGGTTCTTTTTATGAAAAAGGGGTACCCCACTTCAGCTCTAGAAAGTTGAAGAAAAAGAAGGAATTTGTGTAGAAAATGAATACAAACAGTGGTGAAATCCAAATTGTTCACCACCGGTTCTGTGGGCATGGCTTGGTGGACGTGGCAGGGGAAGGATACTGCAAAATCTCCATTCCCACCCCACTCTGGGGCCAGCCAGAGGTGGTATTTGCCAGTTCTCCAAACTACTCAAAATTTCCGCTACCGGTTCTCCAGAACCTGTCAGAACCCCCTGGATTTCACCCCTGAATATAACCCAAGAAGATTTCAAAATAATCTCTAGAAATTGTGTCAGAAGGGTTAAAACTGAAAATGAGCCAAGGCTTGCAAAAGATACCAACAGCCAAAAATGGTTACTTGAGTGTGATGGAAACAAAAGGGAAGCCAAAGAGAGTTAATTGCAACAAGAAAAAGGAAAATTAATAATCAGCAGAACTTCTGTTTTGTTTCTTTCTCTCTTCGCTCAGAAAGGAAATGGAGCCCTGGTTCCCATTGTTCAGCATTGGGAAAGTTAGGGAACGGTGGTTTAGGATGGATAAGAAGGGGATAAAGTAGAATTTACATTTATTGAGGTCTCCAGGTTCAGGTGGATTAAATCCTACAGTAATTAAAGAATTTACAAAAGTGAACTCAGAATCACTCTGAACAATAGTTGAAGAAAACTAGAGTAAATCTAATGTGCCCCTATCTTCAAAAACTGGAAGAATGATCTGGTAAACACCAAGCTTATTAGCAGGTTTTCTATATAGGGAAAGATTATCAAACAGATTATTAAACAGCATGTTTATAGCACTTGGATGGAGCACAGCAGACAGAATGGGTTTGTTATAAGCAAACTGTCTCAAACTAACCATATCTCTTTCTGTGTTATAGTTTATTTTTAGATTTTTTAAATTACCTTTATTATTTTTATAAATAACTCAAAATGGCGAACATACTTAATATTCCATTCTGTTTCTATTTTCCCCTAAAACTTATAGATCAAGGGAATGCCACAGAGAATGGGGACATTAGGAAAACCTTTGACAGAGTTTCTCATAATATTCTCCTTGTTAACATGGTAAAATATGGATATGTAATACTATTGTTAGACAGACTCACCATCAGTTGAATGGCTACATTCAGAAGGTTCTCATTAATGGCTCTACTTTAGCTTGGAGGAAAATATCAAGTGAAGTGCCACAAGGCTCCTTCCTGTGTCCTATGATACTCATTGTTTTTATAAGTGACTTGGACTGAAATAGTTGAGGGGATATGTGTCACAATTGTCTGGGCAGGCAGCTAATGCTTTTGAGGACAGAGAAAGAGGATTTCAAAAGACCTAGATAGACCTGAACAGTGAACTGAAATAGATAGGATGAGGAATAACAAAGAAACATGTAAAATTCTACACCTCTGTTGAAAAAAAGGAAAGGCACAAGTAAAGGACATATAGTAGGAGACTGGACTTGCTACCTGAACATGTGAAAAATATCCAGGTGTCCTTAGCAACCACATGAATCAACAGTGTGATGCTACTACTAAAAGTCAAATGTTACCTTGGGTGCATTAATAACAGCAGAGTGTAGGTCATAGGAAGTGATACAGTAGTTCCATTCTATCAGCGGAGTGTCCAGTTCTGGACATTGCAGTTCAAAAAGTTCAGTAATAAATTGGAGTGAGTTTGGAAAATGATTACCAAGATGGTAAGGAGCCTGGAAATCAAGCCTTATGAGGAAGAATTAAAGATGCTGAGTATATTTAGCTTATTAAAAAAAATGGCTGAGGGAGATATGATGTCACCTAGAGACCATGATTCTATGATGTCCCATAGAAGTAGAATTGAATTTATTTTCTATTGCCCCCAAGAGCAGGTTTAGAACTAGTGGGTAAAAACTACAAGAAAGGAAGTTTAGGCTACACATCAGTAGAAATTTCATGGCCAAATGAGGTGTCAGCCACTGAAACAAGTTGCCATCTGATATGGTGAGTTCTCATTCATAAGAAATCTTCAGAAAAATTCTGGATAGTCATCTGTCAGAAATAGTCTAGGTTTTATACTGAGCAAAAGATTGACCTAGATGTAGAGATGGGATTCACTTAACTTCCCTTCCAGTTCACAAATGTGAGTGCGTGCACGTGCAGTAGTCTCACATTACATCCGGGCAGGTGGGTGGAGCCTCCTGCAGTTGCCGCTATTGGTTTGTACAATTTGGACAGAACCGGCTGAATCCCACCACTGCCTAGATGGCTTCTAAGCTCTTCCTTAATTCTATGACACATCATCACTTCAATCCATTTCTGATATCTTTTTTAATATTACGGTAACTTAATTAGCTCAAGCTGTGCAACTTTTACATGGCATATTGCTTCTATCCCTGTTTGCCTCTTACAGTCAGACACATTTTTTTTTAAAAAAAATATCTAATTTAGGCAACATGATCTCATTTTTAAAATGTATATACGATCATCTGGCAGTAATTTGCAAAGTAGTAATCTATGCAAAGTTACAGACAAATTAGTCCATTGCTCAAAGTATGACAGAATTCTGTTTTGTATTTAGAATTCTTTTAAGAGAAAGAATGAAAACATTAAGCTATATTTCCACAAACTGGGAAAATACATTTTTATTTGTGTCATAAACATATTTGTTTTCTTTTGAAATTTGTATTGATCTGAAAACCACTAGGAGTTTTACTTACCACCTCCAAATCCCAAAAAATACCTCTTTGGCAAAGACATTTGCAAAGGGGGAGGAAAAAAGCAAAAAAACAATAATTGATTAATTTAAAAACAAGGATGTTCCAAACAGAAGGATTTTAATTGTATTCAAATTCTGGCAGGCAATTTTAAAAATGATTGTTAATCTTTGAAACATTTCTCATGAACAAGTCCTGCTGTTTGATCGATTGTAAGACTATTCTGAAGGGGGGAAAGAAGCAGAGACGTTTCCATCCCCTTGATCTTTTAGATGGCTTTTTGTCTTCCTTCCCAGGATTGCTTATGTGAAGGTGAGATAGAATTTAAGGAATGCTTTGTTGGATCAGGCCAAAAGCTTTTTAATCCAGCATTCATCCTCAGAGATCTATTCAGGAGTCTATGAGAAAGTCTGCAGTTTCTGAGTCTGTAAAGAGAAACTGAAACTAGTGTGTGTGAATTTGTCTCCTGATCTGATGTGAAATGAAACTGTCAATCTGCTGTTGGTACTGTAAATACTTCATCTGTTATTATGTATATAAAGAAGTTAATGAATCCAGCTGTGTGTGCTTCTGGATTTGATTTTTGCAAGAAACTCTGACAGATCTGACTGTACCTAATCCTGGTTTTAGCTGGGGACTACACAACTCATGTCCTGTTGGGTCATTGTTTCAGAGATATTTCTTTATGAAATCCCTCAATACCTTCAACAATGACAGAGCTTCTAGTATACTGTCTTCACTGGAAAAGTTGAGATACATTTAGAGGAAGTGAAAGTGGGCTTGTTTCAGCCCCAGCCATCCATTAGCATGTCACAAAGCACCCCAAAGATTATCCTGCAGGAATATACATTACCAAATAGGCACAAAAGGCAAAAATAGGTCATTTTAGAAATGTAACATTTGCATAAAATGTGCAATGTGCATGTGTTGATTCATATGTATACAGCAGATTCCCCAACTTCTTGGACTGATTGGAAATCTTTAGAATGTGGGCATTCCTAATTCCATGGTGAGCATAGCCAGTCACAAAGATCTCCCCCACATCCTCATCCTCTAATTGTTTCTGATAATCCCTACCAAAAGTCCAGCTTTGCTAGAGGTGCAGGTGGATACACCACAAAAAAAAAATTGTGCTGTAGACAAATGCTATTTCTAACTTCTACAAACATTAAATATTGAGGGTGCCATCTTGCTTTACAGCTCAATAGCTCCCCTTCTTTCATTATTCTTGAAAAAACTAAAATTGGCTGATGAAGGGAAACTGCCAAACACTAAGGGTCACAGGGAAGGAAAATATATGCAGAGATGGAACAATTAAATGTAATTGTTCCAATGTAAGCTGCTCAGAGTAGTTTGATTACAGTGACATAGAATTATATTAATTCAATCAATCAATCAACCAATCAGTCAATCAATCCATTTTTTAAAAAATAGACACACTGGACTGTACAGTATTTCTAAACCATGTATAGTATACTATGACTGGGTATATGATACTCATCTGTAAGCCTGCTTTATCTGGAGTCCATTGGTGAAGCCTTGAATGGTAATCATAAAGCTCCAGATTGTTTTCATTTTCCTGGTTCCTGATGTTCACAGTGGAATGGACTATCCTTTGAACTTGGGGCTGCCTTCAAGCAACGAACTGCCCTAAGTCAAATAGGATATATGGCAATCCTACTTGTGTTAACTTAAATGGTAGAGTTCTCTTCTAGTTTTTCTTTTGTGTACCTACACAAGCCTTGCATATCTACTTTAATGATTCCTTCAATGCATGGCTAATGCTTACTGTACTGCCAGAAGAAGATAATAACATAGAAATGCAATAGCAGAAGTCTGTAGAAACTGGACTTACTATCTGAAAAGGAAAATCTCAACTTGCCCTGTTAAAATGGAGTACTGTATTGAATATAATATTTTCTGTTTTAATATGTAAATTTCCACCAAAATAGGGAGGACCCACTGAAATTTATCATGGCTATTAATATCACTGCTAATGATCAAATGACACATTTTGCCCTTGTTGATACATCACATGAAATTGAATTCATCTCTTGGCGGGTGAAACCAGCTTATCAATTTACTGATTTTGTATGCAAACAGTAGTGTGTGTGTGAGTTTAGTTTCCTCCTTCTGATAAGGAAGAAGGTCCACGCCTGTATTTAGTTCTCACACTTTTTTCAGATACCTGTTTCCAAAGATATTTGTAAAAGAGATTCACTAACCCTTCATCCAGTCCTGTTCAAAATAATAAAAAGCATCAAAGGAAGTGGGGGGGGGAGCTATAAAGTAAATGGAGCCTTAGAAGCCTTTGACAGGAGTCTCATTAACACAGTTATATTCTTTTGTGTTACCAGAAGTCCCAGGCTAGGGAACTTGTCTAACAGGTCAAAAATTTTTGCCTATCAACAGGGTTCAGATTCTCTCAAAGAAATGGGACACTTTCATTTTGACCTGACCAAGAAGTCAAGTCTTTACAAATGTGAAACTATTGGGATAGATTAGATGGATGACAGATAGATGGATGGATGTATGGACAGATGGACAGATGTGGATGGATGGAGAGAGAGAGAGAGAGAGAGAGAGAGAGAGAGAGAGAGAGAGAGAGAGAGAGAGAGAGAGAGAGATATAGAGAGGCAAGCAGGCAGGCAGACATGGATGGGTAGGTAGGTAGGAAAGTGGATGGTTGGATGGATGGATGGACAGATAGACAGATGTGGATGGATAGGTAGGTAGGTAGGTAGGTAGATAGATAGAGAGATGATAGAAGATAGATAGATAGATAGATAGATAGATAGATAGATAGATAGATAGACAGACAGACAGACAGACAGACAGACAGATGTGGATGGATGGGTAGGTAGGCAGGCAGGCAGGCAGGCAGATGGAGGGAGGGAGGGAGGGAGGGACAGACAGATATGGATGGGTGGGTGGGTAGGTAGGTAGGTAGGTAGGTAGATGATAGATAGATAGATAGATAGATAGATAGATACATTCTGATAACCATATCTGAGCAAATGGATATAGATTTCATGAGCTAGGAATGGAAGTCAAACTTATCCATTCCCTTCAAGATTCAAAAAGTTGCTTAAAACAAGTATTTTCCCATGCCTATTTCAAGATTAGTGGCTTGCTGCCATCTTATCATATTTATATTTTTAAATTAATTGATTCATTGCTATTTTCTACCTTTCCTGTATAACTTTATTATTGATTTACCATATTTCCTATAATTATTGATATATTTTTTGTGAATGTTGTAAATGAATTATTGTTCATCTGCATAATTGAAAACTGCTGTGAGTTTTTATTGATTCAGTGGTATACAAGTAGAATGAATGAACAAACAAACAAATCAATCAGTCAGTCAGTCAAGAGCCTCATCAATCATACCCAGAACTATTTTTTTGTTTCTTCTGGCAGCATTCCACAAAGTTTCAGATAAGGGTTTTACCCATACCTGTTTCCCACCTATGTAATTATAAATGGAATGAAAAAAAGAATATAAAATTGTGACTTTATGCTGGAGGCATTTAAGGCTGCCCGAAAATACATTTCATTTAAACCTTATATACAGGGATGTACTGAAAAAGTTCCAATTCAAGACAAATTCTCTCAGGATCTCAAAAGTTAGCATGGCCTTTAAAAAAAAACCTATTGAAATATTTTCCAATATTTTCCATTATGGAAAATGAAGAACAAAAAGCTGCATGCACATAAAATCATGTGCATGACGAGCCATATTCGAGGCATACATGATGCTTCATTGACTGAAATAATGACCTTCTATTTCTAGCATCCAGTCTGTCGAATGCCATTGTTTCTACAGTATAGGTAAACCCGGTAGCAAAGAAGGAAGGAACAATCCTTTTGAGAAAATATCACATGTTGCAAATGGAGAGAGAGAGAGAAAAAAAAAAAAGAATTACTGTGAGACAAATGAACTGTTGAGACATCAGTATAGTGATTGACTCTGTAGTAAGAGGGGGAAAACAATGACTGGCATCTTTCATTAACATCACTTCAAACTGCAACTTTTGTAGCTGGGACTAACCTTAGCAAACATAGCATTCATTATCAGAGAATGCAAAGGTAAGATATTTCCCTCTGTGCCTCCTACTTTGTCAGTCCACAGTTTCCATTGATCATTTTCTGTAAATAAATGAATGTTACTAATTCTGTACCATGAGAAGAACGATAACTTGAGCCACAGCAGGCAAAGGTGTTAATCAAGACACGCCAAGATTGAGCACCCTGTTATAAGGGAAAGGGCACAGTAATCACACAGCATAGCAATTTACTCAATCCCCCACAGCAAACACCCTAACCACAACCTTATATGAAAGAGCTCGAGAGAGGTAAGGCGGAAACAAATCTTGCATTTGCAGCGTTCTTACAAATGAACGTCAACTTTAATTTCTTTTCTTTTTTTTTTACCGTGGGAAAATTCCTTGCTGTATTAATAGTTTTGCTTTTTATAGATCCCATATGCTGTACAAATTGAATAGCCGGCTATTAATAGCCATTGCCATGGCAATGGAGGCATTTCTAGAATACAGCATGACTTACACTTCATGGCAAACAGAAGGACCACACAAAATTGCATCCAAAGGGACCTCAGGAAGTTTCTACCAAGGATTGTGTTGGTCCATCTGTTTAATAAGGGGTTAAGCTGCCTTTCTATAGGTAGCCACCTTTGTATCTCTTGCTATATATTAGTTTGGTATCTATCTGTAAATCTACAACAACTGTTGACTTTTCATATGGAAGAGCTATGACAGCTTTTTCATAATGTATAAACAGCACTATTGTGGTAGGAGACTTTGCTAAGGATCGTTTTGTTGATTGTCATACAAATGCAGTTTCTTAGGACACCCAAACTGAAAATAGAAATTCTCTAGATAGCTAGCTTGATACAAATCTCTGAAATGACTGTGTGGCCTTGAGCAAGTCCCAGTTCTCTGCCTGGGTTCCTGAAGACAAAGAAACCACATCTTTTCACTAAAAAGAAAAGAAGAAGTTATGTCTAGCATTGATATAATAATTCTTCGAATCCTATCTGTTGGGATGTTTTATTCATTTTGGAGCATCACAGATCTGGAAATTACTGCTTCAGAAACTTGACTTGTCTATGGTATGCTTGTCATTCTTTTGGCATTACTCTATCCCAAATAAAAGGTGAAATAGTGCTTTAACTTAGTTATTTAACAATATCTACTTAACTATAGTAGATACTTAACAATATCTACTTAAGTATTGTTAAGTAATGATGTTTAACAATATCATTACTGGGCTGTGTAATAGCTCGAATGCCTTGACCATTGAAGAAAACCATTTGTAAGCTCTTTGTGTGCATTATAGGTAAAGGTAAAGGTTCCCCTTGCACATATGTGCTAGTTGTTACGAACTCTAGGGGGCGGTGCTCATCTCCATTTCAAAGCTGAAGAGCCAGTGCTGTCCGAAGATGTCTCCATGGTCATGTGGCCGGCATGACTAAATGCCAAAGGTGCACAGAACGTTGTTACCTTCTCACTAAAAGTGGTCCCTATTTTTCTACTTGCATTTTTTACGTGCTTTCAAACTGGTAGGTTGGCAGAAGCTGGGACAAGTAATAGGAGCTCAGTCTGTTAGGCACCACTGCGGACCTTTCAATCGACAAGCTGTCTTAGCCACTGAGCCACTACGTCCGGTGTATTATAGCAATGCCAAATTAATGGCCTTATAACCTAATTTGAACATAATTTTGTAACCACAAATGCTAAGAAATGTTGAGTTGGCGATCCTTATGTTGCCAAAGTAGGTGGTGGATCCACCTTCACTTTGAAGTACTTCTATAAATGCTGTTGACAGTCCTTTCTCCTTTGAGATTCCTCACAGTGACTTGCTCTTTCAGGTTTTTCACCCCTCCTCACTTTATTAAGGGGATATATATATACAGGTAGTCTTTGACCTACCTTTGCAGTTCATTTAGTGACTGTTCAAAGTTACAACAGTATTGAAAAAATGACTGATGACCATTTTTTACACTTATGATCGTTGAAGCATCCCATTGCTCACATGATCAACAATCAGGTGCTTGACAAGTGGTTCATATTTATGATGGTTGAAGTGTCCCGGGCGGTGTGTATGTCATGTGATACCCTGTTGTGACCTTCTGACAAGCAAAGTCAATGGGGAAGCCAGATTCACTTAACAACTGTGTTACTAACTTAACAACGGCAGTGGTTCACTTAACAACTGTGACAAGAACGGTCATAAAATGGGGCAAAACTCACTTAACTCACTCACCAACAAAAATTTTGGGCTCAATTGTTGGCATAAGTCGAGGGTTACCTGTATACAGCTGGGCAGTAAGGGCAGGCAAAATCAGTCTATTGTAAAACAGTATCTTTACAGCATGGCATGCAAGTAGGGAGGCTAAAATAATAGAACATTATTACTGTGTTTGCAGCTTGAAGAGCTGTCCTAGATGCTGACCAGCTCTAAGAGCTATTTTAGGTGAGCAAGAGTCCCTGAGGGGAAAAATGGAAAGGAGTGAAAAACTGGCACTAAGAAAGGTACAGAGAAAAATCAGAACGGCTTTTACAAAATGATGAACAGGTGGAGCGATGCTTTCAAGAGTGTCTTACATATTGAATAGGGAGAATAAATGGAGTAACTGGAGAATGTGAATGTATACACATGAATAAATAGCAATTTATTTAAATTAATTACTGGCTGTGCACATGCATATAGTCATATTCTCCAGTTACATGTGACCATATCAAATTTGATTGATTAATTAATTAATTACTGTCTGTGCATGTGCACATATTCATCTTCTCCAGTTTTACGTGATCTTAGCAAATTTAAATGAATTAATTTAATTTACATCCTGATGCTGTCCTCTCTTGGTAATATGAACCCCAGCTTACTACTCAGCTTCAGTGTGTCCTTGCTTGCTCTTCAATTTCTGCACTTGTTTTATATAATCAAGAAGCGGCCAACTTTTATTATTTTACCAATGTATCCAGCCAACAGGGCTAAGTCATCTCCAATAGTACTTTGCAATGTCAAAAAGATACATAACTGTCAGTCTTCAAGTCTGTGATGGCAATACATTTTGATTCTTTAGGCATTTCACTTCCAGCAAAAGCTCAGACATGAAACCGCTGAATAAGCTGATTTACTGAAGACAAGATAAAAGCTATATTCATAGGGAAAATCTGTCTGAATTCTGCAAAAAAAGGGGGGAAAAAAAACCAGAAATCAATCATTCTTTCTGTTTGTCTATCTGTCTGTCTGTCTGTCTATCTATCTATCTATCTATCTATCTATCTATCTATCTATCTATCTATCTATCTGTATCTATCATCTACGTCTGTCTGTCAGTCTGTCCGTCTATCTGTCTGTCTATCATCTATCTCAAGGTTTAAATCCAAGGACTTTTCCTCCCTTCTTTTCAAGACAGTTGAAATTTGGCTATTCTCTTGGTGACTCTAAGACCTCAGTACGGGGGTGAAATCCAGCAGGTTCTGAAGAACTGGTAGTGGAAATTTTGAGCAGTTCGGAGAACCGGTAGCAGAAATTTTGAATAGTTCAGAGAACTGGCAAATATCACCGCTGGCTGGCCCCAGAGTGGGGTGGGAATGAAGATTTTGCAGTATCCTTCCCCCAGGAGTGGGGAGGGAATGGGGATTTTGCAGTATCCTTTCCCTGGAGTGGAATGGGAATGGAGATTTTGCAGTATACTTTCCCTGCCACACCCACCAAGCCTCACACCCACCAAGCCACATCCACAGAACTGGTGGTAAAAAAAAATTGAATTTCACCACTGCCTCAGTGTTCTATCGAGCCTGAGAATTGATGCTTGTCTCCTCACCATCTTTAGTTTTTGCATAATACACAGCCAGGGGTGGTATTCAGCCAGTTCAGACTGGTTCAGGCAAACCCGTAGCTCCAACAATCAGCTGAGAGCGAACCAGTTCATTCTGACAATCAGCTGGGCCCGCCCACCTGCCCCTGCGCTATACCGACCTATATTTCCTTTGTTTGAAGCCCAGCTGATAGGCGTGATGGAGTGGATTGCCACGCCTCAGCTATTTTACTCACTTGGGCTGCAGTAGAAGGTAAGTTTTAGAGCTGTTTTCAAACACACTGCGCATGCTTAGTGAACCAGTTGCTACATTGGTTGAATCCCACCACTGTACACAGCTATATAATTAGCCCAAGGGTATATCTGATTAAATGTTGATGGAAATATGTAGGAATTCCCTTTATTTCTTTTCCCATCTTTTAATATTTTCCCTTTTTTGGTTGGTTGGTTGGTTGGTTGATAGATGGAGTAAAGTTGGGATATCATTTTATTGTTCACATGCATCTCATAGCTATAGGTAAATTAAATTAAATTAATTAAAAGCAGTTAAAACTATGAATATTCATAGTTTTAATATTCTAGCATTTGAAATATATGCATTCATATATATAAATAAATACGTTGGTATGTATGAATGTGTTTCTGCATATATGTGTGTGTGTAATAAACACATATAAACAACACAAACAAATGAATATGTCATTTTTATTAGCCATTAGTGGAATTCTAACAGAGTAAGTTTTACCTTTTTATTAATTTATTTCCTAGAACATGACATAAACCTAAATCTTTAATTTTGGCAGTGATGGTCCATAATCTCATAAAAAATAAGTTGTGTCTGACTGTCTAATAAAGATGATGGAAAGATTCTTCACATGCAAATAATTGACTGCATACTTCATTGCAATGGGTCATGTCATATCTGTATTTGATGTCATACTGTCCTTTTCTTTCTTTCTTTCTTTCTTTCTTTCTTTCTTTCTTTCTTTCTTTCTTTCTTTCTTTCTTCTTTCTTTTGGGTCTATGTTGCAATTCAAGTTATAGTTTGTGAGTCTGAGATCCCTCTGCACTTACAATGTGACCACTGAAATCCTGAATGAGCCATCATCTTTAAGCATTTTCATTCAGAATACATCTTCATATATGCCACATTTGGAGCAGGGAGTTTCTTGCTGCATGCAATGGAAGGAAGTTAGGAAGATGAATCTTTCTTGGGCATTCCTCAAACTCACTAGTAGGGCAGGAATACAGATGAAAACAAGACAATGAAAGCAGTACCTTGACATCTTCTCCATGGTACTTCATCTCAATTCTATGCCTTACTTAGTGTTGATACAAATTACAATAAACTGAAATCATATGCTTTCTTTTTAGTGATTTATTAAGAAAGGCTTATTCAACTTTCCTAACTTCAGAATAGGGGGTGGTGAAGGATCAGCTCCAGCTCAATCCTGACAAGACTGAGTGGCCGTGAGCTATAGGGTTCCCCATATCCAATCTTTTGCCATCTTTAACTCCAGTTGGGATGATACTCTTCCAGTCAGAGCTGGTGCATAACCTGGAGGTTTTCCTGGACTCATAACCTCTGACTGAAGAGTGGGAGGCAAACATGACCAGGAAATCCTGTGCACAAATAACTGTTTTGTGTGCCAGTGTTTGCCATTTTCTAGTCTGAAGGCATTGCTCATGGTCACTCATGCCTCAGTCACTTCCCAGCTGGACTAAAGTACTACAATACACTGTACAGGTGACTGCCTTTGAAGACCATTCAGAAACTGCAGATGGTTCAGAATTTTACCTATTTAATTATTATTCCAATATATATGGGCATCCAAGGTCATAATTCTGGACTGCTAGCAGTGTTAAAAAAATAATTAAAACACAAAAAAGACAAAACAGTACATATAAAATCACAACCCAGGTAAAAACAGACCTATCAGTCACAATTAACATAGCCAGGGTTCCTTCTGGTAGATGGGAAGTCCGTAAGTTTGTTTAATAATAAATAAATACATCAAAACCGAATCTTAGTTTGTCCTAGGACTGCACTCTTCTGGACAGGGAACACTGATGTCGTTCCTGAGATCGGTTGGAGCCACTCTGCCAAGTGAGGAATCACAGACCTGATTGCTTTGATATGCATGTGTGCATGCATGCATGCATGTATGTATGTGTGTATGTATGTATGTATGTATATACCATGTTTTCCTGAAAACAAGACCCTGTCTTATATTTTTTTGAACTCTGAAATAAGTGCTTGGGCTTATTGCAATGCATTCAAAAGCCCGATTGGGCTTATTATCAGGGGATGTCTTATTTTGGGGGAAACAGGGTATGTGTGTGTCTGTGTGTGTGTGAATATACTCAGGGGTGAAATCCAGCAGGTTCCGATAGGTTCTGGAGAACCGGTAGAGGAAATTTTGAGTAGTTCGGAGAATGGGCAAATACCACCTCTGGCTGGCCCCAGAGTAGGGTGTGAATGGATATTTTGCAATATCTTTCCTCCAGGAGTGGGGAGGGAATGGAGATTTTGCAGTATCCTTCTCCTGCCATGCCCACCAAGCATGCCCACCAAGCCATGCCCACAGAACTGGTAGTAAAAAAAAATGGATTTCACCACTGTATATACTATATATATAGCAATGGCACTTAGACTTATATATCACTTCACAGTACTTTACAGCCCTCTCTAAGTGTTTACAGAGTCAGCATATTGTCCTCAACAATCTGGGTCCTCATTTTACCAACCTCGGAAGGATGGAAGGCTGAGTCAATCTTGAGCCAGTCAGGATTAAGCTGCTGGCAGTCAGCAGAATTGGCCTGCAATACCTCATTCTAATCACTGCACCACTGGGGCTTTTATATATATATATATATATATATATATATATATATATATATATATATATATATATATATATATATATATATATATATATATATATATATATATATATATATATATATATATATATAGTGTGTGTGTGTGTGTGTGTGTGTGTGTGTGTGTGAGAGAGAGAGAGAGAGAGAGAGAGAGAGAGAGAGAGAGAGAGAATGGAATAATTGTTAGTACCAGTAATATCATCATAAAACAGATTTGAAATGACCTGAATTGAGTCATACCCAAATACACCCCATAGTAGTTCAATTTCTCAGCTCCAACATTTGGCAGGAAGTGGAGGAGAGACAGTGATGAAGCAGTCTTCCTAACAATAGCTCAGTCTTCAATTGGGAGATGGCATGTAGATATCCTGCATTCTGGATTTTTTTTTTTTGCTTCATAGGGGATGAAAATGCAATATTAATGCCTGATGCAAAGAACTGGATTAATGAAAAGAAGGGAAGAAAAGCACAAAGTACTATCTTGTTACCAATCAATAGATCTGAAGGGCTTGAGCTGATGCCAGAATAAAGGGCCCATGCAAACTTGGCTGGCAAAGCGTGCATTTGAAATAAAGCCTCAGTGAAGAGTAGCAGAGACAGTCGCCATTCCCACTCTGAGTAATGTCTGCCTTCTATTCAGTAGCAGCCCACGAGGAGAGTGGCAGACAAAGACATACCCACTGAAAAACATCACTCTGATAAAATCCTTGTACTCATGGCAAAAATCTTATAATTGCTGACTTATGAGGTTTGCCTCAAAAGTATGTGGGTAAGACAAGGCATTCCCGCCCCCCTCAAAAGGCGGCAGAAATGTGTGAACGAGAAAACATAGAGGATAATGACCAACTGATGAGGATTTGCTTTGAAGGTTTTGTTCTAATCATAATTTTACTGCTGTGGTTTGGGTTCTGTAGCCTTGTTTGGTTTCCCCCCCACTCAGCTCTGCAGTATTTAATCTAGGATCAAACCATGAATCTTTGGCACAGATCCTTCTCGGTCCCAGACTGAGGTCCTGCTGCCAATATTCCTTGATAGGGAGTGAAATTTGTTCACACATTTGAGATGAGTACGGCTGATGATGTCAGTATGAATCTTCTAGGGTGCTTTCAAAAAGACAGGCCGATTAAGTGAGTCAGATTATAGGGTTTTTCATGTTTACATCAACTTTTTTTAGAATTGGAGGATAAAATCTGCCACTTTGTACAAAAAAGTGCATCGCAATAAGTTGAGTCTCTCTTAAAGCTCACTGCTGTCCCAGGAAATTCTTCAGTGTGTTTCAGAGAATTGTTCTGCAAGCTCATTCATGTTTCTGTGTCTGTAGGTTATTACTGTTCCCATTATCTGTTACCTATGTGAAGCTCTCAAATAGCTGATCCAATTTTTTTTTTCAGAGAAAGAGATTCTAAAGGAAGAGAAAGAAAAGAAGAGAAAAAGAGAAAATAAATAATAAAAATAATAGTATACATTAAATGCACATTTCTGGTCTTTTATGAGTGTCAGTGGTGAATTTATGAATGAAGCAACAGATAAGGTCGAACTGAGGTCATGGCTCTAAATAAGACCCATTTCAATAATGTACAGAGCATGACTGAGGACTTTCAAACCAGGTAAAATCAGGCCTGGAAGCCATTTTTTTCATTGGATCTTCGGGCCTGCCACATTTACTATTGTGGGAAACTCGGAGGGGGGAATAATTGTGGAGCCAAGGTGATATATAGTCATAATAACAATCCTTTCTCAGAGAGTCAAGGGCATCTTGCCCTGCACCTGGGAGGCTAGAACTGGGAGGCATCGCCAGTTGGGATGGTGCTTTGATTGGACCATGTGATGGACTTGTGGGTGTTGGGCAGGGACTTGAACTTTCCTTTGTGTGTGGAAAACCTGGAAACTTTCAGATTTGGGTTTTCCCAGATGTGCAAATATGACATCTCTAATAAAATGGAACTTGGAGGAACTTCAAGCCTTGGAGGTTTATTTCATTGGGGTTGTTACTTGGAACTCTGACATTAACCCGAATGTCCTCTAAAAATTCAACCAGCTATTCCCCTTCTCAAGCCATGGTGGAAACAGAAGAAGCTGCAGAAAGAGAATGCCAGCAGGATGCCTAGCCCACAGAGTCAGTGCCTGAGCAAGCCGCACAACCGGATCTAACCCTGGGGAAAGGAGAGGTGACAGCTTCACAGCCATTAGCATTTTCTTGAGGAATGGACAGATCTTCTCCTAATCGAGAGGATAATGGGATTGCAGGCAATGGAGAAGTTGGCTTTTCCCAAAAGAGTACATATATATTCAGATGAATGGACAGAAAGTCCAGGATCAGGCGACTATCTAGACATTTCTTTTCTTCAATTGCACACAATTAATAATACAAACCAGATTTCCCAAGAATTAGGATGCTCCAGAGTGGATTTGGTTTCCAAACCGTGTATATTAATTGACTGATGGCAATATTAAGAAGGAATGCTAATGGTTGTGGATTTTCAAAATAATACAAATGAATAGGATAATGCTCTCCATACAGAATGCTTTGTGCTAGTTGATTTGTGAACAAAGATCCTAAACAAATGGTCAGCTTCTCCATTTGCTTTAAGGAATATCTGATAAAGCATCCTTTAATCTGGATCTGTATGTGTACCTGAAGTTATGCTCTAGCTTGAATTGAGAAAAGTGATTGATTGTGAAAAATGGGGATATAACTCTATATATTTCTGTAAGGCAAGCAGAGAAGTATGAACTTCAGTGAAGTGACTGTTCAGGGCTTGAACATTAATGGTGCGAAAATCCAAAGTAATTAAGCTAAAATTAATTGTAGCTATTAATATTCATATACATAGTAAAAGTCAGTTTGATTAGTTTAAATCAGCTTAAAATAAACCATACATCATCCGTTTCATTTTCCCCCCACTGAATAATACTAAATCAATTAGAACTTCACTTGTATTAATACCGGCTCATAGTATCTAGCAACAGAATAGAGTGCAAATCTGAAGAATAAATTATGTCAAAAACTATATGTTGGGGACTGGGAGGAAGAGTCATAACTGGCATCCTGCTGGTCATCTGCAGTGCAAAGATATCTGGCATGAATAGCTACCACAAAGCTCTTTTTGTGATGGTGCCACTATACAGCAATGACTCAAGCAGGTAAATTGGTTTAAGGGCACTATGGAAGCACTGCTGATGAAAAAAAGGATCTGGAATGGAGCATTATTCTAATTCAGTGTAAGGGGAATCTGCTCAGCATATAGAATTTCCTGCAGAAGTAAACTAAATTGGACTGCTCTTCCTTGTCGCAATTCTGCCTGTCTATTTTCCTTGTTAACCCTAATCTCTAGAGTAAATCCTATGTGAATGATCTGTTTCTCTCTATGTATGAATCTCTCTCTCTCTCTCTCTCTCTCACTCTCTCTCTCTCTCACACACACACACACACACACACAGAGTTTTTTTTCTTTCCTAAGACCCATTTGAATATCTTGTGTCTCTAACTCTAAGAACTTCCAGCCAGGATTTCTGACAAATGTAGCCCCTATTCATGTGGAAGGCATCAAACTAAGGATGTTATTCTGTACCCAAGGACATATAGTGGATGCCTCAAGTTTTGATTTTGCTGTTGCTCTTGCTGCTGCTGCTTCAGTGTGAGAAGCCAATCCCGAAAACTGAACCTCTGCTGTATCTTGATTGCTGTCAGTCTTTGACATTAAGTTTTAAGGATCTCCAGGCAGCGTGCTTGTGTCTACATTATGCCTAACAGCTTAGCTGATCTTTCAGTTGTGTCTTGATCTGGCTGCCTCTCTCAACAGCTGCCCTGTTATATCTGGCTTACTGCCAAGATGCCTTCTCCATCGCTCTACTAATTCCAGACCTTTCTGGGAGATTCATCGCAAGTCAGTGCTTTGTGTTAGCTGGATTCTTCCTTGCCAACCTTTCTCCTCCTTGTCTGTCTGCTGCTCATCTGCCTACAATCTGCTTTTCAGAGGAGACATGAAGCTGCCTGCCTGAATGTCAGACATTGATCACTGCGATCCTTGCAGATGCTGCCTGCCTTAACAAAATAAAACTGGCCAAAGGTGACTAATGTTATTATATACAATGTAGGTATATAAAATACATTGCATGCATTATATGCAATTTACAAAGAGTAAAAGAAGAGAAAATACGTTATAAAAGCAGAAGAAACACCACCCTCCATAGCAACATTTGATGAAAAAAAAAAGTTAGAATTTACAGTCTTCTTTTCTGCAATGTCTCAAATCCCATTCTTCACAAGCATGGTAAATGGCTAATTTAGTGCTATTGCTTAGTGAAATTGCTAGCTTTTTAGCAATCCACATCTGGTTGGACAAACTGAATGTATCAGATCCATATTCCTGGTTTTACTGCTCTTTGCTTCTTGAAATGTCAGTTGCAGAGAAGAAAGCATAGTTAAGTTGATTTTGTGCTCAATAACGCGAAGGCTGATTTCCAAGAAAGGATGTGATTTGTCCATACAAGTTCAATATATGTAAGATCCTTGGGAGTTTCAAGGCCACAGCATCTTTTGATTCTTCTTTAAAGAATCTTTTTCACCCTTGAAGGAGACCTCAGAGAAGTCCTTCTAACGATGGAACATAATCCATTTTTCTAGTCTCCATTTGCCTTTATTGATTGATTTATTAAATTTGTACAGTTGCCCATCTCACAGAAAGAGTCTGGGTGGTGTACAAGAATTAAATAAAACAATATTTAAAACAATCACTGGCAAAATATAAAACAGTCGTATTGAAATAACACAAACTATCAGGCACAAGGCAGAATAAATTAGAACTGAGGTGATGCAGTGGTTAGAGTGCAATACTACAGGCTACTTAGGCTGACTGCTAGCTGCAGTTCAGCAGTTCAAATCTCACCAGACTCAAGTTTGACTCAGCCATCCATCCTTCCAAGGTGTGTAAAATGAAGACCCAGATTGTTGGGGGCAATATGCTGACTCTGTAAATCGCTTAGAGAGGGCTGTAAAAGCACTGTGAAGCAGTATATAACTCTAAGTGCTATTGCTATTGCTATAAATTAACTACAGTGATGAAGCCTTCTTAGAATATTACTGGTCTACTGGGACCCCCAAACTTGATGACAAAGGCAGGCCTTGAAGGGCTTCCAGAACATTTGACTTCAGAAAGAACTGGAACTGTCCAGGACTAGAGAGGACAACAAATGGTCAAAGATAAATCTGATGAAAATATTGATCAACCGAAATCAAGATCGTTTTTGTTCCATATAAATAGTTTACTTCCCTTCCATTGTCAGCAACATGAAGGAAGGATTTAATAAGGGACATAAAATACAGACAACACAGTTGAATTTATCCCTGCTGCATGACCCAAAAAGATATAAATAGTGATATTTTTCTCTTTTCTTCCCTCACAGGACTGGTCTACCAAAGCTTTAGATATATAGAAGGCAAACACAGGTATCGGTATATCTTGATCTCCCTTTTATATGGGAGACACATTCCCAATACATCATTTTATATGGCAGAAATAATAGATTATGATAATAAAACAGAGATAGAAAAGGAGAAAGCAAGGCAAACATAAATGGGATGCCACAATTCATATTCCAATTTTTACCTGGAATACAAATATACAAGATTGCATCAAAAGCCACCTTTGGGGATAAGCAAATTTCAAGTTTCACTTTGTCATCCATGTTTTCTTAAGCACACTGAAAACATAAGAAGAAGTTTGACAATTCATTTAGCTTTTTTTTTTTTTTTTTTGGCTTCTTATCTGTGTGTCCATGTATGTGTGTGAATATGCAGTCCATTTTTGATGAAGTTAAAGTAAACCAAATTAAATTTGTCACAATGCTTTAGGCTGTCTTGGATGATGCCACCAGCTGAGAGCAGATGGAAAAATTAAATGGAAGGTGAAGCATTTTAAAGAACTCACAGGAAGACGGAAGGGGTACGTCTCCTCTCAGCCCTCCCTCTTTATGATCCCCTTTTTTAGAAAAGATTTTGGCCCCTCATAAAACAAGCCACGTTTTTGTTATCCCTTGAGTCAGACTGTCAGCAACACTGCAAATCTGTTATGGTGGGTTCCTTCTACTTTCACATAATAAGAGAGCTATATTGAAATGCATTTTAAAATGTTGATGCATTATCTGCCAGCACTAATCCCCTTGCACATATGTGCTAGTCGTTCTCGACTCTAGGGGGAGGTGCTCATCTCCATTTCAAAGCCAAGAGCCAGCGCTGTCTGAAGACATCTCTGTGGTCATGTGGCCAGCATGACTAAACAGCAAAGGTGCATGGAACGCTGTTACCTTCCCACCGAAGTGGTCCCTATTTTTCTACTTGCATTTTTTATGTGCTTTCGAACTGCTAGGTTGGCAGAAGCTGGGACAAGTAAAGGGAGTCACCCCATTATGTGGCACTAGGGATTTGAACCACTGAACTGCTGACCTATCAATTGACAAGCTCAGCACCTTACCCACTGAGCCACCGCATCCTTATTAGATAGGATAATATTAAACCTCTCAGATAGGAGCTGTTTAATATTGTCCTAATAGGTGACTTGGTTGTCCCAATGGTGCTTTTTCAAAAGGCAACTGGACTTCCTTTGCTTTTCCTTGAAGAGGTTTTGCTTCTCATCCAAGAAGCTTCTCCTGAACTGAAGAAGCTTTTTGGATGAGAAGTGAAACGTCTTCAAGGAAAAACAAAGAAAGTTCAGTTGCCTTTTTAAAAAGCACCTTTGGGACGATCATAATCTGGATGACTGAGAATCTCCATAGACAGTTGGCTTGATTCTTACTCTCAAATGCAAAGAGGGTCAATACCAAGAGTGAAATGCTCCCCATTTAGACCAGATCGCCCGACCTGGTAGTGATGGCGGTGGGTGGTTTGGAGAACCGGTAGCAAAAATCTCTGCGCCCCCTCCCCCATGCCCAGCTGAGCTGTGCGATCATCAGAGGCTGTATTCTTTTTTTAACTTTTAAAAGCATTTTTTCTACAATCTCTTCGGCCGAAAAAATGTTTTTAAAAGTAAAAAAAAAAAAAAAAAAGCCTCCGATGATTGCGCGGCTCAGCTGGGATTGTCAGAGGCTTTTCAAAGCATTTTTCAGAAAAAAATGCTTTGAAAAGCCTCTGACAATCCCAGCTGAGCCGCGCAATCATCGGAGGCTTTTTTTTTTTTTTTTACTTTTACTTTGGCCGAAGAGGTTGTAGGGGGGAGCCGCTACTTTTACTTTGGCCGAAGAGGTTGTAGGGGGGAGCCGCGCAATCATCGGAGGCTTTTTTTTTTTTTTTACTTTTACTTTGGCCGAAGAGGTTGTAGGGGGGAAAAAATGCCTTTAAAAGCCTGTGGCAATCCCAGTTGACTTGCCTGATTGTCAGAGGCTTCTAAAAGCATTTTTTTCTGCAACCTCTTAAGGTTGTAGAAAAAATGCTTTTAAAAGTAAAAAAAAAAAGTTGGCCACGCCCACCCAGTCACATTACCACCACCACCACCAACCCACCACCACAAAACCAGTAGTAACAAATTTTAGATTTCACCTCAGGTCAATACTTACTTAACAGTACCATTAAAACCAATCAGATTTTCATGAGGGCTTAACTGCAGTTATGCTGCACCACCAGAGAAGAATGTATTATGGAAAGAGAATGAAAACTTCTCCTTTTCCTTGCCTCATTGCCTGTGATTAAATTTTATTTATTTATTTATTTTATTTTTAATTTGATTTATATGCCGCCCTTCTCCGGAGACTCAGGGCGGCTTACAATGCGTTAAGCAATAGCCTTCATACTTTTATATATTTATACAAAGTCAGCTTATTGCCCCCACAAACTGGGTCCTCAATTTACCCACTTTAGAAAGGATGGAAGGCTGAGTCGACCTTGAGCCTGGCTAGGATTGAACTCAGAGAAATTACAGGCAGCTGGTGTTAATTGCTGCCTTTAGTAGGAGGCATTAGCCCCCTACGCTACACAGGCTCTTTTCTTACTAAGTGGTAAAAATAGTGCTTTGGATCAGTCACTGGTGCTTTGGAACTGAATGTGATCTCAAAAGGCAATGAAGAAAAACAATATAGATCTTAAAATAAGGCTGGGAAATAAGGAATCCTCCACATTTTACTAAATTATAAATATTCTTTGCCAACTATTGTGCTGGGTAAGACTGCTGGTTGCTATGCTTCAGCAGTAAATGGAGGATCCCAAGGTCTCCATTTCTATCACTCTATTTACTAGAGCCGTGATGGCGAACCTATGGCATGTGTGCCAGAGGTGGCCCTCAGGGCCCTCAGAGCACGAACATGTGCACTGGCCAGCTGGTCTTGGGTACTGGAAACCACAACAGCAGCATGTGATGGCACGAGTACCCACAGAGAGGGTGCCATAGGTTCGCTGAAATGGTCCATTTTTCAGGCCATTTTATAGGCCAAAAACAGCCTGAAAACAGCCCAAAAAATGGCCTGAAAATGCCTCCCAAAATGGCTTGAAAATAGCCCCAAAACAGCCTGAAAAATGGCCAAAACCGGCCAAAACAGGCCATTTTTTGATTGAGCCCTCTGTTGAGGGTGGTGTGATTTCTACGTTATGTGGGAGGGGCAGATATGGCGAGAGCAGGGGACCATATCGTGTGGTGGGGGCACGCACTCGCTGTCTTCGAGCGATTGCTTGCCCCGGTCCCCTGAGCTATTCCCGTTCCCCGGGTTGTCTAGAGTCTCAGGACCCGAGGCTCCGGCTGCTGTTGTGCAACGCGAGGTCCGTTGTAAATAAGGCCCCCCTCATATGTGATCTTCTCCAAGAGGGGGGTGCGGACCTGGCGGGTATTACCGAGACCTGGTTGGGCCACGAGGGGGGGGTCCCCCTCGTGGAGATGTGCCCACCGGGTTTCCTTGCATTTCACCAGCCGAGAGCCCAGGGCAGGGGTGGGGGAGTAGCGGTCATTATTAAGGAAGGTCTGGGTCCGAGGGAGGCCACTGTACCTCAGATAGCCGGGTGTGAGTCCATCTATGTGAGATGGGGCCCTGGTGGGCAGATGGGTCTGTTAGTCACGTACCTGGCTCCCTGCCACGTGGCAACAACCCTGCCCGAGCTTCTCAATGTTATAGCCGAGGTGGCGGTTGCTACTCCCAGGCTTATAGTCATGGGGGATTTCAACCTGCCATCCATTGGTGAAACATCTGAGATGGCTCGGGAGTTCATGGCCTCCATGACGGCCATGGACCTGACCCAGGTAATTCAGGGCCCGACCCACATTGGTGGACACACCCTGGACCTAGTTTTTGTCTCTGGTCAGTGGTTGGGTGGTCTTGATACTGGGGATATAGGCGTCGAACCCTTGTCATGGACTGACCACTCGCTCCTTCGACTCGACTTTCTGACCGCTGCACCCCACCGCAGGGACGCGGAACCAATTAGGTGGTTCCGCCCCAGGCGCCTGATGGATCCTGATAGGTTCCAGACGGAGCTTGGGCCATTTCCTGAGACACTGACACGCGACTCGGCTGAGGACCTGGTGGCGGCCTGGGATAGGGCGGCCGGTGGGGCCTTGGACCGTGTCGTGCCTTTGCGGCCTCTGACCCGGCGCCGAACTCACTTATCTCCTTGGTTTACCGAGGAGCTGAGGGAGATGAAGCGCCGGAAAAGACGCCTAGAGAGCGGTTGGAGGGCCAGTCGCTCCGATTCTGACTTGACACTAGTAAGAGCTTATATTAAGACTTACTTAGTGGCAATAAAAGCGGCGAAATCTAATTATTTCGCCGCCCTTATTGCGTCATCAGATAATCGCCCAGCCGCCCTGTTTAGGGTGACCCGCTCCCTCCTTCATCTGGGAGCGCGGGAGGATCCCTTGCAGGGACGTGCTGAGGATTTTGTTCAATATCTGGATGATAAAATAACTCAGATTCGGGATGAGTTGGCCGCCGACTGGGTTGGTTCGGGCGAGGTGACTGAGCCCGGTCTTGAGAGTGTTATCTGGGCTGAGTTCGATCCTGTGGCTCCCGAGGACGTGGACAGGATCCTGGGGAGATTGAATGCTACCACATGTTTATTGGACCCGTGTCCCTCCTGGTTGGTGCTGGCCTCCCGGGAGGTTACACGAGGCTGGCTCCAGGAGATTATAAATGCTTCTCTGAGTGAGGGTGCCCTACCGACCGCCTTGAAGGAGGCGGTGGTGAGGCCCCTCCTCAAGAAGCCCTCCCTGGACCCAGCTGTTTTGGCAAATTATCGTCCAGTCTCCAACCTTCCCTTTTTAGCGAAGGTTGTTGAGAGTGTGGTGGCATGGCAGCTCCCCCGGTACCTGGATGAAGCTGTCTATTTAGACCCGCTCCAGTCCGGCTTCAGGTCTGGTTACAGCACCGAAACGGCATTGGTCGCGTTGGTGGATGATCTCTGGAGGGCCCGGGGTAGGGGGTACTCCTCTATCCTGGTGCTGTTAGATCTCTCAGCGGCTTTTGATACCATCGACCATGGTATCATGTTGCGCCGGTTGGAGGGATTGGGAGTGGGGGGCACCGTTCTTCGGTGGTTCTCCTCCTACCTCTCCGACCGGTTGCAATCTGTGTTGACAGGGGGGCAGCGGTCGACCCCGAGGCGCCTAGTGTGTGGGGTGCCACAAGGGTCGGTCCTCTCGCCCCTCCTGTTCAACATTTATGTAAAGCCGCTGGGTGAGATCATCCGTGGTTTTGGGGTGGAATTCCATCAGTACGCTGATGACACTCAGCTGTACATTTCCACCCCAGACCACCCCAACGATGCCGTGGAGGTGATGTCCCAGTGCCTTGAAGCTGTGCGGGTCTGGATGGGGAGAAACAGGCTTCGACTCAACCCCTCCAAGACCGAGTGGCTGTGGCTGCCGGCGTCCCGATATAGCCAACTGACTCCATCGTTGGTTATTGGGGGCGAATCATTGGCCCCCACGGAAAGGGTGCGCAACTTGGGCGTCCTCCTGGATCCACGGCTGTCTTTAGAGGATCATACGACAGCCGTGGCCAGGGGGGCTTTCTATCAGGTTCGCCTGATACGCCAGTTGCGGCCCTTTCTAGATCGGGACTCCCTACGCACAGTCACTCAGGCGCTCGTCACGTCTCGCCTGGACTACTGTAATGCTCTCTACATGGGGCTCCCCTTGGGATGCACCCGGAGGCTTCAGCTGGTGCAGAATGCGGCCGCGCGGGGGATTATGGGAGCGACAGGGCGCTCCCACGTGACACCTCTCCTGCGTGAGCTGCATTGGTTGCCGGTTGACTTCCGGGTGCGTTTCAAGGTGTTGGTAATCACCTTTAAAGCGCTCCATGGCTTAGGACCAGGGTATTTACGGGACCGCCTTCTGCCACCAATTGCCTCCCACCGACCGGTTCGCTCCCACAGAGAGGGCCTCCTCGGGGTGCCGTCAGCCAGACAATGCCGGCTGGCGACCCCCAGGGGGAGAGCGTTCTCTGTGGTAGCTCCCACCCTCTGGAACGATCTGCCTCCAGAACTGAGAACTATTGCTGACCTCCGGACTTTTCGTCGGGCTCTAAAGACGCACCTTTTCCAACTCGCCGGACTTGCCTGATCCCTTTTATTTTTAAATATTTCTACATTTTTAAATTTTAAACTTTTTAGAGTTTTTAGTCCGTTCTTATACCTTCAGCCTTAACTTATATGGATTTTAGGATGTTTTTAATTGTTTATGTACTGGTTTTTAATTGGCTGTACACCGCCCTGGGTCCGCCAGGAGAAGGGCGGTATAGAAATTTAATTAAATAAATAAATAAATAAATAAATTTTTGAGCCATTTTGGGGGCATTTTCAGGCCATTTTTCAGGCCAAAAACAGACTGAAAATGGCCCCTAAAACATCCTGAAAACATCCAGAAAAAAAGCCTGAAAACAGCCTGAAAACGCCCCCCCCCCCCCATGGCCATAAAACAGGCCATTTTTTGAGCCGTTTTCAGGCCATTTTTTGGGCCAAGAACGGTTTGGAAACAACCCAAAAACTGGCTTGAAAATGGCCAAAGAAATGGCCAAAGCCAGCCAAAAAATAGGCATGCACATACCGACTAGCTGGTCTTTGGGTTTCCGGTGCTCTGGCATGCATGAAGACCAGCTGGCCAGTGCACATGTGTGTGCCAGAAACCCAAAGACTAGTTGGCCAGCCCACGCATGCTCCAGCACATGCACACACATTCCAGTTTGGGCATTCGGTGCCGAAAAAGTTCGCCATCACTGTACTAGAGAATAGTAGATATTAACCACATTAAATATGAAAACTAGAAAGAACATTGGAAAAAGAAATCAGTGGATTTGTTATGTTAGTTTCATAATTTGTTGATATAGCACTTAGTCTCGATCTAAGATAATTTGTGGGTAGAAGATTTGTGAGTGAGGTGTTCCTCTGTATAAAACAATTATCTATTCAGGAAATAGCTAGGCCAGCACTCTGTTCTGTAGTGTTCTTTGTGATAAGAACTCTTTGGTGTATAGATTAGATTAAATCTTATTAGCTCCCCTTCTACAATTTAAGATCAGACTCCTGTTAGCCAACTTAGTCAAAAGCAGGTGTCACTAATATATTTGAGAAAAATCAGATTATATACTGAGCAATCCCCTGCTCAGTTTCCTTCCCTTTCTCTTCTAGACCTTGCTTGACCTTGGAGGCTCTTCTAATACTGGGTTAGCTTTTTTCTTTTTACAATTATCTTTTCTTATGAAACTCTGTCTTTAAAAATGTGCAGATGCCAATCCACTTAACAAAAAGTTAGAATGTGCTTGCTTTCCCTTCCCCAACCTGACTTTTTGTATATGTTTTTGGACCACAGCTCACATAATCTCTGATCACTGGCTGGAATTGTTAGGGGTTACAAAGTTACCCTAATAAGCAAAGAAGGAAGGAAAATTTCAGGTTATGAACAAGCCAGGAATCAGAAAATCAGGGAGTAAGTTTAGCTTCTGCCTCAATGAAAAATCACTCCCACTTTTTCTGTTGAAGTGAATGGCCTTTGGGGAAAAAGGTAAATTTGCAGTTGGAATAACTTTGTGACAAGTAAAAACTATGTGAATCAAGCTTAGCTGGTAAAGATATAATTTAACAGGATTTTACATGTTTATGCCCTGAATCATATATGCATCTAATTGTCTTGAAGAAACAATTTCAGTATATATTTGGGTCATTTCCCCCTTAGTTTTAGACATGCAGAAAGGCTTATTATGGTGCCAATGTCTCAAGAACTTCTCTCTCTTTTTGGTATTCATGATGTATAAATTCCAGATTTATGTATAATGACTATCTGCTTCTTGGTCAATTCCCATGGCATTGGCTATATTGAGAAAAGCCCAACTTCCAGTTTTCAACTAAATTTGAGACCAAAGTCAGGCTTTTATAAAATATTGCAGCCTAACTAATGACTACATTTTATTTTCAGGCTGGTTTGGAGAGAAAAAGGCCAAGAAGACAGTGTGGGAAAAATCAGGCCAGAAAAGGACAAGGGGGGAAATTTTGATCGTTCCCATAGCTCAACAGAGCATGTTGTTCGGGTAATTCATAGGCCAGTGCCTCTGAGGGATCCAATCACTCTTTGGCAAAATTAGATTCTGATTCATGCTTTCTTAACTCATGCAAATGCCAACAAAGGATGAGAACATTCCATGGGAACTTTGCAGTACAACCAGTCTCCTCCTTATCAGCTTTAAACTGGTGGCCAGACTTGAAGGTTGTTAGATAGAGAATTCAATTCTCAACTGTACACTTTAGTTTCTAAATCCCCCCTTTTAACCATCCATAGCCTAAGATTCAATCTTTGTTTACTGTAGCCCAATATGCAAAAGCGTACATGTGTGTGCGCGTGCTTGTGTGCATATGTAACTTCCTTGCTAAAGATCTACTCAGAGATTGTTGACCTGACTGATTCTCCATTTTCATTTGCAGACCTGATTCCCTTGTTCCTAAGCTTCACTCAGCCTGCTTCCTGGCTCCAACTTCTGCCAGTAAAAAGACACTCTGCTGCAATTCTATCCGTCTCTCTTTGTGAAATAAAGATGGTAAGGAAGAAAGATGGAAGGAAGCTGAGGAAGGCAAAGAGTTAACAAATGACAAATGATGTTGTCTGGACTCCTCTCCTCTTCTCACAGAATAAGGCAGGGCCATTGCACAATAAACGCCTTATGTAGAAGCACCCTCAAGAGGACTGCAAAGATAAGATATGCCACAAAATTTTATGTCTACTATCTTTGGGTAGGATTCCTGTCTAAAGATCCAGACAAGTTGCTATAAGGATCTTCCAGTCTTACTCAAACTTTATAGTCTTGAGTAAGACATTTTCAGAAGGGAGAATAGAGACAGGGGTGAAATCCAACAGATTCTGATAGGTTCTGGGGAACCGGTAGCGGAAATTTTGAGCAGTTCGGAGAACCAACAAATGCCACCTCTGGCTGGCCCCAGAGTGGGATGGGAATGGAAATTTTGCAATATTCTTCCCCCAGGAATGGGGATTTTGCAGTATTCTTTCTCTACCACGCCCACCAAGCCAAACTACGCCACACCACACCCACAGAACTGGTAGTAGAAAAAATTGGATTTCACCACTGAATAGAGATCTCCATTTTCCTAGTGGGCTATACTAATTTATAGTCCTACTCTTAGGAAGAATAAGACAGCCATCTCAGAAATTATAGTAGGTTTGAAGTATTATGACAAGACAACAAATAGTTGGTTTAATAGTCTCTTATTTTACTGCTACTGATATGAGAAGTGCCTTGGAGATTTTTTTTTTAATTTAATTTATATGCCGCCCTTCTCCGGAGACTCAGGGCGGCTTACAATGGTTAAGCAATAGCCTTCATACTTTTGTATATTTATACAAAGTCAGCTTATTGCCCCCACAAACTGGGTCCTCAATTTACCTATCTTAGAAAGGATGGAAGGCTGAGTCAACCTTGAGCCTGGCAAGATTCGAACATACTTTAATTGCAGACAGCTGGTGTTAAATTACAGTGCTTTAGTCTGCTGCACCACAGGCTCTTATTTTCTGCCTCAGATGCCAAATAAGTTGGTTACTTTGGGCAGGTGAGGGTCTAAGCTCCCTCAGGCAGCAGAACATCTTGAACTGGTCCTGGTGACAAGTGATGGAAAGTTCTTTAGTCTGCAGCTCTGAAGATCTGCTGCCTCATATCACAGAAGACATGAGCAGCATCAATGAACAGATCTAATCTGACTTTAGAGAAGATAACTCACCAAGTTAGAAAATTTGGATTTAGGCTGTCAGCCCTGAATATGAGCAGAGGGGAAGGGATATGCAGTGTGAGAGACAAAAATTGTGTCATTTCCACCACTTTCTTTTGAATCATTTCTATCACCCTCTCTTGAAAGCCTAATTTTCTTTCCCAAGCAATTTGCAATGTCAGGAGCCCGAACAGAACAATCCCCTTTTCTTCAATTACCCCCTACCCCTGCTTCTCAATTGATCTTCCAGTGATTGTTCATTCTGGAAAGACTTGGTCTTTACTAGGTTTATTCTGTTTTTTTTTTGGGGGGGGGGGTTGGGTTTTTTTTTTTTATGATTTACAGCATTATTGCTTAACGCATTGTAAGCTGCCCTGAGTCTCCAGAGAAGGGCGGCATATAAATCTAATTAATATATATATATATATATATATATATATATATATATATATATATATATATATATATATATATATATATATATATATATGGTTATGAGTAGCTAAAAGTATCTTTAAAAGGCCTCCTTACTTTTACACTGCTTTGTCTCTAAATCAACAGCTAATTCCACCCACAGAATTTGCTATTAAAAAAGAAAGATCATAAATGAGCTTGTTGATGTGTTACAAATTTATCACAGTGCCCAAAGAGCAGCAGGAAAGTTTTATGAAAGAAGATTTAATATGTTTTCATCTTTTTCAGCATGATTGGCTAATTCAATGCAGAAGGAAAAAAAGATTTTTGAAGACTTTTGCAGAAATCTTGTGGATTATGCTGAAGCTACTCCAGTTTTGGTCTATGAACATATAGCAATTAAAAAAAAATAAAAATGATTTTATATTGATCCATACTCTGCCTTATCACTGAAGTCAGCAGGGGCTGCCAAAAATTTCATGCATCTTTGCTTTCTGAGATGATTTTTACTAGAATTGTCATTTTATATTTGCATATAAAAGCGTTAGAAGTAGGCTGAATTATGGGAGGTAAAAATATGAAGGAGTAGTATCACAGAGCATATAAATAAAACTTTGCACATTTTATCTTAATAGTTTCTCTTAAAAAATGTAAGCCTGTGTAAAATTGTGATTATTTTAATTTAAACTAAATTGGCCATAGAAACAGATTAATGTGGGGTGGCAGAGCAGTGAGTCCAATTGAATCCCTTCAGCATTGTCTAGTCCACTTTGGAAAAGATCCAGGGCTGTTTTCACGAAGGACACAACTGTTGAGCGAATGATGATTTTGCCACATAGGCTGAAATGTTCAAGAATTATAAGTACAAGAATGTCCCTGATTAATTCAACCTGGTTACCTGCTTATTATTTCCAACCCAACAGAAATTTAGAAAGAAATTGTTTAAAGGGTTTCACAACTCGGATTGTTGATGAGGTCTGTCAGTCAGATGGATAACTTTCTGAAAACCTTGGAACAAATCTGGTGCAGGAGGAGAAACTGGTCAAAGCTGGTCAAATGGACTGTAAATGGATTGAATCAGGTTTCTTCTAGGGCAGTGTCTCTCAGGCTCAGCAACTTCAACTACCAGAATTCCCAATCAGTCAACAAACAAGCAACCCATTCTAAACCCCGCCCATGGTTCTGGTCACATGTCTCAAAGTAGAATGTATCCAACTTACCCCAGACTTCTCACAGCAGAGTTACATGTCAACTCACATAGATGTGAAGGAACAGCACAGACACACATACACATGGCCAGACCCAACATATTACTTCATTACACAGAAGAAATGACAAACATCTCCTATAATCGCTGATGGTAAAAGAGATTGGAAAGCATTCCAGAAGTTATTTTCTGTTTTGACTTTGACTTTTTTTTTTCAATATAAATTTTAGAACAAGATGGATTAAAACAAAAGAGAGAAAGAATTCCTAGAGGAATGGCATTGACCAAGCTGTGATCAACACACATGGAGTATTGATTTAATTGCTATCTATAGTTCTATCAAAAAATAAAATCAAATACTTAATTAACATGCAAATCGATTGCTTTCCAACCCCCCCCATCAAGCATGAATATAATTGATGTGAAAGAAAGTATATTGCCAACCAATTAACCCCTCATCCCCAGATCTCCTATACTATTTTCAGTCCCTGTTGCCACCTCTCTTTGGCTAAGCAAAAGCCTATGAACTTTAGAGTAAGAGAATCAAGAGGGAGAGGCTGGCATTTGTATCTCTACAATCTGCATGTAGCCTGAGCACTCTTGATAGACATTAACCCAAATGCTTTGCCCAACTATCTCTTCATGATGCCCAATAAACTGATAATCTCAGGCAAAACAAATAATATTTGCCCCGTCCATTGTGCATAGTGCGAATTATGCAGAAGAAAATGCTTTGATGATCAAAGTGACACCAGGATCCTGATAGCATCACACTTGGATTTCTCTTCACTTATTTTCATTTTGGTATATCTGCTTGCTTGTCTGCCAGCTACAACAGGTGGCAGCACTTAACTTAGCTTGATTGTTCTTAAGAAAGATAGGTGGTGTCAGATCAGGATAGTCCTTAAATAAGAAAGTCCATCTGGTGTAGTGGGTAAGGAGGTAAACTAGAAACTGGGAGATTGTGAGTTCTGAACCTCCCTGAGGCATGAAAGCTGGCTGGAAAGTTTGAGCCGTTGCGCTGTCCCAGCCCACCTTACTCACAGAGCTATTGCAGGAAAAATGGGAGGTAGAAATGATGAGTACAACATCTTGACATGTACAAAATAAAAGAAGGATGGATGCCTTTGGTGCACTCCCAAAATAACTGGAGCACCACTTAAACACCATCAGCATTGACACTTTCACCACCAGTCAATTGCAAAAGGCAGCTTTACAAGTAGCAGCTTACATCCTGAGACGATATCTCTAACACCATCAAACATCAACATCTGTTTATCCCACATCCATGGTGAGAACTTGACAGGTGAATTGACAGCTCTCTACATGGGGCTCCCCTTGAGGAGCACCCGGAGGCTCCAATTGGTCCAGAATGCGGCTGTGCAGGTAGTTATGGGGGCAACTCAGCGCTCCCATGTAACACCTCTCCTGCGTAAGCTGCACTGGCTCCTGGTGGTCTTCTGGGTGTGCTTCAAGGTATTGATTACTACCTTTAGAGCAACCCATGGCTTAGAACCTGGGTACTTACAAGACCGTCTTCTGCCACCGGTAGCCTCCCACCAACCAGTACGCTCCCACAGAGACGGCCTCCTCAGGGTGCCATCTGCCAGACAATGCCAGCTGGCGGCCCCCAGATGGAGAGCATTCTCTTTGGGGGCACCTACCCTCTGGAACGAGTTGCCCCCAGAGATACAGCAGATCCCTGACCTTCGCGCTTTCCGAACTGCCCTAAAGACGTTTTTGTTTCAGCAAACCAGGCTGGCCTGACCTACTCTTTTCTAAAAAACCTGTTTTAATTCAACTACTAAAATTAGGGGTTTTAATATAGAGTTTTTAACTATGGGCCAAATTGATTTAATTGGATTTTAATACTGTTTTAAATTTTGTATTTCTGTATTTTATTTGCTGGCTGTCCACCGCCCTGAATCCTTTGGGAGAGGGGCGATATATAAATATAATAAACATAAACATAAACACATAAAATACCAAATCCAGTCTGAATATCTGGCTGACTTGTGACCAACAACAACAACAACAACAACAATAATACCTAGGAAATCCTGCACTATACACTAAGCTAGAAAATCAAAAGGTGTGCCTGTAGAAGGCACACTTTTGACTTTTGAGCTTAGTGTACAGTGTGGGGTTTCCGAGGTATTATTAGAAGAAGGCATGCAACACACCTCCCCTTACCGCCAAAGAAAACTCCATGGACTCCTCAGTATTGTTCTAGGAGTTCAGCTCAGCTCAGCTTTACCTTCATTTTGATCAAAATAAATTTTAAAGCGCATGTTCTCTAAATGAGATGGAAAAAATTTGAGATCATTATTAAAAATTACAAAAAGGAGAGCAAACCCATTCGTCTATATGCATCCTAAGCCATTTGTGGCTTTGAACTTGGCTTATAGGTTTATAGGCTTTTTCACCCTGGGAGTTAGACAGATACAATGTAGTCATCCTTATGTTATATGACCCATCTGTAACTGGTACAG
This sequence comes from Masticophis lateralis, assembly GCA_030761175.1. NCBI lineage: Eukaryota > Metazoa > Chordata > Lepidosauria > Squamata > Colubridae > Masticophis > Masticophis lateralis. The sequence goes on along the minus strand of JAUDYJ010000001.1, from coordinate 150,698,324 downwards.
ATGGGTGAGATTATCTGAGTAATGCTGGGAAGCTCAGTCATGTTTCTATATGCATCTAGATCTACATATATAATTATTCCTACATTATCTGTATAAAAGTTGATAGTACAGTTCTAAGGTGGGACTACATAGGTTTTTAATTGATGTGTTAATAATGCTAGGACTCTTTTTGGAGCTGTGAATATAGAATTCGATAAAAAACAATAAATGTGATGCTTGCAAGCCTCGTTGACTTTAAACTTTTTTCAACAAGATTATCTCTCAGTGGGTAATTAGCTTGGATGGCTAGATGGAACTACTGATTGATAACTTTTGTGTGTTTGAATAGGGAAGATTGGAAGTTGTGGAGATTCAGTGACATATAGCCATAACAACAACAGCAACAAAATCAACATGCTTAAAATCAAATTTGGGAGAATAAACAGCAGAGAAAATGTTTGTCTGGCCAATTTGTAGAGGCATTTGTTGGAGTCTGCTTGAATGAGTGCTCTTCTTAATTGAACCTCTGTAATATAACACATTGTTATGTTAACACTTTGCAATATTATTTGACCTTTGATGGTTATTAAAGAGGAAATTATTATTATTTTGGACAGAGAGACATAAAGAATTTCAATGTTTTCTGTGGTGTTTACCAAATTCTTTTTTTTAAAATGTAAGTATATTCACCATTGGTTTTATGTTATAAAATAATACAGTATACATATAATCATTTCTACAATACATGTCGAAGAAAAAAAATATTGCTTTTGCCAAAGATAACTAATATTAAATGTAAAAATAGGAAATAAATAATAGTGAATGAAATGATTCTTAATAAATATTGAAGTTGAATGCATGTGAAAAAATTATAATGTTAATAGTGAATTTTTAAAATCCCATTTATGGAGAAATGAGTAACCCTTACGGTCTCTTCCCCCCTCCCCCCCCCGCTTTCTCAGCCTTTTAATAGATGTTTAAGCTTGCCCGTATTCCATATATCTACATATCACAGCTAAAAGAGAATTCATCACCATTTATAGCAGTCAAGTACTTGTTTTTAATCAATTGTCTTTCTTTGATCAAGACTCTAACATCAACAATAAAAGAAACAATAGCCCCCCCAAAAAACAACCCTTAACAATTAGTTCAATTATGCAGGAGATAGTTTTATCAATATTTTGAAATGGTCAATAAACATCAAATTGTAGAAGCACACAAGGAAAAATGTGCATGCCGTAATGAAGGAAGATCTGTCAGACAGAAAGAGCATAGCTTTATCTACCAAAGACAAATGTGAAATATGCTTATGAATGTACAAACACACATTTTGTTTTAATAGGAATGCTACAAAAGCCTTCGAGATAAGTAAATCTTATTTGTAGCCGCCCCAAGGATTATTTGAAACTTTGGTATTGTTATGCATGGAGCTACAAAATTAATTTTCAAAATGCAAAATACATTACCCCTAAATTATGCATGTTTTGCTCTCCTGCATAAATACATTGCTACTATACCAAAGATGAGATGTTTCTAACTGAACCCACAGATTAGCCAGATAATATTGCTCAGCCTAACCATATTTTCTTGCCTGAAATAGAAAGTACTATTGCAACAATGGATTTGAAATTGATCATCAGAACAACCTGATAGTGTTTACTGAAATATAATTCAACTAATTTATTCTGGGTGTGTTGGATTTTTCTCCTACTGGTATGTTAAATATGCATAATAAACTTAGGATGACTATAATTGTGCCAATTACACCTATGATAAAGAGTCATTATTCATCTGAGTCACAAATCTCTTGGAATGCTTTCATTCCATAGTCTTTTAGACTTATTATGTTGGAGAAAGATCTCTTTGTCTATATAACATTTGCAGTCTGTAATTTTTTTCATCTGATGAAACAGCATCAGACTGTGAAAGCTTGTGTGACAATAAATTTTCAAAAGCACATTCTCCCTTTAATTTTTATTGATTAATTGCTGCACCAGACTAGTACATATCCCTCTGGTATGTGAGAACCATATCTTCAGAGGTTTTTTTTAAAGCCATACCGGAATCAAAATTTGATGTACGATGAAATAAATGCAAACTTAGAAAAAAAGCACCTCAATAAAAAGAAATGGGGATTTTCCAGCAGTGACAACATCAGTGGAAAATACTATTCAGGACCAATTTAAGCAAACATGGAATCGCCAAGACACACAGAACCTTTGAGCCCTGTCAAATGTCATGACATAGATTCATGGGAAAATGCCTTCTAACTCCTGGGAAGTCTAGAAAAGGCAAATTTTTTGACCATACCAAGTCCGTGGCCTGCTATCATCTGTACTGCATGAAGGAATTCATCAGGCATAAAACATCAATCAAAATCTAGGGAATACCTGAGGAGCTATATTTTGGAAGTCTAAGGAGAGTGGTTTGCTTTTGTATACCACATCACTGCTAATTGAAATTCCTGAGAAACAAGAAGTGTAATCCCATTGCAAGGCCAAGATCTTGAAGGACATCAATCTGAGAAAAGCTGGTACTAGATCAGCATTAAACCAATATTTTTTTTATTTTAATCTCCTTTATCTTAAGGAGATAAAATGGCGGAGTTAATAGCGGATATACTCCAGCAAGACAAACTGGAAATTATTAGGGAGCTCGATGAGATATATAGGGTTCAAACGAACTACATCAGAAGAAATAAGCTCCCTAGAGAGGTCCATGTAAGGTTTGCTAGGAGAAAAGTGAGAGATATCCTTTATAAAATTGCGAGAGATGAACCAATAGTGTATAGAGGGAAGGAAGTGATTATACTAAAACAAGTACCAAAAAGGGTGAGAGAGGGAAGAAAGAACTATAGATTCTTGACAAACCAGTTAAATAGAAGGAATATAGTGTTCAGATGGCTACTGCCAGAGGGCTTGTTAATTTCCTGGCAGGGAAGGAAGATAAGAATTGACAATCCAAGTGTAGCACAAGAGTTTCTGGACCAACTGAGAGGAGAAGAAGAGGAATATAACAGTAAAGAGGAGGTTGAAACAGTAAACACAGAGGAAGAGTCATCCCAAGAACAGAGTACTAGGGAGGATATAGAAGAAGGGAAAAAAAGAGGAGAAGTAGAAGGGGAAGAAACAGGAAAGAAAACCCGACCGGTGAGAGCAGTAACACTAAAAAACAAGAACTAGGAAGTAACCACAGACACTAGGAATGAATGGCTTAAAAATCTTGTCACAGAATGTAAACGGTGTTAATGACTATAGGAAGAGAAAGCTAATACTGTCAAAACTGGTAAAATTCAATCCGGATATAATTTGTATACAGGAAACCCATATAAAAAAAGATGAGGCTAAACAATTAGAATTCCCCAAATTCGGTAAAGTATTTGTGTCTTTAGCGGGAAAAAAAAAAGAGGGGGATCGCAATTTATGTTAAGAAAGAAATAGAGGCGGAATTAAAATACCAAGATTCTAAAGGCAGAATCCTAATAATTGAGATAACGAGGGGCAATTCCAAATTGATATTGGTGGGGATATATGCCCCTAATAAAAAACAGGGACTTTTCTATCGGAAATTGCACGAGCAACTAGGAAAATGGGCTGATAGTGAAGTATGTATGCTAGGGGATTTTAATGGGATTACAGACCCTTCCATAGATTATAAAAGCGGGAAAAATAAAAAGAACAAAAGACTACCCCTTCCAAAGAGCTTTTTTGATTTGGTAGACAAATTAAACTTAATAGATATATGGCGAACGCTCCACCCATTAGATAGTCAATACACTTTTTATTCACCGCCTCATAACTCGTGGTCCAGAATTGATATGGTTTGGGTTACCAGGAAACTAGGCTTGCAAATACAGAAGGTTGAAATAAATACCAGTTCATGGTCAGATCATAGGTTTCTGGAAATAAATTGGCTTCAAGCGAGACAGAGAACACAAAAGAGGTGGAGATTAAACACGTCTGTATTGAATGAAAAAGAGTTTGTAATTAAATTAAATGAAGAAATTAAGCGTTTTTTTGCTGAAAATGGAAATAAAGGAACAGCTAGAGAAATAGTGTGGGACACTATGAAAGCATATGTGAGGGGGTGACTATTTCTTATATGGCGTATAAGAACAAGGAAAAAAGGAAGGAGAGAGAGGCCCTCACTAAGAAATTAGAAGAGGCGGAAAATAATCTACTGCGGAGGCCGGGAGATGAAATATTTAAAGAGAGTTGGAGGCTAGCGAGACATAGGCTGAATATTTTGGATCAGGAGGAAATAGTGGGCAAAATAAAGAGAGCTAAACATTATCTTTTTGAAAATGCTAACAAGTCTGGTAGGTGGCTCGCATATAGACTCAAAAAACAGAATGAAAAAAGTCAAATTTTGGTATTGGAGGACTCCAAAGGCAACCTCTTGACAAAGGAAGAGGATAAATTAGGCCTAGCTAGAGACTTTTATGAAGCATTGTACAAACAAGAAGAGGTCAAGGCCGAAGCAGTAGAACAATATTTAATGGAGGCTAACCTACCACAAATAAATGAGGAAGAGAAGGATATATTAAACAGAGTGATCACAATAGAGGAATTGGAAACCGCCCTTACTAAAATTAAAAAAAATAAATCACCAGGCCCTGATGGACTTCCAGGGGAAATATATGCTAAATTTGAGGAACCACTAAAATTAGAATTACTAGGATTTTCAATGAGGTTTTGACAGGTGTAAGTATTCCCAAGACATGGAGGGAAGCGTACCTCTCACTGATTTTGAAGGAAGGTACCGATCCCAAGCATATAGCAAATTACAGGCCAATCTCTTTATTAAATTCCGATTATAAACTCTTTATGTCCATCATTGCGGAAAGAATGAAGAAAATCTTAAATATCTGGATCCATAAAGACCAAAATGGGTTTCTCCCTGGGAGGCAAATCAGGAATAATTTGAGAACAGTATTAAATGTCATAGAATATTATGAATACCATTCTGATAAACAGCTGGCGCTAGTTTTCGTAGATGCTCAAAAGGCCTTTGATAATTTGAACTGGAGTTTTACGATTAACCAAATTAATTTAATGGGCTTTGGGACCAATTTCAGGAAAATGATTGAAAACATTTACCATAATCAGAAGGCAAATATTGTAATAAATGGGGATAGGACAAAAGTATTTCCAATCCAAAAAGGTGTAAGGCAAGGATGCCCCTTATCCCCCTTACTCTTCATTCTGGCACTAGAAGTGCTCCTCAGAAAGATCAGGGCTAATAAAGATATTAAAGGTCTCAAGATAAGGAACGAAATTTTTAAGGCACAGGCCTTTGCAGACGATGTGGCCTTAATTGTGGAAGATCCGCTCGTATCAGGCCCAAAAGTCCTACAGGAGATAGAAAATTATGGTAAAGTGGCCGGCTTTAAACTCAATAAAACCAAAACAAAAATAATAGTGAAAAATGTAACAGAAACACAAAAAATAGAGCTAGAAGAGTTGCTAGGCATCCAGATAGTGAAAAAAACTAAGTACCTAGGTATTTGGCTAACCTCCCGGCACTCATCATTAAAAGAAAATAATTACATCCCGTTATTGCAAAAAATACAGCTAGATCTGGAAAGATGGAAAAAGATAAAATTGTCCCTTATAGGAAAAATTGCAGCAATCAAAATGAACATCCTCCCCAAAATAATATTTCTATTCCAAAATATCCCGGTGAAATTAGGCAAAAAATTTTTTTCAGAATTGAATAAAGGTATTAGGCTCTTTCTATGGGAAGGGAAAAAGTCCAGGATTTCATATAGGATTCTACAAGGCAAAAGAAATTTGAAGGCTTCGGTCTCCCAGATTGGGAAACATATCAAAAGGCAGCCAAATTGGTGTGGATTAGGGACTGGATTACACTACATAATAGAAGAATCTTGACTTTGGAAGGGCACGACCTGCAAGAAGGTTGGCATGCCCAATTGTGGAACCCGAGAGAAAAAAAAAGCCTTCTTTTTTGTAAACATAAAGTAAGGGAGACCCTTATTCAAATATGGGTAGAAATCAGGCAGAGGTTTTACACTAAAGTCCCAAATTGGCTCTCCATTCTGGAGGCCCTAATTGATCCAAACAGGCGAGACATTCAAAATTTCCCCACATATAAGGAGATATTAGACGATAAAGGGAGTTTAAAATCGTTAGATTTATTAAGAGACCAAGGCCTCAATATAGATTGGTGGACTTATTTCCAGATCAATTCTAGGTACCAAAAGGATAGGGACCGATTCGGCATAGAATCCAAATATAGAAATCTAGATAAAATTTTACTGGGACAAGAAAAGAAAATGCTGGCTAGACTGTACAATGTGTTACTAAATGAGGATAGGGCAGAGATCATAGCTAGGAACCAACTGGGTGTCTGGGAAAAAAATATAGGATACAATATTAACTTTAATGAGTGGGAAGAAGCCTGGAACAGGAATTACTATATAACAAAAGCGGTATCCTATAGGGAAAATCAGTACAAGATGTTCCACAGATGGCACCTAGCACCAGCTAGAATAGCTAAAATGATTCCCAATGCCTCACCAACCTGTTGGAAATGTGGTAAGGAGGTTGGTACTTTTTTCCACATGTGGTGGTCCTGTCAGATAACCAAAAAGTTTTGGCTTAAAATTCGGGCCTGGCTGAAGGAAATAATAGGAGAGGATTTGGAATTAGCCCCCGAGATCTTCTTACTAGGCATAACTAGGGAGAGATTGGCAAAAGAAAAGACTCAACTCTTGATTCATATAATCACGGTAGCCAGATTAGTTTTTGCAAAGACATGGAAGGATAATGCGTCTCCTTCTGAAGAAAGTGTAATTAATAAGATTCTAGAATGTGCGGAAATGTCCAATCTAACAAACGAGCTGAATAATGGTGAAAAATCTAAATATTATGATGTATGGGGTAGATGGTACAATTGGATGCGTAACAGGAAAAATATCTTGAGAGTCGGAAAAGTGATTTTATTTACTCTTAACTAGAATATTATTGTGATAAACTCTGTAAATTACGGTTGACACTGCACTTCCGATGTGGCATGAAACACCTTGTATTTTGTTTTATTTTTAAAAATCAATAAAGTATATTTTAAAAAAAAGCATTAAACCAATATCAGTACTGTAGAGTAAGACAAGGAAAGACAGGAATATTACTTAAGGAAGGACAGGAATGTTACTTAAATATCCCTTTAAATGAACTACAGTAAACCGAAAATAAGCTTTCGTTTTCCTAAAAGCCCATCATTATCAGGATCAGACTTGCCACAACAGCAAGAAACATTTCTAAATTTTGCAGATGATGGGGAGAAGAGGCAGAAATCCACAATGAAATTCAATTATTGTTATAGTTGAGATGAACTTAACATCAAGTAATGGCTCTAACAAAAGACTTTGGAATTGGTGGGACAGAGTGAAGCAATATGCTGGAATTGGGAGAAAGAAACTAAACAGAGCAAATAGAAAGGGAAATGTCACCCTGAGCAAAGGAAAGAAGAGGCTTTATGATGTTAATTTTTTTTATACATTTCATATGGTTATATTATGTGAAATTGTGATGTTTAATGAAAAGAGATAAGAACAAGTTAAGTTTTTTGGATATGGCCTTCATGTGGATTTCAGTCTCCAAAACATCTGCATGTCTAATCTGTGAGACTGCCTCAAATTATCAATATGACCAATCGTTTAAATAATTATGTGTCTAAAATAGACATTCAACTTTCTGGCTGGAATCGAGGGTTGTCTGGCACTGCTTGAGAATTCTGTGACCTCTCAAAGTCTGTTTACTCCCTAAAACTTACATTTTGACATAGACTCTTTCTGTCCCCGTCTCTCTTTCTGTATCTAAGCATGTGGGCACAGACACATATAATATGTACACATTCACAAGCACATATGCTGCTGCTGATAGTTAACATAGGCCCACAGATTTTGGCCTTTTACAGACCAAATATAATTTTAACATCTACAGAATAAATATGAAGAAGGAATAGGATAGGATGGGATGGGATGGGATGGGGTGGGGTGGGGTGGGGTGGGGAGGGGTGGGGTGGGGTGGAGTGGAGTGGAGTGAAGTGGAGTGGAATGGCATGGCATGGCATGGCATGGCATGGCATGGCATGGCATGGCATGGCATGGCATGGCATAGCATAGTTCTTTATTGGCCAAGTGTGATTGGATACACAAGGATTTGTCTCTGGTACATAAGCTCTCAGTGTACATACAAAGCAACATAATAAAGATAATCCTCATCCTCAATCTCATCCTCATACCATCAAGAGCGGGTAGTAAAGAAGATAATAAGAAGGATAATAATAAAAGTACAGCCATATTACTTGATAAATATACATAGATATTATACAGCACTGTGAGGACTAGCTGTTCAGCAGAGTGATGGCATAAGGAAAAAAACTGTCCCTGTGTGTAGTTATTTTGGCATGCAATGCCCTATAGTGGTGGTCTGAGAAGAGGAGTTGAAACTGTTTATGTTAAGGATGTGAGAGGCCTGAGATACCTTCTCAGCCATCCTTCTGACATGCACAATATACAGGTCTTCTATGGAATTATTTATGGAATTATTATAGAAATATTATGAAATACTCTATGGAAAATGAGATTCATTGTAGATTTATCACTAGATTTATCACTGTGAAAGCTATTTTCTCACAATCCTATTTCACAATCCACTTTGTATATTCAATATTCTTTACTGTAAAAGGGGGATCTGGTTTAGTTTACCAGCTTCAGTAGCCTTTCTGAGTCACTGACATTATTACCCCTTTTCTGAATGTACAGTACCTGCTTTGAAAAATTTCTAGAAGAATTCTAGATTCCACTATCTGAAGAACACTTGGCAGTGAAGTGAGAGAGTCGTCCTAATGTTTTGGTTCCCAGCTAGCAATCAGGTTACCAAAGAGTGAAATTGTTTGTGTATGCCTTCATTTATCAAGAATTGGGGAGTTTTCTTTGCTGTTTGACAAGGGCCTAGACCATACTAGCTGCCCGACCAATCATGCATTTCTGCACTGAGAGGCAGGAATGCATGATTGGTCACTGTTCAGATTAAAAAGAATTTCCTCCATCAAGTCAGACTTGACTCCTAGTGAGGCTATGGGTATGGTTGTGCAGGATTTTTTGTTTGTTCTTTAGTAAAGTATGGGGATGGTTTGCCATTGACTGCTTCCAGGTTAATGAACATTAGAATGATGATCCAGATGATAATGATTTCTTTGCCTGAAAGTTGCTAGTTTTTGTATACAGTAATTAAAGCTCACCATACATAAGTGCATACCCATGATTATTATTTTCTTTTTGGGATGAGCAAATTTTTGCAGGGTGTTCAGAAGAAATCCAAATACATAAAAGTATGAAAAGAAAAGGAAATCTGGCTATAACTTTTATGAAACTACCGGTATATAAAAGTTAGAGATGCTGGAGAATGCTCTGCTCCAGTGAATGGTAATAATGAATCAGCAGTGCATTTGGTGGAAAAATTAGGCAACCTGAAAATTGAATTTCTCTGTGCGTGGGGGGGAGAGGAAGATTCCCTCGGGTAACAAAGTGCAGCAAAATGAGATATTCACAGACAAGAGGTGAGTTTTCGACCAGCTTTTTCTCAGCACGGTCTAAAGGGAATGTTCCCACTGAGTAGTGAGTATGTCACACTGAGTCTCCACCCTGTGCACAGCAGCTTTGACTCATCAAACAGTAGTCTCTTGTTTAGCACTCCCATGCTTTCTTGGACTAGCTCTTTTTCTGTAAAGATCAGTTCTCTGATTCTTGTTCTTCATTAAATCTCTGTCTAGGACCAAGGGGATGAATTTTTATCTGTGGATGATCTAGACACAGGATCTTGTAAACTTGAGGGACCTGTCAGAAAGGAATCACTGGCCTCGGTAATGCTGATACTCTTTTTCAACAGTATAGCAGCCTTCTGAGTTTATTTCATCTCCCTCTTCTTCATCTGAAGATACATCCCTGAGCAGTTCTGTAACAAGTTCTGACAAGACATTATTCCACATCTCCTGATATTTTGTTGCCAAGATTGAGAAATACTGCTGTATAGATATATATAAAGAAAAAAGCAATGACTCAGCTTTTCAACAATACATTAACCAAAAAAGTTTGATCAATTTTTCCTCTTCGTTGATATAAGATCTATTCATAGATAGAGAGAATATACATCATCAGCCCAACTGGGTGTAGCAGAGTCTTTCTAATGACGTGAAACAATCTTTTTAATTATAGTCCATGCTCAGTAAATCTGAAGTTCTTCACACTGTATACACATAAGTTCCATATTTCTGGTTTATAATTCAACATACTTAAATATATTAAAGTATTCCTCATTTCTTTTCCCAGCCCCATGCTTAATAAATAAACCCAAATGGGCCAAGCTTGGGCAAAGCTCATAGCATGTGTGTGTTAAATGTCCATGTGCGTGTTAAATGTCCACCATTTTACATTTTTAACATATTCAACATGATATCCAGCCTTAATTCACTTGAAATATCTAGTAGCCTTGAGAGAAACTCTTTTGTAGAATTCAATGCTTCTTAAGATCAAAAGGTACATATTTCACATTTTTAAAAACTCTAGTCCATTGACTTATTAAAACCTGCTTTTCTAACTCATTCCATTTTTCTTGCAACTTCATCAAAATAAATCTTCATAATGCTTTTCAATTATCTATAAAAAAATAAACCATGGGTTTAGAATCTTCCAAAATTCTTTCCAATTATAATAATATTTTAGGCATTTCGGATACTTCCTAACATCTCTAATCCAAATTGTGCAGTGGTGGGATTCAAATAATTTAACAACCAGTTCTCTGCCCTAATGATTTCTTCCAACAAACAGTTCACCAAACTGCTCAGAAACCAGTTCTCCCGAAGTGGTGCGAACTGGCTGAATCCCACCACTGAAATTGTGTAATCTGCACATTGAATATTTTGCCAGTCAGCACTTTTATATACTCCAAGTTCTTTCTGCAATGCCACAAATGTTTTTAAAAGACTGAGAATAAGCTGATCTAAGGTATTGACACCCTTTTTCTCTCTTTAGGGGGCTCAGAACATCAATTTCATTCTCTCTACATAATCAAATTACTTTTTTAAAAAAAGTATTCTAGGTTTACAGAGATTCTCAGTCATCCAGGTCATGGTTGTCCCAAAGGTGCTTTTTTCAAAAGGCAACTGGCTTTTGTTTTTCTTTGAAGATGTTTTGATTCTCATTCAGGAAGTTTCTGGAATGAGAGACGAAATGTCTTCAAGGAAAAACAAAAGCCAGTTGCCTTTTGAAAAAAGTACATTCCAGGTTAATAACACATTTTTCTTTTCAATTTAATTCATTCAGCATCCATCTATATTTGTTCACTGTCACTTTTCATATTCTTTCATTCATAATTCTGCCAATCACTTGTTTAGACACACTTAACAATCCAGTATCCTTGTAGTTTGTGCATTTGTTCTTACTATGTTCTTTGCACAGATCTCCCAGGCATCGGGCACAGATGCAAACTTCACACCCACACAACCATTCCATATGCAAACCACATTAATATTTTGGCATTTCTCCAATGATAATACCCATACTATCGCCTTATTTATATTCAGTACTCTTGCAGCGTTTCTATCACTTTCTCATCATTGAACAGTAACTTTTATAGCATTTCCTTCAATTTCTCTGTTTGGCATACAGTATTATTATCATTCCCACATAAAACTCTAAAATACTCCTTGCAGTGCTCTCTCAATTCAGTTTCACCCCAAAACCAGTGGTGGATTCCTCCCGGTTCCTCCCAGTTCTGCCAAGCTGGTAGTGGTGATGATATGACATCACCAAACCGATTCTGCTCCCCTGCCCCTCCACCCTCCCCACCCCCCAGCCCCCGCATTATTCTTACCTTTTATTTGGCCCCACTCCCAATCTATTGCTGCCTCCTGAGTCCCAGCTGATGCTAGAGGGGAAAAAATTGTTTAAACTCTTGCTGCGGGGCTACAAAGGGCCGCCCTACAGCTGATCAGTATTAAAAGAAAACAAATGAGTAGACCGATGCCTGCAAAAATAAATGGGTAGACCAGTGCCTGCAAAAATAAATGGGTAGATCGGTACAGCTCTGCAAGCAGTTAAAAGCCTGGTAGACCAATACCTCTGCTAATCCTAAATAAGTGTCACATGACCATCAAGCCACACCCACAAAATAAGCCACGCCCACAGAACCGGTAGTAAAAAAATTTAGAACCCACCCCTGCACAAAACCATTTCATAGCTATGGTTTTTAATTCCATTCATTCCGTTGGAAGCTATTTAACTCTTTTCATTCGCTTCCTAATCTTTTCCCCATCAAAGCGGCATTTTTTCTGAACCTCTCAATCTTAACTATTCCTTGCTCTTTAACTATATCCCTTGCAACACATTATACAATATTTTCTCTGCTCCTTATTTTTGCAGAAACTATTCACTTGCATGCATTATCTTTTTTTCTCATTCACAACTGTTCACTTCACCACTCCATCAAATATCGTATTTCATGTTTGCCATTTTATTTTCTAATACCCTTTCCTAGAGGTTTTCTTCTTATAGTCGCTCAATTTTACTTGTGTCTTTCACTTTCATGTCAGTTTTCCCCCAACTCCTTCACTAAAATGGTCCTTGACTGAAAAATGGTCTGACCCACATTCATAACTTCTCATCACCCTATATCCTTCATTTATTCCTTCAATTTCTCTTCAAAAACACATCCGTGTTTCTATTTGCTATGTGTGCTTATTCTTTCAGTTTCACAAGATCCCAACATACCTGTTCTTTTATACATTTCACTCATTCATGCTTTTTATTATGTACTCCAGGGGTGAAAGGCTACCAGTTCGCTCCGGTTCGGGCAAACCGGTAGTAAAAAAAAATAGTTTAAAAAAAGGTAGTTAAAAAAAGCTTCCTGTTCCTCTGAACCAACGATCAGCTGTGCCGCGCGGTTTAGTTTTGCTGGAAAGCAGGAAATCCTGCTTTCTAGCAAAGCTAAATTGTGCGGCACAGCTGATCCCCCCTTGCTGTTCTACTTACCTTCCCAAGCCTCCTTTTGGTGCATACTGTGCATGTGAACGCACACGCATAGTGCATGTTTGGCGCACAGCACGCATGCGTGCCCAGCAAACCGGTAGTAAACCGGTTCAGATTTCAACACTGATGTACTTCTATTATTTATTTATTTATTTTATTTATTTATCAAATTTAGAGACTGCCCATATCGCTCTCAAAGTGACTCTGGGCAGTGTATAATTAAAAACATTTTTTAAAAACCATATAAAAGTATTATATCTCAATAAAGGAGCCAGGTGAACCAATGGTAGAACAAATGAAAAGGCAGGGGGACAGCCTTCAAGGTGTTAACCAGCCTCAGAGTTGCATACTCCTCTGTAAGCCCCATGCAAGGCGGCAGAACCGGGTCTTTAAGTTCTTTCGAAAGGCCTGGAGGCTTGCCTCACCTTGGGGGAAAAATATTCCAAAGGACCTTCCTGGACCCTGCCAGTCAAAATTCTTTAGGTGATAATGTCCATAACATGCCTTCTCTGCTTCGGCCACAGCAGTAACCAGCAGAACCAATAAAGTTAAGCTTTCACTGCCCATCGTGGCTTTGGTTAATTGTGGTTTTTCATTGTTGAGCTAATAGATGATTAATTGGGGGCCAAAAGTCTGTGTGTGAAATGCTAAGTCCCCAGAAGGGCTATTTGATTTTATACTCTTCTGTTTGGCCGTGAGGCCCCAGGAGGGCAGAACGGCTGTATCTGATCATCGTCGCCCATTTAGCGCCGCCCAGGGAGCACTTAAGGAATGCTTTGTACATGGCCAACTTTTGCTTTTACCTGTCTTTTATCATGACAAATAATAGTGGCTTTCAATGAGAGATGAGAAGGTATAATCTAAATTATAGGTATAGTTAGAAATGTATTAGGTAGGTATCCATCCTGGAAAAAAAAATCCTCCCATTTATGACAGCATGACTGTAATCTTGTTGTTTGTATCCTTACAATTTATATTGACTGTTTCCTAATATGATTTAATTGCTTATTTGTACCCTATGATTATCATTAAATGTTGTACCTTATAATTCCTGACAAATGTATCTTTTCTTTTATGTACACTGAGAGCATATGCACCAAAGAAAAATTCCTTGTGTGTCCAATCACACTTGGTCAATAAAGAATTCTATTCTATTCTATTCTATTCTATTCTATTCTATTCTATTCTATTCTATTCTATTCTATTCTATTCTATTCTATTCTATTCTATCCTATCCTAACCTAACCTAACCTATCCTATCCTATCCTATCCTATCCTATCCTATACTGTAGGGGAGATGAAGGTCCAGCTAACAAGCAAACAGTTACATAGATAAATAAATGATACTTCTTCCCAATGAAAAGACAATCCCAATCTCTACCAAAAATGAAAGATAAATTAATAGACGTTATTAGCAAAGCAGCAACTTATACAAAAGTGTTGGGACTTTAACTACACTGCTGCATCTGCCCTCTTGCCTCTTGTAACTCCACTCCCTTGGATCCTGTGCCAATAAGTCATAACGGAAAATTGTAATGAAAACCATTAATGATCTTGTAAATTTAAAAAGTAATGAAAGGAAAACTGGCCATTCCCAAAGTAATTTTCATCACACTGATCAGACAGAAAGTAAATGACAAAAAGTACTATATAGACTAATTTTGATAGAAAGCAATAGCCAACTCTCTTCTTAATGGTCACAGTAATCTTGAGTCTTATGTGAATAGCCACTTCTTCTTCTACTTTCCATAGGAAATTGCCAAAGTGAATTCAAACCAGCTAAGGATATCATCCTATGATATTTCAGCACAGGGAGAAGATATACTGTAAATGCTCAGCTGACCTACTACTGCAAATCTATATACCTGCTGTCTGGATGGAGAGAGAATGGAAGTAATACAGACTAAACCCAACTATTGTTTGATTAACAGAACTCCATTGCCACAACTGTGGTTTTAAACCACAGGTTGCAGTGGCCCAAATGATACTATTAAATCAACACAACTCCCTTGGCATATACAATGAATGGCATTGAAGCAGATTGATCTCCTTCTTGTGCTCCGAGCAGTTTGATCATCTATGAATGAGATTCCCTTGTCTAATTTCCAGGTCTTCATTGTCATTGCACTGAAGACATCTAAAGAAAAGTCATTCAGGAGCAAGTCTTCCTCCAAAAGTTGCCTCAAACCACAAGACAGGCTAAATAAACGGATGGATGGATGGATGGATGGATGGATGGATGGATGGATGGATGGATGGATGGATGGATGATTGGGTGGGTGGGTGGGTGGGTGGGTGGGTAGGTAGGTAGGTAGGTAGATAGATAGATAGATAGATAGATAGATAGATAGATAGATAGATAGATAGATATGGGAAATGTTTTCAAAGGGAGGGGGGACAAGAAAGTCCACTTGCCTTTTGGATAACCATGACATGATTGATTGAGAACCTCTGTAGATATTTAGGTCACATGTTACACTGATCAATAATCTGTATTCTGCCATAACTAAACCTGAATAAATGTATTTTTAAAAATCTAGCCAAGCTTGCTTGGTTGGTTGGTTGGTTGGTTGGTTGGTTGGTTGGTTCCTTCCTTCCTTCCTTCCTTCCTTCCTTCCTTCCTTCCTTCCTTCCTTCCTTCCTTCCTTCCTTCCCGCCTTCCTTCCGATAACAGATCTGAGAGATAAAAAGGATGTATTTTGACTGTATAAGAGATATCGTCACTGATACATTTTTTGTGAGAAATGGGTGTGGTCTGGAATATGCCAGCTGGACAGAATGCTTTCCAATTTAAGTGCTAAGCAACAGACACCAAAGTCATAACTGTTATACACTGAAGTCCTCCTCTTCTACCTCCCATCCTGGCCAGCCACATAAGGTCAAATATCCCCTATTGTTCTGTTTGACTTTGCAAAAAGAAATTTGGAAATGTCAAATACGTGTAATTCATGTAAGAAAAAAAAATTGTTTGAAAGTCTAGGTTATTACTCTTGACTCACCCTCCAAAAGCTTTGATGTATTCATATTCTAAATTTAGGCAGGGGCATTTTTATTTAACATGTGATGTGTACAGGTGGCTCATCATTCAAACATGTGAAACCAAAAGCTTCTAAAATATTATGCCATTTGCTTTGTTGCACATGCCTTGATTATTTTAACTAGATAATAGTGGCATGTCTTCACTATTCTTTAATATGGTGGACATAGCAGCCTAATTAGGAACCTGGGGTGGGGGCTGAATACTACACTTCTTCTAGGCTTTGGAAAAAACAAACAAACCCAGAGAACTAAGTTATAACCAGAAAAGAGGGACAGGATATAATCAGGTAGGATCAGCCAGGAAGAAGGTAGGATGTTTTATAGTTTATTCAAAAGGGCAAGGAGCTCTTTTTAAGGCAAAGGCCTTTGTGTAGCATGTTGGTGGCTGCTGTCCTAAACATAGATAGGAATAATAAAAAAAAAAAGTCAGCAGAGCCAGAAAAAATGATTTCATTTATATTTCATTAAATGTAATTAAAGTAAAGATGAGAGCCAGTCTGGTATAGTCATTAAGGCTAAAAACTGGGAGAGTTCTAGTCCCGCCTTAGGCCTTGGGCCAGTTATTCCATCTCAACCCTAAGAAGGGCCAGTCACTTCCTCTCAACCCTAGGAAGGAGGCAAGGGCAAGCCACTTCTGAAAAACCTTGCCAAGAAAACTGCCAAGAGACTTTTCCAGGAAGTCTCTGATAATCAGACACAATTAAATAGAAGGAAAAAGAAGACTTAATGAAATTTTCTTTGTGTTAAACTTGCCTCTTAGTGACTTTATGAACACCACAATTCCATCCCCCTAGCAATAATAGAGAAGTGGGTTTTCATCTAGAACAGCATTTCTCAAACTTGGCAACTTTATGGATTTTAACTCCTAGAATTTCCCAACCAGCATGCTGCCTAAAGTCATTTAATGTTTCTTCAATCTCTGATCTGGCCCACCTCACAATTTGTGGTGATTTCCCAACCATCCATCTGAAGCCTTGGCTATGCAAGGTCTGGTTGGGGTTTAAGGAAAGAGTTCAGATTAGGAAAGACAAGATCCATTTGGATGCTTTAGAGACTTAAGAAGAATTGCAAAGTGTTTTAGAAAAAGATGTAAGTTTTTTGTTTTTCTTTCTGGAAATGAAAGATAGATATATTTCTCAAAAGAATATGTTCCTTTTATAAGTCAACAATCCTTTAGCTTCCACATCTGAAAGCAGGGAAGCAAGAGGGCAGGCTGATGCCAAGCTTAAAAATGAAGAGGTATTTGGAAAATTTCAGCCATTCCAAACTGATGAAATCACATTAAATTAAAGAGACCACAAAAAAGAAGATGGACACAACATTCTTGCTCAAGCGTGTTTCTATGTATATTTGAATTGCCCAAAATAAAATAGCCCATGAGACTTTTAAAATATATGTATATATTAGGACACATCAAAAAGGAAATGAAGAATTTGGCACATGGGAATTGCTACATCCTTCTCTCTAACTCACAAACAGCCCTACCACATGTACTGGGCAAAGAAACAGGAACAAGTTGGAACGCACAACTCACAAAGTGAGTCAGGAACGTTGTCTGTGATGGTGATGGAAATCCTCCTCTCTTCCTGCAGTGCAGGAAGTACCTGTAAACATCTTGGGGAAAATATTCATCTCTGCGGACATTAAACAAGACGATGTCATCTCCCATAAGTGATGCCTTGTAAGGCTAAAGCATCAAAGTAACCTTGAATTCAACTTGGGGGAAGAGATGGCGGAGGAACTGACTCATAACCAGAAAATAGGGACAGGATTTAACAAAAACCAACTAAGATCAGACAGGAAGAATGAAAGAATGAAGACCGCAAGAACATCAGAACTAGAAATCAATCTGATTCAGGATAGCAATAAATTACCAAGTCAATATCCGGTCAGAGATGGTAATCAGCCCAGATATAAATAGGGAGGAGTAATCTTTTGGGGGGTGGGGAGTGATTTGATAGTTTCAAGATAATCCTGCCTTGGTTTACTGATAATTGATGCCAATGTCACTATCTGCTAAATATGGGGACAAACAATGAAGGACAACCACTGGGCTAAGGAGGAGGATCAGGAACATATAAGTGGAAAATTATTCTTATTGATGATCACTAGTTGCTTAGTTGATAATTTCATTTCCCACAGCACTCTTTTGCACCACAATTATTAATACATTGTACTAGGAAGTACATTAAAGGACAACACTCTTAAATTACTGTAAGATTCTGCCACTTCTATCTTTTAGCCTTAAGTAGGAGGCCATGGAAACCCACTTCTGAAATATTGCCAAATAAATTGCAGGGACACATCCAGGAAGTCACCAGGAGTTAACACTGACACAAAGTCATCCAAAAAAAAAAGGGGGGGGGGTTCCACCACTACTTAGCATCAAACATAAATTATCAAGATTTTTTTAAAAAGTTATTTAATAAAAAGGCCCTGCAGCCATGGAACTCAGGGGAGACTTTCTAAGAATTTGGTACTTTCTAGTGGTCGGTGGAATGCAATCTACCTTCTGCTTATACCTGCCATCAGATAGAGATGCTCTGAGGCAGCTGGAAAAAGACGAGGCTTCAGTGCCTAGATAAGAAAACAGTATGCTGTTATTTAACATATTATACAAGTTTTTTCCACTAATCTACAAAAAGGCTGTGGTCTACTCTTCAGGCACTTCACAGTAATGATACTATCACTATTTTATTTTCACTTTATGCATTTGAGTTTCTTTTTATCAAAAAGAAAAATAACTTTAAATATGTCTACACACAAAATACTCCTCTCTTGGTACTTTGCAGGGCACACACCAGAAGTGATATTCAGCAGGTTCTGACCAGTTCTGGAGAACTAGTAGCAGAAATTTTGAGTAGTTCGGAGAACCAGTAAATACCACCTCTGACTGGCCCTGCCCCCATCTATTCTCTGCCTCCCGAGTCCCAGCTGATCGGAAGAAAATGGGGATTTTGCAGTAACCTTCGCCTGGAGTGGGGTGGGAATGGAGATTTTATAGTATCCTTCCCCTGCCATGCCCACCAAGCCACACCTACCAAGCCACACCCTCATAACCAGTAATTTTAAAAAATTGAATCCCACCACTGGCACACACCGAGGAATATTCTCGGCATCTGCCAGAGAGTCCCTTGGCTTTGTTTTGAGTTGGATTCAAGCTTTCAGGCAGGTCTTAGCAGGTAATTAAGATCAGTCTAGCTTTCTTATCTGGAAAGAGTTTGACTCTGTTACTTCAAATCAAGTGGGCAAGGTTATCAGGACTTGCATATTGGATGCATTTTCCTCCTGGTTGGCCAAATCTTCTTGGGAGGTGACCTGACCTTTTAGTTGTGGTGAATTCTTCCTTGAGAGAACAGGTGGTCCCACCATTGCTGAAGAAGGAAGCATGCTGGAAAATTGTCAGCCGGTTACCAACCTTCACTTTTAAGGGAAGGTTGTTGAGAAGGCTGTTGTGCAGCAATTCCCAAAAAAATATCTGGACTCCTTCCAATCTGGTTTCAGACCTGACCATGAGACTGAAATAACATTGATCACACTTGTCACTGACCTTTGGTGGGAGCAGGATGAGAGTGGTTCATCCATCCTGGCTTTCCTTGATCTCTCAGCAGCTTTTAATACTATTGATCGTGGCAGAAAAGTCTAATTACACATGCAAACATGATCCACCCAGACCCCATGAATAATTTAAAGGCAATACAGCAAAAATCATTCAGAGAATTTTAAAAATCAAATCTGAAATGAAAACACAATCCTTCTTATTAGCCATAATTCGAGAACATATCAATAAAACATCATAATTTCTTAAGATCCATGTTCATGACTACAAGGACAAAGTCGTACAACATTGGAAGAAAGGCATAGTGTCAATGCTACCTCACTGGGAACTTAAATTTGGAGGATATGCAGCAATGACAAAACTAACAATGTATATTCATCATAGATGTTTAACTAAATTAAGCAAGAATGACTTCCATGTATACTACATATCATGCAACAAGACAAATACAATAAGAGTTTGGTTTCTAAAGTTTATGTTAAAAAATATAAAAGTTGGAGCACAAAGTAAAAGTCAGCACTTTATTGATATATTTAGAAACCTGAGAATGGATTTCTTGGTGAGTTTTAGAAGATATTGCATATCAGATATGAATTTGGGGCTAATATAATTTTCTACAGATTGGATAACATTATGAATAAAAATCATCAACAGCTATGGAATCACCATTGTCATCAATTTTTATAGAAGACTTTGAGAAGAAATCTTTAGAAGTCATTATTGTCTTAAATATATTGATTATGTTTTCATTAACAGGTAGCTTGGAAAAGATGAATTGAAGAGCTCCCTAAAGCATCTAGAAATGACAACATCCACCATGCCA
Source organism: Masticophis lateralis (assembly GCA_030761175.1). Taxonomy (NCBI): domain Eukaryota; kingdom Metazoa; phylum Chordata; class Lepidosauria; order Squamata; family Colubridae; genus Masticophis; species Masticophis lateralis. Next base: position 150,677,873 of record JAUDYJ010000001.1, on the reverse strand, counting down.
GGACTATGGAGTTTGGCTCTTCTCAAAAGTTTTCTGGAGGTAAGTTAATGATAGATATTTAGCCTATGAAGTACATAGAAATATTACACATATACTGTAGATGTCCATCCTGCATCACATCTCCATCTTCAACAAAAAGAGATCAATTATTATGAATAAAGCTGAAAAAATAAAGCAGTGTAACTAGCTAACCAATGAAATTTGACATCAACACACGAGCTTCTAAGCCATAGATATAATTATAGTGAGGAAAATAGCTGAATTAAAAAAGAGGAAAAGTAAACAAACCTTCCTTATATTGCAAATATGACTGATAAGATGAGAAACATATTGGGGGGAAAAAAGAATATGGAAGTAAGCTTTGAAATGTGGACAAAATACAAATGTTAGTAGGGGTAAACTAATAAAATTATGAACTGAAGGAATGTGTGAAATCAATTGTCAATGAATAATCAGTCAAAATGTTCCATAGAATACAAAATCAAAGATTATGATAGGAAAATGAGGATGAAAAACATAGCACATTCAGTATTGGCTGAACATCGATCATAAGGCCAAATCACAAAATAGACCTGGAAAATGTCAATATCCCATATGTAACAGAATTTATGAAATAAGCAAAAGAAATTTATAAACTTCCAAATCATTTAAAGAGAGAGGAAGGTAGTCAACCGTTGTCTACCTGGCAGTTACTATTTCACTGCAGACATTTTGCTCCACTGAACCAAGGTAGAAATAAGGTAGATGGAAGATCTGTTGCTAAGCAAAATTTCAGACATGCTCTGATGAAGCCAGCGACATGACCAACAAAATGTCACTCACCTGCATTGTCTCACACAGCACTACCTGGAAGTCATTTTGAGAGTTACTTATGATGATGTTTTGGTGTGTTTAAAAAACATTAATGTAAATGTTGCATAGAAATGCATTCTTACTGAATCCTGACATTGATTGTATAGCGTAGAATATATTAATTCTGTCTGTTGTGAGGTAACTAAGGTATCTTCTCCTAGCCTTATATTTAGGACTGGCTGGGTTCTACCTATGATCTTCTTTAAGGTGACAATCAACTGTCCATAGAGGTTAGTCTGAAGGAACATGTCCACTGTGATAAGGTATGCTTTCAAATAATTGCTTTGGCAGATTTCAGTATTGGTATCTTTCACTGAAACACATCTCATCAGTTTTCATATTTCTGCTGTCTTTGCTTCCTCCACCAAAACAACAACAAAATCTGCTAAAGAGAAAAAAATGAATGTGTTACAATTGATAAACTATCCAAGATTTGAAATTAACCAGACCTGATGATTGAGCTTCATTCAGGCCCTTTCCACTCTCTCATCTTATGGTCCTTGAACAAGATAGAACTTCAAAAAGTGAAATTCTCTGTGAAGTAGCACAAATGACAAAAGCAGTTAGGAGACGTTTATCGAAAGTGAAATTGTATTTATTTACTGTCAGTGACTAGCAAAAACGTTTATCAACTCTTGATCCTTTCAAAAAAGAATCTGTAAAATTGTACAGAATGTATCTTTTACTTCTCAATGGCTCAGCAGAAAATAATAATAATAATTCAGCAGAAAAGTTATTATCGATCCTGTCAAATGTTGTTAAGAAATGTATAAAAGATGTGTGGCTATGGAAATCATCTTACATCATGCTATAACTGAAACATGATTGCATCTACTTTTAAAGAGAGATTCCAGGACCCTGAGATGTGGATTTTGTAGATGAACAACTAGCGTATGAAATCCTGAAAAGAAAATAAACATTCACTCCTTTTATTTGTCCCCCTTTGGAATAACATGATTTGATCCTCAACATTCTTCCTCTTTTTTTGGGTCAAAACCACAGGCATGTTATAGATACTTGTGGCTTGCTTTAGGAAGAGGATTAAACCTGTAACAGTTTTCAAGCAGGTGAATGAATAATCAGACTAATGAATTCATATGCTATTATGGTTAGAAGCTCGTTGTATCAGGCTATGGTTGTATTCAAGAACCCACATTCCGTTCATATTTGTGCTTACAGTTAGAATGCAGATAATGACTTAATTGCCCCTTTCCTCCTTTTTTCTTCCCTGTCCCAATGTTCCTCAGGCATAATAGAAACAGCCCACGCGATTCTCAACAGTGTGGGTCTCTATAATAACTCTACCCATTCTCCATTCATCTGTCTCCCCTGAGAAGCCCTATACAGATTTCTGTACTTTCTAATTAATCAGACCCCTTTGCTCAAGCATAACCCACCGTCCAACCTCTAACAGGACAACAGGATTGGAATTTGTGGTCAGAAAGAAAACTTCACATCTGATAAATCAGTTGCTATAATGCAAACACACACACATGCACATGTGTGTATGGATTATTTGTCTCCTGGTGAAATACTAGGCTGTTTCATTTTTTTTCTATACCTTCTTATATTCTATCCCGAAAATGGGCTACATGAGGAAGGAAACAAGAATATCCTAATATATGAATAGATAATCTGCTTATATACTGTTGGATTTTTAAATGAGAGATTTAATTCATAATTAACAATGCAATCTTTCTGGAATCGTCATGATTTGCTGTGGATGCTACTATGAAGATTAAGGATGAAAATGGTACTGGAAGAAATCCCAGGAAACCAAAAGCTTTTCTCTCAATCACACCACAGTGCATGTCTACACTATCTCACGCGAAGACACTCCAGATGCGTGGATTTTACTGATTTGGTATCCAGGGAATTCTGGCAGTTAGTTCACGTACCCGGAAGAATTTCAGATTGAAGAAGGCTGTTCCAAAGCATCCAAAATTATTTTAATCCCAGTCTCAATCTCGAAGTCAGATTTGGAATGATGTCACTATGCACATTTTCCCAAAGTTAAAAATCAAGAGGCCAGTCAACTGTGTTGCCTATAAAAGTAGTCATTTTGCAAAGATACAAATCTTAGCTCTTAACTGCCTTAATAGCAACTTCATTATTTTCTTCCAAAGTTAAGGGATTGTCTCATTTTATGCATATTTTACGCATTCCTAAAGATAGCCGAGTCCTGAATCATTTAATAACTAGGATGGATAACAATCCAATAAACCATGATTGATCTAATATCTTTCATGTTTCTATATTTTAAAAACTAAAATATATCAGAAGGTGCTTCTCCTACAGAATCATTGTCAAAACCATAGTACTTTAGTCAGATCCAGCAGTTTTATCTGGTATTCAGAATATACATCAGTTATGCACAGTTCCCTCATGTTGCTCCATTCTGTTATAAAAACCTGAAATCTAAATAGGTTTCTGCCTTGAAACAAGTATAATTTAAAGCATTAAACTATATTTTACCATAATGGTCAGGGAATCCATGATGGGAAACAACATTAGGCTGGGAGGACTCAGAGTAGATTTTGATGGTCCAGGATAAAAAGCCTAATGAATTTTACTATTTTTCCATGAACCAACTCTACTAGCCAAGCAGAAACATTAGGTTTGGTTAATACTCAGGGATAATTCAGCTTGTGTCTCCAGTCATGAAGGCTGGGCCAGACATGCAGATTTGTTTGCCCATTTTCTTGTCTGACCAGAAAATGGAATCCTAATTAATCACAGCTACTCCTCCTTTCCAGCTTTCAAGGAGTGATTGGTGACAATTTATACTGTAGGGATATAACTGAGAGAGGTTCATGCCTTCATCCTGCCAAGTCTCTGTTATATATAACAACTTAGCCAGCCCTTCCTGGACTAGATCATTAATAGTCCCTCTTTCCTAAGTGAACTTTAATTTTCATTCCCACTTCCTCCTCCTCCACCTCTTCCTCCCCCTCCTCCCCCTCCTCCTCCTCTTCCTCCATTTTGCTGTAACTCAGAGGACACTTGTTCAAAGATATATTTGACTTTTTGAAATAATTATTATGGTATGGATAACAATTATTAGGATAGATATAGATAAGGATATGGATAGTGATATAGAAATGGATATGCATGTATAAGCAACCCTACACTGAATTTCATTTGGTATTTGGTAAAAGAGAGCTGTTGTTTGGAGAAGAAAGTAACCAGTCTTTATTGTGTTCTGAGTTGACATACTTAATGGTGAATACAGGAAGTGGTACAGACTGAAATATTCCCTTATGTTATTTGTAAAAACTTGGCACTGATCCAAACGTGCAGTATTTAATCATACAACACTCTCATTGACTAAGGACTTGGCCCCTAATGTTTCACCTAAATTCCGTGGATATTTCATATACATTTTGGCAGAGAAATAAGGTGTGATTGCAATGTGTATGTTTCTAGGATGGATGGATGGATGGATGGATGGGGTAAATGATTGATTGATTAGTGATATATAGAGAGAATAAATGGTAGATTGATGAGTTAGAGATATAGAAATGTGAAATGATTGGTTGATAGGATGGGATGAGATAGATAGATGATAGACAGGTAGGTAGGGTAGGATAGGATAGGATAGGATAGGATAGGATAGGATAGGATAGGATAGGATAGGATAGGATAGGATACAGTGGTGTGTTGCTATTGGTTCATCCCAGATCAGGTGAACTGGTAGTGGTGGGAGGTTTCGCCACACGTGCAAGCATGCACATGTGAGCACGCACAACCGAACTGGTAGCAAACAAAATTGAAACCCACTACTGATAGCATAGGATAGCAAACACAGTGTTTATGTGATGAGAGTTCTAATTCTCTGGTGATGGAGATTGTTTCTCTTAACCAAAGACCATAACATTTTGTAAAAGTTATACCATATACCTGCAGATGGAAGCACCTAACTGGCCTTGTCTAGATTTGGAAACTAAAGAAGGTAAGGCTGATAGAGTGCTTGGGTGGGAAAACACCAAAGAATACCAAGGCTGTAGGCTAAACTGTGAAATAAAAAACAAATCCTGAAAGAGGCCATTGCCAAACCATTTCCATATTGCTGCTAAGAAAACAACATTAAGGTCAACCTTAACTCAAAAGATTTATTTTAAATTAAAATCACAAAGTTATCTGAACCCGCAAAATCCTAATAGACACAAAGGCTACCTAAAATATAAGGATGAGGAGGATTACAAGAATTCTGTAAATAATTATCTGGGTTCTATTTCACAAAATCGAATGACTGAAATATTGAGCAAACAAGGAAATGCTGGCAGGGAGCCAAGAACAATAATAACAAAGATGCCAGGCAAGCATCCCTGAGAAGAGAATTTTACAAACTCTTAAGTCATTCCATTTGTTTAAACTCTGGGAACAGGGACATACAACACAACAGGTTTGTGCAGAAGAAGGCAATCTCTCAGAAAGAAATACATATGGTAATATGTATTGGGCTTATGAGAATATTGCATAAAAGATTCCAAAAGAGGGAGGAACTGTAGAGCAATAAATATTCAGTTGTGCTTTATAGATTTAAACAATAGAGCAAACATAATGCAGGCATTAAAGGTGGTATAAAGGCAAATTTCTACATCTATATTATAAATATACTTAGGGCTATTATTATAACTCTGAAGGCTTACTAGTCAAAAGTTCAATTGCATGTTTAAGATCTGGGGCTTTAGAATGATATATTTAACTGAGAAATAGTATGATTATAGTAAATGTGATTGTACTCTTAAGCATATGCATTTACATATGTTTAAAGAGATAATTAATTTGGAGATAGGGAACCCAGGTTGTAGATGCATAAAATCTCAGTAAAATGACCTCAGGTAAAGGATCCACTATTGAGAGGTATTGTATCCACTGTTATAGGAGAACGACTGTTCTTATGCTGCAGTATTGTTCTGTACTTAGCAAGTCTCCCGTACTCTGCAGCAGTATCATTAAAACAGACCAGCACCATCTAATATAATATACATCTTCATAGCAATAGCACTTAGACGTATACACTGCTTCATAGTGCTTTACATCCCTCTCTAAGTGGTTTACAGAGTCAGCCTATTGCCCCCCAATCTGGGTCCACCTCAGAAGGATGGAAGGCTGAGTCAACCTTGAGCCGTTCAGAATCGAACTCCTGACAGTAGGCAAAGTCAGCCTGCAACAGTGCATTCTAACCCCTGGGCCACCATGGCAGTGGTGGGTTTCAAAAAATGTTACTATCGGTTCTGTGGGTGTGGCTTGGTGGGTGTGGCATGGCTTGGTGGGCGTGGCAGGAGAAGGATACTGTAAAATCTCCATTCCCACCCCACTCCAGGGGAAGGATACTGTAAAATCTCCATTCCCACCCCACTCCGGGGGAAGGTTACTGCAAAATCCCCATTTCCTCCTGATCAGCTGGGAATTGGGAGGCAGAGAATAGATGGGGGTGGGACCAGTCAGATTTTTTACTACTGGTTCTCCAAACTACTCAAAGTTTCCGCTACCGGTTCTCCAGAACTGATCAGAACCTGCTGAAACCCACCTCTGCACCGTGGTTTTTATTTCATCTGCCTATACATGGCTAGAGTACTATAGGTTTGAAAATAGAAGATTTTGTTGGAGATTGTTTTGGAATCAATCATATATTCATGAGCTTTCTTGGGGAACATTTTGTAGGAAAAATAAACTTATTAGCTCCCAGCTGAAATAGAATCGCTGCTCAACTCTATCTGTATATACAGTTAAGATACTGCAGTGGAGTTTGGACAGAACAAATGTGCCATGCTCACCATCAAATGGGGAACAATCATTAAAATTGAAGGAATCGAGCTGGAAATAACATCAAGTGTTTAGATGAAAACAGTCACTATCCATACCTGTGCAATTTATAGGACATGTCCATTTTTTCAGCTTTCAATTTCCAAATATTAGGGTTGCTCAAAAGTTGTAACATGTCTTGGGGATTGTAAAGATATTTTTGTTACTTTAATATAATTTAGATGTGCTTGGTAAATAACGACATAAATATCATAACTTTTTAACATATTGTTTGTTTCATTTGCGCATTCTTCAAGCTGACAATATCAAACACGTTGAAATCAACACCTGGGCAAATTCCAGTCATTATATACACAGCTGGAAGAATGGTCTGGATTGAAGCAGAACTAAAAGTTCTGGAAAGGAAGAACAGAAAAATAATGAATTATTCCCTTCATCCATTCAGTGATCTTGACAGACTCTACTTACCAAAGAAGAGGTGGCTCAGCAGACTAAAGCATTGTGATTAACACCAGCTGTCTGCAATTACTGTAAGTTCGAATCTCACCAGGCTCAAGGTTGATTCAGCCTTCCATCCTTTCTAAGGTAGGTAAAATGAGGACCCAGTTTGTGGGGGCAATAAACTGACTTTGTATAATTATACAAAAGTATGAAGGCTATTGCTTAACGCATTGTAAGCCGCCCTGAGTCTCCGGAGAAGGGCGGCATATAAATCAAATTTAAAAAAAAATAGGGGGCATGGAATGTTGCAAGCACAAGTATTACATGGCCAATATATTTTTTAAAAATAGTCAGCAATCAAATAATAACAATTTCAAGTTGAATAAAGTGTCAGAGGGGCTAATTCTGACAGCACAAGACCACACTTTAAAAACAAATGCATTCAAAATCAGAATTGAGAAGACAGCAATAGACAGCAAGTGCCACCTCTGCAAAGAAGCTGCAGAAACAGTAGGGGCAACCTGGTTAGCTACTGCAAGAAGATAACACAGATTGGTTAAAAACAATGGCATGACAAAGTAGCAACAATGGGTGGAAGATCTCCAATAAATACCATTTGCCTGCAAACAAGAACTGATGGGACCATAAAATAGACAAAGCCATAGAAAATGAAGAAGCTAAAGAACTCTGGGACTTTAGAATTCAAACCAACAGACACCTGTCCATAACACCCAACAGTTAATAATTGTCAATAAAAAAGACCAAAAAAAAAAGTCTGGATAGTGGACATGGCAGTATCTGGAGACAGCAGAAGAGAAAAGAAAGAACTGAAGAAAATCACAAAATATAAAGTCTTGCAAACAGAAGTAGAATGATTGCAGCTAAATCAGCCACGGTAGAACAGTGGCTAAAATGCAGTATTGCCAGCAAATTCTGCTGACATGTCCACTAGTTCGAGTCTCACTGGCTCAAGGTTGACTCAGCCTTCCATCCTTCCAAGATGGGTAAAATGAGGGCCCAGATTGTTGTGGGCAATATGCTGCCTCTGTAAACCGCTTGGAGAGGGCTGGAAAGCATTGTGAAGCAGTATAGACGTTTAAGTGCTATTGCTAAAGAAAGCCAAGATAGGACTAATAACAGTAGGAGCCTTAGGTGCAATCCCCTGCAGCAAGGTATACCTGGAGTATCCCTTGAACACCAGCAGTATTGACAAAAATCAATTGCAAAAGACAGGTTTACTTGGAACAGCTTTCATTTTGCAATGATACATTTAACAGTGTCAAATATCAACATCTGCCTATCTGAGATCCTTGGGAAAGACTCAGTAGGTGGATAAAAATGCCAAATCCACTCCAAACATCTGGATTACTGTGTAACAAACCGTAGTAATAATTTACTAAAGGTCTATGTCACCTGACTTTTAATGACACCAGATGACTCACAAGAATGAAAAAAGTAATCACAACAATATCAGTAAAACATTAAAAAAAAATAAAGGTAAAATGAGAAACATGACAAAGCGAGGAGTCTCCCACTCCCTCTCCAAAAGCCTGGGTGAAGAACAAGGTCTTTCTCCCTTATTATCAGGAAACTTGAGGATTTCTCTGGATGTTTTTGATTCTCATTGTTGGAGGTAGTAAGGGATGACTATTAAAATGTTTTATTTCTGATGTACATTTTTCCATCACTCTGAAATCTCCCTAGCCACCCACATTTCACAAGCTTAAAAACACCACAGGAGGTATACCCTTCTCTTGAAATTCAACTGAAGCATGGCAAGCATAACAAATGACATACACTCCTTGGCCAACTTGTAGCTAAGTAAGTTCGGGAATATAACATTCCACCACATTTGCAACTTCCTTCTTCTTTGAAAGAATTTCTAAAACAACTTCACTTTCATCAAATTGAATGAGAACTGGTATAAAAATGCGGAATCATTTCTCCACAAGACACTGATTCTATCACAATGAAAACTTTACACGAGTTTTATACAACAACAATTGAGAATCCAACACTAGTAGGCTAAACCTACTGGTTTGTGATTCAAATTCCACCCCTTAGGAAGATTTGTGTGGGTTGGTTGTTCAATAAGATTCCTAAATAGCAAGTGGCTTGTAGCCTCATTACCTGGATGACATTAACAACATTTGGAGCATAGTAGTTTATTAAGCTTCTTAGGGTTAGAATGCATAGATTGCATCTATGTATAACACATTCATCATCAGTTATTGTTGGATCAAAACCACAAAAATTGGCTCCAATGATAGACATTGCTTTTGGGCAAACTTTCAAATAAATCTGCTTGTTTTTTAAGGCGCTGTACTGCAATTCAGGTAGGGGATTTCCATGCTGTCGAACCCTCTTTTCCTTGGCAACCTACACTGTTACTCATGCTAGGTATTATTTCCGTTGTCCTCTCTCCAGGGTCCATCTTGCTTTCTGCAGAACTGTGAGTCACATCATTTTCCTTTATCAGGAAAAATGGACCTTCCTTTTCAGGTGTCGCCAGGAAATACAAAATAAAAATAACGCTAGGAAAACCACAAGGTTTTTCCTCCACTTCTATGTAGGTTTTTGAACAACCTCCTGGAGTTTCGTTTTGTTTTTGTTTTTAAAAAAGAGGTTGCATAATAATTCTTAGCACTATTTGCACTGCCTGGAGGATTTTAGAAAGTCCTAGGAAAGATAGTTAGTTTGACCTCCCTACAGTGCAATCTATTTAGAAATAAGCCTTCTTAAATTCAGTGGGGACTTATTCTCAGGTAAAGGATTACAGCTTTCATCTGCTGTCAAATACCAGCCCTCTCCAAACCTTCGAAAAAATATATGTATCAAGTGAAATATTGACAACCTCTGTCTCAAGACATCTGTTTTATACTCAGTTAAAATGCAAAGAGAGACAGCTGCTTGAAAGACACAAAGCTAGGATCTTATACTGTATGGCAAATAATGTGTTTTGTTTTGTATTCAAATGGGAAAATTGTTGTCGATTAGTTCTGTGAACTATAGAGATGTAAAACTATGAATCGCATACAATTTGATTCATTTATGGTTGTAGGCGAATACGAAGATAGCCTTGAAGAAAGTATCTAGCAGCTATTAGGAAAACATCAGCTTAACACAGCATAAACACAGGAGGAGGTGAGACAAAAAATCAAGTTTGCTCCTCCTTGACTCTCTTTGGTGTAAGAGGGAGAAAAAGAGAAGCTTCGTCAAGCTTTCAAGATTATGTTATTATACCCTGTAACAAGAAATGTAGCAGTTCTTATTCCATCTGTATCTTAACTTCGAACAGCTGACAACAGTGAGCAGCCAACAAGCTAAATGTCCATGGAGATTCGCAGACATCCAGGTCATGGTTCTCCCAAAAGTGTTGGTTTCTTTCTTCTTTTTTTTTCAAGAGCACCTGGACTTTCTTTGTTTTTCCTTGAAGACATTTCACTTCTCATCCAAGAAGCTTCTGTTCTGACAGTCAAGAAGAAGATTCTTGGTGAGAAGTGAAACATCTTCAAGGAAAAGGTCCACTTGCCTGTTGAAAAATAAAGCACCTTTTGGGCCAGCAAGCTAAACAGGACACTTTGCAAATTCAGGCAGACCATTGCTATTCTCCTTTATCACCATCTGGTATATTTTTTTCCTAATCTGACTCTCACTCCCCACCCTACAACTCAGGGCATGCACTAAAGTTACAGTTCACCTGGAATTTGGTTGGTTCTATCATTATCTATTAGATTTTCCTTTCTCAGAGTGCCCATTTCTGGCAGTCTCTACAAAATGTCCTTTTTAATAAGTCCCATATAACCATGTTGCTTGTATCTTTCAATTTATATTGTTTTTATTTGTTTCTTAGTTCTTATTTGTTTATTTGTTTCTTGATTTGATAGCTTATTAGTCACCTTGACTACCACTAAGTGTTGTATCTTTTTATTCTTGATGAATGTATTTTATTCTCCTTATGTACACTGACAGCATATACACCAAAGACAAATTCCTTGTGTCTCTAATCACACTTGGCCAATAAGAATTATTTTCTGTTCTGTTCTATTCTATTTTGTTACCCTGGCTGCCTACCACATTACCTGTATTCTTGTAGTATTGCCACACTGCTGCTCTTCATCTCAGTAAGAGAAAAACTATCCATTCCAAGGCAAGATAGTTTCTTCTTTGTGCCAATCACTGATACTTCATGCCTCACTAACACAGACAAGCCAATATGTAGCAGGCTGAGCAATAAGTAGCTGCTATTGTGGATTCATCCTGAAGTTGTCCAGTTAAGAAAGACTTGCCATTGTGAACTCATACCTATTCCTTGCCTGAAAGAAAAACTGCCCATTGTGATGTCATGCAATGCAGAGAAATTGCCCCTTTTAAATTCAGATCAATGTTATAGCTAAGGAAAGAAAAACTAGCTTTTGTACCATCCGTCAGCTGATGTTCAGCTGAAGAAAAACACCAAGACTCTCCTGGGTCGGCAACAGGGGTGCTATTCAGCAGTTTCTGACTGGTTCTGGAGAACCGGTAGAGGAAATTTTGAGTGATTTCCTCTACCAGCAAATACCATCTCTGTCTCGCCCCAGAGTGGAGTGGGAATGGAGATTTTGCAGTATCCTTCCTCTGCCACACCCACCAAGACATGCCCACAGAACTGGTAGTAAAAAAAAATTGAATTCCACCACTGGTCAGCAACCATTTTCATACTAAAGGTCTGTTCTGAACTCTAGAACTGATTCAAATTTTGATATTTTTCCTCTTATCCTCCCATCCTCACAAATGTTAATTATTGTCCTCAGATACTGTTGATAGGAAGGCCAGTCCCACTATCTATCTTCTTTTGAACATTTATCCTTGATGGCAACCAGAAAAGGTGTTACCGGACTCCTTTTAATCTGATAATAAATATTTCAGGACGTGACCTCTTAAATAAATTATCAGAATAATTTCATAGAGAAACAGTGTAGAAATTCAAGATTTTTAGTGGTGCTGAAAAACATGAAAGAAAGTGGCAGGTAACACGAGTGACCCCAAGAACAAAGCCTTTCCTTTAGGTACATGAAAAAGAACACCTTGCAAATTTTCAAAAGCAAAGCCTGTCTGACCCAAAGCCTTTTAAGACAGATCTTGGGGAAAAAACCTTGGAAATAGGGAAAAGACCTGTGCTAGCCCAGAAACTGGTGTTACAGATTCTTTCCTGCTGATATCAATTGAAAAATGTAAACAATAACAAAATATTAATATTTAACCTCTTCCATTTCCTGTGCTACTAGCATAAGCTAAAACACAGGACAAGGTTGTTTCTCTCACTTGCTTTTTCTTTCTCTCTTCACCTGTCCCATAATGAAAAAATAAGAATAAAAGAATAGAAATAAAAAATAAGAAAAGTTCAAAAAAAGGGGGGGGGGGCATTTGACAGTCTTAGTACAACTATTCAAATATATTTATCACGGAACACTTGTTTTCATTGAAAAGATTCCTCAGTAATTCTTCAGTAGGAGAGATTCTAAGGCAGTTACAATTTCTGGAACAAAATTAATCATGTCACTGTAAATAAAGTACATTAATACATCAATAAGACAGCAAAGAAGAAGCTGATGAAATTGCTGAAACCTCAGTAGTTCAAAGTAATCTCTTAGGAAAAGGAGGAGGAGGGGGAGGAGGGGGGGAGGAGGAGGAGGAGGAGGAGGAGGAGGAGGAGGAGGAGGAGGAGGAGGAGGAGGAGGAGGAGGAGGAGGAGAAGAAGAAGAAGAAGAAGAAGAAGAAGAAGAAGAAGAAGAAGAAGAAGAAGAAGAAGAAGAAGAAGAAGAAGAAGAAGAAGAAGAAGAAGAAGAAGAAGAAATCTGCTCTCATTGAAAGATTGTAATGTTATTTCTGCTTTTGTGAAGAATGTCCTAAAATTCAAAGATCACCCCAACTGCTAATGGCACCTTTTCCAATTATCAAGTTTTATTAAAAAATGGTTTCTGATCAAATCATTTGCAGCAGATTAAATTTATTAGTCAGAAAAAGTGCTAGAAGGCTCCTCATAAATAGATATATTTTAATCATAGTCTAATGCAGCTCTTGTTTCCTTTGTCTAGCCTCCACACTGGTCTTTCACAAGGGACTGACATCCAAATATTAACCAGGTCTGATGTCGCATAGCTTTTTAAGATCATCTTTAGTGGTCTGGGTGCCATTGTCTAACAGATTCTTCTCTAGTAAAACAGTTAAAGATACCTTGCTTTCTCCCGGAATTGAATCTCAAAGCACACCGCAAGTTGGCATGATATGAATACATTTAACAGCATCCAAATTCTAGTAGCTGAGTTTGCACTAATTGAAGTTGCATCCAAGGATAGCTCCATGTATTATACATTATAGCAGTTCAGATGAAAATTTATCAGAGCATGGTTAATGTAAAAGAGCAATTTAGGAGAGAATAATTAATTTCATATGTTCAGGACAATTTCCCTAAATTCCTTTCCTTTCAATAATGATGGTTTCAGATATCCAACCAACCAAATCAATACAATAATTTTAAACTCTCAAGGCTAACTGGACTTTCAGGGACATCATTGCATAATAGCACTCTTTCCTTATATCAAACCTACCCTTTAAAGGCTGTCTAATCCAGAAATACTGTGTTTCCCCGAAAATAAGACCCTGTTTTATATTTTTTTTGAACCTTGAAATAAGCGCTTGGCCTTATTGCCATGCACCCAAAAGCCCGATTGGGCTTATTATCAGGGGATGTCTTATTTTGGGGGAAACCGAGTAGTTGAATATTTATTCCATAGATATGGAAACCAGCTACCCAAGATTCTACCTGTGGGATCTTACAGAATCATGGAACTATTAGTAGATCCTGAAGTTAAATGCCAACCACTTTATAGTTCAATGCTGAAAATAGAGAGGAACAATGTATTTCTCAGGTCTCTGTCTTAAGCCATCATATATACTCAATATAATCAACAAACTGACATTATTTGTGAATCATAGTACAGGTAGTCCTTGATTTATGATCACAATTGAGCTCAAAATTTCTGTTGTTAAATGAGACATTTGTTAAGTGAGTTTTGCCTCATTTTACGACATTTCTTGCAAAAGTTGTTAAGTGAATCACTGCAGTTGATAAGTTAGTAACCGTTTGTTAAGTGAGTCTGGCTTCCCCATTGACTTTGCTTGTCAAAAGGTCACAAAAGGAATCACATGACCTTGGGACAAAGCAACAGTCATAAGTATGAACCAGTTGCCAAGCATCTGAATTTTGATCAGATGATGAACATATCTTCTTTTATGTATACTGAGAGCATATGCACCAAGACAAATGCCTTGTATGTCCAATCACACTTGGCCAATAAAAAAAATTCTATTCTATTCTATTCTATGACCATGGGGATGCTGCAACAGTCATAAGTGTGAAAAATGGTCATACAGTAAGTCACTTTTTTCAGTGCTGTTGTAACTTTGAATGGTCACTTAATGAACTGTTGTAAGTTGAGGCCTACCTGTACCATTACGTTTTTTTAAAAAATGTCCACATGAAGAGAAGAATTATTTCCAAAGAATAATTCATATCCAACAGATTACTCTATAAGGAAAAGCCAGAACAAATAGAAATAGAAAAATTGTAATGGTGACTTAGGCAAAACAAAAAATAAAAAACCCAAGCTTGCATTATCTAAGAAGTAGTAAAATGGCAACTCTCACTTGACTCAAGTACAGATGGGTAATCAACATATCACCTCTTTTATCAGCTTCGACAACAACCTAACAGTGGCAGGAATGGTGAATAAGGTCATTGGGGACTTTCTGTCATTTGCACTGATTGTGTGAACTCAGTCTCACCCTAAGACAAGATATCAGTGACATCTTGTGAGTGATTCTGTCTCTGTCAGAAGAAGTACGGGAGAAATAAAAAGCTTCTTGATAGGGCATCTATACATCTGTGTATCATCAAGTCTTCTTCTTACATTTTACAAAATAATTCAAATATAAAGTCGATTGCCTTAATTTTTCCAATTCCCACCACCACCTTTAGTATAATTTTGCCTAATCTTTGTGTCCATCACAGTTAGGACTGACTCTTCTTGGGATTTGTAGAACTAGATTTGTAGCTAACATTGTAAACCGCTTAGAGAGGGCTGTAAAACACTATGAAGCGCTATATAAGTCTAAGTGCTATTGCTATTGTTCCTGACTTAGGCTACTATGTATGTTGAATAGGAGATCAAAATTGGGACCAACTGTAATACTGTCTTCAGTGCAGGAATCAGAATATGTTACATTAATACTCATGCATGAAGTGCCAAACTTCTGAATATTTACAAATACTCACAAGAATATTTTAACTACAGGGTTTTTTTTTAAAAAAAAATGCTTTAAAGTTAGAGACATTCTTTACCTATTGAAAGGTGGGGATCTTCTTCCTTCCTTCCCTCCTTCCTTCCTTCCTTCCTTCCTTTCTTCCTTCCTTCCTTCTTTCTCACCCTCCCTTCCCTTCCCTTCCTTTCCTCCTTCCCTGCTTCCTAACTCATTTTATTCTTTCTCTCTTTCTCACTCTCTTGCTCTTTCTCCCTCTCCCCACTCCTATTTAGGTAATACTTGTTGAATGGAAAATAGAAGGGCAGTAAAAAACCCCAACCAATAAAGAGCTTATTACAGAGGCTAAAAAACAACATGAAAACTGAAATTTGCATTCAATGTGGAATGTATTCCATTCTAAAGTTGGAGAAAATAATAATAGTTTCACCTCGCAGGTTGAGCAAGTAGTTAGATAAACTCATACTTGGTATGACTATGAGATGTTTTGATTCAAAGATACAGTTCAAAGATCATTTGAATTGAATAGTCACATTGATTTGACATGCCAAAATCAGGAGCCTTTCAATGGGTCCAGCATTTTTTCTTTACTTTATTTAAATTGAATATTTGAATTGGAATTGACAGTTGGAATTGATACTTAGGCTGAATTAATTCTAAAAACAAATCACACATTCAAATGGAATCATCAGTTCAGACTGCATCTTGCCTCATTTGCACATTCCGATTTAATCAGGCACAAATCATTCCAAAATGCGAAATAACAGTTTATGGAGTCTGTGCATTGCTCCAACCAGGGCAATGTTGTCTAATCCAGCCTTTCTGAGGGAGTTATAGTGACAAATCTAAGCATTCATCTAACCAGGAAGTCACCAACTATTGATTCTGCAGAAAATAGCTGCCTATTTAGCAAGCTTAAGCATGGCTACTTTAATGACTTTAAAAGACATTTCAGTTTGATACATCGGCAGAGTTTTCAGCAGGACCAGATTCAAATAAAGCAGCCTTTTTTTTTTTTTTTTTTTTTTGGAGGAGTGAAGAAGGGAAATTAGTCTAACATATTATTTTTAAAAAGCATCATTCTCCTGCGTATTCAGAGTGGGAAGTGAGGCCAAATAGAGGATGAGGGAAGGAGCTTGTTTATTTTCATACAATTTGCATCCCTATGCTCTGAGCTGTGTGTGTGTGTGTGTGTGTGTGTGTGTGTGTGTGTGTGTGTGTGTGTGTTTCTGTGTGCACATGTGTGTTTTCATGGTTTTTTCAAAGTCGCCACATTGCCTACAGGAATCTCCAAGGTTGAAAGGCCTCTGAATTTTCGGAAGTAGTTTGCTATGGCCTTCTTCTTAAAGTTGAGATTGAATGACTGACCCAAAGCAAGGATTTAGCCCAAGGCAGGATTAAATCAAACAGCCTCCTTGATCTTTTCAAGATCATTGCCTTTAACGTTTTACTAATCTAATTTTCACTATCATTGATAGAGTTGCCAAATTCTTACCTGCAGTGATTTCTGTAAAATGGCATGAAATATCCTAATCTTGGAAAGTTGACATAATGAAGTGTTCTGTTCTATTCTGTTCTGTTCAGTACTGTCCTATGTTTTATTTTATTTTATTCAATAATTCTCTTTTTAAGTTTTAACTTTTAATGCCATATCTGACTGATAATACTGCATATGTTGTATTTGGTCAATGTGTCTGTGTATTTATCTTGTTGGCCATTAACTATAATTAAAAAATAATAACAACAGTTATATAGATAAGCCAGACTACTATTGTATATTTTATTGTTCTATCACCTGTTTCCCCCCCCCAAAAATATTTTCTACAATACATTATGCTGCTAAGAGCCTTGGTGGCGCAGCAGACTAAGTGCTTTTAAAGTAGCACCAGCTGCCTGCAATTACTGCAAGTTCAAATCTCACCAGGCTCAAGGCTGACTCAGCCTTCCATCTTTTTGAAGTAGGTAAAATGAGGACCCGGATTGTGGGGGCAATAAGATGACTTTGTATAAAAAAAGAACACCGCTTGGGGGGGCGGGGGCAAAAGCCCTACTAAGCAGGTATATACAAAAGTATGAAGGCTATTGCTTTACGCATTGTAAGTCTCTGGAGAAGGGCGGCATATAAATTGCAACAATCAATCAATCAATAAACAAATCTCTAGATGTATTTTTCAGCAGGCTCTATGGCAATGTATGTGGCTGATACATACACGTATTATATTGGAGTGCATCTGCTATTCATTTATGTAGTTTGGACTGCAGAACTAACTTTCTCTCCGTCTCTCTCTCTCTCTCTCTCTCTCTCTCTCCCTCCCTCCCTTCCTTCCTTCCTCCCTTCCCCCCCGCCCCCCCCCTCTCTCTCTCTATTTATCCCATTTATATGACTGCCCATTTCACTGAAGCGATTCTGGGTGGCAATTAACAATCAGTAAAAACAACAAATATATTAAAGCAACCATTATAAAGCTATAGGGTAATTACTAAAAATGCAAAGACACTCTAAAAAATTTAAAATATGCAAAACACATGGAGAGAGTAAAAGATCACCCACAATGGAGCCATCTAAGAATGTCCCCATTTCCTGAGACACCCCCCCCCAAGTGTGATGACATAAGAACTTCCTATAAGAAAGTTATCAAATGTATATATATCCCAGATAGATAATGTCATGTCAAGGAAGACAGCAGCCTTGTGTATTCATCAGATGTCCTCCATATGTCCTGCCACATAGCTATTTTTATCAGTTTATGGGACTTGGGCTTAAAAAGTTATCACTTTTCCTATACTGTCATAAGACAATCTGACAGAAACCACAAATGCCACCTTTACATCACTTTTAAGTCTAAGCCATCAACTAATAGCAGCAGGGAAGGCACCTAGCATGTGAAGTGCAGGAAATATGTTATGTGTACACAGTCAATTGTGGTTTATTCCAGCAATCATGGCTGGACAAAGTTAGATTGTGAACAGTTTCTACTTCTCTCTCAGTCTCCCTCTTCCATCTGTCTCTCTCTCTTGCATACAAAAAAAAAAAATCAAACAAACAAACAAACAAAAACCTACAATAACTCTAATCCCAAAGCCAACTCACTTCCTTTTTCTGCAACCAAAAGCTGCCAGATCATGTTTTCCTGAGGTCAAAACTGTTAGAACTTTGGAAAGAGTGAGATACACATCTGATTCTATTGCTCTCACTTTAAAAAAAAATTGACATTGAGTTGGTAAATTGACTCCATTGGACAATTGTTTCTATGTGCATTTATCTATAACAGTATCTTTCATACTATGGAACCAACAGCATAATTTTATGTCAAACTACTCAGAAAGTTAACAACCGATTCTCCCGAAGTGGTGTGAACTGGCTGAATCCCACCATTGATTTGAAGTGATAACGGCACTGAAAAAATGGCTATGACCATTTTTCACACATGTGACCATTGCAGTATTCCCATGGTCACATGATTTACATTCAGAAATCTTTGCAACTGACTCACATTTATGATGGTTACAATATCCTGGGGTCGTGTAATCACCTTTTGCAATCTTCTGACAAGAAAAGTCGACATGGAAATCAGATTCACTTAACAATATGTTACTAATATAACAACTGCAGTGATTCGCTTAACAAATGTGGCAAGAAAAGTTGTAAAAAGGGGCAAAACTCACTTAACAAATTTCTCACTTAGCAACATAAATTTTGGTCTCAGCTGCGGTTGTAAGTGGAGGACTACCTGCATTTGTTTAATTCCTTCTATAATGGCAGCAATGCATCTGATACTAATATGAATGGCCTTTCTTTGTCCTGTGAGGGCTTTCCTATGAAAATCAAAGTTAACCTTTACTCGCAAATCCTTATCAGCAAAGGTGTCTGCATGAATGGGATTATATATAGGGATTATATATATATATAAGAGCAGGCCATTCACAGAGGACTTTTTGAAGACTGGTTCTAAAGGCACATTCATATGTAGTATCTGTGCTGCTCCTGGGCTGGGTTCAAAGCCACACATTGATGTTATTTTTTTATATATATAAATCTTTTCCTTTTGAAGTTAATGGCCTCATCAATGGAAATTAAGTGGGAAAATCAAAACTGGGACACAGTTTTTGCAGATTATATTTTATGTCTCAATTTATATTTTAGGTCAGACATTCATCTGACCGAATATTTTTTCAAAATATGTTCAATAGGATAAATGACCCTGCTCTATGAGGGCAACTGAGGTAATTTACCTCCACTAAGTAAAAAAAAAAAGAGTCCTGGGAACATCAGCCGGAGGTGTTATGTAAATCTTTTAAATGAATACGGGAGTATCGCTTCCCTTCTAACCAATACCAGCCTTCTTTCCTTTGAAGAAGTGCAAAACCAGACTTGTTCCTCTTAATCACAAGTGACTTATGAAATGACAGCATTTAGTTAATTTCGTTTAGCCACTAAAGCCTTCCCACCAGAGAATAATTACTTACTGCCCTTCTACCTTCCAGAACTGCCTTTCATATCCATTCTGAATTCATTAAAGCCTTGTGATCTGAGGGGGACCTTTCGTGGTCCTTAATTTCACTAAGGTTGACTCCATATCCTGGCCTGATAGAATAACAACTGTATCTCGGTACATCTGCTGGAAATGGAGTGGCCTTAGGTACACAAGCTCTCCTGCTGCCAAGGGAAATTCTAATATGTGACCCTGAGCTCTCTGCTTTGAGTTTACCAAAAATTCTTCCTTTGTTTCAAACGTGAGACTAAGAAAGCCCTTCCCCAGGGAACGTATTTTACATGTGTTCCTTCAGTTTGAAGCAAGTTCCCATAAAATATTTTTCAATGAACAAACTGCCTCACTTCCTACATTAACATTCCTCTACCTGTGGGTAAATGAGACTCACTTTGCTCACTTTTCTTTTTTCTTTTTTTTAAGCAAAAAGGTTAAACCATGTGACAATTAGGGAAAGGTCATGGAGGGCCCCTCATAAAGTATTATAGCTGCAAAATCTCCATTCCCATCCCACTCCAGGGAAATGATACTGCAAAGTCCCCATTCCCTCCCCACTCTGGGGCCAGCCAGAGGTGGCATTTGCCAGTTCTCCGAACTACTCAAAATTTCTACTACCGGTTCTCCAGAACCTATCAGAACCTGCTGGATTTCACCCCTGGTTAAAAGCACTAAAAGCAGCTGAGGCACCGCAATCCACTCTGCTGTGCCAATCCGCTGGGCTTCAAATGAACAAAATAAAGGTAAGTATAGGGCAGGGGTGGGTGGCCCAGATGATAGTCAGAGTGAACCAGTTCGCTCTCAACTGATCATCGGAGCAACCGGCTCACCCGAACCAGACTGAATAAGCTGAATCCCACCCCTGATGTGCATACACCCCATATATAATCTAACAAAACAATTCTCCCCATCCCCACCCCCTGCCACCCTGGAAATGACTCCTGCATTGCACTGGGTGGGGACAAATTTAGATGTGATATTCATTGTGCTAATCAAATAACACTTTTTCTTATTCTGATACACACAACACACACACACACACACACAACCATATTCTTTCATCTAATTATTCTCAGAGACTGCCCAGACAAGTCCGTATAGTTTTCCTGGCAAGAAAGTGGTGTGCCATTGTCTTCTTTCTAGGGCTAAGTGAAAGTGATTAAAGGGACAAGACAGTTAGTTTTATGCCTAAAACAAGACTAGAACTTGCGAAAAGAATAGGAAAATGAGATAGAAAAAAATGTTTGTAACAATCATCCATATCTGTCATACATTCTGGTTATCTAAGTTGACTTTCCCTTAAAATTCTTTTCAAAGGAAAACTTCCTTGGTGCAAACTGATATTTATTATTATTAGAACCTGATAAAGGGGTAGATAAAGCAACAAGAGGATGTATACAAACTTAAATCTGAAGGTGTCAAAGGCAGATGGGTAATGCCAGAACCTCACTCTACTGCGCCATTCAAATTCAATGGTAAATTACTATACAGACATGATTTCCAGACAGTTTTATTGCATGGGGGTGGGAAAGAAGCAAAACTCTCTTACTAATGGATAAGTGTACTATCAACAAACAGCAAAATAAAATAAACCATCAAATCAAATCCATTATCATCACCTGATGCCAACTTTTCACATCATGCTTATATGAACCACAGGAGAAAAACCTAAATTAATAACCTCTTCAAACTGCTGGCTTCCAGATGTCAACAGATAGCCTTTTACCAAAAGTGCTCTGGATACAATACTCCAGGCCATCCAAGAGTAAAATTCATTCCAGAAGAGCCCTTGACTAGGACATACACATCTTCCTTTCTTTTTGGTTAGACCATCTTGCTCAAATATTGTTCAGCCTGGAACAACCTTCCCCAATCTGGTGCTCTCCAGATGCATAAGATGGCAAACCCTCAGATATCCAGCCAGCGTGGTCAAAATCCAGGAGCTGAAGTAAATGTAGCTGAAGAACATCAGGTTGAGGGAAAGTTATTGGAAGACAAAAAGTAAAGGTTGTCTATATTCTGGTAGGACCAGAACTCTGCATTTTCAAACCATCTCCTCCAAAAACTTCATATCTATGTTTAGGAAAGCCTTGGGAGTTAACAGAGCTTTTCAGACCTGATTGAAATACTAATGGCATGGAATTGGATCTGGAGCAGTGATGGGATTCAGCCAGCTCACACCACCTTGGGAGAACCAGTTGTTAGCTTTCTGAGCAGTTTGGCAAACTGGTTGTTGGAAGAAATCATTAGGGCAGAGAACCAGTTGTTAAATTACTTGAATCCCACCACTGATCTGGAGCCTTGGGATGTTAATGTTAGAGCTAGCAAGAATGAATATTGTTGCAAAATGAGATGTTGGAAAGAAGGAACTGAGTGCTGAAATTAAAGATAAATGCATATGTTGCTGCCCTATATGGGAGTAGAAAAATTAAACAGGAAAAAAAAATCAAAGATTCATTCCAAGAGAAAAGGAATACGACTTTGATTACGGCTTTCAACTTGCAAAAACTCTTTGCAGGGAAAAAGTGCAACAAAACTACTGTAATTTCAAAAATAGCATTTCCTTTTACAAACACTGCTCGCATCCATAAAGGTTCAATAATATGTCTACTTGGAGAAGCCCTTCATTTCCTACCTCTAGCCTTCCTACCTCTAGCCTTACAAACCTTATTGTCTAAGGTTTGTAAGGCACATTCCCAGCTCAAGTCCAACTGACTTTTTCATGTAATTTCCCTTCATTTCACTGTCTCTCCCAACTCCAGTGGGAATCACCCTTCAATCTTCAGAGCCCACCTTTGTCTTTTCTGAACGCTTGTCTATTCTGACACCTGTCTAAGTACTGCTGCACATGGTAAAAGTGTGGCAAGGTCAGTTCTCTTAACTCTTTTATACAAGAGATATTTGGAAGTTTCTCATGTTAAACATAATCTGCTTTTGTTGTTAAGCAAATATGGCATGTGTACTGCCAAACCCTGTTTGTATTTCTTTTTCTTCAGGCCACACCAGAATCTATATGATTACCAGCCTCTAAACTTTTGAATCCATGTGTCTGTTCCCCTCCGCGCTGGGGGCGGTAGGGAAATCATTCTGCTGCTGTGGGATTGTTGAGTCCCGTCCCCACCTCCCTGACCCCACTTTCCTAGCTGAGACTTTGAAGCCTGTCAGACTCTAAACCCAAAAGGTCTGCTTGATCTCAAGCCAAGACTTTTTCCTGATAAGGAAGATTGGTGAAACTTGTCTATGAGTGTAAGTGTCTTAGAGGAATTTAGCAACAGTTCTTTACGATAATGGAGTTTGATCTGAAGTCCAGAGACCTATTAAGGGCTGGAATCTGCAAAACTGACAGTTTATGAAAACCAAGCTTACACACACATACAAACACACAAACACACATACAGCCACACACACACTTTAAAAGTCTACTCTTAAATTCTTGTAAACATCCTCTGAATGTCAATGTTCTAATCCTGACAATAAAAATTCAGTAAAATTCAAAATGTGTGCGAATAAAATAATTCATAGATTCAAATGCAGTAAAAATATATTTCGCTTATTTTTATCTCTTCGGCAGTCAAGGTTCAAGGCACGTATATTAGTTGATGTGATGCACAGAAGGCCCAACTAGAGTAGAATTCTCCATAATAATAAAAAGAACATGAGGTAAACTCAAGCAGAAAAGAGATTCACGTATGCAAACCTCAGTATGAATGCATTATGGATATTACTGTATTATAGAACTGGAAAGGCAACATAAAATTGAACATGTTTCTAGCAAACAGCAGCTTCTCCCTTCATTTTAGTAGATGGTTTTTCATTATTAGTTGATTTGAGGCATGTATTTGGATAAGTACTGACCTTTGCTAATTTCACAAAATCTAAGCAAGGCCAGATTGAGTTAAAGCCTAATGGGAGAGCACCAGGAAGTCCTAGGACTGTCAGCCATGCTAGGAACCCAAAGCAATATTCTGAAAGAAAACAATGGCAAATAATTTCTTTATGATAACCAAAGCATCTTTATGTCCATGGAATCTCCAGGAAGTTCAACTCAATGGAGACTTTAACAATTATGCGTTTTCATCCCTAGCATTTAATGATATGGAGTATCATCAGGGTCACTGCTATTGGGTTAAAAATCAAGACTGTGGACATTACCACACAATCAAATCCCTTCCACTTTTTAACATACAGACTCATAGCATTTGCATGGAAAAAGTGAAGTGATCTAGTGGCTCGTTCCATCCCCTTGACATTTAGATAGATGCATACACCCTGCAGCTACCTCCTGTGTATTGCTTCATATCATGAATTACAAAACAGGGTATTTATTATTTAGAGACAATAAAGGTAATATTGCAGCGTTTAATTTTATATAACTTATTCTAGTTTGAAAAAACTTCGAAATTGGCCAAGTCTTCATAAGGTTTGGATTTATGATTCATTCCAAAGAAGCTCTTCACATGCTCTTTAGGTGGCCAAAAATATAATAATATTTTGGATTAATCTAGATTATATGGTTTATTAGTGCACAAGTGCAGTGCCCCCAAAAGTTTGAAAGCAGCTTTGTAAGACCCTCTATAAATTATTGTTAGATTATTACTTTTAATGGGATACAAGGAGGAAATTAACACATGGGAATGGGGAGTAATCATGATTTTAATTAAGCTAAATCATTTTTTTTAATTTTGTCCTGATCCCTCACATTTTTTTTAGAATGAAGCTCCTAACTAACATATTAGTCAAACTTGTGTGGCATTGCCCCTTCCCAGTGTTAATTACTTCAACATAGATTAGGAGGGTCACATTACCATATTTTTTGGCAATTTGGTAATTTTTGCCAATTACCATATAAGTGGCATTATATTTGGACTTATTTTATTTTTACAGAAAACAGAATAGAATAACGGAATAACAGATACGGAAGGGACCTTTGAGATCCAACCCCCTGCTCAGGCAGGAAATCTTATACCATTTCAGATAAATGGTTGTCCAATCTGTTCTTAAAAATATCCAGTGTTGGAGCACCCACAATTTCTGGGGCCAAATCGTTCTGCTGATTAATTATTCTGTCAGGAAATTCCTCCTTAGTTCTAGGCCGCTTCTCTCCTTGATTAGTTTCCATCCCTGGCTTCTTGTCCTGCCTTCAGATGCTTTGGAGAATAGGCTGACCCCCTCTTCTTTACAGCAACCCCTTAGATTTTATTTATTTATTTATTTATTGGTTCGATTTATATGCCGCCTTTCTCTGGAGTCTCAGGGCAGCTTACAACATGTTAAGCAATAGCCTTCATACTTTTTGTATATACCTGCTTAGTAGGGCTTTTGCCCCCCCCCCCACCCCAGCAGTGTTCTTTTTTATATAAAGTCAGCTTATTGTCCCCACAATCCGGGTCCTCATTTTACCTACTTCAGAAGGATGGAACGCTGAGTCAAGTTTGAGCCTGGTGAGATTTGAACTCTCAGTAATTGTAGGCAGCTGGCAGCTAAGTGCTAATTAACAGTACTTTAGTCCGCTGTGCCACCAAGGCTAGATATTGGAATACTGCAATCATGTCTCACCTAATCCTTCTTTTCATTAAACTAGACATACCCAATTCCAGCAATTATTCTTTATATGTTTTAGGCTCTAATCGCTTCATCATCTTCATCGCTCTTCTCTGTATTCTTTGAGTCTCAACATCTTTTTTACATTGTGGTGACCAAAACTGGATTCAGTATTCCAAGTGTGGTCTTACCAAGGCATTATAAAGTGGTATTAACACGTCACTTGATCAAGATTTTAATTATTTAGATATCACAAGGTACATTGTAAATGTTCTTTCTGTGAGATTCTCAAACTGAAATGTTATATAAACGGAATGATGTGAGAGGGGGGGAGAATAATCTTTTTAAAATCTTTCATATTCTCAGCCAGAAATCAACTTCTCTTTCAATGATGTTAACACACTATTGATAAGATTGCATTTTTATTTCTTCAATGTTTTAGGCATACACTGAATTCCCATCAAGATAAGACCAGAACGTCTGCCTTTCTTCCTCCTGTTTCTAATATATATTCAATAATAATCATACCAAGAAGGGATACAACAAATTCTACCTATCTCTTTTTTATTCTGTTCACATGTTATTGAATGAGACATGATAAATTTGATTTATTTGTGACTATTTTTCTGGGAGAATTGCGGACTGTTTTTCAATAGCTAAATAAAATAGAGCATAGTTATATTCCAGCAGCGGATGGTTCTGCTTACACGTATGAAAAAGAAGAAATTGGAAATGAATAATGTTTTTATTGACAGATGGAACCTGCCAACTGATTAAAACTTTCAGTGGATTAACTGTGCAGTCTTAACAAGTGACCACATGATTAACCAGTACAAAAAAATAACACTGTCCAAAGAAAAGTAAATATGCTTGTTGCTTAAGTGAACTCTAATCTTCCTTCTTAACAAATTTTCTGCCTCTAGCAGTCTTTAGGACTTGGATAATGAAAGAAGTGGACATATACGACTCCCTACTTAAGAGCAAATGATTTTCTTTGGCAAATGACACAGAATAAAATTTAAAGATCATCTCTGTTACATAAACTGAGGCTTTATAAAGTCCAGTTACTAGGCAGAACAGGACTAAGATTCAGGCAATCTCTGCTTCTGATCTATTGTAGTTCAAGAGAGGCAGTTAAATGGTTATCTATTTCCCTGACTTACATATCCATAGTTTGTAAAAGTTCAGATGAAGTCCTGAAATCTCCCATTCTTAAAAATGTACCTCTTCCCATAAGGACCCTTAAGATCTCATCCTTCTCCCTTTCAATGTTGTCACCATGTCACTGGAATGTTTTCTGTGACTTTCTGGCTGCCTGAGGAGTTAGTGAGGGCATCTGACCCAGAGAAAATTGCCCATTTCTGTCCTAGAGCAAAAATTGGCAACCCACAGTCTGTAGGTCGCATCAGTCCTGAGACTTTTTTTTTTTTTGTAACCTTCTCAATTCCTGAAGAAACACCATTTTATCACTTCACTCTGTTTAATTATTCCAAATAAAGAAAAACACAAATCTGAAAAAAAAAGTACAGTTGCAAACATAATGTTCCTGTCTTAGAATAACAGTGGGATATAAATGTAAAAATAAGTAAGAACAAAGCATTATTGTGGCATTGTTGCCAAAAATGAAATACCTTACAAAAAGGGTTGTTCCAAATGGCACCAAGGACATTCATTGGTGAGGCCAGCAGAATTTTAGCCAGCTGAAAATGTTCTTCTCTGAAAGAGGCTGGATGTTTTTTTGTTCACTCAGCTGGAAAACTGGATAAAAACAACGGGAACCCCCTGAAAGCCAGATGCGGCTTCTGAGCACAGCTTTTTGTAGGTAAATAAACTGCTCAGAATGCACCACAGTCTGTTTTCTAAAGGGCAAAGAATACCACAAGGTCATGCATTTAATTTGAAGATTAATCTCCCCAAGTCACACTTCTTCCCACCCTTTACCCCCCACCATTCCTGGTATCGGCAGATTTAATCAATAAGTCGACCAACTCTGCTTTCTTCCAGATATTTATAAAGGCCACTCCTGCTGCGATTACTGAATATGCTTCCTTCAACACAGCAGGCTCCTGAGGTGAACCCGGTCATGAGTCATTACATTTTCCCAGGCTCTTCCACAAGAGAGAGAGAGAGAGAGAAATGTGAATGTGAATATGAAGAAAAATTATCTTTTTTTTTCTCCCTAATGGTAGCTGGTATGTTAAAACTATGCAGAAGTCAAAATGGCGGAGGAACTGTTTAATGTTCTCAGTCTTACTTAAAACATTATCTAACGGAATCTAAATGTCCCCCACACAAACTTGGATGCAATTATAGGCTGACATAGTACTGAAATAATGCTTCCGAGGAAGAGATTAGGATTCAAGGGCAGTCTGGGTCAATGTTGCAAACTTTGTTTCCAAAGATGCTGATCTTAAAAACAGCCTTGGACAAACAGCCTTAGGATTTTTCATAGTCTTCTTTATTGGGCATGCAGAGTTTGGTATGTAGCTTTTTCATACTTTTTCTTAATACAATTACATGTTTTTTTTAAATGTGATGACCAGCTCTGAATATGGTTTTCCAAGTTCATTTGTTCCACGCCCACCGGCTAAGGAAACATTTAGCAGCACAGATGAACCAGCGACCAGCCGTGGGCTTCCACCCAGACTGGCTAACCCAAGGAAGGACACTACTGACCATGAAAGAGCCCCACAAGGGAATGACATCATTCAACTACCATCCAATAACCTGTCTCCCCACAATATGGAAAGCCCTATCATAACCACCAAACTACAGGATTAGAGGCTCAAAACACCAGCTGCTCCCAGATAGAACAGTCGGCCAAGTTTCAAAGACTAGAGAAACCAATCTGAACACAGCCTGGATTAACTATAGGAAAGTCTACTTTTCAATGCCACACACCTGGATCTGTGAACAACTGCTGCTGTGCAAAGTCAACAGAACACTAACCGTCCTCAAAAACTCATTGGGATTGTAAAAGTTGACACTGGAAATCAACTCAAGACATCTCACACAAGTGGGATCAAGTGCAATGAATGAACAAGATATTGACTCATTGATCCACTTGACACAGATTTACAGTGAGGATATCAGGATGGTATCTGGACTAAAAAAATGTAGCTAGATGGTAATCAAGAGAGGCAAAGCAGTTAAGACTGATGGGGTGGAACTACCAGTGGGACACACAGAGGACATACAGATCAATTACAAGTACCTTGGTATCCCACAGTCACATTGGAACCATGAGGAGGAGGCAAGGAAAACAGCAACATCCAAGTACCACCAAAGGATCAGACAGGTCCTAAAGAGCTAGCTCAATGGCAAGATCAAGATCCATGCCATCAATATTTGCTCTGCTAGTCATCAGATACCCTGCCAGTATAGTGAGCTAGCCAAAGAAGGACATGAAAGTTGCCAATGTGAAGACCCAGAAGGTCCTCACAATGTACGGAGGTCCAACATCCTGAGACTATATACCAGTCAGAAAGAGGGTTGTCAGAGTCTGATGAGTGTCAAGGCTATTGTTGTGGATGAAACTGAGAGCATCCAGGAGTACTTCAGTAAGATGGCATCCAAAAATGAGCTGCTAAGAGAATATCTGAGGCAGCAGTAGAAGTGGGGGAAAGATCAATCAGAAGAAGTGCCATGACATGACACAAACCTGCATGGGATGTACCATAGAGAGATAGCTGCGGTCTATGGTTGAGAAATCCTACCAGTGGCTGCAAAGGGCTGGACTAAAAGACAACACTGAGACACTGATCATAGCAGCACAATCACAAGCACTAAACTCCAGAACTGTAGAAGCAGGGGTCTAACACCCTAAACAGAATTTGAGGTACAGACTATGCAAAGAGGCCTCAGAAATATTCCAACACCTAAAGGCAGGGTATAAGATGCAGGCAGGAATAGCATATACTGAGTGGCACAACAAAGTAGCTAGCATTGTGTACAGAAACATCTGTACAGAAGGTGGGATAGATCCTCCTAAGTGTAGATGGGAAATCCCACAAAAGGTTGTGGTGAATAAGAAAGCTAAGATCTTATAGGACTTCCAGATCCAAACAAACAAGCAGGTATTGGTCAATCAACTAGGTATCATGGTAATAGACAAGGACCAGAAGACAGCAGTAGTGATAGATGTACAGTCTCAGGAAGGAGTATGAGAAATTGGAGAAATATAAGGGCCTGAAGGAGGAACTGGAAAGGATGTGGATGTCAGGGTTCTGACCAGGGCCCTAATAAAATTAAGAATCCCAAGCCATTTAGCAAGAAAAATCCAGTTGTTTAACCCATGTTAGCAATACCTCGGTCAGTGATTACTAACCTTTTTTTCCTTGGGTGCCAAAAGCGTGTGTGCGCGCACACCCATAATACAATCCGCCCATACACCCCTGAGTGTGCATGTGCGTGCAACCCTCTGCACCCTGTTTTGGGTCTAGCAGGCCTCCCTGAAGCCTCCTGGGACAAAAAACGGGGCACAGGGGCATGCCGCATGCATGCACATCTCCCCCCACACACACACACACGTGTGTGCGCATCTCCTGCATGCATGGCAGAGACCCGAAAATCAACTGGCCGGTGGGAGGCATGGGCACATGCATGGCGGAGCTGACCTAGGATGACAACTTGCGTCCCCGCAGAAATGGCTCTGTATGCCACCTGTGGCATGTGTGCCATAGGTTTGCTATCATGGACCTAGGTGAAGCCAGCTCTGGCTTCACCCAATTCTCATCTTGCCTCTGACTCTGTTTCCCCCTCCACCCAGAGTGTGTCACCAGTCACATTCCTCAACAAAGCAATTTTGCGGATCGTAGAAGTCACTCCCTCCAGCCATTGTGAATCTCCATGGAGATGGTCTTGACTTTGGCCAGCTCTTGTTTTGGCTGAAGTGTGAATTCCTTGGTGCAGCTGCAAGGCACGATTCCCATCCCACTGCCTATGGGAACTCGGAAACAGGTCAAGAAAGCTTCACGAGTTGACAGTGAAAAGTACAGGCTAAAGTGTTCCTAGTGGTGACAGAAGTGCTTGGGATTGTGACTCCTAAGCTGGGAAAGTGACTCCAACAGAACCCAGGAACAACGTCCAAGCTCTCTGTCCAGAAGAGTGCAGTGCTAGGAACAGCAAAGATCCTGTGCTGAACCCTCAAAGTCCCAGGCCTCTCCTAGAAGACCTGAGATTCTCACGTACTATAATGTGTGAGAAATGAATTTTTAATATATACATGCATGCACAGACATAGATGAATTTGATAGATTGAAAAATGACTAAAAAAAATTCTTCCTTTTCAATGATTCAAAATAGACATTATGCCTTCTTTTCACAACAGTTGTACATCAGTGCTCCTGTTTAAACCTGTTAGATTGCTTCAATATGTTACGTCAGTTTAGAGTTTCCTGCCCTACTATATTATCATAGGCCCATGATAATTCCTCTGACAGCTTGTCCTCTGTCACTGTGTCAGGGTCCCTTTAAATATTAAGAAAAGCATATGTTAGCTGTGGATTTGAGGTAATAAAGAAAGCTAATATTTCTTATTAGAATGCGTGGAAGCATCTGCTATTTAGCTTTGAGCAATAAACATCTTTGCCTGTTTAAGCAAAACAGTTTTAATGGGACAATATAGAGCATTACATTGGGTATTACATTGGTGCCCAGAGAAACACTGAAGCACTTCCATTTAATGTGCTCCGCGTGATCTTGCTGCTCGGTGAACTGCTATGTGTATTTTTCAAACTTATTTGTTCTCATCATCCATTGTTAATCTAGCTATGTGTAGTAGAATAACCTTCAAGTCAAACTGAACTCCTGTTCACCACATGATCACATCCTTCTTCTTCTTCTTCTTCTTCTTCTTTTTTTTTCCTTTTCTTGGCAACAGTACGGTAGGTTAACTTACTACTGCTTTCTTCCACTCCACATTTCTGTCCCATCAAAGTATTAATCTGGCCTGATCTTGGTAAATTGTTTTTGAAAGCAGCCAGGAAAGCAAAGTACTGCCCTTTACTAAGAACATATTAAAATTCCAGAAATAACATTTGCCTAAGAAAGTGAGTTTACAAATTGCATCTACATCCCATAAAGAAGGGAAGGGAAGGGAAGGGAAGGGAAGGGAAGGGAAGGGAGAGGCTGTTAGAAGTAAATGCCCTACCTGCTCTGTGTTGTTTCCCTAGCCTGGCACCCCAAGGGTTAACCCCAGAGTACCTGAACCCCTCCCCTCGCCAGGGACGCCCCTTACCTGAGACCACTCCTCCTGGGTACTTAAGGTCACCACATGTTGATCCAGCAGTCCAGTCCTGTATGTACCTGCAAGGAATAAACAACAAAGAATAAAGATATGTTCTGATCAGCATCCCACGTGTCTCTGTAAGTTATTGGGCCATCCATCGCACTTCAACATAACAGAGGCGGATGTGGAAAGGAGAGGAAAGGGAAGGGGAGAGGGGAGAGAGAAAGAGAGAAACTGCTTATTGAAGCATTCATATAGTTCACTAAAGACTAAGTGTCATGAGAGGTGAATTGATAGATTGGCTCTAATTGTAGGCAGCTCAATAACCGCAGGCCTCTGAAGATATATACACCAATTTCTGAAAACATTACAAAAAGTATAAAACATATTTTTAAAAGTGCAATTTATAAGATATTCTTCCCAATTGGAGAGATTTTTTTATTTGTGGGGTTTTTTTCTGAACATAACCCTTTTTAATTCAGTTCAGAATATATTGGTTTCTCCTTCTTTTGTTTTATAGAATAGAAAATAAAGATTGATCACTTCAGATCCAACCCTTGATAATTATACAGATATATCAATGCGGCTTTTGCAGCAACAGTTTTACAAACCCCTTTCTCTTTTCCCAGGATTTGTTTGTTTTCCAGTAGCTGTGTGCCTCAGGTGGAGCTAGGACTCAGGGTTTCCTAGTTTCTAATCTGATGGTTTAACCACTACACCAAACTGGCTTTCTACAATAGGAAGAAAGGATGTGAATTTGTGGGAAGACCTGAGTAAAAGGTTGAATTATGCCTAGAAATCATAGATTGGCATATCAGATATACTTCTTCCTGGTTGAGAGACAGAATGAGAAAATTTTCTGGATAAGTCAATCCAGAAGTTTTTTTATATATATAAACAGTGTTGCTACCCAATTTTACAAGATCATTTAACGTGTGAAATGTATGTATGTTAAATTGGAGAGATAGCAAATCGGAGACTGATTCCAAAGTACATGTATGCAGCTCCAGTTTTGTTCCTGGTGTTGTTACATTGCTACTTAGGATTTTTCTCTAGCTTTGCTATTTCAGTTGAATTAATGAGGGTATTTTGTTGTAAAAATATGGATACATTGACTAAACCAATCAAAAGATGAGTGGTCCTATTATTCCCATGAACCTTCATCAAAAAGTCTTCAGTTAAACATAATTTCTTGTCTCATCTAAATGTTTATTACTTGAATGATTGCATTTTTATAGCACCTAATCATAGGAAGTCCCTGGATGGCGTACAATATGTTAAATCCTGATTTGAAGTTGGCTTTATTTCCTGGCTTAATCTACATCTTTTAATTTCAGTTTCTTCATTCAGATGATAAATTCCCAATCTGGATGAAGACTTATTGGTTGTCAGCCGATATAAAAGGAATGTAAAGGGGATGTGTAAATGAATGAGTAGTTTGCTTATAGACAAACTGCAGATAGTATACAGTACTGTGTACATAATATAAAGAGTATATAGACTGTACAGTATATAGAGAAGAACATTAAGATATTTAAGTTCATGTTGCATAAAGAACAGGATAGTGTGTTAAAACAAAGTTATAAGTATATTATATTGCTTAAGTAACAATCAGGTCAAAAATAGTTGGTTTTGCACTGTGGCCTTTAAAGGCTTGAGATATACCACTCAATGTAACCTTGGCCAGACTGAGAAAGATGTATTCCTTACATAATCTGTCATGACTTGTTTCTCACATTTATTGGTTAAGCTCCAGTGATACTTTCACACAGGTCAAAGAGATCACACAACATATTGACAATGACATAAAATGCTTCAGTTCTTAGGTTGCAAAATTGTAAGTATGAACAAGTTTGGAGTGAAAACATTCACAGTTGATTCTTTTTCTAAGAGTATAGTGTGACTTTAAAAAAAATTGATTCTACTTTATTGCTCAATATCTTGGACTTGAAGCAATGTACAATGTGCTGGGAAAAAAATCAAGCTATAAGCCTTACTAGAGTCACACATTGAATGACTTAAAACATCTGAATACATGATAACAGTTGTGTTGGGAACTGTTTATGTCAGGAACTATTTGCAATCTCTTTGACTTGCACAGAAAAGGGAAGGCAAAAGTAGTATGCTTGCCTTCCACCATCCCATAAAGCCACATATTTTAATATTGTATTTGTCCTAAGTTACTAAGTCAGAACACATACCAGCTTTAAATGTTCTTGTAGATGTCACTGAATTTTTGCAATGTTCTTCCTTGCATGAGAACAGAGTTTATTTTATTTATTTATTTTTTATTTTATTAAATATGTATGCCGCCCTCTCTCCCAAAGGACTCAGGGTGGCTCACAATGATAAAAAACACATAAAATTCAGTATTCAAATATAAAAACCAATACAATCCCCATTAAAACCCCTTCAATCCAATCCGGCCAGGCCAAATAGCCATGTTTTGAGGTCACGGCAGAAAGAGCGAAGGTCAGGGGCCATCCGGAGCCCCAGGGGGAGCTGATTCCACAGTGTAGGCACACCCACAGAGAAGACCTGCTCCCTAGGAGTCGCCAGCTGACACTGTCTGGCTGACAGGACCCCAAGGAGGCCCTCCCTGTGAAAGCACACTGGGTGAAGGGAAGCTGTCGCTGGCCACAGATGGTCTGCCAGGTACCCTGGGCCTAAGCCATGTAGGGCTTTATAGGTAATTACAAGCGCCTTGAATCTCGCCTGGAGGGTAACCAGTAGCCAATGCAGGTCATGCAGGAGGGGGTGTAACATGAGAGTGTTGGGACACTCCCATCACTACCCGTGAAGCCGCATTCTGCACCAGCTGAAGCCTCCGGGTGGTCTTCAAGGGCAGCCTCATGTAGAGAGCATTGCAGTGGTTGATCTGGGAGGTGACGAGCGCATGAGTAACTGTGCACAGGTCATCATGGTCCAGGTAGGGGCATAACTGGTGCACCAGATGAATCTGAGCAAATGTCCCCCTGGTCACGGTCATAACATGGTCATCTAGAGTCAACCATGAGTCCAGGAGGACACCTAGATTGCACGACTTTTCTACAGGGGGCAACACCTCACCCCCTATAGCCAACGATGGAACATTTTCATGGGACCGTGATGCTGGCATTCACAGCCACTCCCTCTTGGCAGGGTTGAGCTGAAGCCTGTTCCTCCCCATCCAGAGCCACACCGCTTCCAGGCACCAGGACATCATGTCGAGGGCATCACTGGGCTGATTTGGGGTGGATATAAAAAGTTGGGTATCGTCAGCATACTGATGATACCCCACCCCGAAACCATGGATGATCTCCCCCAGTGGCTCCATATAGATATTGAACAGAAGGGGAGAGAGGACCGACCCCTGAGGGACCCCACACATAATGGGGCCTCGGGGCTGACCTCTGTCCCCCCGCCAACACCGCTTGTGAACGCCCAGAAAGGTAGGAGGAGAACCACCGTAAAACAGTGCTTCCCAACCCCTCAAGGTGCCACAGGAGGATACCATGGTCGATTGTATCAAAAGCAGCCGAGAGACCTAATAGGACCAGGACAGAGGAATAATCCTTGTCCCAAACTATCCAGAGATCATCCACCAGCGCGACCAATACCATCTCTGTGCTGTATCCAGGTCTGAAACCCAACTGGTATGGGTCCAGATATATTGCTTCATCCAGGGCCAATGGGAGCTGACATGCCACTACACTCTCAACAACCTTCACAATAAAGCGAAGGTTGGAGACAGGACAGAAGTTATTCAAAATAGCTGGATACAGGCTAGGCTTCTTGAGGAGGGGTCTCACCACTGCCTCCTTCAAGGCAGCCGGGAAATTCCCCTCACTCAAGGAGGTAGTTATCATTGCCTGGATCCAGCCACATGTGACCTCCCGGGCCGAATAAATGAGCCAGGAGGGACACGGGTCCAGCACACACATGGTGGTACTCAGTTTCCCCATGATCCTGTCCACTTCCTCAGAAGTAACAGGATCAAACTCATCCCAAAACACCAGACCCAAGTTCTTGGTTCTGAAACTTTATTAGACCAGCTTTCTTTTACCACATCTACAGCACTTCTTGACATTCTCCCATACAACAACACACAACTGCTAAGATAATATTAAGGATAGAAAGATATCTCTAGAATATATATTGGTCCTGTTCCCAGGTCAGGAATTGAAACAGCAAACTCAATGGCCAGACTCATGATGATGCTACAGAAGGTGGATTCTGTCAACTTCAAAATAGACTTGGAGATTAGAAAAATCAAAGTATGTCATGTAAATCTTTTGAGGAACTGGAATGAAAGAAAGCATTCACTAGTTGCTCTTATACTAGATGCTCCCCAATCAGAAAATCTAGCAGAGCAAGTATCTAGAGTACATTGAGACATATCACTCCTATTAGGATAGAAAAAATCTCCTCAGATGTTGGCTGAGCCATGTCTCCTTGAAAACTAATCAGCATTTCAATTGCATAGTCATTCTCGTGTGGGCATGAGCAAAACATTTCTCTTTCTGCTTTCTGCTTCATGGCTGATAAAAGCCATAGAAAACTAACAGAGCACTTGCATTGAGATATCAATCAAATCCTACAGGTTGCCATCACTTTGAGAACACAGCAGCCTGGAGGTTCTAAGGATTTGATATAAAAGCAGTGCAAAACATTACTTCAGGTTTTAAAAATCATTTTATTAAGAAACATGACCAGGTAGGCCAGACCATGAAATCTTCTGTACTGAAATTTGTTATAATAATATAATTTTACAAGCCTGATTGTGATACACCCTTCTCCGAGTCCTTCTCACTCCTTCTTATACTCCAGTGAATTAAGGAGGCATGTGCCTGAGCAGCTTCTGAATATTACCTTATTTCTGTTTTTTTAAAAAATATATATATACAGGTGAAACTCAAAAAATTAGAATATTGTGCAAAAGTTAATTTATTTCAGTAATGCAACTTAAAAGGTAAAACTAATATATGAGATAGACTCATTACGGGCAAAACGAGATAGTTCAAGCCTTGATTTGTCATAATTTTGAGGATTATGGTTTACAGCTCATGAAAACCCCAAATTCACAATCTCAGAAAATTAGAATATTGTGAAAAGGTTCAATATTCTAGGCTCAAAGTGTCCCACTCTAATCAGCTAATTAAGCCATAACACCTGCAAAGGGTTCCTGAGCCTTTAAATGATCTCTCAGTCTGGTTCAGTAGGAATCATAATCATGGGAAAGACTGCTGACCTGATAGTTGTGCAGAAAACCATCACTGACACCCTCCATAAGGAGGGAAAGCCTCAACAAGTAATTGCAAAAAAAGTTGGATGTTCCCAAAGTGCTGTATCAAAGCACATTAATAGAAAGTTATGTGGAAGGGAAAAGTGTGGAAGAAAAAGGTTCACAAGCATCAGGGATGACCGCAACCTGGAGAGGATTGTCAGGAAAAGGCCATTCAAAAGTGTTGGGGACTTTCACAAGGAGTGGACTGAGGCTGGAGTCAGTGCATCAAGAGCCACCACATACAGACGGATCCTGGACATGGGCTTCAAATGTCGTATTCCTCTTGTCAAGCCACTCCTGAACAACAAACAACATTAGAAGTGTCTTACCTGGGCTAAAGACAAAAATAACTGGTCTGTTGCTCAGTGGTCCAAAGTCCTCTTTTCTGATGAGAGCAACTTTTGCCTCTCATTTGGAAACCAAGGACCCAGAGTCTGGAGGAAGAATGGAGAAGCACATACTGCAAGATGCTTGAAGTCCAGTGAGAAGTTTCCATTGTCTGTGTTGATTTGGGGAGCCATGTCATCTGCTGATGTTGATCCACTGTGCTTCATTAAGTCCAGGGTCAACATAGCCGTCTACCAGGAGATTTAGGAGCACTTCATGCTTCCTTCCGCAGATGAGCTTTATGGGGATGCTGACTTCATTTTCCAGCAGGACTTGGCACCTGCCCACACTGCCAAAAGTACCAAAACCTGGTTCAATGACCATGGGATTATTGTGCTTGATTAGCCAGTAAACTTGCCTGACCTGAACCCCATAGAGAATCCATGGGGCATTGCCAAGAGAAAGATGAGAGACATGAGACCGAACAATGCAGAAGAGTTGAAGGCTGCTATTGAAGCATCCTTGTCTTCCACAGCACTTCAGCAGTGCCACAGGCTGATAGCATCCATGCCACGCCGCATTGAGGCAGTAATTGATGGAAAAGGAGCCCAAACCAAGTACTGAGTACATATGCATGCTTATACTTTTCAGAGGTCCGATATTGTTCTATGTACAATCCTTGTTTTATTGATTTCATGTAATATTCTAATTTTCTGAGATTGTGAATTTGGGGTTTTCATGAGCTGTAAGCCATAATCATCAAAATTATGACAAATCAAGGCTTGAACTCTCTCGCATTGCATGTAATGAGTCTATCTCATATTAGTTTCACCTTTTAAGTTGCATTACTGAAATAAATGAACTTTTGCACGATGTTCTAATTTTTCGAGTTTCACCTGTATATTGTATTTTCCCTTTCTCTAGGTAAGAGCTCTTATATATTTCCATCCAGGTCATCTTCCTTATTCTCTAACTAGGATTGTGTTGTTGTTGTTTTGTAATTTTAAATATTTTGTTCTTTGAAATCTCACATCATCCTTCAATTTCTTGCTATGTTGCCCAACATTTGCCTCAATTCATTAATTAATATTTACCTTCCAGCCGCCAAAAAAATGTGACTGATTTCTCTCAACATTTTCTTCTCCACTTAATTTGAACTTCAACAAGATGTGTTCTCTTTCCCCCAGGATTCCTGATAGACCTTCAATCCATTGACCAATTCCCTTCTGTGGGTCAGGATTAAATCCAAGGTAGATGACCTCCTTGTTTCTTCTTATGCAAATGAAATTGTAATGAAGAGAAATTAGAGATGTGCTAAATTTCCCACTCTTACCTGAGTTAATTTTTCAACAATTCAAGATAATTTGATTATCACATAATAATGTGTGACAGTAATACTGTTAAATAGTGGGCGCAAAGAAGGACTGGACACACACGTCAGTACAAATGTTTTATTTAAATTCCATAAACTGCAATGGCAAACCCAGCCGCGGCAGCCCCTTATATAGCCCAGAGCCGTCCGCAGCTTCAGCCACTGACGCTTGCTTAAGTTTCTCCGCTCCAGGGTCTCTTTTATTGATTGGCTCGTTTGAATCTGCCATTCAATACTCAACAAATACTATCACAATAATCTGTCTTCTTAAGAATTTGTTGTGTTTGATATAGAAAGGCATTGCTAATCTTTCTCCTAAGTAGATACTCTGTAGTAAATTCCAGAATTGTTTCTCTTTGGTCCTTATTTCTTTTAATTGTACCAAGTCAGTTCCAACAAGATTTCCATATTCAGGGAAATGAATGTTGTCAGTATTATACAACTTATTTGCATATAAATCACTCATCTCACCCCCCCTCTTTTTATGTGTTTTGACTAAAATATCCTCTAGTTCCATGTTTCCACCATAACTCTCATCCAGCCAAGCTTCTGTGATACATGTAAGATCATATCAACTCTTCTTTGTAATTATTGTTAGTTCTATTTGGTTGTTCCCTATGCACCAGTGTTGGGAATATTTAAATATCTTTCCTGCTTCTGACTTTCTCTATTATCTTGTGCAGCCAGATTCCTAACACCCATCAATTCTTTCCCTAAACCCTTCTTTCCCTAAATTCCTTCTTTCAAAGTAATTTAAAACCCACCTAATATTGTTAGGGTTAAGTTCACGGAGTCCTTCCTTTACATGTGTGTCAGTAAAGATATATTGATATATGAACGCTGCCTAACTATTTCCTTTGGTAATCACTCTTGAAAATCATTACCTTTGTTAGTGCTTGTTCATCTAACAAATTCCATCAGGAAATTTTTCAAATATTCTGAAAAAGGAAGCACTCATGAGTCAGAATTTCCTGGAGCAACAACACAATGAAAATTGTCTGGAGGGGGGAATAATGAAAATATGTAATAAAAGCTCGACGGTGCCAATTTTTAAAAAAGAAATCACTTTAAGTAAAGGGAGTCTCCTGAAGATGCCTCCAAAAAACAGCAAGTGCTTGTTAACAAGCCGTTCCCTACTACCACACATCTGTTCTTACAGGCCATTATCCTTCCACACATGGGAGAAATGGGTCAGATTCCTTGACATGTTGATAAACCCATCTGTGTAAAAACACATGGAAAGTAACATTGTTCTTTGAATGCTAAAGACATAACAAGTTGATCATAGTGAGCATTAGGTCCTTCTACTTGCCTTGGCACATAGAACACAGTATCTTCTTTTAATTAAAAACACCACCTTTGAATCTATATAATTAAGGAAAGAGGTGGTCAAATAATTGCTATCATGTGCCTTTCCTCTTCCTCTGAATATATTTGAGGGTTTGCAGCAATTACATATCTAAACCTGCCAGGGTTCTTTTTTTTTTTCTTTTTAATCTTCAAAAGAGATAAATAATGAAACTGGTGGCACAGTGTCATGACAACACATGGAATAAAGCTAGGCCCCAGCCAAATGTTCCACAGTGAACAGTTTGAAAGTTGAGGCTGTTGAAGGGGCTGATAAACTTGATGAAACATGCTTTCCTTACTCATTTTATTTATCCTTCGCCATCTGTACTTAGCCCTAGTCAGGGTAGTAATTAAAGCACATGGTCAGCAAAAGCAACTGAAAACATTTCTTTTCTCAGTTTGGGCTTTGAGATACCATCATGTAGCCATGTTTGATTGGCTACCAGAGTGAGGCATAAAATGGAAAATGTGTTTTGCTTGAAATTTAGAAGCAAATAAAACAATCCCCACTGAAAACATTAGCGCTAGAACAGTGTTGGTAGTGTTTCCACAGAACAAAACTCAAGATGGCTTAATTTTTATACTCCAATAGAGCACTGTGACAATAATTTTTCTTATATTTTGTAATTTTTGTTTATTTACTACTAGGCAATGATTGTGATACATTTGATTAATTAATGAGATATTTCTATAGCCCAGAGTCCAAAACTGACAGAGTTTTGCATTCAGGTAATCCTCAATTTATGACCACAATTGAGCCCAAAATGTATGTTGTTAAGTCAGAAATTTTGTTAAGTGAGTTTGCCTCATTTTACAACTTTTCTTGCCACATTTGTTAAGGGAATCACTGCAATTGTTAAATTAGTAACAAGGTTGCTAAGTGAATCTGGTTTCCCCATTGACTTTGCTTGTCACAAGTTCGCAAAACGGGACCAGCTATGACTCTGGGACACTGCAATTGTCATAAATGTCAGCCAGTTGTCAAGCATCCAAATGTAAATCACGTGACCATGGGGATGGTCGTAAGTCTGAAAAATAGTCATAAGTCACTTTTTTCAATGTCGTCGTAACTTTGATCAGTCAGTAAATGAACTGTTGTTAAGTCAAGGGCTACGTGTAAGTTCAACATTTTCTTAGTCATCTAAGATACAAGGATTCACTCCTAGATCCCAGATACAAGTAGTCTTCAAGTAGTAGAGCCTGAGTAGCGTAGGGGGCTAATGCCTCCTACTAAAGGCAGCAATTAACATCCATCTGCCTGTAATTCTGTGAGTTCAATCCTAGCCAGGCTCAAGGTCGACTCAGCCTTCCATCCTTTATAAGGTGGGTAAATTGAGGACCCAGTTTGTTGGGGGCAATAAGCTGACTTTGTATAAATATAAATATACAGAAGTATGAAGGCTATTGCTTAATGCATTGTAAGCTGCCCTGAGTCTCCGGAGAAGGGCGGCATATAAATCAAATTTAAAAAAAAACTTACAACAATTAATTTGTTCAAAGTTACTACAGCACTGAAAAAAAGTGACTTATGACTGTTTTTCACACTCATAACTGTTGCAGCGTTCCCAAGGTCACACAATCAAAATTCAGATGCTTGGCAACTGGTATTTATGATGGTTGCAGTGTCCAAGGGTCATGTGATCACGTTTTGCGACCTTCTGACAATAAAGTTAACAGAGAAGCCAAATGCACCTAACAACCATGTTACTAACTTAACAACTGCAATGATTCATTTAACAACAGTGGCAAGAAAGTACTGTAACAACACTATCTACTAAGGTAGGCTCTATAAAGTAAAGGTAAAGGTTCCCCTTGCACATATGTGCTAGTTGTTTCCAACTCTAGGGGGCAGTGCTCATCTCCGTTTCAAAGCCGAAGAGCCAGCGCTGTCCAAAGACGTCTCCATGGTCATGTGGCCGGCATGACTAAACACCAAAGGTGCACGGAACGCTGTTACCTTCACATCAAAGGTGGTCCCTATTTTTTTTTCTACTTGCATTTTTTACGTATTTTCGAACTGCTAGGTTGGCAGAAGCTGGGATAAGTAATGGGAGCTCATCCCATTACGCAGCACTAGGGATTTGAACTGCTGAATTGCTGACCTTTCGATTGACAAGCTCAACGTCTTAGCCACTGAACCACTGTGTCCCTTTAGGCTTTATAGCACACACATTTTCCATAGAAAACTTCAATCTAAAGCATCTTTAAATCTGAAGTCCTGATAGTATCTGCCAGTATAAAAAGGAACGTATGTCCTTTTTCTAGCTGAGGATCACACCCAACCAAGTGCATCCTTAGAGGGATCTAAAAATCAAGATGGCAGCCATGACTATGATTGAAGCCTTTTTAAATAGGTTATAATGCCTATAAAAAGGGGCAAGTCTTTGATTGCATGGTGACAGCTGCTATCCATTTTTTAACTCCCACTCCATGGATGACCTGCACTCAGTCTTCAAAGTGGCTTGGAAAGGGTGACACAAAACATGAAGAAAAACCCTAAATTAATTAAATACAATTATTTACCATGTACTTTTTAATGTTCTCCTGCCATTGTTAAAAAAAAAAAGACATTCCACAGGAGGGCCATGCATATTTTTGGAGGGGATCTAGGGCAGGGATGAAATTCAACAGGTTCTGACAGGTTCTGGAGAACCGGTAGGGGAAATTTTGAGTAGTTTGGAGAAGCACCAAATACCACCTCTGGCTGGCTCCAGAGTGGGGTGGGAATGGAGATTTTGCAGTATCTTTCCCCCAAGAGTGGGGAGGGAATGGGGATTTTGCAGTATCCTTCACTGGAGTGGGGTGGGAATGGAGATTTTGCAGTGTCTTTCCACGCCTACCAAGCCATGCCCATCAAGCCACATTACACCCAGCAAGCCACATCATGCCC
This sequence comes from Masticophis lateralis, assembly GCA_030761175.1. Lineage (NCBI taxonomy): Eukaryota > Metazoa > Chordata > Lepidosauria > Squamata > Colubridae > Masticophis > Masticophis lateralis. The sequence continues at coordinate 150,635,045 of JAUDYJ010000001.1, read as the reverse complement.
AGCAAGCTATGCCCACAGAACCGGTAGTAAAAAAAAAATTGAATTCCACCACTGATCTAGGGCCATGTGAAGCTTTTAGAAGTTGTATGCAGACTCAGCACTGCATGGTTAGTATCTGTTATGCCACAATCTGTGGTAGCTGGACCAGCCACAGTACAATCTCAGATTGAATAACCTCCTTGTGGGGAGAGGGCAGAAGATCACTTAAGCAGTAACAAAGCAGAGTGGGAGTATCGACATGTATTACCAGGTCATATAGAAGCAAAAAAGAGACTGAAGGTTTTTTCAGGAACATTTCCCTATTCTGATAGTTATAAGTTTCAGTCTTATAAACCACTCCACCTTCCCCCCCTCCCAATGTACACAAATATCCAGTCTGATGGTCACTAATATGCATGTGTCAATAGAAATCTGTGCGCATTGATGGAGATCTATCTTGTGTGGTCTCAGCTATGCAGCATGTGGTTTTGACCTATATTTTGAAAAAATGTGCTTCCTCTATTGACAGTTGCGGAGATTAATTGGTTCAAACAAGAAACCTAGGATAGGCATTTTGCCAGACCCTCCCTAGAAAAAGACAACTTGCTTATCTCTGTCTTTCTACCATCCTCGGAGCTAGTTATTTCCTTAACGTAACACGCACCTTCCGATTTTCATCTGTCAACTGTAAGAGGGCACATGTGTCGGCTTTGCTCTGTCTTGGCTAGCAAAGTGGGCTCTCAAGAGATGGTGGGAATCTTCTGACTTGAACCATGGCCAGGCATTTCTTCCTTAATCCTGCCCTGCACAGAGATAGGAAAGGAACTCAGGACAAGACACGGGATTTTCTTTTGTCCCCCATCCCCACTGGAAGCTGTAAATACCAGACACATTATCACTATCCCTGTCAAAGTTCGCCCCGATAACTATTCCAAGAAGAGGAGAGGGAAAAGGGATACAACCATTAAAGTGGGGGGAATAGGGGGAGATTAGATGTGCCTTGGTAGCTCATCTCTTAACAGAAGCTTCACACATCACCTGCTCTTAAGCCTGGAGTGTGACATTGCTTAACACAGAAGAGTTCTTTTCAATCTACTGCCCAACTTTCAACTTCTATAAAAAAAAAAGAAAATGTAATAAGTATTCATTTCTATATAGTAGTCCAAAAAAGCTTGAGATGATTCTAATCATTTCTTCCAAACATTCTGCAGCAGTGGTAGATGAGTTGCTGATGAATGAAGAGGTAGCCAGCAAGGAAAGGCTTTTTTGAAGAAACTGGGTATCCTCTGAGTTTAATGAAATAGGCTGCATGATGAACATCCAAGTTAGAAGTTTGCATCCCGCCATGAACCACAGTTAGTGTCTCCATGTCTTCAGTCTGAATAAAAGGTAAAGGTAAAGGTTCCCCTCGCACATATGTGCTAGTCATTCCCGACTCTAAGGGGTAGTGCTCATCTCCGTTTCAAAGCCGAAGAGCCAGCACTGTCCAAAGACGTCTCCGTGGTCATGTGGCCAGCATCACTAAACACCAAAGACACATGGAACACTGTTACCTTCCCACCAAAGGTGGTCTCTGTTTTTCTACTTGCATTTTTTATGTGTTTTTGAACTGCTAGGTTGGCAGAAGCTGGGACAAGTAACGGGAGCTCACCCCGTTACGCGGCACTAGGGATTTGAACTGCTGAACTGCCGATCATTTGATTGACAAGCTCAGCATCTTAGCCACTGAGCCACTACGTCCTTTTCAGTCACCGTACCTTTTCAGTCTGAATACCAAGATTCAATTCAGGAACTGTAATGTCTAATGTTTAGGTTAACACTTTCTAATAGATCAATTGATAATCCGGAAAGTGAAATGGAAAAATCTTGGTCCTTGCTAATTATGATTTAGTATGACATCTGAATTGACAATGTATAGAATGTTCCGCATAGCATCAAGATGCTGAATTGATCATAGATTTCAAATAAAACACAATGGCTGGATTCTCACAGCTCAGTAAACTATAGAACAAGGTTCAGAAGCCACTTTGGCTGGCTTCAGAAGACATTCTACTCCACAAACAGATTCATATTTTGGACTTAGCATGTAGTGTTAGACCAGCTATAGCTCCACCATGGTTACAAGGTGAAATTCACAGAACATGAGATTACAATATCAATAATAGATCATTTTTTAAAAGATGGAGGTTCTATAGCATTTTTATACTTGGATGTATGCAACTGCTTTGAGTGAGGTATGATGAAGAAGCAGAGGTGAAGCCATCCAGCAGGAGAGATCAGAGAAGCCATTTAACCGATAATCAGGTTTCTTTCTAAATCCTATGCAAATGCATCCATTAAAAAAAAAAAAGTTGCAATTCTGAAATTTGAACTCTGCAAATGGATATTATTCTTTCTACTGATGGGCTTGCAATCACATCACCTGCCCATGGAATACTGATTCGTGATATATTCTGAAAAATACACAAAATTATTCTGAAGTAAGCTTTCTTGGGTTCAGTAAAATGCACCTATGGTAAGTGATAGAAGGGGAGCAAAAGTGTCATTCTTTCCATTAAGTATGTTTTGGCAGGGAAGGCTAAACGTTTTCTGCACACCTTCCCATTGTTTCTAATCACTTAAAGCTGGAGGCATCCACATACTTTTTATTTTTCAGAGTCTTGACGTCTGGAGATACAACGTTTGCATTTATGTTGAATATACTTGCTTAGTGAAATCACAACAACATATTGTGCTTTTAAGATTCCCTCAAAGATATCCATTACAAATCACATGTGTTTACATGCACATCCTTTCTAAAGCATCATTCTGAAGAAACCAACTTTTATAGGCCATTTTCTGACATTGCTGTTACATGGTTTAGAATGCCTATGTCTCACTGAAACCATTGACTTTATTTCTTATAAAAGGCCAGATCAACTCAAATCTTTATGGCTGTCAAAGACCAGCATTAGGAGGGTGGGGTACAACTTAAAAGGCCAGAAACACTAATAAATTTCAGAGGCTTTCCTGAATGGTTAAAAAAAATATCAAAGAAACCTAGCCACACCCAGAAACTTTATATAATGTCCCTTCTTCTTCCTTCCCAGCTTCATATTTTTTAAATCATGTGTTAACTTCAGACATCTTTCTCACACACATGAAAAAAAAAACTTAGATAAATAGATGAGTTAACACATGAATTGACGCTGAATATATAAACATACATGTGTGTATTCCTGTACATTATTTTGTTAAGTGAAGAACTCTAAAGATTATGGGATAGTAAAAATAATGATTTAAAAAAAAAGCAGCCCACTTCCATATTGCCATGAGGAAAGTGACAAAGATGTGTCCATGAAGTCACCAAGAATCAAGTTCAGCCTGGTGCCTTTAAGTCTACAGACCCTTTCCCTGAGGTACATATTTCACAGAATGTATTTGTGGGAGGGAAATTCATGGAAATGGCATCTCTTTGCATCTATGAACTGATCAGGTCACTTGAGCAAATGGTTAAAGATTAGGAGGGAAAGGATCCTGAAAGACACTCATTTCTCCATGCCTATTTCTCACCTATTGCTATTTAAATGGGCCCCATGTTTAGGAGAGGAGAGTATCGTACATTTCTGTCTTCATGTATTAATAAATCTATCTTTTGCTTCAAACAAAGTCCATCTGCATTCATTATAGCTGAGCTAAACCAACTTTGTGCATCCAACCATTTTTTTTTTTTGGTGAACATTTTTAACAAAACTTTTTGTCATTTATTCAGAATTCTTCAGCACACTGCTTATGTCAAAAAGTATACAGTATAACAAGTGAATGCCTATTGAGAGTATTAATCAAGAGTATTGAATGTCAAAAACAATACAGGTCTTTATGCCTGAAAAAGTTAAGTACATTTGATTAAAGAAGTGGCTTGCTGTTATAGAAAGTCAGTATTTGGGGAGGGGGATGAAGGAGAAAAAGAAATGAAATGATCTATCATCTATTTTTCCTGTAGGAAGCAGGCTGAAAGGGTAAGCCTAAGAAGAAAGCATCAGATATTTTGGGGGCAGGGATGAGGAAGTGTAGAGCATACACAAAACAGAAGGAATAAGGCGGAAGTCCATCACTTGTTATCTCTACTCAGGGGTCGGCTTCAAAATTTTTAGCAAAGGGTTCTTTGTTGCTGGGTCGGCATGGCCACGGTGGGCATGGCCTAGCTGGCCTACTGCACCACAGTGGGGGGCAGGGGGGCTTTTTCACCTCCCTGGGCTCTGGAGGCTTTCCTCGAGCCTCCAGGAGGGCAAAAACAGCCTCTCCAGATTCTGGAGGCCCTCTGGAGGCTGGAAATGGGCCCATTTCCGGCCTTTCCAAACTTCCAGTAGGCCCATTTTTCACCCTCCCTGAGCCACTATGCGCGCCCTGCACTTACTGCATCCGAAATGGGCCATGTGGGGACTCCTGGGAGGGGAGGGGCAGGGTGGGCAGGGCAGGGCAGGGCCAGCCAGGAGTGGAATTTGGGGGTTCTACAAACTGCACAGAATCTTAGCTAGAGGTTCTCCCGAAACCCTGCGAATCCCCAGCAGCCCCCCCGCACCGTCTCTACTCCTGATTTCCATAGCAATCAGTAGAATAATAATGGTAAAAGTGGATACTTCTAGAGATGTTTCTAACAGGTGCAATGTAGGCCAATGGGTTTACTTGTTCACATAATCATACCCTAATTTCCTTACCTTATTCAGAGGCAGGCAGACAGGCTATAGGCAAGCATTAACAGATGGTAACACATCTTAAAACCAAGATGATGATGATCATGTTATCCATTCAATCATGTCTGACTCTTAGCAATTCGATAGGTCAGGTTTCTCTCCATGTCTTCTGATCTTGCATTATTTCTTTTGAGTTTTTCCTATGGCTTTCAGCTTTGATGGTGTCCAGCCACCGAGTTTTTTGATGGCCTGCTTTTCTTTTACCACTAATTCTTCCAAACACAATTGCTTTCTCCTTAAAGCTAAGAAAAATCAAGCAAATAATATGTAATTCAGGTGAAATTTTGCTAGGTTAGGTAATTTCAGAATGACAACAAGACCCCAGGTTGAGCTTCCAGCTCAGCATTCTGTCTGAAAGATCCTACAGTAATTTGATATTCCTTGCTACACCAATCCATCTAGTTCAATACAAATCTGCTTATCCAAAATCAAATAATATATTCATCTAGTTCTCATCTGTTTGCCTCAGTCTTCTTTCTCTTGATGCCCAATAAATTTGGAGACCACCAGGTTGCAGAGCCCTGGTCTGTTCTCACTTCTTCAGGACTTGAGGGAGACAGAGAAGGTTTTCCCACATCTTGAACATGCTCTTTTATTGGAAATGCCACAGAACAAATGAGGAGCTACCTGGGTGCAAAGCACCACCAAGGAAGTGATTTTCCTAAGCCTTCTGACTGATCGATCAATCTTGAACTGAAAATAACCACTCTGGAATGAGAATTCTATATATTTATAAATATGTGTTCTACCACAACCTAAATTAAAAGGCACCTCAACATGAATGTGGCTAGACAAGTGTCAGATTTCATTTAGCCATGTGCTCATCTATCTTTAAAAAGAAAAGTTATAAGGCTCTTTTGGATTAGATATAGGGAAGCTGGCCACATTTGTTTTTGCTGATTCTCATTGTACCAACTCAGTTTGGTTTGGCTCCATTCACTCAGGAAGAAAAAAAAATCTGCATGCTGGTTTTGTGTGTGTGTGTGTGTGTGTGTGTGTGTCTGTCTGTATGTATGTATGTATGTGGATATGCATGTTTCTCTTAACACATGCTTACACACACTTCTGCTGTGCACATTCTGTTTGTTAGCACATTTTTTCTTAACCCAAAATTGTTCCCTGTTTACTTTTTAGCACATGTTTCCTTCATCCGCGCATTTTGGATCATCTGCCTGAACTTGGGACCACATCACAACCTCTTGATATTTTCCATGTTTGTATGCCTTCCAATTCACCATCAGACCAAGGTGGGATGGGGGGGGGAGAGAGGAATAATAAATTGTTGACAAAATTCAGCTTGACTTTTCAGCCATGCCATCTTTAGGAAAACTTGCAATCCAGTCTCAAGAGAGTATGGAACTGTTACTTGAACATGTAAACATTAAGTATCTGAGAAAGGAAGACGTGCATGTTGAATGGAAGTAGAGGTGGAAATAGCACACTGAAAATCTCTTACAATGCCATGTATAGTCTCAGCAAAGTATAGATGCTCTTGAAACTGTGAGTTGTAAGGGCAGCATTTAGTATACCAAACTGGAATGGCTGAGTAGGAAAGTAGGAAAGACTTTGCTAGCACCCAGGAATATTGGTTTCAAAGCATCAGCTTCAGAGACCTCCATTTCTTTCCATTTCTTGCCAAATCTCACCCTTTTTTTTTTTCAGTACCCTTTTCCTTTCCCTTCCTAGCCTCTCTTCATCAGACTGTGTTTTCTTGCTGTATATTTGTTTGTATCTTTGCTGCTAGAGGCATGCAGTGGGAGGGGAAGGGATTAGGACTGAAGCATTTTGGCATATTAAACTTGCCATTTGTTATTAATATAATTTGCAGAACAGTTACTAGAAGTCCAAAGCCATTCACGAGAGGGTTTTTTTTTTTTTAATTCCACTAGAAACCACAAGATAATAAGAGGAGGCTCCAAGAGAGGTGTGGATTGCCCACAAGAGGTCTGAACGGCAACATGTATTTTTACTGGAAGTCTGCTTACTAGCCAAAACCTTTGGAAAGTCATGACACTAATTTGGCAAGGCACTATCTCCGTCTGTTTCACTGAAAACATCTTAGACAGCCTAATAAATAAAATGCACTTCGTTTTCGGGGTTTTCAACTTGTCTTTCTCTTGGCCTGCAGTCTGTCAGCAGGCAGAGATTAGAGAATTGACTGGAGCTTAACGAATTTGGTTCGAGAGAAATCAGAGAGGTAGCAGAGGATAGGAGTGTATCTCCTTCCAGCCACCCCAGTGTTGAAATATTGCCAGCAAATGCATTAAATGCAAACCAAACAAAACCTCATCACCCCACCGTATACAAAGTTTTTGAGTTTCTGCTCTGGGAAGTCTGCTGTAAAATATCAATAATTATTTCAAAAGAAGGACCAAGCTTATAACTTTAAAAAAAAAATATCCCAAACTCGATGCAGGAACTATTTCTGATAAAACAGGCTTTTTTATATACTTAGCTTTGCAATGGAAGAGTGCCAAAATTTTCTTGGCACTCTTGAAACATAGGGTGGTATAGGATTTCTTGATGTCTCAAGTGCTTACTCAGATCAGAAGTTTTCCCTGAATTTATTATTCTTCTGGTACCAGTTTTTCTCTTGGTGGAAGAGTTTTAATTCCCGCAAATGCAGACATTCAGGAGCTCTGACACTGGTAAATATTCTCGTTTGCTTTCTGTTACATGCAACGTTGTTCTCTTTTTTCACCTTGCCACATCCGGCATTCAGATTGTCATTTAATCATCAGACTGATGGAACAAGTTGCATTTTCTAAAGGTCTATGAGAAATTACACAAATCTTGTGGTCTACAAGAGATGATTATAAAAGGAGGCACAAGGGTATAAAGAGGTGTGTGAGGAATGAGGAAAAGAAATGTGATGAGGTGAGCTGGTCAGAGGAAGAATCCATGTTTCAAAGAATGGTTCTGAAGCAGTCGTGGAATTCAAATTTTTTTACTACCGATTCTGTGGGCATGGCTTGGTGGGCATGGCTTGGTGGGAATGGTAGGGGAAGGATACTGCAAAATCCCATTCTCACCCCACTCCAAGGGAAGGATACTGCAAAATCCCCATTCTTGGTGGCGCAGCAAATTAAAGTGCTATTAAGTAACACCAGCTGCCTGCAATTACTGCAAGTTCAAATCTCACCAGGCTCAAGATTGACTCAGCCTTCCATCCTTTTGAGGTAGGTAAAATGAGGACCCGGATTGTGGGGGCAATAAGCTGACTTTGTATAAAAAAGAACACCACTTAGGGGGGGCCGAAAGCCCTACTAAGCAGATATATACAAAAGTATGAAGGCTATTGCTTAACGCATTGTAAGCCGCCCTGAGTCTCCGGAGAAGGACGGCATATAAATTGAACCAATAAATAAATAAATAAATTCCCTCCCCACTCCAAGGGAAGGATACTGCAAAATCTCCATTCCTACCCCATTCTGGGGCCAGCCATAGGTGGTATTTGCGGGTTCTCTGAACTACTCAAAATTTCCACTACCGGTTCTCCAGAATCTGTCAGAACCTGCTGAATAGCATCCCTGCTCTGAAGGATTCAAAACCTCAATTTTTATAGACCAGGACCTACTGTACTGGCCACTTTGTGTCTCAGTTTATTAGACTTCATGATAACTACCTCCCACATGGGTCTCCAGACTTGTAGCTTCAATGTGTGTTGTTACTTAGCATGGAAATGAGGGAAGTGAAGAAAGAAAGGTCTCTTGTCTACTTTTCTGTCAGTGATTGAGAGCCTAGCCAATGGAAGAGGAAACAATTTTGGCAGATGAGATTGAGGGGAATGGCTTTGGGAAATGGAAATTCTTCTCCAGCCTGGAGGCTGGTTCTAAAGGGACAACCTTTCAGAGGTATTAAAAATTAGCTCTTCATTTCAACCAAGCACGTATATCTTTCTCCCTCACCCGCTCCCGAGTTCATATTGAAGACTGCATTGTAAAACCTTTGTCAGAAAATTGACAGTTTCCATGAGAAGGCTAATTTCTTCTACAGTTGACTAAATAAGGATATCGTAAACCCATCTCCATCAGAACAGTATCTGTTTTTTTTTTTAAAAAAAAAAGTACCTCTGTAACCTGAAACATTTACAAAATCTGTTTCTCACTTGCAAAAGGTTTAGAAATATTCTTAACACTGCTTTGCTATCTGATCAACTTGGGATTGTCAGGAGATAGAAAACAGCTGGAGACAAAGCTGTAAGAATGAAAACACAGAAAACTACTATTCCTAGCTGTGTGATTATTTGGCTCAGTTTGAAGCACATTTATTGGTGTATTAGCTTCTAGAAGAAACAAGAGTACATGTGTAAAAGTGATACTTTTTTTGACACTGCAAAAAAATATGGGCGGATCATACAATTGTGAAAATAGGACACCCTGTAATAATATTCTTACATGCTCTCCATTTCCGAATGGCGAGCCATTCCTGGAAAAAAAACATTTCTGAGTTTAGTCATTTGCTATGGATTTAAGTGCACTACAGAGTGATAAATTAAATCTTTTTAAATGGAGTGTTATGCAAACAACCAAAAGCCAAATCAGGTGCAGAACTGGCCAGGGATTTGCAAGCTGAATGTTGGAGATGCTAGTGTCCACCTGTAAAAACTCAACATTTTTTTGTAAAAAAAAATCACATTTGTTCCTGTCCCCACTCCTGCTTTTTGGTTAATGGAACTAAAAGGATAGATTTACAATCAGAAACAGAAAGTTCTGTTTTAGGAAGTTAGAAGAAGGGGAAGTTTCCATCACTATAACTAACTATGCTTTGCAGATAAGCATTGTGCCAACTTAAACCTTCTTTCTGCTGATTCCATGAAAATACTCAGATTCATTCAGATTCTTCCAAGCTGAACCAAGTCTCACTTATAACCAGTGGTGGGTTTCAAAAATTTTTACTACCAGTTCTGTGGGTGTGACTTGGTGGGCATGGCATGGCCTGGCATGGTGGGCATGGCTTGGTGGGCATGGCAGGGGAAGGATACTGTAAAATCTCCATTCCCTCCCCACTCCAGGGGAAGAAGGTTACTGCAGAATCCTCATTTCCTCCTGATCAGCTGGGACTTGGGAGGCAGAGAATAGATGGAGGTGGGGCCAGTCAGAAGTTTTACTACCGGTTCTCCGAACCACTCAAAATTTCCACTACCGGTTCTCCAGAACTGGTCAGAACCTGCTGAAACCCACGTCTGCTTATAACCCCAAACTCACAAACACTGTTGATGTCAACAGTTGTTTAGAATATATCTGGAATGATTTTCCACAGCAGGAGCCATGGTCTATGGACCAGAACATTAGGGAGCCAAGATGGCTGGCTCAGCACTGGACTTACCAGAAGCAAGAATCAGATGTTTACATAAACATCTGGCTGTACCTGAATAAAAGAAGAAAGAAGGAAAATAAAACTTTTTTTTCACACTGGGAGGCAAGGTAGAAAGATAATGCAAAGTAAAGCAGCATCTCAATATTTTCAGCTCCGTTAGCAATTTGGGAATTCTTCTACCTTCCAAAGGCCGGTGAAACAGCAGAGTAACATAAATATAAATAAATATACACAGAAAGGAGGGAGAGTTAGATTGTTCTGTCCCAATACTGAGACATTAGCAAGTTTTTATTATTATTTTATTTTTATTATTTTATGTGTAATGATATCCTCGGACCCCAACAAGCTTTTTGAGATGGTAATAAACATCCTGAAATGTTGTTTGGAGAATTACTATCAAATAATTTTGTAATAAGTAAATCTTCAATGACAATAATTTTATGAAGATACCCATTCCTTGTTCACAAAGTTCCAGGTGTACCTCCGTGCATTTGTTATTAAAATATACTTTGGTTCTGCATTAGTTTTTCACAAATATTAATACTGCCTCTGCTAATAAACCTCTTATTCAGGACATGTCCATAATCACTGAGAATGTTCTGTCCAATTCTAATCAATCATTCACAGACAGTAATCCAGCCAAGCTCAGAACCATATTACGTCTTCTGGGTAGTTCCTTAAGTACCACAAACACAGCTTCCGGAAACAACAGACTGCTTGGCTGTGCCCACACCTGCTCATGTGACTTGATGAATCTCCAGCTGGTTCTGTCTGCACTAAATTATAGGTCATAATAGCTTTGGTTTCACATCACTGCAAGACTAAGCCAAGATTTCATGCAGTTGGACAGAACCCAAAAGCCTGGCAGTGTTTTTCTGCAGCTATCGTGCAGCAAGGAAAATCTTTGTTGTTTTGTGCAAATCAACACATGATGACCAAGTGAACTGCTATCAGATGCAACTTCCCTGCAAAGCATTTGAAAATGCCAAATCTGACCTTCAAAGGTGGCATCAGGTTCTCTCTAGTGTACTTGATTATCATGTTTGACTGCTGTGTTTCCCCAAAAATAAGGCCCTGTCTTATATTTTTTTGAACATCAAAATAAGTGCTTGGCCTTATTTTTGGGGAGGTCTTACTATTTTGGAGCGCTGGAGGATACCAGAGGAAATGGCGGGAACCAGCTGCGCATGCGTTTAAATATTTTCAGGGAGGGCTTATTTCAGCACATTCGCTCAAAAGCCCGATTGGGTTTATTATTAGGGGATGTCTTATTTTGGGGGAAACAGGGTAAGGACGGATGGATGGTTGGATGGATGGATGGATGGATGGATGGGTAGGTAGGTAAGTAGATAGGTAGGTAGATAGATAGGTAAGTAGATGGTGGATGGACAGATGGACGGATGGATGGATGGACGGATAGGCAGGCAGGCAGGCAGACATGCTAAGCCACAACCCTAGATATTAGCAAATGATTAATAAGGCTAAAGACACTTGCAGAGCTACTGAAAAGGGCCACAAAACAGTTAAGCTAACATTTGTTTCAGATGATTGCATGATACCATGCTACTTTCTTCCCTATTTAAGTGGGAATAGGCTTTTTTTCTGGATCACATTCAAATAGGTAATGAAATCAGGGTTATTTTAGCTTTTAGTTTGTAAAGCACAGGAGGAGGTCTCAAGAGACATGACTTGTGCAGAGGGTATTTTATTGAAGAACTCCATGATTATGAAAAGCCACCAAACCATCTCATGTCTTCAGCCCATCAAGCTACAGTACTTATGATATTGTGGACTTAAAATGGGCTGAATCAGTGGTGGGTCAGCGAACCGGTTCTCTATGACTGGGAGCTGGGCCCTCCCACCTGCTCCCGTTTTATACCTATCTTTATTTGTCATTTTTTAGTCCAGCTGATAGGCATGGCAGAGTGGATTACTGTGCCTCAGCTGGGCAAAAATCTAATGCGCTTGCGTGGAGCGCAAGTTCAGCACGCATGAGAGCGAAAAGAGCAAGCACATGGTGATTGTGCGCAAAGCACATGTGTGAAGAGAACCAGTGGTAACACTGGTTGGAGCCCACCACTGGGTTGAATGTAACCAGAAAATGTACAACTGAATAAGGGGGGAGGGGGAAGGGAGAAGCGGGCGGAAGAAAGAGAGAGATATATCTCCAAATATCTGTGTGTGAGGGAACAAAAGAGGGAAGAAGACTAGGCAAGAAAAGCATATTAAGGTTCTTTTTCTGCTTAAACTGAAAAACAAAATGGCATTTTATCCTGCCTCTGTTCCATTACCAAAGCCAAAAGGAACATCACTGGATTTTAGTTCATCAGTGACAAGAGAGCTGAAGTTTCTATTAGTTACTCCAATATTAGTATGCCATCTCATCTATATGACTCAGGATGGTTTACAAACAGTTTACCATTAGGCATGAAACCATTAGGCATGAAAGCAGCCTCAAGACAGGCCACATGGTCCCCACGCTGCCATCTTTCAACCCCTTCCCACCTTTTCCTGCCCCACCCCATGCAATGCCTGGGATAACCACCTGACGCTGCCGAATGGTTGGACTGACCTAAGAGAAAGACAGCAAAAATGAATCATAGCATTGTTCGTCAATCTGTATTTTCTGGGTGCTTTCCTGATCCAAGTGCATCAGGAAACCATGCTTTATTTTTTTCTTTTTAAAAGTGAATCATCTGTGGGTAGGAAAAAAAATTATGGGTTTAAATTATAAGAGTGGTGGGAAAGTCTGTGAATTCGAAATAACTTCACATACTTAATTAGCAGTTTGGGACATATTGAAAAACCTTGAAACCCACCAAGTGCACACATCCCAACTACTGAACCTGGCCCCACTTAATATATTTAAGACCAGATGGGATGTTGATTGAGGGGACTTTCAGAGGCAAGGCAATGGCAATGTCTTTATTCCCGTCTTTTCCCAGTCTAAACCCTTGGTTACTATCAGAAAATAGCAGCCCTGGAGGGAATGCAAAAGCATGAGTCACAGTCACCATTCCTTTTCCCACTATAGAGCACTGAGTGGAAGACAACTTTGGAGGGGCTGTAGACAGCAGGACTTGGGCCTGGCCTGGGAATGCAGAAGAAATGATACCTTCTTTGAGGCAAGCTCTTTAATAGTTTATCTCTACTTGGTGAGTTTCTCAACATCGAGTGTTTCTAATCAGCCTTCTCCTTCCCCCTCCTGCACACCCAACTCCCATATAAACCTCCTAAATTGGATCTGGAATTTGTCACTTCTTGTTTTTCCCCTTTGAAGGATCTATGAATGTATGTGAAAGGCCCATCTTGCTTTGCATTTTGGAAAATTAAAACTGATTCCCTCCGCGTTTCACACAAATGGATGTGGAAAACTAAGGAGGGTTTGGAAGAAGAAGAAGAAGAAGAAGAAGAAGAAGAAGAAGAAGAAGAAGAAGAAGAAGAAGAAGAAGAAGAAGAGGAGGAAGAGGAAGAGGAAGAGGAAGAGGAAGAGGAAGAGGAAGAGGAAGAGGAAGAGGAAGAAGAAGAAGAAGAAGAAGAAGAAGAAGAAGAAGAAGAAGAAGAAGAAGAAGAAGAAGAAGAAAAGATCCCTAGAAGATAAGATTGATTTTGGTTCACAGGAGGTAATATCAAAGGCTCCAACACAACAAGGAGACGAAGCATTGAAAAATAATAAAGAAAGGTGGTTAAAATTATATGGAAGTGTACAGTGCACTTTCATGTCTTATTTTTCCACATTTTGCGGTCTCAGCAAACTTTTCCCTGTTCTTTGCTCTTATTAACATGGGTCAGAGGCAGCTTCAGCAAGGAACATTTTACAAAATACATCTGTATGCTTTCTAGAAGTATTGATTTGCTATTAAACTGCACTTTAAAAAGGGCTGTAATCAAACCTGTCCAACTATTATAATGCCAGAAACCCTATTCCTCTTAGCACTACAGAGCTGGCTGAAGGCCATAACTTTGTGTGTTGGGTATTGGGAAACATTTATGACTAGTCAAAACTCCTGAGGCATAATAGCTGCAGGTTGGTTAATACTGGGACTGAGACTGAAACTAATTATTTGAATTTTATGTATAAAATGTTAACACGCACTCTTTCAAAATAAACCATTGCTCGTTTTGAGCAGCTTACCAACATATTTTATTGTAAGTCTCTCTTTGAGGCGGATAAGCGGTTCAGAAACATAAAAAAAGAATGTAAAATAACCATTAAAAATATAAACTAAAATCAGCAGCAAAAGTAAATCAGAAATTGGTTTAATTGAATGAAAGGTCTCGGTTGCTGCATAACATTTGTTAATGTGGAATTCTGAAGCCTCTTTCCACAATTCATGCTCTAGACAATAAAACAAAACAAATGACTTCCTATTATGAGTCTTTCCACCACAGCTGTAACTATGAATTTTCCATCTGTACTTGTTTTGTCTGGATCAATGTTCCCTGGGCTTTGTCTCTGCTGAACAACACAGAGATCATACCCAAAGGTAAAGAAACTCATCACCATAAAATGATAATGCAAAGAAAGCTTAAGAAGTCCTTAAGGTGTGAGTTAAGTCTTGTCTGAGTCAGCTTTTACTCCTGGTGACTTCATCGATACATCTGTGTAGGTTTCTTGGCAATACGATGGAAGTAATTGCCATTACTGCCTTCTGCAATGTTTTGCAACTTTCCAGTCTAATCTATAACTCTGGGATTTCCTCATAATTTCCCAATATTAATTGGCTGTAGTCCTGTTTAGGGAGAATCATCTTGGTGTAGGCATTGGGTTAGAAAACAACTGTGGGTTCTCCTTAGGCATGAAGTTAGTGATATTGGACCAATATCTCTTTCTGAGCCCTAGGAAGATGGCAGTGGCAAACTGTGAATGAAAATGTTGCCACGAAAACTGTAACAACTTGTCCAGAGAGTTGCCAGAAGTCAAGACTGACTTAAAATCATGTGTATGTCTATGTGTGTATATATGTGCATGTGTATATGTATATATGTCTGCTTAGAACTTTGAGATAAATCAACGAGTGAACAATTGCAGGCTATATATACTATATATGGTAAAAAAAAAATAATAATAACCCAGAGCAACTGGGTAAATTTGTGTTCTTTGGTAAAGTATTTACTAAAGTTGGGAAAATGAATGAAGACATTCTAAAATATGCAAATGCTAGTAGAAAGGTAAAGCAAAAGTAAACGTGGTAAACCACTTAATTATATGGAAGAGAAAGTTGGATATGGGAGGACAAATATAAAAGGAAGTTGAATGGAGAATGAGTTAAACGAGATCAATAATGAAGAATTGGTCAATGAATTTGGATCCACCCAAAAAAGTGAATGATCAGTGCAAAAGAAGTACATTGAGGTGATTTGGTCATATAGAAAGAATAAATTCGGATCTAATTGCAAAATCAGTATGTGAAGGAAGAGAAAATGGGCTGAGAAGAAGGAGATAACCAAGAAAATCACAGCTGAATGAAGTTGATCAGGTTCTGAAAAAAAACAGGTAAGTTTAAAGAACAAAAGTCAATCCCCTCAATGATTGACTTTTTGTCAATCATTGACAAAATGATTGACAAAAATGCAAATGTGCTGCAGAGAATATAAATCCTTCCATTTTTCATCATCCAGTCAGAGTTGAAGAACTTTCTTAGATGGGAAGCGAAACATCTTCAAAGAAAAACAAAGTCCAGTTGCCTCCTGAAAAAGCACCTTTGGGACAATCATGACCTGGATGAGTGAAAATTTCCATAGACTTTGAACAAAAGTCAATGCACATGGTAGTGTATGACCATGGTAGAAGTGGGCTGGTTTGCAGGAATAAGAAGATGTCACAAAATTTACTGAATGGTTGATGCAAACTATATTTAATTGGATTTTCTTTTCTGCATGTAATTTACTTTTATTAAATTTTATTTTCCTTATACTTCTTCCTCTTTCTTAGCCTTTATATTGAATAATTTCCCCTGATGCATTCATATATTTTCCCCAATGCATTTTATTTCATAGATTTAAATGATGATTGACTCCAACAAACTCTGTATGAAAATTGTATCTTTCATACTGTATATGAAAATTGTATCTTTCATATATGAAAATTGTATCTTTCATATATGAAAATTGTATTGAGGCATAGAAGGTGGCATACACTTAATATCAAAACTCATATTATGCACTCAGTAATGACTTTAATCTTCCTTAAAAACAGGGACAGAAAACTCTTCATCAAAGCTGGAATTCTCCGGGAAGTAACCAGCCTGACTGCAGCTTTAAAGCACTCTGTTGGGGTGGAAATGGAAAAATCCCAAATCACACCCACCAAGGAAAGATTGTGTTCATTCATCCCATCCCATCCAACAATTGTTTGGCTTTCCACCAGCATCTACAACCTTACTGATTATCTTGACTACAATAATCTTCACTTCTTAAAACATTCATTTCTCTATTTTTACTGGCATCAGAAAACCATATTCAGTTCTTTTTCACTTGACTGATATACCAATAGTTGGGCAATAGTTCAGTAGAATTTGCCAGAACTCTGTGGACTGGCTTGAAAGTGGTTGAGAGCTACATACAGTTAATGAATCAGTGGGTGCCAATATGTGTCATGAAAAAAAAAAAGCACAGTCTGACATGCATGAGCCATAATGGAGCATTATCCTAATAATGTGAGCCCTCTCCTTCATGAAAACAATTCTTTCCCTCAGCTTCCATTTTGTACAGAATTTCACAGGAGATGGAATAGAATCATTTGCAAAGTCCTCCATCATTCATCCATCTGATTACTGTTTTTCTTTTCTTTCATACTCCTGAAAAAATGTTTATCAGTTTTTGAATACCTATAAAATCAAATTTTTTATGATAAGTGGAAACTGGCTTGATTGAATATTGAATATAAATCTGAAGATGCTTTCAAGATATATAATGGTGTAGAAGCTACAAGACGATCCTTATGAAGCCAAGTATCATCTAATCCTGATGAAAGCATGCAGCCTGAACAATGATGCAGCTAGGGCTGGACCTTTTGATTGGACCTGTGCAATGGGTTAATCTGGATTTACAAACTAACTACCAGGTATATAGGGACAGCTGTAAATGTGGGATGACAATACGGTGAGGTAAAGAGCAAGCAAATTCTGGAGTTTGCAAATGAAATAATATACAAAACAATTAAAGAGGGTGTATCCTTGGTGAAGGAAGACTGTAAAGGCCTGACAGACCCAGTCACCCACTCATAGTTCTCCTGAACTTTTCTACCCACTTCTCCAACAGTCTTTTTGTACAAAAACACTTTTTTCTCCATTCCATGCCTCTCCCTCTTTTCATAGTTCATATTCCCAGGCCCTTAGAAAAAGCTATTATACAGTTCTCCCTCCCACTAATGATACACGTCTTCATGTAGTTTGCATAGCTGAGGACCACACATTACTAAATCCCCAGATGAAACACAGTTCTCATTCTCATGAACAATTTCTCCCCACCTCACCCTAATATACTCCTACTTCAATTCTGTGGTTAAGAACACCTTTGCTGGATCTCTCAGAGTTGGGAAGACAGCAGAATTATTGTCATTAGACCACTAATCTTCACTTGCATGGTTCCTTTTATTTGTTGTTGTTGGCTTCAATAATATGAGGGATTTTCAGTCACTGGCTGGGACTTGCTTTATCTGACTACTTATATGTCACTTCTTCACTTGTCCTGTCCAGGGCTTTCTCCATAATATATCATTAAAACTAGGGCTGTTTAGTACTTTGGACCGGAAGGCAATGTAGCATCTTTCTGCAATTCCTCAAGGCAACCACAACTTTTCTCATACACTTAATTGCCCAAGAGGATTTTCCAGGCTGTCACTGATTATTTCTAATAATGATACTATTACCAACAATTCATAACAATTAATAAAATAAAATGCTATATATATGATGATAAGCAAAGGCCAAAATAACCTCTGAATCTAATTTTGGGAACATTCAGAATATTTGTCTGATCTGGTGGCTATACAATGGACCCATTAAGAAAATTAAGTGGGAAATAGTTTGGATCCAAGGGAAGATTCTCTTACCCTAACCAGGTGTCAGTGACATTATGTGTCAAATCCTAGGATCCTAGAATTGTAAGTCTTTACTATGATATTTTCTGAAATCATCCCTCCCTCCCTCCCTCCCTCCCTCCCTCCCTCTCTCTCTCTCTCTCTCTCTCTCTCTCTCTCTCTCTCACACACACACACACACACACACACACACACACCACATAATTAATCAGGCCAGAGAGCTGTCAGAGTCATCATATTATCATTTAATTCCTAGATTCTAGAATCAAGGAAAACAGAGTTCCTTTTGTTCCACATATTTACAGATTTGAGTCCTACAATAACTGAATAGAGAGATATTCATCTAATCTTCTAGTCAAAAGATAGTTTCCTTCAAGCCAAGATCAATGATGATGACTTCATGGGCAAGACCATGCAGGTTTTCTTCAAAAACTTACAGAGGTATGTCATCTTCTGGAAAATGTTTTGACATCCCCTTGACATTTATTCTACAGCCCTGGTATTCCCTGGAGATCTCCTATCTAAGTACTAATCAAGCCCAACCTTGCTTAGTTTCTCAGAACAGATGGTATTAGCCAGATGTCAATGCTCAATGAGGATCCCTTAGTATGCTTTATCATGGACAGTGGCTTGTAAATCCTAACCATGACCACAAATCCATATAAAATACTGGTTTTATAAATGCAAAGGTCCACTCTGAGTTAGTTCAGAATATGTTCTTTTCCCTATGATAAAGAAGGGTAAATAAAACCTGATAAATAAGACTCAGAGGAGGGAACGTCCCTGGGCATCCATTCTACATTTTTCAAGAGTCTATAGTTCATGGGGAAAAGCACTCTTATCAAGGATAGATTACTTTAAAACATTCTTAAATTAGCTTAGTGCAAGCTGAACAGGCAAAGAGTTTCATGGTTAAAGCCTTTTTTCTCATTCCTGAAAATATTACTTCTCATTTTTTGGGAAAGGCAACATGATCACCTTTAATTAGAAGCAACAACAAAATAAGAAATGGGACAATTCTACTTGGGTGAAGGAGATTTTTATTCTGGTTTTAGATAATATCCTATAGAAATCTATGGATTTTATAAACAAGGCAGAAATGGAGATATTTTAAAAAAAATAAATGTGGATAAAGATGAATCTGGTCCATCCATCCTTATATAACCTCCTGTCTAAGCTCTCCCATTCATTTTAGTTTTAAAAAAGGCATTCCAGCACTGAATAAAAAGATTGTCAGAATAGAATAGAATAGAATAGAATAGAATAGAATAGAATAGAATAGAATAGAATAGAATAGAATAGAATAGAATAGAATAGAATAGAATAGAATAACAGAGTTGGAAGGGACCTTGGAGGTCTTCTAGTCCAACCCTCTGCTTAGGCAGGAAACCCTACACCACTTCAGACAAGGGGTTATTCAATATCTTCTTTAAAATTTCCAGTGTTGGAGCATTTACAACTTCTGGAGGCAAGTTGTTCCACTGATTAATTGTTCTAACTGTCAGAAAATTTCTCCTTAGTTCTAAGTTGCTTCTCTCCTTGATTAGTTTCCACCCATTGCTTCTTGTCCTGCCCTCAGGTGCTTTGGAGAATAGCTTGATTCCCTCTTCTTTATGGCAGCCCCTGAGATATTGGAACACTGTTATCATGTCTCCCCTAGTCCTTCTTTTCATTATGGTTTATGGTTGGGATCTGCACCCTTGCAGTGGACCCCCTCTTCAAGAACCCCCTGACTTCTATGCCTTCTCCTTATTGTTGGAACATGGTTTCTTCGTACCATCTCCCTTGGTAGGCAGGCAAAAGCATTTTCTCCTTATTCATACAGCAGGTCTCCTGACTGCTACCTCATCTGTGGCAGTTATAAAGCAGAAGAGGCAAAGCAATTGGCAAGAACAAAGGTGTAGGTGAACATTAAGTAGAGAAAAGATGTTTCCTTTGCTTCATGGAGCCCCAAAACTTGCAACTGCCATGACTTCTCTGAAAAATGAACCTTGTTCACGCAGCAGTAAGGCACAAGAGTCTCATAAATGAGTCCTCCACATAAGCAGGAATGAGAGCATAGTTGTCTGTGTGAGGATTATGTGATTTGCATCAGTTGTGTTGTGACATCCTGATCTGAATGATGTACGTTATGTCGTTTGCATAATGACTTAGGATGTGCAAATGTTCCCCTTTCTCCTTTACCACAGACACGCATGCTGTAAGATGTAGAAATAATGATAAATAATGGAACGGATCATTTCACTGCTCTAAAATAATATACCATTAGGATAAAAAACTCTTTCAGTCTTAGAAATTATTTAGTTGGAACACAACTTCTGTTCTCTCCCGTATGTCCAATTAATTCTGCTAAAAGATAGGCCTAGCATTAATGGTTTTATAGTACCTAATAATTTAGCCAAGGGAACCCTTTCCAACTTATGATACTATTTATCTGCAGCTGTGCAAGGTGCACTCTTCCACTTCAGCACTATACTGTAAGCAGAAAAATAGGATAAATATATACGGATTTTCTATATTGCCTTGTTGAGAGGAGTATATCCATCTCAGAAGATCTCCCTCTCCCTTCTCTCTTAAATTACAACTTTTCATACTTTTTAATGGTATGCTTCCCATAATCATAAAAAGAGAAAAGGAGCTATGCTAGATTGGGCCAAAGGTTATCTAACTAGTCAGACATTAGGCTCTTAGCATTCAGGGTGATGCCAGCAGGGAAGGGGCCATTTGGTAATATCTTCTCTAGCCCACATTCCTCAGCAGTTGGTATTCGGAAGCATATTACCTCTGTCCCCAACCAAGGTAATAAATGTCATCATGACTAAAAACCACTGATAACCTGACCTTCCAGAGAATAACTAACAGGGCTTTGCACATGTCAGAAATGATTGAGGAGATTTGGTTCAGGCCTTGCACAAGCATGACATTTTTTATGCCAAATTTTACAGCAAGTGGCCTTGCAACCAAGCCAAAAACAAACAAACAAAACATGATGACTGTATTAAGCACTGCATTGCTTAAGAGAGAAAGAGAGAGATAGAGAGAAAGACAGGAAGAAAGAAAGAGAGAGAGGGGGAGAGGGAGAGAGAGAGAGAGAGAAAGGAAAGGAAAGGAAAGGAAAGGAAAGGAAAGGAAAGGAAAGGAAAGGAAAGGAAAGGAAAGGAAAGGAAAGGAGGAAGGAAGGAAGGAAGGAAGGAAGGAAGGAAGGAAGGAAGGAAGGAAGGAAGGAAGGAGAGAGAGAGAGAGAGAGAGAGAGAGAGAGAGAGAGAGAGAGAGAGAGAGATTTGGAGATAGAAGATAAGAATCTACAACTACAGAAATAGTCTTCCAATTACATGCTGCACAGAATTTACACAAGCTGCTATAAATCCTGGAAGCAAAATATATTTTTTATCTACTGGAATAAATGCCTTTGAAAATACAGTTTATTTTTATTTCTATTTGACATTCTTCATGGAGACGTCTGTATAACAGTAGGAGCTGTAGCATGTGCCAATACAAGACTGAGGCATGCATCTAAAAATCATAACCTATCCAAAAGATTGTCAGGGTTATACAGTTTACAAGGCCTTTTAGCTTTTGTTTTACTTTGCAAAATACTCAATATTTTAGTCTTTGTTCTAGAGGGCAAACTGAAACTTTAAGAAGCCTAATTTAATCTTATTTAATTTGATGTTCTCCAAATTTACAAAATATGACATTTTCTGGCTAGCAGGTCAATTTCATGCCGGCTGGGGGTGTAATCATCACTGTAGTCCATGTTACTTAGAAGGATTAAATATGAACATAATCCATTTAAGCTTGAGTGTCTTGCTCTGTTGCACCTCAAGACTTGATTGTGCTGACTTTATTACTTCAAACTTTAGTCTTCCTTTCTTCATCTGCCTCTCCTTCCACACAATTCATTTTTTGGAACACTTTGCCCAGTGATGAGATGTGAAAACTTGTCCAAAATTTTGTATACTTTTGATTAATTCTGAAAATAGATTTTTTTAAAAATGGACTAGGATAGTTCATTATATTTTATGCAGTTCAGATTATTGTAAATATCTCTGTTTCAGATTTTAGGTAAAATTGGACTATTAACCCTGCCTTTCCCTATTTCTATTTTCATCAACTTCATCTTTACTATTGAAATGCCAGCAGGCAGGTATGTTACAAGAATTTATATTTAGAATACCAGAGGTCATACAACTTTCCTCAAGAAGAAAGGAAATATCAAAATAGCATAGTGTTGGTCTATTCTACAGCTGTGGCAGTTTTTAAGAGATAATAGTCTGCTTCACCAAATTTAGGATGGGAAGAAAAAAGACCAAGAATCAGCTCCTTCCCTGTTCTGAGTCCACCAGATATTGTGATGGTCCAAGATATTTTGATCACTGAAGTGCTGCTTTTCTTTACATCCTATGGACAAAACATGACTGGAATAGCAGCAGAATTTTTCTTCAATGCTTCAATCCCAAGAGTGGGATGTCACTCTTCAATGCATCTGAAGGCAGGAAACCCATTTAGAGGTATACCGCAGATTATACGGTACACAATCCTTTTTCTTCCAACTCTTGGAAGCTGGGGCAGGGGAATTACCTCTGTTTGCTAAATTGCCCTATGATCCATCATTCTGAAGATTCTTTTACTCCGTTTCTGTGCTATATTTCCCTTAGAGGGGAAAATACAGCTCTCCAGAGCTGATTGAAATTGAGAGGTTTCTCAGAGTCCTGATCCTAATAGAAACCCAGTCAGATGGCAATTTGTAGCGATTCTCAGCCATCCAGGTCATGGTTGTCCAAAGGTGCTTTTGCAGGAGGCAACTGGACTTCCTTGTTTTTTTCTTTGAAGACATTTCACTTCTCATCCAAGAAGCTTCTTCAGCTCAGACTGAATGGTGGGGAATGGAAGGATTTATATTCCTTGCAGACAGCTGGTCATTTGCATCCTTTTAGAGGGTGGTTGAAGCACTTGGAGGTTTATCTGTGTCCTCAGGGTTACCTGAGTAGTGCTCCTGGTTCCTGTAGTCTGCAATTTTTTCTTCTGGAAATCCATTCCTACTCCCACACCATTCAAAGGGTGTTCATTCCAAATTGTATAACTAAAAGTCTGTAGAGATTCTCAATCATCTGGGTCATGGTTATCTCAAAGGTGCTTTTTCAAGAGGCAACTGGACTTTTGCTAGTTCTTTGAAGATGTCCAGTTGCCTCCTGAAAAAGCACCTTTGGGCCAGTCAAATGGCCATTATTGGCTACAGTTGGTGGCCTTACTCTAAAAGATGAAGTAGAATCTACTATGAAAGAAAGTACCATGGGAAAAGCAGGAAGGAGATGAGCCAGGGAAGTGTGGGCAAACTAACCTATAAATCATCCCATAGCTAATTTTATGGTGATGGGGATCTACTCACCTGCTGCGATGATCTTCCATTGTCATATATTGTATCATATGACTGCATGCCCAGGGGACCTTGTTGGGAAAAGCACATTCATTTTTGCTGTAAAAAACCAAAAGTTGTCCCATAGTTGAGAGTATATTTTACCCAGACTTCTAGAGCCTGTCAAACATTTTTTTTATCAGAAATAGGTTTCATTGTGTTTACTGGAGTTTATTCCCAAATGGATAGTCAATAGCGTTACGAGGCTTGTGTTCATTCTACAGTGCCCACATTACTCAGAACAGTGATTTCCTCCAATATTTTGCTTTGGATAAATAGAAAGCATTTCCATTTTAAATATGTATTCAGTAAATCAAATCCAAAATTAATTTCAGTTGTTAACTGGCCCAAATTCTTTCAACTGTTTTCAAATTCATCTTCATTAAAAATTTAAATATATTAAAGGAGCATTATTTATTTTACATCCAAAAAAAAAAAAAAAGAAGAACAGCAAATTTCATAAGTATTCAGAAATATACCACTTTATTTTATCCACATTTAGAAAGCAATACTGGGCCAATGCTCTAAAGAATATATTAAATGTGTATTAAAAACATAACATAAGCAAGTTAAATCCAAGTATTAACTTCTGTAACTGAGATCTGAGATAAAGTCATGATATAAAGTACCATATTTATTTCCATGTTCAAAACCATAATATTATTACCTAAGAAACACTCATTATAAAAAAGTACTCCTTATCTTTCATTTTTCTTCTCTAGCCAAATCAAATTGTTGCAAGGGAATAGTCTTTGAAATAATAGCTGTATTTTATTGGAATGATGAAGTGTAATTACGACAATAATATTGACACTATTGAGTGCACTGACTTTGACTCTGCTTATAACTGGCAGGAACAGCCAACACCCCAGAAGACAAGTCCAGGATCCAAAAGGATCTTGACAGACTTGAACAATGGGCCCTATCCAACAGCATGAAATTTAATTTGGAGAAAAGCAAAGTTTTACACCTCGGCAGGAAAAACCAAAGATACAAGTACAGATTAGGTGAAACCTGGCTCCAAAACAGTAACTGTGAGAGGGACCTTGGAGTCCTAGTGGACAATCACTTAAACATGAGTCAGCAGTGTGTGGCAGAGCCAAAAAAGCTAATACAATCCTTAGTTGTATAAACAGAGGCATAGAATCAAAATCATGTGAAGTATTAGTAGTGCTTTATAAAGCCTTGGTAAGACCACACCTGGATACTGCACCCAGTTTTGGTCACCACATTACAAAAAAGTCGTTGAGATTTTGGAAAAAGTGCAAAGAAGAGCAACTAAGATGATTAAAGCCCTGAAGACTAAAATGTATGAAGAACGATTGGAGGATTTGGGTTTGCTAGTCTAGAGAAAAGAAAGACTGGGAGGGAGGGGCATCACAGCAGTATTCCAGTATTTGAGAGGCTGTCACAAAGAAGTGGGTCAATTTATTTTCCAAAGCATCAGAGGGCAGGACAAGAAACAATGGATGGAAACTAATCAAGGAGAGAAGCAACCTGGAATTGAGGAAAAAATTCCTAAAACTGAGGACAATTAACCAATGGAACAGCTTGCTTTCAGAAGTTGTGGGTGCTTCATCACTGGAGGTTTTTAAGAAGAGACTGGACAGTTACTTGTCTGAAATGGTATAAGATCTCCTGCTTGTGCAAGGGGTTGGACTAGAAGACCTCCAAGGTCCCTTCCAGCTCTGTTCTGATTCTGATTCTGAAGGGGCCACATACAGCTCTTTATTTCTGAATCTGAATGTGGTGGTTCACATGTAAACTTCTATAATCCATTGCAGACTTTCAATAAAAAGCCAGTGATATTTAAAAACTAAAACGTTTGTTGTCACCTTTGTTTGTTTGTTGCTTTTAAAAATCTATTCTAATGTTACTAAACATTAAAGCAATCTAACCCATTTTCATGGGGGGGGGGGGAACTTCGATAAGTTCCAAATGCAATGCTATATATGACCATCATTTTAGTCTATTATTGTTGGTTTGTAGAGGTTGCCTGGAAACTATTCTGTGACTATCTACGTCTTACTGGAGAAACTCAATAGAGAATGGAAAAAAGTTATATGTGTGGTCCTTTGGCCTGAAAATGTGCTGATCTCATGCTATTGTATCGGATCCATTATGTGAGGTTGTTTTTATTGCTCATCTGGTAACTCTGATTCACATCTGATGCTTTATGTGAAACAACCTGGTGGCCAAGCCTCTTCAGGGAAGGAATTCATGTCAGAAACTCCACTCTTGCAAATTCGGCAACTTGTTTCCTTCCTTCCCCTAGTTTCCTACAAAAAGAAAAAAAAGTCACCACATCAGTCATCCTCAAGATTTGACCAGTTCTTTCCAAAGAGAGCACTTATCCTTCTGCACCAGCTGTGCATTCACAAAATCAGCACCATTTTTTTTTCCTCTTGACACATCTAATTGCTATCTTCATGGAACCACGAGCATAACTAAACTCTTTGCAGAGTTCTGCTGATCAACCTGCTGTTTCGGCCATCCTAGCATGATTTTAATATGTGCAAAGGGGTACTTTCCTTCTGCCTCAGATGTCTCTAAGCTACATAGATCCAATCAGAATCTTCAGATTTTTTTTTCTCCTTTGCATTGCACCTGTATTATAAGCTTGTTTCATTCTTTCTTTCTTTCTTTTTTTTTTTTTTTTTTTGGAGGCCATCCTCTAATTTCCTGGACCAGCTGAATTATGTGGTGGATGGCAATAGATGCTGCAATATATCAGCAATATTGATGAATTATGGTTTAATTTATGTTTTAACCAGTAAATAAACAGATGCAAAAAAAAAAAAATGCTTTAAAAGTAGGCAAAATTCATACATTTTAACCACTTGGTGCTTATAGTTCCCTAGTAAAGTCCACACAGGGAAACAAAATAAATATTTTAATAAATTATGTAAAATAAGCATCATAATAATGGATGGTGGGTGGGGCAATACCTGGAGACAGCAGAAGAGAAGAGAAAGAACTGGGGAAAATGACAAAATACAAAGAACTGCAAATAGAAAAAGAATGACTATGATGAAAGAAAAGGTAGTACCAGCTGTAATAATATTTTGGGTGCAATCCCAAAACCATGTCGGAAGCACCACTTGAATACCATCGGCATTGACAAATTCACCATTGGTTAATTGCAAAAGGCAGCTTTACTTGAAACAACTTACAGCTTGCCATGATGCCTTTAACATCATCAAACATAAATATCTGGAGCCATGGTGGCACAGTGGTTAGAATGCAGTATTGCAGGCTAATTCTGCTGACTGCCAGGGGTTCAATCCTCACCAGCTCAAGGTTGACTTAGCCTTCCATCCTTCCGAGGTCAGTAAAATGAGGACCCAGATCGTTGGGGGCACTATGCTAACACTGTAAACCGCTTAGAGAGGGCTGTAAAGCACTATGAAGTGGTATATAAATATAAGTGCTATATCTGCCTATCCCAGGTCCTTAAGAATGACTCAATAGAGGGACAAAATGCCAAATCCAGTCTGAACATCTGGCTGACTGTGCAACCAGGCAGGAAGAGATAGAGATGAATTATACTTTACATGGATCAAAAATCCAATGTGTATTTGCATGTGTGTGCATGTGTGGGTCCATGCGTGTTTGTGTATGATGCTAAATTCGTTGGATCAAGGCTGTCTAATAGTTTATGACCCATGGGAACTGTAAGAAAATGTCACAGTTCTTTCTCTCACTTCTGCAAATCTCAGAATTTCCTAAACCTACTGCTATCTCTCCCATGTGTGAGAATGCTTTTGTTTTATAGACCAGCATACAGAGGACCAAGTTCATAGCTCAAGTAGAGGAATAATGATTTCACTCAAAAGCTCATTCAATAAAGGAAGCGCTTGTCAGGAAGTTTGATTTTCCTTCCCTGACAGAAGAGAACGTTGTCTTTTGTTATATAACACCATCCCATCTGACTGCTCCGATTAGTTAGTCAGGGCAATTAAATCTATGATTCACTGTTACCAGCTGAGTTAGATTTGTGTTATAGGAAAAGCAATTGATTTTTTTCCCTCTCCCCCTGCTGTATCTGTCTCCATTTAGAATAGAATAGAATAGAATAGAATAGAATAGAATAGAATAGAATAGAATAGAATAGAATAGAATAGAATAGAATAGAATAGAATAGAATAGAATAGAATAGAATAGAATAGAATAGAATAGAATTCTTTATTGGCCAAGTGTGATTGGACACACAAGGAATTTGTCTTTGGTGCATATGCTCTCAGTGTACAATATATATGTATGTATGTATGTATGTATGTATGTATGTATATTCATCAAGAATCATAATACAACACTTAGTGATAGTCATAGGATACTAATAAGCAATCAAATCATACTAGGAAACAAATAAAGCAATATAAATTGTAAAGATACAAGCAACATTGTTATAGTCATAGGTGGGAAGAGATAGGTACTAGGAAGGATGAGAAGAATAATAGTAATACAGTCTTACTCCTGTTAATTTGACAGCGTTGTGGGAATTAGTTGTTTAGCAGAATGATGGCATTGGGGGGGGGGGTTGTTGAACAATGTAAGATGGGAAGGAGAGATGTGAGTGAGATGATGTGGCCACTGCTTCTCCTGCAGCATCTCATCCAAGGAAGACAGCAAAGACGATTCTTCCAATACCAGCATTCCACACCATAATTCAAAATATGGTCACTCTGAAATATTTCACTTGGATATCAAACTGAAGCAGTCTGACTTGTGCTCCAGAAGCCATATGGTGCTGATTATTGAGAATAATTGAGACAGCGGTCTAAATCTCAACAGCTCTTACTCTGAAATTCATAAATTTGAACATTTCCATTTCTGTTTTCTTTGGGCACGATGCTTGAATGTGAAATCAAATTGATACTTTTTGGAGCTGTCTTTCTGTATCTTTATTTGCTTCATTACTTCATAGTTTTCTTTCTTCTAATCTTCTACCTCAGGGGAATGATGTAAATATTGTTGCAGCAGGCAAGCCTCGAGAACAATGAAGTTTTTGCCATTGTCCTAATTATCTCAAAGGATATTTTATTCTACTGAGTATCTAACGCCCATGCATGTGTTTAAAATATATTGTAATACCAATAAAGGAGAATATTTGTAGCTCAGGGTTGATACCTTAATCAAGAAACTGCCAAAGAACCATCAGTAAGTAGCCCAACCAAAGAATCCCTAAGACCGCCCCAACCCACGCAGACAGGCAAGCCACCAGAATATAAACTGACAGCAAACTACACTCCTTACTAGCACTGATGATGTTCCCTAGTTAGGGTAATGAAATACCTGCAAGAAAACAAGCAAGCTCAGAGAGCACCAAGGACCCCTTCATATATTGTAATGCTTTCTAAAAAGCTATTGCACAAATTTGAGGGCAAAGTATGAAAAATACATGCTTAATTTATTAAGTTTTCTTAATAAAAGCTTAAGATTTAGACATCCGTTAGATAAAACAAGACTGTGTTCATGACAAAATTGGGTCTGAATTCAAACAGAAAAGGACTCATGCTAACATGTTAAATGTGAGGGCTCCTGAAGCTGAAATGCCACCACCCTCTTTACCACATGAACAGTTATATGAAATATGAACAGTTGTTAAAATTGCTTGGGTTCCAAAACAGCTTCCTAAGCAAGGGCCTCAGTGGTGGGTTACTCCTGGTTCTGTCCGGTTCTATAGAACCAGTAGTAAAACTGGTGGGAGGCTCCGCCCATCCGCCACAACGCCATCATGGGTCATCTCCACACGTGCTCCTGCTGCGAACCGGTAGTAAAGGTAAGTAGAACCCACCCCTGAAGGGCCTTATCACTGTGACAAGGAATTCTGCCTACAGAAGATCACAGTGATAATTGGCAGGACATCATCCTTAGAAGTTCTTATGCATTCTGCCACAAGGGAATCTAACACACAGTAATGGAGGAAACAGGTCCAAGAACCATATCCACTTCTTCAGGAGACAAGCAACAAAAACTGATGTAGTATTATGCAGTGTGACATCACATCCAGCACAGATCCAAATGGTCAGACCCAAAATGGAGATCAGATAATATCAAGGTATTGGCTGGAATCCCTAGAGATGGGATCATCTTCCTAATCGCCTGAAGGACTCCATTGGAATGGTCTTTGTGGCATATGAGAAAACCTATCACTTCTCTTCCCTAATTACTGGGGCATGACAACGCCTCCATCACATCCAGTCAATAGGTATATGAGTACATTCAGCAGTTCTTTAAATTTCCCTCATAAAATCAATTGGTCCTGAAGTGCTTCAATTTTGCTGGAGGATACAAAATGCATTGAAGTTTGTTAAGAGTTTTATTTGCAACCACTAGAATAATAGCAATGACACTAGCAATTATTTTTCATACACATACCCATATACATAACCCCTACCACATGTTTGACTATTTACAACATGCATATTTTGTGACAAAAAAACCCTCCCCCTTCACAGTATTTTAAAAATCAATATTTTAAATAGTAATGGTTTAGATAAAATACAGCAATAAAAGTAAGTGGAAAATGCAATGAAACCAATTTTTGATGTGAAATTGCACATCAGAAATAACTGATTCTGCCTAGCAGACACAATAAAAAGTCTGTAGGCTTATCCATTTAGATGGTTCCATCAACTGTACAATGAAGCAGGGCAAGAGATCATAGTCTGTGCTTGTATATGAGAAGCATTTCTAAAATTACTCCTCCTTTGCTCATTTGGAGGACAGTAATTTGTTGTTGAAGAAATCCAGCAAACCCGGAAAGATCCCAAGACTTCCTTGTCTGCCTCAACATACATGTCCAGACGGGTGGGGATTAGCAATGGCGGGGGTGCCAAGGAGTTTTGGTACAGAGAGAAGCATCCATATAATTTCACATCTCCTTATCCCTTCCAAATCCAAAGCTTTGACCTTTTTTCGTTGAGACATTTTTAGGGTCAGACCACAGACAAAAGGGCTGGTGTCGTGGCTGCCAATTTCTGACTCAATAGGAGGCTACGGCTCACTGTGGAGAGTCTTTCCCACGAACAAAACGTATTTTGCCCTATGAAACACCAGGGCAGGAATGAGCATTCTCAGTGGGTAAAAGAATACTGTTTTAATAGTATCGGCATTTTCCTGACTAGCCTCGCAAAGTTATTTATTTATTAGAATTTCTTTTTTTTAAAAAAAACCTTGCTTTTATTGCTTTATAAGTAACTCAAAGTGGCAAATATGCTTACTACTCCTTCCTCTTCCTATTTCCCCTGCATCAGTAACCCTGGAAGATGAATGGGGCTAAGAGAGAGCAACTGGTCCAAAGCCACCCACTCAGCTTCCATGTTTAGGACAGCACTAGAAGTCACAGTCTCCCAGTTTCTAGGCCAGCACCTTAGCCTCTCCATCACACTGGCTCTATGTGCTTATTCCACCCACCTGTCCATTTCCAAAAAAATAGTACAGTTCTTATTCATTACAGTTTTACAGCAAATATGTGTCTTGGCCAAATGATTTGCAGCTTTAATTCAGCAGAAGTCCTCTGTTATGATGTTTGTAACCCAACATTTATAACTGAGATCCACTGCCAGCCTCCCCCAGGACTCCCTATAGAATGTGTTCGCGCAGCAGAGCAAAGCAAAACAAAACAGAATTTGTTAGATAAATATTACAGATGTTGCCATGAAATCCGAAAGAAGGAGGAAGGGCCAGTTCACATATGTGCTGTTCCATAAATATGTACCGTGAACTAGGATATCCTTTAGACTAGTCGTGACATCATGGCAGTATATTTCCCAGCTGTGCTAATAATGGGACTCATCTTTCAGAATGACATATCCATGGACATACAAGCTAATGGGAGACACTCTGCAAAATTCAACTTGGCAAGCTTTGTCCAGAAATCATGATTGACTATGGTCTCTGTCATGTGTTTAGTTCACACAAAGGAGGAGTGTGACCCTGCCAATTGTGTTGCTTCCAGCATTGTCAACTTAACAGGATCATCTGATACATCCATATGTTTTATTTCTGTCTAAATGTTTAGATTATAATGTTCACGGTCCTTTGCTGTTGGCCATCCTGGCTAAGGTTGATGGGATTTGGTGTCTGAATACTTGGCATGTAATAGCTTGCCTGACTCTAGTCTGTGTAAATGTGAAGGGTTGTGCCAGCCCTAGGAAAGAGCCGTCTCCATAGCCCTGATAATGAAAAAGTCAAAGCAAAATGGTGCGTTAGAAACAGTGGCGAAATCCAATTTTTTTTACTACCAGTTCTGTGGGAGTGGCTTGGTGGACATGGTGTGGCTTGGTGGGTGTGGCAGGGGAAGGTTACTGCAAAATCTCCATTCCCACCCCACTCCAGGGGAAGGATATTGCAAAATCCCCCTTCCCGCCCACTCCTGGGGCAAAATCTCCATTCCCACCCCACTCTTGGGCCAGCCAGAGGTGGTATCTGCCGGTTCTCCAAGCTACTCAAAATTTCTGCTACCGGTTCTTCAGAACCTGTCAGAACCTGCTTTCATCCCTGATTAGAAAGCTGCACAATTATTTATTTATCCATTATGTGACCAGTGGTCAAAGATGAAAATTTTATGACCTTAAAACATGAAAAGGCACAAATGGTATACAATGGAAGAGGCTACCTATGAATTTCCAGGATGCTTTTAATAAAAAAAAAAGGCAAATTTTCATTTTTAACATTTATGTCATATTCTTTGACCTCTCTTTACCCCTGTAACTATCTTGCCCTCTTATCTCCAAAAAATATTCCAAGTACAAGTAGAAGAAAGCTTTTCAGAAATGTATTATCCTCTACAGCGATGTTGTCAATTACAGGTTTATGGCATTCAGAACACATTCCTCTGCAGAGATCACAAAAAAATAAGCCTTCCTGTTCAAGAAAGCAACAACCATTATAAGTGACTGAAGGTTATTTTGATTATTATATTATGTAGTATACTATTACATTATAATATTATTTCTTGGTTTGCCATCAGTCCTATTTTTGATCCGGACAATCAGTCAGCCCTGCTTCCCCAACACACCACCACATCTAAATGCTCCACGTGTTTGTCAACATTTCTCTATCTATATAGTTAAGATACACCAAATACATTTTAAGTGGATGAAAACTTATCCAGAATAGAAGCAACCAAGGACTAAAGGACTAAAGAGAAATTTCCTGACAGTTAGAACAATTAATCAGTGGAACGACTTGCCTCCAGAAGTTGTGGATGCTCCAACACGGGAAGTTTTCAAGAAGAGATTGGACAACCATTTGCCTGAAATGGTATCAGGTTCCCTGCCTGAGCAGGGAATTGGACTAGAAGACCACCAAGGTCCCTTCCAACTTTGTTATTCTGTTCTGTTATTCTATTAAATTTCAAGTTAAACTCTCATCCACCCAGAGGTCTGGAGTAATGAAGAACACAGCCTTCTTCAACTGACACAATTTTTCATCTTTTTTTTTTTTTTTTTTTTGTCCTGACAACGCTTCAGATGATTGGCATTTGCATCAACCTTGGAAGATTTGCGGTCAATTTTAAAGCTCGGATCGCATGGAATGTTTGCATTTTAAGACAATGTGAAATGCAGAAAGGAAGCCAGCACCTCTCTTCCCTCCACCTCCTCCTTCCTCCTCCTCCACTCCCAACGTGACAGAATTCCACAGAGCAACTAAAATGCTCACGACTGGGTGCAGCAGGATGGAGCCTAGCTGTTCCACTTATACTAGACAAACTCGGTTGAGCTGGCTCCCCGCCAGGAAAAATAACCCATTACAATCCAAACTCAGCTAAGTCAAACAGTCCATGCTTAATTAAGCCTACTATAAGAGTTCTCTGTCCCCATCAGCCATCGGAAAGTTGATATTCTCAGCAGGTGAGATTGAAACTGTCCAGGTCTAGCTATCCAATTTAAACTCTCAATTTAGACATGTGGGAAGGAGTTCAATTGGAATGCATTGCCAATAAATGCTAACTCATAGGGAGATAGGTGCCTTGGGATTCCACTTCATGTTACACCAACTGATATCTCTTCAGGTTTCTTTCGGAAAATGCTACTCATCCCATGATTTTGCTGTCTGAAGCTCTGTTGAAGTGAACTTTCCTGAATCCCACTACCTGAGCTGTTTCAATAATCTTGCTGCCTTAATCAGATATCAGTTGCTGATTTCATCTGTGCCATTATAGCTTCTTTCCCTCTATTTCTGCCGATACAGGTTCAGCTTCTCCCAAGAAGCTGGAGTAGGCCAAAGTTATTGTCTAGCCAAATTGGAACATTACTGAACAGCTTTTATAAAATTCAGTTTATGGAGGGAATGCCACCTCCGTGTTAATATTCCTTTAAATAATGGTTTTTAATTTTGTAATTATATTGCTATACTGTAGTTGTTTTATGCTTATATATTCTGTAATTATTTTTGATAGGAGGCTTTTGATTTTGTTGGTGAGAGAGACAAGGTGAGAAGAGAAGAGAAGAGAAGAGAAGAGAAGAGAAGAGAAGAGAAGAGAAGAGAAGAGAAGAGAAGAGGGGAGGGGAGGGGAGGGGAGGGGAGGAGGGAGAGGGGAGGGGAGGGGAGGGGAGGGGAGGGGAGATGGAAGGAAGGAAGGAAGGAAGGAAGGAAGGAAGGAAGGAAGGAAGGAAGGAAGGAAGGAAGGAAGGAAGGAAGGAAGGAAGGACAACTATTCTAGGGTTTACAAGAGCCTAGACAAAAAACCCTAGAGTAAAATTGGAATTTCATTTCCCTTTTTAGGCCAAGTGTCAGATTTCAGTTGCCAAGCAACTACATGTCTGCAACCTCTCATTCAGGCACTTTGAAAGATGGCTAAAACTCCCCATACCAGGCAACTGTCTCTCCTTATCTACCCCACCTCCTTCACCTTGGGTTAAGGAAAGTGACTGGAAGCATTATTTTTTTTAATGCTGGCTGATTACATTTGGTGGGACAGGAAATGAAGGTAGTGGAATCCATCTACTGTTTTCCTTAAACTTGTCCTATATTAAAATGGTCTGGACATCAGCCTTGTCACTGAGGTCGAAGAGGCTTTGGCAGTAAGAAGCTAACGATTCATGTCGATGTACTTTTTTTTTTCTTTTTGCCAAATCAAGGATTGAAGGAAAATATTCTAAAGCAGAATGAAGAAGAGCCCCTTATCACATTCTAAATTTTAATTGAGCGTATCTCTGCATTATGCTGAGTCAAATCTTAACTTTGCACTGCATCTTCAAAAAAATTACAAAAGAAAATGGGCAGAGTGCATATTTGGAAATTTAAAAAAATAAGAATTTTTTTAGGCTGACAGCATCATACGCCGGTTCTCAGCTGGAATTCCATCAACTAACACAAGGTTCTCAGAAGCAGTAGGTTACATGGAAAATATCCAACCTGCTGTATGTTGAATACAGCATTTCCTCTACCCTGACAATACAGTATCAACAGTAGAGACCTTCAAATTTCTAGATTCTACCATATCTCACAACCTAAAATGGACACCGAACATCAAAAACGTCATCAAAAAAGCACAACAAAGAATGTTCTTTCTGTGCCAACTCAGAAAGCTCAAACTGCCCAAGGAGCTGCTGATACAGTTCTACAGAGGAATTATTGAGTCTGTCATCTGCACTCTATAACTATCTGTTTGGATCTGCAACACAACAAGACAGACACAGACTTCAGAGGATAATTAGAACTGCAGAAAAAACAATTACTACCAACCTGCCTTCCATTGAGGACCTGTATACTGCACGAGTCAAAAAGAAGGCTGTGAAAATATTCACAGACCCCTCACATCCTGGACATAAACTGTTTCAACTCTTACCCTCAAAACGATGCTATAGAGCACTGCACATCAGAACAACTAGACACAAGAACAGTTTTTTCCCCAACGCCATCACTCTGCTAAACAAATAATTCCCTCAACTCTGTCAAACTAGTTACTATGTCTGCATTACTATTAATCTTCTCATCGTTCCTATCACCCATCTCCTCCCACTTATGACTGTAACCTTGTTGCTGGTATCCTTAAGATTTATATTGACTGTTTCCTAATGTGATTTGATTGCTTATATGTTCCCTATGACTATCATTAAGTGTTGTACCTTATGATTCTTGATGAATGCATCTTTTCTTTTATGTACACTGAAAGCATATACACCAAGACAAATTCCCTGTGTGTCCAATCACACTTGCCCAATAAAGAACTCCTATTCTGTTCTGTTCTGTTCTGTTCTGTTCTGTTCTGTTCTGTTCTGTTCTGTCCGTTCCATTCCATTCCATTCCATTCTATTCTATTCTAGGAATGAGAATGGTAGTGGGTATGGCACTGGCATCAGAGGGAGTGATTTAGCCTTGAGGTGAAGGAACAGCCGGAGTAACATTGTGTAGACTGTACTCAGTATGACCCAAGTGGTAGGTTTCTTCTGCGTGATGCGGACAACTGGATACTGGGAGAGGCACTTAAAGAAATGCTCTGCTAACCAAGATTTGCTTGGCCCTTATTTAGAAGCCACAATGATTTTACTTCTTTTTTCTTCAGATTCCTATGGATTGTTTTATATTGCTTTCCTAGGCATGAGCATTTTTATTACAGCATTTTTAATCAGTTTAATAATATCACTGATTTCTTTGTGCTGTGTAGGGAATTGGTGGAAGGATGAGAAAAAATAGATTTAATAAATGAATCATCAACAACTACCACCACATTTGGCAAAGGACTCTCATTTTGGGAGAAGTTCTTTTCCCCTTCCTTATCATTCTGCCTGCAGTTGTCAAAGGAAGGACATTGGGTTTTAAAACTAGATTTCCTTTTAGGAATCATATTTGTTTCTACTCTGGGACAATCCCTACTGCTTCACATGAACGAGTATTGACTCATGACTTAATTCTTTCAAGTCGTAACCTGGACATTGCTAATGCTTTGTCCTAATTTTCCTTTAACTTTAATTGTTACTGTTTCTACACTCAGGTAGCTCTCTCAATTACATTTAACGCTTCAGGTGAGAATAATCTCTTTTCAAATGCTGCACCTTAATCTGCACTGGTTGTCCAACTGAGACCCAAATGCAGGAAAACCAGTTTGCTGCTGGGGGGTGGGAGAAATAGGGCAGGGGAGAGCCTAAGGTTTCTAGGGCCCAGAATGACATCCATCTCTGAGGAATATTCTCCTGCATCTCGCTCTACCACTCTTTAAATTCTTTCAAATATCCTTTTTGCACAAACCGTTTTCTCACTTTTAGCTATTGTGGCCAGGGTCTTCTCGGCCTTGTTACTGCCCAGCCGGCGATCACTGCATTTTGTATGTATGTTTTATTTTGTTTTCCTTCCCTGCGGGCATGTTAGAGGTCAGACACATTCAACCCAAAGAGAAGACAGACAGGAAAACATCTGCAGCGTGTGTACCGAAGTTTCTCAGGGCTGCTTGTCTGCACTGAGTGATCCAGGCAAATAAACAGTGAGAGTGTTCAAAAGAGACTCCTTCACTTTCAGACGCAGAGGTGTCGCAGGCCAAGACATGGCTGGATAGAGCCAAGTGTGGCTCATTGTGGCGAGGCTTTTGTGTTGTTGTTGTTTAATTACTCAGAAGCCTCGGTTCCAATTCCTGTCGACAAAGACGGCCGAGGATGAAACACGATTCCTGCATCTGTTAAGAAGCGAATGGAATGAAAAGCCCAAACTGAGCCTGCTGGACAAACGAAGAAAACTGATCCTGCTTCCCAAAATGGTTTATTGCTTTAGTCTGCACTATTCAGTCCTACTGGCAACCACAGTTTTGTGAAGCGGACAAAAATAGAAAAGTGTAGCATTGTCAGCGTTGGATACAGCTGTGTCTTTTTTTTTTTCTTTTCAAAAAATAAAATTCACTGCTGGAAGTGAGGAATACATACATACACGCATGTTGTTTGCCAAGGACTCCTTTAGCCTTTGCCAATAGAAATGGTTTGCATGATGCAATGAGCCTTAACAGCCCAAATATCATCCTTGCAGAAAGTATATCATTGAAAGCCTTCATCTAGGACCATAAATGTGCCTATGTACATTTTCCACATTCATCTGTGCTATCATAACAATAGCCGAGAGGCAAAATGCCATGTGTTTCTGAGAACCTTCACCCCTATATTAACCTCTCCAAATGCCATCTCACATAGAAAATAAGTATTATGAAAAGACCTTTATTAAATTTCCCAACAGGACATCCCATTCATAAAATGAGGTCAGGGATAGGAGGCGACTATGCTGTAGCTGTGACATTCAACACAATGAAACAGGATGGAAAAAAATTGTCTTTGGCCTAAAAGGATGGAAAATGTTGTTATTTCTAATCCAGACAGACATATATAGAATTTATGTCAGCTGAATGCTAAACTGCATTCTTATGGTCTTTCCACAGCAAATCAGCTTATGGTTCAAAAGTTATCCTTTGTCAGGATTACTTGAAAAATGGGAAAAGTGTAAAAAAAAAACAGATTATTCAGATGTCTCATACCCTAGTGATAGTCTCAGGCCAATTAGCATTGATCTTCATTCTCAGACTATTCATAGAAGTTTTTCAAACTATGATGAGACACCTGATTGGCCAGCTTTTTCAGATTGAAACTCATTGATCAGAATTGTTGCTGACTTGGGAATGTCATAAGGAGACAAAAGTAGTCCTGTATGGTCTCTCAGCCATTTTACCATTCATAAATGAAAACCTGCTAAGGGCTTTTAGGCAACTAATCATCTCGAGAGAGTTTCATATGCAATATACTACATCAAAAGTAATGCAGTCTCTCTCTCTCTCTCTCTCTCTCTCTCTCTCTCTCACACACACACACACACACACACACACACACACACCCTCCCAAAGAAAGAGAATCTTCAAAGCAGAAATCAAAATCAATGCAATGCATTTAGATGAATCTGAGTTGGATTTGAGACTACAGGTAGTCTTTATTTAGTGACCTCTTCAATAATGACATATACCCATATTGCTGGCTGACACACTTAATCAGCTATACAAAAAATATTTTTTTAAAAGGATTGTGGTTTTGTAATTGAATACGACATGAGAGAATATAATAGTTTTGGAACTCATTTCAACCTTTAAAGCAGTATACAAATGAGTATTATTTTTGCAAAAAAAAAAAAAAAAGAACCCTACGAAAGGTTTGGCTGAGAGCCAAATAGTGGATAGAGGCTTCACAAGCTGCCAGCTGAGTTTTTGTCTTCTCTTGTTCAATGGTGCAGTTAGATGATTTTAGGCTCAAATGTTGTTGCAAAGTGCTCTTTTTAGAGGGCCATGTGGATAATATTGCCTTACCCATTTCAGAATATGATGATCTTGACCTGTTTGCATTTAAGGTCCCTTTTACTTATTCTGGGACACAGTGGCTCAGTGGCTAAGATGCTGAGCTTGTCAATCAAATGGTTGGCAATTCAGCAGTTTGAATCCCTAGTGTCGCGTAACGGGGTGAGCCCCCATTACTTGTCCCAGCTTCTGCCAACCTAGCAGTTCGAAAGCATGTAAAAAATGCAAATAGGAACCACCTTTGGTGGGGAAGTAACAGCGTTCCATGAGCCTTTGGCATTTAGTCATGCCGGCCACATGACCACGGAGACGTCTTCAGACAGCACTGGTTCTTCGGCTTTGAAATGGAGATGAGCACCGGCCCCTAGAGTCGGGAACGACTAGCACATATGTGCAAGAGGAACCTTTACCTTTACCTTTATATTTATTCTGCCAAGTAGGACCCTGGATTGTCTTTGGCAAGTCTTGCCATGACAGCCGCATGGTTCTCCTTATTATAGAAGAGGACTAGCTATACAGGTAGTCCTCAACTTACAATCACAATTGAGCCCAAAATTTCTGTTGCTAAGCAAGACAGTTGTTAAATGAATTTTGCTCCATTTTGCAACCTTTCTTGGCACAGTTGTTAAGTGAACCACTGCAGTTGTTAAGTTAGTAGCATAGTTGTTAAGTGAATCTGGCTTCCCCATTGACTTTGCTTGCCAGAAAGTCACTGCGACCATCATAAATATGAGCCAGTTGCCAGGTGCTCAAATTTTGATCATGTGACCACGGGGATGCTGCAACGGTGGTAAGTTGAAAAAGGGTCACAAGTCACTTTTTTCAGTGCTGTTGCAACTTTGAACAGTCACTAAACAAATTGTCATAACCCGAGAACTACCTGTACATATTTGTATTATACTAGATGTTTGGCCTACAGAAATTCCCAAGAATTTCAAGACCATGAAAAGCCACCAACAGTTACGGGAAAACTTAACAGGTCCAATCAGGCATGTGTAACATGAGGGCTCCATGGATGCCCAGCTAGGATTTTCTCCTCTCTCCTTGCTAAGATCACTAGTTTCCTGTTGCCACATGGGTGGGACAAAGCAGGCAAAGTCCTTGTTGATCCTCAGAACTGCCAAAAGGATAATCAAGGACTAGATGGGACATTTACTCTATGCCACAGATATTCTACTATAAATTAGATCTGATTCAATAGAAGGCAACAGTATACTTTATGATCTTTAACAGTATCATTGCTTACAAGTGGTACCTTATTCTAGGAAGATGGAACTCTGAAGGTTGCTTTAAAACCAGGGTGGCACAATGGTTGGAGTGCAGTACTGCAGGCTACTTCTGTTGACTGCCGTCTACCTACAATTTGGCAGTTCAAATCTCACCAGGCTCAAGATTGACTCAGCCTTCCATTCTTCTGAGGTGGGTATAATGAGGACCCAGATTGTTGAGGGCGATAGGCTGACTCTGTAAACCACTTAGAGAGGGCTGTAAAGCACTGTCAAGTCTAAGTGTTATGTCTAAGTGCTATTGTAACCACCCATGTTTGTAAGACAGCAAGGAAAAGCAAAGAGTTATTATGCAACTATATCTGCAGGACCACAGGTTCCACTTTCTACTCCACTCAGACACCCATATTGTGCTGTTTCTCCAGTTGTATCCAACAAAACTTCAACAAAGCAACCTTCAAAGTCTATGAAGAAGCCTCCTTCTGGTCTTTTGCAGGGCTGGTTGACACTGCGAGGAAGTTCTAACATGGAACACTTTCCAGGAACCAGCCTTGTTCCTTCTTCAGCTTCTCCGGATGAATCAAAGTCCAATCTCATATGCCTGTAATCCATGCCCTCAATGAAAGTAAAGCCTTTCTCCCCATGCACACACAAGCAATTGTAAAATTCAAGATCTGAATTCTGTGTAATAACTGAACCTAGACACATTAAGGCTTTTAAACCTTAAGTGTAGGGTAGTTTATGCATTCTTCTTGTTTCTTTATCTTTTGTGGAAATTCTTTTCCCAACGTGGAAACATCAGTCTTTGAAGTGGCCCAGATATTTCTTGATCTCTGAGAACTGTCACTTGTTTCTGTTTTGTATGACAGAGTGCACGTTGTCAAGTAAGTGGTTACAAGTCCCTCACTGGTTACTTTCCCACTGAGGGGGGTCCCCAAGTCATTGCAACAATCTGTGAGTCAGTGTGAAAAAGACTTTGAGAAATTCTAAGATGGAAACCATATGCTGGCAGCCTCCTCTATGAAATTATGTGACCCAGTGTGTGTGCAGACCACCAACCAACACTCCAACAGCATGCTGGTTGTCTTTATGCTCTCCGATCTCTAACAAGCGCCTGCACAATTTTCTCAGCCTCCGAACAGGTTCTGACACATCACATGCGCAGGCTGAACAAGCAGGGCTCCCACACTGTGGTGAATGTGTTGGAGAAGACGCCTGACAAGACCAAGTGGCTAACCCCTTGCATGCTCGCCCTAGTTTTATCACTTCTGATAATGAGGCAAAGATGCAGCCTGTTGCTGAGAATGGGGAATTTGCTCATAGTTTGAGTGTCGCATATTGCCTTGATTAAATTGTGGCCTATTTAAACAAAGAACAAACATAGATCTTTACAGACAGAGGCACATGAAACAATCTCTGGTCATAGGGTGGGAGAAAGAAAAGACAGCCTCCCCACCCCACACCCTGAGCAAAATTGGAATAGGATCTGAGGATGATACTATTCCTGCAGAGCAGAACTTTTGCAATTTATCTTCTCTGCATATGTGTAGATCAGCCTGCCTTCCAGATGTGATCGATTTTTACTGTAGTTCTGTATGTGGGCTGTGTGTAATGGGATTTGTAGTCCAATACATCTGGAGGACATCAGACGGGGAAAGGTTTCTATAGATGATAAATTGGAAGGAATGCAAGGGAAAAATACTATCAGACCAGCCCATCTAAATTCCATTACCACATCCTCCATTGAAAGGTCCAAAAACCTGAAGTTTATGTAGGGCTTTGGAATCAGAGTCCAAATAATGTTCAGGAAAGTAGGTATTTAAATAGCTCCAGTTAGCTTAAAAACTTAAAGTTTTTTGTTTCCTGGGAACAAAAAGCATCTTTAATATACTGCAAACAGAGGCTACGTGTATGTTTCTACTTGTTCCAATTCTGAAAAGCTACAAAGCCCCACCAGGTATCATTTCTGTTGATTATTTATCCTATTAATAAGTTATCTACATGGCCCAATTATAATGTGTCCAAAGCAGGAAGATCAAGGGACTGTGTTCTAAAATTCTTATTGGACAAGGGACAGAATGTATGAAACACAAGTATGAAAAGATTAACATTCCATGCACTTTCCTGGTCCCATTTGTCTAAACCTGGCCTCCAACCAGGGCTATTTATTCATAGATGCTTTGTTGCTTGAGGTCAGTAATAAACACAGCAGTGAGAAACATTACAAATTGTACCTGAGGGCAGGAGAGGTGGTGTTTGGGAAAGATCTTCGGAAATGGGGCAAGAGGCTGAGAAGGTATGCTCCCTGAGATTTCAGGCTGTAAAGGTGATGGCAGAAGAATTGTACATTCAGACTTGCAAGAATTTATTAATATAGCCTTACAATCAAGTAGATTTAGTTTATCTGGTCATTTTCCCTGTCTGCTCTACCTGGTAAGGCTGATATACTGTTTGGCCAACTTGTATTGCCTAATGACTGCTCCCACTCTAGGCAATTCAGGTTGTTCTACCACAATGGTACTTGGGGTTCAGAAATAGTGTTTTCTGCTAAAATAACTTCTGAACAGTTGCATTCGGTGAGCTGGTGAAGCTGCTGTAATCTCTGCTCAGTTTCCATGCAAGCCAGGGCTCTGGGTTGTTCTGAGTCTTTGGGTGGGCACCGTTGTCTGAGCCACACATATGGAAGGAAGCCCATCTGAAATACAGTTCTGTACTTGAAAATTATAAGATGGGTTGATCTTTTTAATTCAAGAATGAATCATTTGAAATCTAAATCCAAGCGCTACTTCAAACTCTGGGTTTTCTCACAGACTTCTGTTTACTGGGCCACTGACCACAAAAAACAGTAGAGAAAAAAGCATTGGCATTGGCACAGATTAGGGTAGAAGTTGGTAACATGAGGGTGAGGGTCACACCAGCTTTCTGTAGCTTGTCAGAGGTCACACTCAAAAATGAGGCCAAGGTTTTGGGGCTGGGAATTGGGAAGTATTTTATTTGTACAATAGTTAGGTCACACCTTTTCATATAGGAATCCAGGATGGCATATACAACATTCCCTCCCCTAATTTACCCCTAAACAACAATCGTATCAGGAAGGTTGGGCTGAAAGAGAGACATTGGCTCCAAGTCACTTAATGAGCTTCCATAGCTAAGGTTGGACTCCCTGGGACTCCCTAATTCCTAGTCCAACCCCTTCACTACTACACCATGCTGGATTTCTGCAAAGCTGAAGGTGCCCATTTCCCCAAATCCACAAAAATCCCAAAGGTGGGGGAGCAAATTTTGCCTGCTCCCACTGGGGGGGCGGCAGGGACACTAGTTGGGTTGAGAACAAATGGTCTCTAGTCTTGGGTTTTACATTCATGGATTAAGAATTGATAGATCAAGGAAATCCATTATATTTTTAATTTTTGCTAATATTA
Organism: Masticophis lateralis; assembly: GCA_030761175.1. Taxonomy (NCBI): domain Eukaryota; kingdom Metazoa; phylum Chordata; class Lepidosauria; order Squamata; family Colubridae; genus Masticophis; species Masticophis lateralis. Next base: position 150,591,638 of record JAUDYJ010000001.1, on the reverse strand, counting down.
GATCTTTTGTAGTCTTATCAGTATTTGACCTGGTTTTCTTCCCAAATTGTCACCAAAGATTCACCTGAAGGCACCTTTTCCTTTCTTACTAAACCTGGTGCCTTCAGAGTAGCACCAGATTGTTTAAGGAGTGTGTTTTCTATATGTGTTTGTCCCACAATTGCTTTGGGAAAAGAAGAAGACAGTGGTTCTTTAAAGTTCTAGCACTACTATAAGCACACCAGATTTTTTAAATTTTTTTTTACTGTTAGGAAAAGAAAAAAAACACCTCTCTGTCACCTCTGCTTCTGATGTAAGCCTCCCACACACAGCATGGATTTATTATTATTATTATCTGCCAACAAAGGGGAGGATCCATCCTTGCTGGACTTCCTTCTGGCTAGCATCCATCCTGTCTAAAATCCTGTGGGAGCAAAATGCCACATTTCATTCCCACCAGGACTCCAGGTGGACATAAATTTTAATCTTAACATAGGATGCACTCAGAAGATATGGGAGACCTGCTCTGAACATTCTACCTCCGGACTTCGCAGCATCTTTCCAAAGGCTTGAATTTGCTTGCTAACCATTAAACACCACTAAATTACCATTATCTGATCTAAAGATGTAAAAATTCAGGTTTGCCTCAGCCGGATTATTTGAACTGGTGTTGGTATCTTTGTCAAGAGAAGGCAAACAAGATGCTCAAACTGGAATTCATGACAGCCAACTACTTTCTGTTAAGCCCAGACTGTTTTTGCCCATTAGAATTGGGGGGGGGGGGAGAGGAAACTTTTAAAATCTTGTCGATCAAAAGGTCAGCAGTTTAGCGGTTCAAATCCCTAGTGGCGCGTAACTGGGTGAGCTCCCGTTACTTATCCCAGTTTCTGCCAACCTAGCAATTTGAAAGCATGTAAAAAATGCAAGTAAAATAATAGGGACCACCTTTGTTCAGAAAATAACAGTATTCCATGAGCCTTTGGCGTTTAGTCATGCCGGCCACATGACCACGGAGACGTCTTCGGACAGCGCTGGCTCTTCGGCTTTGAAACAGAGATGAGCACCACCCTCTAGAGTCAGAAACGACTAGCACATATGTGCGAGGGGAACCTTTACCTTTAGCTTAGTCCTCAAATTACAATCACAATTGAGCCCATCATTTCTGTTGCTAAGAGAAATATTTGTGAACTTTCTTCCCACAGTTGTTAAATTAGTAACATGGTTGTTAAGTGAATCTGGCTTCCCCATTGACTTTTCTTATAAGAAGATTGCAAAAGTGGAGCACATCACGTGACCCCAGGATACTGGAAGCATGATAAATATGACTCAGTTGCCAAGAGTCTGAATTTTGATCACGTGACCCTGGGGATGCTGAAATAATCGTAAATGTGAAAAATGGTCATAAGTCACTATTTTCAGTGCTGTTGTCACTTTGAATGGTCACTAAATGAACCGTTGTAAGTCGAAGAATATCTGTATCCAGCATTAGTCTTAAATCAAGGTATCAAGCAATCAAAGTACATTATTCTAATTCCTGTATACGTTATAATCCTTTGTAAGCTTTATTTCAAGTGCTGGGAAACACAATTGTTTAATTAATTTGATTGTTTTATTGGTTTAATTGGTAGATGACTAACAGGTACAGCCTACAAATTCATTCTTCTTAAGAATGTCAAAGCAGAGACCAGGAGCATCAACTCAAGGAAGGGTCAAAAGTGCTGAGATAGTTATTACAACCAGACAGTTCAACTCTTCGTCCTTTGAATGTGGGATTGCCCAAAGAAACAGAGCATGGTTTCAATCATATGACCACCATCCCCTCTGCGGAGCGCACTGGCGGGGACACAATCAAAATTTCAAAATAATTAAAAACAGCTATTAGAAAAAGGAAATAGCATAACCCAACCCACTTAAAAATTTGGTGAACAAAAGGCCACAAAGCTATCCTGACAGAAACGGGCAGTAATGTTTCCCCAGACTGAAGTCTCTGGCTTTTTCCTCCCATTCATTCTGTGGCTTCCCATTTATTTATTTATTTACTGAAAGATTTCTATCCTGCTTTTTGTACCATACATTATCTGAAAGCAATTTGTAATCATATTTAAGATCAGTCATAAAACAACATATTATGAGTTCATTTAAAATATGTACTTAAAAATGGATGGGAGAAAGAACAACACAAAAACTCAGTCTTGTGTTTTCACCTTTTCCATTCACATTTTATTTCAGCTTAAAAAACAAAAGCTGAGGAAAAAAAACAAATTCAGTTTCAGCTACCTAAAAAGAGATTCCCCTTTTAATGTGCTGATTATATGATAATAAGAAGATATGAACAATTACTGTTTGTAGTTAAAAATAAAAGGGAAAAAATGAAAGTAATAACTGTTGAGAGTAATTAGTCTACTATTTGGAAACTGTGGAAGAGCTTTTATAATAATTAAACATATCCAAAGATTTAAAACTCATTATATAATAACTGCATTCTAGATACAAAAGAATTGAACTTGGAAATGAAAGAAATGTTGACTGTTTTTCCTAGAAGAGGGAAAGAAGAAGAGGTAGGAAAAGAAATTGTGGCTAAGGGAATATATTCATTCTGTTAACAAAGATCAATTAACTAGGGTTGGAGACAGGCTGAAAAATTGAATAAAAGCTTGGCTCCCTCCCAACTTTGCAATTTGTACAAAAGATAGACATACCAGTGAATCACACACAGATTCAGCCATTAGTTATGTGCCTCCCACATGCTTCACTCAGGCTGCCTGGATTTTTTTTAAAAAAAAATGCATGTGCATTTGCACATTTCTTTGCTTACATATTTGTCTATCCCCATACTGTATATAAAAAAAATGTTTTGTTTTTTAACTGATCCAGGGATTGAAATCAGTATTACAGTAACATCTTCGGCTTTAGCCAATTGGCACTTTCCACCACAGCTTCTGCTGTGTTTCTACTTGTTTGTTTGTTTTCCAGAGCCTAGTATGGAGTGGAAAAGGTGTATTCGGAACAGACACCGGGAAGTTCAAACATTACATCTCTTTTGACCCTATATGGCATTCTTGTCATCATCAGATTATAAATAATCTCTCAATTTAGAATGTATCTCTTGGCCTCCCTTTGAGAGAGCCAAATCAAAAATTAGAGACACTCCCACGCAGGGTGGCTGCAAAAGAGTTCTTGCATGACGGTGCTTTCTGATGCTTTTTCGGGTCAGTCAGTTGAATACTTTCCATAAGACTGGCTGTAAAGATGCTCCTACTGTGCACAATGTTATATTCAGGTTCACCACCATAGGGATGTCCAAGAGATGACAGCAATGGTATATATTCCATTCACAGTTCTTCTCTGGGATGGCATTTTTCAGTGCTCTCCACTATGGTACTTGGGTACAAAGGCCATCAGGGATTTTATCTATTTTATCTTTAGCTGGGTTTCTCTACCACTCTGGCCTACCAGACTTCGGACTGTGTGGGTCATTTTCCCTGCTATTTTAGTGTTGTCCAAAAATGAGTCTGTCATCTGCACCTCTATAACTGCCTGGTTTGGTTCTGCAACCCAACAAGACAGACACAGACTTCAGAGGATAATTAGAACTGCAGAAAAAACAATTACTGATACTACCAACCTGCCTTCCATTGAGGACCTGTATACTGCACGAGTCAAAAAGAGGGGTGTGAAAATATTTACAGGCCCCTCCCAATCCTGGACATAAACTGTTTCAACTCCTACCCTCAAAACGACGCTATAGAGCACTGCACACCAGAACAACTAGTCACAAGACAGTTTTTTCCCGAATGACATCACTCTGCTAAACAAATAATTCCCTCAACACTGTCAAACTATTTACTAAGTCTGCATTACTATTAATCTTCTCATCGTTCCTATCACCCATCTCCTCCCACTTATGACTGTAACCTTGTTGCTGATATCCTTAAGATTTATACTGACTGTTTCCTAATATGATCTGATTGCTTATTTGTTCCCTATGACTACCATTAAGTGTTGTAAGTGTTGTACCTTATGATTCTTGATGAATGCATCTTTTCTTTTATGTACATCGAGAGCGTATGTACCAAGACAAATTCCTTATGTGTCCAATCATACTTGGCCAATAAAGAATTCTATTCTGTTCTGTTCTGTTCTGTTCTGTTCTGTTCTGTTCTGTTCTGTTCTAAATGTCTCCTCTTTATTTTCAGATGAAACTCAGTGATCAAGCACCTCCTTTGTTTTAATACCATCTCTTCATAACCCCACCTACTCTTCACTTTCCCTGCTTTCTCTTCCAAGGAAAATGAGCTAATGATTTGGAGAGAAAAAAACAGCCTCACTGATAGACAATTCTCATTTGTTTTAAATAGTGGCATGGTAGACTTTGATGGACACAGTCTTTTTATTAACACTTTTAAACATGTAGATAAAAACTACACAAACAGATTACAATCCAGGAAAAAAGATAAATAAAATAAAAAAGAAAAGGTGTAAGAAAAGAAAAAGTTTAGAAAAACAGAAAAGAAAGTAAGTAATACTAATGGCTTCTGATATTCTTCACAGCAGTTATTAATAATGTATTTTAATATCTCTATAAAATTACATTATACTATTCTTTCTATAATCTCTGTCTAACCATCAAAATCATGTCACAAGTTCATTTTTTTTATTTTTACAGAAAAAATCCATAAAAGGCCTTTAGTCAGCAAAAAAAATATAAAGTGTTTTCTCTAATCAAATTTATCCATTTTAACAAAATTTATCAATTTCAATAATCATTCCTCCATAGTTGGTGGTGTTGAATCTTTCCATCTCTGTGCATATAGTAATTTTGCTGCTATAATCATATATTGAAATAATTTTCCATGGCTTTTTTCTAACTGCTTGTCAGTTAATCCAAAAAAGGAGAAGTTCTGCCTTCAATTGAATCTTATTTTTAAAAATTCTCTGTATTTAAGTATATATTTGGATCTAAAATGTTTTGGCTTTTTTACATGTCGATGAAGTGTGATAAAATATCCCTTCATGTTGTTCACATTTTCAATATATGTTTGATGTACCTTTATGTCAGGGGTGAAATGTAAGATTTGTTACTACCAGTTCTGTGGGTGTGGCTTGGTGGTGGGGGGGGTAATGTGACTCGGGTTGGGGTGGCCAACTTTTTTTTTTTAACTTTTCAAAGCATTTTTTCTAATGCTTTGAAAAGCCTCTGCCAATCAGACAACTCAGCTGGGGTCGTCAGAGACTTTTCAAAGCATTTTTTTTTACCACCTCTTCGGCCAAGAGGTTGCAGAAAAAAAGGCTTTGAAAAGCCTCTGACAATCCCAGCTGAGCCGCGCGATCATCAGAGGCTTTTCTTTTTACTTTTAAAAGTATTTTTTCGTTGGAAGAGGTTGTAGAAAAAATGCTTTTAAAAGTAAAAAAAAAAAAGCCTCTGATGATTGTGCGGCTCAGCTGGGCATGGGGGCGGGGCAGGGATTTTTGCTACCTGTTGTCTGAACCACCCGCCGCCATCGCTACCAGATCAGGCGATTTGGTCCGAACCAGGAGCATTTCACCCCTGCTTTATGTATTCTACATAATTTCTCTGGTGCCATGTACCATTGATATATCATTTTATAAAAATTCTCTTTGAGATCATAACACAATATAAATTTCAATCCTTTTGACCACATAATTTTCCATTGATCCATCTATATATTGTAATCAAAATATTTCAGAATCTTAGGGTGCAATCCATCTGGTCTTGGTGATTTGAACTCATTTAAAGTGGATAAGTGTTCTCTTACCATTTTCTTGCTTATTTTGACTTGCATTTATAATCTGCATTTTACAATATTTTTGATAGGTTGAACTATTTTTTCCTTTTGTGTAAAGAGTTAAAGCACACAATATATCTTACCATTCATGTTTTCTCCCTGCTCATCACTTTCTTGCCATTTTCTCCATTAATGGACCAATCCTGTCCTTGACAGCCTACAATGTGGATATACCACATTATAAGCTGGAGAGGCAAGAGGAGAGAAAAAGGCAACACAAATCAGCCTTGCTCTACTTGTAGTTTTTGTTGCCTTCCAGTTTAACAACTATTTGACTTCAATATCCACCTCTTCTCTATCAGTTTGGTTACTGGAAGTGACAGAGGAAATATTTGGAGCAGCACAAAGCAACTTGACAAGGCAAATTATGTCATCATTGCACCCCAAAGAGGTTAACACTATTGCCTCCATGTCACAAAGCTTCTCACAAGGCTAAGACAAAGATCACCATGATTTAAGATGGGTCCTTAAGCAGATAGGTTTGCAGAAGCAATGTGAGAATACAATACTAGAGATTCTGCTAGGCCGGCGCACAATATATCTTACCATTCATGTTTAGACAGTAATTAGTGTCAGTGACTACTACTATTTGCCAGTCTCAGCAATCTATTCACTGAGATTGAATTTCATTTTGCGGTTAACTTTTCTGTCAGTCAGGGGTTTAGCAAGGCACTCTTTTTAACTTTTTCGACATTTATTGCTTTATTGGTAAATTCTTAGTCCATTTGTAGCCTTTTCTATTAGGTAGTTAACACATACTAATGACCACACAGATTCTAGAATATTTAAGATAATAATATTTAAAATGCTGTCCAAATTCAACTTCAGACAGCAAGCAAACTGTTGTGATAATATCTGCAAGGGAAATAGCAAATTCAATAGTTTGAATGGAGACAGCCTTGATTCATGATTAAAGGCCAGTTATTTTCTAAAAAACTGAGCCAGAGGGTCATCTACAGATGTGATGACAGCAGAAAGACTTCTTTAGAGCTAACTGTACCTCAACCAGCATCTCCACATCACTGATTTCTTTCAAAGACTTTTTAGGATTCTGAAAAGCCCAGAGGCAAAGCACTCCTTTAAGTGCCCTCTCCCCACTTTCTTCTCATGGCATCTTCTAGCAATTTCATTTTAAAGTCTCTTTTGTTTCTTATCCACTGAAGCCAGTAACCCTACATGAGGGAGTTGGAAAGGAAGTCTAACAACTTGAAATCACTTTTGGAACTATGATTTTTAACCAAATGAAAAGCATTAATGCAGTTGATCCTTGCAACTACTGAACTGTGGGAAGGTCTCCTTCATGTAGGAATCCTGCAGCACTTCCTGCATTAAAATGTTAATATTTTAGGTTACATCAATAGGCTTTATGTGGAATCCTTTTTCTTTTCACGTGTCCTAATTCTTGTCATGGATTTCAAATCTTGAAATTTTGATACTTAATAATAAGTTTGGCAGCATAGGAATTTGTAAGTTTCAATTTTGATTGCAGTGCTGTCTGTTTGGGTCCAGATTTGAATATAGGTAGTTCTCATTTAATGACCACAATTGTGACTGGCAGCATGTCATTAAGTGAAGCAGACATTAAAAGAAATTGTGACTGGGCTAAAGCTCTTACTTTAGCTTTCCTTTCCTTTACAGATCTGCAAAGTTTCATAAATGTCAGGATTGGTCATAAAGTTACTTTTCATCACTGTCATAACTGCAAATGGTCACTAAATGAGGCAGTCACTAAACAGGGACTACCTGTATTTATTTAGTCTATCACTGATGTGCCCTACCATTTCAGGGTCCTATCACAATTCATTATTCTGCTTCTAGTGGCCAGCTTGCTTTATTTCACCTAAAACCAATCAATTTAGCCCTGGAACTAATATGTAACCCCAAATTTAGGTCCTAAATTTTACTTTAGTAATATCCTAAAATATGACTAAAGTAATATTTTTTAAAAAGCAAAATTAATTTAAGCACATGAAGAACATCATATGGCAGCCTTTGCTTTCCCTCTTTACTGGATATAGTCTCTGTGTGCAGAATAGATGCCAGATACAAAAACGAAGCACAAAAGTTAAAAACAGTAACAACAACTCTTTCCCCATTCTTTCTAAACATTTTTTAAAAAACATTTTACTCCCTTGCCAGATTTTTGGATTAATCTGAAATACATTTCTTTCCACAACTGCAATCTATTATCTTTGGCATAGAAAAAAAATATATTCTGGTGCTCTACAGGCAGCGACAGAATATATGTGTTCACTCTGTTCCCTACTGAGATAGTCATGGACAGATCATCATTAGATAAATACAGATTTTTAGTACCTCCAGGCAGGTGTTGGCTGGCACACAGAAATCACAATTGGGCAGGAAGCAGAGGTGTATACACAAATCTTGCTTCTACTATCTTGCAGCATGCAGATTCCTCTGAGGGCCTTCCTATTTTCAATTCAAGAAAGAAGTTTGGACCATATTCAGATGACCATGATTACACCACCCCTTGTCACAATGGTCAGTTGATAGACTAAAAAGGATTCCAGAGACAGTTTGATAAACAGCCATCTGCAATCTCCCTCATTATCAGTAAAATGAGCTGCCTCTTTGCCCATTCACCAGAAAGCTGTTAAAAGAATTACTTTCAACTGAGTCAAGATGCCAAGAGAGTCCAATACTTATTAGTGTTCATGAATGTGTGCAAATTTCTAATTACATCCAGTTGAGTGCAAGTTGAAGCCCTTAACTGAACTTCTTGACGAATGCAAAAAGGTCTTCAAAGCCTGGGGCAAGTTGGGCCAGGACTTGATTGCATCTCCTTCCTCCTATGTAATTTTAACCCATATAAATCATCTTTAATCTGGGCGTCCTCCAGATGGATAGATGTCAATGCTCAGAGTTCCCTAGCCAGCAAGCCATTGCTGTGAATGTTGATAGTTGAAATTGACAGCTCTGAAACACTTGGTATGTTTGCACACCTTTATAGACCAAATTGAAGGGCATGTGCCAAGATCCACATTCATAAAATGATAGCTCATTTTTACTCTAATTAGATAGCCTTAAGCATAAGTCACAACCTTTGTTCTGCAACAGAGGGGAAGCACACATTTGAAGCCTGCAATTGTGCTTTAAAAGCCATATTTCTTTTAGGAATAGGATTAGGGGGTGGTAGGATCATACCCAAAGTGTGAACCATGATTTGAAGCTCTGGGTTTCCCTAATGCATGCTAGCATTCTCCAACTAAGGTATATACTCAAAATAAAATCATGTTTTTATCTAGCTACCCTATTTCCCCAAAATAAGACATCCCCTGATAATAAGCCCACTCAGGCTTTTCAGCACATGGAAATAAGGCCAAGCGCTTATTTCAAGGTTCAAAAAAATATAAGACAGGGTCTTATTTTGGGAAAAACACGGTATCATTATAGATAACAGGTTTTTTTCAACATGGAGTCCTGTCCAAATACAACTCCTATCATCTCCAATCAGCATGGCTGTGGTGATGGGAGCTATAGTTCAATCCGACCAGAGGGCACATAATTGAGCGATAACTGGCTTCCGATTGCTCAGTGATAAAATTTCCAAGGAAGTCCAAAGACCTAGGCATTACTTATGTCAAGGAAAGAGAGGGGGGGAAGGGAGAGAGAGAAAGGGAGGGAGGGAGGGAGGGGGGAAGGAAGGGTGGAAGGAAGGAAAGATAGAAAGCAAGAAAGAAAGAAAGAAAGAAAGAAAGAAAGAAAGAAAGAAAGAAAGAAAGAAAGAAAGAAAGAAAGAAAGAAAGAAAGCTGAGAAGTTTGCCTGCCAGCCCTCATGTTATCAGAATGATTTAACAGTGACTTTATCCTCACAGAGCCCATAAATCTTGACTAACAGCTTAACATGTGAGGCATTTGAAGTGTCTGGGAACCTGCCGTATGAAAGAAATTAGCTGTAAAAAAAGGAGCAAAATGCCTATTCCCATGGGAATACACAGCTCAGCTTCTAATAGATCATTTGTTCATTTGGAAGATGACTAGTTTCTCTCAGTAAAAAAGAAAAAAAAGCAAGTTGCTTTAAATGGGGGAGGGGAGAAAGAAAGAAAGAGCTTTCTACCACTTTCACAGGAAATATGGTACTAAGGGCCAATAGACAGAGCAAATCATCATATTAATTACACGGTCAGTAAACATTTGTTCTCCCATGCTTCCTAAAGGGCGGGCTGTTTCCTGCATGGTGCTCAGCAATGAAACCAGCTCCGGTGGGTTGTAACTAGCCTGGAAGATAGATTATGGCTAAAGACTTTCTCAATAGAAGTCTGTTGGGAAAGGTGGTGAGGCAGGTGGGGCAGGTTGAGGGAGAGGAATTTGGAAACTTTAGGCTAGTCCTCTCCAAATGTTAGGCAACAATGAGAAGCAAACCAGAGGCCAAAGGATTGAGGATTTCCTCATGTCTCAAATCCTTTCTTTTCTTTTTGGTTTTCTCCTCATGGGTAAAAATAATAATAATAAAAAACCCAATAAGAACTTTCCCCTCCTTCCCACTTTAAATTCAGGCATAGCCAGCTCTTTCACTTGGCAAAATTGAGGCAAGTTCCCTCAGAGAAATTTGTTTGTGCTGTTGGCTGGAGTAAAATGCAGGAATCTCCTCCTTAGTCCATCAGTCCAATTCAGTGGGCTATTTCAACGACAGTGCCATCTTGATCTGTATTGCCTGCAAGAACAAACGGACTCTTGTGGGGCCAGCCTATGTTCCTTCCCTTGCTGCTGGCTTTCCAAAGGCAGGGTGACAACTGAGAAGAGTCCTCCACTCCTCTGCTCATAACAGAATACCTTATGCCACCAGACTTGAAATTTTGGGCTTAGACAACTTAGATGTTTGCCGTCTTCAGTCCAACCTAAGCATAGTACATAAAATTATCTGCTACAACATCCTACTTGTCAATGAATATTTCAGCTTCAACCATAACAATACACGAGCACATAATAGATGCAAATTTATGGTAAACAGTGCCAAACTTGATTGCAGAAAATACGACTTCAACAACAGAGTGGTCAGTGCCTGGAATGCACTACCTGACTGTGGTTTCTTCCCCAGACCCCCAAAACTTTACCCTTAGACTGTCTACTGTCGACCTCACCCCATTCCTAAGAAGTCTGTAAGGGGTGTGCATAAGCACACCAGCGTGCCTACTGTCCCTGTCTTAATATTCCCTATTATTCGTATCCATTTCATGTATTCATAGTTATCTTTATACTTATATCTGTTATCTAATACATGGTTGACAAAAATAAATATATAAATAAAATAAAATAAACCTATAAATCAACCGGTCAACCTATGGGCCTGACTGTCCCTGAGTTGCCGTTCAATGGATCATTTCACGGGAAACAAAAATGGCCTCTTTCTGAGACCTCAGGGAGATTCTGAGGGAAAGAGTCCTTTTGTAGCTTTTAAAGTTCACCTCTGAGAAATTATGCTGAAGTTCAAGTTCCTGACATTTGAAATATGTCACTTTGCATGATACAAACAAATATATTTTGAAATAAGAGTGTGGAGTAGTGTTTCACTAGGAACGCTACATTATATTATTTATTTCAGTTGTGTAAATTGCCCCCCCCCCCACAATGTCAACTTTCCTTTTGGCAGAGATTGTTTTTATTTCTTTGTTTGTTTATTAAATATGTATGTCACCCATCTCCCCAATAAGGCAACTCTCTTATTAATGTAATATTTATATTCCAAATGTTCAGATAGTTGTGCTGCTTATCACAGCTGTAAGGAAGTTGCTGTTATTTGTCCTCATTTTGAAGGTGACGGGATGGGGATTGAGGTTGGCAGAGGTGAGATTTGAACTGGTGATCTCTTCATATATAACTTTCTTTAGGGATTAAGAGAAGAAACTAGAAGATTGATACATTTATTTTCTTTATTTATGGTGTAGTACATATATCTTCCCGGTATCCCACAGGATTCTGGGTGACATGGAAAATATTGGTTGCAATTTGATGCAGTCTTTATTATATATGACATTTGATGCTAAGTGGTATGTGCATTCCTAACCTTCAATTATTGACATAGACATAATTAATATTTCTTGCTCTTGTCTCTTATTTAGATGTTTTCTTTTCATCTCCATTAATATATGAACAGCTTCCATGAGGCAGCCTAGACAATCTTCTATTTCTCCCACAACATTTCAAGAATAACATCCAATGGCAGCAGATTTATAAACACAGGGAAAACATCAGTGCTTCTTCCATTATTCTGTCATCAAAGATATCAGCCTTAGACTGTGCTCTGAGCATTAGTCCATGTAGCCCTGATATGCGTTCATGAACCAGGAATTCAAAACACTAACCAGCTGTGGGAACCAGGCAAGGAGCCTGTCACATTAAATGGTATCCAGATTAGAAGCTGTGAGAATTTGGGAAAGCCCATCTCACAAACAAGCTCACTCAGACCAAGAGCTGGGAGCGGGTGGAGGGAGAGAGAGAGAGAGAGAGAGAGAGAGAGAGAGAGAGAGAGAGAGAGAGAGAGAGAGAGAGAGAGAGAGAGAGAGAGAGAGAAGCAAGGGTAGGGAGGGGGCTATAAGGAAAAAAAAGAGGTAATAAAAAAAGCATTCCTGAATCATTACAGTCCTCCTTCCATTAAAAATGCTAAATTCTAAATTAGCTTTGTAACCGACTGGTCGGCTGGCCATTGTCCAAAAAAGAAGAAGAAGAAAAGGAAAGTGATCATTGGAAGGAGAAAATGAAGAGGACAAAAAAAAATTAATAATAAATACACATTTACTTAAAACTGATGATGTAGATACTTAGGTATATGCTTAAAAGTAATTGCTGTAACCTAAGTGGAAAATGCTACAAAACTCCCCAGAGTGGGGCTGTGACAAGCAGTGCTTCTGTGGTACAGCTTTTTTTTTTTACTACCATTGCCCTACCTCAACCTGGAATGTTATGGGAATCCAAATGATGAAGTAGTCTGTATCTAATCCTTTCTGTGTTTTCCCACCACCAATTCTCCCATACTTTTTTTTTTTAATACAGAAAGCCCATTAAAGAGGGAAAGAGTAACTGTTTAATGTCTTTGGATTGATTGTGCTGGAGCTGCCTATCTTGTGGCCACCTGGATGATATGTATGCCTACTAATGTGTAACTCTGAAGGCCTTGCTCTCCCTTCTCATGGCTCTTCAGATTTAAATAAGATGTGGGCTGGAACAATCTTTTAAATAACATTTTAAATAGACTACTATCATCAAACAGCCAGTCACAAAGTGAACTGCTTACACACACACGCACACACGCACACACACAGAGAGAGAGAGAGAGAGAGAGAGAGAGAGAGAGAGAGAGAGAGAGAGACTTCAACTGACGACTCTATCAACCTGATTTTAATTTATTACATATTAAGCTATCATATTTAAGTGACATGCCAGAGGCTAAACTTACAGACTCCAAAATAGATTTTAAACCAGGTCAATGAAAAGCTTGCTAGTGGGGCAAATATCAGATAAGATTTCAACCCTCCCAGGCAACCAATAAATCCTGTCCCATGTGTGTGCTACCAGAAAAATATTTCAAGGATTGTTCAATATCTTGAGAAATTGGGCTGTAGTAACGTATATTCCTACAAGAACTGAAGGTATCTATCACTTCAAACAAACTTCAGCACAAATACACATTGTTTTGAGTCAGCCAGAACATGATGAACTGGACAAAAATGCAAATAAATAACTATATGCATACATACATTATTTTAAAGACCAAAAGAAACATGCCAGTGTTGTTTAATTCTGTTCCAATCACCCTTCCCACTAAATGAGAATCATGCCCTTCATTTTCTTCTCTTATTTAATGATAATTTCATGAGGTTTTAAACTAGAAAAGTAAACTTAACAAAAAATAATTATTAAAATAGGAAGAAGAAGAAAGTAAAGAAGGAGTAAAAAGCCAAAGGTGCAGGAAAAAGGGGGGGGGAAAGAAATATAAAGAAATGACTTGTGATTTTTCTTTTACAACAGTTATTTATTTGTGTCCTGGTTTTATTATTTTTACAAATAACTCAAGGCAGCAAACATATCCATTACACTTTCCTCTTTCTATTTTCTCCATAACAACCCTATGAGGTGGATGGGGCCGAGAGAGAATGACTGAGTCAAAATCACCCAGCTGGCTTTCATGAGGCAGGACTTGAACTCACAGTCTCTTACTTTCTAGCTCAAAAACTTAACTAATAAATATCCTACCCTAAGGCAGCAATATCACTATTTTTTTCTATTATCTACTATTTTTTTCTAATCAGCAAATCCATATATGACAATTTTATATTTTTCTATTAATTTCATCATCTCAGCAAATTCCATTACCTCCTTCCTTCTCTTCTCTAGTTGTCAAAACCTTGACCCTTCTCTCTCCGAGAGTGTATCTTCTACCATAGAAATACACCTTTTTTTAGTGTCAAAATCTGAAATCTGTCTCTCCACCTTTTTTTAGTGTCAGAATCTGAAATCTGTCTCTCCATCTTGATGGAATATCCGTGGAAACATGAAACCGGGTTTTTTTGTTCCCCCAAAGCAGTGGTGAAATCCAAATTTTTTTACTACCAGCTCTGTGTGACTTCGTGGGCGTGGCTTGGTAGGTATGGCAGGGGAAGGATACTGCAAAATCCCCATTCCTGGGGGAAGGATATTGCAAAATCTCCATTCCCACCCCACTCCAGGGGAAGGATACTGCAAAATGCCCATTCCCTCCCCACTCCTGGGGGAAGGATATTGCAAAATCTCCATTCCCACCGCATTCTGGGGCTAGCCATAGGTGGTATTTGCCAGTTCTCTGAACTACTCAAAATTTCCACTACCGGTTGTCCAGAACCTGTCAAAACCTGCTGGATTTCACCCCTGCTCCAAAGGATATGGCAGGCCACTAGGGATGCCAACTTCCTAAAGAATTCCATAGTAATCATCTCTCATCTTCTGGAAATCAGAATTGATGTCTTCTGCATAGTAAGAGCCATGTCTGGTATCCAGGTGCTTGAGTTAAAGTTAGCTAGATAGTGAAAGAGGCAGACAAATTTCAGGCAGGAAGGCTGAACAAAGAGAGACCACTCAAAGATATGGAAGAATAGAGATTTACACAATGTAAAAACCCCCAAAAATTCCATGTATGGTGCAAACTCTGATGTTTCTCATCTTAATCTGAGCCATAGTCATATTTTCTGTCCTTTGTTTCAGCTGATGGCTGTCCATATACTTATGATCTGCTTTTGACTGATGTTCTGACCTGATTCCTTGATTTTAAACATTCTTAGAAACAAATATAACATGGCTTGGTGGACTCATGGATGGGTGGATGGCAAGTCTTTAGAAATATCAAAAAGTACACATGTTTCTTCACTTGAAGCTGAGATGCAGGACTAGAGTCAATGGTCAACATCAACAGCTCTCATATACAACCCACATGTTTGTAAAGTACTTTTCTGATTCTCTCAGAAAGGAAGGGAAGGGAAGGGAAGGGAAGGGAAGGGAAGGGAAGGGAAGGGAAAGGGAAAGGGAAAGGGAAAGGGAAAGGGAAAGGGAAAGGGAAAGGGAGGAAAGGAAAGGAAAGGAAAGGAAAGGAAAGGAAGGGAAAGGGAAAGGGAAAGGGAAAGGGAAAGGGAAAGGGAAAGGGAAAGGGAAGGGAAGGGAAGGAAAGGAAAGGAAAGGAAAGGAAAGGAAAGGAAAGGAAAGGAAAGGAAAGGAAAGGAAAGGAAAGGATCTGTTACTGTTTAAAAAATATGCTCCATTTCAGAGTAGCTTCAGGACAAAATATTTCTCATGGCACTCTTTGCTTCTGAATATTTTGTTCCAACCTATCAATCATGAAAAGACAAATTTCTACTGATTTCTCAGTCCTCCTAGAGAAATTTCCCTACCTCTAGACCACAGAAATACATCACCCAGCAAACAGAGGGAAAACAAAGTTAATAGAAGCACACTATTTAAGAGAAAAAAAGTAATTCAGCTGGCATGTTCAGCTGCAATGAATGTTGGCTGACAGCATGTATTTGTGCTGTGCATGTGTGGAGGAACAACATGAAGAAAGAAAGGAGAAATGAGTATCAGAAGACAGCACGGCAGACCACTTGTAGGATTCTCTTCCTTTTGTAATTAGGTAAAATGTATAGCTGAGCTGCCATCAAAGTTAGGTTAAGAGCCACAGGTATGTTCTCCTTGAGGATGCAGCTACTTACTTGAAACAGAGATGTTCAAAGGCAAGAATGTTTCTGGAAATGACCTCTTCCTGAAGATTTGTTTGTTTACTCTGAACATAGCAACTCGCTCATCCAAGAAAGAGAGAATAAGATGGAGTTCCCCGTGAGAACTCAAGAACATGGTTGGCACTCTGATTGATGTTACACCTGCTCAGAGCTGTGGTAATAGAGAGCAGCAGGCATCTAATGAAATCTTCATTTGTGATTTCCCCTCTCAACAGAGATGAACCTGTTTACACTCTAAACTTCACTGAAGATTCAGGAGAAAGACATGCCAAATTGTTTTCTTTTGTTAAGGCTCTAATTGGCTTGATGATGAAAAAGACAATAGACACACACACACACCCCATCATAGAAGATGAAATCTAGTTTTAGCTTTATTTTACTCACCAACTGTGCCTTAGATTTGTTTTCTTTTTCCATTTGTTTTCATGGTACATGAAAACACATGTACCAGGTCAAAGGAAGCAAATATATGTGGGCCTTATTTTCCTCTTAGATTTCCCCCTCTCCCACCTTTCATTTAAGATTTGAGCTGGTGAAGAAAAGAAGAGGAAGTGAGAGAATGTTAATGAAGTTTAATTCAAGTACACTCAGTTATCCATACTCTCAGACCGCTCGGCAGCCTGGGCACTCCAACAAACCACGCTGAGACGAGATGCTCGAGCAAACAGAAAAGCAGTTTATTTTCGTCTTCCAGGAAGCCGTAGATTACGCTGAGTTCACCAAAAGGGATAACACAAAGTCGGCGTTGGGATTCCCTCACCCCAACTCCGTTTAAATAGCCGCGCTGTACAACCAGCCAATCAGCGCTGCTTCCAGGTTCCACCCCACCCATTATGCAAAATTGCAATTAATCATGGTTAGCCTAGCCCGTCCGCAGCGTGACCGACCGCCTAACTCGTGACACCCCCTCCACCATTGTGCCCATGTGTTTTCTCTTGATAGCAGGTGTGTTCTCTCCACCCCACCTAGCAGGTAAGTCCTTTGGTCTGATGTGTCAAGCTGGGCAGGCTTGACAGGCGGCTCCCCCTACCAGGAGTCCCCCTGGAAGACAAAAGCATAAAGTTATAGCAATCGCTATCAAACCACCCCACCCAGCTTGCCAGGTTTGTTGGGATATTTTTTATGAAATTGACGACGTAGCCTATTTGCATTAAGGTTTTCTAATGGAACCCAGGTGTCTGAAGGGATCCTCCACCATTGTGCCCATGTGTTTTCTCTTGATAGCAGGTGTGTTCTCTCCACCCCACCTAGCAGGTAAGTCCTTTGGTCTGATGTGTCAAGCTGGGCAGGCTTGACACATACTGCAATACTATGCTCACAACAGAGTGTGAAATGTGGAGGCTTCCTTCTGTGTGTGTGTGTGTGTTTTTTTAATGGAGTGTGGACTATGCTCCACTTCAGACTTAGTGAGAAGGATTCAAAATTGTGGGTGTCTTCCCAGACATGAGCTGAACATGTATCATCACCCATCAATATACAAAATTCTGCCTGGGCAAAACCTTTGCAAAGAAGGAGCTCTGTTTATTCATTCCAGTTGGCCAGCTGCCCATCAGAGTTTGCCACCCTGCCAGTTTCATGTTGCTCTATAAATACATCAGACTACATGGAACAAGCTTGCCAAGAATACACAATTAGTCCTTTGCTTTAACTTAAGACATTCACGGACACTTAGGATCAAACTAGATGTGATGTGGCAGATACATAAAGTGCCTCTCAATTTTTGAAAATGTCCTTTAATCTCAGGGAGAGCTGAATTTGAACAGAACAGTGTGTGGGAGGAGAGAATAAAGGTCCTTAACCATTTCCTTATGGGACATTTCTTTGCTACAAAATGCTCCCCATTGGTTGATCTTCTTTTTTCAGGTTAAAAAAAAAATCCTTTGATATAAAGATAAAAAAGCCCGCCATTGTTTATTTGCACCTGCATGGAAATTAAATGGAATATTAAAAGTACATTAAAGTATATTCATTAACGTAAATTAATGAATCATTTTATTAGGAAAACCCGTGGGAAACTTTTTTTTTCCCTATTTACTGCTTCTTGCAGGCAAACATGGAACACCATCACTTAATCATATGAAGTGCAATAAAGCATAAATAACTTGATGGCATATCAGTCTTACCAGTTCAACATGACTCAAAAAGTAAGGTACCACATTCACACATTTCCATGAACTATGAAAGCAACATGTATCCACCGAAATAATCATGACTTGCTTGCATATTTAAGCCAGTGCATTGGAGAAAAAGTACTCTTGGTAGATAGTTGATTGGATCATGATGACACAAAAGGGTAACCTTCAACTATTTAGTTGTACTACCTGGGGATACTACAAGATGTTAATAGGCACCATTCCAATTACTGTATATTTTGCTACATAAGACGCACCTGACCATAAGATGCACCTAGGTTTAGAAGAGGAAAACAAGAGGACCCAGTTTGTTGGGGGCAATAAGCTGACTTTGTATAAATATAAATATACAAAAGTATGAAGGCTTAACGCATTGTAAGCCGCCCTGAGTCTCCGGAGAAGGGCGGCATATAAATCAAATTTAAAAAAAAAAGACAAAAAAGTTTCAGGCGGAGCCTGAGAGGACAACAGATAGGTGTTGTCTCATGTGCCAGCTCTGCTTATTGCAGAAAAGAGACAGAAGAGGCAGGCAATGACAAAGACAGAAGAGGCGGGGTTCAGCATTGTAAAAGGACCCCACCGCCACCACGGCCCAGCTGCTATTCACCAAAGATGCACAGACTTTTCCACCCACTTGGGGGGGTGGGAGGAGTGTTTCTTATGGAGCAAAAAATACGGTTATATGTACAAATAAAATGGCCTTGGAACTAATGGTGGTAGTAGCAGTTGTAGTACAAAGTTGTATCTAACATATGCATCCTTGGAGTTTAGTTGTTTTCTTGCAGCCATTTCATTACCAAACTAGGTAACATCATCAGTAATGGTGATGTTATTTAGTTTGGTAATAATGTTACCTAGTTTCATAATGATTTAATTTAATTTAATTTATCACATTTCTATGCCGCCCAACTCCCAAGGGACTCTGGGTGATGTTGCCTAGTTTGGTAATGAAAACAACCAAGCTCAGAAAGCACCAAGGAATTCACAGTTCAACCCTGAGCTACCAATATTCTCTGCTATTGATAAGTGCCTCTTAAGGCATGGGTCCCCAAGCTTTTTGGTTCTGTGGATGAGCATAAAAGTGATTTTCTGCACACAACAAAAATCCTGCAGATGCGCAAACAAAGCTTTGCACTGTTGCCTGCCACTTCAGCAACCCAGTTCCCAGTGGGTAGCGGGCCACAGCTTTATCTGTCTTAAGGTAAAGTCTTCTTCAAATTGAGCTCAAAGTTTGATGTTTACACAGAAACATCCATATAGCTTTCCTGACAACATTACAAAGGTGGCTTATCGTTGCCTTTTTCTCGGATGTCTTTCCCATTTCCAAGACCAACCTAGACTGTGTAGTTTCCTGGTGGCCTCCATCTCTGTAAATAAAACTGAGAATAACAACAAAATTTAGAAAATAATTCCTCTCCGTTCTCGTGCGTAGACAAGACTGTGTTGCCTTCGGGGGACTTCACTGGATCTATTGTTCCTGTTGAAAGATGAGGCTGAAAGGAAATTCCCATGATAGACAATGACATGTGATTCCTAAACATGTTTGCTTCCTTCAAAGGAACTCCTGCCTCTTTGTTTCAACACCAAGTGGCTCAGATATATTAGCCATTCTTCCAAGTTTTTCTAATTGTATTTGTGCACTTCATGGCTATTTTCTTATTAGCAGCATCGTTTTCATCTGTTAAACATTTGCATCTTCTATTAGAAACATCAAAGGAGAACAATGTTCTCTGGGCAATCATCTCCATCCGGGTTCACCAATAAGAAGAAAGAAAAGCTCAGAGAGAATGAGTTCAAAAAACCCAATGAGGAATGTGGATAGGATGCCCCTCAGCTTATAGGGTTTGCACTGGATAAGCACATCAGGGTAGTTTCTCTTTGGTCGGGTGTACCAATGGTGGGCCTGAAATAGCTACCCAGAAGTGCCAAGCAAATTGGGAGCCCACCAGTATCTTCTCAAATATCCAGATTCTTTTTTACTACAGCAGATGGGAGGTTTCACATTTTTTATCCCAAGAAGTTTCCTGGTGAAGCCCCATCAAAGTAACAACCAGATCTGATCCTGCTTAGCTTTTTCAAGGTCATCCAGGCACTGCCACAAGATTGCAATGGGCAAGGATCCACAAATGTGTTGGTGCACCCATTGGTGTGTGTTACATATGTACAGGCAGTCCTTGACTTACAACAGTTCATTTAGTGACTGTTCAAAGTTACAGTGGCACTGAAAAAAGTGACTTATGACCATTTTTCACAGTTACAACCTTTGCAGCATCTCCATGGTTACGAGATCAAAAATTCAGATGCTTAGTAACTGGTTCATACTTATGACCGTTGCAGCGTCCCAGGGTCATGTGATCCCTTTTTGCAACCTTCTGACAAGCAAAGTCAATGGGGAAGCCAGATTCATTTAACAAACTGATTACTAACAGCGATTCACTTAACAACTGTGGCAAGACAGATCATAAAATGGAGCAAAACTCACTTAATAAATTTCTCACTCAACAACAGAAATGTTGGGCTCAATTGTGGTCATAATCTGAGGACTACCTGAATATGATCATTCTACGCAGATGCAGATTTTACTTGTTTTTTGCACTGTGCCTACCTAGATTTTACAATAAAGCTGTCACTGCATGATGACAGTTGCTGTTCCATCCCCTAGTCCATCGTGTTAAATTCTACACTATGTTGGCACTCGAGGGGTAGGTAGTATTCAGTGGTGGGTTTTTACTACCAGTTCTGTGGGTGTGGCTTGGTGGGCGAGGCATGGCTTGGTGGGCGTGGCTTCATGGGCGTGGCAGGGGAAGGATACTGTAAAATCTCCATTCCCTCCCCACTCCAGGGGAAGGTTACTGCAAAATCCCCATTTCCTCTCAATCAGCTGGGACTTGGGAGGCAGAGAATAGATGGGGGCGGGGCCAATCAGAATTTTTACTACCGGTTCTCCAAATTACTCAAAATTTCCACTATCGGTTCTCCAGAACTGGTCAGAACCTGCTGAAACCCACCTCTGGTAGTATTTACATATTCATTTGCTTGTCTAGTATGGTCACAGGTGGCTTCCAGGCAAAAGCTGATGTCCTTTTTTAAAAAAATCCAAATCTCTATGCTCCAAAAGAAAGAATCATGGAAACAGCAGTCATTGTATTGCAATGCTTCCAACGATAGTATGGGGTTCTTGAGATTAGAGAAATGTTAGACAATTCCTCTTCTGGCTTCCCTTTAGTAAGCAAGGGAGAGGGGATTCAACTCTGGGGGACTCTACCTTTGAAGCTTTAGAAAGCTTACTAGAGGAACTTATGTAAAGTTGATGCATGGGAGACCACCAAGGGAGTACAAGAGAGGAAGCACATATGAGCACTTTTCACACAAACTTCTCCTATATCCTGCAGCAGCCTGGCTTCATGATTTTTATTAGACTGACTGCTTAAGCTTCCCTAATGAATTCTGTTGCATGAATTCATTGAACTATTAATTAATTGTAATAAGCTCAATCCTTCTTCTGCCATCACATTAGCACTGCTAAACAGGGGTGTGTCTAGATAGCAGCAAAGTGATGTAGAACATCCTAACTTTGATTATTCAACGGCTGTTCGAATCATGTCAGATTTGATCTGGAAGTCTTACTCTTACCTATTCAAGCTACCCAGTTATTCCAGCACAACAAAGTTAATTTCTACCATCCTGTTTTTCAGTACTTTTCATTTTTATTAGTTTTAAAAACAATTTCCTGAGAAATTTTCAGATCTTTATCTTTCAATTTTTAATTTCAACCCTTGGATCAAGTTATCTGTTGGTGAAAGACCTCTAATGTTATTCATCATAATGATTCAGGACAGGATTTTACTACTCTAGTAATCTTTGTGTGTCGAAGACCAGCAGGCAAATTGCAAATACGAAACAACTTCCCCATCTTAAAAACATCTCAAGTGGAAGAGGGAAATAGCATAATTACTATTACTATATTATCGTAAAACCCTAAAGTGTATCTCCAAGACCTAAATAAAACTCAAGAAATTAAAATTTTAACATTGAAATTATAATCTGTAAAAAATGAAAATAAAACCATCACAGTTATTATAATCTGTAAAAAAATGGAAATAAAACCATCACAGTTCTTAAAAACAAAAAACAGATAATATTTTAACAGTATAACCTATAAAAATAATACTATGGAACTGTTTTTTTAAAAAAAAAACAAATCTGTGCCCCAGCTTTTGTCTGATTCCCATTGCAGAAACACATGACATATCATAACTATTGTGTGAGTAATAAAAGGTTGTTATTTGCTATATTTTTCAACACAGAAACACTGCTATTAAAAGTATAGGAAAAGAATAGCCTTATATTTTGGTTTTAGCAACAAAATAATTGGCAAATTAAATAATTTCCTGTAAAGAATACACAGAAGTGAGAATATCAATATTTATTGATTTTCTTCCATGTCATTTTTAATTTAGGTTTATGTTGGCTATACCAATGTTATTTTTTTCATGGCTAGTATTTTTAGACTAATTACATAGATAACAGTGGTATATCAGTGAATGAACAACTGATTGGAGATTGGTATTCAATTGGCCCAAGGACTAATCCATATATATAAAAGAAGGAGTCAAGAGAAGGATCTAAGATAGAATCAGTTCTGTTGCCATTTTAAAAATCTGAAGGGTTATGTAACTTAAACCATAGTTGATTATTTGTGAGATGCTGGCACTGAATTTTGCCCACCCTTCCAAAATAAATGAAAAGATACCATGCAGAGCAGAATTTTTGTATCTTGACTTTTGGTCTTCTTAAGCACAATCCTACAAACAGAAAATGTTTGTAGGATTGTATTAGTAAACCTGTTGTAATCCTGGAATATTGGCCAATGCCCATCTAAACCTCCTTTCCAGTACATATCGATTTTGTGACATTGATTTGTAGGTGTACGGGAAAGGCTGTTGATGAAGAAGCAAAAATGGTAGCAATAGTAAAATATTAATGTGAAACAATAACATACCTTGCGTACTGGGGTCTCCTATTGGTTGGAAGAGGGCAGCCTTAATTGAGAAGCATGAAGCTGCTTTCCAAAACGTACTCCCTCTATCATAAAGCACATCTGATGCAATTGGTGAGATCAAACCTAGCAAAGACATCAGTAGTAACTGTTTGAGATTTTTGTAGTTAAATTGTTTTCTGAACTTACTTAAGGAGTTGTGATGTAATTATTTTTGACTCACTGGTTGAGAATGCCCTTTCATGGGCTCTGAAAACCCCCTAACAATTATTGATGTTAAAATCAATAGGTAGTACGTACCTATTGGTACCTTGGTGTTTGCTAATGCATCACCTGCATTCCCCAAATCCTTTAATAGGTGTGATGCTTAATTTTGGAGTTCCCCTTCGGAGTGTTATGGGTGGAATGTATTAGCTAACAAGCCCATCCATGCCCAGGTCTGGCATACCAGTGGCCATGATTATTTAACTGGAAAAGTTCACGGCCCCTGAATCAATGTCTCAGATTCCAAGCTGACATTTTAAGCTACCCCCTCTAAGCTCTTGGCAATGCCATCTTTTAGCGATATATCTGTTTTCATTTTACATATTTATTACATTTTATGCCCTGGTCTTCGTAAGGCTTTAAGCATGATAATAAAACAAAACAAGATGCAAGCGCAGTAGAACTCCCAGCAAAGAACTGAATTAAAGGCTGACAGTTGGAAAGTTAAAAGCTACGTCCCAAAAATAAAGGGGGGGGGAGACTCCATCTGGTACTGAAACATCTTCAGACCTAATGCAACATCTGTTTCCTGGAGAGGTTGTTCTGTACTCCTCTATTCCAACAGCAGAGAGGAGGAAGGGAGTGAGGAAAGCTTAATACTCAGAGCAGCTTATATAGGAGTATTTGGGTATTTAGGGCTGATGGCAATAATAGCAAGGGAGACAAATAGCTTAGCTTCAGCACAAAATTGCCCTAAGCTGCATATCTCCTGGGCTGCTCCAGCTCTTCCCTAAGCCAATTTCAGAAATTGCTAATGCTTTTTCTAGACTGTGGCCACTACAAGACCTGACTGGTTATTCTCCTGCATCCTGCCCTTCTCACTCACACAGGGAAAGTAAGCCTTGCTGGTTGGTTCCTGTGTGGTCAGTCTACCATTACCTGGGTTCATTTTGTTTCTTTTTAGATTGTTCTTTTATCTCTAGTGCCTTGCCTTGCCTTGCCTTGCCTTGCCTTGCCTTGCCTTGCCTTGCCTTGCCTTGCCTTGCCTTGCCTTGCCTTGCCTTGCCTTGCCTTGCCTTGCCTTGCCTTGCCCAAATATTGATACGTATGGATCATTTCACACACACCCTTCCATATATAGGATCCCCTTTGACATGAATGCAAACCCTTTCTTTTCTCTTTTATCCCCATTTGGTATTATTGCAGCTCCAATGCTACAACAATCAAAGCAGTAAGGAATAAATTGTTCTCTTGCTCCTCTTTACATCCATGGAAATTCTGTAGTAAGGAAGAACCGAGAGGTCAGCGTTATAGAATCACAATAACAAATTGCAACTGAAAAGATGTTTTAACATTCATATTGAAAGAAAAAGGAGGGGAAGCTGTGATACATTGGACAAGGTGTAGAAAAACAAAGGGACCATATTTCACTCAGCCTAAAGGGTGACCACTGTAAGTTGCAGCTAATTCTCATTACCTGCAGTATCTATAAAGTCAGCGTAAACACAGAATTAGCAAATACTGAAACCTCAGCTAGGAATGTGTGCACGTGTGACTCAAATTTTTCACCATTGTGCATGTTTGTGAATGACTGTAAAAGTGCCACAAGTAGGGATTTTGGGGTTACAAGTAGTTTTTACCAAGTAGGGGAAATATACAAATACAGAATCTGCGAATAACAAGAATCAACTATATCAGAGCTGGATGGAGTGCAAGTTTCTAGGGTTGAGGATAGTTCATTGACTGAATTGGCTGTCATTGGATTAATTACTAAAAAGAACATAACATAGGTAAAATGCCTACCTAGGACATCCACCAGACACTAGAATGGAGAAAACATTATAGGCATTCAGAGCTGGGACTAGTACTCCAATGGCATGACACAGTGGAGCCCTCTACTCTAAAGGGCTTAAGACGACTTGGTCAGAAAACAGCAGTTTTGCATGCAAAATGGAAAATCTGGGTGTGGGGCGCATTTGCAATGAGCTGGGAGAGGGAGGAAGGTGACATCATCTGTTACCATGTTCAGGAAGGGCCGATTGGCCAAGATCTGCCCTTAGACAGACCCCACCCCATCCTACCCCCCAATCCTGTCCTATCATGACTATATTCCTGGCAATTATCCAGGAAAAAATGCTGTCAGTTGAGGCAAATAAAATTGCATTTAGGTAGGAAGCACATGGAAAAACTCTTACCTCTGACACCAAAAGTCTGTCTTCAAATCATGGTAGGCAACCTTGGGCATTCTGGATCTTGCTGTACATCTTCCGGTATATGTAGGAAACATGGCCAATGGTGAAGGAAACCAGCTTTTCCTGACTTAAAAGAGAACATTTGCCCCTATGGTAAGAGATAGAAGAAACATGTGAGTTCACCTTTTACAATCTGTACCCCAGAAAGTTACAAATGAGATAAATTCATAAGCTGAACAGAAAGAGAGGGGGAAATGTGAGCTCGGGGTATCAAACACTTCTAACAGTAAGATATAGAAATTATCTTCTAACATGTGCCATCATGCAACCTATTTAAAAACCTGATAGTGGACATAGAAGTTAAATATGGGCTTTCAAAAGGATCAATAAAATTCCAAGATTTTTACATAGTAGCTAAAGCAAGCGTATTAGTCTATCTGTGCTTTTTGAAATGCGTATCGACAACTATTGTTGTGGTGATCAAATACCTATGAGAGGAGAAGTAGAATTTGTCAGGACAATGATAAGAAATTAGAAAAAGAATATTTTTCCCAGGATTAACTCTTGTGGCTGAAACAGAAGCTAACTCGCTGGCTAGGATTTGGCTCTTTTCCTATTAAAATGCTTCTTTAATCATTTCAGCATGTTAGGCATATCGGTATAGATTGATACTGATCAGAATAGATTGATGGGACAGAACTGCTTTTAGATACACACACACACACACACACACAAAACCACAGTGTGCAACATTATGACTTGTATATTTCACTTGGAAAGTGAAATGGCAATGCCAAATAACTCAGTTCTTCTTCCAAAGCTAAAACATAGATTTATGCCAATGATCTTTATTCTAAACTAAACTCTGGATACAGTTTTGAGGTAATTATGTTGGAGATGTTTGTCATTCCCTGGATTTTGGCATGTATCAGAAAGTGTAATTTGGTATTTGGATGTTAGCAGCCAGATATGATACATCAAGTACTGGCAGTGGCTCCAGATTCTAATACTTTAAAATAACCAAACCAGGGAGGCAAACTTCTCTGAAGCAATTTCTCGTGATGGGCCGGCTGAACATCCCATAATCTGTAACCATGGAAACAAATGAAAGGTAATTTCATTTTTAATTGATTCAGAATGCAGTTCAAGCATTTATTGTATACAAGCAGATGGGATGTCCTTTGGGATTTGGCTTGGAAAAGCTACCTATCCCAGGAAAAAAACGCTTTTGCAACTAGAAGTTGCCAAATTGAAAGCATGATCAAATAGAGTTTCAGCAGGATATATCTTTTCTTCTCTTGCCACAAATGTATTATAAACAAAGATAACTTGTTAGTCTTGGGGCAAGTGAGGATGGAAATAGCCCATCTTTTAATCAACCATGTGGTACTTTGGGCACCAGAAACAAGTAAGTACTGTGTATTTTCTTAAGGCCTAACATATTCTTCTCTAATGTTGTAATTTCCAGAAGGCCATCCAGAAGGTGGAACTCTGAAAGTTATAGTTCTCAAACATCTGAAGAGTCTAGCAAGTTTGATCTTGACTTGTCAGTGGGTAGACTTGTTCTCAAACCTGTTCAAATTCTTAACTCACTGTTTATTCCTAGACACTATATTAACAAAAAGGAGTAGAAAGAAACGTGAAAATATAGCATTTAAATAAATACCAATGACGCTGCCAAACAAACAAACAAAATAAAACAAGACAATTTTCCAAAAATATAAGTCTGTTGGGTTCCATAGTGGCATAAAGTCTTTGATTCCACATAGGAAAATATTAAGCCGCAATGAATAAAAATAATTCTATTTTTTTTTTCTAAATCTCTACATTATAGGTTTTAACTAGTTTTTATGGCATTTTTTTTTTGAGGGTGGGGTCGAGATAAAAATTTGAAGGGACAAATTCCTAGACATTGTGTTTCTTGTTCCATTGCTACATGTAATAAACCTCTGCTTCTAAAGGTTTCAGTCAGTATAGATATATTACAGAATGTTCAGATTCAAATGGAATCTGTCAAATCAGATTCATTGCATACTTAGAATTTAGTTTTCATCGGAATGCCTTCATTAGACACAAATAACTCCACCCCCACTCCTCCCCCAGCATGATTTGCTTTTAAAGGAGAAGGGAAATATCATTCAATTCCATCTAGTTATGGAGAAATGCCAAGTTTCTTGGCTGTTTCCTCAGCCCAGGTTTCTTATAGAAGCAGAAATATCCTTAAATGTACTCCAGCTAAGAAAGCTTTTGTGTTTTTAGACCACTGCTGTGCATTCCATATTTTTCAGGCAGATAGCAACACGGCAGGGTATATAAATTAAAGGGTCCCCCAGGAGAGCTTGCTAGGGCCAACATTTTTCTTGTCCAATCCCAGAATCAAGATGTCTCTCCAAGGGACATGTGAACTGTGTTGCCTAAAGAAATTAAAACATACTTTCTGCATGCCAGGGAATGAAAACAGCAACTTAATTCTTCCGCTGAGTATATTTTATAACCTAATATTCCATCGTTGCAATTGTTTTAAATATTCTTTGACAACCCTTGTTGTGACTGGCGATCTCTTCTGGAACACACTAAAATAAGAAAAAGAGTGGGTTGTTTCCTCTTATTTGAAATACAGCCATCAGTTATTGCCAATAATTTTGCTGGGATTTAATTTCAAGTATATTGGGATACACTTCCAGGTACCAATTCCCCTTCACCAGGAATAAATGTAGCTTTTTTAGAAAAAAGGGGAATATCCGAAATGACTTCACTATCACCAAATTTGCCTTAAAAAGAATGCGCTCAAATTCTTATTTTCTTTATGAAGAAATATATAAATGTTGGTAAGCTATTAGGGAGCAAAAATTAAATTAAACTGGTATTAGTGAATTCTGTAAATGTGGTTTTTCCAGCATGGAATAGACCAGCACTGTACCTATTGTCAAGAAGCTCTTAAAGAGAAGAAGCTCATCTAAAAATAAAAGAGATATTCATCAATATAGTTCACAGAGATTTCCAAAGGTGCTTTTTCAAAAAGCAACTGGACTTTCCTGGTTTTTTTCCTTGAAAACATTTCACTTCTCATCCAAGAAGCTTCTTCAGTTCTGTTGAAGGAGCTTCTTGGATGAGCAGAGAAACATTTTCAAGGGGAAAAAAACCAAGAAAGTCGAGTTGCCTTTTTAAAAAGCATCTTTGGGACAATCATGACCTGATGATTGAGACTCTCCAGAGACCAGGGGTGTCAAACTCACGCTGTCACAGCAGCATCACGTGACATATCACCACCTTTTTCCCATTCACTAAAATAGACATGGGGGTGGCCAGCGCATGACGCATCCGGCCTGTGGGCCGCAAATTTGACAACCCTGCCATAGATATTCACAGAGATGCAGTTTTTGCAGCTGACCCTTCCCTCTGCCTGAATTGATACACCTGTTTGTTTGTTTATAGAAAACCCAAGTCTGTTTTATCCCACCTCAGAAAAATTCTGCAAAGCCCTTATCAAATAATAATAATAATAATAATAATAATAATAATAATAATAATAATAATAATAAATAGAACGTTCACCTTTCTGTCTGCATTTCCTTATCTTTAGTTAGGATCCTTTTTTTTTTTAAATAGCACCCAAATCTGCCTCGCTTTACAATGCAGGTTTCCTCCAGCAGGATAGACCTGTTTTCTACTTCACTAGCTCTCTGTTGTTGGGAACTCTACACTATTTTCCAGTTTAGCATTTTTTCCAGGGTAACCATCTCTTCCAAGCGAAATTTCTAAGCTATTTGTAGCAGATATTTTCCAATAATTTGGGTATACCGACCTAGAAGGACATAGGAGGACATGCATAGCAGGCTCATATTACCTAGTTAAGCAGCTCAGGTAAATTTATTAGATTTATTTTCTACCTTCCCTCTAGGAGTCAAGGCAAATCTGTTCTATCCCCAAACTAACAATAATTCTGCATGGTAGAATGAGCCAACAGTAAGTGTCCCATCCAAAATCAGACAGCAAGTTTCCATGGCTGGGGAAAACATGTGAATGTCAGTTTCCCTAGTCTTAATCCAGCATCTTAATAAGTACACCACACTGGCTCAGTTGCATAAAACTCTAGCAAATGCATTTACACAACATGCGAAGCATGAAGTACAATTATTTTTTGTATCTAAATATTGTGTGAAGCAAGCCCAGTTGACTGTTCATGGTTTAATGCACTGTGTGAACTGAGGAAATTATTAAAGTCAACAAGGAATTTAAGAGTATATTCTTAAATATATTCTTAAATACATCGAGTGTAACTGCAATGTCATTTTTTGCCTGGTTGCTTTAGAAATCTTTGGATTGAGCAGAAATGCAGGAAGGCGCTTCAAGATTAACATGTTTATCTGTTCACATTGGGGAACATTGATAAAACAGGATTCCTGAATGCTGGGAACTTGGTAAATGAATTTAATTGAACATAGAAATTCTTTTCAGATCTTTGCTGGCAGAAGTCATGGAGATACCAGGGAATGCTTGGCACATACACCCATTTCCTTTCCCATATTTAATCCACTCATATTGCAGGCAAATTTCTACTAAGGGTCTCCTAGATTAGTGTGTGGCTCAGAGCTGTCTGCTGGCTTTTCCATTTATCAAGTCTTCTGATGCAGTTTTTGGCTACGTAATATCAATGCTCAAAATGGGCCCAAAGAGCTGCCCTCATTTCAACTTCTGCATATTCAGGAGATAAAAGTGGTTCAGCCCTTCAGGTCTGTTTCCATTCTTTCTAAAAGGATTCCCCAAACAGTCTTGGAAATTAGGAAGGGGGGAAACTGAAAAGAGCAGCAAGCAAAGCTCCTTACTTGTCCTCCTTGCTTTGGTTTTCCTTCTTATTTTTCCCCCTTAATATTTTCTGTGTTGATGGGCTAACTTTTTTCCCAAGCGTACTTTAAAAAAAAAAAACCTGCCAGTGGTGGCTATGAATCAGCTGGCGGATGAAAATCTAAGTTGATTATTCTTCCACTTGCTCCTTAGGAAAAGAAGACCATTTTGCATAATTGTCTCCAACATTTGCCCACCATTGTGGGTGGGTGGGCACATAAGAGCTGTCATCTTCCAACCACATACAGCATTTCTTGGAATGATTTTCAGTCTGGTATGTTGAGGAGGATGTGTAATCATGGTCAGCCAGCCAGCATTAGGAATTGGTATTGAAAACTCAAAAAAAAAAAACCCTTCTCATGGGGAACCTTATTGCAAAACTCAGTGAATTTCTCTGCCCATCAGTATCTAAAAGAACACACATAATGTTTTTCAAGAATAGTGTTGATTAAGTAAGAAAACCTAGTATTTTTTGTATTTCCCAGGAATGTCAGTGATGAAATCTTCTGAAGTCTGCTACCGAATGCATACTTCGCTAAAAAAGGAACATTTTTAAGCCTTCCGAGTCTGCAAAGGTAAGTAGAACTGTGAGGGGGGAGAGAATCTACTGTGCCACACAATTTAGATGAGCTAGAAAACAGGAAATCCGACGATTCTAGCTAATATAAATGGTGCATCATAGCTGATCATTGCCCAGCTGATCGTTGGAAATACCAGTTTGCCGGAACCAGTAGCATTTTTTACTACCAGTTCACCAAAACAGTCTGAACCGGTAGCATTTCACCCCTGAGGAAAGTGTTCATTTATTCCAATAGGTTACCACCATTTTCCTGTCAGATCACTTGTTCTTCTTTGCTCTAGTGATGTCACCTGAAAGCCATCACATTTGTGTTTCCTGGAGTCAGCTTCCATCGTCATCTCAGGTTCAGGCCCAAGTTAGGCCCCAATTCCCTACCCTGATCCCTGAATCCCTCAAGTGATTAATTCAAGAGGATCATAAAGACATACAGTTGGGAAATTGGGTAGAAGCAACAGCCTTTAAGCAAAACACTGCCTCAGAATAAGGGCAGGATCTTGTTTCAGAAAAATGATTTATTCCTCTGAAAAGACCAATGCAGACTTGAAAAATAAGACATTTTGAACAGTTGGCTGAGCTGTATTTTCACATACAAAAAAGAAAAAGAAAAAAGAAAAAGCTTTAACATCTTGCTTTCAGGGTTTTTTTTAAAAAAAATCTGAAAGTCCCTTCCTGGCTACTGATCACTTTTTGCACCGAATATGTTTTCTATTGGCAGCTCCCACGGAGAAACAATAATGAAGCTGGGGCCAGACTTCATAGCCTTTATTCGCTCAGTTCAATGAGACTGTATAGCTCCCTAATTACTGTCTTGTAAATTGCTCAGAATCTGTGTGGCTTTTCCCAGGGTTGGATATCCTATTTGAGGCTGATCCCTCCCTGCAAGAATCTCCACTGGGAAATAAAGGGGAATAACTGCAGCTGGAAGGTCTTTCCCCATGTCTGACCTTAGGTCAACAGTGGTCTGCTCAGATAGCAAGAATGACCCAAGGGGGTCTGGTACCCCCCCCTCCCCTCACTTCTTCTCCTTCTGTAGGGTTTTTGCAGTTCCACATTTTTGTACTGGCAGAGTTCTGTCCCCCCCCCCCCTTCCCTTGCCACAGCATAGCATGAGAACAATGTATGAATGTGATTCCAATTAGGTCAATAACAAATTCATGAAGGTTCAGTCCTCACCATCTGTCCCGATAGAGAGCATGATGCTCCATGGGACTTCCTGCCATTATTATGAAGATTCCACTTGACAAACCGTCAGCGTAAATAAAAGAGATGAAAAAGATGTCACTGGAATGGAATAAAGGGTCAAAATGAATAGGGGATTGCCTTAATTCTAAACACATTAGAAGCTAAGAGAAGCTATCAATATCTGTATAATTTAACATGGAGTCAATGATGTGTAATACACTAAACAAAAGTCAATCCAGATATATCAGCAGTTGCAAAGCACTCACTGGTGTGCTGTGCAGTTCTTCCAAAATATATACATTGTTTAGAAATAATTCCACAGGACTTCATTTCATCTCCAGGCAAAATACTTAGGATTTGAAGATCAAATATAAATGTGTGTGTGTATGTGTGTACATATATGTGTATGCGTGTGTGTGTGTGTGTATCTATATCTATATCTATATCTATATATATATATATATATATATATATATATATATATATACACATACACATACACATACACATACATATACATACATTCACACATATACGCCGAGGCACACATATTTGAACAGTTTCCACACTATTACATTCATATTATGATAGCTTTCCTTTTTTCAATTCCTCAATCTTAACAATTACCACATCGTAGAGAAAAAATTATATTAGTTTGCTAAAGCACACAAACGGAATAAAACTTAGCACTTAGCTGAAGCATCTCAAAGTTGGAGCATCTGTTTAAATCCAGCTGCATGCCAGTGAGAATCTGGGAGAAATAAAATAAAAATGTGACAATTGCAAAGTTCTATATCAAGTTTGTTTGTACTTTTAAACTGCCTCCAGAGGGAGAAAATTACTAGCCCAACAGCTAATCTGTGGGATTCTAAATCCTCTGTACCCTTTTGAGCTTTTCCAGGCCAAGAGCTTGAAACTTGGAATGGGATTGGGAATTAGAATGACTTTTTTCTGTTTTAATCACAATAATACGCGCACGAAAAACTGCTTTAAAACAGGGGTGAAATGCTCCTGGTTGAGACCGGATCACCCGATCAGATAGCAATGGAGGCAGATGGTTCGGAGAACTGGTAGCAAAAATCCCCCCCCCCATGCCCAGCTGAGCCGCACAATCATCAGAGGCTTTTTTTTTTTACTTTTAAAAGGATTTTTTTCTACAACTAAGTCCGAAAAAACGCTTATAAAAGTTTTTTTTTAAAAAAGCCTCTGATGATCATGCGGCTCGTCAAAGGCATTTAAAAGAAAAAAACTTTTTTTCTTTTAAATGCTCTGACAATCCAAGCTGAGTTTTGAAAAAGCCTCTGCTGATCAGGGAACTCAGCTGGGATCGTCAGAGCCTTTTGAAAACATTTTTTTACAACCTCTTAGCTGAAGATGTTGTAGAAAAAATGGTTTTAAAAGTTAAAAAAAAAATTGGCCATGCCCACCCAGTCACATTACCCCCACCACCAAGCCACGCCCACAGAACCGGTAGTAAGAAATTTTAGATTTCACCTCTGCTTTAAACTCAGTGTAAATTGTTCTAAACTTGACTGTAAAAAAATATCATTTCTGTAATAGTGTTGTCAAAGACTGGAATGCTCTATTTGATTCAGTTGTCTCAGCTACAAATTTTCACAGTTTCCGTCACAAATTGACTTCTGTGGGACTTACTTCATACTTAAGTGGTCAGTAGAGGGGATGTGCATAAGTGCACTAATGTGCCTATCATCCCTGTCATTGTATTTTTATTTTCTTATTCTTGTTCTCATTTTTGTTTGACAAATTCCAATAAATAAAATTAAAAATAAAAAAAAATAGAATAATCTGATCCCCTTATGATTGCAGCAGGGGTGGGTTCTACCTACCTTTACTACCAGTTTGCAACAGGGCCCCGCGCATGCGCGCTCTTCTGCACATGCGCAGAAGCATTTTGATGACGTCGGGGTTGGTGAGCGGAGCCTCCTGCCAGTTTTACTACCAGTTCTATAGAACCGGTGCAAACTGAGGGCAACCCACCACTGGATTGCAATTCATAACAATAACCGAGCTTGAATTTTTGAGATCAACTGAGTATTGATCTGAGAGAGACCCAGCTTGATCTAGTGGTTGAGACATCAGTCTAGAAACCAGGAGACTGTGAGTTCTATTTCTGCCTTGGACATGAAAGCAGCTGGATAACTTTAGGCTAATTACTCTCTGTTAGCACAAGTCACTTCACAAGGTTGCTGTTGCTGGAAAAATAGGGGGAGGAAGGAGTATATTATATATGTTTGCTGTCATGAGTTACTTATAAAGTAATAAAAGCAGGATAAAAATCTAATAAAGAAATAAATGTGAGAAGGTACCTTAAATTAAATGGGTTGAGGAAATACATGTGTGCGCACGAAGACGCAAGTTGATGAATACCAGAAGATTAATAAAGTTAAGTAAACGAACACTGAAGGCAAGATAATGTTTCCCGAATACCAGTATACTAGTAATTTCACACCTATCCAATGAGAGACAATTTGCCATGGGCTCTGCTGCATTGTTCAACACCTCTTTTTCATCTTCTCGAAAACATGACTTGTAATTACTTTCCAAATCTACATGGCAGACTTCTTGCTGTTATTGTTCTCGTGAAACTGCTCTCATTAAACCGAACCTTCAGCCAAAGAACCTTAGTTATGACAAATCAGTCTGTTTCTGTATCTTGTTTGAATGTGTTTGCTCATAAATCTAACTGGTCTCTTTCCACAGAAGTCTGCATATTTGAAGCCATGTGAAAATCTGCATTTAAATTAGTGCCAGGCAGAGAAATTCCCTGGCAATTTTTCTTAACACTCCTCATTCAATTTGATTAAACAGAATTTGTTCTGGAAATTATCTGAAAGAAGAATTCTGGAGGAATTCTCATGGGTGGAATGTGGTCCTCTTGCCTTAATTTAGCTGCTAAACAACCAAGGATTGTGTGTGTGAAGAGTCCATCTTTCATTGAACAAACATTGCTCCAACAATCTGCAGCCCTTCTGGCTCTCCATTTAAATCCCCAGGAATGGCATCATAACGGAATTCCTCTTGTGGGGCTTTTTCAATGGTCCGCTACTGTCAGAACAAAAGGCAAACCCTGCCATTGAGAAGCTGTGAAAGCTTTTCTCGGGAAGAAATTTGGAGAAAATGTCCAGCCCATTTCCATTCCAACAAATTTGGTCAAGGATTTTCAGAAAGTAAATTGACCTCAGTTTGAATTTAAATATACATTTCCGACTATGTCTTCTCAAAATAAACTTTTTTAAATATCTACTTTGTTGAAAATGTACATTCTTAGAGATTTGGGATTTATAGCAGAGCTGGGAACTATGTTGTTACATCTGTGAGCAGCATCAAAATGTGTACTTTAAAAAATGCTGTAATAATAAGCATCATCATCCTCATAGCAGCAGTAGCAACATTTGCTCAGTCACATTAAAAATAATGTATTTTATTCTCAGGACCTAATAGAGCATCTCCTTTGCTCTCATCTGGCCCCTTAAAATTGACTAGGCGTTATTAATGAAAGGGCAAAACATCATTCTTAACCCCGGCTCTTTAACCTAGACATCTAGTATCCTGGAGCCCTATAAACAAAATATTTCTTCTGGTTTGGGCCAAAGGGCCAGTCTGATATTAAGCAAAGATGACGGATCCCAGTGGATATCAACTCATATTTGAGAATTTGCCAACTGAAATAAAGCCCATTAATTTATCTCCTTTCCCACGAGAGATCCAAAATATTCAAATCATCCAAAGCTGGAAATGCTCTGTATGTTGGGTTACGTTGACACAAACTACCGAGGTAGAATTACAGGCTGCCTCTGTCCATGAAGCCAAAATGGCCTGTTGTCTATTTGTGAATCTCTTGTCATCCACTGCCATCCTCATGATTTGACTTCATGGTTCTAGACTGTGGTTGGAGGGGAACTATTGTAGCCTGAAAGCTCCACAAAGCCCATGAAGTTCTTTGTGCATAGCAATAGCAATAGCGCACTTAGATTTACATACTGCTTTACAGTGCTTTACAGCCCTCTCTAAGCAGTTTACAGAGTCAGCATATTGCCCCCAACAATCTGGGTCTTCATTTTACCCACCTTGGAAGGATGGAAAACTGAGTCAACCTTGAGCCTAGTGGCATTTGAACTGCCAAATTGCAGGCAGCCAGCAGGCAGCAGAATTAACGTGCAGTACTGCACTCTAACCACTTCACCACTAAGGCCTTCGGAACTCCATTCACAGTTCCAAAAAGAGAATGGGTTGATTTCCTATCATTTTGAGAGTGAAAGTACACAAAGTCAATTGTGTTAGCCTTCAAATCCTCCACCAACAAAAGAGACAGAGACAGAACTTAGACCTACCTATACATGTGCCATGGCTTGATGGTCCTCCATAATCCACACAATCCCTCAAAAATATCAGCTCAGCCCCTGAAACTTTGCCCGCCTGTGATAAAGAAAAAGAAAGAAGAAAGGAGCTGGCTGGCAACATTCATCTGAAGAAAAATGTTGCCCACTTTCTCTCTTTGCTTTGACATTAAAAATCTGCATGAAAACCAAACAAGGGTTCAAGGATATAAAATCTTTGCTCCAGATCTCCATCACTCCAACATTTATTAATTCTCCCACCAACAATAACAATACAAAAAAGGTCAAGGAGTTTGGTGGCAGATCCACTGCCCCCCTTCTATAGCATGTGTTTGCTTTATTTTTGACTTAGTCCGAGGATTAAATTTGAGACATTGGGCCCCAATCAAAGGAAACTCAGTCAAATCCTCAATGGGAGAAAAAGCAAACACTGTCTGTTAAACTGCAAGGGAAGCAAATTAAATGGCCCCAAAGTGTTTGAAACATTTATAATAATTATATTTATGTTTTCATCAGATAGATTAAGGAGCTCTTAAAATGAGGGAGGGGTATTACTATTTGAGTTCCTATGTACTGTTAAGTAGATGAGAAAAGCCTGTAGCAGAATTTAAAGACAAAGACTTACAAGCATGAGAATTATTATTGCTAACAAAATGTACTGAACTTCAGGCCTATAAAGTAATATCGTTTGTTTATAAATATATAAAACACACACACATCTATGTAAACTATATTACTTTAAAGGCCTGATGTACATTTCTGTAGCCATAGTAATTCTCATATAATAATATATATACCCACAGATGTAGTTTCATATCTATACTGATATAACAGAGTAATTGTAACCTGCCTGAAACACTGAAGAAATCTTGTTTTTTTTTAAACTGAACATTTGTCATTCCCAGTTTTCTGTGTATAGTTTCCTGTTCCCCTAATCTTCTCACCACAAATAAATAAGCCCTATAGTTTACAGTTCTTGCACATGTTGGTTTCTCCTTCATCCTTACAATAATATAAAAAAAAGGATAAAGCATGAGGATACTTCCTGCCTAGTGTGGAAAGTTTGCTAAAGGAGTCACCATGGGAATAAGTTGTATCTTCAGTAAGGTTATTCATCTGTTAACAAGGGGGCACTTTTTAAGTAACAGGGAGATTTATTTATTTATTTAGGTTTATATGGCTGGCCATCTCAAATCCATGACTTTGGGAAGCTAACAATATAAACCATGAAATGCTAAATACTACATGTATGCATGTAAAATGGTGACAATAGTGTTAAAGGTTGCAAATAAATAAATACAAGCCAGTTGTCAACGATGGTCATTGTTATAGATTTGAGATGGGAGTGTATGCTGTAGATATCCTATTAGCAAAGGAATGGCCTTAGGAACTCTTAGGATCCTTTGAGATCCAGTTTTGTTCACCACACTATAAAAAAGATGTTGAGACTCTAGAAAAAGTGCAGAGGAGAGCAACCAGGATGATTAGGGGACTGTAGACTAAAATATATGAAGAACGGTTGCAGGAACTGGGCATGGCTAGTCTAGTGAAGACAACCAGGGGAGACATGATAGCTGTCTTCCAATACTTAAGGGACTGCCACAAAGGGGAGGGGATCAAGCTGTTTTCCAAAGCACCTGAAGGCCAGACAAGGAATAATGGATGGAAACTGACCAAGGAGAAATTCAACCTAGAAATGAGGAGGAACTTTCTGACAGTGAGAACAACCAACCAATGGAACAGCTTGACTTCAGAAGTTGTGGGAGCTTCATCACTTGAGACTTTCAAGAAAAGATTGGACTGCCATTTGTCAGAAATGGCATAGGGTCTCCGCTTGAGCAGGGGGGTTGGACTAGATGACATATAAGGTCTCTTCCAACTCTGTTAATCTGTTAATCTGTTAATCTGAGATGGAATTTGCAAAATTCCAAAATGATATTAAAAGTCATTTTTTAAAAACAAAAATGGTAAGAATCTTGCAAGAGCACTACATCTCCTAACATTTCATAATCTGGTAAAAAAAAAAATAGGTGACAACTTTGTGCCCAGTTTTTGTAGTAGGGAAAAGGAAGAAGATGGGAAAACTTTATATATTGCCTAGAGCTCCTGAAGGAAAAAGATGGGATAACAAACATGTTTTTGAAATCTCACTAAATTTGAGGTCATAATGTCAAATTATTTGAAGACATTATGAGGTATAACCCAATTTAAAATCACTTTTCTTTTGGACTTCTGAAGCACCAGCTATGCTCTATGCTTGGCCTCCTGGTTCTAAACCTATTACAGCTGCTAATAAGAATGAGGAAAATATGCTTTTCCTTCTAGGGGGACCTATCTATATAAATAAAAAATGAACGGAAAAAGATGGTTCATGTCTTCTCTGCCTTTTTAAAGTTCTCAAGTAAGATTAGTAATCTGTGGCAATTGTTTAAAGGATGAATGTTTTAAGTAGCCAGGTTGTCCATCAATCCTATATAACTATGTTAAGATAACCTTGTTCCAATCTATCCCACCCTTCCTTGCATCTGGAGTCCAGATGTAATGCTGATGATGTGCAATCCCTGACTGCTGATGCAACTATTTAGCAGTGGGAACATGACACACAAGGAAAATGACGTTCATAAATAACCTGCCATTTTTGAGAGATTAAAGGGAAGTATACATGTTACCTCTGACCTCACGTCTTTTACAAAGGTGGTTAGGCATGACAGCAAATGGAGATAAATTCATAAGGAGGACAAGTTCAAAAATCAATTCCACTTCTTACAGATCATTATGAAATGCATCAGGAGAGGACTGGTATGTAGAATAAATTGATTAGTCCTGAGAGATGGTGAGTTGCTCCATGACAAACCGAACCAAAATCAAACATAAGACATGAAAAATGTACCTTGGAAACAATGCATAGGGCACCATTTTTGCAACATGTGGTGTGTCATGACACAGCAATTATACCTCATCTTTGTGTTGACAGCCATGATCTCAAGTTAACCATTAAAGTTCTGATTTTGATTTTTTGATAAATACGTGGGCTGACAATTTCTATTATAAATATGGGTGAATAAACAGTCAGAGAACAAAAATGATAATATTCTGCTGGGAATTCCAATACTGGGAGCCGAAACACAGATGATGATTTATAGGTTTCAGGACTTGCCTTTTCCCATGATTGACACTGAAATAACTAACAATAAAAGGAACTATTGGTTTATCTTTCAGAGTCCTTTGGGGATGGGAGTGGGTGGGAAGAACCTTATTCAATCAATCAGAATAGAGCTGGAAGGGACCTTGGAGGTCTTCTACTCCAACTCCCTGCTCAAGCAGGAGACCATATACCATTTCAGATAGGTGATTGTCCAGTCTTTTCTTAAAAACCTCCAGTAATGAAACCCCTACAACTTCTGAAGGCAAGCTGTTCCACTGGTTAATTGTCATCACTTTTAGGAAGATTCTTCTTAATTCCAGGTTGCTTCTCTCCTTCCATCTATTGATTCTTGCCTTGCCTTCTGGTGGTTTGGAAAATAAGTTGAACCCCCCCCCCCTTCTTTGTGGCAACCCCTCAAATATTGAAATAATGCTATCATGTCCCCCCTAGTCCTTCTTTTCTTTAGACTGGACATACTCAATTCCTGCAATCGTTCTTCATATGTTTTAGTCTTCAGGCCTTTAATCATCTTCTTTCACTTTTCCCAAAGTCTCAACATCTTTTTTGTAATGTAGTGAACAAAATTAAATGCAGTACTCCAGGGGTAACTTTACTAAGGCTTTATAAAGTGGTACTAATATTTCATGTGATTTTTATTCTATGCCTCTGTTTATGCAGCCAAGGGTTGTGTTAGCTTTTTTGGCCCCCGCCGCACACTACTGATTCATGTTTAAGTGATTATCCACTAGGACTCAAAAGTCCCTCTCACGGTTACTGTTTTTGAACCAGGTTTTGCCTATTCTGTACTTGTACCTTTGATTATTCTTGCCTGGGTGTAAAAGCTTGCTTTTCTCCACATTAAATTTCATGTTGTTGGATAGGGCCCATTGTTCAAGTCTGACAATCTTTTTGGATCCTGAGCTTGTCTTTTGGGATGTTGGCTATTCCTGCCAGCTTAGTGTCATCTGAAAATTTGATGACTCTTATTCCCTCATCTAAATCATTTAACCTCTTCAATCAATTGACCTTGCAGAATTTATACAACACACCTCAACCAAGGCTTGAAAAAAATGAGGAATGAAGCTGAGGCCTGTCTGAAAAAACAAACTGACTGCTGAACTGAAAAAACATGTGTGACAAATGTGACTAAGTTTTATTTGAGAAACTGGCAAGAAGGCAATGAAATTGAATCCTAGGCAGCAATTTGAATGGCGTAAAACGTTTCAGAGCATGCTTTAAAATCTTTCTTCTCTCAGAGAAGGACTGTCATTTCTCCTGCCTCTTCAGTCACAATTCAAGGGAAAGGTAAAATTATAAAGTGATGCTCCTGTTGTATGATAGTAAAGTTACCATTTTTATTAAAGGAATTTTTTGTTTGCTTGGGCTATTGTCAATCCTCTCATATATATATTTTTAAAGCAGCCTTTCAGAAAGTTACAGAAAATGACAACTGAGCTTGGAAGCTAATCAAGGTTGATCCTGATCACCATTTGGATGAAAGACCACCAGGTTATATCAGAGCTGTAGACTGCATGGGGAATCAGAAAACGTCCCTGGAGAAATCAATGGCAACCCACACTGTTGTCAGAAAACAAGATGGATGTGTCCATAAAAAGTATCATATGTCAACTGAAGCTGAAGCCTTTTATTTCAAGAATAATTTGGTGGGGGGGGGGAATAGGTTCCACATTGAGGTTCTATGAAACAAAAGTCACGTCATGGCTGTGTTCTGAAAATTGACCAAGTTCTATCATTTGTAGAGAGTAAGTAAGATGACCTCGATGAAATTATGCAGGACCTGTTGCTTGGGCCAGTGGCCTCCAACCTTTTGGGCACCAGGGACTGGTTCTGTGGAGAGAGGTTTCTCCATAGCCTCTAGACTCTAGAGGGTGTAGTTTCACCTGCTGCCTGCATCCCGCGAATGGCGCTTCGCTTGTTTGTGCTGCCCTGTTTTTGGGATGCCATCCAGTGGTGGGATTCAGCCAGTTTGCATCACTTCTGGAGAATGGTTGTTAACTTTCTGAGCAATTTGGCAAACTGGTTGTTGGAAGAAATCACTAGGGAAGAGAACCAGTTGTTAAATTACTTGGATCCTACCATTGATGCCATCCATGGCCCAGTGCCGGTCCACAGACTGGGGGTTGGGGACCCCTGGCCTAGGCAAAAGGGAGGAAAACATTTTTAAGTCTAAAGCATCCAAATAACATTTGGAAGAGACTCAGACAGATGCCTCCCTAAGAGGTGCAGGACAATCAGATTTGCAAGATTTGCAAGATTACTATAACCAGTTTCAATAAAGATAGGTCAAATCTTTCCTATGGAGATGATTTTTCTAATCTGGTGACCTGTTGAGGTTGATAGACCTGCTTATAAAATGTACGCCCTTTTCTTTTTATTCATAACATAGATAGGAAAGTTTGATTTGGTTTTTAGCCACACAAGGCTAGTCAGTTAAGAACTCCCCTGTGCCCAGTTTTTCCTTAAGCGTTGGCTGTAAAAGGATATAAAAGGTAAAAGTTCCCCTTGCACATATGTGCAAGCCATTCCCGACTCTAGGCGGCGGTGCTCATCTCCATTTCAAAACCGAAGAGCCAGCATTGTCCAAAGACATCTCCATGGTCATGTGGCCAGCATGACTAAATGCCAAAGGCGCATGGAATGCTGATACCTTCCCACCAAAGGTGGTCTCTATTTTTCTACTTGCATTTTTTTTCTACTTGCATTTTTTTCTACTTTCGAACTGGTAGGTTGGCAGAAACTGGGACATGTAATGGGAGCTCACTCCATTATGTGGCACTACGGATCCGAACTGCTGAACTGCCGATCTTTCAATCGACAAGCTCAATGTCTTAGTCACTGAGCCACCACGTTCTCTTTGTAAAAGGATATGGTAAGCTGTAAAAAGCAGTTAATCATTTTAAAGCTCCGATTGCTTTGTCTTCATCTATTTCCGCATCTTTCAAATACTGCTTCTTCTGAGGTCAGTGTGTGTGTGTGTCTGTGTGTATCTGTATTAAAATGTAGATATGCATGTGTCTATGCTAAATCCTGCAGCCCCTTTGACTTAACCTTAATATTAATTTCCCTCAACTGGCAGTCTCTCTCTTGATGTTTTTCTGGGTCTTTGTCAGATCTCCTTCTTCCCATTTGTTCAAGTTTCCATGGTCTATCAAAATCTGAGCCTTCTCATCTTTGTGATCTTCCTATGGAACCAGGTCCCTCTGGAATCACCAAGTCTTCAAAAGCCAAAAGCTGCCCACATTCATTTCAGGAACTGGGTATGTCTAGTTTAATGAAAAGAAGGACTAGGGGAG
The DNA here is from genome assembly GCA_030761175.1 of Masticophis lateralis. Taxonomy (NCBI): domain Eukaryota; kingdom Metazoa; phylum Chordata; class Lepidosauria; order Squamata; family Colubridae; genus Masticophis; species Masticophis lateralis. The sequence continues at coordinate 150,548,681 of JAUDYJ010000001.1, read as the reverse complement.
ACATGATAGCTGCGTTCCAATATGTCAGGGGCTGCCACAAAGAAGAGGGAATCAAGCTATTTTCCAAAGCATCTGAGGGCAGGACAAGAAGCAATGGGTAAACACTAATCAAGGAAAGAAGCAACTTAGAACTAAGGAGAAATTTCCTGACAGTTAGAACAATTAATCAGTGGAACAACTTGCCTCCAGAAGTTGTGAATGCTTTAAAACATTGGATGTTTTTAAGAAGAGATTGGATAACCATTTGTCTGAAATGGTGTAGGGTTTCCTGCCTAAGCAGGAGGTTGGACTAGAAGAACTCCAAGGTCCCCTCCAATCCTGCTATTCTAAACTTTAGTTCACTACTCATTTTTTTCTTCCTCCCTACAACTGCAATTCTCCTTTTCTGTCAGCTCATCAAGCTATTTTCACTTCCTTTCTCTCCTTCCATCCAGTGGGTGGGATTCAAATAATTTAACAACCGGTTCTCTGCCCTAACGATTTCTTCCAACAACCAGTTCACAAAACTGCTCAGAAAGTTAACAACCGGTTCTCCCGAAGTGGTGCCAACTGGCTAAATCCACCACTGCTTCCATCCCATTACAAATTCTGGGGATAGATGGGCAAAAACAAATTAGAGAAAACAAATGAATCAAATCAGGCAGAGGTTTATTTCAGAAATATTATTTAAAACCAAGTACTAAATCTATGTAAGAATATCCACAGAAGGGGTCAAAAATGGCAGTTGCAACCATGACATCAAAACACCACCCCATTTTAAGTTGTGTTATGTGTACTAATGCACAGAAAAAAAATCAGTAGAGCTTCAATCCCATGATCACAGCCACTGTGTTGATATTTGTTTACCCGCCACCTGGAGATGGCCCTGAGTGTGTGGGTGTTGGTGTATGGGGGGAGGAAGAGGTAGGTTTCAGCAGGTTCTGACCAGTTCTGGAGAACTGATAGTGGAAAGTTTGAGTAGTTCAGAGAACCGGTAGTAAAAATTCTGACTGGCCCCACCCCCATTTATTGTCTGCCTCCTGAGTCCCAGCTGATCAGGAGGAAATGGAGATTTTGCAGCAACTTTTCCTTGGATTGGGGAGGGAATGGAGATTTTACAGTATCCTTCCCCTGCCATGCCCACCAAGTGACACCCACCAAGCCATGCCACATCCACCAAGCCATACCTACAGAACCAGTAGTAAAAAATTTTGAAACCCAAAGCTGGGGGGAGGGTATATATCAAAGCAAAGCAAATCTTTATTATGGTCATAAATCATCATGTGAGGGTATATAAGATCAATCAATCATTATTACAGTCCAAGACCAAATATTATAAAGGACCAACATACAATATAATAACTCTAAAAAGAACATTTAAAATTGCAATAAAGTCCTAAAGCTATTAGTCAATGTAGTATGGGTGTAGAACCAGATGTTTTCTAACAGCTGTAGCTATTGATAAGAATTTTGCAACCATCTTAGAAGTTTCTGAAGAATGATCCTCCAGGAGAACAGGAGAATAAAAAAGCTCCTGGTGTCAATGGCAATTGAGTTAATAATAATAATAACTTTATTGTCATTGTACGTGTATACACAGTATACCCATACAATGAAACTCACTTAACACCCAAAGACCAAGTCCAACACACATAACAATCCCCGAACACACTCCCACCCACCACAATTCCCCACCCCTAAACAACCCAAACATCCACACAACAGACCAAGTAATATTGTCCAACAGCTCACTGATGGTGGCTCTTTAGTCCATTGTTGAGTGCAATTATTGCTCTGGGATAAAAACCATTCAGAAAACATGTAGTCCAAGTTTTAATTGTTCTGTATCTTCTGCCAGAAGGCAACAATCCAAAAAGATTGTAAGCAGGATGGGAAGAGTCTCTGAGAATGTTATGCAACTTTCTCAAACAGCGAGATTCGAAGATGTCATCTAGGGCTGGTAGCTGGAGTCCGATGATATTCTGGGCAGTTTTAATGATTCTCTGTAGAGCTTTTTTGTCCACTACAGAGCTGCTCCTATACCATGCAAGAATGCTGTATGTCAGGACACTCTCAATGGTGCTGTGATAGTAGGATAGTAAGACAGAAGTAGATGCTGAGATAGATTTATCTTCCTGAGTTATTAACAATAAGAAATACTTAATTTGATCACCATTGGACATTTTAATAGGACATGTGAGAGAGAGTCTACCTTTTGGTCTGAACAGATTTGGCATTCATACGAGAGGCTTACATATCTACTGGTTGTCACCCTAATAAGTAGCATCCCAATTCAGGAGAAAGCAAACAGTCCCTTACTTACTATATAGGTCAGTGATAGTGAAGCTATGGCACGCCAGAGCATGCACTGTGTGCCAGAGATAGCACACAGTGCATGCAGGGGGCACGGGGGCACAGGTGCACGCACAGGGGGCAGGGCACATGAGCAGGGGCCGCACATGTATTGCATTTTGGGGGTTCACGCACACATGCGCCTACGGTTTGGCCACTCAGTCCGGAAAAAGTTAATCACCATTGATATAAGTATAAGATAGTAGCTAATTCTATGGCTGACAGTCCTAGAATAATACCATGATCAACAAGGGATCCACTGCACATAATGGACTGCAAACTTCTACTTTTTCTCAACCTGGAAACAACAGGGGATGCCCCAAAACAAAGAGAAAGATTGCTAAATAAATATGAAAGTATGTCCACGAAAAGGATTTTGGAAAACGCCTCTTTTGAATTTGTTATCTAAGTTGTTGTCATTTTTTTAAGGTCAGTTAAAATATTTAAGGCCACGGAGAGGGAAGATTATAATAGGCATAAAGGAACCATTGTCCAATAGTTCCATGAAAAAAAACATATATGCATTTTTTTAATGTAAAGTTGCTTTTTGTAATTATCAGAATGACACATCCAGAAGGTCTTGTGAGAAATGTCTTTCTCTTTCATTTCAGAATGTCAGGGATGGGAAGGGGCAGGAAAGGGTTGCTAGGCGATAAAAGAAGCAGAAATTTTATAGTTTCAGCCCCCTTTCCCAAACCATAGAATGTCACATCACTGAAATGCACGCTCAGTTTCCAAAATCCGGGATCATGTGCCTTTGTCTCAACATTCTAAAACAAATGTTTAAATTCAGATGGACTCTACTTGGGCACAGCTGGAGTTTATATGAATCAGCTTATGGCTTCAGGACCTGGATTTCTTTACACACAGCTCTTTTTCAGTCAATATTTAGTTAAACCTGATCTCAATTTACAATTAGCCAGGAAGTTTAAGGAGAACCTACTTTTGCCTGCCATGTCTATTGTTTGCCGGGTCCTTCTTTCTTATACAGGAGGCTTTTTATTCATCAGTGTTTACCTGGTAATCAAAGCAGTAATAATAACAGTCTTGGCATCAGCGGTTCGGTGGTGCATCTTATACAATTCTCATGAGGTTTCCTTTATTTATCCGGTAGCTATACCCAGAATTCAACATTGAAAAGTAACGTTGATGAGATATTTTACTATCATAGTTATTACCTTTTTATTTTATGTGTATATTTATAATCATTTTTTGGTCAGATGAGCCCACTTATTATTATATTTTGTTTATATGGACCCTGTCAAAATTTATGCAAGCTATATGATATAGATTTGGAAGAATCAGATGAACAGGAACAAGGTACAGTTATATGACACATGGGTCTGTACTCCAATACAGAGTGGAATTTGAATCTGGCACAGGATTAAAAAGTGTGGGATTTTAGCTCACTTGAAGTAGGTCAAGCATCTCTAGCTCACCTTGGCTTCAAGTCAAACTCCCATAAGGATTCTACTTCCAATATACAGGTTGGGAATTCTGCAAGCTGGAAAACACAGAACTGTGTACCCAAACAGAAAAAAGGAATAAGGCAGCAAAAACAGGCAAGGCTGTCATTCTTTACTGGCAAGGGAACTCAGGGTGATGTCAGGCTTTTTGGGCCACTTCTTGTCGTGTTTAGTGCTTTAGCTCTTGGACAGTGACTTCAGCTTCGCTGGTGTCTGTACCTCAGTGCAGTTCGGAATAGACTCCCAAACCTCGTCGCCAGCTGTTATGTCCTGGTAGGGACTAACAGACTGAGGCAAGACAGCTTTTGTTAAAAGCTAACAGGTTTTATTGTTAACAATTGCGGTCAACACTTTCGCTAGTTTGGCGGCTAGCGAGGTTGCTCGGCTAACAGGAGCAGCGGCTGTCAGTACTTTGACAGCTACTTATATACTCACGCCAGAAACGAAGCAGCCAATCAGCGCGCAGCAGTTTTTGCGGACTGACGTGGAGCCAGGACGCAGCACAATTCACTGGATTTAAGATATGTATGTGAATATCTGCACAAAATTGGAAAAACAACAATATATCAACAGAAGATAATCTGATTAGTTAAGTTTTGGAGTGTGCAGAAACGGACAAACTTACAAAGGAAATACAAGAAAAAGAGGAAACAGAATATAATATAGTGTGGGAGAAATGGTATGAATGGTTAGAGGAGAGGGATAAAAGGCAAGAGTAATTGAGGAAGATATAGGAGTGGAAATGCAGTAACAAACAAGAAGAAACAGAAGAGATGCAGATCGTAGGTATGAAATTGTGTACATTGTTATTTATATGTATATATGTAAATAAATCAGTATTAGAATTTTTTAAAAGATACATAACCACAAAGAAAGGACAAGATCCATTGTTTCTAAAGCTGTCCACACAACTGACATAGTAGGCATCACTTACATCAATTTACCTCACTTCCATAATTTACATGTTAATGTCATTTCCATACATATATGCTCATCACTTCCACAACCAACTGACAATTAGGATGTAAAATGTCAATTATGTAATCCTGCAAAATGATAAATGGGTGCAAATGACATACCATAAATGACATACATTTGGATTTAACAGACAGATTTAACAGACTTTCTTGCTGCCCCTTTCCCACCCCAGTACAAGTACATTGTCCATTAAATCAAAGTTTTATGGTAGTGTTTCGGTAACTTACTTATTCAATTCCTTGGGAGGGAAGAGAAGGAAGAATGAAAGGGAAGTAGTATTAGATTCAGTGACTGATTCGTCCATTGTATGAGATCATGACATCCCTTTGGATGGGTGACAGGTTTATAGGAGGAAAATGGAAATATATATAGAGAGAGATGGGGACAAAGGTGGAGATCATTTTCTATGCAATTGTATGGTTCTTTTTGAGTGGTTCTATGTGTGACAGAACTCTCTTGCAAAGTGCTGAATAATTTTTTTTTATCCTCCTGTAAGTTTGTTTATTCAGCTTCCCACTCCTCTCCTTTCCCATCCTTCCTTCCTTCCTTTGTGGCGCAATATATTCTCATCTTTTCTTTTGTCAAAAGACAATATTTTTCAACTGCATGTTTTTACTTAAGTCCTCCTCCCTCGTTCATATATCCCATCTGCAAATCATTTACTCCATGAGCTTCTTTTTTTCACTGTGTAAAATTATAAATAATACCATGTTGTGGCTTCTTCCTGTCTTTTCACCTTGTAAGCAGTAATTCCCCATCCCATCACAGGATTACTGATAGGAAGGGCTGTGGATGTGGATGTGAGCAGTGTTCCTGGAGACATGGAGGACGGGATGTCAAATGCAGAGAGTGGGTTTTTAAAAAAAAAAAAAAAGTGATGTTGGTAAAGAACTACTGTGAGCTTTCAAACTCTGTAAACTGTAGACTGCAGTCAATAAACCATGTATCTCAGATATACTTGCATTGAATTCTGTAACATTTGGAATTTGTCTTCCCTACATCTTGGTCAAGCATTTGTGTAAATTTCTAATAAAAAACAGGGCAAAAATACTCATAGCTAATTTGGAGAAATGAAATGAATACTTTTACTTTCTATTTTCCCTAATTCTCTCTCTCTCTCTCTCTCTCTCTCTCTCTCTCTCACACACACACACACACACACACACACACACACTCTCCCTCTCCCTCTCCCTCTCTCCTTCTCTCTCTCCTCCCTTATGTTTCTTTCTCTTGCATTCTCAGAGTTCTGAATTTCTTTATATGGTGCCTCTCTGCATTTTTTTTCTTGCTCTAAAGTTTCAAGGGGATTAGTGTGCTCAGTACAAGTCTCTTCATCATCCTGTTAGCCTCTCTGCTTGCCCATTGCCCATCCTGTTTGAAAAATGCTATTGGGAGAAGGTAGGTGCAAGAACATTTCCCCCACCAAGCAAGTTTCGTTGATGTTTGCAGATTTCATCAGTGGTTTTTTGTTGTTGTTGCCTTTGAGAAAAACAAACAAACATCAATTTATTTTCTAATTAATAATATCTATGGAGACTGTCATCCCAAAAGTCAGAGCTGAAGAAGCTTCTTGGATGAGAAGTGAAACATCTTCAAAGAAAAAAAACAGAAAGTCCAGTTGCCTCTTGAAAAAGCACCTTTGCGACTAATTAATAATGGTTTTCAAAATTCAGATGAAAAGGTTGGCTAAGTTTTTTTTCTGTTGAAGAAAACTACTTCTTTAGTATTTAACTCTATTTGTTAAATTCCATGACAGCTTTTGAAAGAGAGATAATCATCCATTTTTTATATTGCATTCTATTATCATGAGTTGGCCAACATATGCGATGGACAGGTAGAACTGCCAGGGATCAGCCAAGACTGAAAGCAACCTGGGACCTTCAGATCAATTAAACCTTGAAAGTTTAATATTTAATTTGTAAGATGTTTTAAAATCCTGTACTGTTACATTATTTACTTTTGACAAAGTATCACCCTGTCTTAAGAACAAGAGGATAGCAAGAAAAAGAGCTTAAACTTTAATAGAGTATATGCAGAGCAGTAAATCATTAAGTTCCAGGTTATGAATTCTGAGTAATTGATACCAAGAGACAATCTCGCCTCTTAGGATATTATCAGTAGTGAAAGCACAACCTCGTCTCAGCTTCACATACTCCCAGTGGTGTAACGTCGTTTCCTATGTAGCCATGCAGAAAACATAGGCCAGATCAGCCAACCAAGGCTACAACCATCTATCTACTTAGCTGAGAGTAAGCTCTACTGAACTCAGAAGGGCAATTCTGAATAGACACGTGCAGAATTTGCTCCTAATCTTGTAGGATGGTGTCATGAATATATCTTGAAAACCTTAGATCTGAGCTTTTTCACACCAGAAATCATTGCTTGAATCAACAGTCAGCAATCTGAACAGCTGCCTAGGTTTAAATGTTTAGATTTTAACCTACTGTTCAGTCTTTAAATACAATTATTCACTGTTATTTATCTTAGACATTTGTTTAGAAATGTGATTTGGGTGAATACATATTGTATATTTATACATCTACTGTATTTTACTGTTTTTCTAATTGTACATCAGATAATAAAAGTGGCAATAGGCTTCAACATGTGACTCAAAATTCATTATTAGGGAATTCATGGATCAATGCCCCGAACATCTGTTGCCATTCACAATTATCATGATTTCTAAGTAATAAGTCTTCACATAATTGTACAGTTTAATTTCTGCAGATGTACAGTGACCATGTGGCTTTTCCGTAACAATGTTGGTCAAAGCAGAAACACTGGCAATGGAAGAAGTCATTAGCCCATCCTACGTGGTTCCCTTTTTTAGAAGCTATCATTGCAACAGAGACATTGAGCATTGTCTTTATTTGGAACTAGAACATAAATTATTTTGGAAAAGTGAAAAGGATATATAAATATTCCTCTCTTTTTAGGGGCGGGGGTATTGATCTAGATGAGATTTAACATCATACTGTGCTTCTAACTGTTGTATTTTAATTAATCCCATAGATCAATAACATGGCACTGAACATCTTCTGAAAATGATTAAGCACTGAGGATGCTAGATGAAGCCAATTCAGAGTGAAGGCAATGGTTTCTCAATGAGCACTGCTCTAACTTTGAATACCCAACCTCACAGCTATCCCTAAAAGTTACTGATAGAATTATATTTTTGACTGTTTTCAAAATATATATGAAAAGCGAAACCTGTAACTAAACTGAAACTAATTTGTTAATGAGAAACATCCTACCTTTGGCTGAGGGTTATTTATGTCATCATGATAATGAACAAATTGACCTGTAAAAGGAAAAGATGAAGGAATTCCATCTTTAAATTTCTTCTCCCACTGAAGAGAAGTATATTATGAGTTCTTAATTACATATCCCTTTTTGATGATGATGATGATGATGATGACGATGATTGTCCTATAAACTCAAATTTCCCACATTCCCTATTACAATTATGATGTAGCTTACTTGTCCTCTGCTCAGTTTTCACTCTTTCTTTGTTGTTAACCAAAAGGCAAAGCATCTTTACTGCTTGGGTAACTCGCCCCCAATAGTCAGAGATGGCGCCAGCTGACTATACCGGGATGTTGAAAACCACAGCCACTCAGTCTTGGAAGGGTTGAGCTTGAGTCTGTTCCTCCCCATCCAGATCCGTACAGCCTCCAGGCACCGGGACATCACTTCGAGGGCATCATTGAGGTGGCCTGGGGTGGAGATGTACACCTGGGTGTCATCAGCGTACTGGTGGTACTTCACCCCAAAACCACAGATGATCTCACCCAGTGGCTTCACATAAATGTTGAACAGAAGGGGCAAGAGGACCGATCCTTATGGCACCCCACATACAAGGGGCCTCGGGGTCGACCTCTGCCCCCCTGTCAACACAGACTGCGACCGGTCGGAGAGAAAGGAGGAGAACCACCATAGCACGGTGCACCCCACTCCCAGCCCCTCCAACCGGCGCAGCATGATACCATGGTCGATGGTATCAAAAGCCGCTGAGAGGTCTAATAGGACCAGGACAGAGGAACAACCCCTGTCCCGAGCCCTCCAGAGATCATCAACCAACGCGACCAATGCCGCCTCCATGCTGTACCCGGACCTGAAGCCCGACTGGAACGGATCTAGATAAGTCAATTCATCCAGGTACTGAGGCAGCTGTCACACAATGCACCTAACAGGCTTTTTTTCCTTTACGAAAAAAAAAATCCTGATTTTGATCACAGAAATAAATTGGTGGTAAAAGCTTGAAATTACATTGGTGGACACACCTAAGGGTGGTGTTTATCCTTGATCCAGAACAATATACCTTGGAAATTACTGCTTTAAATCCTCTGATGCAAATGCTCTTTTTCCTGTTGCAATTACATAATTATTTAAAACGCTGATAAAAAGAAGATAACAATACAGCAAGGGTTATCTTTTTGCACACAAATGCCAACACGCTAGTCCTTCAAACTCAGCTAAAGCTATAGGAAAAACTGCATTAAAATATCAACAACTCTGCAGTATTCTTTTTTTGTACTCGGCCTTTGACTGCATGTAGCCAATGCATCGCCATTCAATTTGCATCTTCCCTGTATCAAACTGATCCTGAATATTGAAAGAAGAGACCAAATGTTGACAACAAATCAATTGCACTGTTTACATACAAGCTGTATTCAATTATGACTCTCTACAAAGTCTGGTGAATAAGAATCCCTATTCTCTTACATAAAGGAGAGACAGAGGATATTGGGAAAAAATCATCAAAGGATTAAAGTGCTACCTGGATAGACATTCACCTGCATAACATTGGAGGTAGACAATGCTGGCTCAAGGACATATGGAGCCCTAGGACACATTGATTTATGGTGCCACCTCCCACCAATGGGAAGATTTGCATTTCTGGAAAAATTCAGAAGAGGCAGCAATAGCACCCTCCTAAGCTTTGGCAATTAAGGCAGTGTATTCTTTGACTTGGCCTAAAGTCAGCCCTGGATGTAAATCTTTTCATTCTTAATTTTGGTCATGGAGGCAAAAATCACCAAACTCTCCTCCTGAATCAGTATAGACAGCATGGTAAATGGTCATACAATCACATTTTCTGCCGATAAAGAAGGTGTGTTATCCATCCGTTTGTTGTGTTTTGGCTTTATAAAGCTCCATATCAAACACCTTAACAATAATCTAAGAAATAATATCATAATTCCTAAGCATAGCAACATAGCAATAAAACAACTGTAGCAGAACAATAACTCAAGCAGCAAGTTTAATCCAATGTCAAAGGTATCAAATTGTAGTTTAAAAGAACAGAAAGACCACTAGATTTTATTTTTTTTAAAAAAAATACATAATTAAAGAGAAAAAGAACAATGGCTTTATCCATTTTTTTTCTTTTTCTTTTGGCAGAGATGTTCTTAGCAAAGAATGAGAAGGCTGGTGGACTGACAAGTGCTAAAAGATTAAATTAATCTTGAAGAATTTAATTCATGTTGAATTTGTAGTGGGATATTGCTAGCGTGGTTATGCTGAGTTATTCATTTGAGCACAGCACAGCATTTTCCCCATGAGGCATCAGCTTGGGTCATCAAAGATTTTTTCATTTCCACTGTGAGAAACAAATTGCTTCAGCCACATGTGTGTGATTTATCCACATTCCTCTTTTTTCTGTAAAAACATCTACAACTATCTCTAATACAGCTAATTTTGTTTTCATTTACTTAGCTCCTGTATTACTATGGCCTCATCTTAGAAAGGCAACATGCTTTCTGTTGTGCTTGGCCTTGGCATAGGACTAAGGGGGTAAAAAACACACAGCTTGCCCAGGCTAGATTTATCAAAACAGGTAATCCTTGACATACAACCGATTGCTTAGTGACTGTTCAAAGTTAAGACAGATCCCCAAAATAGCAATAGCACTAGAATTTAGACTTAGACTTCACTGTGCTTTACAGTCCTCTCTAAGCAACTTATACAGTCAGCCTATTTCCCCCAACAATCTGGGGCCTCATTTCACCAACCTCAGAAGGACCTTCAGCCCATGAGTGAGACTCGAACTGCCAAACTGCTGGCAATCGGCAGTCAGCAGAATTAGGCTGCAATGCTACATTCTAACCACTGCACCACCACGGCTCAAAAGCTATTTATGGCCCAGTATCAATGTTCTAATATCACTTCCCACCAGTCACATGACTGCATTCGGGCACTCTTGGTCCAAATTTACAGACACTCACTGCACCCAGTGGTCACATCACCACAATTTATGACATTTTTTTCCAGCATTTATTTCTGTTTTTTAACAGTTTTAACAAAAGCTGGCCCATAGCAACAATGGATTTGCTTTACAACCACTGTGTTTGCTTAACAACCAGAGTGAAAAAGATCATAAAATAGGATCCAGTCATGTGATGTCCTGCTTTACCACCATCATGAGTTAGGACTGTAATTGATGGTGGGACCTACAAGAATATCATTAGGTGGAAAAATTTGAAATATTCACTTGCAATGGAAAGCAGCTCACCATTGGGGGCCTGCTTAAGATTCTTGCTAACTACACCTGAAAGACCTCATGACCTGGTCAGACTCAATGAGCACCAACCAACTAAGGAACTATTGCTTTCGGTGCAAATTCTCTATCTTAGAATAGATAATTACTTAGAAGTAATACCTGTCACTCATGATTCAGTAATGCCGATCACTTTTTTTACCTTGAATTCTATCTGTCCCAAAATTCTCCTTAGTTGTATCAACTACTTTCTGATCTTAGCACACTTCATTCTTGCTCAGACTGGTTTGACTTTTGACTTGTAGACCATCTTAATGACTATTCTTCTGTGTTTCTTTCTAGCTGCAGGTTATCATTTTTGGGAATTTGACCTTGGAACTGTGAAAATATGCTTTTGTTGCTCCCAGTTTCTACTCTAATCCAAAATAAAGAGCACCAGATTTAAGCAAGCCCTCTCTAGCCTAATGTGTTCCAGATGTGTCGTGCTACTTGTATCAGCTCCAACCAGCTGGGCTGGTGGCCATGTTGGCTGATGAAGGCAATAGTCCAGCCCACATCCAGAAATCTGGAAACCTAGCACATTTGGTACCTTCTTAAGATACTGGGCATGTACAAATCATTAATTTAGAACATTATTATATATTGTTATGAGGGAGTTTATTCTTTTTCTCCATGAGGTTTTCTTCTCTATCCATTTTTAACATCAGGTTATTTATTTTCAACATGTTTCTGTTCTTGTTTAAAATGTGTGACATATTTGGGGTTACTGCTCCTCTGCAAATCAAGAATGGGAAACTGATAAGAAGGCAAAACATTATTATTACTGTTATTATTTAGACATATCCTATCTTGGGCTGTTTAGCTTTATTGTTTTTTTTTACCTTTTATTATAATGTCTTTGTATGATTGTTGAGATCTGCCCTGAGTCATTAGGTGTTGGATGGCACCTAAGTTTAATAAATTATTATCATTACTACATCATCCACTGCTTCTACTTGCTGGTTGTACTATTTACTTTATGTGAAAGGTAGTGTACATGTTGCATATCAAATCTGATGTATCTGGAGATTATAAAGAATTCTTCTTCTTCAGCCTAACCAGAGACACTTGAAATATTTTTTACATAATTATATCAATGAAACCGGTAATATGAATAAAAGATATACATTTAGGATTCCTAGATCTGGTTTGCAAAACCACGGACAACCCCTAGATGCAAACGAACATCTCTTTGTTGCCATCTACTGGTCTTCTCCATTTTTGCAAACTAGATCTAGTAGCTCTGACAGTTAAAAGCTAATAAAGCCATTGGATTTGTAGCAGCATATAAAACTGTTCCACTTAGCCCAACATTATTCACTCTGATATCAGATCACCTCATCTAACTTTTTAAATTGGAGATGAAAAAATATTAGCCTAAGTTCTTGACATTCTTGATACTTTAGTGATGATTAACTAAAATTCCATTGATTCTAATAGGTAAGATCTCAGATATAGCTCCCTGCCTAAACATTCCTATATGCTTGGCCACATAATTTTTTCTCAGTATAATTTAATGTTTCTATGAAATAAGTAAGTAGTGAGAGAGAGATGATGATCATACTCTTGAGACCTTCTGCCATGGATGTTTACAACTTGTAATGAAAACCATGAGTTTCTCCTTTTGTCCAACACAGCACACATTCCTATGACCCATAAGCAAAGACAGGAGACCAAGCAAGGAAGATATGATTAACCATCATACATTTTTGGAAGTGTACAAGCTTCCAAAAATACCACATTACCAGCCAAGGTTTTTTTAATCAGCTTTTTTCTCCTCCTTTTCTCTGTATCAAATGACACAATTACACTGAATTTTCACTGCAACTCTCTGGTTTTCAGACTAAGTACTGACTGAACCACACAGAAATATTCCCTTTGCATTAATGATCTGCTAGTAGTTATTTATGCTGCACATTTGGGAAGAAAGAAAGTTTATTTCAATGTTGAAATAATTCTCTTAGAGAACTCAACATGGATGTGAGGAGGAGGAAGAGGAGAATAGCTCTGAGAAGTTAATATCGCAAGCCAAAAAACTTGCTTTCTTGCAGGCAGAGGGCAAAATCTAGTTAACATTCTACAACTGCAGCTGTGTGCCTCTGATCCCTTAGATCTATGTGTGCGATCATCACAGATTGTCTAATCATTTAATGGAGCACAGTCTCTTGGAAGTTTTGAGCAACTGAGCTTTGCTAAACTTTTTCTTTTCTTTTTGAAGAACCATATTCATCTTACTCAAGCTACGGCTAAATGAAAGGAGTGTTCCTTATTTTATGTTAAGCTCTTTTTTTTTTTTAAAGCTAAAACGTGTACATAGACACAAAAAAATCATTATAAAAGTTTTTTATGAGCATACCAGCCCTAGTACAGAAAGCATTAGAACAAAATAATGTCCATCTAATTTCATTTTGTCCCCCATAAAATGCATTAGTATCAATTTCCATGCACAAAATGGAGATTTCCTGATATTCTGCTGCAAATGCCTAACTTACATTTAGCTGAAGTTTCTGACAATCATATCACAATACACGGAAGCAGAATCTAGCAGAATCTGAGGAGTGGGGAAAGTTATGGGTAAAATAGGATAAATCTTAGACACTTCTTGTAATGGCAAAAGAGTGATTTAGGGAATCAGTTTGAATGAAGAAGGCCATTGGTCTTTCTGGAAATGAACTTAGTCTCTGACACCCAGGTGATCCAGAGTGGATAGATGGCAGGAATAACAGTGGTTGGATCTATATATAGCATTACCTTTCTATAGCCAAAATAAGGGCCCACTGACTTGTGTTTACAGAGATATCTCGATACTCATTGTTAATTGGTTCCAGGAGATGCGAAGAGTACTAAAAACAATGAATACCAAACAATTTTCCCCATAAGGAATAATGTAGTGAGTCACATGGCAGTCAACACCAACCAGTTCTAGCTTGTGTGTTGAGTACCGAACAAACGATGAGTACCAGGACAAAATGTTTGTGTCAAAATGCATTGAGTACCAACTTCGATGGATTTCAAAGCAGTTTTTATTTATTTATTTTATTAACCATATTTCTATGCCTCCCACTCTCCGAGGAATCTGGGCGGCTTACAACAATCGACAGTATACTAAATAGCATATTGCCCCCAACAATCTGGGTCCTCATTTTACCCACCTTGGAAGGATGGAAGGCTGAGTCAACCTTGAGCCAGTGAGATTTGATCTGCTGATCTGCTGAAGTAGCTGCAATACAGCATGCTAACCACTGCATCACTTCGGCTCTTGGTTGAGTACCAAGGTACTATTGAATTTGTTAAACTGTAGATATTATCTTCAGATAGATAGATAGATAGATGATAGATAGATAGATAGATAGATAGATAGATAGATAGATAGATAGATAGAAGAGAGAGAGAGGAGGAGGAGGAGGAGGAGGAGGAGGAGGAGGAGGAGGAGGAGGAGAAGAAGAAGAAGAAGAAGAAGAAGAAGAAGAAGAAGAAGAAGAAGAAGAAGAAGAAGAAGAAGAAGAAGAAGAAGAAGAAGAAGAAGAAGAAGAAGAAGAAGAAGAAGAAGAATGGAGTCTTCTCCCTGGAGGCTTCCTTTACACCCCTTCAAGGAAGATGTGAGGAAAAGCCTGCAACTTGAAAATTCTAGCAAAATCCCAACATGTCCATTGTGTCTGAGTCATTTTTTTTCTTTTGCTCAGTGTCAACCCAGTATTTTACTGCCTGTCATGGACGATAATACAGTACCTTTTCCTATGTGTGTGCAAAAGACGAATGGAGAGGCTTTTTCAGTAGCAACCATAAAGTAGCATCTCCAGCTGTTCCTGAAGTATTTCAGGATGCCCACCCAGATAAGTGCCAGATGGCACTCTCCTTACAAAACTCCTTGCTGCTCCACATGTTTGGTGCTCAAGGCCTCTGCTCACTTTGCCCAATGATAGGGCTGTTGCTTTTATTAATGCCTTACGGGAGACTCATTCGGTGAGACTTTCATCTTGCATTTACCAATGCCTTTTTGTTTGGTATGGTTAATAGACATACTGCCAAGAATAGTGAGATCCCATTATCCTTACCAGATTATGTAATGTAATGCCTTGTTGAAGATATGGAAAGAGTCTCATGCAAAATATATGTTACTTGAATAAGTAAACTTGGACAAGCTTTAGCACTAATTTCATGTACTCCTAATTGGCTCATATGCTTCTGTTTATGTAACGCAGATAAAAACATTAGATAAAGAAAATTTCGGTTTCCAAGCTGGAACCCAAGGAATGGTTTTTCCACACTGACTGACTCATTCTTCTGAATGACTACAAGCATTTCAGCCCCCATATATTCTATCATGCTTTCTACTACCATATGTCATTTCACTCCAAGAAATGAAAATATGACTTGGAGAATAATTTTAACATACTGCAAGATATCTATAATGCACTTATAAGCAGATCTGTACAGAAGTAAACTGGGGCATTTGTGCCACAGGCAATGTGCTTACAACAGCAAGAGCATTATAGTTTTAAAAGAGTAAAATGTAGTTCTGTTTACAGATCAGTGGTGGGTTTCTACTGGTTCAGGCGAACTGGTAGCAGCGGCAGGAGGCTCTGCCCACCCACCCGGACATCATCATGAACACTCTGTGCATGCGCAGAAGGTTTTGCGCATGCACAGGAGCACCAAGTATGAGTGAAGCGAGCGCACATGTGCACAGTTACACTTCCAAACCGGTAGCGAAGGTAAGTGAAAACCATTACTGTTACAGATATAGTAGTTCTCAACTTATGACCGCAATGGAGCCTGAAATTTCAATCATAAATTATGATGGTCATACATTAATGCACCCACATGACCAGATCTACTTTTACCTCTTTTTTTTTTTTTTTGTGGTAGTTAATTTGAATCAATATATTCCTGTGAGTGTGGGGTATTTTTGTTTTTTTGTTTGCCAGAAATGGGCCAAAAATGTCAGAAACAGGCCAAAAACATAGTAAATTGTGGCCACACGACTGAAGTGCATTGAGCCGAGCACCCAAAATGCAATCATGTAACTAGGCAGATGTGGGCTGCCATTGGAATGCTGGAAACAAGTCTTAAGTAGCTTTGGGGGGGGGGGTTGGCATGAATTTGAACGGTCATTAATCAACCGGTTGTAAGTCTAGGACTACTTGTACCTTAAGAATGGAAGAATGGAAGCTCCTAATCCCATTCCTATGCCTTAGAAAGCTATGCCAGAACCACTATTAGAAATTCCAACATTCTCCCAACTATGTTTTTGTAGTTTGTAAGGGAGTAGCAAATTAGAGTTGTGGAATTGATCTGCAGACAGATACAGAATCATCTAAAGGCACTGTAGGTCTGCAAATTAAAGAATTGCAGATTATAAAATCTTGCTGTCACTCTCTGTTAAGGCAGGGGCAGGCAACATAGTGCCCACAAGGAAGACTCTACCCATTGTGCCCTTGGAGGAAGCTGGGAAGTGTTCTGCTGATTTGATTATTTATTTGCATATTTAGTGAACAGGCACTCCCATTACAGCCATTTCCTGGTGGCCTCAGGAGAGATTAAATGTGTTTGCCAATCCCAAAATCTATACCCACCAAGTGTGTTTAGAATTTCTTCTGCCTTTTAAGAACATTTCCAAAAATGCTATCTCATGTGCAGCCAGCATGTAGTCATATTGGTGGAGGGGCAAATTTGAAGCTTAATGCTGGCCTGATCTAGCATAGGAATTTGGCATAGCCCTGCTCTTTGCAGCCCAACCCATTATTCATGAACCCAGTAATGTTCCCCAAACTTCTCATTTTTCAGCTTAGCATTCCTTGGCAACCAGGGAATTTATGAAGTTGAGCATGCCTTGATCTCCTCACCTAGTCCCATACATGAAGAACAATTAAAGCCTGAACATCCTCTTTCTAGACACTATTTCCTCAGTGGGTCTTCCAGCTGAACAGAAAACCCAAAGCTGCTGATTATATTGGTCTCTGCTGACAACTAAACCTGAAACAAGATGCTGGAGGAATTTATGTATATAACTGAAACATTCTGCTGGGGTTGGGACAAACATTCCTTTGTCAAAACTTTTGACTGTTCTTTTGGTGGCTTCTCGTAGCCACAGCTGGTCCAAGATGGAATCCCAGTTTAAATCCTACAGAGGGAGCTGAGTCAGAGGCAAAAGTTTGGATTCCCTCATCAAGTGTTTTTTTGAAACCAGACAGTACATCTGTTTGGCCTTGGATGCTAGCCCACATTTTCTTTAGTGACTTATTTTGATTATAAAAAACTAAGAGACTGAAGCAAGGAAAAGCATTCAGGTTACTAGCCAGTATTGTGTATTCCCTGACAGTTAGCAGACTGCAAAGATCTTGTTCTAAAAGAAACCAAGTGGTAAAGAACACTAATATAAAAAAGCCAGTTCCATGCCAATAACAAAAGTTTGTTGGTATAGTTTGGTATAGTAGTAAGACACTGGGTTAGAAACAAGGAGACCATACATTATTGTTCCATTTTAGGCATAAAGCCAGCCAGATGGTCTTGGCCCAGTCGTTCTCTCTCAGCTCTAGGAAGGAAGCCGTGGCAACCACTTCTGAAAATCTTGCCAAGAAAACTGCAGGGACTTGTTCAGGTAATCGACAATAACCCAAAGGCCCATGGGTATGCACACATGCTTTGCCATTGCCTGCTTTTTATGGCTGAGGGGTTCTCGGGGGTTTGGGAGAACCTCTAGCTAAGATTCTGTGCAGTTTAGAGGACCCCCAAATACCACTCCTGGCTGGTCCCACACCGCCCCACCCTGCCACCCCTCCCAGGAGTCCCCATGCGGCCCAATTTGGATGCAGGTAAGTGCAGGGTGCACAGAGGCTCGGGGAGGATGAAAAACGGACCTACCGGAAGTTCAGTAAGGCTGGAAATGGGTCCATTTCTGGCCTCCAGAGGGCCTCTGGAGCCTGGGGAGGCTGTTTTCGCCCTCCCGGAGGCTCAAGGAAATCCTCCAGAGCCCGGGGAAGGCAAAAATGCCCCCCCACACCATGGTGCAGAAGGCCGACTAGACCATGCCCACCATGGCCATGCCCGCCCAGCAACCAGGCCCACTCCTGCATTAGTCCAAAATCATCAGCTTTGTGCCTGAAACAGGACTAGAATTTACTGTCTCCCATTTTGAAACCATAGGCAATAAAAGAATTAGCCATCCCTTGCAAGGACTAGGGAGATGGAAGAACAAAGCAGTAGCGGAACAGTCTAATGAGAGGATGTGTAGCCTACAGTCCAATGTGAACACTTTGTAAACTCTTGCCGATGGGATTTTCATGGCCAGCTTCTAGTCAAGCCACTATGACCCATAGCTTCAATATGCCCTAAATTGAGTGATTCCAAATCTAATCTATTGGTTTAAAATTCCAGGAACAGGGAACCTTGTTTCTATCACATTTCCTCTGAGATAGTATAATCCCTTGTGGGCTGCCCTCCCCAGCTGGATAAAAGGACAAATAATCCTTACCATGTCTTCACCCAATCTCTTGTATAGCAGGCCTCAACCTAAACCCAGAGTTGTATGTGGGCCTATGGCCATAGCGCAAGCTAATCCCATTCTAAATTTTGTTGACATGTTGCAGAAAGAAAAGTGTAAACATACAAGTGTGATCCCCCCTTTACTGTCCGCCCACCCCACACACAAATATTTTGCCGTTGTGGACTAGCAAGCAAAACCCCTCCATGGAGATATTTCCTGGGATGAAACATTTCTGCAAATAAAAAGACCCCCAACCATCTGACTGCTTATTTTTTTTTTTCTTCACCAGGATGCACAAACATCCTGTTGCTTACCATTCATCAACAAAACGTAGCACAATTCCACTTCTACAAAGGACTGACCAACTCTAGCAAAAAAGAAAAGAAAAGGCCCAAGGCCTCCAAAGTTTCATCTGGTCCTAATTTTCCATTGACTGTAAAATGACACGCCAATTTTTTTTTTTTCATATTCATTGTAGCTTATTTTCATCTAGTTTACATTTCAGAATGCCCTGCTTTTCCAGCCTGATTTGTCATATTAAAAAGAAGAGGGGGGAAAAAGAATTTTATAGTAGCCGACCGACTGGCACCACCACAGCTTTGCAGTTCAGAGGATCCAAAATGACAGAGAATCTCTGATTTCTCATTAAAGGGTTGGGGCAAGACAGTGTGACTCGACTTGCATTCTCCCTCAGAATGCCCTAGAACTAAAATTGTGAGTGTGGGTGTGAGCCTCTGGCAGAAAAAGAGGGGAGGAGGCACTTCTGAAATGCAGCTTTCCAGTTTCCTTAAAGCTCAGAAAGCAAAGGATGCACTGTGTTAATAGATGGGACAATTAGGTTGATTTCACCACAAGAAGGATCAAATTCTCACAAGGTAACTTAGGTAGTATTCCATAACTCTCATCTTCTGTAGGGTTAAAATGATGGAAATTAAATTTATCCCAGGTTGAAGAAAGGGGGGAAGAGTTTCCCTTTTCTCTAGAGCACGGATGTCAAACTCGCAGCATCACGTTGCCATCACGTGATGTATTGTGATGGTTTTTCCCTTCGCAGCGCTGAGGTGGGCATGGCTTGTATTTGATGCATCCAGCCCTCAGGCCGCCAGTTTAACACCTCTGCCCTAGAGGCAAATTCACACTATTGTTTTGATGCAGTTAGAGGCCAAAGATGCATTTGTGTTCCTAGCTACAAATAAAGCTTATTGAGCTAGACAAGTTTCATCTCTTTTATTCTGATGGATAGTCTGTTTTATTTTTCAATGGTTGCTTTTGTATATTTTCTATCTGGAAATGAATGGACATCTTTGATTTTTTTTTTCATCAGCAAAGGCCTATGGGCTTCAAAAAGATGGCAGGGATTTGTAAATTCTCCACACAGAAGCACACAACCAAAGGTCTCAAAGCCAATTCCTCGGCCCAAAGACATAGTTCCTCTTTTCCCTTCCTTGGCCTGAAAAATGATGGTAAAAGGAACACCAGCTGTTATATCCCTGAAGTGCTGAACAACAGTAAGCTCATGTACAAATCCCAGAGAATCATAGGAGAAGTAACTAGTCTGAAAAGTCTCTATATCTTTTCATCAAGTCAATGAAATGAAAAAGGGGTGTGAGAGGGAAATAAGGTTCAAGTACTGTCATTGTTCCATTGCAACTTTTTGCCAGGTAAATGAAGAAAAATAGAGAAACTGTGTGAATAAAGCAGCAGGTAACCTGGGATACATTCCCAAATTATCAATTTGGCCTTGAAAAACAAGCCAAATAGTCCCTTTGTTGTTTTTCATCCTCTTTCCCACCCCCAACACAAAGCTTCCCCGCTTCCCTGAAAAACTCATGATTGTTGCCAGATTAACCTAAGGAGAAATTTGAAAAACCTGTTCATCCTATAGTGCAGATTTTCTCAAGCAGCTGAGTTAGCTGCTGCATTGAAACATCTGGTGTTGGTCCTAATTCAAGCTTCTAGTTACCTCCTCCAACACATGCCACATGGAACAGTAAGAGTGATCAAAATGGGTGCCGAAATTCATGCTTTCTTTAATGAATGCATGGATTTCTTTCTACATTATTCCTACTCAGTTTTTGTGCATTCTGATGCACTACATAATTTCAGGCCTGAAATAACTGCTGTAAGTAGAAAGTAAGAACTCCAAAATGAATCTTGCACCTCGCACTAGTCATATTTTCTAAAACATCTATTCACTTTCCAGCTTATGCCAAAGATTTTTATCCTAACTCTGCTTCATCGTATCATAACATCTGCTTCATCGTAAAGAGACTGTTCCTTATAATGAAAAGAAAGATAGGCCAGCAAAACATGCAATGAGTTTTCAGTAGTAGTAGTAGTAGTAGTAGTAGCAGTAGTAGTAGCAGTAGTAGTATAGCATTTGAAGTTTTTCTCTGCTTCATAA
Source organism: Masticophis lateralis (assembly GCA_030761175.1). Lineage (NCBI taxonomy): Eukaryota > Metazoa > Chordata > Lepidosauria > Squamata > Colubridae > Masticophis > Masticophis lateralis. Next base: position 150,527,478 of record JAUDYJ010000001.1, on the reverse strand, counting down.
TAAGGCAATTCGTAATATTTTGAAATAATAATTGGCATCTGTCTGCAAAATTATAGGGTATAATAACTATTCCAGCCACAATGATTCTTTCAAGTGGTGATGTCTTCTGGTTCTATATACCCTAGTACCACACTGAACGGCAGTTAAAGAATTAACCTTACTCCATGACCATATTGGCCAAGTATTCTGGATACTTCAGCCCCAATCTATTTAGGAAGCAACAGATTGAGGTTAACAGGTATTAACCCAAAGATATAAAGGTCCATTATACAAGATGATGATGATATCTGCATCTCATTGTTAGCTAGAAGTGTTTGCCTCAGAATGTTCCAATATGTGCTTTGTCACTTGATCTTCTTTGCCTTCCTCCCCCCTTACCCGCATTTTCCCCTCCCCCCATGTAATTCTATCTTTAAAGGGGAGACTTTCATGGAAACACACCATTAATATACCACTAGCAGTGAAAAGTTTCTATCAATGCAACTCTAGCTTCACCAGCACTCAGAATAAGTACTGGATAAAAATGCAGAAATAAAACATGTCCAAAAGTATGGTTGGTTAATCAACCAATGGAATGGCAGCAATGAATAATGTAAAATGAGTTGTAGAAATGGCCATCCTTGTCTATAGATGACATTTTGGTGTGCCTTTGCAAATCACCATCTGCATCACTATCTCTTCAGTTTCTTCTCTTGGACTGATGTACTTGATGCATTAAAATGGTGTTTTTTTTTCTGAGTATGGAACTTTGCTTTTCCTTGCTGGATTGCAAACATAGACACCAAGAATCACAGAACTCTGAGACACACAAAAATAATAATAATAACCTTGGCTGTCACTCTAATTAGTAACTGGACTATAAAATAGCTATTAAAAATATTCCCTTTGGCTCCTCTGTATCCTAAAACTTTTCTGTTCCAACTGTTTGTAATTAGGAACTGACAGCAGCTAAATTTATTTAAAATGCCCTACTCCATCTCTTTTTTGTTTTCTTCTTGTGCCATGTCATTTAGAAGACTAGGGAGCAAGAAATTTTTATTTGTATTGTTTATTTATTGGATTATTTATTTATTTTTTAAAAAATCATAATAAACTAATCCAGTAACCTTCTTGATTTCAGAATGGGTTATTAATAAATACCCAATTAGATGTTAGTAATGTGTGTTAGAGCCAATCTGTTTGTCGCATAGAAAGAATAATACTAGAAAGTGAGCTTTCATTTCCACCTGCTATTTCTTCTGTGACAAGAATGGTATGGTAGCCTAATGGTGAAGATGCTTGCCTCCCACTCAGAAAGTTGAGAGATCAATCCTAGGTAGTGGCAGATGTTTCTCTCATAGGACGCAAAGAAAAAATAACTGTTGTGAACTCCATGTGGTGTCAAGAAGGGCATCTGGCCAGGAAATGCTCAGCTCCACCCAGTTGCCCTGACTCTATCCTGAATTAAGGGATAACAAGAGTTGTAAAAAGGGAGTTTTATTTCTTTTCTGACAAAAAATAATTGGAGCAAGCCTGAAGCATGTGGAACTATCAGCACTGCTGTGTTTTAAAATAGTTTACTCTTTTTAATGGAATATTAGTGTTCATATTATCTTCATGTCAGCCTTTCTGGAAGTTTGTTGGTGGATACTTAAAAATGCTTAAAATAAATTAACAATAAATCTTGCTGACTGTGGCTGTTGTGAAAGTCTCTCTGGGCTCTGCTAATCACTGTGTTCTTCCAACTATTTTCTAAACTGTTTGATCTGCCATACTCCTTCCTAGATCAGGCTTCTTCCTTTCCCTTTTCTTGCATATTTTATACAGAGACTCACTTCCCTGGTCTTCTCAATTGATGGGCAGTATTCAGAAGAGGCAACAGATTTGAACAATGGGCCCTATCCAACAAAATGAAATTTAATGTGGAGAAATGCAAGGTTTTACACATGGGCAGGAAAAACCAAAGCTACAAATACAGATATATTTTGATGGCCTCTTTAACTTGAAGGTCATGTTTTAAAACTGTCTTCTGAAAATAAAAGAAAAATGGAGTGCAGTACTGTCATTGGTTATTATCAAATAAATCATTGAGGGTATGGGGAATCTAACATGAATAATTTGGCATGTAAAATGTAAATGGATTGCTAGCCATTTAATGAGCGAATGTTTAAGAGCTGTTATGCTACTACAACAACAAATGCTAAAATAGACAGTGAAGGAACAGAAACAGTTCATTTGTATCCCCCAGAACATCAGCACTTTATCCAGCTTCCTACGAATGTGTTGAATCTTTAGTATTCTGCATATACAGCAGTGGTTGGTTTCAAATATTTTTACTACCGGTCCTGTGGGTGTGGCTTGGTGGGCGTGGCATGGCTTGGTGGGCGTGGCATGGCTTGGTGGGCTTGGCAGGGGAAGGATACTGTAAATTCTCCATTCCCACTCCACTCCAGGGGAAGGATACTGCAAAATCTCCATTTCCTCCCAATCAGCTGGGACTCAGAGGCAGAGAATAGATGGGGACCGGGCCAGTTAGAATTGTTATTACCTGTTCTCCAAACTACTCAAAGTTTCTACTACCGGTTCTCCAGAACTGGTCAGAACCTGCTGAAACCCACCTCTGATCTATAGTTGCTTTTACAACCTATGAGGTACGATGTTTATGTTTTATGTTTATGTTTTATGTTTTATTTGATTTATATACCACCCTATTCTCGAATATAAAATTTAAAACAATTTAAAATTATATTAAATATTTTGACCGAGAAATTTAAAATACCCCAATAATTTAAAATTTTCATTATAAAAGGGAAAAATGGAATATAATGGAATAAAATATATAATGGAATAAAAAAGTCTTGAGAGCGTGGCAGAAGGTGCGCGGATCCAGGATCCTCCGTATCTCCGGGGGGAGCTCATTCCAGATAGTAGGTGCCCCCACAAAGAAGGCTCTCCCCCTGGGGACTGCCAGTCGACATTGTTTGGCCGACGGCACCCATAGGTGGCAGGTTACTGGTGGCAGTAGGAGGTCCTGTAAGTAACCAGGTCCTAAGACATGGAGCGCTCTGAAGGTGGTAATCAAAACCTTGAAGCGCACCCGGAAGACCACCGGGAGCCAGTGCAGTTCGCGCAGGAGAGGTGGTACATGGGAACACCATGACGCTCCCATAGCCACCCGTGCAGCCGTACTCTGCACCAGTTGGAGCCTCCGGGTGCTCCTCAAGGGGAGCCCCATGTAGAGAGCGTTGCAGTAGTCCAGGCGGGAAGTGATGAGGGTGTGAGTGACCGTGTGTAAGGAGTCCCGATCTAGAAAGGGACGCAACTGGCAGATCAGGCAAACCTGATAAAAGATCCTCCCGGTCACAGCCATCAAATGCTCTTCTAAAGACAGCCATGAATCCAGGAGGATGCCCAAGTTGCGAGCCCTCTCCATGGGGGCCAGCGTCTTGCCCCCAATAGTCAGTGATGGCACCAACTGACTATATCGGGATGTTGGAAATCACAGCCACTTGATCTTGGATGGGTTGAGCCTGAGCCTGTTCCTCTCCATCCAGCTCCGCCTGGCCTCCAGGCACCGGGACATCACTTCAAGGGCATTGTTAGGGTGGTCCGGGGCGGAGATGTACAGTGAGTACGATGGAGATTTGGGTTCAGTTTTTGGGCTCAGATCTCAATTGCAGGTGTTTCTTCTTCTGGCATTAGAGACATGGTGGAATGTGAATAAATACTGAATATTTGATGTCTTTTCCCTTTATATTTTCATGTTCCATTGTATGGCTGTTTGTTCAAGCTCATCTTCTTTAAATCTGACCAAACAGAGTGGAAGGTGAGGAATCTGGAAAACCAACAATTGTCAGCATAGTGTTTACCGAATTATGTGCTACAAGATTTTCTGCAAACTGACACTGATGACATGAGAGCAGGTCTTACCTCTGTTTGCTTTTGGAACATAAGCCAAGAGAAGCTTGACATCATCCAATTGATATTTTTTTAAAAAATGGGTACTCTTTTTGCTAGAATGACTCAGATTTTCCCATCAAGCAAATCTGTCTCATAAGCCACATATGCCAGCCAGCCCCTACCTGGTATCCTACAGATGTGTTGACCCTTGGATGGAGCCAGACTTGCCTAGGCAAGGAGGGAGCGCTCCCACTTTGCCTGCACAAGTTCAATCAGCTTATTCAAAATAATTGCAAGTGTTAGTTGCTTGAGGAAGGCTGCTTCATAATTAAGCTGCCAGATGGGGAAGGCTGATATACCCATTTATAAGGGAGGCCATCTTTTTAAACTCAGTAGGACACACATTTGAATGAAAATGCATTGGATTCCCAGTTTATGTGTTAGCCTGTGAATTTGTCAAAATGTATAGTTATTTGTAGTAACATTGTTTTGGTCCTTCACATGAAGCCATCAAATAGGGCATGGTACAGAAATTGGAAAACGTCATAATATTCTTATCTGGCAGTTCATGATGTTTTCTTTCAAAAGGCATTAGCAATATGCTTCTCTCTCTTGGAGAACTTCAAGAGTAGATAATTATTCTTGTCTGCATTGTAATATATATTAAAACATGTTCAAATGTGGCTTTCCAGGGAGTTCTGCCAAATATTTTTAAGGCACCAGCTGCAGCTTTAGCTAATTTTTTATTGCCTTTTGAGTCTTTTACCAAATCCAGTTTGCATTTGTTTTTAAATTAAAGCTGAAATGTACAACTGTACATTAGAAACATTTTACTAGATTGGGGAGGTCCTTCTTTTGCAATTAAAATATTTAATTCCTTATCCTATCACAGTTTACATGCCTAGCAAAATATCTTCAGTAAGAACCAAAAGTCTGCCTCTGAAAGCCCGTTGCATACATTTAATATATTTGATTAGAAAAAGAATGAAAAGTTACTCTTAAGAATATACCATATCGTCTTAATAAAATCATAATCATGGTCTATAAAGTAAAATGAACTGAGGGACAGAATGGCAGCATCGGTATACATGGCAATGTCAGAAGTCAGAGATTCTCAAACTGAGGGTCATGAACCCAGAGGCTCCCCAGTAACTTAGAGGTTACAATCATTTAAAAGTAGCTGATTAGATTTTGCAGCCAAAAAACTCACACTCACTTTGCCTGGGGAAGTCTGGCTCATACTGTAGTCTTGGCCATCTGCTGAACTTATCCATCTTATTGGAGAACCACTATGATTAACTTGGTTTTCCTGCTAGTTGGTAACTTCCATGGAGATTTGTTATAGTAAATTAGTAGTTCTTTTGAATGGCAGTGAGAGTGTATGCATACTTGAGGTTCAGTATTTTTATCCACTGTTCAGTATGGATAGTCTTTCAGATGAAATGTTTCATTAGATGGTAAGGAAAAAAAATTGAAGATGATCAATCTATCAGTTGTGCTGATGAAAGTAAAGGTAACCCTAGAAAGTATGATAAAAGTTATATCTTCTTTAAAAAGCAGTATATTTATTTCTCATCAGATCTTAACTCAAATGAACTCAAATGTTTTATTTGAGGGACAGTGACTTCATACAAATTGATGCATTGTTGTAAGCCTTGTGTTATCATAACGTTTAAGAATCCCCATCATACATGAAGAGTTTTTCAATGTAGAGCTTCCCTTTGTTTATATATTTATGTCTTTGTTTATTCATTTACAATATTCCATTTTTAAAACATTCATGACATTGATTTCTTTTTTTAAAAAAACCCTTTGGCTAAAACATTAGCATATAAAGAAAGAAAACGGGCTAGCTAGAACTATTATCCCACATCTAATGGCATTATGACAATTAGGATTGTGAAAAAATAAAATACAAAGGAGTTTTCCAGCTCGATAAGTCAGCGTTGTAAAGTTGTCTGTGCACCATCTCCAAAATTATCTTACCTGGGCAGAGATTTTGGAATAACATTTCTATCTGTCTGCCTCCCTGCCTGCCTGCATTTTTTGCCCCATCACTATTTTGAATTCTCCGTAGTTCTTCCAGGCATGTGCTCTTTGAGGTATTGGCAGAAAAACAGGAATATCTGAAGAGAATTCTGCCAAGTGGTGTTTCCATTCTGTAGAGAGAAAGAGAACAAAAACGATAGAGATTGTTATCTAAATCTAACACTCTAATTTAGAGATTATAGAACAAACATTCCTTTGCTGTTTCATACCACACTTTGCTTTTAATTTCTAGATAATGTTTTTTTTTAGCTGTTTCTTTAACAGGAATGACTGGTGTCCTTGCACATATGGAGCAGCCAGATGCAAAAGAAGTCAGGCCAAGGCCACTCCTGAAGCTCAGGGCCATTATCATCACCTGCTCTGTAGGAAGGATTCTAGCATATTGTTTGTCGTGACTTGGTGGTTTTGAAATAATACTCATTGCATTTCTTTTTTTTTAAGCATTTAATTAATTTAAAATTATCTTAGAACACTGGTACCCTAAAATGCAGGCTATATATAATCAACAAATTTTGCTTTCATTTTCTTCTTCTTATGTATTTTTAAATGTTTTTTGTTTTCACCTTAAACCCCCAAGTATTTTTCTTATGTTAATAAATCTAATGGCCTATCAACTGGATAAATATAACTAATTCCTTATAAACACAATAAACTAGTGAATGCCATACAGACAGAGAGACCCTTGAGCATTGGATACTCAATTGCATACTAAAAGTCATTTTATGAAATATTTTTTTGATTTAAGCAAGTGTGCCTTTAACAGCTTTGGACTCATCAAGCCAATCACAATAGCCTAGTACAGGGGTGTCAAACTCATGGCCCATAGGTTGGATGTGTCATGTGCTGGCCACGCCCACCCCCATTTTATCAAAGGAGGAAAAGTCGTGATATGTCACATGATGACATGAGTTTGATACCCGTGGCCTAGTAGCTAAAGAAACTGATTGCATTGATTACCTTTAATATTTTTGTTGTTCTAGTTGATGATTGCTTAAATATCCAATTTATATTATTGCTTTGATCCAACTAAAATGGGATGTGTAGTCCTTTCCCAAAGTCTGCTAAGAGCACCACGTTCATGTGAGTGGTGACCCAGAGACCCAGCTTCTCTGTGATAACATATATATGGTACTGTGAAAGTCTATGGAATCAAGCATCCTTTCCTTACTTGTGCCTTTTGCAAGGCTGGAGAGCTCATATTGATGTAGATGGGAAACTCCAACTGTTTTTGGGGCTGAATATTTTTCTATGTTGATTTGAGGTTGGATTTACTTTTGGTTAATTATACAGTGCCTTCAGTTTTTTGAAGACGGGCAAAATGAAAATGATCAAATAACTAAAAAGCAAACAAGTATTGACATCTGGCAGCTGCCTTTCCATGGCTTTGTGGTCAGTAAGAAGTGTACTCAAAGGTCCATGGAAAAACCAGCATTGCCAAATTCAGTCTTCCCTATCGGACACTTGTCAGAAATACTGGATTATAACTCCCAGAATTCCTAGATAATATTTGCATTTTGGATACAAACACATTCCTTCTGTTCCTTCTATCTGAATTTGGTCATTCCACTTGCCACTCAAATTCAGAGTAGCATGAACGGTGGCCTGTTGTAAAATGTATACAAATAACTTTTTTTAAACAAGAGACTACAATGCTGTTGTTCTTGAAGAGTCATATAACTGGGGGAGATGTATACAGATATCAGAAGTTGCAAATATCAACAGTCAGAAAATTATATAACCTATTCTCTGGGGGGGGAGCATCTAAACTAGAATATTGTTCTACAGGTATTTGCAAAGATAGTAAATTTTAGTATTTTTAGCAATTTGCAATGCTGGAATTTGGAGACCCATAATCCAACACATCTGAAGTGCACCTGGTTGGCAAAAAACAGTTTATTCTGTTACTCTGTTCATATACTCAGGCGCATGTCTATGCAGGTCAGTACTAGGTTAACATCAAAGTTTATTGGGAAATAAAAATGAAAACGAATTGGCAAATTCCATGAAAAGCCGCCTTGAGACCAAGCCAACCTGGACAGAACCACTGGGAAACCAAATGACTTTTTTGATGACTTTAGTAGTAGAAAAGTTCTTGTCTTGATATTCCTCCCGTACTATAGTTTGAAATGGTATAGCCCAGTGATAGCATTTGTTTTATGTTATAACTTTGCAAAGACTAACCAATTTGTTTCATCAGCGAGGACCTCCATGATGTATGAATATCTGAAGATTTGTCTAAAGTTCAAGTTGAAATCCTGAACTGCCACTGCAGTTCGCTATCAAAAATATTGGTCAAAACCAATAATCGAAGTTTAGAAGACAGTTTCCTAATGGTCTCTAAATATATAATAAATATATTAACACTTTAATAAAAAGAAGAGAAAGCGTTTTTGTTTTTGTTACACGGTGAAATCAAGCAAGCAAACGATATGTTTATGATAATTCTAGGCGCTTCTTGGGACTTGAATTTAAATTTAATCAAAAGAATTCAAGATCCAATTGGTATGAATATGACCAGCCACCTAGTTGTAAGTAATCTTCAGGATTAATCAACATCTATAAGTGATTAATGACTTTTGCCTAAAGCTACATATAGCCTCAAGATTTGCCATGTTTCATCCTGTTAGATTTCCACTTTAGCTATTCTATCCTTGAGCAAGACACCTAAGCAAGCATTTAGAGTAGGAATAATTTTGGAACAGATGGTAGAAATAGTTTTAATAATGAGGGACAGTAAAGATGTGGATCCCCAAAGGTTCTATATTATAATTGAAACTATTTAATTTATTCATAAGCATAGAATGGATGGACATCTCTATGATCACCAAGTCTAAGGATAACAACTAATTATACATCCTACATATATACAAAATCCCAGGGAAAAACTGTGATAATCTGAGAAAAGATATCACAAAAAAATGAACGACCAGGCAGTAAAATAAAATGGCGAACGAGAGCAATATAAACCTATTTTAGAGTGCTGAACCAATGCAAAGGATTTTGTGGCACACAAGTGTATTTTCTGTAACTTAATTGTCTGTTTTACTAAAATGTGATTTTCTAAAACGATGATGCCATCTTCTTGTTTATGGTAAATATAAGGCTGTAATTTAACTAGCCATCCAATTAGCTAGCTTGTTTATTGATAAATTTTAAGATTGGTATCTGGTCTCTTTACCAAAAAAAATGGCAATCAATAGGCTGCAGAAAGCAACAAAAATCCTGAAAAGCTGATCAAATGTCATCAGAACCTGAGGAGGCAAGGGCTGATTTTCCTTGTGACAGTCATCTGCCTTATATGTGGCTTTTGGTGTTCAGACTGCTAAAGGGCTCTCTGACATTATCAAGTTTGATAGAAAGATACTTGGTGTATGCCTCAGTCAGAGGCTTGTTTGTGTTGTTCGCCTCTGCTCTGTCTCAGCCAAAATTGCACAGAGAAATATGGGCAAATTCTGGAACAATTGCTTCCTGTCCTTCAATTGCCATGTGGTTGGAGATATCCTGGAGCAGACACCCCAATCCAGTGATAATTTCCCAATTTTAATCACTTGATCCTTTCTAGTTTAGTTGGTTAATTTCCTTAAGCTAGATGTAATCAGCAGAGGTCAATTTCCTGGGAGGGATGTTTTCCTGTTTCTTTCAGATCATGGGAACTTCACACCTTCCACAACACCATTTATTAAGCTCTTTTCATTCCTGGGATCTTGGTTAATGTGGAGAGTTGTCAATGGAATCTTTACTTTGCAAATTGCAGAAGAAGGCTAATATGTGTTCCCATAAAAAGAAATGAGTCTGATGGAATAATTAGGCAAATTCAAATTCCTACTAGATCATGCACCAACTAATATCTTTCGGTCCTATTTTACATTAATAAATCATCCTGTTTGCAGGTGAAATTGAGACTTCTGTGGTGTATCGACTTGCGTTCTCAAGGAAAGAACAATATGGATATAATAAACAAGAGATATACATATAATGAACTAACTTAAGGTATGAGTTGAGTTCCAAGAGAAAAACAGAAAACAGATAAAACAAACAAGATGTTTTAAGAGATGTTGTCTTAAGATATTGGAATATGTTGCCTGTGTCAATATCCAGTTTGGAATATATTTTGTATCCTCCTGTTGACATTTGGAGAAAGCAGACTAATTATTTTCAGCTTTGTTCACTTTTCTATTTTGTTTTTGAGATGTTTGTGATTTTCACTGTTTCAACAGTGGAAAAAGCTGTCAGTCATTATGATTTCATGATTCCTGAAACTGTGTGGGCAATGAGTCAGGTGCACACACACACAAAACCAGAATTGACCCAAGAAAGTGAGACTTAAAACAATTCTCTCTAATATTTTATGTCCAATTTAGTAGGAAATGAATATGCAGAAATCTTTCAACTTATAAACACAAACCATTCTTTGAAGACGTATGGCCCATCTTCATTTTTTTTTAAAAAAAGCAATGTGTCATTTTAGATCTGCTACACAATTTAATAAACAGCACCCCTCTTGTGCATTCACTGCTGTTTCTAGTTCTACTTTAGTTATCAACCTATTACATGCTTAGGACAGTCAGCCTGTGGTTAAGAATGCAGAAGAGGGAAGAGAATAAGCAAATCATATTCATTTATATGATTCAATCAATCAACAAGCCAACCACTAACTATCAAAGAGAGGAAATAGGAAGAACACACCGGCTGCTTTGTTTCAAGCCCTAAATGCCCAGCCAGCCTCACTGCCAGTTGATTATACAGAAAAGCTAGAAGACTCAGTGAAACCAATGTCCTGTTTCAAGCTATCCACCAAAGCTGAGTTGTGCTGATGTGTTTGTTGACAATAAAACAACATAGCATGGGTATAATTGTAGAATATTTTGTGGTTAAATATGGAAATTCCACAAATATAACTAAGGTGGGGCTAGTACACAGGATTTTGCCATCAGTTTACTCTGGGAAGCCAAAATAAACATTCAAAGCAAATGTAACATTTCACATAGCCCTTTGAATGAATTATCCATGGTTCTCATGTAAAACCACAATAAACAAACTATTGAGAGCACACACATGACTAGTGTTTTATGAATTCAATTCCAAAAATGAAAATCGGAGAAAAATTAGTACTATTTGTCTTTTGGGAGGAATGAAGGTGAAGTGGTCCTTTGGTCCACTGTTTCTCTGAACAGCTCCCATGTGTATTTGATTACAGGCTTTTTTAAAAAACACAAACCATAGAATAATAGAATTGGAAGGGACTTCAGAGGTCTTCTAGTCCAAAACCCTACTCAAGCAGGAGACCCTATACTATTTCAGACAAATGATCATACGGTCACTTTTTAAAAACTTCCAATTTATTTTTTATTTATTTATTTTATTGCGATTTATATGCCACCCTTCTCCCGAAGGACTCAGGGCGGCTTACAAGATAAAAAATCAACAATATGAATTAAATATTAAATTAAAATCTAATTAAAATTAATTAAAATTATTACAAAGTAAAAACCCCCTCAACGGGTCAGTCCATTTGATGAAAAAGCCACTTCTTCAGTTCGCGGCGGAAGGAGAAGAGGTCGGGGGCTGTCCTAAGGTCGGTAGGCAAACTGTTCCAGAGGGTCGGCACTCCCACAGAGAACACTCTCCCTCTGGGGGCCACCAGCCGACATTGTTTGACTGACAGCACCCTGAGGAGGCCCACTCTGTGAGAGCTCACGGGACAATGGGAGGATGGCAGAAAATGGTCCTGCAAGTACCCCACGCCTAAGCCATGTAGGGCTTTATAGGTGAGCACCAGCACCTTGAAATGAACCCGGAGGACCACTGGCAGCCAGTGCAGCTCGCGCAGGAGAGATGTTACATGGGAGTAACGAGAGGCTCCCGTAACAATCCACACGGCTGCATTCTGGACTAGCTGAAGCCTCTGGGTGCATCCCAAGGGCAGCCCATGTAGAGGGCATTACAGTAATCCAAGCAAGAATTAAGACGGTCATGAGTGACCGTGGCGAGAGCATCCCAGTTTAGGAAAGGGCGCAACTGGTGCACCAGGCATAACTGTGCAAAAGCCCCCCTGGTTACGGCTGTCAAATTATCTTCTAAAGACAGCCGTGAATCCAGGAGGACACCCAGATTGCGAGCCCTTTCAGAGGGAGTAACTGCCTCCCCTCCTATCACAAGTGACGGAACCTCTAGATCCCGAGATGCCGGCATCCATAGCCACTCGGTCTTGGATGGGTTGAGTCTGAGTCTGTTTCTTCCCATCCAGGCCCGCACAGCATCCAGGCAGTGGGACATCACAAAAAGGGCAACCCCAGGGTGGTCTGGGGTGGAGATATAAAGCTGAGTATCATCAGCATATTGATGATACCTCACCCCAAAACCATGGATGATCTCACCCAGCGACTTTATATAGATGTTGGCTCCAATGTTGGAGCTATTCCATTGGTTGATTGCCTTCACTATTAAGAAATTCCTCCTTAGTTCTAGGTTGCTTCTCTCCTTGGTTAGTTTCCAGCCATTGTTTCTTGTTTTGCCTTTTGGTGCTTTGGAAAATAGTTTCATTGCCTCATCTTAGTAGGAGCTCCTCAAATATCAGAACATTGGTATCATGTCTCCCATAGTCCTTTTTTTCATTAGATTAGACCAGGGGTGTCAAACTCAATTTTACTGAGGGTCGCATCAGGGTTGTGTTTGACCTCAGGGCGGGTGGAGGCATGGCCAGCATGACATCACTTATGTTGTGGGCCACCTGGGGTGGCTCAAGCACTCTGCTAGTGAAAACAGGCTCCCGAGCTCCATTTTTTGCTGCTACGTCCTCCTGAAACCCTCTGCCAGCAAAAATGGAGCTCAGGGGGTCACATGCAGCTCTCACAATCTCCATTTTCACTGGCAGAGACACCATGGGCCAGTCCTTCGCTGCCCCGCTGGTCAGATCCAAGCACTCCGCAAGCCAGATCCGCGCCCTGAGCCTTGAGTTTGACACTCCTGGATTAGACATACCCAACTCCTATAACTGTTCTTCAGCCCCCTAATCATTCTTTTTGCTCTTCTCTACGCTCTTCCCAGAGTCTTTTTTATACTGTGGTGACCAGAACTGGATGCAGTAAAGGTCTTACTAAGAACCACACTTGGAACACTGCATCCAGTTCTGTATTTGTAGAGGAGGGAATGGTGGTGAAGTGGATATAACAGTTCTTCTCCTAGCTTTAGTTATAAAACATCTATGACTTTGGTCTCTCTTGCTCTGTGTTGTTCTCAGTGTCTGCATGAGCTGCCAAATCTGCTGGAAGAAAGTGTGGCAAAACTCAATAGTAGTATATTATTGAAATACCATGCTGAGTCTCCTCTAGACATTATTATATCAACACTGTGTAATGTCAGGAATTATTAGGCACAAGAAAATGGTGCCGGTTATTACTTAAGATCATTATTATTATTTATTGGTAGTTAACAATACAGGCTATCATAGCAAATCACCCAGTAGCATGCAGGAATCTATTCTAAAGAAAAGAATAATGGCAGCTCCTTTGTTAATGTTGATCTCAAGAATTGCCTTTATTTTGCAAAAGGAAACATAATTTTGAGTGACAAATTCCTTCAAAATCCTTCCAATTCATATATGCTTCATTTCACTAGACATGTCTATTTCTTATGCAGCTGGGTTCTCTTTCTAAACATCCAACCTAGCAAGTTGTGTTTGGCTGAAAGAGTCAATGGGGAATTCAGGAAATAATTTTCTTTTGCTTTCTACCTTTTTGGTAAGGCTCCTTAAATTAAAATTCAATCATACTTCAGATCAGATGGGGTCCTATTGCTAATTCTGGTTGGAGAAGATTGGGATAGAAAAGGAAAAATAAAATGCACATTAGATCAGTGTTTGATTCAACAGGTCTAGGATTTTATTTACACTGAGAAAAACTGAAAGATGTTAAAGGAATTTCATGGGTTGGTTGAGGTCCAGGTCAGCATTGAGGTAAATGTTCCAGGTTTCCTTTTTGATGTAAAAGCAATCCTCCCTTCCCTTCCTCTGTCCTAATATAATATATCCTTTGGTGTTATGCTCATTATGATGTTACTGTAATATGTATTTTTGAAGCAGACTTTTTTTGAACTCTTTGTGGCTTCACTGTTTCAGTTGTTTTTCTGACATTTGTTGTATTATTCCAAGCCTGAATTTTTCCACTTGCTTATCTGAAGTAATTATAGTTAATCAAGAAATCCAGGTTTGTTATGATCACAAATATGGCCAATCTGATTTCATTCTCTGTTAATATTACTAAGAGCAGATAAGGCCACATGGGCAATTTATTCAATTACGGTAGTTAATCAAATTTATATATCTCATTATCACTATCACTGTTGGCTACTAATTTAAACAATCAGATTCATTTGAAAATGTAGGGGGCTGGGAGTTAAGGAAGAACTAAAGATTTTGTACATCTGAATACATCTGCTGAAGTCAAATAGTAGGAAATATCATGTCTGATTATGAATTAGATGCCTGTTTATTCAGACTTTATGAGTAATTGGAGACAGTTAGAAATTTTGGTATTTGTAATTATCATTTGTGGACTTTCCACATTTGATTACTTGCATTAAAAATAATTAAAAACTGAGGATAGGGGGGAAAAGTGGGATGTTAGACTATCCAAGTTTTAACATTCAAATTTGCACACCAAGCAAACTTCAAAGCATAAGTTGGCAGCAATGACCTAAGGATAATTTTGCAACACCCACAAGTTTTAGGGAAGAAATAGGTTTTTTTTAAAAAAAAGTTGGTTCTTCTTAGAAAAAAACGAGTTAGTAGTTGATTTAGGTTGAGAGGTAGTTTGTGAAGTAAAAGAACACTGAGCAAATTTCAAGATTTTTCCATCAGGATTTTAGTGAAACCTGGCACTTCCAGATTGTAGTCAGAAAGAATTATTAATCATTCAAAGGCAGACGTATCAGTAGAATCTGGTTATTCAGAAGAACTCATCCATAAAACCCTAAGGATGTGCTTGAGATCCTTGTTGTTTCCAAAACTGCTATCTCCACCAGTATTCGTCTGAATGTCCCATAGGAATGAAGTCAAGAGTGCTGATGATCTCCCTTGCTACTAGCCTTGTTCTGGAGGTCCACATTTCTGTCAGTACAGCAATTGGCCCTGCACTGGATGTAGCAACACCCTTTTATTCTTGGGTTGCTCTGATCATGACTAGTTGGGAATTGATTTTCCCTGTCACCCAGCAGCAGCTTCCCAAGTGAACCAGAGCTGCAGCTGAAGAAAGTGTCAGGAATTAGATCAGATCGAGAAGTTTGGGCAGAAAGAAGATGATGTTGGTGACAGCAGATAGCACATCCAGAAGAACAAGCAGAAAAGGCAGAATTCTCATCAAAATGGGATCACTTACTTCATAATTTGCTGAGCATGTCTACTCAGACATAGAGGCTTGCTCCTTAGTGAATCTCTAGTTAAGTAGGTAAATGATTGCAGTCTGCATCTAGGTTGCTGTTTAATGTATATATGATGGATGTCCAGAAAGAAGCATGGTATAAAATCAATAGTAAAGCACCTTCAGATTAATGAGCAATTGACATTGCTTTCGATAAGTGTCTAGATGCAAAGCTTTTACACTGAATATATTATATCCTTCTTCACCTGCTATTATGCAGTGAAGGGAAATAAATAACACAACGCTGAGCTCACACATGCGCTCTCAGAGTAGAGAATAATTCCACACATTCCTGGTTTTTCTTTGTCCTGTCCTCCATGTAAACCAACATTGTCACAGTACAACTAATAAAGCTTCACCATCATCTTGGTAGAAGTGGGAAACAGAATCCATTTCTTTCCAAATTCTTCAAGCATCACCTGTACTTAAATGAGTGTTTATCTAACTTTCTGCAATTGCTGACATTAAATATGTGTTCAAAAAGTCCATAAACTACCCAGTAACATAAATATTCTTTCCCAGAAGTTTTCTTTTGGCCTTCCTATCCCTTCATGTTTAAAGACCTTCTAAAACTAAATTGAATAACTTCAGAAGTAAATATTTTGCTGGTCAAGAACTTTCTTATACAACACTCTGGCTACAACAACCCGAGCAGAACTCCAGCCTAATAAAATCCCACTTTTAGCTTTTCATCATCACCTTTCCTATTGGTGTGTTTCCTTTTGGGTTGCTTGTGCAAGATCGTAGTTCCGCTTAGCAGACTTGTAACCAGTGACAGCACACGAGATCTGTTCATAATTGTTCATTTTCCGAATTTTGGTACACCAGTTACTACTTGCTTTGCCATCTGTAGCAATAGCAATAGGACTTAGATTTATATACCGCTTCACAGTGCTTTACAGCCCACTCTAAGCATATTGCCCCCAACAATTTGGGTCCTCATTTTACCCACCTTGGAAGGATGGAAGGATGAGTCAGCCTTGAGCCTGATGAGATTTGAACTGCCAAATTGCAGGCAGCAGAACTAGCCTGCAGCACTGCACTCTAATCACTGTGCCACCTCGGCTCTGTACATTTCAGCAAACTGATTTTCAGGCACTGGTCATTAATAGATGACTGGCGGTCAATTTAGGCAAGTGGGAACTGAATGGCAAATCAAGGTCTGGCAAGCAGATTTTTAATTGGGAGGCTGCAATGGATCATCTCATGGACCTCTACAGACTACATGCCACTGTTTCAAAAACCCTGATTTAAGAGGCGACTTGTTCATGGGTCCCTTTTCTTTACACTTATATTGCAACGTATTTTGCTGCCTGTGGCAAAAACAGCTCCTCTTTACCAGCGGTGACCAGAGTGCTAATTGCAATCCTGCTACCATCCACCTACCTGATCTGAGGCCTGAGGTGGCTGGCTTGACTTTGTCTAATTGAGAGGTTACATACATAGCATGGCTCTGCTCACTCTGCATAATTGGTGCGAATGTTCTGCTGTTGACAGTTTCATTATTATGTTTATCTGTATTCAGCACCATCACCACATCACAGCTGATTTATTATGGCCACCAATTCCCTGACTCCATTAAAATAAACACAACTTTTAGCTGAGCATTACTTTCAATGTATACATGGCTGTAATGAGTTATATGTAAGTATACCCATAAGCAACCACAATTAGCCTCAATGATACCAACCTGATGAAATCTGCACGGTGACATCATAAGACTCTGCTCTTTCTTCTTGTATTGCAAAGTCACTCACAGGTATGATAGATACATTTGAATTGCGACACTTGTTTCATCAGCTGTCACTCTTGTCACACTTTGGTTAATAAGTAAATATAATTAGGGCACTTTCACACAACCATTGTTATCCCCCTCATACTCTCTTTACTAGTTATGCAGTGCTGAGTAAGTACTCTTCTGTTGTGTCCCATCCCTCCATGTTTCTGTAACTGGTCAATAGGAGAGTGCAAAAATAGCAGCCAGTTGGTACCTTCCAGTATTGCTCTTCCTTCAATGCACAATATTTAGTTTTCACTGCAAGAAAAGAAAAGCTTTTAAAAATTCCCAAAAGTGCTTTTCCAAAAGACAACTGGATTTTCTTGGGGTTTTTTGCTTGAAAACATTTGGCTTCTCATCCAAGAAGCTTCTTCAGTTCAGTTCTTCAGAACTGAAGAAGCGAATAGAATAGAGTAGAGTAGAGTAGAGTAGAGTAGAGTAGAGTAAGGTAGAGTAGGTTGAGTAGAGTAGGTTGAGTAAAGTAGAGTAGAGTAGAGTAGAGTAGAGTAGAGCAGAGCAGAGCAGAGCAGAGCAGACCAGACCAGACCAGACCAGACCAGACCAGACCAGACCAGAGTAGAGTAGAGTAGAGTAGAGCAGACCAGACCAGACCAGACCAGACCAGACCAAACCAGACCAGACCAGAGTAGAGTAGAGTAGAGTAGAGTAGAGTAGAGTAGAGTAGAGTAGACCGGAGCGGAGCGGAGCAGAGCAGAGCAGAGCAGAACAGAACAGAATTCTTTTATTGGCCAAGTGTGATTGGACACACAAGGAATTTGTCTTTGGTGCATATGCTCTCAGTGTACATAAAAAGACAAGATACATTCATCAAGAAGCAAAATGTTTTCAATGAAAAAAAACTCCAAGAAAGTCCAGTTGCCTTTTGGGAAAGCAACTTTGGGAAAACCAGGAGCTGAATGATTGAGAATCTCCACAGGCATTTAAAAAAACCTCAAGCAGCCCAAGTAATAGGGAGGAGAAAACTACTCTTCGGGACAATTGGCTATGTTGTGGAGATGTTGGCAAACCATCCCAACACTTTGACTGCAGGAGGAAAGGAGGAGTCAGCGAGTAGGATAAAGCTGGAGTTCCTACCAATTGTAAATTCTGCATCTCCACAGGAAATGCTGTGAAACTATCTCCAAACTCTTTTCACTAGCACAAAGACAAGAGCTGAACTGATCATTAATTAGCTTCCCAAAATCCACCTAAGCCTTTATTCACCCTTTTTTTTTCTGGAGTGTACAGAGTCTCTTGCTCTGACCTGCTATGCTGTAGGTCCTGTGATAAGTTATCACATGCGGAGCATTCCTTCTAGGAGAACCAGAAACCATGCACACATACCCTATATTCCATCACACATTGTAGCTCACTAGCAAGCAACCTGTTGTCCTTCAGATGTTTTACACTACAATTCCCTGTGTCCTGGACCCTGGCCATGAAGTCCGTGACTGATGGGAATCAAAGTCCTACACTTTAGAGAGCAACAGGTTGATTATTCCTACTTTAGGGTAATCAATAAACAGAATCCCGTGTGGAGTTCAGTCCTTTTGATCACCCATATTAAAAAAGAATACTTCTCATTTAGACCCATAAAGAGATTTGTACATTTCCTTTAAAAATAATGGCAAGATATCAAAACGGTATTCTTCTTAACAGCGATCTTCGATAGAGTAATAAAGCTGTAATGTGTTCTGAAGGAAACACAGTTATGCACTGTAGCTGAGCGATAAAAATCTTTTTTCTATGTAGAGCCCACACCGTCTAATGACAAGCTTTTTTACAATACACGAAAACAAGAAAAACAATACAGCACATACTGTACAGTCAAAGACTATTGGTAGCCCAAATGAAATGCTTCATAATTTCCAGTAGAAATAATATTGATTATCGGCACTGGAAATTATATATTTCTACATGAAATTACTTCAAAAAGTAACTTGATAAACAAGGAAGAATTTGAATGGTAGTAAATAAGCCCCTACAAATGGTTGCCAGAACTCTAGGATCTCAGAATTGTTCCATACATCACAACAAGCTTTGGCCAAAGGTAGTTATTTGATCTGTGCTATGAAAGTCTGCTTGTTGCCAATTCACAGAAGTCATATTTTCACAGACATAAAATTAGAGACTCCCTGATACAAACATGGTCTCGAATTAGACAGACGTACTATTCAAAAGTCCCAAATTGGCTGTCAACGATGGAGGCCCTGATCCACCCCAACAGGCGGGGAATAGAGAAGGCATGTAGATACAAAGATGTGCTAGATGGAGAAGGAAATCTTAAATCAAATGATGCTCTGAAAGGCCTAGGAATAAATATAGATTGGTGGACCTTTGTACAAATAAAGTCTAGATATCAGAAAGACAAGAAAAAATATGGCATAGATTTAGGATTAAATGGGTTTGATAAGGTTTTGATCGGAACGGGAAAGAAGATTTTGGCCAAATTATATAATTACTTATTGGAGGAGGATAGAGCAGAAGGTACAATTAAAAAACAAATGAGTGCTTGGGAAAAGAATTCTGGACACGATATAAATTTAAATGAGTGGGAAGAGGCATGGAATAAGAATTACAAATTGACAAGGGCAGTGACCTATAAAGAAAACCAGTATAAAATGTTACACAGGTGGCATTTAGCCCCTGCTAGATTAGTGAAGATATACCCAAATATACACGCTAATTGTTGGAAATGTGGTCACTGCCAAGGCATCTTCTTTCATATGTGGTGGACATGCCCCAAAGCGAAAAAATACTGGAACAAAATTCGGAATTGGGTACAGGAAATAATAGAAGAAGACATAGAATTGATACCAGAAATATTTCTCCTGGGAATGGGAAAGAGGGCGTTTGGAAAGAAAAAGAGTTATTTACTAACACACATTACAACAGCAGCTAGGTTGGCATTCACACAATATTGGAAAGAGAAAGCCCTGCCGCCAGAAGAACATATAATTAAGAGAATATTGGATTGCGCAGAGATGAGCAAATTAACACATGAAATTAATGAGGATGAAAATTAAGCTTATTATTCTGTCTGGGAAAGATGGTATAAATGGATGAATGAAAAAATGAAAAAATGAGTTTAAAGGTGGTTGTACTGTAAGAAATTAGTAATCAAAGAGACAAATTTGATAATTGTATATAGGTAAAAAAACAGCACCTTTGATGTAAATAGCAATGATATTTTATATACTTTGTATAAATTCAATAAAGTTTATTTGAAAAAAAAAGAAAGTCTGCTTGTCATCACTCAAATCAGTAGCTGACATTAGCAGAAGGTCTGGTGAAGTAAAGACTAGTTCTACAAATAAAACTTCTCAGATTAAAAAGTCTACTTCATGAACCTCATTTCATATATATCTGACAGAAATTACCATTTGAAAGTCTCCAATATGACAAGTGGAACTGGGGTCAGACCTTAGCTTCTAATCTCCAAGAATGTTGGACTCTAGCTAGCCAGCATTTCAATTTCCCATAAAGCACTGAGACAAGGCAACACAGGGATCCTTGTTAAAACTGGAATTTTAGGTAATGTGACCATGCAACGCTACTTGGAGAACTGCTAGTGCCATTATGTCTATCACCACATGAGAAGAGCCTCTGGAACCTTTCCAACAGAGAAGGTTCACAAAAACATTTTACTCAATATCTCATGCCCATATACAGTTGATACAAAAGGAGACAGTCAAGGATCATTCAAGAGTTATTAATAAGAAAACCAGCAACTAAATGCAAATTCATCCTTCCAGTCAATTATCAGTACTTTCAGACATTGTGTATAGATTCCCATTGTCTTATGCCATGCTGGTGCAGTGGTTAGAATGCAGTACTACAAGCTAACTCACTGCTCACTCCAGGAATTTGATACTGATCAGCTCAAGGTTGACTCAGCCTTCCATCCTTCTGAGGTTGAAAAAATGAAGACCAAGATTGTTGAAGGAAATATGCTGACTCTGTAAAACCACTTAGAGAGGGCTGTAACAACTATGAAGCAGTAAGGTAAAAGTAAAGGTTTGCCTCACACATATGTGCTAGTCGTTCCCACTCTAGGAGACGGTGGTCATCTCCGTTTCAAAGCCGAAGAGCCAGCGCTGTCTGAAGATGTCTCCATGGTCATGTGGCCGGCATGACTAAATGCCAAAGGCGCACAGAATGCTGTTATCTTCCCACCAAAGGTGGTTCCTATTTTTTCTACTTGCATTTTTTATGTGCTTTTGAACAGCTAGGTTGGCAGAAGCTGGGACAAGTAACAGGAGCTCACCCCCTTATGCGGCACTAGGGATTTGAACCGCTGAACTGCCGACCTTTCGATCAACAAGCTCAGCGTCTTAGTCACTGAGCCACTGCATCCCCTTATGAAGTAGTATATAAGTCAATATTGTCCTTTTTTTCTCCATCACTTTTTTCCTTCTATGCCTTATATTTTTAGATTATAAAATGTAAAGCAGGAAATGTCTTCTTTTAATAATCTGTAAGATACTCAGTGCTTTTCAGTTGAAGAAGTAGTATGAAAACTTACAAAGCCTTAATCAATGACTTCATTTGAAATTTGCTCGGGTGAAATGCTTCATTTATATCCTTTCCTTGAGAAGCTGAGGCAGTATAGTCTTCACCACCTATAGTACTACCACCACCATTCTTTTCAGAGCAACTCTGTGACATAGAGGAAGCTGAAAGATAATAACTGGTCCAAAGTTATCAAGCAAGTTTTGTAGCTGAACTTCCAGCAAGTACCCTACATTCCAACTACTATACTGAAACCGTTGCTTATTTTAAGAAAACCTTGAGAGGGTACATTTGCTCACTAAGGGTGGCATAAATACTTCTTCTGATGAACAGCACAGTACAAACTATGCTTCATTTACTTATCTATGAGCACTATGTGCTTAGAGCTCAAAACATTGTTAGAGACCCCACACACCCACTTCATGGTCTGTTTCTGTTGCTCCCCTCTGGGAGGAGGTTTCGAAGTATTTCTAGCAGGACTACCAGATTCTGTAACAACTTTATTTCCTATGCCATCCATCTGGTAAACCCGCAAGATATGTTTTTCTCACCATGTACATGTATACATCCAAACTAAACTGTGTTGTTTCTCTGTGTCATATAATATATATGGGTACATGCATAATTTTGTTTTTATTTATTTATTTTGTCATGTTTGCGAAGGATATAGTAAACCCTTTGAGAACTGTAGGTAATGAAATTTCACTTTATTTATTTTTTTGTTTTAAAAAACAAACTTTATTAAACATTTAAAAATGAAATGCTACATATATATACACTAAAGGATCTTGTCTCCGATCTTGTCTCCGATTGTTTTATATATATGGATACATATATATCCATATATATAAAACAATTTTTTTAAAAAAAATGCATCATCAATAAGACAATGAATATGTGACTAAAGTCACTTTTTCTTTTTATGTAGTGTTGTTTATATGGATTTATATGGAAATTTCACTTTAATGTATGCTGATTCGTGTACATTCAAAGTGACAATAAAGTTATTCTAAGTCTAAGTCTATCTTGATTTCTACGAAGACAACATGAGCAATTAAATGAAACAAATAAAGCAAAAAGACAAAAGAAGCTGAATCCACTCCAGGCAATTTTCTGTAACTCTAGTATCAATCTCCCCGAAGCTTAACAACCTGAACCTTGGAGTTTTGCTCTCCTGACACATGTGTATGTAGGAGAAGGCATGCCAAGAGTAAATTTGTAACATATGGCATTTATGCTTCACATGTAAGTCTGACCTTACAGCTGAATGGGGCTGTGCCAACTTCCCAATAGATATTGAGCGGGGTGTGCTTTGAGGCAGGGTGTTGCTGTTTGGATGACACTGATTAATATCTTTACAGAGATCTAATCAGGAAAAAGAAGATCGGAGACAAGATCCTGAAGTACAGTAGCAGGAGCATTAGCAGCACACAAAGTCAAATGATGACCAACTTGGGGGATGGGAAAGGTCAATTCCAGATTAATTCACAAAGCTATTACTATTATTATTTTAGGAAAAGCTGAAGAACTAAAGCAAAGATGGCCACACAGAGAGCATTAGAACAAACGATCCTTCTAAGGGTTTTGAGGTTCGATTTTCAGTTAAAGCCTGAATTGCTCTGAATTGTTCCTGCTGCCAACTGAGTTGTTGCTGCTGCTGTCAGGGTCAGCCAGAGACCCACTTTCGAAGAAAATCCAAAGCAAGACTTCTGAGGCTGTTCTGTGGCAGAACAATGTGCCACTAACCCACATTGAACCCAACATTGCACTGCTGTTCTGCAGCACTCATAAACTGAGAAAGTTCTAAAACAGGTATATCCAACCTTGGCAATTTTAAGACTTGTGGATTTCAACTCCCAAAATTCCCCACCTAGAATGGTGAAGTCTTAATGTTGCTAAAATATACTTAGGAGTTCTGTGACAAGTTGAAATCGTGAATTGCTACAATCGGTTGGGTTTGAGCATCTCATAAATGTGCCACCTCCTTGTCTACACAGCTTATTTAATCATATTACCCTTTTATATTTTTACACAATAATCTGAATTCAGGACATGTTGGGCTCCTAGAAGAACATAGGGCTGGAAGAGGCCTTGGAGATCTTCTTGTCCAATTCCCTGCTCAAGGCAGGAGATTTATACTACCCTGGTCAAATGGTTGTCCAATCGATTTTTGAAAATCTCCAGTCATGGAACACCCACAGCTCTGAGAGGCAAGCTGTTCCTCTGATTATTTATTTATTTATTTATTTATTTATTAGATTTCTATACCGCCCTTCTCCTACCGGACTGAGGGCGGTGGACAGCCAATTAAAAACCAATACAAAAAAGTTAAAAAACATACTAAAACCAATATAAATTAGGCTGAGAGTATAAAACCAAGTAAAACTCTAAAAGATTTAAAAATAGAAGGGATCAGGCAAGTCCGGCAAGTTGAAAGAGATGAGTCTTCAGAGCCCGACGAAAAGTCCGGAGGTCAGCAATTGTTCTCAGTTCTGGAGGAAGATCGTTCCAGAGGGTGGGGGCTACCACAGAGAACGCTCTCCTCCCCCTGGGGGTCGCCAGCCGGCATTGTCTGGCTGACGGCACCCTGAGGAGGCCCTCTCTGTGGGAGCGAACCGGCCGGTGGGAGGCAATTGGTGGCAGAAGGCGGTCCCGTAAGTACCCTGGTCCTAAGCCATGGAGCGCTTTAAAGGTGATTACCAACACCTTGAAACGCACCCGGAAGTCAACCGGCAACCAATGCAGCTCACGCAGGAGAGGTGTCACGTGGGAGCGCCCCGTCGCTCCCATAATCCCCCGCGCGGCCGCATTCTGCACCAGCTGGAGCCTCCGGGTGCATCCCAAGGGGAATCCATGTAGAGAGCATTGCAGTAGTCCAAGCGAGATGTGACGAGCGCCTGAGTGACTGTGCGTAGGGAGTCCCGATCTAGAAAGGGGCGCAACTGGCGTATCAGGCGAACTTGATAGAAAGCCCCCCTGGCCACAGCTGTCATATGATCCTCTAAAGACAGCCGTGGGTCCAGGAGGACGCCCAAGTTGCGCACCCTTTCCGTGGGGGCCAATGATTCGCCCCCAATAACCAACGATGGAGTCAGTTGGCTATATCGGGACGCCGGCAGCCACAGCCACTCGGTCTTGGAGGGGTTGAGTCGAAGCCTGTTTCTCCCCATCCAGACCCGCACAGCTTCAAGGCACTGGGACATCACTTCCACGGCATCATTGGGGTGATCTGGGGTGGAGATGTACAGCTGAGTGTCATCAGCGTACTGATGGAATTCCACCCCAAAACCATGGATGATCTCACCCAGCGGCTTTACATAAATGTTGAACAGAAGGGGCGAGAGGACCGACCCTTGTGGCATCCCACGCACTAGGCACGTCAGGGTCGACCGCTGCCCCCGTCAACACAGATTGCGACTGGTCGGAGAGGTAGGAGGAGAACCACCGTAAAACGGTGCCCCCCACCCCCAATCCCTCCAACCGGCGCAACATGATACCGTGGTCGATGGTATCAAAAGCCGCTGAGAGGTCTAACAGCACCAGGATAGAGGAGTACCCCCTACCCCGGGTCCTCCAGAGATCATCCACCAACGCGACCAATGCCATTTCGGTGCTGTAACCAGACCTGAAGCCGGACTGGAGCGGGTCTAAATAGACAGCTTCATCCAGGTACCGGGGGAGCTGCCACGCCACCACACTCTCAACAACCTTCGCTAAAAAGGGAAGGTTGGAGACTGGATGATAATTTGCCAAAACAGCTGGGTCCAGGGAGGGCTTCTTGAGGAGGGGCCTCACCACCGCCTCCTTCAAAGCAGTCGGTAGGGCACCCTCACTCAGAGAAGCGTTTATAATCTCCTGGAGCCAGCCTCGTGTAACCTCCCGGGAGGCCAGCACCAACCAGGAGGGACACAGGTCCAATAAACATGTGGTAGCGTTCAGTCTTCCCAGGATCCTGTCCACATCCTCGGGAGCCACAGGATCGAACTCAGCCCAGATAACACTCTCAAGACCAGGTTCAGTCACCTCGCCCAAACTAACCCAGTCAGCGGCCAAATCATCCCGAATCTGAGTTATTTTATCATCCAGATATTGAACAAAGTCCTCAGCACGTCCCTGCAAGGGATCCTCCCGCGCTCCCAGATGAAGGAGGGAGCGGGTCACCCTAAACAGGGTGGCTGGGCGATTATCTGATGACGCGATAAGAGCGGCGAAATAATTAGATTTCGCCGCTTTTATTGCCACTAAGTAAGTCTTAATATGAGCTCTTACTAGTGTCAAGTCAGATTCAGAGCGACTGGCCCTCCAACCGCTCTCTAGGCGTCTTTTCCGGCGCTTCATCTCCCTCAGCTCCTCGGTGAACCAAGGAGATAAGTGAGTTCGGCGCCGGGTCAGAGGCCGCAAAGGCACGACACGGTCCAAGGCCCCACCGGCTGCCCTGTCCCAGGCAGCCACCAGGTCCTCAGCTGAGTCGCGTGTCAGTGTCTCAGGAAATGGCCCAAGCTCCGTCTGGAACCTATCAGGATCCATCAGGCGCCTGGGGCGGAACCACCCCACCCTGCAGTGGGGTGCAGCGGTCAGAAAGTCGAGTCGAAGGAGCGAGTGGTCAGTCCATGACAAGGGTTCCACACCTATGTCCCCAATATCAAGACCACTCAACCACTGACCAGAGACGAAAACTAGGTCCAGGGTGTGTCCACCAATGTGAGTCGGGCCCTGAATTACCTGGGTCAGGTCCATGATTAATTGTTTGCACTGTCAGAAAATTTCTCCTTAGTTCCAGGTTGGATCTTTCTTTAATGATCTTCCAACTGTTACTTTTTCTCCTGCCTTCAGGTGCTTCGGAAAATAAGTCAATCCCTTTTCTCAGTGATAACCCCTCAAGTATTGGAAGTATTGGTCATCATATGATGACCACCACCACCCCAACCTTCTCTTCAATAGGGTAGACATATCTACCTCTCTCAACTATTCATCATTTCCTTAAACTTCAGACCCCTAATCATCTTTGTTGCTCTTCCCTGCACTATTTCCAGGGTCTCAGCATCTCTTTGTATCATGGTGACCAGAACTGGGTGCAATATTCCAAGGGTCACCTCACTAATGCAGCATAAAACAGTCCTATCACCTTTTGTGATCTTAATGCCATCTCTCTGCTGATTGGCATTTTTGCAGATGCAGCACACTGCTGGTTCATACTTAAGTGATGATCTACTAGGATACCTAGATCCTTCTCCAGACCCAGTACCCAAGTACCCATTAAAGTGGAACTAAAGGAATTAGCCCTGGAATTCTTTGCTTAAAAAACTCTGCCACTAAATTATTGCTTTCCTAAAGGAACCAACTACAGAAGCTGGAACATGGCCTGGAACAGAGCAAACCATGGGCCTTGCAAGGCACCTCTCCCTTAAACCCATTCTAGCTTCTTGGGTATGTAGACAAGGGGGGAGACCGAAACTGTGCCCCAGTTTTGGAAAAGATCAAAATACATTCTGCTGATACATACCTAAAAGGCAACGACAGCCCTCTTCAGAGTAACTGTAATTCATTTATTTCTCGCATGACAAGAGAATCGTGTTTTAACTGGAGCTGGGATGGCATCTACAGCTACACTGAATGCTTGTATTAGGCATACATTAATTATATAGTCTTGCTAAATCAAAACATTGACTTTCCAACAATGAGCCATTCAATAATCTAACACATGCTTCATGGATGAAGCTTTTAAACTTTATTTTGCTACAAGGGAAGAATGTACATGGGTGTGGTACTCCAAGAACCACATGATTTCTTGAAGTCAAGTTGAAGAGAAAATGTTTCTATTGTTTCCCAACAGAGAAAAGAGGAATTCATATGGAACACTATAAATTTCCAAAGAAGCTGAGGCCTTGAAGTTTTGTGTTTTGTTTTTAATAGAATCAGTCATCCTTCTGCTGCTGATATAAAAATGCCCTCCAAATGTGTTGGAACTATAACCCCCTAAATTCCCAGCCATTCAGTGGGCTCCCGTTAGAGAGGGTTGCATTCCAGATGTTCACTTAAGGGCACCAGCAGATTTTAGTGCCGAAAGGGCCTTCCAAGCAATGATACTTGGAAGAATTTTCCAAATATAGTTCAGATTTAGCAGGAATTGCTATTGGTGAGACTCAACTTTCAAATGGCCAATCTGAATTTAGCGGCATTGGGGTGAATGAGATTCCACAGTTCACGTGAAGAGACTTCTACTTTTGTCAGATAAAATAGCATAAATCTGTGAGTTTTGAGCCATGTGGATGTCATCAAGAGTCATAATTTGAAAAAAAATCCCATGGCCCTACACCTGCTTTCTTTAATTTATACAACTGTTCAAAAGTAACCAACTTCTCCTTTAAGTTGCTTGTAATCCTATGCACAGGTGTACATATAGATCATGAGTATGTAAGTATATTACATTGAGGCAACTTTCTATTTAATCTAGCAGAATGTTTTCCCCTGAGGCAAAACATGTAAATGAGACATACTAACTCATTTCCTTTTTCTAGGTAGCCATTACATTTATTAAACTATGATGAGTTATTAGATATGTCTTTGCCATTGTATGTTCCTTTATGTATGAGAACCATTTGAAAGGGTCTGATGAAAGATCTATAAAGGCCATAGGCAATAAATGTACTTTATTTGCTAACATAAAATATGCAACATGTGCAGAAGGGAATGGGCAGCATTGTGTAGTATAAGTAGCCATGAGAGTAAACATTAAATTGGGAAATCCCCAGGTTTCATCTTATCTGAGAATTTGGACTAAATTATTGTTCCCATGCAAACTGTTTTGATTTTGTGCAGATGTTCATGGTGTGTTTAGATCAAGGAGAAGAGGGCAGAACAATGCCTGTTGGCCTTGTGCCTAACAAGCAAGCCCTTGCAAAAAATGAAGAACATAAGTTGTATAAAGGGAACAGAACTCAATGTTTTCTTGGGAGAAGACAGACACAGAGAATATCCTGTTTCTGTGAACAACTGTATCGGCCCACTAGCAATCAGCAGAAGCACTGACTACTATGAAAAGTCTTCCCAATTTTCTTGCAGGAGCTCAGAATGTCAGAGGTGGGGGGAAGAAAACGCCAAGCTTAAACTCTAATACTACCTGAAATGAGAGTTACATGATGGACAAACAATGTTTCCAGTGAAGGAACAGTTGTTAACACAAGGGAATTTAACAGAAATACCATATATGCATGCATTCCAATTATGTACTAGATGCAGTGGTGGTAGTTAGCAAGTTCTATCAAACTGGTAGTGGCGGCTCCACCCACCCGTCATCACATTCCATTTTTCACACTCTGTGCATGCGCAGAAGGCTCTGCACACACGTGCTCACATTTGCAAAGCAGTAGCGAAGGTAAGTGAATACCATCCCTGACTAGATGGTTATGTTGAATTGGCTAACGCCACCCCTTCAGTACAGTCACAGATTCACAGATATACCAAAAGGAAAAATATTATTATAACACACCACTGTAATCCATGGTAAAGAACTTGCGGTTCTCCAGATGTTGTTGAGTGAACACACAGCTTTTCTCAACACTAGCAACACTGATTGAATCTGAAGAAATGGATAGTTAAATAATATTTAGAAAACTACGTATTTCTTTCCCCAACTGCAATCAATCCCAGGTTTTATTGGAGGCATGAATAACCATAGTTAGTTTATGCCTCTAGCAAATAGATTGCAGTTGATGCCTGCCAAGTTGCAAATAGGGATTCAAGGCCACCCCAGGACTGGTTTCTTCTCTGCAACGCCATTTGGAATAGACTGAATGCTGTGTGATAAACTTACAGGTCTTCTCCTCCTCCTCGCGGATTCATTTGCTCAGCCTCATCCTGTCCTTCGTCTGATAATTCAGCATTTGTACAAGTCATTTTGTATTCGGGAGAGAATGAGAGAGTGAAATAAAGAGAGTGTGCTTGGTTACATCTACATATCTTAGAGCAGCTGGCCCTGCAAATTTATTTGAGATCCCATTGGGATAACTGGAGCACACTAGATTGGTTGTCTTGATTTGGTCCCACCCACTCTGCTTACTCAAAGCCGAGATGCTTACCCGAGTCTTCAGTTGGAGCTGGTCTGAGCAGAAAACTTTGAGCATCCTAATATCACTACATCAGAAGGCAGCCTTCTCCAATTCCATTGGGTGATTTCCCATGGCATCATACTACAGATGTCTCTCCTAGATGGTTTAAATACTGTATCTGTGGTTTATTCTTCTGTCAGCACTTTTACAGCCAAGTCTTTATAATGAAGCCACAGAGTTCTGAGTCAAGTGCGTTCAGTAACAACAATGTCCTTACTGGAAAGTGAGAGCTGCTTCACATCACTAGGCACACATGTGTGACAAGTAAGAGATAAGAAGGGAATAATGGCATGATTTGGTGAAAGACATGTTACTCACCATGAGGGAGTTACGCAAGGCAAAGTGCATGGACAACAAGAAAACAATTAGCGAATGTAAGGTCCCACGGATGGTTTCCAAAAGCCATTAAACTGCCAGAATTCCATTGTACTGATGCTGTTTTGCAAGTCACAGCTTTAAATATTTAAAGTATCTAAATATCTTCCTATATAATGGTAGTAGAGATAATAGTAGAAGCAGATAGATGTAGAGTATCATAGGAGAAGTGATCCTGTAATATTTGTCATGGTGAAGAAATTTTTGCCTAAATTCCACCCCCACCTCCACCTCCACTATTGTTTCTTCCCTTTGGGAAGGAATCCCCATCAGTTAACCAAGGCCATGCCAGATTCTGGATATAGAGGGAATATGGAAGTATTCCAATATGGCATCAATCATACTGGTAAATTTATTGGGGTTGGCAGGGAGACTATTCATTTAACTGATAATTATTATAGGGGTCAGAAGCACAATATTTGAAAACTTCTGCCCTAGTACCTATTTTCTTTTAACCACCTGAATGATGTGTATTTTCTAAATACTGTCAGACCACTGTAAATAAAGCCTAAATAAGTCTTTCTATTACAACTAATTTTATTATTAAATTCATTGTAATACCTTCCCACCCGCCTGCCTTATATATACAACAATCTGATTGTGTGAATCGTTTTCTTTCTTGCCATTATGGAACTTTCCCTCTGTATCCAAAGCATGTTCCTGTTTGCCTGATTTATACCAGAGGCAGAGAAGCATTTTTCAGCAATCAGTCATTTAATCTTAAACAAAATTATTACTCACCTCTTGAGCAAGATCATGCAGCTGCAACCTGGGTAATTAATTTGGGAGAGTGTCTCAGCGCAGTTTAGGGCGTTGGCTTGATCCTATCTCTAACTAAACGCATACACATTTTTAAATAACTAGAAAGTTGAAATGCTACATTTACTTAAAACGGACTGAAGGCCAGAAAGAAGTAACTTCATATAAAGAGGAAAGTGAATAAAACGAGAGAAAATAATCAACCTCTTCCTGCCTAAATTAATAAAAAGAATAGGGGAATTTTTTAAACCGCTAATTCTTAGACAGATCCTCTTTTTGGACAGATAAGTAATAATAACAGAGTTGGAAGGGACCTTGGAGGTCATCTAGTCCAACTCCCTGCTCACGCAGGAGACCTGTACTAGGGATTTGAACCACCGACCTTTCTGATCAACAAGCTCAGTGTCTTAGTCATTGAGCCACCTAGTCAGATTGAGGTACTGTAGCTGCCTAAGGCAACAGACATAGCATAATAGGCAAAGAGCATGGCAACCAACACCACATTAGGAGAAGGAATTCCAGGAGCATTGAACAATGTGTCTCATCACAACCTTGGAAAAAGATTTAACAGTAGTCAAACTAAATCCCATATATGGAACAAGGGGAGGAACAGATCTCCACTCTAGATTTCATTCCACACAGCCTCAGATTCTCAGATGCTGACAATGATATCTGGGGATTCAGGATAGAAAAAAAGTCAGGCTTTCAACTGTATATTTTTTTTTAAAAAAAAATTAAAAATGGAAGTCTATGATATTTATTTATTAAATTGTATTTGCTTTTTAAAGTTATATGCCGCCCATCTCACAATCAAGAGATTGTGGGCAGCTTAGAATGTCATGCCTTAGGTAAATCTTCAAAACATTTATAGCCAAGGGCTATAAGTTCTCATCTATGTAGACACTTTAACAGTTGGCATTCCAAAATATATACCGTATTTTCCGGCGTATAAGACGACTGGGCGTATAAGACGACCCCTGACTTTTCCTGTAAAAATATAGGGTTTGGGCTATACTTGCTGTATAAGACGACCCCTCTTCCAACGCACACCAAATAAAAATAAAAAAACATCAACTGGCTCACCCACAATGTAAAAGCAGCTGTGCTAGATCCAAAATGGCCCCTGCAACAAGCAGGAACCTCACACAGCCACAAAAAGCCCAAAAAAACAACTTTCACACTTTACACACACAAAATTCCACATACAGCTTTGCGAGATTTTGTGCGTTTGTGTAGTTAGAGTGAAACACTACAGAAACACACTAAATCTCAGAAAGTTGCACAAATATTATTTTATATTTTTATTTTTATGAAAGCTAAATTTAAAACTTCCTAGCCTAAAACTTAGACCTAGCCTTTAAATGGCTAGGTCTAAAAAAGAACAACTAAAAAAAACCCAATTAACTATTTTTTTTAAAGCTCCCAAAGGGGGGAAAAAACCTTACCCAATAGAACAGGGGTCTCCAACCTTGGCAACTTTAAGACTTGTAGACTTCAACTCCCAGAATTCCTCAGCCAGCTTTGCTTTGCTGGCTGAGTAATTCTGGGAGTTGAAGTCCACAATTCCCTGCCTGCTTGATTGCAGGCAGGGAGATTTAGTTGCTTGCTGATGCAATGGATTGCAGGCAAGGCAAGGCAAGAGTTGCGGTTAGCAGCTAAGGTAAGCAAGCTGGAGGCGGGAGGGGGGGGGATTTTGCTACGGAGCAATTAGCAGGCAAAAATTAGCAGCTGGGATGGCCAGCGTTGTGTAAAAGGAAAGTTTTTCCCTTTTACACAGCGCTTGGCCATCCAGGCTCTGGCTATCCCAGCTGAGTTGCCTGCTAATCAGGCAACTCAGCTGGGATGGCGAGCCTTGTGTAAAAGAAAAGTTTTTCCCTTTTACCGGGGGCTTGCGTGTAACTCAGCTGATCAGCAGGCAATTCAGCTTGGCTCCTTAGAGCCATTTAAGGCTCGTCAAAGCCTTTCGGGATGGTCTGCCTGGTTACAGGAGACCGACACCCGGCGTATAAGATGACCCCCGACTTTTGAGAAGATTTTTGTGTGTTAGAAAGTCGTCTTATACGCCGGAAAATACGGTACCTTCTAAACATGTGGGGTTCTTTTTAACCTTCCACCTGGAATGCAAATGAGCCACAGCACAAACTATTTTCAATCATCACTGTATCTTGACTTTACACTATTGCCATTCAATATCTTGCTTCTAGTGGGGCTAGAGGGTGAATTCGGCCTCTGTGTTTGAAAGCCTTTGCCATTGTAAAGACAAGACAATGGAATCACTGATTCCTGTTTTACTTTACTATAATTTTTAATTAAGATATTAATTATGAGATAGCAACACCTCTTTTTAGCCTCTTTCCTGGACAGACAGAATAATTTTATCCACAGCTTCTTTGAGGTAATGAAGAGTCTAAAATACCTCATGCTGTTGTTACGTTTGTAATTGTAGTCTATAGATCCGTGATGGCGAACCTATGGTATGCATGGCACAGGTGGCACGCAGAGCCATATTTCGGGCACACGAGCCATTGCCCTAGCTCAGCTCTAGTGTGCATGTGCGTGCCAGCCAGCTGATTTTCAGTTGGCCCCGCCCATCCCACCCCTTACCTCCCAGGAGTCTCCACATGGCCCGTTTTGGATGCCAGGTAAGTACAGGGCTCATGTGGAGGCTCTGGGAGGGCGTTTTCAGCCTCCAAAGGGCCTCTGGGGGGAGAGGGGGGGAGGCTGTTTTCACCCTCCCCAGTCTCCAAGAAAGCCTCTGGAGCCTGGGGAGGGTGAAAAAAGGGTCTACCGGGCTCACCGGAAGTCTGGAAATGGGCCATTTCCGGCCTCCAGAGGGCCTCCAGGGGGCTGGGGGAGGCTATTTTCACCCTTCCCAGGCTCCAGGAAAGCTTCTGGAGCCTGGGGAGGGTGAAAAACAGGCCTAACGAGCCTACTGGAAGTCTGGAAATGGGCTGTTTCTGGCCTTTGGAGGCTTCAGGGAAACCTGCTAGGCCCAAAATAGGGTGTGGGGGTTCATGCGTGCATGTGCAGGGGAGCGCGGGGGGGTCATGCGTGCATGCACAGGGAGGTGGGGCCAAGGGGGCATTGAATTATGGATGTGGGCACGTGCACACGCGCTATTGCATTTTCGCTTTCGGCACCCGAGGAAAAAAAGGTTCACCATCTCTGCTCTAGATGTTGTGCTGTGTTAATAGCAAAGCAGGCCAAGCACAAATGTATGGCTTTTTATCATGTGTATTATATTATGTTCTTGTGCTATCTGGATCTATGACCAGTAATAAGCACTTGCAAACTAGTAATGTTGACTGATTTATGCTCCTTGCAAATCTATCTAATGCCTTTTTTAAAAAACCATCGCAGCCAATGGCTCTCACCACCTCTGCAGGGAATAATATTCCATAATATAGTAGTGCAGCATACATTGGAGTACTTCATTTTCTTGAGCTTCTCATAAAAGTTTTGAGTGGATAAATAAATGATATGCTATTAGCTTACAACTCAACAAAGGCACAGTTGCTTCCATTGAATGCTGGGGGTCCAACTGTCTCTTTCTTCAGAGAAGAACTTCATATTTAAAAAAAAATATTGGCCACATCCTCCTAAAATATAAGCAATAATGTATTGTTAAAAAGAAACACTTTTTTTTAAAGGAACTCTCTCACACCTTTGACTGTTGGCCTTCAGCCATATTTTAAGGTGGAGCACCGTAACCCCAGAATGAACTGAGATAAACTTCATGCAAATGTTAACATCATAGATCAAATATAGGAGTTGGAAGGAAAAGAGAAACTTGAGGGGAAAAAAAGATTGTTGCACTGACTGGTGACATTTTCTCTCCCCTACTAGAGTTGGTGAACTATATCCTATCGTTCTGTAATTTTTATAGAGATAAATATATGCTGTTTTAATTAGACCCCCCCTTTTTTTATTTGATTTATATGCCGCCCTTCTCCGAAGACTCAGGGAGGCTTACAATGCGTTAAGCAATAGCCTTCATACTTTTGTATATGTATACAAAGTCAGCTTATTGCCCCCACAAACTGGGTCTTCAATTTTACCTACCTTAGAAAGGATGGAAGGCTGAGTCAACCTTGAGCCTGGGGAGATTCGAACTGGTGTAATTGCAGACAGCTGGATGTTAATTACGGTGCTTTAGTCTGCAGAGCTAAACCAGGCTCTTGCAGAAGGGATGGTGAACGGCATATTTTTTTTCTTCTAGCAGAACTAGAACTATTTTTACCTATGCCATTGGCCGCTTTTTGCCTTGCAGCTGTGAGAACATGACAGCAAAAATTTCAGCATGGCTGAGTATATTAAAATGTTTGAATTTTTCAATCTTCCAATAGATGATTCCTTTTTGAATCCTTTACCATTGTTGTATTTATGAATTATGATGATTTGGATGTGTATACGCCTATATATGATTAACTGCATCACCCTGAGTATATTTGTCCTCAAAACACTAGAGTATCACACAGACATGTCAACAAGAAAAGCAAAGATGTCATTGTGTCTTTAAGTTTTCAAATGTGTTACCTGCATTATTTGCTTATAATTCTGACAACAATGCTACAAGCTTATTGTTCCTCATTTTTCATAAAAGATTAGGGGCTGAGTGAAAGTGGGCTGTCCAAAGCACTTTCCTAGATCAGTGATATGCAGTGATGTACAGCCACATCAGGGATTTCCTGATTGGTTATTCAGCATGGGAAAATGAAAAACCTACCAGGAGCCTTTGATGGTCATGCGTGATCCCTGCCAGCATTTTGGATCAACCCAAATTTGCATGATCAGAACTCCTTGTCCAATTATATCAAGGGTGAAATTCAGCAGGTTCTGACAGGTTCTGGAGAACCGATAGCGGAAATTTTGAGCAGTTCAGAGAATCGGCAAAAACCACCTCTGGCTGGCCCCAGAGTGGGGTGAGAATGGAGATTTTGCAGTATCTCCACCCTGCCACGCCCACCAAGCCACACCATGCCCACCAAGCTACGCCCACAAAACTGGTAGTAAAAAAATTTGGATTTCACCACTGAATTATATACTACTAAAATTATCATATTTGTGTATAATTTTTTAACTGGGTGAAGCTGTACATCATAAGGCAACAAAAGTACAAAATGTCATAAAACGTTTCCTGTGGTCAGGTCTGAATGTCTGTGCTATGAAGTTCAATATGAGCAATGTTCAATACATTTGAACATTGAATATTTTTGAATATTTTTCCTGAATTTTTAACAAACCTTTCTAGTATATCTGGTAAGGAACTATAGCTGAAACAATGACCTAATAGGCAGTCTGTTAAACACTATAATGCTTAACTGGGCTGACATACTACATCCCGCTCAATTACAAAAGTAAAATGTCAGCGCTGCATACATCTTCAAGGTCTGTTGAAGATCTATTGTCATATTTGGAGGGTAGAATGATTCCCTAGGACAAAAGACTACAATATTTAAGCTTCAGGTTGTGACCAAAATAATTGTGGGTAAAACTATAGATAGCTACAAATTAATGGTGGGTTTCAAAAAAATTTACTAGCGGTTCTGTGAGTGTGGCTTGGTGGGTGTGGCTTGGTGGATGTGTCAGGGGAAGGATACTGTAAAATCTCCATTCCCATCCCACTCCAGAGGAAGGATACTGTAAAATCTCCATTCCCTCCCCAATCCAGGGGAAGGTTATTGCAAAATCCCCACTTTCTCCCAATCAGCTGGGATTTAGGAGGCAGAGAATAGACGGGGGCAGGGCCAGTCAGAATTTTTACTACCGGTTCTCCGAACTGCTCAAAATTTCCACTAGCAGTTCTCCAGAACTGGTCAGAACCTGCTGAAACCCACCTCTGTTACAAATACCAGAGGCATATTCACACACACCCCACCCCCGGAATATTAGAACCGAAGTTCATCAGATAAGATGAATGGCAAGAAATTCAGGCCAGGCATAGTAATCATATCATATAATTAATCTGTAAAATTGGTTGTCAGTGCCCATGATGGTGACTATATCTGGATAGTCAAAAAGTGAGGGACAAAAGGGAAAGGTTAAGATTTTCACAATAGAACTATCATTTGCTTCCAGAATTGATATGTCTCTAATTCCAACAGGCAATATTCTTGCATCCATGATGTCATGACTGTAGGCTGCTCATTCATCTCTATCGGGCCACTATGGAAACAGAATGCTAAAGAAATTATCCCTGTTTTGGGGAACATCAATAACTAATATTTCAAAGTACTATTGTATTTGAATAAAACCAGTTTTGTAAGGTCTAAGAAAATTAGCAGATGAGGCTTTCGGATATGAAGAAACCACTGCAGCTAATCTTTATGATGCCCAATTATGAAGCAATCCTTATCCAGTAAAGATTAGCAAGTATGGGGGCCCACAGCACTATATCTTATTCTCAGCCTTAGACTGAGTGCAACTCCTTTTCTGAGCTCTGTTCTCACAGTGCCTCTTAAGCAAGATTACTTCAGAAGAAAAGGATGAGGACACAAGAATTCAGCCACTGAACTATATAACCAGCATATATTAAAGTACCTTAAGGCGGAGCAGTCCCAAAGGTGCTTCTTCAGGAGGCAATTAGATTTTCTTGTTTTAATTTTGAAGACATTTCACTTCACATCCAAGAAGCTGCTTCAGCTCTGACAGGATAGTGGGGAATGGATCCACCGAGCCGCGGTGATGCAGTAGTTAGAAGCAGTACTGCAGGCTACTTCTGCTGATTGCCGGCTGCCTGCAATTTGGCAGATCGAATCTCACCAGGCTCAAGGTTGACTCAGCCTTCCATCTTTCCAAGGTAGGTAAAATGAGGAGCCAAATTGTTGGGGGCAATAGGCTGACTCTGTAAGCCATTTAGAGTGGGCTGTAAAGCACTGTGAAGTGGTATATAAATCTAAGTGCTATTGCTATTGCCTCCTGAAAAAGCATCTTTGGGACAACCATGACCTGGGTGACTGAGAATCTCTACAGACTCTTAAGGCA
The DNA here is from genome assembly GCA_030761175.1 of Masticophis lateralis. Classification (NCBI taxonomy): domain Eukaryota; kingdom Metazoa; phylum Chordata; class Lepidosauria; order Squamata; family Colubridae; genus Masticophis; species Masticophis lateralis. Next base: position 150,489,619 of record JAUDYJ010000001.1, on the reverse strand, counting down.
GAGCCTTCTTTCTTTTGTTTTCATTCCTCTTTCTTTGATAGGAAGGGTTTTCTTCATTGCTATCAGAGAAGGCTACATCTATTGTTTTCCTACCTGTTCTTCATCATCTGGGAACTAACCTTTACTTTCTCTAATAGTTAACACTTTGATTGAAAATTGCTGCTACACATTTGCATTGGGCTTCTGGACCAGGCATTGCACAAGACTTATGCCATACATATATGAGGGTATATTAAGTAGACATACATTTATTAAAAGAGGGGACATAAACACTCCTAGTGTTCTTAGAGGTCTTTATATGAAATTATAATTGAAAGCGTTACAAAAAAAAGAGATTGATTGGGAAAGCTTTCTTTCAAATATGGAAATCCTCTCAAACGATTCAGAGGATTACAGTTAGCTACAGGGCATGGAAAGGAACCCTATATACTTGCCTGTGCATGTGTACCTAATTTGTAATTTTAGCAAAACTAATCCTACATTTGCATCTAAAACGTTTATTCGCAAAAAATTGGACTGCATCCTACTGCATTGGTTAATTTCTTAGTAGTTTATTTTCCTAATATACCACCTTTCCAATTTCTTAGTAATTTATCTGTCCACCATTTTCACAACGTTCAATTGGAAAAACACTGTCTCCCTTGGATTCTTTTCTTGGCAGATAATACTTGGCTCAGAACTATGATTCTGAGGAGCATCTATGATGGGCCAATTACATATATATATATCAAATGAATATCTTTTCTTTGCAAGGATTAACGTGTTGAAAAGATGCTGTACCCAGCAATTTGTACAATGTGACTTGTAGATGTGTGCTATGTCTTTCATAAAAATATTTTTAAATACTTTTCTTAAAGGCATCTGCTGATCTAATCCTTCTCCCTCTTCACTATTTTAATCCTAGTAAGAGATATCATTATTATTTCCACAAGTTTCTGATTTCATTTCAAGAACAGCCAAGAAAATATTTTGGATCTCAAATGGTTTTACTTCCGAAGGACAAAGAGCTGCTGTATCAAATTCATATCTGTTTAAAGGGAGGCGGGTACCAAGCTATAGTATACTATATTTCTACCCAAATAGCTGAGAATCTGCCAACTTGGATCTCCAAGGCTGTTAAATTTCATCTTTATGATAGGTCAATTTGATTTTGCCTTCTCTTCAACTGCAGGAATCCATAACAGACTGGCACAAGAAAAATAAATGGCTTCCAAATATACTGAAACTGATAAGTTCCTCCAGAAGTTGGGTAATTTAGAGCCTTCCAGTTGTGATTGAATGTCAAAATGTGTCAGCCCCTGTCGCCATGGCCAATGAATGGAGATTATCAGGAGTTGAGATCCAACTGTATCTGGAAAGTCCAATAAGTTTCTCACTGAGTTACATTCTTCCAGTGAGCTTTTATTTCAGTGAAATAATTTAGGACACTATATAGCCTCTTTTGTATTCCGAGATAAATTTCTGTGAACTAGTTTTCTTCAGGACTGCCTTACCCTTCCTCTTGAGGCTCTTTGTGTTTGCAAGGATTTCTCTAACATTAGTGACATATATATATATATATATACATATATATATATATATATATATATATATATATATATATATATATATATATATATATATATATAAATTAGATTTATATGCCACCTTACCCTTCCTCTTGAGGCTCTTTGTGTTTGCAAGGATTTCTCTAACATTAGTGACATATATATATATATATATATATATATATATATATATATATAAATATATAAAAATTAGATTTATATGCCGCCCTTCTCCAGAGACTCAGGGTGGCTTACAAGGCATTAAGCAATATTATAAGCTTTGAACGGTATTATATTGGGGGTTTTTTGCTAATGGAAATATGAGTCAGTTATCCGCTTGGTGAGTCAGCAGATCATAACCACTAGTTTCCATTGGCTCTCCTACTCTGATGTCATAGTATGCAACATTGCAAAGGACCATGTCCCAACCAATCAATTCTTATGGAGCAGTGGGAGTAATTTTTGTTCATTAGCTGTAAGGTTCATCACAATCTTGGCTAAAAAAAATTAGCTAAGAATTCCCTAACACTGCTCAAATGAATGTCCTTGGAATTTTTTTTATAGATGGATACAGCATTTCAAAAATGTTTTTAAAACAGGATTCCACTACTATATTCATAGTGTTGTACCGTAGCTTTATTTTTCCTTTAAAACTACATTTAGTCATGTCAATTATCTGCTTTAATGAGACCACCCCCCTTTTTTTTGTAAAATTAGTTTTGTTTTTGGATTGGAGCAGAATCTTCTTCACGATTCCAAAACAGAATAAATGAGGTTGTTAAACAGTGACTTTCCATATTTAACATGGAAGCATATAAAAGAGAAAAACCCACATCAATACATTACTTAGGTTCTGAACAAATATGCAGTCAGCTTGGAAAGAAAAAGCAGTTCCATATTTGACGTACCTCTTTCCATCACTGTGCAAATAGATTTTTTAATGGCCATATTATGCAACAAGAGGATAAAACCAGTGTTTTCAGTTGGTTGATCTGTCCTGTTTTTGTGGGGGGGGGGGGGGGTTGTTTTTGTTTTTGGTTTTTTTGTGTGTGTTTTTTTTGCAAATTTTCAAGGAACCAGTTTTGCTTCCCTTTCATGCTTTGATCAGCATCTAGCCAGGGGATTCTATGCACATACCCCCAGACCTAAGTCCTACTGAAATCAGTTGATTGAAGACAGCTTTGTGTGGCTGCTGTTTATGAATTCTGGAGAGTTGCAACCCTCAACCAATCTGCCAAGTTAAGAAATGCTTCTCTACAAGGAAGCCATTGCAGATGTTCAACTTAAACTTTCTTACCTGAATGTCTTCTATTTTTTTTTCCTGACTTTAAATGCTGCATTTATTGCCTTCTTAGCATTTATTGTCATTTTAGCATTTATTGTCATCAATCAATCAATGCAACTTTTTCCATCCTTTCCCTTGCCTAATGGTTGTCTCTTGAGTCATCCAATGGCTTTCAACCTTTTTATTATTTATTTATTTATTTATCTATCTATCTATTTATTTATTTATTTAATTTTTATACCGCCCTTCTCCTGAAGGACTCAGGGCGGTGTACAGCCACAATAAAACAACATAGAGTACAAAATTTAAAAGCAGTTTAAAAACAAATTAAATATTTTGGCCCCAAAATTAAAAACCCAAAAATTAAAACACCCAATCCAATTTCTTATTAAGCCAGCCCAGCCTATTGGAATAGTAAAGTCTTAAGGGCACGGCGAATCCCGGGGGGGGCAGTTCATTCCAGAGAGCGGGTGCCCCCACAGAGAAGGCTCTCCCCCTGGGGATCACCAGTCCACATTGTTTGACTGATGGCACCCTGAGGAGTCCCTCTCTGTGGGAGTGTGTTGGTTGGTGGGAGGCCATCGGTGGCAGAAGGTGATCCCGTAAGTATCCGGGTCCTAAGCCATGAAGCGCTTTAAAGATGGTAACCAGCACCTTGAATCGCACCTGAAAAACCACCAGAAGCCAGTGCAGCTCGTGCAGGAGAGGTGTCACATGGGTGCACTGTGTTGCCGCACAGCCGCATTCTGGACTAGTTGGAGCCTCCGAGTGCTCTTCAAGGGGAGCCCCAAATTGTTGGGGTTGCCTCAAACTGTTGGCAATATCAGAGAGGATAAGATGGATCCAAAGGGGGGGGTATTTTGGTGCAGACAGATTCAGCCTTGATGGCAGTGACCATGAGAATGCCTGAAACCAGGCCATGGGGGGAAAGAGAGACAGTACACGGGTGACAAACCAGCCACTCCTCCACGGCCATCCAGCCCTTCTTGGTCTCCCTCAGGTCTTCCAACTGTCACATAGTTCACAGATTTCATACTCCCAGAGTCCCAGGTCTCCACAGGGATATCCAACCGGGGCAGTTCCACGATGGCAAGCCTACACCGAATGCCTTCTCCTCTCAACAGCTGATAAATCGGCCAGGCCGTCGCCGCTCCTCTCAGTGCCGTCCCAGTGGCCACCATTACAGCCACCGCCGCCACCTCCACCAGCAACCACAAGCTTCCGGGGGTCCGACAAATGCTGCCGCTTCACCACCGCCGCTGCACCACCACCACTGCTCTGGCCGCCGCTGGAAACACACACCAAGCAGGCCGCCACCGCCCAGACCACCATCAGTCCTCCCGATAGCACCCGCTGTCCTCTCACGGCACCCCTAAACATTGGCTCCCATCAGCTGCCCAAGGCGTTCTGGAGAGCAAAAAGCTCTCAGCAGGGCAGACAGCATGCTCATTTTGCTTGGCCGGACCAAAAAAGACGAGTTTGGCCTCGTCTTTTTTGGAACGTAGCAAGGAAACACATGGCAACTATAGAAATGTAGTAATGAAGGATAGAAGATTTTTGTCCAACTTCTCCATCTATGTGTGTATTCCTTTACAGTAAAAGCATCCCACATACACATACCAACATTTAAGCCTAGGAACATGAGTTTGCACTTTAACTAATACCCACCCACCCACCAAGCTCAACTGTGCTCTTTCTGGGTGGCTCAGAGAATAGCACATTACAGTGGAAACACCCATTTATTTCATTTATTTCATTTACTGCCATTTATAATATTTTCCACTATTTGGAGATAATGAATTCAGCCATTTTTTTTTTTTTTGCCAAGGTTATGTAGCTGATTTATTGCCAAAAATTATCTGTGATCTCTTTCTCTCTTCCCTCTCCTATTCCCACTTCATTTTCTTCCTTTTTAGAGAAAAAAAGTTATTGCCCTTGCTCTTCCAAGAAACCTTGGAGGGTTTGTTTTTGTAAAAAAATAATAATAAAACTAATACTAGTCCTATTAACAATGCACTCCAATTAGTTTGAACTCTCCCGTAGTTAGAGAAGGAAGCAATCCCTACAGGATGCTGGCTTCAAGAGTTTTAATTGTTTGAGATAATTAACTACAGGCAAGAAATCTGGAATTGCTATTAGCTCTCTTTCTTGCACGAGTTCACTAATAGTCTTTTCAGATATATTAGTTAGTCCATATCTTTGATTTTTATTATTCCTTTTGGCTAAACTATTACTTAGAAGGCAGCCGCTATTCTGTTGGATAACCTCACAAACAATATCTGGTCTCATTCCAAAATTTACTATAAAGTAAAAGTATACCCATCACAACCTTCAGAACAAGTCATCATCCAGAGAATTTGGGAAAATAAATCTGTTGCTTTTTCACTGATCCAAAAAAAATATGGCTGTTGAGTGGCATTTAAATTTAATAAATTATTATTATCAACAGCAACAATAAAGTCCCAGTTAAACTTTAAAAAGCAATTCAAGGTATTCTTACATTCTTGTGATTTCCTACGGATAAATCACATTTGGAATCACTCCTGCCTCCAGGACCTTTAGAATACTCTGCTGTTCTTGACTGCCAAAATTGAAAAATGCAAAACCTGGAAAAAAGGAAATATAGCCTGGCCATTTTTTCTGTTCTTGGAATATTAGTAAATCAACCCAGAAGCATAAAAAGATAATCAACATGAATGGGCACAAGTCAGTCATGTTCATTTATCGGCTAGCTTAACAGTGGAATCTTCTAGTCTGTTTATTTACTTGTTGCCTGTGTCTGTTTTAATGACAAACCCAGGGAAGAGTTTATCATACTGTTTAGAAGCAACAGAAGATTGGGTTTCCTAGGTATACCAAATAGCTAGAGAGCTAAACCTATCATTAACTCCAAAGCATTACCTGGGTGTTCACCTTCACTGCTGCTTCAGTGTGAACTCTTTATACAGTGCCTGCCTTTCCCATAATACAGTACACTTCCTAGAATATTCTTGTGGCAATTTAGCTGTGATGGGCCCACACCCCATTGCTTTCATTAGGCAGATCGTAATCCAGAGATGTAGCTAATGATTCAAAGTTAGTGCTAGAAACAGAGCATCTTAGAAGTGGTCTGCTGGTTTACGTATCTTGAGTAACATAACAAGTTCCAGAAGGCATGGTTCTTTATTTTAAAGAAATCCAAACTTTCCCCTTGCCTATATCCTAATTGTAAATGTTTCTTGGTACCATGCCTGTAGGCTGTGTAAGAAAAGGATGGATCCTGGAGTTACTCTCATAACCTTATTTTCATTAGCTTTAAACTTAGATAGATTTTTTCATTACTTTATTCACATATTCAATAATGTTGAATATATGGTTAATAGATTGTTAGTTTGTTATTTGGAAGGCAATTTGTTTTATTCTGTTTAGTGGTTAGGCTTTCTATTTTATAGCTATTTCAGGAAAATGCAGCCTTTTGTTTAGTGAGTCATTCTGGCCTCATTGGTTTTTTTAGTTGCCAAGCGTGCAATCTTCCAGTCTCATTAAATGGCATGGATGTGGGTGTCTGCACACATATACACATACACAAATTTCAGGAGACTACAAAATCATCATCATCATCATCATCATCTTTCAAAACAAGGGAATACCTGAAATGGTTCACAATTTGACACACAAGATTAGATAGATAGATGATAGATGATAGATGATAGAGGATGGATGGATGGATGGAAAGAAAGGAGGGGAGGGAGGGAGGGAGGAAGGAAGGAAGGAAGGAAGGAAGGAAGGATACCTGGAGAGAGGGGGGAGAGGGGAGAGAGAGAGAGAGATGAATGGCAGGCAGGCAAATGATAGATAGATAGATAGATAGATAGATAGATAGATAGATAGATAGATAGATAGATAGATAGATAGATAGATAGATAGATAGACAGACAGACAGACAGACAGACAGACAGACAGACAGACATTACTATGGAACAGACATTCTTTTGGTATAATAGTTTTTCTAACACTGCATGAGGTTAGAGCAAGTAATATTTCAAAGTCCCTCAATCCCACAATAGCATAAACTTTTAAAAAGGGGAAACAGAGAAATACTTCCAAAGGATGATCAATGCCTATTTTTAACAGATCTGTATTAAAATGGAATTGGAAAGCTAAATTTGCCAGAAGCACATTCTTTCTTTCATTATACCATCACTATTAGTTTTGGCACTATTTGTGACTTTGTGGGAAGGGGGAGGGGAGGGACATTGATGCCCTGCTGAGAATAATCTACCATCCAAACTATACTCAGCACTAAATTTTCTGATTCACTGGGCCAGTGTGAGTATTGAATTAATTTGCTACTGATTAGACATCGAAGGGATATGGAAGCAAACCACACCAAATGGGAAGACATTCTGCTATTTGACTTGATACATATAGTCAGTCTCCTCCATCTGGGAAAGATCCAGATTTCATAATGCAGAGAGAACCCACTGAAATCTGTCAGATTAAGTCATGTCTAACATGTCCCATTTATTTCAAAAGGGATAATGATACATGGATCCAACACAATATGCTTTGGAGGCTTGTTTTCTTTTCATACAAATATCAAAACAAAACCATCCACTTTCTAATTGTACTAGAGCAATTGTTTGTTTGAATTGTTTATATGTTGTTTTTAAAGCACATTGACAAGTGTTGGGCATCCATTTGTTTGCAAACTACATTCCCCCCTGCCCCTCTCCAAAAAAATCATTTCAAAATGGGTGTGCTCAGTCCTCAACCATCAGCTCCATTTAAGAAATGGCACCATTTTCCTTAGTGGCCACTCTTTTGCATAAACAATCCTTGAATGACTTTTCTGAAATTTGGCATAAGGTCTATTGTAGCTATAGAGTTAGCCCCCAAGAAACCATGATAGAGACTTTTTTCAAAAGCCAGATTTTAATGGAACTCAAAGATTTCTGAGTCACTTTTATGAAATTTGGCATGTTTGGCCCCGTTTTAAAGATCTAATTAAGATCCTATTTGGCTGAAAAACAAAGGAAGGGAAGGGAAGGGAAGGGAGACAGAGAGGAAGGAGGGAGGGAGGGAGGGAGGGAGGGAAGGAAGGAAGGAAGGAAGGAAGGGAGGAAGGGAGGAAGGGAGGAAGGGAGGGAGGGAGGGTTATTTGTGTTTCCTGAGTCAGTGGAATGGATAAAACTCTGTTTAAACTTATATTCTTCTAGATTTAAGTAAAAACTATAGTTTGGTCATTTCAAAAGTTCCAGATCAAGTCATTACTTCAGTCTTTGAATATCCATAATATAAATGAACAATGTCATGTGTTATGTGTATAAATCAAATATCTTTGGAGAAAAATCCAGCTTTCAATGAAAAACTTCGCATTTCGTTTCCAATTAACTTCTTCTACAAGGTCGTCTGTCCTTTTGCTTTTATTTAAAGTACTATTTTACTTTTTCAAAGGAATTGATCTGAACAGTGAAAGATATACTGCCTTCACAATAGTAAGCCTCTGTGGAAAGGTTTTGTCCCTTAAGATCTTTCTTGCTGCTGTCATGCAGAATATTTTCTTCTTATTTATAGTATATACAAGTGAGACTTGTCCCGAAATATTGCAGTATATCTTCTCCTGCTCTCGTCCTGCAGATTTCTCTTCTAACTGCCATTTTATTATATTCCACAGCTACTGAGCAACGTCACACCTTGCTAGACTACAATTTGAACAGGCTGGTGTGTTGTCATTTTATTTACTGATTTATTCATTTTATCTATTTTTATTTTTCCCTAGTGTTCAATCTCCCCAAAGTATACACATATCTCCCTCTTGATTCTCACTGGTCCCATTCTGAATTCCATTGAGTTGGCATTTATCACAAACATGAGTTCTCAGTTCAATTTGGCTTTGCCTTCCATAGCAGCCCAATTACATGACAGTAGCTAGCTGAGTTTGGCGGATGTTGAAAAAACTAAGCAAGGTCAGTCGCAGGCTAGACGGAGAAGTTTCCCATGTTGCAGCAAACCAATCCCACATTGTAGTCAAAAATCTTCATGGGCATATCAGTGGTGGGTTTCAACCTTTTTTACTACCAGTTCTGTGGGTGTGGCATGGCTTGGTGGGTGTGGCATGGCAGAGGAAGGATACTGTAAAATCTCCATTCTCTCCCCACTCCAAAGGAAGGGTACTTCAAAATCCCCATTTCCTCTCAATCAGCTGGGACTCAGGAGGCAGAGAAAGATGGCAGCGGGGCAGGTCAGAGGTGGTATTTACCGGATCTCCGAACTACTCAAAATTTCTGTTACCGGTTCTCCAGAACTGGTCAGAACCTGCTGAAATCTACCTCTGGGGCATATCCATCATGACATCAGATTAGTTTAAAGCAGACTTTTCCTTCCCTTCTCGGATACTTAGGGATGTGCAACTCAAGAGGCTTACGTTTGATGATATCCTAAATATGTATCAACATCATTCACACATAAAACACACTTTTAGAATTACTATAAGGGGGTACAATAGCTCAGTAATTAAAGATGCCGAGTTTGTCAGCTGGAAAGCTGACACTTTGGGTTGGAGACCTGAGCACGGCATGACAGGGTGATCTCCCATTATTCACCTCAGTTCCTGCCCATCTAGCAGTTCAAAAGCATGCAAATGCAAGTAGATAAATAGGTACCACTTAAGTGAGAAGGTAACAGTTCTATGTACCTCAGAATATAATCATGCTGGCCACATGACCATGGAAAACACTGGCTCCCTTGGCTAAGAAACAGAGGTAAGCACCACTCCCCCAGGAGTCAGACATGACTGGACGGTGGAAACCTTTACCTACATAGCATGGAATTGCTATGGTATCATGTGCCAGATATGAAACAGAAAGTGGCTTTGAAATATGCCTGTCGGACAATAGGAAATGTCAGAACAGAGAGCATATGAAAGTTTGTTATGTTACCCGGCGTTGTTGGTTCTTTGGGTTTAGAACTGCCCACAAAATCTCCTGCCATTTCAAGTGGAGATTTCTCTTCAGCTGTGCTTCCTGAGATCCTTTAATGATCAGACTTAATCTGAAACCCTGGGGATGCAACGATTGTGTTCTGTGTGATGTCCCTTCTCCTTTTACTTTGTAGTTCCTTGCCTATGAAAACTAGAAAATGCATAAAGGGAATGATCTGATAGGTCTGGCTAATCTTCCCTTGAAAGGAACTTTCTAAAGACCTTTATCATATAATAAAGTCTATCCAGATATGCCTTTCATGCAGAAAGATCCAGATTGGTTGGCCCTGTCCTTGATATGGGGGAGTCAGTTGTCCCTGTCCTCAGCCTCTACATCAGGGGTGCACAACTGGAACGACAGGTACAGTTGAGCTTTGAGAGGGCCACTAGGGTTACATTCATAAAAATAGTTGACAACCATTTTTTTCTGCTTCCCTTCCATTCTGATTCTCAGAGGCTGCCTGGACAATTCCCTACAGTATTCTTGAAAAGATTTTTCAAACCACGGCCTCCTTCTGGGACTGAGAGAAAATGACTAGCATCAGTGGTGGGTCGGGCCAGTTCGGGCGAACAGGTGGTTCAGGCCAGTTCAGGCTGCCTGGACAATTCCCTACAGTATTCTTGAAAAGATTTTTCAAACCGCGGCCTCCTTCTGGGACTGAGAGAAAATGACTAGCATCAGTGGTGGTTCAGGCCAGTTCGGGCGAACAGGTGGTTAAATTGCTGGCTGGCTCCCCCCACTCCACCCCATCCCTTCCAGGAGTCTTCAGGGAGGCCTCCTAGACCCAAAACAGGGCACCAGGGGCAGGAGGATGTGCCATTTTCACTCCCAGGAGGCTTCAGGGAGGCCTACTAGGCCCAGGGGGGTGCAGGAGGCCGAGTGCTGCCTGTCACACCCCCTGGCCATGCCCACCATGGCCACGCCCACCCAGCCAGTCATTAGGGCAGAGAAACAGTTGTTAAATTAGTTGAATCCCACCACTGACTAGCATGATGTCACCTACCTGGCTTTGTATCCAAGGTGGGACTAGAAGTCATGGTCTCTCAGTTTCTAGTCTGGTGTCTTAGCCACAGCACCAAACTGGCTCTACAATCTTCTAACCACTTGCCAGTTTGAATGTTTCAGTTCAGGCTTCAGAAAGTAGCACTTTCTGCTAAGACAAAATCACAAGTCCCTGCAGCTTTCTTGATCTGAAAAAGAGCGATTGGCCCAGGGTCATCCATCTGGCTGTGTGTCTAAAGCAGGACTGGAACTCATGGCTTCTAGCCTGATACCTTAACCACCACACCAAATTGGCTCTCAGAAACAAAAGCTAATTTGGGTTTAATTTACAGGTATATATAATTTTAATTAAAAATGAATTACTTGTTTATTAAATAATTTTCTCCTCCTGTTGCATTAATAATGCTACTTTGATGGTAGCTTCGGGGACCAACACATTTGGGTTCTTGGTGATCTGCATTTCTGCTGTACCTAGAACCAGTGGTGGGTTGCCCCCAGTTTGGACCGGTTCGCAAGAACCAGTAGTAAAACTGGCAGGAGGCTCCGCCCACTGACCCGGATGTCATCAAAGTTCATTTGCGCACGCACAGAAGCTTCTGCGCGTTGCACAGAAGAGCATGTGCGGGCGAAGTGAGCGTGATGCAAACTAGTAGTAAGTAGAACCCACCCCTGCCTAGAACCCATGAAAGGAATCCTTTGTGCAGGTAGCTGTGATCAGACAGTGGAGTCCATGTGCCTGAAAAGTCATACGTAACCAGGTTTTTGTACTAATCAAGATTAAAGTCCGTTTGTAAATAGCACCCTATGGAAATGGGAGATTCTTTCCAACTGAGGCTGAACATGTGGAGAATAAGGTTGGGAAAGCCAGAAAGATCCTGTTTTCTGTACTCAAGTTTATATAATTTTGCAAGTTTGAAAGAAATGACTATAACTTTTCTGTTGAAAATAAGAACACCTACTGAGCAGGCTCAAAACTCTACCCCTAGAAGATGAATATCGCATTGCACTTAGGAGTATTGCAAAGTGAAATAAAGCATTTTATTTATACAACATTTTCCAAACTAAAAGGAACATAACAGATGTATAAAAGATGTAATATATATATATTTGTTATGATTAGTGCTGAATGACAAAACAAGCTGCATGGCTAGTCATTAAACAAAATGTACCAAATGTGTCTGTAGGCACATTATAACTCACAAGTCCTACACTAATCATCATAAAGTGTTGTAATTTCACACACAAAAAAGGCCCTTTGAAAATGTAACTTTTGATCCAAGAGCAAGAGCCTAAAGAGAATGCAAATGAACAAATAACTAACTAAATAAGTGATCACATACTCCATTGCAGTCTTTTTTTTTAATTACTTTTTTTGGCGATCTATTCAGGGAAATTTAGGAGTAGCAATAACAGAACCAAAGGGGCTGAAAGTAATTTTTCCAATTCGGCATTATTAGTCTATATTAAACATTACTATTCCTGTGGCGGTTCTTCCAAACAGAATGGGTCATGAATTTTAGCCATCTCCTTAAGTTTCAGTTGTTCTCCTTATCAGAAAGAGAATTGCCTTGGTTTTATTAAAATCTAGTTAAACGGAACACATTGACTTGGAGTAAGTTCAAAAAAGAAGTCACAGATATAGAGATCTTCAGACTTTGGCTTTGAGGATGTAGATTTGGTCAGCTAAAAGTTGATGGTCATGTAATGATCAAAATAATACTATGTAGCATCTTAAAGGAAACATATTTTGGCATTGGTTTTTATGTACTCCCTCTTCAGGTATTGCAAGAAGTGTAGAAAGATATATCCTACCACTATATTATAGTGGTAGGATTCAACCAGTTCACACCACTTTGGCCAAGCTAGTTGTTAAATTGCTGGCTGGCACCACCACTCTGCACCACACCCCTTCCAGAAGTCCCCACGCGTCCCGTTATTACCCACAGGAGGCTGCAGGGAGGCCTACTAGGCCCAAAATGGGGCTCAAGGGGCAGTGCCCCCATCGCACAGGGGAGATGTAGGAGGCCGAGTGCTGCCTGTCACACCCCTTGGCCATGCCCAAAATGGCCATGTCCAGCCAGCCAGTCATTATGGCAGACAACCGGTTGTCAAATTATTTGAATCCTACCACTGACTTTAGACCCATGTTCAGTGAATGGGTCACTTTTAATCTTTATTGCAATAGTTTAATATCGCTTCCCCTTGAAAATGATAGTGACAAAAAATATGAGCCCTCCAGGACTAGCACTAGACTCATGGTCTAACAGATGATGGACTCTGGACCAGTCACTAGCTTCGGTTCTATGTATCCCTTTGCCTTGTTGTAGTGAGGATAAAAGTATGTGATGTTGAAGACTCCCAGAGTGTAAATAAAAAATAAGAGGATAAAGAGAGGAAAGGAAAACAGGAGCTATTAGACTCAGGATTTGGAGTACTCTTCCCTCCTTCACTTTGCTCATCAACAAGTCTATGAGATGGCCAAGAAATTTAAAAAAATACTACTAGCTTATTAAGTTTTGTGACTCTATAGAAATTGGTATAAATTCATCCATCTCTATAAATTAAATCCTCAGTGGTCCTTGACCAATGTCAATACTGGTTGAGGCCAATAGGACTTACGGTGAGGATTTCTTGGAGAACATCACAATGCAGAAGGCAGCTCTGCAGTAAACACTATGGTATGCAGCATTCTTCCCAGGAAAAGATTATTATTTCTAACAAAAAAAGAAAAAGCATGCCCACAGTACACTGGTGGTACTAATTCCCTGCGTATCCTTTCCAAACATTTATTGATTTGTGGGATCTATATCGTCTTTCTGTTATGGAAAGGTGATCTGATAGGTTAACAAAAACTTTAAACCCAAAATCCAACAAACATACTCAATGTGCCTGGTATAATCAGCTAAAAATAGAGGAGCCCTTTAACCTCCTTCTTATCATCCTCCCATTAATGTATGCCTTATTCACGTTTTAAAAAATTGAAAATACATGTTCATCAATGTGACCCAATCAAAAATTCACCCACAGCACATTTATTTATTAATTCCATCCAGTTAATTCAGTAATCAGGTTAAGCATGTGCAAATGCATCCTAGGTCTTAAACATTTGTGATAGGGTCTTCTACAGGGGTGAAATCCAGCAGGTTCTAACAAGTTCTGAAGAACCGGAAGCAGACATTTTGAGTAGTTTAGAGAACTGGCAAATACCACCTCTGGCTGGCCCCAGAGTGGGTGGGAATGGAGATTTTGCAATATCCTTCCTCCAGGAGTAGGGTGGGAATGGAGATTTTGCATGGTATCCCCTTTTCCCTTAGTTTGCAATGAGGGAAAAAGTTAGGTAGGGGGTTGTTATGCTTTTGGTCTATAAATTATATTCACTGTACTGGAATAATTAGAAAAGGGGCGATGACTTGTAAGAAAAGAAGTTTAAAAGTAAGAAGGGGTCATTCATAGCCAAGAGAGAGCCAAAAGTATAGAACCCACAGTGAAAGGAAGTAATATGGGAATCAGAAGATGAACAGGACATTTATTGGGCCATCAGTTTTGCCGCTGCAACTTATACTTCTGCCTCCACCTTTTCAAAGCCCAAGTGTAGAGGCATGGTGATTCAGTGGCTTGATGCTAGAGATGGTTCAAGTCCTAGCACTGCATGACAGGGTGAGCTCTCATCACTTGCCTCAGCTTCTGCCCTCCTTGCAATTCGAAAGCACGTTTTAGGGGAGTAGAGAAATAGATACTACTTCAGTGGGGAGACAAGCCGGTGCTTCGTGCAGGCAGTTAGATGGCTCTGGACCTTCCTGAGTGTGACACCCATTTGTGAGGCAGCTTCAGAGGAGGGAGAGGGCCCCAAATGACAATGTAGGAAAGCCACTCATTTTTTTTTTCTGATGGGAAGCTAGCTCGCCCCCTGTGGCACACCTTGGAAAGTGCGTGAGCACGAACGAAACAAGGCTAGCACTCTTAAACAGCCAAACTACATCTCTGCATTAGTATTGCAATCTCCTGGCTAATGTAACATCACCCTACACTAAATAAATCTAAATCCAAGTCTAATATATTAACTAGTTTAATCGAAAGAAGGACTAGGGGAGACCTGATAGCAGTGTTCCAATATCTCAGGGGTTGCCACAAAGAAGAGGGAATCAAACTATTCTTCAAAGCACCTGAGGCTAGGACAAGAAGCAATGGGTGGAAACTAATCAAGGAGAGAAGCAACTTAGAACTAAGGAGAAATTTCCTGACAGTTAGAACAATTGATCAGTGTCCAGAAGTTGTGAATGCTCCAACACGGGAAGTTTTAAAGATGTTGGATAACCATTTGTCTGAAGTGGTATAGGGTTTCCTGCCTAAGCAGGGGATTGGACTAGAAGACCTCCAAAGTCCCTTCCAGCTCTGTTATTTAATTCTAACCCATTTTGTATCCCTGCAGTGCTCACCTCTATTCCAGCCATTCCTTGGCATTACTAAATGTGTTCAATGATACTCCCTGTACAATGGCTGAGACCAGAGGCTTTGAAAGGTGCAAGAGAGAGGAAATATCTTTTGACAATGTGTAGTGGTGCATATGAGGCATAACAAAATGAAACAGAAAGAATGGCCAACTCCTAAATATTAAAACCCAGCCATAGGCTTCTAGATAAAAAAGGAGAATATAGCTAGGGGAAAATGTTACTATATTGCAGTGATGGTAAACGTTTTTGGCACTGAATACCCAAAATGAAGCACGCGCGTGGGAGTGCCGAAAGCCCGAAGACCAGCTGGCTGGTGCGCATGCATGTGCTGGCTGACTGGTCTTCAGGTTTTTGGCACAGACATGCGCACCGGCCAGCTGATCTTTGGGTTTCCAGAACTCCAGCGCATGCGAAGACCAGCTGGCTGGCGTGCATATGTGTGCCAGAAACCCAAAGACCAGGTGGCCGACACACATGCCCATCTCTGCGTGCCACCTCTGGCATGTGTGCCGTAGGTTCACCATTACGGCTATATTGTAACCCTGGTAGGATCATAAGACTGGTCTCTCTCAAAGGCATTAATATTCAGACGAGCTGATAAGGATAGATGGGAATCCTGGCATGGGGAAGTGAGGTAGGTCCTGCAGGGACTGTAATGTCTGCTCTAGTTAATCAAGGTTTATGCATTTTTAAAAGAAGTATTAATCCACAGCCCTGAGTTTCTTGATATATATATTTCTTGATATTGCTTTATTTTAAACTCTCAGAAACAAAATAAAGGTCCAGCTCTTGGATGTAACTTCCCCAGTACTTTTAAAGAAAAGGAAATGTCCTTACATTTATTTCCAAACAAGAGAATTCCTTTGTATTACAAAGAAGAGTTTGGTACCAGACATTTTATCCTTGGACCGGTAAATAACCACAAGACAACTCTCCCAATTTTCCAACCCCCAGATATTTCTATTTATTTCCAGAGTTTGAAGGAAAAAATGCTCCTTTGGCATCTCAAGCTCACCCAACCCAACTCAAGAGACCCAAGCAATGCCTCAGGAAAGAGCCACATCAAACAGAATAACTCAAACAAATTTTGGGACTCCTTCCTCTGGATTGGCCAAGAGGAATGTAGCTGAGGCCAAGATATGTAAGCTTGCCACCAACTTTTCAGACTCCTAGATTTTAGAGGAATCTAAATTATCCTTAACTGACCTTAATTAATTTAATAGTAATTGATTTTACTTCTGGTTTAATTTAAATTAAATTTTGCTGTTTGGTGTTTGACATCATTCAACATCATAAGAGTTGAAGAGCCATGGTGGCACAGTGGTTAGAATGTAGTATTGCGAGCTACATTCTAACCACTGCCAGCTGCAAGCCCACTGACAGCAATTTGATCGTGACCGACTCAAGATTGATTCAGCATTCTATCTTTCTGAGGTTGGTAAAATGAGGACCCAGCTAGTTGGGGGCAATAGCTGGCTGTGTAAACTGCTTAGAGAGAGCTACAAAGGGGTCTTTGATGACTCACTGCAGCCAAGTGGGTGTGACTGAGTAGGCATGGCCATCAGAATGCCGCTAGATGCAAAAGATTAGGTGCAGCCCACTTGGGGCAGATGACTTCGGGTGACTGACTTGGGGCAGCTGGGTGGGTATGGACAAGTGGATGCAACCATGTTGGTGTGGCTGGTTAGGGGGTGCCAGGTGGGCACAGAACAAATTGCAGTGGGCAACTGGGTGTGGAGAGAACTTGGCATCCCACCAAAACAAAAATCACCCAGAGATGTGCTAGCAAGCAGTAAGAAGGGAGGTGGAAAAATTAGAAAGGCAAAGAGTGGATTCCCCCACCCAACCCTTTAGAGCAATGCTCCTTTTTTTCCCTGCTGCTTCTTGAGAAGTTTCTCTGCTAACTTTGGCAGGGGAGGGAGTGGCTGAGTGGATTCCCTCCACCCTATTTGGTAAATTCAGCAGATTGACTTCCTTCCTTCCTTCTTTCCTTCCTTCCTTCCTTCCTTCCTTCCTTCCTTCCTTCTATGTTATAAATATAACAGGTTGTCAGGAAGGATACTATAATTGACAGTACAGAATTGAAAGAGGAGGCAAGGATGGTTCAGCTACCTTCATCCAAGTCTGATTCTGGTTATCAATGAGAACAACCAATAAGATTTTTGTCCCATGCCCATATCTGAATCCAGATAAACAAGGGGAGGGAGGCTGCCATATAGCTAAGACCATGGTACATCAGCAACATCCCAAGTTTGGCCCAGCATTATAAGTTTGGCCCTATAACTGGCCAACAGCAGCCAATAGTTCAGCACAGCATCTAAGGTCTCCTGGTGAAGAATTGCCACACCCCTTTCCCTGCCTCTTAGTCAGGACTGTTGCAAGATACTAAACCTGACTGGACAGACTACTACAAGGGAGAACCATACACAGAGAGAGAGACAGTTGCACATACACTTTTTTCATCCAGTCAGGTTTCAGTAATACATGCCAGGTCTGTCCCTTCATCTGGTTTAATTAGAGACAGGCCTGCCATTCAGTAACATCACTCTGAACCTGCAGCCTCCAGCAATCTGATTACCTGGTTCCTGAGTTAAGACCTATGGGGTGGAGGGAGATTTCCAATCTTTTATTCCCCAGCACAACTTTCTCCCGGCTTCCAGCTCCTATATTACTTCCTCTTTTCCATTATTAGAGTAGAGTAGAGTAGAGTAGAGTAGAGTAGAGTAGAGTAGAGTAGAGTAGAGTAGAGTAGAGTAGAATAGAATAGAATAGAATAGAATAGAATAGAATAGAATAGAATAGAATAGAATAGAATAGAATAGAATAGAATAGAATAGAATAGAATAGATTCTTTATTGGCCAAATGTAATTGGACACACAAGGAATTTGTCTTTGGTGCATATGCTCTCAGTGTACATAAAAAGAAAAGATACATTCATCAAGAATCATAAGGTACAATACTTAATGATAGTCATAAGGTACAAATAAGCAATCAAATCATATTAGGAAACAGTCAATATAATCATAAGAATACAATCTTCCCCTCCATCTTTATCTTCTCTGTAGTCCCCCCACTCTACCCCATATCCAGGGTTGGTTGCAAAAACCAAACGTGGGAAACAGACCACATTTTCCTCTTTTCCACTCCCAGGCGGCCACTTGTTAATAATAGCACTGAATACCTCCATCAGCTCAATCCATTAAGGCTGAACTGATTCTCACCCAGCATTTTAGCCTCTCATCAGTCAGGATAGTGGACATGATGGTTTCCACTCGTAGGTGTGCAGGCACACTGGTCTTTATGAAAAGAATTACCCACAAGAAATGCTGCCTTACATCAAAAATACCCTCACGGACGCCAGCATTTTCTTTAAAACGTTCAAAGGAGAAGATTATCAAAATTGCTTTGTCAATTTTTGCTGACCTGTTCTTTGCATTCTTCCTATTTCATGGCCTAAAACTGACTTCTCTGTGATTTAAGCTCATTGCTTTTTTTGTCCTGTATTTGGTGGATTAGGTGACTATTGCATCGCAGTGCGGAGAGAAGCATTTTTAAAATCAGGCTTAAAGTTTAGTAGATGATACAACTAGGAGAGATCAGCAAAGAGCGCCTGCTTTCTGGATTCCTGCCCACCCTTGTTAGGATATTCCTGCAGCGTCTGCCATATTACCATGTAAGAGCAAAAACTCACAAAAGCCTTGCAGATCTGCCCACTCGACATAATAAGAAAGAGCTGACAAGGATAAGATTGGGGCTGATGATTCCAAGGGGTTTTGTTGTGCGTTTTTCCAAGCACCGAAAAGCATGCTTGGCATTAATTGCTAATTCTATTTCAGTCAGCTTGGCTCTGATACAAAAGCAACTGGCCGTAACTAACTAATAAGGGGTCTGTGGAATTATTTTGACTCTGTTGCATTTTCAAGCAGAAACATCAGACTTTAATCTCAGGTGCCTAGTTCTCTTATAAATATATTAGCACCATAATGGAAGAGTTTTGAATGGGATTATAACTACAGAGGCAGCTGCTGGGCTGGCCAAAGGTGCGTACGGCTGACAGTACGGTTTAAGGAAATGAATGTGAGTCCAAGTGGCAAAACGGTGGCATTGCACACATGCAAAGAACCTCACAGCTTAATGATAATGGGATCACGACATGATGCATATTTCAATGGATAGCCAAATATGTTTAGAAAAGCAATCTCTCGGGCCGCCCATCACCCACTGCAATTGCCACTCCTGGGGATCAAAATTGTTCAACAAAGGACACACACATTTGAAAGAAAGAGCTGGAAGAAGAAGCTTTCATGAGCACAAGGCAACATGAATGGGGTGTTATCCAAGGGAACAGGCCTTAGACTCTGCCCCTCTTTCTTTAATATGGCTTTCTCCACTGAGCTGCCATAGCTCTGGAGCAGAGGTTAAATCCAGCAGGTTCTAACAGGTTCTGGAGAACTGGAAATGGAAATTGTGACTAGTTCAGAGAACCGGCAAATACCACCTCTGGTTGGCCCCAGAGCGGGGTGGGAATGGAGATTTTGCAAAATCCTTCCCCCAGGAGTGGGGAGAGAATGGGTATTTTGCAGTATCCTTCCCCTGTAGTGGGGTAGGAATGGAGATTTTGCAGTATCCTTCCCCTGCCACGCCCACCAAGCCACAGCACACCCACCAAGCCATGCCCACAGAAGCGGTAGTAAAAAAGTTCAGTCAATTCAACACATCATCTGTAGCTCCACAAAGCTGAATGACTATAAAGTTGTGGTTATCCCTTCTTTCCTACATGGAGAGAGCTCTGTACTGAAGGGAAAATCAAGCAACTGGAGAAATTTCACATAAACACTCTCTACTCCATTCTCAGCATTCATTGTCAAGATCATGCCTCCAACTTGGAGATCTTAGATCATATGGAGGCCACCAGGAATGAGTCCCTTATTACCATAGCACAGATAAGATGGGTGGGACACATAATCAGAATTGATGACATATGCCTTGCCAGTTGCTGTGGTCTATAGTATACTGGAGTCTAGGAAGAGACCTCAAGGTCAACAACACAAGCACGAAAAAGACATTGTGAAAGAAACCCTATGCCATAGTGATATCCAGCAAAGAAAACTAGAAGCTGTAGCTGATGACAGAAACTGCTATGCTATGAAGCCTCCACCAGCTTTGAAGACATGTGCCACTAAAAACTGATAGAAAACGATGAATGGCATCACAGAATAATACCCACAGTTACTACAACAATGTATTTCCAGTGCCCCCATTGTGCTAGACTCTGCACGTCCAGGCTGGTATTGCAATGTTCACAGATGAATTGCACAACAGTGTGTCTTCTTTGAACTCAAAGGACTACATTTTGATATTGGGATTAATATATTGAAGTGACCCAGGAAAACCTTGATTTAAATATATTCTAATGGAAACTCACTGAATGACTTTGAGCCAGTCTCTCCCCCCCCCCCAATCTATCCATAGGGTTCTTATGAGGGGAAATGAGAGAAGCGGTATCACCAGGGGTGAAATCCAGCAGGTTCTGACAGGTTCTGAAAAACTGGTAGTGGAAATTTTGAGCAGTTTGGACAACCGGTAGCAGAAATTTTGAGTAGTTCAGAGAACTGGCAAATACCACCTCTGGCTGGCCCCAGAGTGGGGTGGGAATGGAGATTTTGCAGTATCTTTCCCCTGACATGCCCAACAAGCCACACCCAACAAGCCACACCAAGTCCACCAAGCCACATCCACAGAACTGGTAGTAAAAAAATCTGGATTTGACCACTTGGTATCACTCTGACGAAGAGATATGTGCATTTAGCAATCTACTATGCAACTTCTGAAAGTGCATAAAACATGTATGTTAGGAAACAGTATACAACACATAAATGCACAGACATTTACTTGTAAATAATGAGCATGAGAAATGTCTTCCCCAATGCCCCCAAATGTTCAAACTTTTTTTTTTTTTACAAATTACTACAGGAATGGGTCAAAATGAACTTACCATTGGAAGAATAAGAAATTAAGCCAAGCAGCACTTGATCAGGCTTCATCCCTTCCTATACTTCTTAGACTTCACCCCCTTTAAATAGTCACGCTTTTATTAATTTCATCAGTTATTTGCTGTAATGAATGAAATCCTCAACTGGCCTGTTATCTCAGTGAGCACCTCTTTGCTGCAGAGAACCCTGATAAGAGTCTTCACAGTTTCCAAATGTTGTCTTTGATAACTGATCTATATCTTTCACTGCACTCTTCCTTGATCATTTGCAAAAGGAAGTTTCATAACTCACATTGTTAATTATAACATACTGTATAGAGATTCAGTACATAAGAACAAGCATGAAAATAATAGGTTGATGGTTGTCTGGATCCCATAGAATATGTGTATGGTATTTTCAGATGAATACCTAAGGAAGCAGTGCAACACAGGATGTCCCTTCCTTTCTCCTGCTGAAACAGATCATTATTGTTTCCACCATTTAAAGCTCACCATTGACTTGTGTAGCCAGGTGACACTTTCCCCTTCATTATTTCAGCTGAGCAAGGAGTTCTAAAGGAGTCCTAAAATTGGCTCTTCACTTGTAACTTCAAATTTACAAAGCCTTGGAAGACATGCTTATAACTCAATGCAATACTATTCTCTAAGGCTGGATGACATTAATCAAACCAAATGTAACCCTAGCAATAGAGATCTTTTTTTAACATGACAACCTAGATTCACCACTTTAGAGAGTAGCTTGACCAGGCAAGAGCAGTAGAACTAACCGGGATATAAATAGAGCCATCATCAAAATAAGTATGAAAAGGGAACAATGTAAACTCCTACTAATAGTGGAGAATATTTAAGCCTATCTAACTTTGATTAATTTGAATTGGTCAAAGTTATAAGCAACACTGAAATCTGATTTCATGCTAGCAAAAATGTACTAACAATTATTCAACAGGGAATCACTTATTGAGGGAGATGATGAGTTCTCCTTTTTAAGCAAAAGCTGACAACCATCCTTCCAGGCAGGGGTAGGCTGCTGGGGGTTCGCAGGGGTTCAGCAGAACCTCTAGCTAAGATTCTGTGCGGTTTGGAGAACCCCCAAATCCCACTCCTGGCTGGCCCTGCCCTCCCCCCCGCCCCAGAAGTCTCCACACAGCCTGTGTTGGATGCAGGTAAATGCAGGGCATGCATGGAGGCTCGGAGAGGGCAAAAAATGGGCCTACTGGAAGTTCAGGAAGGCCTGAAACGGGCCTGTTTCCGGCTTCCAGAGGGCCTCTGGAGCCTGGGGAGGCCGTTTTCACCCTCCCAGAGGCTTGAGGGAAGCCTCCAGAGCCCGGGAAGGACAAAAACACCCCTCCCACTGTGGTGCAGGAGGCTGACTAGGCCATGCCCACCATGGCCATGCTCACCCAAGCAACCGGGAAAAGAACCCCTTGCTAAAATTTTTGAAGCCCACCCCTGCTTCCAGGATACTGCATCTGGAGTACACCAAGTGTGGCATTGAGTCTCCACAGTCTACAAAGGCTTTATAACTATAATTCTAAGGTTGTAGATGTTGTGTCCATAGAGATAATTTTCATTTGCATATAAATTAAATACAAATGCATTTGCTTTTTCTTTCCACTTCTTTCTCCTTACTCAGTGGTGGTGTTCATGTGACATATTGAACCACAAATTAACCAAATGTATTTTGGCCTAGAATATAAACTAGCACGTAAACTAAGACCATATGGTTATTTTATAGCTGAGGGTGTTGTGTGAACCCAGATAATTAGGCTAAGCCAATAAACCCAAGATAAACATACAGGTTAACTATGAATATGTATGTAAATTATGCCTATGCAATTGACTGGACCAAATATTAGAAAAACATCTTCTGATTCAAGAATTAGGGCTAGTAACGTCACACAAGTATTGAGCCCATCTAGAATGACATGATTTGAATGCAAATATGCTGTGGTTGATCTCAGTTATTTCACATAGGGTATTTCTACGTTAGTTGTGGAGTTTCTTTATTTCATGTTTTTAACCATATGTAAGCTGTGCAGCTGCTCACCAGTGTGAGAAGGGGGGCTTATAAATTATCTAAATAGCTAAATAAAAGGTTGCAGTTTTAGAGAATTACAGTTGGAAAGGACCTTGGACCAACCCCCTGCTCAAGCAGGAGATGCACCATTCCAGACAAATGGCAGTCCAATCTCTTCTTTAAAAAACTAAAATAATGGAGCACTCACAACTTCTGGGTGGCTGTTCCACTGATTAATTGTTCTCACTGAACATGAAATGTCTCTTTAATTGTAAGTTGATCAGTTCTTTGATAAGCTTCCTTTTTTAAAACTTCTTGTCCTGCTCTGTTGTCCTTGTCCTGTTGAGGGATGGGAAGGGGTGGGGGAGATAGGACTTTTGGTGCAATTTCACTCAGACAAAGGAGACATTTTTGTTTTATCTATAAATCCTAGAAGGCTCCAGGATTGGTATAGGTCTGCACTTTCCCATGGTCAAATGGAAACTCACCTGGCTGACCGAGGAGTTGTGGGACTCAGATAAGCTGGAGCTGGAGGGCAAAGGACTATTAATAAGATGAAAAATGACTTCAGTTATTGACCTATTTTATTTGCAGCATTATTAGTCTGCTTCTTACTTGCTAGTCTGTTACTTGCCTCAGCTTCTGCCAATCTAGCAGTTCGAAAGCACGTAAAAATGCAAGTAGAGAAATAGGGACCACCTTTGGTGGGAAGGTAACAGCGTTCTGTGTGCCTTTGGCGTTTAGTCATGATGGCCACGTGACCATAGAAACGTCTTTGGACAGTGCTGGTTCTTCGGCTTTGAAATGGAGATGAGCACCGCCCCCCTAGAGTTGGGAACAACTAGCACATATGTGTGAGGGGAACCTTTACCTTTACCTTGTCTGCTTCAATACAGTCAGAAAAGATTATGACTGATCAGAAAGATTAATTAGTAGCAAATTTTCCCAATCTGTTTCCCTTCAGATGTGTTGGAATTTCAGCACCCAGAATCCCCTGCCAGAAAGGTCAGTCAGTATACATTAGATTGGTGAAAGCTATGATATGCATTAGCCCACTCTAGTGAATGAAGAACATAGTATTTTATAGCTATAACTTGCAAGGAAACAAAACACCAGTTTGGCATAGTATAAGATTTCATAATTTGAAAAGTGAAAATAATGGCAGTTTTAAGTCTGAAAAATGTATTTTTAAAAGGAAAATCAGAACTTACTTGGGCTGTGGTGAAAACATGAATCTAAACTAGAAAAGATACTGGAGTGGGGAAGACCACCAGAGTAGACCATAATTGCATATCTACCCATAATAAAACTACACTTAAATTCTGATTTGATATCCAGGAACTCATTTCAATGATCCAGCAAAATTGTTAACTCACTGGCTCACAAAGAAAGTGCTACCAATTAAGCTAAAAAAAAACACGCCTTTAACAGTCAGTTTTAATTACACAAGAGATTCGCCAATCCATCTCTAACTCAAGCTAAATATTTGACTGGAAAGGTCTGGAACCAATTTACATGCTTTTAATGTTGCGTCTAGACTTTAATAAGTGGTTAAGCACAAAGCAATGCTATGTAAGGATCAAAGTATCTCTGATGCGTAGGTAGAAAAGTACCAACCTCCAAACTCCAAAGTGTTTCGCATATTCATTATATAGTTATTCCCCATCACGTGCTTCCAAAAAAGCAGTGTTTTTGGTTGTTCTGGGCTTGAGCACATGAGACTTGCTATCTGACACCTCATCTTGTGCCACCCTTCTGTATCAGTTGCTACTGAGCAAGGAAAATTTTATAACTGGAATTTCTAGGTCTGGTTTCGGGAGCCTTAGCTCAAGAATTCCTGTCCAATCTACTCCTGCAGTTATCACCTTAAATACAGGTTCTTCAAGAACTATACAAGAGGATTTGAGTAGTTTTGAAATTGTTGTTCTTAACTTTAGACTCCAATAAACCTACAACCCAATTAATATCAGCTGGGTCCACAACTTGCTAATTTAAGCTAAAATGAATTGAGTAGTTTGTGACTTAGCGCGTAGTGGAAACCCAGCCACTGACTTAGCATGGGGAGTAAACAGTGGTGGGTTTCAAAACTTTTTACTACCGGTTCTGTGGGTGTGGCTTAGTGGGCATGGCAGGGGAAGGATACTGTAAAATCTCCATTCCCTCCCCACTCCAGGGGAAGGTTACTGCAAAATCCCCATTTCCTCCCGATCACCTGGGACTCGGGAGGCAGAGAATAGATGGGGGTGGGGCCAGTCACAGTTGGTATTTACTGGTTCTCCAAACTACTCAAAATTTCCGCTACCGATTCTCCAGAACTGGTCAGAACCTGCTGAAACCCACCTCTGTGTATGAACCATGCCAGCATGTTAAGTCATAATAGCACTGATGCCTCACCTAAATGAACATAGCCTGTGTGTTTTGTTAGTCTAGTTGGTGATCTGGTATGTTTTCTGTGCCCAATTATACAAAGTAAACTTCTCTCCATGAGTTAAGTTTTGAACAGGAACATGCATGTACTTGTTTACTACATGGGCCAAAATTTAAAAACCATCATAGTAACCCAATTTTAGGTAGTGAGAAGCCTCCAAAATTCCCATGGTCACCTTTTAATTCAGAAAAAGCAATAGAAAGAGATGTGGCTCCAAGGAATCACAGTGAGATGATAATCTTGGATTCTTTTCTCTGATTTCTTTTCTTATATATAATTAGCAACGCTTCCTTTCCCACCTTCTAGACAGGACACATCCACCTTCATTCAGGCCTTTTTAACTTTTTACTACCAACCTGCCTTCCATTGAGGACCTGTATACTGCATAAGTCAAAAAGAGGGCTGTGCAAATATTTACAGACCCCTCACATCCTGGACATAAACTGTTTCAACTCCTACCCTCAAAACGATGTTATAGAGCACTGCACACCAGAATAACTAGACACAAGGACAGTTTTTTCCCGAATGCCATCACTCTGCTAAACAAATAATTCCCTCAACACTGTCAAACTATTCACACTAGGCTGCATTACTATTACTATTAGTCTTTTCATCGTTCCTATCACCCAACTCCTCCCACTTATGACTGCATGACTGTAACTGTAACTTTGTTGCTTGTATCCTTATGATTTATACTGATAATTGATTTCCTAGTATGATTTGATTGCTTATTTGTACCCTATCACTATCACTAAGTGTTATACTTTATGATTCTTGACAAATGTATCTTGTCTTTTTATGTACACTGAGAGCAGGGGTGAAACCCAGCAGGTTCTGAAGAACCGGTAGCAGAAATTTTGAGTAGTTTGGAAAACTGGCAAATACCCCAGAGTGGGGTGGAAATCAAGGGTGAAATCCAGCAGGTTCTGACAGGTTCTGGAGAACCGGTAGTGGAAATTTTGAATAGTTGGGAGAACCAGCAAATACCACCTCTGGCTGACCTCAGAGTGGGGAGGGAATGGAGATTTTGCAATATCCTTCCCCCAGGAGTAGGGAGGGAATGGGGATTTTGCAGTATCCTTCCCCTGGAGTGGGGTGGGAATGGAGATTTTGCAGTATTCTTCCCCTGCCATGCCCACCAAGCCATGCTCACCAAGGCACACCATGCCCATCAAGCCACCCCACCGAACCGGTATTTTAAAAAAATTGGAGACAAATTCCTTGTGTGTCCAATCACACTTGGCCAATAAAGAATTCTATTCGATTCGATTCGATTTTACTTTTTGACATGCATAGTATCATATGTGGTCTTTGAAAATATCTCAGAAGCTATCAGTCACTGCAGAATTATGTGACCTATTCGGCTATTCAGAAGGCTGGATTACAGAGCACATCAACCAATTATTGTGCATATACACTATCTTCTAGAAAACCCTAAATCAGGGATGGCGAACCTATGACGCATATGTCAAAGATGACACGCCATGAAATTTAGAGTGATACATCAGCATTCACCAACACCTGACAACTATTCTCAAAAGCACACCCTGTTCCTGTGTGATTTTTGAAGGCTGCGGAGACCACCCCAGAATGGTGTAGCTTCTTGTGCAGCCTCCAGATCCTGCAGAAGTCATGTGAGAAGGCTGTTCATATGTGGCCTCCAGAGCCTCCCAAAATGAGTTTGTCTTACTGTATTTCATAACTATTTGAATAGACTGCATTTTTTAAATAAATGAATATGTAAAGACTTGTTTTACTTTTGTTCAGGGGTGAGGGGATGTGAGACGCCAGCAGAATCAAATTAGGCATTTTTTGAATGTTTGGCTTGCCAAGTCCATCAGGATCTCCATTACTCCCCTAAATGGATTGGATATTGAAAGGGAACAAGGGCTACAAATGTTTCTATCTATTCTCTGCCAATTTTTTTTGTTATGGTATTTTTGGCAAGTATCAAATATCAACAAGGAGATCCAGGTTCACCACCATTCATCCTAACATTGATATTGTATATAGATATCATCTTTACGGTCTTCCCAAATATTTCTGAATGGCAGGCTTTCATGCTGGTGTGAAGCACAACAGCCTACCAAAGGAAACCTGGTTAAGCCAACTTTCTTTGCTTTCCAATGAACTTAGTTTCAGCAAATGCCTTCGTAAGTGAGAGTGTTGCTGAGCTACATTTTTGCTGCTGCTCTTTTGTGTACTTTTAGAAGCTTCACATATTTTGAGGTTGTGGTACTATCGCGTGTGCTGTGCTGCTGGAAGAATGCTCCAAATCACACAGAAAGATGATCAATAAAATAACAAGAAGAAGAATAGCTGTAAAAATCTTGTTGAGGTTGGTAATGTTGTGACCTAGGCTTCCTGAGTCATTAAAACACATGGGTAGTCCCAAAAACCTCTTTTATTGCAATACCTGTGAATTACGTTCATTCACAGCTGGGTCCCAATTAGTTGAAAAAAGTCCTTTGGGAGAAGTCCTTTGGGATTATCACCAACCTTTATCTCCCTTGACACTCTGCCAAAGACCTACTTGGCAAAGCCCCACAGAGTCCAGAATCCAACAGAGATGCCTTTGCTCCTTTTTTAAGCCTTATGGGAGGGGCTAATCATCTCCAGGTCTTACTCCCAAGTTATCCCTTTTATTTTAACTGTTCTTGCCTTCTGACAGCTCTGCGCATGTGCATACTAGGAACAGGCTCCTCCCGTTCCTCTGCCTCTCTGCTGTCCAACTCTGGAGGCTCTGGAGTCCGTGCATCACTCCCAGATGGCCCTGGCCTCATCTCTGCCTCCAACGCAGAGCCCTTGTCCTGGCCCATGTTCCTCCCCAACCTCCTCACTGTCCAACTCCGCTGCCAGCTCCACAGGTTGCTGGTGGACCACATAGGTAACAAAATATAAAGCATAGAGGGATTAGCAATAGACAGCAAATCAGAGCTTCAATCCAGACATCTTCCCAAAGGATCCATTCAACAACATCTCCACACATCATTGTGAGCACAACAGATGTTGAGACTAGGTTAGATGAAGTCTGCATTCCTTGCCAGCCTTACTTTGTGCCTCCTATATTGTTTCTACTGCTTCATCTCTACGAAAACCAAATCAGGTATTGTTGCATTTCATATTAAAGCAAAAACATTTGACATGCTACAGGTTGCCAAGTATTAAGGCTGCAAAAATAATTTGAAATGCCATTCCCATATCCTGTTTAGCTTCCTGGCAAAGGAAGTTGCTAAAGAGCTTATAAAGAGTTGGTTGACTTCCAATCTGTATGAACTAGGGAATATGTCCTATTAAATTCAGCAGGACTGCTCTTCCTTCAGGATTCCTTCAGGGTTTAATTTCCAAAATTTCAGAAACTAGTTTGTTATTATGTTGCATAGTGCATGAAAAACATTGGTTCCTAGATTGCAAAGGTAAGGAACTTTTAACTGTCCAGATGTTGATGACTAACCATTTTCAGTAGTGACCAAGAGAGAGAAGACCCTCTCCATATGCTCTTTCCCATCTTCCCAGACACCTCCCTGTCAAGTGTCAAGGAAATAAGGAAATTCAGGCAGTTCAAATGAGTATAAAGATTGATTGAAAGCTTAAGGTCTCTACAAGAATCTGAGCTACTAATGATCAAAGTAAATTGGCTTTAGATAAGAGTCAAAGGAATTCAAGGTGGGTTGGACTTAGATCTCTTGTGGGCATGCAGGGCATCATGACAGATGACACATTTGTCCCCTCCCTTGGGCTTAGTATGGTCATCTCTTATACACTCCCATTGTGTTAGTCAGGGACGTCTGTAAAGGACCTCTACTCTTCTTTATTGGAGTGAAAATAAAAGGTATTGCTGCATTAGAGACTCCATTCACTCTCAAACAATTGTGAGCAAGAACCTCCTATAGATTCCTCTGTTTGGGGCAGAAGACCCAGTGATGCTGGAGGTGAGACTCCTACATACAAGGAAGCACAGGACTGTTCCAGGGTGTTCATTCCACTAATAATACTCTTCTCTTTCCTAATTATCTCATACTTTAATCTAAGACCTGAGTGGGTGACAATCCCATTTCTTGTATCCTTTTCCCTACATCCATAGGGGAAAAAATGAGAGCTTGATCGATGATGTGTCATCAAGTTGGCATTGACTCCTAGTGACATATAGATTTTCTCCAGGATGGTTTGTTCCTAACCTGCACATCTATACAAAAAAATATCCTACTCTGCTTCAAATTTTCAAAAATCATTAAAAAAATAAGTAGTATTGTTGTCCTGTGGTGGCAGCTGAGGAGATACTGAAGAATCCTCATTAGCTTACTGTAGCTTGCTTTGGCTTTGCTTAGCATATCAGGTTGGCATGATATATTAAAACTTGTCACCTACCTCTTGGTGGTGACAGCAATGGTAAGTTAACCAAGTGAAACACAAGGCCACAGAGGCTTGAGAAAGTAGCATTTGTACCTTCCCATATTATCCCATTCTGAAAAATGCAGTGCCTGTAAGCCCCCAATCATGCAGACGATCTCCCCATGAGATTAAAGGAGTTTAACTAAGTGGTAACAGTCACTGGGGTGTTACCCATGCCAATATCAGAAAGCCTAGCTCATCACTCCACTTCCCCTCAGCCTTGTCCAAATATGGAAGAGATATTCCCACAACGTATATAGCTTGGAATTATTCCAGAAGCAACAGAAAAGCCCACATGTCTGCAAACCACTTCACAGCCCCCTCGATTCAAGTTCAGTTGAATCAAAGTGAGTCACGGCTTTGATTCATTAATCTGGTTCAACAAGGCCATGGGATCAGGTTCAGCAAATCAATGTTCCCTTTCAAAACTTTGCTAAGCCCTAGATTACGACAAGCTATATCAATACAGTACAGATGGAGATTCATTCCTTTTGCATTCGGTGTGAACTCAAATCTCTCCCCAGGTGATGAGTTTCTGGTCTTCTCTGCACAGTTTACCTTCTCACAACTACCTTCTTCTCCTGCTTGTCAGTCAGTTTGTTTGGGAGGAAGGAGACTTGAAATCTTCCAGACCATTGGGATCCATGTCTCCTCTTTACTACTTATTAGCCAGTCAGCCTATTTCAGAACCCCTATTTGCCAGTTTTCTTACCCAACCAACTTCCAAACATATGTTCATTTCCATAAACTTCTGAGTTTTCTTGCCTTAATGACACATCCATATTGTTACTCAGTAGTCCATTCTGTACATAAAGTTGTTGGCAGTCTGGGAATGTGCTCCCTACCACTAGGAGTGATGATGATCACTATCTAACTGCTCAAATGTAATTAACTATGCTATCTTGACAGACTTGCAAATGGGTGGCTAATCTTGCCCAGTTTATATAATACATAAAGGACTTTTTGTTTCCCCCTACTGAGATGAGTCCTTGGCAGGCTGACCTTGAATCCACAGACATTGATTGAGACATATCAGGGTGAAACTGATTGGAGCAAAGGGGATCTCTATTCAAAGTTGAAAGAAACAGGGGAGGTCAAATTTACAAATATTGTATGATGTTTGTTGCTTATGGAAGAAAAGCTTGCAGGAATGCTATCCAATGAATGCAATCCAATTTAAACCCTCCTACATGAAGGGACCCTTGAAATTAGCAAGTCCAATGCAACAGTTCCAATTAAAGCATTCTCCACAAATAGCTACTTTGTCTCTGCCTGTACAGTTAAAATCAAGGAGAAACACTCCTGGTAGTATTAGGTATGTACAGACCACACAAAGGGTGGGGGGAGGGAGGGAGGGAGGCAGGGAGGGAGGGAGGGATGGAGAGAGAGACTTCCAATGTCTAAGAGGCTGCCACAAAGAAGAATGGTTTAACCTATTCTCCTAAGTACCTGAAGACTGGAGAAGGAGCAGTGGAAACTTATCTAGGTTCTACAACCTACCAGTAGAAATAAGGAAAAATTTCCTGACAGTGAGAACAATTAATCAGTGGAGCTCCTTGCCTTCAAAAGTTGTGGATGCTCCAACACTGGCAGTTTTTAAAGAAAAGATTGGGCAACCATTTGTCTGAAATGTTATAGGGTTTCCAGCTTTAGCAGAGGGTTGAACTAGAAAACCTCCAAGGTCACTTCCAACTCTGTAATTCTGAGAAGTTTGGAAGCTGATTCGGTAAGAACATTGGCTTCTGAATGGCTAGTAGAGAAGAGATATGAACACAATGATCTGGAAGATTTCAAACCTCCTTCCTCTCATTCAGTTGACTGAAAGATGCTTTAAAAGCAGGGCTGTCAAACTTGCAGTCCGCGGGCCGGATGCATCATGCGCTGCCCACGCCCACGCCCAGTTTAGTGAAGAGGGGGGATGCCTGATATGTCACATGATGACGCCGTGACACCACAAATTTGACAGGGATTAAAATATAAGTTTGCCAGTGGAACCAATAATTGGTTCCACTGGCAAACTTCTCTGTTAGGAAAGTTCCCTTTGCCTGACTACTATTCTGTTGGAATCTGCCTTCCTATAGTTCAAATCCAGTATTCTGTGTTAGTTTTGATCTTCCTCTGTGTGACATCATTTTAGATATCTAAAATACTTTCATATTTCACATGCACACAGTCTTTGCAGGACTGAAAGTTTCCAAATCCTTTAATTTATCCTGTTAGGCCTTGAATTTTAGTTCCCTGGTTTTCCTCATTCCCCTTCTATAAACATGTTCCAGTCTGCCTGAACACGGTACTGATGGTATCATTTGACCAAAGCAGTGTTGGTTCTCCATTATTTGGAAACTGTATTTCTATTGATGCAATATAAACTTGTGGTGTAAACACTGTAAACAATGTAAACACTGATGACCTATTCATTCCAAGATCCTTTTTACAAACTAGTTTCAAATACAATTTATTAATTAATGTTCTCTTCTCTTAACATGTAAATATGATTTTCATTAAAGGATTAGCTTGTTTAATTGTGCCCTCGATCCTTCTTTTTTTCCTGTAATGTGAGGGACTAAATACTCATTGTAGCTATAAAAACAATTTAAGCATAACTGCATAAAATGTTTGATTTTATTTTGTGAAATAAAAAATGTATACATGTTGGAAGCAATGAGAGACTAAACAGATGTGGGGCTCAATTTGCTGGGCTGAGGGAGAAATACAGGTGTAATATTTGATGAAAATTAAACCCAACACTCTTATATTCTGTGGTGACTAGGCCTTGTTCTGATTCCTTTCTTTGTTGGTTCTTCTCTCCTTTTCTTTTTTATTTTACCCTCCCTTTCATTGATTTTCCACCCCATAGTTGCTTCTGCTTTCCCTTACCTCTGGTCTCAGAGCAACTGTTAGTCTTCAATCTCCATAAGAATTCTTCTCTTCTTGGCTTCTGCTTTCAACCCTCCCCTCCCCTCCTTTTACTTTCTTCTGCTCCAAGCAGACTTTAATCAATTTCTTGGTGTAAAGGTGTGTGTGAGCTTTCTCAAAACTCTAGATCTGGACTAGAAATAGGATTCAGCATGGGAATCAACAGGAATCCTAAAACAGGATTCTTCCATCAGCAGTTACACTGAGTAATATCCAGGGTAGGGATACGATATAAATAGGGAAAGCTTTTCCCTTCCTCAAAAGTGCCACCTCATGACCATATCAGTTTCTCATTGGAGATGCAATGAGGAACTGCGATGATCCATCTTCTCCTCTTTACATAGAAACAGTTGGAGTAGAACTGAACTGGGAGCTTCTTGCTCTTGCCTGTTTCTCTAAGAAGCACTTTTCTCTGTGCAGAAACAGGTGGGAAGCAATCCACGTTGTAAAATGAAGGTAGTATAATAACATGTAGATCAAAAATGCCCAGGTGAGAAAACCTATGAAAGATCAGCAGACACAGGAAGATATGTTGTGGTATAGCAAAAAACATGTTCCAGTATATACATCCAAGACAACCCATATGTAAAATGTACATATAAGAAAGCAGGAGGAAGGCAAGGACACCATGCATGAATATTCAAACATTCTTTGAGCAGTTCACAATTGGATACTATGAATGGTCCAAATAAGTTCAAGAAAATGAAAAAATGAAATTGAAAGATTTATCTGATAAAAATGCTTTTTTTTTTCTTGTTCTGTTCAGTCATATTTGGTTCTTAGAGACAAGTCCCTGAAATTTTCTCAGAAATGTTTCTCAGAAGTGGTTTGCAGTTTCCTCCTTCCTAATGCTTAAAGAAAGTGATTGGCCCAAGGTCACTCAGCTGACTTTTTGCCTAAGCTAGGATTAGAACTCATGATCTTCTGGTTTCCAGCATGATAGCTTAACCAGTACACCAAACTGGCTCTCAATTCAAATTATACTTGCCTAATAAATTGGCTTTATTTAATTCAATGGAAGAAAGAAAAGCTGTGAAAAGCAACGGCTGACAATTGACTTCCAATTTGTTGACTTCCTTGTTAAGCTGTACTATGGCAGTTGTCCAAATATGCATGTTTGTTCAGCGTCTTTTTGTTTGTTTCATTATTTTGATAACTTTGCATCTCTTTATTTTTACACTTTGATTTTTATTTCATTTTTCACTTGATCACACATACTAGTGAACTTCCTTTTTGATAGTGTTCATTTCAGTCTTTCTTTCTGACTTTGGTTTGCTTCCCTCCCTCCCCCAAACTTCTTTCGTCATGCAGCAATTAACCACAGCCTCATAAATCACCACACAATCTGCTTTACTGGCCTGGACCTGCTGGGTCACTCCTTGTTGATTCTCCTTATGATTAAACTGAATCACACATTAATCTTTGTTTGAAATAAGCTTACTGATAACTACTCTCTCCAGTAGCTGTTAAGCTGTTTGCAAACAAAAAGTTGAAGGATTTCAGTGACCCAGGTGGAGATAATGTGACAGGTGAATTTAGTCTCAGGTTTGCTGAACTTCAAAGAGAGTTAAAACCTGAAACCTTAGCAGATTCCTTTTGGCTTCCTAATGGAGCTTTCAGCTCAGCTTTGCACCTTTTTATAAAAAGTATAAAAGTTTGTTTATACATTGTTCAGGGTTGCCCAAATAGGAATTGGCACCTACTTAAGGCCAGACTCACAAGCAGGCATGGAATGCTAACAACTATGGCACAAGGATTCTGTCTTAGTTGCTTAAAAAGGGACAAATGAACTGAAATGAACCCCTTTGGTTATATTCTCACTTGTTAGGATGAATTTCTGGCTACAAAAAGGATTTGTTTTCATTATATATTCATACCACATCTTCAGTGTTTCAGAATTGGCAGTTTCTGATGGCCATCTTCTGGCAACAGTGGTCACTTTTCCCTAGAATGGTCCACATGTTGTATTCTTCTGAAGAACAGTAGAGAAATAGTGGTTGCCACAGTAGAAGAACCGAACAATATTACAAAGCTGTATGATAAACATTCTACACCAGACCATTAGGCTGCTGCTTCTATCAAGAAGGCAAAAAGTTTTTTAAAGGGAAGGACAATGCAGCACAAATGTGAGTTATTGTTGTTGTTGTTGTTCTAGAAGGCACATAACAACCAACCCATTCAAGAAACAAAGCTTAGTTGGAGGATTTTCACTATCAGCTCCCAAAACACGCAACCAAAAGTTTGTATGGGATCTTGTATCTAAAGGAAGTTACTGAGAGGATTGGGGTACCTAAAGACTCAAGGAAACTGGCGGCAAAGTCCAAAGAAATGTAAGTAAAATGTTTCTGTTTGACCAAGCCAAAGAGGAAAGGATCAGAGATGGAAGACTCATCCATATATTTGTGCAGTGGTCAAAGTGCAACAAAACCAGATGTTGTACTGAAGCTGCATAATATCTGTTGTAGGTGATGGTGTATCCATTAGAGGTGAATTTGATGGAAATTGCTTTATGGGCATTAGTTGTTACAATTGGCTGCAAAGACTGTCATCCAATGGAATTTTGGGATACAGTAACCAAGACAGAAGAGAAGTCCTGGAGACAGATGAGAAGATCAGAAGGAGCGGGAGGAAGATAGTCAAGGCAAAATGATACAAGTATATTAATGAGTGAATTAAATAATCAAATGGTTTTAACAAATGGATGATGGCATCATATTATGACTTAAATAAATGCACACAAAGTAGATGTGTGCCCCCTTTGTAAATGTACATCAGGAAAATTATAATGGTCTGCTCCAGAACTAATTTATTGCAGAAAAATCTACTGCTGTTCATGGTGCATTTGCAATGTAATGGAGTTGCACATTTCTGGCTTTATGGATTTCCAATCAGATTACGTTTTCCACACACTGTGAATCTTATATGAAAGCAGACCAAATGAAAATTATCTCCATTGTATAAACACTGAGGCTGCTGTGAATGCAATCTCTGTGAAACTGGAAAGAACTTTCATTACCTTAGTTGCATGGTTACAGATATGGGTAGAGACAACCAACATCATAAATCTGGCATAGTAATACACAGAATATGCAAATGATGACCTTTTGCAATACACCCAAGGGCTGAATACACAAGGCTTGACCTAAATCAAAATCAAACTTTACTGAACTTTTCAAGAGACATTCTGAAGAAGATGCATGTCAAGTTATCTAAAAACGAAACAAAACTCCAGATGGATTATGTGTTTAATTTGCTCATATTTCATGTATGTAAATGCTTATTATTTGGTGGAATTAACTTTATGAGACAAATGTTCAGAAGAGATTGATGGTGAAATATAGATTTAACTATGTAAACAAATTCCATATCAGTTTTCAAAAGTTAATCAGAGATTAACAACCGTTACCACTATTTTCCTGTGAGATTTTAGCTCAACTGTTAACAGGGGATGAGTTCAGCATTTGCATACAAAATGCTGCAAGATCTCAAGTGAGAATACCCAAAACTCATAAAATGTTGCCATTTATGAGGTTTGCCACTGTTTCTAATGTTTTAAATATATTTTTTAATTTAATGTTGGGAGTCTGTAAGACTTGATTTAGAGGTGCCATGGGGTGTTGGTGCCTGCAGCTACCATGATATCAATTCTTTCTCTAATTTATATATGCCATCACACTGATTATTTTAGTTGTGCAGAAACTTCTAACATTTATGGACAATAAAATATCACCTCCCTTCCTATTTAGGTCAACAAAGCTGAGAAAGACAAACATTTGATGATTGCCTGGAGCTTATAAACAGCGGCAGTTTTTAAGAAACCTTTAAACTTCATCCCACTAAAAGTTTCATCTGCTCATTAGACTGCATATAAAGAAATACAAGTAAAGAGAGAAGGAACTGAAGTTGGCTACTATAGTATGGTGGTCAATTTTAGATCAAATTAACGCCTACACCTTGAAGGAGGTGATGGTGAGACCCCTCCTCAAGAAACCTGCCTTGGATCCAACTATACTGGATAATTTTCGTCCGGTCTCCAACCTTCGCTTTGTCACGAAGGTTGTTGAGAGCATGGTAGCACAGCAGCTCCCATTGGCCCTGGAGGATACAGACTACCTGGATCCATACCAGTTGGGTTTCAGGCCAGGGTACAGCACGGAGACGGCATTGGTCGTGCTGGTGGATGATGTTTGGAGGGCTCGGGACAAAGGATTATCCTCGGTTCTGGTCCTCTTGGATCTTTCGCGGCCTTTGATACCATCGACCATGGTATCCTGCTGCAATGGCTCGAAGGACTGGGAGTGGGAGGCAC
Source organism: Masticophis lateralis (assembly GCA_030761175.1). NCBI lineage: Eukaryota > Metazoa > Chordata > Lepidosauria > Squamata > Colubridae > Masticophis > Masticophis lateralis. Next base: position 150,452,317 of record JAUDYJ010000001.1, on the reverse strand, counting down.
TGTTCCACGGTGGTTCTCTTCCTATCTCTCGGGCAGTATGCAAGCGGTGTTGGCAGGGGGGCAGAGGTCAGCTATGAAGTCGCTCACTTGTGGGGTGCCTCGGGTCAGTCCTCTCGCCTCTCTTGTTCAACATCTATATGAAGCTGCTTGGGAAGATCATCCATGGTTTTGGGGTGCAGTATCATCAGCACATTGATGATACCTAGCTTTTTATATTCACCCCAAACCAGCCCAGTGATGCCCTCGATGTGATGTCCCGCTGCCTGCAAGTGGTACGGACTTGGATGGGGATGAACAGGCTTCAACTCAACCCTGCCAAGACTGAGTGGCTGTGGGTACCGGCAACTGGGTCTGATCGAGATATTCCATTGTTGACCATTGGGCGGGGGTGAGGTGTTACCCCCTGTAGACAGGGCTCGCAACTTGGGTGTCCTCTTGGATTCACAGTTGCCTCTGGAAGATCATGTGACGACCGTGACTAGGGGGGAATTTGCCCAGGTTCGCCTGGTGCGCCAGTTGCAGCCCTACTTGGACCAAGATGCCCTACAGACTGTTACTCATGCACAGGTCACCTCCCGTCTTCACTAGTGCAACACTCTCTACCTAGGGCTGCCCTTGAAAACCACTCAAAGGCTTCAGCTGGTGCAAATTGCAGCCGCACAGGTTGTGATGGGAGCATCCTGACACTCCCATGTTACACCCCTCCTGCGCGACCTGCATTGGTTACCGGTTACCCTTCGAGTGAGGTTCAAGGTGCTGGTTATCACCTATAAAGCCCTTCATGGCCTAGGCCCGGGATATTTGTCGGACCCCCTACAGCCAGCGACAATCCCCAATCACCCAGTGCATTCCCACAGACAAGGCCTCCTCAGGGTGCCATCGGCCAGATAATGTTGGCTGGCGACCCCCAGGGGGAGAGCTTTCTCTGTGGGCACACCCACCCTCTGGAACCAACTTCCTTTGGAGCTCTGGATGGCTTCTGACCTTTGCTCGTTCCGCCGTGATTTGAAGACCTGGTTGTTTCACAGTTTGGACTGACTGGGATTTTTTAATTAATTTTAATTGTTTTAAATTCGATTTTTAAATTTTACTGTTTTAATGAGGGATTATGCATTTTTATTGTTGTGACCCGCCCTGGGACCTCGGAGATAGGGTCCATATAAATTGAATGAATGAATGAATGAATGAATGAATGAATGAATGAATGAATGAATAAATAAATAAATAAATAAATAAATAAATAAATAAATAAATAAATAATAAAGGTCTACCCAGCAAATATAATTAATAGCTGGACATCTGTGCTTCACTATGAAACTATGTGCTCAGGCTTGATAAATTGACACTTGCAACCTGAAACTTAATGTAAAATGTGTAACTCCATGGCATCAGAGTGTGTTAATATAATGCAACTGGCAGTTGGAACAGAGGGGGAGAGGGAATAGGATGTCCCAGCCTGAAGCATCCATCGGTATTCATCTGGCTAGCATCCTGGCAGTGTGTGAGAGAGAGTTGAGGGCTGTTTGGAAACTCAAACAGTATTTGCTGTTTGAGCAAGGAGACAGGAAGAAGGCTGGGCGTGGCTTAGCTCAACTGTTCTATAGTAAAGCTGCTTGCTGCTGTGAAAGTAAAACTAAAAGTGAAACTCCTCTCCTCTGCTTGTGTTTTGCATTTGGAACAGATTTCTTTTGAGGTGGGGAGGGGGAGTACAACTCCTTAGCATCAGAGCATGTTAATAATAATATAGGAAATACTAATGCTCTGATGGTCATTTCAAAAAATCCTTTCTTAGTGAGCACCTAGAAGCCAAGAGGAACATATATTCTGTCTCCATAGAAAATATACAGTATTTATCAATGTATCCCACTTATTCATCTGAAAGCAATAATCAAAACTCGGATTCTATCCAAACATGGTTTGTTCTTTTTCTCCAAGATCACCAAGTTTTCAAAATTGGCACCCAAGATATTTGGGGCATATATGGTACATTTGGAAAGAACAAGCTTAAGGCACCTCTCTCCCCTTAATTTAGCAACTCTGACCACTAAACAGAGATTGATTAATCCTTTTCTTTAAAAAAATATTGTTAGATTTGTATAGACTTCCTTGCATGAAAACCTCTCAGCCAATCTGTCTGAAATTGGTTAGGTTTATTTATTTAGAAGAAACAGCTACGCTTGTAAATGCATGGCGTGCTGTTCAAAAAAACAAAAACAAAATTGTGAATAAGTTTCTTTAAAAAAGAAAAAGAACTTGAAGGAGGGTAGTTCCCAGTCTTATTCCTCAAAATTGCTTCTAAACATTTCTTTGATTCCTGTTAAAAAACAAACAAACAACAAAGCAGCAGTCTGCATTTTTCCCATGCCAGCTAATAGGAGCCACAAACCTTGAATTGCCTTGAATTAGTCTCCACATCAGAGAGAAGAACTCAGAGTTGCGTCAAAGAGGGATCATTTCTAAAACACTGAATTCAGCTCTGAACCAAATCTTGATGGTAGATAACTAGGCAGAAGCATGTGAGCACAGCCACACCTATTTATCTGTCTGTCTGTCTGTCTGTCTGTCTGTTTATTTGTTTATTTGTGTATGTGAATGCATGTATGCATATATATATATGCATGTATGTATGTATTGCAGGGTAGCAGTAAATAATCTAGCAGCAGAATCTAATTATTTATGGATTTCAGGAGGGTCTCCTTTGTTGCTTGGTACCATTATTCCTGAAAACCGATGCTCTTTATGCCTGACTGTAGATTCCTTCTAATGTTAAACATGAGTGTGCATAAAGAAGCATGGTTTTGCAAAAGAAGGCCTTTTTCTGAGCCTGAATCCATTGATAACCTAATCTCTCCCCCCACCCCATTTATTAGAATACCGAAATCCACCAAAAAAAGGATGCAGGCAGCTGGTGCTAAAAGTGAGCAAGGGTGCCTTCCTCTCCCCAGTCCCCTCTCTCTTTTCAATAAATCATTGTAGCAATAATGTGACACGGCCCCTGTTATCCCTGCAGCTCTAGCAAACAGCTTTTCTTTGCCCCTCTATTCAAGCTACCGCCAAGGCTGCAGGAGGGTAGGCAGGAAACCGCCTGTAATTCAATTAGAAAAGCAAGCATGAAGTCAATATTCATGGCAGTGAACCAGGAATCTTGCCGGACAATGAAACGATAATGAGGATGTTCACAAAGGAGATATGCTCGCTCAGTGATAAGTTTTTAAAAGAGTTGCTACAGCATGTGACCAGCGTATAAAACTGGCAATTGGCTTGAAGACATATGGAGATTCATCCGCCAGGGACTGAGGCCCATGCACTGGCATACATATTTGAGGCAGAAGATGAGCTTGAGACTCAAGAGTATCCCACCATTGTTGCACAGATCTTATGACGAAGGTAGTTTGGTCGTTAAGCCCATGAGGTTTTGGAGAATCAAAGCATTTTATTTTTTTATCACTGGCATTGAGACTGCTTCTTGATTGCTTAAATGCATTCTGGCTTGGAGAAACTTAAGGAGGGCTTGGAAGTACTTTCATATGTAGTCAAGCTGAGGCTCTGGACCAGGGGTCACACCAGGAGCCACAAAACCCTTCCCGTGCCTGACTATTTCTTGAGCGGCCACAAAACTAGCACATGTAGTTGAATTAAACATTCCGTTTTCTTCTGAAACTTTTCTTTTCTTGGATTTATCCATGGTTGGCCTACCTGGGGTTGAAAAGCTCAATAAATCACGTGCCGGCAGGTGTCGCACATTAGCAGTTGTGATGCATATTTTGAGTGACAAGAAGCCACAGCAGAGGGGTGAGAGAGCCACATGCAGCTCCGGAGCCGCAGGTTGCTGACCCCTGCTCCAGACAAACTCAGTAACTCAAGAATCGAGAAGAACTAATTTGATAAAGAAAAGACAGCAATAAGACGGGCAAACGTGTTGATAAACCAAAGTAGCTTAGCAGCAGCTAGGGCTCAAATTGAGGACAGAAACATCTCCAGGTTCCAAACTTTTGTCAAAATATTGAAAGCAGCTTTTTGCTTGTTCTGGATCCAACTTCATGTTACGTGTACAAAAGAGGCAACTCTGACTATTTGACGTAACTGGATCCCATCCTGCAGATGACCTTGAGAACATCCAGGTGTCAGGTCCCCATCCAGTTAAAGACTTCATCGGATGAACTTTGGGTCATTCACTTTCTTCACTTCAAACTAGGTCAAAAGGGTTGCTGTGATGAGGATAAAATTGGGGAAGAAAGCCTTATATATTTTTTTTGCTCTCAGAAAAAAAAAGATCACAAATAAATAATGTATCAACAATAGATTTCAGAAATGTGAAGTTTGCATAAACTGTTGGGGTGAGTTTGAGTTTCCCTAAAAATCCAATACAAAGCAGCAGATTGCTTTCCTTAGCTCAGTAGCAAACTACCTGCTTTCTTGATCAAGGACCACCCCCATCATGACTTCAATTAAAAGCATCTCAATAATTAATAGGTAAGATCTCCACCTGAAACAATGAACAGCCTTTCCAGACATGTAGGGCTAGATCAGCATGTATTATTTAAAGTGTATTATTTCATATAATTTGCACATCCCTTTTTCCCCGGTGCCATACAGTATACAGATTAAGCTGGTTTGGCAGTGCTTCCCAGATTTGCAAAAGCTGTTTGACTGGAGAGCACTGCAGGAGAAACTGTGGTGAAAACATATTGCACAACAGGCCATAATGGGCTCCAGCGTCTCATAATCCCAATAGCTTCCACCAATGAGTAAAAGCAAGGATTGTTTTGAAAGCCTTTCTCTAATAGCCAGGACCACTCTGCATTTAGACTTCATTAGGAACTCTGTTTGTATTTGGCACAGCAACTCAGCGAAGCCAAGGATAAGCCTTAGCCATGTTCTCTGCTGGGAATAGGATGGGACTGTATGTTGTGCTCAGACGCCGCTGAAGATTGAAAAACAAAGGTTGCTTTTTTTTCAGCCTTCTATTACTTGGCCAAGTCGATAATATGATGGAGTCAGTCTGCTCATTCAGAGATTCTAATAACACAATCTTCTGACAACCCATTGTTTAGCATAAGCTATAGCAGCAAACTGCAGTGACATCCACATGATGACATGCAGTAATGATGACATCATGCTGACACTGCTTGTATATGTCCTGAAGAATGATACTGCATTTGTGGAATGACTCCTTCATGCAAAGAGAACCTGATGCTTTTTCTAGAAGTGCTATCGAGTGAAGAGATAGATAATAGAGTTTCCACTTAGAATACTAGAAGTAGCCCATGTGCTTCTTGGTTGCATTTATATCCCTCTCAAAGAGGTGCACAGCCAATCAATCAATCAGAATAGAGCTGGAAGGGAGGTCTTCTAATTCAACCCCCTGCTATACCATTTCAGACTAGGTGACCATCTGGTCTCTTCTTAAAATCTTCCAATGATGAAGCACCCACAACTTCTGATGGCAAGCTGTTCCATTGATTAATTGTCCTCACTGTTAGAAAGTTTCTCCTTAGTTTCAGGTTGCTTCTCTCCTTGGTTAGTTTCCACCCATTGTTTCTTGTCCTGCCTACAGGTGCATGTCACCCCTAGTCCTTCTTTCCTCTAGACTAGTCAAATCAAAATCCTGCATCAGTTCTTCATATGTTTTAGTCTCCAGGCCTTTAATCATCTTAGTTGCATTTCTTTGAACTTTTTCCAAAGACTCATCTTTTTTTTTTTTTTGTAATGTGGTGACCAAAACTGGATGCAGTATTCCAGATGTGGCCTTACTAAGGCTTTATAAAGCATTACTAATACTACGTGATTTTGATTCTATGCCTCTGTTTGTACAACCAAGGATTGTATTAGCTTTTTTGGCTGCTGCCGTACACTGCTCATTCATGTTTAAGAGATCATCCACTAGGACTCCAAGGTCCCTCTCACAGTTACTGTCTTGGAGCCAGGCTTTGCCTAATCTGTACTTTTGCCAGATGATTGTTTTGAAGTGTTTTCCTTGAGTTCATGATGTGGCAAAATATGGCACTAGACTTTTTGCTAATCCTCACTCTGCCTCAATGATGAGGATGGCAAGTGGGGATGTCCCTATAGTTATAACATAGGACAAGTTCAGGAAAATGCTTGGTTGATTCTTCTGCCTTTGTTATCATTGCCATTGTTACCTATCACCAATTGTTCTCTTTATCATATGGTGTGGCAGGGATGGGAAAATACAGACAGGTGTTTCAATTGGTTGGTTTATCCATCTGCCAAACTTCCTGATTTAGGACATAGACCTACATCTTTGAATGTGGGACTAGGGCCTTTCTGAAAGCACATTAAACCCATCTGTTTTTTTTAAATGGCCTGCTAATAAATCATAAGGGTGGAGAAGTGGGGAGGAATGTGAGGAAACTATAACTAGCCAGCTCTGGTCTCAAGGGAATGGGAGTGATGGCAGTGAGTAGTCATGGATGGCAATACCTAGAGTAGCCCAGGGAATAGGCAGAATGGATAGCAATGGTGCTACCAAACCCCACTAATAAAAACTGCAAAAACCAAGCCTTGTAAAATCCCCTGTGGGCCAAACCAGCACAAAATGCTGCAATGTGCCCTCTGAGGATAGAGCCACCCACATAGAGTTTGTAGAAATTAAGAATAAGTTTCCAGTTTAAATTGTACATTTTAATACTAAACCGATGTACAAAAAGAGACCAGATCACATATAGAAGTGTTTAGGAAATACAAATCACATCTTATGCAGACAACAGTCTCTATGGAAGACAGGTGTTTAGGTTCTTCTGTAGTTTGAGCCAAATGGTCATAGAGACAGTGACTGTTGAACAGAAGGAGGAGATCTGCCTGCAGAAACCTAAAGAGGCCAATAAGAACTAGGTAGACCTTATCTTAATTGTGTCACCAACAATATTTTGGCAGGAGAAAAGAGAAAGCACTGAAAGGACTTTAAGATGGCTCAGCAATGGGCTGGGGTGACATGATGGCAGTGTCATAAGGATATTACATTAAAAAAATACTGGGAATGTTCAGTTTGACTCATCACTATGAAAAAGATACAGAGACTCTGGAAAGCGAAGAAAAGAGCAACTGATTAAGGGGCATATGAAGAATAGTTGCAGGAATTGGGTTTGTCTAGTCTAGTGAAAATAAGGACTAGGGGTTACATGATAGCAGTGTTCCAATATTTGAGGAGGTGCCACAGAGAATAGGGGTCAATCTATTTTCCAAAGCACCTAAAAGTAGGATAAGAAGCAATGGATGGGAAGTAATCAAGGAGAGAACTGACACAGAACTAAGGAGAAATTTCCTAACAGAACAATCAATCACCGGAAGCTCTTGCCTCCAGAAGTTATGGGTGCTTCATCACTAGAGGGTTTTAAGAAGACACTATAAGCCACTTGTCTGAAATGGTGTAGGGTTTCCTTCCTGAACAAGGGGTTGGACTAGAAGATCTCCAAAGTGCCTTCCAATTCTGTTATTCTCTTTGTGCTATGTTTAAAGGGAAGTGAGGAAGCTATCCATTTTCTATTCAGCTAGTTTTTCTGATGTATTTAAAATAGATGTGGATTTCTATAGGTGATTTTAGTTGATTAGCTTTTATATGTTGTTTGGGAGCAAGGAAGAAGGACAAGCTGTGTAAGACATGTTGCCCACTCATGTGCATGAATAAACATCATAAATTGCTTTAACTAAATTTCAGAAAAACAAACTTGTTCTACTAAGTATTCCACACAGCTGGTGTTTAGTGACTTTAAAAAATATACTCCAAACTTAGTATTCTATGATTTTGCGAGTGAATCACTATGTTCCTCAGAGAAGAAAGGTCAAAGGCCCCTATGTAAGTCCTGCCAGTATCAGCTGGAAATTATTACATTATTTCCCTTTCTTGTTCTTATTTTAAAGGCAATGTTGTCAGATTTCCAACAGTCTAAGTGTCCAATAAGATGTCCTGAGACCACACCTACCCTCTTGGTCAAAGGATATTAGATAATATTCCTTTGTATTTAATTATGAGAACACTATTAATTTAGGAGTGTTGTTTAGGATGATTGTTTTAATCGTGCAGTTATTCTCCAGCATTGTATTTTTCTCTCTGTGACATTTTTAGGTGTTTTTCATTATTCAATTAATAGTTTGGGGAGGCTGGCCAAAATCCATAATCCCAATGTTTGCTTGTGCTGTATATTAAAACCTGAGAACAACAAAGTGGTAGGAAAGAAGGAAAAAAAAATCTTTCATCAGTTCTGTTCTGCTTTTGCTTGTTCTTTCCAGAATGCAAATTGAATGTGCAGAAATATCCTGCTGTGTTTCCCCAGCCTCCCTATTTGAAGAAATCCAGAGATTTCTTTCAGCCCTCTTTTCCAGGGGAGGAAAAATTCTCCAAAATCATAAAGACAGATAAGGACTGATTTTTTTCCTTCATGAAAGATAGCAAATACATTAAAAACCAGTCTTGCTTGAGTCCTGACCCTTTGTGTTTTGACTAGTTTTAGTTTTCTGGATGAACCCTATCTGGATGGTTATTTCAAGCCATGGTAAAACAAGCTCTACGAAGTAGGTGCCACAAGTTCAGTTATGTGGGCATCTGAAGGAACTTGCAGCTTTCAACATGGTGTCTCACTCTGCCCTCCTGAATGGCCGGAGGCGGCCTAGCCCAAATCACATCCCAGTGTTCTAGCTGAAAATGACACTGCATTAACACACAAGCTAGACTAGATAGATTTTCTTCAAAAATCAGGTTTGTGATCACCTCTACATATGTTGAACAAGTAACAAGCTTACAAGCATAGAATTATGTGTGCACACACACATGTGCACTCACCCACTCACCCACCCATACCCCCACACGCAGACTTTTATTTACATGTGCATTCTTTATCTACACCCAGAATATTTATAAGAAGGGAATGGATATACTATACAAAAATCTGCATCCATGATTTAAAATGGGAAAGAGCTTTAGGTTCATTTATAAGAACATCAAATCATTTTTCAACCTGGTAGCCATGGAAATGTCAGAGACCCCTTTTAAACATTCAGTGCTATTCAGCCAAAACCATTTTAACATATTCATACTTCCAACCATCCTTCTTTTTGATAAATATGATCAGAATTGAAACGCACAACAAGGGAGAAATGATTGGGTAAACTAGCTTGCAGAAAAGCAATTTTCTCTTAAAAAATTGCCATTTGAAGGAACGTCAGGAAATTTCCCTTTCTTAAGATGCATGTTTCATCTTCCACTTCCCAACTTTATTCATTTATTATTGTAATGAATGGATGGATGAATGAATGAATACTATTTCCAAAATGGACACCTTCTCATTTATCTAACTTTCCCAATCCCTTTTTCCTCTTCCTCCTCCTATCCATTGCAAAGCTCAAGATATTTGAGATTTCTTCCTATGTTTTTATGTTATAGATCATTCTTTTCAAAAAGCTGTTCTAAATTACAGAAATTGGTTTTATGATACTAGCAAATCAAGTTCTTCCACTTTTTAATTCCTTGAACCAGATTTCTAGCTGGCATCAACATTGTAGATTTACTAGATGGTCAACAAATGAAGCAGCAATAAACTGTTAATATCTATTTACAGACAGAGAAAATACTCTTAAAATGACAATCCTGTATCCTATTAACTGAGACCTCCTTCCACTGTGAGAATAGACCTAAGTGGCTTTGTGTCAGGATGCATTGTTGCAGAGAGCTGCTGATGGCTCAACTTTGATCTGTGTGGATATGTTTGAGTCTGCACATGTACTTAAAATACGACCAGCCTTTGAAAGACTGCTGACACATTTAGCAATCTCTGTACCTGCACAGCAGTGTCTCCTGTCTTTCAGATCATAGTGATCCAATAGCAAGCACTAAATGAATTTCAGGTATTGTATTCCCCTTTGGAGTTCAGAAAGCTATAGATCCATTCCCATGAAAGCAGGTTCCACTGAGCCCAGAAAAACTTGTGTGTAGGTCTTGAAGCTTATCTGCAAATCATAGTGTGCATTATTTAACTTTGGGCTGACTGAACCCTGTGGGGTTCAATTTTCCTACTTTAGAAACCAAATACCACAAATATTGTATGGTGAGTAATGAAGTTCATAATAATGGTTCCTCTTGAACCATATATCACACTAATTGACCTTCCATGTCAGAATTCAGAATAGGATAGGATAGGATAGGATAGGATAGGATAGGATAGGATAGGATAGGATGGATAGGATAGGATAGGATAGGATAGGATAGGATAGGATAGGATAGGATAGGATAGAATAGAATAGAATAGAATAGAATAGAATAGAATAGAATAGAATAGAATAGAATAGAATAGAATAGAATAGAATAGAATAGAATAGAATTCTTTATTGGCCAAGTGTGATTGGATACACAAGGAATTTGTCTCGGTGCATATCAAACAAAAGATATATTCATCAAGAATCATAAGATACAACACTTAATGATAGTCATAGGGTACAAATAAGCAATCAAATTATATTAGGAAACAGTGAATATAAATAGTAAGGATACCAGCAACAAGGTTACAGTCATACAGTTATAAGTGGGAAGAGATGGGTGATAGGAACGATGAGAAGATTAATAGTAGTGCAGACTTAGTAAATATTTTGACACTGTTGAGGGAAATATTTGTTTAGCAGAGTGATGGCATTCGGGAAAAAACTGTTCTTGTGTCTAGTAGTTCTGATGTGCAGTGTTCTATAGCATCGTTTTGAGGATAGGAGTTGAAACAGTTTATGTCCAGGATGCGAGGAGTCTGTAAATGTAAATCAAAGTCCGCTTTTTGATTCGTGCAGTATACAGGTCCTCAATGGAAGGCAGGTTGGTAGCAATTGTTTTTTCTGCAGTTCTAATTATCCTCTGAAGTCTGTGTCTGTCTTGTTGGGTTGCAGAGCCAAACCAGACAGTTATAGAGGTGCAGATGACAGACTCAGTAATTCCTCTGTAGAACTCTATCTGCAGCTCATTGGGCAGTTTGAGCTTTCTGAGTTCGCGCAGAAAGAACATTCTTTGTTGTGCTTTTTTGATGAGGTTTTTGATGTCAGGTGTCTATTTTAGATCTTGAGATATGGTAGAACCTAGAAATTTGAAGGTCTCTACTGTTGATACTGTGTTGTCTAGTATTGTAAGAGATGGTTACATTCTGTTCTATTCTATTCTATTCTATTCTATTCACCAATTTTCTTTTAAATTTTTGTATTCTTTTTGGTAATGTTCTGCTAGTTAAACCCAACTAATCTACAATGATGATGTTGATGTGAACTATTATAAACAGTTTACAAGCTTTCATTCTGAAATATTAACAGTCTTCAATTTAAGTATGACTGGCTTTAACAAATGAAATCTCCTGGATTTTAATTTTTAAAGGCATATGCATCAGGCAATAACTCATCCCTGGATGGATTTATGGACAACCATGGACACTGTTCCTGTTAACAAGCATAAAGTCTAAGGCAAATTCAGGTGACAAGAAAGGTCTGTCTCTCGTGATATATGAGGTCTGCCTCAACTGTTGGAGTGGAGGTCATCAGATGATGTTTCAACATGCAGTTGGCAATTCTTTCCAAAACAGTTAGTGGGTTTGTTTACAAAGAGAAATGTTGAAAAAGTAGGATCATACAACAGAACAGAACAGAACAGAACAGAACAGAACAGAACACTTTATTGGCCAGGTGGGATTGGACACACAAGGAATTTGTCTCTGGTGCAGAAGCTCTCAAAGTACATGCAAAGCAAGAGAGTAATAATCATAATATGATACAAATAAAAGGGGTAGTAGAGCAGATGAGAAGGATGATAATAATATTACAGTCATACAACAGAGGTAAATAGACATAAAACAATACTGTGAGGCTTAGATATTCAGCAGAGTGATGGCACGAAGAAAAAAACTGACCCTGTGTCCAGATATTTTGGCATGCAATGCCCTATAGCAGCGTCCTAAGAGACTGAATGGGATTGAAGACAACATTATCTCATCTCCTTCCTTAAGACCAGAAGGTCCCTGTCTGTCTGTCAATTTAGCCAAATAGAATGTAACAGCACAAATGACGTAAACAATTATACTCTATCTAAAAAATGTCAGAACAAATATGTATCTCCAATAAACCAGAAACCAGGTAAATCTGTGATAGGAAACATGTGGTCTACCCCATATTATAGAACTGCACCTCACAGCACTCCTCAACACTCATATAAGCCAAGTTACCTTATATGAGGGGAAATAATCTCTTATCACAAAAATATTTATCATGCAATGACTATATTGTATTAAATATCATTTTTAAACAGAGAAGCTAACTATTTAATATACTCTGCTCTACTCCCTTTTTTGAAGGAGCCTAGTTCCAAAGCCTAGTGGAGGTTTCTCATTTGTTGAGATGGGAAGCCATCAAACCATTTCAAAATGGAGGGAAGCCAGCAGCCCTACTGCCAAAAACCTGAAACAAAAAGCCTCAGCCCCACTTAAAGCCATGATGTTCCATACTCACTTCTCCTCACCTTGCCCTCTGCAACTTTTGTCCCTACCAGAAGTTTGAATAGACTCTGGAACATATCCTTTTTCTCTCCTTCTTGAATGTGTAAGGCTGAAATTTCTCTCCTCGTTCATCCAATCTCAGCCTTGCACCATCAAGCCCCCTGATCCTTTCCAGGGACCCTGTTCTGTATCATTTAAACTACCTCAATCTAGAAGGCCACCAAGGTCAAGGAAGTACCGGGAGTTAAGTTTCTTAAGTGCAGTGTGTGAGACACCATCTGACACTGTTTATAGATAGAGTTTGCCTCTGATTGACCACAGGATAGAAGTTAAAAGCATCAGTCTGGGAGTTCAAACACGTTAACCTCTGAAGTGATGTTTGAATTAGTGTAATAAAAAGACTGAGGTGGAAGGGGAAGCAGATAGGATACCCCAAAAGGGAGGTTAAATTAAAAAAAAATTGGAAAATATTTTCAGAGGTGATGATTGTGTCTAAAGGTGAAGGTGCCAAATGCTATACTACCAGGGACTCTGGGATAGGAATGTATTGATTCATTTTGTGAATTATGAGACCAGACTCCAGCCATGACAAATAACATAACTGACACAATGCAGAGAACTTTTTTTTTTTTTTTTTTTTGCAGGTTACGGAATCAGCCTCAAAAATGTTGGTAGCAAACATGTTTGCTGATTCCAGGAATCAATCAGCCAGCCCCAAGAAGGGCAGTGTACCTTGGATAATCTCCCAATTAATTTAATATTAGTTCCAATAGAAAGAAAGAGAAGAGTCTGGTTCCAAAGGCTCATTTTACTTCTTGGTAACTTGTGGCATCTTATAAAGAAATGGGTGAACAAACTGGCCAATAACGAGCACTGCGATTGGTCAACAACATTCTTCTGAGGGGCTTCAGATGAAAGCATGCAAGAAGTGGCACCCAAGCCAGTTAAGGGTGTAAGGATGTATGCACTGCATGGAGTGTACATTTGGTAACTGATTAACTCAAAGGTGCTCTGATAACCACCAACCTGGCCCTAATCACCCACCCACCCTCAAATGGATTGATATAATGTGCTCATTGTGCGGCTGTCCTTGAAGGGTATGTGCTTCAGCTTCAGTTGCTGCAAAATGCAGAGATGTGGGCTGTTATGTGTGCTGCACAAATTGCACATATTACATCTTTGCCATGCAAGCTGTATTGGTTGTCAGTTTGCTTCCAGGCCCAATTCAAGGTATTGGTTATGACCTTTAAAGACCTAAATGGCATGAATCCAGGTTATCTGGGAACTGCTTTGGTTTACATCTAACTGTCCCATGGGGAGGCTGGCAGAAGAGTCCTGCCATGTAGGGAGTTTCAACAGGTGAAATTTAGGAGGAAAGCCTTTTCTGTCATGATCCCCACCCTGTGAAACATCCTTCCGCCTGAGATGAGGCAGGCCTTACAGGAGGCCTTCCACCTCACCTGTTGGCCTTACAGGAGGCCCTCAAACATGGTTTGGCCTGCAGATCCATGATAGAGTGGAAACTGTTTAAATGGTTACATGACAGTTAACTGGAATGTACTCTCTGTATTACTACTTTTTCCCATTTGTTTTTTGCCTTTTAAATTTAATTTTGGTTGTATTTTTAAATATTTTTTAATTCTTTGGATTGTTTTATTGTTTACGCTACCCAGAATAACTGTTTAAGACAGGTGGTTATATAAATGTGATAAATACATGATAAATGACATAGAGAGAGGGGGAGGGTAGATATGGATGGCTGGAGAGATGGATGGATGGGCGGGGGGAGAGAGAGAGAGGTGGGAGAGAGAGAGAGAGAGAGAGAGAGAGAGAGAGAGAGATGCTGAGAGGTGACAGTGGAAGAAGAAGCCAAGCCAGAGAAATGTGCCAATACTTTTCCTTTATATGCCATTTCAAAATCATATCATTGATTTTGCCATAAAATCAGCACCATTCCCAGCTTCTTTTTTTCTTGAAGCAGAACAGGGATTTGCAATCCGGGCCTCAGAGTTTATGCTGGGATAAACTCTGCTGACTTGAAGACCAGAAAATAGCATGTCCATGCAGCCATCTGGCTGAACATGAGAAACCCAGCTTGATCTCACTAATGCATGTGATCCATATGCTAAGAAAATGGCTGAGTGAAGCTGATACTTTTTACTGTATCTCTCAATTCAGCCAATTTATTCAGTCCTTGCACGAATACCCTATTATGGAGATTTGGCAGATCTTTTTCCCCCCTTTCTTTCTTTCTTTCTTTTTTTTAAATGGAGCAGTTTCAAATTGCAAAATTTGTGTTTCTAAAGAAACAAACCAAGCTGCTATTGAACAAATAAAACCTTGGAAGTACCCCAAGATAATTTTTAAAATATCCTTCATAATGCAAAAAGGACAAAAATCTGTCTTGCTTCTCACAAAAATGAGAAAATGACATAGGTGGCTGTAAATTTCAGACATACGGTGGGTGTGGCTGTCTCTGGTCTGATCCTATGCGTGCATGTGTCATGGTGATGACAATATCTAACTGAAGGCTTTTTCAAGCAGGTAAGTATGCAATAAAGATTATTCATATTCAAACCTTTCTGGGAAAAGATAAATGCAGGCTACTAGTCTATGATAGAATAGAATAGAATTCTTTATTGGCCAAGTGTGATTGGACCCACAAGGAATTTGTCTTCGGTGCATAAGCTCTCAATGTACATAAAAAATACATTCATCAAGAATCATAAGATACAATACTTAGTGACAGTCATAGCATTCTAAATAAGTAATCAAAATCATATTAGGAAACTAAATAAAACAATATAATCATAAAGATACAAGCAACAAGGTTATAGTCATAAGTAAAAGGAGATAGGTAATAGGAAGGATGAGAACAATAGTAATAGAGTCTTAGTAAATAGTTTGACAGTGTTGTGGGAATTAGTTGTTTAGCAGTGATGGCATGCGGGAAAAAACTGTCCTCGTGTCTAGTTGTTCTGGTGTGCAATGCAACATCGTTTTGAGGGTAGAAGTTGAAGCAATTTATTTCCAGAATGTGAGATGTCTGTAGGTATTGCTTGGCCTTCCCCAAAATAACTTTTTCCATCTCATTTGTAGGTGCTTTTCAGTTCTGTTGACCAACTGGTCTCCTGGTTCATTGTTGACACTGACAATAGAAGACGTTGATTTATTGCTGCTTTTGTTTTGAGATCTATGTGTTTAGTCATGATCCTCCCCACACACACCTCTGTATTTTTCTCCACCTCCCCATTCTTCCTGCAGGAAAATGAAAAAAAAAAAACAACCCAAACCCAAATACTGGAAAAAAACATTTCATGAGGCTTCTCCTGGGAGTTAATTGACTTGCAGAAAGGCCAAGAAAGGCACTTGTAGAACACAGAATTATCCAGTGAAAGGCAGGATAATTCTAACCTGCATCCCTTGGCCACCTCATTATGAAAATAATTACAGCCACTTCGGTCAAATCTGCCAAAAATGTCTTCTCTGGGGAGAAAAAAAAGCATGACGCTCATTTATTTCCATCAAATGAAACTCTTCCTCAGCAGTAAGTATATGGATGTAGGAGAGCGGGGGGAGGGGTACTGGAGAAGAATATGAACCTGTGTATTCTGTGTGCAGTTTAGTACAGGGATAACAAAACAGCACATTATACCTCTGCTCCACAACCTGCAATGATTGCCAGTTTGCTTCCAGATCCAATCCAAGGTTCTGGTTTTGACCTTTAAAACCCCTCGTGGCATGGAACTGGGCTATCTGAGGGACCTCTCCAGTAGTGGGTTTCACTTACTTTTGCTACCATTTCGGAACTGTGAGCGTACACGGTGCTTCTGTGTATGCGCAGAGCATCCATAGACATCCAGGTGGGTGGGCAGAGCCTCCCACCACTACCGGTTTGCCCGAACCAGGATGAATTGGTAGAAACCCACCACTGGACCTCTCCCCAAGATCTGGCAGAACTATGCTTCAGGTCCCAAGAAACTACATCTAGAGGGACCCAGAAGATGGACCTTTTCTCCCATGGTGCCTGCCCTGTGGAACACCATTTTCCTCCATCCCCAAGACAAGATTGGTCCCATTCCTGACCTCCTTCCAGACGTCCCTTAAAACCTGTTTATGTCAACAGCTTGGGAGAGAAGTCCTTGAGTTTTTTAATACTACTTTTGTTTTAATTGTAAAATATTTTGTAATTGCTCTTTTTATGTTTTTATTGTATACTGCCCAGAATCATGTTTTTGTGAGATGGGAAGCATATAAATATAATGAACAAAGAAGCAACCATATACAGTATATATTACAGGTGAATGTCTATGAAGGTATTGCATGAGTATACGTAGATAACCATAGGTATCAATATGGTTTAGCCCTGCCCACTGAAGGCCCTACTGAGGTATAATAATCCCTGACCTTCAGGGTGAAAATGGATCCTAATCCTGAGTGTCTCTGACTGTAAATATAAGGTAAAGGTAAAGGTTCCCTCACACATGCATGCTAGCTTCCATTTCCGGCTCTAGGGGGCAGTGCTCATTTCCATTTCTAAGCCGAAGAGCTAGTGCTGTCCGAAGACATCTCCGTGGTCATGTGGCCAGCATGACTAAATGCTGAAGGCACATGGAGCACTGTTACCTTCCCACCAAAGAGGTCCCTATTTTTCTACTTGCATTTTTTACGTGCTTTCGAACTGCTAGGTTGGCAGAAGCTGAGACAAGTAACGGGAACTCACTGTTATGCAGCGCTAGGGATTTGAATTGCTAAACTGCCAACCTTCTGATCAACAAGCTCAGCATCTTAGCCACTGAGCCACCACATCCCTCATATTATATATACTGTATTTTCCTGCGTATAAGACTACTTTCTAACACGCAAAAATCTTCTCAAAAGTGGGGGGTCGTCTAATACGCTGGGTCTCATTCTCCTGTAACCAGGCAGACCAGCCCATAAGGCTCTGACGAGCCTTAAATGGCTCTGAGGAGGGTCGTCTTATACGCCGGAAAATATGGCATATGTATGTATGTATGTATGTATGTATGTATGTATATGTGTATGTACATGTATATGTGTGAAAACAGAAAACAGATATATATATTTATATATATATATATATATATATATATATATATATATATATATATATATATATAGAGAGAGAGAGAGAGAGAGAGAGAGAGAGAGAGAGAGAGAGGTCTTTGGTTATTCGGGTCTTCTCCCGCGTAGAATTGGAAGTATCTTGACGACTTTTTGACGAAGTCTCATTCGTCATCTTCAGGCACAGCCAAGCCCCCAACCAATCAGAACACATCTCCACCCAATCAGAACACAGCCAAGCTCCCACTCAATCAGCTCACACCCCCACTAGCAGTTAAAAGGAAGGGTCAGCTGCAATCTCACATTGCTCCTGGGAGCACGAAGCCGAGAACACCAGCCTGAAGATGACGAATGAGTCTTCGTCGAAACGTCGCCAAGATACTTCCAATTCTACGCGGGAGAAGACCCGAATAACCAAAGACCTACATACAAACACCCGCGAAAACCTCAGAAAACATATATATATATATATACATACATACACACACACACATACATACACACATACATACACACATACACAGGATATCATTCCAATGAATTTCTGCTACAAAATTAAAGCAATCTATAGCTGGTTGTACCTCCTTATTCACTCCCTACCACACCACTCTGATTCCAAGAATTCGAATTCAATACTCCAGTATAGAACATCAACCTGGGTTTGTTCTAGAAAGACAATTAATGAGACCATAAATCCTAAAGAGAGAAGGAAGCTGAAGCGTCTTCAGCTAAAGTCTGTCCTTCTCTTCTCTCTGGGCATTACCATCAACTGCCTTATGAAAAAGATTCTACAAAGAATTGTCACAATGCATGTATATGAAGGGATCTCACTAATTTAAAAAGTTTATTCCCCTCCAAAATCCCCTTGGATGTGGAGTTGGTTAAAGGGCTCCAAGAATGATAACCTGAATGCATTTCTGTCAAGCAGCATTAGGCTTGACCAGAAAAAAAGCCACTGTTGATTCTAATGGAGGTGAGTTAATCCATTTGTTTCAATGGAAAAATTATGGCCAGTGGCAAAAAGTCTAATTGCACAATGAACATCATCAGTTGATGTTTATCCTTCAAATAAAGACAAGTGCAACAAAACAATGTACAAGTAGCATAATAGAGTCACAATGGTTTTGTTTATTAAACAGCTGGGAATCCAATTTCATTTAATTAATGGAGCTTGTAATGAAGTGGTAAATGCAAATGGACCTGCCAATCATCCTAGGGCAGCCTTCCCCATTATAGCCGTTTCAGGCTTTTTATGTTCAATGGATAGAAAACTGGAAAGTGGGGGCATGCTTACTGGTTATTTGAGCAACTGGAGAAAACATTACAGGTGTGTTGCAAGGAAAATCAAGCTATTCATGATATCATTTTCTTTTGCTATTATACATAGAATTCCTCTATCACAATATTGTCTGTTTGTTGTCCTACTGGTACATCAGACAAGTTCCATAATTGCCAGTTACACTGGCTGGGGATTATGATATTGCAGCATGGGATGTTGGAATAACACCAGGTTGAGAATGCTTCTCTGTCTTGCTTTGACCCATCCTCCTTACTAATAATGCTTAGGATAAACAATGCACCATTTGAGCAGAGTGTAGGAAGTGTGTACATTGTGTTGTGCAATAATTCCAAATTATTTTATTTTAAAATTACAAATTGGAGGAAGTTACTTGTAACACAAGCCACTACTTAACTGTTTAGCATCTGACTGGGCAATTTCAAGGACGATGAACAGTCAGGCTATGATAAGTTCCTTTGAAACTGGGGAGTTTAAAAAGGTATTAGCCTTGGTACAGGGGAGCTGTAGCATAGCGAGTCTGCCATTTAAATGGGTTATATGTTTGGAAACATGGAAGCATCCTCTATGCACTTTAGCAGTCTTTGATTTTCTCCCTATCTTTTTTCAGTAACTACGATTTCTAAAATATATCTGCCTTTTATAAAATACCCTCCTCCCTGCAGGATAAAATATCCTGTCCCTACGACAAGGCTTGTATTAACAGATAATTGACAGAGGCAGAAACGTGATGGTTAAGCCGATCAAGGCAAACAGAGTTTAAAATGCTAATGCAAAACTTAAATGATTATCCTCATATTCACATCCTTATTATTGTTGCCATCATCACATGAATCTGATCCTCTTCTTTTTCTGGAGACCATTGTCATTTGAACCATTCCATGTTCTTCTCACTGCACCCAGTGTCAGTGCTGTGTTATTTCTTCAGTTTGTGGTTGTTCAAAGTAAGGGACGGACAGAAGAAGAAACTTTGAAATAAGGTTTAAGATTACATTTTGAGAAATTCATCTTATTGTCTGGAAAAGGTTGAACCCCCGCTGGATCATTTCAGACACTGAGCCATTCTTTTGGGTGGGAGCTCCATCCCTCAAAAACAATGTTCTGTTCTCAAGGTTGGCTGATCCCACCTAAGAATAAATGCAATGAGAAGTCTCCATCCTGCTCTCAGACATTTCCCAAGCATGACTCAACGTGGAGTATGTGTTTGACTTTGTTTTGTTTTTTCAGACCGGCTCTTAGGGAACTGGTATGGGGACAACCATACAGGATTCCCATGTGAATGATAAGTTCTCCCACTACTCCTGTATAACCAAAATATTTCTTCAAAGACTGAAATACTCTTTAAAATATGCCTTATTTTTGTGGCTCTATTTTAATTCTGTGGCTGGGTTTCAATCAAGAAAAATGTTTCTTGTCTCGAGCTTATGAATCAAAATAGTACCTTAAAATAAATAGAGAAAACATACAGCTTTGGAAACACAGATTACATTGCTTCTTTTTTATACGTGAGACCTATGCAGTGAATTTATGGGAAAGAGATTATAGGCCAGAAATCTGGCTCATGGTCTCTAGCCACAACTTTAATTCAAATATTATTCTGTTACATGCATTTAATGTTTCTATTCTTGACACCCAAAGCAGCTAACAAAATACTTACTTTGTTTATTTAGGATTGAGGTTCTAGAGTCCTCGCATCAAAGGATACTAAGATGGTTCTGTTCCCCCCCTCTGAGGTTAGAGGTAGCAGTACAGCCTCAAAGGGTGAATGCCAACTTAGCATCTGCCTTTTGCCTCCCTGCCACTCTTCTTGTCTGGTCTTTCCAAGGATATGAATTACTCATCGTCAAAAAAGGTTGGAAAAGGAACAAGACCAGGGTTAAGCAGATGGAATGGAATGGAATGGAATGGAATGGAATGGAATGGAATGGAATGGAATGGAATGGAATGGAATAGAATAGAATAGAATAGAAATAGAGTAGAGTAGAGTAGAGTAGAGTAGAGTAGAGTAGAGTAGAGTAGAGTAGAGTAGAGTAGAGTAGAGTAGAGTAGAGTAGAATAGAATAGAATAGAATAGAATAGAATAGAATAGAATAGAATAGAATAGAATAGAATAGAAATACTTTATTGGCCAAGTGTTATCGGACACACAAGGAATTTGTCTCCGGTACATAAGCTCATAGTGTACATATAAACTGCAAGTAATAGGTCATAAGTCATAAATCATAGTTACAATCATTAGATTGTAATGAGAGCTGTGGTAGCGCAGTGGTTAGAATGCAGTACTGCAGGCTACTTCTGCTGACTGCCAGCTACCAGCAGTTCGGTAGTTTGAATCTCATTGACTCAAGGTTGACTCAACCTTCCATCCTTCCAAGGTCGGTAAAATGAAGACCCAGAATATTGTTGAAGGCAATATTCTGATTCTGTAAACCATGTAGAGAAGGCTGTGAAGGGAGATATAAGTCTAAGTGCTATTGCTATTAATCATAAATTACAAACAACAACTGATAAATCATAAGAAACCAATAGACGATAGTAGGGAAGATGGGAAGATGAGAAAGGATGAGAAATGAAGACAGTCAAAGGTCAAAAGAAAAAGAAAAAGACGTAAATGTTTTCTTCAAAACATAAGTTTAGCAAATATTCTTTTTCCCATACTTTTACCCCTATTCTTGGGAGGCATTTAGGAACTGTTGAAATGCTCCATCATTAGTATTCTCAGTTTCCCTCAAGGATTACTCTGTTTGAAAACTGATACCCAACTCTTCCAATGCACTTACATGGCACAGGATGGCCTGTTACAATTAAAAGCATTAGTGCAACCTTATCACGCACATTTGTTAAAAGCAAAAAACCAGGAAACAGGTTCAGTCGATAAAAACATTCTAAAAAGGAAGATCTGCTATAAATAAAAACAACAATTGACTTGGCAAGAGATATATTTGGAAGGCAGAAAGATACCGCACACCCAACCTGCAAACATTTCTCTCAGGGAAAGTACCTGTACACAACCACAAAAGAAGGCAATTTTTTCTGCTGCTGTAGCATCACCAATATTGTTATCATTATCTGCAAAAAAGATAAGGAAAAGGAGGCGAAAGGATAAACGCATCTACCTCATACATATTAAATATTCTCTGGTAATATGATACAATTAATTTACTAGCATTTAGTTAATGTTGCAACAAGGAAGGAAAAAAGGAATAGAATGTGTATCCAGCCCAGATTTTGAAACAGGCCTCCAAATCGGATTGCTTGTTTAAAAATAGTTAAGTTTTATATCCTTTACATACATTGATGGAGAAGAGATAATTTTCTGGTCTTCTGTTATATCTTTTTGTGTGTGACCATAAACATGATAATCTATTTCTGTTGCTTTCCTGCTAGATTTTAAACCTTTTGCATATATTTTCTAAAGAAAAAAAAAACATTTGCAAAAAAACCCCCAAAAGAACAGAAGGAATAGGAGAAGGAACTTTTGTGCAAGAGACACGTGGCAGTGTATAACCACATGAACCAGTGTTGCCTTTTTATTTATTATATATTATTTATTTTTATTCCATCTTTATTATTTAACTAACTTGAATAACTCAAGGAGGCAATCTAATCCAACATACCTTTCTCCTCCTAATTTCCCCACAACAACCTTTTGAGGTGAGTTGGGTTACGAGAGTGTGACCAGAGATGGTATTCAGCAGGTTCTGACCAGTTCTGGAGAACTGGTAGTGGAAATTTTGAGTAGTTCAGAGAACCGGTAAATACCACCTCTGACTGTGCCTGCCCCCATCTATTCTCTGCCTCCCAAGTCCCAGCTGATTCAGAGGAAATGGGGATTTTATTTATTTATTTATTACATATATTTATATGCGGCCCTTCTCCCGAAGGTTATTTTGCAGTATCCTTCCCCTGGAGTGGGGTTGGAATGGAGATTTTACAGTATCCTTCCGCTGCCACGCCCACCAAGCCATGCCACGCCCATAGAACTGGTAGTAAAAAAATTTGAATCCCACCACTGAGTGTGACTTACCCAAGGTCACCCAGCTGGCTTTCATAGTTGAGACAGAACTTGAACTCAAGGTCTCCTGCTTTCTAGTCTGGAGCCTGGCTCTTTTGAGTGCCATTTGTCAACAATTAGTAGAACCTGCCAATTACTTGTAAATAAAAGCAAAGGTGCTCAATGCATGCCAAGAATAATCTTTACTGAATTAACTGTAATTTTAAATATATTGAAATAAAATATGGTCTTTGACTCCTGATGTTTGTGTCCTGCCATTAGAGTTCCTCATTCTATGGCTTCATAAAGCTCATGAATCGTCACTGAAATCATCACATCATCACATCATCACATAAATGTCGGGAACATTTTTGTGGTGGCTCAGTGGCTAAGACCCTGAGCTTGTCAATCAGAAAGGTCGGCAGTTCGGTGGTTCAAATCCCTAGTACAGGTCTCCTGTGTGAGCAGGGGGTTGGACTAGATGGCCCTTCCAACTCTTTTACTGTTACATGAAGTCCTGCCCAGGTGGTATTCAAAGAGGTGCAAAAACCAATAAAAATTCCTTTTAAAAAGGTTAAATGAGAGGACCAAAATCACTTAGAGCATTTTATGCAAGAATGACAAAATGGTGGCATCCGTGGCAGGGTCACCTGCAAGTATTTTTGAGGACTATGCATGATTTCTGGAAGGCAGGTGGGGTTTGGGAACTATGGTTTTATACTCCTGGCTTCCCAGTATTTCTAAACATCTCAAGAAATATATTTTAACTACCGTTTCTGGGGATCTGTTAAAAAGAACAGAATTGGGTCATAATAGCTCAATACTAGGCCCGTAGTTTTGCAGATCTTCCAAGAACAGTGAGGGTATCACCAAACTGGGTACTACCAGAACTATCTGCAGTTGGAGGGCCTTGCTTCTCCTGGATCTGCAGAGGGAAAGCAATTTAAATGGGACCTTGGCCAAGCAGGTCCGTTTAAAATTGGGACAAGTTGCTCTTACAGGGATTCTTCGTTCATTATTGCCAAGGATATTCTTGGCGGGGTGGGGTAGGGTGGAGGCATTCCCCCTTCTCCAAAAAGAAACTGCTCATTCCCAAGAAGGCTTCCAGATTCTTAGGGAGAATATAATGGATTTACTGGATTGGTTTCATCGAAGAAATCAATCCAGTAAATCCATTGTCTTCTCCCTAAGAATGCCCCACCAACAGCCTATAACCCAAGGTGGTCTTAAGGCATCAGGATCGAGGGGAAAAGCAGCAGTTTTTTGCCCGCGAAGCGAACTGAAGACGTTGGAATGAATATTTATGCCGCGCGGCCGATCGGACTCCCCCTCCCTCCCCTCTGCCCGGGCATCACGCGCGCGGCTTGAACTTTTGCTCGCGGGGAAGGGCGCCCCGCTCCCGCTACGTCCTTCTCCTCCTGACTGCCTCCTTTGCAACTTTAATCTGTTTGCTTTAGCGTTAGGGAGAGTGAGAGAGACCTCGAAGAGAGCCGCGAAAAGGTGAAAGCCTCCCGGGCAAATGCATTCCGCTTCAGGGCGCCCACGACTTCAGGACAAGAGGCAATTAAAGGCCGGGGTGGCCAATGGCAAGCAAAGCGAACGGCCGGCTGAGCGTGGAGCCGGACCAACTTATAATAGAGGGAGTTTGACAAGTTGTTCTTGTGTTTTGACCGGCCCTGCTGTGTCATTAATTCAGCTGGTGCCCGGGTACTTACAGTAAGCATTCCCCTTCGACATCTCCGAGCTTGCATGTGACCACATGTAAATGTGCATTTTTATTTTATGGCGCTGTAATCGAGGGCTTTTAAATTCCCCATGGCTGGAAGGCATGCTGTGAAGCAACGCCAGCTCGTTCAGGGTTCAGCTTGGACGACCGCTGGCTTGTTTGACTGGGCCTACTTTCTCTGCCGGTTCCTTGTTCCCTGTTAACTCTGTGAAAAAGTCTCATTAAGGGAGCAGGCAAGCCTATACCTTTATTTCTTGGGGCGTTAGAGACGAAGGCCCATCTTTCTCACTGGCTGCTTCAGAAATGGGGAACCTGGTTCTGAATGAAAGCTGAAGTTCCAGCTTGCTCATATTTTTCATCTCCTTAATTTGATTCTTCGAACCTGTCAGTGTGGCTGCCTTGGATAAAATAATATTAATCGACTTGATTGTTTCAAATTATACTTTGCATGAGACCTCTTCTATAGGTGGGGCTCAGAGTACTTAGACCCTTTGCATCCCATTTAGAAATACCTTACAACTACAAGTATATTCAACCAAATCTCTCTTGAAGCTTGACAACTGGTAGAATAGAGAACTTTTAAAACACCCTATCAATTTTGTAAATTTTAATTATTCATTTTTCAAAAGGGAAAGGAACCCTTTTTTAGGAATTCTTGCATCAGAAAAGAAACATTTTGATTTTTTTCTTAAAATACAGCATGACCTGTCCTTAACACTAGTAAAGTCAAAGAAATATATTCGTCTTTATTATTATATAGAAAGAAGAGACATACGTACATATAAAAACAACTCAACATTTAAACCCAGAACTAAATTATGGAACATGGGGTCTTTTCATCCTGATTTATTTACTTAAACACTTGAACACAATTTGTTACTATGGAGATACTCCCTTTATGCCAACATTATTACAAGTAACAAATATCTATCATAAGAATTTCATTATTAAATAATACTGTAATGATTTGGAATCACCACAAACACAAAGGTTTTAGAAGCTGTTAATGTATCTGGACCAAATAGTAAATTCAAACTACTGTATTTTCCTACGTATAAGACTATTTTCTAACACACAAAAATCTTCTCAAAAGTCGGGGGTCGTCTTATACGCCGGGTCTCATTCTCCTGTAACCAGGCAGACCAGCCCATAAGGCTCTGACGAGCCTTAAATGGCTCTGAGGAGGGTCGTCTTATACGCCCAGTCGTCTTATATGCCGGAAAATACGGTAAATTTTTAACTAATCCAAATTCTTGTATTAACTTAGGTGATTTACCTTTTTGCTTGGCCATTTATTCTGTAAAGTATTAATACCTCTCTTGGCCCATAAATATTAACGATATTAATAAGGACAGAAATAATGTATTGGGATTATCTCATAGGATAAATTTATTAACAGTCAATAACAATCAGTTACACAACAGTCAAAATTGGACTTCTAGTTCAACATCTTAAATAGGCCTGTAATGTTAGAAATACAGTAGAATTTTTGATTAAAAGCAGAAGGGTCATCTAATAATGTTGCTGATAATGTTTTTTGGAACTAATCACCTGGTTTCATAGAGTAATAGAAGTCAAACCAAGTACTAGAGGTCATTTTCCCCCTGCCCTGGGTTTAGTAAACAGTAAGGTAAAGGTTCCCCTCGCACATATGTGCTAGTCATTCCCAACTCTAGGGCACAGTACTCATCTCTGTTTCAAAGCCGAAGAGCCAGCGTTGCCCGAAGAAGTCTCCATGGTCATGTGGCTGGCATGACTAAATGCCAAAGGCACACAGAACGCTGTTACCTTCCCAACAAAGGTGGTCCCTATTTTTCTTCTTGCATTTTTTACGTGCTTTCAAACTGCTAGGTTGGCAGAAGCTGGGATAAGTAACGGGAGCTCACCCCATTACATGGCACTAGGGATTCGAACTGCTGAACTGCCAACCTTTCGATCAACAGACTCAGTGTCTTAGCCACAGAGCCACCGCATCCCATTATCATAGTCACCAGTACATATATCTATATATACTATATAGCTGAGATGGCAATCCTATGGCACGCGTGCCAGAGGTGGCATGCAGAGCCCTCTCTGTGGACACGCGCGCCGTCGCCAGCTGCTTTTCTGGTTTCCAGTGCACACATGCACTAGCCAGCTAGTCTTTGGGTTTTCGGCACTCAGGCACGTGTGTGTTCCAGTTTGGGCACTCGGTATTCACCATTACTGCTATATAGTCAAATGTACATATATCATTTCTCCAAATATTTTCCCAGGTTTCTCCATCTGCACATTGAAAGGTGGAGCTGACAACATAAACGTGACCCAAGATGTATATCCTGATCCATTCCCCTGGAGGATCTTTGAGCCCGTCCATTACATATGCAGTAGCTTGTAATCAAGCTCTCTCCATGGCCTGGGTGATTATTCCCTAGCCTTTGCCACCAGGAGTAAAAAAATCCCGTTTGTCATAGCTTGTTTTCAGCACTCCCCTTATTTTCACTGTAGTAGCATTCATTAGAATAAAACAAACAAACCTGTGAAAACACTCACAGTTTATGGGTTAGGAGTAAATATGCATATGGTCACACCCCCACATGATAAAGGAATATTCATCTACTGCCACTGATTTAATTCCCACATCTAAAGTCTATGCCAGTGCTCCCCTTGCATTGGGGAGCACTTCATATGTGCTCATCAGGGCTGCAACCAGGAAGAGGAACTGCCCAGGGAGCATACTTGTACTGGATAAGGTACTTCCGGTTTCCAGCACGCGCATGCCAGCAAGTCTTCCGGTTACTGTCGCGCATGCACACGCGCCAATCTGACCGGCTTGCATGCTCATGCTCGAAAATGGAAGACCAGCTCTTCCGGTTTCCAGCACTGCCGCAAGCACAAAGGCCAGCTGATTGTCACATGCTCATGCGCACCAGAAATGCGGAGGAGGAATGGGCGATGCCGCATGTGCCACGCGACATGGCTCCATATGCCACTTTGAGCATGCGTGCCATAGGTTCGCCATCACGGGTCTATGCTGTATATAAATGCTTCGGCTACTTTCACACCCTTAGTAAGCAGGAAATAAGACTCAGGGCAGGAGGTGCTTCTTGTTTCATCTAGGATAGTCTTACATAAATGAGGGGGACTCTCTCTCTCTCTCTCTCTCTCTCTCTCTCTCTCTCTCTCTCTCTCTTTCACTCTCTCTCTGATCATAAACCTGAGCATCTAGAGGCAAAGTGGCCATCATCTGCTGGAACCTGACGAGCAACAGTCTGCCCCTTGTTTGAAGGCAGCAGACCTCAACCCCACAGGATGCTTTCAGTATTAATCTTCCATGAAAGAAGATGGAGATGCTAGGGCTGCAATATTCTTTCCAGGCACTTTAGATTCCCGTCACACCAGGGAGAGAGCATTTCTCAACTTCAGTGACATCTGCCACACACAGAAAGACGTGAGGCAGATCTAGGGGTGGGAAGAGAAAAAAGTACTCTCAACAGGATTTTTTTTTCTCCACAACAGAGAATAGCGTGGCTTTCTCAGAGGTTCCGTGTAGCATCAAGCAAACCCAACCCAGCTCTGACCTTTTTCTTCTACTGGGGTTTTAGTGCATCTGCTGCAGATCTGAGCCCTCTAAAACAAAACAGAATACACATCCATTCAGTGCCAGTTTTGTTTTCCCCTTTGCAGCTTTTATAGGTTTTCTTTAGCAGGGCCATTGCAGCAAGTAGGAACAGCACTTATTATAGTTTAACTAATATTGTTGGCTGACCTGGATCACTGAAGTGTCAAGGTTGGCCTTTTGTCCCAAGCTCCCCTGAAACAAGCCTGGGAAAGATCATTTTATAAAAACAGGAAAAGGGGAACAGATGACACAAGGATGTATTCATGGTGGGTGCTTTACATCCATCTGCACCAACCGTAAAGTATCATCATTGCTTCCATAATAAAAAGCATATTTGCTTAAACGATTACAGTTCACTTAGGTTAAGATGAAAGGAGAACAATGAACATGATATGTAATAATGTTACATATGTTAAATCCTACAATTATGATGAATGAAATAAGATTGAAGTTCAAACACACGGTGGCAAATGTAAACAGTTGGATTAGTGGGGCTTATTAGGACATAATTTGAATGACTGAGATGACACTGGTATCACAATTAAGGTCAGGGGGCAGGCATTGTTGCCTGATGCACAGCTGAGGGAGAAATGAGGTCATTTTGGAAGCCTGCCAATAGTAAAAAGTAAGAAAAATGAATTTGGTGGTAATTATTATACCCAATCTCAATAAAAGGTTTTGGCCTTCCTGCGAAGTTGGTGTCCTAATCCAGGGATTTCCAACCATGGCAACTTTAAGACTTGTGGACTTAAACTCCCAGAATTCCTCAGCCAGCTTTGGGAGTTGAAGTCCGTAAGTCTTAAAGTTGCCATGTTTGGAGACCTCTGTCCTAATCCGATCCTTCTAGTAGAGCTAACACAACTTTTAAACAATGGAAACCAGTTTGGAGTTAATTTTTTATTCATAAACCAAGGATGTTAAGTGAGATCTGCCTTCATTAACACCTCATCAGGTTTGGAATGGAATTATATTTATTTATCCATCCATCCATCCATCCATTTTGACACTATAATGACTCTACTAAGCAGACTCCCTCAGTTGTATGTATTTTAAAACTTCCTTAATAAAATCATACTACCTTTGGATATGTCTTAAAACATATCCACGTTGTCATGATGAGGATCTAGTCTGCTGGAGAATGGTTGTTGCCCATGTAGATCTTCCCAGACCTTGATAACTGTTTTATAGTACCCTCTGGAGACAAATTCTTATAGTAATTCTTTCTTGGTGCCATATACAGTAGGAAATGCTTCAGCAACAAAATGCCAATAAAAATCTGGCACTTTTTTCCTAGTCAAAATTCCTTATCATCCTTATTAAACAGAAAAACCTCATCCAAATTTTATTTCTTAAAAAAAGGAAGTATTATATATAATAATATATAACATTTTAGAATATTTTAAAAATATATTTAGTAGACATGGCCCATCATAGTTTTATTTTTTGCCTGGGATAGTTCTTAATCAATTGGCGGCATAAAACATCTAATATTTACACAGTTAGAAAGAATAGGATAAAAATAATCCTTTAGCTTCCAGGTTTTAGATTGTCAGTTTCCCAAGATTCTTCAAGATTGACTCAGCCTTCCATCCTTTCTAAGGTAGGTAAATTGAGGACCCAGTTTGTTGGGACAATAAGCTGACTTCGTATAAAATATACAAAAGTATGAAGGCTATTGCTTAACGCATTGTAAGCCGCCCTGAGTCTCTGGAGAAGGGCGGCATATAAATCAATTTTTTAAAAAAAAATTGTAACAGCCTAGGGAAGCATTCCCTTGTTTCATTTAATTTTTATATTAAGAAGAATACATTTGTGAACCAGTTTATTTGCTCATTTTTATTTGAAATTTATTATCTCAGGTTCTGCAGATTAATGTGTGAAAAGATTAGGTTGTCTTTCAAAGCAAGCATTCCATGCTGAAATTACTTGGGGGTGCCTGATTTTTCTGCCTCTACCTTTTGAATGTTCATATTGCTTTCAAGTAGTACTGGACGAGAAGAGCATATGCTTTGCAGCCATTTTAAGCAATGATTAACCAAAACACATTTCTGGGTTAAACTTACCCCCACCCTATGTTTAAAATTGCCTTTCAAGCATTGTAGCAACAAAAATGGGGGGGGGGGACCCACAGTAGTGGTATTTCCCAGGGAACAATGATAAGCATTCCAAACACATAGGATCCTGTTATTATGCTAAACTGCTTAAATAAATTAGTAAGATAAATACATGAATTGTAGAACAGCTGGTGCAAACGTATGCAACTAAAAACAACAGAGGCCTTTAAAACACAGGGAATTATATTGAGGTCTTGATGAAACCTGCTTCTTTACTTTTTTGAATTTATTATCCCTGATGTGCCTTTTTATATTTGTATGCAATCTTGACTTGTGAACAAACTTGCAGCTATCTCTGCTTTTTCCCCTCAATTCCTCTTTAAAAAAAATAAAAACAATGAATCTGGCATGCTGGGAATACAACTTGAAGGTGTATCTTAACAAAGTTAGCTAAATGTGGCTTACTTGATAGTGTCCTTCACATGTCTTGAAAGTTGATCTTTCCAAATTCTGAGAACTGCCGTCTCAACATAATTAGAGCATACAATGCTGCCTGGGTATGGATACATTGGATGTGAAAGGATTCCCAAGGAATTATGCCCATTATTTTCTTCAACATCTTTATTCTTTTTCATGGGCCTGAAAATGCCAGCTTCAAATTTCTATCAGTAAGAACTTCTATGCCAACAATGGAAGAGGACAGTTATTTTGAAAGATTTGATATTTATAGAACATAATTATTTCCACTGCCCTCGTCCATCTAAGACATCCTTCCTCATAGAGTATTAATTTGAAATTATGTATTGAAAAGGTTAAGTAAATAGAACAACTCACTCTTTTTGCTAATATATTTTGACATTTTGTCCTTTGTCTGCATTCTTTTTGCCTATGCATATGGAAGAGCGAGGGGTAGTAGCACTCATTTTATGGCTACAGTCATAATTCTTTAATTTTATCAAGAAAAGCCACAAATAGCATTTTAATTACATTATTAAACAGAGCAGGACCACACTATTGTTTTCTTAAAAAATATATTCTTGAAAGTTTAGAGCAATGCTGGTTGGGGAACTCCAGGAGCTGAAGTCCAGATAATTTTGAGGTTGCCAAATTAATGCATCTGTTTTACATCCATTGGAGACATACATTTTTTTTTCTTTTTACAACTCTGTAGTTTCTTAATTTGGGGTAGAGATGGGGCAACTGGATGGAGCTGAATGTTTACTGGCCGGATATTTATTAAATTATATGCTGCCCATTTCACCAATAAGGCAACTCTGGGCAGCTTACAAATGGTAAAAAAGTAAATATAAAATCAACTAAAATTAAGAAAAGTTATAGAAAAACTAAAATCAAGGGGATAGACAGCACAGGAGTGAGATTTTCTTCTTACCCCATCAACCACTTCCAGTGGAGAGCATCCCCTCAGGGCCACAAGCTCACCGACAAAGCCATATTGCTTATTTCTCCAAAAACCACACAAACTTAACTTGCATTGGGGGGGAAAAAACTAGCTGATTTTTGAGTTATGATTAGAAGACCCATATGCCTATCCCATTCCAGAACAGTACACAATTTGCTTATGTCTTCTAGATTATTGGCTAATCAAGTTAACTTTGAGCTCAGAAGCTAAGCAGGGTTGGCTGTGTTATATATTTGGATGGGTGGCTAACATGGAAACTTAGGCTATAAATGAGTCTCGGAAGTAAAAAAAAAAAGTGTCCACAAAGAAGGCAATGGCAAAGCGTGTGCATACTGTTGCTAAGAAAACTATAGGGATATATCCAGTAGTGAAATCCAAATTTTTTTACTACCGGTTCTGTGGGCATGGCTTGGTGGGTATGGTGTGGCTTGGTGGGCGTGGCAGGGGAAGGATACTGCAAAATTCCCATTCCCTCTCCACTCCTGGAGGAAGGATATTGCAAAATCTCCATTCCCACCCACTCTGGGGCCACAGCGGTGTTATTTGCTGGTTCTCTAAAATGCTCAAAATACCGGTTCTCCAGAACCTGTCAGAACTGGCTGGATTTCACTCCTTGATGTGTCTAAAATTATCTAGTATCAGAATCCATGATTCATAGACTTGTTACTAAGCTGCACCTTCACTTTGAATATCCCTGTAATCTATACACGCTGTTCACTCTTGTCTCTACGAATGCGTCCTCTGTAGAGGAATATAGAAAGCAGGTTATGTAGAAAGCTATCGTTAGCATTCTGGAAACACTGCAGCAGCACTCAACATTTGACCTGTATCCAGTGGGGAGGAAGCTTAAAGCACAGATCGAGATGGAAGCCTAGGAGCAAGAATATTCAGAAGTAATTTCCGTTTCTCATCCTTGTCGAGACTCACCACAGGCAGGCTCTCAATGGATGGTAGCCTTCCCCGTTTTTCTTTGCTCTCCAAAAATAAAAAGGAAAAAAATCCATAAGTAACTCTGCAGTTTCACGATTCCCCTTTGATCGGCCTTTGCAACAGTGACTCTCACTTTTTGCTGGGGTTAGATTCCTAGATCCCAACATTAATACAATAGCAAAACCCTCGTCTCATGAAGCCTCATTAGCCCCCCACCCCCTCATCTGTTCCACTACATTCTTTGTGAGACTGAGCGGTCTTACTGTGAGCAGCAATAAGACTTATAAAAACAGCTTAAGTAATTGGATTGCTAGATGGTATTGGATTTCTGACAACAAATGATATCCATCTCTATTCTCCTTGCTGTATCTTTGTTCCTGCCCTGAATTTATTTAGGGAGGCACTTGGAGAGGAGCAGGGGGGGGAGGGGGGCAGCCTCTGTCAGGAGAGAGAGAAAGATCGTGGGGGGGGGGCACAAAGACCGGGCCAGATGAGGAACTCAGGGGAAACCACAGTGCCCTTCCAAGAAGTTAATTACAGCGAACAAAAGCAGCAGACGATGACTTGTTGATCATTACCATAATCACATTACTCTACTCTTCGTGCTTTCCCAGCAGCGGTGTGCCTTTTCTGCCTTTTGTTTGACACTTGTGCGTCCCATTAATTGTTTGTCACCCTAAAGTCACCAGCAAAATAACGGACTCAAGAGAATGGAATTTCTAGTGGGAAAACGAGGATAGAATTTATGTGGGAAGCCACTGGGCACTTTCGATAAATAAGTCTCCCCACACGCCCTCCTACTGGAAAATTCTAGGAGAAAATATACAAGAATACCTTCATTTAAAAAAAAAAAGAGCAAAAGATTTGAAGGTTTTCTTTTCTTTTCCTGCCAAGAAAACAGAGAGATTTACATAAGGAAAGCGAAA
This sequence comes from Masticophis lateralis, assembly GCA_030761175.1. Taxonomy (NCBI): domain Eukaryota; kingdom Metazoa; phylum Chordata; class Lepidosauria; order Squamata; family Colubridae; genus Masticophis; species Masticophis lateralis. The sequence goes on along the minus strand of JAUDYJ010000001.1, from coordinate 150,418,814 downwards.
CACCCATAAAATTGTCAGATCCTTTTATGGTGCAGACTTTCTAGGTTATACTAATAGTCTACATAACCTTTGCTTTCATCAGAGTGCCATGCTTGGAGGCATGTTCTACCTTTAATAATGGTAGATTTCATGCTGATTTGTCTCTCTCTGGTCTCCTGTGAATTTAGCTCTCATCCAGAATCATCTTTTAATGCAGCTGTAGCTTAAAGGAGCAAGGAACAGAAATGCATACAAGTGTGGTGGCAATGAGATTTTACAAACGAGCAGCCTGCTAAAACATTTGATGAAAAGTATAGTTAGAAAAGGGATCCTTGATGGTAAAAATCCAGTTACACTTCTTTTTTAAAAAAAGAAAGAAAGAAATGGATTGGATTCAGATTCAATTGTCTGGATTTGGATTCTGTTGATATCCATGGGTTGAGCCATTCTTTTCTGTGCCAAGTAAGTTCAGCTGATTGAGTCTAATATCTCTGATCCCAATCTCTTATGTTCCATGTGCTAAAGCAGTGTTGCTCCTCCTAGAAATAAACTAGAGAATCTCAGTAAATTAAAAATGCAAGGTATGGCACTGGGGGTCCTACAGGTTCATGAAAATGCCTGAGGATCAGTATTAGCAGCAGAACAATTTCAATAGTGGTCAAGAAGTCACCATTTAATGTAGTTGTTTATTGACCAATTATCCCCAAAATGAGGGCCTGTAGCTTTAGATCTCTGTGCGTCATTCTGAATACAAAATCATCCACCATAGTAGACTGTGTACAGGTCATAATGTAGTATTCTTCCACATAATGCCCCTTGCAATGAACTTGCCTGCCCATATTTTGCATATCTGTGAAGAAGTAACGCCTCTGGTTTCAATAAAATTAATTCCCAGCTCAATTTGTATAGGGTTTTTAAGCATGATTATGAATCCCCTTCTCAGAGAGAATTAATATTTCTATTCTTCTATATAGAAAAGAAAGTAAGAAAGTACTATAAAAAGGGCTGGTAGGGGAATACCCATCCTGCCTCTCCAGGACCCAGTTGTCCCACAGCTAGAATTCTTTGACCTTGAGGCTCATGCAAGCCCTCTTTAAAAATCATTATGAATAAGATGTTTGTGCATGTTCCAAAAGGAAGTGATGTCACTCAGAAAACCACCATAGTAAAAATTCTTGGAATGATGCGGTAAGACTGATCCTGTGTAAAGAAAGCGCTTCTTTAGTATTTCAGTCCTTGGGTTTTATTCACTTGATTTTTTGCAAATCTTATTTTCCATTATTCTCCTGACCCTTTCAGTTTTATAGCTTTGACTCGGCAAACATAAGTAAGTTGTTTTAGACATATTGCGGACGTTCCTGTTTTCTGCTAACATTGACTCATCCACTGCCATCATTAGAGGATTTCTGGCACAGAATATGAAATACTGGCAAAGCAAAATATCTGAGGGGGTTTCAGAATTTGAAATATCTAAATGTAACCTTTAATGTCCCCTGAGATGCATTACTATTCAATGCATTTTGTACAAATGATAATTGGACAATATCATCCACATCATAGCTGCAACGTATACCTAGTAGAATTATCTGCTAATTATCAATAACTAGACATAGATCAGCAGTTTAATCACCTTGAGTGAAATTCTAGAAATCAAATGAACAGCATTCTGTTGGTTTGCTAATCATCCAATGCTTTCTAGAAGACAGAATTCCTAAGACTTTATCCAGTTCTTTCATGAGTGGTATCCTGTTGCTATGCAATGGCCACGACCCTAAACCCTGATGCACATTGATATCTATAAATATGCAACAATTTTCATGGGAAAAGCAAAATTCACATTGACTTGTCTAAATCACACTATGACATTGTTAAGTCTAATATGCTAAGTTATTTCTAAAGCAGAGGTGGGCAATTATGTCCCCTTTACAACCTGTAGACTTCAACTCCCAGAATTCCTGAATCAGCCATGCTCAGGAAATCTGGGAGTTGAAGTTCCATGGAACTTCATGGCTGACTTAGGAATTCTGGAAGTTGAAATCTACAGGTTATAAAGAGGACATAGTTGCCCACTAAAAAAGGTTGAGTGCGCTTACAGAGTTAGGAATCTATTCTGTCAGCTATTGACCAAAGGCTTCATTGCACTTTAATGTATCACAGGTAATCCCATGTTGTCCCAGGCAATAACAGTGGCTTTTGCACTCAGCATACACAAGCAGTTACTGCATGTCTAATCTAGTCTTCCCTGGATTAGAAGTACAAAGTTGCATTGCTTGCCATAGATAAGGCTAATTGGGGCTTGTTTCAGGCCTTCCCAGGACACAGCAAAGCCGATATATGATAGAAAATCCTCAAGATCAGTTTAAGTGGAGCCTATGCTGCAGTATATAAAACAGACAGGTCTGGTGCTATCCTAACAACCTTACAGTGCTACCTCCAAACACGAGAGAAGCCTGCATACATATTAGAAGCCTTGCAGAAACCTGGGCTCTAGATAGAGCCAATACTCTCTACAGCCTTAAAGTATACACAAAAGATCCAATTTTCTGACCAATGGTTTCTGCAGTTGATCCTGGGAGATCTCTCCGAGGATGGTACTAGTTGAAGCTAGGGCAAATGCCGATCTTTAAGGTATTTGTGACAAAGAGTCATGAGGCATTCACAGGATTAGCAGAATGTTGGGTGGCAACAACATCCTCACAACCACTAATCCTCTCCAAAAGAGGTGCATCCAGATCACTCCCCTGCTTCTGGGCTTCCTTTCTGACTTAGGAGGCCATCCTGGAATCAAAATTAAAAATTGGTTACAGCCAGAGGTGGGTTTCAGCAGGTTCTGACCAGTTCTGGAGAACCGGTAGCGGAAATTTTGAATAGTCCGGAGAACTGGTAGTAAAAATTCTGATTGGCCCCGCCCCCATCTATTCTCTGCCTCCCAAGTCCCAGCTGATCAGGAGGAAATGGAGATTTTGCAGTAACGTTCCTCCCCTGGAGTGGGGAGGGAGTGGAGATTTTACAGTATCCTTCCCCTGCGATGCCCACTGTTGTGGCCCCGTCCTCTGAGCCTATCCCATTGGAGGAAGGAAGCTCTGAGCATGAGGAAGAGGAGCCAGCCAGATCTCCCAGCACCCCCCCTCTGGCACCGTCTCAGGTGCCAGCTGAAAGAGAGCAAAGTAGTGGGGAAACAGGTGTCTCAGATGAGAGTGAGGGAGAGACGTCATTCCTGGACGCACATCAACGAAGGCGAGATAAGCGCTTGCAGCAGCTGAGGAGGCGTGCGAGGGAATAGACCTGAGTCACTGGACTTGAGTCACAGGACCAATGAGTCACTGGACCACACCCCAGAGACTATATAAGAGAGGGTGGTGGTCAGTGATCCCTGTGACAAACAAAACTCAATCTGGTAGTCATTGGAGCCTGAAGCTGCTAAAAGAACGGATTTTGGCAAAGCTACGTATGTGATTTTCTTTCTGTGAACAATTAAAGCACTTGGCAGACGATGTGAATATCGCTGCCAAGTTGGAGATAAGGACTGTGGTGTGTGCCAAGTGCTTCTTTAACCCTCGACTGGCTGTGTTTTTGTGGGTGTGTGTAGAGGGGGACAGATCACCCACCAAGCCATGCTACACCCACAGAACCAGTAGTAAAAATATTTGAAACCAACCACTGGTTACAGCAATGTTTTCAGGAGAAACTACTACTTTTCCGTCCTATACAGTGTACCAACGTAGGCAACCTGCTTAAGCATGGATATTTTTTCAATGCAATCAACATGCCTTTGAATCTAGCATGGAAGAAAATTCCAAAGTGCAGATACACAGGACTGCAGTTCCTTTAAGGGGGCCATTATGTATCAATTTGGCAGCGGAGCGGAGGGAATAGTCATTAATTTTCTAGCATAGCATCAGACGAGAAAGTTTTAGTTCTCATTTTGCAATTCTTCGGCAAACTGGCTTTCATTGTAATATGAAGACATATATACTTATGGCATCGCTCTCTTCCCTGCTGGCTTTGTTTGTTGTTTTATGCATTTCTGCATCATTTAGAGTGTTCTCTTTGATGTGCATTCCTCCTGGATGTGCCATTTCCTTTCCAGCTAATCAAAAGAAAAACCAGTTTGTTTGAAAAAGAGGTTTGAAGGTTCATAGGGCAAAAGCATCTATTTTTAATTCAAAGTTAAGAATGGCAGTCCTGTCTTTCTCTCCCGCTCCAGCATCTTCATGTGTGTGTGTGTGAGAGAGAGAGGGCGGTGTATTTTTTCATTATTATCCATTATTAGACATCAGTTAGTGTAACTCTTTGGGTCTCTTACTTTTTTAAGGATTTTATCCTTAAGTAACATTGTCTATTGATGCTTTTACACTGCTCTGGACAACCTTGCTTAATTTGGCTACTGAATTAATCAGTTTTCAGGATTTGCACTATGTGGCAGATCATAAAATATTGCAATACTTAGCATGCTGAGGGTTTGCCCAACACACTAAATGTAAAAAAGGGAAAGTGGGAATCAAGGTTAAAACTAACCAAGTTTAGTATTTAGGACAAATGCAATTGTGACATCTCTAACTGGCATGGTTAAACACATGGCACCAAGTTAGTCTAGTTCTGAGATTCTCTAGACTGAGTTACAAAGCCAGGTCCATGCTGCGGTTAACCACTAGAAAGATTAAATGCTGAAAATCTTGTTTGCTCAAAACTCAATATATTTCAGTGCAGCATCATTAAAACAAAAAGAATATGGGAATATGAGGGGAAGCTATTTATTTAGAATATGTGTGTGTGTGTGTGTGTGTGTGTGTGTGTGTGTCTTTGGTTATTCGGGTCTTCTCCCACGTAAAATTGGAAGTGTCTTGGCGACGTTTCGATGAAGTCTCATTCATCACCTTCAGGTTGGTGTTCTCGGCTTCGTGCTTCCAGGAGCAATTGCAATTGCTCCTGGAAGCACGAAGCCAAGAACACCAGCCTGAAGATGAGGTTTAATGTGTGTTTTTCCTTTAAGCCAGGTTTTTCCTACGTAGCCAAGATTTTTCTGGAACCACAATTGAGCGAAATCACATTCACTACATTCTAGATTCTTTCTCCATCTTTTCACTTTTCTGCTCACAATGCTCCTGGAAGCACGAAGCCAAGAACACCAGCCTGAAGATGACGAATAAGACTTCATCAAAACGTCACCAAGACACTTCCAATTTTACACGGGCGAAGACCCGAATAACCAAAGACACACACACACACACACACATATATATGACTAATTAAATCTTTGTAAATCCTCAGATGATTTGTAATCATAGGCCCCAAGGAAGATCTAAACTAATATTTACGTTCTGTATGGTGTATTGTTTCTCTAATACAATTATAGATCTATTTCATGTGTAGATATACAGTATGTCTCATTCATATTTGTGTGTGTGTGTGTGTGTGTGTGTGTGTGTGTGTGTGTGTGTGTGTGTAGTTTGGGGACCTAAAACCTTGTCATAGGCCCTGGGAGCTTGTAATATGTAAAAGCATTAGCTGTAGATTTTTAATATTATTGTCAGGCAGAACTGTTTATCCTACTTTAAGAGATACGACCATGTGTTTATCTGGTATATGTTTTACAATGCAGCATCTCTCATTCCATTTGAAATGCAATACTCACAAATATGGGGCCACTGGTTCAGTTTGGAACGATACTGGGAAGTGACAGGAATTAGGTACCACAAATTCAAATTTTAAAATGTATAGCAATTTTGCACTCAAATTATATAAATTTCAGTTTTATGCCAGTTGGCCATTCCAGTATCATATGAAGTGACTTACATGGGCATTTCTGTATGTATAGAATATTCCTTCTATCTTTTGTAGCAGAAAGTCCTAAGAAAGCCAGCTCCATGCCTATGATTTTGCATTCAAATGGCTATTTTCACTAGTGTGCAATAAGATAAAACCATTTTTTAAAAAAAAAGACAACTTTGATTATAACATCTATCAATCATTGTTTTGTATTTAAAGCCTGCATAAGCCTACAAAGCTTATGTGTAATCAGTAAAATTGTCATGGCCAACAAGTTTACAATCTAAAAATTTGCAATGTAAAAAGAAATAGAGGAAGAGGAAGAAAACTGCAAACTCAAGAGCATATTTTAAAAAATGTTTAAAATCCTAATAACCAGGTGGAACTGAAATCATTTGAGGACTTCAGGTTTTTGCTGGTTGACCAGCATACATAACCAGTGGCACAAGAAATGACTCTCACTTCTATGTCTTCATGCCCAGAATGCTCCTTATAGTTCTGGAAGATATGCTGACCTTGTCACATGGTCAATACAACTGTTGCTAGAGGGAGAACAGTTCTTCATTCAGATTCTATATCTCCATCATGTATCAATATATGAAGAGTGAAAACAACATATTGGGGAGAAGTCAAGGAATAGCAAGAAGTCTTGAGTCTTGAAACTGCTATAGGTTCCTTTTTAGAGACCAGTGAATTCAGCCCCTGATCATTTTGCTAGGGATCCAACCACATTGATAATGTCTCCTGAAGCAGCAATGGAGAGTTTTTATTTATTACCATAATTTCCTCCTTATTGAGGTTTAATTTCAGCTCCTTCTACCATCATCCAGCCAATCAAGCTTAGGTTAGAGCCAGCAGAATAACTTGCTTAGGATTCCAACCTTCATTGGGATCATAGTTTTAAATTTAGGTATTATTTGAATGATTAAATAAGGACAATCATTGAGACTTCTGATAAAAATGGGAAATTTATGGAGAGAAACCTCACTGATTTTTCTATAGTGAGTTAAAGAACTATATTCATTCAATTAATTATTTCACCATTCAAGTGTTTGACTGCTACTTTTATGTTATTTTGGTGGTTGTTGCTTTTAAATTCTGTCTGTTTTTGTTGATTTTTACTCTGTTTGAATGAGGACAGGCTAGATTAGATAGATAGATAGATAGATAGATAGATAGATAGATAGATAGATAGATAGATAGATAGATAGATAGAAGAAAGAGGGAGGGAGGGAGGGAGGGAGGGAGGGAGGAAGGAAGGAAGGAAGGACGCAAAGTTATGTAGAAGAGTCATAAAACCAGGGGAGGTAGAAAAAAGTATTATAGAAATATAAATAGGAAAAATTAAAAAAAATCAGAATGACAAAATGAATCATTCTTGAGCAGGTTTTATGCAATGCTATTTTTGTAAGAAAAAGAATGCAAGGCTTCCAGTTAATATCAGAGATACTGCCCTAAGGTAGAGTAATATAAAGATACATGTGAAAAATAAAATAAAAGATAAAAAAAATAAAACTGTATCAACTTTATAAACAGGAAAAATAGATAACTATATAAAATGACAGTACCAGATGGTTAATGTTGTTTATAGTTAAATAGATGAGGCATAAAAAGGCAGGGAAATGTGAAAAATTAAGAAATGTTCAAGGGACATATCATTTATTTATTAAGAGTATTTGCAGTCTACCCAGTAACAAAGTTGTCTGTATAGTTTATCATGCCAGTGAAATATTAAAATACAGTAATCAACCATAAAACAGCAGAGAGCTCAAACTATTTGCAGTGACAATAAAAAAGATTCACAAGCCACACTGAGAGATATACACATCTTTTAAAGCAATTTAAGAGCTCTAAATGCATCCCACATTAAGAAACAGAGCAACAGCCCAGAGGTGAGTCTATAAAAGGAACCAAATTTATTTTGGAGAACAGGAGGAAGGAAAGCCAAAGAGAAAATGTTGATGGAGCAAAAATAAATACAAAAACTAGAAGTGTAGTAACATTTGAAAATCAACAAGGGCATACAATTTCACAATGGACTGAGATCCCCTCCTGATCGGTAGGGACTCAAATTCTCAAATCAAACAATAAAATATCTCTTCTCTATCCTAATCCCTGTATGAGTCTCTATAAATCAGTTAACACTTGGGACAAGCTAAAATACAAAGGAGTAAAGATAAACGTTAGTACAAACACCGTTTCTGGTCCTGAAACTGACTTTCTGGATAGTTGAACATTTGCATTCTTCTTCATTAGCCATGATGGGTTGATTTCCTATGAAAAAGTCTGAAGAATGCCCACCTTCAAATGAAAATCATGCCCATGTGTTTGTCTCTTCAGTCTCTTCTCCATTGGGTCAATCAGGTGGTTCTGATTCTACAGATACCTCCATGCCACTCTTACTCAGCTCCAGATAGATAGATGATGATAGATAGATAGATAGATAGATAGATAGATAGATAGATAGATAGATAGAGAATTCTTTATTGGCCAAGTGTGATTGGACACATAAGGAATTTGTCTTTGGTGCATATACTCTCAGTGTACATAAAATAAAAGATACATTCATCAAGAATCATAAGGAACAACACTTAATGATAGTCATAGGGTACAAATAAGCAATCGAATCATACTAGGAAACAATCAATATAAATTGTAACAATACAGCAACCATGTACAGTCTTACAGTCATTGGTGGAAGGAGATGGGTGATAGGAACGATGAGATTAATAGTAGTGCAAAATTAGTAAATAGTTTGACAGCATTGAGGGAATTATTTGTTTAGCAGAGTGATGGCGTTTGGGAAAAAACTGTTCTTGTATCTAGTTGTTCTGGTGTGCAGTGCTCTATAGCGTCATTTTGAGGGTAGGAGTTGAAACAGTTTATGTCCAGGATGCGAGGGGTCTGTAAATGTAAATCACAGCCTGCTTTTTGACTCACGCAGCATACAGGTCCTCAATATTGCAAATATGAGAAAAGCAAGGACCACTACAAAACAGGGTGTCACAATGGAAGAGCCACATAGCCCTGTTGGACGTTCTTTTTAAAGGTGACTAGTGAGCTGCATTTTCTAGAAAGCTTACCCAAATTCAGCAGCTGTGTAAATGAGTTAGGAGCGCAACTCCTAGAATTCTTTATTTTATTTATTTTTATTGTATTTATTTTGTCAAGCATATATAAGATTACAGATAACAGTATAAACATGATTGTGAATACATGAGATGCTTGCGAATAAAAAGGGACATTAGGACAGGGACGGTAGGCACGGTGGTGCGCTTATGCATGCCCCTTACAGACCTGTTAGGAATGGGGTGAGATCAACAGTAGACAGTCTAAGGTTAGAGTTTTGGGGGTTTGGGGAAGAAACCACAAGTAGTGCATTCCAGGCATTCACCACTCTGTTGCTGAAGTCGTATTTTCTGCAATCGAGTTTGGAGTGGTTAAGTTTGTATCTATTGTGTGCTTGTGTATTGTTGTGGTTGAAGCTGAAGTAGTCATTGACAGGTAGAACATTATAGCAGATAATTTAATGTACTGCATCTAGGTCAGATCGAAGGCGGTGTAGTTCTAAGTTGTCTAAGCCCAAAATTTCAAGTCTGGTGGCATAAGGTATTCTATTGCGAACAGAGGAGTGGATGACTTTTCTCGTGAAATATCTCTGGACTCTTTCAATTGTATTAATGTCCAATACGCACTGCGGTTTCCAGACAGATGAGCTGTATTCAAGAATTGGTCTAGAAAATGTTTTGTATGCTAGAATTCATTGAGAATTCTGGACAGCACCAGGTTCCAGAAAATTTCTGTAGAGAGTAATAACTACTACTCAGTAATGACTGCATTTTCTTTTGTTTGTGTAGGATGTACTTCATTTTAAAGTTGTATCTAAACATTTACTTGTCCCAAAAGTAGAGAAAAGCAAACAACGGCAGAGTAAATAACAGGCTATAGTATACACCGTGTCCGTGTGTGTATGCATATCACTGAATAGTTAAGACAGCCACTCTTCCTCATTCATCTCATTGCAGAAATTAAAGAGAACTCATTCAAAATGTAGCCAACCTTTCAGCAGGTTGAATTTACAATCTTAAAAATTGGCATCCTCTCATTCTGCTACTTGTTCATTTCTTGCACTGTTGCTTGAGAGTTTTTGTTTTGCTTTGTATCCTCTAATCATCTTTAATGCTTTGCATTTTCTTTAGTTCAGTCACCCTCTATTTTACTGCATTAGGCCTGATCTCCAACATGCAGCTCCAGCCTTTGTTCTGTTCTCATTAAATTATGTCCCTGTGTCTGGGGATACCCATTTTTCATTGTGAAAAATTCCTGGTTAAGAAAACAAAAATGGGATTTAACAACTGTATAATTAAAGATGGCAGGGGGCAAGAACATCTTAAAGACAATATTAAGCGAAAGGAGAGCTAGACAGTGAGAACCAACTCATGATGGACACATTTTTTCACTGTTGTCTGTGATTACGATTTATTTGTCAAATGTAGGTACTGCACATCTACCTCTCAGATGATTGTACTCTTAAGTATGTCAGATTATTGTTATTGTTATCATGCTCATAAATTTAATTATTGTTATGTTTATCACACTCATAATAGATGGGAAAATATTGGGGGGGAATTAGAGACAAAAATCAGTAGAGAGAACCTTCCACGGTATCTGCATCTTCATTTGGAGACATGCTGTATCGACTGAATCTCTCTTAAAAGGCAACCTCAGTCAAGCATAGTGAGATCATCCTTTAATGCTGACCTGTATAGGGATGTCCACAGAGTGTTCTCCATCAAGAAAGTCAAGATGATGGCTATGACTTCATGGTTTAAGCCCTGACTATTTTATTGCTGTTGATACCCTAAGTGGCAAAGCTTCAAGCTTTTTTCTTTTCTTTCTTTCCTCTTTCTCTCTCTCTCTCTCTCTCACACACACACAGACAATGCCTCTGCTATGCACTGATGCTAATAAGTTGACTTTACTAAGATCGTTGAATCTACCAAGTTATGTAACAATTAAGGAAACAAAGTTCTAGCCTCTTTTATAGCTAATTTCAGTCAAAGATCAAAAAGGTTGATGTCTACAAAACATAAGAGGGAAGTTCTGCAAGGTTCATTGTCTGCGTTCTCACATCACATTGAGTCATGATTTAACTACAGTTCATTGCATAATTCATAACTAGCTGTATTCATCAAACATCCAAAGCTATTCCTGATCCACATCCACCCTGGCTGGCTTCACCCAACACACTAAAACAAAATCAGACAAACTACCTTATGTATGAACCAAGTGATCATCCCATTGGCATGAGCAAGAACTACAAGGGAAGGATACCATGTTCTTCTGCAGCCGCTTATCATTGAATAGAGCTTGTAATGGATTGTCCTCCAGAACTAGCTCTTCTGTAGTGGAGCAAAGTTCCAAGTTTATCTAATTCCCATGTCACTCTTGGTGTTATAAGAGGCATATGTTTTAACATGCTTCCTTTCCTTTAGGCATTATGCATGCAACATGTTCTTCATAAAGTTCTCAAAACAGTAGATAATGTGAATTCTGTTATCTGAAAGGTAAGATGATGACATGTTTCCCACAGATAAAAGATTTCAACATATGGGCTGGGTTTATACATTGGGCTAATTCTCTAAGCCCAAACCAATGCATTGCATTATAGTTTCGTGGGATACATTAATTCATCCACAGAAAGACAGTATGTCAAGGAGAAGGTTAGACAAGAATCGCTCTCAAGTCCATGTTTTCTCTTCCCACTTCCTCATTCCGCTGTCTATGGCACTATACCACTCCAGAATTAGTTCCACACTTATTTGGGGCACAACATAGAAGGGTTTGGGATTAGCTCTGATTTTGTATGAAAACTGGATTTTCCCTTTAAACTGTGCCTGTGGAAAGCCCTGGGCAGTCTGTTCTTACCTCAGTACATTGTCCAGCTCCTGGATTAAGGCAGCCATTATTTTTTCTCTCTGCTCTCCCCCACACAGGACATCCCAACATGCACGTAGAAGCATCTTAGAGTGGGGCAAGAAGAAGACTGACTTTTATTTATGTATTTATTTATTTATTATATTTCTATACCACCTTTCTCCCGCAGGACTCAAGGTGGTATACAGTCAAGAAAAAATAAAAGATACATAAACATCATAAAATTGATAATTAAAATTATAACATAGTTTAGCCCAAATTAAATAAAACCCAGAATTAGATATTATTTTAATCATTTCCAGTTAACATGTTTAGCCCCGCCTGATTGAACATCAGGATCTTGAGGGCACAGCGGAAAGCACGGAGATTAGGGATGTTTCGTATATCAGGGGGCACTTCATTCCAAAGGGTTGGAGCCCTTACAGAGAAGGCCCTCCCCCTGGGAGTCGCCAGTCGGCACAATTTGACTGATGGTACCCTGAGTAGTCCCTCCCTGTGAGAACGAACTGGTCGTTAAAGTTGTCTTTGCCCACCCTAACCACTGCAGCAACAGAAAATCAAGGTTGCAGCTATTGGGGAAAGCTCATTTCAACCTGATGGCTCCAATGGGTTTTTAAGAGCAGAAAAAAATGGTGGAGAAGAATGCAGGATGCTTTCCCTCCTAGCCATTACTCAGTTTTGTTTCACTGGCAACCGAGAAGACAGGCGTACTGAAAATGTGGACAGGGCAGATGTGTGCTAGCAATATGTTTTATTCCCCTTTTCAATGGCATGGGGGTAGAGGATACAAACTTTATACAATCCTGTTCACTAGCATCTACTTGCTTATAATGATCTGTCCACCTTCTTGATTTTTTAAAAGTCTGCAGCAGGAAAGATGATCACCGGATAACTTCAACCTAAAATTCACGTTAAAAATTCACGGACTGGAAGCCCTGTGTATTTTGTGTAGAAGAGGTACATTGGGGTTTGGAAACATTTAATAAAAGAGGAATCAACCATCTGTAATGGTACTGTTCAAGTTATCACTTAACAATATAATCTACTTTTATTATGAGAACTGGGCCAGAGAATAAAACATGCAAATGACATTAGCGAAAGTTTCATCCTGTACCTTGCCTCTTAATTAGTGTGAGAGAAAGTCAGAAGCCCTAGTATTTCCAAACTGGATTATGTCCTTCCAAAGCGAATAGGTTTGGAATAAGCTGTGCTGTTGCTACAACAGCTGCTCTGATTTGAGAATAAAAGAATGCAGGCTTTGTGTTGCGGGATCTATTATTGATCAGCCCAAGGTTAGGAGAACAGGAGGGAAGGGCAGTTCTCCTTCTTTTGAACTGTGGTATGTGCTTTTCAGGCTCACATGATCTAGCAGAAATAACAAAAGCGACCCCCCCAACTCACAAGCTGCTCTCTGCAGGACTGCACTTGTTGAAAATTAATCAGATGCACCCATTTGGGTAATTTCAGACTCTTCCTCCATTTCTCACAACTGGCTCTATTGTGGCGCCATGTAGTACAACAGATGGGTCTGCAGAGCTTCTGATGGAGGGAAGAGCTCTTCCCCCACAACCACCAAAACCTAGGTTTTGCTCATATCTGAAGCCTTGCACACATATTAGCAACCCCCAAATAGTGCAGATTCCTTAGCATGTGCTTCCAATGAATATTTGAAAGGGGATGGGACAGAAGTCCCGGTTTTGAATTGCACAGAGGATGGTCTATGTAGCAGGTTGATGAACACCTGCCCTCCTTTACATTGTACTATTTCAGGACCGAACAAAACACACTAGTTCTAGTCGAAGTTGCATCAGATTTGGTTATTTCCTCCATACCTTTAGCAGAACAACATTATTATAGGTCCTGCATGTAGTAACCCCAAATAAAACACTTGCCTTGGGTGAGCTTCCTCAAGTGGTCCCCAAACAAAAGAGCAAATTAAAAGGGAGAAGATAATAGCCAGTTTTGCTCGTGCATTTATTTATCCACTTACTAGATACATATTCTGCTTTGAGTTCAGGAGCTCACCCCCACTAATCTGATGTGCACAAAGGCAATGAACATTTTTCTCTATAGTAGAACAGCTTCAGCTGCTCCAATGCGTACATAAAAGGCTAAGCTGCATTTAAAGGCAGGACAGGAATTCTAATAATTGCCATCACCCCCAATATACGTTTTGGCTGACAAGTAGCAGATCCATATCTTCAGATCCCCAGGCAAGACTTCCAAAACAATTCTGCCTCAAGAATAATAATCTGAAGAAACCGGCTAAAGAAATGTGGTTGTTTTTTTCTTTCCTACCATGAAGAAGATGGGAGTCTTTGATAGCTATCTCCTCTGGATACATTTTTAAAAAAATGAAAATCTCAAAATATTAGGAATATGAAAGGATCATGGTTTTGCATAGCTGCATAGCTTGGCTAAAAGAGTTGCACAGTTTTAACCAGATGCAGGTGCTATATCTGTATATTAAAGCAAGCTTATTGATTAGGTAATCAGTCACCTAAGAGAGAACACCGATTTGCGTTCTAAGAACTTAGAAGATCAACATGACCTGAAATAATTTTACATAAGAAAGAAACGTAGTCAGAGAAGGAGGTGTTTTAGTTTGAGGTAGAATACAATGGCTTTTGTTGAAGCAATGCCATTTTTTAAATATTTAGGATTACATTTTAAAAGTTATAATAAAGCAGCTGAGGAAAACAAACCAATCTTAAGATAAAATGTGCTGGTCTTGAGCTGAAAGCCTGTCGTACTTCTCCTGTCTCAATGTTACTCATCCTTTCCTCTCAATATAGATAGCCTGTTTTAGGATAGAAGATCATTAAAGGGTCAAATCTGACATTTAACAATCATACTGCCACAAGTTATATCATATTTCCATGCAAGTGCACACATCAGATTTTATGCTGATTTTTTTATCTGTTGCACATTATGCGGGTCATATTTAATTAAAACACAGAAGATCAGAATAGCAAATAAACCTCTGATTTATCTACAGAGTCAATTAAGCAATGATAACCTATTCAATACATTAAATATTCAATTTATAATGAATACTGTGTTTACTCAAAAGGACAATATATTTTATTAGCCACAAAGATCTGAATGTAAGAGGATTTCCCCCAGAAGACAATTCTCCATTTTTTTAAAAAATGAGATTATATTTGAGGAAAACGAGCCTTCTTTTCAGATAACCACATTAGCCAGCTGAGAACATTTCTACAAAATGGTATTAATGCTACTTTGCAGCTTTCAAAGCAAAAGATGTATTTGAATAATTTCCTCGACAGATTTAGAAACAAGCAAGTATTTATTCCCACATTCATGAACTTTCCACAAGTGGAGTAAGGAAAAACTATTCAACCTATTTTCACAAATAGACCACAAGAACAGAGTATTTACAATGACTGCCTTCCCACAGACATGAATAGTAAATCAAATGGCAACATTGTCCCATTTAAAGCACCAGACTATTTCTTGAAATTTTAATAAAGACTATCTCAAAGCAGACTTAAACAGATCAATAGGTAATTTTTCAAATCATAATACAATTTTTATTATGGGTACCAAGGTACTTGCTCAGTATTTGCCAATAAAGATACATCTCTGAGCTGAAATATATCACTCAGTCAATTTTTATTTCATTTAGACAGCCATCAACTTAATTCTTATAATTTACAGAGAAACTATGGAATTGGCTCAGATGAACATTTGCCATTTTGTTGGGGAGATGAGAGAATCGCTTTGGAGGAGTTTGAATTAAACCAGTGTTTCTCAAACTTGGCAACTTTTAAGATGTGTGAATTTCAATTCCTAGAATTATTGGTTAGGGAATTCCAAGAGTTGATGTCTACACATCTCAAAATTGCCAAGTTCTGAGAAACACTGGTTTCAGCCACTCCAAATAGTCTCTGAATGAGATGCAATAAGCTTTTTTGGCACAGAGTTGAATAGAATGCAGCTTTGAATCTACACATCATTTCTGGGTTATTTTATGCAGTTTTCCAAACATTTCCAATTCTGAACAGCAAAAGGAAACAAACAAAAATTCTGGTGTTTTTTTTTTTAAGGGATTACTTTGGAAAGGTTAACCTTGGGCTAATTATTTTCTTTGGGTATTTATGTTCTCAGTAGTGTTTAATGAAAAGATTTGTATTAGTCTCAGTGCACCGTAAACTACACTGGTTTTAAAGAGCTTTTCTTCCCATAACTCTATTAACTATATTAAATGTTGTCGTCTTAAATCCACAAAAGCTGCCTCCTGATCAACCATCCTTATTTTTTTGTTTCTAAGAGTTCCATTCAGACATCACACTAAATCAAGGATGAATTAATGTCTGAAAGTAGGGTCATAGTCATGTCTGAATTGGCAAACAACCCACTGGAAAGATGGCAGGCTAAAATCAGACACAGCTACAGTATATTCATAACCCATTGCTTGCTTTAGAAACTCCCAATCTTTCCTGTTCAGGACAGAAATCAAAATGATATCAGAGGCAAAAACAGAGAGTGTACATCATCCTCCCCTTCTCTTGAAGAGAAGAACCATCACAGTATAGCACTTTCACCCTCCAATGTTTTGCTGTAGCTTCTTGTTCTTATCGAATACTATTTAAGGTGGCTGCCTCATTCTATCCAATAACGGAGTTTTCTCTATGCTAGAAAACCCATGTTCTTCATGCAATACTGTTGAAGATCTTGAGCAGATGTTTCTGGGTAACCCCTCTCCCCCTACCTACCATATCTGGCCAGATTTCTCCATAATGGATGGATGGTAGGGGCTCTCTAAGAGCTGGCAGCAAACGAGCAGCTTCTCTGCAGCAAGGAAGTACTCATGCTGTCTCAGGTGGCCACCTAAGAACACTTCGTGTTGAATTCTTGGCTGTCAGATTTTTATGGCTAAGATTTTGAAGGTCAGCTAGTGACCTTTTGGTGATAGAAGAGGGGGTACATCTATAGGCATGTCAGCATGTGTTGAAAGATCCATTTGTGTCAACTAGTATAATGCATACTGATTTTCCTTTGAAGCCCCTACTCAAACTTTTCAAAAGTTCCTCTGGAGTGAAGCCTGCCTTTTTAGTATTATATCCATGAAGAGCTATTCCCACATCTCAAAAACTTTGTGGCCCTGGCCATTCTCATAATCACAGGACCAAATAGATGTGTTCATAAATATGTGCACTCCATACATGGAATCTGTCCCATAATACATATCATATCATATCATATCATATCATACAATATTTTTATGCCTAGAACTTTGTTGTAGATCCTTGAGAGTTTACAGACCTGGACACAGGGCAATGTCTTATCCTTACATGTTGGGGAAGAGAAGGCCCTCATTCTAGGGTCGTTTTGGGCAATCAAAAAAAAAAAAAAAGGCTAAGGAAGGAGAATCACTTTAATCATAGTTGGAAAGCTTGTGATGCACACACAATCGTCCACTAGTTACTCTCGGACATGGAAGGTCTGAAAAATGCAGGAATTCAAAATGGGGTGCTCAATGGGATAGTGAACTTTGCAGAAATAAGCCATTCTTCCTATCTATCACAAATTGGCTATGCATTTCAGCAGAAAGGTGTCTGCAACCACTCTGTGAGTATAATCCTTGAATACTGTACCCAAAGATGGCTTTCCAGAACAGGACTGTTTGACATATCGGTCTTATGAAAGCTTCCTTCCTTCACTCAACTTTCTAATTATGGATACCAATTTCCCCTTGGTTAAATATAGTACAATTAAGAAGGGAAATCTCCCAGTTAAATACCTTCCAATTAGTTCCTTGCCCCCTTAACCCACTCCCGTGTTAAATGGTTATGGAGGCCCAATTCTCATCCCATGCTGGTGATGAAAAGTTTTGCTGGAGTTCAGTTGCACTTGGTAATTACAGAAATTAGCTTTCAAGTTTAGATCACTCGGCTGTGCAAATGGGCTCCTCAGGTGGAATGCACATCAGTCAACCATGAAGCTGGAGAGGCCCTATTCTTATATTTGACACCACCACATTCATTCAAGTGAAGGAGATCAGTTTCAGCATAAGAGCAAGATAAAAGTGGCCTGGGGGCATTTATGGAGGCCTCTTTAACTAAAAGGAAGTCTTGCTCAACATGTTCTCTCTGAAAGCACACCTTGACATACAGTAGCTTTAAATCCTCGTAAAGGGATTAGCTAGATGGGTGGCATCTACTCTCCACTCAGAAATTCAACTGGGTGTATTTTCTAATACATTGGGAGAGAAACCATACCAGTTAAATTGTGGTCTGCCACGCACCTCTTAAATGAGAAGGGGTGGAGCAACCCAGTCAGTTGTTGAATACCTGCCGTTCTCTAATATAAAGCTTATTAAGTCAAAGGTGGTAGTACATGAAGAACTGTCCACATGCCTAGCATTATGATGATAATTATCAGCCAGGTCACAGCTCTCATCCAAAATTGCAAGGAAAATTACAATTTCTTTAGCCCACAGAACATTGGATTTTTATTTTATTGGTTTTCACAGCACTGCTTTACTGTCTCTTGCAAAACTGAGCTCCATTATTTCATTTCTTAAACCTGTCCTATTTCTAATTTGGAACAAAAGTACCTCAGGTCAGGCTGATCACATCTGGATACCTCATACCGCTCTAATGCTCATGGTTTCCATGGCATGTTTTAGAATGACGGTAATCTTATGCGGCAGTTTCCATTTTACAGAATAGGAAGGTGAACAAGATCTGAGTAGGAAGGAAGAGTGAAAGCTGCATAAAATGCTGAAGGCTCCCACTGGGCCACTGTTCAATCTAGAATGATTGCCGGGATCCTTCTGAGGTTGAGACAAGTTTAGTGATACTATGTTGTCAATTATCTGCCACTTGCCTTGTTTGGAATACAAATTTATGCAGCTTGTAGAGCTCAGTTGCATTATGAATTCTTCCTCAAAGAAATTCTCCTCTTGTCTTGGAATTCTGGAGACTCTTAGGTTAGCTCCACTAGGAAAAGCAGATCTGGAAATCAACTCCCAAAGATTACAACTACAATAGTCCTCACTTAACAACCAGTCGCTTACCAATCGTTTGATGTTTGATGCACAATGGACCTCCTCCGCGGATCAATAATTCCTTTTTGAAGTTCTAACAGCTACACATATACATACCCTGTGGTCATGTGACTACATTTTGAACATTTGGCAACTGTAGTGTCCCATGGTCATGTGGTATTCTTTGCCATGTTTATTTCTGGTTTTCAGCAAGAAACACCCATTGACCAAAACAGGTTCGCTCAATGACCACCACATTTGTTTAACAACCGCTAATCAGGTGTGGACACAGGATGCCCCCCTGAATAATCACAACTTTTGACCGGAATTCCAGGCTCAATTATGGTCATACATATTATCTGTATATTTTATCGAGACTGTAACACAATCTTGTAAATCTGATTGTGCTGTATTTTTCCCCTCTTATATTCCAATGAATCACAGAGGTATCTGCCTGAGTCGCTTCTGAATCTTATCTTGTTTCTCAGGGTTTTAAACATGTTTCACCCACCCTCTTTACCTAAGTAACAGTTCTTGCATATTTCCATCAGTGTCCTCTTCTTTATTCTCTACACAGGTCCACCCCACTCCCCCAGAAGGGGGAAAAAACAGAGAAAAAGCAGATATCAAGTAGACTTCTCTATGTTGCTATAAAAGCAGAATGGAATCCAATTGTGGTTGATATAGCACAACTCTGCCTTGATTTTGTTTTCTTGGTCCCATTAAACTATGACAAAATGTTGGGTTAGTTTGCATAATATTAAAATAATAACTGATGGCAGCTAGAAGCTGCACAATTAAAACTAGAGTTGGTGTGCTATCGCTTGTAAACACAGAGCACCTTAATTCTGGTGCTTTAACCCTTTCAATGGATCTGATTATATTTACTGCAACTAATATATCTTACTCAGGAATCTGCAGTATGGCATACTCAGTCCCATGGTCCTCCACATTCAGCAGCTTCAACATACCTTAAAAATAAGTAAGTAAGTAGGTAAGTAAGTAAGTAAATATTTAAGTAAATAAGTCCAAGATCTTATGAAATTCACAAAGGCTCTCATGCCCCAAAAGATTGCTAGCTCCTTTCCCCATCGATGGAATGACTGCAAACCCCTCCAGATTTATACAGAGATTTACTCAGAGGTTGATACACTTAGGATGGTAATGTCTCCTCTGTAGTTTAGAGGCATCTAAGGCAAGAAAAACAGAAGAGAGAAATACAGTTGTTTATAAACACGGTAAGTGCAGTCCTTTATTGATTCATCTGGCCATAAGCCTTGCTAAAATCAATTGGACTAACTTTTCAATCAATATACTGTACATAGGATAGGCTATAAGCTATAGATAAGCCATCTATTGAGAGTGAAGAACAAGATTTTTTCTAAATGCCCATTCCAATTTGTAAGTGATAAAAAGACTCCAGCAGTTGTCATACTAGCCCTGTCCTTAGTGTTTAATGCCCCTGAATATTGTTACAGCTTCAGAGCACCTCAGCTGGTGTCAATTTTGGGTGGCTCCAGTGATTTCGCTCATATCGTGTTCTCGCCTAGCTCTGGCGGTTGTAGCAAGCGATGGAGAAGTCTGCCTTTTTGGTTTTACCCAAGCTTATCTGCAGCTCTCGTCATCGTTTGGGGAGGTAATCAAGCTGTCTTTTGACAGTTTGGGTTTGCTACACAAAGGATCTTTAAACAGCAGCCAAAGTCATAATGACAAACAGCCTTCAACGCGGCTGCCCTGCAGGGGACTTGCCAAGTGGGCTTGCCAAGCTCACACAACCTTTACTATGCAGTGGGATGTTCTTCTACTCAAAATTAAACCTCAGTTTAATGGGACAGACTTGGAGCTACGTGTAGGACTACAACCCTGCAGCACTCCGCTTCATAGATGGAAGCCTTTTGCAAAGGGACACTAATACAAGTAGTCCTCAGCTTATGACCACAATTGTGCCCAAAATTTATGTTGTGAAGTGAGACATTTCTTGTGAGTTTTGCCCCACTTTACGATTTTTCTTGCCACATTTGTTAAGTGAATCATTGCAGTTCTTAAATTAGTAACACAGTTGTTAGGTGAATCTGGTTCCTCCATTGACTTTGCTTGTCAGAAGGTCGCAAAAGGGGAACACATGATTCCAGGGCACTGCAACCGTCATAAATGTGAGTCAGTTGCCAAGCATCTGAATTTTGATCATGTGGCCACGGGGATGCTGCAAGAGTCATAAATGTGAAAAACAGTCATGTCACTTTTTTTCAGTGCCGTTGAACCTTTCAACGGTCACTAAATGAACTGTTGTAAGTCAAGGACTACCTGTACACTTTAAAGCAGGGGTGAAATGCTCCCGGTTCGGACTGGATCGCCCAATCCAGTAGCGATGGCGGTGGGTGGTTCGGAGAACCGGTAGCAAAAATCCCTGCCACCCCCCTTTAACGGCTGAGTCGCGCAATCATCAGAGGCTTTTTTTTTAAAAGCATTTTTTCTACAACCTCTTTGGCTGAAAAAATGCTTTTAAAAGTAAAAAAAAAAGCTTCTGATGATCAGGCAACTCAGCTGGGATCGTCAGAGGCTTTTAAAAGCATTTTTTAAAAAAACTTCTTCAGGCCAAAGTGGTTGTAGAAAAAATGCTTTTAAAAGATTTATTTTTAAAAAGTTGACCACGCCCACCCAGTCACATTACCACCACCACCCCCCAAGCCATGCCCACAGAACCGGTGGTAACAAATTTTACATTTCACCACAGCTTTAAAGGCAAAAAAGAGCCAACAGGATGCAGAAATTAAGATGTTGGACTTTCACCTGAGAGTCAGATATGAGTCTCTCCTCAGCCATGGAGCAGCCGAAACTATTTTATAGGAACACTGTGGGATAAATGGAAGAAGACATGATGTGTACCAGTTTTCTTTCTCCTGAAGAAAAGACAGGATTGAAATCTTACTACGTAAATCTAATAAGCAAACAAATCACCTTAGCATTTAGTCTTCTGTCTAGGCAAGAGAGGAATTCCTGAGGTTTAGGCTTTTATGAGGGAGAGTCATGGATAAATGAATGCTTCTCAGTATAGAAAGGATCCCTTTATGGTTTATTAGGGAGAAAGATCCTGGCCTTTCTTTCTGAAATCCCGATTGCTGACCCGTGAACTTGTTTCTGTGATAACCCTCCAACCATTGGTCACATCCATATTAGCATTCATCCCATGCGTGGGGGCCACATAGGTTTTCTAGTATTAGTTTAAATTGGTGGTCTAAAACAGAGGTGGAGAACAATGGCCCCTTTATGACTTGTGGACTTCAACTCCCAGAATTCCCGAGCCAGCATGCGGCACAACTCTGCCTTGACTTTATTTTCTTGGTCCCATTCAAATATGACAAAATGTTGGGAAGGCAAGGGTTAGTTTGCATAATATTAAAATAATAACTGATAGCAGCTAGAAGCTCCACAATTAAAACTAGATTTGGTGTGTTATCGCTTGTAAACACAGAGCACCTTAATTCTGGTGCTTTAACCTTTTCAATGGATGTGATTGTATTTACTGCAACCAATATATCTTACTCAGGAATCTGCAGTATGGCATACTCAGTCCCATGGTCCTCCACATTCAGCAGCTTCAACATACCTTAAAAATAAGTAAGTAAGTAGGTAAGTAAGTAAGTAAGTAAATAAATATTTAAGTAAGTAAGTCCAAGATCTTGTGAAATTCCCTAAGACTCTTATGCCCCAAAAGATTGCTAGCTCCTTTCCCCATTGATGGAATGACTGCAAACCCCTCCAGATTTATACAGAGATTTACTCAGAGGTTGAGACACTCGGGATGGTAATGTTGACTCAGGAATTCTGGAAGTTGAAGTCCACAAGTCATAAAAGGATCATTGTACCCCACCCCTGACCTAAAAAAAAGAGATGATCCATTGACTGATAGATACAGAATGATTTGAGCCATTCCCCCCCCCCCAAAAAAAAGACTGTGATTTGTATAGAGAGATACTTCTGAGTTTATACTGCTCCCACATTCTTTTTGTCCCTGATATTCAGCTGAGAATACAAATCCTCAAAAATGGTTGGCTCAAGCCAACCATTTGATTCAAGCTTGTGTTGGTGCAACACTTTAAGACTACAAGTAGTCTTTGACTTACAAGCACAATCAGCACCAGAATTTGTTGCTAAGCAAAATGGTTGTTAAATGAGCTGAATCTGTATTTTTATACCTTTTATTGCCATGTTGTTAAACAAATCACTGCTCTAATTAATTGTGGGAGTTGTTAAGCAAATCCAGCCTGACTTTCTTTCCAGCTGCAAAGGTCACAAATGACAACTGCACGATCCAGGGATGCTGCAACAGTTGTAAATATATGCTGGTTGCTAAGCACCCAAATAGGAAGGCGGTGGCTCAGTGGCTAAGATGCTGAGCATATCGATCAAAAGGTCGGCAGTTCAGCAGTTCGAATCCCTAGTGCCGCGTAATGGGGTGAGCTCCCATTAATTGTCCCAGCTTCTGCCAACCTAGCAGTTCAAAAGCACGTAAAAAATGCAAGTAGAAAAATAGGGACCACCTTTGGTGGAAAGGTAACAGCGTTCCATACGCCTTTGACGTTTAGTCGTGCCAGCCACATGACCATGGAGACATCTTTGGACAGCGCTGGCTCTTCGGCTTTGAAACGGAGATGAGCACCGCCCCCTAGAGTCAGAAACAACTAGCACATATGTGTGAGTGGAACCTTTACCTTTACTTGTTTAAGCACCCAAATTCTGAAAATGTGATCGTGGAGATGCTGTGATGGTCATAAGGGCAAGGACTGATCAAAAAGTCCATATTTTTTAATGCCATTGTAATTTTGAACAGTTACTAAACAAATGGTTGCTACTACCGTGTTTCCCCGAAAATAAGACTCTATCTTATATTTTTTTGAGCTCTGAAATAAGCACTTGTCCTTATTGCCATGCGCTCAAAAGCCCAATTGGGCTTATTATCAGGGGATGTCTTATTTGGGGGGAAACAGGGTACCTGAAATAGGGTGCAAACAGCATTAGATCTAGTGGCCCAGCAACAACTAAGCACTCACTAACCCAAGAATATCACTCCTGTCCTCCAGGCCCTGTGCTGGCCTTCCTCTTAGCGTCTGGATGCAATCAAAGTCCTTCCTGTCTCTGTACAGCCTGACATGGCCCTGCCACCAAGATACCTACAAGACCATCTCCAGCCAATTTTCTGTTTCTACTTTCCCAGAGGAGGAGGTGCTTTTCAGTGGCAACACTTTATTTCACAGAACAGCCTCCCATTAGAAACAAGGTTGGCCTCCTCATCTCGATCTTCCGGAAATTCCTGAAAACAGACGTATTCCAGAGGGCCGCTAGAAAGCGGCAAGGTGTCTGGTTTTGAAATGGCATTTCAAATTGACGTTTCTGGTTTTAGAATGGCATATATTTCAATTCCTACGGTGGACATTTTATTTAAATGCTTGGGCTGTTTGAAATTACTATAAACTGCTGAGAGTCTTGCAACTGCAGCAGAGACCGGCAGGTAGATAGATAAAATATATTTATAGATTATAGAAACCCCTCTGACAGCAGCTTTACTGCAAATTCTTTCCTGCATGGTTAAGAAAAAGACATTTTTTTTAAAAAAAAAAGAATCGACTGGTTTGGAGTATAACAAATCTAGCTGATCAACTACCCATGAGGTTCCTTCACTTAACTCTGAACCTCCATCTCATGTAAGGCTGGTAGCAAACTGAATGGCACTTCCAGGCCCCCAAGGTCAAATTGCAATCAGTTTGCTCCAGCATTGTTCCAACCACATTTAGGATTCAAACAAAGTCTGTATACAGGTAAGCCATGAGTAACCAGCAATTATTGTTGCTGGTAATAAAATTGCTATATCTCTGCCCTTTGGTATCCCGAGTAATCTTATGATCTCTCTGGTTCTTGAAACCGAATGGAGGCAAGGAGTGCCACAAAACCTTGCCCCACAATTCATAACGTCCCCATCTTTTGGAGACAAAGTATGTGAAGGAGCATAAATTTCACCAGATCCTCCAGAAGTGGCAAAAAGTCCCTAAAGGAAGTGAGGAGCCATAAAGTTGGAAAGTAATAAACTTGTAATCTGCCCCATTGGGGTTCCAGCCAAATCCTTTCCGAGTATTTTATCATTTATTTTACTAAACCAATTTATATTGGTCCCTCATCTTGAGATACAACAGTTTTATTTCCTGCACTCACGTTCAGGCTACTCAATTTAGATATTAGTAGTAGTAATAATTATAATATTTCTGTGATCCTCAAAATTTGCACGATCACCTTGCCTTGTAAAGAATGAAAGTCAGAAAATACAAGGGGCAGCATATAGAAGATGATAAGTTGGTGTTTTGTTTTGTTTCCTTAATAATATTGAGTTTATACAATACAATTGATTAGAAATTGTGACACTGTCTGTTTACTGATTTCTGGCATCCACAGCGGCAAGGTCTGCTGAATGATCGTAAAAGCAAATTTATTTTCTGGAAAAAGAGTTCTATCAATGATTATTTAAGCATTTCAAAGAAATGAAACTTCCATGAGCAGATGTAGTATACCTGTAAATCATAGTTGCTGGAAAATAGAAAATGATAGAGGGCTATGCCTTATTAGTTTCCAAGGATGTGCCTTATAATTTCCAAGGATGTAGTAGAAGCTCCGTGGGTTTTGTTTTCTCCCATTTCCCATCTTTTAAAAATGCAACTTTTAACCATCTCACTTATGAGCTCTGTGGAACTTGGGAAATTCCTAATGAAACGAAACGAAAAAAAGCTCACTTCTTTGCACCCTCAGCATTAAAATGGTACTGCTATTCCGAGCCTGGAGGGGACCGCACTATACCTGCCTGCTGTAGGAAAGGAGGAACCTGTTCCCAAAAAGGAGATTGGCAACCCTATTTTGCCAACACAACCAGCATGGCTCAATGCACAGGAATTCAAAACGACGCACTTGGCTCTATCTGCCCAACCTGTTTTTCTCCTATATTCCTTTTTTATTTTATTGTTTTTTTTTTTATTCTGGTGCTTTCAGGGCTCGTTTATGACAAAAAACGAGTTTGTGGGTTTGGGTGAGCTCTTATCAAAAGCTAATCAGGTTCTCACAGGAGTCTCACCTCTCCTGATTCAGAAGCTTCTGGCTAGTCTCTGTGGGAAACAAAACCCTGGATTTGGATGGAATGCTCTGTAATTCTTACCTGCTCTAGGGACAGAAACCCCACCACAACATTTCTTGCAGCAGATGTTTGGCAAAATAAACAGGAAATTGAGATGCATCTAAATATTCATGGTTGAATCTGCTTCAGTATACAAACCAGCTTTGCCTTTAGCAACCGAGGTAGCCGCAGACATAGACTTTTTTGGGGGGTGGGAGGGGGTCTTCTTTTGGCAAAGCATTCACAGATCTCAGGATGGGTACATGTGATGAGGCCAAGGGAGTTAGTAAGGCTGGATAGATGGTATTGAAGGGCTGCACAGTCAGGAAATGCTCAAGGAAACTGCCATACAGCTTTGGGATAGGAAGCCAAGGCAGGAGATCACACTAAACCCGTGATGGTGAACCTATGGCACGGGTGCCACAGGTGACACGCGGAGCCATATCGGTGGGCACGAGAGCTCAGCTCCGGCACACATGCATCAGCCAGCTGATTTTTGGGCCTTCTGGGCCCACCAAAAGTCAGGAAACACACTGTTTCCGGCCTCTGGAGGGCCTCTGGGGGGAGTGGGGAAGGCCATTTTTGCCCTCCCCAGGCTCCTAGAAAGGCTCTGAAGCCTGGGGAGAGCAAAAAACAGGCCTACCGGGCCCACCATGCCATCACATGCCAAAAGCGGGGGAAGCACAGGGGGGGCGGGCACATAGAATTATGGATGTGGGCACGCATGCATGTGACCCCACCATGCCTCCCCCACTTTTGGCACGTGATGGCAAAAAGGTTAGCCATCACTGCACTATACATTTAGCCAGGATTGGTAAAAGAGGCAATTAATCATGGTTTGCAAAGTGAGGGTCACATGCAAACTAAGCCAAACCACACTATGGCTTAGCTTAATGTGGTAAATGAACTCAGCTCACACAGAAAAATACTTAATTCCTTAATAATCTCATTGGGGTGTGTTTAAATGAATGGCATTCATTTAAAAAGCCTTAAGTTACCCCTCTTGAAGAGACAAAGTTATTGTCCCAGGTTGCGCCTTCAAGAAGCTATGTTTGGGTATTATTATATTTTTGCCTTTTATTGAAGAAACTCCAGGAATTAGCCTTCTGTCCCTCTCTCCTTTTAGCATGGTCTTAAATACTTTGAGTAGGACAGGTGAAGAGATAGCTCCGGACCCACAGTGGAAGGAGTATTCACAGGGTGTAGTCTGTGTCAAGAAGGCCTCCACAACAGTGCAACACACCAGTGGTGGGTTTCAATTTTTTTTACTACCAGTTCTGTGGGTGTGGCATGGTTTTGTGGATGTGGCTTGGTTGGCGTGGCAAGGGAAGGATACTGTAAAATCTCCATTCCCTCCCCAATCCAGGGGAAGGTTACTGCAAAATCTCCATTTCCTCCTGATCAGTTAAGACTTGGGAGGCAGAGAATAGATGGGGGTGGGGCCAGTCAGAATTTTTACTACCGGTTCTCCAAACTACTCAAAATTTCCACTACCGGTTCTCCAGAACTGGTCAGAACCTGCTGAAACCCACCTCTGCAAGACACATGGAACAAAAAAAACCAGGATTGTTTGTGATCAATCCTGCTAAGCCTTGAAGAAGAAAGCCTCAAGGCTTCCTTGATTTTGGTTTGTTCCATAAAACATAGCTGCTGTAGCTTGTAAACCATCATTGATGGTTTAGTGAGATGTGTGATGACCTTCGGGACTTAAGACACACACGCAGTCAGTTGTGTGAGTTTTTCCATATATATTTTTTAATTTGTAACCCACCCAGTCATTACAGAGTTGAGTATCATCAAAATTTGATTAAATAAATTTACCAAGCCATTTAAACAAGCTGTGGCTTAATGTAATGCCTGAGAGTAGCCAAGATTACTCAGTCTACTTTGAAGGAAATATACAGCTTTTCATATATATGTATGTATGCATGTATGTATGTACATTTGGGCCTAGTTCTCCTTAAAGCAATTTAGGCTGTCTCATTTCATACTACAGATAGGGGACTTCAGGGCTTTCATATTCCTCTCTGTAAATAAATATTGGCAAGTAAAAAGCCCAAGTAGGTTAGAATGGTTACACTAAAAACCCCTACCTGCATGTGTGGGAATCTTCTAAACACAGCAACGTTTAACACAAAGCTCTGTCACCTGAGTCCTTCCACACAGCAGTTTGAAATGATGTTGCTGAGTTAAAGATTTCCTGGTTCATTAGGAGCAAGGTTTGTCTTTCAGGCCCAGCTGTGTATTCAAGTAGATAATGTCAACTTTTTATTGTTTTTGTTTTTAATAGCTCTGAAGTCCAAAGAACCTTGTTAATGGGCTGATTAGAAATAATAACCAATAAATGGGATGTTGCAAGGATTACTCTATCTTGTGTACATCCCAGCTCTTAAGAAATTGAGAACATGAACAGTTAACATGAACATTGTTCTTGAACTATTAGAAGTCCACAGACAAAAAAAAATTGTAATTGGTACAAATAACCTGGGCCTTTCTGCTTTGAAGTAATTGGTGTTTTCATTCCATAGAATCCTTATTCCCAAATTATCATCTGGCACCATTTTTGGGTTTCCTTAGAAGCCCCATTCTAACTGGGTCTGCCTCACTTCCTAATAAAAGTATTTTACGCCTGCAGCTAAAAAGGAGATTGCCTAGTTGGGCTCCTTCATAGGATCACTACTGCTCCAATTGCACAGCAGTAGAAACACTTAAGAGAGTTGTTCTTGGCTGCTCCTAGGAGAGTGCAGCAACTCAGAAGTAATCCTGTTTTGCTTGCACTAATTTTTATCAGCCTCCCCACATTGCATCAGGTGAGTAACGGCTTCTGGACTCTCCTGAAAACTCTCCCATTGCCAAAAAGAAGTTTTCCAGCTAACTTGTGCAGAGTCAGTGCTCTAACACATTTCAGGAAAGGAAACCTCTGCAGCTGAAATGCCACTTTCCCAGCTGAGAAAGTCTCTCTCCAACACACACCCTCTTTTTTCCTCAGGCTGGCAATTTGTCTTCAGACAATGATTTCCACCACATGCCTCCTTTTCCCAGTGAGATTATCTTCACTCGCACACATACACAAAAGCACACCCTTTCCTCTAGCTATTGCCATATAGCCTTGAGCCTGTGCAGGTTTACTTGTGACAGGTAACCCTGCCTTCAATTCAAGCACACTTACTCAGGCAAGGAGGCATGGAACTGTGGTGAGGGCCTTTTGTTTACAGGCTTCCATTTAACCTGATCAGCATTATTTTTCTCCCTTTTAAGCTGCCTTCTTAAAACCCACTTTCTGAGGGTGCCCGACCTAAGAAGACTGTGCTGATAGCCAGTCAAGGAAAAGACAGCAGCAAGCAATAGACAAATCTAACAAAATCATTTTTTTAAGTTTTAATCACAATAGAACACATACAAACAACAGCTTTAAATGTAAACAGCTTTAAACCTGATAGTATTTTTTTTATTTTTGTAACAGTTGTCAAAGTCCAGAATATCTTATCTGATTCACTTGTCTCAACTACTAACTTTCAGAGTTTTAATTCCAATTTAACTTCTGTGGACCTCATCTCATATTTAACAGGTTCCTAAGGGGCCATGTGTAAGCACACTAATGTGCCTATGATCCCTGTCGCATTTTAGGTTTTTTTCACTTTGGTAATTTTTGTTTGATAAATAAATAAATATACCCCTGCTGCCTCTCATGGGTCTCTAGTTTTTTGCAGCCCAGAAAGTGTAGTGAGAAACTTTTACTGATCCCTACAAGTTCCTGAGATGGTTGGGATCATTTGGGCATAGGGAAAGGTGCTTTTGTACATTCACAGATTTGGGTTTTTTTATAAGTAAGAGTACAGAGGTATGCTTTTAAAAAAAAGTCTAAAACTTGACTGCCATCTTTCACACACAGAAACACATTTCACCTAAGCATATATTCTAACCTTCATCCACTGGTCTCCCAAATTAAACCCCTCTTGGAAACAGGATTTATTAAATGGCTGTGTGAGATTGTTCATGTCAGCTCACGTTCTTATGCAATTCATTTTTCAAAGCCCTATACTGTTCATTCAAAAACAACAGCAAGCGGGTAGATCCCAACTCCATAACCCAAAGTCAAGAAGTAGCAGCCCTGGGAATCCAGCAGGTTCACCAAATTAAAAGGTGAGAACAGGAAGCAATTCCTTTCTAGCGGCAAAGTCAGGATAAGTTATCTTACATTTGAGCTATACTATTTCAGACAGCTAGGGAAAGGCTTTCACTTGATGTAACATTTCTCCTTCCCCCCTCTTGAGAAGAAAAGTTAAATAATGTAATTTTCCCACCTAGAAAATCAGGGTGTGAGAAAAATTCTAGTTGCTGTCCCTTATAAGATACTTTTCTACATGCCAGGATGTATAATCAGATTAAATGATTGAGGCGGAAATGACTTCCTCTTTATGTAGTGTTGTGTATTCCTTTCTTCACAATAAAAGGGAGCCAGATTGGGGGGGGGGGGGAAGAGAGCGGTGGCCCATTGCAGTATGCTTTCTTGTCCTGAAGCATAACTCTGGGCAATTTTATTATAACAGAGGCACTTTCTACCACATGAGTTTCATTACAATCTGAAGTTGCCCAGCATGAAGATTGCAACCCTGTAGATTTCTTCAGCAGTAAATTGGTCTTACCAAAACACTACTTCTTACTGCGAAGTAAATACAGTTTCCCTCCAATTTCCACAGCCCAGACGAAATTCCTTCCTGCCATAAAAGCAGTTTTTAAAGTGATTTAATCAGGATAGAAATGCT
Source organism: Masticophis lateralis (assembly GCA_030761175.1). Taxonomy (NCBI): domain Eukaryota; kingdom Metazoa; phylum Chordata; class Lepidosauria; order Squamata; family Colubridae; genus Masticophis; species Masticophis lateralis. The sequence continues at coordinate 150,388,195 of JAUDYJ010000001.1, read as the reverse complement.
ATGGATACTACTTGAGAATTAAAAAGCTGTTCTTTTATAGCCTCGCCCCCCCCACCCCCGCCACGTGCACTAAGTTATTCTTTGCACCTCTCATAAACTTTGTGATCGGAGCCGTGGTAACTACGATTTCTTCTCTTTCTTTTTTTAAGCAAAAAATAAAATAAAACCCACCCTCCTCACCAGCATTCATTTGGCCTTCCCAGGCTGTGAGAACGGGCTCCGCTTCTCGGAAAGATTAGGAAAGGGACTTTTTTCCCCTCTCTCTCTCTCTCTTTCTTTTTTTCTTTACAGGAAGAACAAAAACAAAACAACAAAAAACCCATTTCGTCGATCTTTTTTAAAAAGAACCTATAAGTTTCTCTTGACTAGGGACGCACTTTGCCAGATCCGTGAGCGCGCGCGTGTGTGAACATTCTTTCCCACATGTACTCCGGGAGGGGGGGGGAGGGCGGAGGGTTGGAATGAAGCGCCGTTTCCAAAGCCCCCAAATGAGAAAAAGATCGCTGGTAGGATCCGAGGTAGTCCTATTGCAAAGCCCCCCGACGGCGCTGGTGAAAGGAAGCCCCTTTTCCCTTTCACACGTTCTTTCCTTAGTTAGAAGATCAAACGGCGCAAAGATTTGGTGGGATTATTAGTTTTAGTTTTTTGCAAGCAAGCGGCCGCTTGGTGCAAAGCTACAGGATCGGGATGAACAGGAGCGCGAACGCAATAATGAGGTCCAGCTCGCCTTCCCCACCTGCTCGCCTTTACTCACCTATTGCAAATCTCCGCCTTTCCTCGCCCTTTCGCGCATCTTGCCCTCCCCGCCCCATCCCCGGGTGGCCGTCGCTCCTCCTCTTGTCACCCTTCCAAGGAAAAGGCAAGCCTCCCCCAGGGACCCGAGGCGGCGCTGCCGCTTCCTTTCCACCCTCCTCCTTAATGCATATTAATGGCAACGCATGCGCCGCCTGTCCCTTCCCCTCCTCTTGTGGCCATGGGCTAGCGCGAAGAGGCATTCTGTTCAGTGGGGTTTGCGGGACGGGCGATCGGTTCTCCTCCTTTCTCCGGCTGCCTTTTTTTTTTTTTGGTGTGTGTGCGTGCGTTTGTGTGCGCGCGTGTGTCCCCACTCGCCCTCCTCCCCCTCTTTTCTTGCGCGCGTGTAATTTTTTTTGTTGGTGTTGTCGTGGTCGTTCGTCTTTGGGTGTCGTCTATGTGCGTGTCGCGGGGGGTGGGGAGGGGGGCTCGCCCGGGTTATTGTGTGGCCTTGATCGAGTGGTGGCAAGTGATCCGCAAAGAAAGAGAGGCGGAGAAGGGGGGCAGAGAGGCAGCAGAATAACCATCGCGTTTTATATATATATTTAAAAAAAAAGAAGAAGAAAGCAAAGAGAGGGGGGGAAGAGGGGAGGCCAAGGAGAATAATAAAAGGAGGCTGGGCTGCTTTGCATTGAAGATTGGGGCGCTATTGAAAAGCTTTTGAAAAGTGGTGGTGTCTTCCCACCCGTGCGTACTTCGAGTCGGGGAGTATATTAGAGCCGGACAGCGGCTGCCACAGCAGCGGCACCTTGGGAGCGTCTCTGAGCGAAGGGGACTCTGCAGGAAAGAGGCATGCTTTTATCAAAGAGACGACCGCAGCTCACGGAGTTTTCCCTAAGTCTTTTTCTTGCGCTATTATGCTTGCGAGTAAAGGTACGTTGCACATCTTTCTCTTCCCGCTGTAGCTTAAAAGAGTTTGCTGCTTTTTTTTTAAACCAAAAAAAAATTTACAAACGCATCTCGGTTCTCTCCTCTTTTCTCCAGCGATAGAATTAGGCGTACTTCATTTTGTACAACAAATTGGGGAGAGGGAGATTTTTGAGGACTTCGATGAACCTCGTGGCTTTACAAACCCCGGATTTTTCTTTTTCTTCTTCTTGCATTTTCATTTAAAAACGCTTTAAATGCAACGTATCTTCCCGGTTGGAACAGCCGGAGATAAATTTCTAAAGAAGCTGCCCCGCCCTCTTCGCAGATTTATCTAATTACACTAAACTTTCCAAAGATTGCTCCATTTCGCTTTTTCCTACAGGAGTTCTGCTTTTTTTTTTTTTACAGCTGATTGCAGAGTGACTTACAATTTGTAGGGTTGCATGGGCTAGATTAGAACTGTGGGTTTGCCCTGTGTGCGGATTCGAAAAAATTGGTTTTTTTTAATGTTGTTCCTTCCGGAGACTACAGCATGACACCCTTTTCCAACTCTGATTATTAGAATTTCCTTTCTTGCTTCTTATTTTTGGGGGCGGTGGGGAGGGAGGAAGAAATGCATTTGTGACTTTAGATTTCATAGCTTATTTGGTACTTTAGAGGAAGAGTAGAAATCTGTCTTCCCATCTGTGATGTTAACCTTCACTGATCCGGTTTTCTTTTTACAACCTGTGTGACTAAAACTCTGTTCCTCTCCCTCTTCTGGGGAGGGTCTTTCTTAACAGGTGACTCTAACATCAGGCCAGTTCGAGTTTGAGATCATATCCATGCAAAATATAAATGGCGAATTGCAAAATGGAAATTGTTGTGATGGGACCCGAAACCCAATTGATAAAAAATGCACCAGAGATGAATGTGATACCTATTTCAAAGTTTGCCTGAAGGAGTATCAGTCCCGCGTTTCTGCTGAGGGCGCTTGCAGCTTTGGATTGGGATCTACCCCCGTCATCGGTGGGAATACCTTTAATTTAAGATACAGCCGGAATAATGAAAGGAACCGGATTGTCCTCCCTTTCAGTTTTGCCTGGCCGGTGAGTTGAAGCACTTAAGGCATCCTGCCACATTCATTCTCCCTCTCTCTCTCTCTCTCTCTGTGTATGCATAGGAAAGTGCTGGCTGCGTTCAGTATTCTTGGTGGAGTTCTTGGCTTCCCTTTCTCTTTTCTGTCCAGTCCAAAGAACAAGGATTTGGCAAGCATGTTCAAAACCTTCCTAGTCTAGAGACCTACTGTTCGGCCCCATTTAGTTTTGGAGAAATAGGAGCTTCAGGTAGCTTGTACCACCTGAAGTATAATGTACTCTGTGTGCATTTGCTTTTTGAAAGTATGTGTGAGTTCCCTTGAGAATTACAAAGGTCACAAGTTCATGTTACCATTTTATTTTTCTTCCCAATTAGTTCTTGTGCCCAGGAAAAAGGGAGGGGCAATGCCTCTCCCGGTCCCTTGATGAAATGTAGCTTGCCAGAAAAGGGCATGCTTGGGGAGTCCTTTCCTAAAGGGTTCTTCTCTGTATTCTCCCTGGTACTCATCGGAGCTGTTTGCAGTGCCACCTTCTCAAAGAATCTTGTATGTTTATAAAGCAGAATGAAAGCCAGAGACCCACCTTGCAAATCTCCCCTTGTAAGCCATCATTGCTGCTGGCTAGGCAAAAATCTCTCTCCCCTGGAATCACGGTTCTTTAGTGTTAACGGGCGTATCTATTCTAAAACACAAGGATTTACATTGGGGAAGGTTTGAACTTTAACTTTTGGAGCAGGCCCAAGAGTAATATTGGCTTTAAATAATCCAGTCCTTAAATAAGTGGTGAATCCATCTGTACCTTACACATTTCACTTGTTCTTGATGAAGCTGCCTTGAAGTCGAGGTTCTTGGTTTATTTCAGAATATGCTCTGTTTGCTCAGGTCCAAAGCTTGAACAGTATTTAAAAAACAGAAGAGCAACAACTTTGGCCAGACATGTGGGTTCCATCTAACATCCTTGTTGAAGATGCTAACAGTTGTATGTTGCGAGTGGTTTCAAAGAGTATTTCCTGGTTACTTGGAAATCCTGATGAGAATCTGCCTCTTCTTGAAGAGGGTCCCCCCTCCCATTGGTTCTTTGGAAGAGATGCAACTATGAGGTCTCAGACACAAGATTGTGTTTTCTTATTGGCTCAGATTACTAAATTGGAGGCCGCGGAGGAATCAGTGGGAGGGATGCCCAAGCCACCGCCTCCTCTCTCTAGTAGTTAGGAACAGAATTTGCCAAATGCTGCTGTACTGCCTCCTGTCTGCTTATGTGGTAAAAATCTTCAGCTCACTCATTTTTCTCAGCGTTTTCCCCCTCCCAACTTTTCTTTGTTTTTTGGGGTGGGTGGGGTTGAAACCAAATCCATGTATTTAAAAATACATATTACTTAGTACAAAAATGTTCCCTATTCAGGGCTGTGGGTTGAATTTTACTGGGAATAAGATCCAGCCATGCCAACCATGCCATCAAAGGAGTACATTTTTTAAAGGGTGGTGTTTGACAATGGTCAGGGATTGTCACATTTTTATTACAAATTCAGCTTTTTTTTCTTTTTCTCTTTAAATTGAGAAAAGTCTGTTGAGGATGCCTTGTTAAGAAATCTGTCTCAGGTGTCATAAAGCAAATTGTTTCTGCCTCATTACCAAACAGTGACTTGCACTTTTGCAAAAAAGGGAGCAAGGATTGAAATTGGTTGTTCTAGGAAATTTGGTAGAATACAGCTCCACACATATTTATTTATAACACAATCATTGTCTATATTTGGAACCAAGTCTAACTGAGGTCAGTGGAGCTTACTTCCAGGTAAATCACTATAAAAATTGAACCTTTGATCTGGAAAGAAGGTGGAGATTATTTAAAAGTAAAACACACTTGTCTGCTTCTCTTTATGTTCCATCATGGCCATATGCTTTTTCTTTCCAGCTCCTTCAGAAACACCAACTTGCCTTTTGTAGAAAGCATTTTGAATTAGACATGACTTAATCTTAAAATCTTTGCCTTACCAGGTTCCTTATTAGGTCTGTCTCTAAAAGTACTAGCTGTTGATTTTTTTTTTAATTTGCCAGATAAAGCAAGCATTATAGTATATGCAGGCAAAAAGACACACCGAAATGGATTCAGGGTTGGCAAAACATTCCTGAATCAGAAATCTGATTCAAATCAAAGCTAGTTTCTACAGCATGGACAGAAGTTGTGTTTTCCTCTAGTGCTCCTGAGGCGTGGTACTTTTTCCTCCCTTTCATCCATCTAGCTGGGCGTATTTGTTTTCTTATTACAGCTCTCACTTTTGTTGTTACCTGTCTTCTGCAGGCGTGCTTCAGGCCTCAAGCCACCTCTTGTTCATTAAGTGTTAGGCATGGCCAAGGCATGTTTTGGGATATTGAGCTACAAAGGCAATCCATGGCATAACTTGCACAACTCTAAACTTGTTAACCAAGGAAGTTGTTCCTGAGACTTGGATTAGGTGTCTACTCTGTTACTCATAGAACAGTTATTGTCTTCTTTTTGATGATGGGTGGGTAAATTTCCTAGCCTGTAACAAACTGGGCAGTTTTTTGAAAGTTAGTGTAAGCCACTGCTTCACTTGGATCCCCCCGCTGCCCATTTCAACAGTAGGAGACCCATAAATATGAATTGCTATTGCTTTCAGTGATGTTGAGGGAAGCCTCTCTAGCTTGTTTTTAAGAAAATCTTGCATCGTCTATTTACTTAAAGATGTTTCTCCCTGTGGTCTTTTCAGAAACTACACTTGCTGCAATAATATTGTATGACACAGCATTTTGTCTACCATTTTTTCCTAATAAGCCATGATTTCTTGTTTTCTTTGAGTGAATCAAAACAGTTATTTTTGTTTTGTTTTTAAAGGGAGGTGTAGGAAGTAGGTTTGAAATTTGGTTGTTAAAACTTCCCATTGCCTGGTCTGGATTTTGATGTAAACTGGATGAGTAATGATTGTGGGGACGGAGGGCTGTAAATTTCCTTTTAAGAGATTGGAGATTTGAATTAGTTGCTAGGAAACAGGACAGCAAATCAGCAGGAAGGAAATAAAGGGATCCATCCAGAACACCACACCTGCAATCATAGCTAAAATTAAGCAGAAAAAAAAATGGAATTGGCTAACATTTAGAAAGCTTGACCAACACTTCAACCAAAGGAACATTCTGTGTATTGATTATAAAATCTCACAAAGATGCCTAGTCTTTAAAGAGATTCTATTCTTAGCTCTTATTCCTTAGAAGGCACTTGTTTAAAGACCTCAATCCAGTGCATAAATAGATTTATCTCCAGTATTTGAACTGTATTGATCCATTGAAGTAAGCAGTCATTATTTATTAAATGGGAGGGGCATTAAAAGTTTGCCTTTTCTTATGAGAGCCCCATCTCTCCCTGTGTCCTAGGAGTTTTTGGCTTTTCTAAAATACATTTCTCAGAACCTGAAACAGTCCTTTTTTTAAATCCCTGATGAATTTGCTAGTATATAATGTGTATCAACCTGTTGGATTTGGAATAAGGTGCTAAAGTACTTTCGCTGGCCGCAGAAAAAGTTCAAGATGGAAGTTTTAAATGTCTTACATTTGCATGAACCTTTGGGTTTGAAAAGCCTTGGAAGCAGGCCAGGTGGTTATTTCAGAAGATTATTTTAAAAGTAGTTTGCAAATGGTAAGATTCCTTCAGAATCTGTTGTTGAGGAAAACTATCATTTTGCTGAGTTATGCTAGGCTTTTATTTGTAGCCAGTCCACCTAAAAGCCTTTTGTCTGGTCTATCAATGGGTCTCTGACCTAAGGAGGAAGGAAAAAGAAAAGCTATCAGATTATCTCTGAGCTTGTGAATACTTTCCCATTCAGACTTTGCAAGACCAGTGGCTCCACTTAAAGTAACTTTCTGAAAGTGAAATTTGCAGCACCAAGCATAGAATTAAGCAGTGTTGGGAAAACCTACATTCACTAAAAGGACTGAGTACATCGTGGGAAAAACTGTGGAATGTGAAAATACTTAAGTTATTTTTAATGAGAGGCTACGGTGGAGCAGGTAATTGTTTGTATGGAGCTGGTTACTTTTCAAACGCTTCATCCCTGTCGGATTGCAGTTCATTGGGCGAGGTTGGTAACCCACAATGTGTAATGCTTTGTAATCTGATTGTAATATTTTTTTACACCCTTTGCCCACGAGTTTAACTTGGAATGTGTGCATTTTTAAAACAGGAACTGGTTTGTTTATTCCCACATCCTCATGCAGCAGAAACAAAGGCCCACTGTAGGTAAATAAGTCTATACGGTTTTAAAGATAACCTAATTCTGTAGATGATTGGACTGTTTCTTGATTTCCCCTTGAGTACGTTTTTCAAAAATCAATGTAGGTTATGCATTTATGCACACTAGCAAATAAATGCTTTGGGTCACTTCTGATCAGGCTGAAAGTCCATCAGCTTTTGCTCTTGGATAAGTACATGAGCAACCTCTGCTGTTAGAAAGAACACAGCAATTTTTTTAAAAAGTGTGATATTTCACCAGTGGTATTATGCTGAGGTTAGAAGACTTTGAGTAGTTAACTGCTTTATTGTAGTATGAAATTGTATTGGAAATGAAGTGATGGAATGAGAAGGTGCCAAAAGAAAGCTAAAAAAAGATATACTGGAGAAATGGGATCATGCAGTGCAAATGGCCCAACATGTAATAAAATGGCTAAATTAGCTCAAATAAATGCCCAGATATTTTGTATGGTTTTCTTGTGGAGAATACTGCCAATACTATCTCTTCCCCCTCTCTCCTTTTCTTCCTATTTGAGGCTTACTGGGTGCAACTCTTAAGTTTTTGCTTGGCTGGCTGCTAGGTATTCTGCCTATTAACCTTGTCACCCTGTCCTATCTAGGGCATTGAATAATCAAAGCTGTGCTTTAAGCAGGTAGTGAAGCTAAATGCTGAGAATAGAGATAATCTTGGTGGTGAGGTTTAAACTAACCACTGGCAGCCCAGTATGCTTGGGAGAAGATAGATGGAAACAGATATAGAGTTATCAGTTTTCTTACCTGTTTAAAAAAAAAACTTAGCCCCACCCCTTGGCCAGCAGATGAAGTCTTTTTGGAAACTATCTAGTTCAAGGCAAAAGTACAATGATTCCTTACTAAAATGATGTTTTCCCTCACCCCACCCCACCCCTTTTAAAGCAGATCATTTAGTCCTTGGAATATTGAAGCCTGACCACCCAGACAGAAGCACTGGTGGCTAATATTAAGCAGTGACAATAGCGTGGCCATGCTGACTGCAGAGAGGATTATTGAATATAATGGGGCCAGTCCAAAAATAATGCTAATACAGGGCAAGCAACAGGAAGCAACAGTAGACTCAGCATAGTTTGGCTCCCAGACAAACTGTGGGCTAGCTTTACACAATGACAAGTTCAGCACATCCCTAATAATAGTGATTATTATTCCACCAGCCTTGCCAGAGCCCTGATTGACTTGCTTCATTACAGATGGAGCACGCACATTCAGAAGTCACTGTGTCTTCATTTCAGAGGGGGGAGAAGAGATGTCGTATTTGGGGTTGCTTAGGAGTGGGACAAACCTTTGCTGCTTCTGTAAAAAGGGAGGGCAGGGGTGCAAAGCTGACTCTGAACTAAAGGAACAACTCAGCACCGTCCATTTCCAATAAGATTTTTTTCCCAAAAAAATTGCCATCAGCTAGCCAGGGTCTAGAGCTTTCTTGCTATGCTGGCTATCAGATAGCCAGGCTTTCTCTATTTGTATTATTTTGTTGATCTAGAACTAAAAATCACACCATGTTCAGATAAATGCTCATTTCTGTTCCAAAGATCCTAGAAAGATGACTTGATTTGCAGTAAAATATATAACTTGAAATTAAAATCTTTTTTTTTTAACAGCAAAGCCAATGGTTGTAGGGAATCAAAGTGAGAATTGCCCTGATCTAGCAAACCTACTTCAATTTGAAACTTGTTGGGTATGCTTGCTCAGTTATCCTGGGAACAGATAGCTGAGCTAGAGAAGTTACTTGTTGGCCATGTATGGTCCTTAGCAAAAAAATGCCATTGTATCCTCCTCCCTTGCCAGCCATCTGATCTAGCTGATCAACTGATCTAGCTAATCAGCTGGTTGGCAATAAACGCTGATTTTCCACAGCTGGTGGAAACACTTTGAATATTTTGAAAGCTATCTGAACGAAAGGGAGTGTGTTGAGTGGCAGAAAGAGGAAGCGGCCTGTATTCTCAGATGTTTTGAAGAATTGGACCTGTGTAGTCTTCAGGGCCATAAAGGTCTCCTGCCACTAATATAAGTCTTTTGTCTTAATGATATTAGCCAAAAATCTCTGAAGCTATCTAATTTGGTCCTGCAGCCAGATGGTTCTTTCCTCCACCCATAAACCATCAGGCCTCTTTACAGCCTTGCAGGTACTAAAAGAGAATCTTCCACTTTTTATATACATATACATATACATATACATATACATATACATATACATATACATATACATATACATATACATATACTAATTCAAATAACTACCAAAGGATCATTGATTGAAGGGAGGAGAAGAGGAGGCTCCTCCAGTTGCTTTGTCTTCCCTGAATGTGGAAAGGAATCCTGTCAGCAGATACCCCAAAAACAAAAGAAGCCATGCTACCTCTCTGAAGCTTTTGCTTGATTCTGAGTAACCACATGGACCGACTTAGCTTTCTTGCATCTGGCCAGATGTATATGGAAAGTCATATATGCCAATTAATCTGGAATTTACAACTAATGTGGGTGGGTGGGTGGGTGGTGGTGTTTTTAATTTGCCTCTACCCTGTCAGTGAATCTTTCAAGAGGCATGGAAGGAAATTAATTTGGAATGATGGCATCACTTCCACTTTGGGGCTTTCTTCCATTAGAAAGCCTTGGCAGGAGAACATTTCTTCTTTGTCCCCAACATGCTGTCAGGCATGTTAACATTTCTCCTTTCCCTTTTTGCATCTGTAATGAGGGAGAGATGTTTGATAGGCCTTGCTGTTTCAAGGCTGGGGGAGCTGGGGTTAGCAAGTCGCCCCCAGTCCCACCCCAGTGGCTAAAATGGCATGAGAACTGCTAACGTAGAACAAGAAAATTATTCCCATTAAGCTTTTTTGTTCAAGGGAATTAAATGAGTTTTTCTCCAACAACACCCGCAATCCTTTTCTCTTACTCACTTTTAGTAACTTGGCTGGGCATTGTTAGATCCCAACCCTCTACCAGTTCTCTTTGGAAAGTAGCAGAAGGAGGTTGAAGACAACAGCACTAAAATAGAAGATGTAAACCAGGGGTGAAATCCAGCAGGTTCTGAAAGGCTCTGGAGAACCGGTAGCGAAAATTTTGAGTAGTTTGGAGAACCAGCAAATACCACCTCTGGCTGGCTAGAGTGGGGTGGGAATGGAGATTTTGCAACATCCTTCCCCTGGAGTGGGGTGGGAATGGAGATTTTGCAGTATCCTTCCCCTGCCACGCCCACCAAGCCACGCCACGCCCACCAAGCCACGCCCACAGAACTGGTAGTAAAAAAAATTGGATTTTGCCACTGGTATAAACTAAGTATAAAAGGAAAGCATTCTAATGGCTAAGATTGAGAAAAGCTTAAAGCATCTCGAGGTTTGTGTTTTAAGTATTTTTTTTAAAAAAACCACATTGCAGAGCCAGGTCTTAACAACCCAAGTGATATGATTTATTATATAAAATGTTTTTATCCCATTTTTCCCACTTAAAAGGCACTCCAAGTGGGAGCAGATGTAAATCTTGTGAGCTGGAATATCAAGACTGGCTTCAGATTTTTGCTGCATCAACCAGCAGAGGCCAGATTTGAACCTGGGACCTTGTGATAAAATCTCTTATTATAAAGTACAGTAAGGCATTCTGGCTCTTTTGGGGAAAAGCAAAACAAGGGTGAGGTGCGTGGGAATGAGAACCATTGCTGGCAAGAGTCATACTTAGATCCCTGCTTTTCCCAGGCTTGTGGAATGTAGCTGGGGCCACAGAGGCATGTACCAAATTTAGAAATTGGGGGGGGTGTGTAATTTCTCTAAGATGAGTTGGCTCAAGAGGGAGCTTGGTTTCATGTTATAAAAAGTGGTACGAAGGAGAGAACATTGGAGATGTTGCCTGCAAACGTCCTAAAATTCTCTGGTTTGCTCAGGAATTCCTGTGCCTTTTAATTATTTCTGATTCTAACATGACTACAACCCCCCACCTCCCAAAATGGGACAAAACAATTTTCTTTGGGGAAAGAGAGAATAAATGACACCTGTTTCGGAAGGTTTTTCTGAATTGCAGTCTTTTTTTAAAAAAAATCCCTCCTCTTTTATCCATTGATGTAAGCTTTTCTCACCCCAGGGAATCCGATTGTATTCTTGAGGTTATATACTTGGGTTAGGAGTGTGTAGTTAACTAAGGAAGGAAGAGGTAGGGGTCAGTTTTATGGCCGTGGGAACCTAACAAGTATGCATTTTCATTGGATGCCAGCACATAAAAGGCCTGCCCCAGTTTAAACAAATATCAAAACTGTTGTCACTCAAACTGTCATTGCTTGCAGAAGCCCAGGAAGATTTGTAAACCAGAAGTAGGTAATGGGGCACGGTCTAGAAAGTTTGGGTTACAAATTCTGATTATTAACATTACATGTTCTCACTGATCCAGAATCACAACCCAGGGCAGCTGGAGGCTGATGTCGGAAGCTAAACAACATCAATGCTGGTGAATATTGGATAGAAAAAACTGCTAGGAAATCTCCAGGCTGTAAACTAGACTGAAATTTTTAAAAATGGAAGGAGGCAAGTGGCAAATCATTTAATTTCTACGATTGTATTCATATTATCACCAGGACCCGCAGTCTCTTTGTAGCAACATTGTTTGCTCTCAGGAGCTGAAAGCAGACTTTTTAAAGAAATGGCCAGCCGCCAGGATTGCAAGGTTCCTCCGTCAGTACGTCCCAAGTAGAGATAGCCTTGGACAGCAGATTGCTGAAAGATTATCTGTGTGGAAGGGCTGCATTGGGATGGCTGGCAAACTGTGTAGAGGAGGTTTGCACAGGAAGAGCAAAGTTTACTCAACAAAAGAGAACCAAGAAAGGACTGGATACCTGGCTTGTGCAGATATTAAGTTTTCTTATATCCCAAATCAGAAACGTGATCAATGGTAAACTTGTGTCTCAGATATAGATGTGGGCATGCTTGATAATAGGCTGTCCCAATATATTCTACATCACAAGGAAAACAATGAGTTTAGAGAAGGGGACTTCCCCTTGCCTTATCTCTGACATTTATAGGATGGTTACGATTGGGACAACTTAATCATCACATCATCCTGGTAAGGCTGAAATGGTAGTGGCCAGACACAGTGTGATTCCCTGATGAGAACTGGCCTGTTAAACAGTAGTATGAGCCCATTCCTTCCTTTCTGAAGGTTCATATTACATGGCTTGGGGGCTTGCTTTGTGTTTTTGATTCTGAATAAACCCTACAGGAGTTTTTCCTCGTTCCCAAGCCTAAACTTAAGGCATACATGGTTTTCTTTTCCTGTAATTGTATGGAGGCCTCTCTGTCTTTGGCTGGCCAAGGATAGAGTTGCACTAGTGAACTGGATGTGACTTTCTCTTGTAGCTGCCTGCCTACTTGTTGCCTAGTACCTTGACTTGATGGGATGTGTTCAAGATGTGGAATTCCTTGTGTCTGACCGGTGTATTTATTCAAAGATGTGCAAAGGTCAGACATGGCATGGGAAAAATTAAGCCTCTGTGCTGTATGCCTGCATTCCTTTGCTATCTTAATTGTTGATCTATAGAGTGGGGATTGATGCACACCTCTTAACTCTCTAATGTCTTGGTGGCGCAGGATTTTAAAGCAGAAATCTCCAGTTGGGTGCTACTGGAGATTTCTCTGACCCTGACCACTAAAACAGATCAGGCCGAACAGCAAACATGGGACACGAGAGTCAGGCTTCTATATGAATTGTAAAAAAAAAAATGCAAAAATGAGTCGTTTCTCTAGGCCAGGTGAATTTTTTCCTCCTGTTTTTGCCAACTTACAGGTAAGCTCTTGAATGGCCACTCAAAACCCTCCCAGTTAAATACCTTTTTCCCTAATAGGATTGCCAAGGGCCACTATCACTCTCCGATAAAACAATACCATGAAAGTGACTCTCTTGAATTGAGCATGCAAAGAAATTAAGACTTGCTAGAGTGGCATTAAAATGTAGCGTGGTGGTTAGTACAGCAACAGTAGTCCTTGCAGCAGTACAATCCTGCAGCAAACCATGCTGGCCAACAATGCTAAGAGGAGCTGGAACTGTTTGAGGAAGGTATCTTCTGAAATGATTGTGCAAGCCAGCAGTGAAAACATCCTCTTAACTAGAAGTAGCATGAGTGGCCATAATTGGCTCTTTGTTTTTTTGTTCTTTTGTTTTTTATATGTGTGGTATGCTTCCAGCTTGCTCTAACATGTTGTGCCTCTCTGCACAGATAGAGTCTGAATGTTGCTGCAATTAATCCAAGGAGGAAGGGGTGCCTTGACAGGTAGAACTGCTTGCCCATAAAGCTTAATGTATATTTACATTCTGATGCTGGTATCTTGGGTTTCCGATATGTAGGGATGAGGTGGGGGGGGGGAGGCGAGAAGGAATGATATGAATAAGGTATTTCAGTCTTTCTTTTTTTTTTTAAGATCGTTCGTGTTTAGTTGTGACTCAGGAAAAAGGCTGTAATGGAGTGGTAATGAAATATGAGTGCTGTAAAAGAAAAAGAAATCGGCCATTCATTGCAAGACGGGGCACAAGTCTCTGCTTGCCCAACTTTGCATGCTTTTGGAAGCATTTTCCCACAGTTATCAGTGAACGAAATGGAATCCTTGTCTGCTTTCAATATGAAGCATATTTAGGCTGCCGTCCAAGACTGTACCTTTAAAAAAAAAGAAAAGAAACACTAAACTTTTTCTCTTGTTCAAAGACCGAAGCAAAGCAAAGTCAAGAGCAATTCGTTTGCGTTCTGTTTAGAAAAAGTCAGCTTTGTGTACAGTATATAACAGGGGTTGTTTTATCTCAAAGAAGCTATTTGTTTCAGGTAGTTTTTCATTTCTTCCCATTGGTCTTCTAAGTGGATGGCTAGCAAACGCAGAGCAGTTAATAAATATTAGGCAAATTTAAACTTTAGGAGTTACAATGTTCTTTTTAGTTGCCCAAAAATCATTTGACTTCTTCCACATTTCTCAAAATGATGGTGATCTAATAATTGCACCTGGTCTCTTTAATATTTGGCAGACTCTTAATCTTTTGGCACACAGAGTTACATGAGAAATAAGCCTTCTTTTCTTTGTGTGTGCGGGGACCAAGTGTGTATTATTTGTTGTAAGTGCAGAAATTTTAAGCATTGAAATTATTCCAAAGGTTTTGATTGAAAAGTTTGTTGTGGCCAGTCAGTGTAGAAAATTTTAAAATCCATCCAGAACTTTCCACAGGGAGAATAATACCCAAAGAAATGTTCTGGAGAATGTGAAAGTTTGCACACTCCTCCATGCTATTTGGATTGGTTTTCATTTAATTGTGTTAGCTATCTCTCAGGTTTGGATGTCATTTTTAATAAAGACGTTTTAGAAAGTTTCTATGGCTTAGAACAGGGATCTCCGGAGCCGCATGCAGCTCTTTGGGCCCTCTGCTGTGGCTCTCTGTCAGGTGATCCCACCATTGGCTGGCCCCGCCCCTCGCCCTCCCCTCCCAGTCACTCCTTGCCGGGCCTGAGAAGGTAAGGGTGATTAAGGGGAATGGAGAAGCGGCCAGGGCAGAGACAGAGAGATACAGAGAGAGAGGGAGAGAGAGAGATGTCAAAAGGGTTGTGTGGTTCCCGGTGTTTTTTAACTACTGGTTCTCTGCCCTAATGACTGGTTGGGTAGGCGTGGCTGGGGGGTGTCATGTGATGAGTGGAAGTGAGTGACATTGAATTGGCCACGCCCCTCCCCCCCAGGTTTTTGTGGCTCCCGGTGTTTTGTTTTCTGTGGGAAGCAGGTCCAAACGGCTCTTTGAATATTTAAGGTTGCAGACCCCTGGCTTAGAATAATACCTTCCAGCCAACTATGCTACTTAACTTTATTGTAATGTTCTGGCATTTTACCATTTGACAAGCAATGTTCAGCATTCATCGTACTTATTAGTACCCTTCATTTCATAGTTTATACCAGTTATAATGTTCATCATAGACAGTGTAACCTTTCTGGACATCTTTCCTGGTTTTACTGCCCAACTCCTGCAGTCCAACTTATCTAAGCATTTTGACTCACATTCATTCTTTGTAGAGTTTGGAGAGAGCCAGTTGATATAATGGTTAAACCAGGAGTCTGTGAGTTCTAGTCCCATGTTAGACATGAAAGCCAGTTAGGTGACTTTGGGCAGTCAGTCTCTCAGCCCAACCCATCTGACAGAGTTGTTGAGGTTTAGAAAGCATTATTACATAGGTTTGCTGCTTTGAGGTACCTACAAAGTAGTAAAGGTGGAATAAATTTAAAAATTGGGTATAGAATGGACAAATGAAGATGACACCTACTGCCCTCTAGTTGATTAGGGTTGCTGGTCCTACTGTACCTTGCTGCTGGGTTTTTAACTTTGATAGGGAGGTCAAAGTTCAAAACCTGAGGAAGCACCAGATTATATCCCTCTGCTCTCTTGAGTTTAAATTCCTGTTTCAATTCAAGGTTAAAGAGAAGGTGGCTTAGCTAGAACAGCTGGCATCCTTCCAGCCTAAATCTGTTTGCTTTGTATACAGCAATGACTCCTGGCATTTAGATCTCACAGCTTAGTGAGTTTATAAGCATACAGTTGCCACTAGTTCAATCATTTTTAAACTCTTCCTCCAGGTAGGTTTTGAACAAGGAGAGGCTACCCTACTATTCCTTTCCCCACCCCTTCTTTCATGGCTGCTTTATACATTTCTCCCTCTCTCCCCCTTCCCCTCCCTTTCCAAATTCATCTGCTCTTTCCTTTCTTTCGTTACCTGATCCTTGTGGGAGCAGTGATGGCTTTGCTTTAGACAAAGTGTTCAAAGAGGTGCTGAAAAGCTGAATCTTTAGAGATTATGGCTCTGAACCTTGACAGTGCAATTCTAACAACCATGGCTGGCTTTCTGAATGGGAAACATTGATATTTGTAAAATATTTGCCTATTATTATTATTATTATTATTATTATTATTATTATTATTATTATTATTATTATTTTTTAAACCTCCCTCTCTCAGGGCTGTTTTCTTCCTTGCAGCATGTTTTATGTAACATAACAACAAAACCCTGGAAGGGATAGTAACTTCCTGCCTAAGTATGTAAGATGCATTAGTGGTGACAAAGATGAAACTTTTCACCTTAAATTGCTTGAACCAGGAAGGATAAGGCAGCTTAAGCAGCTGCAAGAGGATCACCTTTGTTTCAGCTATAATCTATTGACTATTTATGCTTGCAGGCAAGTCACAATTTAAAGGAAGAAGCTCAACAGTTTTCAGAAGGTGCTCTATAAAACTTAGGACAATAGTAGAATAAGTGTGTCTTATAAAAATGACTGACTCCTATTACTATCTTGCAGAGGTCCTACACATTACTGGTTGAAGCCTGGGATTACAGCAATGACAGTGCTAGTAAGTATGCAATTTCCCTTTTTGTTTCCTTTTCTGGAATTATATAAGAGTAAGCACTTACGATGGCATTACAACAGTGAGGCCCTTCGTCATGTTTTGGCAAAGTTGCCATGCATTTCTTAATCACAATAGTGTGCTCCTATGGAAAAGGGAAAAACTGATAGACATACACTAGGAGTCTTCTGCATTGATGCATTGAGAGTACAGCTCCCAGAATTCCTAACTAGCCTGCTGCTGTGGTCAAAATGACTCTGAAGGTACCCTCTTAAAGAGAACATTGTAGAATATCTCCAGTCTTGGACAGAATTTTGGGTAAGGTCAATATCAGGGAATACCCCTGTGATTAAATTGACCAGATAAGAGATGACAGTTCCTTACATTATTCTGAAATTTACATTTTTGATAGACATCCTGTTACAACACCAGAAGAATTTTTTTTCCTCCTTCCCATGATGATCCCAGGTTGAATGAAAAGAAATCTGCTACATTAGGGAAAGAGAATTTATCTTCCATGAGAAACACATCTGGACTGCTGGTCTATTGTTTCATGGCTCATAATGAATGTTAGTAAGAAAAATGAGACAGAAAATTCTCCAGGATATTTCCTTCCAGGCAAGCTGAAAAGATTTTGAAGCATGTATAGAAAGTACTGGGATTGGTTGATCCAGTTTTCCCCATGTGGCACTGAAGATCCTTGCTAGGACAACTATGGATGGTATCACTGGGCTATAATGGGACCATTTGCTAGCCAGCCTGCCTGAATAGGGGGCTGTATTATAACTGAGGCTGGGCAGAGAGGAAAATCTGGAACCTTAATATAATAAATTTTTAGAGAAAAGGGACACAAAGAACAGGTTAGATAAAATATCCAGGTAGTAAAACGAGCAAACAGAACAACTAGCAAGTAGGTATTGTGGAACAGTAGCAGAACACCTGAATCTAGAGACCCTGTCCCTGAGAAATCAGTCGTGGCCTTCTTTCCTAAAAGTGGGATTTTTGATACAGTCAAGATCTTGCCAAGGAATAAGGAAAACTGGGTGTTTTTTACCAGCCTTGTTTTTGAATGTAGTGTAGTTTATAACTTGGACTATGATGTAAATGCTTTTCCAACTGTCCTGTTCCTGCCATGACAGAAACTTACAGACATGCCACTGAAGAGTATGTCTTCCCTAGGGATGAAGCTACTAGCAGGGGTAGGGACCTAGGTGGTAGATACAGAAGCCAGGAGATAATGAGATAGGCATCTCAGGTTTTCTCTAGCAAAATAAATAGGAACCTGGACAAGCCTTTGATCTCAGGTGAGAGATCTGAAAAAGAATGGGGCTGAGGGAAAGAATGCATCTGAAACTCCTCTGAGTAAGACATAAAAGGCTAACTGCCATGAAGAATTAAACATAACTAACAATCAAGATCAAGCATTTTGTGAAAGCCTACTCAGTTGTCTCTCTCTTCTCCTTGGGAGCAGACATTGGACAAAGCACAGGCATATCCTTTGACCAATGAGGCCAAAAGAATCATCCAGCACTCTTTAAGCTTAACATAAGCAATGGAGCATTGGTTCAGTTATTCTGGCCTGTGAGATTATGGATCTTGATCACTAGCCACTATTCCGTTTCTTATTGGAATTCAAACCATAGAGAAATGAAGTTGGCAAAATCTCTGGAAGACCCCAGCATATAACCATATCTGAATTCATGAGTGAGGTAGCATTGAAACCATATGTGCTCCCCTAGTTTTCTTTTACAGAATTTCACCTGCACAATCTTCTTTAAATTTCCCGGGTAAACTCACAAGTGCTGATTTTACAGTTCTTTCCTCTGTGCACATTGCTTCCCATATAATTTTTATGTCGTGCGCTTAGTTCTTTAGGAGTATGTTTTCAATTGATCCACAGCAAGATGCTATGTCATGCAACTCAGATGAAGTTCTATGTATGGACTAGAGCATGGATGTCAAATTTGCCATGTCACGTTGCCGTCACGTGATATTTCACAATGTTTTTTCCCATCCGCAGAGCTGGGATGGGCATGGTCTGCGCATAACGCATCCAGCCTGTGGGTCACCAGTTTGACACCCCTGGACTAGAGGAAAAAATGGCAGCATATAGGTTACCTAAATAAGTGACAGGTATGTTGCAGAGATAGAATGAGTAACATCTGCAGTCATTCTGGCTTTTCAGAGTTGGCAAATTCAGTTCAAGGAAGAAATGAAATTTTGGAGATCTTTCCTTCATATTTGAAGCAACATGATGTTCTTAAGCTTGCTCATGTTTCATCTTGATTTGGAGATAAAAACAGATGACTTCCTAGGTCTTGCTGATTTAGGCAGATGTCCATCACTACCACGACCATTCACTTTTAAATCACATGTATGCCTCCTCCAATTAACACTTAGTTGGATTCTAGTTCTTTTTGGATCTCCCTCTTCAAAATAATACTCAGCTTTTTCAGACTGCTGCTTACAGCCAGTTCCATTGGGAAACATAGGTTACATCAGAACGGGTGAAATCCAGCAGGTTCTGACATATTCTGGAGAACTGGTAGCAAAAATTCTGAGTAGTTTGGAGAACCAGCAAATGCCACCTCTGGCTGGCCCCAGAGACGGGTGGGAATGGAGATTTTGCAATATCCTTCCCCTGGAGTGGGGTGGGAATGGAGATTTTGCAGTATCCTTCCCCTGCCGCACTCACCAAGCCACATCACGCCCACCGAACCAGTAGTAAAAAAAAATTGGATTTAGCACTGCATCAGAGTGATTCAGTTATGCTTCCATTTCACTAAACAGCTTTCCTAATGGCTATGACATTTTTAGAGTATTTCTCTTCAACCTTGAAAAAAAACCCCCCTAAGTTCAGGAATTGTTATTATCCCCTTATAATTGTAATTGATGTGGGATAATGCCTTCTCTAAGAATACCTGGTGGTGTCTTCAGTGAAATGCTTCCATTCATTTACAACTGTGTGTGCTTCCTTTTTTGAAATTTACATAACTCTGCATAGGAAATATCATATATGAATGGATAAACATAAAAATGAAATAGAAACACCCTTTTAAAGAGAGGAGGAAAACAATTTAATGATGAGTTCATTGTGCAGGGCTGTGCTTCTCATTTCTATCTAGCTAACCTTAAATATTCCTTTCCCAAAATTGTCATGAAAGCTCTCCTCCAGAGAAACGTGCTTGCTAACATTTACTCATGGTATATCTTATTATGGTGAAGGTTTCATCATTGGTTGGATGTTCTCTTCTGCATTGCAAGGAAAGGATGGAGAACACTTCCATTACAGAAGCAAGTGCATTTTGTGGACACTGAAATTAGAAAATACAAGTTTGGCCTTTGCATAAAGGCATAAAAGAACACATGAAAGAGAAATGACTCTCATATAGGTGTTGCCGCATTAACTCTACTGGAGAAACTCTGCATTTGAAAGAAGCTCTTGTTTGCTAGAAGAGCCTAATTCCTTTCATTCTGCATCTTGTACTATCTCTTTGAATAGATCTCATCTTTATTTCATGAAACAGAATGTCTGAAGCTTCACAATGAATCCTTTATTTGTTCGAACATTCTGGAAGCGAAGTTTTTCACCAACCCCCCCCCTTCTAAAAAAAAAGTTACTTAAAATCCTTTTTTTGAAAAGCATGTTTGACCACATCCAGATGGAGCTTTGCACTTATTCATGAGTAAATTTGCAATAGATCTGGTATTGCATAATTGATTACAATGGTGACCAGGCAATGGAAACTTCCTCCTTTCAATGTTATGTTGGTTATCTGCTATTGCAAAGTTTTATTAGGTCTCGTAGAACTTTATGATGAATAGATTAGAATTCAATATTGTAATGGCAATTGATTCATAATTTACATCTGTTTTAAAATAACGGGATAGATTAATTCATATAACTAAAGCATTTTAAATTGCTTTTGGAGAAACACAATTTAGACTGGATAACAATACATTTATCTGTCCTAATTGAAGTATTAAATATTTTGTGGAAAGTTTTAGAATGCTGTTCCTTAAAGCTAAAGTCCAGAAGCCCTATTAATGTCAGATTGAAGAGCAAACATTCTCAATTATATTTCAGTGCTGAGCACTTCTATCTTGCACAGCCAGTTATTGAGATAGGTTACTGGAAGAAGTAATCCAACATATCTGGAAGATAACTGCCTAGTCTGCCATCTTGTTTCTAATAACGTCCAATCAAAGCTTTCTGAGTGGCTCACATTCAGCAGCCCTCCACAACAAATACTGTCTTATTCAAGTCCGGGCAAGCCTTGATTCTGTATAAATTCCAGGATCTCAAAAGAACGATAGGAATCTTGTTAGCTTGATGTGCTTTCCAGATATGGCATATGAAGAGCTTATTGTTCTTGAAGAATAAGATTAGATGCAGGTATGGAGTGGTTATGATACATAAGCAGGTATTCTATTGGTCCTTTCTCTGAAAATAGATGTATGACAGTTTTAAAATACTTTCTTCAGATGTTCTTAGATGGGAGCTGTCAAATGTAGTAAAAGGATAGGCAATCTAATGCCTGCTAGGAAATCAGCTACAGCAGGGGTGTCAAACTCGCGGCCTGCAGGCCAGATGCGTCCCACACCGCCCTCAAATTTTAGTGGAGGGGGGAAAGTGATACATCGCGTGACAATAAGGTGACAACGTGAGTTTGACACCCCTGAGCTACAAGGACTATAATGGGATTTGGCCTACAAATAGTTTCAGTCATGGTGCATAGGAATTCTGGGAGTTGCAATCCAAAGTAGGTTGTACAAGACTGGGTCTGAAGATAGCAAAAGTCATTGGGTGATACCATGCTGGTTCTTTCAAAGGACCTGAACCTGTAGGATTGGGCATTCCTCCTTTGGAACATATCATGAACATCTCCTTTTAAAGGACACATCAGCAACATAATGAAAGTTAACAGGAATTCTTCCTAAACAAGGCTGAGATAATACATATGAAAATTACAGGTGTCTGGAATCTTTTGAGAGATTGGAATCTCTTGTTGGAATGAGAAAATTCAACTAACAACTTAAAAGAATGCTTTCTGAATAGTGTTAGATATTGTCAGTATATTTTCTAATAATTCAAGCAGACCTTAGGAAAGCATTTTGAAGAAAATGTATTGTCCAGTTCTCCCTATCCTAATCTTTATAGTCTTTAAATCAAAGACTAACAAAAACAAAAAATGTATTCCACTTTCTGGATACTGTTAGATGGGTAAAGATGGCCTTGAGAATTGATTTAACTATTGAATGTTATATGATTATGGATGGATAAATAATAACCTTATGAGCCTCTGAGTAGGAATAGCTTCCTTATTTCAAACCTAAGAGGCCGTAGCCTACTTGCTTACCTTAACAGATAGAAAAAAAATCTACACAGCACAGCTTGAGCCCTTTTTTTGCCCTAGTAACAATTGATAGCAAAATGTGTCCTGGTTTAACAGTACAGAATACCCTCTTGGAAAATTTTTGAGAGGGAAATTGGATTTTGATATCAGAAACTGAAAGGATCTTAACAGCCAGGCATCCCACTACAACAGAGCAGATCGTAGTAGGTAGATTAATGATCCTAGTCAGTGGTGAAATCCAAATTTTTTTACTACCGGTTCTGTGGGCATGGTGGGGTGTGGCTTGGTGGGTGTGGCTTGATGGGCGTGGCAGGAGAAGGATACTGCAAAATCCCCATTTCCACCCCATTCTGGGGCCAGCCAGAGATAGTATTTGTCGGTTCTCCGAGCTACTCAAAATTTCCACTGTTCGTTCTCCAGAACCTGCTCAATTTCACCCCTGATCCTAGTGTGTTTAAACTACCTGCCATTTAATCAAGAAAGCAGCAATTTATCTGTGGATCTTGACTTGCCCAAAACAGTATAAACACATTAGATAGATAGCTTTTATTGCGGTCAGAGACCAAATTAAATACATATAAAAGGGGGGGGGGGTAGATTTTACAATTGTAAATAGATCATGCGACAATACACCATCTACTACCTCAGATACAATCTGTACTATCAATACAAGTGATCCTCTGCCATAGGAATTACCGGTCTCTTCCCCCATTTTTTTTTCTGCCATGACTGCAGCAACAATTTTTGCCACCTTTGAAGTTATATTAGGGTCTGCATCCTGGAGTAGGAAATAAAGGCTGAACAGATCAGGTGATCCAGGGAATCTCTGGGAAATAGGGGAAATGAATCTTAATCTTTTGTCTCGGTAGTAGGGACATACAAATGTAATGTGAAACAGAGATTCTGGGGATCGGCCATCACATGCACAATAGGAGGATTTTACTCCCCCCGAAAGTCTACTGTCGAGGACATTCGAGGGGATCACATTAAATCTTGCCTTCATAAATGCAAGCCTATGTTTGATAGAATGTAACGCAGAGAGGTAAGGTGGAGGGTGAGGCAAGGGAACAATTCCAAGGGAAAACAGTGAGCATGTTCCTGATCCGTTTGCCAGATTTAGTTGTCTGTCAATGTCATCCAGCCGTTGAAAGATCAATGATTTGGCAGCATCAGGGCCTAAAGTAAAAGCTTCAATGGGGGAAATCCCGATCTTCAAAAGCTTTGTATGGATATTATGGGCCCAGGGACTATGAAAAGGGTCTCGCCATAGGCATTGGCCTAGGTAATATCCTGGGAGTCTGGTCCACAGGGACAACCAATATCCAATTGCACGTTTCCACATGATTGTAGCAAGTGAAGATATGCCCAATTCCAGCTGGATTGCGGCGTTACTTACACAGGGAGGGACTCCCATCAAACGGCGTAGGAACTGGTTGTGGATGGACTCAAGAGAGGAGATGTTGGATTGGACCCATAGGGGGGCTCCGTAGGTGATAGCCGCTATCACCTTTGCCCTATAGACTTTTATTGCCGAGGGGATATGATGGGCTCCCTCAGTATGAAAAAAATGCAGGAGGGCGTGGGTGGAAATCTTAGCCTTATTACAGAGAGATTCAACCTGCGCAGGCCACTTGGTATTAGATTGAAAGAGGATACCTAGGTATTGAAATCTGTGGACCTGTTCCACTGGGATGCCATCCAGGTTCCAGTGATAAATTTTCCTGCTTCTTGCAAATACCATGATTTTAGACTTAGAATGGTTTATATGGAGTTGGTTAGCAGAGCAGTAAGCAGAGAGGATTTTTAGGGCTCTACCTAGGCCCACCCGGGAGAATGAAAGTATTGCAGCATCGTCAGCGTAGAGCAGGAGCGGACATCTGTAATCTGCTAATCTAGGAGCGTGGATATAGACCATGTGATCCGAAAATGCCTTTCTCCAGTCACAGATGTATAGAAAGGGTGCGAGTATACACCCCTGCCTAACCCCCTTGTTAATGGGGATAGCTTTGGTGAGATCCCCCTGCGGGGTAAGGCACACTTTTGCTTCTGTCCCTTCATGCAGCTGGGATATAAGCCAAAGTAATCTTTTGTCAATACCCCAGGCGGAAAGTTTGGCCCACAGCTTAGCTCTAGGGATGCTGTCGAAGGCAGCCTTTAGGTCTATGAAGGCAACGCAGAGACGGCCCTTCCTGGGGGTGGAGTATTTTACGGCAAGATGATGAAGGATCAAAGCATGGTCAATTGTGGAGTGGTCTGGACGGAACTCTGCCTGCTCATAGCCGAGCAGGTCGGCCTCTTCAGCCCAGCTACTCAAAATTTCCACTGTCCGTTCTCCAGAACCTGCTCGATTTCACCCCTGATCCTAGTGTGTTTAAACTACCTGCCATTTAATCAAGAAAACAGCAATTTATCTGTGGATCTTGACTTGCCCAAAACAGTATAAACACATTTTGTGATGAGCTTGGGCAAAAAATATAATTCTGAACACCTTCATCCCCCGATATGTACCTTCTCTTTCCTACATTCCTATCAGTGTCCAAATGCTTTCATTTTTTTCCCCTCTTCTCATTTTGATTCAAAGTGTAAGATTCCAGAGTGGTCAGTGACAAAATCTACAGATCGCTTTCTCTCTAGGCAGGCAGGCAGGCAGGCAGGCACTTCTTTTTTTTTCCCCACTGTCTGCCGCCATTGGATTGCTAGTCATTAACCTTCCATTTCTGTGGCTTAGTAATGGCAGGTTTCTCAAGCTCTGAACTAATTTTCTTTGGGTACTACAAGCTGCCAAGGTGGGAGTGGAGAGAAGGAGTAAAGAGTATGTGGAAAATCCTACCACAGCTGGTTATGTGAGTGCTTGTTTTTTCCTGTGTGGTAGCTAATAACTGCCCAATGATATTATTATATACTAAGGTGAAGGGGGGTGGGAGCAAAAACGGGGCATTTTACACATACAAGTTGCATTCCCCTTGTGTCTTCAGAACTTTATGTGAACATAAAGCTAAGTCTGCAGACATAGAGGTCATGCAGTTGCTAGCAGCACACTCTTGGTGTCCATGGATAAGGGGACTGTTGCCTTGCATGTGTGAATTGGCCCTACAGGTATCGCCATATTAGGGAAATGAAGTGTGCAACAATGGATCTTTATGGTGCAATTTACATTACAAACTGCCCTGGAACAAATATTTTGAAAGCTGTTAGTTGAATAAGTAACTAGGTCTGTGTTCCCAGCATAACTGTTCTCAAAAGAGAGGTATGATATCCTTATAGGAAGCGGTTTTAAACACAGCGTTAAACCTTAACTGTATAGTATAATATTATCAGTCTTTCCACCATGTCTGTAAAGCCAGTTTATAAGTAGGGAGTGAACATGTTACTATTAGTTCAAAATTGTAACTGAAGTTAAATTGTAAATTGCCGTATTTCTGTCATAAAAGAATAATATAGTTTGCTGAATCTTTTTGCTAAAAATCCATAATCCTATATATTATGTTTATATATTGTATGTATAATACTCATATCCAATGTAACTACTTTTCCCAAATCATTTGAACAAATAGATGAGCCTTCAGCCAAAACTGAATGCAAGTCCAAATCTTGTGCATAAGTGACCCCGTCATTTTAAACTTCCATTTTTGTATTTGTTAGACTAATGTTTTAACGAGATATAATAATATTCTTACTCTTTATTTCAATACCTCCACAATAGTCTTTAACTGTCTATTTTTTAAAAAAACCTGCAGATTTAGAAGTGTCTAACTTAGCACTTCTGAGTTGATAATAGTTTGAAGGCTTCTAATGTGTTTGGGTCACATGGTGAAATCAGGACAAGTTTTAATAGAATATACTGCTATTCCACATTTCAGTTGCAATTCCTTTTGCGCTAACTCAAATGGTTTAAAAGCTTGATTGGCATTTTGTTGTTCAGAAGTATTAATACCTCTATTAGCCCATAATTAAAGCAGCCTTTAATGCTAGAAATAGAACTGTGGCTAAAAATGGAGCAGAGCCTCTCCCACAATATCAAGTAGGATCACATAATCCTCCCTGAAGCTCTTATATGATAAAAAATAATAATAAAACCAAATAAGGAGGCTGTCTTAGTAACATAGCCGTCAACCTGAAATACCTGAATTGACTTTTGTCCTTTCTTATAACTTCATGGATTACATTTTTGCCATGGCTGTTCTGCAAATAAGACTAACTTCAGAAATGATTTGCACACGGAAGTCCATGTTCAGTTTCTTCCAGCTGAAGTATTTCCCAGCTGAGCTGGAAGAAATGTTATGACCCGTCCTAGACAGCCATGAAAAGTTGTAATTTATAATACTAGGCTAAATAGGACTATCATCATCTAACTTAGTTTAAGGCTATGGAATATATTTATATGCTTGTTGATGTTTTTAGTCCGTGATCTGGTTACCAATATAGCTGAAGTGCAAAAGTGGCTTCTGTTTCAATATACAGTTAGAATATTCATCTCTTCAAATTAACTTGTGTATGTATTAAAAAACCTGGGAAGATTTAGAAATAATCTTTACAAAGTGGGCAACCACGAGTTCATATCTTTCTTTTTCATTGTTGTTCCAAAACACATCAAAACAGAAATTATGTTTTTAAAAATTGTATCTTTAAAAAAACTGCTTGAGCTGATTTGTTCTTTAAATCTGCTTGCTTTATTGTCATTAGCCCTGCTGTCACCTTATTTATATCTTGACATTATTGCCATCTTTTTCTCTTCCCTCTTATTTTCTCTTTCCTTCTTTCCTCCCCCCTTTTTTTCTGAATATATTAGGCACCTTTCCGTGCCTAGAAAAATTTTCATGCTATATCCCAGAGTTGCTAGCAAGCAAGTCTTATGGCAGTGTCAGATAACTGAAGTCACAAGGCTGGACTACAAAGTGAAATACCACAGATCTATAAACAATGTTCCACAGTAATGTGAAATTTTCAGGTTTTGGGGTATACCCCACAGCAGTTGAGGGCTTTCTTTCAGAACTAGGATGAGTTTCCTGGAAACCAACCCTTCCTTCAAAGAGATCATGGAGAAATCTTGTCAGATTATCTCTACCTTCATTTTTCTAAATTAGCCCTTTACATGTCCACACAGACACTGTGAATTCATCAGGCTTACTCACAGTTAAGTGTGTATATAATGACAGCTTAAAGTAGCTTGAAAACTGGCATGTAAAAAGATGGATAAATATCATAACTGGCTTTTAAAAGTTACTTGGGAAGGTGAGCACCATTGCATTAAAGTTGCTTAGACCTGTTTGTCTTGAAATTTTTGGCACAGATTTTCCAAGTCCAAATAGGTTTTGTTGCAACACTTCTACTGTATATGGCCCGAAGGCTTTATAAATGCTATGCAAAGGCTATCGGGTGGTTGGATGAATAATCAGAATAAAACACAAGACATTGTAAGTGGGAGCTGAGCTCTTCTTGCTTGGAAAAGCTGTTCCAGCCTCGTGCTGCCGTCCTAATTGTTGACCATCAGTTGGTGTTGGATTTTATCTCCAGATCTCCAGATTTAGAGTTGGTTTTTTTCATAAAGCATGTGTTTTCTAGCAGCACTTTCCTGATTCATAAAGTTGACTTTATAATTGTTTAATTTAATGGATAGAATGTTGTCAGCACAGCTGGTACAACTGGTCAACGAGACACTGTGTTAGGAATAAGGAGTTTATCAGATTGTATGTGTATTGAGAAATGCTAACCAGGAGAGCAACAGCAAAGGATGAAGTAGTTCCAAATTTCTATGAAAATATATGTTTCCCTGTTGGTGACACTGGTGCTTCAAGACTTGACAATATTGTTACATTAACTTCCACATCTTTCACTTTTGGAGGCTACTTGGGTGAATTAACACTATAATTGAAGTCCTCCTAAGCGGCTGTTCCATTCTTACTGATTTTTCCTCTTTCAGGTGCAGATAGCATTATTGAAAAGGCATCACATTCTGGGATGATCAATCCAAGCCGTCAGTGGCAGGTCTTGAAGCAAAATTCTGGAGTAGCTCATTTTGAATACCAAATCCGAGTCACCTGTGATGAACACTACTATGGTTTTGGATGCAACAAACTTTGTCGACCAAGAGATGACTTCTTTGGACACTATACTTGTGATCAGAATGGTAATAAAACCTGCTTGGAAGGCTGGATGGGACCAGACTGCAACAAAGGTATGTAATACCCATGATCTGTTTCTTATATATCCTCCACTCCCAAATTCTAGAGGGCCAAAAAAGTTATCTTTTTAGGCTAACTAAACATCTGCTCAAAAAAGTGGTTTTGCCTTAACTTGGGCAAAATTAGAATATAGTTTTATTTAAAAATATTTTAGGCTGACCTTTTTGAGTCCAAAATTTCGATGGCTTACAGCATCGGAACTAATTAACAGTTGGCAAAGTCATGAAATACTATTATTATGGAAATAATAAAAGGGACATTAGACCCTTTAATGTAAAGGGCAGCTACATCAAATCATCTACAGGAGTGGCTTTTTTTTTTTGGGTGATACCAAATTATCTAAGGCGATTAAAATACAAGGACAATAAAAGGTCTGAAAGAATATCCCTAAAATAGAGGAATAGGCAATTAAGTGACCAATGTAATGTACGCTAACAAAAAAAAAAGTTCTAACTTCACACCAAGAAGCCTTGGTGGTGCAGCGGACTAAAGTGCTGTTAAGTAGCACTTAGCTGCCAGCTGCCTGCAGTTACTGCGAGTTCAAATCTCACCAGGCTCAAGCCTTCCATCCTTGACTCAGCCTTCCATCCTTCCCAGGTAGGTAAAATGAGGACCTGGATTGTGGGGGCAATAAACTGACTTTGTATAAAAAAGAACACTGCTTAGTGGGGGCCAAAAGCCCTACTAAGCA
Source organism: Masticophis lateralis (assembly GCA_030761175.1). Lineage (NCBI taxonomy): Eukaryota > Metazoa > Chordata > Lepidosauria > Squamata > Colubridae > Masticophis > Masticophis lateralis. Next base: position 150,359,619 of record JAUDYJ010000001.1, on the reverse strand, counting down.
GGTATATACAAAAGTATGAAGGCTTTTGCTTAACGCATTGTAAGCCATCCTGAGTCTCCGGAGAAGGGCGGCATATAAATCAAACCAATCAATCAATCAAATAAATAAATAAATAAATAAATATAAATAAATAAATTGTGTGCTAATGGAGTCAGATTCAATAATCACTGACCAGGTAGAATGATACAGATGTGGTCAAGAAGGTTCGAGGAAACATCCAGGCTTTTTTTTAATTGCTGTGAATAAAGGCAAATTCCATGCTGGGAAACATGGAGGAATGAACAGATACTGTAATTAAGTTACCAGAATTGTAATGCCTTTATGGGGAGGTTACCTTTGAATGTTATATGCAGTTTAGTTTAAGTCAGGATATTTACAGCTGAAAAAGAGTAACCATAATGAACAAAGGAAACTGGTAGGAAAGGTAAAATATTTCGGGTTCTTTTGCTCAGAAAAGGGTAAGCAAAAGAGACATAAGTATATAAAATTATGTTGGATGTAGAGAAAATAAATAAATGGAGAAATTGTCTTCCTCTGTTATAATCCGAGAAATTAAGGTTAGCTGTTGAAATTGAATGGTGAACAAATCAAAACAGATAAAAGGAGTACTACAGGATCCAATCTGGGTCGGAGAAGGACTCTAGCACAAGTCCGAAACCTCAGAAGACAAAACCTCTGGCCCAATGACGCCCCAGATTGGATCCTGTAACATTATCCTGGGACATGTATATTCGCCTTCATTCTAAAAAAGAAGTACTACTTCATACAAGTTGCAGATAAACAGAACAAGTTGCTTCTGCAAGCTGTAATGATGGTACCAGTTTAACTTGTTTGAAAAACGGATTAGATCAGTAAATGAAATTTACTTGCCCACAGTGCAGTTGGCAAAATGCAGATATCACATGAACCAACCTCTTTCACCTACTGATACAGCCATCCTTGAACAGTTACATTACCAGTGAAGGTTCTAAAAGGATTTAAACAGCATAAAGGCTGTGTTACAGCAATCCAGTTGGACACCATTAGCGCATGAATAACTGACTTCTCCAGGGAGAGCTGCAGCTGGCAAAACAAAACAAAACTCCTTAACATTGCTGCCTAAGCTTTCTCAGCTAGTGATATATCCAGGAGACCTCCCAAGCTGTGTTTGTATTTAGTTTAATAATGCATGATTATTTTGTGAGTTGTGACTTCCATTCAGTACCTCATATGACTTGGTCTAACGTGGCCTCTCGGAGGTAGTACTGTGCTTGCAGAGCCTCACTTAATATAGGCCATTAGGGCAACCTCTCTGCCCACCTGGGCTGTATGTGTGAGTGAGTGAATGAAAAAGAGTGATTGTGGTTTTTTGGAGTACTTTTTAAAAAATTATATACGTATTGAGCTGCAAAACAAAACTTACGCTTCTTTATATAGCCAAGAATGCATCTGAGGGCTATTAGGCCTCTCTCTCTCTTTTTTTTTTTAGATAATAAAAATAGTAGTTTTCCTCCCTTCCTGGAAGAAGTATAGTAGTAAATTGGGGGGGGGGGGTGTTCCCTGTTAAAGAGAGGCTTCAATAGGTATCACGTAGGATCATAATTAGGGGTTATATCCTCTATGTCAGCCATTTTGTGAATGAATGAGCCTCCTCCCAGTAGCCATCTTCTAGCAAGCACTCACAGGATGTCCTCAACATTCCAGACAGAAGTGACCACCAGTCCCCAGAGCCTGGGGACGCCTAAACAATACTGTTCAGCATGAAGGTATCATGAATTATAACCAAATGTGTCCTCTGTTTAAAAAGCATCCATAAGGATTATATCTCAATTGTGGAGTGTTTAACTTTGTACAGCACAGTCCCAGGTATAAACCATCAGATTTCCAAAACAGAGGAGCAGGTAGCAGAGTGATAGGGAAAGATGGCTACCTGAGCTCCTGCTACTAACCAGAACAGAAGTTAATTTTGGGGTATCTATTTAAGAGTGTTTTGCTCTTAAGACTTCCATCTGTTTGCCTCCTCTTCTCTAGTTTTACTTTTTAAGAAATCTTTGTGAGAAGTTTTTTTTTTTTGAGGACTACACTTGCTGCAAATCAGGGAGAGTGAATTTGCAGTTGGATAGGGACTCCCTCTGTGCTGAGACCTCTGATAAAAATGACCTGTACTCTGATACCTGCAGCTGCCATTTAGGTTTAGGAAATGCCTCCAGTCCAGCGGCTCCCACTAAAAGGCCTTTGGAGACCACATTGTTGCATACATCCAAGAAGAGTGTGGATTGCTTTTTGGCCTTACCCACCTCTGGCATGCACCCCTTTCCTGAAAGTTAGATATAATTTTGCTTGGTTTGAAAACAATCCCATTCTGAGTCTGGTACATCTCCCATTCCTACCCACAAATAAGCATTTTTTAAAAAAACAGATTCCTTTATTAGTGCTAAGAAAGCAAGTGGTTGGTTGCTTTTCTGTTCTGTATTGGCTGTGGTACTATCAGTGCACTGCCAATCATCAAACGTTTCACTGTCGGAGTGGGTGAAAGGTACTTTTATGCAAATGATTTGCAGCTATAATACGTGAGTGCCTAAATGTATAGACTAAGTTGAGAAACAGAAAATGCTGCAGGCCAGTAAAGTCTTTAGAACTCTCAACATTGGGCTCCTGTAATTTTGTTAATGAAGCTTTCACCAAGCAGTTGGGACCCCTTCTTTGTAGGTTGCTAGCACGAAGCAATTCAGTTTTCTTTTCTAGAAGGCTTCATTCAAGGGGACCACTGCAGTGCTGACTGGGCTATTAAAAACTTTCCAGGGGATTCAAGCAGTAGTGAAATCCATTTTTTTTTACTACCGGTTCTGTGGGCGTGGCTTGGTGGGCATGGTGTGGCTTGGTGGTTGTGGCAGGGGAAGGATACTGCAAAATGCCCATTCCCTCCCCACTCCTGGGGGAAGGATATTGCAAAATCTCCATTCCCACCTCACTCTGGGGCCAGCCAGAGGTGGTATTTGCAGGTTCTCCGAACTACTCAAAATTTCCGCTACCGGTTCTCCAGAACCTGTCAGAACCTGCTGGATTTCACCCCTGGATTCAAGGTGCAAGAAATGTTACTTTGTGCCTTTATTTCTCCTAAATTTCCTCTCTTTTTAAAATTTCTTCATTTTTTCCTCTTTTCAGCAATCTGTCGTCAGGGTTGCAACCCCAGACATGGTTCTTGTAAAATACCCGGCGAATGCAGGTAAAAGCAAAGAAATCTTTTCTTCCTTAAATGATTCAGAATTGCTGTAAAAGTAAAAAGTAAAAAAAAAAAAAGCAGGAGTTAGCATTAGGGCAGTCTTGATGTTTAATTTCAACGCAAATATTCTCGACCCCAGGGCTCGGGAAAGAAAACAATGTTTTGGGGAGATGCCTTGGAAAAGCCTGCTGCATGTAAACATATTTTTTTTTGGGTCCAGAGGCAGGAAGTCAAATAGCTTGTGAATCTTCTATTCTGAATGGCAGCTAAACTCTTGGCCCAACGTTAGTGTGTAATCCATTTACTTACTTCTAGTAATTATATAACTGGTTTTAGCTTTCGCCATCTCCTCCCCTCCCCCCCCCCCCCCCCCCCCACTTTCCCTCAACTTTTCCCACCAGTAGGCACAAATTGAGCATTCTTGAGATGGGATTAATGCCTCCTCCTTAGGTCCTCTGCTCTTGGGAGCCAGACTTCAGAGTGATGAGAGGTTAATAGCTTGGATGGAATCTTGTCCGTCCGTAGATCTTCTTGATGAAGCAGAGGGCTGCTGTGGTTCTTTGATGTCTCCTTTCTTTTCTGGCAAGCAGACAAGGTTGGGGTGAGTGGTAGGTAGGGAGAACAGCTTGCTTGTAGCCAGACTCGGAAAACCAAGAACCATGATTATGTTGCATTCTTGAATTGGGTTTGCATTAAGGTAAGGCTGGTGAGCATTATTGGGCTAGGAACTTTTGCTTTTTAACCCTTCCTTTCTCTCTGGAGTAATTGGCTGCCTGTGTTTCAGGCACAGGAAAGGGAGCTCCTGAGACTGGCAGGCAGGGGCCCTCCAGAAACTGTCTGTGTAATCAGACATATTGTGGGGTTTTTGGTTTCTTCTCTAGGCTGACTTCGAGACTTGGTCACGAAGCCAGAAGCATTTGGGGAGGTCAGGAAAATCTCTGGCCTCAGGGAACCGCTTGAGGTTTGGAGGTTTGCAAGTCGGAATCCAAAGGATAGGTTCATATTCCAAAAAGTGGTGGCAAGCACAGTGAAAATGGGGTCAACCAGACTTTGTCCTTTTTCTTCCACTGGCAAGCATTGTGCCCAATCACATCACACCAAGCCAACACACTCCTTCCTCTTTTTTAGTCTCAAAGCCAATCAACTCCCTTCTTTTCTCATCCTGGTAACAGCTCTCCCCCATTTGTGTTCTCGAGTTTTTCGAAAGAGGAGTCGGCCACTGCCAATAACTCCATAAGTACCTCTCTTGCCTCTCTGTAGAAAACACGACTATTACATGTAACGGTGAGGGGAGAAAAACACAATGTCTGGCAGCTTTCAAGCCTTTATTGATCCGTGTCTGCCTGGAGAAGTTCCTGAAAAGGAAAGGAATGTACAGGTAGTTCTCGACTTAACAACAGTTCATTTAATGACCAAAGTTTCAACATTACTGAAAAAAAGTGACTTATGACCATTTTTCACACGACCATTTCAGGATCTCCATGGTTACATGATCAAAATTTGGATGCTTGGCAACTGACTTATATTTATGATGGTTCCAGTGTCCTGAAGTCATGAGATCGACTTTTGTGACCTTCTGACAAGCAAAATCAATGGGGAAGTCAGATTCACTTAACAGCCGCGTTACTAACTTAATAGCTGCAGTGATTCACTTAACAACTACGGCAAGAAGTCGTAAAATAGGATGAAATTCACTTAACAAATGTTTTTTTTGGCAGCAGAAACTTTGGGCTCCATTGTGCTCATAAGTCGAGGACTACCTGTCAGTGAGGCTGCCAATTAGTCACCCCAGGAGAGCCCTTGTGCAGTATACAACATTCATTCAGCAGCAATAGTAGGAGACTCTGTGCGCTCTCGGGATCCTTGCTCCACGTTAGAAGTGGCTTCCACCTTGTAGCCGCCACAGTATTTGCAAAAGAGAGGAATCTGTCTGGAACAGGACGACCCAAGCATGGTTGCTTTCCTGAGGGCTTTCTCAATTGCAGAAATGGAATATGATTATGTTGGGAAGAGAAATGCTAACTATGAATAAGAATAAGAACTGGAAGGAGCCTTGGAAGTCTTCTAGTCCAGCCCCTGCTCAAATAGCAAAGACCCTATACCAGTGATGGCTAACCTTTTTGCCGTCATGTGCCAAAAGCAGGGGTCGCATGGGGGGTCGCGGGTGTGTGTGCCCACATCCATAATTCAATGCGCCCTGTCCTCCCACGCATGCGCACGTGACCCCCCCCCACACTTCCCCCTGCTTTTGGCATGCAATGGCCTGGTGGGCCCAGTAGGCCCGTTTTCTCCCCTCCCCAGTCTCCAGAGGCTTTCTAGGAGCCTGGGGAGGGCAAAAACAGCCTTCCCCATTCCCCCAGAGGCCTTCCGGAGGCCAGAAGCAGCCAGTTTCCCGACTTCCGGTGGGATCTGAAGGTCTGAAAATCAGTTGGCCGGTGCGCCCATGTGCACTGGAGCTGAGCTAGGGCAACACTTGTGTGCCCATCAATATGGCTCCGCGTGCCACCTGTGGCACCCGTGCCATAGGTTCGCCATCACGGCCCTATACCATTTCAGACAAGTGACTGTCCAGTCTCTTCTTGAAAACCTCCAGTGATGAAGCAGCCACAACTACTGAAGGCAATGAGCTTGAGTGCCCTTCCTCTTTCAGCCATCAGAGCTTTCCTTTGAGACCCCTTCCACAAAAGGTGGTCCCTATCCCAGGGCTGCCTAGAATGGAGGGAGGTGGGAGGGGCAGGTAGGCCCTATTCCGTGCCTTTGTTGTGGAGACATTGCTGAAAAACAGGCGTGCCTCTTTTTAAAAAAGGCAAGGAGTGAATGGACCCTTTTACACAAAAATAGGATCAAAATCAATCCAAGTGGCGCTAACAGAATTATCCTGAAGAGAAAAGTGGTGAGATTCTTGCTCTCTGACTGTCTCTCCGTGCAGACTCGCCCTCAGTCAGCCTGTCGTATTTCTTTGCCCTATTTTGGTTGGGCTGGATCCCAAGAGATGCACAAGCCAAAGCAGCAAAAGATTTGTGCTTCTGTCATCCAGCTGAATGTGCCTTAGAGGGTTTGCCTGCATTCCTTGCTAGCCAGAACAACAGGCTTTGTTTCCAGAGTTCAAGCCTTCCTGTGCTTCTCGCCTCCCACTTGCTGCCCAGACATGCATTATTGCCCTTATTTACTTAAGGTGCAACTTTCCCACACTTCTTTTTATATATATATATATATAGTACTTCCAGCAGCAGAGCTGCCCTTCCTGATACCCCAGCCTCAATTATCTTCTTGGACTCGGGGAAAACCAAACTATACGGTGTGTTTTTTTTCCCACTGGGTTGGGATGAGTCATAGTCTGCTATGTTACAGATGCAGCCGTTTAAAAATAAAACCCCAGCCAAAGCTGCTTTTCAGACCTAAAAACAAAAATGTATAGAAGTTTCTCTCGTTAGAAGCGATGTGGAGCCGAAAAAGAAGAGAAAAAAAAAGACCCGATCAAGATGAAATGGGCCCATTTTGTAAGCCAGGCTCTATTTTTGAAGCATACAATGGCTGGATGTACGTTAATGTGGAAAAGGCCTAATAAATTCCTCTGCTAAAATTAGCCTGGCTTCAGTTTGGCTTGTTTTTTTGGAACTGAACTATCAAGATGGGCCTTGCCTAACATTAAAAATAAAGTAGGACTTTTGGAGGCTGGGGTTTTTTGTTTTTTTTCCTTTCCTTTATGCTGCTCGGGTTGAAGCTGTGTGTGCTGCAAGAGGCTGTTGGCACTTAACTACAGCGGTCTGTTCTGGAAGTCCCTCTTCCCCAACATCACGTTCTCCTTTCCAGCACTGGCTGCCAGTGATGGGGCCTGTAGTCCAAGCTTTCAGGCAGCTTTTTGTGAGGGGCAAGAGAGAAGCCACTATAAAGCTTTTGTTCTGTGCAAGGATTGAAATCTGTCTTTTGTCCTTCTGGGCCTTCTTTATTCAAAGAGGAACTTCCATTTCCTCTGCTCTGCTGCTCCCAGAGAAGATCCCACAGTCAGGACTTGAAATACCTGTTGTTTTCAATCTATCAGTGGCATCAAGGCATCTCTCTTTCTCAAAAGCTGCTGCTGTTGTCAAAAAAAAAAAAAAAAGATAATAATTAGGGGGAGTGGCTTTCCATTTGAGGGTTTTTTTTACCAAGAATTGAAGCATGATATTAGCGCTAAGTGATTAGCTCCCCAGTCATATCTCTTGTCATTTTTTTCCCCTCATCACAAAGCTGTATGGCAGGGTATTGCTTTGAAAATCAAATGAAAAGGCTTGTTTTGGAAAGTTAGGTCCAGTGGAGTTGAGTAATTGCAGTTGATTGTTTCTTTCCAGATATTGGGCATGATGAAATGCCTTTTTTGTTCACTTACAATTTCACACTTGCAAATTTTTCATTTCCACCTCAGATAGTACATTTTATTTTATTTATTTTTTTTAAAAAAATGGCAGTGCCCTAGTGCACAAAGGCTGGAAGGGGTGGGGGGGACTGGCTATTTGGATAATAAATGATTTTTCCCAGATTTTGTTCTTACGTCAACTTGTGTTGTAGTACGTGTTTGTTTGTTTTAAACTTACGTATGCCTTTGAGCCAAAGTTTAAATAAAATCATCATAGAACTGGGGTTCCTTTATTGAGCTATGTCTGGGGCAGCTATATCAACCCCCACCCACACCTCACCCCATCCCTTTCCTTTCATGTTGTGTATGGAAATAACAATTATCAAATGGAAATACTGCTTTAGAACTTCTGTTGTTATCTGTCTTAAAGTGGCTTTCTTCTCCTTATGTCAGCCTGTGACTCCTAGTAACTGCATAGTGCATACCCCAAACAGTGGTACATCTATGAACAGAGTTGTGAGCAAAGGAAAACCTAGTTAGCTAGCTGCTTCATCCTGCTGGGCTGTTTGCCTTTCTGCTGAAATATCCCTAACCCCTTGTATTCATGAGGGTCTTTGGATAATTGTCGCTCCTCCTGACTCATTCTTTTCTCTTTTCACCCTGATCCCTTTCTCTAATCCATTTGTCAAGGCCCAGAGATTGATCTCTTGTGTCCACCCACCCACTCTCCCTCCTGCGTTTGTGTGAGCTTCAGAATAGCATAGAGTCTTGTCTTCAATGGCTCCATACTGAGCCTCCCAGAACAGTTATTCTTTTGTACAAAGGCTGCCTTTACAGATCTTGGTTAAAAGTGTTTGTTTACAAGAAGCCACCAAATAAGTCTTAGAAAGAATGCTGCCTTTAAAAAAAAAAACAGGAAAGCAAAACTTGGACTTTCCAACCGCTGGTCCTTTTATTTCCTTTCGGGATATAATTCCAAGCTCTCTTTCTTTGAAGGTGTCAGTATGGATGGCAAGGCCAGTACTGCGATAAATGCATTCCACACCCGGGCTGTGTCCATGGCACTTGCAACGAACCATGGCAATGTCTCTGTGAAACCAACTGGGGTGGCCAATTCTGCAATAAAGGTAGGCTGGATCTAGGAGGAGCTGTGAGGGGGTTTGAAATGCAGATAAATATCATGGAGGTTGGGATGGTAGGTAGATGGTTGGGAAAGTGCACTTTGGCCCTGCTGGCTTTGCTCCCTTATTTTGCTTATGAGCTTGCTGCCATCTGGTTGCTTTGTCTTGGAGGATAGTATGGCAGAGGACACAGAACATCTGTTTTGAAACCTCTTATTCATTCTTTGGCTCTTGTTTATCCCTTGCAGATCTCAACTACTGTGGAACTCACCCGCCTTGTTTGAACGGAGGGACCTGTAGCAACACGGGCCCTGACAAATACCAGTGTTCCTGCCCTGAAGGCTATTCGGGACAAAACTGTGAAATTGGTAAGAAATTCTCCAGGGGCTACTTTGTTGTATTCAAGCACCATGGCTGCACCCCTAGGGATTTTCTGGGCAGTACAAGAGATTGGGGAATGGGAGGGAATGCAAAATTACATTTCAGTACCCAGTAGAGAGACAATGGTTCTCCAGAACTTCGGACTCCAGCTTTCATCTGGCTTACCCAGCATGGCTAATGGCAAGGATAATGGGATCTGAAGTCTAAAAGAGCTGGAGAAATACCATATGGCTTCCAGTCTTGAGGAAGTCAGCCACAACCATTATTTACATGCATTTATTAAAGGTTAATTCCCATTAAGAAAAATGTTCTTGTTATAGACACATGCATGCACCAATTAAAATATAAATACAACACTAAAGTACTAATGTAGCACTAGTATAGTAGTAAAATACTAGAATAATACTGGCCCTGAAGATGTTACTTAGTTGGGTAATGAAATGTCTACAATATGATGACTTGAAATTTCTGGAGAAGGCCATTGCCTTGAGTGGATCATTTGGAAATGCTCACCAGCCACCATGCAGTTAAAATCAACTTGGTTCAGAAATGTGTGGTGTAAGGAGACAACTGGTAGGTGTGTTTCCAAACCATCTAATCCAGATAACACCCTAGACCAGATTTCGCCAACCTTTCCAGCTTTGCAGACCAGTGAGGGGGGTTGGGGAGAGAGAGGATGGTTCCGTCCAAGCGATAGGCAAGCGCCCATGCGCAGCTCCATTTGTGTGAGCGCTGGGCACGCGTACCCACTGTTCACACAAATAAAGTGCATGTGCATTCGCTACTCATACAAGTGTGGATGTGCATAAGTGCTCGCCCACCACTTCCGCGCCCCAGTTCTGAACAGCTCAAGGGGCCTGGGGACCCCTTCCCTAGTCCTTGAAGATGGCAATGGGAGGAATGTATGATCAGGAAGTGTGAAGTGATTGTTGAGAAGTGAGCTGATGGTCTGTAGCTTAGTACCTTGCCATTGGTTTCAGGGTAAACCTGGTAGCATTCGAAGATGGGCAGAGTATTAGATCTACTGCAAGATGGAGGAGCCAAAGGAAGCAAGGAATGAGTTTGAGGGTAAGAGGGGTGGTTCACCTTGGCAGCTTTGGCTAAACTGACGGGAATTCTGTTCTTGCTGCAGCGGAACACGCCTGTCTCTCGGATCCTTGCCACAATGGAGGAAGCTGCCTTGAGACCCCTACTGGATTTGAATGTGTCTGTGCACTAGGCTGGGCAGCACCAACCTGCATGCTTAGTAAGTGAATTGGAATGATAAAGCTTTAACCTCTCTCGCCTCCTTAAGTGTCTCAGAAATTTCCAAGTATTTCTACTTGGAAATAGTTACTACTGTCAGATGTCATGCCACTTACCAAAACGCAGTACCAGTTTCTACCTTTTAAAGATTCTCCATTAAGAATTCGCAAATCCTTAAATTGTTTATTACTCGTACATCTTGCCCAGTATTATCTGCAAGGCTGGAAGAAGAAAAGCAGATCATGTTCTTCTGTCTTACATGTGTTATCCTTTTAGTTGCAGTGTCCATGGACAAGTAAAAATTGTACTTCAGGAGAGATTAGAACTGCAATTAAGGACAGATTAGAACTGAAAAGCAGAGCTGAGCAGTACTTTGGCATATAATCCCAGAAAAGATGTTTTGGAATATGCAGGAATGCAAAGGAAAATAGAATGGCACTGTTCCTTATTTATTAAAATTATTATAAGGAAAATTATTATAATAAAATAATGTGTACAGAATGTCCCAGGTTGGTTGGGGAGATACTAATATGTGAAACCCTGGGGAGTCCCAGTTAGGGTTAAGAGTACAAGGCTGGAAGGATTGAATTGATAATAAGACAGCTCTCTGTGTTTTCCTGGGCCCCACTTGAACTTCTCCCAAGTATAAATTGAATTCATTGGAGTCCTTTTCAGGCTTGAGCTTCTAATCTTGGCACTTAAAAAGCAGGACAGGAATGTTTTTTTGTGAATATCCATGAATGAATATTTTCACTGGCATTCTGGCTGGAGTATTTGCCTCCTGTTTGAAGATAATGTGAAATTGACTAGCGCTTTTTCTGAAGGCTATTAACACCAGATAACTTGACCAATTTGAATATTCCTGGAGTTTTGAAAGTTTCTTCTTACCAAAATTCATAACTAATGTTTAAGGATGCCAGAGGCACAAAAGAAAGTTAAGGGGGCAGGGAGGAATGGAAAGTGAAGGGCACAGTATAAAAGTTGAATATTTCCTTTGGCATACAGTAAAAAGATACACAATTGCTAATATGTTGATTAGATGATAATTGCCCTAACCTAAAGCTAAATAAATCTTTTCTTGGCAGATATTGATGACTGTTCTCCAAACCCCTGTGGGCATGGAGGGACTTGCCAGGATCTAGTTGATGGATTTAAATGTGTTTGCCCACCTCAGTGGACTGGTAAAACTTGTCAAATAGGTATGTATGATGGTAAGGAATGCAGTGCCTTAAGTTTATCAGAGAAACTGCAGGTTCTTCTCTTCCGTGGGCAAAACTGATGAAAGCAGCTTCCCAGATGCAAAGTTCAGTCTGTGGAGATTGTTAAATTTCATAATATAACAGATTTTCCATGTGTGCATTATGGAAGGAAATGTCAGAGTATCTGAGCCTTCTCATTATATGAGAAATTCAGATATGGCTAATCTGGGAATCTCTGGAGTTGCTTGAAGTCAGAGGAGGAGAACGTCCTTACCATTTGCCCAAGGACACAAGACTAACCTGTGCAGTTATCTTTGCCCTTCCCATCTCCCTGCACAGTGATTCGGGGGTGGGGATGGGAGAATAGCCCCCTTTATGCAACTCTTGAGACTGCTTGCTTATCTTGGGTTCGGCTGCGATGCGTAATTGGCTGCTGTGAAGGGCAAATATTCTTTCTCAAGGCAGTGCACTCTCCTCCCTGTTTTTCCTTCTCTTTTGGCTTCGTGGGAAAGTCGGGGCATCCCACCAGCCTCATTAACTCATTCAACCAGGAGAATTTGCAGCTGCATTCCAACCTCTGGCTTGATCCTTGGAAGAATGAGTCCCCTGCACTTTGAAGGCCATGTTTTAATCCCAAGGACTGGGGATGCTCTATTCCTTGGCTAATCTCCATTTCACTCACCTCTTCCTGCCTCCCCCTTCCCTTTTAAAAGTAATTGCTCTTAATCATGGGGTGGGGGGCGGTGCCTCAGTGCTACTGATGCCATTGTGAAAAATCAGAATATACTTTAGTGATTTAAGCACAGGATTAGGCAGCCTGGTGCCATTCCTGAAGTTTTGGACGGTATTTCCTCTAGTTTGTGATGACAGGCTGCGGCTGCTGGGAGTTGTATTCCCCAATGTTTGGAGGGCATCAGGTTGCCTAGCCCTGACGTTGTTCTCCTCTTGCTTGTGCAATCCGTGTAATCTTTCAGAGTCTGCTAGCTTTTAATAAACATGGAGTGCCTGCTGTGAAAACAAGAGAGGGGTGTGCTTTCCTCTTTCACTCTACCCACAGCTGAGCATTGAGCAATTCGTTTTCTCCTTTCAGATGCCAATGAATGCGAGGGCAAACCTTGTATCAATGCCAATTCCTGCAGGAACCTGATTGGTAGTTATTACTGCAATTGCATTGCTGGCTGGACTGGCCAGAATTGTGAGACAAGTAAGTTTGTGTGTGTGTGGCTTTGGGGGGGGGGGTGTCGAAGAGCAAAATGTTGCAATGTGGCACCAAGCTTGGAGTTTAAATTTTGGCATAATTCAGCCAGTAGAAAGGGGAGGGGAAGGTGTGTGTGTGTGTGAAGAGTCACTGATGTTTTTAGAAAGGGAGTAGTCAATCTGGCAAGAATAAGAAGTAATTTTATCAGACCCATTAGTCCACAATATGGCTAGGTTCTGATAAGATGCCTTGAAACAATGATGTGAAGTTTCAGTTTAACTCTACTGGAAGAATTGCTGAAGGTTCCCACCCATTTACAATAACGTTATCTCAAGGAAAGCAAGCAGGAAACTTCACAGAGTTTATCTAGCTAGAGCTACAGAGCCCCCTGATTTTTTTTCTTTCTCTTTTCAATCTTGGATTTCAGTTGCTGTGTTGCCTTCCCGCTCAGCTTGTGTTTTTCTTTTTCTTCTTTTAATTACAGATATTGACGACTGTGTAGGACAGTGTCAGAATGGAGGGACTTGTAAGGTAAGTGAGGGTTGATTTCCTTCTGATGGGTCTTAGTGCCATTTTTCAGCAGGGAATAGTGATGAAGTGTGAATAGGCAGCACGGTCTCTTTAGAAATTGTGTCATTTTTGGCTAGATTTCTGCTAATCTGAGAATGGGATTTGGGAGAGGAGTGAAGCTGGGGTGGGTTCTGTTTACCTTTTGCTACCGGTTCACATCATGCCCGCATGCACACATGCGCAGATCACTTAGGATGACGTCCGGGTCAGTGGGCGGAGTCTCCCGCCAATTTTACTACTGGTTCTATAGAACCGGTCCGAATCAGGGGCAACCCACCACTGGAGTAAAGTCCTCATTATTCTCACTGAAATAATCTTTTCTCTCAAAATATGCCCCTAAGGTTACATCTTTCTCCTCCTCTCTTTTAAATTAAGCTCCACAGTGATCAGTTGGAGAAAGATCACAGATAATTTTAAATTCTAGTCAACAAGTAAATCCAGGGAACAGATTGGGAGGCTCCATAATTGAATTCACAAAAATCAAATTCCTTAAAGCACCCTACAACAGCCAGAGTTACTCACTTGGTTCAGAAAGGTTGTGGCGCTGGATTGCATGTTATTTCGGCCCAGCGTTCCCGCTGTGAAACAAAATCTCCCCTTCGGAAAGGTTGCCAGTCAAATCTAAATTCAACCATTTTACTCTTTAAATCCCAAGGAATCCTATTTCATACCCTTGCCTCCCTCACTGGTCCATCTGTGGAAGCTTATTTTATTACCACATTGTTTCCGTAGAAAAGGCCTTTTCTGATCATTCTAGAAATGAATGTCAACACTCAATGCTTGTCTAGCTTAGTATTATTACTGCTAGGGTCAACACTCTAACCTGCCCACAAAGCACATAACCATGGTTTGGTTATAATCATGGATAGTTTGCACACACCATAAGCATAACGGGTGGATTTTCCATCAGATTAATCGACTGTGAAATGATCACGTTAAGGCTTAGGCACGATGTGTGAAGTAGGCCCTTGCATACGAAGAGAAAATCATTTTATGCTAAATAAGCGCAAAATGAGGTTAATGGTATAGGTTCCCTTGCAGGGTCATTTAATTTCATAACACCCTTCCTGTGTCATTTTTCACACTTTAGAAAGCTACGCAATCACGTGCTATTAAAGGATGTTCAGCAATCTCAATATGGGAATGCATAATTTGTTGCTACCAGCAGTTGTCTATATTTTAATGTATTCCATCTTTAGCCTATCCTTCATTCAAACTGGCACGCTTCTCCCTCTGCTCTGCTCCCGCTGGCTTCTCATTTTAATTCTCTCACCAGTTAGAAAGAGGAAGGCTTCTACGGGAGTTCAGCCTGACATGGAACAGATTGTTGCTCACCCACAAATTAGGTGGTGAGCACAAAATGTATGCGTTTTTCTTTTTCTTTTTCTTTTTTTTCCAGGGAAAGAGGCTGGGAGAGAGGTCTGAATTTCCTCCCACTTCTATTCTGCCCCTTTTTTCTCAGCTTAGTTTAGTAAGGAGGATCAGGCTGTTATCAAAGTGCTAAAAAATTGTAGAACAAAAACAGGGTTTTATAGTGCCATGAGTCCATCCTTAGTGTCATCCTCCTGTAAACTTAAGTATCTCCCTCTAGGCCAGGGGTGTCAAATTTGATTTCATTGAGGGTCACATCAGGGTTCTATTTGACTTTAGGGGGCTGGAGTGAGCATTGCTAGGATGGGTGTGTCCAGCAGGCCCAAGCTCCGTTTTCGGCTGTGACAGCCTCCTGCAACCCTCTGCCAGCGAAAATGGGCTCCCGAGTTCCTGCAACCCGGACCTTGAGTTTAACACTCCTGTTCTAGGCTATGAATTTCAGACTGCATATACAGGAATGAAGTCAGGTTTTTTTTTTTATTTGATTTATATGCTGCCCTTCTCCGAAGACTCAGGGCGGCTTACAATGCGTTAAGCAATAGTCTTCATACTTTTGTATATTTATACAAAGTCAGCTTATTGCCTCCACAAACTGGGTCCTCAATTTACCCACCTTAGAAAGGATGGAAGGCTGAGTCGACCTTGAGCCTGGGGAGTTTCGAACTGGTGTAATTGCAGGCAGCTGGATGTTAAATGCTGCCTTAGTAGGAGGCATTAGCCTCCTACGTCACTCAGGCTCATCCTGTCTGGTTAGCTCTGATGATGCAGTGATTCCAAGTCCCTCTGGTTTGACTTGGTTTCTTCCCCGTTGCCCTTCAGTGGATTTGCATCGCACAGGTGGTCCTCGATTTATGGCCATTCATTTTGCAACCTTTTGAAGGTGTTTTACAACCGGTTCGGCATCCCCACGGTTACATGATCAACATTCAGACACTTGGTAATCAGCATGTGCAGGATTAGTTCTCGACTTACAACAATTCGCTTAGTGGCCATTCAAAGTTAGAGTAGTACTGAACAAAAGTGACTTATGGCCATTTTTCACACTTACGACCATTGTAGCATCCCCACTGGTAATGTGATTTACATTCAGATGCTTGGCAACTGACTCACATTTATGACAGTTGCAGTGTCCCAGAGTCATGTCATCCCCTTTTGCGACTTGACAAGCAAAGTCAACGAGGAAACCAGATTTCACTTAACAACCATGTTATTAATGTAACAACTGCAGTGATTCCCTTAACAAATGTGGCAAGAAAAATCATAAAACAGGGCAAAACTCACTTAACAATTTTATCACTTAACAACCTACATTTTGGGCTCAATTGTGGTTGTACATCTAGGACTACCTGTATTTACGATGGTCGCAGCATCCTGGCATCATGTGATCGCCATTTGCGACTTTCCCAGCCAGTTTCTGACAAGGAAAGTTAGTGGGGGAAGCCAGCTTTGCTTCACAATGTGACTCACTTAACAACTGCAGTGATTCAGTTCACTGTGGCAAAAAAAGTTCATAAAATTTGGCATGACTCGCTTAACAACCATTTCATTTAACCCTGGAAACTCTGGTCCCAGGGGTGGTCATAATTTGAGGACTCCCTCTAAGTCCCGGCGCACATGGTCCAAAGAGAAGAACTTGTGTAGAGTTGTGCTCTAACACCATCCTAGGATAGTGATGGCTAACCTTTTCTGGACCGAGTGCCCGAAGTGTGCGTGTGCAAACACATGTGCCTGAACCCCCAAAATGCAATGCACGCACGGCCCTCACGCATGTGCCCTGCCCTCCAGACATTTCCTGTCCACCACGCATTCATGAGAGAGACCCGAAGACCAGCTGGTCGGCAAGAGATACTCGCGCATGCACAGCAGAGCTGAACTGGGGCAACAGCTCACGTGCCATCAGAGAGGACGCTGCGTGCCACCTCGGAACGCATGCCATAGATTCACCATCACGGTCCTAGGACATCAAACGGCCTTTCTCTGTGTTTTGCGCTGCTTGCATGTGCGAATGCTTTGTGTTTATTGGCAAGGTAAACTAATCTCCTTTTGTTTTGGTTTTGCACCCTTTTGTCTTTCCAGGATTTAGTGAACGGTTTTCACTGTCTCTGTCCACCTGGCTATATCGGGGATCACTGCGAGAGAGACATCAATGAATGCGCAAGCAACCCTTGCTTGAATGGGGGCCACTGCCAAGATGAAATCAATGGCTTCCAATGTCTCTGCCTGGCTGGCTTTTCGGGAAACATCTGTCAGGTGAGGCAGGTTCCAGATAAGAGCTAACTCAGTGTGCAGTTCCTGGATCTGTAGGCTGAATACCTGCATTCAAGCGAGCAGCGTTAATAGACGCTTTATTTTATTTATTGATTGATTGATTTTTTAAAAAAACAGCCATCAAGGGTGAGGTGTGGGAATTCATAACTTGGGGAGCGTTTGTGTGCATTTAGGTTGCAAGCGCTCGGTGTGTCTCTACCCAGCTGTTTGATAACTATTATTTTAGCGAGGCTGGTGAGAGCTGCATTGTGTCTGGCGTACACAAGGCAGTAGAGGTGGCAGATAAAAAAGGTCAGATTCCACATTTCCTTCCTGTGACCGTGGGAAGAAGATGAATAAACCCTTTGACTTAGATCCTCTCTTCTTTCCTCCCTCTCCACCATCATCACTGACAGTTGGACGTAGATTATTGCGAGCCCAACCCTTGCCAGAATGGGGCCCAGTGCTTCAATTACGAGAGCGATTATTTCTGCAGCAACTGTCCGGATGATTACGAGGGCAAGAATTGTTCCCACCTCAAAGATCACTGCCGCTCGACTCCTTGTGAAGGTATGCCTTTTGAACCTTTGCGCTAGGAAGTGTAGCAGTCGTTCATTCGCCCGGGGACAATGATAGATGCCCTTTGTGCAGAACGTCCCAAATTCAATCTCAAACATCACCTGAGCTAGATGTCGGTCTGATATTTCTGTTGACTCAGCGTAATCAGTGCTGTGTTAGGTTAGCAGCATTGGTGGAATTCTATTTTTTTTTTACTACCAGTTCTGTGGGCATGGCTTGGTGGGTGTAGTGTGTCTTGGTGAGCATGGCAGGGGAAGGATACTGCAAAATCTCCATTCCCACCCACTCCAGGAGAAGGATATTGCAAAATCCCCATTCCCTCCCCAATCCTGGGGGAAGGGTATTGCAAAATCTCCATTCCACCCTACTCTGGGACCAGCCAGAGGTTGTATTTGCCGGTTCTCCCAACTACTCAAAATTTCCGCTACCAGTTCACCAGAACCTGTCAGAACCTGCTGAATTTCACCCCTGGTTAGCAGGCATGGGCCATGAGGCAACAAAGGTCCTTCAGACCCAGTTTTCTGTGGTTACACTGAATATTAAGTTATGCCCTTTAAATACAGTAGCAGCCATTGATCTCCTGCTATTTTGAGGAGGAAGGCCCAGTAACTTTACCATGCATTCATTTCTAAGTAAGTTTAAAGACTGCAGATATCCCAGCTCTGCCCACTTGGAGAAATCCAATTCAAACCCATCCGATCCAAATTATCTGCTTCCAAGCCCATTCTAAAATTGTTTAGTCCTGAGGCCTTCCTGATTACATGATGCTCTTGTGCCTAAAGAGTTGGGGATACTTAGAAAACACAAAGTGCTTTAGAATCGTCTTTTTACACTACTAAAGGATTTTTAATAGCAATATTGGGGGTGTTATAAGATGTAGGTATACTGCTCTTTGGGCCTGAAGGTCGCATACCACATTCTGGAAAATATTGGAAGACACGGCAAGGGAGAAGTGAATATGTTCAAAATAGAAAGTGATGGGGTCCTTCCGAAGTGGAAACCATTTTTCTTCCCAAGTTGAACTGTATTGCATTTCCTCATCTACCCTCTGCTTTCTTATCAAGCTTTTAAAACAGGAATGTCCAATCTTAGCAACTTTTAAGACTTGTCAATTTCAACTCCCAGAATTCTCTAGCCAGCCATGCCTAGGAGTTGAAGTCCACAAGTCTTAAAAGTTACCGAGGTTGGGAAGAACCCTCCTTTAAAACCTAGTTTAATTTGAGTGTAACTTTCCCCGCAGCAGCAACAACCGTGAAGAATCCATAAAGCTGCCGATAAGGCAGTGAAGATTCATTTTTTGCTTGCATGTCTCTCTTCTGCAGTGATTGACAGCTGTACTGTTGCTGTCGCTTCCAACAGCACCCCAGAAGGGGTCCGCTATATCTCTTCCAATGTCTGTGGCCCCCACGGCAAGTGCAAGAGCCAAGCGGGCGGCAAGTTTACTTGTGAATGCAACAAAGGCTTCACTGGCACCTACTGTCATGAAAGTAAGATTTGGAGATGCTTATCTTGATTTCCTCTCATTTACATCCAAGTTTGAAGCTCCTTGTTTAAATAATAAGAACATTTGTCTTTGGGATACGGTATTGGCCCTCATACATCTTTTCAACCCTGCAGAGTTCTCTTTTTCCTCCTGCTGCAGTGAATTGAGACTGGAGCCTTGGGAAAATTGTTTATTAAGAAGTCTCTGAATATTTAACTTTTTAATAAATTATAACATTAAGTTGGGCTTGTGTACAGAAGGCTTCTACTAGCATACAGCAAACTTACCCTGCCATTTTTATTGACTGCCTTACATAATGTTTAAAGAATGGGGGGCAGGGGATGTTTAAAATAAGCTCTTTTTTTGTTAGGCTGCTTTCCATTTTTTAACAAAGGACCAGGCAAAGGGTAGAGCAGTTGCATGTTGAACACAACAGGTTTAATCTTGACATCTCTAGGGACAGGGCTAAAAATAGCTTTGTTCAGGGGGGACACGATATTTTTCAACTTGGATGCCCTGCTTAATTTTTTTTTAAGGGCACCATTGGTCTACTCATTTCCTTTTCGATCCTTGTTTTGCAGACATCAATGACTGTCAGAGCAACCCATGCAAAAATGGGGGCACGTGCATCGATGGCATCAACTCCTACAAGTGCATTTGTAGTGACGGCTGGGAGGGCACCTTCTGTGAAGCAAGTAAGCGGCTCCTCCTTTTCCAGCGGACGGGAGGATGGGAGGAGAAATCTCTTGAAAACAACCATGGGCTTCATTTATTGGGCAGCCCGCCTAGATATCGGAGAGAATTGGGGAACTCGATTTGGATCAGAAGAAAATAATTTTCTGAGTTTGTAGGCTATACAACATTAGAAGTTGCAAGTGTGTATTCTACCCCAGGGTGTGGAAATAGTAAATGAACGGTTTATCCTGCCCACTTTTGTACCCTCCTTCGTCTTAATTTGGGCGTTGAGCTAGGCAAAGAGGAATTCTTTCTCTTTTCACAAAGCCAAATAGTTGCTCTTTCTGACCTCACACCTGAGCCCATTTATGTGGGCACAAGCCCTTTATGTGTTGATGCTTTATGTTTATCTACTTGATTTTCTTGCTGTTGGAATACTCAGGATGTCTTATGTTCATCTCTCTCTAAATAGCTGAGAGCGCTTATTTATTTATTGGTTTTATTCACTGCCGCTTTTAGGCAGCTCAAAGCAGATTACCGAGGATAAATAAAATAAGAGCTATCATAAAGCATTAACAGAAACGAAACAATAATGCCCCAAGCAACAACTTTAACATACAAATCAATAGCAGTATATAGATTTGGAACAATGTTCCAGGCAGCCAAGAAGTCTGGGAAATGTAGTTTTCCCAAGGCATTTGAGGGTTTTTTTAGCAGAGAAATCTGATTATAAGTTCCAAGATGTTGCAACACTGGAAGGGTAACTTTTACATTTCATTTTTCTTCTCACTGTGTGCTCACATAAGACATGAAATAAATGCTCTTTAACAAAAAGGATATCGTGCACAGGAGAAACTTTCTTCTAGCTGTGCTTTTGCTCCATCTAGTTATCTGTGTGCCCGAAGTGCCCTGTCTAAACTTACTATATAGTTAAGGAATGTTGGCTTCCAGTGATCTGAGTTTAGTATAAAGTTGGTGTAGCTAAAGTACTGGAATGCTTTCATTACAAGGCAAATAAAGGTAATCCTCGACTTACAACCACAATTGAGCCCGACATTTCTGTTGTTAAGTGAAGTGGAGCCTGTGTAGCGTAGGGGGCTAATGCCTCCTACTAAAGGCAGCAATTGACACCAGCTGCCTGTAATTTCTCTGAGTTCAATCCTAGCCAGGCTCAAGGTCGACTCAGCCTTCCATCCTTTCTAAGGTGGGTAAATTGAGGACCCAGTTTATGGGGGCAATAAGCTGACTTTGTATAAATATACAAAAGTATGAAGGCTATTGCTTAACGCATTGTAAGCCGCCCTGAGTCTCCGGAGAAGGGCGGCATATAAATCAAATTAAAAAAAAAAAAGTGAGACATTAGTTAAGTGAGTTTTGTCCCATTTTACGACCTTTCTTGCCACCATTCTTAATGTGAATCACTGCAGTTGGTACGTTAGTAATATGGTTGTTAATTGAGTCTGGCTTCCCCATTGACTTTGCTTGGCAAAAGATTGCAAAAGCTGTTCACACGATCCCGGGGACACTGCAACCATCATAAGTATGAACCAATTGCCAAAACATATGAATTGTGATCACATGATCATGGCGCTGCTACCAAGGTCATAAGTGTGAAAAATGGTTATAAGTCACTTTTTTCAGTGCCATTATGACTCTGAAGGGTCACTTCGAGGACTACCTGTACACTAGGGGCTGAATAAATTGCTGACGTATTTTGCAGAGTTACACCCTAGGTATTTTCTTCTCCTAACACCATTAGGCATGTTTTATGAAGCTTATACCAGAAAATAATCTTTTACCTTTTGAATGTCATATTACTCTTGTCCTCAGTTTTAATTTTGTGACAATAATACTAACCTCAAGGGGAGTTTGTCATTTGCCTGCAGTGTCTCAAGGACACCAGGACCATTTTGGCCTGGAAAGGATGTAATTATAAGGTCTTGTTTTTCATTCCAAAGGATTCCAAAAGGGAACACAGGGACGGAGTGCAGAATACAGGTGATAGGCATAAGATCTTGCACTATTTAATCTAGGAACTACAGGCTAGAAAGAGGAATATGAATACGCAGACGAAGCACGCTCTATAAATATTTTTAGCTACCACAGATGGGTAACCAGCCGACATTCTCCTCTGTTATCTCCAGATATCAATGATTGCAGTAAAAGCCCTTGCCACAATGGAGGGACGTGCCGAGACTTGGTCAACGACTTTTTCTGTGAATGCAAAAATGGCTGGAAAGGAAAAACTTGCCACTCACGTAAGTGTTTTTAATAGCTTTGCCAGACTTACACTACCGTGTTTCCCCAAAAATAAGACCCTGTCTTATATTTTTTTTGAACCCCGAAATAAATGCTTGGCCTTATTTTCAGGGAGGTCTTATTATTTTGGGGCGCGTGGAGCAAGATGGGGCTCCTCTTGCCGTCTTACCTGATTTCCAGCTCTGCATTTAAATATTTTCGGGGAGGGCTTATTTTCAGGGGGAGGCTTATTTTAGCACATGCGCTCAAAAGCCCAATTGGGCTTATTATCAGGGATGTCTTATTTTTGGGAAAACAGGGTAGTGGTATTCAGAATGTCATGTTTTGTGCCTGAATTCACTCAGTGAGGTGATTGTCTTCCAAGTAGAAGGTGGGTTTCTATTCTTCTGCCCTTGAAGTGTTCAAAGTACCCTATGTCCCAAAGATGCTTTTTCAAAAGGCAAATGAATTTACTTTGTTTTTTGCTTGAAGATCTTCAGAAGCTTCTTGGATGAGAAGCAAAATGTCTTTGAGCAAAAACAAAGGAAGTCCAGTTGCCTTTTGAAAAAGCACCTGTGGGACAGCCATGACCAGGATGACTGAGAATCTCCATAGACAAAGCATCCTGTGGTTCTAGGCCAGCTGGTTTATGAATGCCAGTGTTGAAGTTACATAATGCCAATCTCTGCCTTTCATCAGTTCAGGGCCCATTTCTTTTCACAAAACTGCATCAGTTTGAATATAGGGATCAATGGGGAAATGTTCCCAGCCACAACCTGATGGTGCCCTTTTCTCTACACTGGGTATCAGCAATCCTCAGCTCTGGAGCCGCATGTGGCTCTTTCGTTCCCTTGCTGTGGCTCCCTATTGGCTGAACCCACCACTGGTGGGCCCCACCCCTCGCCCTCCCCTTCTAGTCACTCCTTTCCTGGCCTGGGAGAGAGGAGAGAGATATATAGGCAGAGACAGAGGAAGAGACCAGAGAGAGAGATACTTGTTTCCCACGAAAAAACACTGGGAGCCACAAAACCTGGTAGATGTGGCTGGGGTGTGTGTCATGTGACTGGGTGGGAGTTGAGTTGGCCACACCCACCCAGGTTTTGTAGCTCCCGGTGTTTTCTTTTCTGTGGGACATGGGTCCAAATGGCTTTGAGTGTTTATGGATGCAGACCCCTGCTCTACATCTTCTCTATATGTTAGAAAATTCTAGCAACTTTGAGGGACTAGGGCTTATATTGAGGGGAGGGGGACAGGGAGAGGGAGGGACACAGTTAGCCCATATAAGCTACCATGGCTGAATGGGGGAGAGAACATTGCAATAAGCTTTAATCAATAGATTGTTTAAAACAAAAGGGATGTGTCAGATCCTGATGAATTTGGAACTAAGCTGAATGCAGCTCACCCGTCACCCATTTTAAGCACTTGGCTTTTTACTCGGAATTTCTTGACTGGGACTGAATGGCAAGGCTTTCAAAATTTGTTGATAGACAGGATTTGGGAAGAATATATAAATTAGGTTATTTGGTTGAGGTGAAACTACAGATATTCTTCCTGGTATGTATTAAATTTATGAATTAGTTTATGAAAGGGAAGAAGGAGAAAATGATAAGAAGTTAACGTGGGATGCTATTTGAAGGAATCAAAGATCAAGATTCTTAACATGTTGCTTTCCTTCCAGAAGCTTTGACTAGATTGAAACAAGGCTTTAAAGATTTGTTTATAGATAAGAGATGGCAAAGAGGGGAGGTTGTATTTTTAAAGGAAATGATAAATTCCTGTATTAAAGGAAAGACATATGAACTGATTTATTTGATTGAGTTTCAAATAGCTATCTTGTTATCTCTGGTAACTCTTAATGGGCTTTTGCTGATAAGGCCTGAATTATGAGGCTTTATAATTTGCTTATAGATAGGAGGTGAGATATGAAAAGAAAAGGCATTTTATTCAAATGTTAAAGAAGGTGATAAGTTACTAAAATTGTTCTTGCCTGTCTTGATAAAAGAGGAAATCATTTCTTTATCTTTCTTTTTTTTCTCTTTACATATTCTTTTCTTTTTCTCTGCACTTTTTACTATAATGTCCTTTTCATTTTTTTTTCTTCTTAGTTCACATTAGTTCTTCATCTTCGTATTTTTAAATTTTAGTAAGCATTATTATTGAGGGAGAAAAAAAGATCTTTTTTTTTTCCCCCCTGTCGGATAGGTGACAGTCAGTGTGACGAAGCCACATGCAACAACGGAGGGACATGTTACGATGAGGGCGACGTCTTCAAGTGCATGTGTCCTGCAGGATGGGATGGAGCCACTTGCAATATAGGTACAAACCTGTGGCTCCTCACCTTTCCTTCTCCCGAGGTGTGTGCCGAAGAGATCGGCAGCAAAGCTTTTTATGTTTCTTTTTTACAGCACGGAACAGCAGCTGCCTGCCAAGCCCCTGCCATAATGGGGGGACGTGTGTTGTAAGTGGAGAGTCTTTCACGTGTGTCTGCAAAGAAGGCTGGGAAGGACCTACGTGCACGCAGAGTAAGTTCTCTCCCTCCCCCCTTTCCATAAATACATCTAGAGGGGCTGTGTTGAGCCAACAGTGCTCTGGGGAATTGGAGATTGAAACCAGAAATGGGAAGCTGTTGGATGTGGGACCTGAACCTCACCTCTTTCCCTTGGCTTGAATGACAGTGTAGGATGGAGCTTTGACCTGGGCCTGAGAAAAGTGGCAAACAGGATAAGTGGAGGCAGATGTGGACTTGCTCCTCCACATGACTTTGCCTCCCTCTTCCCTCACAGCCACCATTCAAAACAGTTCCCTGGGAGACACTTTACAGTAATCCTCATCTTGGATGCCTACCAAGCTCTGGAATTGCACAAGACTCCCTCTATTTGAGCCTAGATACAAAAGTTAGCATTCTTTACCATTCTAGATATGTATCAATTGAGCCCAGTTCTATTATGTCCATATTGAACCCTGTCTTTCTGTGGGGGGAGGCGGGAATCCGTTCATGATTGTTCTGAGTATTTTAGCAGAATGATTTTTTTAAAATACCTGTGTGTATGCATTAAATCTGGGACAACCCTGTAGCTGTTAAATAACTAAGAGTCTAAAAGCCTTGCCAGTCGCTTCAAATGCTGCAGAGAGAAAGAGGAGAAAATTACTCTGTGTGAGTAATAAAGCTTCGAAGGAGGGCTTCTCATTTACTGTACAAAAGTAGAATGTTGTCAGTGGTTTGTTAATTGAAAAGTAGTCATCAAGGCTTTTTTTTTAATTTGTGTGATCCAAATTTCCAGCTTAAAGAATGAAACCAAGATTTAGAGGCCATCCACAAGAAAATCCATCACTCATGCCTTGCCCAGCTTCTCTTACCGTACTTTTCCCTAACTTTGCCTTTCTTTGATCTCTCTGCAGATACAAATGACTGCAGTCCACATCCTTGGTAAGTCACTTTCTTGCATCTGAATAAAGCCCAGAGGGGAAAAAAGATGAATGGGGAAAGAAAAAGCTTCTACCCAAGCCATTTCCTTTTTCCCTGGACTGTCATCTCTATTTATGCTGTAGATATCTTTACTTGGAACAGAGTTCCCCAACCTTTCCAATTTTGCGGACCAGTGGGGGAGGGGAGGGGCGGGGAAGAGAAGATGGTTTGCACTTGTGCGCATGTGTAAGTGGTGGGCACAGATGCCCACCACTTGCACAAGTGGGGATGTGCATGCGCTAGCCTGCGCACCACTACTGTGGCCCAGTTCCGAATAGCTCACGGTCTAGTAGTGGGCCATGGCCCGGGGTTTGGGGATCCCTGACTTAGAAGATTCCATTTCATTAGTCATGTGTTGTACATTTGAATAGGTATTGCCTCTCCTTCCTCCAAAGCCTTTGAATTTCTCTGAAAATGTCCTATCAAATTCTTCAAGACTTCCTCCATCTTTGCTGTGTTTATTATTGTTCTATTAAATAACAAACTGATTAGTCAGCACACACTATATGTAACTATATATAGTTAACTATGCCTTGTTTAGCCAGTGCAATTTGTAATAGAGTACAACTCATGTATGAATGTTTAGTTTATTTATTTTAAATAGTGTATGGCAAATACATGGACTTGTAATTGTTTATCCGTAGAGAGCCAAGAGTTCTACAAAGATGTCTGGCTGCCAACTGTCGTTAACTGCCAACTGTATGTTTAGAACAGTTCATATATAGAATGGGTTATAATGGACAATCTGACCTTCCAGGCATCATTGGCCTTTAAATCCCAGCAGCCACAGATAGCGGAGTCAATGTTAAAGAATGCTAAGGATTGTAGTTCAAGGAAGCAAGGTTACCTGTTTTAGAAATCTATTACATTTTGAATATTACCCTGTACTTTGTGGAAGTAAAAACCAAAAGATTTTTCATTATCTTATTTTTTTCTCCCCCCAAACAGCTACAATAATGGAATCTGTGTAGATGGAGAAAATTGGTACCGCTGTGAATGTGCTCCAGGTTTTGCAGGTCCTGACTGCAGAATAAGTAAGTTTTTAGAATGGTTTGATTCAATAAACATTGGTTTAAAGCTTTGCAAATCAGCTCATTTGAGTAGTGGTTGCCATGGAAGTGATCTTCAATTCAATGTCTTTTCTGTGGCGGCCCTGCCCTATGGGAACACTTTACCCCCTGAAGTTTGGCGGACTTCCACCCTTTTAGTCTTCCATAAGGCTTTAAAGACCTGGCTAATCTCCCAAGCATTGGGAGATTAGACGATTGCACATTAGAATTGATTGGCACCAGTTTTTGTTGTTTTAAATGTTTTAATTGGTTGGGTTATCCGGTTCTTAAAATATTTTATATGACTCTTAATTTTTGATTGGGAGCCACCCAGAGTTAGTTGAAAGATGGGATGTCTATATAAATGTTTTAAATAAATGAATAATCACACCACTGTAATAAAATCCCACAAATTAAGAATGTGCGGTGCAGAAGTTCTTCCTTATTTGTATTCAAAAGCTACCCAGGTTTTTTTCCTTCTGAATTGGGCCCACAAGAGTCACAGTTTCCTTCTTCTAAGGAAAAGGCATTTCAAGAGGGGCTGCAAGGGATAAAGCATTTTCTCTCCTCTGCCCTTTCCTTCTGAGAATGGACTTTCTTATGGCCAAGAAATTGCTCAGAAGGAAATGTTCTCTAATTAGAATACATTTTGCCTTGGGCTCAGACCTTCAAGTAGCGAACATGGCTCCCTGTCGATAGAAACTTACCAATAAAAGAAAAGCTGTATGTCCTAAGAGACAGAAATCCAATCAGGTGTACAGAATACAAAATGTAATTGAAGCTGTTGTTATCAGAAGAGTCAATATGTTGAAAGGGGCATTGTTAGCCAAAAATCTAAGAACATTATAATAGCCCAATATAAGATTCCTGCATTATTGGAACTTCTGAAATAAGTATTCGGCGTTACTTTGTTGTTGTTGTTATTTTATATAATAAGTGTATAAAAATAATAAATGTAATACGGGATTGTCAGCTGATTTTTATGATCATTCAAAGTCACAGTGGACATTGCATCCCATAAAACACCCCCTGGCCATAGTAAATGGTCACGTGTGCTGCCATCCAGTCACATGACCGCATGTGGGTGGGGTCAGTTTTACAACTGGTTGCAGCATTTTGTGGTCAGGTGCCATCCATCTCATTGATACAAAAAATAGAAGCCGTTTGTGGCAAAAAAAGAAATGCTCTTTCCAAGGAATGGGTTTGCTTAATGACAGTTGTGTTAAAAACTGTGATGTTTGCTTAAAATCCACTGTGAAAAAGGCCATAAAATTACTTCTGTTGATGTCATGCCTCATCTTACAACCTCAACAAATTATGACCATAATTCCAGGCTCAGTTATGGTTATAAGTCGAGGACTGCCTGTAATAAACCTTTCATAATAAAAACAATCAAGTTTTACAGGCTGATTAAGACTCTCGATAGTTCGGCTAAAGTGTGTAAACCTATGAATTGCACGGATTCCTCATCTTCCTCCTTTCCTCTCCAGATATCAATGAATGTCAGTCTTCACCTTGTGCTTTTGGAGCTACATGTATAGATGAAATCAATGGATATCGCTGTATTTGTCCACCTGGCCGTGGTGGTCCCAGATGTCAAGAAGGTATTCCATGCCTGATTAAATTGCATAATTCTAGCTAGCTGCAGCAAAATGCATTGTTTAAATTAGGAGCTGGGGTGCCACTTACATTTTAAAAGCCTCCTTCCTCTTTTTGGATCAATTATTAGGCTGAATAGCCACAGCACTTAGACTTATATACCGCTTCCTAGTGCTTTTACAGCCCTCTCTAAGTAGTTTACAGAATCAGCGTATTGCCCCCAACAGAGTCCTCATTTTACCTCAGAAGGATGAAAGGCTGAATCAACCATGAGCCGGTCAGGATCGAACTGGTGGCAACGGGTAGAGTTTGCCTGTAATACTGCATTCTAACCACTACGCCACCCTGCCTCATAGACAAGTATTCTCATCTGTGACGGGCCATATTTCATTTAGCTAGGAGCAAAGATGTGTAGATGATTTTCTTGTCTTCCCTCCCTCCTCCCTCCTGTGTATTTCATCTAAAGTCTCATTCTGAATCAGACGTCTTGAAGATGAATCCCTTAAACGCTTTTTGTATCTTAGTTTCAGGAAGACCCTGCGTTGCCAGTGGGCATATTATTCCAGATGGTTCAAAGTGGGATGACGAATGCAACAGCTGTCAGTGTGTGAATGGAAAAGTCTCCTGTTCTAAGGTACCATCCTATAAATCTCTGAACCAACATGATTCTTTGCTTCCCCCCCCACCCCCCACCCCGTTTCAGAGGAGCACTTAATTAACTGTTCGATTATCTCTAGGTCTGGTGCGGCCCAAAGCCTTGTGCGATAAACGCCAAGGGCCATAGTGAATGTCCCGCAGGCCACACCTGTCATCCTGTTAAAGCTGATCACTGCTTTGTCCCACCCTGTGACAATGTGGGCGAATGCTGGCCATCGAATCAACAGCCAGTGAAAATGACCTGCAGTTCTGATTCTTATTATCAGGAACATTGTGCTAACATTACCTTCACCTTCAACAAAGAGATGATGACTCCGGTAAGTTAGCCCATTCCAGGGCAGGATCCAAGAAATTTCTAGCAACAGTCTGCTTTGCAGTAGCAGTCCTGTTTCACCTGCGATCTTAGAGAACCAATTAAAAAAAAAAAATCCATCTGCACACAGTGGTACTTCAGGTTTCTCCCAAACTGCCCTGAATGTCCTCCATGGATCTTTCTCATCATATCTTTACATCAAATCTTTGACAAAATCTAGGCAGAGATGACTCCTGCAGGGCTGAGCAAGAAGCTTCGGTCAGCAGTGACTTAATTTGGTTTTCTTATTGCCAAAGTCAGCAAAGTGCCTCAAAGCCATTTCGCTTATTACTTTTTTTCAGAAAAAACCCTCTAGGAATATAATTGCAAATGCACTCCTGGTGCAAGTCTCATCGGGCAGCTGTGATAAGTGTGTCTCTGTACTGAGTTTACTTTTGCAAGCTCAGGTTGATTATTTTATAATGATCCTCTTTGCTAAATAGCAAGTGCAGAATATACAGCTCCAGTTATAACATGGAGACAAGGAGTCTTGTGTAACTATAGCCAGATAAAATGAATGATTCATAATCTTATGCTGTCCAGGTTCTCATGCTTTCTTGCCTATGCTGTTTCTCCCCCACCCCCACCCCCACTTCACCCCCATAGGGTCTGACAACCGAGCATATCTGCAGCGAGCTGCGGAATCTGAATATCTTGAGGAATGTCTCCATTGAATATGCTCTCTATATCACCTGTGAGCCATCGCATTTGGCAAGCAATGAAATTCATGTGGCAATTGTAAGTCTATCCCGTGATTGGGCCTGAGTGCTTTAGCCTGGCTTTTGAAATATTTGGAGGAGATTGTTGCCCCAGCCAGAGTGAAGAGAAAAGGAGAGCTTCCCCATGCCATTTTCCACTGCGTTGGATGGTATTAATTCCAACAAGGGAAAAATCAGGCTCTCTGGCTTTCGTTTTTCCTTGTTTCTTGTTGTTTTGTAAGATCAATTTCTTTACGCAAGAGCGGTTTTGTGTTAGCCACCTTGGAAGCTTGATAACGGGACATTGTAATCTGAGTTAATAAAAGAAACACAGTGGGCATTTTTGTAAATTCGGCAACGCGTTTGGATGTGTTGAACGGTTTTCAAAAGTAGGAGGGTGACTTTAATTGCATGTAATTAATAGTCTTGTTTTTGCTGAATTAGCAGAATCCATGTCTGTAGTGTATTGATTCAGACGAAAGCTTCCCACATTGGGTTACTCTGGGTTCCATACTGTTCTCAAAAGCCTTTGTCTTTTTTCAAGTAGCAGCTGATTTTTAAACTCTGCCTTCCCTAAAATATAGCTGTACTGTTCTCCCTTCAGTCTGCTGAAGATATCCAGGAGGAAAATAATCCAGTAAAGGAAATAACTGATAAAATTATCGATCTGGTCAGCAAACGTGATGGGAATAGCACACTTATTGCAGCTGTTGCAGAAGTCCGGGTCCAGAGGCGGCCAATTAAGAGCAAAACAGGTAAATCATTTTGAGACGTGGTTGGTTTTTTTTTTTTTTTTCCTTAAACAAACACGATAAACCAATCTCTTAAATCTGCTTTAGAAGTGGTGCCTTTGATGTTTGTAAGATAAAAGTATTTCCAAATATAATAGTAGTTCTAATATATGGCTTGAATTTATTTTGTTCAAGGCGCATATTTAGATGTGGGGTCAGAAAAGGCAAGCTGCCATTGCCTTACTCCTTTTTATATGCATTGGTGAGGCTTTGATTGTAGGAGTTGACCAGGCTGAGCTCAATGGAGGGGTCAAGTGCGTTATCAGTCAGGAGTCCCTGCATGCCCACAGAGATATGCCCGCCTTGATGTCTTTCTTATCTCCCGCTAATTTCCTTTGACTGCTAGTTGGTCAGATTCCTGTAGAGAGCTCAAATTTGCAATAAATCTTTATACTCATTTGAATTGCCTGAATCTCCAGATTTCCCTGCCTCTTGACACAGATTGCAGAATAACGATCGAACTTTTTAATTTTGTTTTATTCCCCTTGGGAATACCCCTGTTTCTAGCTGACAGGAGCGGAATCCCCTGTGACTTGATCCAATAAAAGTTGTTCTTAGGTAGAGCTCAAAGTTGAACTAGCCCTATGAGGTCCATAGATGTAAACTTCTTTTGTGCTCAGATATTGAAACTTACTAAACGTTGTCCCATTCTTCAGCTTCTGCAAATGACATATTATTGAATGAGTAAGATGTTGGTCTTGAATAGAAGAAGGAATTGAATAATTATTAATGATAATAATAAATTTGTATGCAACATGATTTTGGCTGGTTCACAACAATCAAATTAAAATCTAACCCAAACAATAAAAAGATAAGTGCAATGAAGCGAGGGTCCCCCTTTCGCTGAAGGCCTGAGTGAAGAGCCAAATCTTCACAGCTCTTCTAAACGACAGCAATGTGGAGTCCATCTAGATCTTGGAGAGCAGAGACCTAGTTCTAGAGGGCAGATGCTCCAAGGTCCTGAGTGAAGACATGGTTTAATCTAGTGTTTCCCAAACTTGACCCTTTGAAGATGTATGGACTTCAACTCCCAGCATTCCTCAACCAGCCATACTGTCTGGGGAATTCTGGGAGTTGAAGTCCATGCACCTTAAAATAGCCAAGTTTGGGAAACACTGGTTTAATCAAAGGAACCTAGAGCCTGTCAACACTACAGGATCAAGTCAGCCAGGCAGATGTTATGGGTGACAGGCAGTAAGTACTCAGACCCTATATCATATATGAATGACTTCAACCATTGTTGAACTAGCATTACAACAAGGAAATAAAAGAAAAACATGGCTCTTCTTAGAATGTTAATTAGGCTATGTTGATAACCCTTAAGTAGGAAGATCAATATCCGATATCAAGGATTACATGCAGGTTTAGTAATACTTAAGCCACACCTTTATAAATCTGTGAGACAAGTTAGACATAATTAGTCTAGATTCCATCGATTTTGGTAGGTTTTCTCTAAATGAGACGGTCAGGACCCAAATCCTATGAGCCAATTCTAGTTAGATCAACTCTTCCAAATTTCCCATGGCACAATCCTGACGGTAATGTATGGAAAAGGAAGCCTTCCTAGCTCACAGCTTTGGTATTTAAAAACTTGTGTAACATCATAGTCTACATCTTTTACAAATAATTTTTAAAAGTTAAAAATGCTAATGAATTCATTAGCATGGGAAAATGTTCCCTGCCCCTCCCCCCACCCCCAGTATGTTGGTATTCAACAATCAAATTCCCCAGGCACCAGGATCAAATTTGGCATTATGAAGCACCAGGTTGGGGAAGGTTGGCAAGGAGGTCTGTCATTCAAGGAAGGAGCAGCCCCACTTGTTGAAGCACTAACGGTTAACCTCAATTGCCTTCCAGATTTCTTGGTTCCATTACTCAGCTCCATTTTAACTGTGGCTTGGATCTGCTGCCTGGTCACTGCCTTTTACTGGTGCATCAGGAAGCGGCGAAAGCAGAGCACTCATACACACACCGCCTCGGAAGACAATACCACCAACAACGTGCGGGAGCAACTGAACCAGATCAAGAACCCCATAGAGAAACACGGGGCCAACGCTGTGCCGATCAAAGACTATGAGAACAAGAACTCCAAAATTGCCAAAATAAGGACACACAACTCAGAGGTGGAAGAAGATGACATGGACAAGCACCAGCAGAAAACCCGATTTGCCAAACAGGCAACCTACACGTTAGTAGACAGAGATGAAAAGCCACCCAACGGCACGCCTACAAAACACCCAAATTGGACAAACAAACAAGACAACCGGGACTTGGAAAGCGCACAAAGTCTAAATCGAATGGAATATATTGTATAGCAGACAGCAGGTGCTGCCGTGCAGGGCCTTTACCTAAGGCAACTCGGAGCTTGTAGTTCTTAAAACGGTTGTGTAATATTTTGAGTCTAAGGCTATTATTTGCTTAATATCCCTGTGTTAATTTAAAGTTTTGACAAGCTGGCTTACACTGGCAGTGATAGTTGCTGTGGTTGGCTGGATTACCAAGTGCTGCATTTCACATCTATGCAAAACTAGTCAGAAAGTGCCCCCTCTGTCAATTCAGCCACGGCCAACGCATCCCAGAAAGGTTTCATAAGGAATCGCTAGGATTTTATTTTGCTTCCCCCCCCCCCCCCCCGGAGCAGGAAAGAAATATATACATATTGGTGGGTCTGTTTGTTTTATTCTTGTTTTTTTTCCTTCCTTCTCTCTCGAGACGTCGCAATCTGTAGTCTTAGAACAAAAAATATGTTTTATTTATTTATTGAATTAGAGTTCTTTTGTATATTGGTTTTATGGTGACATGCAACTAGTTCTGTATTTGAAAGTGCCTTTGCAGCTCAGAACCACAGCAACTATCAAAAAAAAAAAGTTTATTATTTATTTTTTTATTGTAATTTTTTTTGTTTTGTTTTGTTTTGTTTGCGGGAAGGGAGGGACCAGGAAGATTCATTGTCAGCAGTTGCTGGTAAAAAAAAAAATGAAGAATTGAGAGGAAAATGTGTCAAAAGTAGAAGTTTGTATAGTTATGTAAATAATTCTTTTTTATTAATCACTGTGTATATTTGATTTATTAACTTAATAATCAAGAGCCTTAAATATCATTCCTTTTTTTATTTATATGTATATGTTTAGAGCTGAAGGTTTTTCATAGCATTGTATTGCTTATGGCTTCTTTACTTTTTTACCTTTTTTTTCGTTGTTACATGTTGCCTACATGCCAAAATTTAAATGTTCTGAATTTTGTTTTGTCTTATTTTTAATTTTTAACAATAGGAAGGGCTTTTGAGCCTTCAATGCTGACTTTTTTGTATGATGTCAAATGTGTCTCTTTTATTCCTTTGGAAACATCTTCCATAGTATCACATTCATTTTTTATTTTTTATTTTTATTTTTTTTGTAAAATACCAGCCAAGGCAGTTAGATCTAGGGTTCTCTCTCTCTCTCTCTCTCTCTCTCTCTCTCACTCCCTCCCTCCCTCCCTCCCTCCCTCCCTCTCTCTCTCTCTCTCTCTCTCTCTCTCTCTCTCTCTCTTTTCTGGCTGCTTTAAAGATGGGGTGGGAGGGAAGGAAGGAAAGGATGACAGGCAGATCACCTGCTTCAGAGCAGCTTAAGGGAACACAAAGGAGCTATAACTTCTGTAGATGAAATGTGAGAGTTGTGAGTGGTTGCATGTAATTAAAAAAGAAAAATACTGAATTAGTGTGTGAAGTTGGAAGCACCAAAATCTTACTTTGTAAACTCTTGATTTTCCCCCCACCAAAAATAGTATAAAACTGAACCACCTGTAGATTTGATTTGATTTTTTTTTGTAATCTACTGTATGTAGAAAGTATTCTAATAAGCTAGTTGTTGAATACTTGAACAGTAGAATGTCCAGTAAGATCACTGTACAGATTTGCATAGATTCCACTGCCCGCCTTAAAAGAAATAAGGAAATCAAAGTGCTATTACAAAAGTTGGATGATCAAATAATTAAAAAAAAAAGAATTCAAACATTGACCACTTGGATCACAGAGATAACTTGTATGATAATATTAGTGTTACATGAACATGAAAATACATCTCTCGATGTGTTATTCCTGGCAATAAATCTTGAAAAATATTTATTAAATTTTTTTTGTATAAAACTGTGAAAAATGAGCTTCATTGAGCTGCTGACTTCAGTGTCTGGCCAAGATATTTTTCATAGCATTAGCATCAAGACCCTTTCCCAACTCAATGCCATCTATATGCTGGAATACAACTCAAAAATTGGCCAGGTTGATGCTACATACGGAATAGAACCTTTTACTCCATTTAAAAGGGTATAGAGCCATCAATAACCCAAGATGGCATTTGTGTCTCCACAGATAAACACAATCCAACTATGTCTTCACTAGGTACATGTAATTGCACTAGATCCCAGCTTCCTTTGCTTGGAAGAAACAGGGGACTCAATTGGTCATGTGCACCCACTGCCACTGTTGTGGGAATGGAGCGTGGTCACTTCACTACAGTCCTATCTGGAAATTTTAATTTAGCATAATTAGGGTTCAACCAATTAGGAAGGATTGTCCTCCAATCTCACAGAGCTCAACAATAAAATGTAAGGCTGCACAATGATGTTCTCTTCGTTCATGAGTTTTATGATGGTGCAACTCACATATGAGATTTGGCTGGGTTCAGACAGAATATGAAGCCATAATATGGTGTGTTTGCTTTTGCGTGTTATGTGAACCTAGCAAATTATCATTAAATCATGATTAAGCAAATTATAACTTAATGTGATTTGTGAATCCAGTCAGTATTTCCAATAAGTGAATTTATGCCGTCTGCCTTATACCAGGTTTCAGCAATTATGTGTGTTAATCTGGTTGATTATGGAATAGTTCAACTCAAGCCAGCAGGACTACACCCCTGGAGCGTATTAAATGTCTGTTTTTCTCAACATGAACTTTCCAAGTTTCTTCTGTATGTTCCCTGACGGCTACCATCAGTCTTGGACTGAAGATCCAAGATCTGCAGAATGGCGATATTTTCCTAACGTTTGGCCCAACTCCTTTCAACTTGATGATTCGGAGATTTCTTCCATCATGGAACTCATAGTGGGACAGACAGGATATCTGAACTGCGGCTGGACCTATTTGACTTAAATGAGTCTTGACACGTTCCTGTTGAACGATTCAATAAGAAAGTATTTTTGTTGCTTTTACCAATGCTTTTTGTGAGTTGCACTGGGCTTGCAATTCCAGCCGTTGTGGAGGTAGAACTCCAAGTTTACCTTCCAGGACACCAGAACAGGAAAGGGCTGGCAGGGAAGGAGCTAATAAAGCACTCTTTAAGATGTTGATTTCTAGTAGACTACCAAGAGAAGATGGCTGGTTTCCCTGCCTGATCTATCAAACGAGCGGCTGTGGTTATTAAAAGCCGATGTGGTTCTAAACAACTAAAAAGGTTGTTTAGCCTCCTCCAACAAAGTTAAGCCATGTTGAAAAGAACGCCTGAAGCCAAGAGGGCTGTTTGTGAGATAAACAAGCCTGCCCTGTGTTGCAAAACAACTTAGGCAAGAGCAATTTCAATTTCCCCATGAGCAAACACTTTGAACTCGGTATTTTCTGATTATTATTGCTTGCTACTACGTACCTAAACCAACCAACATTATCCTTTATTTCTTAGCGTTACCGGATTAGGTTTTGATAAAAATCAGTTAAGAGATCAGTCTTTTCCAATTTGGCACTTCCCATATATACTGGGGTTACAACTCCCAGGATTCCCGATTAACACACCTGAAGAGTGCCAGCTGGTTGAAAGCTGAGAGGTCATGATAATTTTAATGGTGAAATCTCTTTCTATGAAATATCTCGCTCTCTTCAGTGAATATTGACCAAATGACTTGATCCTGCCAGGTGCATTCCACCCTATTTCACTCAAACAAAGTGGATTAGCTCGGTGGATGAGGTCTCCTACCTGTGGAAGGGGTCTTTCTACAAGGTGGAAGAGGTCTTCTACTAGTAGCTCATCTACTCTGGAGGCTTGTGCCTTCGCATGATTGGATGTCTCTTGTTCCCCACTCCGCCACTTCAAATGGATTCCCTGAGCAAAACCAGGAATGCTACAGGCCCTGGGCATATCCTTTTCTCCATCAAAATGTGTATTGATGGTTGGTGGACATGCCGCGGGGGAGAAAGCGCTGTGACCATTCGGCCTACTTTTCCCAATCCATTATCTTCTAGCCATGCTGGGACTATGTGAATTAAGAATTCTTGAAGCAGAAGCCCCAGCACTTTGGAGGGGGAACAGCACATTAAGGCAGAATGAATTTAACCTTTGGAAAGACATTGGAGGCAGGATGATGAATCTCCTCTGTTGTTTTTAGTTTGGGGTGCAAAACTACCAAATTGCATTTGCTGCAATTAATCATCATGAAGATCCACCAAGAATGGGAAATTTTTCAACTCCCAGCCTTTGGTCGGGGGAGGGTAGTCAATAAAGTTCCTTGGGTTAGATACCTCCAGCAATGTTTTGCACTATACCTGGGATGGCGAACCTATGGCACAGGTGCCACAGGTGGCACGTGGAGCCATATTGGTGGGCACGCAAGCTCATCTCTGGCACGCATGCATGCGCCAGCCAGCTGATTTTTGGGCCTTCTGGGCCCACCAGAAGTCAGGAAACATACTGTTTCCAGCCTCTGGAGAGCCTCTGGAGGGGTGGGGAAGGCCATTTTTGCCCTCCCCAGGCTCCTAGAAAGGCTCTGGAGCCTGGGGAGAGCAACAAACAGGCCTACTGTGCCATCTTGTGCCAAAAGTGGGAGGGAACACAGGAGGGCGGGGCACATAGAATTATGAATGTGGGCACGCATGCGTGTGACCCCACCGCGCTCCCCCCACTTTTGGCACATGATGGCAAAAAGGTTAGCCATCATTGCACTATACCTTTTTCTGATAAAACTTTGTGGTTTTTGGTTTTTGGTTGTTGGTTTGGTGTTTTTTTTTTTTTTTTTTTTTGCCTTGAACTGCAATTCTGTAAAGTACAGGCTCATTGTGCAAAACAATATTTTGATGGTGACTTACCAAGGGACATGGGAAGTCCTTAGGATAAGAAAGTGGAGAAATGTTTATGGATCTACTCATGTATTTTTACAAGCACTGGTCTACCCATTTGTTTTTGCAGGCATTGGTCTACTCATGTATTTTTGCAGGCACTGGTCTACCCATTTTTTTTTTTTTTTGCAGGCACTGGTCTACCCATTTGTTTTTGCAGGCACTGATCTACTCATGTATTTTTGAAGGCACTGGTCTACTCATTTGTTTTCTTTTAACACTGATCAGCTGTAGGGCGGCCCTTTGAAGCCCCGCGGCAAGAGTTTAAACAGTTTTTTTCCCTGTACCAATCTACCTGTACCAATCTAGCTGTACCAATCTACCTATTTATTTTTTGCAGGCACTGGTCTACCCATTTGTCAGCTGGAAAGCTGTCAGCCCAGGTTTGAGACCTGAGCACCATGCAATGTGGTGAACTGTTACTTGCCCCAGCTCCTGCCCGCCTAGCAGTTTGAAAGCATGCAAATGAGAGTAGATAATAGGTACCACTTCAATGGGAAGGTAACAGTGTTCCATGCATCTTGGTATATAGTCATGCTGGCCACATGACCACGGAAGTATCATCGGACATCACTGGCTCCCTTGGCCAAGAAACAGAGATGTGTACCAACCTAGACTCGGATACGATTGGAATTAACTTTACGTCTCTGATCCATGCACAATATATTTTACACATTCCTTTCAATCTGATCGGTTAAATCAAACAGTATGTATCCAAATTGTTTGGACTGATTTAGACCAACTTATATATGTTCCATGCTTGACCTGGGCACTTTTATAGAGTGAATTATCCAATCAAGTCAGTTCAGATTTGGTGTTTCTGTCTGAATCAGCTGAGCGAGCTCAAGTGAATCACATTGATTTTACAAATCAGGTCAGATGTTCAAATCAATATTTGAATCAATTTGAAAGTTGGGATTTAATCAGACTTGGTTTGCTTAGCCCTCAAGCTCTTGTGTCCCAGCAGGTTCTTCATCAGTGTCTTAGGTACTTTTCGGAATATAAGATCCACCGGACTATAAGATGCACCTACTTTTTTTGGTGAGGAAAAGAAGAAAAAGAAATCACCCTCTGCCTCTGCCTCTACCTCTGAACAATTTTGCCTGGTTGCAGCAAACAGCAAGTAACCTGCTTTACTTTCATTTTCATTTTCAGCATAGCTTGATTAGCACAAGGAAAAAAAAATCTGCTCCAGCAATTTACCTCCTTGCAGCAAGCAGCAGAGGCCCACGCAAAACAGTTGAGAGCAAAACAGCTGAAAGCCGGGAGACTGATCCAATCAACTTGTGCTAATTAGGCTGAGATGAAACTGAAAGGAGTTGTTTTTTCTTGCTGTTTGCTGCAATGAGGTAACTGCTGCAAGGCAGAGGCCAAAGGGTGGGGGCCAGTGGGTGGGCGGGGCAACATTTGGTGTATAAGACACACCTAAATTTTCACCCCCTTTTGTGGGGGAGGTGCATCTTATACTCTGAGAAATACAGTAAATAGAAAAGGAAGCTAAAGGATAAAGTTCCTCACACTCTCCTCTTGGGTTTCTCCTTCGCCCAGTTCTGTTCCTTGAAGGTCAGAAAAATAAATGTTTTGACGTTTGTGGAGAATAGTCCAGAGATCTACAAAGGTTCATGAGGATGAACAAGGAAAAGAGGAACATCTATCAATTAAAAGTATAACTTGTAGAGTTTGTATCTTCTTTGAGGTAGGCTGTTGAAATGCTGACAGAATCCAGAATCCACTTCTGAGTACAGGACCAACATCAACATCCCTCTACAAATGCTTACTGAGACAGGCCACCTGTCTTCATTTGCAGAGAAGTTTGGTTTGGTTTTATGACAGCTATAAAAAACCCTGAAGGAAGTGAGCCATTTAGATACTTTTTAGCTAGGATTTAGTCTTGGGCATAGGATAGACTCCACATTAGTTTCTCTCATGGACATCTTTTGGATGGACTCCATGACCTTCTTTGTTCTTTGGCATCTCTCAGTGACTTGTGATACCATTGACTATGGCATCCTTCTGAATCACCTGCAAGGTTTGAAGGTTGGGGCAAAGGGCCCCCCTTTTAGAGTGATTCTGCTCCTTCCTCAGGGGCAATTCAGGTGGTAATTATATGTGCAGAGGCAATCCAATATGTTGACCTTGGATCTTGTGAAACAAATGAGGGAGAGAGACATCTAAATGCAGGCACTGAGGCAAAAGTCATCTGTCAGAACAGCATGAAGCATCATAGGAGATGTGATATGTGTATGGAGAGCTTCAATCATTTGGGTCACAGTTGTCCCAAGGGTACTTTTCAAAAGACAACTGGACTTTCTTGGTTTATTTCTTGAAAATGTTTCACTTCTCACCCAAGAAGCTTCTTCAGTTCTGAGGAAAATATCGTCACCACTACCGGCTCGAGAGAACCGGGCTGAACCAGGAGGAACCCACCACTGGACCCCCAGTATAAAGAGCAAGAGAGATAAGGTTGACAGAAATATACAAGAACCTTTTTATAAGCAAAGGAGGCTACAATACTCTTTAAATCCTAAGAAGCAAGAGAGCATTTGGAAGAATCAGTCTCATCCCTGATTCAGTGGAATATGAGGAAAGGGAAGTAAGTACAATCAGCCTTGCAAGATTCTGTTAATTTAGCCCATCTTAATGAAGTATTTTTCTGTGAAGATGGATTTGTGGTCTGATCTACCTAATGAGGCTGATATGTAGAAATCTTATTCTGATGCTTGGAGGCTATTAGGAGCTGGACAGAATAAAACAGACTCAAGGCTCAGACACAAGTCAAACAATATGGAATGACTGAATCCATAGTGGTCCCAACTTGGTTCTTGATGGAGCTGTGCTTTCCCTGAACAAGCAGATCCATAGTCTAGAGCACAGGTGTCAAACTCAAGGCCTGTGGGCTGAATCTGGCCCGCGCGGCTGCCCTGGAAACAGTGAAGGACCAGCCTGCAGTGCTTCTGCGAGCAAAAATGGAGCTTGGGAGGGCCGCACTCAACCCTCGCGATCTCTGTTTTTGCTGGCAGAGAGTTGCAGGAGGCTGTCGCAGCCGAAAACGAAGCTCACAAGAGCTGCAGGTGGCCCTCCTAAGCTCCATTTTTGCTGGCAGAGAGTTGCAGAAGGCCATTGCAGCAAAAAAATGGAACTTGGGAGCCCGTTTTCGCTGGTAGAGTGCTTGGGCCACCACAGTCGCCCCTGACACGAGTGACGTCAAGCTGGCCACGTGCCCCCTGACCACACACACACCCAAGGTCAAATACAACCCTGACGTGGCCTTCAATGAAATTGAGTTTGACACCCCTGGTCTAGAGGTAGTTGCAATTCACTTCTTAGCGCACAGGAAAGAGGATAGTGGTTTGCAAAATATGACACTGTTGGAATATCTACATGTTCCTCCTGCATTGCAGATGTGAAAAACTACTCTCCACAGTTTTGAGAGCTGCTCAGCAAGAGAACTGGAGAATTCCCCACCTTAGCTAAATTGCTGATAAATGGAATCATATCTTGTAATCTAACCCCATTTAAAAAGACTGTTAGACTCTAACTGTCATGGTGATGAGTGCCTGTCAGAGGCTTGATGGCAGCCCTAGACTTTTGCCTCCTGGTTGAAGAGTAGAGGAGTAAAATCCTTTGCCCAGCTTTGACTGGCATGCCTATTGTAACTTTTCACCGTCTACTGCAATGTACTAACTATGGAGCTGCACTTGAAGATCAACTGTTACAGAATATGGCTGCCTGTTTACTACTGGGTCAGCCCTGGGTCAGTTATTGCCGCATAACACTGGTATTACAGGAGCAGCACTAGTTAGCAGTTTGTAGACAATTTATGCTAATATGTAGGCTATGTTGAGAATCCCCACTTACCACAAAATCCAGCAAGTGGGAGTGCAGATATGAGCAGTCTCTGTAAGGTAAAGGTAAAGGCTCCCCTCGCACATATGTGTTAGTCGTTCCTGACTCTAGGGGGTGGTGCTTATCTCCATTTCAAAGCCAAAAAGCCAGTGCTGTCCAAAGACGTTTCTGTGGTCATGAGGCCAGCATGACTCAA
This sequence comes from Masticophis lateralis, assembly GCA_030761175.1. NCBI lineage: Eukaryota > Metazoa > Chordata > Lepidosauria > Squamata > Colubridae > Masticophis > Masticophis lateralis. Next base: position 150,318,039 of record JAUDYJ010000001.1, on the reverse strand, counting down.
CGCCAAAGGTGCACGGAACGCTGTTACCTTCCCACCAAAGGTGGTCCCTATTTGTCTACTTGCATTTTTTATGTGCTTTCGAACTGCTAGGTTGGCAGAAGCTGGGTGGGACAAGTAACAGGAGCTCACCCTGTTACGCGGCACTAGGGGTTCGAACCACTGAACTTCTGACCTTTCAATCAACAAGCTCAGCATCTTAGCCACTGAGCCACCATGTCCACAGCAGTCTCTGTAATTCCCTTTTATGGAATTACCTGTGGCCTTGGAAGTGACATTGGCCTCTCGACTGTGAGTTTTTAGGAAGGCAGTGAAGACACGATTGGGCTAAAGTTCTTTGGAATAGCATGATATTGTTATTACAATGTATTTTTCTTCAAAAGTCAGGCAAAGAAAATGGATTATATTCCATTTGTACTTCTCGACGTACAGCAGTTTATTTAGTGACCGTTCAAAGTTACAATGGCATTGAAAGAAGTGACTTATAACCGCTTTTCACACTTACAACCATTTACAGCATCTCCATGGCCACGTGATCAAAATTCAGACGCTTGGCAACTGACTCATTTTTATGACGGTTGTGATGACTCGGGATCATGTGATCCCCTTTTGCAACCTTCTGTCAAGCTAAGTCAATGGGGAAGCCAGATTCACTTAACAACCATGTTACTAACTTAACAACGGCAGTGAACTGCATTCACCTAACAACTGACAAGAAAGGTTGCAAAATGGGGTAACCTCCCTTAACCACTGTCTCGCTTAGGAACCTAAATCTTGGGCTCCATTTTGGGCATAAGTCAAGGACTAGCTGTACTATTTTGATACTTGCTGTTTCTTTTCTCTCTCACTTTGCAAGCTGCTTAACTGGTTCCATTGAGCAGAGATGTAAATTTCTCTTGATGTAAATCAGTCAGCCAATCGAGTGTTTGCCTCTTGCCAATTTGCAGCTTATAGAATAAAAGATACATTTAAAAAGGGTTTTGTTTTGTTTTTGTTTTTAAGCAAGAGGAGGCCTTGGATAAAATAATACACGTTTGCACTTTGGATAATGATTCACCCAAAACCTGGGAAAATTCTTTCTGGAGTTACTTAACCAACCAGTTTCTTTTCCATCTGAGTAGTTCTTGCGAAATTTACACCCAAGGCTTCCAAACCAAAGCTCACCTACTTCAGTGGGCATGATTCATATTTGAGCCAAATGTCATGCCTGCTTTACTTCCAGATTTCACTGAAGTGCTGAGCCAACCCAAGAGCACACTGGATGATTGGACTGAACACCAAACCAGCTAGGAGCTCTCCAAGTGAAAAGAGACATATATTACCCAACACTCCACAACGCTCAAGGGGGAGCCAATGAACAAATCTCTCCAGCTGTGCTCGGTGTTCTAACTTGGAACACACATGGTGATAGTTCAAGAGCAGCACAGCGCATTGGAACATTTATGAGAAACTTAAGGACAGAGAAAGCATGTGAGGCCCAGACATCTTGAATTAAATCCTAAAAATAACAGGGGCACTGTTCAAATGCTCGTGTAAGACAATCCTTCTTATTAACCCACCCACCCCTGTCCACAAAATGATAATCAGAAGCCATGCTTCTGTACTACAAGCCAAATAGAATCAAGGAATATGTTTTGGAATTTAACAGAGGAGGTCAAAACCTGTGTTTGGGCTTAGCTCTGGCCCTTGAATAAAAGGAGCCTGAGTAGCTCTGGCCTTTGAATAAAAGGAGCCTGAGTAGCGTAGGGGGCTAATGCCTCCTACTAAAGGCAGCAATTAACATCCAGCTGCCTGTAATTCTATGAGTTCAATCCTAGCCAGGCTCAAGGTCGACTCAGCCTTCCATCCTTTCTAAGGTGGGTAAATTGAGGACCTAGTTTGTGGGGGCAATAAGATGACTTTGTATAAAATATACAAAAGTATGAAGGCTATTGCTTAATGCATTGTAAGCCGCCCTGAGTCTCCGGAGAAGGGCGGCATATAAATCAATTTTTTTAAAAAAAAGAGCATGGAAAGCTGCATTTGAAAATAAACGGATTGTATCCTTCTCTAGTACATATCATATCTGTGCTGTAAAAATCCAGGGGAACCGCTAGAGGGCAGACAAAGAAACACCTCTCGGCTGCCATCTGGTGGTCATCAGGATTTGTGCTGTTTAACTTCATCTCCTCCCTGGTTAGCCACAATTCATATATACAGACAGAGGATTAGGGAGTAAAGAGCAAATCAAGTATGTGACTGCCAGATCAGCTTGCTTACACTTGGGCATTTTAAAGAAATTCTGGCAGCTTTCCTTTGTAAACTGAAACAAGCTATATTTCATTCTTGGTGGGTTTTTTTTTAAAGACTCTTTTAATACCAGTAATCTAAAAATCCAAGACTCACCCTTATTTCATGATGTTCTCATCCCTGGGAGGAAGTTCATATAGTTGCTTATTTCATTTAGTGGGCTTTCCTTTCCACACCGAGGGCAAGCAAGGGTCAGTTGTGATCATAACAAATTTGAAGCAATCTTCGTTTTGAGACTTTCCCAAGCAAAAGCTGAAAGAAATGAACTCTCACCAGAGCACAAAAGGATGATCCTACTCTTGATTGAGCCGTAGCACTTAGCTCAGGCTGAGAAAGCCCAGAGGAAGAAATAGAAGGTCCTGGGACATCATGTCCATGAGATTAATTCAACTTGGGAGGCTTACTTGCACATGCAGAACCAGAGCAGCAAACTAGACCCTCAAAGCCAGAGAAGTTTGCAATCCACTATTCCATACAGGCCAGCTCCCAAAAAGTGGGTATGGATGGAAGACGTTAGCAGGTTTGAGAGGGAGAGAGAAAAAAATTAAGAAAATATTTTGCTCTTGGATATTGTCTTCAGTACAGAAGCATTTTTTCTAGGCTCTTAAAGACAAGCAGAGTGAGAGCCGAATGAACTTAAGGGAGAATGTTATTCTAGAGAGCTGGCACTGTGATGGAGAAGTCATGATTCCTATGTTTCATCAGATGACTATGCTAAACAGAGAAGTAGCTAAACAGGCCTGAGGAGAGGGGGTTTCAGCAGTACATTGTCCGGGGCCCATGGAGCTCAAAGGGGGCCCATGAAGGGGATTTAAAAAAAAAAAAATTACAAAATTTTTTTTTTAAAAAAGAAAAATAATATTAGATATATACTTCTTACTCTATACTTTGTGTGTATAGCAAAACCGCCTTGCAGCCTTGTTTGACATAACCTTTATTAATCTGAAACTCAGTGAATGGTTATTTATGTAATTTATTGAATTTGGAAGTCCATGTGGATGTCACACACTTACTTTGTGTGGAAATGGTCTTCGGGTCTCTGCCGCGCATGCACGGGGTGTGTGCGGGGGGGACCGCATGCACATAGGCGTGGGGGCATGGGGGGCATATTAGTCTTGTTCCAGCACTTAATAATCCTCTCAGCGGCCCTGCAGCTAGAACATGTTAACTTTGCCCAATCAGATAGAGAAGCAGAAGCTATAGAGGGCAGATGGTTCCATAAATAACTCGGCCATATGAGTTGGCTGCATGACTGGAAAGGGACAACATGCCGTAGCCAATTCGCCACAGCCATCACGCCGTGGGTAAACTCATGTAAGATAATGGGTAATAATATCAATGTGATCAATGTGATCTACCACAGTTTCTTCAACATTATTTCCATTTTTGTGGTAATGGGCAAAAATGAAAATAGCATCAAAGAAACAGTGATGGACAACATCATTGGAATTATCCTGCAACAAGTTGTCCCATGGTGAGTTAGCCGCAGTGAGACAGCCCCCACAAGTTGGCTGCGGTGAGTTGTCCCAAACCTGCCATGACAGCCAAGGAATCACCCCGTGCTGGAGGAACAGGGTCACTTCTCAGTTCAGCCCTGAACCTTTCACTAAGGAGTACAACATAGCACAGCTTTCTTTCATGACAAAAATGGGCATTCTATGAGATGAACAGCATTCCTGTGGCCTTGAAGCACTTATTAATTTATATCCCACTTTTACTATTTTTTACAAATAACTCAAGGTGGCAAACATATCCAACACACCTTCCTCCTCCTATTTTCCCCCATAACAACAATCCTGTGAGGTGGGTTTGGTTGAGAAAGGATGACCAGCCCAAAGTCACCCAACTGGCTTTCATGGCTAAGGCAGGATTTGAGTTTATAATCTCCTGGTTTCTAACCTGGTACCTTAACCACTAGACCAAATTGGCTCTCCAATTAGGCCATCAGAAGCATTCTAACTCACAAACACATACAAAAGGCAAGAGTTGGGTGCAAGCAGAGCTAAGTACCAAGAATGAGAATCTTGTGTCCAAGTAAAAGATAATTTCTCCTGTCTAAAGTTTATAAATTTCCACATCTGATGCAAATCGCTTGGTTTAATTTGAGAAGAAAGTAAGTGCCTCTTAACTTTATGGGGATGCTGTTTGATGACAAAGCTGGCCTAGAGTAGGATATATCTTTCATATCTTTCTCTCCAGGAAAGCATGAGGTTCTCTGGATCAGTGGTCACCAACTGGTGATCCGTGGACCACTGGTGGTTCGCAAGAAAATTTTAGTGGTCAGCAGAAAAATTATTTGCATTTTTTATGTTGCACTAAATCAGGGGACCTCAAACTGTGGCCCTGAGCCGGATATGTGCAATGAACGTTTGCATTGCTGTGGAGTCTCCCCCTTCAGGGTCTTTTTTGTGTGAGTTGGAGTGGGGCAGAAATTCCAACTTGGGTTCTGCTTCAGCCTCCTGGTGTGGGGCTTTCGGTGAAGGCTGGAGGAAAATGCCATGATGGCGAAGAGCCGGAGGGCCTTGTTCCAGTGGGACTGCATCATGGCCTGGAACTGGCTGACCATCTCAGCCCACTGAGCCTGGCCTTGCACTCCTGCAGGTCTTCTCTCTGCTTGGAAAGCCTATGCTCTTAGTCTTCAGTGAGATGTTTCTGCTAAGCCTCCTTCTCGGTCAGATCCAATTTGAACTGAACTGTTTTGCCAACTCTTTCCCATGGTGGCTACTTAGCTCTAATAACTGCTTCCTGTTGAGACACTAAGGGAGCCTGGGCGGGCAGGTGAGGAGGGGCTGGGAGAGGAGGGGTGAGTAGAGGCCGGTGAGGCATCCCTCAACGTGAGTGACATCGAGTTCACCACACCCACCCAGTCACATGACCACCTAGCCACACCCACCCAGCTGATCAATAGGCAGATCATATTAGTGGTCCATGGGATTTAAAATTATGAATTTAGTGGTCCCTGAAGCCCGAAAGGTTGGTGACTCCTGCTCTGGATAATGTAGACAATGCCTACAGATCCTTCCTTCAAAGGGTGGAATTAGCTGCTGTAACAAGTAGTGAGAAAAGATGCTATCAGAGGCCGCCATAAAGCATATTATTTTATTTTATTTTATTTTGTCGAGTACATATTAGATAATAAGTATAAGCATGAATTGAATACATAAAATGAATACAATTAGTTTAAAAAGAATAGAATAGAATTCTTTTATTGGCCAAGTGTGATCACATACAAGGAATTTGTCTTTGGTATATATGCTCTCAGTGTATATAAAGAAAAAATAAAATATATTCATCAAGAATCATAAGATACAACACTTAATGATAGTCATAGGATACTAATAAGCAATCAAATCATACTAGGAAACAATAAAAACAATATAAATTGTATAGATACAAGCAACATGGATATAATAAAATAAGTATAAAAAATAAGTATATAAACCGAAAGGAGACAACATTTTATGTAATTCAATTTTAAGACCGAAGCTCATCCTTCATGAATTTTTTGTTTGTAAAAACAATCCAGTTGTAATGGGTGAGAGGATTTCTACACACACACACACACGTTTTTAGCCAATTCTCAAACTGAACTTTGCACATGCTTGGGCCTAGAATATGCATGTGAATGAAGACTAGAGAGAAACCCATAGATTTTGAGGAGGCTACATCATCTCATAAGAGGGAGAGTTTTTGGCAACAGCAAAATAGATTTTAAATACAAAGCAGATGTGTTAAATTCATAAATTCTGCCGGCTTTTTTTTTTTTTTTAAGAGAGGCCTGAATTGATCATATAGCTGGGTCCTCCTACTGGCATTCCTTTCGCCACTGTGGGAGCAGAGTGTTGATCTAACGGGACCTCTGACCTGACCCAGCGGGACTCTTCTGATGTTCTTGTGTTCCAGCAAGTTTTCTTCTCCCACACTGTTGACTGATTTTGCCAAGAGCAGCCCAGTAATATTCTGCAAAGATTTACCCCACCCCTCACGCTCTTGAGAGATGTTTTTCTTTCCACACTAAATTTTGAAATGGCGTCTTCATATGCAGACGGGTTCACCAGCATAACCAGGAGCAAAGTTTTCTCTGGACTCAGAGCAAAGAAACCCCCCACGACAGACTCCACAGCAAGTCGCTCAAATTGGGACTCTGCCAAGAAGAGGAAAGTCTTTCCAGAGAGCATTTCAAAGGAGGAAAAAGAGATTCTAGTCCATTCTGTTGATTGAAATAAATGAGATTACGGTTTGGGCATTTTCTCTAGCAATGGTGCCACCCTCAACTTCTCTAATATGGAATGCTGAGCAACTTTTATAATTCATAATCATTTAGATGTCAATGCTCTGGGGAATCAGGTAGCATATAAATGCTTGTATTAAAATAAATAGGTTATTATCTATTTATCACAGGCTAAGTCAGTGTTATTGTCCAGGGAACCTCTTCCATCAATCATGCTAAAATGAATGGGACTGTATGGCAACCCCACTACTAGAAAATTGAGTGAAGGAATATGAAAGCTCCTGTATTTGTCAGCTGTTTATTCTTGCAGAAAGAGTAGTTGAACTTGGCAACTCTCTTTCTGGAATATTTAATTCCAGATTCCTCAGGATGCTCCAGAAACAACACTATTATGCTATTGTTCTGATATGTATTCCTTAATCATTCTTAATGTATAAAAGAATGGCAAACTGCTGCTGAAAATGTTCTTAGAAAGTGTTTTTCTTCACACACTCCTCTTAATTTGCCAAGATTAAGCCAGAGTCAATTTGGAATCAGAATTGCCTGCAAGCATACAGATTATGTTTGCACTGGAACGCAAAGGTTTCTTGGCGCCAAACTTCAGAAGGCACTGACCTGCAACAAAATGGAGATTTAGTTTTCTGGCAGACCCTTGTCTTGTAGAAACATCTGGACCACAGCATTCCACGATGATTAACTGTGCACACCCACTCATCTATGTAATGGTTTCTAGATTGGATTTTTTTTATTAAGTACCCTGACAGTGCTTTTCCTCCCATTCATGGCTGATCTTATCCACTTAATTGCTCTCTATTCCAATATATTTAGCTAAGCAAGCCCACCTGCCGTATTACAACCTCTTCCTACCTAGACTTGTCCTAATGCTATGGAAGACTGTTTATTGTATCATATGAGATTCCCAAACCTTTCACTTTCTTGGTATCACTTTGAAAAATGGTGGCCCAACAAGCCAGGATCTGGGTTTCCCAACCTAATAAGTGCTTGGAAGTAATACGATGTTTTGGGCAAGGCGTGATGTTAAAGCTTTGGAAGAAATCAAAGTATTCCCTTGCTATTCCTCAATAAAGGGCTAAAATATGGCTCTGTCTAACTGCATTCACTTGCCCGAAGGTGAGATTACCCAATACTTGGAAAGATGAAGAAGTAGCACCAAGTGGCTTTATTGTCGTCATCTTCTATTTCTCCTTCTTCATATTCAACGTGTTTATAATTTCATTAATCACACATTAATATTTTTGAATAAAAGACTAGTATTCCACTACAATGAAACATGCTACACAATTAGAAACAATAACAAATGTTGTTTCTTACAATTATTTTTAAAACCTCTAGTAAAATTGGTGATATGAGTCGGGACATGAATGGCCACCATGAAGGAGATAAGGAGAACCACCAAATTTTTAAAAAGAACAAAAAGGAGTTTTGATCAATTCGGAGTTCAGTTGTAAAGGAGGGGTAGCAATAATGGAAGGCTCATTGGAGGAAGCATCTGTGTCTGATGTATTTGATGACCAAAGTAACAAAACCAGATTTGTAAAGTAGAATACTATATTCAATTAGTGGGATTTTGCAAACTTTAGATACTTTCTTTCAGAAGGATCACAAATCTTGCTAGATTAAGCAATCCATGTCCCAATGGATTGAAGAGATCCCAGAAAAATATAGTTCATTTGTATGACAAACTTGTAGAACTGCTGAACTTTTCTGACAGCTAAGAATCAAGAGCTGAGTGCTATGTTTCTGAATTTCTAATTGTTTCAGCCTACTTAGCTTTCAAAACATCTTATCAACATATACCAGTATATTTTAAATACAATCATTTATTTTATTGATTCATGACTTTCTTAAACTTTATAATGCACGTCTTTCAGTCTGATCAATAAAGGTGAAACATCTGCCAAAAAGTAGATTCAACTATGTCCTTGATAATATATTTGGGTTAGTAATGTACATGAAAGAGAGATCAGATATTTTCCTTCTAGAAGGAAGTGCTTTTCTAAGTTCTGTTCACTCTCCTTGGTATAAATGGAAAGGCTTTAAACTATTTAAGAAATGAATGCTGAAGCATTTCAGTTTTGCTTGCTCAAACATGCTAAGGCACATAAAATAAAACCAGTCAATGAATCTTGACAACTGCAGAGAATCTCTTAATGGGACAAAAGGAATTTTAAAATGGATGGGAGGGACCTACAGTGAAGTTTATTTACTTTTTAAAATAGTATCAGTACTGTTTTAATTCAAATCCAAAGTAAACAAGATCTTCAATGTCATTGATTGGATTTGTAACAGTTTATACTACAGATCTTTAAAAACATTAAATCATTGTATTGAAACAATTATATGATTATTTAAAAAAAGTATCGTTTTGACATTCATAGGATGGTGCTATTTTCGCAGCACCGAAGAGGACAGTGAATTTCTAGATCAGAAATTCCACTACCCCTAAATTTCATTTATCTTGGGGCATTTGTTTTCTTTCTTTCAGGCCTACTGTACAGCGCTGTCGTGAGATTATATTGGGAAATAACATTCTCCCACACTTCTTTTAGAAAGAGTAAAAAGAAATGTGCACGAGTAACAAACAAAGCAAGGATATTATTGTTAGGAATGATTGTCCTAGAGTCTAGACAATGAGCTCTGTAGCTATTAAGGTGCTAAGCCTGCTTGAAGCAATCTTGGTGCAGTTTAATTTCCTCATCAACATTTATTGCAACAGGAAAAATGAGGCAACGGAACAGCAAAGCTGATAACCTCAAATGGACCATAGTTAGAAAAAGGATCTTTATGTGGATTTCAGACACTAATGGTTCGATTCTTTAATCTTTGTCTAGTGAAAATCTATTCACTTAAGAATACAGCATCATTTCTTCAAAAGAAGTTTTGAATATGCAAAGCAACTTATCAGACAAGACACAAGGAGAAAAAGATGTGCAAATACTTTCCTTCTGTAAAATGAAGGAAGGAAAGTATTTATTTTTCCGTTATACTATTTTACAGAAGGAAAGTATTTATTTTCCATTATACTATTAAATAAAAACAGGACTATGAAGAGCTAAACAGACAAAGGACCATAAAACAGATTTGTCATTGTGAGAAGAAACTTCAAATCAGTCAATTATATCCCAAGGAAACAGAACTCAGAATGATTCCTTATGATTCCAGCTATGGAGCTATCCTTGACTGCCATGCATCCTGAATTTTGCTTATTTCAGTGTCCCTAAAAATCTCAGACTTCTTCAGGAATTGCTTTCAAATCTTCAGCAAAGTCTACTTGTTCATTACATATTGACATATGTAATGACATATTGACATATTACACATGACATATGTAAAAGGGATATGGTAGCACCAGAGGAAGGCACAGATTTTCTGGCCTTATTTTTTACCATTTTCCTTTCACCTTGTTTTTGGATCTCTCCTTCTCTCTCAACCCTCTCTCTCCTGGCTTGGCATATTTCAGGAGTGAAACATTAAGGACTATTTGGTGACTGTGGTTGAATTGGGGCTGTCTGCACAACGCTGTAGCATTTCTCATAAAACCAGTCTCAGGGGAAGTTTTTTTCTTTAAGTCAGCAATTCTCCATCAGACGTGAATCCTGCCAAGCCTCATTCGGATCACAATGTGGGATTTGGTGGGGACTTCTCTAGAAGAGGGCTCTGAATTACCAAGTAGGACTCTTGCATCTGGGAACCGGGTGATCCTGGCCTTGGAGACATCTTTCTTCCTCCTGCATTCTCAGTGCACTATTTCAGTTCTTTCAGTCACCCTTTGACTTCGGTTTGGATGTGGCAGTGCTGACTCATAGCACCGCTGAGGGTTCCTGCAGAGAAGTCATGTCTAACCACTCCACAAATGAAGTTTTTGCTGGCTGTTAGTGTTGCTTGGCTGTCTCCAGTCCGCAACGTTGCCCATTCTGAAACAGGAAGTCCCAAGCTGCTCTTAGCTCTATTTATGCAATCTTTTGATTGTGTTTTACGCCTACATTTTCAGTTCAGGCTGGAGCATCAAACTGGTTGAAATGCATTCTTCCTATTCCGTGTCTGAATCTGGTGAGCCAAGATATACTTTCGTGGTGGCCACCCTGGGTTGAGGTTTCTTCTTGTTAGCATGTGTTGCCCTCTTCATTCTAAATAATAAAAATAAAAATAATTAAAACCATTTTATTTTCATAATGCAGATGTCTTAACACTTCATTGTTTCTAGAAATTTGGAGAACCTCTACTACTGGAAATGTTAAAATGATCGTGATGACTTTTCCCCATTATTCATCAGATTAAGAGATATTCATCTGCCCTGACGGAAGTGATATTTAGTAAAACAATAAGCTCCATAGGAGTTAAAATTTAAATCCACAGGACAGATTGATATTCCATGCAGATGTTATAACCCACAATGTAGGTCATCTTGAAATGCTTCCCTTAAGCGATGGCTTCCAACAAAGCAAGATGTGCAAACATTCAGAATGGAAACTTGCCTTCAATTGAGTGGGGTGGATTCTTTTTTCAACACCTTGATACTCTAGGGTATTTAGCATTCCATTCTCACGAACACGGCATATATCGAATTACGAAATATATGTGCCTTATGATGCCTTGATTTTATATTAGAGATGTATCTATTTACAAATTCAACATGCTTCTTCCAGTTACAAGGCTAGCAGAGATTCAAAACATAATAACATCGTTGTCATAACAGGACATCTGCAATAGCTCCTTGGAGACTGCTTGCCTAGCCAATAAGCCACCTCCTGATTTGAGGCAATCCTATCCTATATAGCAACAGGAATAGCACTTAGACTTATATACCGTTTTACAGTACTTTACAGCCCTCTCTAAGCGGTTTACAGAGTCAGCATATTGCCCGCAACAATCTGGGTCCTCATTTTACCCACCTTGGAAGGATGGAAGGCTGGGTTACCCTTGAGCCTGGTGAGATTTGAACTGCCAAATTGCAGGTAGCCGGCAGTCAGCAGAAGTAGCCTGCAATATTGCACTCTAATCACTGCACCACCATGGCTCATATATATATATATAAATTTAATAAAGCCTTGTTCCCTTTGTTCCTGTGAAGTGCTCAACACACAGAGCCTATAGGCACATCAAGCCCTGTTCAAAAGAAATTTCTGAAGATTTCTATAAAAAGGTACAAATGCCTAAGAGTCTAGAAAAAATAGAAAAGCTATTTCTAAAAGTCTGAGTCTCCATTGTTCTATACCAGTGATGGCGAACCTTTTTGGCACCAAGTGCCAAAACCCAGTGCTGGAAACCTGAAGATCAGCTTGTCGGTGCGCACATGCCTGTTTTTTGGCCATTTATCGGGCCATTTTCCAGTGCTCTGGCACCTACGAACACCAGCTGGCCGGCGTGCTGGAAACCAGAAGAGAAACTGGCGACAGCATGCATGCCGATAGAGAGGGCTCTGCGTGCCACCTCTGGCATACGTGCCATAGGTTCGCCATCATGGTTCTATACTATATTTGGAAGCAAAGTCTTGAGCTGGAGAAGATTAGATACAATAGCTAATCTTTCCAAGAGTGGTCACTGGGTCAAAAGCCCTGCAAGAGTGCAGGGTTAAATTGTCTACAATATCATAAGCAAATCCCAGAAGAACATGATGGATGTGTTGATCTCCCTGGCCTTAGCTAACTTCAGTCATCATGACTCTACCATCAGAAAAGGAGTGATGAAGTTCAAGGAAGTTCAAATGGAGTTCAAGGGAGAACACAGAAAAGAAGCCACTGATTGCTCCTCAAATGAACACTGATGCTCATTTCAAGTTTATTAAAAAGCACTTGGCTAATCGTTTTTAGGAATATTCTATGGAAAGATGAATCAAAGGTAGAATTTGGAGCCTAAGTGGTTGTTAACGTTAGAAATTTCCTAAATGCTAATAAGTTTAAGCCTTTTGTTGTGGGGGAATAGACTAAATTTCTTACACAGCAATATAAGAGTGTGATTGTAAGTTCTGTGATCAGTTATGGATCAGAGTTATCAGTTTTTTTAATTTTTATTGAAAATTATTAAAAATTACAGAAAAAATATAGCAATATGGATAGAATTGCAGAGAGTAATATAATATATAGAGAGTTTTAAAGCATCAATTTTCACCTAGAAATAGTACCTCCATTAAACCAAATCATCAAAAAAAGAAAAGATTATCCAGAAGAAAGAATTCTCAACTGCCATACAATATTCCTGTAAGTATTTACCCACAGTCACACTAAGATTATTATTTTACATTCTTCTTAAGATTTCTTTTGCAGCCAAGCATACTACCAGTCCCAACTCATATATAGCCCCGATTCTTGTCTATCTCGCAAAAGTCCCGTAAGCTTGTCTGCCTCTGCACAGTCCATGAACTTTGCGGTTTATGTAGCCTCCGATGGGGTATTTTTGGATTGCCATTCTTGCACAAACGAGATCCTGGCTGCAATGATGATGTGGAGAGCGAAATACCAATTAGCTTTATTTAAGTTCTCTGGTTTCATGCCTAATAAAAACATTTCCGGGTTCAATTTTATCCTACATCCTATGATTTCTAAAATCCATTTTTGAATTCTAGCCCAATATTCTCTTGCTCGGGGACAGGTCCACTAGATATGGAAATAAGTTCCCATAGCAGCCTTGCATTTTCAACAAACCGGGGAGGTTCCCGGGAACATCTTCGATAATCTAGCCAGAGGGAGGTGCCATCTATACAGCATTTTATGTGTATTTTCCTTATAGGAAACCGACATTGTTAGTTTGTTATGGAATCTAAAGGCTGTACCTTTCCCAATGACACACTGCTTATTGGAGAACTTGAATGAATGAAACAAGCATCTGGTTTGCTGTGATTTGTTCAACTCCATCACAAACACTCATAAGAAGCAACCAGTGATGCAAAATTTAAAAAATCAGAAAATTGAGATGCTGGGTGTTTATTCGGGGAGAAGCAGTAGAAAAAGAAAACTCTTAAGCAATATGAAGTTAAATAGCACCATCTGTTTACACACAACTGAACTTTAAGCAGCCTAAGTGTTAACCGCAGGCACAGCCAAATAGCACTCTGGATCTTGAATTGTGAGATTAGCTTTCCTAGAAATGAAAAAGTCAATAATTGAAACTGAAGTTTAAATCATCTTAATGTTTTTTACTACAAAGATCAACACAGAAGTCTTGAAGTTCCTCAAAGATTAAAGAATTTATCACGGAACATTTCTAATTAACAAAAGCTTATGTCATAATAAATTAGATATTTCTAAGCTACAGCAAGATGAACATGGCTCCAGCTTCAGAAATTTTTATTTTGAGCCAAGATATATTGAATTAGAAGAACTATGCATAGTCTTTTCTTCAGCCTAAAGGACCCCCATCGATTTCCAAACTATCAAAGTACCCCATTTTATTTTATATAATTATTTCTACAGCTCTTATCGTTCAAGTTACATCCTATCTTTCCATCTAAGCAGGATAATCAAGACAGCTTACAACATTCTAACAATAAAACTAGAAAATAAGGAAAAATAAATTAAGAGTTACTCAAGAACAGAGCTGCTGTAACATCTCAAATCATTTTTTTTTAAACTCCAAAAGCTCTGTATTCCTTATCCATAGTTCTAACAGTAGAAAGTTGAGGGGCTAAGCATAACTCATGGAGGAATGCATTCCTTGGTTTACAATATTGGAGAAAGCTCACTTCTGCCTATGTGACAGATGGGCCTTGAACAGTAGAGACAATTTAAACAAGTTTCTCCTCAGTATTTTAAATGTCCAGGTAAATCCACAATGCGGAATTAGATAATTCAGAGTGGATATGACTCCTGAGTCACTAGAGGACCTGTAAGTATCAGCCTGGCTGATGGAATCCACAGCAGATGAAGATTCGGATAAGAAAGACCATCACAATAGCCTAAAGATTGGAAAGATGGCAGGATAAAGACAATCAGACTACCAAAAGTAAAAATACTTCCATAGGAAGAACAGGTTTCTACCTCACTCATATTTGAGTGTGTGTGTTTGGACATGTTGTCTTTTTTTCAACAGTTTAGAGATTTTTCTTTGATTTCTAAAAATAATAGATATTGTTATAGCACAACAATTACTTTAAGTTTCTCATACTTCCAAATAATAACTAGGTTTGCGAGTGCTTAAGTTTTTGAGATCAGACAAGGTTGGATAAATGCCATCATCTAGCTGGACCGAAGAATAAATCTTTCATTATAAAAGAACAGTGCTAATTTTCTTATATCTAGGAAAACATTGATTTTTTTATGATGAAGTCGACATTTAATCAAATCAGTTCTTTAGAAATAAGCACAATATATTGGAATCTACAGAAATAAAGTAGCAAGATCTTTTTTTAAAAAAATTGATATCCTACTACTACTACCACCATCTATGTACTTATAATTAAGTGACATGGGGAAAGAGAAATTAGGGCACGGGGTAGTGGTGAAATTAGCCCTTAATATAAATATATTTTGCCTTTAGACTCTAGAACAATGATGGCTAACCTTTTCTGGACCAAGTGCCCAAAGCGCGCGCATGGGCCTGGGAACACCCAACATGCAATGCGTGCACACCCCACATGCATGCGCCCCACCCTCTGCACATGTGTGTGCACCCCCCACATGCCCCAACCCCTGCATGCACCCCCATGCATGTGTGCATGGCCGCCCCGCATGTTCCCTGCCCTCTGCGCATGTGCAGCAGAGATCCGATGATCAGCTGGCTGGCGGGAAGCACACACGCATGTACAGCATAACTGAACTGGGGCGATGGCTCATGTGCCCACAGAGACTGAGCTGCGTACCACCTGTGGCACCTGTGCCATAAGTTCGCCATCATGGACCTAGAACAATGTTTCAGACAAGATTACAAACTCATTGGATCTCAGTTCCCTTTTTCTTAAAGTAATGGTTCTAATTAGATCTATCTTTTACCTAACAAAATTAAATTATATATATCAATTTAGCACGATTGGGAATACCAAAGCACAGGCTACTTTTTTTCTGAGATCAATTCTCTCCCTCAACTTCCATTATAATTTAATTTTGCTGCTGGTTCCAACCAATCGTTATTTTTAGAAAGTTGATTTTATTCAATGTTAACATTACCCCCACATAATCCTGGAGTGAAGAAGACAGCTGCTTTGACATTATTAAATTTTGTATTCACATCTTGGTTATATAAAAAGTGCATGCTGTGGGGTGTGTGGGAAGAGCACTTACAACTTTTTTAGAGTGTCTTGCTTTTCCTGTTGAGTCAGGGAAATCTGGAATTTTCTATCTTCAGCTGAACCTTGAAAATATTCAGACACCTTGGTGAATAGATTCTCCTCCTATCCAAAAAAACAAAACAAAAAAACCCCTAATACCAGTTTTTGAAATATAAATCCATTATTTTATTTTACTTAATCCAAATGTTACACAATACCGGTGCTCTTCATTATAGTTTCAAATGCCAACAAGCCAAATCTGAAGAGAAACATGCTTGATTCGGTGAAACGCTTTCTGCACCGCTAGCAATACTCTTTGGCTGTACATTTTTTTCAGCTATTAAACTGAACCACAAATAAATATGGTCCATAAACTTGACTCCAGTCATGCTAAGAAATCGTTGGGAAATACTTGGGGCCTGCATGGCTCAAATTATGACATTTATCAAAAGTCTGTAAAACAGTCAGCAGCATACTTCACCAATTATTATTAAAGAAATTGGATGGCGTGGTAAATGACTCTCTTAATATTCCCATTATCACCTATGGGATGTTGTAAGTTATCTTCAGATTCATATTTCATGCTAAGATTAACTGAACAGTGGAAAAATATGTCCAGAGGTATTGCATCCATAATCTTATGCCAGAAGTTTTCCATTTGCATTTCTATCTTTAAATATCCCATACATTATATGGTTGTGAAAACATTGTTAACCACTATACACACTCTCTATACACACATCTGGCACACGCACATCAGGGGAACAAAAAATGGCCAACGCCAAGGGCCCCTTATTCACCCCTCACTTGTGGGTGGCAATTGTCCAAGATGAGATTTCAATGACGCTCAATACCATGATTAAGGCATGTAAACTAAAACCAGATCATGAGGATAATCCACGAGGGTTAAGGGATTCCATTTTAACTACAATTTAATCTATGGTTTGGGGTTTTAAACCTCATCCTAAGCCTAATCATAGCATGCCTAAGAATAGTGTGTCAGCCAGGTAAATCTATCATTGCATCTGAAGTACACATTAACAGTACATATGTAAATATCAATGTTTGTTACATTTCATTGAGAAGAAGCAAGATAGGTTGCCATTAATGCATTTTCTGACATTCTGGTTCCTGTTTATATGCTCTACTATTCTATTAGTTCTCTGAGCATTTCAAGATCATTCTCTTAGCCCAATATTCTCATGCTTGAACTAAGGGGGAGGCAGGGAGCAAATCAATACATAATATGATCAACTGAATGCATTTTTTAGAACTCAACGAAAAGCAAACATAGCATCTGTGGCAACAGGTGGTACAAATGCAACAAACACGTTTGAAAGTATCACACCAAGAGCACATTCAGTAGTTTTTACGTGGATCATGGTTCCTCAGATCTGAATAACTACTCAACTAAGTCTGTACAACTGGAAGCAGAAGTCTGAGAATGGCCTTAATATTTTTCACCAAATTTCAGTTGTGATATACAGTATGGCAAACCCACTTTTGAAACTTATGGTCCATTGGTCTGGCTTTCTCCAACGCAGTTAACCATAACTGAAAGATACTACTTAAAACTTAACTAGTCTCCATAACTACATGTCAAAAACACGCAAGTGCCACATGTGTGGGTTTTTGTTTTTGTTTTGTATTATATTTTAAGGCAATTTTAGAGAGGGCTCTGAATTTGACCGCAATAATTGTAGAGGCAGGAGACAATGTTTTATCTTTTTCATGTAATCCATTTTCACAAACAAAACTGTTCCTTTTCTCAAGATGTTTTTTCCTACTAAAGGAAGATTGGGTTTTTGTTTTGTTTTTGCATCCGAATGGGGGGAAAAAAGCCTCAGGATTTATTCTGACCATAAATTAAGCCTGTAGGAAAGGGATGACATATCTATCTTCCCCTGGTGTTCCATTCAAAGTTTAGAGAAGGCTTCTCTCACAAGGGAAACTCTGTTGGGATATTTCCTGTGTCTCTCCCACGGTCCTAGTACCATGACTAAGACTCTTCAAGGACACTTGATAAAGCTTATAATTTCACCTGCTGCCTCCATCTGCTTTGAAATTAATTGTTTGTGGCTGAAACTGGCTGTGTTAAGAAAAATAGCTGCCCGTTTTTCAAAAAGTGGCAAAAAGGAGTTAATGTTTTGCAAAATAACAATTTTTTTTAATGTGAAACACTTCCCAACATGTCCTGCAAGTACAGTAGATTTTCCCCTTGGAACCACACCCTGCCTGTGTTATATTTTGAGAACTGAACAATTAATGTGAGGAATGTGAGTCATTCTCTGAATGACACTGTGAGAACTACAGAGTCTCATTTTTTAAAAAGAGGGATATAAATTGCCTGAAAAATAGAATGATTCCATAATAAAGATAACAATTAAGCAGAATAGACATTTCATATAATACCCATTATGGTATTAACAATGATATTTTCATAATTAATGAACTGGGAGATCAGGGAGGCAGAGAGGAATGGTTACAGAGTTAAGGGGATTTGTTTTGAGAATACAGTTGCTTATTTCCTGTGGGAATGACATGGCTTGCAAAAAAGAAAGACAATATAACACGAGTTCTTATCCTGCTGAGTAAACCCAAATTCTTTTACTTATCTAAATTCTCTCTCTCTCTCTCTCTCTCTCACACACACACACACACACCCCATACCACACACAGATTAATACGAATATAAAAAAAGGCTTATAAGTGTTATATGAACCGTTAACATGGTATAGAAAAAAAACCTAGAAAAGCAGAATATTAATGATTGGGAAGAATAAGGTTGTAAAGGAGGTGATTGTTTTGGTACCATCTCTACTTTATCCTCTTAGTAGATGATCTATGCAGAAAGGTAGATTAAGATCATGTGATCTTAACAGTTCTAGGTTTCTCAGTGACCAAGATAGCATGCTAGATCATTTGGCAGACTTGGGCTTGAGAGGCACTGAGCATTGAACAGAAAAGCAGGGGGAATATCCCATGAATAGAATAATAAAAATAGAATAGAATAATAACATTGTCACTTTGAATGTACACTAAGCGGCATACATTAAAGTGAAATTTTGTTGCATGTAACTCTCAAAGGGTCACCACCTCCAATATATTCTACATAATATAACAGAATACATACATACATACATACATACATACATACATACATACATACATATACAGAGTCTAGTTGAGATGTATACCTGTGCATTGCGAGTTTACCAGACCGATGGCACAGGGAACAAAGTTATTACAGAATCTGGTAGTACTGCTAGAAATACTTCAAAACATCCTCTCAGAGGTGAGCAACAGAAACAGGCCATAAAGTGGGTGTATGGGGTCTCCAACAATACTTTGAGCTCTAAGCTCTCAACGCTTAGAACAGTAATTCCCAACATTTTTTTGGCCATGCCTCACCTAAGCATTTAAAAAATCCTGATGCTCCCCCCCTCCGGACATATAATTCTTACTATTCAAAAAGTGAATGCCTACTCACAGGAGGAAGCCTAAAAGGCCATTAACCTGGTTTAAACAAGGTTCCAATTACCCCCATTAAAAATCAAATTTCCCCCCCTATGAGGCGTGGGCCCCATGTTGGGAACGACTGGTTTAGAAGCAGCATCCTGAATACCAGAAAGTGAGCTTCCTACGAACTTCTCGACTGTCCTTACCACTCATAATTATATTCTAAGTATTTCCTTGATCAGTTCTTCCATCTTATCACACAATCAGAGATACTGTGGTCAATCTTTTCTTGATTTAATTTAGTTTATGATTTAAGGAATATATTTGTTTCTCAAATAAATGAAACTTAAAATGCATCACCTGACCAAAGCAGGACAAAGAGATTCAATTTCCTCCATTTTTTTTCCAGTGTTTCCCTCAATTTGGAGAATCCCACAGAAAGCAGTAGCACAAATATCACAGATGCTGATCAGAAAAGGGCCAGTCACTTTACTGATGATGATTTTTTAAAAATTTATTATTTATTATCGAATTTATATACCGCCCTACTCCCAGAGGGACTCAGGGCGGTGAACAGCCAAAATAAGATACCAATAACATACAAAAGTTAAAAACTATTAAAATAGATTAAATAATTTGGGCTCGAAAAGAATTTAAAACATCCAATTTAAATAAAACATTTAAAACCCAATTTAAAAAGGGAGAGTTAGGCCAACCCCGCCTGCTGAAATAAAAACGTTTTTAGGGTGCGGCGGAAAGTGCGTAGGTCTTGAATCCTCCTTATCTCCGAAGGGAGCTTTTTCCAGATGGCA
Source organism: Masticophis lateralis (assembly GCA_030761175.1). Taxonomy (NCBI): domain Eukaryota; kingdom Metazoa; phylum Chordata; class Lepidosauria; order Squamata; family Colubridae; genus Masticophis; species Masticophis lateralis. The sequence continues at coordinate 150,298,031 of JAUDYJ010000001.1, read as the reverse complement.
GGTGCCCCCACAGAGAAGGCTCTCCCCCTGGGAGCCGCCAGCTGGCATTGTTTGGCCGATGGCACCCTGAGGAGCCTCTCTCTATGGGAGCGAACTGGTCGGTGAGAGGCTACTGGTGACAGAAGGCGGTCCTGTAAGTACCCTGGTCCTAAGCCATGGAGCGCTCTAAAGGTGATAACCAAAACCTTGAAGCGCACCCGGAAGACCACCGGGAGCCAGTGCAGCTCGCACAGGAGAGAGGTCACATGGGAGCGCCACGTCGCTCCCATCACCACCCATGCGGCTGCATTCTGGACCAGTTGGAGCCTCCGGGTGTTCCTCAAAGGGAGCCCCATGTAGAGAGCATTACAGTAGTCCAGGCGTGAAGTGAAAAGGGCGTGAGTGACCATGCATAACGAGTCCCGATCCAGAAAGGGATGCCACTGGCGAATCAGGCGAACCTGATAAAAAGTCCTCCTGGCCATGGCTTCATATGCTCTTCTAAAGACAGCTGTGAATCCAGGAGGATGCCCAAGTTGCGAACCCCATCCGTGAGGGCCAATGATTCGCCCCCAATAGTCAGTGATGGCGTCAGCTGACTATATCAGGAATATCTCCCCCCTGCTTACACTACACTATGTTTCCAATAGAACCATGTCACCTAGAGGTTCACACGGCCTTCAAAGAAGAGAACCATCTGATCAATCTCAAGAGTGCCAAAACCTTTTCTTGTTCTCAGAATCTCGCATTCACCTCTTGACGTTGCTCGGGAATTTTTGCTGAAATGCTACAGCTATTCTGCAAAATAGAAGATGAATTTCAGATCTCAAGAGCTACCAGACTCATGCCATTCCTTTTCCATCAGATTGAACATTGTTTTCCCTTTACTGGAATAGATTCATTGGCAGGCAGAAAGAGGGCTGTGTACTTACTTTCCTTACGTTGAAACAGTTTGAAATTCTAAGGAGGATTTCCATGGTTGGGCTTGCACTTCTTAAGCAGAGAATCTTGAGAATTCAATAACTGAACAATGGATTCTGTCCTTTTGTGTCCGTTTGCACATATCTGTGTTTGTCCCCAACACACATGCTGGATTCGAAGTTAGCATGATATTTTGGGGAACAGAACAAAAGGAAGTTGTTTTGCACAAGCATGCATCTGCTTTCATAATGGTTGAGGGAGCTTTATTGCTCTTTCTGCATATTCTATAAAAATCTCTCACTGGAACAAGGCACACACAAAGAACCCCTGAGCTTAAAAAATACAGAACGTTTACCACAGAGGTTGAAAGGTAAAAAAAGAACTGGATCTTGGGAAAGGAATAGTAAGCATAAGAAAAACCTTATCTGGAAACCTACAGAGATGGTCTAAACCATAAGTGCATCAGATATCAGAATATAATTTCATAATCACAATATTTACATCAACATGTTGGCTGAGGAGGGATTCTGGGAGTTGAGATCCGCACATCTTCAAGTTGGCAAGATTGAGAAATGCTGATTCACACAATGTGATTATGCTGTCAGGATGATGCATATGCCATCATCATTTGGTTGACCATTCAGCCAGTTTAAAGAAATCCTTCTGGAGCTGTTCATAATTCAATTCAATAAAATTGGGGTACAGGCACCTTCTTAAAGCAGGGGTGTCAAACTCGATTTCATTGAGGGCCACATCAGGATTGTGTTTGACCTTGGGAGGCGGGGGGGGGGGAGGGGAGAGGCAGGAGGCCATGGCCAGCTTGATGTTACTCATTGAGGATCCATTTTTGGATACGATAGTCTGGCCTCCTGCAGCCCTCTGCCAGCAAAAGTGGAGCTCGAGGAGGCTGTGCAAGGCCCGCCCAGACTCCATTTTCAGCCACGATAGCCTCCTGCAGTCCTCTGCTGCAGGCCTTGAGTTTGACACCCCTACGTTAAAGGAATCATGAAACATTCTTCCTACTGCTTTCCGTCTCAAATATTTTGTTTAGCAATATAACCAGCAAATATGTCCACACTGAAATGTAAGAAGTTGGTTTTTAAAAACTATGGTTTGTCACACAAGTTACAGTATATTGACTGGGTTCCTAGACTAAGCGTTCTCCCTCCCACTGCCTCTTTGCCTGTATGCCACCCAATCCTTGTGATCTTTCTTATTTGGCATAGATTGTCCCATGTTATAACAAGACTAGGATCATTCGTTTCAGAACCACCTAAATCTTAATTTTGTACCAATTAAGTCAGATCTTAGAGCAATATGAGTTTAAGAGGTATCAGAATGTTCCACATGCCATCTTACAGTCCTTTGTTATAAGGACTTGTCATAAACATTGTTATTTTAAAACTATAATTCAAAATAGAAAAGCCTGTTTGTTAATCTAATTATGGTAGCATGAATAATAACTGTCCTGACTTCAAAGGTCAGGAGTACTTATTCTTTTTTAACTTTTGATTTTTAACAAGACATCTGTATAGTTGAAAATTCTTTTGTCAGCAATGTTTTGTTTCTCAGTTATTTATTTATTGATATGATATTGAGCCTTTGGGGAATTGTTTTTTATTTATGGTTTGAGTGTTTTTGTTGATATTTTTATCAGTTAAATAATAAGAGGTTGTTTTCCTGTTTCTTATTTGTGTTTCATAGTGTTTAATTATTTAAAGAATACATGGGAATATGAAAAATATATATGAATGTCTCTAGTTTTGTTGATACCTTGTACAAATATTTATTTTATTTTTAATTTTTGCGTTTGTAGCACTTCTGAGGATTACTACTGCTTGAAATATATTGGGTTTTGAGTTATTTTTCTCTCTTGAATATTAGAGATCCCAATAATTTTCTGTTATCCATCAATTTAAGACTTACTTATTTCAACAAGCCGGCCTAGCTTGATTGGTTTAATGGGTTTTTTAAAATTTTGATATTATCAATTTTTGGGTTTTAAATTGGGTATTTTAACTTGTAGATTTGAGATTTTTATATTGAAACGCCGATGATTTAATTTATTTTAAACTTTTTAAATATTTGTACTATATGTGTTTTAATTTGGCTGTTCACCACCCTGAGTCCCCCCAGGGAGAAGGGCGGTATATAAGTTGAAATAATAAATAAGTAAATAAATAAATAAATAAATTTAATAAATACAATATTCTCTTCATCGTTCAGCCCAACTTATTAATAAGATATTGAAGGGAAGAGTACCTAGAATCCTGTATCACCTTTCTCCAATTCAATGGAAAATAATTTGTATTCAATTCACATACTTCTTTATGCCATCAAGCCCATGCTCAATTAACTTGTTAATCAGCATATCATGGCATATTTTGTGAAAAGATTTGCTTGACATCAAGACGTATTATTCCTGTAGCATTTCCATAATCTATTAAATTGCCTAATTTAAAAAAAAATGAGATAAGGTTAGCCTGTCAAGAATCATTCTTGATAGATCTAAGCTAACATCTGGTAACTGACACATTATTAACCAAGTCCTTATAAATTGATTTCTTTAGCATCTGCTCTCAAATCTTTCCAGGTACTGTATCTCTCTGAGACTAACTCTGCAGCTTGCCGAACTATCCTATTTTTCCCTATCTGGGAAAACAGGAAAAGAATTGATATCCTCCAATCACCTGGCATGCCAATTAGTTAATTAATTAATGTATAAAACTTCCTTTTATACTGAACAAGCTGAAAAAGCTTCAGCTTTCCTCTAAGATGTCCAAAATATGTGGGATATGGTTGTAGCTATTCCTTAAAGTACCATTTGTCCCCACATATATAAGGAAAGCATAATTCTCAATGGATTGTTGTTGTTGTTAGTTGCGAAGTCGTGTCCAACCCATTGTGACCCCATGGACAACGTTCCTCTAGGCCTTCCTGTCCTCTACCATCCCCTGGAGTCCATTTAAGCTCATGCCCACTGCTTTGGTGACTCCATCCAGCCACCTTAGAATCATAATCATATCTTTATTTGTCTAGCATATATAAGATAACAGGTAAAACTATAAACATAATTTGAATACATGAAAAGAGTAAGTAAAAAGGAATATTAGGACAGGGACGGTAGGCACGTTTTCTGTTGTCCCCTTCTTCTTTTGCCCTCAATCTTTCCCAGCATTAGGCTCTTCTCTAGTGAATCCTTCCTTCTCATTAGGTGGCCAAAGTATTTGAGATTCATCTTCAGGATCTGGCCTTCTAAACAGCAGTCAAGGTTGATCTCCTCTAGGACTGGCCGGTTTGATTGCCTTGCAGTCCAAGGGACTCACAGGAGTCTTCTCCAGCAGCATAGTTCAAAGGCCTCAATTCTTTGGTGCTCAGCCTTTCTTATAGTCCAACTTTAACAGCCATACATTACAACTGGGAAAACCATAGCCTTGACTATACACACTTTTGTTGGCAGAGAGATGTCTCTGCTTTTTAGAATGCTGTTTAGATTTGCCATAGCTTTTCTCCCCAGAAGCAAACATCTTTTAATTTCTTGGCTACAGTCCCCATCTGTATGCCCCCTCTCAATGGATTAGTTGAATCCTTTACCTTTACTATAGATTTGTTTTATACCTGTAGTAGCTGAACTACAAACTACCATTGACTCTTCTCTTTACCTTTTTGGAGGACACAGTTGTATCTTCTGTACTTGTTAGATCACCAGTTTCTGCTTTAAAAAAACTTCCTTTCTTTGAACTGAGAAATTGTTGTTCTTTCCCATCAGTTTATATATAGGCATTCATTGCTTTATCTTTTGTTTTGTTTTTTTCAAGATTTCATGCTACAAATTACAAATACAGCCCAAGATCCTTTCCAACCAACAAGCCACAAGAACTGCATGTCATGTTCTAAACTTCCTGTCCAATCATGTTTGCGCTTGTTTTTTTACCACCAGTAGAAAGTCTTTTGTTTCTGTTCTTGAATTTTGAGGTTAGTCAAGTACAAACACTTGACTTAGCATGAAAATTTGATAGGAAATTCCTCTTAAACATCCTTACATAACTCCAGTTAGCACTCCATGTTCACTTGCTCAATGATATGTTCCACTACCTCTTTTGGAGAACTCAAAATACTTATATGCTTCTATATGATATTTTTTTAAAAAAACTGAGAACACAGTATCTTCAGGATTATGGGTGATCCCATCAACTTTCAACGATAAAACCTAAAAAGGATTTTAAAAAGAAATCCAAATAGCTTCACTGTAATTGTGTGTTGTCAGTGAATTTTTTCTAAGCTGTCAATTTAAGGGCGAGGAGGTAAGCAAATATCTTTCAAATATACAGAATGCATAAGTTACCGGTATGTTCTACAAAGGAAATATTGTGGCTTGTACTGTAACAATGCACAATTACTAGTTGATAAGTAACTGGGAACAGTGGTAGCTGATAGTCAAAAAAAATTTTGGTTGAAAGATTCCATCAACTGTTCTTTTAATTCAGGAGGTCTTGTGACCCCCATCAAGACTTCTGGATGCTGTTTTTTTTTTTAAAATTAATATAGTCATTCAAAAGAAATGTAATGTTTTCAGATTCTTGTAGAACAGGACTGTCAAACTCACGTCGTCACGGTGGCATCACATGATGTATCGTGACTTTTTCCTCTTCGCTAAACCGGGCATGGCCGTGGCCAGAACGGGATGCATCCAGGCCGCGAGTTTGACAGCCCTGTTCTAGAACATCCCATGCTCAGCAGTTACTAACCACAAAATGCAAAAAAGGATGTCATGAATAGTAAAAGCACCGAAGAAACAGATTCTAAAACGTAAAACAGAAAAAGTTTTTTTTTTTTTTTTTTACATTTCAAACTTCTAAACTTACATATGGAATTGTACATTGTTCAGTCTTTTCAGTCTTTGGTGCTGACCTCCCGGGCAGTCACACGAGGCTGGCTCCAGATGATTATTAACGCTTCTTTGAGTGAGGGTTTCTTCCCCTCTGCCTTGAAAGAGGTGCCTCCTCAAGAAGCCTTCCCTGGACCCGGCTGAACTAGCGAACTATCATCCAGTCTCCAACCTTCGCTTTGTGGGGAAGATTGTTGAGAGTGTAGTGGCGCAGAAACTCCCCCGGTACCTGGATGAAGCTGTCTATCTAGATCCATACCAGTCGGGCTTCAGGACGGGATACAGCTTGGAAACGGCATTGGTTGCATTGGTCGATGATCTCTGGAGGGCTCAGGACAGTGGGTATTCCTCTGTCCTGGTCCTATTAGACCTCTCAGCGGCTTTTGATACCATCAACCATGGTATCATGCTGCGCCGGCTGGAGGAGTTGGGAATGGGGGGCACCATGTTGCGGTGGTTCTCCTCCTTCCTCTCTGGTCGGACGCAGTCCGTGTTCGCAGGGGAGCAAAGGTTGACCCCGAGGCACCTTGTTTGTGCGGTGCCACAAGGGTCGGTCCTCTCCCCCCTTTTGTTCAACATTTATGTGAAGCCGCTAGGGGAGATCATCCGTGGTTTTGGGGTGAAGTGTCACCAGTACGCTGATGATACTCAGCTGTACATCTCCACCCCAGACCACCCCAATGATGCCCTTGATGTGATGTCCTGATGCCTGGAGGCCGTGCGGATCTGGATGGGGAGAAACAGACTCAGACTCAACCCCTCCAAGACTGAGTGCCTATGGCTCCCGGCGTCCCGGTATAGTCAGCTGGTTCCATCGCTGACTATTGGGGGTAAGACCTTGGCCCCCTCAGAGAGGGCTCGCAATCTGGATGTCCTCCTGGATGCATGGCTGTCTTTAGATGATCACATGACGGCTGTGGCCAGTGGGGCTTTTTATCAGGTTCGCCTGATTTACCAGTTGTGTCCTTTTCTGGACTGGGACGCCCTGTGCACGGTCACTCACGCCCTCGTCACTTCCCATCTGGACTATTGTAACACTCTCTACATGGGGCACCCCTTGAAGAGCACTCGGAGGCTCCAACTGGTCCAGAATGTGGCCACGCGGGTGATTATGGGAGCGACACAGTGCTCCCATGTGACACCTCTCCTGCGCGAGCTGCACTGGCTTCCGGTGGTCTTCTGGGTGCGATTCAAGGTGATGGCTACCATCTTTAAAGTGCTCCATGGCTTAGGACCCGGATACTTACGGGATCGCCTTCTGCCACCGATGGCCTCCCACCGACCAGAGAGGGACTCCTCAGGGTGCTGTCGGTCAAACAATGTTGACTGGTGACCCCCAGGGGGAGAGCCTTCTCTGTGGGGGCACCTGCCCTCTGGAATGAACTGCCCCCGGGATATGAATGATCCCTGACCTGCGTACCTTTCGCCGTGCCCTTAAGACCTTATTATTCCAACAGGCTGGGCTGGCTTAAGAAGAAATGGGATTGGGTGTTTTAATTCTTGGGTTATTAATTCTGGGGCTAAAATATTTAATTTGTTTTTAAACTGCTTTTAAATTTTGTATTTTATGTTGTTTTATTGTGGCTGTACACAGCCCTGAGTCCTTTGGGAGAAGATGGTATAAAAATGTAATAAATAAATAAATAAAATTGCTTCAACTCTTTGGGAACCAATGTTTTGTCTAGGATTTCTGCCAGTAACTAATTCTTTGTTAGCTTCTTATATCTTGTATCTTCAGTGATCTTATCTAATCACCTTGTCTTCAGTTGGGCTCTTCTTTATACTGTCATTTTTCCCAGCATCATGGTTTCCTCCAGTGGCTGTTTCTTTCAAATTATATGTCCAACATACATAAGCTTTAGCTTTATTATTAGTGCTTCTGGTGAAAAGTCTGGTTTACTTTCATCTAGTACTTAATTATTTGTTGCTGTTGTCCATGATGCTGTCAACCATTTTCTTCAGCACCACAATTCAAAGACAAGAATTTTTCTTTGTTCAGCCTTTCTGATGACTTGGCTCTCATAGCCATAAATGAGCAAACCACAACCCTGACAACACCTTTGCTGTCACTGTGACGTTTCTGCATTCAATATTTTGATCAAATTTGTCATATTTTTTTCCTGAGCAACAGACCTGTATTTCATATCCAAGGACATTATCCCTGTGAATATTAAGCCCTTTGCATCCTCAGAAAAAAAGTCAAAAGTGAATGCCACAGGGCAGAAAATAAGGCACAAAGAAGCAAAGAGAAAGGAATAAGGTGTGTGCTCTTTCTTCAGTCAGGGCCTTCAAGAGGTAAACAGAAGAACTTCCTCATCCTCTCCAACAAACCTAAGCTTTTGTTTCCTTGATCAGCATAAAGCTCACCCAGACTGAGAAGACGTATGAATATAGTCCTGACCCAAAGGTGCTTTTTCAAGTGGCAACTGGACTCTTGTTTTTCTTTGAAGACATTTTGCTTCTCATTTATGAAGCTTCTTTAGCTCTGAATGGATGGTGGGGAATGGAAGGATTTATATTCCTTACAGACAGCTGGTCATTTGCATTCTTTTAGAGAGTCATTGAAGCCACTTGGGGGTTTATCTGTTACCTCCAAAGTCACCAGAGTAGTGCCGATGGGAGTGGAGCCTTCCATTTGCAACTGTCCAGCCAGAGCTGGAGAAGCTAACTGGATGAGAAGCGAAACATCTTAAAAAAACAAAAACAAATCCAGTTGCCTCTTGAAAAAGCACTTTTGAGACAACCATGACCTGGATGACTGAGAATCTCCATAGACATTTAGCAATATAGTCCTGAGCACACTGAAATGAAGCCATACAGTGAGGCAACAGGGAATCTAGAGGTACCCAAATGTCCTTTCAATACAGGTAGTCCTTGAATTACAGCCATTTGCGTATTGACTCTTCAAAGTTAAACTATTGAAAAAAGTGACTCGATTGTTTTTTACACTTATGACAGTCGCAGCATTCCCATGGTTACGTGATTAAAATTTGGGTGCATGGCAACTGGCATGTATTTACAATAATTGTACTGTCCCACAGTCATGTGATACTATTTGTAACCTTCTCAAATGGCTTCCAGCAAGCAAAGCCAAAGGGGGGGGGGGAGCCAGATTTGCCTAATGACCACATGATTCACTTAACCATTGCAGTGATTCGCTTAACAACTTTGACCAAAAAAAGTTTGTAAAATGAGGCATAATAGCCTTGCTTAGCAAGATAAATTTTGGGCTCAGTTGTGGAGGTATGTTGAGAACTACCTGTATTTAAAAATCTGGCAGTCTATTGTGTTCTAATGTCATGAGATCCTCTATTAATTCACGTGGATATGGCAGCACAGTCCAGTCTTCAGATCCCATGGGGAAAAGCATCAATGCAAAGCTGTTTCCTGAAGTTAATTATTCCTATGATGGCAATTTTAAATGACCTTGGATGAACTTTAAAAAGAAAACTAAATTGGCTGGGCTACTGCTTGGAGGAGAGATAACCAGGAAATTCCAGGAGTACAAATTGGATTGAAAAGCTTGAAACCACACCTTGGTAGAAGACAATGGCAAATCAGGATTGCACTGTTGCCAAGAAAATAAAAACAAATAATTTTTCTTCCTAAGGACTGTAAAAGGCTGGTATCTTGAATTGTTATAAGCCGATTAAATAAAACTAGATCTGAAATATCTTTAATTTCCGTGCTTGGTTAAAGTGCCAACAACTACGTATTATGTGGCCAACAGGCCAAGTGACTGTCAGAGTTCCAAGTAACACCCCCAATGAAATAAACCTCCAAGGGTTGAGTTTCCTCAAAGTTACATTTTATTAGAGATGTCATATTGGCACATCTGGGAAAACCCGAATCTCTGAAAGTTTCCAGATTTTCCCCACCCAAAGAAAAGTTCAAGTCCCTGCCCAACACCCATAAGTCTATCACATGGTCCAATCAAAGCACCATCCTAACTGGAGATGCCGCCCACTTCCAGCCCTCCAGATGCAGGGCAAGTTGTCCTTGACTTTCTGAGAAAGGAATTTTATTATGATTACCGTATTTTTCGAAGTATAAGATGCGCCTATCTTTTTTGTTTTGTTTTTTTATAAAAAGTTTTTTTTTAATTCTTTAGACAAACACACATACAAACATACAATGTATTTTCTTTGAACAGAGTATTTGGCCAGTTCACAAATTTAAACAGTGTTTAGTCATTTCAATTAAATTTATAATTTCTATATTTCCTTTTTTCCATATTTATTCCTCATCTATTTTTTTAAAAAACCAATATTACCCTTCATCCTCATCTCTAATCTTAATCAAATTCAATTTTTCCCTTCTATTCTATATTATATCCCTTGCCATTGTCATCTATTTTTATATCCATCCTCACATTGGTTAATTATGTAATATTACAATTGTTTAATACAAATTCAACATTTTAACATAAATCAATTAGTTATATAACTATCTTTTTTGTATATTAATCAATATGAACATGAATATTCCAATTATTTCCATGCAATCCAATTTCTTACAAATCAATTAATTATATTTACTAATAATAATAAATCAAAGAATTTTCCCCATATATTACTCCAAACCACAACTTAACCATTTCTGCTTTCAACACAATATACAATTAATAATATCTCAATTATTACAATTCCCTAGTTAAATAGAGCTTTCCCCTTATGTTACTCATTTTCACATCTTAAACTCTCCCAATAAGCCAAATAGTTTTGCCCATATAATCCTCTAAATCACAACTTAATCATTTCTACTTTCATCACAATATTTCAATTGTTACAATTTCCCTAATTAAATTTAAAAATGCTCTAGCTGTTATCCAAGCTACAACTTAATCCTCTTTACTTTCACCACCATATACCATTAAAGGTATTTCAATTGTTACGGTTTATACCTAGTCATATTTCTAAAAAAAAAAAAAAAATAAATAAAAACTTATCATTGTCTAGATTTCAAAAATACAAAGACAAATATTCCAATTATTATTCATTTCATTTTTACAATCATGATTTCCCATTTATTTCTTACTACTATTCATATTTCAGTTCTAAATATGTATAACATCTTTCTCTTTCATTTCTTTTTCTACCTTCCCATTTTTATTTTTGCCTTTTTCTTTCTCCTTTTTTTCCTTTGTGTCTTAAAATCTTGAACTCTCCTCTTTTGCCCTAAATTTCCCATTGTTTGCGCCTACATTTTTTGGTGAGGAAAAAAAAGAAAAAGAAATCTCCCTCTGCCTATGCTTAACTTTGTGACATTGCAGCAAACAGCAAACATCCTGCTTTGCTTTCATTTTCGTTTTCAGCATAGCTTGATTAGCACAAGGAAAAGAAAATCTGCTCCAGCAATTTACCTCTTTGCAGCAAGCAGCAGAGTCCTGCGCAAAATAGCTAACAGCAAATCAGCTGAGAGTCGAGAGACCAATCCAATCAACTTGTGCTAATTAGGCTGTGCTGAAGCTGAAAGGAGCTGTTTTTTCTTGCTGTTTGTTGCAATGAGGTAACTCCTGCAAGGCAGAGGCCAAAGGGTAGGGGCCAGTGGCTAGGCAGGGCTATATTCAGTGTATAAGACACACCTAAATTTTCACTCCCTTTTAGGGGGGGAAAGGTGCGTCTTATACTCCTGAAAAATACAGTATATATCACCCATCCTCCATACAATCCCCCCTCCCAGTTTCCCACCGTAGTAAACATGGCAGGTCTGAAGGCCTAATGCAAAAGATGGCTTCCAGGCCTGACAGTGATCTGACGAAATGATAATTTGATTTATTAAAAGAAATGTCAGCTCAGATGAAGTCTAATTCTCTCACTTTAATATCTTTAAGAGCAGGACAGTTGCAGTCTAACCCATGTGTCCAACCCTAGCAAATCTAACAAAGCAGCAGCAGCAGCAGCAGCAACAACAACAATGCATAGAAAAATTTGCAAGAATTACCAGTTGCCTGCAAGCAAGAACTGGTGGAACTATAAAATAGAGAAAATCAAAGAAAATGAAGAAACTAAAGTACTCTGGGATTTTAGAACTCAAGCAGATGAGTATAACATGCTATACTTAACCATTGTAGATAAGAAAGACAATAAAGTCTTGATAGTACATAGATGTGGCAACGCCTGGAGACAGCACAATAAAAGAGAAAGCACTAGAGAAGATAACAAAATACAAAGAACTGCAAATAGAAATAGAATAACTGTGGCAAAAGAAAGCAGAGATAGTACCAATAGTAACAGGCACGTTGGGTGCAATCCCAAAACTGGAGTACCACTTGAACACCATTGGCATTGACAAATTCACCATCAGTCAATTGGAAAAGGCAGCTTTACTCGAAACAGCTTACATCCCATGCCAATACCTCTAAACACCATAAAACATCAACAATTGCCTATCCCAGGTCCTTGGGGAGGACTCGATAGGTAGATTAAAATGCTAAATCCAGTCTGAACATCCGACTGACTGTCTGACGAAAAATATTAATAATGAAATACAGCAGAACAAATGAATACTCCAAAATAATGCTTCCATAAGTAAAGAAAAGATGAAAAGTACTTAATTTTGTACGGATGGCAACAATATATTAATTTATATCATTCATATTTGAAATATGCCACTATGGTGTTCTTTATTCTGCACCTTTAAAGGATAATTTACTTACCAGAAACTCACTAATCTTTCTTTTCTGGGTGTGAAGCTTGTGAATTCAGAGAACAATTTTTCTATCCAATTTTTAAATCACTTGGCTCAAGAATTTATGTAAAATTTTCCATCCCAACCACATGCCAAGAATCCATGAATGGCAAAGGCTAATACGAAGCCACCCACGTTCCTAACCAGAATGCTGTAAAATATGCTATTTGTTAATATTTTTCATACATACCAATGCCACACTTTCTTTGACCCAAGAAGATGGATTGGGTTCAAATCTTGAGACATAAATCACAAAACGATCCGGAAATACACGCAATCCTGTATAAGTATAAGAACATATACATTTTGGAAGCTTTTTAACATCATGAAACTTCAGAAACACTTTCCATATTATCTAACCCTTTAGGTTTTTAAACACTGTAACCCCTTTTTTTTGGTCAATTGAGTTCCATAATCCTTTGTTTTGTTTTGTTTTGTTTTGTTTTTGGTGGACAGGCAAAAATGATTAAAGTCAAGAACTAAATTTGGAAAAAAAAAATCGCCAAGATTTTTCCATTGGAATATGCAACAATTCTTGGCTGGTTTTTCTCCTATTCCAGTTCTATTTTACAACAATTGTTTTTCAAATATTTTAAAAACACTTTTATGTCAATCTTTCTGCAAGTTTGATGGCAGATAACATCATCTCACCTATGATGGCAAGGAGAGATACAAAACAAGAAACCAAATGATTGATGTCACATTCTCATGAATTTCTATAACCATTTGTTTTATGGCAAATACAAAGATATTTGCCTAGTTTTAATTGTATTTATTTTCATTTCTTTGTGGTATTTATTGATTTTCACTGTTAGCAGCCCTAGGTGGTACACCAATACTGTACAGTTTTCAGTGAGCAAAGATTGGGGCAGATGGGAACTGTAAACTCAGCATTAATATGGTACAATATTAGAACTAGACTCTAACAAGCTAACGGAATGAAAGGTGATGTTGTGACTGTAATAAATGCCCACTCTTAATAATAATAATAATAATAATAATAATAATAATAATAATAATAATAATAATAGCGGTTAGCTCCAAGACTTCCCCTGCCATGGAAAGGAAAAGAAAGGAGTTTCTGTGGATTTTACTCTGCTAGTCATTGCTGACTGCAGAATAGCATAGAATAGCATAGCATAGTATAGAACAGAATTTTTATTGGCCAAATGTAATTGGACACACAAGGAATTTGTCTTTGGTGCATATGCTCTCAGTGTACATAAAAAGAAAAGATACATTCGTTAAGAATCATAAGGTATAACACTTAATGATAGTCATAGGGTTCAAATAAGCAATCAAATCATACTAGGAAACAATCAACATAAATCGTAAGGATACAAGCAACAAAGTTACAGTCGTGCAGTCATAAGTGGGAGGAGATGGGTGATAGGAACGATGAGAAGACTAATAGTAATAGTAATGCAGCCTTAGTGAATAGTAGGGGGTGGCACTCATTTCTATTTCAAAGCCGTGAGCCAGCGTTCTCTGAAAACACTTCCATGCTCATGTGGCCAGCAAGTATTTCCTCCCCACCAAAGTGGCACCTATTTATCTACTTGCACTTGCATGCTTTCAAACTGCTACGTGAGCAGGAGCTAAGTGAAGATGGGCACCCATCGCATAGCACTCAGGTCTCAAACTCGGGTTTTTGGCTTTCTGGCTTACAAGCTCAACACCTTAACCACTGAGACATTGCGCTGCTGTGCCACAATCATGATGAAAACAAAAACAACTCCCCACCACCACCCACCCCAAAAAAAAAAAGATATATTCCAGAGAAATCCTATAGAGGTTTCGTTACGTCTTAAAACAGAATGGTAGTAGGCTAACTCACGAAATCATTTTAGTGTTATTCTGGAGTTTCAAAAAAGTAGTTTCTTATGTTGCTATAATTCAAAGCATGATAAAAATGTTGGAAAACCATCGCAGATTATAGTAAGATTTAAAACAGCACCAGATTTCAAATCCACTTTAAGGAAAAGCCATATCATCCCAAAGCACTGAGCTTAAATACAATGGTGCAGAATGGGCTTGATTTAAAGTGTTATCAAAGTAGAGATTACATGTCTAATAGACGAAACAAATGTTCACAATACTGCAAATACCATATTTAATGGGATTCAAGCAAGTTTTCAGCCAAACAATTAACTGCTCCAAACATTTTATTTTTGGCAGCCTAAGATTTGATGTCATACCCATCTAGAGTTCCTTGGGTGCAAAAATATGAAAAGCAATCAGGTCCAATGACATCACTTAAAAAGATAAACAAAAGCTGTCTATGGCATATATTTGAACTACCCTGTGACAATATGCCTGACTCATAGGGTGACCTCTACTGATTCAGAATCCAAAGACTCAATATAATGTTGAGCCGAACCATTGTTGCAGGGAGTCTGGGCTAATTACTCTTTCAAGAACTAATTAGTAAGTAAATAGCATGGAATAAAATAGCAGCAGGAAATTCATAACACAAACATTTGCCCCAATCAAAGAAATAAGCTTCTTCAGAAAAGGGAAGCAAATATGTGTGTGTGAGAGAGAGGGGAGGAAGGGAGGGAGAGAGAGAGAAACATGAAATATTTCATTTATTTAGAGTATACCTGTGATAAGAATGAATATCAAATCAGTTGATATGACCTAAAATCAGGGGTGATATGCTCCCAGTTCGGACCGGATCGCCTGATTCGGTAGCAATTGCGGCGGGTGGTTCGGAGAACCTGTAGCAAAAATCCCTGCCCCCACCCCCCCATGCCCAGTTGAGCCGCATGATCATCAGAGGCTTTTTTTTAACTTTTAAAAGCATTTTTTCTACAACCTCTCCTGTCGGAAAAAGGCTTTTACAAGTTAAAAAAAAAAAGCCACTGATGATCGTGCGGCTCAGCTGGGATCATCAGAGGCTTTTCAAAGCATTTTTTCCTGCAATCTCTTGGCCAAAGAGGTGGTAAAAAAGTGAAAAGTCTTTGAAAAGTCTCTGATGATCCCAGATGAGTTGCCTCAGAGAGGTATTTTTTAAAAAGCCTCTCTGACGATCCCAGCTGAGTTGCCTGATCGGCAGAGGCTTTTCAAAGCATTAGAAAAAATGCTTTGAAAAGTTAAAAAAAAAAGTTGGCCACGCCCACCCAGTCACATTAACCCCCCCCCACCAAGCCACGCCCACAGAACCAGTAGTAACAAATTTTACACTTCACCCCTGCCTAAAATGCCTGCTTGAGATATCAAGTGTTTCAACTGGAAGGCGGTGGCCAATTAGCAGCTAAACCTCATTGTTCTTTCTAATATAAAAGGAGAAACAACTCTCTTTCGTAATTCTGTTCCTGAACTACGGATAAGTCAGCATGCTCCCCCCACTTATCATCAGTAGAGGATGTACCTTCCTAGTGGCCCTAAGTCAAAAAAAACTGGTAATAAAAGCTAGAGGATGTTTCCTTTCAGTTCTGTTGCTAAGACAAACTGGCATTGTAAGTGCCTTTTAATTTATTTGTAACAAGTATTTGTAACAAATATTCTTACATAGTGGTTTCCATCCAGGAAGCGATCAACAAGTTATGGTCAAGCAGTAGAAAGAGAAGAACAGAAATCTTTCTGCCAATAAAAAAGAATATTTGTAGCTCAGGATAAAAATGAGGGGTCCTAGGTGCTAGAACTGATGATGTTACCCAGTTTGGATAATGAAACATCTGCAAGAAAACCTAGCAAACTCAGAGAGCACCAAGAACCCCTGAAATCTTTCTGCACCACACATGGTTTGTTGAAGGATACCATTGGTCCAAGTGTAGCTTTTTCACCTTGTTTCTCCAAAGTACTCAGAGAGGGAGACATAGGTAGCTTACCACTGTGCAGTTGTCCAATACATCGCAGATTAGCCCATCTTTTGACAAAGTAAGCTGAAATGTGAAACTCGTCCGCTGCAACATAAAAGCGAGGCAGGTTTTATACAGGCAACACAGGTTTATCAACTATGTGTCTGGATTAAAATTCATATACAAAAACACAATTAAAATTCGCTAAGTACATTTTTAAAAGTATTCTAGCTATGTGCATCATTACCTTAACTCTAGCCACGAAATCCAAAATTGCACATTCAGATGTTCCAGCGCAGGCTTGAGAATCAGTTACAAGCTACAACCTTTTATCCATTCCTTATATCATTCAACTCCAGGCCCGCCAAATGCCACTTTCTCACATTTCACAATTCTTGGCCCAATCTATCTTTAAGCAATGTAACAAACCTTTTACTTTTTTAAAAAAAATAAATAAATTCTATATATGAATCCTCCTTTAGATTAACTTAAAATAGATGGACTTAACATACTCTGTAGGGGAAAAAGTGGATATCATAAAAACGTTGGAGGTCATTTCGACGAAAATAAAGGATCATAAAGTTGTGTTAAAATATTTCCAAACACGCTCATTGTTGTCATTTAAAAAAAAAAGCCATTTTGAGAATTTGGTTCAGACTGATACAGTATTGCAAAAAAATATTGCAGAATATTTTTATACAGTTATTGATTTGCTTCTTTTTATAAACCAAAGCACCCAAGCCATCGTTCAAAAAAAAAAAAAAGTCACTGAATTTTTAAAACGCTTGATCATATTACACTAGTGAAAAGTGACTTTGCAGTTTATTCTATATTACACTGAAATAACAGAAATGCAATGATTGGCAGGGTTTTTTTTTAGACTTCCGGTGTTTGCGCAGAGGAACCTCAAGATCTGCTGAACATCAGTGCCATGAATAATTCAATGAAAGATATGCTCTGCTCTTTAGCATTTAATCCCGTCGTTTTACTGTGAAAAAAATACTCCTTTGCCACTCTTGCATAGTTTGGTTCAAAAAGGCTACATTTTCTTTGGACAAGTTCAGCTAGTCTGGAAAGAATCCAGCTAGGATGAAATGCACTTTAAGATTTCGTAATGGAATCCTGAAATGATCAAAATAATGTTTATAGACCTCATACAGGCCAGTGGAATTTCTGCATCCTTTATTCTGAAAGAAACCTTAATTCCACGGCCTTGCTACAGTAATCAAACACCGCCTGACTTGGAACTGTAGCTTTGCTCGGTTCTATAAAATCCAATCTCAGTAGACTAAAACTGGTAAAGTTTTAGTGGAGCCAAAAATGTCTCTTAAGCATCACTGCATCAATGCCCTGGTTTGGATAAAGATGAAGGATGAAAGGAGTATCCTCATAAGCTTTCTCTCCAACTCAAGATTTCCAATTCTCATGGCAATTCCTTTCTTTATGAGCCAATACCAAACAGTAATTTCTCTCCTTTTCTGACTCAGATATTTGCTCTTACGTTACTTTACAAGTTAGTTGTCTAACAAAAACTTTTGTCTCTGGAAAACCTTTGATTTCATGTCTATTGTTTTCCTATCAACTCTGCTATGCTGTACTCCTGCATATATGGAATTAAGGAACAGCACAACTGAACAACCAAGACTGATTGGGGGGCGGGGGGGGGGGGGGAGAGACATGGAGAAGAAGACAATTTTGGTCTGTTTCAGTTTAAGTTGTTAACTGAAGTGAAAGAAGAACTATACAGACTTGTAAGTCTTATTCCAAAGGAGCAATATAATAGTTGCAGAAAGAAGGAACAAGCAAAGGTTTGTATGTTCTAAAATTTTGAAATATTATTGCAATGGTTTTTCCCAAGCACGTCTGAACTGAAGTGTTCCTGGTCATTCTTATTATGGAACAAATGGCTCCATTAATGTGAAAATGTAGTCTGTGATATACACAACTATGTGCCCAAAAGAAGCATGGTAATAATTTCACACCTTTGTATCAGGAATAAATATATTTTGACTGATTCTAAACCTACGTGATATTATTTTTACATATCTTCTCTTGTGATTGGCACATCTCAGAGCACTATGTATACTTCTGTCACTGAAAACATTTTTACTGTAATCATGTGAAAACCTGATGTTTCCATTGTCATTTTAGAATAGTTAAAAATACCCACCGAAATTTGAACAGCTTCTATCAAAGCGAACTATTCATATTAGCATGTAGACTTAAAAGGAAAATAGATAATCTACACCCTGGAGATAGTGGTGGGGTAGGAGTTGGAATTCGCTGATATGATTCCAAAATTCATTTGGAAAACAGCCTCAGGAATGACAACTGCAGACAAAGGCCTTCATCAGTCTGTTCACACCCCTGTGGTTAAATCAGAAAATTAAACTGTGCTGATCAACAGCCTCACCTTATGATTTTGGCATGTTTTGTGCTGTAACCGGAAAGACCCGGATGCAGACTGACAATGACAAGATCCCAATTCCAGTAGGGCAGTATTTCTCAACTTTGGCAACTTGAAGATTGTGTGGACTTCAACTCTCAGAATTCTGGGAGTTGAAGTCCACACATCTTCAAATTGCCAAGGTTGAGAAACATTGCAGTATGGAATGGAATCTGCACTTCCCCCATCCAAGTTCAACCCTTCAACCACTTCCATCATCTACATTAGCTTTTATACAGATCAAAGTATCTATGGAGATTCTCAGTCACCCAGGTCATGGTTGTTCCAAAGGTGCTTTTTCAAAGAGCTGAAGAAGCTTCTTGGATGAAAAGCGAAACATCTTCAAAGAAAAACTAGAAAGTCCAGTTGCTCTTGAAAAAGCACCTTTGGGACATACAGATCAGAATAAATACAAAAGCAGCAGCAACTGTCTCTGAAATTTCTTCCATCATTTTAAACTACGTGTTGTATTCCGTCAGTAGCCTGCACAGCTGGCAGCAGAGTCGGACAGTGAGGAGGCTGGGGAGGAACATAGGCCAGTCCTGGAATCTGGGGAAGGCCCAGACGAGGGCTCTGCGTTGGAGGCAGAGATGGGGCCAGGGCCATCTGGGAGTGATGCGCAGACTCCAGAGCCCCCAGAATCAGACAGCAGAGGCAGAGGAACAGGAGGAGCCTGTTCCTAATGCACGCATGCGCAGAGCTGCCAGAAGGCAAGAGCAGCTAAAGCAAAAGGGATGACTCAGGAGTAAGGCCAGGAGATGATTGGCCCCTCCCATAAGGTTTAAAAGAGAAACAAATGCACTTGGGCCTTTTTGCAGGAAAGCAACGTTGCTAACTCTGTTTTCAGTTGGCATCTCCTGTTTGTTTCTGAAGTTCGTGGGGCTTTGGCAGGGTGTCAAAGAAGATAAAGGTTGGTGATTATCCCGAAGGACTTCTTCCGAAGGATTTGTTTCGCAACTAATTGGGACTCAGCTGGGAATTAATGTAATTCTCAGCTGTTACAATAAAATAGGTTTGTTTGGAACTAATTGTCTTGTAAATGACTCAGTAAGTCTAGGTCACAACACTACGGTATTTTATCAAAATTGAGAAAATTAGGTTCAAAAAGAGAGGCATTCAATAGCAACTTTTTATTAAAAATTTAAAGTCAACAAGAGCTTTTGAAAAATGTGATGGATAGCAAGTAGTTCTAATTTTGTTGATTGATTTCTGAATGATCTGCAACATTTAGTCAAGGATTTTTAAAAAACATTTTATCTGTGTAGGTTTGGGATTTTTAAAGTTTCTAATGTTTGATCATCCAGTCCAAATAAAATTAAACAATTAAAAAAAAGGATTTCTGAATGCCTTTTCTAATAAAGGGATAGAGGCAAATAACCAGCAGCAGTTTTTCTACCAAAATTCTATTCAGATGTGGGGCTTAATAAATTCCTGGAACTAGAAATGTAATTCTAAATGTTTTTTTCAACAGGCTCCAGCTGGTGGCCTTCTTAATTCCCTTTTTTTTTTTTTAAAGCAGTTCCTGAGGTCTCCCCACCTTGATTGGTAGCCTTCTCCATAAGCATGCTAGCAACACATATTTGCTGATGACTCGATAATCTGTGTGGTTGCCAGTAAGAGTCTGTGGTATAGCATACAACAAGGAAAAGCTGTCTCCCATGGCTATTAAAGACCATTCACCTGGGAGCCTGGGAAAATGCCTTTCAGCGGCTGAGTTATCTGGAGTGGCCTGGCAGGTGTTCACTTCTCAGCAAAATCTGGCACCTGAATCATTCTGTTCTGAGTTCAGCAAAGTCTTCTCCAAAACCACAAGACAGGCCTATGGAGGCCTGTCGTGATCTCAAAGTGTTTCTGTACTTGACACACCCCTATTTCTTTTTCCACAATCTTTTCCAAAACTCTGAACCTTTTCTTCCTTACAATCCAGCTATTTCAGATGCTGTACACCCTAGTCTTTGCTCCGTTATTATTTGAAATGTATTCTTTTTATGTGCTGCAGGGACTAAAAACTCTCAATAAATAAAAGTAAATGTTTTTAGAGAAAACACATTGAAAGAACTAAATGATATATGAGGACGTGTAATCTATCTTGTTCTTTAAACTGCAAAATGTATAGGCCACACAAGCATTAATATTTTAGTGTTGCTAGTCAATACTCTACATTTTCATGTTTTAAATTACATCTAATCCCTTAATTATCTTTCTTCAGTCAATATTTCAACACTAAGCTTGAAGCTACAGAAAATAGCTTTTATCTAAATTGTGTGTGTGTGTGTGTGTGTATATACATATACATATACATATACATATATATATACACATACACATACACATACACACACACACACATATACATCATCACCATCATCATCAGGAATAACTTCATCTATTGAATAGTGAATCCTGCCTGTATGATTGCTCAGGTAAGTTTCCCTCTATCTATGCCCCCATCATCCCCAACAAGTTAGGTCAATAACCTTATTAAGTCCACGATATCTGGAGGACACCTGATTGGGAAACTTATTTACAGATACTCTTAGGCGAAGCCATGTGTTGCCCATCATCAGTCAGGACCTTTAGCTAGACACATAGAGGGATAAACAGAGGCAACAAAAATACGTTAAGCAAGTTTTAGAGCATCAGAAGAAAGAGAGACGCTTCAGGGCATGGCATCCACCAGGCAATTCAGTCAGCTGAGTTTAACTTTATTAAGCTGTAAAATATTTAAAGACATTCTATCACTATGAAATTAGTATTATAGAACGCTAATATCCTTCTGAATATGAAGAGACTGCTAATAGCGTGAAGCAATTTGGCAGAGGCAACCACTCCCTCTAAACTCTGTGAGCCCTGAGGGTAAGCAGAATAGGGAAAGGCTAAGTCAGGGAAACTGCTGGCGGGATACTGAAACCTTCCGAGCAGTCATTTTTCCATTTTCCTGGAGGGAAACCATAGATCATCTCTATTTTCTCCAATAGACATTTACTGCCTTTCTCTTCTTTTGTTCTACTGCTCTAGGGTTATGAAAAAGTTTCTCTTGATATCTGCAATTTTCCAAATAGTATCCCTTGTCCTTCCCATTTGACTATTGCTCTCAGTCCCTTTAGATAGGACTCCTGCCTGTTCTTCTCTGAAAGTCAGTATTCAGTTGGGCAAATGTCTATGGAGCAGGGGTGAAATCTAGCAGGTTCTGACAAGTTCTGGAGAACTGGTAGTGGAAATTTTGAGCAGTTCAGAGAACTGGAAGCAGAAATTTTGAGTAGTTTGGAGAACCAGCAAATACTCCCTCTGGCTGGCTCCAGAGTGGAGTGGGAATGGAGATTTTGTAATATCCTTCTCCCAGGAGTGGGGTGGGGAATGGAGATTTTGCATATCCTTCCCCTGCCATGCTCACCAAGCCATGCCCACAGAACCGGTAGTAAAAAAAAATGGATTTCACCACTGCTATGGAAATTCTTAGTCATCCAGGTCATGGTTGTCCCAAAGGTGCTTTTTCAAGAGGCAACTGGACTTTCTGGTTTTTAAATGAGGATGTTTCGCTTCTCATCCAAGAACCTTCTCCAGCTCTCTTCAGAAGCTTCTTGGACAAGAAGCGAAACATCTTCAAAGAAAAAACAAAAAGTCCAGTTCCCTCTTGAAATAGCACCTTTGGGATAGTTGGGGATTGTTCTTCTGTCTATATCACTTTTTTTCTTTGACTATGTAAGCATATCAGGAAACGGCCATTTCATTTTTTTTTTTTTTTTGCTTTTTATATTTTTTTGGACATTTTTGATGACTTCATCTTTAATGGTATTCTTGAAGCAGTCTACCCAGTCTAATCCATTAAATCTATTCCTTTCTTTGACTCGAGTTTTCTACAGTAATCACTTTATCATATGGAATATTGATGAAATCATATCTGGTTGGTTTGATGATTTTATTCATGTTCCTCAGTTGTACTTTTAAGGAGTTTGTGAGCTGCAGTCAGAAGCCTATTTTTGTTTTGAATACTATAGACTTTTTTTCTATCTGTGCTTTCAGAATATGGGCCAGTTGATTTTGCTCTTGTTCTTTTAGGTCATATCCATTTGTATGGTCATTTTTTTAGGTTGTTGGAAGACCGTTAAACTTTTTAAAATTTATTTACGTAAACAAATAAAATGTATTAAATTTTAATAATCACAGAACTTTCTTGGCAAAACTGTCTTCTGCTTCCTTTCTATGGGTTATCACATTATTTGTGCAGCTTTATTGCCAACTTCAGCATTCTAGGCTCCCTTAACTGGGAGGCTGTCTTTTGTGAGGGTTGCATTTACAAGGTATTATAAGTCACCACCAAACTGGTCAACCTCTGCTTCTTCCGCATCTGTTGTTGGATTTGGATTGCTATAATATTGCTGTCTTGCCTTGGATTCAAAGTGAAATCATTATTTCATGGAGTGTATTTCAAGTCTAATTTTGATACCATTTTATTGCAAATTATTGCCACTCCATTCCTTCTGTGATTTTCTTGTCCACAATGCAATCTGGTATTCCCCTGACATGAACTTCACTCCACTGCAGATCTCCGATTCCCAGAATACGCATTTCAGTCTGGATATTTATGTTCTGATAACATTAAGTATATCTTGGTTTATGGTTGATTTCCTGGTCTGGACTACTTGGTAGGGCTGACAGAAACCTTACTTTACTTCTTTCCTTTGTTTGCAATTATTTAGGGAAAAGGGGGCAGTTTGTATTATTAAACATCAAATCAAATGTTTAAAGGTAAGGAAATTATACTTCAAATGCCAGCACTTTTGTAATTATTTTTAATTAAAAAAAATCCTTCCCTGTTACCATGTCGGACTATTTCTTTTCTTTTTTAAGTCCTGATGCTGGAAAACGTTCAGACATGTTTCACTTTAAACACTTAGACAGTTTTAATGCCCTGTGAGAAATCCAGAGGAGCTTTCTTCCAAAGATTATATCTGACCACAAAACAAGAGAAAGACTAACATGTAAAGATTAAAATATATGGTTAATTTTTAACTGCTCTGTACAATCTTAAAGTCTCAACTAGATTAAATAATGTAACAATACATGTAAGAATCTGCAAGTATTACTCTATCCTCTCTCTCTCTCTCTCTCTCTCTCACACACACACACACAAGGTACAATCTTTTATTTATTTATTTTTATTTTTATTTTTAATTTGATTTATATGCCGCCCTTCTTCGGAGACTCAAGGCGGCTTACAATGTGTTAAGCAATAGCCTTCATACTTTTGTATATTTATACAAAGTCAGTTTATTGCCCCCAACAAACTGGGTCCTCAATTTACCCACCTTAGAAAGGATGGAAGGCTGAGTTGACCTTGAGCCTGGCTAGGATTGAACTCACAGAAATTACAGGCAGCTGGTGTTAATTGCTGCCTTTAGTAGGAGGCATTAGCCCCCTACGCTACACAGGCTCTTACAACTTGTCAGTTAACAATGATCTAACTGGGGCTTATTTTCTGAAAAATATACTGTATGTGTTTGTACTGTGTTGCCCGTATATTTTCACTGTGTTACTTCCCAACATCCAAGCGGAAAGTCACAGCTTGTGCACAGCTGCTCAGCTTTTTTTTCCCAAATAGAAACAACACATTGCTTTAGCACATCTTTCTAACATCTGGATTGGGAAGAAGGCTTTACATCCCTTTCTTTCATCCAGAATAGGTGGTCTGAAGGAGGCACAAGCAGTAGCTTTTGTCTGTTCTTTCAAATTTCTAGCTCTATTCTAACTACAGAAACTCAGCATGGAACTTTCCTGCCCATTTGATCAGTCCCCCCCACCCGCTCCCCCAAATTCTCTGATCTCATTTTATTTTGTATGGTATTTTTATTTCTTTGAGGGGGGATGAATGCACTCAGAATACAATATTCTCTCAAGGCAGCATAGAAAATATAAATAAATCACTTTGAAAAGTATCAATATGAATAAGTTTATGTGATAAAAAGCAGAACACACACACATAAAAAACCTCTCCAATTCATCCAAATTGAGTTAGCTTTTTTTTAAGGCAAAACAACAAAAATAATCTTTTAAACTAAAAGCAGTTGGAAATGAAATATATATTTAGGGGTGGCTAAAAACACAAACTATATCTCTCAGTTGGTGGAACTGAGAGAAAGTTCCACCAATGGGTGTCTATGATCAAAAAGGGTCTGCCTTTCATGCTTCTGAGGGACATTCCAATTTTCCTTCCGAGAGGCACTGAACTTAAAGACCGATCAAGTCTGTACGAGAATAGGCAGTAGTGTATTCAGACACAACAACCCAAGAGTTGGGGAACAACTAAGCTGGAAGCTATGAGCTCCCCAAGCAGGAATAACTGGAATCCAATTAGAAAGATATTGGTTAATAGTAGGCCACTGGAGCTTTATAGATTAAATTCACCTTCTCATATATTCTATCATTCACTCTTGCATTTTTTAAGCAGCTACATTTTTTAATTACCTTTCTGTTCACAGTTTTCATATGTTCTGGAGTGGTCTCAGTTCCCAGGAAGTTTTAAAACTCGTTTTAGATGAGGGGTATATGAAGGACAAACTACTTGGGATCTGTATTCTGCCATTCGTAAATCCATTAAATTATTAATGGCCGCCAACTGATCAGAGATAATTTATTTCTAATTTCCTTCTTTAAGTAGTTCATATAGTCTCTGCATGCTTACTTTTTAATTTTGAGTTCTGGAAAAAAATCTGAGTTAAAAAGAAACCTGATCCTGTGATTAAATCATCACCCACATATTAAAAGCATCACCATTGAATTTGATTACTTCCACATTATACAATCTACCTATTTGATTAAAAAAAAACCCTGTGCAGTAATAATCAAAAGATTAAACACAGCTGTAAATAAAAACAAATGAACTCTTACCTCTTAAAGACAAAGACAAAGAATTAGCTTCTCCATGTTCTGTTTGCTTGCACCGGCCATGTAATTTACGTGCTTTCAAGTACTGTTGTACTCTTGATTCAACTGTATCTTTCAGCAGAAGACAAACTTCCTGGGAGATAATTTGTCTTAAAGTGAGTTTAAATATAAAGACTGAGAGGAACCATTTTTCTACTTATTGCATATAATACTATATTCTTACAAAACTTCTGACTAAAAAACATTGCAAGTACATCAAAAAATCAATGATTATTTTTAATCTATGCATATTAATAAAGCACATTATCGACAAATACGTTGCTTAGTATTTTTTTTAATGAAAAGACAGAATATAATTTGTTTTCTAAATAAAATACCCTTGTTTTCCCATAGACCAAATTTAAAGATTGGTTTTTCTTTTTTCTTCTTTTTTAAAATTCTCTATGCTATGGGCCACTGTAATATGTACAGAACAGAGTGAAGGGAGAAATGGAAATAAAGAAAAAAAGTATATGCTGCTTCCTTGATAAAATTGGTTCTGCACTGAGACAGTTGCAATGGATTTATAAAATCATGAATTTCTTAAAATCACTTTTAGATATTTTTAAAAGTAGGAATGATTAGTCTTTACCTCTCTCTGATGATCAGAAAACCACATACGGTCCTGAGATGCAATATGGAAATCTACCAAAACTGCAAAGTTTCCACACTTGGGATAGTATTTGGAGATATCAGAGAAATAAAAAGAAATTGAAAATTAAATCATACACTATCAACAAGCCTAAATATTTATTTAATTAATTACTACCAAGCAATTCTGGGCTGCTCACAATACCATAAATAACATAACCAATTACAGGATCAAAATATTAAACAGTGGGCATGAAAACCATCAAAATTAAAAGTAAAAGTAAAGCAGATAAAAAGAACCAATGTGTAGATGGGGTGGGGGTAATTGACATATTACTTAGCCTTAGGCTTTAATTTAGTAAATTAATTATAGTCCCTGTTTTTCATAGATTTTATATATAATTGAAAACGAACATTGGCTTACCTGAATGTTCCTTTTCGAAGTGCTGCGACTGCATTCCATCGGCTGGGTTGATGTTCTAGTTGCTGTTTGGGAACTGAGTGTAGCTCTATGAATTTTTCCTTGGATCTATCTTCCTCCCTTCTTGGTAACTCCCTCTCTGTAGCTCCTCCTCCAGTCTGTTCGCGAAGTTGCGAGTAAACAATTGAATCTGGAACTAGAAAACTTCCAACCAAATATAAATATTACAGTAACAAACGCAGTCTCAAGAAAAGGGAGGGTATGGAATGCAGTCGCAGCACTTCGAAAAGGAACATTCAGGTAAGCCAATGTTCGTTTTCCAAAGTGCTGCTCCTGCATTCCATCGGCTGGGACATACCCAAGCTCCAGAAAAAAGGGTGGGAGACTGTGCACAAATTTGTCATGCCAACACAACTTGTTGTAGCACCCTTCTTCCGAAGGACGCCTCAGCAGATGCGTATGTATCAATTTTGTAATGTCTAATGAACGGCGTTGCCGACGACCAGGTAGCTGCACGGCAAATGTCATAGAGAGAAGACTGGGTCGCCCATGCAGCCGAAGTTGCTGCGCTCCTAGTAGAGTGAGCAGATATGCGTCCCGGATTTGGTCGAGAATGACTTTCATAGGCAGTAGAGATACATGCCCTGACCCAGCGCCCTATAGTCACTGATGAGACCTTCTGGCCCAAGGTCCGAGGATGAAAAGAAACAAACAAGGCTTCAGATTTCCTAAATGCAGAAGTACGTTTTATATACCTACGCAATGCCCTTCGTACGTCGAGAGTATGCCATTCTTTCTCCCTAGGATGGCGAGGGGAAGGGCAAAAGTCAGGTAGAATCAACTCCTGCGCTCTGTGAAAGGCAGAGTTAATTTTTGGTAGAAATGTTGGGTCAAGTCGTAGGACAACCCTGTCCGGGTAAAAGATACAAAGGTCTTTGCGGATAGACAAAGCAGCTATCTCTGAGATACGCCTGGCGGACGTCACGGCAATCAGAAAGGCAGTCTTAAAGGATAGAAATTTAAGGCTCGTGGAAGCTAACGGTTCAAAGGGATCATCCGTAAGAGATTGCAATACAAAGGGTAAATCCCACGACGGGAAACGATGAATAGTCGGAGGAGATAAGTTGGATGCTCCATGTAAAAACTCCTGGATCCTAGGATTCTGCGCGAGGGTGCGGTATGGTTCGCACTTAAGCACTGTCGAAATCGCTGCCACCTGGCGACGTAGAGTAGCTGGTGCTAAACCTTTTGTCAAGCCGGCTTGCAGAAACCCCAGGACATCCGGAATACTCGCTGATGTAGGGTCCACATGTCGCGAAATACACCAGGAGGCGAAAGCCTTCCAGGACGCCTGATAGATTCTGGTGGTTGAAGGACGTCTCGAGGATTGTATGGTGTGCACAACGTCCTCTGGTAAACCATCTCTCCTTAACTGGATCCGCTCAAGCGCCAGACGGTCAACCTGAGCCATACTGGATCGGGGTGCGCGATGACCCCCTGGTAGAGAGCGATCCTGGACGGAGGAATGTTCCAATGCGGAGCGATTGAGAGGCTCCGAAGGTCGGAGTACCAGGGTCTCCTGGGCCAGTCTGGAGCTACAAGAAGAAGCTCTGCTCTCTCCTTGATCAGCTTCCGAATCACCCGTGGTATTAGAGATAGTGGAGGGAAGGCGTAGAGGAGGCCTGTTGGCCAAGGACAACGAAGGGCGTCGCAAGCTTCCCCTCCTATTTCCGGATATCGGGAAACGAACCTTGGCAGTTGAGCATTCCTCCTTGTTGCGAAGAGATCTACCTGTGGACGACCGAACCTCTGAACAATGTCCTGGAAAATCTGCGGTTGGAGCTGCCACTCTGCGGGATCCAGTGTCTGTCTGCTGAGCCAGTCTGCTGTTGTATTTTCCTGACCGGAGATATGATCCGCTTGAAGAGAAAGGACATGGTGTTCCGCCCAGGTCAGGATTCTTTCTGTTTCTGCCATCAGGAGCCGGGATTTGGTGCCCCCTTCCCGGTTGATGTGCGCTTTGGTGGTAACATTGTCGGTCAGAACCAACACGTGCTGATTCCTCAGAATAGGTTGGAAAGACCTGAGTGCAAGGCGAACTGCCCTCAGCTCCAGCAGGTTGATGCTGAACCCCTTCTCCCTCGGAGACCAAAGACCCTGAGACACTTGCCTGTCCAGGTGGGCACCCCAGCCCTGTAAGCTGGCATCCGTCGTTAGTATGCGCCGTTCCGGCTCGAAGAAGAAGCAACCCTTCAGTATTGCAGGAGACATCCACCATTTTAGGGACAGACGAACATGGGGCGGTACTACAATCAAGAGAGGAGAAGATGCTTGGCCTTTCCTCTGAAAGGGCAGGAGGAGCCATTGGAGAGTTCGGGAGTGCCCACGAGCCCAAGGGACAATGGCCAGGCAGGAAACCATTTTCCCCAACAACTGTGACAAGAGAAGAACCGGGGACTTCCTCTGCGATCTGACAAGTTTGACCATGCTGACCAGACTCCGAATTCTGTCCGGAGACAGGAAGACCTGTCCCTTCACTGAATTGATGACTGCACCTAAGTGTAGAATTTGGGTGGACGGAACAAGCTGACTTTTCGGGTAGTTGATGGAGAACCCGTGACTTTGAAAGATCTGTATTACAGCTGCAATGTCCTCTGTTGCCTGATGGACAGAGGACGACAGAATCAAAATGTCGTCCAAATAACAAAGGATTCGGACAGGAAGAAGACGTATTTGAGCTGAAACCACCGCTACCAGCTTCGTGAATGTCCTGGGGGCCGAGGAGAGCCCGAAGGGCATTGCACAATACTGGTAGTGCCTGCTGCCATACTCGAAGCGGAGGTATCTGCGGTGGGATGGAAGAATGGGGATATGGAGATAAGCCTCCCTGAGATCTACAGACTGCATCAGGTCCCCTTCTCTGATGGAGGCCAGAATAGACCGCAGGAATTGCATCTTGAATCTTCTGTAAGAAATAAACTGGTTGAGATGCTTCAAATTCAGGATGCCTCGCCATCCGCCCGAGGACTTTGGAACTAAAAACATTGTAGAGTAGACTCCTGTCTTCTCCTGTCCCGCTGGAACAGGTTCTATGGCATGAATTGTCAAAAGGTGACGAATTTCGGCCTCCATCAGGGCCCGCATGTCCGGTAGATGAGGAACTGGACAGCTGACAAATCGATCCGGGGGAGGAGATTGGAACTCCAGAGAAAGTCCGAATTTCACCGTTCTCAAAATCCAAGGCTCGCTCGTTGAAGTCGCCCATTGAGCATGGAACAGTTGGAGTCTGCCTCCAATGGGCGAGTCGCCGGCAGAGTCATTTGCCCCTGCGGAAAGCTCTGAAGCCGGAACCTCGAAACTGACGTTTCGCAGGAGCAGTGGTCCGGCCTCGGTCACGAAAGGGCTGCCTGTCTGCTGGACGATTCGAACCTTGAGAATTGGACCTTTGAGAATAATAGTTGCCAGAACTGAAGGGGTAACGGAAAGACTGACGTTGAGAATAGGGAGAAAATCGCCTTTCAGGACGTCTATAAGATGATGGTAGAATTTTCTTCTTGTCCTTATCCTCTATTAAGAGGGGTTCAAGGGATGGGCCAAATAGGAGAGGCGACTTGTAAGAGGAAGTAGCAAGCTTCCATTTTGTCCTGGCATCCGCCCGCCAATTGCGGAGCCAGAACATCCGACGTGATGTTACAGAGGAAGACAGGGCACGAGAAGCAAATTTAGCGGCGTTTAGGGACGCATCCGCGGAGTACTCCGCTGCTGCAATTAACTTGTTAATGTCATGATGTAAGCGGATATCATCCGTCGGTAACGTTTCCTGTAATTGCCTGAGCCATAACAAAGACGCTCTGGTGAAGAAGGAGGTCGCTGTTGCAGCCCGTACTGCCCAGGCAGAAGCTTGGTGAGTCTTCCTAAAGGCGAGCTCAGCCTTTCTATCTTCAGCTCGAAGACCATCCACTATGTCGCCTGTGATCAAGGACGAGGAAGACAAAGCAGCCACCGGTTGGTCCACAGAAGGTAAAGCTAGAAGAGATTCCAGCTCTGGACTAGCACAATACAACTTCTTGTCTAAAGAAGTCGGCGCAGGCAGGGACCCTGGTTGGGACCACCCACTCTGAACAACTTCTGAAAAAAGAGGTGGACAGGGAACAAAATCTGTTTCCAGTTTGGATACCTGAAACAGCTGGTCATGAGGAGCTGGCAGTTGTTGTGCCCCCTCAGAAGAAGTCGGGGTAAGACCAAATTTAGTGACAAGTTTTGCTTTGTGAAGCAACGATTTAAAAAGAGCCGGGCGAAACAGACCAGAGAAAGAAGGTTGATCTGGTAAAAGCCCTTCGTCTTCTGACAGCTCCATATCGTCAGGAAATTCTTCATCTATGTCAGAATCATCACTAGAAATCTCCTGCTGATGGCCTGTCGAGGTGATTTTGGTAGGAGCTCTGCTTGGGCCAGGCTGAGGCTGCGCTGAAAGATGGCTCGAGGCCTCTCCTTGATGAAGACTGGCAGCCAACACCTTGGCCAGAGCGTCAGACAATACAGAATGAATGTCCACCTGAGGGGTTGCAGGTGGGCCTTGAGAACTATGAGGAACAGAAGGCACTTGTGTCACCCCCGCTGAAGCTGGGGCCTGAGAAGGTTCTCCCGATGAAGATGGTGCTGATGAGTCAAGAGTAGTCTGATCCTTTGAAGAATCTTTGTTAGAAACTGGTGGAAGGTGGTGAGGCAGGGAGCCAAACACTGGTTGTGCAGGAGACTTATTCGAAGAGGCTTGAAGGAAAGCAGCCTTACGAGCCTTATCAAATTGGCGCTCAAGGGCGTTGTGACGACGAAGAGCACATTTGTCAGCAATCTTAGATGCCCTGGTTCGAGGCCTAACGAGCTTAACAGCTCTGGTCTTGGCCTTAGCCTTGCCAGATTTGGTTGGCTCAGGTGCCACTGGGGCATCTGAAATCTCAGGCTCAAGGTCTGATGATATTGGAGATTCAGACATGTTGTAGCTGAGAATCAACTCAGGCAATTAATTCAAGGCTATTATTAATATTATTTAGTTATATATATATATATAGATATCTTTTTTTTTTTTTTTTTGATTTGGGAGCAAATTAAATAAAAGGCTCCTAAAAATAGTAGAATTAATAAGGAAACTTGAAACAAACTGACTTGCGCCTCCCAGCCAGGTGAAAAAACACCGTTGTTTTAGAAAAGGCTAGGCTCCTGTGAGCCAGCAAGCGCCCGTAGCAACCAATTAGCCTTCAGAAACAGGCTATTTAAAATCAGGCCTGGCAGGCAATCTTCGGTATCAAGAGGCTAGGCTCGTTCGAGCCAGCAAGCGCCAAGGACGCAGACGGCGGTGGTGGGGGGGCTTCGATGATCGTCCCAAAAAAACAAAGGAAAATGGCGTCCGCAACAAATTTGAGCCTCAAAATGGCGCCCGCCACTCAGGCGGTCTTCAAAATGGCGCCCGCTACTAAGGACGACTTCCAAAATGGCGCCCGTTCCCTCAGCGGCAAATCCAACTCTCCGTTGACCTTAGAGAAAATCAAAATGGCCGCTGAAGACTAAAACGGCGGGAAAATCAACCGCCCAGGAGAAGAAGCCCCCCGGGAACAAAAAAACTCACTGTGCGCTTCGTGAGTAAGGCGCTCGATCCGAAGTGCTACCACCAACCGCTGAGGACATCAGAGCTTGCCGGAAACATAGGCAGAGGCTCCGGAGCCGCTGAAAAAAACCGCTGCTGATGCTGAGGCGGCCGTGGTCGTAATCAGTATATCGATAAGCCAACGGACCCGCCTGCGGCTTTTGGGAGAAGCTGGGAGGCGAAAGGAAATGGGCTGTCAGGGCAACACGAACTTTAAACAAAAAAACGAAGCTGCCCGGCGCCCCAGGCGCTTCAGCGCTCCCTGACAGCAGGCCACGAAGCAGCGATCAGCAGAAAAGAAAACACTCAACTAAATTTAAGAAACTAGCTAACGCAACAATAATCGACCAAAATAAAAAATAAATCTAAACTAATCTAAAACACTAAACAGCAATTTGACAGAGCTATGCAAAAACACTCCAGTTCCCTCAGCAACTGAGTGAACAGACTGGAGGAGGAGCTACAGAGAGGGAGTTACCAAGAAGGGAGGAAGATAGATCCAAGGAAAAATTCATAGAGCTACACTCAGTTCCCAAACAGCAACTAGAACATCAACCCAGCCGATGGAATGCAGGAGCAGCACTTTGGAAAATAACATAGGATATAATATTGGCAGATCTGCCCACTTAGCTGTCATAAGGACCATGATATTTATTAAAAAATCTAAACTCAAGTCATCATCAGTATAATAAGTGTCTTGAATAAACTTCAACAATAAAATAAATAGCCTAATTAATGCCATATTTATTTATTGTTTTTATTTTAATTACACGGAGGTTACTTTGATGTTTTATATTTCATATTTAGTACTGTAGATCAGCTTGAATATTTGCAAATTCAAAAGGATGGGAGATAAATTCAAAAATATATAAACAAATACTGTACAAATACATTTTTGTTGTTTTAAAAAACCCCAGCATTGTATGCTGTCCCACGAATCGATCTCATTCAGTTGAAAAGAATTGGGCTTGCCTTTTAATCAACTTATAAGATACAAGTGCTTCATTCACCTACTTGCATTTGGTACAGTATTCAAAGCAGAGATTTTAGATTGCACTGTGACAAAAATCAGCTATTCTACAGGTTATCTAAAGCAGTGCGAACATTCAATTTTAGTAAGGGTTGATGTGGCAGTTTGCTGGTAAATTTTGGCTATCACTGAACACTAACAGAAGGAAATTTAAAATGTTCCAGGTTGGCATTCTGTGGTAGGCGATATTTGTTGACTGTCAAAATGTGGGCTAAGTACAGTAATTCATGAGCCCACCTAGCCACTTGAAAACTATTCTTTGTAATAGTCTGTGGAAAGTATTGTCATTACTTTCCTGAGTCTCCAACAATGTAAGACTACTTGATCTTCCTTGTCTCAGTTATGGCTGATGGCCTGATAGGTAACTCTGACCTCCCCACTCATTAAACGCCACAGCCAAGATCAGATTCCATCAGAAGCAACAGCACTTATTTATTATAATTCATTCACATGAGTTAAGGTAACCTCAAGGACCTACAGTAAACATCCTGGTACAACAACTTTAAATCAAATACTGTGTCAACTGTCTCCATACAGTGAGCAGCTTACAGTTACTCTATGTAAGAAATTCCCCATCTCCAGAGTGCCATAAACACACAGATTTTGGTAGGTTGGTTGTTCTGAAAGTTTTTATCCATGAGGGAGTATCCAAAGGGATAAAAAAATCCATTTTCTTTCTGATTTCAAACTACGGGCCACTATTCCACTTATGAAGTTTAGGGCTAAGGTCACGTTCTTGGCAAAAAGTTACATTTCAGTAACTTAATGTTGTTTGCTGTTGGAAGAATTTGATTTTTATTCTGATGTGTGAGTGAGATAATACTAGTTCAAAAGTTCACAGGAATTGTTAATTGTCAGGGTCTGCTATTATGGTACAAAATGACCCAAGTGGGAAATCTCCTAAAAACAGGTGTCAAAACATAACTCAGTTGATTTCACAATAATAATGGATGTAATTTGACTTTTTTGCAACCTATGATTTCTCAGGAAAAATTATGTATGAGCCATAAATTCAGTTATGGAAAGAAATTACCAAATTTGGATGACAAACTATATATATATATATATATATATATATATATATATCAATTTAAGAAATATTATATCAATATTAATACACTATCATAATAAAAAAAAGCCAGGTTGAATCATCTATTCCTTAAAAAGGTGAGATGGCCAATCTTCCATTAATTTAGTATCTCAAACTGTTTTGTTCTAGTATGTGTTTTATTATTTTAAGACAGCAATTATCAGTCAGCAGTAAACAATTTTTTCTCAACCTTATAATGGACTGAATTCAAAGCAACTTTTAGCTTATCTGCTTTATATTTTAACTTCTATGATTTAAAAAAACCCGCTAACAAAAACAACGGTAATTATGTCACCTTCCAAATCAGATTTCTCAATGGTCTTGTGGAGCTGGATTTCAACTTCTATAGCAACCATGGTTTTGGTCATGCTTATTGGGATTTATAGAAATTGCATTTTAATATGTTTAACTATGCTAAACTAAACTAGCTGGGAAGACTACAATGATCTGGAATCTAAAATTCAGAATGGACTTGGGCTATTAACATTATAAGTAATTGGCATCCTTTATAACTATGGATTTTTAAAAATGTAACAAAATGATCTAATAGTGTTATGGACATCATTAAAATCGCTTAACAAATATAAAATGAAAAAGACAAATAGTAAGGCCATGAAGCTATGCATAATTCTGCCAAAGGCTACGGGATGCATAAAAAGTTCAAAATTTAATGACTTGTGTTCAGCCAAACTGAATTCTCCCACATAAATTAGATCAGTGCAGATAGTATACTTATATTATGCCTCAGATCTGATACAATACTAAACCCAATACTCACAAGAATATAAACAAAACGTAAGATGTCTAGTATTGTGAAATACCAGATTCCATATTCATAAGCACAGTGTATCTAAGAGATAACAACTAAAAGTAATACTATATCAGACTACTTGCCTAAAAACTGTCCAGCAGTTAGAAAAATACATTTTTGTTCAGGAGTTCAACGAGTTATTTTCTAATAAATATATTTAAGTAGCTTTCCCTCCCCCCATACAAGTAGTCCTCACTTAATGACTGCCTCACACAACAACCATTCAGTTACAATGTTGATGAAAAAGTAACTTTGCCCCCATTTACAATATTTGCAGTTTTTTAAGACAAAGGAAAGCTGAAATAAGATAATAAGGACAGTCACGGTTTCAGTCATTAACTGGTTTGCTTAATGGTCAAGTTACTGGTCCCAATAGATGAGGACTACCTGTATATCTTAAAATATAATATATAGATTAAAGACCTGTTTCTGTTATACATCTGATCAATATAGGAACAAAAAGAGTGAACAACTACTGAATTATTTAATAACACTCCAGTATAACTTCTTACATGGATAAAGGATTGCTGAACTTTCACATAATGTATGGACCATACTACAACATCCATGTATGTTGTTAATTAATGTATGTTGTTAATGTATGTTGTTAATTAACATGTAATTGTACAGCAATTCAGACTGGGATTGCTGTCTCTAAGCGATGCAGTCATGAAGTGCAACATCACATGACTGCATTGCTTAGCAACAGCAATCTAGGCAGTCGCCCTTATCATCATAGCCCCAAGTGTAAGTCATTTAGTGGGAAAAGGTGGGAGTCCTAGGTAAGAATTGTACAGGGTGCTGTAGGGAGTGATGGAACACACCAGGAGAGCACCAATGCAGGTCACACACAAATCATGAGAGGCCAGGGGAGGGTCTGGGAGAGTCTGTGTGTGGGCGGGGGGTTGCTGAGGGCAAGGGCTTCCTCTTTAGAGTTTGCCTGTGGGAAGCCAGCAGGGAAGGTTGCAAATGACAATCATGTGGCCATAGTTCCCTGCAATATTGTAACTGCAAGCTGAGCATCCCAGTGCCCAGATCACAATCATGATCACATAGCTACAAGAATGCCGTGATGGCCAGTACCTCAAAGACCGATGGTATATCTATATCCATTTTTTTCAGTGTTGCTGTAACTGTGAATGGTTACTGAACAAATGGATGTGGGCTGAAAACTATCTATCTGTCAAGTAAAGCACAGGCCTCCCCTCCAAAATACAAACTCCACATCCCCACTGGAATAATAATGCCATACACTTAGCAGTCA
The DNA here is from genome assembly GCA_030761175.1 of Masticophis lateralis. Taxonomy (NCBI): domain Eukaryota; kingdom Metazoa; phylum Chordata; class Lepidosauria; order Squamata; family Colubridae; genus Masticophis; species Masticophis lateralis. The sequence goes on along the minus strand of JAUDYJ010000001.1, from coordinate 150,261,532 downwards.
TGCAAAATTTGAGTTAAGGGTCTCCTAGCAATCAACAGGGAATAAAAGCCAACAGAATTAGGCCATTATAAGTAAGGTGGTTGATTGTTCAGGTGATAGAATCATCTCAGAAGGAATAGGCACTTTAAGCAAATGAAGTATGTCAGAGAATTAAAAACCAATTGCTCACCACTGTATTAATCCAATTAAAATTAATTTAATTCTACTCAATTAAAAAAACATTTTTATTAATTTCAAGAATATACGCTGAATGGAGCATGACTGTATATATATATGAAATTTATATAATTGTTTTTAGGGGGTTATGGTGTTTGTGACTGATTTTTGTATTTTGCTTATTTACTAAAAACAATTTTAGTAAATTAGGTGAACAATTTTAATTAGGTGAACCACCCAGAGTCACAAATATGAGATGGGCCTCTATACAAATTGAAATAATTAAATAACTGTTATTGAGTTGGGCTTGCAATCCTGATAACTTCGGAAAAATTACCATGTTGGTATGATGGAGATGGGGGGAGTGTGAGCAGTTCTAATACCACGGTACACTATCAGCATGAGCAAGAATACCTAGTAGAATTATCACTGACAAAATGAGAAAGCTAAAAGTAGTTTACAACAGGTATGAGGGCATTTGGGACTCTATCGAAGGGAAGAAGTCAACCCATTAAAACTAAAAATCAAAGCCAAATGAATTCAATTGCAAAGCCATTATATACTAGTAGCAAGGAAACTATAAGGAAATGACTTTGTGTGTGTGTGTGTGTGTGTACACACACACACACAATCATTTGAAAACTAAAAAATATAAATTTAGCAATGAAAAGAACCATTAACTGAAGAAGAAAATATGCTTTAAATACTTCAAATGGAAAAAGTAATGAGAATACACAAAAAAGTATTTCAATTCCTTGACAAGTATGTTGTTTAGTTTATAAAATAAAAAATATACATTTTCTAAACATCCCCAAATCTTCTGCATATAACTGTTTTTTAATTAGTAAAAGCACTGGTCAACCAATGTTTTATTATATTGATTGCATTTGTTTACTGTACTACATTCTGTTTCTCCTATCATATATTATTGCTGTATTGCATTGGCTGTGGGTGTTGTTTCCACACACCATTTATAACTGGCTTGACTGAAGCAATTTATTAATCCATAACTAAATAAACAATCCATTGATTCTGCATTTTACCTTCCTTTTGCTCATTAAGGTTCTGTCCTCTCTCATCAATTTGGCACATGAGATGTTGGATCAGATCTGTTCTTTATTTATTGATTTGTTAAATTTATTTGCCACTTATCTTGCCTTGGGGGCTACTTTAGGTGGCTTACAACAATAAGAAGGAAGAAACAAAGAGAGTGTAAACTCTCAGGTCTTTGGGCTCTAGCAGAAGGAATTATAAAGAAAGATTCTACCTGTTCTTATCAATACTGACCTCAGTTCTTCAAGTTATTTCTAAACTGGTAGAGCATATTGGCAAGAAGAATCATGAAGACTTTAAAATTTGCAGAATAGCAAAAACAGATTTAGAAAAAAGAAACACATTACTGGATTGGCCCAAGCCAAGGAGGTTTTAGTATGCTCCTTAGGCCCAGAATACTGTGTAGCTATTGTGAGGAAGAGATGGAAAGATGGGATGGATTTAGAAAGAGCTAAGTGTGTTCTGAACTGGAACACATTTTCCTGCACTTGTCAAATACAATATGCTAGGGCAGTGATGGCTAACCTTTTTGCCATCGTGTGCCAAAAGCGGGGGGAGTGCAAGGAGGTCACCCACATGTGTGCCCACGCCCAAAATTCAATGAACCCTGCCCCTTTTAGCACGTGATGGCCTGGTGGGCCCGGCAGGCCTGTTTTTCACCCTCCCCAGGCTCCAGAGGCTTTCTAGGCCTTCCCCACCCCACTCGAGGCCCTCCGGAGGCCGGAAACAGCCCATTTCCCAACTTCCGGTGGGACCGAAGGGCCCCAAAATCAGCTGGCTGGCACACAGATACGTGCTGGAGCTGACCTATGGCAACGCTCGGGTGCCCATTGTTATGGCTCTGTATGCCACCTGTGGCACCCGTGCCATAGGTTCGCCATCACGGTGCTAGGGTTTTTTTCGAGGCACATGCTAAAATGAAGCCTATTTTAAAATGATCACAGAATATTTAATGCTATTAAAGGTTTCCATATCATTTCAGGCAATGTGTTGCCATCAACTTTTCATGAATACTTTACCTCAGATCAAAAGAAGACAAGAGGTATTGGAGCCATCTGCTAATTCTTTGGAAGAAAGCAGGCTTTTGATAAACACATCAAAGTATTCTATTCTTTCAGTGAATGATTCCTATTAACACACAAATCTAGAAATCTGATGCCACAATGACTCACCTCTAAAGATGCATTCCTACCAACCATACAGTATTACTGATATTCAACTGACTATTCTTAAATGGACTTAATTCTACACTATGCGTGTAGCAAGGATCAATACCTATTCTACGTCAATATGAATCAAACTGACTTGACCCAACAAGGCTAGGCTAGGACAGAGATCGCATTGGCAATTACCTATAGCAGTCTGTGCTATGTGACACACTGTGACTGTTTTTTTTTTTTAAGCCAGCCAGATAAAACAGAAACTTGTCTTTTTATATGAAAAAAGTGGATCCATGCATTGAGGTCCAACAATTTGAGCATAGGAGTCCAGTCAAGAATATTTGGGTAAGAATACAATATTGTGTTCTATTGTATGGTATATTATCATGGGAGTGTGTTATAAACTGCCAAGTCAAGAAGACAATTTGGAGAATGCCCACCTGGAACAGTAATGAATACCTTCAGGAGGAGAGACAGAAGCAATGGGTGATTTTATCTACTTGGACATCAGTTGAGAAAACAATATGGCCAAGACCGAAAGGTTCAAAATTTCCTCACTGATCTTGCTGACCATTTCAAATTTCTGAAGGTGAAACAAAAGTGGATCAGCGTTTCCAGATCTGATCCCAATCAAAGGAGAGCAGAAGAGTTAAAAGTACTCAGAAAGTTAGGGATGTTTCTTCATGTCAATCAAACTCATATCCTGTTTTGATTTTATGACAAGTTTTAACTGACTTGTAACTTCAGCAAAGCATTCAGTAAAGTCACTCGTGAAATTCTAGCAGAGAAGATGACAAAATGTGGACATGATTATGCTAATGTAAGATCAATACGGAGCTAGTTGAAGTGTATGCAACAAATATATATCAATGGCTCCATGTCTAGCTGGAGAGAAGTGTCAAGTGGTGCTCTGTTATAGGCACTCTGTTGTTTAATATATTTATAAATGATCTAATTAGGTTAGAAAATAAAATCATCAAATGTGTGGATGACACAAAATGGGGGGGGGGGGGAGATACCAAACAGAAGCTAAATCAGGATAGGATTCAGGGCTCAAAGGAAGTAATTATTCCTTTTTATTCCATGTTAATCAAACTGCAGCCAGAATATTGAATCGAGTGGTGCGGATTGTATTTTAGGAAGGACATTGACAGCTTGGAGAATATCCAGAGGCCAGCAACCAAGATAAGAGGTTGGGAAAAAGAAAGATTGGAAGTGTTGGGTACATTATGCAAGGCGAAGACATGATAGATCTGAAGGACTGCAGTGTAGAAGATGGGGCAGAACTGCTTGGCTGTTTCAGAAGACAATTGTATACAAGTTATAAATGGGTTTAAATTACAAGGAAGCTGATTTTGGTAAGACACCAGGAAAAAAAATCTTAATAAAGGTCTGTTCAATAAGCTTTGAATAATTTCTCTTTCAGGTTCTACTCTATACCTCCTCCACTTACTCATTCAACATCATCTTAATACAAGATTAGTGATACTTTGCACCAGTACGCAGAGAAGGGAAATTAACTTTTACTTCACCACTCAAGTTCTGATACTTTTTTTCCTCCCTTTCTCCTTTCCCCCTTTCTCTTGGGAGTGAGGAGTAGAGGAAGCAGGAAACCCTATTGGTGATATGAGCATTTTAACCAGAGGTGGTTATGTAATGTTACTCTAATATTCACCTCCATCCACATTTCAATAGAGACAATAGCTGTACAACTAACTCAATGTTTTAACTCGAGATTTTTGCACTAGTCAAAAGCAAACTTATTTCTTTGAAATGTTCACTTTGGCTATTTCCTAAAGAAACCAACTTAATTGCTTTAACGAGGTATCTTTTGGAGAGTATCCCATTAAAAAAAAAAATCAATATACTATATTCAGCTTTTCCTTCTAAAGTTCTGCTCTCACAATGCCAGGCCACAAAATCCCACAACAGGGGAATTCTGGTTGCCTTAGCAACCAGCTGTTTTACCTTTCTCAGTTTAGTTAGATATTAACAGAAAGAAAAATACAAGTTAAGGGTATGTGTAATGGTTTTAAAAATGCCAGTTAATTCCTAAAACACGAGAACTGTAGAAATCAATCTTGGAAGTCTTACTGCTCTTCATTATTGTACAAGTAACTGAAAATATACTTTTCTAACTCTTAATTTTTATTAAGAACGTTTAGTATTTCTTTGTTTTATTTTTTTAATGAGACATTTTAAACTTCATGACTTTGGAGCTAATTATATTACTAGACCACCAACAGGCAGCAAGGTTGCAGAACTGTTGCTTCCACACCATGTCTCCTGGGGGAAAAATCCACTTCTTGCTTTTCACACACTCATTCAAACTTGTATACAATTATTTTTTTTTTTCAATTCTCTGTTTGGTACAGGGAGGGAACCCACTTTGTTGCCAAGGAACTGAAGAGGCTCTCATTCACATGCATCCGACTGGATGCCAAGCGGCACAAATGGACTGCCACCTGCCATGACTGCCCAACCAGAGTGTGTGACTTTCACTGGGATGCGTACTTGGCTTTATATTCCAACACAAAGAAATGCTTGGCCAACTGCATTGGCTCTTGCACAGAGTAGGAAAGTTCATGAAATATAGTCTAACCAATAGCTCAGCAGAAAAACCATTGTGGGTACAACTGGACTTCCTTGCAATACAAATGGATGTGTGCATCTATAGCAGCCCCAGTGAGACATGGGTTCACATCTTTGATTATTATGAAACTCTCTGTGTGATCTTGGGAAAGTCCTTATCCATTCTCCTGTCATAAAATCATAGGGCTGGAAAGGACCTTGGAGGTTTTCCAGTCCAAACCACTCCTCAAGACAGGAGCCTATACCATCCCAGTCAAATGGATGTCTAGTCTATTTTTGAAAACCTCCAGTGATGGAGCACCCACAACTCCAGGAAGCAAAGTATTCCAATGATTAATTGCTCTGTCAGAGCAATTCTACTTTCTTTTAGGTTGGATCTCATTACAGTAATGAGCCCCCACTCATTACTTCTTGTCCCATCTTCTGAGGCCTTAGAAAATAAGATAATTCCCTTGTCTTTATAACAGCCCCTCAAGTACTGGAAGACTAAGGTCCTCTAATCTTTCTCTTCAATAGGCTCCCTCAACCACTCATCATATGATTTAGCCTCCAGACCCTTTATCTTTCTTGTTGCTCTTCTCTGCACACTTTCCAGGATTTCAACATTTTTTTTGTATCACGGTGATCAGAACTGGACATAGTATTCCAAATGTGATCTCACCTGTGACGTGCAAATTGATACTATCATTTCTCGTAATCTTGACGCTATCCCTCTGTTGATGCAGCCTAGGGCTGCATTGGCTTTTCTAGCAGCTGCAGGACATTGCTGGCTCATACTAAAGTGGTTGTTCATTAGGACACCTAGATCCCATTCACAGTTTCTACTGTTGAGCCAGGCATCACATATTTCTGTACCCATGTATTTGTTTTTTTCTGCTAAGTGCAGGAAAACTTTATTTTTCTCACCACTGGACTGCATCTTGTTACTTAAGGCCCAGTGTTCAAGTTTATCCCCTTCTGGATCTTGAGCCAGATCTTCCAAAGTGTTAGTACTTCCCTCCAACTTGGGGTCATCTGCAAATAGGATGTGTTCCCCTTCTATCCTTTCATCTGGATCATTTATAAAGAAGTTGAAGAGTACTGGGCCCAAGACCAAGCTTTGAGGTACCCCACTGCATGCTCCCCTCCAGATTGATATAATTCTGTTGAGGACTACCCACAGAGCATGGTTGGTCAGCCAATTGCAAATCCATCTGGTGGTGGTATTGTCTATCCCACATTGTTCTATCGTACCAAAGTAGACCATAGGTTGTGGTCTACTTTGTCAAATGTCTTGCTGAAGTCCAAGCGTACTATGTCCATGGCATTTTGCTGATCCACTAATATAATTTACTTTGTTTTAAAAATGCAATAAGATTTGTTTGGCATGATCTGCTTTTAACAAACCCATGCTGGCTTCTAGTAATCACATTGTTTCTTTTTTGGTGCTCACAATCCTCTAATTATCTTTTCCAGGATTTTCCCAGATATTGATGTCAACAACAATAGCAATAGTACTTAAGACTTATACACTTCTACAGTACTTAATAGCACTCTCTAAGCGGTTTACAAATATCAGAATGGAAGGCTGAGTTAACCCTGAGCCAGGGGTGAAATCCAGCACGTTTCTGACAGGTTCTGGAGAACCTGTAGCAGAAATTTTGAGTAGTTCAGAGAACTGGCAAATACCACCTCTGGCTGGCCCCAGAGTGGGGTGGGAATGGAGATTTTGCAGTATCCATCCCCTGCCAAACCCACCAAGCCACACCCACAGAACCGGTAGTAAAAAAAATTGGATTTCACTACTGCCCTGAGCCAGTCAGAATTGAACTCCTGACAGTGGGCAGAGTTACCCTGCAATACTATGTTTTAACCTCTGTGCCACCACAACTTTTATGCAAGATATCTTCTTGCATTGCCTTGCTGCCACAGCTTTTTCTAAACTGTTTTTCTAAAACAGCTGAAGAAAAAGACATAAATTTTATTACCGTGCTGATAAGGTCAACTTTATTTTGTCAACAGGTCAATTTGATAAAAACATAGAAACCATGGGTTTAAAGGGTTCTACAGCTTAAACAGAAATAACATTTAAAAAATTTTCCCATTAATACTTAGTTGCTAAATTCTGCTTTTACATTTAATATGTATATTAAATATGATAATGTTGTGAATAAACCAAGGCATACATAATACGTACTTTTATTAGCAAATTCAACCTGTGGTCAGTAAAAGGTCTTGGGGAAGATATATTGCATATATTTCCATTTCCCCCCTTAATTCCATATTTTCTAAAGGAGGAAAAGAGTTTTTCTTTCCAGCATGGCTAAGGCTTCAGAGTGTTCACAGCTATTACCACCCTAGCCCTGGCAGTGTACATAATGTCATCAGCCTTGCTATAAATGAAGCATTAGAATTACACACCCTACCAATTGTTGCCCCATTGTGTTATGGTACCTCTTCCCTAATTTCAGTTATTCACTCTTCACAACAAAAGCCAGCAATGTCTTCAAGCTGTAAATTGCTATGTTTCATAACCTAAGAATCATCTGACTATTTTAATTGTTGGGAATTTTCAGTCTCTCTGGTGCTGGCAGAGCACTTTTTCCTTCTTCTTCATGCCAAAAGCTGATGAAATGCGAAGTGTTCTCCAAGCATAACTAAGAAACATCTGGCGATAGCATCTTGAACTGGAAATGCATTATATACCTGACAGCTTCCTAGTCGCTGAGGTTCCCGGAGACCAAAAGGAACAGGATGGTTGCCTGTGGCAAGTGAAAATAACTTGCAGCAACCACAGAAAGAATCTTTTTCTCCTTGCCAACTGTCGGGTCTCTATACTGAATCACTAAATTTGCTCAGTTGCTTGAGAAGCTTAATTATTTGTTCAAAATTCAGCAAACAAATTAAAAGATTGCGTTATTCAGGTAGTTCTCGACTTACAACCATTCATTTAGTGATCGTTCAAAGTTACAAGGGCACGGAAATAGTTACTGACGACTATGTTTCATACTTACGACCATTGTAGCATCCTCATGGTCACGTGATCAAAATGTGACTGCTTGGCAACTGATTCCTACTTACGACGGTTGTAGTGTCCTGGAGTCATGTGATCCCCTTTTGCAATCTTCTGACAAGCAAAGTCAATGGGGAAGCCAGTTTCACTTAACAACCCTGTTGCTAGCTTAACAACGGCAGTGATTCACTTAACAACTGTGACAAGAAAGGTCATAAAATGGGGCAAAAGTCACTTAACAACTTTTGGGCTCAATTGTGGTCATAGGTGGAGGACTACCTATATATCAGGTAAAAGTAATGAAAGAAAATCATCATAAGAAGATGGAAGAAAAGCTTCGCTTAAACCAGGGATGATAGAAGACTATGTCCAAATGACAGCAAATATAGGACATAGGTAAACATACAATGGTGGATTTGCCTAACACAAAACTGATATTTGTTACAAGTGTGCTGCAAGTAACAATGTTCAGTATTACTTTGCAGAAATATGAACCCATCATGCTGTTAGGCACATAACTGACAGCTCAAGAAGCAAGCCCTAACTAATTTCTGTTACTTACTCCAGATTAGTGTGGAATGAACTGCAACCCAAATAATTAAATTAAAAACCTTACATCATATACTTATCTCATTTAAACTGATAAACAAAACAACAATAAAGGAGAGCCTACTTAAACAGTTTATATAATTGCAACATACAAACTTAGAAGGGCTCTTAAAGTATACTTAATTAGGAAGCAGCTTGATTTTCACATCTAAATTAACAATATACTGTTTGAGAAAAGCCCGATACCCTTCTGAAACTCCATTCCATGAAGCAAAAGACAAATAATCATGTCCAATCACCACATCCTTCTCTAAACAACCACTTCAAAAATCCATCTTTATGCTTCAGAAGAGTAGCTGGGGAATGGATAGTATTTCCTTTGTTCCACTATCTACCAAACACTTTTCATATCCTGGCAATCTTCTTTACAATACAAAACAGGTCACCTACATTCAAATTCATAATAAAAAAAAAAAAAAAACTAACCATTTTACTTTAACCAAGTGTCATACATTCACTACAAACAATGAAATGCAAGACTATACATATATTTGTGTATAGTCTTGCATTTCAAACTCGTATCTTAAGAATGCAAACTCGTATCTTAATAATGCAAATGAGAGATCGAAATATTCTTAAATATAAACCAATTACAAAGCACAAGAATTCAGCAATGAACTAGTTTAGTGATGTAGAAAAAGCACACTTAATCTAATGCACTACTAAGCTTTCCTGGCTGTTTGTAACCTTCAATTAGCCCAAATGGTGCATGATAGGACAACAATTTTTGAAGCAAATGGACTACCAATGCATCTAAATCTAGGACCCATTACTCCCGTGGAATTAGAGGAAGACTTCAAATTCCAGTTGTATTCACAAATTCATGGCCACTGCAGCAGCCCCATGGTCAGGTGACTGTGATTTCCGATATACCCTGCCAGCTTCTCACAAGCAAAGTCAGTGGGGAAGCTGACAGGAAGTCAAAAATTGCTCCTGCTCCCACTGCTTTTTTTGCCCTCCCGTGGTCATTCTATTTCTCTGTTTAGGTAAAGGAAATATCTCTGAAAAGATGACCCAACAGGTCATGGGTCATCCAGTTCTTAATAAAATTAAATAATTCATTTCACCGAAGTTTCTCAAGTTGTTGCTTTTGATGTGCATTATTGATTTAAGAACTGAGCCCAGCCACATGCAGCCTGAGAAAAAGGTTCTAATCTACGTTCAGGCAATGTAATACTGAATGGAATAGTAACAAGAGATACTCCTATTTCCCAAATGAGTGTGGAAAGAGTTAATGCTCTGAGGCATTTTTATGTATGCAATCTGGTAAATGCAGAAAGCTGGGAAGGAGGAGAAGTTTACTTTTCAACCATGCCACTAAGGGATTGTCCAACTGGAAGCAGCTTTTCGGAACTTGCCACGAATCCATTAAAAAAAAAAAGAAAAGAAAACTTCCCACTGGATTGAAAGGAGGGGAGGAGAGCATCCTATTTGCTTTATTTCTTCTTAGTTTTCCCATTATTTTGAGATGTTACCTACCGCAGTAATCAACTCATTAAGTCATATGCACACCATATTCCAAGCACAAAAACATCTGCAGATGTTAAATCCCTGTGCCAGAATGTTTCAGCACATTAAAAGATGTGCTGATTACCAGGCATGAACTTGTAACATTATAGTATTTCAATTTATGGATCTGATTCACATTCTCTTTTGCTGAAGTCTTAAATTTTTTTTTTCAGTTTATCATACCTGCCATACTTACTGTGAAGTAGAACTCATAAAAATTTATATTTGAGAAAGAATAGGAGATATAGTTATTTATTTAGCTTATAAACATTGATGTCCTACTATTCAGTAATTTGGATGGTATTCAGCAGTTTACAACTGAATAGTGTATATTTTAAAAAATGAAACACAGACAAAATAGAAGAGGACTACCGTGTTTCCTCAAAAATAAGCCCGTCCCTGAAAATAAAACCTCCCCTGAAAATAAGCCCTCCCCAAAAATAAACCCTCCCCTGAAAACATTTAAACACACTGCGCAGCCGGTCCCTGCCATTTCCTCTGGTTAGGGTTAGGGAGACAGAGCTGGAAATCAGGTAAGGTGGCAAGAGGAGCCCCGTCTTGCTCCACGCACCCCAAAATAATAAGACTTCCCTGAAAATAAGGCCAAGTGCTTATTTCAGGGTTCAAAAATATATAAGACAGGGTCTTATTTTTGGGGAAACATGGCACTGAATTGAAAGGATGGAAAGACTAAGTCTACCAAGTATTTCTACCTGCAAAGTTGATTATTATTTTTTTTCGGAAGAAATAAAACTCACCGGACAGGTTAACTACAGTATAATTTCTTGCTTGGGCATAAACCCATATAGTGAAGGACGGGAGATTTCCATTTCTTCTCCAGGAAGTCCTCTTATTTTCAAATAGTCTGTCCTGCCTTCCCACCTTTGTATTACTGCTGATACCATCTGTCATAGGGAGCTGAATTTACCTGGTGTCTTCTCTCTTAACATGGATGCACGAGGTAGGACTTTCTCTCAGCCTTTCTTGAGCATCAAGAAGTAAGAATGATGCAGATTCTATAGTCCTACCTTCTGGCCCTTATAATTTTGCATTTGATGGCTAAGGAAAACAGGAGCTCTCCCAAATCAGGAAAGTAAACCTAGAGTAAATATTGTAATTCAGCATTATCACTTGAAAAAAACAAAACATAAAATTTCTTTTTTAATTTTAGATAGTCTCATGCAAAACATAATCGCTGGGGGAGTTAACATTACCGTTGTTCCAAAGCATAAGAGATTTAAACCGAGAAGAATATACAGAGTATTTTCTTATAGCAGAAAGCCCTCTGATATAAAGTCACTTTGTATGAAATGCAAAAGAACTGAGCATATACACAGCATGTAAATTATTTTAAACAAAAAATTAATCTGGAAGTTCAAACTTGGATCTGGGCCAAAGGGAGATGAAAAAAATCAATAGGATTCTAGGCTTTCATCCAGCAACTTTGTGCTGTTTTTTCCTTGAAGTTCTGCACTGTCTTTAAAAGAGAGAGAGAGAGAGAGAGCGATCTTTCTCCTCCTCTCCCAAACTTCCAACAACTTACCTAAATATGGGGAGTTGAGAAAATCTTATAAGGGACTTAACAGTTATGAGAATATCTTATTTAAAAGTTTTGCGTTTCTCTACACTTCTAGCTGATACTTCTGAGTCTGTACAGATGAGTTAGATATGGATGTGGGCTAGTTAAAAGCTAGTGAATTTAAAGTGCTTCAAATTCAAAATCACCTCTGTTATGATAACTAGCATTTATTTACTTCACCAAAAATATTTTATTTCTGGATGCAATCCCAAATTCATATATATATATATAGTATCAGATTCCAAGGACATGCACATTTATGAATTGCAGCGTCTTTCTTTCAAATGTACAAGAACAGCAAATACCTCCACATTCGCAAACATATAGTTATAAAGGGAGGAACAAACTACATGCAAAAAATTAGAAAATTCTTGGTATCTTTGATTAAGAATGCAAAACAAACACTTGTGATATAGTATTTCTATCATCTTTCCACAAGGCTATTTATCAAATTTTCTTTAAAAAAAAAAGCCCTTTTCTTTGAAATAAATGGGTGGGTGGATAGGTCTGGGGTAAATATATGACGGAGGCCTGGCATCTATACACATTCTGTTCCTGACCCCTGCTGTAGACCACACAGCTGGATAGACTAGTGATTAGACATAGTGATTAGACACCAATGCACACAGAGGAAGTGCTGCAATTGACATACCTAGATGCTCTTCATAACTGATACAACACCCACATATTTCATCTTAACAAAGAAACACAGTCTACTACAGTGTTTCCCAACCTTAGCCATTTTAAGATGTGTGGACTTCGATTCCTAGAATTCTCGAGCATGCAATGTTCATTGGCCATACACCTTAAAATGGCTAAGATTGCAAAGAATTGGTCTATTAGATAAGAAATATCCATATGAAAAAGCTTCATAGTACATACTATGATAAAAAAAGAATAGCACTGAATCTGCTACAGTCCCAAGCCATTTACACCTTAAACTTCCAAAAATGCCACTGATTTCCCCAAATTTCTGTTCCATGAACTGTTCCCAAAATTCACATTTTCCATTTATAGTAATACAACTGACCAAAAGCTACTATTTCCAAACATACTGTCAACACAAGTTTAAAAAAATTCATTTCCAAACTTGCCCTTACAGGTTTAATACTTCAAAGCCTTATTTTTAATTTCCACTGGATTGTGTTACTAGGTGGAAAATATTTCCCACAGTTAATGATTATAACATTAAGCATCTGTGGTAATGGGCAGTAATTAGAAAGACTAAGGCACATAAAGATCTGAGAAATATTATAGTACATTTATTCAAATGATGATTATCAGTTTTCAATTTAAAGTAAACAAACAAACACCTTTCATGAACTAAATTCTTCAAGAAAAATCAGGAAAAAAAATCTTTTTGACATAAAAACACCCATCTGAAGCTAGAACAGTGAAACATGGGAAAACATGGAACAGAAAGCTTCTTTCAATTCAAAACTCAAAGGACTCAGAGGAATATTTCTCCCAAGTTTTTTGTTTAAACACTTCCATCTTCAAGTGTTACATAGTCCCTGGTCTTCAACTAAACAGAAACTACGCAGATCTTTCCTGAGGTGTCCCATCCTATAATAAATGAAATAGGTTGAATCCAGACATCCAGAAGTTGATTGAGCAATGAGGTTTTCCAGATATCCACTCTCTCTCTAGCCCAGCAGACCCAAAGCTGCTCCTCAGGATCAAGTTATTCACTGGAATTTGAAGTTATTTTCTGTAAACTTTTTCAGCCAGACACAATTTATTCTTTTTTTTTTTTTTGAAGGTTCCCCACTCCCCAGCCTAAAAATCATAGAGGAAATACCAGTTTAAAATCATTGTAAATGACAATACAGTTTTGTCCTAGTTTTGCATTTTGTTTAAAGAAATCAATGCCTGAAGCCTGGGGGAAGTTTCAGATACCTTTTAAGCCTTTATTTTGCTCCAAAATATCACCCAAAGTTGGCATTTTGCCACTGAATGTTAGCTGCATGATTCTGGGGGAGGCTGGGGATTATATACATGTGAGAGAGCTACATATATTCTTGTCAATTCTTGTTTTAGTGACTGGGGAAATCAGAAGTTCACTAAGGCTGCTTTATCCAAGAGGAAATGCCTTCCCACAGCCCAGAGCACCTCTTAATTAAAGTCTATCACGGCTGTATTAATTTAGATGATTAGAAAAATTGCAGGAAGGGTAATGCATTGATAATAACAAAGATACCAATCATGCAAAAGTGGTAATGGCAGATTCACTGCAGTGGGCAGGTTACATCATTTAGTATTTGTATTCTCTATGAACAGCTGAGAGATTTTGCATGTTGTAAAGCAATTTTCTCCAACCTTTCACAATCTAGGGCAGGGCAGTCAAACTCCAAATCTGTGGGCCAGATGCGTCACATATTGGCCACACCCAGTTTAGTGAAGGGGAAAAAAGCCCCGATACATCACATGACGCTGCCATGACGACGTGCGTTTGACACCCCTGCTCTAGGAAGTTGATTTAAACTCCAGATTTCTAGGAGCTGCCACATTGGTTGGAAAATTCTGAGAACTGAAGTCCACACATCTGGAGCTCTCCCAGTCTAGGAAACGTTACAGTAGGGAAACAATGTTAGAGAAGTCCCAAATGTGCTTTTTTCAAGAGGCAACTGGACTTTCTGTTTTTTCTTTGAAGACATTTCGCTTCTCATCCAGGAAGCTTCTTCAGTTGCCCCTAGAAAAAAGCACCTTTGGGACAACCATGACTTGGATGACTGAGAATCTCCATAGGCAAATGTTAGAGAAGGAAAGCAAAGAGAAAATCTACTTTTGAGAGAATAAACTTTAATAGAACAGCAAGGAATAATGTAATAATTCTGCCATATATATAGGTCTTTGAAAGGCTGATTATTGCAGTTTTTCTATTATGTATATGCCATATAGTAAACCTGGGCATTTTACGTCCCACAGCCCACATTTGCACCTTTAGCTGTCTCTGTCCAGCCCTTGTGAGGTCAACAGAAAATTAGAAATTAAATGGAAATAAGGGGTCTGCAAGGGGCAGGAGAAGAAGTGGAGTTGGGTCCATCTCTGTGCAGTTGCTATGCACTCCTTCTGCCGGCTGGCGGCTGCAAGAAGGTGAGTACAGAAAAGTGCTTTTGTGGCCCCTTAACTGGAACAGCCTGAGGAGTTGAGGTGATGGAGTTTGAGCACATCAAATGAGGCTACATTGGTTTGGCCATTCACAACAGTCCCAGTTTCTCATTGGCTCTTTGGGAAAATTAATTGCCCAGTCTGCCATATATGGTGGTTGTTCTTGAAAATATAGGAAGAAAGAGAGAGTAGTATCACACCGCCTGGGCTCCTGAATGAAAAGTGAGATATAAATCTAATCAATAAATATTTATCATCATATAGCTAAAATTAAAATGTAAAATATTACATTTTCAACTACAATGCTAGCAAGATTATACCAGTCAATTCATGCAAATTGCCTGGAACACTTTTTCTTATCCTAACAGTCCTTCCAAGAATAATTACTTCCAGATTAAAACCTTTTTTTAATCTGTCATGTTAAATATCCTGAAGTTATTTGCCTTAATACTGCTTTTAACAAACCTCTTTTTGAAAAATATTTTATTGAAAATATTTACCTGAATAAAAGAAAAATAAGAAATATATAAAAGAAAGGAAAAAGAAAAAAAGGTGCAAGGAAAAACAGGTAAAGGAAAAGAAGGAGGGAAAAGATAATTAAAGAAGTGACTTCTAGTCTTCATCACAGCAGTTACAATCAAAATAATTATCCCTGCTCTCTCTAAAACAAAACCATAATTGTCCCCTTATTTAACACTTTTTAGATGTCCAGTCTAAAAATAATCATTTTAGCTCTATTTTCAGCAAAAAGGCTATAAAAGGTTCAGTAAGTACTTGTTATTTTATCTTCCATTATGTATAACCCAATATATCTCTATTTTACACACACCTTGCTAACAAATAAAATAGCATTCTTTTCTATGAATTTACCAATCATAAACAAATATATTCTTTTTTTTGTACACTTATCCGGATGGCATTAGGTAAATTTAAATTTTACTCTATTTAAACATGCTATTGAAATGAGATTGGGCAGTCCCAGTGTTCTTTAAACAGGCTATGCTTGAAGCTGTGAGCAGTATCTTCTCCAGTGGCTCCCAATACTCTATTCACAGATCACTCATGGGGTATCTCCAGGCCTTAAGGGCTTGCTTGTAAGGAGTTGCCTCCTGGAGTTCATGTGTATGATGCCATGGCTTCTCCTTACCTAGAGAAGCTCCATTAGCTCAGGTATATTGCCCAACTGCCAGATTTTGCTTCTGCACTACATAGCCACTATTTCAGAATCATACTAGTCTGCCATCTTTCCATCTGGAAGTCCATGTTTTTAGTAAATATTGGGAGACAGCATAAAATAAATAAACGGAATCCTAAATACTTCAGGCGTTGAGTGGCATCCAACTGATGTATCCTCAGCTGATAAAATATTCCTTGCTCTAACAGAGACCCCCATAAACAAAACAAGAGGGGAGTGATACTTTTAAGCTTTCTCTCACATACCCCAATACTGTTTCTCCCAAAACAGTTTTAGAGTGTAGAGTCACAATTCAGAAAACTATTAAAGCAGGGCTGAAGGGAAAGAACATCACCTCTTGCTCTTTGGTAATCAGGGAAGAGAGAGAACCAGAGTAGTGTAGTGGTAAAGAAGGTCTTACTAAAATTGGAGAGATCCACCAGGTTCTAATCTACCTCCATTCCAGGAGTACTATGTGGAATATTTGAAAGATGGAGCAGTTTGCATGGCATCTTGAGCTCCTCTACAAAAGGTGCGTTATAAATCTAGCAAATAAACAAGTGAAGAAACTTTGGCTGGATCTATGAGCCTTCCCAATAGCAGGAATCTTCTTTCCTGATTTTCTATAGAGTTTGTGTGACTTGTGTAGAGAACATGGTCTTTCACTAAAGAACACTCTTCTCTGAGTTTTAAAATGCCAACAAACGCAATGATATTCCGTTATCTATTCTTTTTTTCTATTAAAAAAATCTTTCACAGCAAACCTAGAACTGGTTAGGGAAATATAGAAATGCAGGTTAATACAATCAGTGAATAATTACTGGCCCATTAACTTTTGGACATTACTTTTCTTCCTCCTACTTGCTGAAATCCAACTCTGGTCTACATCAAGCTTTTGGTTCCAAGTGTCCTTCAGTTTTGATTAATTTCTTCCAATATTTCCACTGTCAGAAGCCCATTCTTAGAAAATAGAAAGCAAGTAAAAAATAAACCCCAGAATTATTGTTCAGCACTTAATTGTGTTTTAACAACTCAATTGGCTGTTTGGATTCTAAAAGGGAAATCCTGCAAACCCAGGAGAAAATTCTTCTCCCATTTCATATTCTTCTGTCTTTGAATATAGCGCTGTCCTCTAGGGATATGACATTTTACCGCTGACATTTTATTGAACTTTTAATTTTCTGTTTAATATAACCCTGTATCTTTTTGTACTCGTATCTAACTTCCTTCAACCATTTTGCACATCGTATTTTATTATGATTTTCTAAGTTTGAACTTATATTATTATGTCAGCAGAACATGTTCTAAAGCAATAGCCTCGTCCGGAAATAAAAGCTATCTATCTATCCGTATGCTACCCTGACTGCTGAAATAACTTGATCGAGTTAATAATCTAATCTTGCTTCTTTTTCAAAACTCATTATTAGTTTACCTAAAAATGTCTGTCTGATGCAAAAAAATAAACCTCAGCTGATTATCTTTTTTAAATTCAAAACAGAATTTTAAATTTAAAAAAAATCAAAATAGAAAGAAATAATAATTGGATTTTTTAAAAAATGGTCTCCCATCCAGCACTAACCTTAATGGTTAATATTTGAATCTAAAGAGATGGTTTGGAAGCCAGGGGAATATGAATGCAATACTTCTGTAATTCATTAAAAGAGCTTCTTTTTCCAGATTGCACAGCTGCTGCTGCAGCCTTCTTCCACCGCAGTCACACAATGCTGGAAAGAGACAAAGCTGTTTTGGCAATTGCTGTGCTCACACTCCTATGCACTTTGAAACCCTTCTTCCAAACTGAATCTGAAGCATTGCATAACTACTATAACTACTATGGTTGACCCTGCTCAGCTTTCTGATACCAGCTAGGGGATTACGGCTGCCACTAGCTGGATACTTTAAAAGGTTTACTAAAAATAAAGCCCATCTCTTTCCCAGGTTGTAAGATGTAGGAAATCATCTTGGAAACACAGAATAACAGAGTTGGAAGGAACCTTTGAGGTCTTCTAGTCTAACCCCCTGTACGAGCAAGACTGATTAACTGTTTTCACTGTCAGGAATTTTTTCCCTTAATTCTTGGTTGCTTCTCTCCTTGATTAGTTTCCATCCATTATTTCATGTCTTGCCTTCTGGTGCTTTGGAAAATAGGTTGACCCCTAGAATTCTGAGTAGGCATTCCCAACATAAAGAGGATAAGATGACCAGAAACAGACAAAACCAAAACAAAGTCAACATTCAATCCAAACTTGCCAATTGCTTTATGACAACGATGAAAGAGTTTTACAACTGTTCATAAAATGGCTCCTTGCAATATATGACTCTGGTGACATCAGTTCCAAAAGTGTGCAGCTTCCTTTGCTTAAAACCCAGTCGACGGAAAAATATGAATACACTTAAGTCACCCCAGAAACTAATTGCTACATAAAAACTACACAAGTAAACAATTTGGTTCCACATTATGGGGAGGTTACAAAAGAGAAGATTACGCCAAACAAAGCTGACATAGCCGCACACAGAACTTTTAACATGCTGATCGTATTAAAAACACTGCACAAGAATTTTTTCCATTTCGTAAGAAGCCAGACTGTTTACATGTTTAAGTAGCTAGAGACTTGGCTATTGGCGTGTGGTCTATTTTGCAGCATAACCTCAAGAATAAGAGAAGCAGCACGGAAATCATTTTACTTACAAGTGAGGCCACCATTTGATTACAAAAAATTCTCTAGATACAATTTAATGCAAGTTCCAAACATACATGCAGGAGGTTGGTGAATAAAAATGGTTCAACTGAAGATAATCAAAGAGTAGGGCAGACAGGAAATTTAACAAGCAGATAGATGATTTTAATGATGACAGAGGTCAAGCAAAGATTCTCGCCTGTTGTCCAGAAAAGGGCAAATAAGAGACAGACTTATGCTACATGAAATAGGCATCACCGTTATAGAACCAATCACTAAGGTAAACATGCTAGAAAAGAACTTCCTCTGAGGATCTTCGCACTCTAACTAAATTGTGGGAGACCAAACAAATTGCTAAGATTTTTAAGTGGGATGGAGACACATATCAAGTGGATAATGGCAGCTACTTTCTAGGGAAAAATTGGCTGGGGTGATATGTGTTTCTGGAACTTAAGGCAATTACATCACCCTCCCAAAATAGTAAAATGGACTAGTTGAAAAAAAAGAAACTGAAACTCCTTTTTGCAATCATTGAGCAAAACAGAAATATGACCTACTTTTCCAATTTACTCCCAGCTTTGAATGTTGGCTTGCTTTCGGTAGAAATGGGTTTTTAAATGCTCAATGAAATAAAAGTCCTATTCACTGGCAAGCTGTTATAGTCACAATCCCTCAAATCTGCAAATTAAGCATCGTGTGCATATAATACACTTTTTTCTCTCTCTCTCTCTGAGTTGGTTATTTGCTTGCAGATGTTATCCTTTTCATAGCTTGTATTGGTTATGCTATAATGGGTTGAGTTGCCAGACACTTTTTGATAAAGTTATGTTTTGTTGGAAGATGCTGTGTAGGTGGTCTGTTTCCCATACAGTACAGCATCTTCCAATAAAATGGATAGCACTATCATACACTAAAAACATCTCAGAAATAACCAACAAACAATTACAATCACAAGCAACACCGTAGCACACAACTCAACAAAAGCCCCACCAAAATATCTTAAGCAAACCAAACAACCCAATAACTGGAAAAGAAAACAACAACAGGATTCATTTAAAACATATTGTGTTAGGACTGTAACAGCCAATATGTAGGACAGGCAAGCAGAAGACTAGCAGAGGACATCCATGAACACCAACTAACAGTCAGAAGACATGATGAAAACCCTTTAATCTCAGAAGGCATGGATAGATTTAACCATAATTTCCACAGATAAACTGTGAACATCCTAGTCCAAGCTAAATCCAAAAATGGTAGCAAATCAGTTCTCAATTGACCCATACAAATAAATCACATTTACAGACCTCAAAGGAGACAATAAAAATGCTAAGACGGAAAGAAAAAGACCATCAGCCAATACCCAGATAAACAGTGATTGACACATGCAAACAATCAAGCAGAAAATAATATCCTAATCAAGGAACTACCAAAGAGAATATCACAGCCACATCGACACTGGCAAGGAAAGCTATTTTATGGAATGGGCATTGACTTACCTGAATGCTCCTTCTGGTTGTCCTGGAGACAGCGGTCAGGATTGGGTATTCCAGCTTCGATATGCAGGATTGAGTCAGGAGATTGAGAAGCTCCGCCCACCTTCTCTCTGCTTCCCAGTTTTCTGATGAAATACGATAGTGCTGACTGATACGCTGAGCTGAGAAGATAGAACGGCCGCAGGAACCACCTGACCAGCGAGGGCCAAAAAACAGGGAGGGGCTGACCGCTGTCTCCAGGACAACCAGAAGGAGCATTCAGGTAAGTCAATGCCCATTCTCGTTGTCCCTGGAGCCAGCGGTCAGGATTGGGACATGCCAAAGCATAACCTACAGGGAGGGACCCGCCCGAGCCGGGGAAGGTGGGGCATGGATCACCTGCTGCAGGACCCTACGGCCAAAGGAAGCCTCCGCAGAGGCGAAACGGTCAAGACGATAGTGACGGATGAAAGGAGTAGGGGATTGCCAGGCGGCAGCCCTGCACACCTCTTCTAAGGATGCCTGAGTAGCCCAGGCCGCGGAAGTGGCCGCACTACGTGTAGAATGGGCAGTGACATGACGGGGCACCGGGAGTGACTGACTTTCATACGCCCTGGCGATGGTGGCCTTAATCCAGCGGCCTATGGTAGAGGCAGATACCTTCCGGCCCAGAGAAGCTGGCAGGAAGGAAACGAGGAGAGACTCTGAATGTCTGAAGGGGGAGGTTCTTCGCAAGTAGATGCGAAGAGCTCTCCGAACATCTAAGGAGTGCCAAACCCGTTCCCTCGGATGGGAAGGGTGAGGGCAGAAATGATGGAGGACTAGATCCAGAGACCTGTGGTAAGGGGAATTGACCTTGGGGAGGAAGGTGGGGTCCAACCTAAGAACTACTCTATCAGGATAGAAAACACACAGGTCTTCCCTCATGGACAAGGCGGCCAATTCCGAGACTCTCCTGGCAGAGGTGATGGCCAAGAGGAAAGCCACCTTGTAAGTCAGAAACCTTAGCCCAGCTTCACGCAGGGGTTCAAAGGGAGGCTTGGTGAGGGAGTCTAGCACCCTGGGGAGATCCCAGGAGGGATAACGATGGACAGGGGGTGGGCGAATGTTGGAAGCCCCTCTGAGAAACTGTCTAATGAGAGGCCTGGAAGAGAGGGGTCGCCTAGCCCCGCAACAGAGGATAGAAGACAGAGCGGCCACTTGCCTACGAAGGGTGTTGTGGGCCAAGCCCGCCTCCAGACGATTTCGGAGGAATATCAGGACGTGCTCTGTAGATGCAGAGGCGGGGGAAACGGAGTTCTTGTTGCACCATGAAGAGAAGGTCCGCCAGGTGGAGTTGTAGATTCGTGTGGTGGAAGGTCTACGAGACGCCTGAATAGTGGAGATCACCGAAGGAGGAAGCCGACGGTCGGTCAGCAGTCGCCGCTTAACCTCCAGACGGTTAGTTGTAGCCACTCTGCGTCTGGATGTAGAATGGACCCTTGACGAAGTATCCCCTTGGCTGCCGGGAGTCGCCATGGAGGCCGCACAGACAGGGACATCAGGTCGGCGAACCAGGGACGTCGAGGCCAGTGAGGGGCGATGAGGATCAGCTCTGCTCTCTCCAGGATCAGCTTCCGAATGACCTTGGCCATCAAGGGCACGGGGGGTAAGGCGTAGAGCAGACCAGGAGGCCAAATGCTGTGGAGAGCATCCACGGCCTCCGCCTCCGGTTCCGGAAACCTGGAGAAGAACCTCTGTACCTGGCGATTGGCCCTGGTCGCAAAGAGACCCACTAAGGGAACCCCCAGGAGAGCTGTGATTTCCTGGAATAGGACTGAATCTAGGGACCACTCCCCGGGGTCTAGGGTCGAGCGACTCAACCAATCCGCTTGTGCATTGTCCACCCCGGATATGTGAACCACTTGGATGGACCTCACATTGGCCTCGGCCCAGGTGGCCAAGCCCTGAGCTTCCCTCATGAGGTGGCTGGAGCGGGTACCCCCTAGACGATTTATGTGTGCCTTGGCTGCCACATTGTCTGTCCTGACAAGAATGCGTTTGTCCTGAACCTTGTCCTTGAATGCTCGAAGGGCTAAATGAATGGCTCGGCGTTCCAACCAATTTATATTGTGCGATAGGTCGGTCCTGGATCAGCGGCCCTGAGCTAGGGAGGAGGACAAGACAGCCCCCCAGCCCTGGAGGCTGGCGTCCGTGGTTATGATCACCCTTCGGGACACATGGAACTCCCTCCCCTGAAGCACTGCCGGGGAGATCCACCACTTGAGAGACTGGAGAACTTCGCCTGGAAGGGGAACAACCCGGGCGGAGGAGCCTAATCGCTGCTTCTGGAACGGAAGGAGGAACCACTGCAGGGGTCTGCAGTGAAGATGAGCCCAGGGGACAATGCCTATGCAAGATACCATCTTTCCCAGGAGATGGGCAAGTGAGGCCAGGGAGGAGCCCCTCCCTGCCTTCACTGACCTGACCAGAGACCGCAGACTGGTCAGGCGGTCCTGAGAAAGATAGACCCTGCAGACAGCCATGTCTATGATGGAGCCCAGATGGTGAATGCGGGTGGTCGGAACCAGGTGGCTCTTGGCCCAGTTGACTGAAAACCCATGGCTCTCCAGAACTTGGACAGTGGAAGCCAAGTCCTGGAGCGCTAGCTGTTCCGAGACAGACTGGATGAGGAGATCGTCCAGGTAGAACTGCATCCTCACCGGGAGAGTCCGGAGGTGGGCCGCCAGAGCGGCCATCAATTTTGTAAACACACAAGGGGCCGAGGAGAGACCGAATGGGAGAGCCCGGTATTGGTAATGGCTGTTCGCAAAGCAAAACCTGAGGAACCGCCGGTGTTCTGGGAGGATGGGAACGTGGAGGTATGCCTCCGTCAGGTCGATTGACGTGAGGTAATCCCCCCGCCTGATGCCCTCCAGGATGGATTGGAGGGACTGCATCTTGAACCGCCGGTAAACGATCCGGCGGTTCAAGGCCTTGAGGTCCAGAATTGCTCTCCATCCCCCCGGAGACTTTTGGATGACAAACAGGCGAGAATAAAAGCCGAGTCCGAGCTGTCCCGGAGGGACAGGCTCGATAGCTTGAATCTCTAAGAGGTGACCTATGGCAGATTCCATGAGAAGTCTCGAGGTTTTGTTCCGGGAGATGGGGCAGCGAAGGAACCTGTCTGGGGGAATGGAGGTAAATTCGAGAGAGAGGCCAAACCTGATAGTCTCTCTCACCCAAGCATCCGATGAGGTAGCCTCCCATTGGCTGGCGAAGAACGCCAGGCGGCCACCAATGGGAAGCGGACCCAGACCGTCAGCAGGGCCTATGGGGACCCCTCCCCCTGTTGCCTCGAAAGGGCCGACGGGAAAACCCCCTGGACGAGGACGGGCCCGGGCGGTCCAGAGGCAGGGACTGTCTGGGAGGGGGAAAACGTGTTCTGCGGCTTCCAGAATAGGAAGCGACAGGGTTCCTGAAGGGGTGAAAGGAGGAACGGGATCTGAAATCAGAATGCCGGGACAAGGCCGGAAGAACTCGGCGCTTGTCTTTACACTCCACAAGGAGAGGCTCTAAGGAGGCTCCAAAAAGGTTAGGGCCAGCAAAAGGAGAGGATGCTAAGCGCCATTTAGATTTAGCATCCGCTTGCCACTGGCGTAGCCAGAGCAGCCTGCGGGCACTTAAGGACGAACCAATGGCCTTGGCAGCGAAGCGGGAAGAATTTAAAGTAGCGTCCGCTGAAAATTCTAAGGCCGCAATGATTTTACTGATATCTTGTTGGGCTCGCAAATTTGATACGGGGAGCCTCGCCTGCAATTGCCTAAGCCATGGAAGTGTGGCCCTGTTAAAGAAGGAGGCCGCCATGGAAGCTTTGACCGACCAGGCAGTGGCCTGGTGGGATCTTACCAAGGAATGCTCCATGCGCCTGTCCTCTGGGCGGAGGCTCTCTTCCGGGGGTCCCGTAAGGTTAGAGGAAGATGACAATTCTTCCACTGGCTGATCTATGGAAGGTATCTGCAAAAGAGAAGACAACTCGGGCGCCAAATTATAAATTCTCTTATCCAACCCATTAGGGCAAGGGCCCGAAGCCGGGAGAGACCACTGTCGTAAAAGAACCTCTCTAAAAAGTTTAGGGCCAGGAATTTCCTCCGTTTCCACAGTAGGGACCTCAAAGAGAGGGACAGAGGCTGAAGCGGAAGGGGTCCCTTCCAGCTGAAGTGATGGGGCAGGGGGGCTAATCCCTAGGCCCGTGGTGATCTTAGCCTTGTGTAACAAGGAACGGAACAATTGTGGCTTGAAGAGACCCACAAAGGCCGGCTGGTCTGGTCCCAGGTCTTCATCCTCTGACATTTCCTGATCCAGAGGGTCAGGCATAGAGATGGAATCGCCTATAGAGCGATCCGGTGAACAAGTTCCGTGGGACCTAGCTTCAGTGAGAGCCTCCTGCAGGCATTCCCCTTCAGAGAGAACAGAGCCCTCTACATCTACCAGGGACTGAGATTGACTAGAACCCCGTGAAGAAGTTCGGTGACGGAGTTCCTGCCTAATACCCATCCTTATAGCCTCCCGGATATAAGAAGCCAGGTCAGCGGGCACAGGGGCACCTGCTTCCCCAAGGGGCTGAGTAGGAGGAGGGGGGGGGAGGAGGAGTGGGAGGAGGAGGAGGAGGGGGGGCCAAGGAAGAGACAGCCAAGGTAGGCAGATCCTTAACAGGATTCCCACCAGGGGTGGGGGGGGGGATCAGATTGGGTCCCAAAAAGAGTCTCATCAACCCTCTCGAGCACCTTGGGGGAGAGGCCTTCCCTATCTGGTGAGAGGGTCGGAGAAATAGTTTTGTTGGCAGCCGGGCGCTCCAAAGGAGCAGCAACAGGCTCAGGGAGATCAGATCTTGAGGAAGGCTGGGGGCTGAGAGACACCCCTTCTTGAAATGAAACAGACTTGAGAGCCTTTTGGATGGCCTTTTCCATGGCCAGTTGTCTCCTTTGTTCCTCCTTAGAAAGAGGCTTAGGCTGAGAGGCCTTAGAGGCCTTGGAAGTATGGTGAGTCTTTCTGCTTCTCTTTGCAGGGACAGGATCAGCCTCCTTAGATGATTCCCTGGGGCTCCGAAGGGAAGAGGACCTAGGGTTCCTTCTGGATGCCATAAAGAGGCTTCAATCAAAGGTGAAGAGGCCTGCAAAAAGCCTACAATTAAGGGAACCCGAATTAATTATCTCCACCATGTTCAAACAAACAACACCCTCCTAAGGTGTGCAGAAAGACCCCCCCCTCCAAAGGAAAAACCTTGCCAGGGAGGAGGAATGGGGGATCCTGGGCCCTGTAGACCAAGGGCCAGAGCAGCCACGAGGAGGCCACCCAAGGCCTGGAAGGGCTTGCGCAGGAAACAAGGGGCCAGAGAACCAAGGGCAAAAAACGCCCAAAAAGGCTTGTCTCCACTGCCAGGGGAGGCTTAAAGGCCTACAATAATGGTAGCCAGCAACTAAGGGCCTAGGAGGCCACGAGGTTGAAAACAAAATGGCCACCAGAACATTCAAAATGGCAGACGGGAGGATTCGCATCCAGAGCCCGGCCAGGAGGAGGACTCCCAACCTCCCAAAATTAGCCAGATGAAAGGGCAGGGGCTGAGAACCCTAGAGGGCCCCCCACCCCCGACGCCAGAAAGGTCCCAGATACAGACCTGAAGAGCTGAGAGAAGCAGTGGTAATGGCTGTTCGCTAGCAAAGGAGGCTTGAAATGGCAGTGGAGGGAGGTTCTGGCTGGCGGGGCCCTGTCCAGCACAATCCTCCTAGCTGGAGCTCTTGTGAGCTAAAGAAGCTCTTTAGAAGCAATGTGAGGCCAGGCTCAACCAGCTGGGAACCTACAGCCTCACAGCAGCGGATTCGGGAGCGAACCCCTTCGCGCTGCTATAATCACCAGCAAAAGCTGGGAAATTCAAAAAGGCAAGCAAAGTCTTGCTGGAGCTCAGCTCAGCGTGTCCTGCTCGATCGATTGAGTCAGGAAACTGGGAAGCAGAGAGAAGGTGGGCGGAGCTTCTCAATCTCCTGACTCAATCCTGCATATCGAAGCTGGAATACCCAATCCTGACCGCTGGCTCCAGGGACAACGAGAATCTCACATTCCCAAAGAACCCCATGGAACATTAGTGAAGCTTTCCACAGCCCTTCTGGCTCAAATATTTCCCATAACCTCAATGCATCCCAAAGACTAAATATTTATTTGAGATATTAATGCCTGAAAACAAGCATCTGCATTTATACAAAGATACTGTTGAATAAACATATATTATTAGAAGATTTTGAATCTGTCCCCTGGCTTAAGAGCAGATTTCTGTAATAGAAATCTGGGTATCAAACAAGTATATCATTTACAAATGACATCTAAGTAAAATCGCCATGATATAGATTGTTAACGATCGTTGTCTCAGGAAAGCATGCTAAATTACCCTAGAATTAAATCCCTCTGGCATTATGCCTTTTTCTTCTTTTCTTTGTTCCTTTAGGAGAAGTGATTCAGTCTGCCAGAATGGAAAAATAACCAAAATTCTGGGGTTAACTCTTATCTGATTTTCAAAGGACAAGAATGTCCAGCACTCAAGCAAAAATATCACATTGTTTATATATATTAAGGTCAAATACTATACACACTAGAAAATTGTTGGAAGATTTAGTTATTTTCTCGAATTGTGATATGGAGAACAATGCTACCCTCCCACCCACAAACTTTTCCTCCCTACTTCATTCTGTGCCTTATAGTCATTCCCTCCCTCTCTAAAAAGGGGGTCACCAGCCCCTTACTCTCTCAAATTGGGCCCTCCTCCCTTTCACTTTCCCAGACTTTTTGCCACCCAGCAAGATGGAGCAAGAACTAACAGCAAAATATATATTCAGTTTGACTATATGTACTTCAGTAAACACACGAACGTGCACTTGAGACATAAACCTAGCATGGGTATGTTGCAAAATCTAAGATTCCTGGTATACTTCATTGCTACAAATCAAGCCAGTTAGTATAAGATGACTTTGGAAGAGATTCTGCATACATTTACATTGAGTAAGAACAGGGGATCATAGATAATTCCGAAATCTATTTCACTGTATCCCGTGGAGAACCAAAAGTTCAACATTCTTTTGTCACCTTGAAAACCACGATAATTTTTTTGAATATCCAGTTCATAGAAATTATTAATTGTCACTGAGTGACCCAAAGGCTTTATGAGTTGAAGGGAATGTGTTTATTAAGTATCTAATTCTGCTAAATATCCACTTATAAATGCAGACCTAAACACACTCAATTAAAAGGAAGGCCCCTTGAAACTGTGACCATCTGGCCTTTTCAAATAGCTGTTACACAGCAAAGCTTGACTATTAACCTAGATACAATTTCCTATTCTTCCCTACTCCTATAGCCATTTCCATACTATTCCTCAAGTCTATGGTCTACCCATAAGTCTACACGATACACCTATGATCTGTGAATCCGTGATCTACACGGGTGATGGTGAGGAGAATGCACAGGATGGCAGAGATCTTTGAAATCTGAGGTATCTACTTTGCTCAGAGGGTTGTCTACAACTGGAAGCCACCATTTAATACAAATCTTCTTTTGAAAATGTCTCTACCTTATATAGGATTAAGATCCATTCTTGTTCACAGGCGTGAAAAGTAATTTTTTTTAAAGAAATTAACCTCTCTCAAGTATGTGTGTGCATTTCTATATACCATACTATATATCTACATAGCCCCCCTGTATTCAAATTAACGAGCATAAAATTCTAGTTACTATAGCAATAAAAACCAGAGTTCGCCACCATGCTTCTTACAGAGTTTTTCTGTGAGTTAAAGAGAGTAGATTTCTAGGCATATATACAATGGTCGTACTAGTAATAAGAAGGAAGTGTAGATAACTGATATGGCCATACCAGGGAATAGTAGAAGACAAAGAATTGGAGAAGATCACAATAGTAAGATGTAAAGCGAGATAATTTAAGCCTTGATTTGTCATAATTTTGATGATTATGGCTTACATAACAAATTCACAGTCTCAGAAAATTAGAATATTACATGAAATCAATAAAACAAGGGTTGTACATAGAACAATATCGGACCTCTGAAAAGTATAAGCATGCATATGTACTCAGTACTTGGTTTGGGACCCTTTTGCATCAATTACTGCCTCAATGCGGCGTGGCATGGATGCTATCAGCCTGTGGCACTGCTGAAGTGCTGTGGAAGACAAGGATGCTTCAATAGCGGCCTTCAGCTCTTCTGCATTGTTCGGTCTCAAGTCTCTCATCTTTCTCTTGGCAAGACCCCATAGATTCTCTATGGAGTTCAGGTTAGGCGAGTTTGCTGGCCAATCAAGCACAGTAAACCATGGTCATTGAACTGGGTTTTGGTACTTTTGGCAGTGTGGGCAGGTGCCAAGTCCTGCTGGAAAATGAAGTCATCATCCCCATAAAGCTCGTCTGCGGAAGGAAGCATGAAGTGCTCCAAAATCTCCTCCTCCTCTCCAAAATCTCCTCCAATGTAGACGGCTGCATTGACCCTGGACTTAATGAAGCACAATGGACCAACACCAGCAGATGACATGGCTCCCCAAATCAACACAGACTGTGGAAACTTCACACTGGACTTCAAGCATCTTGCAGTGTGTGCCTCTCCATTCTTCCTCCAGACTCTGGGTCCTTGGTTTCCAAATGAGATGCAAAAGTTGCTCTCATCAGAAAAGAGGACTTTGGACCACTGAGCAACAGACCAGTTATTTTTGTCTTTAGCCCAGGTAAGACGCTTCTGACATTGTTTGTTGTTCAGGAGCAGCTTGACAAGAGGAATACGACATTTGAAGCCCATGTCCAGGATCCGTCTGTGCACTGACTCCAGCCTCAGTCCACTCCTTGTGAAAGTCCCCAACACTTTTGAATGGCCTTTTCCTGACAATCCTCTCCAAGCTGCGGTCAACCCTGCTGCTTGTGCACCTTTTTCTTCCATACTTTTCCCTTCCGCAAAACTTTCTATTAATGTGCTTTGATACAGCACTTCGGGAACATCCAACTTATTTTGCAATTACCTTTTGAGGCTTTCCCTCCTTATGGAGGGTGTCAATGATGGTTTTCTGCACTACTGTCAGGACAGCAGTCTTTCCCATGATTGTGATTCCTACTGAACCAGACTGAGAGACCATTTAAAGGCCCAGGAACCCTTTAAAGGTGTTATGGCTTAATTAGCTGATTAGAGTGGGACACTTTGATCCTAGAATATTGAACCTTTTCACAATATTCTAATTTTCTGAGGTGGTGAATTTGGGGTTTTCATGAGTTATAAACCATAATCCTCAAAATTATGACAAATCAAGGCTTAAACTATCTCGCTTCGCATGTAATGATTCTATCTCATATTAGTTTCACCTTTTAAGTTGCATTACTGAAATAAATGAACTTTTGCACAATATTCTAATTTTTTGAGTTTCACCTGTAAATCTGTACCTTGATAAAACTTCCTTCTGTCAATTACAAAAGGCCACATTACTACTTGGATCTTCACATATTCTATGATGATATATTACGACTTGGGTTTTTGGAAGAACTCAGTTCTTATGAAGGCCAACAGCTAAAGAACTGGCAGTTATAATTTCACATTCTTATGTATATAACAATAACAAGATCTCAGAGATCGTGCTTGAGAAGGAGACCCAGATGGTCTGTCCTCACCCTCCCTATACAGTAGAGAGGCTGTGTACCATTATCCCGGAATTCATTGCAGCTGCTCCCAAAATGGCACCGGGATAATACCACAGAGTTTTTGTGTAGGAAAGCCACAGCAGAGCAGTTGCTTCCCAAAGGAGTTCTATGGAAAAGATAAGTGATTGAGCCATGTTGGGGGGGTGGGGGGGAGGAGAGTGTGGGAAGCACGTCTAAGGCCTGCGGGCACCCAATGGGGCAGAATGGGTGGGGAAGATAGACTGGGGTGTGTGCGCTGCAGCATCCCTGCAGTCTGTCATATTAATCAATTTTTATTACGGTCACAGACCAGCACAAAAGTTAAACATTAAAACAAAACAAGACTGAACAGAACTGAACAGGACAGGACAGGACAGGACAGGGTGTAGTAACATATTACAATTGATGGTGAAATCATCAGTGGGTGACCAAGGTCTGCCTACTTTTACAAAGTAGCAAAACTTAGTTATGTTCAGAGAAGCTGTGTCATACCGATCCAATAATAGTAACTGTACTTAAAAGAAACCCAAATTCCCACGGTACTTTAATCAGGTGAGGTGTTATAAAATAAGTCTGTGAGTCCTTATAGAAGAGGCAGTATAACAGGCTGAGTTGTAGTTTCAATGGCCCATTGTCCATAGGGGAAACAGTCTCAGTTCTCAGCTTTTTTATATCAGCTTTCCAAAACTGCTGCGGGCCGAGTGTTACAACATGCTAGAGTTAATGCCCTTGCAGTCAGTCATAAGTGTGAGTGCATGACAAGTTCTCAAATTTTGTTAATGAGAATGCGAGGACGTTGCAGCAGCTGTAACTTTGGGCAGGGGTGGTTAGTCTCTTCATTCAGCACCATAATTTTGAACAGTTTCTGAACCATCAGTTATAAGTTGAGGGCTAACTGTATGCCATTTGCAGCAGAAGCACTGAACTGAAGAAACTCCAAAGATGTTTCCAGAACACATGTTCCTTTGAGACAGATTTTCAGTTCCTTACAATAATTTATTTTTAGCAGGTAAATATAGCTGAGTAATCTGTCACAGTGACATGTCTTATACAACAATTATTGCATAATAAGTTTTTCTTCCACCACTCCAGGCCTTTGAACTGGATAGGATCGCAATTCATAGAATTCCTATGGAAGATGGAATTCTGCAAGTTATAGTTCAATACGTCTCAAAGTCTCCAGGTTGGGAAAGACTGAAATAGGCCATTGATGGATGACAAATTTAGTTAAACTAAATACTAAAATGAAGTAAAATATAAGTTGTCTATTAAGAGTCAGCTGGCCATTGCTCAGCATTATAAAGAGGCTTCCCCAGAAATCATGAGTCATAATGCTTGCTAAATAAAACATCAGATGTGGAAATGAAGTTTGAAAATCTTTTTACACAGTCATGTTTTGCTTAAGAATGATTTTATTAATGATGTGTAAGAACATCATGATAGTTACAGAAGTAAAACCAAATTCACTTCCTCTCCACACAAATAAATAAATGTTGCTAATTGAAGTGAGTAGGAAATCAGTCAGGAGAAAATGTTAATAACAGAAAGGAAGTCCACATGAAGGAACTGCAAGCTGGCTGTAATGATTTTCCCCTTTATTGTCAACTTCTTTCATCACTTTCAAGAACTGAACTGATGTGAATTGTTTTAATTTTATATGAATTTCGTTAAAACGTATGGTTGCAAAAATATTACTTCATCAGTTATCCGCTTTTCACACATTTCTCTTCCTCAGATTTTAAGAAATGGGCTCTGAACCATAATTTAAGAGAACATCACAACATAATGGTTCTAATAATGCAGAAATATGGCTTTGATTTTAGTGCATGAGCCTCAGAAGCTCCCTTTCTTCTCCAAAACAGCTATAAATGAATCACTTGCATTATCAGCTAACTAAATGTTTAATCTGGGACAAACTCTGGGTAATTACGAGTTTTCAAAATAACCCAAGATTATTTGTTCATTTAGATCTTTATACAATAAAAAATGAAAGGGATGAAGTTCTCAAATATGCAAAAGTTATTTTATTATCTTAGTATTAACAGAAAGTTACATAAATTTCAGTAGACTATAAGGTTTCTAACTCTAATACTTTGTGCCTCTTTAAAGTAATACATAGGTAACATTAATCATAGCTGAGCCTAATTCAAAAACGACAAGCCACAGTTTGGTGAAAATGAAAGCAAAAATCTTCTGATTTGCTTCTCACAGCCATGTACAAATGGAAAGTTAGGTGTCTACGACTCTAAATGATGATGTACCTTGGCTTCATATGAATACTGGGTGAATGTGGCTTCCTTCTCATATCAGGGCAAGTTTTATTTTATTAATAAACTATATTTAAAACACCATTTACTGAAAGATGACAATTTTTTTCATATAGCTTTTATTACATAAAGCAAACATGGAAAACGATGATGGTTTAGACACCATCTGACTGAAGATCAACTCCAATGCCATTATATTAACCCAATTCTTTTTAAAGGTATAAACCAGTACTTTGAGGGCTTAAATAAACCTCTTCACTAAAGGCTGCTTCCCAAAAAATTCAGTCTCTCGCACACATAC
This sequence comes from Masticophis lateralis, assembly GCA_030761175.1. Classification (NCBI taxonomy): domain Eukaryota; kingdom Metazoa; phylum Chordata; class Lepidosauria; order Squamata; family Colubridae; genus Masticophis; species Masticophis lateralis. Next base: position 150,229,185 of record JAUDYJ010000001.1, on the reverse strand, counting down.
ACACTCAATGCATTCACTTCCTAGAGGAATGGTGATTTGATAGCCAGAAGCAACTAGTCTATATTCATATGGTCAAAATTATTTAAACATTGACCTCAGCCATCTACATAAATATAGTTCTCACATAGCAAGATGACATCTAAAATGTTCCCCAAGCATACAAAAGACGAGTCCATGTCCTCTGCTATTCTTCCCTAGAGAATCAACATCTAGCATAGAGGCACTCAATTCCTGTCAACTGATGGGAGATTTAATGGGGGTTATTCCCCTTTTCTTCTTCTTGAGAGAAAAATGGGCACTTGGAGAATCAAGTTTTTCAAAACAGGCCTACAAACAGTATAATTCAACCAAGGCCCAAAGATTTTAGACTAGTAATCATGAACCAGATATAGCACATAGGATTATTTACAGAAAGGCTTCTTTTAATCTCAACTTTATTTCTCCATGGCAGTTACCCTTTAGCTGTCTTGTTCAGCCTCCTGTGAAGTTACAAGCTAAAACTGGGGAAAGCAACTTTCATAAGCAACTTCAAATCTTTTGACTGAGGGAATGTCCCCCCTCAAGGATTAAAAGGTTACAAAACTAAAGTAAAACAAGATATGTAATCCCAATCCCTTTGACAGCAGAAATCCCAAAGACATTTCAATGGTGTCCAACAGTCTCATTTACCCAGGTGACTACTGTATTTTAATAAACTAATAACTGGGTGGGTTGGAGAAAGATAGATGGAAAGATTGATGGAGGGACAGAGAGAGAGATAAAGAGGTAGAGATACTAACATGCTACAAAGTCAAGTAACAACTCCCTTAAAAGGTGGCTCATTTGTTTTAAAGAGGGTTTATCTGTCCAGAATACAGGGGACAAAATGAGCAGAACAACCTGGAGCAACCTGATCAGTTCCCTTCAGGTAAATAGGTGCTATCACTGACATGTTATGAAAGAGACAATTTGTCTTTCAAAATTTTGGAAATCTCCCAACCGCCTGTAAACTAATGTACACGTGATAGAAAAATCTATTTTCTTCACAATTCAGAAAGCCCAATTCAAATCAGATAAACCTAAGAAAATCATTAACTGTATGGAGTTTTAAGCTTGTTAGATGTCAGATCAAGTTACCAACCAGAAAGACAAAAGTGGATTTTGGCAGCTAAATGATCAAAATACAAATGACAAAAAAATTACTACAATCAAACTTGAAAGGAGAAAGGAAAATATAATAGGATGACAGGCAAAGGATGCCCTTTGCTTAGTATTTAAAGGAGCCAAGATGTAATCTCAAACTCTTCTGTAGTTTGCATGCATCCTGGCTTAACAGTGGCCAAGTTCAATGATAGGAATCCAAAAGATAGAAAAAGCACACTACCTGGCAAAGGAACAGTTTCTCAGGGGAACAAACCAGGAAGTTAGGGAATGAGGAGATAATGCCAATTTTATTAGGAGTTGACTTTAAAGCCTTCAAGAGAATGCCCTAAGGAAGTGCAGAGAACTCAAAAACTTGTTTTTGTGGGAGAACATTTCATATGTCAGATTGTAATTACTGCTATCGTTGTCATCAGAGATCGCAAGAGCGCCTTTTTGGGTTAAGCAAGAGTCTGTTTAATAGGGTGGAAGTGGGCAGGGAGAGAGAATGCCAATAGAATTTCCTCAGGGGGACAGCATAGAGCAACCTGCACAGCCCTCTTGACAACAGTACAAAGATGAAAAACTGAAGGGGATGCAGGGAAAACTACTCTACATTATTTTTGACATAGGGCTCCAAAGAACCCCACTGAGGAACCTCAAGGATTCACACACAATTTTAAGGTTATTTTAAGGTTAGGCTAAGTCATCATAAAAGATCTATGCAGTTTTAAATTAAATTCAGTGATCCCCTGACATTAAAAAATTGTTCCACCAAGGAAAAAAAATGGCCTGGTTATTCCAGATTTTAAAAGTTCATTTTACATTCCCTATCTCGCTATGGGAGCATCAGGCCAATCTAATGAACCCAGAAGAAAGTCCCACGGGATGTAACAGTGTTTATTCTAGAGTAAGCACAGACAAGGTAGAGGCTTCAATCCACATTATTCCAACACCGGTTTCTTTTAAAATGTTGTTAGATGTTAACATGTTGTGTTTTCTAGAATAGAGCATTGCTTTTCTAAGTCTTCCCAATCAACGTTAATCTGTCTTCACCGCATTTTAGTAATGCCAACCTCACTTTTGAATTTATTTAATAGACCTATACTACTTATTTCATTCATGTTTGCTCATGTTCAGCTGAACAAGGTGTATTTAGTTATTAAATTTCTACCCCAATTTTATTTCAGGGACTTAAACCAGGACACACCGCACTCACTTCTCCTCACTTTCTTCACCTCAATCACCCTGTATTGTGGAGAGAGAATGAACGATCTAAGGTGGCTGATGACAGACTAGCAAATTGGATCTTCTTGCCTCAAGTCTATCTCTTAACCATCCTTCACTTTGCATCCCATTCCATCCAAAGAGGCAATGAAATTATCGAAGTCAGCCTCTCAGGGGAAAAAAAAACTAAAGTAAAACTCAGTAAAGTAAAACTTTTCTCATTGAATGTAGTATTAATGTTCAACCCAAAGTTGGAGATTATAGCTCAAATGTAGATCAACTACTCCCTCTACAGAAAATATTGCATTACAACATCAGGAAAATGATCTGAAATCCTCTGGGACCTTCTAATAAGATACATGTGCTCTACTGAAGCAAAGCTATTAAGACCATAGGTGTTCTTCTCTTCCTAAATTACATTGGAAACTGCTGAGATATAAATAGATGAGCCAATGAATTTTCCAGAGCTTTCCAAACAGTTCTGAGTGGAAACATGTTAGATAATATATTATCAAGCAGAATCCATGACTTGCACAGAAAACAAAATCTGAATTTCAATTTGAAATCAAGCATATTATCATAGAAACTAGCATGGATTTATCATTTAAAATCTGTTTGATATAATATTCTCTCAGCTGTTTTGGCAACTCAAAAGTATCCAAAATAGAAATCCTTCATAAAAAGTTTAGACTGCGAAATATCAAGAAATAACAAACCATGATTTCAATGGGAGAAAGGAAATTGGAATCACAGCCAGACCATTGTGGGAGAGCAGTTTGTAAACCTCAGGAGGGGGAGTGGCAGGGTACTTGTGAAGAATCCAGGATCCAATTTGTGATATTACTCATAAGATATGTTGATAATATTGTGGAGAGTAGGATACTATATGAAGAGTAGTAGAGAAGAATGCTTATGCGTGTTGAGGAGGGACCTATGTGAGACCACAAAGCTGGATAAAGTGTAAAAACAGCCAGTGACAACCATGCATTTCTAGACAATGTTGACTTTTCTCCATGGGAGAAAGAGAAGAAAAAATGTTTGTTTTTATAATCTAGTGAATCCTAGGAAAACTGCATGCATGTATACACATAAATTCCATTCTCGTTGAAAGGGGCTGTTTTCAAATAAATACACATACACCACATAACCCATGATCCGCTGGGTCATCATTTCAAAGATATTCCCCTACTAAACAGAAAAATAGAATGACCATCAGAGGCCATAAAATCAGTGGGAGTGGGAGCAGCTTCCACCTGGCTTTCTCATTGACTTTGCTTGTGGGAAGCCAGCAAGGGAGAGTTGGAAATCTCCTCCCTCCCTATATAATAGGGATAATAAGCAAGACTTTGTAATAATAAATAAAATAAATAAATGAGTAAGGATAAACAATAAATGTAAGTAATTATTTAGCAAGTAAGGATGGAGGCGTTAAGAGATACCAAATGATGAAATAATGATTCTCTTCAAAATAAAACCTGTGGGTGGAATTATGTCATTTATTTTAATATTTTAAAATAAATCTCATTTATGGAAGTCATACTGAGGACATATTAAATAAACCTGTCTGAGGAAGCCACTGTTCTGCTTACACTTGCTGCCTAAATAAATTGAGGTGTGAGGTCATTGGTGGTCTTTGAGCTTAGCTGTTTCCTTGTAGACATTTCACCACCCAACTAGGTAATATCATCAGTGTTAGATTGTGCTAAATTAGGATGTTCATTCTATGAATGTCTGAATTTCTACACTGAACTATAAGTCCACACAAGTTTGCTGACCAACAACTATAAGAGTTTCTGGACTTTCAATATAGAGTGATTGGTAGTCACAAGGCACCAGAGAAATCAGGTTTCCATCATATTAACATTTCTTTTTACATCATTCCTCTCATCATATGAGGTAGATTTCTTTTGTATGACTCAGTGATCTGCAAGCCACAACATGGTTTGGAGCTCTGCCATAAAATTAGCTCATCTCTTCTGGGGATCTCCTTGGTAGAAATTAAGGTAGCAGCTCATAAACAAGACTAAACGTTGACAGATCAATAGATTGTCCTACCTTTCTATTGAGAGTGTTGATAGATAACCACAGTTTCAATATCATGCAATCAAAGCTTTATTCATTCTCACTACCCAGAGGCACTTGAGAACCATGGAGCAAAAGTATTGAGGGGCAAATGTTAATTATCATTTGATGTGGGTAAGCTTATATCATAGTTTAAACTACAGTGAGTGACCTATGACCCCATTTTCAATGAATTGGACAGAAGTTAGATGTGGAAACTCTAACACTAGAGATTCAGTTTTAAAAACTGTACTTGTGAAATTTTGAAAAATCTTTGGAAGCTGCCTAAAGCCAAACCAAAAGCAAAAGCAAACAAGTTTTTTTTCCCCAAATTCTGACAGAGTTTTCTTTAGCAAGAAGTGGGATGGATTTCCAACAATTGAACAATTTAGAATCAATATCTCCCCAAGATACATCAAGTTGGAAACCTTTTGCTTTTCTTTCTATAGTCTCTTTGTGAAGCAGCAAGCAGATGGGTCTTTTGAGTGATAACAGAAGTTTGCAATTGCCTCAGCCACCTGAATCTTCAGCAGTCTGGGAACTGGAACTAGATTAACATCTAAAAAGTCCATGCAATAATAAATTCTCACAGCCAAGCATTTGTTATCTTGCTCTGATAATAAACATAACTATATTTTTAGAAGTCCCTGTAATGTCATCATTAGAAAAGTTTTAAATACAGTTAAGTGAGGAAATATAAATGCCAGTTGGGTTGCTCTACCCACTCTCTTTCAATGACTTAATTACATTAAATGCAAACTTAAATTAAATGTTTCAAGCTGCTAACTACAGCTACTCCACTAAATATAATAGATGTATTCTGAAATAAACCATTTTGCAAGTTCAAAATCCAAGAATTTCCATACTACATAACCTTCAATGCCAATACCAGTTGTAAGGAAAAAGTAAGCTATAGTCAACAAGGAGTGAATGATATGCACCATACTCATAGGAATGCTCCCAAGTATTTGCCTTCTTAACATAATGGGGACTGGATGCCCTCAGGTTTTCCTACTGATTTACTTAACTATTAGTAAAATTATATAATGGTAGAAAGTATTAATACTCAAGATCACCAGCATGCTTTTTTCAAGGATCAAGCTAGGGCAGGGGTGTGAAACTCAAAGCCTGTGGGCTGAATCCGGCCCGCAGGGTGCTGAGATTTGCCCCATGGAGCCACCCTGGAAACAGCGAAGGACCAGCCCACAATCCCTCTGCCAGGGAAAACGCAGCTCGGGAAGGCCGCATGTAGCCCTCCTAAGCTCCGTGTTCACTGGCAGAGGGCTGCAGGAAGCCGTTGCGGCCAAAAATGGGGCTTGGGAGCCCATTTTCACTGGCAGAGTGCTCGGGCCATCACAAGCGCCCCCACCATGAGTGATGTCAAGCTGCCCACGCCCACCCTGGCCACACCCAACCCAACCCCCCAAGGTCAAACACAACTCTGATGCGGCCATCAATAAAATCCAGTTAGACACCTCTGGGCTAGAGTATGTCTTAACAGCATAAATATAAAACTTTAATATTTAACTATGAGATGCTAACAGAAGAGTTAAGATAACAGTATCTGCTATCTCATTAAAAGCTGCAAAAGGAGACATGAAGGATTGCATACAGCCTTTAGTAAAGTAATACAAATTGACCACCCATTGTGCAATTACTCCCAAGACAATAAAAAATCAAGTGTTCTCTGAAAGATTTACACAGCTGACATGGGAAAACTGCACAAGGAGAACAGAGACTTTATTCAAATAGTTAAACTTAATGGCTGTGTTTCATGGGATATTTTTGCTTGCAAAAACATTATTTGAAAATGACAAAACATTCGGCTGCAAGCAAAGATGCTTTTCACATGCAGAAAGGCATGTTCATCTCATGAGCCTCCGCAGCCAAACTAGGGGAAGGCTGTCAAATTTTTAAAATCACTCTTTTGTACAGGTGTCATAATGTTGCACAAAGTTAGGTGAATGGCGGAGCTTGTATTATGATGTGATAATATGCTTTTATCACTCTGACAAAACATCTATAGCAGGTGTGTCAAACTCAAGGCCCGGGGTCCAGATCTGGCTTGTGGGGTGCTTAGATCTGGCCCGTAGGGCCGTCCTGGAAACAGCAAAAGATCAGCCTGTAGTGTCAAGCCTGGAAACCATCTTTTGCATTGGACCTTCAGGCCTGCCACATTACCTACTGTGGGAAACTGGGAGGGGGGATTATACAGAGCAGAGGTCCTCAAACTTTTTAAACAGAGGGCCAATTCAGAGTCCTTCAGAAAGTTGGGGGGGCCTGACCAGCTGGGTGGTCATGGCTAGATCATGTGACTAAGTGGGTGTGGCCAATTTAACAGTCCATTAAACAATGCACATAAATTAAACTTTAATTTATTTTGCTCCTGGGGGTGTTTTATTTGCTTTTGTTTGCATGTTGCTCTTTTGGTAGACTTTTCCTTTTACTACATCATTTTTTCAGTTGTTTAGAAGTCTAGTGGTCCACTTCAGAAAACTCAGATTTGCAGCAATTCTTCTCACCTCCGCGGAGCTTACAATCAAGTCTGTGTGTGTGTGTGTGTGTGTGTGTGTGTGTGTGTGTGTGTGTGTGTGTCCTGTCTCTCTCTTTCTGTCTTTCTCTCTCTCTCTCTCGTTATGTATCTTCTGGAGGCGGGGGAAGTGAAAAATAGGCAGTTTTCGCCTGTTTTTTTGCCTCCTGGGGAGCCTGTGCACCCCATTTTTCACCTCCCCCACCTCCAGTAGCATTCTACAGGCAAAAATTGTTGGCTTTCCTTTCAGTTCCAGCCTGCAGGGATTGTGAAGGTAAGCCCTGCACTCAGTTGAAGGGTGAGTGGGGCGATGTGAGCAGGGCAGCCTTGTGGTCCTGTGCAGGCCGGTTTAATGGCTTCAGCGGGCCACATACAGCCCATGGGCCATAGTTTGAGGACCCATGGTATAGAGCATGGGTGATATATATTTATAATAACATTCTTTTCTCAGAGAATCACAGTCATCTTGCCCTGCACCTGGAGGGTTGGAACTGGGAGGCCTCTCCAGTGGGGATGGTGCTTTGTTTGGGCCGTATGATGGACTTGTGGGTGCTGGGCAGGGACATGGACCTTCTGTTGGGTGGGGAAAACCTGGAAGCTTTCAGATTCGGGTTTTTCCAGATGTGCCAATATGACATTTCTAATAAAACGGAACTTTGAGGAACTTCAAGTCTTGGATTCTTCTTTCATTGGGAGTGTCCGTTTTCGCTGGCAGAGGGTTGCAGGAAGCCGTCGCAGCTAAAAATGGAGCTCACCAGCCTGTTTTCACTGGCAGAGTGCTTGGGCCACCACGGCACCCCCAACACAAGTGATGTCGAGCTGGCCACATCCACTCCAGCCACGCCCACTCCAGCCCCCTGAGGTCAGACACAAACCTGATGCGGCCCTCAATGAAATGGAGTTTGACACCCCTCCTCTATAGTCTGTGGACATTTCTACATCAATACAGGGAGTCCTTGGGTTAATTGGGACCAGAATTCTGGTCACTAAGTGATGCAAAACATCAACGACTGCATCACTTAGCGATGGCAATCCTTGCACTCCTTGTTACTGTTATTAGGCAAGGATTGCGGATTGTTAAGTGAGGATCTCCTCACAATTTCTTGCCGGCTTTCAAAAAGCAAAGTCAGTGGAGAAGTCAGCAGGAAGTTGCATGTCCCAGGCATCTCACAAGTAGGGGTCTGGGCAGATACAAGGCTGCTGCCTAATGAGCAAAGACCCACAAGGAGACATGAAGGGCCAGTGCAGAGCAAGTACTTCATGCCGCCAGGCGCATGAAGGTAAGCAGGTGAGAGCTGCCAGGAGGGGAGAGTTACATGCTCCTCAGGGGAAAAAGTCACAAGACTGTGAACAAATTACCAGAACAACCTGTAACCTTCCCTGCTAACTTCCCCATTGACTTTGCTTGTGGGAATTGGCAGAGGTCAAAATGGTGATCACATAATATGCGATGCTACAGCCATCCTAAACAGGAGCTTGTTGCCAAATGCCTGGATGGTAATTGTGTGACTATGGAGGTCCTAGGAGAGACAGAACTCTGAGGTCTGTTCATAAGTCCTACTCATTCAGCACCTTCACAATTTCAAATAGTCACTTCATGAGTAGTCATTGACTGAGGACTACCTATATATACCAGGCTTCTTTTGTATTTTCAGCAAGAACAATTCAAGAAAGGAGTGCAGTTGAAACCTGAGGGTTTTTACTTTTATTCCTAAACACCAGAAAGTAGCAAAATTATATAAACTATGATAGAACCAATCAGTTAAAATATGTGATTTTTTTTCAGAACCACAAGTGTTCTACCACTTGTTCTATCACATAAAAAATAAGATTCTTATCCATTGAAAATTGAGAATCGGTTGAGATCATTTCTCCTATTCATTGCTCTCAGCAATGAAGTTTTTGTATAAGAGTTTTAATAGCTATCATCACTCTACTCATGGTTATTAGGATCCAGCCCGTTACTGCATTTTACCAATAGCTGATTGAACCGACAGTACAATAAATTTTATTCTTTGGCTGGTCACAAATATAGTTTCTTTTTATGATGATAAGTTTCAGTCACAAGCCTCTCCCTGAATTTATATATCCTCTATCTTTAGATAGTCACATAATTAGTGGGCTGAAATAACACTGTCATTTTTTATGCTAGCCTGACACCAAAGGGAAATATATTAGAATCATTCAGCAGTGCATTTCAATGTAAGAAACAAACAATGCAACAAGATTTGCTCCCATAAAATCTAACTGGAGTTATTTGTACATTGGTTTTCTGCCTACATCAATCATCAACTTACCTTGATAACCAATTTGTCCAAAGTCATGGTTGCCTCTTTAATTGGTGATGAAACCTGTAAGACAAATAAAAGAGATATCACTTTAGGAAATCTGTAATGATTAGAGACTCTGAACCCTACATACCATAATGTCAAACTTGAGAAGAATCTTATGTTCACGAATGCTTATAATTTGGTTTTTCTTTTTACTTTGTAGCTTACTACAAAGTACAATTAGGCACAGAATACATGTAATATGTTTAACCAAATTGCTTGGGGTTTTAAATTATTTCCCCAGATGCAATTCATTTTTTTTGCAATTATTGAGATAGAGTATGGAAATAGCACATTTCTAACATTTATGGTCAAAGTCCCAGCCATATTACCAGGATAATGGGAGAAACACTACTGTAGTATTTCCCAACCATGACACTTTTGATATTCAAAACTGTCAGCAATAGCAATTTCATCCAAAGATGGAAAACCTAAATGTTACTTAAGTCTTCCTATAAGAAATATATATTAAGTCAAAGGTATTTTTTTTCCTACTGAGAATGCATATTTATTTATGCTACAGTTGTCATAACCTTCCTAGCTGGATTCCATTTGCCTCACCATCATAAATGTAAACTGCTCTGATAAAGAAAGAATTAAAAAGAAAAAAAATTACTATCTATAACTGAAGAACACTTCTGATCAAAGCTTCTGTTTAAAAGTGAACATTGTAAATAATATTACAGTTTACAAAATTTCAGGATTGATTTACTCTTGTTAGATTATTTATGATTTATGTCTACTATTCCGTCTGTTTGATAATATGATTATCAAGTGGAAGTTGAAGCTGAGAAGCTCAAATTATAGGACGAGACAAAGGCAGGGAGCTTCAGACCGACGTCAATCTCTGTTTGGGTGCTCTCTTATTCAGAGTAAGATCTCTGCCTCATGAGAATATGCTTTAAACATTTTTGGACCCTCCCTCTAAATGGAAAGAGGTGGGACCCACAGAGGACATGAGTGTGAGGTCTTGTAATGGCATGTGGGAACGACCTTAGGACAATGGCCCCCCAACCTTTTGGGAGAGAGGTTTTTCCGCAGACTGGAGGGGGCGTGGTTTTGCGTACTATCCGCAGATGGAGCTTCACTTGTTTCTCTTGCTGGCATGCCACGGACCGGTGCCGATCCACCGACCGGAGGATCCCTGCCTTAGGAGATAGGAGGGAGAGTTGCAGACTAAACAACTGGCATGCAAAAGATGTCTCAACCCACAGAAGTAGGGAGGGTGTGGGAAACATTTTTGAGAGAGCAAAAAAGAAAAAAGGGAAGAAACACTTTCAGATTTGCCTATATTATAATGTAACCTTATAATAAAGATAGAACTTATATTCCTGGTTGTGCTTCTTGTCTGGACTACCATGTAGGGTTTACAGGTTATGGCTGGCACACCTAATGCCACACTCTCTTCAAGTAATGGAATACCCACAAAATAAGTGTCTCATAAACTGTTACAATTTTCATATGTTCACTAAACTCACCTACCCAGGCTAAACCAAAATATTGGGGGGAAGGTCAGAAAAACACAATAGCTACTTCCTGCATATTATTGCCAAGAGAATTACACAGAATTACACATATCAAGACAGTAAGCAGCAATCAAATTCAACTCAAGAAAGTCTTTACCTTAATGCTTAATATTAGAGTGAGGCCTTTCTTCCTGCTGGCAGAGAAATCAATCCCAAACTCTATCCTGTATCATTTATTACAATTTTTTTAAAAATCGTTTCTTGCCCTGAATCACGCTTAAGACCAAGAGAGGAAAATGAAAACACACATAAACACACACACACAGGCATTTGGCATCAGAGAGACCAACATATTTTCTACATTCCTCAGTTCCTGGGAAAAAATATAATCAATTTTTAAAATTATTTTTGCATTCATTACTTAGCTGAGAAATGGTGAGCACTGTGTAATTAAAAGCAAATGTTTTCATAATTTAAAATCAAACAGAAAAGGATAAAAGCTTGTTGAGATAAGCTCTGGAATAAAGAGCAAAGGAAAGAGGTAGAAGGAACTCAACAGTAGCAAACTATTTAAGATAGAATTTAGACGTAAAAAACCCCCACCTTTCCATATAGAAACGAACTCTCTAAAGGAGAATATTTATAGCTCAGGGTTGAAATGAGGAGCTTTTTATGCTCTGAGCTTGGTTGTTTTCTTGCAGACATTTTATTATCCAAACTAGGTAACATCATCCGTGCTAGTGGCTAGTGCTAGCACTGAGGATATTATCTAGTTTGAGTAATGAAACCTCTGCAAGCAAACTAAACAACCAAGTTCAGAGAGCACCAAGGACCCCTCAACTAACACTCTGCACCTACGTATATATGGACACATATATTTAAATTAGAATTAGAATTCTGAAATGGAATGACCATACAAAGGACAACTATATACATGCTGTCTTACCAAAGATGAAGGTAGAATTATTCACAGATTTTGATATACTTTGAAGCAACTGCATTTAGATCTTGCTCCTTTAGGAATGTTTAAACCTATTTTAAGGCGAAGAATACCTGCACCTGCAGTATTCCTAAAAGCTATCTAAATTGCAGGCCTAATTCTGCTATACACCTCTTACTTTGTAGGAGAGCAAATTCTGGTCAATATCCTTCAAGCTGTGAGTTATGGTATTTTCAATAGTAATGGAACCCAAGTCACAATTTGCTATGCCAAATAATTTTCTGACCAAGGAAAAAAGATCCCAGGGCATAGGGAGATCTATCTATAGTAAGAACAAACAGGATTCAATCTTTTGCAAGACTGCCTTATTAACATGTTTAAAATGTAATGAAGAACTAAATATACATAAGTATGTTGATAAGCATCACAAATCTGGTTATAAATTCACAAAATACATGAAAACATTCTGTAGCGTGAAAATGTGGCTTCAGATTCCTCCAAGGAAAGCACTCTAAGCCAGGATCAGTTTCCAAAAAAAAAAAAAAAAGGATTTATTGTGGTCAGGTGAGGGTACCACTCCAAAATAGAAATGCACACTAAAAAGTTCAGTAAACTTTAATGAATTCCTGCATCCTATTACACTTGTGTACCACAACATTTTGAAATGTTTATTAGTTTTTACTTCAATCTGTACCTTATACGGGTTCTTAAAGTTATTTCTTCATTCTAAGTCTTGTTGTGTATATGTCTTTCACCCTTTGACCAATAGCAGTTTTTGTACAACCATATTTATCAGCATGTATGCTATTTGTTTGTGTAGAAGAATTAAAAATCTTCCCCTTCAATTCTTACCTGCCAGCAGAACAAAGATTTGAAACTTCTCAATGCAGATTCTAACAGCAGCCAGATGACACTGTAGAAGTCACTGGTTTCCTTTTTGAAAAACTGTATATATAAATAAAAAATAGAACAAGATTGTTTGTTGCCAAGCTGGAGAATTAAGATATCTGAATCCTTGAGAGCTTCTTGTCAACTAATATTCAAGAATACTGTGCCATAGAAAAGTGGAAAAATTACTTAAATCAAACTTCATGATGTCATGCAACATTGCTTTCATTTTTGCTATAGCAAAAATCTCATTACAGAGGCCTCCAATTTTAAGCTGGGAGTCACAACTTTCACAAAAAAGGTCCTGAGGACTTGACATTCATACAATGGCTATCTTAGGGGATATAAAACTATTACAAAGCACTAATTTATAGACTTTTAACTGCTGTCCTGAAAACCAGAAGGATGATCTCTGCTTTTCCTTCTTTTCCTGAGGATATTAAATGCAGCAACTTATCATTTCCCTTTTCTACAAAAATGTATAGGTTTCATTTGGGGTCCAGAAGCATTCTTGAAACCTGATATTTTGCTCTGATATGAAGCAAAGCAACTTCTTAATTTAATGCAAAAGAATCAGATAGGGCAGGGAGTCTTGTGGGCACCAAAAATGGTTTTCTCCATGCACACAGGAGCCGGTGGATGACATGTTGGAGATTCCAGCATTGGATAATTATGGATTTTATGCCACACTGTTAGTTAAGTCCTAATGCCCGAGAGGCAGGAATTCCTTTGAATTGTGGACACAAAATAACATGACATAAATTTCTTCATCCTTCTGCCTTCCACTGTTAAGAAGGACCGGGCAGAAAACTATCATTTAGGGGCTTAATTTTCTGTACTTTGCAAAAGAGCTAAAAGCTCCAGCGAAGTATTAATTCATTCTGCTAACCCTTGAAAAGAGTCACAACGAGATGCTTCGCGAGGCGTGAAGCCTTGAAGAAGCTCATTCTGCCTCTTGAAGGAGGCAGAATGAGCAAAGCGCACCCATCGGAGCTGAAGAAGTTTATGGACAAGAAGCTATCATTAAAACTAAATGGAGGTTGGCATTTCAAGGGATATTAAGAGGTTTTTAAAATCCATTCATGAATTTGGTGATAAATGCATGTGTGGAAATGGCACCTGGTGGACAACAGAACAACATAGGGATGGTGGTAATATGAGGAAACAGCATCATTATGCTAGAAGCCCTGGAATGAGTATAAAAAAATGAAGTACTGGCTCTTACTACAGTGTGGGCAATTTTTATTATTGTTGGTTCTACAGGAGCATTCCATGTTTACATTTTTTAAAAAATAAATTGGTAAAAATTGGTAAAAAAAAAAAAAGAAAAGAAAAGAAAAGAAGTCACAATGACTGATCTCAACCTAGACTTCTATAAGGACTCCCTATGTACTGGTATCTGCAAAATAGATGTTCCTGCTACATACAATGATGCTATGAGGATAGGACACAAGGTCAGGAGCAGATCAGCATAATTAATTTGCCTGGAAAGGATTAATGCAGTAGAGTTCTGGATTGATAAAAACCTAAACCAAATAAACAAAATAATGGAAACTTCCACATACTGAGATCTAGAAAAGGCGAGGCCACAATACTCTTTTCTCATGGATGTTTATATATATATATATATATATATATATATATATATATATATATATATATATATATATATATATATATATATATATATATATATGTTTTATATATATGTTTATATATATATATATATATATGTATGTATATATATATATATATATATATATATATATATATATATATATACACACACCTGCATTTTCTCTTCCCAGAGAAGCATACAATTCACATCTCCAAGCACTCTGATCTACAGCACAGAGCCAGCCTACTTTCCCCACATGCAGAATCATGATCTGCATTTAGTGATAGGAAGTACATTGCATCTATACTTCAGTGCACAAATATCATTTTCCATCTGACAGGTTGAGCTGAATAGATCATCGTCAGGTTTTCAGGTTGAATTGCTCAGATGCATTTGAGATAATATGACTCATCAGTATGCATCTGGTGCCCTGCAGATATGTTTGCATGTTAAATGCTACCCAACAAATAGCAAATTCATTTCCAAACGGGGGTCCTTCCATAACTGAAACCAGGATCTCATGTTTGAAAGATTCCAGGACTTATGAAAATATCAAAGGCTTTTATAGAGAGAAAATTAAAAAGATAGCATGCTCAGCTGCCAGAAAATACTGTACAATTTAAGAAGAAGAAAAAAATAGAGAAGAAATCATATATCTTGGAAGGGTATAACTTAAAGAGGAACTCCACATATTATAGATCCCACTTATTACTTCTTTGTAAATCACCTCTTTTCCTTTTTACCTTTTTAACAGAAGATTAATAGAGATTTAACAGAATCTCTTTGTAGATTGCAAGTAGACGGGCAAGTTCATCCATCTCTACAGTATATATAGCATTGCTATCATTTAATTAATAATTAAATATAACAATACTGGAGGCACCCCAAGATGGATTTGATAGGGTTAAAACTGCCTTCATTCCAATGATCAAACTTTCACTTTAACAAACCAAGATATACATACATCATCTATAAGCATATGGATGTGCTTCCTGCTTCTTTCACACGTTTCAATTACCCAAGGCCTGTAGTTTTTCCTAAACTAGAAACCAGGTTTATAATTAATAAACCATCCAAAATATAAAGTCACTGTTACACTAGCTCCTAAATCCCACTTTGTTAAGAAACAATACTTGTTCATTCTAGTTCCTATGAAACAGATCCTGGTCTATTTCATGGGAAAAGGATAACAAAGAAGCTGCCTATAGGAACATGACATTTTTGCATTCTTCAGTTTATTAATCTTGACTTGATTATTGTATCTCTATTTAGCTTCTCTTTTTCAGCACGGGGTAGTTTGGTATTATAAGAAAATATTCCCATTTTAGTTGTCTTCATGGCACAACAGCATCCCCTAGTGTTTGACAGAAATGTTCCTGCAAAGATTTTAACAAATGGAATTTCTTCTGTATAGTAGTAATCCTTCTCCAATGCCAATGGAGTCTCTTCCCCTCCTGTTTTTGAGTGCACATTGCTTTATTCTTTCCCAATTTCTTCTCTATTTTCAGATTTCCTTAAATAATACTCTGCATGAATTTGGAGTGCAAAATTTACTTTGCACCCATTAGTTCTTACAGCCACATTAATTTACCGCAAAGTGAGAAGAAATTTTCTCATGTTCGAGATGTGGGACTGAAGTTGAAATAAATACGATGATGTTGGGAATGGGCAGAAGATCCTTTCAAATTTCAGATTTGTTCTCTCAGATACAACACCCACAGTGAGATTTTTTTCCAAGAGACTCCCTTTTACAAATGCCAGCTTCTTGTAGCTTGCCTGTAAACATTCACAAACATCCCCTTCATTGATACAATAGCTTAATGGAAGATACCAAAGCAAAGTTATTTGCAATAACTTTCCTGACACTCTTCAAGATATGTTGGGAAAACCAGTCTGGATCATCCTTGCCTGAAGTGCCCAAGATATTAAGATTTTCTGGTCACTGAAATAATGTAAATACTTATTTTTGCCATTTTTTAAATGTTCAATTCAACATTATAGTATTTCAATACATATTCATAAGCTGAACCAGTAGCTACATGAGATACTTAATATTGCAGGTGTAATTTATTTGATTTATACCCGGCCATCTTTCAGGAGTTCAATGCATTATACCTAGCATCCCCTCCTATTTTTCCCTACATCAACCCTATGAGATAGGTTGGACTGAGAAGGTGACTGGTTGAAAGTCATCTAGCCAGCATCCATACCACAGGGAGGAGTCTTCATAGTCGATAATCTTAGCCATCACATTGCCCTGGAATTGTATGCATATGTATATTCATTTATGGATGCCTGTATGTGAACCCAGACAGATAATTTTATATGAAATACCTTGGGAATAGCTACAGAAGCAAATTCAGGCATTTGAGGAATAAAACTAGGCGGGTTTGATTTAAAATTAATTATCCTGTTTTATCTGGCTAGCTTTTCGCAGCAAACAATCAACATAGATTTAGTAATATAGGCATTTGTAAATAAACTGTTTTAAAACAACATTTTTAAAAACTAAGAAGCAGACAATTTTAGGAAACAATGAAGCACACAACAGGTGAATTAATCCATCTGCATTTTTCTTCTAGTTCACTCTGGGAATAAAGTGTTTCTATTTTTTTCAATTCACAAATGGTTTCTCGATTCTGAACGAAACTAGCCTAAAGGAAAAAAGCACACTTTTAAGTGGCAAAGGAAGAAAATGCTGTTAAATGTTTTACTACTGTTACAAAATCCAAATCTTTTCATTAATTCATTGCTATGGCTTTGGAAAAAAGCCATAGCAATTTTCAACTACAGACTTCTTGGCTGAATTACTCTTTGCTCTTACGTTCATCATAGTTCACGATTACTGGATGATTACTGGATGATTACTGAATGTTCAGGTCATAATCAACTGCTTGTCACCAGCTAAGGATTAAACCTGGTATTAAACCCTAAGAATAGCAGTAGGAAAATGAGCCTGACTGCGTTCCATTTTTAGCATCTGGAATATAATTCAGTCATTGCCTGATTCTTTTTTCAAGATGACACTCGGTTCCATTAAAGCTTCAACAGCATCAGAAATAAAATTATTATTTCACTGCTCTTTAACCATGCCCCCCAAAATAGACTCGAGGAACGTAAGCCAAGGTTTCTTGTCTCCTTTTAGATCTAGTAAACAGAATTTCATTTATATCTTCATGATCTGCTTTCTCAAACAAAATCCAACAAGGTCAGTTAGGGTGGGCATGCGCCTTGCCCCTTCCCTTCAACATTGCCTCTTGTACCCTTCAAACCTTCCAAAAAGCATGGAAGACATGGCTTTTCCTCCAATCCCTGGAATAAGGTGAGGTGAAGCGAGAGGATTTAATGAAAGACTATATATTGGAAGTTTAACTTTGGTGCAGGTTTTTGAAGTTTATGCTTTTAATAGATTTAATATAGTACCATGCTGTTTTATTATTGATATTGTTTTAATTGTTGATTGGGAGCCTCTCAGTTTTATATAAGATGTGAAAGGATATAAATGTTTTAAATAAATAAATACATTTTCCTATAAACTGATATTGGAGTTTTTAATATGGCGCCCCAAGACTCCATAAATGTGTTTCATGTGGGAGAGTTAATAAAGCCCCGTTTCTCCTTCTTAGTAGTTGCTATAAAGTAGTTACCACAAAAATCCTTAGCAATGTTTACAACATTCATCTTTTTTTCCCCCTAGAGTAGCAAAGTTTTTCACAAGAAGGGTCACTAAATGAATGTTGCAACTCTATACTACTGACTTCATCATTTCTTGTCAGCTCTTACTATCCTGAATATACTTGCAGCATTATACCGGAGAAAGCTGCATCCTAGGCATTTAATATTTACTACTATTGCTTGGAAATGTTTAACAAATGTATGTTTCCTCATTTATCAATTTATCAATTCAGTAAGAAAGCCACTCTGAAGGAGGAGGTGGGATGATGGATTACAATGAAGTGGAATATTCCAAGGAGAAAAGTGAGACAAAAGACAATACAGCCTGGAGCTAGATCAGAGAAGCAGGGAAGAGATTTAGGACAGTCATTCTCTAGAATCTCCCAAGGTACATTTGTTAGCAATAAATGTTTACTCGGGCAAGAGTCCATCTATATGGTGTGAACAAATAAAGAACTGAACTTTGGCAGCACTGTTCTATATTGTTCTTGAGCTGGACATGACACACACTCTTTTTCTGTTAATACATAAGCACATATGATGAAAATGTTGTGGATATATGCTATCTATTTAGACACAAGATAACAATTTTCCCCTCTAGAATATTTACACAATTCTCAATTTCTTCCTTATATGATTTATCCAACATTGCCCTGCCGATCACTCTGCCATATTGCTCAATCCAAGTCTACCTCAACAACCATTGTGTTGATGAAATATATATTCTCAACAACACAAATATATTACATAAAGAAACAGGCTCAATGTTTCCTCCAGAAATTACTTTTTGTTTTTTTATTTGATTTATGCCGCCCTTCTCCGGAGACTCAGGGTGGCTTACAATGCGTTAAGCAATAGCCTTCATACTTTTGTATATTTATACAAAGTTGCCCCCACAAACTGGGATCTCATTTTACCTACCTTAGAAAGGATGGAAGGCTGAGTCAACCTTGAGCCTGGTGAGATTCCAACTTACAGTAATTGCAGACAGCTGATGTTAATCACAATGCTTTAGTCTGCTGAGTTATCAGGCCCTTATTTGCTGTGATGTTTATGGAAAAATGTACTCTCTCTTTTTGATATACACAGTATAGCTAAAATATTATACCTCTAAACTGGTGAGAGTAAACATTATGGACAGAATCTTGTATTTTGCGATTGAATCCACCTAAGCAAATAAAATCAATAATGCAACAAGAAAGAAAGAGGCAGTAATATTGCTTTAGTATTTAGTGCAGTTACTGATAAAGTTTAGCTGTAAGCTTCCAGAGTTTAGAAATTTAGTGGCTTATTAAATCAATAAATACAAATGCAACAGTAAAAGGAACATCCATCTATTAACTGAAGTACCCTACCATAATGTTATAGCAACCGTGTATTTCTGTATACACATACACATATATTCAAACAAAAGAAATCAAATACTATTTTGAAAAGCCCATTCAAAGTTATTCACCAAGGAAAAGAGACAGTCCATAGGAAACAAAGTGTTTCATGAGAGGAAAATATTTATTAACACTAGTCCTTCAGTAACTTCAAAGCAGAACCAGCTCTGATAATGATGTTTTATTCAGGTAACCAGGCCTTAACATTTGTTTGGTGTGACATTTTGTGTATTTTAGTGGGTCTTAAGAATTTTATTAAAATATTTTGAAAGAAAAGCTGTTTCACAGCTTCCTGATGTGGGTTTTAGATATTGGAGGATAAGTTTCATGACAAAAAACCAGTCAGGTCCCTAATATTTCAGGACTGTGTTCTACTCTATTTTATTTTGTCCTTTTCCTTTATGTCTCGTCTCTCCACTCCTTGTACAACTCAACTCCAAGACCTTAAGTATTTTATTCATTGAGCATTGTTAGTGCATTATAAAGGGACGCGGTGGCTCAAAGGGAGCAATGGCCCAGTGGCTAAGATGCTGAGCTTGTTGATCAAAAGGTCAGCAGTTCAGCGGTTCGAATCCCTAGTGCTGTGTAATGGGGTGAGAGCCTGTTACTTGTCCAAGCTTCTGCCAACCTAGCAGTTCAAAAGCACATAAAAAATGCAAGTAGAAAAATAGGGACCACTTTTTGTGGGAAGGTAACAGTGTTCCGTATGCCTTTGACGTTTAGTCATGCCGGCCACATGACCATGGAGACGTCTTCGAACAGTGCTGGCTCTTCGGATTTGAAATGGAGATGAGCACCGCCCCCTAGAGTTGGGAACGACTAGCACATATATGTGAGGGGAACCTTTACCTTTACCTTTAGTGCATTATTAGGAAGCAATTAACTTAGTATTCATCTGCATATTATACAGTAGAATAGAATACAAGTATCTCAGAGATACCATCCTGAATGTAATTTCTATGTTCAGTTTTTACAAAACATTTCAAAGAAATTTTAAGTATCTGTTTTAACGAAAATCTGTTACAATTGCCATGACTCAAAAATCATAAAAACCCAACCAAAAATTAATAAGGCTGCTATAAAAAGAAAATTGATTGTATGGGTTGACACAGGCACAATACTACAGGCATTGAAATTGGATTACATAAAACATGCACAAAATAGCCAGGTTTATGTGTTCTGAGTAAACCAGAACTCATGAACTCCTGTCCCTAGTATGCATACCAGGGACAGGAGTTCTTGGGTGGGTGACAACAGGAGAGTGGGAAAACAATTGGCAGAAGAACATAGTAGTAGCTAAGCAAACTAAGGGGAAAGGAAAATTAAGGGTAGCGATGGGGGATGTGGACATATGTCATGCTTGAATTCAAGTGCAGTCATGGCTAAGTATAGTTGGATAAGGCAAGTCTAGTTGGACTGATGCACAAGCCACATGACAGAAGAGACTGTAGACTAATAAGGTCTGCCAGTTTTGCCCCATTCAATTCAGTCGATCAGCCTGAAATTTGTTATGGCTGAAACTTGGAACAACCAAGGTGAATCCCAGCATAGAACAAAATACATTCTCCATTTCATGCACGCATCTAAACTAAATTAAAACTAAATTTAGATCTATAAGGAAAACTTAAAATTGCCAAAGTATGGATGAAACAAATTATATGATTTCTGAATATGGGAAATTAGAAGGCTCATTTTATGATTATAACTTATATTTTTCAGGATTGGACCAAAGGAATATCCTCAAAAAACTTCATTAAGTACATACCCGCACACACATAGATAGTAGAATTCTATATGAAAACTGTGTTAGCATAGATAACAGTCACAACTTCAAGCTCTTGCTTTTGTACTTAGTAACTCCTTTGTTTTACTTTCGGGAACAGCAAATGAGATCAGATTCACGCAGCTAAGGTCGTGTTTTCTCCATGCTCGCCTATGAGCATTACTACTTCCATCACGTTTACTGTTTCCCCAAATCATCATCATCATCATCATCATCAGCAGCAGCAGCAGCAGCAGCAGCAGCAGCAGCAGCAGCAGCAGCAACCCCTCTACCTCTTGTCATGTTTCCTAGTAGTGGCCCAATATATAAACTCGGTGGGCAATTCCCACGTCTCCGAACCCACGCTTTAAAACTACGCAGTGCGTTTGTAGTTGTGTCTTACCTCATTCAAAGGCGTGCGCCGCAGCTTGAGAAACGCGATTTTTAAAAAAATTTGAAAAATGAGACATCCCGAAGCGTGGATTGGCTCATGCCTATCACGTGACGGGCAATAACCAATAGCTTTTATACGGTATTCTCTAGCTTTCTAGCACTTGGTTGGGATCTCAGAGGGGAAAGTTCTTTCAGATGTACCAGGGAATCGATCACTTTGGATGGGAGATTTCGCAGGAGACCCCAGGACAGGCGACTATCCCGAGGAAAGAAATAAATATCCTGGGAAATGTACTAGTTCTGAATTCTTGCCAAAAGAAAGAACATAGGCCAGTCTTTTAATAAGCCACTAATCTATTCCATAGTAGGGGAAAATACTAGTAAAAGACATAGGTGATTAACAAAATTAAGGAATGTTTGAAACCCGTCCCTCAAATTCACGCTTCAATTCAAATTGAATAATTTCCCCCCTATGATTTTTCCGGTCAATTGTACGGTAAATATTGTAGCCGAGACTTCGCTCCCAATTATTTATTTATTTATTTATTATTATTATTTTGCATTTCCGCTTCGCCTGAACTACAATTACCAGGATGCATCGGGACATCGATTTATCAAGTAATTTTTTTTTTTTAAATCTTGCGGTGTATCTTGGAATTTGTAGTTCCAGCCTTTCTTTCGTGCCATTTCCGGAAAGCCTTGAAGAGTGGAAGCTTGAAGGGCGCCAGGATTGTGGGGCTGCTAGAGTGTTTTTCTTTCTCGTACTGAAAACGTAAGAGAGAGGTATTGGGTCGGAATGTATTTATGGGAAAGGACGGGTGGCATATTTTTTTTTTATCTTAGCGGGGGGAAAGTAGAAGCATCTGCTGCTTGTAGCAAACGGGTACAACGGGGGTTCTAATTAACTAGAGCATTTTTTAGGATTCACAACCTATTACAGCATGGTGTAACAGTATAAAATTCCATCTAAATGACACTATCTACCTAACTAACCAAAGCTGAGCTCAAAAAGCTGAATAGGATTAGATCTGCTTAATATTTGAACGGAGACCATCGAGATATACTAAGTTCAAAGCCTTTATTGTCATTGTACATCAAGTATACAACGAAATTGGTTTAGCCTATTTCGTTGTATAAAGAATAATCTTTATACAAGTAGTTAGGGGGGAAAAAACCTAGTCATATGTACGTCATATTCTGTGCAACATGTATATTACTCCGGTGTATGATCTTATGTCGTGGTATATACATATTACACATTACACTGGCACCAGTCAAATTAGTCATATTAATCTGTTTGTGGCGCTATGTTGTGTTTAGGTGTATGAAGTAAAAAAAAAACAAAGCAAAATGAGAAGGCAATGGCAACTGTAGTCACCAAGAGTAAAACTTGATTCCGAAGAGATTTTACTATGAACTATAAAACAGTACACTGTTGAATCACAGATAAAATCTCGGATGAAATCATAGTGTGTTTCCCGCAACCAAATGAAGCTTGAGCAAAATCTTTGTAAAGTTTTCTCAATGACTCAATAATATCACTTGCCAAAATCTCATTCTCTCTTACATAGCTCAGCTTCAGGTCCAACTATAGGGACAGTTGTATAGATGCAACAGTTTTTCAAATAGCCTGGCTGAACAGTCCCACTTGCAATCTGAAATGATACAACCCAGATAACAGTTAATATCTCATTCAGTCCTAGGCCTAATATTAACACTCCGGTGGGGTTTCAGAGCAAGTGTATCCTCCACTTTTGGAGATAGGAGGAGGGATGAGCTCTACCCTCACATAGTTCTTGTGGCTCTCCATGTGTAATTAACTGCAACAGGGTATCTGTTACGTATGTGAAAGCTGGCTGTTTGATTTAAAATTTTGCATGATTGAGTTTCTGAACTAAATGGAGCATCCCTTCAGATAAGGCAAGCAGTCTGCTGAAGACTACCATCCTTTATTCCCATGTAAAATGCCTAATGTATCATCTAATTGCCAACTAAAGATTAAGAGAAATTATGAAGGTGGCCAAATACTGAAATTAGCTACATGATAATTTATTTCATTATTGGTATAATTTGAATATTTAGCATGACGAAATAATTACAGATCTAATATCGAAAGGTCAACGCAAGTGAAAATAATGCCTTGCCTGACTTCTCATATTCATAATTGTCACTTGTCATTTACAGTTGCTAGTAATAGATATTTAAATAACTGGGGATGCTGTTTTGGGCATACATGTAAGTATACATGCCCACAACTTGCAATATTTTGATATTTCTTCAGAGTGACATTTGCTATTTTTTTAGAGGAAGGCATTTATATCCCGAGGAATTGGGTGTTTTGTTTAAAGAAATATGACTTGTTTTAAGGAAACAGAATGTTTTTCCACATGAAAAATGGAATCACTTTACATAATACAGTCAATAAATCCACATGTAGAAGCTGACTTTTACAGGCAGTTGGTATTTGTTGGGTCAGAAGCAATAGTAAAACATGTAATTTTTCCTCTGTGCATGCTACATTATTTTGAACATCCACCTGCTTTCTTGCACAGCTCATCTCACATAATAGAATAAAGTATTCTTTATTGCCCAAAATGCAGTGCATTAGATGTAGACTTGATGTTCTGTAAATGGATGTGCTTCTTCCTTTTACTCAAAGAATATTCTGGTAGAAGAAGGGAATGGTAGCCCAAGCCTCTGGAGTTAATCATGGGGGAGAGGTGTGGGATGAGGGGGAGAATCTGTGAAGTTTGTCTTGTTTTGCAAAATTTGGTTAGCCAAAATCCACACCTAAGAAGACTAGCTTCATCTTCTATTTATATGCAAATAAACCATTCTTTCCTCCCCAATAAAAGTATGCTGATTTAAATAATTGAATTAAAACTCTGTTTCCATATCGATATATAATTCCTGAGCAGGAAGACATACACTTAATTATTTTGCACTAACAAATTATATACATATAATTATGCATTATTTTCTCTTTGAAGTCAGCTGGATGTAAAATGTTTTAACTATATATAGATTGCACTTTAAATATGCATGGTAATTTTTATGATGTTCGAGTTTTAGAAATTAGGCTCTTCTCTAATTTCTTCAGCAAAAAGTGTCTTAATTGTAATAGATGACTCATTAGTATATGCATGTTTTATATAAAAAGCAGATTTTATTTTAAATCAAGAGAGTTTTTTTTTAAATTTTTCTTTGAAGTGCAGTCCAATATAGATTAACTTAAAAACTAGTCTCATTAAATTTAATAGGACCTATTGTCAGATAGAATTGCAGCTTAATACAATTTATTTTTAAAAAATTGTCATTTACATTTTAAATAAGGTGGGAAAACAGAGTAACGTGTTGATCTGTTGAAGCAACCTAGAACTAAGGAGAAAATTCCTGACAATGAGAAAGTTAGTCAGTGGAACAACTTGCCTCCAGAAGTTATGGGTGCTCCAATACCGGAGGTTTTTAAGAAGAGATTGGACCACCATTAGTCTGAAATGGTTTAGGATTATTTAGGATATCCCATGCTTGAGCAGGGGTTGGACGAGAAGACTTTCAAGCCTCAGATAGCTCAACTGGCTGAATAGCCTATTATTAACATCCAGCTGTCTGCAATTACACCAGTTTGAGGCTCAAGGTTGACTCAGCCTTCCATCCTTTCTAAAGTAGGTAAATTGAGGACCCAGTTTGTGGGGGCAATAAACTGACTTTGTATAAAAAATATACAGAAGGCTATTGCTTAACGCCTTGTAAGCCGCCCTGAGTCTCCGGAGAAGGGTGGCATATAAATCTAATTTAAAAAAAAAAAAAAGGTCCCATCCAACTTTGTTATTCTGTCTCTTTAACATGTGCTGATTAAGTTATGTATTTTTTCCTCCTTTTTTCCATGTTGATTTTTTTTTTTTTTTAGTTTTCTATGACTTTAACAAAGAGAGTATTTTCTGATTAGATTAGCAAAGGTAACAGTCCAGATCTGGCAAATGTCATGCCAATTTTAGATCCAGCAGATGCAAGTCAGCACCAATCTAATTCTGAAATGTCCATTTAAGCTTATTTTTGAAACCATATTAGGGGAATTTTCTGCAGCCAGGCAGGGCATCCATTCTGATTCAATGTGCAAAGTGTGCATATATAACACCTGCTGGAAACTTTTATCCAAGATATGTCTTTCTCCCATATAGTGCTGCTATTGAGGGCTATTGAGAAACCCCGGGGAGGGGGATAGAGAGGGGGGGGGCAGCTGCTTTAAGATTTTCCCAGTAGGTGCTTTGTGGACATCTGCACATCACCAATCACATTTTGCCCTTCAAATCAAGATTGCAACATAGCCCTAGTTCGCCACATATTTATGTTCATGGAACACTTTATTGATGGGCGGGGGGGAATATAGGATACTGGTAAAATCCTAGTGTCCATTTAGACAGGGAAAATTGTGAGTCTTAGCATTTTAAACTATACATGACCCTGAATTTCCACTATGACCAAATTATTCAGTTTCCAAAAAAGTACTTTATATATATTTATTTTGTTTTATTAACAAGAATAAAGTACAAAAAAATAAAAAATAAAAAATTTAAACACTAACAACAAAAGCAAAAAATAAAAAAAATAAAAATGAAAAAGAATAACCCAAAGATCAAATTGATCTAACATTAAACATAAAGAACCCACCCTA
This sequence comes from Masticophis lateralis, assembly GCA_030761175.1. Lineage (NCBI taxonomy): Eukaryota > Metazoa > Chordata > Lepidosauria > Squamata > Colubridae > Masticophis > Masticophis lateralis. Next base: position 150,203,116 of record JAUDYJ010000001.1, on the reverse strand, counting down.
TCTGGATGTTGAAGAGAAAATAATAAAAAAAAACCTGCTGGATTTTCCTCCACTTATTTAATGGATCTACAAATAGTTGTAAGCTTTCCCATCCTTATTTAATAAAAAATACTATATTAAATAAACAAATATTCCAGATGGTAAAGTCTGTAATAATCAAATCAACAAAATCAATTTCCAAAAAACTTCATCAAAAAGTTCCCAGGGAGATGGATCCAAGGCCACATTTCCTGATAAGCCAGCATTCTATATTATGTTCTCAAGAGTATTGTGAGCATTGGAGCCCAGCACAATTGGTAGGCATTCGGTTGAAGTAGGCAGTTTTATAGTATTTTTCTGGTTTGCAAAAGAAAGAAGATAGGATTCGAGGAGTGGTGGAAATTTCTAGTCAAATGTCTATAGCCAAGTATATTCTCATTATTTATCACAAGAGACCTGATTTGGCCTTTTATATGCAGTGTTGCAGCATAAATCATATATTTCATGAACATTTTTAGAAGCAAGTCTTCCCAATATTTGTGGCACTTATTTGTGAGAGAAAAAAAATACTATTAGTATCATCAGTCAATCAAATATGAACTTGTTATATAGTAGGATGGTGGTGGTGGTGATGATCAGAGTGATATGATTTGATTAACTTGTTTAGTAGAACATGCTCAAATATCCCAATTTCTTTGCATAGGTACTGACCAGCCCATGGGCCTTAGAGACTTTTGGAAGAACTACCGATTTTTCATTGTTTCAGGAACTGGCTTAGTGCTGATACATTGGGGATGGTATAAAATCAAGTCCAATCCCCTTTTTCATCCAAAAAAAGAGGTCTATTATGAAGACTCTGACATTGTGAGATATGTGCTGCAGCAAGACAAAGAAAATAAAGGGAAATAATTGTAAACTGCTACAGAATGATTAAGAGGTAAGTACAGAATCATTAAAAGGCAACAAAAATACAGATGGTCCTTGACTTATGACCAAAATCAAGCCCAACATTTATTTTCATAAATGAGGCATTTGTTAAGTGAGGTTTGCCCCATTTTACAACCTTTCTTACCACAGCTGTTAAGTGAATCACTGCAGTTGTTAAGTTAGTTAAATGAATCTGGCTTCTGTTGTGGTCCGCTGGCAGCCTGCAGAGCTGGCAGCAGAGTTGGACAGTGAGGAGTCTGGAGAGGAACATGGGCCAATCCTGGAGTCTGGGGAAGGCTTGGATGAGGACTCTGTGTTGAAGGCAGAGATGGGGCCGGGGCCATCTGGGAGTTAGGTGCGGACTCTGGAGCCTCCAGAGTTGGACATTAGCGAGGCAGAGGAACAGGGGAGCCTGTTCCCAGTGCATGCATGTGCAGAGCTGCCAGAAGGCAAGAACAGTTAAAACAAAAGGGTCGACTCGGGAGTAGGGCTTGGAGATGATTGGACCCTCCCATAAGACATAAAGGAGGAGCAAAGGAACGTGGACCTTTGCAGGAAGCAACTGTTGTTTGTGCTGGCCGGTTTCAAGACTGCAGCTCCGTGTTGACTCTGTGTTTCCATGTGGCCTTGCAAAGTTAATTGCCAATTAGGTCTTGGCAGCGTGTCAAGGGAGATAATGGTGGGTGTTTATCACCCTTATCAGAAGAACTGTGGCAGACTTCTGTTGGACTCTTTACAACTATTTGGGACTCATCTGTGAATGAACAGATTGAGAATGAATGGGCTCTTAATAAGCAGAATTCAGAGCCGTTGAAATAAAAAGAGGGTTTTTGGGACTCACTGTGTGCTTTTACTGTATCAGGAAGCCTAGGTCAGAACAGCTTCCCCATTAACTTTGTTTGTCAGAAGGTTGCAAAAGGTTGTCACACAACCCCAGTATGCTGCAACCGACACAAATATGAGTCAGTTGCCAAGCACCTGAATTTTGATCACATGACCATGGGGATGCTGCAACCATCATCAGTGTGAAAAATGGTCATAAGTCACTTTTTTCAGCACCGTAGTAACTTTGAATGGTCACTAAACAAATTATTGTAAGTCAAGGATTACCTGTACAACCATTAAGCCAATCAAAGGAAATGTTGATGAACAACTAATCTCTTTAATTTCCTATACACCGTTGTGGAATTGATGCCTCTTCTTGAAGAACTGTGGTCTTCAGTCTACAGTCTCCCTGTAGGTGGCAGAGTAATGGTCATAATAGATGGCCTTTAGTGTCAAACCATACAGACGCTTTCCTAACATAGGCATAAATGTCAACATCGTAACTTCTGTGAGTAAATCCTAAAACCAGGAAATGAACTGGAAAATAGACGGCTACGGAACTACTTTACTGGCATGGCATAGAATTTTCTCTTGCAAAATAAGGATTACCGTGTTTCCCCAAAAATAAGACCTTGTCTTATATTTTTTTGAACCCTGAAATAAGCTCTTGGCCTTATTTTCGGGGAGGTCATATTATTTTGGAGCGTGTGGAACAAGATGGGGCTCCTCTTTCCGTCTTACCTGATTTCCAGTTCTGTCTCCCTAACCCTAACCAGAGGAATTGGCGGGGACTGGCTGCACATGCATTTAAATATTTTCAGGGGATTTATTTTCGGCCGAGGTCTTATTTTCGGGGAAACACGGTAGTAAAACTTAGCAGAACCAGGGACTTTCTGACCTGGAGATATTGCTTCTGCCAGCAACTCATTAATTGGTCTCAAGCAATTCATTTTGTCTGAATTTCATCCTGTTCTCCGGAAAAAAACCCACAATGCAATATAGAATTTTGGGGAAAAGATACGGATTTTAAATAATCCGTATCTTTTTCGGATTAGCATACGGATTTTAAATAATCAAAATGGACAAATATGTAAGGTAATATATTATAATTTGGTGCTCTGACCAGGATCCATTACAGGATTAGATAAGAATCCTATAAGAACAAATAATCTCAATATTGATTGTCTCTCTTTTTCTCTGTAAAAATTGTATAGTTTGATATCCAACAGCAATGTTTTAGCCCCCCACCTCTCCCTCTCCCCTGCTCTCTCCTTCCCTGCCCCCCCTCTCTCATACACATATACACACATACATGTATATGAATCAATTGTATATATTCAGTATACTGTCATAGCTGGTTAAATTCATCAGCCATTTCATTTTTTATCACTTTACGATTTTTGTACATGTAGCAGAACCAAAATATTAGGCAATATTCATGTGATGCTGAACAGCTGCAGTTCATCTGCTACCTTGGCAGAGCTATTATGAATGCAGTTTTTGAGCATAATTAATAACAGCACACACTCTGAACTCATTAAAGCAAAATTTGTATCTGTGCCTTTATTCAAAATCATGTATTCTTAACCTGCCTATGTCTGTGAGCTTTTTTTAAAAAGCTTTTATCTTTTAAGATAAAAGACTGATGCAAATTAATGAAACTATAAAAAGGAAAGGTAAAAGAAAAAAATAAGGAAAAGGGTATATATAAAAAGCAACTCTCCTTCCAGAAAAGTACAATTTCATTAACATCTTCTGTAACATTTCAGTAACAAAGATCTCTTTTTTCCATAGCTCAGCCCTAATCAATAATCAGATTATAAAAATTCATCATTCAGTCCTAATCAGCAAAATTCTACCAAAAGTAATAACATTTGTTATTATAATATATTTCAATTTAAGATCATATATAATATTATATTTCAATGTAATCAATCCATTTTGTATTCTAACTTGACACTTTCTATACTGCAAAGCGAAAGAAATCTCTCATTTATGAACTGATTTTTAAAGCCTAGTTTCATTAGTAGCTATCAGAAACCACAACATATATATTGACTCTGATCAAATAAATCCACTTTGAATTCCTTCTGTTTACTTTTCTAGATCTTTAATCCTGTCAAATAATGTCCCGCCAGCTAATTTCTTATCATTTTCTCTTTCCTTTCAGGAACAGTTGCATTAGTTTAGCACATCCCTTTTATAAGTCCAAGATACGATGACTTTCCAAGTGACTCTTCTGATTTATTATTTGTATCTCCCCTTTAATTATTAAGATATCAGCTGGTTTCATTTGTAAATTCATTGTGGCATCTTTTTCCATATCACACTCATATTCTGGCATTATAAATTCATTTTCAAACCCACAGCTTCTTTTTCCATATCACTTTTGTAATCTGGCATTTTAAAAAAATACTAATCCACATTCAAATCAACCTCAACCTGTTTTATTCAATAAAGTCTGTTGCACTCCTATATCCCAGTGTTCCAATATCAGACAATCTTGTAAGTTGAGTATGGTGCTCCGAAACAAACTTAATTCTTTTATAGCAAAACATATTGCTCCATTGTATTAATAGGTCTCTTCTCCTTTAATTGTAATCCTTAGTTCTCTTGGTTGCACTCTAGTGAACCTTCAAAGTCCCTTCTTAACATATGTTATGGTTAATTTCAAAAGCTTTATGTATTCTTTTATAACATTTTAAATACCTCATAGGAAATATTCTTTCAAGTTCATCTATGCCATTAACTTTCCAAAGTCAATATTCTTTTGCTGTATTCCAAAAATTAAAGATCAATTCCATGTCATTCTATGGCAACATGTCATTCTATGTCGATGCCCCAGTTGGTTTGGGGCATCCTTTAGTTGCCTAAGTTTAATGACTTCCAGATATAAATTGGTGCTTATGCTTTATGCTATACTATTTATTTATTTATTTAGTGTATGGCTGGTCACACACAATATTAAAACACTTCATTTTTACAGGTTAAAACAAAACAATAAAAAAAAGCAGTAAGAAAACCTAAAAGGAAAACAAATAACATTTCAGAGTTTAATGTTGAGTTTGGAGATCCAGTCAGTAGCTGCCGTTGTTATGCAGAGGAAGTCCCTAGAATCTCCTGGATACCTTCTGTTAGAGCATTCCCTCACTATATGCTGGATAGTCCGTCGAGGGCCCCCGCAATCACATTGTGCTGAAAGTGTCTTTCCCCATTTATACAAGGAGTCAGCACACACCCCATGAGTTGTTCTAATTCTGTTATATGACACCCATATGTGTCGGCGTAGGTTAAATCCTGAAGGTATTAGGATTGATATGTTCAGAGATATCTTGGGGGGAATAGCTACTCCACGCTTCCATCCACTTTTGTGGATGGAATGCTATAATAGATAGAGCTAGACAGTTGCACTAGGGTCTAGGACAACTTGTTGCAGCCATCTCATGAAGGTCAACTCATCATGGGGCAATCCATGTGGGATAACTCAACACAGTGAATGTTATCTGCCACTGTTTTGTCTACATTATTTCCATTTTTGTCAATGGAAACAATGTTGAAGAAACAGTAGCGGAATCCTGCGTGGAATTGTCCTTCCATGACTTGTCCTGCTGGAAGTTGACCATGGTGAATTGTCCTATGGCAAGATGGCTGTGCTGGATTGGTCCATTCCACTTGCACTATTTATTTCATTCTGATTGCAAACATTGAGGCCTTCTTTCGAAACCACCAAAATTTAGATTCTCTTGCCAAGTATTCCTGGGGCAGTTATTAGAAAACAGCGTATGAAAGATCTGGCACAAAAATTGGTAAACCCCCCACTCTCAAAACAATCATGGTAAAAATCTTGCCTTTTGTAATTTCTCTTTAGCTCATCAAACCTATAGTTTTCTCTCAAAAAGGACATTCCACATTCCTGGATATTGTATCGTTCAGATTTTTACCCAAGATCTATGATGTGGATATGCCCTTTTTATTATGTATATACGGTATTATACATGCTGTTATTTAATACAATGAAATCTGGACTTTCTTGCAATTGACACAAAACCTTTTCCAATAAAGTTTAAATCAATGTCATATATATGAAAATATTTTAAATATCACTAAACAGCTTCAAAGGATTGCTAAGCTATGAGCTGAGAAAATGTGTAAAAATATCACTTTCATCTGTATACCTCTAAAGAGAGAAGAAATAAATCTCTAAATCAAAGATTGAGTGCTTTATTGGCAAAAATCCATAACTGCCCACAGTTAATGCTATTTTTTCTGCATGATGCTTATATAAAAGATTATAGTGAGTAATCTGAGTTGGCAAATTATCAGAATGTTTTCTACCATGCAAAATATTCATTCTATGATTATACCTCATTTTCAGAGATTGTTTGCCAAGAGTTTTCCCTGAAATAAGTTGTCTTAATAAATGTATTTTTCTGTGATTATAGTATTATAAGATCTCTTTTCTTCCCATCCTTATAGGCATATCTCCCTTATTTATTATAGGTCTCCATCAACAAAAGATGTAAGGCAGTTGGAATAGGAGGAATTGGCTGCCCATGCCTGGATTTTTATTCATTGGTGCCCATGTTGGTATTTACCATCTACCCAAAACAGCAAAGCTTTCTTCAAAAACAGGGCATGGAAATGAACTCAAACGTTCTGGTTGAATGAAGCAACTTCAGCAATCATCACATTGATCACATTGTTTAACATCGAATAAGTGCTGTTAAAACCCTTTGTTGTATCGTTGCCTGAGAAGAAAACCCAAGGTCTTGCATGCCAATGTATAATGATAATTAAAAACCGTTTTGTAGAAACGAAACACTTCTAAAGCTTGACTGGAATTTTCTCGGGAATGATGTCTCGGGCTGATGTTAAAAAACCTTCCCTCTGTACCACTGGGCCTTTAACTAAGGAGGTGATTAGCCAGGCTGTTTCCGCATTTAGTAAGATAATGAGGTCCTGCTATGGCCCCACCGGTAGGCTCAAACAATTTCACAATGGCATGGGAGGATACGTTCGTATTTCATCACAATCTTCGGTTTTGCTGAGTAGCCTTTGTGTCACTCTCCCCGTCTTAAAGCTTCTGGTTGCCTCTGTGCAGAATCACCTTGCGCACTTTGGGGACAGTGGCTTATTTACGGCAATTTTTTGCTGCAGCTTGCTTGAAAAATACGAGAACCTGAATATTGCTCCATACCCTTTCATTAAAATTAGCAAACATATTTTGAGCCTATGTATTGACTACCTTTCATCTGAAACCTGTGGTTGCCGAATACCGGTGGATTTCAGCAGTTCTAAGCTTCTCCTTAGCCTGGTGCGCAGTATTATATTGAGCAAACGTGCTTGCATGCTTAGCAGGAAGGAGGCCGATCATATCAGTATATTGGTGTTAAAAGCCTTTCTGTTTACAATCCCCCAAAACATGGATTCTAGTGCCGTGCTGGGAAAATGTCATTACATACCTGTAAAAAATAAGAGAGTTATGGATTCTACTGTCTATCCTGGACTTTTAATTGAAATGCCAGAAATGCATCTGACTCCGCCTTTCAAAAGAACTGCTTCAGGCCAAATCAAAGTGGCTCTGTTTGGCATGTCTATGTCAGGAGATTTGTCTCATGCCGGAGAAGGAGCCATAGTTATCCATCATGGAATTTCTCTAGAAGCTGAAGTGTTGGATCAGTTACTCAGGGTAGGCAGGGAAGTAATAACTGATGGTGTCGGTCTTGTGATATGCCAGAAGGTCATCCACCCAACCTTGAAGCAGTATTTAAAGGAGAACAATATTGTTGCTGTCGAGAGAGTTGGAATAAGAATGATGGAGCCCCTGAAGAAAATGACAGGTAATGAATAAGCTTTCAGACATGATCACTTCAGGATATGATCCACAAGAAAACAGGATGTGGCAAACCATTAGCATAAATCTTTTCTTTGTCAGTTCTCTAGCTATCCAAATTGCAAATGTTTGACTGTTAATTGAGCAATAGCCAGGTGTTTGACCTATCTCTAATCTCATACAATATATTTATTTGCTTAGTTAATGTATTTAGTTTCCCATCTCTTGTGCATAACTCTGGGAGTCTTAACAATTAAAAACAATCAAGAACAATCAACTTTAAAACAACAGAGTTAACATAAAGTAACTTAGCAACTAGGTAGGAACACTAAATTAACACAAGTAAGACCAAGAAACGAATTCACCCATACTCTTGGTCTCAGACTCAATGGCAAAAGCCAAGTTTTCAAGGGAAGACCACTTGGAGGAGATGAGGTTCCTGAAGGCAAGTTCCATGGCAGAAAAAGCTTTGTTCCTGGATCCCACCAGATGGCGCACTTTTTTGGACAGGACTATGAACCTGCTTTTTCCACCAGATCCCACATAATGGGTAGACACCAAATATTTCAACAACTGTTGCTTACCTCAGATTTTTTTTTAAATTACAGCTCCTGTAAACAATTGCTTGAAAATGAGTGGAACTTTCCATTCTGTAATGATAAATTCTATTAAAGCAAGATATCTTATCACTTAGTCTTCTATTTACACTGATCCATGTGAAGCTCCCTAGAAAGTGTCACAAGTGTTAAAGAACAGATAATGGACTACATTTCACAAACCAGAGCGGTCGAGTTCACACAGTACACCAAACTAAAATCAATTTTGTTTCCTTCCCTAGGCAATACTATTGAAATATTCCTGACATATTATTTGTATTAAAATTGTTGATATACAACTTCATTGAATAATTCAATTGAAACATCTCTGTGAAAAAAATATCCAGGATTTAAAAGACATCAGGTTATTTTAAAAAACATAAACAGCACTAAGACAGTCTTGTTAGATCCTAGAATTTGAATCACAATCACACATTTCCACAAAATGTAATTGCATTCAGCAATATTAAGAATAAATCATTTGAAGGACTATCTAATTACTATGCTCAACTGCAACTTAGTCGGAGCCTTTTTGACATACTTTAACTACAATATTGCATGCAGCTAAGGCAGTATCCAAATTGGCTCCATATAATGTACTAATGAAGTGTTAATGAAAATCACTTCTGTTTCAGCCTCTTCGATGGTTCAACTCTCACAGTCATATTTGCATCTGGAAAAACCATGGTGTTTTGTCCATGTCCAAAAAACATTAGATATTTTTTTTAGACCTATCATAGTTTTCGTCTCAAGTAAGCTATGTCATTTTTTCATGACATTTTTTCATTCACCATTTGAATCTAGAATCTTCTCTATCTACTATTTGCAGGGGTTGGCATTGCCTCTTGACTTAATTTTCCTTTGTTTGATTTTGATATACAGGAGCAAATTGGTTTTTTTTGTTTGTTTGTTTGTTGTTGTTCTTTATTTTTTCACTTACAAAAGGTTCATATTTTTCATTTCTGACCATGAAAATGGTATCATCACGAAAGTTGTTGATGTTTCTCCCAGGAGCTTTAATTTCTATTTTTTCTAGTTCGGTGTTTCCCATGACATGTTCTTCATGTAAGTTAAATAAAAGATGACAATCTATATATAACCTTGGGTTACTTCTTACCTGATTAATTGTTTCATGTTCCATTATAATTGTTGCTTCCTACAATTTATTCAGCAGGAAGATATGATAACCCAGCCTAGGTTTTTAAGGGCTTTTACAAATAAAAAGTCAATAAAGAAAAATGGGGTATCTGTTTGAAATTCTCTTGCCTTTTCCATTAGTCATCAGATGTTAGCAGTGAATCCAGCTAGTAGAGCCAGAAATTCTCATGTATTATTTAATGATAATGGATAGCAAAATCTTAAAATATTAATCTTACTAGTATGTTAGAGAAATACAACTGATTGAGAGTTTGAGCATTCTTTAATATTGCTCTATTTTTTTACATTAGATTACAAATCTATCTTTTCCATTCTTAGGCAACAAGACCTAAGATTATTGGGGGGAGGGGGGATGCAAATAATGCTTGTACATTGTAAACCACCCAGAGAATATGGGACAGTATATAAGCCTAAATGCTATTGCTATTTGTAAGATTTTGAACAGTTATAATGATATTTCATCAACTTCTGTGACTTTTCGATTGGAAGTATTTTTGCTAAGTAGTAGATTTGCTGAGGAGAGTTTAATTTCATTTTTCAGAATGTCCAACTGGAATAATGAACATTTTTTTGTATCTTTCATCAATAGTTTGACAACTATTTGTCAGTTCCTCTTTATATTGATACTTTCTCTTCTTACTACCAGTATCTTTTTTTCTCCCATAGAACTTTGCTTTCATCTTTTAGGCCCACATTTTCATATATGTAATGTTCTTACATAACTCTGAATGCATCAATAGCAGCAATTTGTATTCTTTTCCTGGCGTTTCCGAATGTTTTTTTGTTTGTTTGTTTCATCTTCAAACTACAGAGTTCTTCAGACATTCTGTGAATCTAATCCATTAAATCTATTCTTTGTTGGACCCATAATTCTACAGAATATAGCTGAAGTCATATCTTGTAGTTTTGATTATTTAATTCTGTAGTTTTAGCTGTAATAAAGCTTTTCCATTTCTCTTGCAGAATATATAATCAACCTGATTTCACTATTTTATCCATCCATTGACGTCCATGTGTGAAGTTTTTTTTTTAATTGTTGGAGGAAGTATTTTGCTACACTGAATGTTACTGGCAGCATTCTCTTTCCTGCTTCTTTCTCTACAGTGAGACTAATTTTTCTATTGTTCCAAATTCTCTTAGGCTTTTAATTTTAGCATGGTATGATAAAGTTAAAGTTAATGTATATTTTAAAAAATCATTATATTACTGTGCCATATTGAGAATTTGGAACTGATATAAATTCAGACTGTACCCGAAAATGCCTTTATGGGTCTCAGCACAAGAAATATATTAAAGGAACGAAACAGCTAAAGAAAAATAATTAACTTATCAAGAGTTGTTGGAACAGGAATACAGAGAACATAAAATGAAATCAAGAGAACAATTGATGCAAAGGGATTTAGTTTTCAATTGTCTTCCGATATACAAAATAAAGTTTTAAGGTAGATAAACATTTAGAATTGAGCAGCAGAAAACAATTTGAAGTTGAAATATGTATAAATAAAGAACATATAATTGCTAAGATGTATAAAGTTTACTTGAAATTTGAACAGAAGAATAGATAAGAGTATGATAAAGTGGACTAAGAACTTTGGATACACTATGCAGTGGGAAAATATGTGGCTAAAATGATTGAAGTTTAAATTAAATCAGCAATTAAAAGAATTTTTATGGAATGTTGTACCATTAGTATACAGTTCCAGAAAAATTGTTTAGAGTGGTATAAAGCAGGGGTGTCAAACTCAGTTTCATTGAGGGCTGCATCAGGGTTGTGTTTGCCCTTGGGGGATGGGGTGGGTGTGGCCAGAGTGGGCATGACCAGCTCGACATCAGTTGTGTCGGGGGCATCTGTGGTGGCCCAAGAACTCTGCCAGGGAAAAGGGACTCCCGAGCACCATTTTCAGCTGCGACAGCCTCCTGTAACCCTCTGCCAGGGAAAATAGAGCTCTGGAGGGTCGCTCCTTTTCCCTGGCTGAGGCATTGTGGGCCAGTCCTTCGCTGTTTCCAAGGCAGCCCTGCGGGCCAGATCTAGGCAGCCCGTGGGCCAGATCCAGCCCCCGGGCCTCGAGTTTCACACCCCTGGTATAAAGGTACTTCAGATTAATGCTGGAAATGTGATCAACATGAGAGGCATTTTCTCATGCTTGGTGGACTTCGTGGAAATTTCTGGGTTCAAAAACATGTAATGATTCAAAAAAAATGTTAAAGACCAACATTCAGCTGAAACCAGAACTTGTCTTAAGCAGCAGCAGCCATTTTAGAGGGCCATTTTGGTGCTGAAAAGAGGAGGCTACACAACAGCAATAGTAAGGTTTCCTTCCACAATACTGAATAATGTGTGTCCAATCATCTATCATATTTATCTGAAAGGAAGGTGACCTGTTAAAATCATTTCCACTCCATTCCTTTCAAAGAAAGATTAGAAATCAAATAGATTAGAAAAACTGCTGGGCCTATATGACTCTCCTACCAATTAACTAGAAAAAATGATTTATTAACAGTACTTTCAGATATCCATATGATGGATAATGTTGATAATTGATTGTCAATTGATCTGATCTTTTTATTAGAATATTTTAAGTCCTTGACCAAAGCATTTAGGGCAATAAATCTCACAAATTAAGTTCCGTGCTTCTTTTCTGAGATTATGCTTTCTTAATATAAACTTTATTCATTTAATTTTTGCAGCCCTATTAATTGTAAGGTTTGTCCAAATTCCCTGCCTCTATTTCTTGCCACAGAACATTTAAAGAACATAGAAGCCTCAGAAAATATCTGTTTTTATTCCAAATAACTTTTGCATTCCCAGCAGTCATTTAAAACAGGCTTCTTTATTTATGGGATTATACATGCCTTTGTTTTCCTTAATTGATTAGGTTCTCAGCCAATACCTTCTTTACAATTCCTGTCTCCTGCTTGTTACGGCCATCTGAAGGACTTACAGACTCAATGTTTTGATTCAAAATGGTTCCTGCATCTAATTCCTGATCAGCCAGTTGTCTGCAGCTTGCTACTCTGCAATAGGAATGAAACAGCATGGGATGAACTAAAGGTACCACAATCTCTTTATATATCTTGCAGAAAGCAGTAGATTAAGGTTATTAGAAGGCTAGTCTCTTGGTTAATTCTCTACACATGAAACCAATAATAATGAAACCATGGGTGTCAAACTCGTGGCATCATGTTGCCGTCATGTGATGTATCATGACGTTTTTCCCCTTCGCAGCGTTGGGGTGGGTGTGGCCTGTGTGTGACACATCTGGCCTGCGAGCCGCCAGTTTGAGACCATTATAAACGCTTGTGGAAATCAAGAGTTGTACTACAAATAAAGTGCTTAAAGCACTCTTTAACGAATAACCAAAGTGGACCAGGTCTGGAATGAGAGGGAAGATGATTTAGGGAAGGATGCCAGGAAGACAAATACAATATATAGGCATGAATATAATTGGTGTAAAGTTTGGAGAAAAATATAATTGTCATGAGCTTTCTTTCTTGTCAAGTGAAGTGAAGCTGCGGGTATAAGTGTAGGCCTCTTTCAGCCTCTCCATATACAGGTAGACCTTGACTTACAACAGTTCATTTAGTGACCGTTTAAAGTTAAATGGCACTGAAAAAAGTGACTTATGACCATTTTTCACAGTTACAACCGTTGCAGCATCCCCATGATCTTGTGATCAAAATTCAGATGCTTGGCAGCTGATTCATATTTATGATCATTGTTTTGTCTGAAGGTCATGTGATCACCTTTTGTGATCCTCTGACAAGCAAAGTCAATGAGGAAGCCAAATTCACTTACCAATATGGTTACTAACTTATCAACTGTAGTGACAACTGCAGTTTAACAACTGAGGCAAAAACAGTCATAAAATGGGACAAAACTCACTTAACAAATGTCTCAACAACAGAAATTGTGAGCTCAGTTGTAGTCATAAGTCGAGGACTACCTGTATTGTGAAAATATAAGTAAACAGATAAGATCATTTAATTTAATTTAATTTATCGCATTTATATGCCGCCCAACTCCCAAGGGACTCTGGGTGGCATAGAAATCATGAATCAGAGGTGGGTTTCAGCAGGTTCTGACCAGTTCTGGAGAACCGGTAGCGGAAATTTTGAGTACTTCAGAGAACCGGTAGTAAAAATTCTGACTGGCCCCGCCCCCATCTAGTCTCTGCCTCCCAAATCCCAGCTGATGGGGAGGAAATGGGGATTTTGCAGTATCCTTCCCCTGGAGTGGGGTGGGAATGGAGATTTTACTGTATCCTTCCCTTGCCATGCCCACCAAGCCACGTCCACAGAACCGGTAGTAAAAACTTTTGAAACCCACCACTGTCATGAATGTGACCTTAGGGGTTTCTTTAGGAAAAAAGATAGAATAAAACTATAATAATGTAATATTTGGACAACATTGAACAAGTAGATATTTGACAGTGTTTTGGACAGTGAGTATAATTGTTGTTATGGGGCAAATATTCTAGTATTTTGTCAGAGAGCTGATGAAATCAGACTGAGAGGCATTAAATTGTGTTTCTTGATTTACAGCTGCCGCTTTTAATGACTATTTTAAGGAAATTAGCATGATGAGTACGTTGGCACAGAAATCTTCCCAAGACAAAAAAAAAAAAAAATAACACCTCTTTTTATCCAAAGATGAGGTGATAAAAGAAAAATGAGAAATGATTAGATAAATGGGGCTTTGCAAAGTGCCTGCAAATCGGCTAAATTCCATTGAGATTAACTCTTGGGTTTGTTTAAATCAAGAGATTATTGGTTTAGTTGCTGGAAGTTAATGGGGTTTCCATATCACATGCTGAGCGCAATTGTCTGAGCAGAGTAATGACAGAAGATATTGTAGGATTCTGGTGAGAAAAAGAGTGGAGTAATCCTTAGAGGCAAGAAAATCTCTCCCATGCCTAAAAGATAAATAATTGCTGAAAGAGAGAAGAAACAAAACCTTTCGCACGCTTAATCAAAAGTAAGCATTTCTAACGGTAGAAGGGCATATCTCATACTACGCACATCTTTATCTGACTAATTATTTGGCTGCAGGCTATTGAAGCACAATTTATGGCACGGCAATGTTTGCCTGATCATCACACCTATTAAGCATGGATGGGACATAATCTGGGGTCTGTTCCAGCCTAGTTTTGCTTCTGGGAAACGGATGGGAGAAAGAGGATAGAAAGCTGTTTAGGAAATTTATCCTTGGTTACGTACTGCTACATATGGGCCAACAGCCAGTTACTAAGATTGTATTGTAGTAGCTTCGAAATAAAATAATCTGTTGTGAGGTGTTTGTTTGTTTTTTAAAGGGGAAAAAGATAGCGAACGATTTCTGTGGCTATTTAAACGCTGGCCAGAAGGAAGGAAAATAAAAAAATATCTCAAGTTTTGAAATGAATTGATCAAAGGAACAGGGGCTGCGTAATCCAACAATCCTGGAACAATCCTGGATAAAACTGGAATTTTATCCAGTTCATAAAATTGTCTCCCTATCTTATTGTCAGTCTTAACTTGCAGGAGGAGAAGGTTCCCTAAAATTGGGCTAAATAGGGAAAAGCCAAATCTTTAAAGCTCGCTTCAATACAAGGGATACTCATTATTCCCAGCCAGAAGAGGTAAATTCGATAGGTCGGTTCTGTTTGCCGAAGGTGAACCAATCTGCAAGTCAAGCCATATAAGGCTCTAAAGCCAACCCTTTGAATTTTCTCCCAGTTGGAAACCGGTGCAGCTCTAGAAATCACGGCTGTTGCAATTCTCACTTGCCAGCATAAGGGCGGGTTCCACACAGTCCACGCTAACTGCATTACTATTCAAAGGTAGCTTCATACGGAATGCATCACATTAGGTTA
This sequence comes from Masticophis lateralis, assembly GCA_030761175.1. Lineage (NCBI taxonomy): Eukaryota > Metazoa > Chordata > Lepidosauria > Squamata > Colubridae > Masticophis > Masticophis lateralis. The sequence goes on along the minus strand of JAUDYJ010000001.1, from coordinate 150,187,946 downwards.
TCCTGGTATATCCTGATATTGCTTCATCGTATTTGCAACATAGGGTTTCCACTGCAGTTTTTAGATCTTCAGGTTTCTTTTTGTTTCATTCTGATTTCAGTGTAACATGCGTAATCCAAAATTCTCTGTTGACTGTGCTGCTTTGTTATGTATAATGAAAGTACTGTTTTGCTTTTATTTTATTTTTAATTTAATCTTCTACTTTACAAATAGAGCGATTTGCACTTTTTTTTTTAACTGATGCACCTTTTAAAAAACAATTATATTAAAATGAACACAGGTAGTCCTTGTTTGGCTACCTCCTCATTTAGCAACTGTTCATTTATGATGGTGATGAAAAAATATATTTTTTTTTTACTTTTTTATTATTATAACATAAAATGACATTACAAGACATACAACATTTATATATATACTCTCTTAACAGCTATTTTGTGATCATCTTCTAGTATTTACATTTTCTCCCTTTTCCCTTTAAATTATTCCAGTTTCTTCTTGTCACCTCTCTTTTAATTACAGTGTATTTATTAAGACCCCTATTGTAAAAAAGGAAATAATGAATATGTCAATGTGTAGAAAATATAAAGTTAATAGGGGTCTTAATGAAAAAAATAATTCGATGAGAATCCTTGTATTTATAGACCTTTGTGGTCTATAAAGCAAAGGAAAGCTGAACTAAAACTGTAAGCATAGTCATGCTTTTACATAACTGCTTTACTTAATTTGACTTAAGTTGTCTATCCCAATTGTGATAACTAAACCAGGATTACTTGCATGGTTTGCTAAACTATTTCAATGTTACATTAGCTGACTTTCAAACTGTCAACTAAAAGCAGATTGAAATACCTGGAACAATCTATGTTCGTCTGTAGTGTTACTGAGCAAATAAAATGGGATAAGATACTAAACCAAACGAGAATTCTTTTGCAGAAAGGGGGGATAAATTAATTGGAGATTTTATTTTTTTTCTATTCTGTTTGGAGGGGAAAATATCACCTTCTATAATACAAGTATTTTGGTGCTTTTCTTTCCCCCCCCTCTGCAGCTTGCTTGTCAAACTGCAGAACATGCTTTGCAGTTAACAGTCAAAGATCCATGGATTTTGCTGGGCGGAGGCTGTACCGAAACTCATGTGTCCTCCTATATAAAGCACAAGGTTTGAGAGTTTTATGGGGGGGGTATTTAAATTATTTAAGGCATCTCAATGTATACATGCTTATGAGTATAGATGAAACACCTTACTAAGACCACATGCTATATATTATATAACATTTAATACATGTATGTCTCTATATATTTGTGCATTATAAAATCAATATTAAGGCTATGGATAAGGACATCGCCTGAACCAAGCTTGATTACTAGTGACTTCATGTTCATGTAATTTCCTGCACAATACAGGTAGTCCTAGACCAACACTTTCTTTAGTGACTGTACCGAAGTTACGACAGCACTTAAAAAAATGGACTTACAACCATTTTTCACACTTGCAACCATTGCAGCATTCCCATGGTCACATGATCAAAATTCAGATGCTTGGCAACTGATTCATATTTATGACGGTTGCAATATCCTAGGGTCACATGATCCCCTTTTGCGACTTTCCAGCAAGCAAAGTCAATGGGGAACCCAGATTCACTTAACAACCTTGTTACTAGCTCAACAATGATATCGATTCACTTAACAACCGTGGCAAGAAAAGTTGTAAAATTGGGCAATATTCACTTAACAAACGTTTCACTTAGCAACAGAAATGTTGGGCTCAATTATCAGTCCTAAGTTGAGTACTATCTGTAATGCAAAAGTGATGTGCCAGTTCCTTTTCCTGGCTTTTAATTTGTTTGGTTTTTTGTTGTTGCTGTTGTTGTTCCCAGTTTAGTTTGACTTTAGGTTTGGGATCTCCTGGTGATCCATATTAATCAAATCAGGTCCTGCTAATTTTTTTTTTCTGGATCAGCCAATTATGGCTAAGTGTGGCATCTGCTGTTAGACAAAGGAAAAGTATGCAGAGGTGCTATGTTGGAAAATAAATAGAACCCAATTATGCTCTTTGACACAGCACTGAAGGTCACACAATTCTTTTCCAGCAATAATATTAAATTGAGACAGAATAGAAAATATTATATGGGTGCATTTGTTTTTTAGGGCTGTAATATTGTACAAGGACCTCAATTATCTCTTCCTTTTCACACAATGAACCTTTCTCATGCAAGAAGACTTAAGGTAGTCCTTAATTATGATTGGTCACCTAGTGACCATAAGAAGTTACAACCTGGGGTACCTGTGTCCTGCTTTTGAAGTTCCAATGGTTGCTTCCCTCCCCTTGGTTACTTCATCACATTTTGGGCACTTTGTAGCTGGCCCACATTTATGTCCATTTGTAAATCCCAGGGTCATGTAACCATGTTTTTTGATGCTTTTGCCAAAAGCCAGCATTTACTTCTGGTTTTCAATGAAACAGGGCCCATAGCGAACCACTGATTTACTTAACAACCACAACAAAAAAGATTGTAAAATTGGGTTGGTCATGTGGGTTTACACCTTCCATTGAATTACAACTGCGAAAGATAGGCTCCATTACACTCATAAGTTGAGGACTACCAGCAAAGTATTTGACACTTACCTGGGAGTCATAAACCACAATGGGTCTGTTCCCAGATAATCTTAAATTGAGCTATAACAGCAATAACAATAGCACTTAGACTTATATACCACTTCACAGTGCTTTACAAACCTTTCTAAGCAGTTTACAGAGTCAGCCTATTGCTCCCAACAATCTGGGTCCTCATTTTACCCACCTCAGAAGGATAGAAGGCTGAGTCAACCTTGAGCTGCTCAGAATCACTGGAGTGAGCAGTGAGTTAGCCTGCAGTACTGCATTCTAACCATTGCGCCACCATCGCTCTTATATACTGATATATAGTATTATACTAATAATGACTTACTAATACATAGTAAGTCAATGAGTAACAACAACTTTCATTTTCTCCTCTCTCTTCTAGAGTTGTAGTGTAACAGAGGGCACCTTGGAAGATCTAGGTTGTTCTTCGGAGGAATTCCACTTAGTAACTGACTGCTTTTGCCACTCATTGGAGTACGTTGCTCGCTCTCTGGAACACGACAGTGGCGACGTTCTGACTGATACCCATTGGGGTCATTCGTGGTCTGTTCCACCTAACATTCCTAGCAACTCTGATTGGTCAGATTTTGTTCAAAAGTGTGGGTGCGGCCTTTGCAACCAACAGGAAGACCTCAATTGGAAGATGTTAAACTGTCGTTCTGTTTCTTTCCTTCCCCAAAATTGTGCTAACGAGTCCTCTGTCACGTCTGCTGACCATCTTGTCCTGGATTGTTTTGCCGCAAAGCGGAACGGTTTACAAGTTGCAGTTGAGACAGCCCATCTCATTTTAGACATATCACATATAATTGAAGACCGTAATTAGTTGCGTGTGCATGTTTAGCAAGGACAATGTATTTGTGCTGGCAATTCCAGGCCTCTTTCCGACCACATCCCTTGCAACTTCAGAAAAATCTGTAACAAACATTGAAATTCTCAAGGTCATGTTTGGTATTTCCCACCAATCTATTACTGGAAGGAAAAAGCAATTCCTGCTGCATTACAGACCCCAGAGAAGCATTTGCACATATGCAAGTATCCTTAGGGTGCCATACTTATGGACCAGAAATATCAGTTGCACACTTGGCATTTCTTGATGTAACATAGATATCTTTGTCTTTATTTTGGTTTCTTTGCATGTTTGATATTTTTAAAAAGGCATATGCTACTGAAAACACTTATGCAAATATGTAACATCTTTTGCTAGGATACATGATCACTGGTTGTTCAGAATGTGAAAAGTGAAAGATTGTGACTAAACAAAAATTTAATGTACAGATGATACCACCAGAAATTATTTTAGCCTCTGTATTAAATGGTGTTTCTGATTTTAGCTCACCATGGAAAAACAGAAGTGCAACATAGTTGGATTCTAAATAATTATTTTTCAAAACACAGAACAGTCCAAGCATAAAAGTAAAGTCCAAATTAAGAATATTTCATTTTTAATTTAAGAATTGTTTAATTTAAAACTGGTTTAGTTGTAATAGATTGTTATGGATTCAAAATATTTTTCAAGAGTACGTACAAAAAATATTTTTTCTAGCATCAACTAAATTAGATACATTACATTGAGAAACGTGTTTCTCATTTCTTTCCTGTTACCTTGATTAATGTCATTGCAGAAATGTTAATATAGGAAATAGATTTTGTTATCTGCTTTTCTCTTCCAAAACAGAAAAAGATTAAAAATGTGAAATTCTTATCTGCTGGCTTTTTTGAATTAGCTGTTTTAGATTCTAAAAGTTTCGTTCCTAAAGAGATAACCTTACAAATAATTTTAATTTCCTCCTCTAGTGTATATCCTACCATAACTGAAACATCAATTCTGCCTCTTCTCCTTCCATTTAATGCATCAAAAGTGTTTCAGATACAATTGGTGGTAGTAAGGATGGATTGGTCCTGCCTGCTTACAATATAGAGCAGTTGCTTCCGTCTTTGAACCTGGAATATCCTGGGATATGGTTAAAGTCACAGTGGTAGCTATTATAGTGCAATCAAAGTGCCACCATTTTTAAGTGTGTCACCTATCATGGCTACCACCTTGAATATTTTTTACCAAACTCTGCATGCATCTCTGCTTTGAATATGAACGAACTTTTTTTTTCCTAACACAGTTTATATAAATATGTTTTTTTAAAAAAATAAATAAACACACACATCACATTTTGTTACTCTGTTCTTCATTATTATTAGCTACACAATTTGCAGGTGATCTTGAAAAGTGAGCTGTGAATTTTTGCCTGTGTTTTTACACCAACTTTGTTTAGTACTTTTCTTCCTGAATTGTTGAAATCAGAAAATCGTTTTGTAGTCATAAGTGATCTAATAAGGACATTACCTCAGATGGATCTTTGATTATGATTTTCTGTGTTTAATTTGCTTTTTTTCCTTTTCATAATCTGTCTAAAAGAAGAACTTAAAAAATCATTTTGTTTAAAATCAAAATAAAGAACTTACTGGTTTTGATATGCTCTACATAGGAGGATATATTGGATATAAATCGAGTTCCACATTCTAAGTCCTTGAAATCTGATCCATTGTTGTCATTCCCAAGAACATGTCAATGGTGTCTATCAATTGATAGCTTCACTTCCACATGCCAACTATATCTAATCAAAATTCCTTTGGAAACCATATCAAAATCAGGGCAAAACAGAAAATCCTACTTAACATAGTCAAATCTTAACTAGATAATTTAGCTCATGTTAGTCTGAATTTGTGCTATCCATTGGAATATAATTACTGTAGTTGAGTCTTCTCTTAAGGAGTTATTTCAGTTAAATCCTTGAGTAGTTTACTGATGTCTGCATTTTGCGGATACTGTTTGCAAAGCAGTATGTTAAAATATTCTAACAAATATTCACTTGGTCAGTTCAGAAAATGTGCCATGCCATCTAGAAGCAATAAATTCATGCTAAGTACAATCTTGCTTAATAAAACAAAATCAGGAGTTTACTATGGAATGGGTTAGATCTGAGAGTTGTCTTTATTTTTGAATTTTGCTATATGTAAGGACACACTTGATAAATGCACATAGTTCTTGGCTTTGTCTATCTTTTAAACGAACAAACAAATATGCTACTTCAAAAATGACATGTAGCTTTAAGCTACTCTTGTTTGGTTTGCTCATCCAAAATAACACAAAAGTGGCTGGGATTTTATTTTGCACGTTCCCATCTCCCCACTGAGGTCAGGCAACTCCTGAGACTCACATCTTCCATCCAGTTGCTAAATTTTCAGGCCGTTTGGGAAAAGTTTCCAATCGTTTTCCCCATCAACTAAGTTTGAATTAGTCATACGGAGCTTTTTTTTTTTTTTTTTTTTTTGCTTCTTGTTTCTTTCCATTTGTACAAAAGCTGCAACTGTAAGATGTCAAACCGAAACCTATAATTAAACGGTGATCTTCCTAGCACTTCTGTCTCTCTGGTTCCCTGACCCTACAATTTTTGTGGCAAGCAACCAACTTTTTTTCTTTTTCTTTCCTTTCTCAAGGAAGAAATTAAATAAAAATTATAGCTTAAAGTGAATGGTCTGAAAATGTATTATATTAAAAAAAAAAAATCAAACGAGCATACCTTTGAAGATAACCGATTGGGGGAAAGGAAGCTTTTTAAAATGCAGAATTGTGGAAATCAAGTTTCTCTGACAATTTATTCCCCTACAACCCAGCTCTGCCATTATAATTTCAGAGATATCAAGCACATGCAAGCAATAAAACCAGAAATAATAGATGCAGATGCCTGATGCCAAGGGGAGGGGAATCATTCCCATCCTAAATTCTAAGCATTCCTGTACATTTTTCTCCTCCAATAATCAACCAAGAATTCCTCCCCACTCCCACATCACCCACATTTTTTCTTGCAGAGATGTGTATTCCTTCAAATGTAGGGGTCCTTGTGTACTGGAATTGCACTTTTGGCTTCATAACCGATGGCACTGTAGTAATCTAGAAATGTTCAGTTAAGCAGAATCCTGGACTTTGATCTTGCAAGATTAATTCCAACATGGCAGTTGGAACCCAACAGTTATTTTAAATATCAGAGATATTAAATCTCCAATCCATTGCCTCCACATATTAGAATTTAGAACATTCTGCTCTCATGCAGAACAACTTTTAAATAGATTCTGTACTTGACACTCAGTCATATACCAGAAAACCCATGCTCAGCAACTGCAGTACTTTCTCCTGCAACCTTTTAAAGAAATTTGATAGATTTGTCAGAGAATTGATTCTTAGCAGCAAAATGTTGCTGGCCACAGCAAATCCAAAGAGCACCCCAGCATTAATTTAAATCTTTTTTTAAACCTTTCTAAATTCTTAGTCTTTTCAGGGAGTTCGGCTTTGTCTTTGGAAGAGAAATACCATCCTAGACCAAAAAAAAAACCCAAACCCTAATTACTGGGCCTTGAACAACATTTCTAGAAATACATGGAATAGGTTTACTGCAAATGAGCACAAAGGGAAGAGATTCAGAGCCTTGGGCAAGCAAGAGGGTTATTTTTGTACAGGGAAAAGAAATGCATTTGGCTTATCATAATCACATGAGAAGGACTTTTCTGTGCCTGCCTAAAAGCATAAGCTGATTTATTTTTAGGGAAGAAGCGATGCTTAAATAGCCAGAATAGAGGAGCTGGGGATGACAGTTGTAGAGTTTACAGTTGTTAAAATGCATAAGATTTTATATATCCGTAAGGATTTGGATTTGTAAAGTGCTAGGGGAAAAAAACTTTGGAGCAGCACGTTCACTGAAATATGCAAGGGTTCCTAATCAGTTGGACTAGTGGGACAATAGCTGATGCAGGCTGGAAGAGCTGCTTCATTCATAAAAGTGGGCTCCTGCAAGGGAGAGAAATACGAAATTTGTATTGTAATGCCACCTTGCAAATGTTGCCCTTTTTTGTGGAGGTGTTGCAATGTCACATACAGGCAGGGGTGAAATCCAGCAGGTTCTGACAGGTTCTGGAGAACTGGTCGTGGAAATTTTGAGCAGTTCAGAGAACCGGTAGTGGAAATTTTGAGTAGTTCCCTTATTGTCCTCCACAACAACCACCTTATGAAATAAGTTGGGATGAGAGTAAGTTAATTACTCTTAAAGTTGCCCAGTGAATTCTTGTTCCTGAGCGGGGACTAGAACCTGGGTCTCTCCACTCCTACCTCAAACTAGTGGTGAAATCCAAACTTTTTTACTACCAGTTCTGTGGGCGTGGCTTGGTGGGTGTGGTGTGGCTTGGTAGGCATGGCAGGGGAAGGATACTGCAAAATCTCCATTCCCACTCCACTCCTGGGGGAAAGATATTGCAAAATCTCCATTTCCAGCCCACTCTGGGGCCAGCCAGAGGTGGTATCTACTGGTTCTCCGAACTGCTCAAAATTTCCACTACCGGTTCTCCAGAACCTGTCAGAACCTGCTGGATTTCACCCCTGCCTCAAATCCTTAACCCTACACCATCTTGCTCTGGACTAAGTGATTGTGATCATGTCAGTGCAGTTTTTCTCTTTCTGCACATTGAAATCAATGGAAAAAGAAATGGGATAGAAAAATCCTAAATATTAAAATAATTTGGGAAATGATACTTTAATCAGCCAGTTTTTGCCACTTTTAAGGTAAATTAGTGATAAAGGTGCTTCCCACCCTACCCCCACCTCCAGCGGCACAATGACTCAGCTATTAAGACACTGGGCTTGTCAGCTGGAAAACTGACTCAGGTTCAAGAACTGAGCATCCCACAACAAGGTGAGCACAGCAATCTTTGCTTAACTGCTTTAAAAAGGCAAAACGGGCCAATTAAAGTATCATTTTCCAAACCTAGCAGTTTGAAAGCATGCAACTTGATAAAAAAGTAACACTTCGGTGGAGAAGAAACAGTGCTCCATGACATCATGCCGGTCATATGACCATGGGAATGTCTTTGGACAGTGCTGGCTCATGACTTCAAAACGAAGATAAGTGCCTCACCCTGTAGTCAGCAATGACTAGCAGAAGTAAAATCTGTAGGGATTCCTTTCCTCCTTTCCCCCATCACTGAGTTGTACTTTACATGGGTCTTTCTCTATGTTCTCTTTCCCAACAATGAGTTATGGTGAAAGGATGAGTTGCATAAACTTGAAAATGGATAGATGGCGTAACACAGGGGTCACCAACCTTTCGGACCTCAGAGACTACTAAATTCATAATTTTAAATCCCTCGGACCACTAATATGATTTTTTTAAAAAGATAAATAGTATTTAGTGCAATAAAAAATGCAAATAATTTTTCTGCAGACCACCAAAATTTTCTCATGGACCACCAGTGGTCCATAGACCACCGGTTGGTGCCTGCTGGAATAGTGGAGAGTTGGCAGTGATGATGATGGTGATGTGGAGAAACCCAGCCAAAGTTCTTTGTTGTTTCTGCATTGAAATCACGATGATCTGGCACCACTTTTCTGGGCTATTTTCTTCTCTGTTATAGACAACAACAAACAGGATATTTTTAAGAAGGAAATTGCACCTATATATTTTGAGATGAAAGCCCTCAGATCTCCATGGCAACATATAAGCATCAACAGGAAGAAAGCTGAACATCTTGTTGTACTTGTCTGATTAAAAATGGACTATTTGTTTGAATGGCGGGTGAGGGGGAGCTATGTGTAGTAAAAAGAGAGAACTAGAATTCTTGTTTGGTCCAGGATCTTAGAAAATCAGAAGGATGGTGTGTCTGTGCATTGCAGCAACAGATGGAGATCTCCAGAGACCAGAAGCTATGACCTAAAGGATAAGCTTCATTGGACTTCAAAAAATTCCTTCAGAAATGAGGCAACTCACCAAGAGTGATTGTTTTACCAACCTCAGCTCCCAGCAGTAAATCCTTTCTTAGGACCAAGGGCAGGATCCAATCTCTCCCTCGTCTTTCCTTTTCATCTTGTAAATAAGTGACACTGTTCATGGGGAAACACCTCAGAAACAGAAGTGCTCTGAGAGAAGGCAGGGAGAACAAATCAAGGAAGGAATAGCATTCATTAAGCACCTCTGAGGGACAACCTGTAATGGAATGTATAGATCACCTTGGCAAAATTCTAGATGCTTCTTTTGTTAGGTGAAGTTAGATGCCAGTGATCTAAGCCTAAGAGATGGTGGTTAAAGACCTTGTGTCTTTTCTCTTGTGCCCAATCAAGCCAGGGGAGGGGGCAAGTTAAGAAAAAGAAAATGGACAGGCTTTTGAGAAAAGCAGAAAGACATGGAAATGGCAAACTCAGGAAAGAGCATTTTTCATTCAGCAGGCAAAGCCAACTAAACTCAGCCAGAGCTAACATTTATTTCATGGTCCCAAACCATGGGTTTTTGTCAATTGACTTACTATGAAGGTCAGATGAAAGGAGAATAGCTCAGCATAGAGCATATCCCATGTCTGAGTCAGATTGATACACTATTTGGGGAGACAATTTTTTTTATTATTATCTCTTTTATTCATTAAACATGAAACTCAGTCAACTAAACATTTAAAAATGTGTCACAAATACAATTGACTGGTGCTAATGGTTGATACGCGTTGCTGCCAGCTTCCTAGGTATCAACCAAATATCTTCTTAAAATATATGATGTTCCGAGTAGTGCAGTTTTTTGCAGTTCTGCTGGTGTTATTGCAGGAAGCTGCAATTTCTTGATGTGATTTGTAAAATTCTTGGACATGGTATCAAATGCCCCGATGACAATGGGTATCACTGTTACATGTTTCATCTATAGCTGTGTAGTTTCGATGGCCAGGTCATGATATTTCGTGATTTTTTCCAGTTCTTTTTCTTCGACTCTGGTGTCTCCTGGTACAGCGATATCAATAAACTGTACTCTTCGGCCCTCAACAACTGTGTTATCATTTTCTATAACTTTTTCCATGACTTTTTGGATACAGGTAAGTCATATTTTTTACATAATGACCAGTGGATTAATTTAGCAACTTGGTCATGTCTAGCTTTGTAATCAGTTTGTGCGATTTTGCTGCATTCACATATTAAATGTGAAGCAGTTTCGACTTTGTTGTTGCAAAGTCGGCAGTTTGAATTGTCGGTGGATTTTTGTATCTTAGCTTTCATGGCATCAGTTTATAGTGCTTGTTCTTGAGCAGCGAGTATTAAACCTTCTGTTTCTTTCATGATGGTTCCTATCCTAAACCATGCCCATGTAATGTTGTCATCACATTTTCCTTCAATGTTTTTCAACTGCTGTCCATGCAAAGCTGTGGTTTTCCATCTATTTAATCTGTCATCCAGCTGTTTTTCCTTATATTCTGCCTTTGTTTCTGTTGTTTTTATAATGTTCTCCATTTTCACAGCCTGCAGCAATTTTTTTGTTCTTTGGTTCACATAATCATTCAAACTTCGTTTTTCTTCTTCTACAGTTTGATGGATTTGCAATAGTCCTCTGCCCCCTATTTTTCTTGGAAGGTATAACCTGTCGATGTCACTTCGTGGATGTAAAGCATGGTACATATTCAAAAGTTTGCACGTTTTCCGGTCCAAGTTTTCCAGTTTAGCCAAAGTCCAGTTGATGATTCCAGCTGAGTAGCGTATCACGGGAACTGCCCATATATTAATGGCTTTAATTATGTTTCCAGCATTCAGCTTTGATTCTAATATTTTGCGGATCCTCCTGATGTATTCCTTTTGCATTGACTCTTTGACTTTTCCATTCAAGATGTTATCTGCTTCCAATATGCCTAGGTATTTGTAACCATCATCCTTTGCTAATGCTTTCACTATGTTTCCATTTCCCAGTTCTATTCCTTCTATTTTTTCCATTTTTCCTTGCTGTGTGGATAATATAGCACATTTTTCAATTCCAAAGTTCATTTTGATGTCGCTGCTGAACAATTGAACTGTGTTGAGTATTGCTTTAAATTCAGTGGGGCTTTTTGCATACATTTTTAAGTCATCCATGTATAGTAGATGGTTTATCTTACCATGTTGGCTTGAGATTTGGTATCCCAGTTTTGTGTTATTTGTGTTGTTGTTGTTTTTGTTGTTGTTGTTGTTGTTGTTATCTTGCATTTAATATTTTTTTAATAAATAACTCAAGGCAGCGAACATATCCAACACACCTTTCTCCTAATTTTCTCCACAACAATAATTCTGAGGGTTGGGCCGAGAGAGTGTGACTGGCCCAAAGTCACCCAGCTAGCTTTCATAGTTAAGGCAGGGTTAGAACTCGTAGTCTCCTGGTTTGTCGCCTGGTGCATTAACCACTATGCTACTAGTTTGTCAGTGTAAGAAACTATGAACTGGGATAGCCATAACAACAAGTCACCCAATGGGAACTGTTTGGTGACTGAGAGCCATGTCAGACAGCTCGGAGCCTAGGCATGACTTAACTTGACTGATCTGTTTATATATATAAGAGTGCTTCTATAATTATATTGATTCTGTGCTTCTGGATTCTGAGTTCTGCTGCATGGATATTGTATACAGTGCATGCATCATGCTTTATATTACTGTGTAGAAAGAAGTTTGTTTTATACATGAATCCTGCTGAATTATTTACTTGTGTGCTGGTTGGATTGCTGCAAACTCTAACGTAGTTTAATTTCATCTTCTTCTGACACCCCGTTTCTTAGATTGACAGATGAGCAAACCAAGGAAAAGATCCTTCCTTCCTTCTGAATTTTTCGTCTGACAGTCAGAGATGTTCAATAATTTACCAACAGTCTTTTTTCTTAACCATTGGCAGCAAGAATAGCAATTGACCTAAGCATAAATTTAGTAATTTCTATTGTTTTGCTTTTCTCTCCCTTTTTATGTGCTCTAGGACAAAAAGAATATAATGATTTGATTTTGCAGTATAAATCTTCCTTCCAGGACTTCCTGCAAGATATTTGAAACCTTACCTTAACTCTTCCATAGCTAAACTCTCTGGAGTTTGGGGACAGGACAGAGGCTCATGACAAACGTTTTTCAGCTATTATATATCTCCTGGAACAGCCACGCATATACGATACCATTTCAATGAATTGCACTTCCCCTCACTATCAATTAGCACAGTTAGTGATTAAGTTGTGGTTTTACCAAACTGGAGAGCTCCAGTTTAGCAAAGGCTGATTTAAGAGACAATGAAATCGGTTGTCAAATTGTAATGCCAGGAATGATGCCAATTGCCCACCAAAATACATAATATTTCCATTTTAATATTTCAGCATCAAGTAGACTTCTTTCAGATGTTTGTGCATGTTATGTCATGCTTGTTGGCTCAGAGTTGTACTCAGTTGTTCATTTCAACTTTAGAAGGTTCTTCTTCCACAGGTTCTCAGCAGACATTTAAGTGTATCTTCTATTGTCATGGCAAAAAAAAAAAAACCCAAACCAAAGCCAGATGCTTTTTAATATGATTTTGGCAGGTTTCAATGTTCTGATAAAATTGTTGCCTGCCTTAAGCCGTGGCATGTTATTCAGTCCAAATAATTGCAAATATTTGGACAGCTTTACATCAGAAATCAATGCAAGAGCAGCCAATATCAGTGTCCTAATATCTCCAGAGAAAACTCCACTGGAGATCAGGTGCTCTTTCACCGTATTTTGCTAGTCTCACTCCTGATTGTCCCTCAGATATCTGTTTTGGTTAATAAGAATTCTGGCTGGTTAGTAAGTATTCTGGCTTGTATGAACATTTAAGAATTACCTTTCCTTTCTACCACATGTAGTGGACCTGCCCTAAAGCCAGAAAGTATTGGCATAATATAAGGGAGTGGTTGGAAGAAATTACTGAACAAAAGATTGATTTGAAGCCAGAACTATTCTTATTGGGTATTTTAGATGGGGAAATGGCAAAGAATATATAATATTACACATTAACAGCAACCAGAATAGTTTTTGCACAAAATTGGAAACAGACTAATATCTCTTCAGAGGCAATAGCATTCGTCTATTATGGGAATAAAATGACTGCAGACCAGATGGGGATTGTATTGACACAAACAGACCTAGTGCATAATTTGGGAGTGTCATCCTCGACCAGTGATGGCGAAGCTTTGGGGCTCAGTTGTCCTTGCTCAATGCCTGAGCTCCGTTGCTCCTCATTTCCACTGCTTGCCCTCTCTTGGCCATCCTGCCTCTGTTCCTCCCTGCTAACAAGCCATCCTAATCCTGAGGGGCCCTGGGCTGCCTCATCCTGCTCCTTCTCACATTCCTCTGAAGCCAACAAAGCTGTTCCCTCAATCTCTGTCAGCTCTAGCTCCAGCTCGTCCTCTTCTGCAGATTCAGGCTCTGATGGGGGCATGATAGCCAAGGCTGGGCATGAGGTAGAGACCTGGGCCTTGAGTTCAGCCCTAGCCCTAGCACCACTGCTGCCACTCAAAAAGTCACTTTGCACTTCCTTGCAAAGTAGCAATATTACATAGGTGTGCCTTTTGCACACAAGCCTTAAGAAATGGCATGATTGCCCCCACTGTGCAGCAGTCCCCGGGATTAGCCATGCACCACTTACCACACTTTCAGGCTGTATTCTCTTTCTGTTGACCGGCCTCTGCAGCCTACTCATGCTCCAGGTTGCATGAGATCTTCATTCGTAAAATAGCTTTGGAGATGCTCTTCCACGCACTCTGCTGCCTCCAAAAGCCACATGAAAGCACATCCCATTCTCATGCAATTTTCAGAGGGTCTGGAGGCCACATGAGAGCACAGCCCTCTCCCATGACTTCCAGAAGGTCTGGAGACCAAATGAGAGCACATCCCATTCGCATTCAGCCTCTGAAATCTCTAAAAATTGTGCAAGAAAGGGGCATGATTGCAAGAACAATTGTTGTCAGGGATTGATAAACACTGGTGGGTCACCTAAAATGTCATAGCATATCACTTTTGACACATGTATCATAAATTGGTCATCACTGTCCTAGACCAGGAATCCCCAACCTCCGGTCCATAGATTGGCACATCCCCTCTGCAATAGTGGGTTCCACTTACCTTTGCTACCAATTCGAAATTGGGAGCGCTTGCATGCAGTGCTGTGCATGCACAGAACCTTCTGCACATGCGCAGAGCATCAGTGATGATGTCTGGGTTGGTGAGTGGAGCCTCCCACCATCACTACCAGTTTGCCGAACCAGTAGAAACTCACTACTGCCCCTCTGGTCCACAGAAATACCTTTCTCCACAGAACTGATCTCTGATGCTGAAAAGATTGGGGGTCACTGTCCTAGACTAATACTGTAGTTTCGTATGAAGAGAAAGAGCAGCCATGGATCAAAGAGTGTTTGCAGAAATCCATATTGTGTAGTAATTGCACTTTTTTCAGGACTGGAAGGCTCTACTTACAGTCATTCACATCTTGGTCAGCTCTCATCTGGATAACCAGTGTATCTTTATTTTATTATTTATTTATTTATTATTTAAATTTATAAACTGCCCTTCTCCTTGCGGACTCAGGGCGGTGAACAGCCAGAATAAAACATGGTACACAAAAGTTAAAAACAATTAAAAATTATTAAATATTATTTGGCCAAGAATTAAAACAACCCAATTTAAAATCAAATTCAAATTTAAAAACGGAGGATGGGATCAGGCTAGCCCAGCTAGATGGAATAAATGGGTTTTAAGGGCCCGACGAAAGGTCTGGAGATCTGGAATCCTGCGTATCTCCGGGGGTAGGTCATTCCAGAGGGCGGGCGCCGCCACAGAGAAGGCTCTCCCCCTGGGGGTCGCCAGCCAACACTGTCTGGCCGACGGCACCTGGAGGAGGCCCTCTCTGTGCGAGCATACTGGCCAGTGGGAGGCTATTGGCGGCAGAAGGCGGTCCCGCAAGTACCCAGGTCCTAAGCCATGGAGCGATTTAAAGGTGGTCACCAACACCTTGAAGCGCACCCGGAAGACCACCGGGAGCCAGTGCAGCTCACGCAGGAGAGGTGTCACGTGGGAGCGCCACGTCGCTCCCATAATTCCCCGCGCGGCCGCATTCTGGACCAGTTGGAGCCTCCGGGTGCACCTCAAGGGGAGCCCCATGTAGAGAGCCTTGCAGTAGTCCAAGCGGGAAGTCACGAGAGCATGGGTGACTGTGCGTAGGGAGTCCCGATCTAGAAAGGGACGCAACTGGCGTATCAGGCGAACCTGATAAAAAGCCCCCCTGGCCACGGCCGTCATGTGTTCTTCTAAAGACAGCCGTGCGTCCAGGAGGACGCCCAAGTTGCGAGCCCTCTCCGTGGGGGCCAATGTCTCGCCCCCAATAGTCAGCGATGGCGTCAGCTGGCTATATTGGGACGCCGGCAGCCACAGCCACTCAGTCTTGGAGGGGTTTAGTCGGAGCCTGTTTCTCCCCATCCAGACCCGCACAGCTTCCAGACACCGGGACATCACTTCAACGGCATCGTTGGGGTGGCCTGGGGTGGAGATGTACAGCTGGGTGTCGTCAGCGTACTGATGGAACTCCACCCCAAAGCCACGGATGATCTCACCCAGTGGCTTTACATAAATGTTGAACAGAAGGGGCGAGAGGACCGACCCCTGCGGCATCCCACAAACAAGGCGCCTCGGAGTCGACCTCTGCCCCCCTGTCAACACAGATTGCGACCGGTCAGAGAGATAGGAGGAGAACCACCGTAGAACGGTGCCCCCCACCCCCAATCCCTCCAACCGGCGCAACATGATACCATGGTCGATGGTATCAAAAGCCGCTGAGAGATCTAATAGGACCAGGATAGAGGAACATCCCCTATCCCGTGCCCTCCAGAGATCATCCACCAACGCGACCAATGCCGTTTCCATGCTGTGCCCAGGCCGGAAGCCGGACTGGAGCGGATCTAGATAGACAGCTTCATCCAGGAACCGGGGAAGCTGCCATGCAACCACACTCTCAACAACCTTCGCAACAAAGCGAAGGTTGGAGACTGGACGGTAATTGGCCAAAACAGCCGGGTCCAGAGAGGGCTTTTTGAGGAGGGGTCTCACCACCGCTTCTTTCAAAGCAGCCGGCAGAACACCCTCACTCAAAGAAGCGTTAACAATCTTCTGGAGCCAGCCTCGTGTAACCTCCCGGGAGGCCAGCACCAACCAGGAGGGACACGGGTCCAATAAACATGTGGTTGCATTCAGCCGTCCCAGGATCCTGTCCATGTCCTCGGGAGCCACAGAGTCGAACTCCTCCCAAACCACACCCCCAAGATCTGCCTCGATTATCCCATCCGGATCTACCCAGTCAGAGGCCAGACCTTCCCGGATCTGAGCGATTTTGTCATACAGATACTGGACAAAGTCCTCAGCTCGGCCCTGCAAGGGGTCATCCCGAGCTCCCGGTTGAAGGAGGGAGCAGGTCACCCTGAACAGGGCAGCTGGGCGATTATCTGATGACGCGATAAGAGCGGAAAAGTAGCTAGACTTTGCCGCTTTTATCGCCACTAGGTAGGTCTTAATATGAGACCTCACCAGTGTTCGGTCAGATTCGGAACGGCTGGTCCTCCAACCACTCTCCAGGCGTCTTTTCCGGCGCTTCATCTCCCTCAGCTCCTCAGTAAACCAAGGAGCTGGCTGAGTTCGGCGCCGGGTCAGAGGCCGCAAAGGCACAACGCGGTCCAAAGCCCTGGCAGCCGCTCTATCCCAGGCGGCCACCAGGTCTTCAGCCAAATCATGAGCCAGAGTCTCAGGAAACGGCCCAAGCTCCGTCTGGAACCTATCAGGTTCCATCAGGCGCCTGGGGCGGAACCACCTAATCGGTTCCGCCTCCCTGCGGCGGGGTGTAGCGGTTAGAAAGTCTAGTCGAAGGAGAGAGTGGTCCGACCATGACAAGGGTTCGATGACTATATCCCCTATATCAAAACCACTCGACCACTGACCAGAGACAAAAACTAAGTCCAGGGTGTGTCCGCCCGTGTGAGTGGGGGCGTGAATTAACTGAGTCAGGTCCATGGCCGTCATGGAAGCCATGAACTCCCGAGCCACCTCAGACGTTTCACCGACAGATGGCAGGTTGAAATCTCCCAAGACCAAAATTCTGGGGGTATCAACTGCCACCTTGGCTATCACGTTGAGTAGCTCAGGCAGGGCTGTGGCTACGTGGCAGGGAGCCAGCTACGTAAGCAGCAGACCCATCTGAACTCCACGACCCCACTTCACAAGGAGGGATTCACACCCTGTTATCTGAGGTACAGTGGACTCCCGCGGATCAAGACTCTCTTTTATGACAACCGCCACCCCCCCCGCCCCTGCCTGAGCTCTCGGCTGATGGAATGCATGGAAGCCTGGAGGGCACATATCCACGAGGGGGACTCCCCCCTCCTGGCCCAACCAGGTCTCCGTAATACCTGCCAGGTCCGCTCCCCCCTCCTGGACAAGATCACAGATGAGGGGGACTTTATTTACCACGGACCTGGCATTGCACAGCAACAGCCGGAGACTCGGGCCCTGAGACACTGCACAACCTGGGGAGCGAGAAGGGCTTTGGGGACCGGGGCATGCCGTCACTCGAAGATAGCGAGTGCGCGCCCCCCTCACATGATATGGTCCCCTGCACTTGCCATATCTGCCCCTCCCACTCAGTGTATTAATAAAAAGGCCCTCTGCAGAATGAACGTCAATGTACCCCTTACCCCCGGAATCTACACTCTCCGTAGCCCCATTAACAATTGGACCTGACCCCTCCTCCTGTGGGTTAACCCCCACACCCACACAACCCTCCCGCTTCCCAGAACCCCTTAAGAATTTGTTTAACAATTTCCCTAGAAAACCCCTCAAATTCCTTTTCGCTGCATGCCACCTCTCGGGGCTCCAAAGCCCGTCATAAAGGTAGGCCCTCGATAGAGTGGAGGGCCAGACCTGCGAGAGGGGGGAGTCTCGCAGGATAAGAAGCTCCGCTGATGAATACATTTAATATTTGGGAGAAGTCCATGGCCAGGGGTTAATTAAAATAGATCCAAAAGTTCCAGCAAGGGATGTCCACTCCAGTTCAGTCAATAAACTCCACTGCTCTCTCACCGCAGTGGGTAGAGTCTTAAGCCACTTCGGGCCAGATGTTCACACCAGCCCCCTCTCACAGAAGCTGGGGAGGGCCGAAAAGCAGCAGTCATAGTCCGACTCTATACCAGACTAGAAAAAACCAGGGTGTATCCTGCAATGGTTGAGAAGCAATCGATGGTAGTCACCAATCTACAGGAACTGCTGGCCCCAGGGGTATTTCGATGATTTCATTTTAGGCGAAAAGAGGTAGTAAAGTCCATGGGAGGCAGATATCACCGTTGTTCAGGGGTCTAGATGATAAATGGCCATAAGGCCAAGGCCAAATCCATACAAAAAGAAATGGCTAAAGATCTATTCCAGGGTTTAAACCAGTGGTAAACCAGTGGTAGCTCTAATCACCCCCAATCCACACAGGGAGTGGGGGGGAGAGCCTCTGAGACAACCAGGAGTGGACCCTCTTAAGATGGGTCCGCCTTCCATGGCCGTCCCAGGTAACCCTGTTAATGTTGGTGGCATAGTTAGTATAGCGCCCCACGCTCTCACCAATGGAAACCTCCAGTCTCTCTTTGCCCTCTCTGGCCCTTTCTAGCGCCCCTTCTCTGCAGCCGTTTGTCCTGGAATCACCGCCAGCCGACAACCTCTTCATCGTCCTTTCCACTCTCCCCCAAACGATCTTCATCCCCCGCTGGAACACCCAGGGAACTCCAGCCACTCCAACAGCTTCCTTGGAGCTCCCACGGGGGGGGGGGAGGGGGGCAATACCATCAAGGTCGACGTTGCCGCGGCAATCCCTGAGCCGCAGAGTCAACAGGAGACGTCAGAAGACGCCGAGGCCGCTTTCGGCTGGCTGCATGATCCTCCAACAGCCGCCTGCATCCTCGCCCCATTTGCAGCATCCTGGGGAGCATTCGGCTCCCAGAATGGATCAAATGATCGGCGGAGAGCTCCTGTGCCAGTCAATGGGGCTCAACGAGCTGGTCCGGCCCCCAAAAACACCCAAAAAGCCGGGGACATACTCCCCACTTCACCGCCGATCAGCTGGGAGCAGCCATCTTGGACATGCGCAGAAGGAATGCGTATCGTGTATGGGACTGCTCTTGAAGACCATTCAGAAGCTACAGTTGGCTCAGAATACAGTAGTGTGAATACATCTCGGTACACCTATATAATACTACTACTGTGCAGGCTGTACTAGGTACCAGTGGGCTTCTGTACAATTCAAGATGCTTGTCTTGTAATTTCCTTTGCCTATACACTCACTGTTGCTGGGTCTACTGTTATCAGTGGTGAAATCCTCCGCAGGTTGCCACCGGTTCACTGCCCATGCATGTGTGAAACACGTGCTGCGTGTGCGTATGCACAGTGTGCAGCAAACTCATGCTTCATGTGGAAAAAGGAGGCTTAAGAAGGTAAGTAGAACAGCGAGGGATGGGGACAGCTGTGCCGCACAATTTATATTTGCTAGAAAGTAGGAATTCCTGCTTTCTAGCGAATATAAATTGCATGGCACAGCTGATCATTGGAAATATCAGTTCAGACGAACCGGTAGCTTTTTTAAACTACTGGTTCACCTGAGCCAGTAGTTTTTATTATTTTATTATTATTTTATTATTATTTTTTTTATTATTATTATTTTATTATTATTTATTATTTACCGATTCAACCAGTGCGAACCAGTAGCATTTCACCCCTGTATTGTATGTAGGTGACTCAGTGGTTACAACACTGGGTCTTAGACTGCTAAAGGTCTACAGCTTGGCAGTTTGAGACCTGAGTGCCTCGAGATGGAGTGAGCTCTTGTCACTTATCCCAGCTCCTGCCAACCTAGCCGTCTCAAAGAATGCATATGCAAGCAGATGAATAGGTACTGCATATAAGTATGCAGGAAGGTAACAGCATTCCATGTTTCACCATATATTTTGTGCTACAGCATGATGTTATGCTGGGACATGACCATGGAAACGTCTCCAGACAATGCTGGTTCTTTGACTTAAGAAACGGAGATGAGCACTGCCCCCTAAGGTCAGTCATGACTAATGGGGTAAAACCCCCAGGGACACCTTTACTTTTTCTTTTTTTAAATCTACTGAATGAAATTGTATTCTCATCCAGATCTGGATGATTCTGACCCTGCGTGACTTCTGAAAGGACTCTGAAAACTTGCCTTTGTCCAAAGCATTGGTCAGGAGGTTGTGTAAGTCCATCTTGATTGCTTCCGATTATTTGAATTGCCTTTAGCACAGTATGTTTTATTATGTTTAATGGAGGTGGGTTATTTGTTGCTTTTAGCTGTCTTCAGTCATGTGTTGTATGAGCAGCTATATCACGAATTCAATTAATAAATAAAGTCAAAGAATTAGTTTTAAAGAAGTGAATCTTCTGGGATATTTATCTGGCTATTCCAAGTAGTGGCCCAAAGGGATTTCATTTCATCCAACTAATTTTTCCTACTAATGATACCAACACACCACAGGGAGACTAATGGACTAAAATTGCAAAAGTTGAACTGTATCCATAATTTCCTACACTGGACCTCCTTCCTTGGTTTTTGCCAATTGCTGTTTAACAGGTGGTTCTTCAGTGAAGTTTTTGACACACATGATTGTCTCCTACAGCAGGAAGAGGCAGGCAATGTGTGCCCTCTGCAAATTTTGAACTATAATTCCCATAGCCACTTTCTATCACCCAATGTAATTGAAGCTGTTGTTGTGGCTCCGTTGCCTGAGCCTGCGTCATCAGCAGGGGAGGACTCTGAGAGTGAGGGAGAGGAGTTGGCAAAGCCTCCTTCTCCAGGACTCTCCTCTCTGGCAATGCCTCCGGAGGACACCGAAGGGCAGGAGATAGGCCCAGAGCCAAGCTCATCCCCACAGCCACAGGAGGACATTGACGAGGGAAGCGAGTTTTGGTTGGACCCTCGCCAGCGTTGGAGAGACAGGAGAGCCCAGCAGAGGAAAAGGCGTGGTCATGATTAGCTGGTGGACCACGCCTCTTACTAGACTATATAAGAAGAGGGATCGTAGGCATATCTTTGTGACGAACAAAAACAAAGATACGTGGATCCCGGTGTTGAATTGGCCCGGCGTCTTAGCTGTGGTGTGTATGTGACGGACTGTTTAATAAACATGTTGGCAAGCAACTGCGGAGTGCTGCCGTCATTTTGTTATCATCTCACTTGGTTGCCTGCCAGTTCCTTAGCCTCTGGGTGTCTGAGGGGGGGTTCTTTCTGGGCACGGGGCCAGAACAGCTGTCTGGAGTCAAGCCCAGCATCTTCTGAAGGTGCTGAGTTATCTATTTCTATCTTATTCATCTTTTAATGAAATATATGCTCTTTTGTTCTAAGTAGAGTTTCCTGTTACAGTTATATGGTTGAGCAGTAAAGCACATGGTGACGGTACTCTTTCTTTGCTCTATGTGGTGCTTTATATAAAAAGAATTTCTAACAGATTTCCCAATCCTGTCCCAACTGTTTAAAGCAGAAGGTATCTGAATCAAAGTAAAATCTTCCCCAGCCAAAAAGCGGGTATATGTGTGTGTAACAAAAGAGTATATACGAAGGAGAGGAAAGGGAGAAGAATGCAACACCTGATTCTTCCTTCTGTTGTATTTTGATGCAGGATTATTAACCCCACTCCTCATCTCAACATTACATGTTGAAAGCATTTTTCATTTGGGGCTCCTATTAGTTCAAGGAGCTGCGTCCCTTTCTTTGCTAAGAATTACAGGGGAAGCATGGAGTAGAATTGAAGAGCATCTCCAGTTGCACCTTAGCAACCAAACAGGGTGGAGGGCATGGGAAAATGGTCATGTGTCCAAGAGTTTGTGCCCAAGTTCATATCCAGCGCATGAGTTAAAGAAAAACAATAAATAAGACCGAGTTTTCAGACTGATATATAGCAGGAGATTAAACATTTCCATTCGTGTTTTTTTTTCTAAACAAAGGTTAAAAGGTACCATTTAGTTGATTGAAGCTCTTTTATTCATTGTTTATCTATTAAAATGCAGAAAATGAAGGTGAACTCATTTTTCCAGCTGCTTCTGCCTACTAGAAACACACATGTGTGTATAAAACTATCCCTTTTTTTTCCTCCCTATCTTATGGAAGGGAAAATATCTTGGTGTAAGTAGTTTAGACTAGAGAAAGCATGCAAATAATAACTTTCTCTCTCTCTGTCTCTGTGCTTTAGCCAAAACTGAAGCCTTTCCTGCCTCTCTCTGTATTACCAGTATAATAATACTGTACCTCTGTGTTGATACATCAGAACATATTTTCTCCTTCCACTTACTGTTGAGGGCTAAATGAAATGTTCTCTGAGTGTCATATCTTAATTTTTATTCTCATCTCGCGAGGATTGGAATGTATTTCTTTTGACTCCTTCTGACCCAAGTTCCACCTTATTCTGGGTGATCGAACACCAATAAAACTAAATAACATCTCTCTAGTCAAAGAATTTGTTTTCTTGAGTGGGAGTTTTGCTTTTAAAACTATTTATACTGTGCAGGGAAACCCAAACTTATATTTTATGAGATTGTTCAAAGGAATCACTTCACACTCCTCGGCATGGCACACAATTTCCAGCGAGCGGAAAATAACCAGGTAGGAGTGAGACAGATTGATGGATGAAAAAAGGGCTTAGCAAAGTCAGAGGGCTATAGTTTTTAATATTTTTAAACTAGCTACAAAATGTCAATCACATCACAAACGGACAGGAGACAGAAGGAATTTCATATTACATGCGGCAACTATATTTAATCTCACAGTTTTATCTAGAATTCATTCACGTAAGTTATTTTTATTTTGTTTTATTTTAAAACCAATAACAGCTACTAAACATTGCCGTGATTTTGGTATGCATAGCTCTAGATAAGCAACAGAGAACTGTATTAATAACAAACCACATGGGGGAGGGGAGAAAAGAAAAGAAGAAAAGGAGTCTGTTTGTGTGTGTGTGTGTTTGTGTGTGTGTGCGTGCACGCTAAAGCGTGTGTGAGAGAGAAAGAGAGAGAGAGAGCTAGAAAGATACAGCCTTATAAAAATTACATTTCTCTGCAACATTTCATATGATAGCCATCCCTCCCCCTGAAAAAAGACAATTTTTGAAAGCAGCAGACAAACTCTATATATTACACTTATATCTTATTTGCTGATGCTTTTTTTGTTGTTGATTGTTGTTGTGTTTCAGCCAAATGTTTTATTTGCTGGCAATGATGAAATGATAAGTGCCAGATCCAATTATTTGGTCTTAAAATGAGGTAAATGAAAAGAACCAAAAAAAAGGGGGGAACCAACATCTTTATATGGAAAAATAAGACGGTGCTACTACAGACTTGCTGGTATAACATAGTCCTGACAGGGTCCCAATACCAAGCATGCTAATTTTTTGTTTTCTTTTGTTGTCACTGATGTTATTACTGCCATGGAAAAGTCTCACTTAAGTTAAAGAGTCTAAAAGTCTATTTTTCATGCAATAAATGCATAAATCACATCACTGTTTTGCTTAGTGCAATGCTTGTTATAAGTTATATAATTCCACATTGTCTTATTATGAACTTAGAACAACGGATGACAGCAATGGAGAAATTGAGGGAACATGGGGTTCTTAAGTGCTTAAACAACCATGATGTTCAAAGAAGAGACTTCTGGGGGGGGGGGCAGCTCTGTGAAATGTTAACAGTTTTACAAGAACAATACTGTGTAGTTCAAGGTTTAACAGCACGTTGAGCATTCCTACATTTTGTTTTTTTCATTTAGCAGAAACGTCATAATTTAAAGAAAAAAGAAAAAAAAGAAACAAACCCACCAATCAAAAATGGACAGAAAATGCAAGGGGTGGACTGGAATGAAGGGAGAGAGGGAGGGAGGGAGAAAGGAAAAACCCAACAAATAAATAGAACATAGTCATGAGTTATAGCCATTAAATCAGTACTATATACATACAACCTTTGGAAAGGAAGAGGTCTGGGAAATAAAAATAAATTTACAAGTATTATTTTTGGAAAGCTGACAACTTACACAGGACAACATTTACAGAGGGAAGGAAGAAGAGGGGATGATATGTGCACGTATGCAAACCTAGTTGGTAGATACCATGAGAAAAAGCATGAGATTGCTGCCCTCGGGGACAGTGTGTGTAGAAGGATCGGCCCCTGGTTGCCTTTAACTGCTGCCCAGCATCTTTGTTGCACGTTGATTGGCTTCGTCAATCCTGTTTTTGTTGGAAACAGCCTGAATTGGAGAAAAGAGGCAGGGGGGAAAAGGGTCAAGATGGCAATGTTGTCAAGAAAGTTGTAATAGAGAAATGGGTATCTGGGGATCCAGTCCCAGAAATGTGTGACAGTCTAATGCAGGCTATATGAGTAGTAGTTCAAGAACAGAAATAGAAATAGAAATAGAAATGGGAATGGGAATGGGAATGGGAATGGGAATGGGAATGAGAGTAGAGTAGAGTAGAGTAGAGTAGAGTAGAGTAGAGTAGAGTAGAGTAGAATAGAATAGAATAGAATAGAATAGAATAGAATAGAATAGAATAGAATAGAATAGAATAGAATAGAATAGAATAGAATAGAATAGAATAGTAGGATAGGATAGGATAGGATAGGATAGGATAGGATAGGATAGGGCAGGGCAGGGCAGGGCAGGGCAGGGCAGGGCAGGGCAGGGCAGGGCAGGGCAGGGCAGGGCAGGGCAGGGCAGGGCAGGACAGGACAGAACAGAACAGAAGGAGAGGAGAGGAGAGGAGAGGAGAGGAGAGAACAGGACAGAACAGAACAGAACAGAAGGGTAGAGTAGAGTAGAGTAGAGTAGAATAGAATAGAATAGAATAGAATAGAATAGAATAGAATAGAATAGAATAGAATAGAATAGAATAGAATAGAATAGAATAGAACTGGAAGGGACCTTAGAAGTCTTTAAGTCCAACCCGCTGCTCAAGCAGGAGGACCTATATCATTTTAGATAAGTGACTTATCTAGTCCCGTGATGGTGAACCTATGGCACGCATGCCAGAGGTGGCACGCAGAGCCCTCTCTGTGGGCACATGTGCTGTCACCAACTACTCTTCTGGTTTCTGGTGCACACATGCCCGCTGCTCTGACCTACGTGAAGACCAGCTGGTCAGCACACATGCATGCGCCAGAAACCCGAAGACCAGGTAGCTGCTGCATGCATGAGCACCGGCCAGTTGGTCTTCAGGTTTCTGGTGCTCCAGTGCGCACGTGCACATTCCAGTTTGGGCACTCGGTGCAAAAAAGGTTTGCCATCATTGGTCTAGTCTCTTCTTAAAAACCTCCAGTGACTGAGTGCCCATGATTTCTGAAGGCAAGGTCTTCCACTGGTTAATTGTCCTCACTGTTAGGAAGTTTCTCCTGCTTCTTTCTTTGGTTAGTTTCCCACCATTGTTTCTTGTCCTGCCCTCTGGTGCTTTGTAGAATAATGTCTCAGATTCACACATCAGCACCATTTCTTTTATGCTCATCTGTCTCCTTTATGCATAATTATTTCAACGATGATTGAAATAAAATAAAGAATATTTCAGATGATTGAAATTGTAAAAAAAATGGTTTTAATCCTGGCCTCATTGGAAGTCAAGGAGTCCCTATGTGCTCTCTGAGCTTGCTTGCTTCATTACCGAAGCTAGATAACATCATCAGTGCTATTCCTGATGAAGTTACCTAGTTTAGGTAATGAAACGTCTACAAGAAAGCAAGAAGGCTCAGAGAGCACCAAGGGACCCCTCATGTCAACCCTGAGCTACAAATATTCTCTTTTATTATTGGAAGCTATTAGAAAAATATTTTATGAACGGTTTTGAACCAAAAAGCATCTGGATCAACTATGAATGTTGATGCCAGTGGCAGCTCATCTCTTACCTTCTCCATGATCCTGTCCATTTGGCGGTTCTGCGTATCAATCTCATTGCCCATATCTAGAGCCATGTGACGGAGGTTTCCAATGATGCCACCGACCTGTTCCAGGTTTTCATCCATCTCACCTTCTCGGGCATCATTTGTTACCCTATGAAAGGATGAGAATTAAAAGTGGACTGAACCATATCCAAGGCTTGGGTGTTTATCCAAAAGTGAAGCTTCTTTATTAATGCAAAGGAATGCTGTTTGATGGCCATATCTATCCAAGATTTTCTGGGCTTGTATAAACACAAACACTGAGCAAAATAAAGGGTTAAAGGATATAATCTTCCACAACCTCCACTAATAGAATCTTGTGTCAGAATATTGCTCTATATGCATAGGCATACCTTTTAGGCTAATTACAGAAATCACAGAAGAACCAACAGAATGTCAGGACACAATAAGTGGGAATACTCAGGCACATTGTCCTCCTTTCTGCACATATTTAGTAAACATTATCAGAGCAACCCACATGTTGGTTCATTCTAGAGGTTTTTTTTTTAAAAAAAACAACTTTATGTTATTAGCAAATGAAGTGACATTACATGAAAGAATTTCCTGGTGCCTCAAAGGATTTTCTTTTTTTCTGAAGGAAAAGATGATGGACCTGGATAAAGCCACCATCAAGCCATATGTTCTACTCAGTGCCAGAATCCTAATTAAAGCATCTGAACAGATGGTTGCCTACCCTTTGCTTGAACACATCCACTGAGGGGATGATATTCAGCTGGGGAAATGGTTCTATTGCCAACCTACTTTTACTGTTGGGAAGTTTTATCTAATAGCTCACCAGAAGTTGCTTTCTTGAAATGTAAATCCATTATTTTATATTCTGTACCCCCGAAAGAATACAGAATAATTCTTGACTTTCTTCTATGCAACACTTTTTCCAAACATGGGAGGATGCTATTTTATTCATTTTTTCCTTTTCCCTTCTGTATATTCTTCAAAGAACTTAGATTCTAATGTCCAACCATCTTCATTTATCTATCTTCATCTTTCTCTTTCTCTCCATCTCTCCATCTCTCCCTCCTTCCATCTCTCATCTATCATTTATCTATCCTCTATTATTTTTTACAAATAACTCGAAGCAGCAAACATACCTAATACTCTTTCCTCCTATTGTCCCCTAACAACCCTGTAAGGTGAATTGGACTGAGAGGGGGTGACAGGCTCAAAATCACCGAGTCACTTTTCATGCCTACATCTGGATTATAACTCAGTTTCCTGGTTAGTAGTCTGATGCCTTAACCATTAGACTAGCCCTATTTCTCTATTTTTATATTAGTTATTTGTCTTTTCTCAACCTTTTTTCAGTTTATCTGAAATCCAGAACTGGATGCAATAGTTGGAATGGGATATGACTACTACACTAGAAAAGAGAATTTTACTTTCCATTATTTGGAAATGATACTTCAGTTGATGTTCAGAAGTTTAAAACTACATTTACCCCTTTTCCCCCTAACTACACTGCACTCCCTTGGGGATTGTGAAGATATTTTGGTTATTTTAATATAATTTAGATGTGTTTGGTAAGTAATTACATAAATATCATAACTTTTTAACATTTTGTTTGTTTCATCAGTTACATCTGCCTGAGTCAATGCAAAGGATGTTGCCCTGGTTTACACACATTATACATAAAACAATTAGTTTTCTGGTTTTGTTGCCACGCCTCTTCATTGTGACACCAACAAACAGAGAAAACACCTAACAGTAGGGAAGGCTGACTTTCACATTTTGGGGATGGGGATTTCAAGGTTGGCTTGTTTGCTCCACTTTTTATATCCTGGACAAGTGCCAAATTGAAGGAATGTGAAATAGAAACATGGAAACATAACAGGTATAAGAGGAATTTGTTTTCTACATGAGCATTTATTTTATTTGTTAAATTTATATGCTGCCCACCTTGCCAAAGGCAACTCTAGGCAACTTACAATCAATTATGGGGTGGGGGACACCTCAGAAAATTAAGTGCAAATGGAGAAGGCCAATGTTGGACAGAAATAGTTGGCTAGTGGCGAAGGCTGACCAGAGACCAGAAGGAAAGAAGAGTTGCCTATGACTACAAAACATACTACGGGTCATGCCTATCATGCAATGTCATATGCCCTTGCCTTTAAGTTAATGGGAGACAAAGGCAGATTTTACACAATTTGATAATGTAGGATAGTGTTGGCTTAGGAGGAAAAATACCACTTGTGCACTTAAAAATGGCTTAAGAATGTTTCTTCCATGAGGTAAGGATGAGTTACTCATGCTTGGATGCATAATCTAACAATTCCAGGGAGAAGACTGGAATGGTTGGCATCTGATAGTGTCATGATTAACTGCAAGTGGATACATGTTTTGCAGATACAAGTTTTCACAAACTTCAATCCTTTCCCTTCATCCTGCTGTTGGCAATTGCCTGGTTGAATACCCCTCTCTAGTTGAAGGGGACTATGCCAAAATAGGAACTGAGTATCTCTTCCCTTTTGCATGTCATTTGTTAGCATTATTATCTATTAAAAAAGACGGAGGATCTTTGATTGCCTTGTCATTCCCATCCCTACTAAATTTCTTGGCTCTAGGGATACACCGCTAAAAAGTTTCTAGCTTTCAAATATCTACCAATTTGGGTAAGGGGTGCTGGTGGGGAGTCTCCCAGTTGATGCTAATGTTTAGAATCCCTCCTAAATATTCAAGAGAATGTCAATGGAAATTTCTGGTATAGCCTAACTAATGTATTTTGGCTGTACAAACTGGGAATAAACAGCACTAAGACTCTCAATAGGACCATCTGGAGACACTTCTTCAGTATGCCAGTAACAGGAAAGAAGGAAGGGAAGACTATATTTTTTAAAGGGGGGGGGGAGAATAAAATCTTCAAAATCCTCACCTGCGGATAAATCCACCACTGATGGCCATCTGTTCTCGTTCATCCACAACACGGGCAGGCTGGCTGGCTACAACTCCATCTTGATTGTTGCCCCAGGCTTTTTTGTATGCATCACTTGATTTAAGCCTATGCAAAAACAGGAGGTGAGTAACAAGGCAGCAAGAGAGGCATGAGCCAACCGCAAAACATCTTCTCATTATTTGTTTCAAGCTAAGAGCTGAGTCAAGCAAATGGATTGTTTTTGATAAAGGGGGCATTCTGGCATACCGATATATCATAAAGTGGAACCAAAAAACATCTCTTTTTAATTTGTTGCCACAACTCTGATGCTTGCAAATTTCATTTCCAATAGTGTCAATCATCATGGCCAAGTTGGTGGCTTTTGGAGGGTGGACTTGCTTGATTTACACAAGAATAAACAAACACGACTAGGAAACGTTCAGCTGTTTTTTCATGACACATGTATATTTGGACACCAAACGCAGGGACCGCACTTCTAGACAGAAGAAAACAGAATTGCAAAGGGAAGTGTGTACATCACATCACAATGAGACATTGTCTTAGATTTTAAAAAAGACCAAGATGAAACAAAAACAGACTCAACCTCCTTTTAAGCAAGGGTCCTTTTTTGATCGTGTGGCACAAAGAATTTTTACATCCAACAATTTTTCCAATGGGATACCAGAAGAATGGAGATTCACAGAGGCTTCTTTGCCATAAGGTGTGATGGGGCAATTTGGCAAGACATTTTAATAATATATCGGTACTTGGAGAGAGTAACTATAGATCTAGAGTTGATGTACAAACCTTTATCCACAGAGACAGTAAGTAAAATCAGGCCATATTGGGATGAATGCAGGGAAATAAAGAAATAATGCAAGCATGTGTAGTGGTTGAGCCTCAGAAAGGGAAATTCCTCTATGTAGGTATATATAGATAGATATTTCATGCACCAGGTTCAGGCATGAATTAGAGATGAGAAGCGTTCTCGAGAAAGCACAGCTGCCCCCGTGGTCCAACATTCTCTTAACACACTAGCAGTTATACAGCCTACACAGCAAGTGGGATGCAGGCAAAAATGGATCTTCTGTTATGCTGAGAATCTACAACATTAGGTCATATAAACTATTTTGGTGAGTTAAATATGCAATTTTTTTATTCAGAGGAACCATTTTTGACTGAGTCTCCACAGGGTAATTAAAATCCAGGCATACCAACGATAACAAGCAATATAGTATTAATGGGTGCAGCATTGTTATATATTTTAATGGTAGAAGTGTTGGAGATTACAAATTGAAATTACTGTCAGACTTGGTGGGTTGCTAGAGCCTAAACAGCATCAGTTTCAGCAAAGCATGTTCCTTAAGTTTGCACATGAAAACAAGCTCTCCTCCAAAACAGAAAATGTCCAGCCATGTTAATAAACATCCAATATATGCCCAAACTGGCTCTATTTAAAAGCTTTCTAAGGACAGTGAACACATCTGTTCAAAAATTCCTTTGGCTTCTCATTTCAAGCAGGGCTAGTTGCTAACATGTTTCGTAGCCTTGATGTTGCTTTGTAATTGTTGGTCAGAAGTCAATTGACTTTCTTTTGAACAAGTACATGAGTAGAATTATACATGAGAATTATACATGAGAATTATACATGAACAAGTACATGAGTAGACTGCAGAGCTCCAGTCCTACACACGTCCCCTTGCTGGTAAACCTAACAAGATGTGCTTCAAGGAACATGCATGCAGAAATAATAAAAACTATGTGCTACGATAGTGCTACAATAGTTTTTGGTGTTAATGTGTAAGACGAGGCTGTTTAATTGGATTAAACACAGCAGTAATAGTGGAATGCTATTTAGAAAATTAGGTATGCCCCATGCACAGTAATAATTGGAACATTTTTTTTCAAATTGGACATGAACAGTATGTCATCTTAACCAGAAGTGATAGAAGGTGGCATTCAGGCATTGCAAGAAGGCCATACATTTGCCCACCTCAGCTTGAGCTGCTGATTCACTACATTTTTTCTCTTTACATCACCATTTGACTAACCAGTTTGGTCTGCTCTTCCATGGCCCATTCAGGGTTTTTGTTTCTCGATAAGTACAGGTTGCTCTGAAACTCATATCTTGATAAAGTATATAGACTTAATGAGAGCCAGTATGGTGAAATGGTTAGGGCATCAGCAGGGGTGGGCTTCAAAAATTTTAACAACGGGTTCTCTGCCTGGTTGCTGGATGGCCGTGGCCATGGTGGCCATGGCCTAGTTGGCCTCCTGCACCACAGTGGGGGGGGGCATTTTTGCCCTCCCCAGGCTCCGGAGGCTTTCCTCGAGCCTCCGGGAGGGCGAAAACGGCCTCTCCAGGCTCTGGAGGCCCTCTGGAGGCCAGAAACGGGCCCATTTCCAGCCTTCCTCAACTTCCCGTAGGCCCGTTTTTCACACTCCCCGAGCCTCCGCGCACGCCCTGCCCTTATCTATATCCAAAATGGGCCGCATGAGGATTCCTGGGAGGGGAGGAGTGGGGTGGGTGGGGCCAACCAGGGGTAGGATTTGGGGGTTCTCCAAACTGTACAGAATCTTAGCTACAGGTTCTCTCGAACCCCTGCAAAACCCCAGCAGCCCACCCCTGGGCATCAGGCTTGATATTGGAAGCCCGTGAGTTGTATTGTGTTGTAGGGGTGCACGAACGGAGGCTCAGCCAATCTCATAGTACACATGTTGTACTCTGACAATAAAGATTTGAATTGGGGGGGAGAAAGACTTTGAGTTCTAGTTCCATCTTGGGCACAAAGCCAGCTGGGTGATCTTAAGCCTGACCCTTTTTCTCAGCCCTAGGAAGGCAGCAATGGCAAATCATTTCGGGGGGCGGGATTTTCCAGGCAGTTCTCGGGAGTCAGATGTGGACTTTTCCAGGCAGTTCTCGAGAGTCAGATGTGACTGAATGGAAGAAAAAATATATATACTTACTATTTATCATGTTCAGCAGTACTGTTTGTCTTTTTAGAATTTCCTGAGAATTCTTGCTACTCCTATTCACATCTTTGCCTTTCAATGACACAACTGAGCCCCAAAGTTCCACTGCAATCTTTTTAATTGGGATGGAATTGAGCGTAAGGGGGGAAGCCAATCCTCAGTGCAGAAAGTCTAAATCAAACTGGCAGCACTGAATCGTTGGGTCTGAAAGGGGATATGTGTAGAAAAACTATACAGGTTTAGACTTCTCTCTATATTCTTTAAGGCAGTGTTCCTGAACCTTGGGAACTTTAGGAGGAGTGGACTTCAACTCCCAGAATTCTCTGGGAGTATTGAGAAACACTGCTTTAAGACACCTGACTGGTTTATAAGGCTTTAAACGGGATTACTTGGGAGGGGCAGATTCCATCTTTCTGGTTAAATGTAAGAAATATAGCAGCCCCCCAATATTTTTAATTTTAAAAAAATCTTCCCAGCCTGTCCAAATATCATAAAACAATCTGAATACTGGATGGAGCAATTTAATTATTAGAATTATTACTCATTCCAGATGTCTGAGCAAATAAACAAAGGCTGGATTATAAACCCAAAGCTACAGTATATTACAAGGCCACATGCAACAGTACATGCTCACATGCAAACAGACATTCACCATTCTAGGCCTGTTTTAATATTTAGAAATGCTTTAATCATTCATCCGTACAGTAATTCACCCCACACTAAATCTCTTATTTATTCAAGCACACATTCTTTCTCCTCTATGTTCTCCCTTTAAAGCTGATACATCCATTTTGTTACGCTGCACTTTCATTTCATGGCAGTAATATGGAAACAGGTCTACTATATTTCAACATTTTTTCTTGGTGTTACGCTACACAGTGAAGAGCTGCTTATGAGCAAAATGGATCCAGGTTTTTTTCCCCCCGACAAATATTTTACTTTCCCGTAGCTTGGGATCCAACAAGAAAAACAAGATGTATCTCCAAATCTTTTGGTTTTTTGCATTTCATCCAAATAATCGTTTTATGTGTTTCTGAGCCATGAATTGTGGTCAAAGAAGTACTCCTTTAAAGGCTGTTCAGAGGAAAAAAAGATTACATAGGGTCATCATAATTTTTGAAATTTAAATCGTTTAATGCTGCATGGTACACACTATAAAATGTTGAAATTGTCATCACTGAAAAGGGCCTACAGTCAAAATGTTACTATGGTATGCCTGATTTTAATGCATCTACTATAATCCTGCTATTGTCTACACCAGTGGTTCCCAATCTGTAAATACACAAGCCACTGTTGAACTCTGAGAGACGGCAGTAAGCAGTTCACACAGCCAAACTTGTCCTCTTATCCAACGTGTTACAGCAGTGGCCCACCATGGAGGGGAAGGGACATATGAACTGCCACTGTCTCTTCTGTACTGGGACTGATGTGAAGCCATGTGCCACTGGGTCAGCATTCACATTTCCAGGAAATAGCAGTAAGACATGTCTTGGGAACAAATGGTGAGACAGATGGCTGCCCACTGCATTGATTCCCTGGAAGGTGGGAATTTGAAAGCTGATAGCTGGAGTCACGGGTAGCCAAAGAGAGATTTTAGAGACAGGGCCAAAGTGGTTTGTTAGTCAGAAAGCTTGGGAACCTCTGGTCTACACTATGAGATGAATGCATTGGAACTAGAAGTGTTCTCTCTGCATGCCACATGCTCATCCTGCCCAGGTGCCTTAAGCAAGGATGAGCGTCACAAGGCTCTGTTGAGGTCAGCCTTGAGTGCTCTAAAAATCAGGCAGGCAGGCAGGCAGGCAGCACCTACTTGTTACATGGACAGGCACAAAGGCCACAGAATTTTCCTAGGTCCGTCAAATTCTTTTCTGCTTCTTTCATGTCCTTATTGATTTGGTCCATTCCCTCTTCGATGCGTTCCAGTTGTTCTGATTAAACACAAGCATTTTATCCCCACAGTATGAAGCAGATGGAAAGGGACAAAGAAAAAAAAAGACAAAGAAAAAAAAACTTCAGACATTCACTCATGACAAAGAACTGGACACTACAGAGCAGCACTGGCACCAAGTACCTACTTGTTACAAGGACATATGAAAAGGCCACAGCATTTCCCTAAATCTTTTAAATTTTTCTCGGCCTCCTTCATGTCTTGGTTGATATGGTTCATGCCTTCTTCAACACGATCGAGTTGTTCTGGTCAGGACAAAGGGATGACAGTATGGAATGAATTGATTTTTTTTTTTTTTAGTCGTAGCTGTTTGTCTTCAACAGAAAATGAAAAAAAAAAGATGTATGGAGAAACAGAATTATTATGATGGCATCTCAATGCATTAATTGCAGTTGATGCATTGAAGCAAAAATGGAAGCAACCCTAGAGGCTAAAAAAAAAGTCCCTTTTACTAAAATGATAAAGCACACATACATCCATATAAAAAAAAAGAAATGGAGAAGTGCTTGATGTCTGCTAATTAGAACAAAAATGTTAAAAAAAAAATGGAGGTGCTGTCAAATACCTCAGAATCCAGAAACATAATACAATACATCCAGTTACTAAGACATCAATGACATCCAAGAAAAAGAAAGAAATGGGATTATTACCTTGTAATGCATTTGTGTACATTAATAACAATTTTAAATGATTGCCTTCCATGGACAATAGCTACAATACTTCCACTTACAAATGCCTTTGAGTTTGATGATGGTTGAAAATGTAATTGGTTTGCTTGGTGGAAGTGTATACAGTTAATAATGGTGTTTAGAATGGATATGAGTAGCAGAGTTAAGATCCATGTCCAGATACAAACTTTTTTCAATGACTGAGGCTCTTCAGATCTGAATTTTGGGCCGAGGTCCATCTCTAAAGAAGAGAAGACCATGGGTCTTATTCCTCTGTCAGCGACATTATTATATGCTAGGAGTGACCCCAGTGGAGTAGAAGGAATTACATAAAATGCAGGACCCCATTCCATGTCCAGAGAAGCAGATGGATAGACTGCCATAGAATGAGGGAGACTCAGAGCAGATGCAATATATAGATAAATAGATGGATAGTTAGATAAAAATTTAATAGAAGACTATCTTTTCCCCCCCATTGGTGGGCATTATTTCTTGCTTACCTGATCTCCCCATGGATTCCAGGACATTATTAGGTTAATGTAATTCCTTTCACTTTAATGGAGTTACACCTGATTTGCATTAGAACAGTATAACATAAAAATCAAGCCCACTATTTGGGTTTATATGCAAATAATAAGTGACTTTTATAAATGCCACCGAGCCTGTGCTGGCTTAGACTTGAATTAGTTACAAATTGCCTTTTAAAAGTGGCTGAGAATCATTATTCTTATTAAGATATGCCGAATAGCACAAAGCAAACATTTGAGACTGCACAAACAATCATACAGCTCGATCCAGTCAATATTTAGGTAGAAAAAAAATGCTCATCATGTTTAGCAGTAATTATTTCCGGCAAAGTACACATAAAATTGTCCCCTTGGTGCCTCCTTCTGAACCTCAGTTATTTTCCACTATCATAAACATATTCATTTCAATGGCATGTCACTTTGGTTCCCACCCTTCACCCTAAGGAAACAAAATAATGAAGAAACACTTTAATTAAAAAGGGGGGAAAAAAACCTAATTCCATTTAACACAAGGAAAAGAAGAAGAAGAAGAAATATTAACAACACAAAACAGGTTCTATTTATATTTTCTGCACAGAAAGTAAAATGTTTGTGTTCGTATGGCTAAATATAAAGGGGGGGGGGGGACAATGCAATTTGTAGTTATTAAATCAAAGGCCAGCCTTTTGAAATCACAGAATAGGTTTAAAGGAAAAAAGTGTGGTTTCTGAGGGGTTCCCCCCCCTCCAATTTCTATATGGCAGGTAAGAGATAAGGATTTGGTAGAGGAAGTTGGATAAAGAAGGAACTATCCATTCATCAAAATCCATCCTGAAAGAGCAGCATGAGTTACAAGGGTACTTGAGATGACTGCTAGGTGGTGTTGTGGATTTTCCAGGAATTTTGAAAGCAAAATTACTTCAAAAAAGAAAAAAAAATCTGCAGCCCTAACTCTGTGTACTTGATATGGCTTTTTATTTAATTGGCAAGTGTACATTTAGTAAACAAGATTACAGAAAGTTAATGCAGATGTAAAAGGATGATGTCATGTAGGATGACGCTCAGTTGGTTTTAGAGTAGCAGCTGCACTTCAATACCAGTTCAGAGTGCACTTTACACTTCAATACCAGTTCAAGGACAATTGCTAGGAAACAAAAGGCTATAAGAAGCAAATGTTTGATACAACGGACAATTAATTTCTACATAGAAGGCCCTGTTGTTCACACATATCTGGAAAATACACACATGTTATAGGTAATATCCTGTGGCTTAAATATTAAAATAGCCCCCACATAATTCAGTGTATCACTGAATTTCAGCAGCACCACTGGACAAAAAAATGCAGTGTAAGGGCCATAGGTTGTTCACCAAAGGAAATACTGATATTTTAAAATTTTCAATTTCATTGATTTTGGAGTATATGTTTGTGGATTCATGGCAATTAAAGCTTTCTGTGATGCATTTGTGGAGCTGTGATTCGTGGCTTCACCAACTGATTATAGCTACAGTTTGTGTCTTTAAAAAGGATCAGCCTTGTAGCCTCTAGCATACCTTAAATGAGCATGTGCTTGAGTTTTATATGTTGTATCAGGTAATTTT
Organism: Masticophis lateralis; assembly: GCA_030761175.1. Taxonomy (NCBI): domain Eukaryota; kingdom Metazoa; phylum Chordata; class Lepidosauria; order Squamata; family Colubridae; genus Masticophis; species Masticophis lateralis. The sequence goes on along the minus strand of JAUDYJ010000001.1, from coordinate 150,150,942 downwards.
CATGTGATACTAGTAGTAGCATTTAATTTCCATTGAATTTTAGGCTATGGGTCAAATAATCCCCTCTGGGTATCTATGCTTCTTCTTCTGAATCAAGAAATACAAAGCCAGTTATTACTAATGCCAAATGGTTCTTAAACTCACAAAACTCAAAAGCAGAAACTTGCCTAGAAGTTACACAGTTGTTATATTGAGGATGGAGTCAGGTGTCCACAGTGACTGTCAAGAATATAAAAATAGAAGGCAGGGCTGAGTGAGCAAAACCCCATCTCTTTTGATGTCATTTATTACCACACAGTACCTCAATATCTCTTGAAAATGTATCAGTTCCTTCCCTCACATTCCTCCTGCAAATCCACGAAGATTTCAAACCTACTTATTGTTTCTCTTTAGTGGCCTGTGGTTCAACAATGTTCTGTATTTTTTTTCCCATGATGGGCAGCACCTTGAACATCCTTACATATGAACTTTTTTTTTAAAGGCAGAAATAAATTCTTAATCTAAGTTAATTATTTGGTTTGGAGAAAGGACTACCAAGGGGACAATATAATCAAAATTTATAAAATTAGGTGTGGCATGCAGAAGGTTTTCTTTCTCCTTCAGAACATGGATTGGAAGGAGATTTGGAACAGATGATAGAAAACACACAGCTCATAATTGAACTGTGGAAATTATTATCACAAGACATGCTGACGGCCTTTAAATCAGAAGGATTTTAAAGGGAAATGGATAAATTCATGGACAACAGGATGATGAGAAGCAATTCATCTTAAAGACATACTGGGGGCACTATGCTATCTCCAAGTGCCAGTCATACAGAAACAAAAGCTAGGGAAGATACATCTCCTCCCAAGCATTGCAGAGGCATCTGCCTCTCTCTCTTAGAAACAAAATGCCTTTTGGGCCTTAGCTTGATTCAGTAAAGCCATTCTAATGTTCTCATTATTCTGAAATGGACAGCTGAGCCTTGTAAATTTTCTTCAACATCAAAATAAACAAGCAATCTAGGAAGCCTAAAGGGTCAGGAGAAGATCCAAAAGAAATGGAAGGGGTCTGTCAACTGAGCATTCAAACAATCCATATCAGAGCCCAATTTCATAATTTTGAGATTCACATCATTTGATGAATCAGATTATCTACGAGGCATTCATGGTCTAATGGAAGCATAGCCTGTCTCAATTGTGCCAATATAAAAATTACGTCTTTCCTAAACATAATTCCTAATATAATTAATCAAACATGGAAATAAAATAAAAGCAGCCAAAGGGAATCCAAATTGTTTAAAGTATATAGAAAAGTGTTTAAAGCATATGGAACATTTCCATATTTTGAATGACCTGCAGTCTTGCATTTAAAAGAACCACCAATATTAATTTTGGAAAGTTTTATAGGGAAATCTGACTCTTTTCTATAGTCATTTGTGCTGAGTATCCCATTATCTGGCTTGCTCAAGTTTCACTATCAAAATTCCTTCTTCTTCCAGAATGCAGAGAACCTGATCCCTAAACTAATATGCCCTTCAAAGAAACATTAAGGAATGTTAAAATTTTAAATACTGTAGCTCTGATTAGATGATTTGTGTTCATTTTAGTAAAAAGCTATGTGCTAGGAGCATCTTCCTAGTTTAGATGACTGCAGATCAAGACCTATAAACAAACACTTGCCCAAGTATATGCATGTGTTGGTAAGACCATTAAAGTCTAAAGTTCACTGTTCCTAAAAGATGCTTTTTGGGTAAACAACCTGAACTTACCTCCTTGCTCATCCAACATAACCAAGGTCCTGATACCAGCATCCTTGCTCTATATTCCAGTGAGAATAAGAAGATGAAACAGAGAGACACAGAGATAGAGAAAGAAAGAAATTAGTGAAAGAACTAATAGTTAAGTTCAAATCAAAGTTAAACAGTGAAGGAAGGCAATAAGAAGGAGTAAAGGCTACAGTCATAAGCAATAGATATCACATCAGTACTACTAGGAGAGCCTTCCCTATCTTGATCTATGGGGATACTTACTGGTTTTCTGAGAATTGTAGTCCCTATATTGGAGGGTAATTCTGTAGTTTAAATAATGACCTGGCTGATTAAAAACAAAATAAGTGTTGCTATTTGGAGGACATCAGATTAGAATGACTCACCTTGGGACTTATGGCAACACCAGATAATTTCAGAAGGAAGGAGTCATTAGAAAATGATGGCTCAGTTTTGGTTCTGCAAAAGTTAGGAATCTATTGTTCCAAAATTATTCTGATTATTTGTTCTAGTTTGTTTTCTTTCAAAAATTGACAGTAGAGTTAGATCGCAAACATACACATGGCACCAATGTCCATATGAGTGTATTTAATACAGTATACATATGTAAAATCTTTTTTGTATATTATTTAGGTAATATGTGTAAATATTTAGCTAAAACATGAACACTATCCAATATGGAATTAGGATAGGATTTTGACTATGATTAAGTGTAGATAGTTGAATCAGGAACGAAAGTATATGAAACACACATGTATGTAAGAGTGAAAATCTCATCTAAACTAATTTCTAGTTTTCTCTCCCATAAGATAATAATAATGAATAAACAAAACATTTGAAAACTTTTAATAAGGATAGATGATAGATGAGGCGGGCAAGTTAGAGAATCTTAAAATTATGAGGAAAGGGATTTGGCTACTTTCCTGAGCCTGGGATGCTGAATATGTTAAGGCAGGGATCCCCAATCCCCGGGCCGTGGCTGACTACCAGGCCTTGAGCCATTCTGAACTGGGCACAGAAGTGGTAGGCAAGTGTGTACGCCCACATGCATCCCCACTTGGGCGAGCGTGTGCACTCCATTGTGCAAGTGGCAGGCCTGCCATTCGCAAAGAACAATCCTCTCCCCCCACCCCGCTGGTCCGCAAAGCCGGAAAGGCTGAGGAACTTTGTGTTAAGCCCCGTTTCTTGGCTATATTGCTAACTGGCCAAATATCTCAGCTGCTATGTATATTTATTTTAGATGTTTCTATTGATTTAAAAATGTCTTTAGTGCTTTTTATTGTAATATATTTTTGATTGTAAGCTGCCCAGAGTCATTGACTAAGATGGGTAACTACAGAAATTGGATGAATGAATGAATGAATGAATGAATGAATGAATGAATGAATGAACGAATGAATAAATAAATAGTTTGTAGTTTTTTCCCTTTTCCTATGCTTCTTTTTCAGGAAATTTGTATAAAAGTAACGTATTTCATTGTAGTAGTTTCTTAGAACAATTGCAGGAGAGTAGCTGCAGGGACTACAAAATTAAAATGAATTAAAAAATAATACCATTTGTCACATTTTCTACTTAAGTAGCAACTAAAAGAAAGTAATATATCCTGCAATATATCAGTCCTTCGAGTTTTTCTACAATATCCCACTGTGAAAACTGTTTGTTGTGATTACAAACTAGTTACAAAAAATGAAATTCTTCTCCTCTCTATTGTGATTTTTAAAAAATGGTAACGCCATCTATATCTCTGAATCTCCAGATTACCAAGAAAGCTTCAGATGTGCCCCACTTCAGAGAAAACTTTCTCTAATTCTGATGTTTCTTAATTTTTTTTCTGAATCAACCTATTTCAGTCAGGAGTCCATGTATAATTGACTGTGTAGTTACACTAATGTATACAGTGGCATGTACATAGTGTACATAGCACATAGCGTCATGTGCAGATGTTAAGGCTAAAGTTAACATAGTGAAATCTGACTGTAGAATCTGAATCTTAATTCTTGAATGTTTCACAGGGACTGAGAGAAAATACAAATTCCAAATTTTCTAGTTGGTGAAAATGTATAGAAAAGGTAGTCTTTCTTTCAGAAGACAAAATTCTCCCATTAGATTATGGAAGGGGGGGGGACTCACCCAGAAAATACAAAATTAAATTATATACCGTGTTTCCCCGAAATAAGACTCTGTCTTATATTTTTTTGAACCTTGAAATAAGCGCTTGGCCTTATTGCCATGCGCTCAAAAGCCCAATTAGGCTTATTATCAGGGGATGTCTTATTTTGGGGGAAACAGGGTATTTAATAAGTTAATACCCCTGCTGTTTTGTTTCTCTAAACTTTAAGCAGAACATTACATGGTCAAAAAAAAAAAAAAGCTAAGTGTATTTTTTCCCCTCATTCTCATCTCCATCGGTAATACATGGATAATAATGCTGATGAATCTTTCAGTGTGAATGTATGGGTTACAAAAGGGTTTTATATATATGAAAAACTGAAATATTTTACAGTATTCTACTTATTTTCTCTCTGTGCGTGTTTCCTCAGTTCATTACTGCAAATAAATGATGTTATTATTAAATCAGGAAAAAAAAATGGTGCTCAACACTCCTGCATGATAACCTGTTTTATGGAATCTTTATCTTTATCTTTCATCTTTATCACTTCGCTGATAAAAGAATTTAACTCCAATCTGCTAACAAACTACTTTGAAATTACTGGTCAGCTGATGAGTTTTGTTGCCTCAGTCTGGTCTCTAGGCAACTTGAGCTCCAAATAAATAGATGCTGTTCATTTCCTCTGCTCTATTACTATAGTTTATAGTTTTCTAAGATTTTTCTAAGACAGTTAATGAAGTTAACTGCTTGAATGCCAGATCCCAATGATAATCTGGAGTTTTGTGTAGCTTTGCCACCATTCTCAAAGTATTGACTTTTCAACGTGATTTTATTTGTGTGTTTATTTTCTATCTTTAGAAATATTTTCTATCTATTTCTTGGTGGGGACCAAGGTGGAGAACATACCTAAAAACGTCTTCCTCCTCTTATTTTCCCAACAACAAAAACCTTGTGATGTCAGTAGGGCCAAGAGTGACTGACTGGACCAAGGTCATCCAACTAGCTTTCATGGCCAAGATGGGACTAGAACCACAGTCTCCCACTTTCTAGCCTGGTGCTTTAACCACTGGACCAAACTATCTCATGTGGAGAGCTAGCGTGTAGAAATTATGCATGTAATCTGTGTTGTGCTAAGGTAGACTTGTCAATGTAACAGAGCACTTCCAAATAGTAATAGCACTTAAGACTTATATACTGCTTCACAGTGCTTTACAGCCTCTCTAAGTCAGCCTATTGCCCCCAACAGTATGGGTCCTCATTTTACCGACCTCAGAAGGATGGAAGGCTGAGTCAAATTTGATCCTGGTGAAATTCTAACTGCCAAATTGCAGGCAGTTGGCAGAGAAAGAGCAGACTATTCACAGTAAGGACATTATGCTGGTCAGCTTGGGCATGTTTTAGGTGATTTGCACAAGACCATTTTTATCCCAAGCATCTCCTCACTATGGTATGCAAAGTACAGGTAGTCCTCGACTTACAACAGTTCATTTAATGACCGTTCAACATTACGACGACACTGAAAAAAGCGACTTATGACCATTTTTGGTCTACTTACAACTTTTGTAGCATCCCCAGGATCATGTGATCAAATTTCAGATGCTTAGAGTTCAACTGGTTCAACACTAACCCAAGGTCATGTGATCCCCTTTTGCAATCTTTTGGCAAGCAAAATCCATGAGCAAGGCAGATTCATTTAACAACCATGTTACCAACTTATCAACTGCAGTGATTCACTTAACAACTGTGACAAGAAAGGTCATAAAATGGGGCAAAATTCACTTAACAAATGTCTCACTTAACAACAGAAATTTTGGACTCAGTTGTGACCGGAAGTCAAGGACTACCTGTATGATTTGTAGTGAAAAACAAGATTTAATTATATTTCCATTTTCTCTTCCCCCCTGTCCATCTCCTACCTTCATTTTTCTTCCTTCCAGTATTTTTTTATTCATTTTGGGCATTTTGTGTAAGACTGATGGCCATTAAAGGGAACAGTGGGATGGATATGTATACATACATATTGTTTTCAACGTAGTGTAGTTTTAATCATGTATCAAATGAACCATTGAAATTAGTGAGGCTTAAAGTAGCTAACTTAAATCCCATTGACTTTAATCATTCTACTTTAAATGTGACTAGGTCCAATCCAATATCTTTTACAGCTCCTTCTTCAAATTCTGGGGGATTTATTTGTTCTAATCTCAAAATATTTCGAACAGAGTTAAATGAGACTGGTGAAAGCTACTCTCATCGGCCAAGCAAACACTGGTCCTTTTGAGCGGTCCCCTGTTCTCTAATTTTCCCTCTGATTTTACAGGATGTGCAAGATGTTATATGGATGTACTGTGCCCTCAACAGCAGGAGACCTTACGAAGGATTTACATGGGATGTTCCTTATGAAAATCAGTCGTGGTTTCACAGGAAGGCACATACATATAAAAACCTCTGGCTTTATGTTAGCAGTGCGTGTATATATTAACCTATAGAAAACACTTTAAAATAACCATTTTCATTGTATTTGGAAAAGTAATTATGTAAGTCTAACATGGATTTGCTTTGTCATGTACTGAGAAGCCTAAACTCCGGCTAGCCAGAAGGAAGAGTCAAGATAAATCATAACAGTCTTACCTCTTCAACAAGCTGCAGCATACGTCGGGTGCTTTCAAGGGACTAATGCAGAAAAGAAACAAAACAATGTTAAGATTAACAAAATGTTTCAAATTATATCTTGATAAGACCAATCATGTTGGTCAAATACTCCATCCTGCACAGATCATTATCAATCTGTGCCTAGGTAAAGGTAAAGGTTCCCCCCACACATATGTGCTAGTCGTTCCTGATTCTAGGGGGCTGTGCTCATCTCCATTTCAAAGCCGAAGAGCCAGCGCTGCCCGAAGACGTTCCTGTGGTCATGTGGCCGGCATGACTAAATGCCAAAGGCACACAGAATGCTGTTACTTTTCCACCAAAGGTGGTCCCTTTTTCTACTTGCATTTTTTATATGCTTTCGAACTGCTAAATTGGCAGAAACTGGGACAAGTAACAGGAGCTTACCCCATTATGTGGCACTAGGGATTTGAACTGCTGACCTGCCGACCTTTCGATCAACAAGCTCAGCATCTTAGCCACTGAGCCACCACATCCTTTATTAATCTGTGCCTAGCTGGGCTCAAAAACATTTGCCACTGACAATAATTCTGCTTTTTCGGAGACAGGATCCATGTTTTGAAACAAAGACCATCCATGTTATCATTTAGGAGGAGTATAGAAATTTATTTAGAACCCATGTTTTAATTTTAGGAATTCCTCTTTTTGATATCTTTTTATTATGCTTTTTATTATACATTTATCATTTTTATTAGAAGTCCTGCAGAACCATTGTATGAAGGGCAGACAATACATTTCTTAAATGCATAAAAAATGAAAAGAAGATAAAATCAATAGTATTATGTTTATCTCCTGTTTATAGAGAAGATCCCATTTATTATGTTTAAATTACATCTCCCTTGCCAGGAGTTTACGATTTATTCTCAGAGCAACCATGTAATATATATTAATCTAAGAATCATTGATCAAAGATTGCATAAACTATGATTGCTTCACATGTGGCTGAATGTCAAAGATTATTCTTGGACAAATGTTAAGTATGAAAAGCAGGAAGAAACGTAAATCACATTTCTTCAATTTTGGGGAAATCACTGCATTACAGCCTTGTTTATTTATTTAAGAATCTATATTTCATCTTATTGATGGTTAGAAGGAGTTTATTTTGTTTATACCTGCTGGTATCCATAGATTCTCAGTAGCTAACAAAAAACATATGGCAATTGATAGTAAAAAATACAATAGAAGAACAGTCAGATGGCTAGCGGCATGATTGATAAGACATGATTAATCCACCATAGCTATTTTACACAACTAATGTAGCAAAACCTTTTTGCATTACTACTCTTTTGCATTTTAATATTTAATGACTATGGGCCTCACAGTTTAAGGATTGATATTATAGTATAGCTAGGCCATATGTAACTGACACATTGGATGCCAAATTGTGATTTGAATATAGATTTTTATCTGTTGTTTATTATTTTATTCCAGAATTTTTAACTGGATATTCCTTGAGCGTTTTTATTTGTTCTGGTCTCTGGTTCTTTGACTGTAATAAACATGATTTGATTTGATTTGATTTGATTTGAATAGAAGAACAGCACAACATTTGTAAGAAATTTAACAGGGTAAAATAAAGTTATACAGTAACAACAACTGTGTCATTTCATTCTCCAGATGCTTTCTGCATAATTCAGCTTTTAAAATATACAGAAAATCAATAATGCAGAAGCCAATCCGATTTGTAGTAGAAAGCTATTCAATTTTCTCACTTGAAATAATGTTCCAGGTACCAAATAATATTGTAAATATTTACACATGCTTCTGCTAGCTATAGATTTATAAGGAGAACCCTGCTGTATCAGATAAAAAGTCTTTTTACAATTTAATGTAATGTAATTTAATTTAATTTATCTTGTTAGATTCCTAGAGGAAGTTGATAAATATTAGTTTCCTGCATATAAATGTCTGATCTTTAGTAATACCTCCTATAAACATAATAGAACTTTTATTCTATTTGTTCCTGCACAAAAGGCTATGTATGAATAATACCAAGGCATTCTTTCATCTTCAGTGAAAGCTTTGTGATCCAGTTGTGGAACATTGATATGCTTTTCTCTTGGACAGTATTCCTGCTAGAATTACTTTACTACAATGAGCAATTCCTTGTAGATCAAAGTGCTATCCACCAGTCCAGCTATACTAGTGTTCTCATTATTTGAATGCAGGACAAATTAAGGAAAGCGAGTGGAAGATTTCCCGAGCTTTGCTTCCTTCTCTTTTGTCCAAATATCCCCAGCTGGCAGAAGAACTTCCACTCATCACCTTCCTTAATTGGAATAGAGTTGGATGAATAGAAAAGAAGGTACAAAAGAAATGTTAAATTCGTTGGCTTAGCCATCTGTCAAAAGCTGGCCCAGGCCTTGCCCAAGCTCACAATAGCAATAGCACTTGGACTTACATAGCACTTCATGGTGCTTTACATCCCTCTCTAAGCAGTTTACAGAGTCAGAGTCCCCAACAATCTGGGTCTTCCTTGTACCAACCTCAGAAGGATGGAAGACTGAGTCAACTTTGAGCCGGTGAGAATCGAACTGCGGGCAGTTGGCAGAATTAGCTTGTAATACTGCATTCTAACCACTGTGCCAGTATGGCTCTATCCCAAAGTACAGGAATAAATCACAGGAATCACAGGAATAAAGGGGGGAATCAGTTCTACCCATCAGGTTTCAGATCCCAAGGAGTTGATCAGATGCCAAATCTGAAAGGGTTGGCTAAACAAAGCCGGCAGTTGGCGCATTCAGCTTCACCTGCCTCCTCTTCCAGCCTAAGGATCAGTTCAGAACTAGGCACTGAAGTTCCTTAACTACCCCTTATGGGTAGTTAGGATTTCCCACAATGAAATGGAGAAGATATTATTTCACACTCCATCCCCCCAACGACCAAGGCCTGCTCAGTTGTTTCTTGGGCTATTTTCAAAGAAAGGTTAGCACTCTTTGGAAAAAGAATTAAAATCATGTTTAAATTAACCAACCAATTGATAATAGGTAGAAGAGGCCTGTTATTTGTTGGTTGGGCTTATGCTTCTTTCAAAAGGAGGGATCAACTCAGGGAAATAGGAAATAGGGAAGAGGTTGGTTCTCTTTCCCCACTGCACAAGCCTGAATGGCCCCATAGGACACTGCCCATGGACTGTAGCAATAGCGGTTTTTACTTACATTTGCTACCAGTTCGGAACTGGGAGTGCACACGGCGCTTCTGCGCATGTGCAGAACCTTCTGTGCATGCACAGAGCATCCATGATGATGTCTGGGTGGGTGGGCACAGCCTCCCACCGCTGCCGCTACCAGATCTCCCAAACCGGGGTGAACCGGTAGAAATGCACTACTGGACTGCAGGGAGAAGAAAAATGCCCATCCCAGCCTAAGATGGCCAAAAGTTGCTAGTATGATCCCACTCCTTAGCCACACCCTGACTGCAACACCAACCTAAATTAGTTGGTGAAGCCTATCAGATTGGCAGCAAGAATAAAACTGCTTCATGTTTTTGCCAGCTTGAGGGAAAAAATGCTACTTTAAAGCTAAAAGGCCAAGGATGATCTAAGGCTGCCTAAAATAAGAATTAGCAGTATGAGAGCGACATGGCAGAAAAACTACTCATGTTTCCCCCAAAATAAGACCATGTCGTATATTTTTTTTGAGCCCTGAAATGAGTGCTTGGCCTTATTGCCATGCACTCAAAAGCCCAATTGGGTTTATTATCAGGGGATGTCTTATTTTGGGGGAAACAGGGTAGGAGATCCAAGCATGTTCATTATTTTATTGGGTGCAACAGGGGAAATTCCCTTCATTGGCCTTTGGGCAGAAATTAGCTTTAATAAGGAAGTTTCAATTTGTCTATCAAGAGTCTCAGTCATCCAGGTCATGGTTGTCCCAAAGGTGTTTTTTCAAGAGGCAAAATTTCTGGATTTTCTGGTTTTTCTTTGAAGACATTTTGCTTCTCATCGAAGCAGCTGAAGCTTCTTCAGTTGCCTCTTGAAAAAGCACCTTTGGGAAGTTTCATGTTCTAATCCCTAGTCCAGTTCAAAGGCAACACATGAGAGGTAAATAAATAAAGCAGCATTCCCAACTTCCTGTCTTTCAGAGGTGCTCAGTTCCTTGTATTTCACTTGTTTTTCTGTCCTTTTCCTTACCTCATCAGTTATCTGATCAGCCCGCTGCTGCATTTCTTCTAGCTCATTGCGCATATCAGCATCTTCTGCCATTGTGGCTGTGAGTGTGTGGCTCTCGCTTGGGGATCAATTGGTTCCTTTTGTCCTGTCTGCAAGCCTAGAATGCAGAAATTTAAAAAAACCACAAAAATATAAGCATTATTATTATTATCACCATTGTTTACTCCTAGGTGCTGTCTGAATAAGCCCCTGCAGTGTCCTTGGCAAGGTTTTCTTTGCCATTGCCTCCTTCCTAGGGCTGAGGGAGAATGACTGGCCCAAGTTCACCCAGCTGACTTTGTGCCAAAGATGGGACTAGAACTCATGGTTTCCTGGTTTCTAGCCTGGTGCCTTAACCGCTAGAGTTAGTCCTCGACTTACGAGCACAATTGAGCCCAAAATTTCTGTTGTTGTGTGAGACATTTGTTAAGTGAGTTTTGCCCCATTTTATGACCTTTTTTTGCTACAAGTGTTAAGTGAATCACTGCAGTTGATAAGTTAGTAACATAATTGTTAAGCTTCCCCATTGACTTGGCTTGTCAGAAGGTTGCGAAAGGTGATCACATGACCTTGGGAAACAGCAACAGTCACAAGTATGAACCAGTTGCCAAGCATCTGAATTTTGATCACATGATCATGGGGATGCTACAAAGGTCGTAAGTGTAAAAAATGGTCATAAATCACTTTTTCAGTACCGTTATAACTTTCAACGGTCACTAAATGAACTGTTGTAAGTGGAGGACTACCTGTATACCAAACTGGCTCTCTTAATAAAAGGAATACGCTACAATAAATTATGAGGAACAATACCTTGATGAATATACATATTACAGTATTAGGGAGGAATAAATACTGAAGTTGTACATATTGCAAGCTAGATATCTACATATTACAACAAGTACTTGGAAAAACATCATCAGATTAGTGATCTCACCAACAAATTGTTTCTGATTACTTGTACGTCAATACCTGTGTTTTCAAAAGTACTCTTATGGCTTTCCTCATAAAGCCATTTAACTGAGGCAGGCAATGTTTGTAAGTGAGAAAGCTCTCATCAATTGTTCCCAAGGTGATATTGTGCTATTCCTGGGCCATTAGTCATTCTCCTGAATAGGAACCCAAATGTATGTTTGGTGCAATCACGAAGCAGAACTGATTCATTTCTGTCTCATAAAAACATTGATCAACTTTCATAAAGCAACAAAGCCAGGGAAAGAATGGATACTAGGTGAAAGTATTTGCATTAGTCCCAAATCTTCCACATTTCTCCAGAACTGAAATAAGTGTTGAAATTCTGTTACTGGCAAGGAACTGAAAAATCACAGTCCCTCAACTATTCCAATTCCCCAGACTCCAAATTCTGAGTGGAGATTAATCTCACAATGAGATTACATAGGCAAAGTTTTATTCTGTAAGAAAAGTAACATGTTGGAGAATGTGCTTCCAAATCAAAACTGGTTTCAAGAAAATAAAACTTTAGATTGTTCCACATGTATTCAAAATCTGATTTACTCTGAGAAGAACTCAGCTCAACTCAGAGGATAATATTAAAAGGATCCCTGGCTTCAACCTATACTAGTAGTCTGATTCCAAAACTTGTTCCTTGAAATTAAAATAATATTTTAGACATGGAGTCTAAATATATAATGTAAGAGTAGCATTATATCAACATAGTAATTTTATACAAGCATTTTGAGAGACTCAGGGTGAGAAACAGAAGATGGGAGAATTGAGGATAAAAAGGGAAATAAGAATGGGAGAAAATAAAATTCAGGGTTTTTTAAACTTTGACATTTAAACAGTTTCTGTATTATCTCAAATATACTAGATGTTACATAATTGTACATTTATTCAGAAATAAAGTCTGCTTACGCTTGACTAGTATTTTATTGAGAATATCATAACACTTTAAAGCAGTTTCTGAAACAATGCTATACTTTTTATTTTAAGACTACTTGAAGAAATAGCATCCTTTATTCCACTTTCAAAGACTTTATACAATTTTCGCCATTCCATTTCAGCAAAGGGCAAATGGCAATCAATGCTTACATATAAATATACTACCCGTTACAAGAATAAAAGCCTTACATATCTGCTTTACAAACATTGGGGGAAAGAAATTTCTGCATTTTATAAGGTTAGATTAGTTGCCTTATAACAGAAGGCAAATGATACATATTTGTTTTAGATAAATATTGGAATTACTTCTATTTTTAAAATTATTATGTTTTCCCATTAACATTTGGTATTTAGCCAGTTTATCCATTATAGTAGTTTTATTTTCATATCTTACCGATAAATTACATTATGAAAATGTTTGCATATATGAAATCAATTACATATACTTTGGATGCTATTGGAGTAAGGTTAGGAAACCAGAAAGAAGAGAACCATTGCCTATCTATCCACAAAAAAGACTTAGAATTCACAGAAGGACCCCGTTGTTTCATTTTATAACCTCAAAAGTTCACATAAATTATTTGTATCCCACATACACAGATAAAATATACTCACAATATCAGCAAGAGCATTTTTAAAATATGGCTGGGAGTCCCCATTCCACTCCAAACTACACATTATCTTGTAATGTATGCAAATTCTCCCTCTCTCCTTTTTGTGTTTCTTAAAAGCAATGGCAAGAGCAAAAAAAAAAGAGATATATCTGTGTTTTTCTAACTGTTATCAACTTGTAATCCTTGAGACTATGGATTCTAGAAAGGGCTTCCTCTTAGATTTCTCAGAACCCATTATGCAACTAAATGCTTTTAATTACAACCTTGACATTTCCCACACAATGGATGTTTTTATGATGCACGCACATTCATTGGAAAAAAATCTCTCTTCCACCATAGGATAATTGTTAGGTAATCAGAAAATAGCATGTAAGTTTTTGAATCTTCCATAAATTTTCTGCAGGCATTGACTGCTTGATTATGTGCTGTTTTCAGTTGTTTTCAATGTCCAGAGACCCCTTAGATTGATTTTCTCCATGATGATCTGTCTCCAACCTGGTCTTCCAAATATGCATCCATCACACCCATCTACTGCTAGTTGTCCTCTTTTTCTCTTCCTTTCCACCTTTCCCAACATTAGAGCCTTCTGCAGAGAGCTGGGTCTCCAGTAGAGCCTTCTGCAGAGAGCTGTGCCCAAAAGTAGAATACTTTGAAGTTGACAAGATAGAGCAAAAAATAGGAGACAAGAACAAGAGGGCCCCCAAATGTATGAAGGACCTGCATGAAAAATACTTTTCTCACACAAGAGGGGAAGCACGTTTATCTGTGATCTCTTTGACTATAAGTAGACTGACTCTACTTTCTGTAATAACTGCAAAAGTTGAAAGCTTCTGCTGGATTGGTCTCAAAATGTAAATGAGAGGAGGTTGACCATTAGTTTTTCTGCTTCTTTATTTTTTGATATTATTCTTTAGTTTTCATAAGAAAAACTGCAGGTAATTGTTTAGATAATGATTTTCCCTGTGACATTCTATGAAAGTGAAAGCTAGACTTTAAAGAAGCAAGATAGGAAGAGTAGTGATGCTTTTGAAATTTAGAGTTGGAGAAGACTCTTACCATGGATCTCCAAATAAATCAAAACAGGTTCTCATCCCAGGCTCAAATGATCAGGTTCAAGTTTGGACACATTATGTAAAAACCTAGCTCTGTTGGGAAGTCTATAATACTGGGAAAAATGGAAGGAAAAAGGACACCTAGCAGTAAGATGGATGGAGTTGGTCACAGTAACAATAAATGCACCATTAGAAAACCTGAAGGACAAACATTGGCCAGGTTCCTCCTGGAGAAAGTCTATCATGTTGTTGCTAAGTGTCAACACCAACTTGGTGACACTTCAATATTATTATCCTCTCACAGGAAGAGTGAGAGGAAATGAGTGAAGTTGTAGGGGACAAGAGAACTACCACAAAGGTGACCTTATTTGTTCAATTGTAATGTGACATCTTACTGAGACAGAAGAGAAATGGCTATTGGCATACAACTGATTATAATAGCATTTTTCTGTGCTGCTTAAAGGACTAGAGGAAAGGTCACTGCCTATCTGGATGTGCCCTTTAGACAGGACCAACTTATCATTGTTTGATTTTTTAAAAAATAAGTAATAAAATGAAGTAAAAGTTATTGCCATGCCTTTGAATAAATATGTACTTTTCATATGCTTTCATAAAAAAGAAACAAGAAACAGACTTTGAACATCAAACCTACAGTTAGTGCAATTAATTAATTTCATGTGAATAATAAAATTTAGTGTGAATTCTAAAATTTAGGAACTATGGTGATACATAACATCTCATAATTAATCAGTAAAACTGACTTTATTACCATATTATAAAAAACTTCTATGATTTTAGTATTCCCTGTTTCTCTGTACAAATATGAAGTAAACACTGAAAATCATATGAAATATAATAAAGGTAAAGGTTTCCTCTTCCATTTGTGTCTGCCTCTAGGGGGCGGTGCTTCCTCTGTTTCTTAGCGGAGGGAGCCAGCATTGTCCAAAGACGCTTTTGTGGACAGGTGGCCAGCATGACTATACACCGAAGCGCACGCAACGCTGTTAACTTCCCACAAAGTGGTACCAATTTATCTACTCATATTTGCATGCTTTTAAACTGTAGGTGGGCAGGAGCTGGGACATGTTACAGGAGCTCATCCCATCGCGTACCATTCAGATCTCAAACCCAGTCTGTCAGCTTTCCCGATAACAAGCTCAGCATCTTTAACGCTGAGCTATCATGCTCCCTATAATTTTAATACTGTCATTTTTATGGAGGGAGGGTCCCCCAGAGCAAAAGCGCTGAGGGGCCCATCAAAGACATGCTGAAGCCCTTGCCTATATAACATCATTGTGATTGGAAAGCAGAGAAAGAGAATTATACAGTAATCCATTCAATTTCATTCTTCCACTAACAGTTTATACCATAATTAGGAAGAATGGAAGTAGAGAGGCATGGTGTAATCTAAAATTTACACACAACACACACACACACACACAATGTCAGGCTGTCGAATCTGGTAGAATAAACTCCTCTGAAAGCTTCGGGCCTCCACAGTAAGTAGAATTTCACCCCAAGCATTATTTTCAGCTCTCTCACTAATGTTTGGCTTCTTTCACTGGCAAGTCATTTCCGTAGGAGACAGGACTCTCCTTGTGAAGCATGTATCTGTGCTAATTAAAAATGAACAAGCGGCAACTGCAAGGACTGTTGACATACAATAATTGCCACCCCACAAACATGGGGTGGAAGGGAACAAGCCGGGATTAGCAATCAATTCTATTGAAGTCTCTGATTCATTTATGTAAGTAGTTTGTGATGGTCTCACTCCCTCACATGAAGAACAAACAAACTGATATTTGCCCAGGAGGACAATTCTGAATACATAGATTTTAAAAGAATAGACAGGATTGTTTCATTATCTGAATCATTTGAGCTGGGAATGGTTCTCCTAATTCCATTTCATGTAAAGAAATAATATGAACTCCAAAGCAAATACACTTCAGACTACGTGTACTCCAAATTGGAAAGTGTTACTGCTGGGAGAAAATGGGCTATTAAAGGTTTGCTATTTACCATAGTTTATACTGAAGCTCAAATATTCACAAGTGGTTCACGATAAAACAGCATTGTTTCCAGTAATAAACTACTTGTCAGCAAAAATCTGAAAAAGCTTATCGAGTGGTGGTAGCCAGGGGTGGGATTCAGCCGGTTCGGATCAGTTCAGGGGAACCGGATGCTAATTTTACATCTGGTTCACCGAATTGGTAGTTGCAAGGATTGGCTGGCCCCGCCTACCTGCCCTGCCCCTTCCGGGAGTCTCCATGTGGCCCATTTTGAATGCCAGGAAAGTGCAGGGCCCACGCGAAGGCTCTGGTAGGGCAAAAAACAGGCCTCCCAGAAGTTCCAGAAGTACAGAAACGGGCCTGTTTTCGGCCTCCGGAGGGCCTCCGGAGCCCGGGGGAGGCTGTTTTTGCCCTCCTGGGGGCAAGAGGAAAACCTCCATAGTCTGGGGAGGGCAAAAAACAGGCCTCCTGAAAGTTCTGGAAGTCTGGAAATAGGCCTGTTTCCAGCCTCCGGAGTCCCTCTGGAGGCTGGAGGTGGCTGTTTTCACCCTCCCGGAGGCTTGAGGAAAGCCTCTGGAGCTTGGGGAGGGTGAAAATGCCCCCCCCCCACACCGTGGTGCAGGAAGCTGAGTAGCCTACGCCCACCATGGCCACATCCACTTAGCAACCAGGCAAAGAACCAGTTGCTAAAATTTTTGAATCCCACCCCTCGTGCTAGCCCTTGTTTTGATCTGCAATCCAAGAACGATAGACAAGAGTTGTAGTGCGTAGTTTATTATTAACCTGGTTTGAGTGCTGAGAAACTGTCATGAAGCAACAATAGGGAAAGACGTTTATTCTATTTTTTTCCTACAAAATTGCTAGAAACTTTATAATAATTTCATAATAATTTAAGCAGAAGGTACTATTGTTTTAGTCAAGTCAGACAGAGAGAGCCAGCAGGAAAAGACAGATAAATCAGCTGCTTTTCAGAGACATCTGATATCACACCTCGACACATGTGGACATGTCTGAATACATAGTATCGTAGGTATGGAAAGAACCCTGGAGATCTTCAGTGTTTAAACTTCAAACATGGGGAAAAAAGGCATTGATTCACTCTCTCTGCTGTATGTAGAACAATTAATCAGTGGAACTACTTGCTTTCAGAAGTTGTGGAGGTTTTTAAGAAGATACTGAACAACCATTTGTCTGAATGTGTTTCCTGCATGAGCAAGGGGTCGAATTAGAAGACTTTTAAGGCCCCTTTCAACTCTGTTATTCTATTATTTTTATTTACCCTCTGCCAAAATATTCCATTAAAAAAAATAACACTGTTTTAATGTGTCAACAAAGAGGGAGGGAGGAAGAGAAGGAACAAACAGCTTACTCCCCCCACCCCCCAGTGCCAGTATAACTTGTTTGACTTGTGAAAAGCAAAAGATTAGCCTTCCCTCCCTGCCTCTTTCCGAAGCCTTTGGGAGTGCAAAAATGACATGCTAAACTTTTTGTATAACCAGTGCCTATCTCAGATGTAAAGTCTGTCTTCTCAAGATGCTTCTACAATCTTGCAATCCCTTGCATGAACAAATTAGGAAGGTATGATTCAGGCAACCAGTTTGTAACCAGGGGACATTAAGAGAGGAATATATTATTCCCTGTCTTTGTTGAAGAAAAGAAATCTGAGTTTTTTTTCTCTGAAATTATATCTATCTATCTATCTATCTATCTATCTATCTATCTATCTATCTATCTATCTATCTATCATCTGTCTGTCTACCTATCTATCTCTACCTACCTACTTATCTATCTCTACCTATCTACCTACCTACTTATCTACCTATCTACCTATACCCTTCCGTCTCTCTCTCTCTCTCTCTAACCCTATCTCTATCTATCAATCAATCTACCTACCTACCTACCTCTATCTATATATTATCTATCTCAGATGGTCTTTTGAGGTTGACCACAAAAAGTCCAATATAAGATCATGAAAGTAATTGTCCTATGAAACTGTACTGGAAAAAGTAGTTTTTGGACAAACAACGTAATTCCAAAGGTAAGAAGACATCAGAAAAACAACTAGCCCAAAAAGTTTAATGAATAGTTTGAAGAATCTTTAATAGCATTGATACAGGTTCAGTATATGAAAAGTAAGAAAATTTCAACAGTCAGCTCTTCCCAAAGAATCTTCAAAACCTGTTCTAGTTCTTTATTTTTGGCTTTCTTGAAATTGGAGTTTCCATTCTATGAATTCTGAAATAATAGCGCTCACAAAATGGGAGACACTGCCAGTATGGTCCAAAATGAAAGCAAAAAAAGGGAGTTGTTTCTATATAAGGTTATTTAAAGTTAAGCCCCAAATAAACTACACCTACATGCTTTTATTAATCAGCCTCGGGAGAAAGAACAAGAAGACAGTAATTTGACTGAAATGATTCTTGGATTCTAGTCTTGTCTATTGTGTTGGCTACTATGCCAGTCTTGAAAAAGTACACAAAGGCTCACCTGGTTGTAAACATAACCATCCAATAGTAACAATCAAGAACATTTCCAGATTCCTGGGAGCAATTCATTAAGGCATACAAAGGATTCAATTAAGTTACCTCACTATTCCTGGAGCAAGTCCATTCATCGATTTCAATGGCAAAATCATCAAAGCATTCACCCCCAAACCATTCATTGGAGGTCAATGGAAGGCTCCTGCAATGTTGTAGATTTATCCTATCAAATAATTCACCTTGCCAATTTCTAGCACTTGGCATCTGGGGTCTAAAGAGAAAATTATATTAGCTCCAAGACTTTTCAATAGACCACAGCCAAGTGCGATGTTTGCTTGCTCATTTCCTGAGAACAGTGCTTATTTGCTTCCATGGGTTTTAATTCTTGGTTATGGTGCACTCTGTTCAGGAATCTTATTATGAAGAAATTGCTCAAAGGATGCACTGCAGGATATAATAGCATTTGGCATTACACATTCTCAGGTCAGGCCATAACCAGAGGATGTTGAAACTTCCATTTCCAGCTCATGCTGTACTCCATACAAACCCTGCTCTGTGTAGCCAACCATTAAATCTCAAACTGGCAGGGAAAGATTGATCCTTTATTAATGTAGACACATAACCTTATTTCCCCTCCCTTCTGCAACCCAGCATGGATATGGATCATGCTGTGGGGGAAGGGAGTAATTCGTTTCAGTCACATGATCAGCAAATTTGTGGAAAGATACAGCAAAGTCCATTCCATTTACTAATTGAAGCCTTCTGCTTCCCATGCAGGAGGGTTTATTGATTTATTGACATCTTGATTTGTTTTATTTACTTACTCACATTTGTACAGACGCCCATCTCACTTAGTGACTCTGGGCAGTATACATAAAACTAATCAAGAGTGCATAAAAACCATTTAAAACAATCTGTGTAAATTTTAAAAAAACCAAGAAAAAAAACCAAGTGAAAAACCAAAATGGCAGAAAAACAAGCAGAGAGAACGCATCCTTGTCAGGTTTTGCACAGCAGCGATCAAAATCTGCCAGATGATGTCCTGTGCCTCAAACCAACCTTAATGAGCATCTGATTAGTTAGAGTTCTCTGTATTATCATAATAATTGGCCATCTATTAATTTTTATCCATCCTTATAAGATTTTGTTTTTAGATTTTTGTTTTTATACACATATCAGATAGTTTTTTTTAACTTTCTATATTTTATGTTTTTGAGCTTTTAAAATTATTAACCATTTGTATTCTAGATTTGTATTTCAGATTTGGTTGAAGCAGAGAACGCATTCCCTTAACTGTTATATAACCATTTCACTGGCTCCACTCTGCGGTGTTATCCTTAAGCTAGCTGACAAAGCCATATTCACCTTCTTTGTTTCTTTCAATGCTACCTATTGCTACATCCTGGGATTGTAGGATTGGCACAAGATGGATGCCGATTGTGTCGTCTACCATTGTAAGCCAGGTAACAATTTTTGCTGTGTAAAGCAATACGAATGTCTGCCAAGCTGTACCTTCTGCTGCTTCAGAAGTTATAAATTGCAGAAGACGGAATGGCAGAACACATAAACTTTCCTTGGTTAAAAATGGGTTATTTGTTTCTCAGAACTTCCTCCCAGTGATTCCCGGAACCAGACAATTCATTACAGAATTCCAAAAATGCTTTGTTTTTTCATTTGGAGGTCACGTACCTTGCATTAAGAAATCCTCCGATAAATTCTCTGTGGTAATCTTTTGGAGCTTTACTGCTAATTTCTGCAAATAATACCAGGGTGGGCACTTTGACATTCTGATTCTGATCAACCCAAGATGCCATTGCAGGCAGCAGGGTAAAAAGCTGTAAGGTACAAAATGTACCATGTATGTCCTAGTTAGCTTCCTGCTTTAGTGATGCTGAACATTATTCTTTTGCCTACTTTGTGGAAAATTTCAGCTGCGTAGCTAGTCAGGTTCTTTTTTTTTTTTTTATTTTAGCATGAAATGTTCCTTGCCTGAAGTTGCAAAGTGTCATGGACCAGCTCCGTGTCTGATTCAGCATGAGACGTTTTTGCTTCTTTCTACTATAATTTCTGCTACAGCTGTAATTTCTCTTGTGGCTTACAAAAATCAGGATTGCAGCTACCACAGCTGGTGGATATTCAGGCCATACAGTTGTTTGGATTAGAATGAGGGAAGGTGATTTGGAGAATGCGCAGGTCCAGAGACTGCTGCTCTCAGCACTTCCTTCAATTAAACACATATTTCCTTGGGATTGACTGGTAATCGATAGAGCCAAAAAAAAAATACCCTTTAAAGCAATTAGGGTAACAAAATGAATTTGGCAGTAGATACTAAGCCAGAAGATATCCCATTCTTATTAATCATTCTAAAGACAGTTAAGCTGAAGTCATCTTTATTTTTACTACTTCTAACTGCAGATGCTCCAATGGATTTTACCTATCTTTTTTGTTTTTATTTTGTGGAACGGAAACTTTTTTATTGGGTGTGTGGTGCAGTGGCCTAGAGGTGGAGCTCTCACCTCACAATCAGGAGGCTGTGAGTTCGATCCTAGGTAGCGGCAGATATTTCTCTCTCTGGGCACAATGAGTAAATAGCAGCTGCGAACTCTGCATTGGTGACAGGAAGGGCATCTGGCCAGTAAACACTCAGCTCCATTCAGTTGTCCCAACTCTACCCCGATGCAAGGGATTACGTGGTCATTAAAAGATTTTTAAAAACCCCATGTTAATTGGGTCTTTCTTTTCCTAAAAGATTGATCAAATCAAGGCTAATTTCCACAATTCCTGTCCTTTTTAACTCAAAAGTTAGGAATTTTCTCAGTACTGTATTGAAAAAGACATCTGCAACATTTCTGAGTTAGTTTCTTTTATAATAATGAGATGCATATGAGAAATAACGCTACAGATTGACCTATATGACAGGGTTGTTGTTAGAATCAGGAAAATATGTGAAATCTTGTGAAGAGCGACACAAATCCAAATTATTTCAGATAACTAAGGTGCCAAAGCCCAGGCTTTCTAGGAATAGTTGGATAAAAGAAAGAAAAGGCACATTTCAGAATAAAACACTTCTTTGATTCATCTTTTATTGTTCTGCCTAAGGCTAAGAGTTGACACTAGTGACTAAAATTAGACAGGCTTTTATGGTATCTATATTTAACTGAAATGCTGCAAAATTGCTGCGATTTTTAGTAGCACAAAATTTTAAAGGGTCTATTTAAAAGACATTTGCATGATTTTATCAGCAGAATTTGATCATTATCCTATTGTCAAATGTATAGTAATCCCCTTTTAATTAATATAATACCCTGTTTCCCCCAAAATAAGACATCCCCTGATAATAAGCCTAATTGGGCTTTTGCACGCATAGCAATGAAGCCAAGCTCTTATTTCAGGGTTCAAAAAAATGTAAGACAGGGTCTTATTTTCGGGGAAACATGATACGCGAGAATCAATTATATCATCACCAACCCACATTATCAGTCTGATGGCATATTTGAATATGCCATTTTGAATTTTAATCTGGACTGGTTTTATTGTTGTGAGCCGCCCTGAGTCCTCGCAGAGAAGGGCAGCATATAAGTCCGATTATAAATAAATAAATAAATATTCCTATTTGGGTTGATTCTGTCTTCCTAAGTACTGTAGTGGTATATTGAGCGGATTGCCTGTGTTTTCCACTTCCATGAACAACCTGGCCGCTGATTATTCTGTAGGAAGATATGTTGGCAAACTGAGCTCTTTGACAGTGCTGGAACTTGCTAGCTTTGAGTTTCACTTCTGCCTTACATCTGAGACCCTAAGGAAAGGCTATTGTTCTGACCCAGCTCTCCAAACACAACAAACCCTCTGTTAGGATATGATTTGGGCCTAACAGTTGTCCAGGCAATATATGTGTTCTGTGACTTTAAGTTTTAATGCTGCATCATGCTGTAATGCTGAGTCATGCTATAATTACTTGTAATTTAACAATGTATTTAAGAAAGGTACTGTAAGGTATTCAGTGGATGATAAGCTGCTATCATCACGTGCGTGTGTGGGTGGATCTGCTATCATCCGGGGTTTGTGAACCAACTACTGTTTGTTTGGTAAGAGTTTGTTTGGAGTTAACCGGTAAAGACTTGGACTGTTTAGAAGACTACGAGATAGTTTATTTTCCACTATAAAGAAAACTTTTGATAACACCAGTTTGTATGTATCTCCTATCTCATTGCTCTCAGCAACGTTTCTCTGTGCGCTTTACTCTGCTAGTTGTTACACAACAACAATATCCTTAACATCCTCTAAAGTTAATTCAAAGATTCCTTTATTAGGAGCGCTAGCAGCCCCGGCAAAAAGCTTCTCTCTCAACACTGGCTAACACATCTATTCATCTTCGCTCCCTGCCTTTTATCCCCAGAGCTAGGATGGGGCTTCACTGGCAGCGGTGGCTCTTCCTTCCTAAGGATCGGCCCACAATTTCCACTGCTCTTCTGTACAGCTGCGCATCAGGCACTGGACCCAGCTGTTCCTCATTTTCTTCATTAACCACCCCCAGACCTGGGGGCTGCTGACTCTCCATCTGATGGCTGACGGATGGCCCAGACTCCGCCTCAGTCTCTCTCTCTCTGCCAGCTCCATTCCTTCTTCCCCCTCGGAGCTCTCAGGTTGCCTTGTTGCTGACCCAGACTCCCACGCCTCCTCCTCCTCTAATTCGGCTGCTGGAGGAGCTGGCGGCCGACAAACCACAACAGCTATATGCGTTAGCATTCAATATTGCAGCAGGTTGACCATCCAAGGCCTAACACTGAATTGAGTTAGTTGCCCCTTTAGATTGCAAATAACAACTCTCTTGCAGAGGCATCTGCAGCAAGCCAACATTTTCATCAAAATGATGACACGTGCATTGTGACATCACAAAACAACTTCTGGACTTGCATGTAAAATCATAATGCAAGCACCCAAGGGGCAGAGTTTGCAACCTGTTACTCAGTGGCCCTCCTCTCTCTCCGAGCAGAAACTCACTTGATTGATGAAACATGGCTGTACACACAGCTCTCTCATTGCGTAAGTCCCTTTATTAGGAATCAGACCTGAGGGAAAACTGGGGAATACTGTTTTATTATGATAAGACTAAATAAGACTAACAGCAGAACATGTCATAACGAGCTAGGGTCCCAGTGTGCAGCTGTTGATTTCCCTCTGATTCTCCTCCATGGCCTATGGGGGTGGGGGTGGGGGGAGAGACTTTATTCACAGGTACATGATATCCTCTTTTTCCTGCCATGGCATTGCCTTCATTTTGATTCCAACATAAACCTGAGGCAAAATCGTGATTAACAGTCTTATTGTTAAAGAAGTACTTTTGTCCTTGGTTAACAATAGGATACACTTTGCCCATCACCAAGCTACAGATGTTGTCAGGTGACACTAAGGCAGTGATTCCCAACCTTTTTTTAGCCATGCCCCACCTAAGCATCTCTAAAATCCTGATCCACCCTCCGGTGACATATAATTCTTACTATTCAAAAAGTGTCTCCTACTCATGCAGAGGAAGTTAAAAGGCCATTAACTTGATTTAAACAAGGTTCCAATTGCCCCCATTAAAAATCAAATTGCTTCCCTGTGGGGCGTGGGCCCCACATTGGGAACCACTGCTCTGAGGGGTGGGATCAGCTTGGCATCTATTAGCTTCCTTAGAGTGATATTGGTAGCCCTCCCTCCCCTCCTTCATGGCTTTTCTGTTGTGGGCAGTAAGAGAATCCTGTTAATTGAATTGGACTCTCTTCAGGACATATCAAATTTCTAAGCCTATTACCAGCTTGGGAGACCTGGATGCCCTTTCTTATCAGCAGTAATGGAGGGGGGCGGGGAGAGAGACTGCTTCATGAAACAGTAGAAAAAAAGAGAGATGAACTTCTATCACTATACATTGCTTCCTTCATCCCTAATACCTGTAAGTTGTCATTCAGATTGCTTCTGAATATGGGTTTAACATGCTTGAGTAGAAAGATGGTTCACACCTGAGGGTGTCAGGAGATCTGGGATGGAAGAGCCTCCCTTCTACATGATACCTTTCCCAGCTCAGGCAGATAATCTCCAGGCTGGGAGAGAAATTGAAGGAGAAATGGGAAACCCATAGATCTAGCTTGAGACAAAACCATAGCTTGTTCTGTGTATAGGGAAGAGGTGTGAGAGACAAACTTGCCTATCAGGAAACAAACACACCATCCTCCAATTGGAAGGAGGAACAGATGGGGGTAGATGGGAAGAAACCCTGAGGAAGAGACCCGAGTGTAATTCATGTTCCGAGCAGTGCCATTTTAATTTCCCATGATATCCTTCAGCAATTAAAATAGCTAATTGCTTCAGCTACTTGTCAGTACTCAGAAATACCTGCCCTGCAGGTTGATAGATACCGATACCACACAAATCTACTGAAGGCTACCGATTAGCAGACGTGTGTGTGTGTGCATGTGTGTTTGTGCGTGTGTGTGTGCAAAACCTGGAGCCAGCCCCGTTTGTGAGCAAATAAACTAATTTAAATACAAACGAACAATCACCATGCCTCAACATGCTTTAGAGGTTGAGATGTTCCTATTTATATAGATAAAAATCCAAAGGAGAGAAAACGGAGTTGTGTTAGACTCTTGTCACGAGGCATTAGAGCTCCATTTGAAGCGCTTGAGTAGTGTTAATAGAAACAGAAACAACCACCAAAGACACGGGGGCCATGACTCAGGGCCAGCAGGCTATCTGGGAAGGAAAGCAAAAGCACAGCCTGAGTCACAAAGACTTTTGGTGTCAAGCTGACCACAGTCCTCTGCTGAGAAGGCTGAGTTTATAATTCCAGCTGCGTCACCAAGCTGCTGTGAAGAGGATGAAGATTTGACAAATCCTAACAGCTATTACAATGCTATAGGGAGAACACTTTCCAAAAGTAGGTTGCGTTTCCGGAGCGGTCTGACTAAGACAAATGCTGCATTTGACATCCACTTCAGTAAACACAGCAGGAAGCCAGGCACTGCTACTGATGACTATGCAAAGAACAGTGTAGAACAGATTTCTCCAGGTGGCAAAGAAGCACCTTCTGCCTCTTGTTGTCATCAGGTGAGACCTGTGATAATCTGATTGCTCTGAGTTTCTGAGCAAACAATACCCTCTGGTACCCCCCACCCCTCTGTTTTGCCCTGAGGCAGCCTGTCCTCCAACGGAGTGTCATAAATTGCATATCATCCAATCATCCTTTCATAGGGCTTTTTAGCCCCACCAGTCTGCTCTATTGCAGACTCATAGGGCAAATCTCAGGGCAGGCATTTTCTCTTTGTTTTCTCATAACTGGCAACAGACGGGCCCCATAGTAATACATTAGCCTATGGCTTGCCAGTTGATTGACCTGTTCAGGAAGCAGTCACACAGAAATTCAAGGAGCATCAAACGAGTAGGAGTGCTATTCCTAACAACTCCAACCCTTCACATCAGGGGTGAAATACACTTTTTTCCTTATCGGTTCTGTGGGTGTGGCTGTGTAGGCATGGCAGGGAAGGGATATTGCAAAATCTCCATTCCTACCCCACTCCAGGGGAAGGATACTGCAAAATCTCCATTCTCACCCCACTCTGGGGCCAGCTCAGGAGTGAAATGCTGCCAGTTCGGACCGGATCGCCCGATCTGGTAGCGATGGTGGCAGGTGGTTTGGAGAACCGGTAGCAAAAATCCCTGTGCTCCCCATCACCACCATGCCCAGTTGAGCTGCACGATCATCAGAGGCTTTTTTTTTAACTTTTAAAAGCATTTTTTCTGCAACCTCTTCCGACAAAAAAAAGGCTTTTAAAAGTAAAAAAAAAAAGGCTCTGATGATCGTGCGGTTCAGCTGAGATCGTCAGAGGCTTTTCAAAGCATTTTTTTCTGCAGCCTCTTGGCTGAAGAGGTGGTAAAAAAAATGCTTTGAAAAGTCTCTGACGATCCCAGCTGAGTCGCCTGATCAGCAGAGAGGTATTTTTTAAAAAGCCTCTCTGACGATCCCAGCTGAGTTGCCTGATCAGCAGAGGTTTTTCAAAGCATTAGAAAAAATGCTTTGAAAAGTTAAAAAAAAAAGTTGGCCATGCCCACCCAGTCACATTACACACACACACCCCACCAAGCCACGTCCACAGAACCGGTTGTAACAAATTTTACATTTCACCCCTGGGCCAGCTAGAGGTGGTATTTGCCACTTTTCCGAACTACTCAAAATTTCTGCTACCGGTTCTCCAGAACCTGTTAGAACCTGGTGGATTTCACCCCTGCTTCACATGCAACACAGCCAAGCTCTTTCCATGTCCTCTTCTGCCTCTGCTGAAATTACAGTCAGAATAACGAGAGTTGGAAGGGACCTTGGAGGTCTTCTAATCCAACCCCCTCTAGGGAGACCCTATATCATTTCAGAGAAATAACTGTTCAATCTCTTCTTTAAACCCTCCAGTGATGGAGCACTCATAACTTCCAAAGTCAGGCCATTCCACTGACTAATGAAGACAAGCTGTTCCATTGATTAATAGGTGGAATTGATTAATAATCAATTATTATAATGTTAATAAGTGTAATGGATTAATAACAAATGAGCGGAAAGTCCACGTTCCATGGTAGCCTCTGCTTACATAAAAACTCATAAAAGAGATGCCCATTGCATCTCCATGCTCTGCTTATGAAATTCTGGAAAATAGTAAGTAGCATGTTACCCATGGACAAATACTCTCCCCAAAGTAACCACAGATGGAATGAGAACACCAGACTGCAAATTGAGTAAAAGACAGAGAACAGCTACCCCCTTTGATTGATTGGTACCCCATCCATTTTTCAAAGGGTGAAGTAATATTCCTGACAGATATGATGTGGCCAAGGAGATCAGATGTTAAGCAGGCAGAAATAGGATTGAAAGTAATAGCATTAATGGGGACTAACATTAATCCATCAACATTTTCCTTTCAACAATTTTCTTCTTTTCAAGCAATCATTCCCTTCTAGATCACCCTGTGTGACTAGTTTTTTTGGAACAAGCAAACTCATTTTGCAAAAAATGCCTCCATTTGAACAGGTCCTTCAAAATTCCAAATGTACCCACCATCACAAATAATTGGAATAACTTGCTAAAACCATGGTCTACAAACCAAACACATCATATGAGATCAAAACGAACTTAAGGTTTAGTAAAATATGTGAGCCTTGGCTTATGAAAACACTGATGATTTCATAATCAATGATATTCAAGCAAGTTTTATTTAATAAAGCATATATTTTGAGATCATTTTGTTTGTTTGTTTGTTTGTTTGTTTGTTTGTTTGTTTGTTAAATTTCTACATCATTCATCTCACCAACAGCCATAACCAGCATGGCCATGCACAGCTTTGTAATCCAAAACGCACAGAGGCTACTAAATTACTTTTTCCTGCTTTAGTTGAAAAGTGGTACAACTCCACTTAGAAATGTAAAGTCCATTAAATCCAACGTAAAATATTCTCATGTCAAGACAATTTGAACTGTAGTTCTCTTGCTATAAGGAATTCAACTTGATGGTTTCATCTTCTAATAGGAATAGCAATGTGATCCATAGTATGAGTTTATTGTATAGTCATGTTGAAAGGTGGAAAAATAAGTGCAGTGAAGTTTACCTTTCCAATACAAATGAAGCATAAATGAGCAGTTAAATAAAACTCCCTTGAATTGTCAAGTTCCAAAACATCTTTCTCTCTCCACTGTTAAACTAGATCTGGGCAGCCCAGACTTTCATCCATAGAAATTCTCTACTCTACTTTCTTCTTTCAGCCATAGACATTCACTGAGTTAATTTAAACTACCTCCCATCCTCAGTCTAACCTACTTCAGGAGTTCAGTGGGGAAAATCCTATGAATGCTCTTTGTCCTCCTGAAGAAAAAGCAAGGTATGAATTATCATGATCTATTAATGTGTAACTACATAAATAAATAGAATGTTCCTAACTTAGAATTTGCACAAAACGCTGCAACTGCTTATATTGCTAAACCCAGGTTCTACGGGAACCCCTTGCGATCTCTTAGTTCTTGGTCAATGATCAAACTATTTTGAGAAACACCCTTCCTTACATCTGATTAGAATAAATTAAGAAATAAATATTCAAGATACATTGGGTCCAAGTTTGGAAATACATTTTCAATGTCATATAATGAGGTCATTCCATCTAGGCACACTAGATATATCTGAAGATTGCAAATGCCTAATTCATAACCATTTTTATATTCAAACTAATATATAGGGCATTGATACCTTGATACCTAAGGACCCTTGGAACATCCTACAATATACTGGGAGAAGGGACGGGTTCATAACTAAGCATCTAATATTACAAGTAAAATCAGAAACTTGATTTTAACTTCCCATTGCAAATATCATTTCTCTGTGTGTTGCCAAGCTGACATGTTAGGTTTTGAAGAAATGCAAGAAAGAGCAAAGTTTGCTCAGCAGTTAGCTTTGTTTTTCTAATCAAACCCAAACGCTGCAAGATCAACAGTGTGAAATGATGTAAAATAAAGGTTAAGAAAATAAAGGTTGAATTGAGGATAATTCACATGAGGGAATCAAGACTAAGCATTACTTCTAGGCAGTGGTGAAATCTGAATGGTTCACTGGCCGCGTATGTGCAGTTCACACCAAATGCGCACTGTATGCGCATGCGCACTATGCACCAAAAGGAAGCTTGGGAAGATAAATAGAACAGTGGGGGGGGGGAATCAGCTGTGGCGCGCGATCTTGGGAATTTTTTAAAAAACTTTTTAAAAGCATTTTTTACTACCGGTTCGGGCGAATAGGTATTAAAAAATGCTTTAAAAAGTTTTTTTAAAAGGTTCCCAAGATCACGTGCCACAGCTGTGATCTTGGGAACCTTTTTAAAAACGTTTTTAAAGCATTTTTTTACTACCTGTTCACCCAAACTTGTAGTAAAAAAATGCTTAAAAAGTAGAAAAAAAGAGTTCTGACGATCGTGCATCACTCAGCTGATCGTTGGACCTTTTTAAAAATATTTTTTTACTACCAGTTCGGCGAACCAGTAGCATTTTTACTACCGGTTTGGACGAACCGGCCCGAACCGGTAGCATTTCACTCCTGCTTCTAGGGCAACAGAGGGACATTGATTCTTGTAGCAGCTCTGTAACAGTCAATGAATATTAAGACCATGAAGCCAGTGATACCCTAATATTAAACCACATGATGTGTACATCCTGGTAAAGTGGGGCACAGAACTTCCATTGTTTAAGGACATTTGTGAAAGCTTTAAAATGGATTTGTGATTTTGTGAAGAAATCTGTGTTAAGGGCTTAACTGTATGTTTTGGTTATTAAGGAACTCAGCTTGAAATAAAGAATGCAAATGTGTTTTTCTACTTTAATCACGTTTTTATATATATAAATCAGGATCTCCCAGAATGTTTATCTGTGGAAAAAATTGCATTTGGGAGAGGAATGCTGCTTTAAAGGTGGAATAGGGAAGAATGTAAGTTGCCTTAACAATGGCGATGAGAGGAAGGCCATATATCATGAGGACTGGTCCTCTGAAAACATTTCACAGGATGTCATCATGCTGTTGTTAGTGGGAAATGAGGATAAGTATGAATGTGTGAATGGCCTGGCTTTTCCTAACAGGATACACATTAAGAGATTCAATACATCAAGATTGGGGAAGCTGGGTTCCCCATGAGCATTTGAAATGTGGATTTACAGATGGCTGTTAACGTACAAGCTGGGTTGACAAAATTAGAAATGAGGAGGTGATAAGCCTCCTGGGAAAGCCAAGAGAAATCATCAAAACCATTAAAAAGTGAAAGTTAGAATATTTTGGACATGTGATGTGACACCAGGAAAAATACGGCATTCTTCACTTAATCCTCCAAGGAATGATGGAAGGCAAATGAGATCCAGGCAGAAGAAGAACATTATGACTTCAAAAACTAAGGGACTGGTTTGGACAGAACTCAGCAGCACCTTTTGTGTGACTGCTGATAAAAATAGGATCGCCAGCATGATCGCCAACATCTGATGAGGGATATGGCACAACAAGAAGAAGAAGGGTTCACATCACCTGGCTGGAAAAATCATCCTGAGGAAGAACAAGATGATGAGGCAATCAGACTGTCATGAATAGGGAGTCCCAGCCATAGCAACAGAATCCCTTACTCCTGGCCCTTGTGAATCAGATCTTGAACTGGAGGCTCATCCACCCAGCCCATGGGAACACTGCCAGCTCTGTGTGAAAAGACAGAAAGCGGGAAGATAGAGGAGTGCTCAGCTGTGTAGAAGGATATGACACAAGCAGGGACACTTGGGAGCAGCCTGATGCTGCTGGAGTGCCAGCTGGTGACTGAACACTTCCTGGTATTTAAAGCCGGACCTGAATATGCCAGAACAACTTTCTATATCAGTCTAATTTTGTAGTCCGTGCCCTTTGCTTGAAACCACTCTGTAGCTAGTTCTTCATATTCTCTAGCTTTTACTATTTTTGTTAGAAACCACAACCTTTACTTTAATGATAATGAACACTCCTGTACTTCATGAATGTTGACTATGCCCTTTGAACATATGATATGATTATGTGTTCATATGATATGATATGAAGATATCATTCTGACTTGGCTTGCTAGAACCTCAGTGCTAAAATTGCTGATTACTGATTCAGCCCGAACAAGACAGAACGGCATGCTTGATTTTCCCTCAGAATCCTTATATTATGCAGGCCGTCCAGGGGTGGGCTTCAAAAATTTTAGCAAGGGGTTCTCTGCATGGCCATGGTGGGCATGGCCATGGTGAGTGTGGCCTAGTTGGCCTCCTGCATCACGATGGGGGGCGTTTTTGCCTTCCCCAGGCTCCGGAGCCTTTCCTCGAGCCTCCGGGAGGGTGAAAACGGCCTCCGGAGCACCCTGCACTTACCTGCATCCTAAACAGGCCACGTGGAAACTCCTGGGAGGGGAGGGGTGGGCAGGGCCAGTCAGGAGTGGGATTTGGGGTGTTCTCTGAACTGCACAGAATCTTAGCTATAGGTTCTTCCTGACCCCTGTGAACATCGAGCAGCCCACCCCTGAGACCATCATTTCACACAGAAACATATATCCAGGACCAACCATTTTGGATTACTGTGATTGTACGGCTAATTTTCGTATGTACAATACTTTCACAGATATATCTATTTGGATAGAGTTTTAGAAAGAATATTGAAAAAAATAATACACTTGGTTTTCCTTTGGCATTTATTTTCTGCAGCAAAGGAGAGCCATCATCAGGGGTGAAATGCTCCTGGTTCGAACTGGCTCGGGCGAGTAGGTAGCAGAGATTGAGACTAGTTTGCTGAACTGGAAGCAATGGCTGGCTGGCCATGCCCCCGAACTGGTCCACGGCCTGCAGTCCTGCCATGCTTGCCTGTCTTCCATGCTGCCTTCCTGGCATCCTGGTGGCCAGCTTGCGAAGGCAGGCAAGCAGAAGTCCACGTGGAAGGCAGGCAAGCATGGCAGGGCTATGGGGAAGGAGTTAGCAGTTTACTGCCCCCCCCCCTCAAGCAGCGGCTTCCCTGCTCAGCCCTGACAAGCTATGCATCCATAGCAATGGGGTTGTTTTGTTCACCGTGGTGGTGCTTTGGGAGGGCAGGTGGACATATTCATTATAGAAGTACCACCTCGGTGAACAGGAGTGGGTTCTAAAAATTTTTACTACTTGTTCTGTGGGCATGGCTTATTTTGCGGGTGTGGCTTGATGGTCATGTGACAATTCTTTGGGATTTAGCAGAGGTACTAGTCTACCAGGCTTTTAACTGCTTGCAGAGCTGTACCGATCTACCCATTTATTTTTGCAGGCACTGGTCTACTCATGCCTTTTTGCAGGCACTGGTCTACCCATTTATTTTTGCAATGGTGGTAAAACTGCCTTTTACCACTGATCAGCTGTAGGGTGGCCCTTTGAAGCCCCATGGCAAGAGTTTAAACAGTTTTTTCTTATAGCCCATCAGCTGGGACTCAGGAGGCAGCAATAGATTGGGGGTGGGGCCAAATAAAAGGTAAGAATAATGCGGGGTGGGTGGGTGGGCAGGGAGGCAGGGGATAGAACCAGTTCGGTGATGTCATATAGCCACTGCTACTGGCTTGGTGGAACCGGGCGGAACCCACCACTGCCGGTGAACAAACAACCCCATTGCGCTGCACCTCCTTCTGCAGCCAAACGCACCCAGCCGTGCATGCTGTTTCCTCAAATGGGCTGTGCATGAGGCACTTGGAGAGAGAGCGAACAAGAGACCTCTCCAACTTCTCTCTCTCTCTCTCTCTCTCTCTCTCTCTCTCTGTGTGTGTGTGTGTGTGTGTGTGTGTGTGTGTGTGTGAGGGAGGGAAGGAGGGAGGGAGGAAGGGAAAGAGGGAGCAATCTCAAGCCGAGGCACCCAAACTTCTGACAACGGCACGGGCATCTTCTGAGCAGCCCTGAGTCAGCCAGCTCCACCTGACCTACTCCCTGAGTCTCGCCGTTCTCCTTGCCCCCACCTCACCCCACTCAAGCAGCGGCAGGCTCTGCGGAACAACAGTACCTCTCATTTTTCCCACAGCACGGTGTATGCTTGCTACCTCTGCTTGTCTGCTTGCAAGCGATGATCTTCTCTGCTTCTCTTGGGATGCTGGTGCAGGCACCATGGATGCATAGCTTGTTGGGGCTGAGCAGGGAAGC
This sequence comes from Masticophis lateralis, assembly GCA_030761175.1. Lineage (NCBI taxonomy): Eukaryota > Metazoa > Chordata > Lepidosauria > Squamata > Colubridae > Masticophis > Masticophis lateralis. Next base: position 150,117,526 of record JAUDYJ010000001.1, on the reverse strand, counting down.
TACTGCTTGAGTGGGGTGGGGGTGGGGGCGAGGAGGTCAGGTGGAGCTGGCTGCTCAGAAGCTGCCTGTGCTGCTGCCAGAAGTTTGGGTGCCTCAGCTTCAGATCACTCCCTCCCTCCCTCCCCCACTCCCACACACAGAGGTTGGGAAGTTATCTTGCTCACTCTCTCTCCAAGCGCCCCATGCACAGCAGAGTGATATGAATGACGTCAAACTGGCCACGCCCACACAGTCACATGACCACCAAGCCACACCACACCAAGCCATGCCCACAGAACCGGTTATAATATAAGACAAGAGAGGCTAGAACCTCAGTTGCAGATAAAATAACTTCATTAACTTCATTGTAGCAGTACAAACATCACTGACAATAGTGGAGCTTGTATCAACTGTACATTTAATGCTAAAAATCCAGAATCATTGCCTGAGCTATGCTCTGATCTAATCTGTCAGGGGCTTCTAGTATAATATGCATTTCTGAATACAGTACTTGTTACATAGACCGGGGTGAGTGGGTAGATGAATAGAATCTGCTGTCTCATTTGATAATATAAGATTGAAAAATGTTTTGAAGCTGTTACATAATATTTAATGTTAGCCTTGAGGGGTCCTTAGTGCTCACTGAGCTTGCTTGTTTTCCTGAAGATGTTTCATTATCCAAACTAGGTAACATCACTGGTGATGTTACCTAGTTTTGGTAATGAAACGTCTAAAAGAAAACAAGAAGTTCAGAGAGCACCAAGAATCCCTCATGTCAACCCTGAGCTACAAATATTCTCCTTTATAAATATTAGCCTTTTTTTCTTCGACATGAATCTTATATGAACTTGCTATCTGCTGCATGATCTCTGTTTAGAAAATTATAAATATTGGTATAAAACATTGCAGCCCCTTAACACTGCTTAAGAAAAGAAAAGGAGATTGAAACCTTTCTCAGAAAACCAGAAACCTTTTTCCTCTTTGAAAGTTATGCAAGAATAGTTCTTCTGTTGTCACAAAACTTGGGTAGATTCCATGGATGGCAGCCATTTTGTACAGCTTTGCCTTACCGAAGAATAAGAAATAGCTGTGCGGTATATGTCCCAGACTGTGTTTCTATCATGATTTTGAGAAATGTTGAACCATACACAACTGCAGTCTCCCTATTCTACGGACTCTAAGGTTTTAATTTGTGGAAAGTTGAGCTGGTTTGTTTTAGCCTTCTCCCCACCCCCACCCCAAAATAGAGATTTGCCTAACTCTGTTCATGCTGTTCTTTGTCATCCATGGTACCAATCTGAGTTATTATGTACAAAGATGACTTTGGCCAGGATTAGGACATCTGTTGTCCTCCAGATATTGCCATGTTAGAACTTCCTTATTGGAAGTTCCCATTCTTCCTTATTGGTTACAACAAATGGTTGCTAGGAACTGTAATTCAAGAACATTGGGAGGGTCAGGGGTTTGTCTCTGGGGCCAATTTAGACTCTAGCATATCAGAATATTTGGAACAGCTCTGGCTTACTGTTAGACAGAGCAAGAGTCCTGAGTAAAACTTGCAGCTTGTAACATAGGAAAATAGGAAGTGCAGTTCTTAAAATATAAATAAATAAACAATGGAATAATAATAAGACTATGCTGACTATCCAGCTACAGAGAAGGCTACTTGATTTGCTTTCCTTCCTTCTTTCTAGATTATATAGCCCATCACTGTAAGACATCACAGTCAGACACATATCCAACTTTTCCTGATTCAGTCAGGTATAGAAATAGATCATCAGTGATTCCATGTAGATATTCCAGAGGAGAGGTCAAAAAACTGCACCTGTAGAAGTCCACAAACAGAAGCAATTTATCCCCTGAACTCTTACCAGATTATGCTCCCCATAAAGACATTAGCATTTTTACTAATTATGCCATCTACTTGGAGTAGATGTGAACCATTTTATCTTTAAAGTGCTTTGCAAATCTTCTGCAGTAGGCGTTTGTGGTTAGTTGAGTCTGATCCCATCTAGCCCATTAACCGAGAAAGGTCTGCCAGGCATTTCACGGAGGATTCAATAATAGTAAAGGTTGTATTTGTTGCAAAATTCATATCTTTGTGCTCTAACCACATATCAGATGATTAGAAAGATCTTTCCATCTGGAGAGCATCCAAACATTGCAGTGGAAATATTGGCCTTCATCAAAGAGATCATATTTGACATGAAGCAATTTCCTGTATATTTTTTATAATGCCCTACTGCTTTTGCTCATTTTTCATCATTTCAAGTTAGTGGTGTGGCTGCCTCATTCCCAGAAAGGGAATTGAAATGTTTTTGACCAAGGTAGAAAAAATATCCAAGAAAGGACTGGGAAATCTGTGCCTCTCCACATGTTATTGAACTATAACTCCTTTAATCTCCATTAACCATGGAAGTAAAAACCAAGAGTTGCTTTGAGTTGTTATTAATATTAGAGAACAAAATCGTCTGGTGCCCTACACTTTCCCATTGTTTTTAAAGATGTCAATCATTTTAAATAGAACCCTATGGTGTTCTTTCCTGCTTGAATGCTTATCTACAACATATGTGGACATATAAAGCCTGCACAGATAGACAAGTTATGGACAAACACAATCCTTTCCTCTCTTGTTGCCTTAGAAATCCTCATTCAAAGGTGTGGGGTTTTTTTTTCACAATCATGGGGAAAGTACAGACCGAACACAATGCTACCTGCAACTGACATGGGACAGTGTTTAATCTCATAAAACTGAATTGAATATTTATTGGGCAAATGCAATGGCTTACCACAGTTAAACAGAATAAGTAGCAAAAGTGGTCTAAGGTAAATGGTCTTATTTTTGTTACTGATTTTTTTTTTTTTAAAAATAACTTTTGAATATTTTCCAAGATGGAATTGTTTCAACATCCCAACAAGCACACTTGTCCTATCTCATAAAACCCCTTGTCACGTTCGTTCTGATGTTTTATGCCGAGCCAGGCCAGAAGGCTGGTATGCTACTGTGATATTCTGACAGAGCGCTTTGCATTTCAAATGCCACGCCCACCTGGATGGCAATATTTATGGCTTTGTTCACAAGCCTCCTTCTCTGATAAGGCTCCAACTGAGCAGCCATACAATGGTTGCTCAGAGCACAGGGTGTTTTGCTACACTCATCAGGGCAGGTGCACCTGTGCTAAAAACTAACATAATAAAGGCTCATTTACCGATAACCAGATTTTAAGACTAGTATAGAAAGGTAAGGCCAATTGCTTTAATGGGGAAAAAATAATAATGATAAAACTCAAATACTGAGTTCTCGGAGAGATGATCACATTTTTTTTTTATCAGATCTGGAAAGATTATATAAGATATGCTAAGAATAACTCTTCTTTTAATAAATTTAGTGTTATGGGGAAATTATGACTGTATGTTGAGATATATTGTTCTGGACTATTATCTTATATTCTTGTTTCTTCTTGCCTTACATAATATTAAAAATGAAAAAAAGAATGATAATACAAGGGGGGGGGGAGTAATATGAGAAAGCAGTAAGTTACGTAACTATCCCATTGTCTTGGTAGGTCAAAATTCCTAGGAAGGAAAAATACTGGATGCTGCTGTTGAACTTGTAGACTATCTAGGAAGAACCAGATTAGTAAAATGATAGATCAAAAGGCTTTTTTTTTTCACTAAAAGCACACCAATCAAATGCTAGATGTAGAAGGAACAAGAAAGTGTTTTGAGAGTCCAATATCCTAAGAATAATCCACATACATACTACTATAACACTCATCAATGGGCCAACTCCTCACTCAATCACCTCAAATGCTCTCTGGAATCAGATTTTCATCAGGTTTCTAAATATTAGGGTGATAGAGTTTGCCAACATTATATCTGGTGGGAGATATAAGAGAAGAGCTTTTGCACAAAATGCTCTCCTTGGAGCCCTTTTTTTTTACATGAATTTGGGATCTTTAGCAAGTTCTCTCTGCCATCATGTATTCAATGGGCAGATTCTATTTGGTATTAGCAGTCCTAACAAGACCTGAAGCCATGTAAGTAACAACAGGCAGTTTGAATTGCACTTGGAAACCAACTGGCAGCCAATGCAGTTTCCATAATACTGGTGCTTTATGTCTGTACTCTATAGTTCTTGTTTCTACATTTTGAACTAGGTGCAGTTTCTAGATGATCTTCAGGGACGCTCCCTTGTAGAGTGCATTACAGTCATCTCACCAAGCATTGGCAAGGATTTGAGTGACTATTGCCAGTACATTTGGTTCCAGAAATGACCACAAATCTGGGCAAATAACCCCCTGACATACTCACAATTGTATTTCTAGTATTTATTATTTGTTTATTTTTAATATCCTGCCTTTATTATTTTTTTTATAAATAACGCAAGGGGATGAACACACCTTCCTCTTTCTATTTTTCCCACAAAAACAACCCTGTGAGGTGAATTGGGCTGAGAGATAGGCTGAGAGACTGGCTCAAAACACCCAGCTGGTTTTCATAGCTACAGTGGAACTAGAATTTACAATCTCCTGGTTTCCTGAGTGATGCTTTAACTATTGGACCAGATTGGCTAATAGGAGCCAAGAGTCCAGGAAAATCCACAAATTATATACAGTTCTTTATTGGAGAGTACGAGCCCATCAAAATGCTAAGATTGGTATTATCCCATGCTCAGTCAGTCTCTGAATCAATAGCTACTCCATCTTGCTATGGTTACCCTGTTTCCCCCAAAATAAGACATCCCCTGATAATAAGCCCAATCCCTCTTTGGAGCACATGGCAATAAGGCCAAGCACTTATTTCAGGGTTCAAAAAAATATAAGACAGGGTCTTATTTTTGGGGAAACACGGTAAATACCAACCTCTTTCTCCCCATCTAAACCCCTACAGGTTCCAGACATCTTGTTTAACTTCTACTAGATTTTCCAGTTGGTCTGTGGTAGAGATGCAGAGCTGGGCATCATCAGCATATTGGGGATAATGGGCCCAACTATCAAATAATATGTCATTAGGTTTCATGTAGTTGTTAAAGAAAATGTGGGAGAAAGCTGGGCATGAGAGTGTGTGAATATGCAAAGGAATGCCGATTAGGTATGGAGAAGCAGTACAGCTCAGAAGTAAGAGCTGTGAAAAGAAAGCACTTGAAAGACATACTACTTTAATTAATTCACTAAAAATGTGACTGGGAATTCACTCTTATGGTTTTCAATATTATATTTTATCCCAGCTGAGCATTAAAAATGCCTTTCTGAAATCCCTGAATTTCTTGCTTCTTTGACTAGCCAGCTATGTGGGGTTTAACATTGTGACAACCCACACTGGAGTGCTCCAGGGCTCAATCTTTCCTTCCCCACACAAAACAGTTAAAAAATCTGCTCAGGAAACAATGAAACAACTTTAAACTGATGCCTGTAACTCACACTCCTCACAGATGTCCAGAAGGATGCTATTCTCAATGGTACTGATGGTTTCTGACAAGTCCAGCATGGCTAACGAGTCATGCTTCCTCCATCCATTTGATACTGTGGATCATCAATGAGACACCATCAATGAGACACAGAAACGTCTCATGCCTTAGTTTGATCCCTGAATGAAAAGGGCCCAGCTAATGTGCTTTTCCCAGAATTCTTTACAGCTACTATTCCACTGCTTTCTCAACAACTTTCTCTGAAAAATCAAAGGTTAGAAACTATTCGATAATTATCTTAATAAAGATGGGTCTGAAGGCAGCCTGTTGATGGGTACACCAATCCTGTTCTGGGACATTGATGTTTTCCCCTTTGACAATAAAACCCTCACAAAGGCCCAGTCCCAGACTCAAGCTGCAGATAGAAACAAGGAAGGGCAGAAGTCCAAACTGCAAGTGGCAGAGTTCATCTTAATGAATGATTCTGCTAATTCTTCAGGATCAACAGCTTCAACTTCTTCCTAGCTGGTAATGTCACAAATAGTAATGTTCAATCCCTCTTTGGATTTTGTCCAGCAAACTTCCAACTTTGAGGGAATGCTAATGATTTAATCCACAAAGTACTTGGCCACCATTTCAGAGCCATCCATCAGCCATCCTTCTGGCCAAACTTTTATCAAAAAGTAGACTGCATAGTACAAATATGGAACTGACCCAGAAATTGCTGTTTATGACATAAATACTAATAACACCCATGAAAGGCCTGGGGAAGTGGATTCTTCCCCAGCATTTTTTTTCCAAAGGGAGAGGATCTACAATTGCTTGCGGTCAGCCATAGCTTCCTACTGGCTGTTCATCTGCCTGTTGCAGAAATTTTTGTGCTAGCTATTTGATAAGGAGAAACTGGGAATATAGTTTCATTTAATTTCTCATAGCAAGCATGCCCATTGGGGAGAAAAGGAAGTATTATAAAAGGGTTGGCTTCAGAGGCAGAGTCTTAAATTGCCGTAGGAGCTGGAGGAACAACTAGAATGGAGGTATTGACTGGAAACAACTCTTGCTGTTGAAGATATATGGTTTTAATCAAAAACAATGTGGCCAGGGAAACCTGAGTTGGGTTGGGCAGTGTTTATGCTGCTGAAGGCTTCTTAAGGGCCCAAAGTCAGTGAAACAGAGTAGGGCACAATGTAGAACTTTTCTTCTTAACACAAGGAATCCCAATGGAGTCAAATATTATGGAAGATTTGATCAGCCAGAGAAAGGCAAGCTACCCAGTATGACTCACTGAAAGAAAATTGATGATTAGAAAGGCAGAATCAGACACAGTCAATTCCTTTAAGCGATCATAACCCAAACTAACAAGGTAAAATTATAATAAAGCATGTTAACAACATCTCCTACAGTGAGACTTTTTAGGGCAACATCTAATATTATGCAAGATTATTTTCATTAATCTAAAAGACTCTTTTAATCTTCTCTTCCCCTTGTAGCTTCTAGAGCCTCTCGAGCTGCTCTGCCAACTTCCCCAGATTTTTCAAGAAGCAAACTGGAAGATTTAGACTATAAATATTATACCGGCCATATTTACGATGAGCACTTGTGATTTGATTTCATTTACATTTAAAATTAATGAAAATTTAGCAAATTACTTCAACTACCTCTGACAAATGGAGGGAGGAGGGAGGGAGGGAGGGATGGAGAGACAATTTCCCCCTTTTATCATGTTAAAAATTAAAATTTGGTAAATTTGGAGAGGACTTGCAATTCTTGAGTCTTTGGATGTAACCTTAGTTTTAGAGTCGTTTTACTGGAACTGGACTACCTCACTAGTCCAGAGTGAATTTATAACTGTAATTAATTTTCGGTGTCAGCAACAATAATTTCTCTGAGCACTCAATTCTTTGGGCCAGCCAGGGAATGTGTAGATGGGCCTGCCATCAGGATATGATGGAATTCATAAAAGCCATGGTTTACAGTAAGAAGTGGCTTTGAAGTTGATACCTGCTGGAACCTCTTTAACTGAAATACATATTTTCCTTGAACTGTACTGCTATCATGTGAACCCAGGAAAACACATAGTTTCTTCATGGAAATGCCGATAGATGCAGCAAGCATACCCTCATCAGGATCCATCCGCAATCCATTAAAACAACATGATGGTTAAATCATGATACTATGAAAACTACCTTACATTAATTAGACATGACACATTTTCCAGTTCTCTCAAATTTAGAAAGAGAAGCAATAGCCATAGCAATAGCACTTAGACTTATATACTGCTTCACAGTGCTTTACAGCCCTCTCTAAGTAGTTTACAGTGTCAGCGTATTGCCCCCAACAATTCAGGTGAAAGGAAACAATAACAAGGATATAATAAATAATACTAGAATGTGATAAACTGGTATACTAGATTCTGTAACCATTAGGTTCCTGTAATACATATATGCCTTTGTATTTGTATCATATATATTATGCCTTTATATTTGTATCTCCTGTAACAAATATATTCTGTTATTAGGCCTCAGTAATGTATCTGGTATTTGTCAAACATATGTTCCTGCCATTCATTCATTCATTCATTCATTCATTCATTCATTCATTCATTCATTTATATCGCCCTTCTCCTGCAGGACTCAGGGCGGTATACAGCCAAAGTTAAAACACTATACACCATAAATTTAAAAAAAGTTTAAAAGTATTTGACCTTAACCCATATCAATCTTCTTCCTTTTTTTCTTGGGCCATCTAAGAGCATGGTACCTATCTCCAAGGGATAATTTACACCTCAGCCCTAATTTATGTTTGATCTGGATAAGCTCCTGCCTTGCAGAACCAGGGGGCCAAATGGCCAATTGAGAAAACAAAGGAATGCTCAAGGACAAGATAAGACTAATTGGGAAGTTTCTATTCCCTTGCAGGGCAACAGCGAATACTCAAACATAAACCAGGGGTCCACAATTGGGTACTAAGGTGATGTCTCTGAGAGTATAAAAGGATGCCATACCTTCCACAAGGTGTGGCTATCTCCTCGCATGCATTGTATCTGTATGTTCTGGATATAGTCCCACCCAGTATTTTGTTTTTGGCCATAAATAAAATCTGCTTTTTTTTTTTGAAAGCCTCATCTTGAGTCTCTCTCTTTGGCATTCTGGTGACTCAAGTATATTTTGGGACCTTACACAGGTCCCCATTTTACTGCCCTCAGAAGGATAGAAGGTTGAGTCAACCTTGAGCCTGGTGAGAATCAAACTGCTGGCAGTCGGCAAAATTAGCCTGCAATACTGCATTCTAACCACTGCACCACCACGGCTCTCAGAAAAGATTGTTCTCTGCCTTTTCTCTCTCTATCTTTTGGGTTAATAAGCATAATAAGATGAAGCAGGTGTAGAACAATAAGACATCAGTCAGTATAATTGCAGTATAGATTTTACTAGCAGAGATCCTTGGGGGTGGGGGGAAATGAAGTATCCACTTGTCTATAGAGCCATATTAAATACGAGTTCATTAGGGCAGGCCTATTTCATCCAACTAATTCAGAACAACAATCAGCAGAAAGCAACAGGGGCCACCTCAAGTTCTTTTTAAAAACACTGAAGAAAAACTCAAAAACTCAATGTTGCAGCAAAACTATTTCGACGGTTTTAAAATCCTAAACGAACAAAGGAGGTGCTTGCTTGATACCAAAAGGTTAATGAAGGTCCCAAGGGAGTCTTTACGAGGAGAATCTTCTGTAACCGAAGAGTTAGTGCTTAAAAGCAATCCGACTATCTCCCACCTCAGTTATTTAGAGCAGAAGCAACAACAACAAAAAAATTTCAATAGGATAGAAAAAGACACTCCTTTGCATATCAGGATCCTAACGTAGCAGGGTTTTAAGGATAACTGCATAATGAATTGACCTAAAAAACTATTTTAGTCATTGCATTGTAAATCAATTAATGTTTTTTCCCCAACATTCACTTATAGATGGACAGTATAATCAAATTGCCTTGCAGTACATTCTTGGCACAATAGAAAACCAGAGGGTGGAGCTCTAATACCTATACAGGATTTGGTAGGAGACACTGATAATCAGTAAAAAAAAAGCTGAATTCTAACATACATTCCCAAATAACCTTGATAACCTTCTTTGTCCTTTCATGACACTCAAAATCTACCTTTAAGAAGCAACCTCACCATATTTTCAACTGATTAACTGTAGTTTTGCAAGTCGAAGGCGTGAGAATTTCTTAAAAAATAAATTCATATTACCAAGCCATTTTTTTTCTTGCAAGTAATGCAACATCCTACATGGATTATTTTAGAGTAGCTAAAGGGACAAATAATTGAGATTTCAGGGCTCCACTCCTCCCTGCCCAGGTTGTCATTTCGTGCTTCAAAATTGTGTCTGGGTTCCAAATAACTTATTATAAATGGGGAGGGGGGGAGGAGTTACCAAAAATGTAGGTAGTCCTCAACTTACAACCGTTCATTTAGAGATGTTTGAAGTTACACCGCCACTGAAAAAAGGGACTTATGACTTTTTCACACTTATGACCGTTGCAGCATTCCTGTGGTCAGGTGATCAAAATTTAGACACTTGGCAACTGACTCGTATTTATGACATGTGATCATCTTCTGACAAGCAAAGTCAATGGGGAAGCCAGATTCACCTAACAACTGTGTTATTAAGTTAAAAATTGCTTAACGCATTGTAAGCTGCCCTGAGTCTCCAGAGAAGAGCGGCATATAAATTAAATAATAAAAAAAAGAACTGTAGTGATTCACTTAGCGATTGTGGCAAGAAAGGTTCATTAAGTGGGGCAAAAATCACTTTAAACAATTGTTTTGCTTAGCAACAGAAATTTTGGGCTCAATTGTGGTCTAAATCAAAAGGACTCTCTGTATTTGAACACTTGCAATTTTACACAGTGCACTGGCTTAAATCACAGCACCGTTAACACTACTAAAATATAATGAAATTTGTCTCTACGGCCTTGAAGCGAAGTGTTTTTACTTGTGGCTCAGCTCCATTTCAATATGGACAAGCAAAATAATAAAATGAAAACTTCGAAACCATATATACTCCTGATTGGATTATATATAATATAATATAAACCCTGCCTTTAAAATATTAAAAGGAAAAAAAACCTCTATTCACCACAAAACCCAAGATTATTAACTGCTTCATTTCCTATAAATCTATATATTTTGTTTGTATCCTCCCTTTATTATTTTTACAAGTAATTCAAGGCAGCTAACATATCCTACATACCTTCCTTCTCCTATTTTTCCCACAACAACCCTGTGAGGTAGATTGGGCTGAGAGAGAGTGACTGGCCCAAGGTACCCAGCTGGCTTTCATAGGAATGCTATATCACTCCTACATGTGTCAACCAGGGGTGGGTTCTAAATTTTTTTTACTACCAGTTATGTGGGTGTGGCTTATTTGTGGGTGTGGCTTGGTGGTCATGTGACAATTATTTAGGATTTAGCAGAGGTACTGGTCTACCAGGCTTTTAACTGCTTGCAGAGCTGTACAGATCTACTCATGTAATTTTGCAGGCACTGGACTATCCATTTATTTTTGCAGGCACTGAGCTACTCATGTATTTTTGCAGGCACTGGGGGTACATTTATTTTTGCAGGCACTGAGCTACTCATGTATTTTTGCGGCATGGTCTACTCATTTGTTTTCTTTTAACACTGATCAGCTGAAGGGCGGCTCTTTGAAGCCCCACGGCAAGAGTTTAAACAGTTTTTTCCCTCTAGCCATCTGCAGCAATAGATTGGGGTGGGGCCAAATAAAAGGTAAGAATAACGGGGGGCGGGGGGGAGCAGAAACGGTTCTGTGATGTCATTTCGTCATCGTTACCGGCTTGGCAGAACTGGGCCGAACCGGGAGGAACCCACCACTGATGTCAACCCTTTTATAAAAAGTAGAGGTTTTTCTAATTCAGAGGCGCCAGAATTTTGTAATTACATTTGATCACAATGTAGAAACATTAAGTCATGGATTTTTCTTTCTCGCTGAATTTTTTCTTTCTTTCAACCTAATGGAATATTGGGAAGAAATTGTGTAGCAGGACTCTGTCTGTCCATGCATGGTAACTTCCAAAAACTGGAAGAGGCATACAGTCCCAGAAAAAAGCAGAAACACTGACATGCAAACATGTTATACAGAGTGTACCCTATAGACAATGTACAACAAATTATATTAAAAGTTTGAACTGATTGTCATTTTCTTTTAAAGTCTTCTTCATTTCTTATTTCACGCCTGGCCTTTGAACAAATACAATAACATTTTCTCAGGAAAAAAATTATTTAGCATATGGCACCTCTGGAAAAATTTTTTTGAATGTGATTCATTTAATAAAATATATTGTGATTGGACCTACGGGGCCTGACTTTGGGGTACGACTCGTTTTTCAAACTGTACAAAGCATGGAAAGATAAGTCAAGAGTTGATTAAAATTAAGAGTTGAACAAATCTGTAATCATCTGTTTGGGAGAATGAAAAGATAAACATGCATTGAAGTCAAAGAAATACTAACCTGGGTCAATTTGCCCAGGAAAATTGAATCCATTGCCCATGAATTGCCATGGTGGCAATTGTTTGAAGTTGGGGCTTGGATTCAATTAAATTTTAATGTGGACTCTTTAAAACACAAAAAATATACATGAGTTGCTAGAGTTCCAGCTGAAGAGCAAAATGAGTGCAATGGTTGCAGCCACATGATTTTAATAGTAACCATGCCAGAAGCGCATTCATCATCTGCAGCAATACAGAAACCCTCGTGATAAATTGCTCCTAGTCTGTTCTCTTCCGTTGATTAATATTCAGCTTCTGCTACTGCATAAGATGAAAACCGTATCTATCATTACCAAAGAAGGAACATAATAAAGTTCTGACACAACCAATATTCTGGAGATACAGCATAGCAATAATATATTTGATCAAGGAAGGTTCCAGAAAGAATTTTTAACATATTAGGGAAATTGTCCTAGGATTCTAACTCAGCAACAGACCTAAGCGGCTGAGAACTGATGGCAGGGTATATACACCCTTTCCACTTATATTACACGCTTATGACAAAAGGCAGTATTTTGTGCCATTTAGCTCTTATTCATTTTGGTGCCATCTGGACAGTGTTGACTCCTGGTGACTGTCTGGACAAGTCTCTGCAGTTTTCTTGGCAGCGTTTTTCAGAGGTGACTTGCCATTGCCTTCTTCATATGGCTGAGAGAGAGTGACTGGCCCAAGATCACTCAGCTGGTTTTATGTCTAAAATGGGACTAGAACTCAAGATCACCTATTTCTAGCCTGATGCCTTAACCACTACACCAAACTGGGTATTTAACCAAACTGGCTCTTGAGCCAAGAGTAAGAAAAATTGTGCTAATCTCATCTTCCCATCCAACTGAAACAAACCTAAACATTTTGCGCGGCAAGGGTTTTTCACAGAAGTATATTTGTAGGCTAATTTTCAGCTGCAGAATAAAACAGTAGATCAGCAGAGGTTATATATAAATACTGCTCTTCCCTTTCAGAGAATTTAAATACCTGCATTTTAATTTGCTCAAACAATTTGACAGGTTTAAGATGAAAATACATCCCTTACAGCAAGACAAAAAAAGAAATATTCTCGCCAAACAATATACCCCGGTAATGACATTTCTAGATTCTGTAACAGGGACATATGCCAAGCCTTTAATGGCCCACATTCAATGATATCAGCCAAACTTCATTATCAACCAGCCCTATCTGATATGTCAATGATTGGACTGTGCTACTCTAGAAAAGGAAGAAAAGTGAGGTATGCAAAATATGAGATATGCAAATACCCGTTCTCCACTTATTTTAAAGACAGTGATGATGATAAAGTATCTCTGTTCCAAAAAGAATATGGAAATTTTCTTTTTGGAAAATTTCTTTTTGGAAATTTTCTTATATGGGTAAGGTCCATATAGCCAGCAGGGGCACTAGAAATCCGAGGTAGTACATTCCAGCAACAGATCAATCACATAAAGCTGCCAATGCTGGTTTTTCCTATACATTTAAGCTATTGCACAACAACTCAAGATTTAAAATCTAACCGAACCATATCCATATGCTTTTCTTGATCAAGTATATAACAAGGTCCCTTCCAATTCTGTTCCGTTAACAATTTTACTATCCCATTGCAGAAAATTATTGGAACCTAAGTCTACCAAGAAATGAATGGGGCCTATTTACAAGCAATGGATACTAGGGTAAAATGTTAGTGTTTACTTAGGGCAGATTTTGAAAGCCCCAATCCAGTCTACCCCACCTTGTCCATCCTGAATAAAAACCCTGCACATCCAATCCTGCAGCATAAGGCGCCCATGTCCTTTTGGCGATAATTTCTACCCTAAGCTAATTCAGACATTTTATCAATCTCTTCCCCGCATGATGCCACTCCACCTCACTTAGGCAGAGAATTAAACTGTCTTCTGCAGATTTTTGCCACCTAGACTATACTACACTTCAGTTCAGAAGCAAAGCTTCCCAATACACTTTAGTTAAGAGTTGGGCATATTTATTTTGGACTGGAAATGGTTTGGGAAAATAACAGCATTCACCCAGCAAGATATAATTCAAAGGAGGATATAATTGAAATGATCTAAGTAGAATTCAGAAAAGTTCTTCCTTGACTTTTAAATCAGACCCAAAATTCTTTGCCTTGTGATATTTTCAACTCCTGTCTTCCCAGCATAAGTGTTAACAGATGCTTTTCCATTACTATAACCTTTCTTTGTAAGGTTAAACAATAGTTTAATGAGTCCAAAGTAAAACATTAAAGGAACAGTGGCATAAAATTATGAATGTTAAACTTGGATATTTTGTTTTTACAGTGGGGCTCTTTAAACGGACCTTCTACAAAAGATTGCATAATGAATGCAATTCTCTTCATTGGTCTCACTCATAGCAAAGGCCCATTTCTCACCAGACACCTGTGTTTTTCCTTAAAAATTACAGCAGCGAAATAGGCTTTCTCCCTAGAAGATACTTGCAAAACTCCGCGCTCCCCACCCCTTCTGCTCATCCCTACTATCTGGGTGGAGAAGCTGCCTGTTTTGGTTACATAAGGAATGGTACTCACACCTAATCCATACAAATAAAGGAAACGGTCTCACAGGCATACAAGTAACTGAATGGGGCATTATTGCTACATTAACAGCCATGGGTATACTATATTCAGATGGTTTTTAATTAAAAGCAACAGGGTAAAGCCTAAGAGAGAACTGGGAGGGCTTACAAGCCCAGCTTTGGGTAGACTTTTCTTTACATCAGAGTTGCTGCTGGTGGGAAGATAATAAGCTCTGCCTTGCATACACAAGATACAGCATTCAATTTTTAGCTGCTGTTGGAGGGTTGCCTGTTTATTTTACTGAAGTTCTTGGTTTACATTTTAATAACATTCATTTGAAGGGCTAAGCAGAGAGAGAATCTCATTCCTATTCAAACATAGTTCTTTGTGGACTCTCCTGGCTTCTGGAAGAGAAACCAGGACAATGTCACTAGTGGGGGAAAAAAACTGAATTAAGCTATATTGTCCTATAAAGGTAAAGTCTTCTTCAAACAGAGTTCAGCCCTGATGGTCTCATAGAAACAGCCATACAGTTTTCTTACTAACAGTAAGAGATTTGTCATTGTCTTCAGCCAGGTATAGTTCCATTATATGCTGATTACAGGATGGTGGTTTTTCTTCTTCTTTATATTATCTCCAATATGTGAAAGGGGAACCCTGAGATTCTTCCACCTGCACTCTTGAAACCATTTACCTGTTTAATCTACATGGTGCAAAAGAAACAGCCATCTCTTCTTAATGCCTGCAGCAGTTTTTGGTGATCAAACGAACCAGCTCTTTGGCATACTGACTTGGTGGCTTTGAATGGAAAATTCCTTCAGTTTCTTTTGGAGAAAGGATCCCCAACTCCACATGTCCCTTTCCGTTCTGCATGGCCATTAAATATCGCCTTTCCTGGTGCTTTTTCCTCTCTTACTGACACTTCTACGTTCCATCTTGCTAAGGGTTCGATTACTAATTCCTTGGACTCAATACTGCATGGAACTTTCCCCAAAGTCTGTCTCCTGTGATTTTTTTTTTTTTTTTACTCACAACAAGAAGGGCATTTTGCTTCTGTTCAGAAATACCTGCATTATTTCCCAAAGAAATAGGATCGTGGCTTGAAATTTGGTGCTTGGGTGCGCGTGTGTGTATTAGAAGCTGCTGTAGACCAAAATCCTCTGTAAGCACTGCATTGTCCAGCACGCTTTTTCTCCCCTGCTTTTTCACTGCTACGAAGTCCAATTCCTTGACTGCCCCTTGTTCCTCGAGACAATTTGGGTTTCCATGCTCTGTCACGAGGCAGTGGAAGGGACGGTGCTTTATGCAGCACGCATGATGCAGACCCAGACTTCGGCTAAATCACGAAAAATTCCAAGGGTATCTGAACAGCTCTCGGCCCCTTGGCCCCCTCCTTGCTGCTTTTACCAGACGGCCTGTCATCTTCCTCCAACATGACAGCACTTTCAGGGAAAGATTTAAAATAAGAAAGCTGCCTCGGCCTATTTAGCTAGTCACGTGGAGCGAGGCCATGCCAGTCTCGGATTTTGCTACGTGCGTGGCCTATGCTGGGCTGGGCAGCCGCCGCAAACCTGAATCATAACGCCCCCTGATGATTAACCAAGAGGCGGAAGCAGCAGGAAGCACGCTATCCATATAGCTCCGGTTAATTTCCAAAGGGATCCTGCGATTCCTGATTAAAGGCGTCTAAGCTGGAACGGATACAGGAGCGAGGGAAGAGGCCGAAGGGCGGGGAAGGGTGAACCCATCCCATCTAAAACAGTCCTGATCGGCTTCGAACGCTTAACGTGCCTTTTCCGACCTCAATTCTTTAAAACAGCAGGACGCAGCGAGACCGGGAAACGTGACTGCGAAAAAGCAAAAAGCCTTCCGCCAGGGGAGCTTTACCGCCTGATCTAGCAGGGCTGATCTCAATCAATCCTAGCTCTGATCCGTCAGTTGAGCTGACGCGCTTCTCCCGCTTGTACTCGTGAATGGACGCCACCTGGATTCTCTCCTCCTCCCCCGCCAACTTCCCTTCTCTTCCCCCCCCCCCACCCCCGCTTCGCCCTTTCCGCGTTGTTTGCGAAGAAGAGTTAAAGAACTCCTTGGGGCCCCCAATCCGAGAGCCATCTCTTGGAAACAACATATACGTCTCCTGCCTTCCCTTGTCAACAGTCTCGGGTTCCTCCTCCTCTCTTCCCCTCCCCCCTTTTGCAAAGCTGAAGACTACCGGGAGGGGAAGGGAGGGGAGGGGAGAGGAGAAGGGGGGGGAGGAAACCAGCAGAATAATTACTGAAGCTCCAACACGCAGAGCTTTTTCCTTGACGCACTGACTCCCGATGAGCACTTTCGAAGCATGGAGAAAACCCATATCAACGTTCCCCTTTCTTCTCCCCCCCTTCTTTTTCTAACGTGAGCCTCTCCAGAAGTTCACTTGCACATGGACGACCTGCTCCTTCCACACCTTCCAAAATAACCACAGCTTAATAGAGGGCGGCGAGGCTTCTCTGAAGGACCCCACTTCCTCTAGAGAAGCAGGGGTTGAACCATAGACTTTTCAGCGAAAGGGTTTTTTACAATGGCAAGCTCATAGAGCGAATTGTTTTGTGGTTCCTGGCACCAAAGGTTTGCCACCTTTCCTAATCAACGCGCTAAACGAAAAGGTACCTGAAGCGCTCTCGATACTGATCAAACTGCCTCGCTTAGCATTCCTCGCATTCAAGAGAGTTCTCGCCTATCGCAGTGCTATGTAGGAATGGCCATTTGGCACGTCGTTACAGGCGGCAAAAACGGAAAGATGAATGAAACTGCCCCAGCACGTCTGGAGGAAAATGGCATATCTCTGGGGCTCACGGGAGATCGCCAAACTCAGCAGAACTTTCGCAATGTGGTCTTTGGGGATCATTAAGCGAGGAAGGATGGAAGATTTTGTTTGTCTGTTCTTCGGTCGCTTTTACCTCTTAGAAATAGATTCAAAAGATTTAGACTCAAGCTCCCTTCTTTGAAACCTCCCTCTTAATAAAATAAAACAAAACCACAACAAACTGTTTAGTTACAGCACCTCTTTCCAAAACAAACACAGGTCCCCAGCCTAGGGAAGGGTGCCACTGTTTCACAGCAGGTCTCTGCAGTGGAGAAGTCAGGAAAGGTTTCATCTTTCCTAAGTGGCGACGAATGCGGATGTTGTGAGGCAGGGTGGCTATGGCGTGCAAACAGAGAAGATCAGTATTGGCAAAAGGGACCAAGGGAACTTGGAAACTAAATAATGAGCTTCAATCGCGAGCGATTTTAATGCACCAGTCTCCATTCCCTCGCTCCCTTTAAGAGCAGCCTCTTCATATATAAAACTTCTGGCCACTTTTCTGCCTCCGGCGTTCCTCCCTGCCCCCCCTCCCCCATTTTGCAGTATTTGCATTGTCACCGGTCTCCCTGCTTTAGGCAAGTATCTCCAAGGCGTCGGATTTCCCTTCTTCATCACAACTTTTGCCTGCAGGGGGATCCCATGAGAATGGCCCTTAGCTGTCCGAGGTGCTGAAACAAAAGTCCCGTTGCTGCAGTGAGGCTTTTAGGTGCGCACTCTTGCCTTGGATGGATTTCTGCGGCCGTTGCGACAGAGTCCGCAGCAGTGTTGTTCGCTGTCCAGGGTACTGAAATGGAATCTGTAGTCGAAGAATGCTGCCCAGCGTACAGGAAAATCCTCCGCTATATACAATTTTTCCTCCCCACCTCTTTTTATAGCTAGTCACACCGATTCTGCACCAAAACGCGGGAGGAAGAAAAGTAATTTCAGCCAGCAAAGCACAATCACTTAGTTGAACCCTATCTTTCTTTCTCCCTCGCGTGCACTCACTCTTTCACACACAAATACTGCAGAAGAACTCTTACGTGTAAAGAATGCACCACCAGAGTCTTTTTAGAATAATAGCAAATCAGACGCAGAAACAAACGTTTCGTTTCTTCTCCTTCCCTCTCGTTTGCTCTATCGGAAATAACAATATGGTTGGAAAAATATCACCGTTTCTCCCAGCCTGCCATAGTTCTCCCTTCCTTCCACGGCTTTAGCCGTGGAAGAGCTTCCGAAGGCAAGCAAGGGGCTTTCAGCCTCTGCTTTCCCTTACCTTCGCTCCAGTTGAGTTCTGCTCGGTTGCCTCTGTGGAGGGTTATGAGACTGGGGTGTGCTGCTGCAGTTGGGAAGTAAGAACAGCCGCTCCTGACCTCCCCAAATCTCCTTCTTCAATGGAATGGGAGCTGTGCCCTCATCAAAGATGGCCGTCGCTCCCAACGTCAGCAGCTTTTAATAGACATCTATTGAAAGGCAGAGGGGGATGGGAGGAGAGGAAAAGAGGGGGGAGGAGGCGGAGGCAGGCTGGCGTCTGTGGGAGCTTGACTCATCAGAAGCTGCTGTTGCTGCACTGTACCGCAATCCTTTGCATTTTGCTCCACTTGTTATTAAATAGGATAAATTAGTTTCAAATTGTGTAAAGAACGTTAGTTTGAAGTGACCCGGACTGCATTCTATAATATGAATAGATTTTGCTTATCCATGTAGAGCCTTTTTTTTTTTTTTTTGCGAAGGTTTGATTGAAGAGTGGAGAGAAGGAGAAATAATGCGGTAGTGATTTGTTTTCACCAAAGGGGTGGTGCAAAAAAAAAAAAAAACCTGAAAGAAAGAATGAAAGGGTATCCCTCTGAAGTCCCCAGTAACTCCATATATGGCCTGTCGACGTGGGCTTCTATTTTTATGTATGGTTTTTTTTTCTGTATTGTGTCTTATGTTTCAACAGATCACCTTTTCTGACAGAGTGAAGGAGAGTCTCTAAACATGTTATAGTGCAAAAATTTAAGATCTCTTTTTCTACATCGAGCGATGGAATCAAACTGCTTAAGTCAATACAGTAGTTAATCTGTACTTTACAATGCAGTTTTTCCAGATGTGATTTTCTCAGAACTAATCTTTTCAATAAACATATATTCCTTTTAAAAAAAAATAGCATACCAATGGAACAAATCTTATCCTCTCTAATTATACTTACTTTACTCAACTTGAAAGTGCAAGCTAAACTGTTAACAGAAACTTATTTCTTAAAAGGAAGGCTTCTTTGCTATTAAAAACTATAACACCAAAAACTAGCTGATGCATAAAAAAATTCTTCTAGGATATGATTTAATACAAATAGACTTCAAACACATGAATCCAAATCTTCCTATACTATAGAACAATCATAATGAAGCATCTCTGTCTCATCTGTAAGTAAGCAAACAATCTGAGGACCATTCTGAGTTGCAGAACTGAGAGAAAAGCAATTATTAAATATTTGAGTAAAATAAAATAGTTTATTAAGCATTATGGGCTTGGGAGCTCTGCAGGAAAGTAGAAATAATGTTATATGTCCCTCTATTTTTTAAAAAATATTTTTATTAAACAGTTTTTTTAAAAAAACAAAAAGAAATATTAGCACTTTCTTCTTTTCAACAGTTTTGCATCCATAATCCATACTTTTACATTTTCTCTCTCTTATCCTACTATATCTTTTATACATATATTTCTAATATATCATATATATACCACTACAATGTATTGTATTATTCTAATCGTTTTATTTACATTAGACATAAACGTGTACCCAATTTCCTTTCCACAATTTTTGTTTCTTCCCATTTGTT
Source organism: Masticophis lateralis (assembly GCA_030761175.1). Classification (NCBI taxonomy): domain Eukaryota; kingdom Metazoa; phylum Chordata; class Lepidosauria; order Squamata; family Colubridae; genus Masticophis; species Masticophis lateralis. The sequence goes on along the minus strand of JAUDYJ010000001.1, from coordinate 150,097,399 downwards.
CTTATATTTCTACTCCTAATTCAACTGTTATTTAATCTTTCCTTGTCCTTTTTTCCCTTTTCCATGTCCTTTTTTCCCCACCAAAAACCTGATTATTGGCTATGCACTGAATATTTAGAAAGCTCTGTCCTCACAAAAATACCAGTAAATATTCTGAGATGAGGTAAAGAGGATATCTGGTAAGTAAAAAAAGAAAAATAAGCAATGATGATCACAGAAGTAAGTATGAGTTGTGTATGCAACATGCCACAGTTAATGTGGCTATTGCTAGCTGTTAAAGGGACCAGAATGGGATGGAGTTCTTGTCCTATTAAAAGTTCACCTATTCACAGATAGTCCAACCTATATATCAATGGAGTCCAACCTTGGTAACTATAAGTTTTGTGGACTTCAACTCCAAGAACTCCCTAGCATCCCTAATCTAAATCAACAGTAAAACTCTGCTTTTTCCTTTATAGGACTTGCATTGAGAGGAAAAAGATGCTAGGCTGGAATTGAGACAACCACTCTAATTGTGGTTTAATTGCACATTTTACCAAGGCCTTTTTTTTTAAAGGCAAGCTGTATTAATAAATACAATAGCAAAGCTCCTATTCAATGAGACAGGAATATAAACAGCAAACAACCACAACATAGCCCAGTTATCTCTATTATTAGTGGGGAATTGTGTTTAAGAATAACTTATTTATTATTATTTTATTTGTTAAATTTATTTACCACCTATCTTGCTACTCTACCCTTAAGATACTTTTGGCTGCTTACAATAATAAAAAGGAAGAAAATGAAATGAGTATAAACAGAACAGAAGCAAAATAATGATAAGACTATCAAAAGTAGGCTCTCCTCACTTCATGTAATTTATAATTTTCATCCAAAAATTCACTGTATGTGGAAAAATGCTATTATGCAACTGTTGTCAGCACAGTGAATTTGCACATGAAAACCTGCCAAAATTATTTTCCACTAAAATGATTTGAATATTTTCCCACCAAAACCTCATTCTGCCTTCACCTATATATTTGTTGTACAATTGTTCCAGTTATGTGTTCTGTCTCTCATTTCAATATCTACAATAGTTATTACTGTTATTGAAGGACCAAAGTGGCCATCAAAATCTTGTCCAATCAACAGTCCCAAAATGCAAAGGAGAAGCCCCTCTAACATTAAAAACAAACTTAGATTGTTACGTTGCTTCAAAATTGGTGAAGAATCCCCAGACTTAGAACGAACTTTTAACCAACCAAGCAAATCTATTGCAAGCAACACAATGAAGAATGCTAATCAAATGTGTATTATGATGATGAAATGCATTCTACTCTTTGTCTGCTGTGATAACCGCATGTATTAATAGAAAAGATGGAGAAAATGCTTCCCCTGTTCAGTACATAGCTACATAGAATATGAGACAAGGAAGAAAATGCATTTGAATAATGTAGTAGTGAAGAATAAGACTCTGAAAATGTATGAGCAGATTTGTCAATGCATTTGGGTTACAAAATGTGACAACCTATTCCCGTTTTTCCATTGGTTCAATGACTCCATTTATAAGAGTTTGTTTTATGCAAGGTTTTCAGAGAGCATAAAATAAGGGAACCTGTACTGAGCTTGGAAACACTCTTGTTCAGGATACTCCTGATAGGCAAGCATAATCAAGCCCAGAAAGGTGACATACCAACAGTAGCCCAGGTCACAGATGCCAGCAGAGGTGATGAGCTGCATGCAGCACCTATGCTGCTATGAGAGTAGCAAAGATATCAGGGAGTCATATGGTTGTAAGATATCCTATAGCCCAGTGATGGCTAACCTTTTTGCCATTGTGTGCCAAAAGTGGGGGGAGCGCGGCTGCCCACATCCCGCCCCTGTGCATGTGTACACAACCCCCCTGCCCCCCTGCACGTATGCACGTCACCCCATGCTCCCCCACCCCCTTGTGCATGCATGCACGACCCCCCCCTTGGCCGGTTTTGGACATAGTAGGCTTCCCTGAAGCCTCCTGGAACCAAAAACGGGCCACAAGGGATGCCGCTTCCCCCGGACATGCGCCCCCCACTCCCCTACATGCACATGTGACCCCACACACACATGCATGCCATCTTTCACATGTGCCCCATCCCTGCACTAGAGACGCAAAGGTCAGCTGGCCGGTGGGAGGCGTGCACACATGCACGGTGGAACTGCACTGGGCTATGGCTCACATGCCTGCAGAGAGGGCTCTGCGTGCCACCTGTGGCACACGTGCCATAGGTTTGCCATCACAACTATTGCCCAACTCCTCCTCTGCATGAGAACAAAAATAGAGTTGTTCAATTGTGAGATGGGTGGTGTATAAATTATAAATAAATAAGCAAAACCAAAGCAACCAATGTTTATTACTGCTGAGGATATATGGCATTATTAATGTCCTTAATGGTGGATTTCAATTTATTTCCATTTCCCCATCTCCCACATCAACATATGCCTCCACACTTTTGCCTTTGTAGGAATATCCAACCTTGGTAACTTTAAGACATTTGACTTCAACTCCCAGAATTCCCCAGCCAACCATGCTGGAAGTTGCCAAGGTTGGACATCCCTGCCTTACACTGTTCCTTTGGCGGCATGGATGTTGCAAACGTATGCTCCTCTTTCTTCATAGGTAAGGGTTCTATTCCACCCAAGTGCTTGCCCCATGCACATACATTTTTTTTCTTTTAGAAATGTTATTAAATGTTTCATCCCATCTGGTCTCCTATTTGTTACATCAAAATATGGCTGAGGATGCCTAGCAGCTGTGCGGGGGAGAAGAAACTAGGGGGGAGGGATTTCAGCTTTGTTGCCAAGCAACAAAGACCGGTGGGAGATAGCAATCCTGGGGGAGCTTGAGAGGAAACAGGAAACAGATTTGGCCAGAAAGGAAGCAGGAAGTGGGTGTTGGTTGGAGCACAGTATTTGGGGGCCAGGTCTTATCAGGCCAGAGATGATTCCCAAGAAGAAGAAATAAAAGAAAAGAAAATGAAAATCTGGTATTTATATTCCAGTACAGTGTTTATAATCTCTGCATATTTGAGAACAGATACATAAGATTAATGCCATCCTCTAGATGCTTGGATATTGAACTACATCACATATAATCCGTATCTCTGAAAACTGAATGGGAGAAGCCTGGCCCATATACATTTTACACTCACTGCTCAATTCTCCAACACGGGTCCATACAGCAACCCAGATGATTACTCTTTTGGATGAACAATTTGCAAATGTTCAAACTGAATCCTCTGCAACAGCAATGGAAACATCTTGAAAATAATGCCTGGATGCATCCCCAAAAGAGGTATTATTAGACCTACAGAAATTTAGCCAGAGATTAATATGGCCCACCATATTAAAAGTATAAATCCAATCTGTTCTGCCTGGCTATTGTTACTTCAAAATAACTTAGGTTTTAAAAGATAGAGCCTAGACAATGTTCACAGGAAATCTCTGCTGTGCTTCTAACATTCCTTTGCAATATTATTGGTCAATCACACAGAAGTTTATATTGCGGATTAGTAAAATAGCCCATAATCCTAGAGAATGGCGTAATAATGTCAAATCGGATTTTATTTTAATAAACATTAGTCACTCAAAATAACATTTCTCCATGCTATTTCGTAGGTTATTTCTGAAATGGAAATGAATCACGAGGAAAGGAAGATAGTCAGAAGTTTCTCTTGGCCCAACCATATTAATTGCTAGGGGAACTCACCTGGGTTATTGCCATAACAATTATGAAGCATTTTGCAAGTGTCACATTAAAGGAAGAAATGTCTGTTTAATTTGAACTTAGCAGGTACAATATTATCTGGATCATAAAATATTAAGGTTTCCAGCTTTGTTGTTTACAATAGCCCCTGCATTCTTTGCATCACTGTGTTTATGTTAAAAACTGCACAACTTGGAGAATTGAATTATTTTCAGATAATGCAAGTCATCCAAACATTATCCAATCGTATTATTTTTGACTAGTACAGTGTATGGCAATTATTTGTTGTCACATTCATTCAAATGCTTTTAAGAACTGCTTGCTAGATGATATCATTTTTGTCGGCTTTGTTAAAATTAGATAAGCTTCCTAGCTTCACTGCATATGTATAGGCAGTGTAAACAATTTCGTAAAGAAAAAAAAACCCTTGAAATAAAAGCAGAAGAGCTTTGTAGTTTAACTTTTGATCCTGCTGAAGTTCAAATTTAATTAATACATTCACTGTGGTCAATGGGGCTTCTTTTAGGGTACGTACGACCTGGTAACCATGTTAAAACGAAGGTTAATAATCATGTAATCCTGAACACTGAAAATTATTTTTTTAAGTTTAAAAACAGCAAAAATGATTTTTTCCCCATGAAACCCAATGCCAGACAGAGAATAAGAAAAGCTCTATTGCATAGAAATGACACCAATGACATTTGCCCCAAGAAAGGAAGATAATGTTTATCTCTTCATACAGATCTGAGGGTATATGGTTTTTATTTATGTTAATCAGGATCAGAGCTAAAGCACGTATTTGATCATCAGAGTTCCTTGGATTTCCCAAGAGGAAAGACCACTTTACATTCCTTCCTTGTGGCTTCAAACTTGTAAGCACCGAGTTTTTCATAATTCCACCACTGCCAATCACAACGAGCAATTGCACTTCAGTTCTTTGTTTTCCCATTAAGGTATTCTACATTATCCCCTAGCTTAATGTTGTTTTAATACATCTTTAGGTTAGAACGTCTGGTTCCAAATTTAAAGTATAACTAAAATGATGCTATATGGAATTTTTCTCTTCAGGGTTTTTATCTCTTCATCATTGATTTAATATATTATTGTGGTTCATCGTACTGCCAGCCAGATGTTTGGACAAGATTTGGCATTTTTATCCACCTATCAAGTCCTTCCCAAGGACTTGGGATACTATACATAGTCTTGGATGGTGTTAAAGATTTTGTTGCAGGATATAAACTGTTCCAAGTATTATTAATGACATCATCATCATCATTATTGTCATATGTATTTATTTTTAGAATTAATATATTATGATCATATGTGTGTATGTGTTTGTGTGTTCGTCTGTGCGAGGGAAGGAGGGAGTGGGAGGAGAGGGGAATGAGAGAGAACATCTTACCAGTAATTTTAAGCCATTCTTCTATATCTTGTTTGTTCTATAGCCTACAAACTCAATAGCATCTAGCTTTAGGACAGCTATACAAATTAGGAGAATGTTAATTAAATTCTTTTATAAGATAGTCAGGGTCATTTGCTTGGTAATCTCTCCTGTCTTCCCCCAATTATCTCATATTTTTCCAACTAGATTTTCCCAACCTTCCATATATTGGATTTCAATTTCTGTGCTGGACAGGGATGGTAGATCTCATCAAGGGTTTGTTAGTTCCAGCGCACCATTTCTAGCAGTGACCTGTGAGAAGCAAGTGGTGCATTTCTCTCTTGCATTTACAAGTGACATTGAGAAATAGCTTCTCCATATTAAATCTAGTGGGTCCAGAGCTGTACATGGCCTTCAAATTTCCTGTGAAGAACCACAGTCCAGGAAGTAAATGGGGCACCACAAAATAAACACATCTGGAAGAGGTAGGCTAGAATTAAACTCGATTTGATTAAAATTAAATGTACACATCAGTAGGATTGCTTCCAATATGCTTAATCATTTTCTGTCATTTAAAAAATTAAAATTGGGATTGGGAATCATACCCAAGGTTTTTCTAAAGCTGTACATGGTCTTATGCTCTCTATGGAGTTTCTGTAATGGGCAGGTTCAAGTAAAAGGGCTACTAATGTCTCTCTATCCACTTTTTCTCCACAGAGCACCAGTGAAAATAATTATGTTCTTCTAAAGCCAAATATGTAATTTAGTAATTTAAGAATCCAGATTTGATTCATTGCACATACACTTAGATTATTATCCTGCTCCTTCCATGGTAAAGCATCTAAAAATATTTTCCCTTCATCTGCCATTTCTTGCTTTGTAATTAGTTAAAAGTTCTAATGTGCTGGCAATGTATTAGAAGACAGTAATGTGCAGTTTCACATTTTAAGCTCATAAATCATGGCACTATCAGGACTCCGTGAACTAAACAGAATCTTCCCAACACAAAATTATTTGATGGAAAGCACTATTTTATTTTGATGATGAAAGTGATACAGTGTTTAGAGTATATATGTGCTCGTTTCTCTGTCCAAACTATAACATATATTTTTAAAGTAGATTTTAAATGCCTAAAACTATTTTTATTTTTTAAATAGTATCGCAAAGATTCAACAATGAGCAGCTGAATCAGGGATTCATAATTCCATGCTGGCCCAGAGAAGATAATGCTAGGATTGCTCCAAATTTCTGGATTTTTATGTGGGATGTTCTGGGTATTGGATCTTGGTCTCTTGCCTTTGCCATTAGACATCTTAAATAACAAAATTCCAAAGGTTTGTAGAAAGTTAGCACTCTCCCACCCCTCCTAGAAGAATGAAATATTTTGAGGAATATTAAAAAAAGGCAGGTTATTGTATATCCCAAAGGGAGAAATGGAGAAACATTTTTAGAGGCAGAAAGCACCCCCCCCTTTCCTTAATAGCCCCAGCAGATGTCAGCATTTAAGAGATAAAGAGCTTATTGAAAGAAGACAAGTAGCAAGATAGCTCTATTCATAAGCAAATACCCTCACCCAAGAGCCAAAACAGGATGAAAGCCATTAAGCCACAATAGGAATTACCCAACACCCTTTCAGAACAGAAGCCCCTTCATTGCATCCCCCTCAGAGCAGTCCAAAGTTCAACCAAACTTAGCTCAGATGAACACCTAGGATTTGCACTTTGCCTATAGAGCCAGCTATGACCCGTACATAACTACTACATGACCAGTGGTGGATTTCAAAATTTTTTACTACCAGATCTGTGGGTGTGGCTTGGTGGGCGTGGCATGGCTTGATGGGCGTGGCAGGGAAAGGATACTGTAAAATCTCCATTCCCACACCACTCCAGGGGAAGGTTACTGCTAAATCCCCATTCCCTCCCCAATCCAGGGGAAGGATACTGCAAAATCCCCATTACCTCTTGATCAGCTGGGACTTGGGAGACAGGGAATAAATGGGGGCGGGCTCAGTCAGAATTTTTACTACCAGTTCTCTGAAGTACTCAAATTTTCTGCTCCCGGTTCTCCAGAACTGATCAGAACCTGCTGAAACCCACCTCTGTATATGACCCCATGGGAGTCTGACAATAGCCAATAAGATGCATGTTCTTGCACAGGAACAGGAAGCTCAAGTTCAAAGGCTAAGAGAAGGTACAAAACATCCCCATTTTCAATTCCATTTTGTCAGCTGCCCAGAACCACAAACCCCGGTGGTTCTGTTCATCCATAAACCATCTTTCCAATCAGCCTCCATGTTTCCAGTGTCTTTCTCCCAGCTTCAAACTGAACCAGATGAATATTTCTTCCCACAGGCTCATCCTTTTCTTCTTAGGAAGAAGAACATGTCTTTATCTTGTCTTAGGAACATGACCTCCACATGACATTATCTTGCCCTGGCAAGTTGATCATGGCTTTTTAGATTTCAGTCCTACATATGATCCTTTGCATTATGTCTTATTTCCCTCCCTCCCCTCAATACAGTAAAGCACTTGAATTCTCCTCCAATATAATTTTTCATCGCTGCTGACATTTTAACAAACAGTTGCAGATTGAGGCTGCATGTGTTCTGCTTGGCTCAGTTGGGAATTTTTAAGACATCAAGAACTGTGGAATTCATGCAAGTCAATAGCAAAAGAATTATTATGCAGAACTGAATGGGGGGAAAATATCTACCTTACGTTTGCAGCAGTGGATGGTTTGATAGATGTTGTCTGTCAATGTTTGAATTAAGTGTTTTTCAAGGAAGAGTCATGGAAGAGGACTTTTGAGCAATCTGGTGGGATTTCTTAGCATAGTTTAACATACAAGGTAGCTTCCTAGGCTTTGTAGGAAGTTAGTATTCACCCCTCTCCTAGGAAAATGAGATATTTTGGGAAATATTAAAAGGGCAGGATATTTCCCCTAAAAGGGAGGCAGAAACTCAGCCCTTCCCCCACTTTTGTCAATGGGCCATTAAGGTTTGGGCCAGTCCATTCTACACAACAAAGATAGGATTAACCCTCCATCCATCTAGTAACAGAACGCACCATAGAAGTGGGTTTCAGCAGGTTCTGACCAGTTCTGGAGAACCGGTAGCGGAAATTTTGAGTAGTTCAAAGAACCAGCAAATGCCACCTCTGACTGGCCCCGTCCCCATCTATTCTCTGCCTCCTGAGTCTCAGCTGATTGGTAGGAAATGGGGATTTTGCAGTAACCTTACCCTGGAGTGGGGTGGGAATGGAGATTTCACAGTATCCTTCCCCTGCCACGCCTACCAAGCCACACCACACTCATCAAGCCATGCCCACAGAATTGGTAGTAAAAAAATTTGAATCCCACCACTGATGCACCTGGGGAGATTATATCAGCCAGCAAAGCTCAACCAAGCCTGGGAAACAGACAGCCTATAAAGTTAGCTAATACCCCCGCCCCCTGGGAGTCTGACCACCAATCAGAATACGTTTCTTACACAGGAACAGGAAGCTCTAAGGTGGGGCCCAACAGAGGGCATAAAACCAAGGCACTCCCAGCATCTCTTCCCCTTTTTCCGCTCAGGAACTTAAGCCATGTGATCCTGTCCACCATTAAAACCAATGGTGGGACTCAAGTAATTTAACAACCAGTTCTCTGCCCTAATAATTTCTTCCAACAACCAGTTCACCAAACTGCTCAGAAAGTTAACAACTGGCTCTCCCGAAGTGGTGCAACCTGGCTGAATCCCATCACGGATTAAAACCTTCTTTCCAAATAGCCACCATATTTCCAGTGTCTTTCTCCCCACTTGGAACTGAACCCAGAAGGATATTTCTTCCAACCGCTTTTTTACTTTATTCTCTTTTTAAAACATTTCAATTGTATCATTCTTAATATCAACAATAATATTTACCATATGGCGTACATCTGTTTTCCTTACAGAGTTTCACATAATCAAATGGCTTTTTTAAAAAAACCATGCTAGAATTTCATAAGCACAAAGTACCAATTTATTGCTGATTATAGAGAGCAATTCTCTGTCTCCGTCTCTGCCTCCTGTCTGAGACAAGAGCGCCCACTTCTCTGATGACAGAAAGTTGTTATTATTGTGGTTGTTCTTATTCTCATCCCACTTTTTGTCCTCAGAGAATGGTTATGCGGGCTCTCCTCCATTTTTATCCTCACAGCAACTTTGGAAAGTAGGTTAAGCTGACAGAGGATACCAAATAAGCTTTGGGACTGATCAGGGATTTCAACTTGGATTTCCCTGATCTAAATCAAACATCAGTCATGTTAGCAGATATTCAGGAATAAGATTCTGTATTTTATTTTATTTTTTTGGCGGAAAAGCATTCGTCATGGGTTTTTCGGCAATCTGAGATGATAACGTCAGTTTTCTTCTATCATCTGCAACATGTGTTACAATACATTGGTGAATTGTAAAATCCAAGTCGTCCTCGAACTTACAACGGTTTGTTCAGTGACTGTTCAAAGTTACAACGGCTCTGAAAAAAGTGACTTTTGACCATTTTTTCACAGTTACGATCTTTGTAGCATCCCCAGGATGATGTGATCAAAATTCAGATGCTTGGCTTTTTTGACCTTCTGACAAGCAAAGTCAATGGGGAAGCCAGATTCACTTAACAACTGGGTTACTAACTTATCACTTAGCAGTGATTCACTTAACAGCTGTGGCAAGAAAGGTTGTAAAATGGAGCAAAACTCACTTAACAAATGTCTCACTTAACGATGGGAATTTGGGGCTCAATTCTGGTAATAAATCGAGGACTACCTGTATTGGCCATTGATTCACCAGCAGCTTATAGTGACTTTGCAGCACCACCCAGCCATTGTTGAAGTGGTATTAAGCCTTTCCTCATTACAATTTTTTTGATATGGAAATGGTTGGACTGCTCTAGGTGCTGTAAGTCATAACCGAACCAATTGATCTATTGATTATTTGATAATTTAGCCATGGTACTTTTTATATTATGACATTTCCAAACACGCACACACATGTATGTATATCTCTTTGTAAGTCATTTGATCTCAAGAGTTGAAATGAGAGTTGCTTATTTCTAGTCTCTACTTTTCACGTTTAGTGGTGGCCTCGATGGGCTTGTTTCAAGGAAACTTCCTATACCTTTAAAATATTGATGGGTCGAAGGTGAATTGTTCCTGAATTTGCTTTTCATTAAGATAATGCACTTTTGCAATCTATTCTTTCCATGACAATAATATTATACAATCCTACATGTCATCCCATAATACGGGAAATCCATAGGTACCAAGAATTAAATCCTCCCCAAACATTCAACATGTACAAGTTTGATGCTGAATGAGTACAGCAAGCTGTACTGAATTAATCAATGGACAGTCCTGGACTATATTTCCTGATCCTAAACTGAACTTTAACTAGATAGACTGTGAGATGTTGACTATGTATTGTGGGAAATAGAAAAATCTTTTCTCTGCTAATAACACAAGAAAGGGGAACTCTCTCTCTCTCTCTCTCTCTCTCTCTCTCTCTCTCTCTCTCTCTCTCTCTCTCTCCCTCCCTCCCTCCCTCCCTCCCTCCCTCCCTCTCTGTCTGTGTGTCTGCATGTATGATCCCTTGTATTAAGCGTTATTCAAACTGATGGGACATATTTCCAATGCAACATGTTTCACATAGTCAGAAGTAAGAATCTGTCCTTGGCACAACAGTGTGCAGACGTTGCTAGCTTGGAAGGCTGCTTGGCCAATTAGCCTGGTCTAACCCCTTTTTTGCCTTCTGCAGAATGGCTTCAAACTTACATAGCAACTGTGGTGTAAAAGATAAAAAAAAAATCGTGTGTTCCTTATGAGCAATTCAGTCTCGTGTTACATTTTATTCTGCCATCACTTTATAACATAACAAGGGAGATTATTACTGTTACATAAGAATGAAATAGCTGTAATAAATACTGCAGGACTTCAGATTCTCCTCATGCCATATGGTTTTCTGGGGAAGGAAGCCAGTGTACATCTCAGTCCCAACTCTCCCCAACAGAAGAAGCCCAGGATATGAATACGTAGAAATTAAGGCCCATCGAAAGTTACCCTTCCGCAGTCTAGTGCTCTTCACAGATATTTGAATTAGAATCCCCAGCATCCCCAGCTCCTGTATTTATTGCAAGCGTTGTAGTTCAAACTATATAAATCACCAATGTAGAGAAGGCTGGATCCTTTCTGGATTGGGACTCCTTACTCACGGTCACTCACGCCCTTGTCACTTCCCGTCTAGACTACTGTAACGCTCTCTACATGGGGCTCCCCTTGAGGAGCACCCGGAGGCTCCAACTGGCGCAGAGTGCGGCCGCGTGGGTGGTGATGGGAGCGACATGGCGTTCCCATGTGACACCTCTCCTGCGCGAGCTGCACTGGCTCCCGGTGGCCTTCCGGGTGCGCTTCAAGGTTTTGGTTACCACCTTTAAAGTGCTCCATGGCTTAGGACCTGGATACTTGCAGGACCGCCTACTACCACCAATAGCCTCCCACCGGCCGGTACGCTCCCATAGAGAGGGGCTCCTCCGGGTGCTGTCAGCAAAACAGTGTCGACTGGCAGCCCCCAGGGAGAGAGCTTTCTCTGTGGGAGCACCTACTCTCTGGAACGAGCTCCCCCCGGACATACGGAGGATCCCGGATCTGCGCACCTTCTGCCGCGCTCTTAAGACCTTTTTATTTCGCCAGGTGGGCCTGGCCTAACCGATACAAATAAATAAGTAAATGAAAAAAGGAATGATGCAGTACTGAAGTGAAGAAAGAGTACTGGTAGTCCTCAACTTACAATTGTATAGAACTCAGAATTTCCATTGTAATTCATAAGTCGACACACCCATATAACCAGGTCTGATTTTATGACTTTTTATGCAGCAATCATTAAATAAATGCTGAAATCACATTCACTAGATTCTAGGCTTTTTTTCTTTCTGGCAGCCAGCAAGCCCTATGCTGCCTAGTGAGAGACTTATATAGATCTATTTCTGGCTTGTTAGCCATCATCAGTAAGCCACACCCACATCTCATATATCCTCCATGTAAAGGTACAATATCTATTTTCTTACTTTTCATAGGTTTTATGTGTAGGTCTTTGGTTATTCGGGTCTTCTCCCGCGTAAAATTGGAAGTGTCTTGGCGACGTTTCGACGAAGTCTCATTTGTCATCTTCAGGCTGGTGTTTTCGGCTTTGTGCTTCCAAGCATGAAGCCGAGAACACCAGCCTGAAGATGATGAATTATATATATATAATTCCTTCTTAACTCTTATGGGTTGTCTTGTCTTTCTCAGTGTCAGGTCCTCTACCAAAGGCCTGGGAGTTTGAGGGTTCTACAAAAGTATCTTACTTGTTCCTAACACTGTGCTCTTCTGGGTAGAAAGCACTGATATCGTACCTGTCATTTGCTGGAGCCACTCTCCCATCTTAGGAGTCATAGCCCCGAGTGCTTCTATCACCACTGAGAGCACTTTGGCCTTTACTGTCCACATCCTCTCCAGTTCTTCCTTCAGGCCTTGGTATTTCTCCAGCTCTTAAACACCTTCTCCCTGATGTTACTGTAACTTGGCATCACTACCCCTATCACCATCAATACCTTCGGGTCCTTGTTTACTATCACGATGTCTGGTTGATTGGCCAGTATCTGCCTGGATATCTGGATCTGGAAATCCCACAGGATCTTAACCCTGTGATTCTCCATGACCTTCAGTGGAATCTCCTATCTGGCTGTAGGCCATACATTGTGCAGAGGTTCCAATACATAATGCCACTATTTGGTTATGCTATTCAGTGCATCTTATATCCTAACACCAGGTGTTGGACTGTTTCTGAGACCTCTCTGTACAGTCTGTGCCTTGGATCCTATATAAAGTGTGGTAGACTGCTGCTTCTATGGATTTGGTGCTTAGGGCCTGTTCTTGTGCTGCTACTATGCTCATGCCTCAGGTGCTGTTTTTTAGTTCAGCCCTTTCCAGCCACTGGTAGGATTTCCCAATGTCAGCTACCTGAGCTCTCTGTGGATGGTACATCTCATGCAGGATCTGGTCTTGCTGTGGCGGTTCTTCTCCTTGGTCTTCCATGTCCTCCTTTGGCCAGTTCACTATACCAGTAGGCAGGGGTGGAATCCTACGACTGAACAGCCAGTTTGCTGTACGCACATGCACAGTTTCCTTGAAATTGTACTCTCATGTTGCAAACAAGGAAAGGAGCAAGGAAAACAGCTGAGGAGGCCCAATTCAATCTGCCATGCCTGATCAGCTACGCTTCGGAAGAAGAAATAAAGGTCAGTATAACCTGGATGTGGGTGGGCAGGCCATTCTCACAGCAACAAAGAACCGGTTCACTCTTGGCAGGAAGTGTGAACAACTGGTTCTCCTGAATCGGTCCGAATAGGTAGAATCCCACCACTGCCAGTAGGATATCTGATAACTGACAGCAGCATGGTATATACGTTGATGGTGTGGATCTTGTTCTTCACATTGAGCTGATTGTTCAGGACCTGCTGATCTTTTGGTAGTATTTGGATATTGCTGTCTTCCTAGCCTCCTTGTCATGTGACTATGGAATACCAAGGTACTTGTAGCTGCTATATGGCCTACTGGTAGTTCCACCTCATCAGTCTTAACTGCCTTCCCTCTCTTTACTACCATCTGGCCACACTTCTCGAGTCCGAATGACACCCCAATTTTCTCAAAGCAGATCCGTGTCAAGTGCATCAGCAAGTTGGTATCCTATTACTCTTAGCGTACAGCTTGATGTCATCTGTGTAGAGAAGGTGGCTGATGGTAGTTTCACTCTTGAACTTGTATCTCTATCCAGTATGTGTGATTTTGTGGCTGAAGGAGTTTAAGTCAGTGGTAAAATCCAAAATTTTTTACTACCGGTTCTGTGGGCGTGGTTGGTGGGCATGGTGTGGCTTGGTGGGAGGGCAAGGGAATGATACTGCAAAATCTCCATTCCCACCCCACTCCAGGGAGAAGGATATTGCAAAATCTCCATTCCCACCTCACTCTGGAGCTAGCCAGAGGTAGTATTTGTCGGTTCTCCAAACTGCTCAAAATTTCCGCTACCAGTTCCATGGAACCTGTCAGAACCTGCTGGATTTCACCCCTGGTTTAAGTCTATGGTTCTCAATATCTGGTATGGACCTTGTTAATCTGAATGATGTCCAAGGTAGCCCAACTCTCTTAATTCATATCATTCTCATATCTAAGGTAAGTAGATGAAGAACTAGGGGTTCTTTGCCCTAGGACCCCTTCAGGTAAGGTAGAACCCCATTTCCCATGTCAAAGGTTGGTACTCTAACCACTATACTTTGATAAAGAGATAAATCCCAAGGTATACAGTGTTTGGCTGGCTTTGCTGATTCACATGTTATTGGTATGATATTGTGAACAGTATAAAAGATGGCCTTGAAGGACAGAAGGAAGATCTGTTATTAAGGCAACAATCAGATAAACAAGGCTTGAATCCAAACCAAGGCTTGAAAGTGGTTTGCAAAAATGATTCAGACAGGCATTCTAACCCGCCCTTTCCCATCACTCCAATCACAGTTCATATAAGATGAAAGATGGAAGGGAGAGAAGCACAGTCAGACTTGTAAGATTCTGTTTTTATAGCTATTCTAATAAAAGTAGTTTTAGGCATACATGGTGTCTGTTTCTTGGTCTGGCCTGCCTTAGAGGGTTGACAGATATTGATAATGTTTTGAGTTCCTGCAGCTCTTAACAGATAGATAGATAGATAGATAGATAGATAGATAGATAGATAGATAGATAGATAGAATAGATAGTATAGTAGATAGTAAGATAGATAGTAAGAAAATAGATAGATATAAAGATATATATATATAAAGAATATATATATATATATATATATATATATATATATATATATATATAAAGAATATATATATATATATATATATATATATATATATATATATATATATATATATATATATATATATATATATATAATTTTATTTTCGTAGGTCTTTATGTGTATCATTCTTGATGCCAGGGATTTTCCTACGTATATCAAGATGTTTCATAGCCTAATTTTCAGTGAAATCTCAATTCACCAGCTTTTAGGCCTTCCTAAACATTACAGCAGCCATTTTGCTATCTGTTTGAATTTATGGGGGAGACTGAAATAGCTCTATTTCTACCTTTTTAGGTTTCGTCAGCCAGCCACACCCCCTTTTCTTAATTCTGCCCTGTAACAGTCAAATATTTATTATTTTATTTTCGTAGGTCTTTATGTGTATCATTCTTTATGCCAGGGATTTTCCTACGTATATCAAGATGTTTCATAGCCTAATAAGGCTATGAAACATCTTGATAAACGTAGGAAAATCCCTACGTATATCAAAATCCCTACGTATATCTTTATGTATCATAAAGAATTATATATATATATTTATATGTATCAGTGGTGGGTTTCAAATTTTTTTACTACCGGTTGTGTGGGCATGGCTTGGTGGGTGTGGCATGGCTTGGTGGGCATGGCTTGGTGGGTGTGGCAGGGGAAGGATACTGTAAGGATACTGTAAAATCTCCATTCCCACACCACTCCAGGGGAAAGATACTGTAAAATTTCCATTCCCACCTCAATCCCGGGGAAGGTAACTGCAAAATCCCCATTACCTCTTGATCAGCTGGGACTTGGGAGACAGGGAATAAATGGGGGCGGGCCCAGTCAGAATTTTTACTACCAGTTCTCAAAAGTACTCAAATTTTCTGCTCCCGGTTCTCCAGAACTGATCAGAACCTGCTGAAACCCACCTCTGTACATGACCCCACGGGAGTCTGACAACAGCCAATAGAATGCATGTTCTTGCACAGGAACAGGAAGCTCAAGTTCAAAGCCTAAGAGAAGGTACAAAACATCCCCACTTTCAATTCCATTTTGTCAGCTGCCCAGAACCACAAACCCTGGTGGTTCTGTTCATCCATAAACCATCTTTCCAATCAGCCTCCATGTTTCCAGTGTCTTTCTCCCAGCTTCGAACTGAACCAGATGGATATTTCTTCCCACAGGCTCATCCTTTTCTTCTTCAGAAGAAGAACATGTCTTTATCTTGTCTTAGGAACATGACCTCCACATGACATTATCTTGCTCTGGCAAGTTGATCATGGCTTTTTAGATTTCAGTCCTACATATGATCCTTTGCATTATGTCTTATTTCTCTCCCTCCCCCCAATACAGTAAAGCACTTGAATTCTCCTCCAATATAATTTTTCATCGCTGCTGACATTTTAACAGTTAATATAGATGGGGGCGGGGCCAGTCAGAATTTTTACTACCGGTTCTCCGAACTACTCAAAATTTCCGCCACAGAAATGTCTTCCAATATAAGGCTGATAGGGGCTTTTAAGTTTTTTACTTTGGGTCTCTCCAACAGCAGGTCTCTTAATATGCATCATAGATTACTCATCTGCAGGCATCCCGAGATCAAAGGGTTACAAGGTTTACATAGCCTGACATTTTGATGCTCTCCCTCTCCCTCTCCCCTCCTTCCTTCTCTTTCTCTCTTTTAGCTCAATTTGTATGCAGAAGCAAGACGATCATGTAGGCGGATGCAGAAGGCAGCTGTACTCCTTGTATTAATACACCATAGTCCATTTTGTTTTGAATGGCAGATCTAGCTAGCTAACCTGCCTGATGATTGCTTGCCTTCAGCTTTTTGGCTTTGTGCTTTTCCTGCTGGGATTGCTGCCATGCTATGCGTCAGCTCTGCTGTTTATTTGTGCTCTGCTTTCTTTTTGTGCTCCTCCAGGGCACCGAGCATAAATCTGCTACCGAAAGGAATTCTCCCAGACCAGGGGCTGAAACAGTCATCCAAAGGGTTGCGTACATCTACATCTTTTTTTGTTTTAAAGTTTCACCTTCAGTTCTTCATTCAAAGTAGCTAAGACCCTGACTGAATCATAAGCTGGTATACAGGAACAGCACAAATCGTTTAAAAATCACTTAAAATATGGTGTCAAATGATTTTGCCTGTTATGAGCGCTAAGGCATTAAATTCACTAGTGTGTTGATCCTAAACCCCCCTTCCCCCACGTCCCAGTTAAACAGCATATGTGAAAATTTAAAAATGGAACGTTACAAATTTGTGTTGTTATCAGGCAGGATTGTGTTGTACCTGCAATCTCCTGCAAGAATGAATTAAAACAGGGCAGGCTAACGTTTGCAGCCGATGGGGATATACGTGAGATTTTGAGTATGCCAGAAGCACCAATACAAAATATCTGCTCCAGGGGCAGGTTTCAAAACCCATCACTACAGGTTCGCGCATGCGCAGGAGCTTCCAGGCAGGTGGGCGGAGCCTCTCGCCACCGCCACTACCGGTTCGCTCAATCCGGGGCGAACCAGTAGCAACCCACCACTGATCTGCTCATGATATCCATGACCAGAAAGAAACTAGAGAAATTGTTCTTTGACACATTCTCCAATGCTATCTACCATGCTGTTGGCTTAGGGGAAGCTGGGCAGCAGTCTTACAAACAAAGCATTCCCACATTATCTGTCTGTCCACTCCCCTCACCCACCTACAAACATTGTAGATCTGGAGTCTGCAGGTCTCAGAAATATTCCTGGGAAAAAAGGGGTTACCCCTGGTGCCGGTTGTGTGCTTTGCAGCCTGCTAGCTTCCCATGTATTCATTTTAATTAAAATCATCTTTAGAAAATTAAAATTAAACCAGTTTAGGAATAAAGTCTGAAGCCATTAGGGAAGCTATCTGCAAGAAGAATGTCCCTCAGTGTATCTCATTGCCTGTTCCTGAACTGTAGAAATTTAAATTTCTATAGAAACAAAGCATCAAAAGGTTGAAGGGGGCATTGGAGGTCTAGTCCAACCTCCAGCCCAAGGCAGGAGATTTCATTGCATCCCAGACAAATGGCTGCCCAATATTTTCTTGAAGACCTCCAGCAATGAGACACCAACAACTCTGGAAGGCAAGTTGTTCAACTGATTGATCGTTCTTACCATCAGGAAATTTCTCTGCTTATTTCCAGATTGGATCTCTCTTTAACAAGACTCCATCCATTGCTTCTGTCCTGCTCTCAAGTGTTTCAGGGAATACTGTAAGTGAACCCCTTCTCCCCTGAAATAGCTCCTCAAGTACCAGAAGACAACTATCAGATCATCTCTAATCCTTCTCTATGTTGGCTAGATCAGCCCTCTGATCCAGATTGGGCCTTTATGGTTATCCCTGTTCCAACAGCATGAAGTCAATCAGAAATTAGAAATAAAATGTAAATAAGTGTATACCAGGTACATAATTTATCAGAATTAAGTTCAGCCTATTGGTTTAGTCATCCACAACAGTCCCAATTTCTCATATGGCCCTTTGGGAGAAATTAATTGCCTACCTCTGGGCTCGGCATACCTAGTTCCCTGAACAGTTCATCATCAGGTTTAGCCTCTAAAACAGGGGTGAAATCCAGCAGGTTCTGACAGGTTCTGGAGAACCGGTAGTGGAAATTTTGAGCAGTTCAGAGAACCAGCAGCAGAGATTTTGAGCAGTTTGGAGAACCGGCAAATACCATCTCTGGCTGGCTCCAGAGTGGGGAAGGAATGGGGATTTTGCAGTATTCTTCCCCTGGAGTGGGGTGAGAATGGAGATTTTGCAGTATCCTTTCCCCGGCCACACCCACCAAGCCACACCACACCACGCCCACCAAGCCACGCCCACAGAACCAGTAGTAAAAAAATTTGGATTTCACCACTGTTCTAAAACCGTTATCATCTTTGTTGTTCTACACAATCATTTCTCATCATCTTGATGTTATCTCTCTGTTCATGCATCTTAGGAATGCACTGGCTTTTTTGACAGCTACAGCACATTGTGGGTTCATACTTATCTACGGTCCCCTAGGACACCTAAATCCCTCTCACAGGTACTGGGGTTGAACCAGCTACCACCTATTTTATACTTGGGCATTTGATTTTTCCTGCCTAAGCGCAGGATCTTGCTTTTGTCACCATTGAACTGCATCCCTTGAACATTCCTCAAATACTTTGGAAAATTGCAGCTGGGTGAAGCTGCAACCTGGGTTTGATACAAATTGAGTACTTTTGTATGAAGTTTTTCAACTATTGGAAGAATGTAATTATTAGTCTAAAAGCTAAGGCATAAACCAAAAAATGGTGAGTTCTAAGCCCGCCTTAGATATGAAAGCTTGCTAGGTGACTCTCAGTCCAACCCACTTCACGGGGTTGTTCTGATGGGGAAAATAGAAGGTGTCAACCCTGAAGCTGACCTGACCGAAACCATTTTGACCCCTTCAGTGTTGCCACATTGGAGCTGAAGGATAGGGAGGGGCGATTTGAGATAGAGGGGATGCTGTAGCCAAAACAATATATTTTCACTTGGGAACCAAGGACATTCTTACACCTGGTCGGAGGAAGGTGGAGTGATGCTACCCAGTTGCTACACTGTGTCCACCGTGATTGGACGATGGGACTGATTCTTTTGAGAAAGTAGAGATTCTTCTACTTTTAATTAGGTGAAAACTACGGGAACCTTCAGAGTTGGTTTTCACCAGATCTGTGCCAATATGATATTTCCAATAAAGCTAGCTATTCTTTGAGGAACCTACTGGCCATGGAGTTTTGCTTGATATGGATTTATTACTTTTACCCTGACAGAAAAAGAAAGGAGTTTAAAGTTTGTACATAGCAGAGGTGGGTTTCAGCAGATTGTGATTATTTCTGGAGAACCTGTAGTGGAAATTTTGAGTAGTTTGGAAAACCAGTAAATACCACCTCTGACTGGCCACGCCCACACCTATTCTCTGCCAGCTGATTGGAAGGAAATGGAGATTTTGCAGTAACCTTTTTTTAAAAAAATTGATTTATATGCCGCCCTTCTCCAGAGACTCAGGGTGGCTTACACTGTGTTAAGCAATAGCCTTCATACTTTTGTATATTTATATAAAGTCAGTTTATTGCCCCCACAAACTGGGTCCTCAATTTACCTACCTTAGAAAGGATGGAAGGCTGAGTCAACCTTGGGCCTGGTGAGATTCGAACTTACAGTAATTGCAAACAGCTGGTGTTAATCACAATGCTTTTAGCCTGCTGAGCTACCAGGTTTCCCCTGGAATGGGGTGGGAATGTACAGTATCCTTCCCCTGCCATGCCCACCAAGCCATGCCACGCCCACCAAGCCACACCCACAGAACCAGTAGTAAACATTTTTGAATCCCACTACTGGTACATAGCCTTGTGTTATTTATAAAAATATAAATATAAAATTTATAAAAATAATAAAGGTGGGATTTAAAAGATCTTTAAAAATCTTAAATATACGCATGATATAAGAAACCATCTTGAGGCAGGAGAAGCGTATGGCAGTAAGCCACAGACCATGTTTCGTAGTAACCTACTGAGTCCTATAACTAAGGTTTAATCACCCCAAACTCACAGTAGGACCAGCCACTATGTGCATAGAGGTCAAACACGGTGACTTCTTCTGGTTCCCCAATCTTGGTAGCCCCATTGGTGTACAAAACAGAAATAATTTCACTTTCCCCAAAGCCAACATCCTCTCACCAACCGAAATAGTGGTCTCATATGTTAATATCACTTTATAATTCCTTGGTAAGGCCACACTTGGAATACTGCATTCATTTTTGGTCACCACGATGTAAAAGAAGATGTTGAGACTCTAGAAAGAGTGCAGAGAAAAGCAAAGAAGATGATTAGGGGACTGGAGGCTAAAACATATGAAGAACAGTTGCAGGAACTGGGTATGTCTAGTTCGATGAAAAGAAGGACTAGGGGTGACATGATAGCGGTGTTCCAATATCTAAGGGGTGCTACAAAGAAGAGGAGATCAAATTTATTCTCCAAATAAATAAACCTGAAGGCATGACAAGAAGAAATGGATGGAAACTAACCAAGGAGAGAAGCAACCTAGAACTAAAGAGAAATTTCCTGACAATTAGAACAATTAATCAGTGTAATGACTTGCCTCCAGAAGTTGCGAATGCTCCAACACTGGAAGTTTTTAAGAAGATGTTGGATAACCATTTGTCTGAAATGGTATAGGGTTTCCTGCCTGAGCAGGGGGTTGGACTAGAAGACCTCCAAGGTCCCTTCCAATTCTGTTATCTACCTCTGCTTCATACCATTGAAACTCAGACCCACAATATCAAGCTATTTGAAACTGAAATCAAGTTCCTTTTTATTGCAGTTTTTGCATCCCTTCCCAAGCAGGTAAGGAAGCAAACAATTTCTGACAATGATACCGTCCCATCCCCCCCGTCCCCCAATACTACTCTGACATTGCCCAGAGCTCCCGTTTCTTGCTTTTGTTTCTACTACTTTGTCCTAAGGGAATCAAATCTGATTGAATACCAGTAATCTTTATCAGCCTGCCTTCTTTTTTTTCTTCTCTCTCTCTCTCTTCTTTACCCATTCAATCCTGCAGGGATATGACCTGTTCTATTGCAGCTCTCGTGCTCAGAAATGATGCAGTGAATTGCTTCATTGACTAGCCAGGTGGGGAGGGAGACAGAAGAGAGATGGACAGGCAGAACCTCTATCCGTGAAAGGACAAAACTAACAAAGGTAGCCCGTGGATAAATGCTATGTTAGCTATAAACTGCCAGAGAAGAAAGACAACAAAGGAGTAGTGAGATTATGATTCATATAAATCCCCAGGAGACTTTTAGATGACATTTGCATACAGCCACTAGGGAAACCACAATGATTTAGGGAGGTTTCTGAACTGCTGGAATCAATCTAAGATAAGGATAAGAAGTATCCTGCTAAAGCACTTGGAACAATCATCTGTCTTGGCCAGCATCCGGTTCTCCCAGAGGGATCAAGAGACCTTTCTAATAACCCCATAAGTGGAATGAGGGCAAGAATGCTTTCCTGCTTCTATTGTCCAGCAACTTGCATTTGGAGATATACTTCTTGTACTACCATTATGGCTACAACTCATTGGTATAGCTGGTTTAAAGCCCGTTGAAATGCAACTGACACCATGTCTTAGGTCAGTCCATGCCATGGTATTTCTATCTGATTTTTTTTCAACAGAACAGAACAGAACAGAACAGAACAGAACAGAACAGAACAGAACAGAACAGAACAGGATTAGACTAGACCTTGGAGGTCTTCTAATCCAGCCTGGAGTCCCAGGAATGTCAAACTGGCAGTCCATGGGCCAGATGCATCATGTGCAGGCCACACCCACCCCAGCTCTACCAAGGGAAAAAAAAGTCACGGTACGTCAAATGACGGCAACATGACGCACTGAGTTTGACACCCGTGGTCTAGATTCTTCTTTAAAACATCCAGTGTTTTTAAGAAAGCATCTGCTTTGAAACGTAATGCTGACTAGCTAGCCAACAACTGAGTAACAATTGCTGAATCATAAAGCTCCTGAGATCCCACTCTCCACCTAATCACTTTTCTGCCTGTGCACCCCCCACCCCCACCCCAATGCTTAACCTTCAAGTGCAACTAATCTTGAAGGGCATTTACTCCCTGGGCCTTGCAAGCTTTCTCAAAATCGCTACAGGATATTTAAGGCAAAGCACAGAGCTGGGAAGACTCATGAGCAACATGGAAACATCATCTTGGACCTTAGTAACTCACTTTGTCTGTTGCCCAGGGCAGAGCAAGAGTTTGTTGACTACTGGTATATCATTCCCAATGTTTCTAATGCAGGCAATCCCTGCTGTTGTTAACAAGCAGCCTTGCCTGCTTATAGGCAGCATGGAGAACCAATACAATAATTTCCCTTTTCACGGAGGCTTCTAGCTTTCCAAAACCCTGAAGGATTCGAAAGGCTTCCTGTAGCCTTTACTCCTGTTTCTTTCTCTTTTATCTACTTCAGCCCTGACCTGTGCTGAATGAGCTGCCTTGAGTGCAATCAGCCTTGCTATGATTAAAGCCGTGCTCACATTCATTCCTTGCTCCTCAAAGTAAGCAAGCCAGTTACTCTCTTTGACATTCACCTACAGTATATATTGCCACTTTGAAACCACCTTGGTAGTATATCTCCGGTTATTTCGTTCTGGCGTTGATTTTTTATTTATTTTATGATTTTATTTAGAAAATCTTAGTTCTCTCACCTTAGCAATCAAGGGTGTCATTGTACTACATCCAGTTTTGTGTGGAGATGTTTTATAATAACCAGCTTCTGAAGATATTTCAGTATATCCTGTCTCTTCCCTTACTTTTCCCTTATTGGCTCCCTTAACAGGGTTACCTAACGAGTAGGCAGAATGAGGAAGCTCCCTTAGGCAGCTGGTTAAAGAGCTAGGAAAGGGCTGCAATGTTTCTCTCTTGTTATTCTTTTGTTTTAATTGCTGGGGAAGAGGCATATTTGGATTTTTTGTTCAGGGTGCCTAAAGAACTGGCATATTTTGTCTTGGGATAGGGAAGGTTCAGAAGTCCATCCTGGTTGTAATACTATATTATAGTGCCATTTCTTTGTTTTTGGCTTAGTGTAATGTAGAAAGTTAGCACCCACCCCCCTCCTAGAAGAATAAAATATTTTGAGGACTATTAAAAAAAAGGCTGAATGTTGTATTTTCCTGGATTAGAAAAGGAGAAACATGTTTTTAAAGATGAAGAGCAGTTCCCTGCAGCCCCCTGCCCCCAAGCAGATATTTAGAGCCCATTGAGAAAGACTGGGCCAGCCTATCTACAAGATAAAAAGTCTTCAGCTCCAGCTCCAGGGTGATGGGATTAAGATATGACCCTCCAGGACATAATGGGATTATCTATCAGCAGAGCTCACCACATGGCACAACCAAGCCCCTACATTACATCAGCCCAAGGTTCAACCAAATTTGACATCAAGACAAACATGACCCCACATGGTCCCATGAGTGTCTGACAGCAACCAACAGAATACATGCTCTTGGCACAGGAACAGGAAGCTCAAGTTCAAAGCCCAAGAGAGGGTATACATACCTCTCATTCTCCATTCCATGTGGTCAGCTACCCAGAATCACACGCGCTTGGTGGTTCTGCTTCACCATTAAACTTTCCAACCAGCCTCCATGTTTCCAGTGTCTTTCTCCCCACTTGGAACTGAACCCACATTTCTTCCAACAGTGATGTCTGTGAATCCACTGATACTGGTTTAAATGTTTTTGTGTATGTGTGTGTATTATGCATATATGCATCTGTATGTCTATGTGACAATTGTTGATTTTAATCTTCCAAAATTTCCTTTGCTTGCAGGAAGGTGAATAATAACTTGTTTGGTTGATTTAAACTTCACATTCGGACCTTATCTAGATATCTTCCCTTCTTGTTGTAATTGAAGAAGAGCAGCTGCCCCAGACTTATAGTATCAGGTGAAATTCTGTGTGGAGTTTGAGCCCTTTCAAAGAAACAACATCATGGACATCTTATAGTTACCATCTTTGTTTTGGACAATAATGTGAGATTCAACAAATTATAAGTCATGAGTGGGGATTTCCACTCTGTGGAAATCCACTTTGTGGTAGTAAAAATTCCTCTCCTACCACAATATTTTAGAATAGCCCAACTTGCAGGCTAAAGATGGAAATAACAGGCTAGAGGACCCAGATTGTGGGGGGAATAAGCTGACTTTGTATAAAAAAGAACACTGCTTGGGGGGGGGGGGGCAAAAGCCCTAATAGGCTGATATATACAAAAGTATGGAGGCTATTGCTTAATGCATTGTAAGCCGCCCTGAGTCTCCGGAGAAGGGCGGCATATAAATTGAACCAATAAATAAAATAAATAAATAAATAGAAAGCCAATGTGGTACAGGTAGTTCTCAACGTACTGGAACTAAAATTTCTGCTGCTAAGCAAGGCAGTTAAGTGAATTACATGGCTGTTAAGGAAATCAGGATTCCCCCATTGACTTTGCTTGTCAAATGCCTGCTGTGAAGATAAAACATCATATGATGCTGCAACAGTTGTAATTATATGTCAATTGTCAAGCACCTGAATTTTGATCATGTGACCATGGGGATGCTGCAAGAGTTGTTAAGTGTGAGGACTGGTCATAAGTCACTTGTTTCAGTGCCATTAACATCAAACAGTCACTAAATCTATGGTTATAAGTCAAAAACTGTATAATGAGGAAAGCATTGTACTAAAGGTTCAGGTTCAGCTCTGCCCTCAGTCCTGAAAGCCATTGGGTGATTCTGGACCACTCATTCTTCTCTCAACCCAGCCACAAAATGGCAGCAGGGAGAGGGAGAGTGTCATGCCCCAGTATATAATTTGTGTATATAATGTTGCTCTCTGGCCAGGGCCAAATACCAATCTGTATTGTTGGAAGCCCTTTAAGGGTTATCTACCCATTAACCCTCACTCCCAAAACAAGCGCAACCTAGGAAGCCAAACTCCATTTCCTTTAGCATTCGGAAGGAAACAGAAGTACCAGGAAGAAGTCAGCCTTATCCATGGTGCATATTCATCCGAGGACAAAAATCCACATCTCATACACACAGTATCTCTGTGTCATCTATCCTGTTCCTTTAATAAAGCATCCAGAGCTACACACTGTTTTACTGGAGGATAGCTACATGTCTAGCTGCATACAGAGTAATGTGTTGTGAGGACATTGAAAATTCGGGTTCAAGACTGCCCTCAGCCCTGAAAGCCATTGAGTGACTCTGGACCAATCATTCTTCTCTCATCCCAGCCACAAAGTGGCAGCAGGGGTGGGGGGAGAGAATATTGGAGTACAGTGCGTTGTGTGTTTCCTCTTGAGCTCTTGGAGGAAAAGCAGGACAGAAACTGAATGAATATAGCAAGCTGTGAATAATACAAGATGCCATAATAAGACGCTTCCTTACAGCTGACCCTGCAAATTGACTAATTTAGGTCAAGTCAGAACTAGTGATCATAAAGTTGAAGGCAGAACAGGAGCGTGTGCTCTCTTTCTTCAGTCTAGGCCTTGCCTGAGTTTCTAGGACCAAGCCAGCAGCCATTGCAGAAAGCTGATACACTGCTGGTTGGAAATGCCTGGCCTACCAGGCTATAAATTGCAGCTGGCCTAGATTGTTATTGTAAACTACAGGTAGGCCTTGACTTACAACAGTTCATTTAGTGACTGTTTGAAGTTACAGCAGCACTGAAAAAGGGACTTATGACCATTTTTCATTCTTATGACCGTTGCAGCATCCCCATAGTTCATGTAATTTACATTCGGACGCTTGGCAACTGGTTCATATTTTTGACAGTTATGGTGTTCCTGGGGTCATGTGACCATCTTTTGTGAGCTTCTGACAAGCAAAGTCAATAGGGAAGCCAGATTCACTTAACAGAGTTGTTACTAATTTAACAACCCCAGTGATTCACTTAAAAACTGTGGCAAGAAAACAGTAGTGGGTTTCAAAACCCATCACTACCGGTTCGTTCGTGGGTGCGCACACGCTCGTGTGTGCGCGTGACGGCAGGTGGGTGGAGCCTCCCACCGCTGCCGCTACCGGTTCACCCGATCTGGAACGAACCATTAGCAACTGCAAGAAAAGTCATAAAATGGGATAAAATTCATTTAACAAATTTCTCACGTAACAACATAAATTCTGGGCTCAATTGTGGTCGTAAGACGAGGACTACCTGTATTTCATTTACAATGCAATGTCTACAGACAAATAGATTTCTAGGTTGTAAGGAGAGGAATCAGAATATTCCACCTCCTTGGATCTCTATGGATTAAAAAAAATTTTTTTTTTTGCAAACTTTAAAGTCCCTCAATATTGTCTTTACTTCCCATTCTAAATATCTCTAATCCAGTTAGCATTTATATCTCAAGATCAAAATTAGGATGAGGTATATATGGTGGCCAAAGAAATGCAAAAGGTAGCAAAAGGCAACAAATACGATCAAAATAAGGTGCTTTAATGCACCTTAATTTGAAGAAAAGTTTAAAATGATGGAACATTTGAAAGAAGGAAAACTGAAGAAAAATCCTATAGGAATTATGAATGTCTACAGAGGTGGGTTTTTCCCCCCTTTCTCTCAAGGATACTCAATGCTCCTAGTTTCAAGGAGATTTAGAACTGATTTAAAGAAAACCAGCATAGCTTCAGTTACTAAGAAAGATTTTCAGACCTGTCTGTATGGAACATCAGTAAAGATATTGGAATGGAAATGCTACAGTATATCCAGTAGCAGTAACTATCTAATGAAGATATTTGTCATCTCCCCAGAACAAATTAATCCTGAGCTACCTTTAAGGATGAAAAGCGTTCCAATGTGTTTAAGATAAAACTAGTATAAAATGCAAATAACCAAGAGCCCCCAAATTAAAAGAAAATCAATGAGGACAAGTGTAATTTTCAGTTTTCCTAAGGGCTTATTCTGAAAAAGAAATATCATTCTTCACAGAACAAAAGCACAGGTCCTATCTGGCTTCTGCTTAAGACAGATCCAAAGAATCAGATAAGGAGCCTTAGAAAGAGATAAGTAAACAGAATGAGTTGGTTGCCTCAGATTGGGTAGTGGCTAAAAATAATTAGAGTGGAGAATAGATTTCTTTTTTATACATCTTGCCTTCGGGTATGCTACTTCTAGACATAACTGAGGAGGCTAGAGCATTTCTTGGCTTCCAGTTATATAGCAAAATGAAAAAAATGCCGTCTCATTATTCATCCTGAAAAAACAGGTGTGCTCCTAAACTGGTCTCGAATGGCTGCACTGTGGTACCTCTTGAGTTGAATAGGGACCAATACATTTGGCTCCTTGACAAAAAATCTCTTCTAAGAGAGTTTCCTACTTAAATTATTAATAGAATTTAAGAAAGAAATAATTTTCAATTATTGGGGTGTAATTGGAAGATCTCTGGGCCATGGTGGTGCAGTGGTAACATATAACAATAACAGTATTGCAGTAACTTGGCCCACAGTCAGGAGTTCGATCCTTGACTGGTTCAAGGATGACTCAGCCTTCCATTCTTCTGAGATTGGTAAAATGAGGATCCAGATTGTTGGAGGCAATAGGTTGACTCTGTAAACCACTCAGAGAGTGCTGTAAACCACGATTGGGTGGTATAGAAGCCTAAGTGCTATTGCTATAAAAAATATCTATGGAATTGAGGATCTCTATGGAATTGCAGTTGCTTCCCCCATGCTATAATCCAGGGGTCTCCAATTTGGTAACTTTAAGATTTGTGGACTTCAACCCCCAGAATTCCCATGGCTGGCTGAGGAATTCTGGGAGTTGCAATCCACATGTCTTAAAGTTGGCAAGTTTGGAGAATCCCTGCTCTACTCTAAGGCTTCTCATACTTTTCAAATGCCACAACCTAATGTCTCGCTCAGACTAAAATGATTAAGATTCCAGAAGCACATGCACCCATCTATTATCAGTGATACCTTTATACTTTGAGACCATAAAATTATTGGAATAAATATAGTTTGTCAGATTACCACATCCCAGTGAACCATTTCCTTACCCCTCCTCTAAAAGGCTAGCAGTTTGAAGCTGTTTGTCACAGAGAAGCTGTAAAAAGCCTACTTTTAGGAAGGGACAGTGAATGTCAATAAAACAGATGCCAAGGCTGACTTGAATACAAATCTCCAGCACAGACTTAGCATGGCTCAAAATATCACAGTGAGAATTTTTCCTACGAGATTTAAAAAAAAAACCAAAAACACCCTGCATTGGCAGGGGTGATCGAGAAGAGCAGAATGCAGAGCCTTGCAGAAGAGGGAGAGAAAAAACAGGGAAAGTGGGGAGATAAAAATAAAGGCAAGATGCTAATGCCACCACAGCTTCTCTCACATTTCTCAAGGTGTTTGTGGGATGCTGGTGGGAAAGGAATGATCCAAAATTACATCCCAGCCACGCATACTAAGTATGGGTAGCATGCATAATGGCTATAAAATCTATAGGCAGTTAGATAGTTCAGCAACAAAGGGCCAAATTAACCAAAGTTTATAATGGTAGTAGGATAAGACATAGAATCAGAGAGAAACAAACAGAAAATGTATTTAAGAAGAGGCAAAGAACAGACTGTTTCATGCCAAATCAGCGGTGGCTCAGTGGTTAGGGTGCAGTACCGCAGGCTACTTCTGCTGATCACCAGCTGCCAGCAGTTTGACAGATCGAATCTCATCAGGCTCAAGGTTGACTCAGCCTTCCATCCTTCTGAGGTGAGTAAAATGAGGAGCCAGATTTTGAGGGGCAATAGGCTGACTCTGTAAACCACTTAGAGGGGGTTGTAAAGCATTGTGAAACGGTATATAAGTCTAAGTGCTATTGCTATCATTAAACAAAAGAAAGAAGCCATACAGGACTGGAAAATGTGGAGAAAGTTGGTCCATCAAATAACCAAAAATCATGATTGATCAGATAGCATCATCACCAAAGAACAAACTACTATCCAAGGAGACCAACTCTAAGTATTCCCGGGTTTTCTCAGGATATTAGAAAAGATAAAAGTCTTTTCTGTTGCAATGATAGCACTGTGGCAGCAGAAACAGGGCAGGGAATGCCAAAGCAGTGCAAACCCTCTCCTGCCTTCAAATTGCCTGTTCATTGGGGATGTCATCCCTCACTCCTGTGCTGGCATCAGAGGAAGTTAGAAAGATGACAAGGTCATAAATTAGAAAGATGATAGAATGTGGGAAAGGCCTATCTAGGCTTACATCAAGTAATGCTGACTAGGAGGTGCACAAAAGTAGTTAGGCCAAGGCTCATGTTGCTAAATATGGAGGAGTAAAATCAAGAGTCTTTTTCAAACAGTTTTTTTTTATTTCCTTATTGTTCCAGACTTATTTTTTTTCCCCTGACACAGAAACGAGCTTTAATTGGAATACAGCTCATCACTTCAAACCAGGCTTTTCTGTCCTACAGAATTATTTTTATTTTCTAATTTTGATTGTTCCATTGTGCCCAAACGGAAATCTAACCCGGCTATAATGAAACTGAATTTGATTCTTTTTGGGGTCTGCAAAGATGGGGCTATTATAAAGTGACCTGGGCAAGGATGGGTTCTAAAAATTTTTACTACCGGTTCTGTGGGTGCGGCTTAGTTTGTGGAAATGGCTTGATGCCTATGTGAAAATTATTTAGGATTTAGCAGAGGTACTGGTCTACCAGGCTTTTAACGGCTTGCAGAACTGTACCAATCTACCCATTTATTTTTGCAGGCACTGATCTACTCATGTATTTTTGCAGGCACCGGTCTACTCATTTGTTTTCTTTTAACACTGATCAGCTGTAGGGCGGCCTTTTGAAGCCCTGGGGCAAGAGTTTAAACAGGTTTTTTCCCTCTAGCCATCAGCTGGGACTCAGAAGGCAGCAATAGATTGGGGTTGGGGCCAAATAAAAGGTAAGAATAATGCAGGGGGTGGGGAAGGTGGAAGGACATGGTGGGGGGGCAGAACCGGTTCGATGACATCATATCGTCACCACTACCAGCTCGGGAGAACCAGGCTGAACTGGGAAGAACCCACCACTGGACCTGGGCCAAGAAGCCTTTATGCCTCCTTTTTGCCATTTCATTTTGAGGCCTGTGTGTACTTCAACATGCATGGATTAATCTTTGAGGCAAGCAGATATTATTGGCAAGATCAGCTAGGCAGCCTGCTCGCAAACTGCCAAATGCTGCTTCAGCCAGTTATGAATGTCTTGTTCTGTCCCAACCCTCCCTATATATGGCTTGAGAGACAGACGGTATAATGGAAGGAAGGGGAGGGAGCAGAAAAAGATTTGTGTGTGGGGGGGGGAACTTTCTTCTGCATTGGTTACCACAACTTTCTAAAGCCGTGATGGTGAACCTATGGCATGCGTGCCAGAGGTGGCACGCAGAGCCCTTTCTCTGGGCATGCATGCCATCGCCAGTTGCTCTTTTGGTTTCCGGCACGCACCTGCGTGCCGGCCAGCTGGTCTTCACGAGTGCTGTTGCGCCGGAAAACAGCCTGAAAACGGTCTCAAAAACGGCCAAAAAACCAGACCATTTTTTGGGCCATTTCGAGCCGTTTTCCAGGCTGTTTTCAGGCCATTTTCCAAGTCGTTTTCAGGTCATTTTTGGGCCATTTTTCCTCGTGGGCAGCCAGGTGGTCTTCATGGGTGCTGGAGTGTTGAAAAATGCCCTGAAAACAGCCCCAAAATGGCCTGAAAACGGCCCCCAAAATGGCCTGAAAATGGCCAAAAAACAGGCATGCGCATGCCGGCCAGCTGATCTTCAGGTTTCCAGTGCTCCAGTGTGCGCACTTGCACGCACGGTCTGGTTTGGGCATTTGGTGCTGAAAAGGTTCACCATCACTGTTCTAGAGCCATAGGCAACACTCTGAAATGGATCTTCTTCATCAGCTCTTATAGAGAAGGATCCGAACAGCTATTGCCCTGTTAAAGGCATCTTGAGTTACCACTCTGGGAGCCTCACGTTCATTTTCTTAAACCTCAGTGGAGGCCATGACAGGAGCAAGAGTAGAAGGAAAGGCCTAATCTCCTTCTCTTGACATCAGCATGGTGCAACTGCAAAGTCCAAAGAAAATACATTTATCATCTCCTGGAAATCTTTTCTCATTCGTTTCATTAAGGTGGGGATTATGCAGGGTAGGTTTCCCCCTTCCCATTCAGGCAAAGCCTGGCTGGCAATTCTGAGATTCTGAGGAGCTGCACAGCAAGGGCAAATCGCCCGAGAGGATTTGGAATTGAGGCATTTGTTTGTTTTAATTTCGACGGGCCTTGTGCCACATGGCAAGGTGGCTTTCATACAGAGGAAATGCAAATATTAGAAGTGGCATCTTTCAGAGTTGCAGAAAAGCTAACACAGAAAACCCTCTGCTTGCCAGCAATGGGAAATTTAGCCAGCGAAGATACCTTGAGCATGAAGTTGAAACTTTGAGGCTAATTTATTTATTTATTTAACATATGGCTGGTCACACACAGTATTAAAACACTTCATTTTTTACAGGTTAAAAACATTTAAAACAATCAAAAGAAAACGTAAGAGGAAAACAGAAATAACATTTCAGAGTTTAATGTCGAGTTTGGAGATCTAGTCAGTAGCTGTCATTGTTATGCAGAGGAAGTCCCTAGAATCTCCTGGATACCTTCTGTTAGAGCATTCCCTCACTATATGTTGGATAGTCTGTCAGGGGGCTCCACAATCATATTGTGCTGAAGGTGTCTTTCCCCATTTATACAAGGAGTCAGCACACACCCCATGAATCTTTCTAATTCTGTTATATGTCACCCATATGTGTCGGGGTAGGTTAAATCCTGGAGGTATACTATTAGGATTAATATGCTCAGAGATATCTTGGGGGGAATAGCTACTCCACGCTTCCATCCACTTTTGTGTGGTGTTCTGATGATCGGCCATCAACTTAAGCGCTGTCAAGAGTGGTGGGTTTCTTGACTTTAATCGGCATCTTAAGAGATCAGGAATGTATCCATGAACGGGTAGAGAGGAGTTTAACAGGCTCTTACTATACTCCCGAATGAGCGCTCTTGTCGTCGTAAGTGCGGGGGAAGTATGCGACTAAGAACTGGTAACCAGTAACTAGGTGTAGATTTTATACACCCTGTAATTAGCCTCATCGTATGGTTAAGTTGAACATCAATAACTTAACATCAAGTGAGCTGTTTATCCATACAGATGCACAGTATTCCGCTGCAGAGTAGCAAAGCCCGAGGGCTGCACATCGAAGAGTTGGGGCTGAAGCTCTCCAAGTTGTTCCGCATAGTTTTTGTAGGATGTTATTTCTGCTGTTAACCTTGGCAGCCATATTCTGAATATGTTTTTTAAGAGACAGGGTCCTGTCTAAAGTAATCCCCAAGTATTTTGATGTTGCCTCATATGGGAGCAGTTTGTTGTTCAGATATACATTGAGTTCTCTTTTTGCCAATTTGTTGTTAAGGTGAAAACATGATGTAACTGTTTTACTTACATTTGGGATTAACCTCCATTGATGAAAGTATGTGCTCAAAGTTGTAAGGTTGCCTGTAAGTATGCCTTCTGTAGCTTCGATGTCCTTGTGGCTATATGCTAATGCCAGGTCATCAGCATAAGAGAAGTTTGTTGATAGTGTGGGTGGTATATCAGAAATGTATAAGTTAAATGGAAGTCCGGGGTGCGGGGTGGGGGGGGGGAGGAGGGAATGAGGGTGGGGGGATTTTATGGGGGGAAAAATGTTGTTTCTTTTTTGTAAAACTTTTCAATAAAAAAATGTATAAGTTAAATAAAGTTGGGGCCAGCACGGAGCCCTGAGGGAGTCCATTATTCAGGTGCCTTTGCTTATTGATTTTGTCACCCATGATGACTTGAAAGGTCCTTGCTGAAAGCATGTTATTTATTAGGAGGCCCTTAGTCCTACAGGGGACAGCATGGAGGAATTTGTTTAATAGGTCCTCCCTCCATATTGTGTCGTATGCTGCTGTGAGATCCACAAATACAACAGATGTTTTCAATTTATTCTGATAGCTGCTTTCAATAAGGCTTGTAAGACTAAGGATCTGATCAGCACAGCTCCGATAAGATCTAAACCCAGCCTGTTCAATCGGTATTTGTTCGTTAATTTTCTGTCCGATTCTGTTAAGTATCAACCTTTCAAGTAGTTTATAACAAACACTTAACAGAGCAATGGGCCGATAGTTTTCTGGCTTATTGCTTTCTTTTCCAGATTTTAATATGCCGATTACCTTGGTTCTTTTAAATTCTGGAGGGAGCCTACTGGAAGTTAGGATATCTTTGAGGCTAATGGAAGTCTTTTTATATGGCAAATGTATATTGGTTTATGGTGAGTAAGCCCTGTTGCCTGTGTTTGTGTGTGTGTTGAGAGAGAGAGAGAGTTCATTCTATACATTCTTCTGTTCCAACACAGTTGGCTCTTTCCTGAGGCAGGGAGAAAGTTTGTTCTTCACTTTCACTTAAGCATCAATTAACAATTACTTAAAACCGTAACATTATATTTTTATTGTTTAGACTGCTTTTCCTTATAGAAACCTCTCTTTCCAGCTAAGTCCCACATCTACCCCTTTCGGGTTCAGGTTCTTCCTTTCCATATAAGTTACTGGCTCCTCTTCCTTCTCTTTATTAATTGGGATCCCATTTCACTCCAGGCAATAAGTAAATCAGGAATGGGGGCTGCAGACCTTCAGCATGAATGTTCAGCACAATACCTCACTGGGGAGTCCTTTGATTAAGACTTTGTGTTCACGAGGAATTCTAGAACAGCGGTCTCCAACCTTGGCGACTTTAAGACTTGTGGACTTCAATTCCCAGAAATCCTCAGCCAGCAAAGCTGGCTGAGGAATTCTGGGAGTTGAAGTCCACAAGTCTTAAAGCTGCCAAGGTTGGAGACTGCTGTTCTAGAGAGACAGCTCATTCCCAAGACTTGGTCTGGGGCTAATCACACTCCAATTGGACTTTCATTTTAATATTTTGGCTCTAATTTATCATTCAGATGACTCCTTGGAGCAAGCCATCCGAACTGGTGAGTAATCAGTGGAGTGGAGGAAGGGGCAGCGGGGAGAGACATGTATCCTGGAGTTTCCACTGC
This sequence comes from Masticophis lateralis, assembly GCA_030761175.1. NCBI lineage: Eukaryota > Metazoa > Chordata > Lepidosauria > Squamata > Colubridae > Masticophis > Masticophis lateralis. The sequence goes on along the minus strand of JAUDYJ010000001.1, from coordinate 150,062,814 downwards.
CTGGCTGCCAATAAAAACTATAAAATAGATAGTGGGGGGTGGGGGAGGAGGGAATAAAAGAGTACCGAAATAATAGTGTGCTAGAGAAAGATGGCCATATTTGGTTGTGGTTGTTGTTGTTGTTTTTAGTGCTATGCAGGTCAGCACATTTTTTAAAAAGGTATGTAAAGCCAAGAGAAAAGTTAAATTGGATATCTCTATCTCTACCTCTATCTCTATTATCTATCTATCTATCTATCTATCTATCTATCTATCTATCTATCTGATATAATTATCAGGATTAGTCCCTGGTCCTGTATTCACATTAAAAGTGCAATTAGGGAAAACCTTTTGGTGCCTGAGGGCTATATCCCAGGCCTTATGGAGTTGCAAATGGCCCTTGGGTTCCATCTGGTGACATGTTGGCTTTGATGATATGGGTCATTACTTGGGGAATCTTTCAAGTACTGGGGCTCCTTGAATTCCTCACTTTAACACCTAGCAATATAGAGCTTCAGTACATTCATTCATCTGTATTTGTATCTATTAATGGATAAGATCAGAGGTGGCATTCAGGGAATTTTACACATTAGGCACATTTCTTACAGAAGAAAGGTATGTCAAGGCAGGTGTCATTCTTGGGATTAGTGGCTCAAGCCCTGACACTAAGAGAGAATTGTCCCGATAATTTAACTTTCTTAAGATGGGTCATAGTATACACATTCAAGTTCTTTGCTCTGCTCGAACGTATTATAAGGCTCGCTTCTCTTCCTATGAAGCTATCCAAATTGGAAGGTCAGCGAAGAAGGTCCTGCTCTTGCTCTTAAAGATCTGTCTTCTGGGTAGAAGACAGGGGTGAAATTCAGCAGATTTGGCAGGTTCTGGAAAACCGGTAGCAGAAATTTTGAGTTGTTTGAAGAACTGGCAAATACCACCTCTGGCTGGTCCCAGAGTGGGGAGGGAATGGGGATTTTGCAGTATCCTTCCCCTGGAGTGGGATAGGAATGGAGATTTTGCAGTATCCTTCCCCTGGAGTGGGATAGGAATGGAGATTTTGCAGTATCCTTCCCCTGGAGTGGGGTGGGAATGGAGTTTTTGCAGTATCCTTCCCCTGCCACACCCAACAAGCCATGCCCAACAAGCCACACCATGCCCAGCAAGCCACGCCCACAGTAGTAAAAAAAATTGGATTTCACCACTGCTAGAAGATCTTCTATTACTGTCAAGTTAAGGAACGCACTAGGGCTGAGCACACTTTCAAAATGATTGGGAAGAATTGCTTCAAGTCTCCTGCAAGACCAGCCCTGCTCTACCCTTCCATTTGTATGAGATCCAAAATGCTTATTTTGAATCATTTTTGAAGAACGTTCAGTCCCCACCTCTCTGTGCTTTTAGGAAACGCCTTCATTTTTAGCCCAGCTTGTTCCACTTCAATTAGTGACTCGTGAGTTTAACTAATTTGTCCATAAATGTTGCTTTGAAAAATTGGTAACTGTATTCAGTGCCCTATGGAAAGGAAGAAGGGACATACATTAATTACAATTTTACAGGCAAAATTGCTCTGGAAGACTCTACTACATCTAAAATTATAGTATAGCAGATTGTTGGACGAATGGCCTAATATGGTTCCTTGAGACTACAGGATGATCTCTTGTAAACTGGAGATCTCACTCCAGCTTTTTGGAATAAATACTAATTAGAGATGGAACATGGTATTTCAAATAAGATGAAGAAAGGAAGAAAAACAAGAATAGGATAGAAGGCCAGAGGACTCAGCAGCTGAATGGAAACAAAACTATAGCCCTGGCTGGAAGCAATCTGTAAGGTTGCCTTAAGATTCCTGAGGCAGGCTATTTTATTCCTTTTGCCTTTATTAGGATCTGCGTATGCAACTGTAAATAAACCCTAAATAAAACAAGTATTAGAAATGTGCCTTAAGTTCTTAGGACATTGTCAGAAACCATCTAGACTAGAGCTTCCTTCAAGGAAGCGAGGCACAATGCATACTAATGTGGTTGTCGATGTGATGACAACATTTCCATATTAAAATCACCTTGATTTATGACTGGGTGTGCATGTTTGCATGTGTATGTGTGAAAGACAGACATTTGCAGGATTTTCTGTGCCTCATGTAAAAGGAAAAATCAAGCTTTTGTCCTTCAGATGTTGAGCAAAAAGAGAAGGAGGGAGGGGGGGGGAGAATAATATCCTGAACACCACAGCAAACTGTAAACAGAGACTGGATTTCACCAGTCCCAGAAAACATGCCTGATTGTTCTGACTTCACAGGCACCTGCAGAGATTTCTTGAGATCTCCCCCCCCCCCCCCAACTTGCTTTCTGTGCTTGGATAGCACAGGATACACTGCAGGGGAAGAAACAGAAAGCCTGCCTCCAGGAAGTGATAAAGCTGGCATTCCTCTCCATTCCTCGAGTTTGGCAGGGGAGAGCACGGAGTTATGCAGCCATTGCTTCTTGATCTGTTGAAGCCTCACCAAGGAAAAAACAACAGCAAAACGGCAATGCCTTGAGTCACACGGCAAAGAGACAAAAACACAGAACTGTTGTTTCCGTTTCTGCAGCAATCAGGGTAACCCACACATATAGGCTCCCAGAAGGAGGGAGTCGACGAACTGCAGAATCGATTCATTGCAGCAGGGATTTGGCACACAGATGGGTGTTTTGTAGAAGGCTCTCTTTTGCGGTAGTGCAGTGTTCAGCATTGGGGATTTTTTTAAAAAAAAAAAAAAACACCCTCCCAGCATGAGGGGGAGGATTGAGATAGAAAGGAAGGAGGAATGCATATTAGCAGCAAGAATAAATCAAGTGCAATGCACCCTGCATGCTATACAAGACATATTGCCTCCTTAGAAAGCCCAGTGCACTGGGGGAGGGAGGGAGTAGTAGCAGGATAGAAATGGTGTAGAGATGCTGGGTAAGCTGCATAAGGCAGACTTTCCCCAACCAGGTGCCCTCTTCCAAACATGCTGTACTTCAATGCTCACCAGCTTATATGGTCAGAAGGTAGGAATGATGGAACTTGAAGAACAACACACTGAAGGGCACCTTAATGGGAAGTCTCAAATTTATAGTTCAGGGACTTCGGTACTCAGTTTTCCTCTCTAGCTTGAAATAGGGAGAGAGAGAGAGAAAGAGAGACAGACAGACAGACAGACACTAGCATGTAAATTAATCCAAAAAGCATGGCAGACAGACAGACACTAGCATATAGTTAATGGTAAATTAATCCAAAAGGCATGATGGACAGACTGACTGACTGTGACAGACAGACAGACAGAAAAACAGACACTAGCATGTAGTTAAAGGTAAATTAATCCAAAAGGCATGATGGACAGACTGACTGACTGTGACAGTCAGACAGACAGGAAGACAGACACTAGCATATAGTTAATGGTAAATTAATCCAAAAAGCATGACTGACAGACTGACTGACAGACAGATAGACAGACAGACACTAGCATGTAGTTAATGGTAAATTAATCCAAAAGGCATGATTTAACAGACTGACTGACTGACAGGCAGGCAGGCAGGCAGATGCTAGCATGTAGTTAATGATAAATTAATCCAAAAAGCATGACAGACAGACAGACACTAACATGTAGTTAATGGTAAATTAATCCAAAAGGCATGACGGACTGACTGACCAACAGACAGACAGACAGACAGACAGACAGACAGACAGACAGACAGAGACTAGCATGTAGTTAATGGTAAATTAATCCAAAAGACATGGATAGATTCTCATAAGGCAAACAGAAATACAGTTAACCGTGCAAATCAAACTGGCAATGTATATGAATTCTTTTGGCCAGACCAGGCCTGTGATTGGGCTATGTTGACGAGTGCTGGTCTTCTGTAAGCTAAGAATGCCTTCTGCTCAGTAGACCACAATACAGTAGTGCCATGGCTTCATTAAAATGTCATTAAAGAATACCTTGTGACACAATATTTTCCTGGAGATGACTTCTAGTAATTCCCATAAGGAAAGGCTGGATATGGTACAGTTCCATCCTGCTGCAGTCCCATCAGTGTTTCAACCTCTCCTTCCCTGCTGCTCACCAAACTTGCCAGTGAGAATGGCAAGAATGGGAATTGTAGTGTTCATCACCACAGTTCCAACATGGAGCTGTGCATGTCTTGGCACATCTTCCGGGAACTGAGGAGTCCAGGCAACATACCTTATTTTTCGGAATATAAAACACATCTTAATTTTTGAGGAGGAAAATAAGAAAAAAGCTGATTGGCAGTGGATCGGCCTCCCGGAATACCCCCAATCAGCTGTTCCCAGAGGTGAATTTTAGCAACAGGTTCATTGGTTGTGAGCTCTGTGCCTTGCTTTTTTTTTTCAGCCTCTGAAATTTCTGAAACTCTGTTTCAGAAAAAACTTTTTTTCTGCCTTTGAAAGTCTCCGAAACAGAGCTTCAGAAAAAAAGCCTCTGAAACTTTGTTTCAGAGGCTTTTTTTCTGAAGCTTCCTTTCAGAGGCTTTTTTCACCCTCTGAAACCTCTGTTTGAGAGGCTGGGTGGGGCTACATTCAGAGCATAAGACGCATCCAGATTTTCATGCAAAAAGGTGCATCTTATACTCCGAAAAATACGGTAGTTCGGGCTACAAGCCCATTACCCTGAAACAGGGGAAACGTAACTTATGTAACATGCTGGAGAATATTTATCCTAATGTATTTGTCACTAGGAAGCAATGATTTCCAATATGGAATAATCTCCACTGCTATATATCTTTGTCAGATGTCCAAATTGTACAGAACGTCTGAACTCAACAAATAATGTATTCTGGACAACAAAGTGATGAAGCTCATTTCTAATACAGAGACAGTTTGCTTATGTGTGAGTTATGGGGAGACACTTATGATTTATAATATGATTTGCTCTGACCTAAGGGGATTAATTCACGATGCATTTTAGATTCACGAAGCAGCAACCTTGCCTAGGTCAGTTACACTGAAACTGGATTTTTTCCTCTCTGGTTGAAATGGGTTTGGTATTTGCAATTCTGCTGGACTATATTCAGTAGCTCTCGGCAGCCCCCGATTTACACTTCCAAGAATATTATGTGGGTCAAGCAGTCTTAAGACATTTAGTTGTGTATATACTGCTCTCTTCTGTACAGTTCACAAAAAAGGGTGACATGGCATAAATTGGAAGCTACTTCAACTGGAATATTGCTGCCATGATGCATTATCAGTCACAGGTTCATTTGGACTTCAAACTAAACACTATGCTTTGGCTACGCAAGCAGCAACATTCAAAATTTGTGGAACTATTGTTAAGAGATCCTTATTTGTTGGCATTGTTATTACAAAATACAAATGTAATAATGATGGTTAAGGTAATATTGTTGAAACTATTGCTGGGAGCTAGCAATCTCCTGCTGTACAGTATATTGGTTGTGGGCTCTTGAGCAAATCCACAGTGACTAAAAAGACTTTGTTCATTACATTGATTTTAATTTGTACAGTTCAGTATTATGTCTGCTTGGTTCACTCACCATGAATTTGGCTGGGCCTCGATATTCTTGATGGATATACTGTCCTTTTCTTGCAACTTTTGATTTTATTTCTAGTCATCAGTATATTCCTGGTCATCTTGGCAGTTCAACCAAGGTAGTTGTGCCATCCAAACTTAATATACTTTGTGGCTACATACATTGATTTAAGTATCCACTATATTTAATATAATCAATTTTCAGATCCTGGAAGAGAAGAGATATAGAGCAGAGACAGGAAATTCAACCTCTTCTGCTAATTTTTGAGCACCTTGCAGAGATGGGTTTTTACCGGTTCATCCCAGTTCGGGTGAACCAGTAGTGACGGCAGTGGGAGGCTCCCCTCACCCACCCAGACATCATCATGGGTGCTCTGCGCATGTGCAGAAGCGCTGCACATGAACGAAACGAGCATGCGCACGTGCATGCTCCCGATTTTGAACTGGTAGCAAAGGTAAGTGGAACCCACTAGTGGCACCTTGTACTTGTGGAACAGAATTAACTATTGGGTTAACTCAACATTCTTGCAGATTAAGGGCACTGTAATACATATTTACTCCTATTTTTGCCTTTGCTTATTGTTCTTAAAGTTGTCGGAAGGAAACAGACCCCCTGCGGGTGAGAACAATTGCCCTGAGACATGTGAAACATTTCACATGTCTCAGGACAAAAAAAGACATAGACATAGGTTAACTTGTGCACAAATTGGTACAAAGTGTTAGGACAGAATGCAGAATGCAATTGGCATCCATTCAAACCCAGGCAGTTGTGCCTAATCAGTTGCACTTAAATGCAGATTGACATTAGGTTCTTCTAGTTCAAAATAGCTAAAACTGTAATTTTCTTTCTTTTTTTTTTTTTTTGTGGAGGAGGCACAGAAAAGGCAGCTGTATCCCTGAAAAAAAAAGTTTAATATTTTTAAAGAACCCTGCTCCATTCCAACACACACATACTCCAAAGAAAAATAACCTGGGTGGAAAATCCTGCCCCTCCCATATGCAGTGGACTTTGCATCATCAACCCACCCAGTAAATCTCTGGCCATAAATATATATATATATGTTGTGAACTTTTCAGCCTCATAAAACTATGATTAGAGCACTGGAGAGTGTGTTCATTGTATTTCCTTCATGTGATCAGTCTCAGCAGACAGCAGCATTCGAGCAATCTTGTTTGAGCCTGGAAGCTAAGGAGAGTGAGGCCTGGTTAGTACTTGGATGGGAGATAGCCAGGAATGTAAACTAGCTTAGAAAAGATAAGAACACAGACATCAAAAAAGTAATGGTGGCTCCTTGACCAGGAAAATACAATGAAATGTATCTCCTTATTGTCTTCAACTTCATTGTCCCTTTTTTCTTTGGTATTGTTGGAAGAATGTCCATCTGGGTTCAGTTCCAAGTGGGAAGAAAGACACTGGAAACATGGAGACTGTTTGGAAAGATGGTTTAACGGTGGACAAGACCACATGGTTTGAGGTCCTGGGCAATCGAGGACATGGGTGAGAGAGACAGAGAGAGATTTATACCCTCTCTTGGGCTTTGAACTTGCTTCCTGTTCCTGTGAAAGAAATGTATTCCGATTGGTTGTCAGACTCCCATGGGGCCATGCAGAGGTAACTTTGTAGATTGTCTTGACTCCCAGTCTTGGTTGAATCTTGCTGGGTGATGTAATGAAGGGGCTTTGGGCAATTCCTATTATGGCTTAATGGATTTGTCCTGATTTGTATCTTGAGTGAGGGCTAATCCTATCATGTCCTGAGGGTGAAGATCTTTTGTTTTTTAGATAAGCTGGTCCAGCCTTTTGTCTTGTAGATAGGTTAGCACCAGTCTATCTGGGGCTATTAACAAAGGTGGGGGGCTGCTTTCCAAGATCATGTTTCTCCTTTTCTCATCCAGAGAGATATAATATTCTGCTTTTTAATGTTTCCTAGAATATTCCATTCTTCTAGGAGAGGGGTGGGTGCTAACTTCCTACAGTATGGAGAGGGTTGAATTGTGAGAAAGGGCTTTTACATGGGCTTCTACCATATTAGTTGGATGTGAAGTCATCATAGGGTTGCTTCACATTCAAAGTTTGACATTCTCCCCTTCTAGAAAATAGCTTCTTGGGAAGCTGTTGATTTTTCCTGCCTTCCACAATGGAGAAACTACAGTATTGATGGTAAACCATATTTACCTTTCCCATTTGATGGTCCTTTCTCTTGCTCTGCAGTCCCTTTCTATAGATGGGGATGGTTATTGGACTCCAGCCTGGGTCAGTCACTGTTTATCCCTTACATAGGACCACAAGGCCTATGCCCATGATGGCGAACCTACGGCACGCATGCCACAGGTGGCATTCGGAGCCATCTCTGCAGGCACGCAAGCTGTTGCCCTAGGTCAGCTCCACTGTGCATGTGTGTGCACCAGCCAGCTGATTTTTGGCTGGTCCTGACCACGCCATCTGTCCCCTACCAGGTGCCTCCATATGGCCCATTTTGGATGCCAGGTAAGTACAGGGCCCGTGTGGAGGCTCTGGGAGGTGAAAAATGGGCCTCCCAGAAGTCCGGAAATGGGGCGTTTCTGGTCTCTGGAGGCTTCAGGAAGGCCTGCTAGGCCCAAAACAGGGCACGGTAGGGGTCGCGCGTGCATGTGGGGGGAGGGGCAGGGGAGCACAGGGGGGTCGTGCGTGCATGCACAGGGGTTACGGGGGATACAGGGGGGCATTGCACACGCACACACACACACTTTCAGCACCTGAAGAAAAAAAGGTTAGCTATCACTGGCCTATGGTATTACTCAATCACGTCTATGGAGTGCCAGATGAAGCCAAAATCAATTTTCAAAAATTAAAATGATCAATATCGCAATAGATCATCAAATCTCATGAAACTATTGTGCTCTTCTAGGAGAATTGATGAGATTTGGGGCAAAAAAAAAAACCTGCTGAACTCTCATAAGATAACCAAATCATGTGAGATAGATAGATAGATAGATAGATAGATAGATAGATAGATAGATAGATAGATAGATAGATAGATAGATAGATAGAGATAGTTAGATAGATAGATAGATAGATAGATAGATAGATAGATAGATAGATAGATAGATAGATAGATAGATAGATAGATAGATCAGTATTTATTTCCTGGGTCATGCCTTTTATAAGGTCACTGGGGTCAAATGGGCAAGCCTCTATATTTAGTGTGAACTAATCCATTCTATTCCTGGCAGTGGTTTAGAAAGTTACTTGTACTGACAAATGCCCTAGAAACAGATTAGCTTCATCGGCTGGATTCTTCAGAGTAAGTCATGAGAGCCAAACAACAATAATGCAAATTCTCTTGCAAATTAGATGATACTTTTGCCTCGGAAAATTGTAGAACTGCTTTAATAGAAAGATATTTTTTTTAACAAAATAATAATGCAAAAGACATACATTTGCTGATGTATTAATTGCCATTCAAAACTGTCAAGAGGGATCAAGCCTGTGGCATCCGTGTTTTTATATATTTGTTGCTGAGATCCATGACTAATAGAATCTGCAGCCATACCCAGAGCAAGATTTAAAATGAATTGGCTTAAAAATAAACTTCCATGTGATGAGAGTCACATCGGAAAGGGAGCAGTTGGTAGAAGAAAAAAGAGAGAAAAGTCTGCCGTATCAAAACAAAGAAGTTTGCTATTACATCAGTAATGCTTTTCAGATGACTCTTTCTTGTGTTCCCCCTAATAACATCATAAATATTCCTTAGATTTATATTTTTTCATCATGATCTAGCACAGGTTGGCAACCTTAAACACTAAAAGAGCCACAAAGGTCCTAACCAGAAGCCCCCATTCAATTCTGGAGCCAACTGGAAGTCCGGTTCCCACATCATAGTCTCCTCCTAGCACGGCATCCTTATTCCTCTACATATCCTAACCAAAAACCCTATCAATTGTAGAGCCGACCAGCAACAGGGAGCTGCAGCAGAGGGATGAAAGAGCCACATGCGGCTCCAGAGCCGCAGATTGCTGACCCCTGACATAGCATGATTCATCAGCAATGTAGTTGATGATAGGCCTGCTCCCATCCAGTCATTAGGCATCATCTTCCCTTGTCATTTTGGCTTGGACCACAGGAGAAATCTTACATCTATGTGTATATTGGGGTCGACTGAACTACACAATTCCCAACAACTTTTGCAAGTGATTTCATTTAATGAGACTGATGCGAGATGTAGTTTGGCAACATCTAGAGGACTAAAAGTTCCCTATCTGTCATCTACTGCTACAATCTACCAGGAGCCTGGTAGTTCAGCAGACTAAAAGCATTGTGATTAACACCAGCTGTTTGCAATTACCGTAAGTTCGAATCTCACCAGGCTCAAGGTTGACTCAGCCTTCCATCCTTTCTAAGATAGGTAAATGGAGGACCCAGTTTGTGGGGGCAATAAGCTGACTTTGTATAAATATACAAAAGTATGAAGGCTATTGCTTAACGCATTGTAAGCTGCCCTGAGTCTCCGGAGAAGGGCGGCATATAAATCAAATTTTTTTAAAAAATTAAATACTGCATTAACGGAATTGTAAGAATTTTATTCAGTTCGTTTTCGTTATTTCCATTTCAGTACATTGTTACTTTTTTCTTGCTAAGTTTCTGAAATAAAATAACACTTTGTCTTTTCTATATCAGCTTCTAAGAGACTGATTTTTTTAAAAAAAAGATCATATTTCCTTCCCAGTCTAAACTGTACTATTTTGTTTCGTTGTAATCACATATTTCATTTTAGAGGTAATTTGACATAAGGAAGGGAAAGAAATCTGATGTATGCCTTTGAGGTAAGGTCAAGAACAATTGAAGAGTCTGAAAACTCCTTCTGGACTGTTAATGTGATACCCATGAGGGAATAAAGTGAATTTGCTAATAGCAGTCTAAAACATTTCTCTGGTTTGTTGAAAAACAAGTGAAAAAAATGATTTTTTTCCCTTTAAAATTATCCCATTCATATATGATGAATAATTTATAGCCACATGTTTTTACCCTCACAATTAAATCAAGATATATCAAATAGAAATATTATCTACCACAGTGTGTAATCATTTATAAATATAAATCATAAATCAGCAGTCCACAGCAGCAGCCAAAAATGCTAATACAATCCTTGGTTGTATAAACAGAGGCATAGAATCAAAATCGTGTGAAGTATTAGTGCCGCTTTATAAACCCTTAGTAAGACCACATTTGGAATACTGCATTCAGTTTTGGACACCACATTACAAAAAAGATGTTGAGACTCTGGGAAAAAGTGCAAAGAAGAGCAACTAAGATGATCAAGGGCCATGTAGACAAAAAACATGAAGAACGGTTGTAGGAATTGGGTATGGCCAGTCTAAAGGAAAGAAGGACTAGGGGTGTCATGATAGTAGTATTCCAGTATTTGAGAAGCTGCAACAAAGAAAGGTGGATCAACTTATTTTCCAAAGCACCGGAAGGCAAAACAAGAAACAATGGATGGAACCTAATCAAGGAGAGAAGCAAAATTAAGGAGAAACTTCAAAACAGTCAGAAGAACAATTAACCAGTGGAACAGCTTGTGTTCAGAAGTTGTGGCTGCTTCATCACTGGAGGTTTCTAAGGACAGCCTGTACAGCCACCTACCTGAAATGGCATAGCGACTCCTGCTCGAGCAGGGGGTTTGAATAGAAGACCTCCGAGGTCCCTTCCAGCTCTATTCTGATTGAGATGCACAGAACAGACCTTTCTTTTAAGAAAGTGTTCCAATATATCGCTGGACAAATCAGAAACTTTGAACTATCATTAAGTGAAATTCAAACCACTCCAATATGCAGATACTTACTGCATTCATTTAATGGTCATAAGTCAAGGACTATCTGTACTTCTTAATGGTGGCAGGAAAAGCAACCATGAAGTGAAGAGCCTTGGTGGCACAGCAGATTAAAGTAGTGTTAAGTGACACCAGCTGCCTTCAATTACTGCAAGTTCGAATCTCACCAGGCTCAAGGTTGACTCAGCCTTCCATCCTTTTGAGGTAAGTAAAATGAGGACCCGGATTGTGGAGGCAATAAGCTGACTTTGTATAAAAAAGAACACCACTTAGGGGGGCCCGAAAGCCCTACTAAGCAGGTATATACAAAAGTATGAAGGCTATTGCTTAACGCATTGTAAGCTGCCTTGAGTCTCCGGAGAAGGGCAGCATATAAATTGAACCAATAAATAAATACAGCATGAACATCTAAGTTGCCATTATATTCAATGACTTTCTGGACCAGAAAAGATTCTAGTTAATCTGCTGAAAACTATAAAGAGAGAGGATTTCTGGCAGGGTTTATTGAGGAAAGAAATACTCAGAAGTGATAAAGGGGTGGGGTTGGAGCACAAGTTCAGTCACAAGTGCAATAGATCAGTGGGCATAGGGTTCAAAACATTGTACAAAACATTGCATTTATCACTTCAGAAATACCAATTCAGAAATTGGTAGTATCAAGTTTTACTAACATTTCTAAACTCCTACTGAGCTCCTGATTCCATTATTTGAAATGCATTTTGTTATAAGGCTACATACCAGTGGTGGAATTCAAATTTTTTTATTATCAGTTCTGTGGGCATGGCGAGGCTTGGTGGGGATGGCAGAGGATGGATACTGCAAAATCCCCATTCCCTCCCCACTCCTGGGGAAGGATATTGCTAAATCTCCATTCCCACCCCACTCTGGGGCCAGCCAGAGGTGGTATTTGCCCGTTCTCCAAACTACTTAAAATTTCCTCTACTGGTTGTCCAGAACCTGTCAGAACCAGCTGAATGCCATCCCTGCTACATACTTATTTACAGACATTTTAAATGCTTTCTATGAGCCTTGCAGAGGCTCAGATACAGTGGTGGGATTCAGCCAATTTGCACCACTTCGGGAGAACCGGTTGTTAACTTTCTGAGCAGTTTGGCAAACTGGTTGTTGGAAGAAATAATGAGGGCAGAGAACCGGTTGTTAAATTACTTGAATCCCACCACTGCTCAGATAACATATGGTTTGCTTTTATTTCAGACTCTGCTCCTTTTGGTGCTGTAGAGATTCGTTCCTTCCCTCTAAACCAGTGTTTGTCAACCCTGGCAATTTTAAGATGGTGCAGACCGCCTTCCAATGGTGCAATATCAATCTTTTGACCATATTAAAAGCATGGAGAATCTATTTATGTTGTCTGATTGACATATTCCATGCACTTATAATCCCAAGAATATTATTCTCTGAAAATGTTAGCTTTTGTCTCACAGTTGTATTTACATAATCCATCATTTCTCCCCAAATTTGGTAAGTATAGGACATTGTAGCAGCTTGTAAGCACCAGATTCTCATTTGGTACTAAAAAGACTTGGGTGGGAAGGGGGAAACACCAGATGAGTTTTTTATGGAAATTTCCTCCCAATAAATTAGTGTAATTTTCTCCTTCATTTTATTCGGTGGTTGCACATAATAAAGGGCCTTTTAAGAACTTAAAAGTTCTTGTAGGAAGAACTTCTTTATATAGGAAGAGGGATCTTTTTGATAACTTGATATCAACACATGAAAAGCTTTAATGGCAAAAATATATACAAAAGATGTTGAGACTTTGGAAAGAGTGCAGAGAAGAGCAGCAAAGATGATTAGGGGGTTGGAGGTTAAAACATATAAAGAACGGTTGCTGGAATTAGGTATGTCTAGTCTAACAAAGAGAAGGACCAGAATTCTCAATTCATAAGAATTCTTAGTTCTCTCTCTCTTTTTTTTTTCCTTTCCAAACTTTATTGAATTTAAAAAGATAAAATTATATAAAACACTCACAACCTTAATGATACAATCAACAATATTGACAAACAAACATAACAAGCGAACTAACTATATGTAATGTATTTAAATATAAATATATACAACCTTTTTTCTTCTTTTATCTTAATGACGGTGTAATATTATCCGTTTTGATTTCTTACTAAATTTGACTTTACTTTCTTTTCCATTGACTTATCCATTCGTACCATCTGTCCCATACTTTAAAGTACTGTGAGTTTTCCTTATCCTTTAATTTTAAAGTTAATCTATCCATTTCTGCGCATATGTATATTTTTGGAATTATTTGTTGCTCCATTGGCAATTGATCTGTTTTCCAGACTTGTGCAAGGGCAATCTAGCTGCTGTAATTATATGTAATGTTATATATTTTATTTCTTTTCTAATGTTTTGTTTAAGCATTCCTAATAGGAAGATTTCTGGTTTTAGCTTAATATCTTCCTCAGTTATTTCTGTTATCCAAGTTTTGATTTTTATTCAATATTTCTTAATTTTTGGGCAAAGCCACCAGACATGATAAAAGGTTCCCTGTGTTTGCTTGCATTTCCAGCACATTGGATTAAGGTTTGCATACATCCTTGCCAGTCTCGTGGGGGCTAGGTACCATCTGTACCACATCTTGTAATGGTTCTCCTTGTATGCTACTGCTTTTATTATTCTGTAATTATTTTCCCATACTCTTTCCCATTCTTCTAATTGTATATTTTTATCAATATTTCTTGCCCAGGCTATCATTTGATCTTTAACTATATTTTCTGCCAGGTCATATTCTAATAAGTATTTGTAGTTTTTTGAGATCATTTTTCCATCTTTAGCTTCTAATAGTTTATCTAACCGGTTGGGATTTATTTCAATTCCTCCTTCCTCACTATCTTTATTGTATCTAGTTAGTACTAGTAGCTAGGGCCACCAATCCATTTCTATACCTTGGTCTCTAAGTTCCTGCCTTGTTTTTAATCTTCCATCATTCCATTCTTAGTTCTCAAATCTTCCAGAGAGATATTAGGTTGTGCTGAAAGATGTGACCCAGTAATTCCCTGCACCAGATCAACTTTGCTCTTGAAGCTATTTTCCTGTTGTCAATCTCCATCCCGCATAAAGAAGAGGGAAGGATAATTTTCCATTTTTGCCAACCAATCTACTGCAAGAATAATAACTACAATTTTTCCATGGACACCCTTTATAGTATCCTTAGAAAATGAGAAAAGTTCTCATCCCTTTTTGTTTTTATTTTAGGAAGGGCAAATTCAGCAACCCAGTTCAGTAGACTAATACTAATAGCTGCTGAAGCTGGAAATTGACAGTGTGAGGCAGCCATGAGACTCCTTCCATTCTTACATGATAGCTTCCCCAAACTCTTGAGTTTTCTTAAGAGATTGCAGAATTCCCAAGAGCCTCTGCTTTGGGAGACAATCAGCAAGTAATGGAAAAAGCTAACAACCTTCGCACCAGCTTATCCTCCACATTCTCCATTAATGGGGACATGAGTTTGTGAGCAACCCCTGTGCTTCTACCTCTCCCTACATAAGGAGGCTCCTTTAATATCCTCAGAAGCCAGGTTCTCTTCTGAATCTATGAGAAGCTGCATCCTTCCCAAAGGAGTTAAACAAAGAAACACTCAAAAAGGCTACAGGGATTTTGCATTGAAATTGACCATTGCCTTGTACAACCACTGTTTCTTTTCACTTTCATATTCACTTGCTCTCCTGATATGCTCTCAGTTAGCAGTGCTAATATATGGAGACAGATTTAATGCAAGGTGATTTCTTTCTTTCCTTTATACCAAAATTTCCAGGATTATTCATGTTCTGTGTCTTATCAGGGACAGACAACTGCCTCTTATCTCTCTGTTCCACCTCCAGCATCTGGCAATTCTTCCTCATTTGAGCAACTTCAAAAGAGGCTCCTCTTCTGTGCTGCCGATATTGATGTTCTCAGGAATAATGTGATCCAAAGTTAGAGGGAGCCCCAACTGCTGACGTGGAGGTGCCACTAATTCAGACTCTTTCTTCAGTAAAAGCAGGGCATGCAAACAGGGCATTAAATATGAAAGACAGGGTATAATTACTGATCCCCAATTTATTTGCTTCTCTTCTGCTCAGGGATTTCTAGGTCATGTGATTGTTCAGAAGAAAGAAGGTGCCGGAATAGGGAGACCACATACAGAGTGATCTGTCTCTTCTCTGTCAATCTCTAGCTGCCTTGTAGACGAAGAAAGTGAGAGAGAAAGATCAAAAGGAAAAGGAAATGGCGAGGGGGAGGGGGGTTACGTGGAAGAGAAAATGGGAAGCCCATTCATTCTGACTCAGAAGCTAGTCACTGTCTTCCTTAGCATGACAGCATGCAGCTACAAATAAATTAAAGGCATATGACATATGGCTGAAAAGAAAACCCAAAGATAATTTCTGAGACAGACCTTGGATCTGAAAGCCAGTTGGGTGATTTTGGCCAGGTGCTCTATCCCTCTCCCTCCCTCCCTCCCTCCCTCTCTCTCTCTCTCTCCTTCCCTCCCTCCCTTCCCCCTCTCTCCCTCCCTCCCTCTCAGCCCAACTCACAGGTTTGTTATTTTGTGGAGAAAATAGAAGGAGGAAGGAATATTAGATATATTTTCTGCCTACAGTTATTTATAAAAATAATAAAGGTGAGAGATGATAGCTATATAGCTAAATAGCTAGCTAGACAGAGAGAGAGAGAGAGAGAGAGAGAGAGAGAGAGAGAGAGAGAGAGATATTCCATCAATTCTTCTAAGTATGTCCTGTCCAGTATCACCATTTCCAGCACAGGTAAATAACTTAACTAAGCATTCTGGACTGGAATGTCAGGGGTTAAATCGGAGGCCTTTTGTACACCATGTTCCACCACTGACACATGGTCACTTTCTGTGGTACCATGGAAGATTCCCAAAGGCCAATATTTTAAAAGGTACTAGAAGGTCCCTTATAAAATGGCGCCCCTTAAGCAAATCATGGATAGAGGTTGATGTATTTGATTTCCAGTAAGATGTGATTCCACCCCTTTCCTCCTTAGCACTACCAGGCCACCAAACCCTGGCAGAAATGGATTCATTTTGCTAGAGAAAATTTAGTGCCATTTGAGAAAAAACGATGTGTTAGTTGGGAGGGTCAATTAGAGACAGAAGAAAGCAGCAGTGCCCATTTGGAGGAGGCAGAGAAGCTGCCCGATACTTGGTATCGTGCCACAATTTGAGAAGTGGAGCGATCAAATTGCAGAATGAAGAAAGGAAATCAAATCTTTAAGGTTTTGTCTGTGACAGCAGGGATAGAGTAACAGGCACAGGACAAGTAGATTTGCAGGCACAGTGTGAATCACTGCTGGGTCTCGTCAGTTGAAGTGGATCAAGGGAAAACAGTCTGTCTCAGCCAAGGCCTGCTCTTAGACAACACAAAGCATCAGTTTGGTGACTAAGGGCTTCGGGCATAGCACAGTGATGCAGGAGCTTCAGTGAGGTTGGATGCCCCCTTTTCCCCTTCCAAATTTCAGAGGAGGCTAAAGTAGGCATAATGGACATATTTGATTTCTGAGTCTCCCTTTCTCTCCCTCCATCTCTTAAAGATGGAAATCATGCCTATTAGTTTCAGCTGAATGTTAGCAGCACAATCTTTGATGGATGGATGGAGGGCTCAGAAGCACAGGCTATAAGAGCATGTAGACTTTGGGCAGGTGTGAGCTTCAAAAAATTTTAGCAAGGGGTTCTCTGCCCATTTGCTGGGTGGGTGTGGCCATGGTGAGCATGGCCTAGTCCGACTCTTGCACCATGGTGGGGGGGGGGATTTTTGCCCTTCCCGGGCTCCAAAGGCTTTTCTTGAGGCTCCGGGAGGGCAAAAACGGCCTCCCCAGGCTCCAGAGGCCCTCTGGAGAACTTTCAGTAGGCCCAATTTTTGCCGTCTCCAAGCTTCCATGTGCGCCCTCCACACGGGCCACGTGGGGACTCCTGGAAGGGGTGGGGTGGGTGGGACAGCCATGAGTGGGATTTGGGAGTTCTCTGAACTGCAAATAATCTTAGCTAGAGGTTCTCATGAATCCCTGCAAACTCCCAGCAGCCCACCCCTGTTTTTGGGCCAAAGTTTTGTCATTAGTGTAGATAATCTAACCTAGACTAAGAGAGATGGATTGCTATAAGGCAGTGCTCTATTTTACCACAGGATGAAAGGCTGGGAAGAGAAAGCCATCCTTGATTTGCAGCAAAAGTTGTGATTCCTGCTATACAAATATACAAGTACAAATAATTATCATACACACCAACATAGCAACTATTTTCACACCTATTCATGTAGACACATAGGAAAAAAAGGGAGTCCTGAAATCTGGCCTCAACAAATATCAACCATGCTTTCTCTGTAGTAAGTCCCACTGAAAATAGTTATTTTTATTTCCAGGCACTGCATGCATACATAGCCTTACACTATCCTGGAAAATGATCTGTTTAGGCCAGTTAACTCCATGTGTGCTGAAATGCAAATTGAGGAAGAAATCCTTTTTTTAAAAAAAATTTGATTTATATGCCGCCCTTCTCTGGAGACTCAGGGTGGCTTACAGTGCGTTAAGCAATAGCCTTCATACTTTTGTATATTCATATTTATACAAAGTCAGCTTATTGCCCCCAACAAACTGGGTCCCCCTTTGATACCTTGGGTATCAAACTTTATTTTTTCTTTTTTTGGGGTGAGAAGAAGAAGTACACTCATTGAAGGTTTTTTGCTGGCAGGCAGGCAGGCAAAACAAACATTGATTCTTGGCTTTCGCCAGTTTGTTTTTTTTAAAAAAAATGGTGAACAAAAATAGAAAACAATTACAATAAAAAGTAGAGAGCTACTTTTTCCACCAATATGCATTTAAGGGAAAAGATGGAAAAAGGTCCCACTAGACTTCATTAGTTGTATTGCAGGCCAAAGAGTAAATTTAAATAATCTTATAGCCAGTACTATCAAAATGCCATTAAATACTATAATAAAATGCTGCCATAAAATTCACTTCTGTTGATACTTGTTCATTTCTCAAATCTCCAGAGAGTTTCTATTCCATAAGCAGAATCAAAAACGTTAAGCACATGAGTCTATGAACGAGACATAGGACTATTGAAGAGAGGGCTTGGGGTGGGGGCATGATAACTGAGGGATTGTCACAGAGAGAAGGACACCTGAGGGCAGGACAAGAAGCAATGGTGGAAACTTGTTAAAGACATTCAACCTAGAAATAAGGAGAAATTTTCTGACATGGAGAACAATCAATGGAATAGCTTGCATCCCAGAGTTGTGGGTGTTTCATTGCTGGAGGTTTTCAAGAAAAGATTGGACAGCCATTTGACTGGGACTGTATAAGGCAGTGATGGTGAAGCTTTTTGGCACTGAGTGCCAAAAAAGTCGCACTGAAACATCGCTCATGCACACATACCCTCATCGGGGCTGCACTCCGGAAAAGTTGAATTTCCGGACACACACACATGGACACCTGACAATCAGCTGGCTGGCACGCATGCGCAGTTCAGTTTCCGGCACTGCAGTGTGCACAAAGGGATCACGCTCCAGAAAAGCCAAACTTCTGGGTTCTGGCGCACATGTGCACCATTTTTCGGCACTGCCGCGCACACAAAGGACAGCTGATCGTTGTGTGTGCATGCATTCCAGGAACCGGGAAGACAAACAGGCAAGGCTACACATGCCGGGCGACATGGCTTCACGTGCCACTTCAGGTACACATGCCATAGGTTCACCATCACGGGTATAAGGTCTCCTGCCTTGAACAGGGGTTGGACTAGAATATCTTTGCAGTCTCTTCCAGCTTTATGATTCTATGTTCTATTGAACTCCGTAGTGCTTACTCCCAGTGGAGTATGTAGATTTAGGATTCCAGCCTAAGCAAGATTAAGAGAACACTGTGGACTTGTTCAAAACCCTAATGTGATTTGTTTCATATTGCCCTTGCATAACATCTCTTTCTCCTTTGCTTACAAACTCAGGCTTCACATGTTTGTCCATGTTTGTCTATGGAGATTGTCAATCATCCAGGTCATGGTTGTCACAAAAGTCCTTTTTAGAAGGCAACATGCTGTCATTTTCTGAAACAAAGTGGGGTGATAGAACTTAACACTTTTTAAAACTGATTTTCTGGCTGCTAGTCCTGGCAGGAAAGTGTTTGAGGTAACAGAAGAAGTAAAATGTCTAAGTCCAGTCTTTGGTCTGGATATTTTTCTATTTGTCCTGCAGGGACAGATGTGTTACCTGAGGTGATTAGCAACTCAACTTTGTTACTGGAGGATCAAGTTACAATCTTTCCTAGACAGGAATTGTAATGCTATGAAAGAAAAAAATTGAGAACAGGTCTAACTACCCAGGTATTGATTAGATGATACCGCCCATGGGTACATAATGGGCAGAGAAAGAGTCTCCAAAGAGACGCTCCCTAACTTCTGATGTAGTGATGGATCCAGCCCAATAACTCACAGGACAATTTGCATCTCTTAAATTAATATTTTATTGCAGTGGCTCTTTCACCCCTCTGCTGCGACTCCCTATCACTCAAAATATGTGCCACAACCGCCAATGTGCGACACCCACTGACACCAATTTATTGAGCTTTTCAAGACCCTGTAGGCCAAACATATACATCTTGGATAAATCCAAGAAAAGAAAAGTTTCAGAAGAAAACAGAACATTTAATTCAACTACATATGCTAGTTTTGTGGCCGCTCAAGAACTAGTCGGGCATGGGAACGGTTTTTGGGGCTCCCGGTGTTTTCTTTTCTGTGGGAAACAGGTCCAAATGGCTCTTGGAGTGTATAAGATTGCAGACCCCTGTGCTAGGCCATCATGTAGTTCATCTGGTTTAGATATAGTGTGTTGTATCAGGTCAGCCTTTGCGGTTATGTAAGCCAAGGTTTATGACTCAGCAGTATGTGGGAAGCAAACCACATGACTTCTTAAAGAAATCATGTTTAAACTGATCCATATTTTAATGCAACCTAGTTGAAAGAGACCCATGTAAGATAATTTCCTAATGTAGAACTCATACCAGAAGGAACCACTGATGATTGGGGCCTTCTGTCCCTCTTTTCAGATCACCAATTCGCCTGGCCCAAATACACTGACAAAAGTTGTGGGATTTGTGAGACTTTGATTAAAATAGTAGTCCAATCCTGCTGATTTCCTTCTGGGCATGCCCTCTGCAGACCTGGCAAAAGGTCTCTGGGTCCTACTTCTCTAGCCAGGGGGAATGAATCAGAAACTGCAACCAGATCGGGAACACAGTCACTTCTGAATTCCCCTGCTAGATTTGGATCTTCACCTCTCTTATAGCACAGGAAAGCCGTCTCCAATCTGGGATGGTGCTGCAGTTTTCTCTCCTTTTCCCTCTGAGCTGCTGGGCCTGGTAGTTCTACTGCCCTCCATTTTCTTTGCTGAAATCTACATCTCCTGGAAGCCCACCACTGTGTCTTCTTCCAGTTCATAGTTCAAGAGGCCAGGTTCTAGCTACAGGGCTACACTGATTCTTTAGTAAAATACAAATCTTCAAAATAAGGAAAACCACAGCCACCAACAGCTGGAGACAGAGACACCCCCATGTCTGAGTCAACAAAAAGTTAGAAGCCTCCATTGGAGGACCCTACCCGGTCCTTATACATCTCCTGCAGAGGCCAATCCACCAAACTACCCTTCTAAATCAAGGAGAAATCTTCACCACAATGTTTTTAAAGTTCTAGGTTGGCCATGACAGATGCCCTTTTAGTGATTCAGCCATTCACCAAAATGGAAAAAGCCAAATTCCCAGGCAAGGAAAGAAGAAAAGAGCTTATAGATATGGTGGCCTGAGGAACGATGCAGAGCAATGGAGTCAAGTGAGGCATATGAAAATGGGGCTGACCACTAAAAAGCAAGCGATTACAGCCACAATCTAAGCCTAGTGCTATTCAAAAGATGCACTTTTTAAAATTTCTGAGAGTATTTCGGGGTTCTATTTGGCTTGGAACCATTGAGGCATCTCTCAGTACATCTGAGGGGGCGGGGAATGAGGGTGAGACTACTGTTTATCTTATCTTTGCATTACTGTCTGCTTTACAGTATTCTGTTCCAGTTTGTCTGAGTGATGAATGTTTCTTCCTTATCCCTACCCCCCTTTGGAGTGCTGTTTCCACATACTGGAGGAAGCACAGATTCAGTATAAATATAGTGGGGTCTGTCTTTAAGAAAAACAAGAGATTTCTTAGACACACTGCCCAAGGCTGTGGCAGAGTGCAGTGCATTAGCAAAGCAGAAATCTGCTGCAGTATGGGAGGAGGGGTTGATTCGAGCCAAGTTTAAATCAAGACGACATTTCTTCAAAGATCAGCAGCAGGCGAGACTATGCTCATCTCTCTTCTTATGCATAGCTACTAAATCATCCATTGCTGGCTACAGCCACCTCCCTCGGCTATATTAACATAGCCTTCAAGTTACAAACAGCAGCATTTTTGGATCGGGTGATCGGTATAGGATTGCCATCTCCTGAGGCTGCCAAAAGAGTTTCAAATGCTTGTAGGAGGAGGAAAAACTCAGCCAATACAATCAATCAATTAATCAATCAATCCACAGCAGAGAAAATTAAGTAGAAACAGGAAAGAAATTTCAGGATTAGCCTTTTACCTAAAGCAGGGGACGGCAACTTTAAACACTCAAAGAGCCACAAAGGTCCTAACTGGAAGCCCCCATTCAATTCTGGAGCCGACCAGAAGTCCAGTTCCCCCACAATAGAGACTCCTCCTAGTGTGGCATCCCTTTTCTCTGCCAACCGGAAGTCCAGTTCCCCCACCATAGAGCCTCCTCCTAGCGCAGCATCCTTTTTCCTCTACCTGTCCTAACCAAAAGCCCTATCAATTGTGGAGCTGACCAGCAACAGGGAGCCACAGCAGAGGGATGAAAGAGCCACATGCAGCTCCAGAGCTGCGGGTTGCTGCTCCTGACCTAAAGGAAGGATAATTCTTTGGTAAGTATTTCACACACACACATATTGAACCATCAAACCTAATCATGTCAAATACGTTGACAAACCATGGTTAAGCAACCTTAATTATTTCTCACTGCACCCATATCTAATTTGGTGATCTCCAAATGCAGCAGAACTGTAGTACTCAGACATCTTGACCAAAATGGTTGGTGAAGGGGGCTTTAGCAGGACATCAAAACCAATGAAGTTTATTTTGTAATTTTTTTGCATTCCTGAAACAGAAGCAACATATACAATTAATGATCTACCACAATATCTAAGTTGACAAGTGTTTGTTGGAGTTATTGTCTTTACTCCAGAGAGCAGTACAGGTAATCCTCAACTTATAACTACAATTGAGTTCAAAATTTCTGTTGTTAAGGGAGACATTTTTTAAGTTTGCTCCATTTTATGACTTTTTTTGCCTCAGATGTTAAGTGAATCACTGCAGTTGATAAATTAGTAACCCGGTTATTTAGTGAATCTGGCTTCCCCATTGATTTGGCTTGTCAGAGGGTCACAAAAGGTGATCACATGACCTTGGGACACAGCAATGGTCATAAATACCCCGTTTCCCCGAAAATAAGACATCCCCTGATAATAAGCCCAATCGGGCTTTTGAGCGCTAAAATAAGCCTCCCCCCCAAAAAATAAGCCCTCCCCAAAAATATTTAAATGCAGAGCTGGAAATCAGGTAAGACGGCAAGCAGAGCCCCATCTTGCTTCACACACCCTAAAATAATAAGACCTCCCCAAAAATAAGGCCAAGCGCTTATTTCGGGGTTCAAAAAAATATAAGACAGGGTCTTATTTTCAGGGAAACACAGTATGAACCAGTTTGCCAAGCATGTGAATTTTGATCACATGATAAGTCATAAAGAGGGCCATAGTTTCCCCACCACTGTAGACCAATATGTTATTTAAGGGCACTGCCTGGACCAAAATATTGTCTTCTGTATTCCAATCTGAGGTACATTAAACCATGAAGTTAATGCATTTCTATTTGAATTACAGTATTTATTTTTAAATGTTTGTCTATTCAATACGTATTTTATGAAAATCTTTGTTTTCTTGGTTTAGTTTGGTTATTTGGGATGTCCCTGTCTGAGTTTATTTTCCAAGGGATGTTGAAGTTACTAGTTTTCAGGCACAGAAAAACAGAGCTTGTTTGCCTCATCGTTATCATTTTTCAGTACAAAATCATCCTTCAGAACTGCTTTTTCATTCAAGGCCAGGAGGGAAAAATACAGGAAAATGAAAGGGTCCAGATGTCTTTCTTACTACAGGAGAGGGAAAAACGATACAGATTTGAGTAATTTGATTTGAAAAATAGCTCGAGAAAGGTGGGGCCAGCAATAGGCAGCCAAGCCGGGTCATATTTATATAAGAAGCTTTCATTTTGTGTTCTGGTATTAACAACACAGACTGCAGTGCTCTCCCGCTTGTGCTGTTCACTTTCTTTCTGCATTCAGTAAAACGATTGAGACTTGTCTTCCATGAAAAGAAATCCTAGCATAAGACAGCTGGTACTGTAGACAGTTCAAAATCTTCAGAGACGTTGTCAAAGTAAATCTGAAATCCCAGTCTGGGTAACCAGGTCAAAGCTAACTGGTCTGAAATATGCTATCTGGCCATTAGGGCTTGGATGTAATCACTCCCAATGAGCTAAAAAAAAAATGTATATGCAAGAAAGGAGCACAGGGGTGGCTTCAGATCCATCTGAATGAATTAGCTCCTACATCTTTATTTAGCAATTAGACTCAGAAAAGCCACCAAGTCAAGATGCAGCCACAGGAACTCTTTATTTGAGGGTGGAGGTGGGGAATGATACCAGAATACAAATAAAGTCAATTAGAGGCTAGAGTGCCTCTCAGCTCAGGATTTGGTGCAGGGGTGAAATGCTCCTAGTTTGGACCGGATTGACCGATCCAGTAGCGATGGTGGCAAGCATATTTTTTTAAAACAACCTATTCGGCCAAATAGGTTGTAAAAAAATGCTTTTAAAAGTAAAAAAAAAAAAATTGTGCACCACAGCTAATCACAAACACACCCACCCACCCCGCACACTGTTGTACTTGCCCCATGCCTCCTTTTGGACATGTGTGTCCTTTTGGACACACATGCGCAGCCAGCAAACCGGTAGTAAACCGGTTCAGATTTTACCACTGATTTGGTGGCATAAATGATAATGGATTATCTGTCTTTCTTCCTTCTATTTCTTGAGCAATCAACCCTCTTAACAAGCTACCCTATTAGCAAATGAAGCTATACAGTATGTGTACACCTGATAGCAGTGGTGGGATTCAGCCAGTTCGCACCGCTTCGGGAGAACCGGTTGTTAACTTTCTGAGCAGTTTGGTGAACTGGTTGTTGGAAGAAATCATTAGGGCAGAGAACTGGTTGTTAAATAATTTGAATCCCACCACTGCCTGATAGTCAAATTCCCCTGATAGTCAGGGGAATGTTTGTCAGCTGCTTTGATGATATATATAACCACTGAATTCTGAGCAGCTGAGGGATCATCTTTTTTTTTCCCCCTTAGTGAAAGATTTCCAACTTGTAATATCTGTAAGTCTGAGGAGTACCTGTATAATAAAAATACAAAACCAGCTTCGGTTTTCATTTTGTGCATTCTTTACTCACTGCAGGAATCTTGCAGCCAAGGGATCCTTAGTCAACAGTAACAGAGTTGGAAGGGATCTTGGAAGGTCATCTAGTCCAAACCCCTGCTCACACAGGAGGCCTATACTAGGGATTCGAACCGCCGATCTTTCTAATCGACAAGCTCAGCGTCTTAGCCACTGAGCCATCTAGCCAGGCGTCCTTGGTAGAAGAGGATCAGATGCTTCTTAAGCACTTCCAGAGAAGGCTTGCTTGCGACATCCTGCTCCATCGTTTCATCAGTAGTATGTTTCTCTGTGATCAGCTGAGGTTGGTTCTAGTCTTGCCTTCCAGTAAGAAAGAACAAATCAACCCCATCACATCCATGACAGCATTTTTAGAATCATGTTTCCCCTCACCTGAAGTTTTTTTTTTCCTAACCCATTCCTCCTTACAATATTGAAAATGCCTAATTCAGAGGCAAAATGCACAAACAAATCTTCCCACTGATAAGGACGAGAAAAGTCCCAAACTTCCACCCACTGTATGCAGAAATGAACTTTGCATGTTGCACACACCCACCCGGTGAATATACCGGTATTTCATTTCAACAATGCCACCAGAGGGCAGCAGCAATCCAAATATTGACTGCAATTGGGTCTAAACACCCTGCTGAGTCCTTGGGGCTTCCTAGAATCATAGAAAAATAGAACTGGAAGGGACCCTGGAGGTCTTCTAGTCCACCCCCGCTTAAGTAGGAGACCTTAGAGTATCCTGGACAAATGGCTGTCCAGTCTATTTTTGAAAACTTCCAAGCGATGGAGTTCCTACAACTTCTGATGGCAAGCCATTCCACTGGTTGGTTATTCTCATTGTCAGGAAATTTCTCCTTAGTTCTAGGTTGAATCTTTCTTTAATAATCTTCCATCCATTATTTCTTATTCTGCCCTCAGGTGCTTTGAAGAATGGGCTCAGCCCCCTTTTCTCTGTGGCAGTTCAGTAAACTTGATTCTCTGAACCTGATTGTATGCTTGCAGACATTGAGCTACATATATTCTCCTGCATTAGTATAATTGAGCTAGTTCGGTGCAGCAAATTAGGCATCAGGCTAGGCTAGAAACTGGGAGACCATGAGTTCTACTCCCACCTTAGGCATAAAGCCAGCTGGGTCACTTTTTTTCAGCTCTAAGAATGAGGCAATGCAAACCACTTCTGAAAAACCTTGCCAAGAAAACTGCAGGGACTTGTCCAGGCAATTTCCAAGAATCAAATATGATTGAACAGAAGGAAAAGAATGATATAAGACCCTGCCAAGTCTGCCCCCTAGGACAGAACCATCTTGTCCAGCATTCTGTTCCCATAACGTCCAGGTGGGTGCCAATGAATACCCCATAAGCTGAATACTTTGGCAAGAGCACCCTTTCACTTATATTCTCCAGCAACAGGAGACTATATATAATAATTTTGAATAGCATCAGGCAATAGTCTTTCAGATTTTCAGATTCCAAATTATTTACTTAATATGCTAGGTGCATATTTAAAAAAGGATGCAATAACCTGGCATTCGAGAACCCATTATAGTACTGCTAAATGAATTCCTACCTTGAATGTTTTATGTGTATTTCTGATTGCATATTAGGATAATAGAATAACAGAGGGGACCTTGGAGGTCTTCTAGTCCAACCCCTTGCTCAGCCAGGAAGCCCTATACCATTTCAGACAAGTGAACAACCTCTTCTTAAAAACTTCCAATGTTGAAGCATTTACAACTTTTGGAGGCAAGTTGTTCCACTGATGCTAACTGTTCTAACTGTCAGAAAATGTCTCCTTAGTTCTAAATATCTCAGATAAATGTTTGGCACTTTCCTTGATTTGAAGAAGTTGCCACTGAAAAACAGAGAAAGGTCTCTTAAGATGGGTCCCATGGTTTGAGATCTTCCTCAGTAGAAAGAAAGCTGGTCAGTAATTAAATCCTGTTCGGCAAGAAGAATCCCTCTTTATGTAATCCTTTTAAACTTCTTGGAACTGGGTCTTCTGAAATTTAATGTGATCCAGTTTCTTTTTCTGTATTATCTGGAATGATGTGGTCATCTCCTACCAAGGTTTTCACTGCTTCTGTTTATCAACCAGCTCTTTCCTCCTGATTAGGCTCTGTGCCCTTTGTTTCTTTTTCAACCTTCTGGAAAATAAAACTTGTCAACTATATCACTAAAAAGTTTTAGGAGCTCAGAGTCTTAGCCAATTCAGCTTTCCAACAGATTGCAAATACTTACCTTTTCATTATATACAGTATAGCATCTCTGTTCCCTGAAAATTCTACAAGCCTGTTTGGGAGGATATTATTCAGATGAGCTGTAGTGGCGCAATGGCTAGAATGCAGTATTGCAGGCTAATTCAGCTCACTGCCGGTTCTATCCTCACTGATTCAAGGTTGACAGCGTTCCATCCTTCCAAGGTCAGTAAAATGAGGACCCAGATTGTTGGGGAAAATATGCCAACTCGCTTAGAGAGTTGCTCTAAGTGCTATTGCTATTGCTAATTACTGCCCACCTTCACAACAGTACCTTTGTTATTGAGTTCCTAGAAGAATGAAATATTTTAAGAAATATTAAAAAGGCAGAATATTATATTTACCTGGATGAGAGATGGAGAAACATGCTCTTGGAAAGCAGCCCCCATCTTCCCTAATAGCCCACAGCAGATGTCAGCACTTAAGAGATAGCTAGCTCTTCATAAGCAAATTCCCTACAGCAAGGTCTGAACAATGGTAGGATTAGCCCTCAGCCACAATAGGAATTGCCCAACAAGCCTCTTCATTGCATCAGCAGACCAAACTTCAACCAAACGTAGCTCAGACAAAAATGGAGTCTGACAACAGCCAATAGAATACATGTTCTTGCACAGGAACAGGAAGCTCAAGTGCAAAGCTCAAGAGAAGGTATAAATACCCCCCACTCTCAACTCCATGTGGTCAACTGCACCAGGACCACAAACATGTGGTCCTGTTCATCAGTAAATGGAGCCTCTTTCCAATCAGCCTCCATTTTGTCTCCAGTGCCTTTTTCCCAGCTTGAAACTGGACCTGGATATTTCTTCCAACACATCACTGGCCTCTCCCAAATACTGCTGTGCCGATCCAGCACCGAAAAGTATGCTTCTCTCTCATTTGCAATTTATTCACTCACCCTAACTCTAGACAGGTGTGAGAAATGGAAGCAGATGATTCAAACTGCAGCTGCTGAATGTGTTAAGTGCCAAGTTCAACAAGGGAGGCATGAGCTCGTTGAAGAGAGTGCCAACAAAGCAAAGGAGCTCTGGCCTTGAAAGAAAAGTGACAATTGGAGACTTGAATGGCTGAGCTCAAAAGAGAACTGAAAGAACAAAGTATTAATTTTGAATTGGTGAATGAGTATCTCAAAAACACAACCCTCCAGGTTAATCAGATAAATGCAAACTTAAAAGCAAATCCTGCTCCTTCCGCAGTCGTATCATAATTAAGGAGGCAGAAGAATAGCGAATAGTAATCTATGTGAAGTTTGAGAAGCACTAGGAAGGGAAAAGTAAATCACAAAGAAAAAAGGAACACAATAAGACAGGAAGTTAAAAAGGGGGGGTTTGAAGAGGTTGTCTAACATATGCTTTCTAATGTCAGAGAATAAGACAGGGTGGGAATTACAGATAGTCTTCAGTTTACGACAATTCATTTAGTGACGGTTCAAAGTTACAACAGCACTGAAAAAAGCAATTTATGACCCTTTTTCATACTTACAACTGTTGCAACATCCCCATGGTCACATGATCAAAATCTGACTGCTTTGCAACTTACTCCTCTTTATAACTATTATATTAAATAGACTACTAGCTGTCTATTTAGACCCTCTCCAGTCCGGCTTCAGGTCTGGTTACAGCACTGAAACGGCATTGGTCGCGTTGGTGGATGATCTCTGGAGGGCCCGGGGTAGGGGGTACTCCTCTATCCTGGTGTTGTTAGACCTCTCAGCGGCTTTTGATACCATCGACCATGGTATCATGTTGCACCGGTTGGAGGGATTGGGGGTGGGGGGCACCGTTTTACGGTGGTTCTCCTCCTACCTCTCCAACTGGTTGCAATCTGTGTTGACGGGGGCAGCGGTCGACCCCGAGGCACCTAGTGTGTGGGGTGCCACAAGGGTCGGTCCTCTCGCCCCTTCTGTTCAACATTTATGTAAAGCCGCTGGGTGAGATCATCCGTGGTTTTGGGGTGGAATTCCATCAGTACGCTGATGATACTCAGCTGTACATCTCCACCCCAGACCACCCCAACGATGCCGTGGAAGTGATGTCCCAGTGCCTTGAAGCTGTGCGGGTCTGGATGGGGAGAAACAGGCTTCGACTCAACCCCTCCAAGACCGAGTGGCTGTGGCTGCCGGCGTCCCGATATAGCCAACTGACTCCATCGTTGGTTATTGGGGGCGAATCATTGGCCCCCACGGAAAGGGTGCGCAACTTGGGCGTCCTCCTGGACCTGCGGCTGTCTTTAGAGGATCATACGACAGCTGTGGCCAGGGGGGCTTTCTATCAGGTTCGCCTGATACGCCAGTTGCGGCCCTTTCTAGATCGGGACTCCCTACGCACAGTCATTCAGGCGCTCGTCACGTCTCACTTGGACTACTGCAATGCTCTCTACATGGGGCTCCCCTTGGGATGCACCCGGAGGCTCCAGCTGGTACAGAATGCGGCCGCGCGGCGGATTATGGGAGCGACGGGGCGCTCCCACATGACACCTCTCCTGCGTGAGCTACATTGGTTGCTGGTTGACTTCCGGGTGCGTTTCAAGGTGTTGGTAATCACCTTTAAAGCGCTCCATGGCTTAGGACCAGGGTACTTACGGGACCGCCTTCTGCCACCAATTGCCTCCCACCGGTCAGTTCGCTCCCACAGAGAGGGCCTCCTTGGGGTGCCGTCAGCCAGACAATGCCGGCTGGCGACCCCCAGGGGGAGAGCGTTCTCTGTGGTAGCCCCCACCCTCTGGAACGATCTTCCTCCAGAACTGAGAACAATTGCCGACCTCCGGACTTTTCGTCGGGCTCTGAAGACTTATCTCTTTCAACTTGCCGGACTTGCCTGATCCCTTCTACCTTTTAAAATTTTTAGAGTTTTATTCTGTTTTAAATTCTCAGCCTAATTTATATTTGTTTTTAGTACGATTTTAACTTTTTTGTATTGGTTTTTTAGCTGGCTGTTCACCGCCCTGAGTCCGTCAGGAGAAGGGCGGTATATAAATTTAATTAATAAATAATAAATAAATAAATAACAGTTGCAGTGTCCTGGGGTCATGTGAGCACTTTTTGGGACCTTCTGATAAGCAAAAATCAATGGGGATGCCAGATCCACTTAACAACCGTGTTACAAATTTAACATCTGCAGTGATTCACTTAACAAGCGTGGCCATAAAACGGGGAGCAAATCACACTTCACTGCCTTGGTTAGCAACAGAAATTTTGGGCTCAATTGTGGATGTAAATCAAGAACTGGTTTGAAATATTTTTTACACAATGGTTGTCTTAATCTGTGGCTCTTTCTCCCAAGGTTATTCCCATATACCATTGTAGGTCATGTGTGAAGCACAAACAGCTAGGATTGCCAGATTATCTGCATTCATCTCAGTCTAAAATTGATTTCATTAGTTTTTAGTGACAGACACATCTAGTCAATATTGAAGTTATCACATCTGGCTCATGCTCCCTGAGTGCTTAGGAACATTGAAGAAATAAAGCAACAATCACCAATCTCCAACATGGGTCATATCCAACTCACCATCTCTTTTTTTATGGCGCATAAGGATGGATGGGTGAAAAAGCAGTATATTGCCAGGCCTGAGGCTCAGCTGAGCTCCTTGGTGTTGGGTAGAGCCAAGGCATAGGAAGACATCTTCCATTCTGCTTGCAGCTTATCAGTGGCTTCCTATCAATTTTGTGAAGTAGTAGGGGCCAGAAGCACACCTACACGTACTTGCTCTAACTTTACTTAGGTTATAGTAACAGAACCTTGCAATCCTGAAGATATATCTCTCCCTTCTTGCCTTTCCAGTCTAAGAAACTAGGGAAGGTCCCTTTTGAGACCTTTGCGCAATTCACATTCCTACTATGAACTCATCTGCTTCTTATCTGACCACTGCATAGTCTGTAGGTCTTCCTCCATCTTCCAAGGTCATTCTCACAAACCATTATACCTCTTTGCTGATCTAATGGCTCTCATGCTCCTTGGCCGGCAGACCTGCTGACCGCATCCAGAGAGGGAAGGAGGGAGGGAGAGAGAGAGGCGGACGAAGCCTCTGATCTCACCTGGACCACTGCTGCTTTGCAGTTCCTGTCACATCAAATGAGGGAGGGAATTTCATAGTTAAAAAATGTGATTTTTTTTTTTTTTGTTATATAAATAACCTAATCATATTCTTGATTTTACTTCTTGGATTACAAAACCTAAAATATTTACCACCCGGTCCTTTCTTGAAAACATTTGCTGATCCCTGCAGGAAAGCAAGAAATGGCTACCACCATAAACAGTAGAGAAACGTTACCACACACTTTAGGGGAAACACTTGAAATGGGAACATTAAAAGGTTTTAATGGTGTATTTATTTTTTTTTTACTGACAAGGAAAACATTTGTCTCTACCCTAAAGAATGAAAACGAAGTAGGAGAATTCAGCATTGAATCAGCTCAGGAATGACCTGATTGTACCAAGTCTGCCCCACACCCGTATTTCCTTGAATATATCTGGGCTGAATAAATGCAGTTTCATTCCAGCCTTTTTAAAAAAATGCAATTCAGCATTTACCATGTTTCCATTCTTCTGCTCAAGCTACAGAAGATGAAAATGACCCACCATATTTTTTCAGGATCTGTGTAAGTAATATAAAATACCAATGGTGACTCCTTTGTCATTGTGACTCCCGGAGAAGAATTTTAATACCGGACTTTCAATTGTGCTCCAGTCTTTTTCCCTCTTTTTCTTCATAGTTTATTGTCTTGGTTCTGTTTATAGTTGTGACACCTACAAGCCCACTTAATTTCTACATTGTAAGCCCCGGTATTGCAAACAAGACTATCAAAAAGCCAAGTCAAACAAAATAGTCACCACCAGTGAGTTGACATGTGCATATTGAATGGGGATTGTGGTAGTGAGGAAATGATAGCAGTATTCCAATATCACAGGGGCTGCCCCAAACAAGAGAAAGTCAAGCTATTCTCCAAAACACCTGAGGGCAGGACAAGAAGCAATGGATGGAAACTAATCAAGAAGAGAAGCAACTTAGAACTAAGGAGAAATTTCCTGATAGTTAGAACAATTAATGAGTGGAACAACTCACCTCCAGAAGTTGTGGGTGCTTCCATACTGGAAGATTTAAAGAAGAGATTGGACAACCATTTGTCTGAAATAGTATAGGCTTTCCTGCCTGAGCAGGGGGTGGACTAGAAGACCTCCAAGGCCCCTTCCTGCTATGCTATGCTATGCCATGCCATGCCATTGTCAAAAGTTATAAACACTGGAAGCATTTATTCTGGATTTGATCCAAGCAAGGGTGATTAATTATTTTTTAAGACTTCAAAGAGACAGATGACTTTGGAGACAATAAACTACTTGGAGATTTTTTTAAAAAAAAAGACAAGTAGAAATACATTCCTGGCTTCATAACGTTGAATGGAGGCAGATGCTCTTCATATGCTCTCTCCTTTTGTAAGCACTAATTTCAGTCCGTGCTGAATATAAGCAGGGCTGGGATGAGTGTTAAGGGTTTTGGAAGAGCTTCTGACAAGCTGAATAAAGAACTCTTGCAAAAAATACCAGTTCAGCTGAGCTTCTTTCCGAATCTTGCAAGTTATGTACTTGCCTTCTTGCCAAGGTTTAAGAGTTTCTGCTAGTAACCCTTATCAGGCATATAACTCCAATGTCACAGATTCAGGTTTAGGCTTGTCCCTGCATATATCCCTGATCTGAAACACTTGAAAAGATCCATCAACACAAAAGTCCTAGCAGAAGATATGAATACCTTTATAAAGCAGGTCACCAGCTCAGCTTCAATCCCCACTGCCAGCTGGGGAGGTTCAACATTTGGGAATGACTAAGCAGAGTACCTCTCCTGTTGATTATCACTAGAATCCAACCAAGTATTATCATTTATTGTTTAGTGCAGGGGTGTCAAACTTAGTTCCATTGAGGGCCACATCAGGATTGTGTTTGACCTTGGGAGGGCAGGTGGCTGCGGCCAGGGTGGGCATAGCTATCTTGATGTAACTCATGTTGGGGGCACCTGTGGTGGCCAGAGCGGGGCTGGGGGGGAGCATTGTCTCCAGCAGAGCACAGTGAGACTTAGGGAGAGCTCTGTTTTTGGGCTCCGTTTTCGACTGCAATGGCCTCCTGCAGCCCTCTGTAAGCGAAAATGGAGCTCAAGAGCTCCTTTTTTGGTGGCAGAGGTACTGCGGGCTGGTCCTTTACTGTTTCCAGAGCTCCTTTTCTGGCAAATGCCCTGTGGGCCAGTCCTTCATTGTTTCCAGGGTGGCCCCGTGGGCCAGATCTAAGCACTGTCCCATGGCAGGGGTGAAATTCAGCAGGTTCTGACAGGTTCTGGAGAACTGGTAGCAGAAATTTTGAGTAGTTTGAAGAACCAGCAAATACCAGCGCTGGCTGGCCCCAGAATGGGGTGGGAATGGAGATTTTGCAATATCCTTCCCCCAGGAGCGGGGAGGGAATGGGGATTTTGCAGTATCCTTCCCCTGCCATGCCCACCAAGCCACGCCCACAGAACCGATAGTAAAAAAAAATTGGATTTCACCACTGCCTCGTGGGCCTTGAGTTTGACACCCCTGGTTTACGGCAACTGGACTGAATTTCCAGGATTAGTAATATACTAGGTTAAAAAAAATTAAGGTACCATATTTGGGAGCAAAAATGATAATTTAGGAACTTTCATCTTTATACAAAATGAATTATGAATCAGTTGCCCTTTTTGAGACAATCAGGTCCGCCTAGTTTTGCATGAAGATGTTCAGGATTTTTTCTGCAAAGGCAGCTTTTCCAACTTGAAAATGAAAAAACTTTTTTGCACAACAATCCTGAAAATCTTCCAAGAAACTAAGTTTACCTGCTAGTTTGTGTTTGTGTGAATGAGCTACATTGCATACCTGGGAACCAGTGGTGGGTTGCCCCCGGTTTGGACCGGTTTGCAAGAACCTGTAGTAAAACCGATGGGAGACTCCGCCCACTGACCCAGACATCATCATAGGTGATCTGAGCATGCTCAGAAGAGCATGTGCGGGCGCAATGCAAACTGGCATAAGTAGAACCCGCCCCTGCTGGGAACTTACAGTGGGCTTTTTGGAGGGGGGTTATTTTTGTTTTATTTGTTTGCATTGTGACAGGAGAATTTTTGAACTGAACCTTGGGAATAAATCATTATTTCTTATTATTACCCTGCTTACATCAGGCTTGTGAGTGCATCTCTTTGATATTTGGAAAAATCTCTGCAGTTACTTTGGCAGGATTTCAGAAGTGGTTTTCCACTGCCTCCTTTTGGGGGCTGAGAGAGAAGGGCTGACCCAAGGTCATTTAGCTGACTTTGCAACTAAAACAGGACTAGAATTCATGATCTCCCAGTTTCTAACCTTTAACCGTTTATACTAAACTGGCTCTTGCTCCATCTGACATTAGAGGCATTAATTCATATGACAGTTGAACTCATCAGTGCGCATTTCGGGCTATATAGCCTTCTACCTACTTTGATTGAAATGTTTTTCAATGCATTAGAACTATGAAAGATCAGTGATTTTATATACCCCGCCTTGGTAGGCTGCTTATACAGAGGAAAAGAAATTGACAAAGGTTAGGTCAACACCAATGACCCAGTGGTGAGATTCTTTTTTTTTTTTTTTACTACCAGTTCTGTGGGCATGGCTTGGTGGGCGTGGCATGGCTTGGCTTGGTAGGTGTGGCTTGGTGGGCGTGGCAGGGGAAGAATACTGTAAAATCCCCATTCCCTCCCCACTCGAGGGGAAGGTTACTGCAAAATCCCCATTTCCTTCCAATCAGCTGGGATTCGGGAGGCAGAGAATAGATGGGGACAGGACCAGTCAGAGGTGATATTTACCAGTTCTCAGAACTACTCAAAATTTCCACTACTGGTTCTCCAGAACTGGTCAGAACCTGCTGGTGTGGCCTCACAAACACAGTGGCAGCCTTAGGAGAGAAACCTGTAAATTTTCAAAAAGATTATTAAAAGTCATGGAAGTTATAATGAATGAAAAATAGAGCATGTTTTGATTTCTTGCTCAACTGATGTACCCATAAGTACATTTGATGCCCACCACTTCCTAGACATACTATGTCACGTAATTTCCTGGTATCCTGAAAATTATTTTCATTTTCTACTACTGGGAGAAAGAATTACAACTTGCACAACAGGGTCCTTCCTGCAAAGCCCTGTAATTCGTGAATCCTGTAACAAACTATTCCCTGCAATAAAAGGTTAAAACTGCCCATTACAAAGCTATACTTCTTATTTTTCCATTCTACAGGTAGTCCTCAACCAGTGGTGGGATTCAGCCAGTTCGCCCCACTTCGGGAGAACCGGTTGTTAACTTTCTGAACAGTTTGGCAAACTGGTTGTTGGAAGAAATCATTAGGGCAGAGAACCGGTTGTTAAATTACTTGAATCCCACCATTGTCTTCAACTTATAACCATTCATTTAGCAACCATTCAAAATGTGCTTATTTATTAAATTTATATACTGCTCATCTCATCTAGAGGAGAATCTAGGCAGCTTACATGCAAATTAAAAATGGCACAGGAAAAAAAGTTACTCCTGACTACTATTCACATTTATGACTCTCACAACATCCCCATAGTCACATAATCAAAATTTGGGTGCTTGGGAAATGGCATTATTTCCAACTATTGCAGCATGTGATCACCATTTGCCGACCTTCCTAGCTAGTTTCTGACAAGCAAAGTCCATGAGGGAAGCCAGATTTGCTTAATGACTGTGTGATTCGCTTAATAGCTGCAGTGATTCACTTAACAACCAGGGCCAAAAGATCATAAAATCAGGCATGACTTACTTAACAACCACTTTGCTTAGCAACAGAAATTCTGGTCCCACTTTTGGTCATAAGTCAAGAACTACCTATATTTACCGTATTTTCCAGAGTATAAGACACACCTTTTCCCCCCAAAAAAGAGGGTGAAAATCTGGGTGCGTCTTATACTCCAAATGTAGCCCTGCCCAGCTTCTCAAACGGAGGTTTGAGAAGCTGAAAAAAGCATCAGAAACCAAGTTTCAGAACAGAAGCCCCCAAACAGAACTTCAGAGGCTTTTTTGCTGAAGTTCTGTTTCGGAGGCTTTCAGAGGCAGAAAAGAAAGTTTTTTCTGAAACAGAGTTTCAGAAGTTTCAGAGGCAGAAAAAAAAGGGGAAAAAAAGCAAGGCACAGAGCTCACAACCAAGGAACCTGTTGCTAAAATTCACTCTGGGAACAGCTAATTGGGAGTATTCCAGGAGGCCGATCCACCTGCCAGTCAGCTTTTTTCTTATTTTCCTCCCCAAAAACTAAAGTGTGTCATACTCTGATGCGTCTTATACTCCAAAAAATATGGTAGATCTTCAAGAGATATTAATTCATTTTGATAGGCACATTGAGCCTTTATTTCTACCAACCAGAAGTCAATGGCCAGCAACCTTGTGGGCATCCAAAACAAAGATAGGAAGACATCATCAACAAAGATATGCAAGCCGTGGGCCTGCATCCTGGAGACGCAGCTGACCATGCAAAGTGGCGCTCAATGATCTGAAAAGCAGACCTATGCTAGGAAGAAGAAGAATTGAACCTTTACTTCCCTCCAAATCCCTAGATCACTCAAGAGATTCTGGAGACTTTTGATTCCTATCTAGGCTACTTTGAAGGCATTCCTCCATTAATTCAGACATTTCTCATATCTGGCTAAAACAGCTACTTTCTATTTAGCATGGAGGCATCTCCGCCTCTGCTCAATGGGACTTATAATCCTTATTACAGGATTTCAGATTTAATAGCATGTTAGAATTAAACATTATAAAATAAATTTCCAAGACCAAAATAATTTCACAATTTACTGCTCCACTTTAGTTTTTTTTAAAAAATTAGCCAACTATCTGTTTCACTGCACAATCCAGCTATGCATAAAATGGACTTTCAGTTTTTTAGATGTTCAGTGTTTGAATCCAACACCTGCCACAGTTTTTGATCTGCAGCATTTGTTTACTAACATCCCAGATAACTGACGGTGCTTTGCCAAAATGAAGCCTCAAATCCCTAGATTAGAGAACCTTTTTTGTCTCTCTTTTCTTTCTCCCTGGTTGTGCTATTAAATAACTTAAAATAAGAGAGAAGATAAATTAGTAATATCATCAGTTTCCATGCAATCAATACTACGAACAGCCAAGCTCCCCTGCAGGCTGTGATTAAGCAGTCAAAAAGTGCTTGCAACACCTGTTTTTTATGTGATGCCTCTATTTATGTGCTGCCTGGATCTGCAATGCACGTTAAAAAAAATAAGACACAGCTTTGATCATGCTAACACCATTATAACTTTTTGATCATACCCTGTGGACACTCCTGTCTACAGCAGATCAGATAATTCATTGCTCTTCAACTGGTTCTTGATCGTGGTACATTATTGTCTGAATTAGGTGACAGCAGGAGTTGACTTGGCTGATCTCAGAAAACCAAGCAAATTGGCTTTGGGTATTATTTAAATGGAAGTAGTCAGCAGAAAATAGCAGGGAAAACCATTATAATGATATAATGACCAGCTCAAGGTTGACTCAGCCTTCCATCCTTCCGAGGTTGGTAAAATGAAGACCCAGATTATAGAGTGCAATATGCTGACTCTGTAAAAAAAAAAAGAAAAAAATTGCTTAGAGAGTGCTGTAAAGCACTGTGAAGTGGTATATAAGTCTAAATGTTATTGCAATAGTATGAGTATAGTATGGTATAATATTAGTATTAGTATTAGTATAGTACAGCGTAGTATATACAGTACAGTACAGTATAGTATAATATAGTACAGTACAGTATAATAATGTAATGTAATGCACGGCAATGCAATTTATCAATAGAAGTATCTAAAATAAACCTATAATAGAAAAAAGAGAATTCAGGAAGCCAGAAAATGGTGAAGCACATCAATATTGCTACCAAGAAAACGATATCATTGCATCCATGAAATCACAGGAATAGAGTATGATACGAAGATAATTTTATTTTTCATTGCCTAAACAAAAGTGAGTAGATATGACGGGCTGTACTATCCATTGTTATCTACAGCAAGAAGAGGGAAAATCTGGGCAATTCATTACTCCATAAACGAGTGCTGATTAAATTAACGCAAAGCTTTGGTAGGAAAGAGAAGTACCGGTACCTGCCAAAGGAGATAAACGAGCACTTAATTTGCTGCTGCTTTTCTCAAATGATCTGCAAGCCACATGGAGAGTTAATGTGTCTGCCTTGCCACATTTTGAGTAGATGCCATCGGGAGGACTGTTACGTGCTTTTCTGCATGGGAATGAATACAGTTCCTGCTTCTTGCTCTTGATCATGTTGCATCACAAAATGACAGAAGCAAGGAAAAAAGAAAGGGGTGGGGAAGAGAGAAACCCTGCTATTGAAAATTGCAGAGCTGTGAGGCTGGGTAAGGCAAGGAATGTCACAGATGGGGCAGTGGTGGTGGTGGGGGAGGGAAGACCATTGAAAAACTAAGAGCTTCCCCATTGCAAATCTAATGAATCTTAATGTGCCATTTCAGGTGCATCACAAACAGGCTGATTCTAGAACAGGCTGTGATGCTATGGCTCCCACCCCAGGGTGGAAATGCCCTGGTTTAAGTCCACTGTATCAGTTGGCTAAACCAAACGGGTGAGGAAGAGCTGCTGCTGGTGTCCATCAGCACAGGCAACCTGGTGACCTCTAAATGTTTTAGACTTCAATTCCTATCATCATCCACGACAGGCCATTGGAAGTCTGTGATGCAAAACAGATAAGAGGGCAGCATTCCCCGGGCTAGACAAAGGGAAGCCAGCTTAGCCTTGCATGTTCACACCATGCCTTTTTCCACCTCTGCCTACAAAAGGATTCCTTCAAGTTCTGCAAGTTAAGCCTGGGCACCAAAAAAAAAAAAAAAAAAAAAAGTGAGGTATTTTGAGCCTGCAGTCGTAATTCACCCCTCTTCATTTTCCAAGATCAATGATGGCTGGAAGTCAGTGGTGAAATCCTATTTTTTTAAACTACCGGTTCTGTGAGCATGGCTTGGTGGACGTGGTGTGGTTGGCTTGGTGGACGTGGCAGGGGAAGGATACTGCAAAATCTCCATTCCCACCCCACTCCTGAGAAAAGGATATTGCAAAAACTCCATTCCCACCCCACTCTGGGGCCAGCCAGAGGTGGTATTTGCCGGTTCTTCAAACTACGCAAAATTTCTGCTACCAGTTCTCCAGAACCTGTCAGAACCTGCTGGATTTCACCCCTGCTGGAAGTACATAGAGAAGCAAATTTATTTGGTAACAGTCCATATATTTTACCATACAATTCTCACAAGTTTTTCTTTAGAGAATAAAAAGTGCCCTCAACACAACACCGAGACCTTGGCTTACACCAGGGTTGTGGAAGTATGGCCCGATTATGACCTGAGGGCTTCAAGTCTCAGAATTTCTGAGCCCCATGGCCGGCTCAGGAATTCTGGGACTTGTAGTCCACAGGTCATAAAGGGGCCATAATTCCCCACCCCTGCCCTAAACATTTCATTTCATTGACCCCTTCATGCAGCTTCAGATTGCTTATTGATTCCAAACTTTTATTATATGAAAATAATTCCATGTGTACTACTTTAACAATATTACAAATAACAACCACAATAATAGTAACAGGAAGTCCCATATTGACTACTTAGTAGAACTCTACCCTAAACAGTTCTTTTGCATCAGGTTATCCTCTGAGAAAATAAAAATAGCTGGAGTAGAAACCCTGAGATACAACAATGCAAACCAATTTTAATCAGCAAATAAAGGAGTAGATTTACAATGGAGAATCAGCTGAGGCCTCACAGCTTTTTGTTTTAACACTACCAATGATCCCCGTATCATTGTGTTCCTTCAATAATCATCTTATTTTTAAAAGAAAAAAAAGAAAAATAAAAGAAAGGCACAAGTATTAGAATCCATTTAATGAAAAGGGGAATTTAGTTTTGTTTCTCCGGGTCATGCGATTGTAGTTCAGTGCTGAGGAGAGGTGCTGGCAGCAGTTCATAGTGCCAAGTCCTGCTCAGAGGCTGCCAGTGTGAAAGTACAACAATCGGCTTGAGAAAAGCTAATCTGCAGAAAGCATCTGCTTTTGTTATGCGAGAAGAAATCAATAACAGATTGATTTAGTCACATGAGTAGGAGAAAGGGAGCAGAAAAAGAAAAAAGGAACTTCTTTCTTTTTATGGTGAGTTATCCAAACCCTGTTATAAAATATGGTAAGGGGCATGATGTCATTCAAACACGGAGGGCAGTTCGTGAGGGTGGGCCTAGGGCAGATTTTGTGTCTCTTTTCATTCTTGAAATGTTGTTTGATGATGCTATTAGAGCAACTGCTAATGCAAACACCATGTGTCTTTCTTGTGTGATGGTTGTCTAGTTTGCAGCCTCTTTTCCTGTCTCCCAAGGTCATGCCCGCAGCCCATTTGCAAGTAGATGGTGTTTTCTGTTATTATTAGAGGGGACAGTCCTACAGGGCAGAACAGACTAAGGAACTAACCCCGTATAGAATTAAAACTATTCTGTATTAGAACAGCTATAGCAATGGAATGTTGCAGGTCTGAATGTGCTTCCTCACTTTATTTCATATGGAGTAGGGCCTGTCTGAGGCATTTTCTCAAGAAAGTTTCTTGGAATGAGCTTAAGCTGCATTTGTCCGATTGTTTTGCTAATCAGTCTTCTGTTCACTGTTCTTTAAGGCCATTCTCTATGCTCTCTGCACAGGAACCCCCAAGAGCACCAGAATCAGGGGTGAAATCCAGCAGGTTCTGACAGGTTCTGGAGAACCGGTAGCGGAAATTTTGAGTAGTTCAGAGAACCGGCAAATACCACCTCTGGCTGGCCCCAGAGTGGGGTTGGAATGGGGATTTTGCAATATCAATCCCTTTGAAACAAACAAGCACCCCACCTTAATTGCTTACATTCAGTGGGAGAAATAACATTTCTCAAATGTTTTAAGATGGGATGGCTGGGCTTTTCTTCTTCCCCCATCATCCATTTTTTTTTTCTTTTGTGATGTGACTTACACATTATCAGGCATATTTCTTCAGAAATAGGAAAGCTGCTTTGAATGTCTTTGAACAGTTGGATGAAGAGTGAAATGCTTAAAAATAAGCCTTGTCTGCTGCTTTTCCCCTTTTTCCATGTCTTTTCCCCTATAGCAGTGGTGGCGAACCTTTTACTTACCGAGTGCCAAACAGGAACATGGTGTGTGGACTGCGCGCACTCGCGGGCCATCCGTGGTAACATGCGGCTCCTCCCCATGTGCTTCACATGTAATGCACCATCTGCGCATGCGCACAGCTTTTGTGGGCACCCCCACCATGCTCTACATGTGCAACTGCTCCATCTGTGTATGCGTGCAGCTTTCACGCATGCACACTATCGCAAGCTGCATGGGCACACATGAGCAGTATCAGGTGAGCTTGGTGACGGCTCGCGTGCCCGGAAAAATGTCTCTGTGTTCCACTTTCCGACATGCGTGCCATAGGTTTGCCAACATGGCCCTATAGTCTTAATGCACCCAATGCATTAAGCATTGATGCAGTCTATTACAACATATTTCCTTTGCAGTAAACTATGCATTGAACTATCTCAATTAGTATCTGACTCTGGTGGCCTCTTATTCATTCCCTGCTTTTGCATCACAATTTCTGTAACTTCAAGTTTATTTATTTATTTATTTATTTTATTTCAATTTATATACCGCCCTTCTCCCCGGGAGGGGGACTCAGGGCGGTGAACAGCCAGATTAAAACACATATAATACAAATATTAAAAAATTTAAAATTAGATTAAATCGTCAACGTTCCAATATAAAAGTCTCGAAACCAGTTAAAATACCCAATTTAAAACCCCCAAAAATTAATAATACCAAAATTTTAAAACCCCATTAAAATCAAGCAAGCAAGGCCGGCTTGTTGGAATAAATAAGTCTTAAGGGCCTTTCAGAAAGCGCGGAGGTCCGGGATCAATCGAATTTCAGGAGGTAGTTCGTTCCACAGGGCGGGTGCCCCCACAGAAAAGGCTCTCCCCCTGGGGGCTGCCAGCCGACATTGCTTGGCTGATGGCACCCTGAGGAAGCCCTCTCTGTGTGAGCGTACTGGCCGGTGGGAGGTTATCGGTAGCAGCAGGTGGTCCCGCAAAGTTAAAGTTCCTGACTTAAATTTCGTAGCTGTGTTTTCCATAGTTATATAAGCACATGAATATAGATGGATGATGCATGGTAGGGTGGCATTTATAAAAGGAGAACATGCAAAGAGACACTTACTTACTTACTTACTTACTTACTTACTTACTTTATTTGCCACCCAACTTACCACAAGGAGACATTCCATTGTACCTTAAGATTAGTGTTCCAAAACTGGTATTTGGTCAGTTGGCCATGTTTTTCTCCAAGTCATTCTAAACCAAGAGTAACTTGGTATCCTCCAAAAGCTGTGGACAACTCTCATCATCCTTTGCCATTGACTCTGCTGATAGGATTAGTGAACGTAGAAATCCAAACTTTTCAAAAGACACTAGGAGATAACCTGGTGCCCTTGTGATATTTATTAGATTTTTATCCCATCTTTATTACTTTGTAAGCAACTCAAGTTGGTGCTTATTAATTTATAAGCAACTCAACTCCTCCTATTTTTTCCACAACAATGCTGTGAGGTGAGTTGGACTGAAAGAGAGAGAGACTGGCTCAGAGTCATCCAACTGTCAGCGTTCCAGAAAAACCCAACTCCAAGTAAAGATGCAGAAGCAAACATTTTCCAAAGTTCTCTTTACTAGAATAGGCAAACTGGCACATCTGGGAAAGCCTGGGTTTTCCTTCAGTAAGTCAAAGCTCCCAAAACCATCCCCCTTTCCCACCCAATCGGCCACATGCTCCAGTCAACGTCCGCTATCTCAATCCAGCCCCCTGACCACTCCTTCTCCATATGCTGGATCGCTCTGACCTTGATGAACAGGAAGAATGCTATTATGTCTACTAACAACCCCTCTCCTTAATCCCCCCCTCCTACTTTCCCACACACAAGAAGGTGGCGGCATTGGAGCTTCCGGCCTAATATGGCTT
Source organism: Masticophis lateralis (assembly GCA_030761175.1). NCBI lineage: Eukaryota > Metazoa > Chordata > Lepidosauria > Squamata > Colubridae > Masticophis > Masticophis lateralis. Next base: position 150,019,566 of record JAUDYJ010000001.1, on the reverse strand, counting down.
CCAAGGCTGACACCAACTGGCTTTCATGCCTAAAGTGGAATTAGAATTCACAGTCTCCCAGTTTCTAGGCCAGCATTTTCATCACGACATCAAATTAGCTTTTGTGTATATGCTTAACTTCCTACCTAGCAGAGCCAGGTAATTAAAAGCTCCAAATAGATCATTTTATGTTCTCTTGACTCCCTCACTGCCTACTCCAGTTTATTTTCATTATGCCTTTCAATTGTTACTTTTCTTGGAGACCACAAAGCACATTCAAGCATCACTGGCTGCTATTTCTCCTTTTTCATCTTCCTATTCGTTTCATCTTCCTATTTGTTTCTTAGCAGTTGTTTTTTCTGCAATACTGTCACAAACACTTGATTGGACAATTTGGCCATTAGAAGAAATGCCATCTGCAAGAAAATAATGAACGGGGAGTGTGAAAAGCAAAAAGGGAGATTGAAAATGTGCACATGCTCTTTATGGTACTTATTGCATACCAGTGAGTTGTTTAGGTATTATACAATGCTCATCTTAGGTCAAACAAGCAATTAAAAGTTTTTAATCAGTGGTCTCTTGGCGAAACAATTAAGCAACCAGCCAATTAAAAATAAACATAAAAAATTAAAGACTTCCCTGTTAAATTGATTCTCGTAATACTGAGATGCAATTTCTCTGTCTTTAAAGAATGGAAATAAAATCCATGGCAGATTAGAGCATCTGGGAGCTCTATACTCACCCACTCTTTTAAGACCCTTGAACAGAGTGGGGCTGGGTTTGAGTGGGGCTTGGTTGTTTTGGAAAGTTCAAATTGTTAAACTGAAATTTAACAGTGGTTTTGGTACCAAAAATCCTACATGGGATCACTTCTCTACTTCTCTTTTTTTCCTTAGTCTATTCCTTTTTCTTTAGAAAAAGGTTTCCCCTACTCTATATAGCTTGGGACAGGGGTGAAATCCAGCAGGTTCTGATAGGTTCTGGAGAACCGGTAGTGGAAATTTTGAGCAGTTCGAAAAACCGGCAAATACCACCTCTGGCTGGCCCCAGAGTGGGGTGGGAATGGAGATTTTGCAATATCCTTCCTCCAGGAGTGGGGAGGGAATGGGGATTTTGTAGTATCCTTCCCCTGCAATGGCCACCAAGCCAAGCCAAGCCAAGCCACGCCCACCAAGCCACGCCCACAGAACCGGTAGTAAAAAAAATTGGATTTCACCACTGGCTTGGGACCAATTTTTTTCCAGTCCCTAAATATAAACATGTAAAAAAAAGAAGGAAAACAATGGGAAACTCCCACTAATGTATAAAGATTCATATATTTAGGATTCAGGATTGATGTAGGAAGACTTTTAACTGGAGCAGCCTTGAAAGAAGAGCATGTTCATATTCAGAGATATTCATACTAGGCTCACTCTCTCATTATTACACAAATATCCAGAGTGCACACAGTACAAGGCAGCACCTCCCAATTGCCTTCAGATATCAACCCTATCAAAACATATAAAGTTGCCAGGTTGCCAGCAATGCTCAAAATTCATCAGATGATGTTTTCCTGTCTTTAGGCTCAATTCTAAAAAAAAAGTAAGTCTCAACATGCACCTACATTGCCTATTAGATATAAGTATAGCCTCTCTGTATAATCCATATTCTCCCATCCTTTCTTACTGCTCCCATTCTTTAAGATTATTTCTTATATTTTAATACCTTCTATTGTATCTCTCTCTTTCTCTCTCTCTCTCGCTCCCTCTCTCCCCACCTCTCTCACTTTACATACTTTTTACCAGTTATTATGCTTGTGGCCAGGGGTAGGCTTTAAAAATTTTAGCAAGGGGTTCTCTGCTCAGTTGCTGGGTGGGCGTGGCCATAGTGGGTGTGGCCTAGTCGGCCTCCTGCACCACGGCGGGGGCAATGTTTTTGCCCTCCCCAGGCTCCGGAGGCTTTCCTTGAGCCTCTGGGAGGGTGAAAACACATACACCCCAGCTCTGGTAGGCCTGTTTTTCACCCTACCCGAGCCTCTGTTTGCACCCTGCACTTATGTGTATCCAAAACGGGCCGTGCAGGGACTCCTGGGAGGGGAGGGGTGGGGTGGGGTGGACAGGGCAGGGCAGGGCCAGCCAGGAGTGGGATTTGGGGGTACTCCAAACTGCACAGAATCTTAGCTAGAGGTTCTCCCAAACTCCTGTGAACCCCAGCAGCCCACCCATTTGTGGTTCTTCCTAATGATTATATTCCATCCCCTATTGCTGCTCTGTGACAAAATATTGATTTGATTTAATTTATAAAGCCAAGAAAAGAATTAATGGAGAAAGTCATATTGTTCTGTATTGCATAGCAGTTATATTAGAAAGTCAGGTCTTAACAGAATAATAAAATTGGAAGGGACCTTGGAGATCTTCTAGAGTATAGCAATGTTGTATCTATTTCTATACGTAGTTTTGAAGAAAACCAAATTCAAGAAACTCTTTCTCTAAAAGGATGTTTTATTGCTCTTGGAGTGGAATTCTCTATAGTGAAGAATGTTACATTTGAATTAAACACCGACATCATGAAGTTGACTAATGATAGCCTGCTTATAAGACCTATTTTGCCTGTATCTGAATTAGCAAAGCACTAAAATTAATATATTCAAAAGCTGAAGTATCCTTATAGACGGTAAATATGAATGCTTGGCATATTTTTTTCTCTCTCCTTCTACCACATTAGGAATCACAACTCTGGGGCACCTTCTGCACAGCTGTTACCATCATGCTAAACCTTTACCTCCACTCAATATCAATGGTGGGTTGCTCCTGGTTCAGTCCAGTTCTATAGAACCGGTAGTAAAACCGGCGAGAGGCTCCGCCCACCCGCCATGACATCATCATGGGTGACCTGCGCATGCGTGCTCCCTCTGCGAACTGGTAGTAATGGTAAGTAGAACTCACCCCTGCTCAATATGTATTGTATAGCAGACCATTTTTAACATCTGTGCTTATGAAGGAGCCGTCCTTTCTTGCTCTACATGTGTGAGAAGGCTTTCTAACAGACATGTTTTCATTTACTCAGTGTAGCCCTGTCTGGAAAGCTTAGTTTTCAGGATTTTATTATTTTTTTAAAAACTCCATTTTAGCATTAAAGAAATCTGTTGTTGGTTTGTGCTCCGAGTTTGGCAATTTGGTTGCAAATGTTTCATTCCCATTAAAGGAGATATCTTCAGTGCACTTTGGATTGTGCTTGTCTGGGTCAGTACTGGACTTCAAATACCTTTCTGAGTCCTGGTCTATATTCCCCCAGACAAGCACAATCCAAAGCACACTGAAGATGTCTCCTCAAATGGGGATGAAATGTTTGCAAACCAAATCGCCAAGCTTGGAGCTCAAACCAACAACGTAACTACCAACCAACCTGAGCTACTAATATTCAAAAACATTTCATTAAAGAAATATTCTTGAAATCCACATTGCTTTTGGTACCCTTTGTTTTTTGTCAGCTATGGACAGCTTGACAACATGCTGACAGCAGGAGAGGGGATGAGTTGAGATGTGTGACAAGTCAGGGCAATTCGACTTGCGCAATGGAGCATCGCATGAATAAAACAACAGAAAAGGACTTTAAAAAGAGAACTCCAGTCATTTGGAGTTCATCCATTATTAGAAGGTAGCCCTAGCCACTGTCATTCACATCTCTAATAATGTAAATGACTGATCACTTAATTAACAGCAGACCAGAGAGCTGGTTACATTATTGGGGCTTGACCCAAATATGATCCACTATTTTCTCACTTACATTAAAGTCCAAGACTTTATAAGCTGCTGGTTGTAGTCTATCACAAATGAATATTGACAACCCTGAATTTTATTGACATCTCTGAATTTTTTACTTTTACTCTCATTGTAGCAGCTCTCTCATATACCAGAGAGTTCCTCAAGGGATGAGGAACTCAGCCCAAAATCTAGAAAATACATGAAGGATTACCAATTTCTTTTGTAAAATAGTTTTTTTAAAAAAAAAATGTGCTTAGTTCATTTTTGATTTCAATGTTAATATCACCCAATAGTAAAGAAAATACTACTGCATTCTGGTAAGAATTTGTTCTGTCATCCAATCATTTTCCATTTGAGAAAACATCTGTGGATAACTACTCAAAATAAAATATGAATTTAAACCAGTTTGTCAACTTTAAAAAAATACAAAAATGTATCTCTGCTCTTTTTCATCATACCTCAATAGTTACCTTTGGTTTCTTTAATTATTCTTTGATTACAGTCCTCCCCAATCTGATGCCTTCCAAAGGAACTATAACTCTCAAGGATAGGCTTTGGAACTGCTGGACCATACATATGGAAATTACAATTTAGGATTTCTGGAGAAACCCAAAAGGAAGAAGATAGTTCTATCATTATTTTCATTTTGATAAATTTCCTATGGTTGAATAAAAATTCTCAAGAAAGTGCACAGTACTCTATGTACAACTTCCCCATGATGTTAAAAAAATATGATGCCTCTATCAAGGAGATTTCAGTCATCTGCTCCCAACAAAATTTGAGTCCAATTTTTAAAAGTCGTGGCCTTGGACTATTCCTAATGATTTTAAAATGACACACTATAGGAATGAAAGGGAAAAGATGTTATAATGGATATACAAATGAACCTGGAGGATGCCTTAATAATTAAAAGGGATAGACAGGTAGTCTTTGAGTTACAACCATGCATTTAGTGACTATTCCAAGTTACAATGGCACTGAAAAAAAAGAGACTTGTGACCATTTTTCATGCTTATCACGGTTGCAGCATCCCCATGGTCACATGATCAAAATTTGAGGACTTGGCAACTGGCATGTATCTATGACAGTTGCAGTGTCCTGTGGTCATGTGATCACCTGTTGTAACCTTCCCAGCTGATTTCCGACAAGTGAAATCAATGGCGGGATTTGCTTAACCATCACAGGAATCACTGAACAATGGCAGTGATTTTTGTTGTGGCAAAACAGGTTGTAAAATGGGTTGCAGCTCACTTAACAACCGTCTTGCTTAGCAGTGGGAATTTTGGGCTCCATTCTGATTCTAAGGCGAGGACCACCTCTACAAATAGCAACGCAAAAGTAGCCTAGATAACTTTCCTATATTGGCTTTAGGAAAGGGACTTAAAGCTTTGAAGAATTTTGTGAGAAGGGATAAAGAAAAAAATGAAAAGGAGTCAAGTTCTAGGAGATATAATTCAAGGCACTACAGATCAAGATTGTTAAAAGGAAAAGGAAAAGTTGGTTTATTTGACCAAGGTATCTATTTTAGGTATGTTATCTCTGGTGACACTTAATGGACTTTTTCTGGTAAGTATGAAACAAAAAACTCAAATATTTTGGCCACCTAATGAGAAGGAAGGACTCACTGGAGAAGAGGCTGATGCTGGGAAAGATTGAAGGCAAAAGAAAAAAGGGACGACAGAGAATGAGGTGGCTGGATGGAGTCACTGAAGCAGTAGGCGTGAGCTTAAATGGACTCCAGAGGATGGTAGAGGACAGGAAGGCCTGGAGGAATGTTGCCCATGGGTTTGCGATGGGTCGGACACAACTTCGCAACTAACAACAACAACAAAAACAGAACAACATGGCTTTAAGGTTGTGTTTACAGATAAGAGATGGGATATGGGAAGAAGGCATATTTGTTAAACTATCAGAAAAGGTGATAAGTTTCTAAAATTGTGTATACTTGTGTTGGGTGAAGTCATTTCTTTATACCTTTCTTTTCTTTTTATTATATTCTTTTTTTCTATCTTTGTTTTCTCTTTTCTTTTTTCTCTTTCATTTTGCATTTGTTTTTATCTTTTTAATTGTAATCTCTAATAAAATTACTACTTTTAAAAAAAAGAATAATTGTTGCAGAGGAGAATGTGCATGGCTGAAAGCGAGCCATAGATTCCAAGTCATAATAGAGGTTCACAAAATAGGTGCAAAAACAGAGCAAAGGCATTTGAGCTTAAAGTGGTTTTGGAAGCTAAAAATGCTTAGTGGTTTATTGAACAAGAGTGGGCAGCAGAGAACACATTTGGAATATGATTAACATTTTCCCTAGCTTCTCCATAATCATAAATGTGCTGGGTTCGTTCAGTCCAACGCTAAAGATGATTGTTGCAGAAACTTTGCCTTCATTTAGGTTTAATCCAGAAGGCAATTTGGGGAAAATGCCCTCATTTTCAGTTCATATAGTTTCTTCTATTTCCTTTACCCTAATGCTGAATTATGAACCCCAATACTCCTGCCCTTAGCCACGCCAGGTGGAACTGCTGAAAGTTGTAATTCAACAACATTTAGAAGGGTTTAGGAACTCAGTGGCTCAGTGGCTAAGACGAAAGGTCGGCAGTTCAGCAGTTCGAATCCCTAGTGCCACATAACACGGTGAGCTCCCATTACTCGTCCCAGCTTCTGCCAACCTAGAAGTTTGTAAGCACGTAAAAAAATGCAAGTAGAAAAATAGGGACCACCTTTGGTGGGAAGGTAACAGTGCTCCGTGCACCTTTGGCGTTTAGTCATGCCGGCTACATGACCACGGAGACATTTTCGGACAGCGCTGGCTTTTCGGCTTAGAAACGGAGATGAGCAGCGCCCCCTAGAATTGGGAACGACTAGCACATATGTGTGAGGGGAACCTTTACCTTTACCTTTAGGGACTCATCCTAGCAAAAAATAAAATAAAATTGTGCATGTTATTCCTAATCTTAATTTACTTCATTGCCAGTGGCAATTAAAAACACTACAAGTAAGGTGCAGGAAAATATAGCACAAACAAAATCATCTCAATTTGCTATGGCTATTGCTGATACATCCTGACTGATCCGGAGAATGTGAAAATACACAAAATTTACCTCAGCCATGAAGAGCAATGAAGAACCTTTTCAATGTGTAACTTGTTCCGAAACAACTGAAATCTACTCCCTTCAAAAATCTGTAACAATTTATTTGTTTACAACTCTCTGGCACAGGGCTATGGTCCAAATCAATCTCTCTCCTGTATTGTTAAAACCAAAGGTGTTCCTGCCCTAAATGTACCTTAACAGGGGGAAAAAAGGCCTATCTTGCATTCTTCCAGGGTATGAGTCTCAAGGGAAAATTGTGCAGTGGATTTGCACAAATCCTTCAGCCGCTCTAGATTTGAACTATCAGACAGTTTATTCAGTCACTCAGATTTATAGCACCACAAATAATTCGCTTCAAGTTTCCACGGTGGGAGTGAATCATTTTCTTTCTAAGGAATGGGATGAATTAAAATCTGATTGAACTGGAGAAACCAATTAGTTGTTTATTGGGGCTAATATATCGGCCTAGCCCAACAGGATTCAGTGCAGCATATTATAGGAAAAGATGGATTGTTTTCCCATTTTTAGGCACAAAAACTTCTCTGGTTTAAGATGCCCTATGCTAAAACCAAGGAAGAAGAAAATAAAACATTCACCATAATTAGGGAGAAAAAAAAAACATGATTTAGGCCTCTCCAAAACATTTTTCTTGAGAGGGAGGTTCCCTCCCGTTCACTTTTTAAAGGTCCATGCAGAAATCACAGATTAATGCAAAGCGGCGCCCTGTTGCATTGTACGGACTTTCTCCATGAAATTCTTCTTAAAAGGCATCATGAAATCATCAAAGTCCACTTCATAAGTAAAACGCTGCCGACGTAATTCCCTCTTTTTGAGAAGATCTTTTGTGGTTGCTTCAGGACTCCAGGACTTGAAAAAGAAAAGCAGTTCTTAATCAACATGCAGCATGATATATTAAGGAATCATATTGATCTGCTCTGAAAAAAGCAAAGTTATTGAGAATGTCCTAGAATGACTGACTGGAATTCTCAGTCTATTGGTATCAAACCTATCATCAAGAATATGGTTGGTAAGCATCTATGCGGCAAGTGTGTTTATCTCATTAACCAATTCCCTAACAGGCAATTTATAATATTGGGAGTATGTTATCAATAAACAGTAATGAATAATGGTTTGTAAGTTATTTCTACTTTTATATTCAGTATACTCAAAGCAATAACTATAGCACTTAAGTCTTACATACCGCTTCACAGTGCTTTATAGTCCTCTCTAAGTGGTTTACAGAGTCAGCGTATTGCCCCCAACAATCTGGGTCCTTATTTTATTGACCTCGGAAGGATGGGAGGCTAAATCAACCTTGAACCGGTAAGACTCGAACTAGCAGAATTAGCCTGCAATACTTCATTCTAACCACTGCGCCACCATGACACAGGAAATATATACAAGTACAGACAAGCATATGAATACTTGGGAGAAGGTATTTTCTTGATAAATGGAAGTCTTCTGTCAATTTGGTATAGCCATCCTGGGCCCTATCGAATTTCTTTAAGGTCAAGATTTGGTTTGATGATAATAATTATCTGACTATCCTTTGATCTAGAATAACTTTTCCCAACAAGCCACCTTAGGGAAAATCAACTATTCTAATTATCAGGATTCCTATAGAACGGGATGGGAGGAAGATGGAGGTAGATTAAAAAAAGTAAAAATGGTGGCTACAACTATGCAAATGGAACCCCATCTCCTTTTTATATGTGTTTCATGGGTATCATACATGAAGGCAGCAAGAAATTTGATTGTTTGCTGTATCTACCATATTTACTCTTTGACCCCCCACAACCATCTACCATGGATGCCTCAAGATCTGGAGAGCATTAGGAAATTGTAGTATTGTCCCTGAGTTTGTCATTTTGCAGGCAGCATATTTTTATTATCCCAATGGCTTAATGACAGTAGAATTTTAGAATTCTGAACCACCTGAGTTGGAACAAATGGGAAATATAAACTGAATAGGATACAAGGAATACAATGATTTAAACTAGTTGATGTGAGCACCCACCAGAAACATATTCCATAAAATTGGAAGCTCAATGAATTATAACTCTAATCCTATTTTATAGTGGTACTTACTCTCTGTGGTGTGAAAGTGATATTAAGTTTCTTTGTTACCCCTCTGGTTATCAGGGAATTCAGATAAACTACATTATCCTTGGTGGATTCCTTCTCTTCTTCAAAGAGTGATTTCTCAACAATAGAATCAAGGGGTTGTAGCATCTGAAATACACAATGTAAATTATATTGGGATTTTCAAGGCTTTATGCTGCGAAATCTCTTATTTTTTTGCAATTAAAAAGTTAAAGTCAAAGGCTGGCCCTTGAGAAGGATGCTTTGATTTAAACTTTGATTCTTCTCTTAATTATCGGGAAAAGGGAATAGAAGACCTGTTGCATTTAAAAGATCCGAGGTTCAATCACAGTAATCTCCAGATAAGTCTGACCAAAAAAAGCAAACAATCATCTCCACCCTACTTCAAAATCTTGAGTTAACGGACTTCTGGATGGACTAATGACATTACTATAAATGAAGCAGCTTCCTATGACCCTCTTCCTTATTGTTTTTTCCTACTGATAAAGACACTTCCCTTGTCATGCTATTCTGCAAAAACTCTAACAAAACCCAAAGTATTTGCTTTATTGGCATGTAGTCTATATAAGCTTCCATGGGGCAGAGTTTCCAGATTCTCCTTTCCTCCTTTCAAGCAGTGTCACATGCTGAATTCAGCATGCAAAGATCCTTTACTGTGGTGGTTGTAAGGACTCAAACAGAGAATGGACAGAAATTATATTGCGGTCCTTCTGTGATTCAGAAGGATTGCTTCAATGAGCATTGGGGAGGGGTGTTTCTGGTGCACCCCAATGGAAATCCCATGACATCATACCAGAAACAGGAGTTCCCCCTCCAGTCTCTTAAAGTGATTTTTTCCCCAAACATTATGAAAAAGCAAATCTATGAACGATTCAAGCCAAAGAGTCTTGGTTATCATACCTCCTCTTTCACAGACTCCTTTGATTGTTCTTCAAACTTTGGCTTGGGAAGAGTCTGAGCTGGAGCTCCTGATGGAGCTGGAGTAGGAGTAGCAGCAGCAGGGCCTTTAGGCTTGCCCCCTTTTTTCCCTTTCTTCTTATCCCCTTTGACTTCTACGGTTTGTGGCAAGTGGTCCAAGGTATCTTGAATGAAGTGGATCAGTCGGTTGTCTGCATAGGCCCTGGCAATTTCCAGTGAGTTTTGTCCTATTAAATAAAACTTATGGTAAATGCTGGAACATTCTCAGCTTCTCTGTACGTAGAACTGAACAAATATTGTCCCTTTGCTGGATCTCTGGCTTAGACTTCAATCAGCTCTAACCATCTTCTCTTTCATCCAGTAGTGGGTTTCACTTACCTTCGCTACCGGTTCGGAACTGGGAGTGTGCACGTGGGCGCACTTGCTTCGCTTGCGTGTGGTGCTTTTGCACATGTGCAGAATCTTCTGCACATGTGCAGAGCATCCATGATGACATCCGGGCAGGTGAGTGCAGCTTCCTGCCACCGCTACCGGTTCACCTGAACTGGAGTGAACCGGTAGAAACCCACCACTGTGTCATACCATGACTTTCTGAACTCTGTTGAAAGTAACTCACCCTTCTGACGACTTGGAGCGGAATCTTTTCCTAAATTCCTACACTGGTTTCTTGTCCACCTGCATTCCAGCATAATTTCTTCCCTCTTATGTTCAAATCTTCCATAGCTTTTATTTCCCTGCTATAGAATCTTGGCACATCCCATCCCATGAGATCCAGTCCTTCAGCTTCACCAACCTTAGCTTTCCTAAAGATGTCCCACATATTTATATGACTCTGCTCCTTCTTCTTTGTGGCCCCTTATCCCTTCCAAAGGCCTCCAGGAGATCACTTGAAAGTCTTTCTTTTGCCCATCTCCTGATCCCCTTTTGAAACAAAAGACTTCTTATTTTTCAAAATGTAATTTTATTAAAGTGTGGGGGAGAAAAAGGTTGATCACTATAACACATTGATTAAACTGAGCAGCTTCTGTACTATCACAAGATAGTATTGGCTTCTCAACAAATATGCTTGGATTTCGTATGGATTGCTGAACTAAGAAATCGGGTTAGATTTTTGATAAGCTTCTACTTAGCCACATCATTGTTTCATTTTCTTTGCATCATCAGAGGTACAAGAGGGGTGATATTCTATCTGTTGAACTTCAATTATTTAAATTACATTACATTAATTGATTGTACAGCAGGGGTGAAATCCAGCAGGTTCTGACAGATTTTGGAGAACCAGTAGCAGAAATTTTGAGTAGTTTGGAAAATCAGCAAATACCATCTCTAGCTGGCCCCAGAGTGGAGTGGGAATGGAGATTTTGCAGTATCTTTCCCCTGCCATGCCCCCCAAGCCACACCCACAGAACCGGTAGTAAAAAAATTTGGATTTCACCACTGTTGTACAGTATTTCATGTTAAAATCTCCAGGTTTTCAATAAAATTCTTCTCCAGCACATTAAAAATTACACTGTGCAGGCAACTTTAGAAGAGGCTCTGGAAACCACATCAATGCTTTTTGGGGGGGAAGTAGGAAAGCTCATCTGACCATGTGGCCTCAGCTGGCCACAGGGCTTTGCTCTTAAGAGACTCTGTGAAGTTCAATGCTAAAGCATATAAAAGGATTAATAACTAATTAAAATGAGAGCTAGTACAATGTACAATGCAATGGTTAACTTGCTAGACTAGAAACAGAGAAACGCAAGTGCCTGTCCTCTCTTAGGCATGAAAGCATGCCAGTGACTTTGTGCAAGTCATTCCCTCTAAGCCTTAATCAGTATCATACATATATTGCAACAAGCTGGCTGAAAAATAAAACTTCCCATAGCACCATGCATTGATGGCTGCCCTCTAAGAATTGCTGTGAGTACAGTGTAAAACGAGCAAATCTTAAAACCAAGCAAGACAGACGCTAGGAATAAAACAACAAGGCAGCTGGTAAAAATCAGCTAGAAAGAAAAAAAATGAATAAAGCAAAAAGTCAAGCCATCTATTTATTCTGTTAATCAATACTTTGGAAATCAATTAACTCCATAGTGTTATTTAATAAGGGGAAAACCTCTTCCTTTCTAGAGGTGCTTGTTCATCTGCATTTAACCTCTTAGCCAATAATACATTGAGTAATACTGTGTTTCCCCAAAAATAAGACCCTGTCTTATATTTTTTTTGAACCCTGAAATAAGCGCTTGGCCTTATTGCCATGCGCTCAAAAGCCTGATTGGGCTTATTATCAGGGGATGTCTTATTTTGAGGAAAACAGGGTAATAGCAGTAGCACTTAGACTTATATACCGCTTCACAGTGCTTTACAGCCCTCTTTAAGTCATTTACAGAGTCAGCCTATTGCCCCCAACAATCTAGGTCCTCATTTTACCAACCTCGGAAGGATGGAAGGCTGAGTCAACCTTGAGCCTCGTGAGATTCAATCTGCCAAATTGCTGGCAGCCAACAGACAGCAGAAGTAGTCTACAGTACTGCACTCTAACCACTGCTCCATCGGGGCAGATAATTGTAATAACGCAAAACTTTACCTCTTCGGTTTGTCATCTGCGCCTTAGCACCAGTGTTGATTAAATACTGCACAGTGTCCAAGCGGCTGCTTTCAATACCCCTCATCAATGGGGTTGCATCATTGATTGAAACGGCATCTATTGTGGCACCAGCTTTCATAAGGAGTTCAGCAATGTCTTGCTGTCCTGCATGGCAGGCATGATGGAGCGGAGTCCACATGAAATTGTCTGTGGCATTCACACTTGCCCTGTACGTAGAGAAAATAAAAACTCTGTAAGGCACATTTGTGCTTTTCTAGTTAGTTCTTTGTATTCTTCAACTGATTCTAGACAAAGGGATCTAGTATTAATAGACTACGGAGATGGCAAATCGCAGTTCTTAACTGAATTCTCCTCCTGTGTTGAAATAATGCCAAAACTCTAATCTCTCAGCGTCCCAACTAAATTAGCTGAGAAATGGAGAGGGGTTGTTTTTCTTTCTTTTGAAAGAATGAATCATTCAGTGAAAGCAACTGGCAGTCGATTTGAGTCTGATTAAAACAACAAAAGTAATGGCACCAGAGGTAAAGAAATGTATTGCAGTATAAACTGCAATTAACTGCATTACAGTACTGCATAAACACTGTGGATTACAGCCCATTACAGTCTATGAAGCTCTACCAAACTAGGTAGGATCCTAAAGAGATGTGAGCCATGTCCAGCACTTGCATACAAAGCTTGAACCCAAATTGGCCCACCTCTTCTATCTGATATTTGCTCAGCCTCTTGTTCTCCCCAACCTTTCTGTCCTGTTTGAAGGGTAGCTGTACTCACAGCTCTCTGGGCACACCATGGCCCTAATATGGCTGTATTTAAGATCACAGGTAAAATTGTACTTAAACATTCAAGCAAATACCCTGTTTCCCCCAAAATAAGACATCCCCTGATAATAAACCCACAACGGGCTTTTGAGCACATGGCAATAAGGCCAAGCGCTTATTTCAGGGTTCAAAAAAATATAAGACAGGGTCTTAATTTCGGGGAAACACAGTATGAATACACTCCTGTTTGTACCGGCCGACTCAATCTGAAAAGACTGAAGAGCAAAGGGCAAGATATCTATGGAGATTCTCAGTCATCCAGGTCCTGGTTGTCCCAAAGATGCTTTTTCAAAAGGCAATTGGACTTCATTTTTTCCCTGAAGACATTTCACTTCTCATCCAGTTCTGACAGAATGGAGGAGAATGGAAAGATTTATATTCCTTGCTATTCTAGCCAGTTCTTTTTATTCTTTGTCTACTGACCAGATGACTGCACGGAATATAAATCTTTCCCTTCGCCACTATTCAATCAGAACTGAAGAAGCTTCTTGGATGAAAAGCAAAACGTCTTGAAGGCAAAAACAAAGTCCAATTGCCTTTTGAAAAAGCACCTTTGGGACAAAGGGCAAGATGAGCAAATTGAAAATCCACTGAGAGCAGGACCAATGCATATCTCCCAGCCCCTTCCCTGAATTCAAACGCTCACCCCTAGAGAGACACAGGGGTGCCTCACCTCACAGAAACATAATCGGGACTGAAAAAATAAGGCCTTTAGTTATTTAGAAGGTTTGGAGGATGAGTTGATTCTTGGACTATTCCTTCGTTACTTACTTAGACAATTACTCTTTAAAACTTATTCATTACCACCTTTCCTTCTTTCTGCTAAATCCTACATCTTATGTTTTGCCACCCTATTTTAATTCACTTTCAGGGAACAGGACAACTACTGATCTGAAGGTAGTGAGGAGTTTGATTTTTTCCCCACGAAGAACATTTTTCCATAGTTCTCACCACTACAAAGGGATATTTGTAGAAAAATGCAATTACAGAACAGACATGACAATAAATAAATGCAGCAAGCTGGGCACAAACTCCGATGACTTCCAATATGGACTAAATGACAAATTTGTCAAGCACAAATAAGAAAGGCAAGCAGGTTCAACAAAACACCACAGCTTTACCAGATGCCATGCCTGTTTCTATAGAACTCTACCCCTCCCATCTTGGGTTTACATCCTTGGCTTGCCTCCACAACAGTTATGGCCACTGACTAGGATATACTTGCAGTTCAATAAGGAACCCAACAAGCTTCAAAATATGCTCTATCCAACCTTAAATCCACAATGCCCTGATCATCATCACATCAGTGGTGGGTTTCTACCACTGGTAGTGGCAGTGGCGGGAGGCTCCGCACACCCACCTGGACTTCATCATGGATGCTCTGCACATGGGCAAAAGGTTCTGCACATGCGGAGAAGTGCCATGCATGAGCAAAGCAAGCGTGGACACACGCACGCTCACAGTTCTGAACCAGTAGCAAAGGTAAGTGGAACCCACTACTGAATCACATGGTCATCACCTCACCCTAGAAACCTACCACCAACCCAACCATGTTTTTTTCGGGCCATGGAATTCTATTCTTGGATTCCTGGCAAGCCATTAAAAGAAAGTTAGCTCACCCCTTTTCGAGAAGGAACTGTACTGCTTCTATGTTGCCACTCGCACAGGCAGCCATCAACGGAGTCTTATAGAAATGGTCTCTGATGTCTACTGGCACCCCTGCCTCGAATGCTTTTCTAATAGATGAAAGGTCCCCCTCTTTGGCAAGATAATTGATGTTGGCATAGTTCTTTGGTGGGTCTTCAATGTACCACCAGGAATCATCCTGCAATGGATGTTCCGGAGGGTGATCCCGATTAAACCGAGTGATGTCAGTTACATTTTGATAAGTTTCAACCATGTATTCTGGGGGTCCCCCATCTGTCCGACGAGGGCGAGAGCTCTCTGGAATGACACAGATTGGCATTGGCATGGCAAATTTTCCCTTTTTGCCTTTTGCTTTCTTGGGCTTCTTCTTCTTTGGACCATAACTCGAAAGGAGAAAAGCCTTCTGCAAGTATCGGCTGCCCTTCAGAAATTCTTCAATGTTAACTCCTGCACCACGTGTTTTCTCATGAAGCTGAGCTATTGTATGTAGCTGCTCCGGCTCAATAAATGGATACCTTTCCTCAATAACGGATGCAAAATCTTCCTTGGTCACAGTCCCATCCCCTCGATCATATGCCTCAAATGCTTCACGAAGGCTTGCCTGATTTTCTCCAGACCAATCGTGCAACCTGATAGCCCAAGGTGGATTGGGGTCCTTAACTCCAGGTTTAGGTTTGAAAAATTTGGCAAATCGCCGCTCAATTTTACGTATCTCCTTTGCAGCTGCTTTGAACCCCCCTTCTTTAGCAACCTGCCTTGGTACCTTCTTCTCTAAGTTTCTCCAAGTAGGATCACAACCTACAAATTTAGAAGAAATACATTGAATACAAGTTGTGGCTGGAGATCAGGAATAGTTGAATCAGTGGTTCTCAACCTGTGGCCTGCGCATCCCTGGGGAGGGCATGATGTCATCACAGGGGGTTTGTGAAGGCTTGAAGAAATGTTATGATTTAAATCTTGAGTTAAGTCTTGGTGGTCCGTGGGCATGGTCTGTGGCCACAAAATGTATTTAAAGGGGGTTCATGGTTGAGAATCACTGGTGTAAATGATTCTTAAAACACAGAGCAGTGAACATTACACCTGGTAAGTTTCTGTAAAGTAAAGATAAAGGTTCCCCCACATGTGTGCTAGTCGTTTCCAGCTCTAGGGCTGGTGCTCATCTCCGTTTCTAAGCCAAGAAGCCAGCGCTGATGGCCAAGGAGCCAGCACTCCACATGACCATGGAGACAAAGATGTCTCCATGGTCATGTGGCCAGCATGACTAAATGCCAGAGGCGCATGGAATGCTGTTACCTTCCTACCAAAGGTGGTCCCTATTTTTCTACTTGCATTTTTTACATGCTTTCAAACTGCTAGGTTGGCAGAAGCTGGGACAAGTAACGGGAGCTCACTCCGTTATGCAGTGCTAGGGATTCGAACCACTGAACTGCTGACCTTCTGATCGACAAGCTCAGCATCTTAGCCACTGAGCCACCACATCTCATTTAAGTCTCTCTACTGGTTGTCTATTGCTTACTAGTGAAGTTCTTAAGGTAGAATGTTGCAGACACAATATCATCATTAGTGTATTTTTATTTATTTATTTATTTATTAAATTTCTATACCGCCCTTCTCCTGGCGGACCCAGGGCGGTGTATATGGAATCCTCACCATGATATGCAGGATCCTGGCTTACATGACAGTTATAGATACAAAAGATTTGCTTCTGTATGTATCATTAGGCTAATATCGGAAGATCAGTCATTTTGAACACTCACTTGGTAAACCTTCCTGATAAAATATAACTTGAACAGAACTAATGTGTTGGATCCAAACCAAGACTCAATTTAGCGTGTCTGTCTGTCTGTCTGTGTGTGTGTGTGTGTGTGTGTGTACACATATATATTTATTAGGTTTATACCTGGCCTTTTTACTTGTATTTGCAAAGCAGATTTCAAAAATACATAATATAAAACATGCTGTTAAAATTAATTAATTAATTAATTAATTAACAAAAAATATCTTCACAGAAAGATGTTTTCACAATTGTTCTAAGCACTAAAGAATGGGGCTGAACACATCTATTTAAGGGAAAGAAATATAAACCATACAGAAGAAGGACCTAAGTTTCTGAAAACTTTAGGGCTCCAAAGGACCATTCCTCTACTCTGAGTAACCAGGCCTTCCCCCCCCCCGGGCCTGCTGGCTGCCAGAGGGGGGGGAGCCCAGAATCTAGTGGATGTGACTTCATTGAGCTAGGGCTGCAGAAAAATCTTGGTTACATAGGAAAAATCTGGCTAAAAGAAATATACATATACATATACATATACATATACATATACATATACATATACATATACATATACATATACATATACATATACATATATAAATTTGATTTATATGCCGCCCTTCTCCGGAGACTCAGGGCGGCTTACAATGCGTTAAGCAATAGCCTTCATACTTTTGTATATTTATACAAAATCAGATTGTATATTCAATCTGATTCGAATTTACAGTAATTGCAGACAGCTGATGTTAATCACTGCTTTTAGTCTGCTGAGCTATACAGGCTATCTTGTACTGGTTAGTTTATCTGCTGCACTTGGTACCAACCACAATTTTCAATAGCAGCCCCACATTCAGATTATTGGTTCAAGCTGAACTAAATACAAAATTTAGCCTCACTGCATAAGCAAAGACAAATATCAACTGGGACAATCCATGGTCTTTATGGAATACATGAAATTGCAAGCCTGTCTTGATTGGCCAACACTGAAGTGCTAGAAGTCTTGGTAGTCCATTACCATCTGATTAGTTCAGGAAGGCAAACTGTTGTGTGACAGTTAAATAGGAGCTCTGGTGGCTCAGCAGACTAAAAGCATTGTAATTAAACACCAGCTGTCTGCAATTACTGTGTTTGAATCTCACCAGGCTCAAGGTTGACTCAGCCTTCCATCCTTTCTAAGGTAGGTAAATTGAGGACCCAGTTTGTGGGGGCAATAAGCTGACTTTGTATAAAATATACAAAAGTATGAAGGCTGTTGCTTAACGCATTGTAAGCCGCCTTGAGTCTCCGGAGAAGGGCGGCATATAAATCAATTTTTTTAAAAAAATAGTACATTGATTGCATTCTTACATGACCATAGTAACATAGCACCAAACTTTTGGAAGAAGCTTTTGGCCAATGAGATGGAATATCCATGGACTATGGCAGTGATGGCAAACCTATGGCATGTGTGCCAGAGATGGCATGAAGAACCCTCTCTGTGGGCATGTACGCCATTGCCAGCTGGTCTTCTGTTTCCAGTATGCACATACACGCTGGCCAGCTAGTCTTCATGTGTGCTGTGGCACCTGAAAATGGCCTGAAAACAGCCCCAAAAATGACCCAAAATGGCCATTTGGGGGGGGGGGCATTTTCCAGGCTGTTTTCGGGCTTTTTTCTAGAGCGTTTTCTGAGCCATTTTGAGGCTGGTTTTGGCCATTTTTCAGGCTGTTTTCTGGGCTGTTTTCAGGCAGTTTGGGGGGCATTTTTGAAAAATGACCTGAAAACAGCCCCAAAAATGCCCCCAAAACAGGCATGCGCATGCCGGCCAGCTGATCTTCGGGTTTCCAGTACTCTGGCGTACATGAAGACCAGATGGCTGGCGTGCATGCATATGTGCATGCCAGAAACCTGAAGATCAGCTGGCTGGTGCACACATGCACATCAGCCAACTGGTCTATGGATTTCCGGTGCTCCGGTGCATGCACATGCGCATGCATGCATGCACATGCGCATGCATGCATGCACATTCTGGTTTGGGCACTCGATGCCGAAAAGGTTGGCCATCAGTGAACTATGGTTATACTACATCCCTGCTCTCTCAACTTAATCTACTTCATGACACTTTGGAAATATAAATACATCCTTGGTTTGTGCTTTCATTCAGGATTTAACCTTGGATAATATTTTATCAACAATGGACCTGGAATTGAGTTCCCATCTTCATTGATTCGATCATAGTTGGAAAGGAAGAAAGGCAAAACCGATGGTTTTGCATAAGCAACAATGAGTTCAAAGATCAGACATCGGAAACTCTACATTTACTTTAGAGGCTTTTCATTCTCCAACGTTTCTAATTTACCTCTTTGACCGATAAACTTGCAGCACTCGGCAAAACCTCCAGCAGCAGCATAATGAAGAGGCGTATTTCCATTCATGGCTATGAGGCCCACGTCTCCATTGTAAGAAGAAATAATCCTCAGAATCTGGGGAAGCAAGCCCATGCTATTACGTGGAAAAGCAAAAATGCGGTCGCTAATTACATCCATCAAATTGAGTTTGTTTTGAGCTGCAGCAAACACAGACGACTTCACTGAAACAATGTAAAAACTGCTACTGTCACTATAACACGGAATAATAGTGATTAAGATAGGTGACTGTATATTGAACCTTACGATTCTTGACGAATGTATCTTGTCTTTTTATGTACACTGAGAGCCTGTGCACCAAAGACAAATTCCTTGTGTGTCCAATCACACTTGGCCAATAAAGAATTCTAATCAAGTCTAATTCTAATCTATTGACAGATAGGCAATGTTCCTACATGGTAATCCTTTTACAGAAGGAGAAAGGATTTATTTTTCTTTTATCTTTTGGGGCAAAACTGTATTTTCACACTTGTTCTGCTTTTTTATAAGAGGGTAAGTTTGCTCTTCTAGGCTCTGGCGGCTGTAAAAAGGAAGCATAGATAGGGTATGAGAGACCTACTTTGCTTGCCTTAACAGAAGTTCTTCATTAAATGGATATTTGCATTGGGTGCATGA
The DNA here is from genome assembly GCA_030761175.1 of Masticophis lateralis. NCBI lineage: Eukaryota > Metazoa > Chordata > Lepidosauria > Squamata > Colubridae > Masticophis > Masticophis lateralis. The sequence goes on along the minus strand of JAUDYJ010000001.1, from coordinate 149,999,888 downwards.
ACTGAGAGAAGCAAAGACACTGATTTTCAGAGCTCTTATTCTTATTCCAATCAAACACACAAGCTTTGAACTCTTTGAATAGCTTTGAATTAAAATGATCGCATCTTTTAGAACTTAAACTCCAATCAGTTAAATCCCAGGAGAACTTTGCCTGCCAGACATCTAATTTCCAATAAGTTACTGCATAAATATGAACCTGTCTCTGCAAATCGGCTTTCTTCTTATTTACTTTTGGAGCTTTGCCGATTTAAAGGTGTTAAACAGGGGTGGGTTTCAATTTTTTTTACTACCAAAATTTTACTATTCAAAATTTCCCTACCGGTTCTCCAGAACTGGTCAGAACCTGCTGAAACCTACCTCTGGTGCTAACCAAAACCTTGTGCTCTCCTAGAGCCAATGAAAATGACAAGGCTCTGTTTTAAGAGCTAGCAAACAATTCAACTGAACTTGCTGGATATAAATCAGCCAGGATACCATTTCCTCTTATCACAAGTTTGGGAGGCAAGGAAGGGTAAATAGCAGCAATAGGGAATGCTGAGGCCCAAACTGATATAAAGATATAAAATTGGCTCCACCCCATGCCTCACAACTGTTCCACTTCGAGCCTAAAGTAACTGATCTAAGCCAACTTAAAACAGGCAGACAAACAAGTGAACTTTTCCTGGGGGATTCGTTTGGGACAAATCCCTGGCATAGCAACCTCAAATTTTAATGAGGAGAATCCTCAGAGTGGAGGCTTCTGAACGAAGCAGCAGGAAACATTTAAACATTTAAACAGATACACTTCTCAGCAAAGACTGCGGAAGAGAAATCAGTTTAACAGGATGACAGAATGACAAACCCAACCCTGAGCAGTAATTCTCCATCACGTTTTCTTCTTCCTTCCATCAAATGGGATTCTGGAAATGCATTAGCATAGCACAGGGATGAAAATTCTGTCTCTTCTGCTACCAGGAGGAGGGAAAACTAGCAAATGGTAGCAAAAGACATTCCTTCAGCAGCAGCACCCACTAATGTAGGTGGGACAACTTAAGGTCTTAAAATGTGTATTTCTGTAAATTACATTTATGGAGACAATTGGGGAAATTTAATTCAGAACTGCCATTTTTTGATAGCAACCTTGCTACATACAGTCCTTCTCCAGTTCAAATCTTTTATCTATTTCTGGGCCTATAATCACTTTCACATTTCCTCCTCTACTCTATATAAGCCACCCATTCCTTTTAGGACAGCCTCCCCATATTACCAACCCATAGAAAAAACAAGCACTCCAGAATTCCCTTTCTAGTGACAGCTGATTATTAGTAATTAACCAAGAGAGATCCTCGGTTGGGTACCTTTGCTTCTGACAGCATCAAGAAAGAATACCTCAAAAAACCCTCCTTTGGCAGCAAAATGGGCAGCATGGTGTCGCTCGTTGTCAAAAACATTAACATTCCCACCTCTCTCCAGGATACCCCGGACCACCTCTAAAACCCCTTCTCTTGCTGCTTCCATCAAAGCGGTGCGGCCTGTTGCCTGCAAATCAGAGAGACGTGATTATAGATTTTGTTTCCCAAATTTCAAAGGAGACAGAAAAGCAAGCAAACTTCTATTGATAAAACCATTTGCAGAGATTCAGGATTGCCCAAAGAAAGAGTCAGCTTGTTTTTCTCTCATCTGTCAAGAGGCTACATTTTGACCTGGATCAATTGCTAGCCAGCTACAAGCTGGGATCCTAGCAGAAAGTGTATCATATCTATAGGAACTTTTTCCCCCCTTAGATAAGGGTTTCTCAATTGAATAAGTCCAGGAGACCAAGCTGCATAGACCATATATAGCCGTGATGGCCAACCTATGGCACTTGTGCCAGAGGTGGCACGCAGTACCCTCTATGTGGGCATGTGAGCCGCCGCCCCAGTTCAGCTCTGCCACGCATGCATGTGTGCCTCCTGGCAGCCAGCTGGTCTTCTGGTCTCTACTGTGCATGTGCAGGGGACTGTGCACGCATGCAGGGTGACAAGGTGTGTGCGGGGGGTCGCATGTGTGGGTGGCAGGGGGATGCGTGAGGGCCACACAGACATTGCTTTTTGGGTGTTCAGTTGCTTATTTTGGGCACTCGGTCTGGAAAAGGTTGGCCATCACTGGCATATAGTCTATGATTTTTTCCAAATCAAAATGGCCCTTATCCTTACAATAGCCTTCTCTTATGTATTTGTTTCCCAAATGCAAAGAAATTGATTCTGCTTTACACATGGGAACATTATAAGCAGGAACGTTTACATTGCACACATTTGCAATATAAAATGGCAGCAGTCCTGAATTCTACCACTGCAGTGTGCACAAAATGATTCTGAATGTGTTACTATTTCATTCCAACCACCCCACTTAAGGTGTAGAATACCAAGAAAGACACTAAGAATTTTGGATCATGTAGAATAATTAGGGGATGATTGGGACCTGCACACAAGTACGAGCAAAGCATTTCTTGCTTTGTTTGCTAGGATACACTGATGTGTTTTGGGAAACGTACAGTAGTGGCCAAAATTGTGGAAACCTTTTGAGAAAAGTATATTTTTGAGGTTTGATGGCTAATATTACACTTTTTTTTTTGAGTTTGAAGATAATCATATTCCACTGCTGGAGTGGCCTGGGAATAGCCCAGACCTTAACCCAATTGAAAATCTATGGAGCCAACTAAAGAAACTTGTTAGTCAGAAGCGACCCAGCAATAAAACCCAGTTAATAGGAACAATCATTCAATCTTGGCTTCACATTATAACAGCTGCAGAATTAAAAGACTTGGTTCACTCCATGGGAAGACGCTGTAAGGCCGTAATTTATGCTAAAGGTTACCCAACTAAGTATTAACTGACATGATAATTTTTGTATATTTTGTTTTTTCTATGGTGATAATTTTTGTATGTCTCTTTTTTCTATGTATTTCACTTTTCTTCTTTATATTGTAACTGCTATTCTAATAGCAAACTTCATAAAAGTTATTGCATTGCATTCTTGATTAAATTGATCATATATCTATTGATACATAATTTTATGGTATTACTCCCCAAAAAAGTGGTGTTATTAGCTAGTTTTAGAAAACACACTTTTCCCAAAAGGTTTTCACAATTTTGGCCACTACTGTATGTTGGATAAGCTATTGCCCTCTGTGTGGGAAAACAGGGGCTGACTTTTATAAGATAGAGTCTGCCACATTCTTCTTTTAAAAAAAAAAAGACCTTGTATTGTGTTTTTAAAGAAATCTAGCCTCCGGTTAATGAGTTCCTCTTTCAGTCAGTCCAACAGACTGAACTAAACAGCTTTATGTCGGAAGTGTCCAAGGTACCCGCTTAAAATGTTAAGAATGTTCTTACTGGGTTTGTTGCATTGGGGTCTGCTCCTCTTTCCAAAAATGTCATACATATCTCTTTGATCTCGTGGGCTTGCTCACAGGCTTGTACGAAAACGGGCTTCCCCTCAAAAGTACAGTTGTTAACATCCGCTCCAAATTCAAGGACCATCTGAACGCAGCGGAAGTGCCGTTTAGTGGGCAGAATGCAATAAAATAGCACTCCTGGAAAGAGCACAGAGCACTATGGCTTAACAAGCAAACGCCCACCGTGCTGAACACAGCTACCAACCACTAAGGGAACGGAAACATTCAGTCTGATCTTCCTGAAAAGCCACCCACCCCCAACCAAGAGGACACGGGATTCGTCTTACCTTTTCCTTCTGCATCCACTATTGTCATATCTGCCTCAGCCTGGACCAGCACATCCAAGGCCAAGTCATGGCCAAGTTCTGCCGCTTTCATCACAGGAGTGCGCCCCATTCGATCTTGGACATCGGGGTGAGCGCCAAGCTCTAAAAGAAAGTTGCACATGTCAATGTCGTTGGCCACACAAGCCAAGTGAAGGGCGCTGTCTCCATTTTCTGGCTCAGTGAAATTGATGAGTTCAGGGTATCCAAGCTTGGTGAGCTTTTCAATCTGTTTCTTGTCCTTCTGGCGAACGCACTGAAGAACTTTGTAGATCTGGAGGTTTTCAAGCCTCTTGTCAGCCAAAGACATTTTCAATATCCCGAGGAAAACTCTCCCCTTAAAGAAGGATCCTGAACAAAAAGAAAAAAGAAAAAAACAACAACAACAAGTGGGAATCAGTCCACTCTAAATTCTTCACGATTCTGGTTTATGGTCCATTTGGTAGCTAACAACACCTGCAATGGGCAATTTGCATTCACTGGATTTATGGGTTGTATAGGGCTTTGGATTCAAAGAAAATAGATGCTTTGGAATGAGTGTGCTGGACTGCTCAAGTCTACAATGCTTTAAAGCAGCTGCATCTTTCCCCAAAATCACAAAACTTTCCTACAGAGTTGCAGTCTTTTCTCAGGAAAACATACTTTTTAGTTTAAAGAGTTGCCAATAGATGTTAGTTGTGCACCCAGGCACATTCTGAAGCATCTCTGTCCCTCTGAACCAGAAGTACTGCTCAGCCCCATGAAAGGTTCAAGAAATGGGTTTACATCCTTACCCAGATATTGTCATGGCATCTCCTTCCCTCCTATGCCATACAAGGATGCAACAAAAGAAGAGTGAGTTTAAGGTAAATCAGTTCCCTTGTTGTTAGCTTTTATATCTCCCCAGTTCTGGTGCCAGCAAAGATCAAATGCATCAAGCTACTGTTCGAGGATCACTGGAGCACTATGAGGTTCTAGGTTCTCATTGGATTTATCAATTGAAGAAGAATGAGAAGACATTGCTAGAAAGAGGAAGCTTTGCCAGGCATTTAGTCCCATTTAGAGCAGAGGTGAAATCTACTTACTTTCCTTACCAGTTCGGAAGTGCATGTGCCGCCCGCATGCGATCACTTCACTCAAGCATGTGTGTGCGTCACATGTGCGCGCAGACCCTCTGCACGTGCTCAAAACCTTCTGCGCATGCGCAGAGGGTAAAAAACACATTACTTCCTGGTTAAAACCAGGAAGAAATGACACTTGGGTGGATGGGCAGAGCCTCATGCCACCATCACTACTGGTTGTCTGAACCACCTGCCGCAATCGCTACTGGATCATTCAATCTGGTCCGAACCAAGAGCATTTCACCCCTGATTTAGAGCCTCGTAATAATACAGCAATAGCAATAGCACTTAGAGTTATATACCACTTCATAGTGCTTTATAGCTGTCTCTGGGCAGTTTACAAAGTTAGCATATTGCCCCCCAACAATCGGGGTCCTGATTTTATCGACCTTGGAAGGCTGGAAGGCTGAGTCTTGTCAGGAGAAGGCACCATTTATACTTATGCTAAAGTCAATTTAACAAGGATAAAGCTGAACTCAAGTAACACTATGGGATTTTTCTAAATAAAGGGTTGCAGAGCAAGGCTTTCCAATAAATAAATGCTACATGTAGAAATAAGGATGGATGTGAGAAAGGCTGGGTGGCAGCTCAGATTTTTGTCTCCAAAAGATTTGTTGATGCCTACAAAAGCATTAATGAACCTGTTTGTCCCATGTTAAAGCAGGTGTGATTTTTTTTCTTTGTCCTGCCTTACTGCTTCCTAACTTCCTGATCGATTTTCGTGCCATAGCTATAGATGCCATAGCTCTACAATATCTTAACTGTGATGGCACTTAACTATTTCTGAAACACTTCTGCCTCATACACGTTTATGAAGTCTTTACAGTACTCCCAGTTCAAATTTGTCACGCTCAAAAAAAGAGAGGCTATTTTGCACATCTTCTGTGCACTGGCTATTCAATACGATACTATGAATTAATAAAATATCCTCCAATCTCCCATGCTGTGGAAATCATGAATCTGACAGTGTATGCTATCGTATGCTATAGCTCAAGTCAGTTAGCCAATAGCCGCTACTGTGGCTATTACTTTTACTTTTTATTAACATCACAGAAGTTATAATGTGATAGATAGATAGATAGATAGATGATAGATAGATAGATAGATAGATAGATAGATAGATAGATAGATAGATAGATATAGATATAGATATAGATATAGATATAGATATAGATATAGATATAGAAATAGATATAGATATAGATATAGAGCATGAAATGGAGAGAAAACGTAATTCAATGCACCTTATCCACCATAGAACAGCAATACTGTAGATATGACCAGATGGCTTCCACTTCCAAGTCCCCCCCCAAGATCAGTTCCTATTAGCATCTTATCCTATTTTCATTGACCAATCCTCTGGCCCCTTGCCAGATGTGTATATTTTCAAGCTGTAAATGTGTGTGAAAGAGAATAATAACTAAGTTTTATAAAAGTCATACCAATCAACTCCCAGACCTCCAAATCTGAGTTCCGATCTTGGATGACATTTTGGTGGGCTTGTTATTGTTTTCAATCTAACATGTTCTACTCATTTTTAAAAACCATCTTAACCATCCACATAACTTTAGAAGGAAGTCAAACAAGAGAAAGACTTGGGGGAAAAGCTTAAGGAAGCATGAACTCTGCTCAAATACTCAAGAAAAGATAGATATACTCAGATTTTTGGAATAGTCATTGATGTCAAGACAACCACTTCTGAAAAAAAGATTCAGTCTATCCCCTAGTCTTTGTGTTTCCTATCTACATCAGGAAATAAACAACCTGAGACCACTGGTCAAGCTACTCTAAAACAAATAGGTGTAAACATATACTTCATTGTGTTGTTTTCAACGCCTGTTGTCATGCTGCCTTCAACAGAATTCACTTCCAAATAAGTGGAATGTAGAATGCAGCTCTGGAGATTCCAAAGTCTTTTTGCCATTCCACAATTTAGAACCCAGGGAAACAAAACAAAGGCATCTAAATAAATTCAGATTCATACACACCCATTAATCCCAGGCCCGTCGACTCAACCCACAAAGCAAGCAAACATCATAAACAAAGCTGTCATAAGATGGAGCAAGCATCCTAAACAGTTTCATGTTCACTTTACATGTTGCTGCCTAAGGCAGGCCTGTTCATACAACAATGCCCGAGAATGCCTGCATTTGTCCATATTTCCATCTTGTATTAGAAAACTGAGTAGGACCTTGGGAGATTTTAAAAGGATGAAGCAGGATGCGTTTTTGGGAACAAGAGTTCACTCGCTAGCTGAATACAGAACATAGAATAACAAAGTTGGAAGGGACCTTGGAGGTCTTCTTGTCCAATTCCCTGCTTAGGCAGGAAACCCAATATCATTTCAGACAAATACTTGTCCAATCTCTTCTTTAAATCTTCCAGTGTTGGAGCATCCACAACTTCTGGAGGCAAGTTGTTCCACTCATTAATTGATCTGTCAGGAAATTTCTCCTTAGTTCTAGGTTGCTTCTCTCCTTGATTAGTTTCCACCCATTGCTTCTTGTCCTACTCTCAGGTTCCACCGCTTAATTGCTATCAGCTACCTGAACCCTCTGTTTTTTCCCTACAAAAGCCATACACCAAAATCAATCCTTCACCACCAGAGGAGACTGGAGGACCGCCATCTGTATGCAGAGACATATCTCTCCTCTGGCACCCACTTGATGGTCTCCTCATCCCCACCTGAGGTGGAGACGTTGTCTAGACACCTCAGGAGGGCGCCCTGTTGGAGAAGGGTGGATGACATCATCTAAGTTACGGCCATTGTTGCCTCGTTTTGTTTTCCTCCTCTTTCCCACCTTGCGTTTCGTTCAACCTGCTCCCCAAACCAGCTTACCTGCAACCTTGCCGATGCTCCAGGAGAGCAGGACGACTCGCCGTAGCGCATGACTTCTTCCAAAGACCCCGCGCGGGCTGAAGCTTGGAGAGAGCCAAGGCTGTTTCCCGGCGCCACGCAACCCGGAGGATTCAGGCGAAAAGAAGATTGTTAGCCAGGAGCTCCTATAGCAACAGAACCGTGGAAGAAAGCAGGCGCGCCGGCACATGCGTAACAATGATAGCCAGATCCAGCCCTGACGACCTCCGGGGTGCTGAGCTGAATTCATCCCACCCCGCGATCACGAGGGGGGAGGCGAGGAAAATGAGTCTTCCACCCGCGGGGAGGGGCGGCATGGGCTCAGGGCAACGGAGGGTCTTTGGACTGCGGCTCGCGATCCAAGTCATTTGCTTCTCTCAGCGTAGGGAGGGAAGGTCGAAAAATCTCAAGCTACAATTGCTGGTAGGGACCACGGAATAAAATGTCTTTTTTTTTTTTTAATCAACATCTTTCTTCCAAGAGAACGGGATCAAAGACATGCTCACGTCTCCTCGGGTGACCCCCAAAAAAGAGAGGGCAACGTTTTGAAAAATGCGTTCCGGTGCTCCAGCCAAATTAATTGGAAACGTGCGTGAAAGGCATGCCGAATCGATTCAATTGTTGTTTCATTCGATGTAAAAATGTCTACAAATTACTGCAGCCAATTAGGTTCCAGCCTGAGTAAGGGGATGGAAGAAGAAAAAATATCTTTAAACTTTTTTTAAAAAAAAATTCTGATATTAATTAAGGAGAGTCAAATAACTGGGAGTTTTCCCTTGTGCAATTTTTTTTAAAAATTTGATTTATATGCTGCCCGTCTCCGGAGACTCAGGGCAGCTTACAATGCGTTAAGCAATAGCCTTCATACTTTTCGATATTATACAAAGTCAGCTTATTGCCCCCACAATCTGGGTCCTCGTTTTACCTACCTTAGAAAAGATGGAAGGCTGAGACAACCTTGAGCCTGGTGAGATTTGAACTTGCAGTAATTGCAGGCAGCTGATGTTAGTAACTGTTAATAACAGTGCTTTAGTCTGCTGCACCACCAGGGCTCCTTTGAACATATAGCTTTTTTGAGATTGTTGTAGTAGCTAGGTTGCATATTTCAGAAACCCCAAGGAGTCTCCACGCTCTTAATGGGGTTTTAGAATGTGGTGTCTGAACAAGTCCGCAGTTAGTTTTTGGATGACTGACTTGGTTCCTGGGTTGTGTAAACCCACAATTTCTCAGAAGTTGGAACAATAGTCTACAATGACCTTTCCTTTGTAGACAAGGAGACTTACAGTATGTCAGTCCTTTCCCATGGTCTTGTGGGAAGTTCATGTGGTTTAAGGTCTCCAGTGACATCCCAAAGGTGCTTTTTCAAGAGGCAACTGGACTTTCTGGTTTTTTCTTTGAAGACGATTCACTTCTCATCCAAATTGTGAAGAAGCTTCTTGGATGAGAAGCAAAATGCCTTCAAAGAAAAACCAGAAAGTCCAGTTGCCTCTTGAAAAAAAGTACCTTTGGGACAACCATGACCTGGATGACTGAGAATCTCCATAGACATTTAGCTATGTCTCCTGTGATACTTATCATAAGAGCACTTCTGACTTTCCCCCCATGTTTGCCTTCAACTATGTGTCCTCCAAAGTCAGCAAACATACCTACATCAAGTTCGCTGCAAGCCTCAATCAATTTGTGGTGCATGTTTTTTCCATAAGTCTTTTGTATAGTAAGTGAGGCTGGAATGGCATGTACCTTCAGATAAAAACATCTTTAAATAACCCACTATCCTTCTTTAAATTAAAAACATGCTTCAACGCCTTCAGGCATTTGGGTTTATTTGCTAACCAACCTTACTGTAACTTGAGACGAAGGATTGGCTCCCACTTTTAGTAACCAGCCATTATTGATCTTCTGAAAATCTGGTTTGAATTACCTAGTCTCTATCAAAAGATCACCCTGCAGCCAAAAAAACCCCCCAAACCCTATCATAATAATTTCAATTTATTATATATTTTGTCAAATTAAACACAAATATCAGTGGGTGTCATTTTCACCATTTATAAAAGTATCAGTTATCACTGCTAGTTTTTATACAGAGCCTATTAGTGCCCTGGTTAAATAAGCATGGAAGAGTGTACTCATAAACTTATTTTTTTAAAAAAAAAAAACAAACCAACCCTGAAAATTAATTGGAAGTTTTTTGAAGCATTTAAAAGAAATCCCCCTTATAGTTAAAATAAAGGTCTTCATTTAGAAAGCTGGAATCGAATGAATTCTACTGTAAGTAGATGATTTAAGGCAAAACAATTTCTCCTCTGCAATGTGGGAGGGGACCACCACAATCATAATTTGACCACGTGCTTTAGAATGACTTCAAAGGACTCACCAGTTGTACAGAGACTACTAGTTCTAGAATACCTTGCTGGCTAGGAATTCCAAGAACTGAAGTCCCTACAAATCTGGAGGAGAACCAGATTGACAGACAATTATTTTACAGCAATGTTCTCAACCTTGCCAACTTTAAGAGAGATGGACTTCAACTCCCAGAATTCTGAAAATCCACCCCTCTTAAAGTTACCAAGGTTGAGAAACACTGCTGCAGTGGGTTCCTGATGGACAAGTTTGAACTGCTTTCAACAAGGGAAAGACAACCTTAGTGGAACGCTGAAATCCCGGCCTTTTAGAAGCTCAGCCTCTCACAATCTGATCTACAAGTTGTTGCTTGGCAAAAAGTTGTTCCTCTTTCTCCAATACTGACATTTTGCATACAAAAGGCCAGGTTTCTGGAATATTTTTGAAGAATAAGGAGGTTTGAGTCCGATTAGCATCTGGTTGAGAGATCCTAAGGAAATATCAGGACTTCTGAGCTAAAAAGTCATAAAAAAAAATTCCTCAGCTGACAAAAAGCTATTTTCATGTTAAAGACAAGATGTATCCATAAAATCACTAGGAGTTGAACTCAATTTGAGGGCATCTTTATCTTTACATTTACAGGATTGGTGATAATGTTGGCACTGTGGCTAGTTCATTGGCCAGTTCCTCAGCACTTGGCCTAAATCCAGCTTCATCTTACATTCCTTTCTCTTCTGCATTATTTATTTTTGCCTGAGATGCACTTCTATTGCACAGTATATACTGCAAGCCCTTGCTTTAGCTTTTAAAACCAATGAAAAACAATAGTCGCCTAGATTAATAATCAGTTTCTTCTTTCTTATACCCAAGGCTAGTGGATTATTTATTTGCATACCATTGTGGATAAATAGCCAAACGATAAAAAAAGAAAAAGAAAGCAATATGGGTCAGAAAGAGAAAAAAAGATTGGAACACAAACTTAAAATAGGAGCCTGCTGTCTTTTTACCAGGCTAAATTCTTTCTGTGCACTTTGCTAAGAGACCAGTGGGGAAAAATCAAGCAATGCAAAAAGAATTATTGCTGAAGAAATGGAATCTTATGCCAGCTTGCTCAAATATCAGTTGGAATATCCTGCAGCTACTTAAGATCTAGAGCAGAATCTCAGGGTTGGAAATTTATACAACCAGGTCATTAGAGGGCCAGTAAGAATTGTGCTTTCTACACATTTGCTGTGATGCCTGGACAAAAAGTATCTATAAATGCATTAAGCAAACAAATAAATACACGCACAGCATTATATTCCTGCAGTGGGTCATATGTTGGTTTTCTTTTAAACTCTACAAAAATATCTACATACAAACTAAACAGCATTTATAGTAGCTTCTTAATTGGGCTGGATGGGCTTACTATTATGGATCTTTGCTGAGTTAAATGGACGTTACTTTCTAGATTGGTTGCCTCCTCGACTGAGAGCATAATTCAGGGAGGCACTGATAAAAATAAGCAAGGCAAATATGATTGCATTGCACTTTTAATGTTTATAAAACAGCACAAGTATCAAAAGGGGAAAATCAGAAATCTAATTGCTTTTTTTCCCTTTTTTCTTTTTTTGTACTTTTGAGAATTTTAATTCTTGTTAAAGTTGCTGTTTTTTCATTAAAATGAAAAGTGTGTATGTGCGTGAATTCAGTATCAATACTTTGGAGTCTTTAACATTAAAAATAGCTTAATTTTGAAAACTTGATTAATGAAACTTATATACTACCCATCTCACTACATAAGGGATTCTAAATAGTTTACAATAAAAAATACCATTTGGGATAGATGGCAATTTTTCTGTAAGCTGACTACAATAACACTTCGTTAACAGAGGGTTTTGAAATTTTAACCATGTTTTTTTATTATTATTATTAGTGCTCTTCCTGTTAACTATTTTGTCATTAATGTAGTAGATAGATGTCAGGTCAATAATTTGCAAATAAATTTACTGGTTTAAAAATGGGGGAGGGCTTTCTCTCAAGGGGTGGGAACCAATATTGTAGTAATGTATTAATCAATATTAAATTAGAGGGAATAACTGAAGACCAGTTTTTCTATTTATTTATTATTTATTAGGTAGATTTATATGCCGCCCTTCTCCGGAGATTCAGGGCGGCTTACAATGAATTAAACAATAGCCTTCATACTTTTGTATATACCTGCTTAGTAGGGCTTTTGCCCCCCGCCCCCAGCGGTGTTCTTTTTTTTATACAAAGTCAGTTTATTGCCCCCACAATCCGAGTCCTCATTTTACCTACCTTAGAAAGGATGGAAGGCTGAGCCTGGTAAGATTTGAACTTGCAATAACTGCAAGCAGCTGGCAACTAAGTGCTACTTTAACAGCACTTAGTCCACTGTGCCACCAGTGGATATACCAGTGGATATACAATTAACACACAATTATATGTATGTGTATTTTTAATGCACTTTTTAAATGTCTTGATTGATTGTTGGGGGGTTTTTTGATTGTTGTTTTTAAAAAAAAAATTCGGAGTTTTGTATTTTAATTTCTCTTTATAAAATGAAATAAAATACAAAATAGAAAAAACGCCATAACAAACATACAAAAATATACAAAATATACAAAGACAGCGAGAGGTGCCCTCAAGGCATCAGCCACACCCAGGCTGTGTACCAGTCTTGGATATCCATGCTACTTAAAGAGCCAGACTTTTATCGTATGACATATGCTTTGTTGTGAGGGGTGGCAATTCTTTTTGCAAAGTAATATTCAACTTTGAATGAAAGAGGAAAATAATTGTACGTTTGTAATATTGACATCCTAAATTATAGTTAATATTGAGAGATCTTTTTACTTGCCTGTAAAGCTATTTAAAAAATAGAATGTCAGTAATCTTTAATTAGAATAGAATAAAATAACAGAGCTGGAAGGGACCTTGGAGGTCTTCTAGTCCAACCCCCGGCTTACACCACTTCAGATAAATGGTTATCCAACATCTTCTTAAAAACTTCCAGTGTTGGAGCATTCACAACTTCTGGAGGCAAGTTGTTCTAACTGTTAGGAAATTTCTCCTTGTTCTAAATTGCTTCTCTCCTTGATTAGTTTCCACCCATTGCTTCTTGTCCTACCCTCAGGTGCTTTGGAGAATAGCTTGACTTCCTCTTCTTTGTGGCAGCCCCTGAGATATTGGGACACTGCTATCATGTCTCCCCTAGTCCTTCTTTTCATTAAACTAGACATACCCATTTCCTGCAACCATTCTTCAAATGTCTTAGCCTCCAGTCCCCTAGTCATCTTTGTTGCTCTTCTCTGCACTCTTTCAAGAGTTTCAGCATCTTTTTTAGATCATAGTGACTAAAATTGAATGCAGTATTCCAAGTGTGGCCTTACCAAGGCATTATAAAGTGGTTTTAACACTTCACATGATTTTAATTCTATCCCTCTGTTTATGCAGCCTAGAACTGTGTTGGCTTTTTTGGCAGCTGCTGGCTCATATTTAAATGGTTGTTCACTGGGACTCTAAGATCCCTCTCACAGTTACTACTATTGAGCAAGGTACCACATATACTGTACCTGTGCATTTTGTTTTTCTTGCCTAAATGTAGAACCTCGCTTTTTTCACCATTGAATTTCATTTTGTTAGATAGCGCCCAATGTTCAAGTCTGTCAAGATCCTTCTATATCTTGAGCCTATCTTCTGGAGTGTTGGCTATTCCTGCCAACTTGGTGTCATCTGCAAATTTGATGAGTTCCCCATTTATTATTATTATTATTATTATTATTATTATTATTATTATTATTTATTTATTAGATTTATATACCGCCCTTCTCCTTGCGGACTCAGGGCAGTGAACAGCCGAATAAAAAACAGTACACAAAAGTTAAAAAATTATAAAACCCATATAAACTTTGGCTGAAAATTAAAACAATTAAATACTTAAAATACAACAACCCTACAACACTAAAAATTTTAAAATTCAAAATTTTTAAAAATTTTGAATTTTTTAAAATTTCCCCTAATCCAAGTCATTGATGAAGATGTTCAATAGTACTGAGCCTAAAACAGAGCCCTGGGGTACTCCACTGCATACTTCCCTCCATGTAGATGCAGTTCCATTGAGGACTACATGTTGAGTGCAGTTGGTCAGCCAGTTATGAATCCATCTGGCGGTGATGCTATCTAACCCACATTTTTCTACTTTATCTAATAGTAGGTTATGGTCTACTTTATCAAATGCCTTACTGAAGTCCAAGTAAATTATATCAACAGTATTCCTCTGGTTCACTAATTTTGTCACTTTGTCAAAGTATGCAATAAGATTAGTCTGGCAAGATCTGTTTTTGACAAACCCATGTTGGCTTTTGGTTATTACTTTGTTTGCTTCTAAGTGTATTATATTACAGAATTGCATTACAGAAACATCACTGTATTGAAAATAATACAAGTTATCAACATTTAATCCCAGCATGTGAGGGCTAGTTCTTAAATAGCCTCAAGCAAATCCCCTGATACTAGATCAGTCCATTACCCAAATAAGGAACAGTGCAAAGCATCTCTCCGGCTTAAAAGGAGGATGTTTCTGCTTCATTGCATTGCATGATCAGAAGAAAGAAGATGAATTTGAATCTTGATTTCATTCCTAATAGGTTTTGCATTTGTTACAGAGCAGTCACCTGAAATATTTCATAATAGCTTCTCTAGCATGTCTATAACATATCTACTTTCTAAATGTTCTTGTATTTTGGGGTGATTGTTTTCACTTAGGGTTGTGGGAAGAAGCCTGACTTGGTAATTCCAGCCAGGGCTGGGAAAGGATCTGCTGTTAGTCAAATGGTGCTCCAGATGTTTTGAAATTGTACTCAAGGTGCCTATTACAATTAGTATTATATTTATTATTATGCTTCATCACATGGTCAGCAACTAGATGTTTAGATGATGAGAGCCAGGCAACATTTGAGTTCGCTTAATAATAAAACAATATCTAGAATATCACAAGCTGCATCTTTCCCAAGGACTTGGGCTGGAAAGATGCTGTAGTTTGATGGTATTAAAGGTGTTATTGCAAGATGTAAGCTGTAAAGCTGCTTTTTGCAATTGACTAATTGTGGTTTTTGTCAATGGCAATGGTGTTCAAGTGATACTCCAGATATTTTGGGATTGCACCCAAAGGGTCCATTACTATTGATCTTATCTTTACTTTCTTTGGCCACAGTCACTCTATTTCTATCTGCAGGTCTTTGTATTTTGTTTTATTATTATTTAGCTATTATTGTATTTTCCCTATTTGGGTTGTTGTGAGTTGCCAGAAATGATGAGAGCCAGGCAACATTTGAGTTCACTTAAAAAAAAAACAATATCTAGAATATCACAAGCTGCCTTTATCTTTCTCTGATGTCATTTAGTTGCTTATATATGATAGTTTAAGTATATGACAGTTTAAGGGATGCAGTGGCTCAGTGGCTAAGACACTGAGCTTGTCGATCGAAAGATCAGCAGTTCAGTGGTTCGAATCCCTAGTGCCGTGTAACAGGGTGAGCTCCCGTTACTTGTCCCAGCTTCTGCCAGCAGAAGCTTCTGCTAGCAGTTTGAAAACATGTAAAAAATGCAAGTAGACAAATAGGGACCATCTTTGGTGGGAAGGTAACAGTGTTCCGTGTGCCTTTGGCATTTAGTCATGCCAGCCACATGACCACGGAGACGTCTTCGGACAGCACTGGCTCTTTGGCTTTGAAACGGAGATGAGCACTGCTCCCTAGAGTTGGGAACGACTAGCATATATGTGTGAAGGGAACCTTTATCTTTTATATGACAGTTTGTTGCAGCTCTCAACCATGTCCACCCCTGCTTTTCATACCTTTTAGAGGTGAGCACAGAAATACCTTCATACATTAATTAAAACCCACAAAGAATCTTTTCATTTTACTCAAGATTTGTTGTTGTTTGGCATTTGACTGAATGTAGGTGTGCACTGATTAATTGCCACAAGCTTATTACAGTCTTGCTTCATGCGTCTGATTTCAATCAAGGAAGCCTTCCAGGGCCACCAAAAACCAAATGACAATCTTGATTAAACAAGTGCATAAATGAGTAATTGTGAAAATAAAGATGCTTCTCTGTAGGTGACCTACATCAAAAGAGAATGTTTGCACATCTCTTTAGTAGCAAACGAATTTCCAAAGCAAAGCAAAATATATGATGGAAGATCCAAGTAGAGAACAAGATTGCCACAACCAGGAACATATTATCTGATATTCTGCAATGGCAATTTCAAGCAAAACCCAAGAGATATCCTATGCATAGAAAATTACACATAGTCCTCAAATTAAGACCAAAACTGAGCCCAAAATTTATGTTGCTAAATGAGAAATTTGTTAAGTGAATTTTGCCCCATTTTATGACATTTCTTGCCACATTTGTTAAGTGAATCACTGCAGTTCTTAAATTAATAATGTGGTTGTTAAGGGAATCTGATTTCCCCATTGATTTTATTCGTCACCAGGTTGCAAAAGGGGATCACATGATCACAGGACACTGCAACTGTCATATAGGTGAGTCACTTGTCAAGCATCCAAATGTAAATCACATGACCATGGGAATGCTGCCATGATCATAACTGTGAAAAATGGTCGTAAGTCACTTTTTTCCAGCGCTGCTGTAACTTCAAATGGTCACTAAACAAACTGTTGTAAGTTGTACAGCAGCCAAAAAGAAGTAGGATTTAGGATTAGGATTTATTGGATTTATATACCGCCCTACTCCCGAAGGACTCAGGGCGGTGTACAGCCAACAATAAAAATACATACGTACAAAATTTAAAAACCAACTAAAAACAGATTAAATGAATTTGGCCCGGACAGAATTAAAACACCCCAATATAATTTTAAAAAATTTTTTTAAAAAATTTAACACTAAAAACGGGGAGTGGTTAGGCCAGGCCCGCCTGGCGAAATAGAAAAGTCTTAAGAGCGCGGCGGAAGGTGGGCAGATCCGGGATCCTCCGTATCTCTGGGGGGAGCTCATTCCAGACAGTAGGTGCCCCCACAGAGAAAGCTCTCCCCCTGGGGGCTGCCAGCCGACATTGTTTGGCTGACGGCACCCGGAGGAGACCCTCTCTATGAGAGCGTACTGGCCGGTGGGAGGCTATTGGTGGTAGTAGGCGGTCCTGCAAGTACCCAGGTCCTAAGCCATGGAGCGCTTTAAAGGTAGTAACCAGGACCTTGAAGCGCACCCAGAAGACCACCGGGAGCCAGTGCAGCTCACGCAGGAGAGGTGTCACATGGGAACGCCATGTCGCTCCCATCACCACCCGCGCGGCCGCACTCTGCGCCAGTTGGAGCCTCCAGGTGCTCCTCAAGGGGAGCCCCATGTAGAGAGCATTACAGTAGTCTAGACGGGAAGTGACAAGGGCGTGAGTGACCGTGAGCAAGGAGTCCCGATCCAGAAAGGGACGTAACTGGCGGATCAGGCGGACCTGATAGAAAATCCTCCCGGCCACGGCCGTCAGATGCCCTTCCAAGGACAGCCGTGAATCCAGGAGGACGCCCAAGTTACGAACCCTCTCAGTGGGGGCCAGTGATTCGCCCCCAATAGTCAGTGATGGCGCCAACTGACTATATCGGGACGTTGGAAACCACAGCCACTCGGTCTTGGATGGGTTGAGCCTGAGCCTGTTCCTCCCCATCCAGATCCGCACGGCCTCCAGGCACCGGGACATCACTTCAAGGGCATCGTTGGGGTGGTCTGGGGTGGAGATGTACAGCTGAGTGTCATCAGCATACTGATGGTACTTCACCCCAAAACCACGGATGATCTCACCCAGCGGCTTCACATAAATGTTGAACAGGAGGGGCGAGAGGATCGATCCTTATGGCACCCCACATATAAGGGGCCTCGGGGTCGACCTCTGCCCCCCTGCCAACACAGACTGCGACCGGTCGGAGAGATAGGAGGAGAACCACCGCAACACAGTGCCTCCCACCCCCATCTCTACCAACCGGTGCAGCATGATACCATGGTCGATGGTATCAAAAGCCGCTGAGAAGTCTAACAGGACCAGGACAGAGGAGCACCCCCTGTCCCGAGCCCTCCAGAGATCATCAACCAACGCGACCAATGCCGTTTCCGTGCTGTACCCAGGCCTGAAACCCGACTGGAACGGATCTAGATACGTCACTTCATCCAGGTGCTGGGGAAACTGTTTCGTAACCACGCTCTCAACAACCTTCGCCACAAAGCGAAGGTTGGAGACCGGACAATAATTTACCAACATTGCCGGGTCCAGGGAAGGCCTCTTGAGGAGAGGCCTCACTACCGCCTCTTTCAAGGTGGCAGGAAAGACACCCTCCCCCAATGAAGCCTTTATAATCCCCTGGAGCCAGCCTCGTGTCACTTCCCGGGAAGCCAGCACTAACCAGGAAGGACACGGGTCCAATAAACACGTGGTCGCGTTCAGTCCACCCAGTATCCTGTCCACATCCTCAGGGGTCACAGGATCAAACTCAGTCCAGATAAAATTCTCAAGACCTACCCCAGTCCCTTCCCCCAAGACCACCCAGTCGGAGTCCAAATCTTCCCGAATCTGAGTGATTTTGTCATGCAGATATTGAACAAAATCCTCGGCTCTACCCTCCAAGGGGTCCTCCCGCACTTCCTGGTGGAGCAGGGAGCGGGTCACCCTAAACAGGGCAGCCGGGCGATTATCTGATGACGCAATAAGAGCAGCAAAATAGCTACATTTTGCTGCTTTTATCGCCACTAAGTAAGTCCTAATATGGGATCTCACCAGTGTCCGGTCAGATTCAGCAAGACTGGCCCTCCAACTACTCTCTAGGCGTCTTTTCCGGCGCTTCAACTCCCTCAGCTCCTCAGTGAACCAAGGAGCCAAGTGAGATCGACGCCGGGTCAGAGGCCGCAAAGGCACGACCCGATCCAGAGCTCCGGCGGCCGCCCTATCCCAGGCGGCCACCAGGTCTCCGGCCGAGGCGTGTGCCAGAGCCTCAGGGAATGACCCAAGCTCCATCTGGAACCTATCAGGTTCCATCAGGCGCCTGGGGCGGAACCATCTTACCGGCTCCACCTCCCTGTGGCGGGGTATTGCGGTTCGAAAGTCAAAACGAAGGAGAGAGTGATCTGACCATGACAAGGGTTCGATAACTATGTCCCCTATATCAAGATCTCTCAACCACTGTCCAGAGACAAAAACCAGGTCCAGTGTGTTTCCCCCCGTGTGGGTAGGGCCATGAATTAACTGGGTCAGGTCCATAGCCGTCATGGAAGCCATGAACTCCCGAGCCACCTCAGACATCTCCCCCACGGATGGCAGGTTGAAATCCCCCATGACCATAAGCCTGGGAGTATCAACCACCACCGCGGCGATGATGCCGAGAAGCTCGGGCAGGGCTGCTGCCACGTGGCAGGGAGCCAGGTACGTGATCAGCAAACCCATCTGAACCCCATGACCCCATTTCACAAGGAGGGATTCACAACCGGCCGTCTGAGGAACAGTGGCCTCCCTCGGTTTCAGACCTTCTCTAATAATAACCACAACCCCCCCACCCCTCCCCTGTGACCTCGGCTGATGAAATGCTTGGAAACCCGGTGGGCACATTTCAACGAGGGGCACCCCCCCCTCGTGGCCCAACCAGGTCTCCGTAACACCTGCCAGGTCTGCACCCCCCTCCTGAACAAGCTCACAGATGAGGGGGGCTTTATTTACTGCAGACCTGGCATTGCACAACATCAGCCGAAGGCCCGGGCCCTGAGGATCTGTGCAACCTAGGGAGCGGGAGGAGCCTTGGGGGCCGGAACACGCCACCGCTCGTAAACAGCGGGTACATGTTCCCCTAACACGATATGGCCCCCTGCTCCCGCCATATCTACCTCTCCCACCTACAGTAACGATGTTCAATATACTATCCGGATCCGCTCTAATCCCCTCCACGACCCCGGGTCCCACACTCCCCCCACCACTCTTTACAGCTCGACCCAACCCTCCCCTAGGTGGGTTGTCCCCCCTACCCACTATCCCCTCCACCCCCCTCCCGGAACCCCTTAAAAGTTTAGATAAAAATTTATATAAAAAACCCCTCAGCCCCCTCTTTGCCACATGCCACCTCTCGGGGTCCCAAAGCCCGTCATTAAGGTAGGCCCTTGATAACGAAGAGGGCCAGGCCTGCGAGAGGGGGGAAGTAGTATTTTGCTAGCTTTTAGATGGTTCTACTAGCATCCTTTGAGATGGACTGGTGATGTAGTATCTTTTGATCTTGCAGGGAACTCAAATATATGTCATTGATGATGTTTACATTTACCATCCAATTAAAGTCAAAGCAGAAGCATTCCATTTTCCAAAAAAAAAAAAAAGTTCCTATAATTTAAAAACAAACAAACATGCAGCTAAATTTACCATCACCTTATGGGCAATGGGTATTCAGGGCATTAAACCAATGACAGATCTGCACATCTACCATTCTGATGTCTTCCCTGGGTTTATGCTCCCAAGGGTTGCCTCTGATTAACTCAGTTATCTGTCATTTAAGTTTCAAAATATTTTTTTCCTTGAACAATGACACATAAAGTTACGTTTGACCAGGGGTGGGCTGCAGGGGTTTGCAGGGGTTCGGAAGAACTTCTAGCTAAGATTCTATGCAGTTCAGGGAACCCTCAAATCCCACTCCTGGTTGGCTCCTCCCACCCTGCCCCACTCCTCCCAGGAGTCCCCATGCAGTCTGTTTTGGATGCATGGCTCAGGGAGGGTGAAAAATGGGCCTACCAGAAGTTCGGGAAGTTCCAGAGCCTGCGGAGGCCATTTTCGCCTTCCCAGAAGCTCGAGGAAAGCCTCCAGAGCCCGGGGAAGGCAACCCACCCCTCTCCGCCATGGTGCAGGAGGCCAACTAGGGCACGCCCACTATGGCCATGCCCACCCAGCATCCAGGCAGAGTACCCCTTGCTAAAATTTTTGAAGTCCACCCCCGCATATGACAGTGACAGTGGCAACAGAAGAGGTGGAGGTGGTGAATTGAACAAGTGAGAAAGTTGGGGGAGGTAAATGAAGCAAACGAATGAATGAGGGAGGCGGCAGCAGCAACAGGAAAAGACTCTACCTGTTGAATTCCTGAATGTTACAACAGTGCTAAAGACAGTACATTCATCAAGGAAAAAAAGGAGCCCTATTTATGGAACATCTAATTTCTGTTGCATTCCTTTAGCTAATTCACTTGTATTCCATCCTATTTTTTTTTCCAGTATATAGTATGCATTTTTTTTTCTTTTTTGCTCTGTTTTCATCCAATTCTTACCTTGAAGCATATTATGCTTTGGTAACAAAATGTTCCTTTATCTATAAAACTGCCAAGGAAAATGAGCTCCCGGGGCCTATTTTACACTATTAAAAATGCAAGTGTTACAAAATGTCTATGCTTCTGTAAATCTGAAAAGGAACTATTTTTTTCTCTAAGTAAATTGCCTCTGATCAGGCACTGCATTTGAATGTTACAACCATATGGCCAGGAAGTAGAACAAGCATTCACTTTTTAATCAAGTCAAGCATTCAATCAATCAGCCATTCAATCAATTGCTTTTGCAGACAAAATACTATACACATTTAGATAAAATTTATTGCTTAACACATTGTAAACCGCCCTGAGTCTCCGGAGAAGGGCAGCATATAAATCTAATTAAAAATAAATAAATAAAAAAAATTCAGGAGCCCCTTCATTAATAGTATCACTCAAACAGTTATTATTATACATATTCTACAAAGGAGGCATCCTGTTTTACTGCAGTGATTAGGGAGGTGGTGCCTGTGAATTCTGGGAGTTGAAATCCACACAGCTTCAAAGTTGCTAAAGTTGGGAAGCTCTGGATTAGGGAATGAAATTATCAATGGCAAGATGCCAGCTCTGAGACGTTTTCCCAGGTTATAGTCCAGCAGAAAGAACAAACTTGAAAAACAGGAGGATCCATAAGGAAGAACGTGGTTGATTGAGGCTTAAGAATCCAAGCCTGGGAAAATTTCTATCTACCAAGAAAGCAGGATTAGGAATGATTTCAATGCTGAAGTACATTAATATTAATGGAGCATACATACTCTGTAGGAATAAATAACCCTATCTAAAAGCTATGTTTTAGCTGTTTAATAAAAATCCCTTTGTCTATTGTTTCTCTATTAACCAAGTCTCTGTGCTATCCTATATTTTCACCATTTTCTACAAACTTCTCTTATTAAATTTCTAAATCAACAGGTTGTTTATTTGTTGAAGCATAACAAAGAGATAATAAAAGAAAAAAGAAGATTCTCATGACAAAGATGATACATGACAGCAACAACAATGGGTTTATAATAACATAGGTTTTTTCCTTCCTTCCTTCCTTCTTTCCTTCCTTCCTTCTTTCTTTCTTTCTTCCATCCAAGATTAATGTGGAAAAATAGCTATAATAATAACATAAATTACAGCAAGTGCACTTTGCTTTCATATAGGAATCGCTACCTTGGCAAATCAAAACAGTCAGATTTTTAATTCCTTCACACACTCTTTTGATGTAAGAGAGAGGAGTCCTTTCTTTCTTTCTTTCTTTCTTTCTTTCTTTCTTTCTTTCTTTCTTTCTTTCTTTCTTTCTTTCTTTCTTTCTTTCTTTCTTTCTTTCTTTCTTTCTTTCTCTTCCCCCAAACATACAGGAATGGGAAACTTTTGAGTGCCCAAATGTTGTTGGGCTGCTTATCTGATAAGAGCTGAGATTCAACAATATCTGGAAGACCACAAGCTTCCTAACTCATCATTTTTTTTCTCCTTCAGTGTTTACAATCTTAAATTCATTCACACAAAAATGCATTATTTGTCCACAAGATGGCTCTTTATACAGTTATACATTAGAAACATAAAGCAGCTTCTTTTCCCCTGGATTTTAGAACAGAATGACCATGTGCAAATTGATGTATTTGATTGCTGTATTGCAATTATATTAACATTTGCAACTATGTGCAAGCATGCATAGTATCTTTATGCTAAGAACATTTATTTATCTCAGCTTTTTAGCCGTGACTTTTTCCATCATATATTGTGCGTCTGTGAATACAGAAAGTGTCAAGGAGTGCATGCATAGCACATATGCACAGACACACAAACCTTTCCTGAATTACATACAATCTCACTTTTTTTTTCATTCCCAAAGTGGTAGAGACAATAAGGCCATCTAATCAAAACATGGAGCAAGAGGTTCCAAATATGCAAAGTTCTTTCACTGCTTTATGCCTTAGATCAGAGGAGTCAAACTCAAGGCCCAGGGATGGATCCGGCCCATGGGGTGCTTAGATCTGGCCTGTGGGGCCACCCTGGAAACAGCAAAAGACCAGCTCACAGTGCCTCTGCCAGTGAAAACAGAGCTCAGGAGGGACGTGTCAATCCCCCCCCCCCCCCGAGCTCCATTTTCACTGACAGAGTGTTGCAGGAGGCCATCGCAGCCAAAAACAGATCTCAGGAGCCTGTTTTCACTGGCAGAGCACTCAGGCCACCACAGGTCCCCCCGACACGAGTGACTTTGAGCAGGCCACAACCATCCTGGCCACTCCCACCCTGGCCCCTCAAGGTCAAACACAACGCTGATCCGGCTCTCAATGAAATTGGGTTAGACACCCCTGCCTTAGATAATAAAAACAGGAATACTACTGGAGTAGTCTTCATCTCATAATCAAGGTTATAACAGCCCATTTTACAGCATATGATTTATTCAGCAATAGCTGTCCTCTGCCGATTTGAGAACAGTTCACAGAGCAAATAAAGCCAGCAAGTTTTGCTTCACTTGATAAGAGCCCATAGGGAACTTGCTGACTGAATGCATCATAGCTACCTATGGCTCCTTCTGGGATAGTCAAAACTTGTAAGATCTTTGTTGACATGGTCTCATCTACTCTAATATCTTCTTCCTTCACAGGGTTCTGCAGGTGCCTTAGGAAGCCTATAAGCCACACATGATAGCAAAATATATTAAATAACATAATATATGGAAATTTATATTTTATAAGAATCCATTCCAGTAAAAAAAAAAGGTTGCTTTTTTTTTTTAAGTTAAAATATCCCTGTTTGCAGAGGAATAAGGTTGGGTGTCCTTGGCTGTGGAATGTTGCATATCCTAAAAGTAAAAGCTGAGGGATTTTCTTTCATCGTTTGGAAAGATCCTCTGAGGTTTGACATTATCTTGCTCTTTGGGATTTAAAAGAACATTTGAGAGCCACTAAATGTATGCTTGCTAAATAATTAATAACTCAACAAAAAGCTGCTTGCACAACAGACCTTTAGCCCTTCCTTCCTTCCTCCCTCCCTCCCTCCCTCCCTCTGTCCCTCCCTCCCTTCTTTCCTTCTTTCTTCCATATACTAGTCAACAGTTGAAGGAATCCATTACCACAGTTAAAATATCAACACAGGTGCAAAACAATAGGGATAACCTACAAATTAAAGAAAACCACAGAGAGTAGCTGCCTGGCTGGTCTCCCTGCGTTCCCTACCATTTACCTGATAAAAGACAAACCAATGTATGCCATATGGCCCTTCCTGCTTCTCCAAAGCAAACTTGCTGTCCTCAAATGGTACAAAGGCTGACTCACTACCAGAACTAGGTATGATTTGGTAGCCAGTCTAACTACTGTGTTTCCCAAAAATAAGACCTCCCCTGAGAATAAGCCCAATTGGACTTTTGAGTGCATGCACTGAAATAAGCCGCCCCTCGAAAATAAGCCCTCCCTGAAAATATTTAAACACATGCGTAGCCGATTTCCTCTGGCGGGGGAATTAGAGTTAGGGAGACAGAGCTGGAAATCAGGTAAGAAGGCAAGAGGAGCCCCGTCTTGCTCCACGTGCCCCAAAATAATGAGACCTCCCCAAAAATAAGGCCAAGCGCTTATTTCGGGGATCAAAAAATATAAGACAGGGTCTTAATTTGGGGAAAACACAGCGTTTCCTTCGCTTCTGGAAACAATGAATCTGTGGGTAGGTGCTATAGAAAAGCAATAGTACAGATTATCTATTATTTGTTCTTTTCTCAATTAACAGTTCTTAATGTTCTCAATATACTTAATGTTCTCAAGGATTAGTTCAGTAAATTTCTCCAGACAGTTTGTTCCACAGGATTAAAATTGCTACTATGGGAATGAAGTTGGCCATTTGGAATGAGGGAAGCCAGAACTGACATCATACATTCAACTATAATAACTTTATACCAGATATCCATGTTAGATTGGCCACATATCACCAGATACAGAGTTGAAGAGTGAGCTATTTAATAGTTAATCTTTTGTATTTTGACCAGGAGAAGTCTTCTTCTGTTACAACCAGTTTTTCTACTAGCACACTGAGTTAGTGAGTGCAAACAGGACTCTGGCCATAAAATGTCATCCATCTGGAACACAAAAGAAAACCAACTTACTTGAGAATATCCAAATGTTTGCACAGGTGCGGTTTGGCCTGTGTGGGTTTTTTTAGTTTGCTTTTTCTTTTAAAATATATTTCAGGGAGTCAATTCCATCATTGTCATAACAAAAGGAGAAGTAATTTTGAAAGTATGGTATGGATTTTAGATTATCGGGAAGCAGATTAATTATTGCTCCAATAAAAGGTATAAGTCATCTGAGTCTTATCTGTTCTGACCCAGCTTCCCAAACCTGATAAACCCTCTGAAATTAAATCAATGATTCCTTTATTAGGAGTGTCAGCAACCCCTGCAAAAAGTTTCTCTCTCATCCCAGGCTAACAAGTCTGTCCAGTAGGAAGATGAATAGTTGTTTGCCACATCTGTTCATCTCTGCCTCCTGCCTTTTATTCCCAGAGGTAGTGCAGGGCTTTGCTAACAGTGGTGGCTTTTCCATCCCAAGGATCAGCCCAAAGATTTCCATTGCTCTCCTCTCCTCTCCTCTCCTTTGCCTTCTGCGCATCTGCCAGCACATGACACATCTGGCCCGCGGGCCTCAAGTTTGACACCTCTGTTATAAGGAAAGTAGCAGAAGGAAGGTGTTTTGGACAACTTTGTCACTTTGAGTTACTTGTACAAATAATCAAAATGGGATACAAATAAATAAACAAACCCAGAAGTTCAGATTACATTTTCATTATGTGTGGGGTTAAACAGCAAAAACTTTCCAAATATTATCAAGTAAATGTTCACTGTTTTTTTTTAACATTGTAAGAATCCATATCTGCTTTTAGGGCCTCGGTTTGTCAAAGGGCTTTTCATATATTCCTGTAGGTATTAAAAGCACTATTTTTTACAAAAAAATATTGCTATAATTATGCTTACATTGCAAATTAGAGGTGATGCAATATAGAGCCAACTACTGGAAGCAGAGCAACAGCAGGCATTTTCTTATCTAATGCTTAGGTTAAGATCAGGGGTGAAATCCAGCCGATTCTGACAGGTTCTGGAGAACTGGTAGCGGAAACTTTGAACAGTTCAGAAAAGCAGTAGTGGAAATTTTGAGTAGTTTGGAGAACCTGCAAATACCAACTCTGTCTGGCCCCAGACTGGGGAGGGAATGGAAATTTTACAGTATCCTTCCCCTGCCACACCCACCAAGCCATGCCACACCCACCAAGCCACGCCCACAGAACCAGTAGTAAAAAAAAAGATTTCACCACTGGTTAAGATGATAAATAAACCTATTTATTGGGGACTAGAAGGACTTATAGGTAATCCTTGATGTACAACCATTCATTTAATGACTGTGTGAAATTATAGTGGCAATGAAAAAGTGACTTATGACCGGTTTTCACACTTATGACCATTCAGCACCTCTATGTCACATGATCAAAATTTCAGGTTTGGCCATTTATGATGTTTGCACATCTTAGGGTCATGTGATCACCATTTATAACCTTCCCAGATGGCTTCCAACAAGCAAAGTCAATGGGGGAAGCCAGATTTGCTTAATGACCACATGATGCACTTAATAACTATTGCAAAAAATCATAACATGGAACAAAACTCCCTTAACAACCATATATATATTTCACATGGATAAACTAAATAGTTTGAAAAAGAAAAGAGAAAAAGAAAAATGTGAAAGAAAAAGTTAAAAATGTAAAAAGAAAAAGGGTAGCAGAATTTTTTTAGGAAAAAAAAGAAATAAAGAAGTAGAATAGAATAGAATAGAATAGAATAGAATAGAATAGAATAGAATAGAATAGAATAGAATAGAATAGAAGAGTTGGAAGGGACCTTGGAGGTCTTCTAGTCCAACCCCGTGCCCAGGCAGGAAACCCTAAACCACTTCAAAAAAATGGTTATCCAACATCTTCTTAAAAGCTTCCAGTGTAGGAGCATTTACAACTTCTGGAGGCAAGTTGTTCCACTGATTAATTGTTCTAACTCTCATGAAATTGCTCCTTAGTTCTAAGTTACTTCTCTTCTTGAATAGTTTCCACCCATTGCTTCTTGTTCTACCCTCAGGTGCTTTGGAGAATAGTTTGATTGACTCCCTCCACTTTATGGCAAGATAAAGATATTGAGACACTGCTGAGATATTAGGATACTGCTATCATGTCTCCCCTAGGCCTTCTTTTCATTAAACTAGAGATACCCAGTTCCTGCAACCGTTCTTCATATGTTTTAACCTCCAGTCCCCTAATCATCTTTGTTGCTCTTCTCTGCACTCTTTCTAGAGTCTCAACATTTTTTTTTTACATCATGGCGACCAAAACTGAATGCAGTATTCCAAGTGTGGCCTTGCCAAGGCATTATAAAGTGGTATTAACACTTCACGTGATCTTGATTCTATCCCTCTGTTTATGCAGCCCAGACTTGAGTGAGTGCCAATGTTCTTAAAGTAATTATAAGTACAATTATAAACTGATCTCTCTCTCTAAATTTACGTCAAAATTCTTTTTTCTATAATCTATCCTATCTAACCATAAATCATGTTCAATTTTTTTTCTTTTTTTATGCACAAAGTGCATGAGGGGTTTCCCAGTCATCAATAAACATAGATACTGCCTTTTCTCTACTCCAACAAGTCAATTTGGTCACCTCAGCAGATTCTGTCATCTTCACCAACAATTCTTCAGTCATAGGTATTGCCGTATCTTTCCATCTTTGTGCATACAATAGTCTTGCTGCAGTTATCATATATAAAAACAATTCCATGGGGTTTTTTTCCCCCAACTGCTTATCTACTAGTCCCAAAAGGAAAAACATATCCTGGTTTCACAGGGACACTCCCTTTTGAATAAACATGGAGCTGTTTTGCTCTCACTCTTTTCAGAGAAACAATTTTTGCCTTGGGAAGACCCAGCCTATGTATAAGGCATAGTTAAAATAATATTTGTAATCAGTGGTGGGATTCA
Organism: Masticophis lateralis; assembly: GCA_030761175.1. Classification (NCBI taxonomy): domain Eukaryota; kingdom Metazoa; phylum Chordata; class Lepidosauria; order Squamata; family Colubridae; genus Masticophis; species Masticophis lateralis. The sequence continues at coordinate 149,971,527 of JAUDYJ010000001.1, read as the reverse complement.
AATTTTTTTACTACTGGTTCTGTGGGCGTGGCTTGTTGGGCGTGGCAGGGGAAGAATACTGCAAAATCTCCATTCCCTCCCCACTCCTGGGGGAAGGATATTGCAAAATCTCCATTCCCACCCCACTTTGGGGCCAGCCAGAGGTGGTATTTGCCAGTTCTCCGAACTAATCCAAATTTTTGCTACCAGTTCTCCAGAACCTGCTGAATAGCACTCCTGTTTGTAATATTCCCCATGAAAACTAAGCTATTTTTCAATATACAGGTGAACTTAGAAGTATCATTTCCATATAAGTGAAACTGACCAGAAATTATATTCTATTTCCTATATCCAGCAGAATGCTAGTATCATTTTCCTCTGAAAGATATGACTAGAATATGTAACTATATTTGATTTGACTCACCAGAAGGTATATAATCTGTTTTACCTCTGGTAAAACGTTACTATTTTTTGCATCCCAGAAGTCCTCACGTGTGTTTTGCCTGTCACAGGATATTCCTTCTCTCACAGGGTAGAAACAAGTTAATTCTCAGGTGGTCTCAGGGGTGAAATGTAAAATTAGTTACTACCGGTTCTGTGGGCATGGCTTGGTGGGAGGGTAATGTGACTGGGTGGGCGTGGCCAACTTTTTTTTTTTTAACTTTTCAAAGCATTTTTTCTAATGCTTTGAAAAGCCTCTGCTGATCAGGCAACTCAGCTGGGATCGTCAGAGACTTTTCAAAGCATTTTTTTTACCACCTCTTCGGCCAAGAGGTTGCAGAAAAAAAATGCTTTGAAAAGCCTCTGACTATCCCAGCTGAGCCGCGTGATCATCAGAGGCTTTTTTTTTTTACTTTTAAAAGCATTTTTTCATTGGAAGTGATTGTAGAAAAAATGCTTTTAAAAGTAAAAAAAAAAGTCTCTGATGATCCTGCGGCTCAGCTGGCCGTGGGGGGGAGGAGGGGGTTGCAGGGATTTTTGCTACTGGTTCTCCGAACCACCCGCCGTCATTGCTACCGGATCAGGTGATCTGGTCCGAACTGGGAGCATTTCACCCCTGGGTGGTCTCCATTCTTAAAACATGGATGGTCCATCATACTTATTTATGCCATTGTAGAAAGAAACACATTGAGAGAATTCTGAGAGAAGAGAGCCAGCATTTAGTGCCTCCCAATGTTTCACCAGCTATTTATGATAGTTTTCAGCAGAATTTTCTTCATGGTTTTCTTGTGTTTTAGATTACTTATGCCGGGAGGTAAGATTTCAACATACTTCACACAAACCTAATTTGCAAGTTGTTTTACAGGCTCTCAAATTTGTTCTCACTGCCTTCACACTGTAATTTCCTCACTGCTAAGCAGGAATTTTTTTACCTGTATCTTTTTTTTTTCCTTCCTGAATTCTTTGTATCATCTATTATTTCTGCCTGTGATATATACTTTCCAAATAATGCACCCGGGAAGTGGAAAACAGAGGCATACTCGGTTATGTAAAATGTATTCCGATGTAATCAGGAGGTAGATCAGAGTATCTCTAAAATCACATCACTTATAGGTGAATCTGTGCAAAAACACAGAAGAGACATTTTAATGAACTGCATTTTGGCAGAAAGTAACAGTTCACACATTATGCCATTGGCCAATGATTTGGGGGACAACTCCACAAAAACATTTTAATTAAACATAGTAGACTCTTCTCTTAAAATGTCTATGGAGATTCTCAGTCAACCAGGTCATGGTTGTCCTGAAGGTGCTTTTTCAAGAGGCAACTGGACTTTCTGGGGGTTTTTTTAAGATGATTCATTTCTCGTCCAAGAAGCTTCTTCAACTCTGACTGGATGGTGGGGAACAGAAGGATTTAAACTCTTTGCAGTCAGAGCTGAAGAAGCTTCTTGGATAAGAACAGATTAACAGAGTTGGAAGAGACCTACACCATTTCTGACAGATGACAGTCCAATCTCTTCTTGAAAGCTTCCAATGATGAAGCTCCCACAACTTCTGAAGGCAAGCTGTTCCATCAGTTGATTGTTCTCACTGTCAGAAAATTTCTCCTTATTTCTAGGTTGAATCTCTCCTTGATCAATTTCCATCCATTATTCCTTGTCTGGCCTTCAGGTACTTTGGAAAATAGATTGACCCCCTCCTCTCTGTGGCATCCCTTCAAATATTGGAACACTGCTATCATGTCTCCCCTGGTCCTTCTCTTCACTAGACTAGCCATGCCCAGTTCCTGCAACCGTTCATCATACGTTTTAGCCTTCAGTAAAAGAAGTGAAACATCTTCAAAGAAAAACCAGAAAGTCCAGTTGACCCTTGAAAACAAAGCACTTCGGGGACTCTTAAAATGTTCTTATTAAAGTAATAATGGTATAGCACTACTTCAGTCAATTTAGATCTGACTTGGTTGTGACTTGGAGTCTTCTTAGAAAACATTCAAGAGAAGCTCACATCTTTTCTGGGAGATTTTGCCCAGCTTATCAGGTTGATACAATTAACAGATGGTGTCAAGTGCACTTTTGCATGGAAATCATGATTGGACATCAACAAGACGATTTACACTTTAAATCGTGATCGATTTCTTGTAACATAATAAATGTCAGAGTCTACCTAACGTGGGTAAATTAAGTTACTACAGGTGTAAATTAATTTGATACACAATTACATGCACATTGAAGAAGTCAAGAACTGCACAGTGATAAATGCAGACGTGTGATGAAAAGTGCCATTAATTGTGTGAACAATCCCAAGATCAGATCAGACAATTCATCCTGTAGTATTAAGAATTTCTGTGTGGACATGGAATTGTACAAGCAAACACTATGAGACCCTGATTTTTAATGGAAAATTTAATGAAAGGGAGCAGTGATGAATATCTTACAAGGTTGCCATTTCTTCATCTTCAACACGTGTTTGGGACATATCCTCTCATTCCTATGGAAAAGGTGCCCCAATCCTGCCCATATACTGTATTGACTTGCATTTATAATACCATGCATGACACTCTCTCTCTAAATTACATATTCATATTCATAGAAGCAAGTAAAGGTCCAGGTGCCTCACTTGTTTGTCATGAAATTTTTGCAATATGGTAAGCAATCAACAATTTCTCTTTTCAGACATGGGCATACAGTGTTCACTGAAGCCCAAAGAAAATCAATAAGAAAACCTGAAAAATGGAAGGAAAATCCATCCAACAAAATTATATCCAGCCTCTGCCAGAGACTGGCATTCAAGGCCCTGTTACCCTTATTTCTGATAGCGCAGGGGTTAAATGCAGTTTTGCAGGCAAACTCTACCCACAGCATTTCAGGCAAACTCTGCCCACAGAGTTTGATCCTTGAGGCCACAGCTCAAGGTTGACTCAGGCTGAAGTGAAGAGCAGTAAGTAGGGCCGAGGCGGGCTTAACATTAGCATCTGAGCTGATATGGGCACAGGATGATGGACTTCCCTATATCGTTTCCATATCTTTAGACCCAGCATATATCAAAGATATTTATTTTATTATTTGTAGACATCCAAATAAAGTTGTTCTCCTCAAAGAAATGTGTGTTCAACTCCAGGGCAAAACCTGGATTTTTATTTAGATGCCATGTTGGAAAAGACTGATGAGAATAGTGTAGAGCAGGGGTGTCAAACTGGCGGCTCACAGGCCAGATGCGTCACGTGTAGGCCACGCCTACCCCGGCTCAGCAAAAGCAAGAAACATCATGATACGTCATGATACGTCACATGACATGATCGAGTTTGACACCCATGCTGTAGAGAGCCAAAAAAAGAAACCTATGTATCACTAAACAAATTAACCCAGAGTTCTTGACTGAGACACAAATGACCAGGCACAAATGTTCCTACTTCAGACACATTATAGAAAGACCTAGCACTCAAGAGAAAGCTGTAATACTGGGAAAGGCAGAAGGAAAGAGAAGGATAACCAGCAGCAAGGCAGATGAACTCAGTTACAGAGGCAATGAATGCTTAATTGGGAGACTTGAAAGACCAGATTAGGGACAAATCTCACATTTTGGTTGTGGACTAGTACAATGTTTGAAATAAATAGATCATAATGGAGAAAATGAAACTACGTGGTCACTAAGTGTTGACACATCATTAAAAAAATAAATAAATAAAAGGTGTCCTGGGTTTAAATGAGTTTAAAGCAGAAAATTGAATATCCTTAGAATGCTTCTTCATGAGCAATTATTATTGGGATGGGCAAAGTGCTTGGATTTTTACTCTTTGAAACGCAGTGGAACACTGGATAGACGTTATATAAAGGAATCAGGATTCGGTTCAGCTGTGTGATTCTCTGTCTGCAGGATATTTTTCCTGAAGGGAACTGTCTGATGTGGGGGATAAAGCCAGCAAAAGAAGGATGGAATCTTGAAAATAAGCCAAAGGGGCTGCAGAAAAAAAAGATTCAGAAAATAAAATTCCTCAACTCATCCTTCTAAAAGAAGCTTTTGGACAGTGGCTTGAAATGCTCTTGACTACTCCATTCTTAAGCCCCCTTTGTTCCTCTGATCATTTAATTGGGTAGAATTCCAGCTGCCATATCTGCTTGCTTCCCCCAACCAGTTTTGTCTCACTGCTGGAGTCAGAAGCAGCAGTGAGTAGTAGGGAGTGGGAAATAATGTTGCTTGTGAGTTTCTTAACTTGCACAGTGTCCATAGTCTTCGAAAGGGAAAGCTAGAGGCTTCCAGGGCAATCTAAAAATAGGATTGTCTGGGCTTCTAAATCATCTGAAAACTCTGGTTGATAAATTATGCTCTCCAACTTGTACAAGGGTGGTATTGTCCTAACAAGCAGGGGAAACAATAGTACATCTTAAAATAAGCAATTATGCTCCTCCAAAATATTGCCAAACTATACAGTTCCTATTATCCTTAGAGAGTGTGGCCAATCCTGAGAGAAAGGATGGGTGGGTTATAATTTAGTAGCATATGGAGCACAAAACCTTATTGGGATCAGAGTTCCCATATACAGTTTAGGACATATAACCTCCAGGGACTTTTAACATCTGAATGCAGGATTTTCTTGAATGTTAGCAATCATAGTGGTGGGGAATAACAACAGGTGTTGCAGCCCAAGAATATCTGGAAGAGGGCCCAGATAAATAAGTCATTTTCTTCAATCCTTCATCGTGGAGCCAAAAATATGACCAAGTAGAAAAACATGTTTCCCAAATCTGCTTTATCATAGCAGTGAGTTATTCCTGGGATGGAGGAGCAAAAAATATAATCTTAGCAGGATCTCTTGGAGTTAAAAGTAACTTGATAGAATGTAATCGATTGATTAGTCAGAAAAATGAACAGTACATGGTGTGGAGTTGGGTGGAGTGCAATTCCTTGCTATTCATTTTCAGACGGGTCAGAACAGTGCAAGAACCAGTTTGGAGTAGTGGTTAAGGCATCAGGCTAGAAACTGGGAGGACTGGGAATTCCTGTCCCGCCTTAACCACAAAGCCAGCTGGGTGATCTTGGATCAGTGAATTTTTCTCAGCCCTAGAAATGAGGCAATGCAAACCACTTCAGAAAAACCTTGTCAAGAAAACTGCAGGGATTTATTCAGACAGTGATCAGGTGTCCATGCTGACTCAGAAGCATATGTTTGCATGCAGAGAGAGAGACACACACACATAAAACCTACAACTGTTCCATAGATACATAGTTAAGTCTGGCCTAATTACATTGTTCCACTATCTCCTCCATCTAGAGCTGATATGAACAGCTAACACAAAATCTTTCCATCTCTAATCAAAGGAGAGGCTGCAGAGGTGGTATTCAGCAGGTTCTGACCAGTTCTGGAGAAACAGTAGTGGAAATTTTGAGTAGTTCAGAGAATAGATAAATATCACCTCTGACTGACCCCACCCCCATCTATTCCCTGCCTCCCAAGTCCCAGCTGATCGGGAAGAAATGGGGATTTTCACCTGCATGCCCACCAAGCCACACCCACCAAGCCATGCCACACCCACAGAACCAGTAGTAAAAAAATTTGAATCCCACCACTGAGAGGCTGTGATAGTCTCATTCTTCTCTAATTCCCATAAGCTTTCATTTTCTATCTGCAGCTGTGAATCAATTTCAGAGAAAGGAGAGATAAGCAAGCAACAGAATACTGTGTTGCTGAAACAAATGTGACTAATGGGAGGGTATCTTAAGCATTTCTCTAACTGAAGAATCTGAAACTCTCCTTTTGCGATTTAAGAGTGGAACAGTCCATGCCAATCCTTATGGTTAGCCAGAAAGTAACATGTTACTGTATAGTGCAATATGATATTCAGTCGTGCTCGTCTGTGAATGTGTGTTGAAATTATGGGGTCATGAGAAACATGATCTTTACTTTGTGTAAAGTAATACTATCTAAATTCTTATACGGAGTGTAAATATTGGAAACATGAAACTTTTCTCTTAGCATATAAAGGGTCATGAAGCATTCATCACAATCCCATTAACTCTGATAGTTTATTCTGGAAATCTAGCCTCTTCATATTTACCATATTTTTTTGGAGTATAAGACGCACCTATCTTTTTTGGTGAGGAAAACAAGAAAAAGAAATCTACCTCTGCCTCTGCCTCCCAGCAATTTTGGCTCGTTGCAGCAAAGAGCAAATAGCCTGCTTTACTTTCATTTTCATTTTCAGCATAGCTTGATTAGCACAAGGAAAAAAAATCTGCTCCCAGCAGTTAACCTCCTTGCAGCAAGCAGCAGAGGCCCGTGCAAAACAGCTGAGAGCACAACAGCTGAGAGTCGGAAGGCCAATCCAATCAATTTGTGCTAATTAGGCTATGCTGAAGCTGAACGAGCTTGCAGCAAGAAGGTAAATTGCTGGGAGGCAGAGGCCAAAGGGTGCGGGCCAGTGGGCGGGCGGGGCTACATTCGATGTATAAGATGCACCTAAATTTTCACCCCCTTTTAGGGGGCAAAAAGGTGCATCTTATACTTCAAAAAATACACTAAATAAATTTAAATAACATGTGCTTCCTTTAGGTGCAAACTTTACAGTGCCAACTCCTTAGACTTCTATATGCTGACTTAAATCAGATGATTTAATACCATTCCATGAATTCCTGTATACAAAATGTAAACAAATAAAACTGTAGTCCTTACGCATATTCACTCGGAATGTTTACAGGGATAAAAATGTTAACGCAGGTATAACCAATCCAACCCACTACAGAGCAGAATATTGTCTATAAACTTCTCAGTTCCTCTTTACTTAGGTGTTAAAAAGTTAATTTTAGGTTCACGAGTCACTTCATACTCTTCTGACATTTCTGTCTCCTCTTCCCATATCATGACTGAAGGTTTCTTCATCATGGCAGACATTTCTGTAAATTAAAAAAAAAGAAGCAAATTATTTGGTTTTTTAAACTTTTCTACATTATTAGTGTCCTACATTATTTCTGGATATATAAATCTATATCCAGATATATATATATCATTCAAATATTTCTCTGGATCCACACTCATGAGTAATAAAGACTTTAGTTTCACTTGTCAGTTCTGATAGGTACAGATGTTTTGTTTGCCATTGGATCTTTTTAAAAAGAAAATTAGAGATTCAGAAGGTATTTTGATTCTGAAATTCAGGATTCAATCCTGTGTTCTCTTCAGGAAGGTAAGGAGACTCTCTGGGCCTACATATAAACCTGTCAGAAGAAAGACAACCAGATTTGGGCTGCAAAAATCTGGATGACCAGGAGATGGAAGCAAAACGTTAGAGGTTTCTATATAGTATGCTCTGTATGTTCCCTAGTCAGGAACCTCTGAGTCTAGCTTCCTCACTCCCCACAGCCCACTTTGACAGACAACTCCACCAAGATATCAGACTGGAAACTGGTGAAATCATCCATTGTGCAAATCTATATTTCATGTTGAAATCCATGTTCAATTTTGCAACTATTTTTAAGTAGGTCAGAAAGACCTAAAACAGAAACGGGGTAATATTTCCTTGGGGACCTTGAACAATATAATGCAATTTGGCCTGTATGCTTGAGGTAGCTTCATTCCTTGTATAACAGCCAACATTTTTTTGCCTTAAAAGCATCTCTTTCGGTTTGAAGAAAGCGGGGGGTGGAGGGGGGAGAGAAGATGTCGGATGGTACTGTCATGTCCTCAATCCACAACCAACTTCTACATTAAAGACCACAGCCAGAATTCTGGAATAGGAAATTTTGCATCTGAAGGCATCTTAAGAGAAGCCCTTGAAAATCTCCCAGGAGGATGTTCCCAGGAAAGGCCTAGATATAAGGATGCTGAAAAACCGTGCTGAAAATACTGCAGGGAAATTTTTCAATGCTCCAGCCATCTATTATATGCCTTCCAATGACTATCTTAACAAAGGTGTGGGTCGTTGGGACACAAGAGACTAAGACCCAGAGGCTACTAGTGTTTCCCTCTCTTTCCTTGTGCCTACCATGTTTCCCCAAAACTAAGTCTGGGTATTATATTAATTTTTGCTCCAAAAGACACATTAGGGCTTATTTTCCAATTAGGTCTTATTTTCAGGAAAATATGGTACTAAATGCATCTGTTTTGCTGACGATCTTAACTGGGGCTTATTTTTGGGATAAGGCTTATATTATGAGCATCCTGAAAAATCATGCTAGGCCTTATTTTCCAGTTGGGTCTTATCTTGGGGGAAACACATTATCTCTTCTCCATCACTGTTTGCCTATCATTTTGCAGTTAAATCCATAATCTATCTCCTGCCACCCAGAGAGAGCAAATAGTTTAAGGCCTCGGTGCAAATTTTATTATTCTATGGGACGGTTCACATCCTTTCATTAGATTTGCAGAACTCAAACCATGTCTGGCCCAAGACGTGAGGTGTGATGTGCCCACCACAAAAAGCCACAATATGATGAAATCAAATAGAAACATGGGATCTCTTAAAAGATGAAAGCACCTCCCCAAAGCCATAAAAGAGTAGATCACACATATATATCAGGACCTATATTCACCAGAAAGCTCCAGAGGATTAGCTCTGTTTGTTTTTCATTATTGATTATATTTGTCATGGGGGTTATTCACTCTGCTTCTGTTTCACTCAGCAAAGTAAAATGTGACACCTGAGCTGTAGCTTATAACTGTCTACGTGTGTCTACATGTACTAACTATTGTGTTTGTATTTGCTAGGGCTAAGTGTTCCTTGATCAATCAGGGATACAGCCAACAGGCTTTGAACCCTTTATGATAAATGGCTTCAAAAATTTCTACCAAGGCTTAATATTAAGCTATTTGATAATGGAAAAGAAATCTCTGAATCAAATTTAAGATGAATTTTGTAGTTGACAATGGACAATAGTTTAGGGAAAAGATTAATTAATTAACCATACTGGTGTGAAGAACCATTAGTGTGGAATCTTGTATTATCTTTGTAAATACAAAAAACAAGGAATGAGGAGGGGTATCCTGTGTTCATTATGCCAACAATTCTCAACAGTTTGCAATCTCCCTGATTTTTCACACTCATGGAAAGACATCTAGGAAGAACTTTCCCCATGTCCAGTTCAAAAACTATGGGCAGTTTGGAAAGCTGTAAAGTAAGGGAGAGGAATTTTTAATCTATGCCAGGATTACAACATGTGCTATTTGTTATTAGCATGACAATTAAATTGATTCTAATAGGCTAGAGGAAGAGTACTTTCAAGCAATCAGCTCAATTTTCCTGGAGCCTTATAATGAATCATTCCAGGATTTTTTTAAAAACCAATTTTATATTTTAGATTGTCTCCTTAAATTGTTAATTCATAAATCAGATCCTAGGCTGAGCATCAATGTTAATAATACAAATAAAATAGGAACTCAATATTTTATTTTATTGTTTTTGCGGTATTATTATACTATATCAGGGGTGTCAAACCCACAACGATATGTCACCATCTGACATATCACAACTTTTCCTCCTTTGCTAAACCAGAGGTAGGCATGGCCAGCGTATGATGCATCCAGTCCATGGGCCACAAGTTTGACACTCCTGTACTATATCATTATTAAGCAAAGAAACAACAGGGGAAAAAATATTTTGTGTATGTTCCAAGCTGCCTCAAGAATTGCTCTCAACTCTGACTCCAGACTCAGGACAGTTTTTTCCTTTTCAGCTGGGCCTCTTTGAGTTGGATTTTAATTCTAGCTACTACTTTAATTAAATTTTACCAGGCTGAATTTTATTTTGGATAGTTGCTTTAAACATCCCATAGATGGAAAGGAGGGTATATGTGGAAATAATGTAAAAGGCCTTGCTCGAGTGTGTGTGTGTGTGTGTGTGTGTGTGTGTGTATCAGTGGTGAAATCCAGCTGGTTCTATCTGGCTTGCGCAAACCGGTAGTGCCAGCGGTGGGAGGCTCCGTCCACCCGCCAGGACGTCATTATGTCCCATTTTTTACCCTCTGCGCATGTCCCATTTTTTACCCTCTGCTCTCATTCCCAAATACATAAGCCTACAAAAAGGAAAGAAAACAAATACTGTACCTTTACAGGGAGGATACATGGGATGAGGGTGTGGCTAACTGATGAGGGCTTTTAAACCCAAAATAGATCTATCTTAGTCTCCCAATGGGCAGCAGAGGGTCTGCTGGTTGCCAGAAAAAAGCCTAGAAACTAGTGGATTGTGATTTCACTGAACAAGGGCTGCATAAAAATCTTGGTTTACATAGGAAGAACCTGGCTAAAGAGAAATACACATAAAGCCTACGAAAAGGAAAGAATATATATATATATATATATATATATATATATATATATATATATATATATATATATATATATGTGTGTGTGTGTGTGTGTGTGTGTGTGTGTGTGTGTGTGTGTGTGTGTGTGTGTGTGTGTGTGTGTGTGTGTATGTATGTATGTATGTATATTCGTAGATTTTCAGGGGTAGAGGTATGCAAGTTTTGGTGCATTCGGGTCTTTTCCCATGTAAGATTGAGAGTATTATGGCGACGTTTGGACAAGGTCTCACTCGTCATCTTCAGGCTGGTGTCTTCGGCTTCATGCTTGTAACAACACAGGCAACCAACCCACTCACAGCAACAAAGCCACACCTCCCCACTAGTATTTATAGAGAGACAGCAGCTCCCATCACGCTTTCCTCGCACAAGCACGAAGCCGAAGACACCAGTCTGAAGATGACGAGTGAGACGTCGTCCAAACGTCGCCAAGATACTCTCAATCTTACACGGGAAAAGACCCGAATACACCAACACTTGCTGGAATGTTTAGGAAGGCCTAAAAGCTAGTGAATGGAGATGTCACTGAAAATTAGGCCATGAAACATCTTGATATACGTAGGATAATCCCTGGCATAAAGAAATATACATACATACATACATACATACATACATACATACATACATACATACACACACACACACACACACACACACACACACATATATATATATATATATATATAAAATTCTGCAATTTTAAAAAAATGAAGATGAGGAGGAAAAAGAAATGCCAGGATTTCTGGAGAGAGAGCATTGTTTAAAGAATTGTTACATATCTCCCGCACTCCCACCTTCCCCCTTTTCCAGGCAATATTGATTCTAGTATTCTACTTCACATTCCCTTTGCTCTGCAATTAAAAATAAGTTCTGGGCCATAGATATATCATTAAATGCCAAGTTGGCGCATCAGGCTGCAATTACAACTCTACGCTCCCTGATGAGGGTTTGTAAATGTCTCCCAAGTGTCAGAAGACAAAGGCCATTGCATCTGTATTATTATACCCTGAATTCTTTCCCTGCTTCTGTTAGGAGGATGAGGTGGGTGTGATAAGAGCTACAGGTCTACTCCCAAATGTCAGATACAGGAAGCCATTCTCCATACCTGACGGAACAATACCACCACAATCTTGCCTGCTTACCTCTAGCTGTGAAAAATAGCCAAAACCAAGGAAAATTGTGATGTCTTATCTATGATATCTACAGCTGGGCTTTGCTTACTTTGCCAGGTTCAGTGTTTTGCTGGATGAGGGACTCTCTGATGACCTGTGCTTGAGCTCCAGAATGGAGGTATGATTGGATATGAATTCAATAAACAACTTTATGTCCTCCTTTTCATTTCAAAACCCCCTATATCAATGGTCCCCAACCTTTCTGGCATTAGGGACCGGGTTTTGGAAGAAAAGTTGTCTTCCACAGACTGGTGTGTGTGTGTGTGTTTATGGGCAACCTAGATCCCGCACATGCTCAGATGAAGCTTCGCTTGTTTGCCTGCCCCTTGTTTAGCCCAGTTACTAACAGCCACAGAGTGGTACCAGTAAAGGTCAAGACGACCATCAGAGGACAGCAAATAAATAACTTTCTATGCCTCTTTGCTGCCCTCTAGTGATATTGATTTTGTTACATCATCTGGTTGCTGTAGGCTAGGACAAGGGTACCTAACCTCAGGCTCCGGCCCACCACCGGACCGTGGCCTATTCAAAACCGGGATGTGCAAGCAGCAGGCCAGCGTGCATACACCCGCGCAGCTTGACTTGTACAAATGGAAGACTGGCTTGAACAGTGGGCTGATAGGCACGCACATCCACATGTGAGCACGCCAGCCCGCTGCTCGCATGAATTGCGCAAGTACGTGCATGCCAGCCCACCACTTACGAGGCCCAGTTCAGGGGTGGGTTCTAAAATTTTTTACTACCAGTTTTCTGGGCATGGCTTATTTTGTGGGCATGGCTTGATGGTCATGGGACAATTCTTTAGGATTTAGCAGAGGTACTGGTCTACCAGGCTTTTAACTGCTTGCAGAGCTGTACTGGTCTACTCATTTGTTTTTGGAGGCACCGGTCTACCCATTTGTTTTTGAAGGCATTGGTCTACCCATTTATTTTTGCAGGCACCGGTCTACTCATTTGTTTTTGGAGGCATTGGTCTACCTATTTATTTTTGCATGCTCCGGTCTACTCATTTATTTTTGGAGGCACCGGTCTACCACAAACTGCCTTTTACCACTGATCAGCTGTAGGGCGGCCCTTTGAAGCTCCATGGCAAGAGTTTAAACAATTTTTTCCCTCTAGCCGATCACCTGGGACTCAGGAAGCAGCAATAGATTGAGGGTGGGGCCAAATAAAAAGTAAGAATAATCCAGGGGGGGGCAGAACCGATTCAGTGATGTCATATTGTCACCGCTACCGGCTCAGCGGAACCAGGCCAAACTGGGAGGAACCCATCACTGGCCCAGTTCCTCCCTCAACCCCCCCCCCCCCAGCCCAGCCATCAAGCCGCAAAAATTGGGGATCACTGCTCTAGGGAGTCTAGGCAATGTCATATACTCTCATTTCCAAAAAAATTTACCCAACTTTACATTGCATGAGTACATCTGGAGCAGCGGTGGGTTCTACTTACCTTTACTACCGGTTTGCAACGGGGCAAACCGGTAGTAAAGGTAGTATCTTTACTACTTGCTTTGCGCGCGTGCGCGCTCTTCTGCGCATGCGCAGAAGCATTCTGATGACGTCAGGGTCGATGGGCAGAGCCTCCCACCGGTTTTACTACCGGTTCTATAGAACTAGTGCGAACTGGGAGCAACCCACCACTGATCTGGAGGGCACATTCATTTTGAATGAATACAAAGCTGAATACAGTATTTCCCAAAACTGAGAATATATTTCTAATATATTTCCCAATTATAGTTATTAATCAATCATTATTATGAATTCAGTATCACTAATTGCATACCCACAATATATTCCTTTAATCTACAAAAGCTTATTTTCAGAGCTCGGAAGAAAAGTACTAGTTGCAAGGCAAGGTCCTTAGGCAAATCTTTAAAATATAGAATCTATTTTAGTTGTTTGTTCGGCTAGACCAGTATTACTTACTCTTACTTTGAAGTAAGTGTCTAGGAACCCATCACTTGCCAACTGATACTAAGAGAAAATCCTTGTTTCACAGAGAGTCATGAAATGGCTTTACTTATTTTGCATTTTCACACTATTTCTCTCTTCCCCCCTCCCCCCAATTATCTCTGTTATAATTAAATTCTCCATTGGGCTGGCTATTGATTTTCAGGGATTCATTCACTACAGTACCTTTCTTGATTCAGACCAGGGTTGAAATCTACTTACCTTCCTTACTGGTTCGGAAGCGCATGCACCGCATGTCACATGCAGGCGCACACCTTCTGCGCATGTGCAGAAGGTAAAAAAACATTACTTCCTGGTTAAAACCAGGAAGTAATGACACCCAGGCAGCGATTGCACCGGATTGCTGAACCACAAGGAAAAATCGCTACCGGATCGGGTGATCCGGTCTGATCTGGGAGCATTTCACCCCTGGTTCAGGCAACTTCTATAAACAGCTGTGTCCGAATATTTTGTTTCTTTCGGATGTGCTCTTGTGTCTCTCGTTTACATTCAGTTTCATTTCCCCTTCAGATACTTTGCTTTCCAAAAAAAAAATTGTAGCCCAGGATTGCAATGCTATGCACTGTTTTTCTCACTTCTTGTATGATTAAACTGGTTTTTGCACATATGGAATACAATTCTAAGATCTAGCTCCATCAGGGCCGATTGCTGCAGACATGCTTTCCTCTCAGCATGACCTAAAAGTAAATCTGATCTTAAAGATTCTTCTTGAAATTTCCTTGGCCAACATCTAAAAAATTCTCAGACATTCCCTCTGTAGTTGGTACCTGTGTCTTGATATATAGCTACGTTTTATTTTACTATCTGAAACCTGGCAGCTGTTATTTGGTGGCATACCTGCAGTAGCATTTAGTGTTCTTATTAGTTTCTTCATTCTCCTTTGAAGCTCACCACATTCCAAGCAATCCAAGGAAGCATGTGCTTTTTGAGCTGAAAGTATCACATACAACGTGCAACCCAAATATGTCATTCAGAATATGATGGGGAAACTGAGAAAATGTTTCAAAACGTTGACTAAATTTGTATTTTCTTTGGTGCCAAGGGCAATCAAACTATGCTTAAACGACTTTAGAAGCAGCGTGTATGCATCTGTGTGAGCGTGTACCTGTGTGCGTGCACGTGGCTTTAAGTCAATTTTCTTGGGCCTAACTAGCTCTTGCAGCTTTCTTGGCAAGGTTTTTCAGAAATGATTTATTATTACCTCCTTCCTAGGGTGGAAAGAAAGTGCCTGGCCTAAGGTCACATAATCGGCTTTATGCCTAAAACTCAATCTCCCAGTTTCTGGCCTGATATCTAAACCCAGGGGTGTCAAACTCAAGGCCCACGGGCCAGATGCTTGGATTTGGCCCAAGGGACTGCTCTGGAAACAGTGAAGGACCAGCTGGTGGTGCCTCTGCCAGCAAAAATGGAGCTAAGGAGGTGTCCCTTAGAAGCCGCATTTTCAGCCGTGACGGCTTCCTGCAGCCCTCTAACAGTGAAAATGGAGCTCCAGGGGCCCACATGCACCCCCAAGCTTCGTTTTCACTGGCAGAGGGCTGCAGGAGGCCATTGCCGCTGAAAATGGAGCCCTGATGCAGTCCTCAATTAAATCAAGTTTGACACCTCTGCCTTAACCACTACAACACTACACCAAATTATTCTTCAAAGTTTGGATATAGGGAATACTTTATACTTTAAGTTTGAATAAGGGAAAACTGGCAAAGGGTTATATAATCTCTTAATAGGAGGCAGAATAATGTGAAGTGTACTTCCTGCTGTCCTCTGTTCTCTACAGCTCTCATCAATTGCTCCCCTTATAGGATTACCACTGCTGGATCAAGACTAATATCTAACTAAGTCCAATGGGGAAATTGTTCCTTATGCTCAGAAATTGTTGATTTACAACTACCATTTCTCTCTCCTCTCGTCTCCTCCCTCCCTCTCTCATTTTCTGTCTTTTGCTTCCCTCTGTCCCCAGTGGTTTGCCAAGAATAGGACAGATTTCTCCTTCCAAGGGTCTGATTTTCATCTGTTCCAGAAGGCTATTGAAATTGGCTCAAGAACTGTATGCAAACAATAGTGACCCATCCTATTTTTCAAGAAAAAAACTCTACCCTCCTCTGATTTTGAGATAAATCCCCAGATGCAAATCAAACAATTGTGATTTCGCACTAATTGCAGCAGCATAACAGAAAATATTACATCATCAGCATTCTATCCTACTATCTTTTTAACACTTCGATTTTAAAATGCTATTGCATATCTGAATGAGGTATCTTCTCAGTAATTTCCTGCTGATGGCCTCCCCGTTACCACATTTTCTGCTGGACCTTTTGTAGCATGATACTCTTACTGTGGGCCATAAAAGTTATTCCTTATGCACTGACCCAGTTACATAAAACATGAACGCTTTATTTCAGGGAGGGAGAAAAAAGTCTTTGGTCATATCCTCTCTGATCATTTTTTTGACATTTTGCAAAAAACAACCACACACAACTGGATGACGGTGTTTAGCATCAAAACGTGAAATCACGTCTGTCTCTGGAGCAGTTGTGTTTTTTTAAAAAAAAATTGGAAAAACAACTTCATGCAATAGCGATACACAATAAGATTTTTTTTTAAATTTTTTCTTGCTTTGTAAATATATTAATGTTTCTTGTCGACTAAGCTGCTTCCCTTCTGCTCATTGAATCATTGACCATCTGGACGATAATGTGCTTGTCATGGCTTTCTTTAATTTCAAAGTATTCTTATTTCCTCCTATACCAATCATAGGGAACCTTTGACCTGTCAGCCTAATTTTCTATCCAGCCTACAAAACTTTTAACCACCCAAATTCCACACTTTGACTTTCTGCCTGTAGATGTTCTGCCCTATCCTGTCCTTTAAAACAGGGGTCCTCAACCCCCAGACCACGGACAGGTATGGTCCGTGGCCTGTCGGGATCCGGGCTGCACAGCTGGAGGTGAGTAGTGGGCAAACAAAAATTTGTGAGATGTAGGTTATGCGCTCCTCCCCCACCCCCACCCCTGGTCTGGAGAAAATTGGTTGCCTTCCATGGAACCAATCCTGAGTGCCAAAAAGGTTGGAGACCGCTGCTTTAAAATACAGAGAGCTGCCATGGTTTGTACTTGTGATTTTCCATAGGAAGACCAGGTATTCTATTCCTGTAATTCCTTGTTTAAAAATACTTCCAGGTGATTGGGGAGAGTTTGAAGATGAGGATTTTGGTATCCAAGTCAGGGAAGAAGATTGAAGCTGTCATTCTAGAGGGAATTTTTAAGGTTGGATCTGTGAGGCGGGAGGTGAAGAGAGAAAATATCATCGTAGGCCAAGATTTGTGCATTTTCAATCATTGGGTAAATCCAGCCACGTAGAGCAGCCCCAAAGGGGGGAAAAACCCTTGGAACACTTCAGTTTTTCCTAAGCCTTTATTTCCCCCGCCCCCCCCCCCCCCCAAATGCCAGCAGTGGCATAACCCACTTACTCATTTCTCCCTGGATGAAAGAAAGGGTAAAACGTGCTACTTCCAGGACTGGTGTCAGGATATAACAAGTGTGGGCCTAGGAAAGGGAAGGCACAGCAGCTTAAGCAGCAGTTTAAGTGGTGTTAAAGTGACACCAGCTGCCTGCAATTATTGCAAGTTCGAATCTCACCAGGCTCAAGGTTGACTCAGCCTTCCATCCTTTTGAGGTAGGTAAAATGAGGACCCGGATTGTAGGGGCAATAAGGTGACTTTGTATAAAAAAGAACACCGCTTGGGGGGGCCAAAAGCCCTACTAAGCAGGTATATACAAAAGTATGAAGGCTATTGCTTAACGCATTGTAAGCCGCCCTGAGTCTCTGGAGAAGGGCAGCATATAAATTAAAAAATTTTTAAAAAAGAGAGAAGAAAGACATTTGCAGAGCTTATTTTCAAATCTTGAGGAGTGACCCAGGTGGAACACTAAAGAACTAGCCCTACTTGCTCCGCAACTCTCCTCCTTTCTTCATTCCTCACTTTCCTTTCTGCATTCCTCACTTTGATTTTGGAGAAGGCTCCATAGAATACCATGGGCAGCCAAGAAAATAAACAAATGGATCATGAACACATCAACCCAGAATTCTCACTCAGGATACAAATGACCACACTCAAATTATTGTACTTATGACACATTATGTGAAGACCCGGCTCTCAGGAGAAGGGTCTAATATTGGGAAGGAAAGACAAGATGAGGACAACTAGGAGCAAGGTGGATGTACAATGCTACACTAGTGATAGGTGCATCATTGGAAGACCTGGAAGGACCAGGTTGGAGACAAATTGTAATCTGGAAAAATCTATCTGTATGGGTGCTAAGAATTAACATGAACCTGATGGCACATAATCAAATAAAAGAAAATGCTATTGTTAACATAGCATGCAATAAGTTATTATTACCAATAAAAGAGAACATTTGTAATTTAGGGTTGAAATGAAGGGTCCTTGGTCTCTCTGAGCTTGCCTGTTTTTTTACAGACATTTCATTAACACACTAGGACAGTGATGGCTAACCTTTTAGCCATCGCGTGCCAAAAGAGCATGGTGGGGTCACACGCATGCGTGCCCACATCCATAATTCTATGCGCCCGCCCATGCTCCCCCCACTTTTGGCACGTGATGGCCCGGTGGGCCCGGTAGGCCTGTTTTTCACTCTCCTCAGGCTCCAGAGCCTTTCTAGGAGCCTGGGGAGGATGAAAATGGCCTTCCCCACCCCCACCCCCGAGGCCCTCCGGAGGCCAGAAACAGTGTGTTTCCTGACTTCTGGTGGGCCCAGAAGGCCCGAAAATCAGCTGGCCGGTGCACGCATGCATGCCAAAGCTGAGCTCGCATGCCCACTGATATGGCTCCACGTGCCACCTGTGGCACCCGTGCCATATGTTCGCCATCACGGCACTAGGTAATAACATTAGAGTTGCTGCTGATACCTAGTTTGGGTAATGAAATGTCTGCAAGAAAAGAAACAAGCGGAGAGAGCACTAAGGACCCCTCAAATTATTATTAGTTAGTAATGATTAACAATTAAATGATCATTTAATATATAATTATGAATACAATATACAATAAATAATAAGTTTATATAGAATCGGGGAGGAAGGAAAATGCATCTTGTAATATTTCATATAGGGTAGCATGCAGCCATTATTCGGAAATAAGTAACACAGATAAAATAGAGCCTTCAAAACGTAGTAGCATAGTTAATGCCTCTAAGACGATGTCCATGGAAACATAGTACAGTAAAATTTCAATTTAATAGACTAATTTGGAGAACAGGGTGTCCATTATTCCCAGTTGCCCATTAAATACAAGCGTGTATCTTTTGCATTAAGTCATTTGCATAATGACTTAAGTAGATGGTAATGACATAATTCACTACAAATGTCATAATATGAAGATAAAATTAAGATACATTTAGCTACATTTTCCAAGCTACTTCCAGTGCCTTGTTCATTATTTTGAGGGTGATGTCTGGAGAATTCTCAGTGGATTGACAAATTTGATCCATTGCATCCAAAATCTGCTCAAAGGGAATCTGTTACACTGAGGATGCAAACGCCAAAATAAGGAAGAGGTAAAGAATCCGACAAGGATAATTGGAACTGGAGAAGCCAAGGCACAATGTGGTTGCAACCAATGCCAGCCTATAACAGTCCATGGGGACAAACAGATCTTGGGTCACAAACAATTGAAACTGCTCTAAGAAATACCTTTCAGAGGAGCCTGGCTGTCCATCAGATTCTGTACCGCCTTCTGATATTTCTCCTCAGCCAGAAGAAGTTGTTCCACCTTGATGTTTGTAGACCATTCCTCATTCAGGAGAGGATCACCTTCTCTTCCCAGGGAATGGTACATTGCCCACACGCTGAACCCTGCCTTGCCTAGTTTTCTTAGGAGCTTCCCTCCAATTGCACTCTTAGAAACTAAGATCATGATTGCTTTTCCCCTTCTGGTCAATGTTTCTCTTCATTTCCCGAATGACTCCAAAGGAGGACAGGAAGATGACAAAGCAGATAACACTGGCAAAGCAAAAGCAAGCAAGCACATAAAAGATGCAGGAAAGGGTTGAAGCAAGAGTTAAATCTGTTACTAGGAGAAAGAGCCGAAAGAGGTGAAGTCCCATTATACCAGCCAGAGTTGTACTTCTTGTTCCTTTGCTTACTAGCTTGCAGAGAAATCTTCTGGAAGGGAGGTGCGTGGTATGCAATTATGTCATTAGAAAAACTCCCATTCTTGTGAAACTTGTAAAAGTGAGTCCCAGACCTGCTGGGAGATTGAATCGTTGTCCCAGCTAGAGTAGCAAACAGCATTTCTAAATCATTTTCTCTGTCGAGAGGGCCAAAGGTGCTCATGAGATCTGGCAGCCCTATATCAGGATTTTTCACAATAGCCTGCTAGGCTGAAGACCAAGATTGGCTGAAAGGTTGCAGTTCCCCAGAGCCATGCGAGTCGGTGGAGTCTAGACTAGCTGCAAAGAACCAGTTGAAGTTAATTTCACAAGAAAGGGAAGGGAGGAGAAGGGAGGGGGGAGCAGAGGAGAGGAGGGGGGAGAGGAGAGGAGGAACATTACTAAATTAAGGTTACCCTTTTAAGATACCAAAACATTCCAGCTTACTGGTAGATTTATTAGGCAAAGTCAAGATCAGAGAATTCTTTAGCAGGGAATTGCAGGAAGGGGAGCAATTTTAAAATGGCTAATGATCAGAATTGGTATTTATATCATCCTTTTAAAAATCTGTACAGCCATTTCTGCCTCTGTTCTGGGTGGTGATTTTGCAGAGGCTGTGTGACTCACCGTGAGTTCTGTTAGACTTTGGTCTAGTTTGCCTTTTGGGTCCTTGACTTAGGATGGTAGGAATCTTACTGTAAAGTCTTACGACTGTTACCATCTAAGAATTGCTACTAAATGGCTATCGGAATCACCATTAAGTTCTAGCCAAGGTGCAGTCTTTTTTGTTGATATTCAGTATCTATTAGGATTCTATAGGTTCTGGCATGAAAGATCAGTGAATGCAAATCTAAATCTTATGTCTTGTTATAGAATTACCAGAACTTCATTATTTCATAAATAACTATTTACAATACGATGCATAATTTTCTTTGATATTATGACTTCTAAAATGATGATAATGAACAGGAGGTTCATTATCCCATAGAGATTATCATGATTAGGTCACAAAACACCTGTATGCCTCCCTTGTAGATGCATGAGTCACATCAATAAATATGTGTATATTTTTCTAAATAAGATTGCCAAATCTGGGTTGCAAAGATCTGAACTTCCAGATAGCAGCAAGAAAATCCAGAAAATCCCTTACTGCTATCATGTCACCTCGAAATTTTTGGCAGTCCAGATTTCATAGTTTTTGTACAGAAGTTAAACTTGTTTCTGACTCGTAATGTACACACCAATTCACTAGGATTGTAATTGTGCTTTGAGTTCTTGTAAACTCATGCAGGTATCATCAGTGATTGTATCCAGCCATGTTTGTTGGCCTTCTTTTAAATTGTTTTCAATTTCTGGAAGCACTTGGGTCTTCTCCAATGACTCTTGCCTTGATGTTATGTTTCCAAATAGCTAAACTCATTTTCATTTTTCATGCTTTTAATGAACAGTCTGATTTTATTTCATCTGGTATTTCATTATTTGTTTCAGAGTATAAGTAGTCCTCGATTTACGACCACATTTGAGCCCAAAATTTCTGTTGTTAAACAAGACAGCTGTTAAGTGGACTTTGTCCCATTTTAGGACCTTGCTTTCCACAGCGGTTAAGAGAATCACTGCAGTTGTTAAGTTAGCAACATGGTTGTTAAATGGATCTGGCTTCCCCATTGACTTTCCTTGTCAGAAGTTCTCAAAAGGCGATCACATGACCCTGGGACACTGCTACCATCATAAATACACGCCAATTGCCAACTATCTGAACTATGTGACCATGAGGTTGTTACAATGATTGTAAGTTTGAAAAACAGTCCCAAGTCACTTTTTCAGTGCCATTGTAACTTCAAATGGTCAATAAATCTGAATAGTTGTTCAGTGAAGGACTATCTGTATTCGCAACTATTTCCTATAGTAAAATTTTTTTTGTCATTCAGCCTTTCTCATGGGTTAACCTACAAAGCCATATATTTCAACTGGGAAAATCATGACCTTCACAATATACGAAGTTGCCGTTTGTATGTAACATGATAGGATTTAGGATTTATTAGATTTATATACCGCCCTACTCCTGAAGGACTCAGGGCGGTGAACAGCCAACAATAAAAATACATATATACAAAATTTAAAAACCCAAATAAAATCAAATTAAATAAATTTGGCCCAGACAGAATTAAAACACCCCACACAATTTAAAACAGATTAAAATTCAACGCTAAAAGAAGAGAGGTTAGGCCAGGCCCGCCTGGTGAAATAAAAAAGTCTTAAGAGCGCGGCGGAAGGTGCGCAGATCCGGGATCCTCCGTATCTCTAGGGGGAGCTCGTTCCAGATAGTAGGTGCCCCCACAGAGAAAGCTCTCCCCCTGGGGGTCGCCAGCCGACACTGTTTGACTGACGGCACCCGGAGGAGCCCCTCTCTATGAGAGCGCACCGGCCGGTGGGAGGCTATTGGTGGCAGTAGGCGGTCCTGCTGATAGGTATGTTTAATACCTATCAATGAAGCACTTCATCCATCTGAAGAAGTAGACTTAGGTCTACAAAAGTTTATCTTAATATATTTGTTTGTTCACCTTTCAAATGGTATAATATATTCACTGCTGTTCAATCAATCAATCAGAATAAAGTTGGAAGAGACCTTGGAGGTCTTTTAATCCAACCCTCTACTCAAGCAGGAAACCCTATACCATTTCAGACATGTGACTGTCCAATCTTTTCTTTAAAACCTCCAGTGATGTAGCACCTCCAACAGGCCTGTCAAACTGGTAGCCCATGGGCTGGATGCGTCATGCGAAGGCCACATCCACCCCGGCTCAGCAAAGGCAAAAAAGTCACAATACTTCACAATACGTCACATGATGCTGTTGAGTTTGACACCCATGACCTGCAACTTCTGAAGGCAATCTGTTCCACTGCTTAATTGTTGTCACTGTTAGGAAATTTCTTCTTAATTCCACGTTGCTTCTCTTTTGATTAATTTCCATCCATTGTTTCGTGTCTTGTCTTCTGGTGCTTTGGAAAATAGTTGAGCTTCTCTTCTTTGTGACAACCCTTCAAATGCTGGAATACTGCTATCATGACACCTTCCTAGTCCTTCTTTTCTCTAGATTAGCCATATCCAATTCCTGCAACCATTCCTCATATATTTCAGTCTCCAGGCCTTTAATCATTTTAGTTGCTCTTCTTTGCACTTTTTCCGAAGTCTGAACATCTTTTTTGTAATGTGGTGATCAAAACTGGATGCAGTTGTGTGGTCTTATTAAGGATTTATAAAGTGGTACTAATATTTCACTTTTTTTTTAGTCTTTGACTTTTGTCGCAAGTCTTTGTTCATTCCTGACTTTGCTTTCCTAACTTCATCTTTGCAGATTCGGGCTATCTGCTGATGTTCTGGTTTAATTATCTGTCCTTCTTTCCATTTTTGGTACTTATCCATTTTTGTCTTTCAGTTTATCAGAGAGATCTTTGTGCAAGCATGTTGGTTTCTTCTTGGATTTCTTGTTTTTCTTTTTCAGTGGTATTGTGCCTGGTCTAGGCTTTTATCCTCATATTTTTCAGAGTTTCCCACACTTCATGAGTTGTTTTCGTTTTAGGATTTTCATCCTGCAATAAAACATGGCTTTCTTTGCAATGCAAATATTGCAAACAAAGCTAGTTCTACAATACTGTTTTCAACTTTATGGTACATTTGTGCCTAAATGTGACCAGAAAGCAGTTACTACTTTAGCTGTGGCTTTTCCTGAGTACACATTCTATAATTTAAAACAAGACTTCCAGCTTGCTCATTAAAATACTTAAATATAGCAATAGCACCATCTATTGGCCTTTGCAATCTACTGCAAAATAAGGAAGGGAAATTACAATACTTTAATTGGAATGCTTTAAATTGAATTCTTGTAACAAGCAAGTTGCCTAGCTGCCAATTTTTCACATCTTCAGTTCTATTGTTATTTTGTTATATACTATTATCTTCTGATAAAATAAAGCCCCACAAGACAACTGACAATTAACTGGATAAAAAAGGGGAAAGGTAAAAGGTAAAGGTAAAGGTTCCCCTCGCACATATGTGCTAGTCATTCCCGACTCTAGGGGGCAGTGCTCATCTCCATTTCAAAGCCGAAGAACCAGTGCTGTCTGAAGACACCTCCATGGTCATGTGGTCGGCATAACTAAACGCCAAAGGTGCACGGAACGCTGTTACCTTCCCAACAAAGGTGGTCCCTATTTTTTCTACTTGCATTTTTTATGGGCTTTCAAACTGCTAGGTTGGCAGAAGCTGGGAAAAGCAATGGGAGCTCATCCCATTACACAGCACTAGGGATTCGAACCACTGAACTGCTGACCTTTCGATCGACAAGCTCAGCATCTGAGCCACTGTGTCCCTTTTAAAAAAAGGGGAAAGGCAATGGAATAAATCAGCTTTTAAAATGGAATGGATGCAGCTTACAAAGAACGTTTATCTGGAGATGCCCATTTTCTGAGTTCACCATGTCTACTTTCTATTTTTCCCTCCCTGCTTTGTGCAGACTACAAATACAGAAGGGCCCTTTTTTCTGTCATTGAGGGCAGAGGCATTATAGATCAAAAGGTATTTGGAAGCTACACCCTTTTCCTTCCTTAACAATCACTTGTAGTATTAAAAGTGTGGGAAAGGAACAAATACATTGGAAGGAAAATCTGTCTGGTTCAGTTCCAAGCTGGGAGAAAGACACTGGAAACAACTTGGAGGCTGATTGGAAAGAAAGTTTAATGATGAACAGAACCAAAAGCAGTCCTGGGTCAGCTGAACAATTGGTTTGATGAGTACATGGATTTTTATAAGTTTCAGAGATGCTGCTAGGGAGATTGTGCAATGTCTGAAATTACTTTAAGAGATTGTGCAATGTAGTGAGCTCTGTGTCTTCTGCTAAATGGTAGTGGGTAAATCCTATTATGTCCTGAAGGGTCATGTCCTGTTCTTCTTAGTCCCATCACCCCGGCACTGAAGGTCTTTTGTTTTGTAGATAGGCTGGCCCAGTCTTTCTTAATGGGAACAAAATATCTGCTGGGGGCTATTAAGAAAGATTGAGTCTGCCATCTGTCTTCAAGAGCATGTTTCTCCATTTCTCCCTTTGGAGAAATACAATATTCTGCCTTTTTAATATTTCCCAAAATATTTCATTCTTCTAGGAGGAGGGGCTTCCCACAATACTAATTATTAATAATAAAAATTAATTAAAAGGAAACAGTAATGGCTTACACTAATGCTTGCATTTCCTTCTGATCCTGGAATTTTGGCTGCACGGAATCACAGCTGAATACCTTTTCTGTATTTACTCTGCAGAATAAATTCCTTCAGTGCCTGGAAAGATGCTACTCGGAGAATGTAACAGCAACAAAAGCAAAGAGGGTATGGATCCCCTTCAGAGGTGGTATTCAGCAGGTTCTGACCAGTTCTGGAGAACTGCTAGTGGAAATTTTGAGTAGTTTGGAGAACCGGTAAATACCACCTCTGACTAGCCCCACCCTCATCTATTCTCTGCCTCCTGAGTCCCAGCTGATCGGAAGGAAAAGGAAAGATTTTACAGTATCCTTCCCCTGCCACGCCTACCAAGCCATGCCACACCTACCAAGCCTTGCCCACAGAACTGGTAGTAAAAAAATTTGAATCCCACCATTGATCCTCTGCCTCAATTCCAACCTTCTCTTCCTCCCGTGGCTCTCCTTAGGTTTGTCTGCATCTCTCAGGCTTCCCCAGTCAGCTGGACAAAGGAATTGTTCCTACATCTGGAGTGCAGTTGGTTGGGGAAGACTGATTTATATTTTAGCAGCTTTGTTTACAGATCGTTAGGATGTGGAGAAAGCTTTAAATGCACATGTAGGCCCAATTTCATTCCGAAGTCATGTATAAATTGTCTAGATTAGGAAAAATAGTCTGCATGTCTCACTTGATGTGAAGGCTTGTTGGAAAAGATGAAGAAAAGTTAGTAACCAATAATGGAGAGATCAAATAATTTCCTTCTGAATAAAAGAGAAAACACTTAAGATTTTAACTTTCATGGAATTGGGATGTAAATGAGAAGTGATGTTATACCTCAGGGCAGTGGTGGGATTCAAATTTTTTTACTACTGGTTCTGTGGGCGGGGCTTGGGGGTGTGGCATGGCTTGGTGGGAGTGGCTTGGTTGGAGTGGCAGGAGAAGGGTACTGTAAAATCTCCATTCCCACCCCACTCCAGGGGAAGGATACTGTAAAATCTCCATTTCCTCCCCACTCCAGGGGAAGATTACTGCAAAATCCCCATTTCCTCCTGATCAGCTGGGACTCTGGAGGCAAAAAATAGATGGGGGCGGGGCAAGTCAGAGGTGGTATTTGCGGGTTCTCCAAACTACTCAAAATTTCCGTTCCTGGTTCTCCAGAACTGGTCAGAACCTGCTGAATACCACCTCTCCATCAGGGGTGTCAAACTCGCGGACCAGATGTGTTACACACTGGCCACACCCACCCACTTTAGCAAAGGGAGGAAAGTCGCGATAGGTCATATGATGACATGATGCCACGAGTTTTACACCTCTGTTATACATCTTTATAAAATGAAATATGGTCAAAAAACAGACAGAATAATTTTTTCTCTCTCCTTTTCTATAATCACTTGAGCTACCAAATGAAAATAATCAGCCATGCAACAGGAAGTAATGGTGACATGCTACTCCTAACAGTAGAGGTTGGATGCCTCTCAGTGACACAGAACTGTTCTTCGATTGCTGGGGAATTCAAGGAAGGTATTGAATCTTTAGTGCTGGTTCTGGCTATACATTTATAACCGATAAAAATGGTTCTTAGAGCAAGAATTACAAGAGCTTTTGTTTTTGGAATTCCACAAATTGTTGGAGCAGATCAATGTTCCCAAATTGGCCTCTGAATCCTTAAATAACTTTGCTAAACTGGTCATGAGTATAGGGCATTATGTGTGGAAGGCATAAAAGCAAATCTGGATGAGTTTGACCAGCAAAATTCTCATATAGAGGAATTACTAAAGATATTAGATTGGGGGAAACTGGTCAGGTATTTGCTTCAATGGTATGGCGATACCAAGCATGCTTAACAGTCACTGTGAATTCAGTGCCCATTAGTTTGGAATAATCTAGCACAACAATTACTTGCATAGCTGTAACATAGACTTAAAATATTCTTAGATGTTTTGAAGTAAATATATAAACAGAAGAACAAAAAATGGGAGAATAAAAGTAAATTACAAATGAATACATGGGATTTATAAGTACCATAGAGATTATTTTGCAGCATATTGTTTGTTGTCTGAATACCTGTGTGTGTGTGTGTGTGTGTGTGTGTGTGTGTGTGTGTTTGCGTGTGTAAAACTGAAAATATTATATTGCTTTAATATATGTTAAGCATAAACATCAGGAACTGTGCTCAGCAGACCAAAGAGTTAAATTACAGTATGAGCTACAATAAATTATATATAAATTGCTTAATACCTATTCTAATTTAGAAAACTTATAATATTAAAATATGTACTTTATGCATTAAGATAATGGAATATCCACAGAAATATGGCAAGCAAAAGAAAAAAAAGTCAAGTTTCTAATTAAAGTATGTCAGCAAATTGGTAGAACAACATAGTGGTCAACAGATTGGAAGAGGTCAATCTACATTGGAGGAGGAGGGGGAGGAGGAGGAGGAGGAGGACCAAGTGGGCAAACCAGTGGTGGGTTGCTCCCGGTTCGGTCTGGTTCTTGTGAACCGATAGTAATAGTGGAGGGAGGCTCCACCCACCCGCCCCAACGTCATCACTGATGATATGCACCCGCGCTCCTATTGCGAACCGGTAGTAAAGGTAAGTGGAACCCACCCCTGGTGCAAACTATCATAGAGGATCCTTAAATTCACATGCTAGCAAAATAATGTTTAGGATTATCCAATGCAAATAAGAGTCCAACATGGAAAAAGAGATACCAGATATTCAAGCTGTCATTGGGAAAGGATGAAGAATATGAGGCATTATTGCTGGTGCATGCAGAATAACTGAGAAAGCCAAAGTATATATAAAAAAAGTCAATATGTGCTTCATTGTTTTAGAAAGGTCTTCAGTTCTGTCAATCATGTCAAGCGCTCACAAAAATGCAAATCCCAGAGCATCTCATTGTCTTCATGCAAAACATTTTTACGGGTCAGGAAGTCACAGTACAGACAGAACACAATGAAACAGACTGGTTCCTGGTTGGCAGAGAAGTGTGCCTAAGCTGTATACTCTCCCTTTATTTATTCAACCAATATGCTGAATATATATTAACGGAAGTTGGATTGGAAAAAGATGAGCATGGTTTTAAATATAGGTTTCAATAACCTATACTATGTTGATGATACTATTGTAATAGCTGAAAACGCAAAGGATCTGCAAGAACTGTTAATAAAATTTAAGGAGTATAGTGGGATGGGGGCAGGGGTGGGTTCTAAATTTTTTACTACCGGTTCTGTGGACATGGCTTATTTTGTGGGTATGGCTTGATGGTCATGTGACAATTATTTAGGATTTAGCAGAGGTACTGGTCTACCAGACTTTTAACTGCTTGCAGAGCTGTACCGATCTACCCATTTATTTTTTGCAGGCACTGATCTACTCATGTATTTCTTTCAGGCACTGATCTACTCATATATTTTTGCAGGCACCGATCTACTCATTTGTTTTCTTTTAACACTGAAGGCAAGAGTTTAAACTTACTCATTTCATGTATTCAAATTATGTTTATACTTTTACCTGTTATCTTATATATGCTTGACAAAATAAAATAAAATAAAATAAATAAAATAAAATAAAATAAAATAAAATAAATAAATAAAATAAAATAAAATAAAATAAAATAAAATAAAATAAAATAAAATAATAAAATAAAATAAAATAAAATAAAATAATAAAATAAAATAAAATAAAATAAAATAAAATAAAATAAAATAAAATAAAATAAAATAAAATAAAATAAAATAAAATAAAGTAGGCCACAGACTAACACTTGGTAAAACAAGTATGAAAGCCCTGGAAAAGAGATTCAGTTGCTGTGATTTGTCTTTACTTAAAGTCAACAATGAATTGATGGCACATACCTAATCATTCAATCAATGCATAAAGGCATCCAGATTTTAAATATGGTTCAAATCCACGCACTGACTGAAACAGGTATGGTTTCTAACTTGAATTAACTTCATAATTGTAATTCATAATTCACTGGGAAATAAGGATTTTTTAAAATTGTGCTAGTTTCAGTGTTTGAGAGAAAGGCAACTATATGTATCTGGCAGATCCTAGCATAAAGGACATGTATACCAACTACTCAAATGACAGAATTATCATGAAATTAAATTAAAATTAAACTCTGTGTCAGGTTTATTTTTAAGATATGTGGTTATTCTGATTACATTCCCACAGCTTGGTGAGTTATTTTTCCAGGAAACATTCTTCCCAATAAAATATATATAGTATCTTGCAGCAATTGGCATATATATAAAGCTAATTTGGCATACTATGGGGAAAGATATAATTTCGTAAAGTTTAATAAAACCTCACAGGTTGAAATGGATATTCCAATTTTCCATTCTGGCATTAATAATCTTCCAAAATTGTTGAATTTTATATTATTGGAACCAAATGTGAAAAAAATTATCTAATTTGGTCAATACATTTGCTGCAATTTTTAGAGAACACTTTGCCCATTTTAGCAATCAAGATTGCAATAATATAAAACAGTAAAAATACCAATTTTCTCTATTAGTCAATTTGGAGTAAATTTAATACTGTTCCACTGAAATTACCATTGTTTTATATCTTTTACTGCATCTAAATTCTGCATCCATTTAATCATACAATTTGTGACTGTTTTGATTTCTGAATCATAACTTGACCAGCAGTTTATGGTATAACACATGACCTGAGTTACACATTATAAGATTTTTAAATACAATCAAGTCTTGAAGTTGTTTCTGCAAATTTCCTGATCCTATTCTGCTTATTTGAAGATATTAAAACCAGTCAGATGAACAAAAACCAATATGACATAATAATTTTATCTTTGTTTTATTAATAATCAAATCTCACAATCTAAACTAATTATCTCTCCACTGAGAGAATGTTTTGTATTCTTCATAAAAAGAAAACATTTAATAAGAAAGGAAGAGAGGAAAAACCTAAGCTTATTATTTTCCTGTATTTATTTATACCAGATTTTCAACACATTACTTTTATTGTGTTATCTCCTATAAATGGTTTGCTTCTGTTTGGATCACTCTAGATATATTTATGTAGCTCATCTGGAAATCCTGCCCCTTCCACAGAGGCAACTGGGCCATAAGGAAATACAATCCATTCCATAATCCATATTAAGCAAATGTGTGATAATATAATATAATATAATATAATATAATATAATATAATATAATATAATATAATATAATATAATATAATATAATATAATATGTAAGATATAATACAACTGCCAAACTGCCTTACTCTTTCAAATCATGTAAGTTTTCATTTATTTGTGGACTATATGTAGTTTATAACTTCCTTATGCCACTTATTGGAGTCGTATCACTGGAATCAAGACGCCTAAGAACACCATGGACAGTCAAAAAAAGAAACATATTTTTCCCTGAAAATTGGCATTTACTTCTGGTTTTTGGCAAAACATTCCCGTAGCAAAACTTTGCAAGAACATTCTAAGGCTGCGATGCAATACAGGTAGTGCTCAACTTACATCCATTCATTTAGTGACCATTCTAAGATACAACGGCACTGAAAAAAAGTGACTTATGATCATTTTTCAAACTTAAGACTGTTGCAGGATCCCCATGGTCACGTAATCAAAATTTGGATGATTGGCAACTGGCGTGTGTTAATGACAGTTACTGGGTCCTGGGGTCATGTGAGCCCCTTTTGCAGCCTTCTGACAAGTCAATGGGGAAGGTCAGATTCACTTAACAACTAACTTAACAACCACAGTGATTCGCTTAACAACTGCAAAAAGAAAGATTGCAAAATGGGACAAAACTCACTTAACAACTGCTTTGCTTAGCCATGGAATCGTTGTGCTCAGTTGTGGTCATACATTGGGGACTACCTGTATGCAACTACTTTAAAATGCCCCATTGACTTACTTCCAAATACTTTGCAAAGGGAAGTGGTTGTAACAGAGTGTGGGAGTGGCCTTGGGAGACAGGAGAAAGAGATGCTACCCAGGGAATGGATTGGATAAGAGAGAGCATAGCCCATAGCTACATTATGGGCAAAGAAAGAAACTCAGCAAGGAACCTCCCTAACTTATCAGGTGGTAAACGAGACGGCAGGAGACATATAATATTCTGTTAATGTGGCCTTATACAGATAGTCCTCAACTCACAACAGTTCATTTAGTGACCAAAGTTACAACAGCACTGAAAGAAGTGACGTATGACCATTTTTCACACTTACAACTCTTGCAGCATCCCCATGGTCACATGATCAATATCCAGAGGCTTGGCAACTGATTCATTTTTATGACGGTTGCACTGTCCCGGGGTCATGTGATCTCCTTTTGCAACCTTCTGCCAAGCAATATCGTTGGGGGATCCAGTTTCACTTAACAACCATGTTACTAACTTAACAACTGCAGTGATTCATTTAGCCACCGTGGCAAGAAAGGCCGTAAAATGGAGCAAAACCCAACTTAACAAACGTTTCGCTTAGCAACAAAAAATTTGGGCTCCATTGTGATCGTAAGTCGAGGACTATCTGCAATAAAGTGGAATTAGCTTGTCTGATCGTGTTTCCTGCTTCAGTTTGGGAAGATTGATAGTGGTCGAAGGGCAGAAACTGAAAGCATATGACACGTTCACTCAGCTGAAGCCAAAGAAGCTCAAGCATAAGAAGCAAGCCACATTGACTCTCAAACAATGAAAGAAAAAACATATATAATGTAATGTTTAATTCGTTAGAAAGAAGTGGTATACATACAAAGGAATAACCTTACATACTGTACAAAGTAGGGGTGAAATGCTATCGGTTTGGGCCGATTCTCCTGAACTGGTAGTAAAAAATGCTACCTGTTCAGGCAAACTGGTATTTCTGACAATCAGCTGGGCAACGATCAGCTGTGACACACGATTTAGATTAGCTAGAATTGTTGGATTTCCTGCTTCTAAGTAATCTAAATCGCGTGGCACAGCGGATTCCCCCCTCCCCCCCCCCGCTGTTCTACTTACCTTTGCAGACTCGGAAGGCTTCAAAATGTTGCCTTTTTTAGTGGTGTGCATGCGCGCACAAAGCGCACACTCGGTAGCAGACTCACAGAACCGGTAACAGACTTCAAAAGCCAGTCTGGTGTAGTGGTTGAGGCACCAGCTAGAAAATAGGACACCATGAATTCTAATCCCACCTTAGGCACAAAGCCAACTGAGGACCTTGGGCCGGTTACTCTCTGAGACCTAGGAAGGAAGCAATGGCAAATCACTTCTGAACAACCTTGCCATGAAAACTTCAGGGATGAATGCAGGCAGTCCCTTGGAGTCAAAAACTGATTCAAGGGCAGAAAAAACAAAAACATCCTTATACACATGGCATGCACATGGAAACTTTCACTACAAGCTTTGACAATTGCTCAAGCTCAGTAAATATTACTTTTATCCTGGCCGGTAGAGATATAAATAGATTACCCTTCATCAGATGCTTTCCACTGTTTGGTTTCCTTTGTTGACATGTTTCAATTCCTAGTTGACCTTGGCTGATTTCAGAATAGCTAAGCAGGGTTGGAACAGGTTTGTACTAGGATGGGAGACCAACAAGAAATCCCAGGGCTAGTGATTTGATTGTGAATAAAAATGCCCAAGGAAAAGGCAAACCATTTAGTGCAAACTAAACTGGAAACTAGTTATAGCAATTTTCCAACAACTACTTCAGGGGTGGGTTTCAACATTTTTTACAACCAGTTCTGTGGGTGTGGCTTGGTGGGCGTGGCAGGTGAAGGATACTGTAAAATCTCCATTCCCACACCACTCCAGGGGAAGGTTACTGCAAAATCCCTATTTCCTCCTGATCAGCGGGGACTCAGGAGGCAGAAAATAGATGGGGGTGGGGCCAGTCAGAATTTTTACTACCGGTTCTCCAGAACTGCTGAAACCCACCTCTGTTACTACCAAATGCAATATAACATTATATAATATACTATATGGTGAAAATGAAAAATCTACAGAAAAGATTTATTACAAGTTATAACTGAAAAAAAATCTTTAAAAACTTGAAAGACAGACAAAACAGAAAGATAAAAGATTTATCTGTTCAGGGCAATTCTATTCAGTTTCAAAAAAAAAAACCATTCAAATTTGAAAATTGTAATGCTATTCTATGATTTCATTGAAAAGTCGTTCTAGAAATGTTGACATTGTGTGAGTCACCTACTATATCTGCCTTTATTACCTTTTAAACTTTTAAGCTAAATAGGTTATAAGGTTAAACTCTAACAATATTTTCAATATTTTATCTCAATCCTATGGACTAATTTTATATTTTTCTTTAGAATCTGTTAATTCCACATCTAGTTGGCAACAACTCCACAATTCTTTCGACTATCGTGGCAAATTTTATGTTGCTTCCTTTTTATATTCTTGGGGTTAAGTTATATCATTTTTATACTATGTTTATACATTTAATGGCTAAAATGCATTTTGTACATTTTGGGGTGTTAGACTTTGGTGAGGGATTTTGTCAAAAACTGATACACATTTTCTGGATCAGAGCTATCTGACATACTTATTTTATTTTAATAAAGCCTGGCTTACTATTACAGAAATTATTTTTTTCCCCAGGGATAAAAAGCCTTTCTGCTTGACAGATTTATTTTTGATAATGCTTATGTAGAAAAGAAGTCAAGCAAACCACAGATTTTGATATCAAAACAACCCTGTAATCCAAGAGGCGTCAAATCTAAAGTTGAGATGGGGGGGCGGAGTTTGAAGAGTCGAAGGTTGATGGGGACAGAACTTATGAACAAGTAGTTCAGAGGTGGGTTTCAGCAGGTTCTGACCAGTTCTGGAGAACCAGTAGTGGAAATTTTGAGTAGTTCGGAGAAGTAAAAATTCTGACTGGCCCACCCCCATCTATTCTCTGCCTCCAAGTCCCAGCTGATCGGGAGGAAATGGAGATTTTGCAGTAATCTTCCCCTGCCACGCCCACCAGGCCATGCCACACCCACTAAGCCATGGTCACAGAACCAGTAGTAAAAAAAATTGAAACCCATCACTGGGTAGTAACTGTATTGTCTACAAGGAAATATAACTGTAGTGTTTTTAAAATTCAGTTTGAAAGTTATAGCAATAAAATAAAATCAGTTTGGGCTGGTAAAATAAAACTTAAGGAGAAAATGGGACCCACAGAAATCAATCTCTCTTCTATTCTAAATAATACTAGTTACTCTAATTACCCGGATAAGTGATGAATTCCCCTTAACAAGATTCAATTGTGATTAAACAGCCACCTGTTGCTTGTATTTGGATGCCTACATCCAGCAGATGTTGGTTTTGGCTACCTGAACAATGCTTTTCAGTAGGATTATATAGAAGTATTTATGACATGTTATACAAACAAGTGATTAACATTTCAATCAGTTAATACTTATGATAATGGGAAATGAACCATATACAAGTAGGGTTGCAACCACAGCTGAGCCCCAACATTTCTATTGCTAAGCGAAACAGTTGTTAAGTGAATTTTGCCTCATTTTACTACCTTTCTTGCCACAATTGTTAAGTGAATCACTGCAGTTGATAAGTTAGTAAGATGGTTGTTAAGTGAATCTGGCTTCCCCATTGACTTCCTTGACAGAAGGTCATAGAAGGTGATCTCATAATGCCAGGACACTCCAATCGCCATAAGTATGAGTAAGTAAGTAAGTTGCCAAACATCTGAATTTTGATCACGGGGATGGTGCAATGGTCGTAAGAGTGAAAAATGGTCATAAGTCACTTTTTTAGTGCCGTTGAAACTTTGACTGGTCATTTAACAACTGTGGCAAGAAAGGTTGTAAAATGGGGTGAAACTCATGCAACAAACATCTCACTTAACAACAGAAATGTTGGGCTCAATCTTGGTCGTAAGTTGAGGACTACCTGTAAATTCAAACATATAAGAGAGGCTATCTTTATTTATCTAATGAAAGATTCTGATGAAGACCTAGTTGCGTTCAGGTATGGTTGGGAATTAAAAGGAAAATAACATGATCAGGTTCAGCACAGAGGGGGTTGCAGCAGGTTCTGACCAGTTCTGAAGAACTGATAGTGGAAATTTTGAGTAATTCGGAGAACCGGTAGTAAAAATTCTGACTGGCTCTGCCCCCATCTATTCTCTGTCTCCCAAGTCCCAGCTAATCGGGAGGAAATGGGGATTTTGCAGTAACCTTCTCCTGGAGTAGGGAGGGAATGGAGATTTTACAGTATCTTTCCCCTGCCACGCCCACCAAGCCACGCCCATCAAGCCATGCCATGCCCACAAGCCACACCCTCAGAACCGGTAGTAAAATATTTTGAAACCCATCACTTGTTCAGCATCATTCAGTTGGTGTCACAGAAGGTGATGGTTTCTGTTCTAGATCAAGAGAACAGGCAGGGAGACTGAGGCAACGGCTGAGGACAACGGTTTGTTCAAGAACGATTAACAAACTACAACAGGATAGAACGAACGAACTCAACTTCCAATCACAGGCGCTATTTATATAGCAGCTGTCAAGGGGCGCAGCCAATAGTGCCTGCTTATTTCTCCCGCCAGCTGAGCTGTCAAGTCTCAGTCAATCAGAAGTGCTTCCATGTTGCCGGGTAGCAGTGCGTCATGTCTGCAACACTCCTCCCCCCTTGGATGGCGCAAGTGTAGTCCTGAAGGTATGCCAGGCGCCTGCGCACTCTTCCCGATTGACGAAGTTTGCTGTCCTGGTAAGGCGGGGGGAGGAGCTAGCTCCGGACTCTCATGGATCACCTTTGAAGGAGGCATTATCTCCAGGGCCATTGGAACTGCCAACAATTGTGTGGATGCGGTGACAGGAGACTCAGCAGGCCGGAGGAGATCCAGCCCTACAGGTAAGCAGGGTGGACATGGAGCGGGAAGTGGTGGTGCATCCGGGGCCTTGTTTTCCCATGGAGCCGGGGGCGTGGACGACTCTGTCGATGGACCTGTGGCTGACTCCTCGTCCCTCGGGGTATGGATGACAGAATGACCCTGTAATTGATCTATGTGGCGCCGCCAGGCTCGTCCGTCCTCGAGCTCGACCCTGTAAAAACAGGGTCCAGTGATTAGAATGACGTGCCCAGGCAGCCATGGCGGGTCGCCCCCATGGTTCCTGACATACATGTGATCCCCTACCCCCGAATGACCGGGGGTGGCTGGTCGAGTCTAGGGGGGGTCTCAGGCATGTAGCTCAGGTGGAGCCTGTCCAGGGTGGTCCGTTGGCGTCTGCCCATAAGAAGTTCGGCAGGGCTGTGATTGGTCGTTGGGCAAGGGGTGGAGTGCTGCGCCAGGAGATATTTTGCAATCTTCTCCTGCCAGTCCCCTGGGCCAAACCGGGCCAGAGCATCCTTGGCAGAGTGGACAGCTCTTTCAACCCGGCCATTGCTGGATGGATGATAGGGTGCCACCAAAGCATGGCGTATGCCCAACCCAGCTAGGAACATTCGAAACGTGGCCGAGGTGAACTGCAGCCCGTTGTCCGAGACCACCACATCGGGCAGGCCGTGGGTGATGAACAAATTGTGAAGGACCCTGCTAACAGCTTCTGAAGTGGTTGATGCCATACAAGCTATCTCCACCCACTTGGAATATGCATCAACCATGATCAGCAAGGTCTGTCCCTGGAAGGGCCCTGCTAGGTCTATATGGATCCTGGACCAAGGGCACCTGGTGGTCTCCCACTCCTGAAGCGTGGCTGCAGGGGGCGCTGAATGGGACTGCTGGCATCTCTGACACACTGCCACCCATTCGGAGATGGCCTGGTCAAGTTTTGGCCACCAAACATAACTGCGGCCCAAGGCCTTCATCCTATCAGTACCTGGATGGCTCTCATGCTGACGTTTCAAAATGGACTCACGCAGCTTGGGGGGAATCACCATCCTACTGCCCCATAATAAGCAACCCCAGGAAATGAATAGTTCATGCTGGTAGGTGACAAAAGGCCTGAAATTACCTGGCACAGGGCCCTGCAGCCTGTTGTGGCCCCGTCCTCTGAGCCTATCCCTTTGGAGGAAGGCAACTCTGAGCAGGAGGAAGAGGAGCCAGCCAGATCTCCCAGCCCTCCCCCTCTGGCACCGGCTCAGGTGCCAGCTGAAAGAGAGCCAAGTAGTGGGGAAACAGGTGTCTCAGATGAGAGTGAGGGAGAGACGTCATTCCTGGACGCACGCCAAAGAAGGCGAGAGAAAAGGGTACTGCAGCTGCGGCGTATGAGGAAATCCTGAGTCATTGGATTGGAGTCATAGGATCCATGACTCACTGGACCACACCCAGAAGCATATCTATTTAAGACAGTACAATGGGTCACGAAGTTCGTGACGAACAAAGCTAACTGCACAGCTAAACAAACGGAGCAACCTCGTAGTCTTGGAAGCTGGATGAACGGCAAAGCTACGTAGGTGATTTTCTTGTTTGTGTAAACCAATAAAGTCCTTGGCAGACGGTGTGCATATCGCTGCCAAGGTTGAGATAAGAACTGCAGAGTGTGCCAAGTGAGTCTTAACCCTCGGCTGGCTGTGTTTTTGTGGGTCTCTGAAGGGGGGGGGACAGATCATCTTGTTCGTCACCCAAAACTCCATCGTTAACCCACGATGGACCAACAGCTGCAGCAGCAGGTACAGCAGATGCTGGAGGCCAATCAACTTCTGCAACAGCAAGTAGCACAGCTAACTGCACAACTTGCTTTGGGAAATGCTCCTGTAGCAGCTCCACCTGCTCCCCTTCCCCGTCCAAGATGCCCAGTGAACATGCCAGATAAGTTTTCTGGACAGCAGGAAATGTTCCCGGCCTTCTTGGGACAGTGCCAGC
This sequence comes from Masticophis lateralis, assembly GCA_030761175.1. Classification (NCBI taxonomy): domain Eukaryota; kingdom Metazoa; phylum Chordata; class Lepidosauria; order Squamata; family Colubridae; genus Masticophis; species Masticophis lateralis. The sequence goes on along the minus strand of JAUDYJ010000001.1, from coordinate 149,933,484 downwards.
TGTACATGGCAATGCGGCCGGAGGATTTTCCGGATGACCGGGTTCGGGTGGCTTTTATTATCAGCTCCCTCTCTGGCACTGCCGCCCGATGGGCCACGCCCCTGTTGCTGCAAGACAGCCCCTTGCTTCTGGACTATCAGGGCTTTTTGCAACACCTGCGCACCATGTTTGAGGACCCCCTCCGGGTGCAGACGGCAGCGAGGCGCATCAAAGACCTCCGCCAAGGCAAGCGCCCCCTGCAGGACTATATTGCGGAGTTCCGATTGCTAGGCCAGGATTCGGCCTGGAATGAGGCGGCGCTGATGGATGCCTTCCAGGACGGCCTCTGCGATGAGATGCAGGACGAGCTGGTTCGGGTGGAGGCGCCACAGACCCTGGACACGCTGGTGACCCAATGCCTGCGCATCGATGCCCGCCTACAACGGCGACGGCCCCGTAGGGCTCTTCCGGAACCACCGACAGTGCCGGCACCCCCGCGTTTCGTACCAACAGCGCCCCGGACCGTACCGCGTTTGGTGGCGACGGCTGAGGAGCCCATGGAGCTCGGAGCAGCCAGACCTCAACTGACGGCCCAGGAGCGGATGCGGAGACGCCAAGGGGGGTTGTGCCTCTATTGCGGCGAGGCTGGACATTTCGCCGCCTCGTGTCCCCGGAAGCGGAGTGGATCGCTCAAGCCTGTTCCGGAGCCTCGGCGTGACCAGCCGGGAAACGGGTCAGGCCTGGCCTAGGGGAAACTCTGGGTCAGGCAGGTGACCATGCCCCGCCGGAGGCGGCGGCTGTGGACTGTGAGCCCCCTCGGCACCTGATTTTGAACACCCGGGTGTTGTTGGCTAACCGGTCGGAGGGGCTCCAGGCGCACGCGCTGGTGGACTCGGGGGCCACCACGAACTTTATGGACCAGGCCTTTGTGGCCCATTACAAGGTTCCCTTGGTTCCAGTGGACCCTCCGTTGAGGGTCGAAACTATTGATGGGCGGGAACTTGTGGCGGGGCCCATCAACTTCGCTACTCAGCCCTTGCGCCTTGCCATTGGGAACCATGAGGAGGCGATCCAGTTTTATGTGACGGCGGACCTGCACTTCCCCTTGGTCCTGGGGATGGCCTGGCTTCGGGCGCACGACCCTCAGGTGGCGTGGTCGAGAAATGCCATCTCGTTCCCCAGCCTGCAGTGTGTCGACCACCTTCGCCACACCTGTGCCGGCCAGGACGTCTCTGCCCCGAACGTCTCCTTGCCTCCGGAGCTGACATCCTTCGCCGACGTGTTCAGCGAGAAGGAGGCGGATCGCTTGCCCCCGCACCGACCCTACGACTGCGCGGTGGACTTGATGCCCAACGCGCCCCTGCCCTCGGGACGCCTGTACTCCATGTCGGAGCCCGAGCTGGCCGCCTTACGGGACTTTCTGGACAAGAACCTGGCCCGTGGGTTCATCCGGCCTTCGACCTCCCCGCTCTCGGCCCCAGTCCTCTTCGTGAAAAAGAAGACGGGGGACTTGCGCCTGTGTTGCGACTACCGGCGCTTGAATGCCATCACGGTACGGAATCGCTATCCCCTGCCGCTGATCCCGGAGCTGATGGAGAGGTTGCGGGAGGCCTCGATTTTCACCAAGCTCGACCTCCGGGGAGCCTACAACCTGGTGCGGATGCGAGAGGGGGACGAGTGGAAGACGGCATTTGGCACCCGATACGGACACTTTGAATATACCGTCATGCCGTTCGGGTTGACCAACGCCCCCGCGGTCTTCCAGCACTTGATGAACGACGTGTTCCGGGACATGCTGGATCGGTTCGTGGTGATCTACCTGGATGATATTTTGATCTATTCCCGGACCCCGGAGAGTCACCTCCAGCATGTCTGCCAGGTCCTGCAGCGCCTGCGGGAGCACCAGCTCTATGCGAAGTTGGAGAAATGTTACTTCTTCCAGACTTCCATAGAGTTCCTCGGGCACATCATCACCCCCGAGGGCATCGCGATGGACCCACACAAGGTGGCGGCCTTGCGCAGTTGGGAACCCCCGCGTCGGGTGAAGGACGTCCAGCGTCTGTTGGGATTCGCCAACTACTACCGGACCTTCATCCCGGGCTTTGCCACCCTGACCGTGCCGTTGACCCAGCTCCTTCGGAAGAAGGTTCCGTTCCAGTGGGGGCCCCCGCAGCAGCAGGCCTTCGAGGTTCTCAAGCAGGCCTTTGTCACGGAGCCGGTCCTGAGGCACCCCGATCCACACCGTCCGTTCGTGGTTGAGACAGACGCGTCCAACGTGGCGATTGGAGCGGTGCTGCTACAGGCTCCGGTGGATGGTGGCACTCTTTTTCCCTGCGCTTACTACTCCCGGAAACTCACTCCTTCCGAGCGCAACTACACCATCTGGGAAAAGGAGTTGCTGGCTATCAAGGCCGCGTTCGAGGCTTGGCGACATCACCTCGAGGGGGCCCGACACCAGGTGGAGGTGCGGACGGACCATCGGAACCTGGAGCACCTCACCACGGCCAGGAATTTGAACCAGCGGCAGATCCGGTGGTCGTTGTTTTTCGCCCGGTTCAACTTCCACGTCACATACATTCCGAGCCACCTCAACCAGAGGGCGGACGCGCTATCCCGTAAGCCGGAATACTTTTGCCCAAAGGACTCCCTTTCCCCCCGGACGGTGCTGCCAGCGGACTCCTTGGCCGCGGTCCAGGAACCGGTGGACCTGCGGACTCAGGTGCTGGAAGCGCAGCGACGGGACGACTGGTCGCAGCAGCGGAGAGCGGACGTCGGCCCCGCGTCCCCATGGACCGTGGAGGAGGGCTTGCTCAGGCACCGGGGTCGGCTGTACGTGCCCACAAGTCCGCTCCGAGCCCTCGTCATGAACCAGTGCCATGACAACCCCGCGGCGGGACACTTCGGCTTCTTTAAGACCTTGAACCTAGTGACGCGGACTTTTTGGTGGCCTCGGGTACGGCACGACGTGCACGCCTACGTGACGTCCTGTGTGCCATGCCGACAGGCCAAAGCCGCGTCCGGCCCCCCTCCTGGACTCCTCCAGCCGCTGCCGACACCGGAGAGACCGTGGGGAGCCATCTCCATGGACTTCCTGACTGACCTGCCCCTGTCCGCTACGTTCACGACCGTCCTCGTGGTGGTGGATGCGCTCACGAAGATGGCACATTTCATCCCGTGCCGCGGCCTGCCCTCAGCTCGTACCACGGCTCGCCTGTTCCTGCAACACATCTTCCGCCTCCACGGCCTGCCGGACCGGGTGGTTTCGGATCGCGGGGCCCAGTTCACGGCCCGCTTCTGGAAAAGCCTGATGGCTGCGCTGGAGGTGCAGGTGTGCCTGTCGTCATCACACCACCCGGAGACTGACGGGGGCACGGAGAAGGTCATTGGCATACTGGAGCAGTACCTCCGCTGTTTTGTCAACCAGCAGCAGGACAACTGGGCCGAGTACCTTCCCCTGGCGGAGTTCGCTTTTAACAACTCCCAACATACCTCCACCCAGATGACACCGTTCCATGCCAACGTCGGGTACCATCCACGTTTTTTTCCGTTGACCATCATGGACTCCCCTGTTCCTGAGACCCGGGACTTCCTCTCGGAGCTGCAGGCGGTGCAGCAACTGGTGCGGCGGCAGCTGATCCGGGCGAAAGAGGACTATAAACGGTTCGCCGATCGCGGCCGCCGGGCGACGCCACCGCTGGAAGTTGGAGATCGGGTGTGGCTGTCCACGAAACACCTCCCCACGGACCAGCCGGTGAGGAAACTGGCCCACCGCTTTATCGGTCCCTTCCCCATCGAGGCGGTCATCAACCCGGTGGCCTATCGGTTGACTCTACCCCGCTCCATGCGGCTCCACCCCGTTTTTCATCGGTCCCTCCTGGTCCCTGAGACTCCCACTAGCCGTCTCCGCCGCCCGCCGCCGCCTGCCCCCCCAGCCGCAGCCGACGAGGACGACGCCTCGACGTATGAGGTGGACAGTATTCGGGACTCCCGTTGGCTGAAGGGGCGCTTCCAATACCTCATCGCTTGGAAAGGGTACGGGGCCGAGGATTTCACCTGGGTGGACGCATCTGCCGTTCAGGCCCCTGACCTGGTGCGGACTTTCCACGAACAGTTCCCGTCCCGACCCCATCCCGACCGTCAGACCCGGGGGAAGGGCCCTGCGGTGGGGGATAGTGTTGTGGCCCCGTCCTCTGAGCCTATCCCTTTGGAGGAAGGCAACTCTGAGCAGGAGGAAGAGGAGCCAGCCAGATCTCCCAGCCCTCCCCCTCTGGCACCGGCTCAGGTGCCAGCTGAAAGAGAGCCAAGTAGTGGGGAAACAGGTGTCTCAGATGAGAGTGAGGGAGAGACGTCATTCCTGGACGCACGCCAAAGAAGGCGAGAGAAAAGGGTACTGCAGCTGCGGCGTATGAGGAAATCCTGAGTCATTGGATTGGAGTCATAGGATCCATGACTCACTGGACCACACCCAGAAGCATATCTATTTAAGACAGTACAATGGGTCACGAAGTTCGTGACGAACAAAGCTAACTGCACAGCTAAACAAACGGAGCAACCTCGTAGTCTTGGAAGCTGGATGAACGGCAAAGCTACGTAGGTGATTTTCTTGTTTGTGTAAACCAATAAAGTCCTTGGCAGACGGTGTGCATATCGCTGCCAAGGTTGAGATAAGAACTGCAGAGTGTGCCAAGTGAGTCTTAACCCTCGGCTGGCTGTGTTTTTGTGGGTCTCTGAAGGGGGGGGGACAGATCACAGCCATCCCTTTCATACCCAGTCCAGAAACTGCACTAGGATGGGTTCCTTGGCAGAGTGCTTGGCTATGTCTGATGCCATCACCAACGCAGGGAACTCATCGATCAACATGACAGACAAATCAGGGGCAGGGCCTTCCACGGCCATAGGAAGGGGGCAACGGCTGAGGCCATCAGCATTCGCTAAATCAACCCCTGGGCGATGGACCAACTTGTAATTATAGGCCGCCAGGAAAACTGACCACCAGGACATGCGAGGGGACATAATATGTGGGGTCTGTTTATCTCCTGCCAATAGGCCCAAAAGGGGCTTGTGGTCGGTGACTAGCTGGAAGAAACGGCCATAGACGTAATCGTGGAACTATTTTATACCCCTTGGCCACGCCCACCATGGCCACGCCCACCCATATGGTCATTAGGGCAGAGAACTAGTTGTTAAATTATTTGAGCCCCACTGCATGGGCAGTTTACAGTAGAGTTCACACACCTATAAGAATCTAATGCCTGATGATCTGCCTGATGAGCTTCGCAGGTGATGTTAGTGCTGGGGAGTGGCTACAAGTACAAATGAAGCTTTACTGGCTCACCCACCACTCCACTGTGCAGCCCAGTTCTTAATAGATCACAGACATGGCCCGGGAGTTGGGGATCCCGGCTTTAGAGAGTTACTCCCAGCCTGTCTGGGATACAACCATAGCCTGCAGCCAGGGCCTATGCTTACAAAATATGGCAAGGCACAAAACTTTGTCACTGGGTCTTAATCCACTCTGCAAGTCTTCTATGCTGCTAAACTCTTAGATTAAGCTGTCTGTTCAGTCCTGATTAGTCGCATACACTAACATAAAATAAGTCATGGTCCTTTGTCACCATGACAACAAGATGATCAGGTTGAATTATCCTTCAGGGGTTTCACAGTTCGGAACTTACAGCAATCGTTCCTCCAGTTGCCTCTTAATATCAGGCACACCGATACAGCTGGGTTGCAAATCCCGTAAGCAAAACAGATCAGCTGTACACTCCCTGCAGTTTGTTATTGATTACAATCTCCCTTAGATTAATCTCTGGGGTGTGATTCTTATCTGTCATGAAAGTCTATTCATTTAATTTCTAAACTATTTTCATTCCATCCTCTCTGGAGACACGGAAGAATGCTTAAACAGAAAGGCTTTCGATCAAACCCCACGGAACTAATTTGGACTGAAGGAGGCAACCTGTTGAAAATTCAGATTTTGAGCTATGAGTTAAGAATTGAATCTGTTTTTCAAGTTATTTATTGGATACTCTTTACTTGAGTAGTATTTCCAGCAAAGAAAACCTCATCTGATTACATAAGCTACGGTTTGCTAAACTCTTTTGAGCTTCTGTCTGCTGCCAGAAGATGGCACTGTCATCCACATCATATACTGTATATCTCCTACATGCCTCTCTCATAGGTTAAACATTTCCAAATAGATCTATACATCAAACAGATCCAAGGAGACTGTGCACAGAGAAAACTGTGTTTGCTTATGGATCTCAGATATTTATATTCCAAGTTTTGAAATGAACAGGTCACCATATAGAATGTACAACCAAATGTATTCACAACCCCACCAAACTTTGTTAGATTCACTTTTCTTATTTAAGTTGATGAGGGTTTTGGTGGGAAAAAGAAGTACAAACCACCTCTAGTGCTCTACAATTCCCAGGAATAATTTCATTTCCATTTTGGTTGTAGGAGGCTGCACTTGTTGAATAACTAGCACCTGTGATGATCCAGGGCAAGTCACAGAGGCAACACAATCAGCTGATAGTTCAAATCGCCCCTTTATTGCTCCAACTTTTCCCCAAATGTTCCCATCTTGATAGCAAGTCCCAGAGCAAAGTGATCACATACACACACTTCCAGCAGCCTCTGGCTGCAAGTAGTCCAGGACAATGCTGTGAACACAACAGCTGCAAAGCAAGAAATCCAGCAGGGCAAGGGAGTAAGTCAATGAATCCAGGAAGCAAAAGAACATGGCAATGGTTTCAGGAAGCAAAGGAACAAGGCGATTAATTCAGAAAGCAAGAAATAAAGCAAGAAGTCCAGGAAACTCCAAATGTCAGCAATGGCACACAACACTCCATGAAATCAGCATTTGTTCCCGACAAATTCCCCTCCCCACAGCGTCTCCTTAAAGTTCAGTCCCCAGGTGTGCCTTATGAAGAGGAGTGGAACGTTCTCCTCCAGAGTTGTCAGATCAGCCTGCACTGTTCAAGCCTTCTCTCCACTCTCCATGCTCGGAGATCAGGAGGGAGTGGTCCTTGCTCATCACCAGAGCTCTGTCGCTCCTTGTGTTCACTGCTTACTCTCTCTTGGTCATTCTGCCCCCATTCCTCCCTGCCTACAAGACGTCTCAATCCTGAAAGGCCCTGGGCTGACTTGGCCTGCTCCTCCCCACATTCCTCCAAACCCCCTTGATCTCCATCGGCTCTGTCGGCTCATCTTCCTCCACAGATTTAGGCTCCAATGGGGGCGTGACAGCACCCTCTACTCTTTTTGGGGGGGTTTTTCCAGGCCACAGAAATTTCCCATCATTTCTTACTTGTGACCCAGAATACTCAGAGCATTTCAGGCAATGGTTAGTAGGAGAGTTTATTACATCCCAGAATATTAAAATATGAGTTACTCCCTAAGCTGACATTTTAGTATATTTCTTTCTTCTTTCAGTAATTTTTTTTAGTGTTTGCAATGGTGTAGAAGCTCTTCTTTGATTTTTTTTTTTTTAAAAAGTCTGTTAAACTACTTTTTTAAGGAAGGACATAAGACGAAGAGAGAAAATAACTACACATTTGGGAAAATAACTGCACATTTGTATGTTTTATTGAAATACATACTATAGACAATTCATTTAACAACAGGCAACTCATAAATTGATTGGCTAGAATCAGAATATATTGATTACAGGCATGTTGGCAGTACTGAAACATTCATCAAGAACAATTCATCAAGAACAATTCTAAAGTCCATCCTTTAAATCCATTTTTAATGAACCATACTGAATCACCAAACCAGCCAGAGAAGAAAAAAATTGAGGGGTTTTTTTTAAGTGGGAGTGTACATCTTTGCATTTATATCAAAGAGCTTACTAAAGATTATGTAACTAAATCAAACTTATAACCTGAAGGATTCTAGCCTCTGGGAAGAGCGATGTTATGAAACCTCAACAGATCCAGCTGCCAAAATAATTCAGTGTCAAACCATTACCGTGTTTTCCCGAAAATAAGACCTTGTCTTATATTTTTTTTGAACCTGAAATAAGCACTTGGCCTTACTGCTTTGTGCTCAAAAGCCCGATTGGGCTTATTATCAGGGATGTCTTATTTTGGGGGAAACAGGGTAGATTTTGGAAGCACAAGAAACAAAAAGAGCCTTGGTGGCACAGCAGCTTAAAGTGGTGTTAAAGTGACACCAGCTGCTTGCAATTACTGCAAGTTCGAATCTCACCAGGCTCAAGGTTGACTCAGCCTTCCATCCTTCCAAGGTAGGTAAAATGAGGACCCGGATTGTGGGGGCAATAAACTGACTTTGTATAAAAAAGAACACCGCTTAGGAGGGGCGAAAGCCCTACTAAGCAGGTATATACAAAAGTATGATGGCTATTGCTTAACGCATTGTAAGCTGTCCTGAGTCTCTGGAGAAGGGCAGCATATAAATTAAAAAATTAAAAAAAATGTTTTAAAAAAGGAATGACTTGTTTGATTTTTTTTAAAATATTCCCCAGCAATATTTTTTAATTTTAAAATTACTAACTTTAAAAAGCCAATGGAGAAGCTCAGCTCACTCATGACACACACCCTAGCCTTGCCCTAGAAAAGTCGTTTTAAAAATGAACCATCACAAAAAAGTTCCTCATTCCTAGTTTAAGATGTTCTCCTATCAATAGCAGTTTAAGTATATAAAACTGAGATTACTCAAACTGTATGTGATTAGCATTCTTGACATACTCAGGTTGCATTTATAAGAAAGACTATCATACTTTGGCCATGTGATGCAAGTGGATTCACTCAAAAATGTCAGCATGCTTTGAGTGATCAGTAGAAAAAGGAGAAGGGGCCGCCCTAGTACCCACCGGATGGACACTAAAAAGAATGACACTAGGATGACACTGGTGGAGCTGAAGGAGGGGCTGCAGGACAAAGGAGCATGGAGAGTGCGGATCCATAGAGTGGCTGATGAATGGTTGACAATGACAACTCTTCATGAGAATGTCTTTTAAATCTAGTCAGTAATTTAAGCCTATTGTAAAAACTTTCATGTGCTTTTTATCTGGATTAGATGTGTATGTTCTTTCCAAGGAAAGGGTTTTGCTCCAAAAACACATTATCTTTTATAATTAGGGAATCAAAATAGACATTTTGCTATTTAGAGGCATTCACTGAAAATCCATCTAGATCCAATCAGTAGCTTTTACATGCTGTACATTTTGAAGCTTAAGAGCAATGGAAAACTTGGCCTAAACTTGAGAGATTCAGACAAATTCTTTCTGTTAGGAATTTGTTTAAAGTAGCCAAGAAAGTAGGTAGCTACCATACACTTTTTAACCAGCATCTGTGGTGGATTGCTCCCGGTTCACCCTGGTTCAAACAAACCGGTAGTGGCAGTGGCGGCAGGAGGCTCCGCCCACCCACCCAGACGTCATCAAAAATGCTCTGCGCATGCACAGAAGCACCATGCACTCACATAGCAAGCAAGTGCGCCCACGTGCTACCGATAGCAAACCAGTAGTGCCGGAATTTGAATCCCACTACTGACCAGCATGTGTGCTAATTCCTTAGGTTGCAGTTTGTGGGCTTTTCAATCCATAACATGTACATGATCAGAACTATGCCGCGATTTTAAACTTTAAAGTACCGGTAGATGTTTTCAAATTTTGTCTGTAAACTATTGAAGGTCTATGAACTCCTTCCAAGTGATCAATGCAAGGAAGAAGAAAGATTGAGAATTCAGGTACATTTGACTCACTTTGGTGAAAATGGAGATTAAGACTTAACTTTAGATTCTAATTTTCATTATGCCACGTACTAATTTCATCAGATGTTATAAATTAAAATAAATATATGGAATTTGCTTTGCACTAAAGCTGACAAATGTTACACTTGATGTTATATAACTTAGCTTGCACAACACAGGAATATTGACTTCAAAGGAAAGCCTGAGGGTAACAAAAGATTCAAATTAAAGTTGATTTTTTTTTAATTGCAATGTTGTAACACATGATAGTGTATTATTTCAATACACACTTCAATGCAGTAATGGTTTATATAATTAAAATGATTTTCTATTGTTTTAAAATATTGAAAATAAAAAAGTACAAAAGCTATTGGTATTATTTGCTATTTGCCAGAGTTGCAAGCATAATATTAATTTTTCATCCCAAATTGAGTATAAGATAAAGTTGAACTTGACTTCTGGCGATTTCACAGACACCTACTGTACACGACAACAACATTCCACAATCTTTCTTCAACCTCTCATCCTTTCAGTTTCAATTATAGTTTGTATCTATGCCTATACTTTTAGACCTTTTTTTAAAGAAAAATACTTATGTATTGTTTTAACAAGAAGCATTCTCTATTTCAACTGAGTCTGTTGATGTCTATACAGGGCCGGTATAAAAAACCCATCCAGATGGCAATTGTGTCATGTAAAGTCTTGTCACGTCATATATACCAGTACATGCTATCATACACCTGTACAAAGGGAAAGGAGAGCTAAGGCTTTGACTGTACAGTCACAGATACCCAAACTTCCACAGATCCTACTGAAGGTCACCCGAATTTTCGAGCCCATTGTAAAGTCAACAATGGGGACCAGTCTTGGAAGTCGATTTTGACTCTCCACACAAGCATCCAATCTGGGTTTTTTAAAAGTCACTTACTCCCCACCCCCATTAAACCCATGTTAATTTTGAACATCATGACGCTAGATATTATTATAGCCCCAAATGAGTAACTCTTCACCTTTTCCAGTATTTTTTCCCACAATAATTGCTGGAAAACAGTTGATGTGTAGGAAAAGCTGGGCTGGCTGGAAGCTCACTATTTAGTTAAGTCTTGGATGCTACAGCTGTTTTTTCCGACTTAGCTGTTTCCCAGCAATCAACTGAGCAACTACTGAAGAAAAATCACGAGAAGGGAAGACATTTATTGATTAAACACAGCAGACGTTGGAAGAAAAGTGCTGACAGGACTATGAAATTACATTTGCTCTGAGATTTGCAGCAATGGAAAACCCAGTCTAGCATATTATTTCAGTGATTAACCATCAAAATGGATCCTGGTTTTAGATAAAGACTCATAGGCCATTGTTGTTTTAAGAATGGTTTGCTGGATTAAGCCAATGTTCATTTATTCTTAATCTTTGTCAGCAAACTGTAATAAATCTTCTAGCAGCAATGTACCGTAATAGGATTCTTAGGCTTCAGGGCAAGTGCAGAAGCCTTTTGAGTCTGCAAATTTAATATTTGCAGAGAATTCCTTTGCACTAATTTTGCCCTGAACCAGAACTGTCCTTTTTTCAGATTTTATTGACAATGAAGTATTTGATAAAGTCGTGATTTTTTTACAACATATTACAAGCCTAAAAGTTTTTCAGTTAGTTATCAAGCCCTGTCCATTAAACTCCTAATTCATTGGGGAACATTATATTGGGGCAAAATATTACTTGCAATTAGTATTATAGCCCTAGCCCATTGCTGGTAGATAAGCATTTACTATTTCAATTCATACAGAATACTTGAGAAGCCCATAGAGGTTATTTCTGTTTGGGGATGTATAAATTCAATATCTCCACTGAGCTTTACGCTTTGCTAAGTCTTCTCCTTACCATGATGAACAACCAATATGAGAGAAGAAGTGTTTGGAGGTGAGAAGTTTATGATCTGGTGCTTTTATTTTGTGATGTATTTGTTTGTGAAGAGAGAATTTGTTTAAAACAACAACAACATGGTTAACAGTGTTTGCAATCCTTCCAAAACGTTATTTTTACCATGGAAATAGAGCCAATATTTCCTATGTTGTAAGATAATAAACTAATTGGAAAGAAGTCATTGAGATGTGAAACAGTTGTGGCATTTTTATTTGAGCCAAGTCACATTATGTTGCCAATGTGACAATTAAGTTAGCCAATTAAAGGTGGGTGTTTTTATCAAATTAAAGTCCAGGATTCTAAGATAGTTAAGCAATTAAATCACTTTGTTCATAATATATGGTTATAACGTGCTTAACTGCATATTGCAAAACCACAGTAGCAAGAAAATATTATCAATTATATCCAATAGAATTATATAAAATATGGCATCAAAGACAGATTTCTAAAAATAATTGATTAGAGATATTGAATAGGATTAATATCAAAATATGTAAGGCAAATGCTAGATACACTGGATGTGTTCCTGTTCAATGGAGAAAAGTTTTTTTAAAAAAAACACTCACAATTTAAACATATCCAAGTCACTGCAAAGTCCTTTTCCTCTCATATTTTTCTTACTGGTATTGTACAAATATCTCTGTAAATTAGCCTGTGCTTTGCAAACAAAAATTTGACAGTCTCAACCTTTGGACAGTATAATTTCTCTCCAAGATTATTCTAGGCCAAAGCAGAAAAGCTTTTGGATTAAAAGGCTAAATTGACAGCATGGCTACTCCCATAAAATAGCTGTCTTAGAGGTGTGGTCAGACCCAGGAAACATGAAGGGATGAGTAACATCATTACAGGAGAGAGGTGAACCATTATAAATAAAATTCTGTGGCCCATGGGAGGGGAAGAACCCGAGAAAGGGATTAATGAGGGTAAAGGTTCATTCTCTAAGCTTGTAGATTGGCTTCCAAATGTTTCATTATCAGCTAGGTAACATCTTCAGCAAACTTTAAGGGATGTCAGTGTTCTTCTGTTTATAAGGGATTTGTGTGGACAGTAGGTCTTGAGATGAGTCAGGTGTGGTGGATGTGTCAAGTGAGGGTCTTCTAATGGGACTTGTGATGGGTCAGGTGTGAGTCATGTGAGAGTCTTATGATGGGTCTTGTGATGAGAAGTTATCTCAGGTGAGGGTCAACCAGCACCTCCCAATGACCCTCACCTGAGATAACTTCTCCATCACAAGACCCATCACAAGATTCCCCCTGATGACTCACACCTGATCCATGATTGATTCTAACATCCGCTAAACTCTGCTGAAGATGTTACGTAACCCAGTAATGAAATATTCAGAAACCAACCCACAAGTTCGGAGAACTAACCTTCACCCTCATTCTACACTCAAGCTACAGATATTCGCCACTATTGCAAAGAGATTAATGTGAGATCCTGCAATACTGTCAAAATCAAGATTTTGAAAATCAAGAATTAAGGCAGAGTTACTCTGAGTCTCTTTCTCATGGGTTTCCTCTCCCTTGACTAAGAAATCTTCTCTGTTTAAGCTCCCTCCTCTATGTTCTGTTGGACATTTCATCAGAGTCCCAAAAGACTTATCTATTTGAAGGATAAATGTTGGGAACAGAGTAGCTTGCACCTCTCATTCTAGGATCAAAGGATACTGCCAGCTGACTCTACTTACCCTAGCCTTTGTGTGTGTGTGTGTATAGGCATGTTTCTAAACAAAACCCCAACAACAGCCATTGATAGCTTTTATTTTCTGAGAAATGAGAAAATAGTATTCTTGGAAATAAAGCTGATTTTGGGGATGGGGGTCTTTACAGCATGCCAACTTTCTACCGTGTTTCCCTGAAAATAAGACCAAGTCTTATATTAATTTTTGCTCCAAAAGATGCATTAGGGCTTATTTTCTGGTTAGGTCTTATTTTGGGGGAAATATGGTACTAAATGCATCCATCTGGCTGACAATCTTAACTGGCGCTTATTTTGGTGGTAGGGCTTATATTACAAGCATCCTGAAAAATCATGCTAGGACTTATTTTCCGGTTGGGTCTTATTTTCGGGGAAACGGGGTACTTATAGTAATTTCAGTAGTTGATTATTTCAATAATTTCTCACTGCTTTCCATGCTATGTTATATAGCCGTAAAGATATAATTCATTCCCACAAGTGTCCATGCTACTACAGATGTTCCAGAGGTAGAGCAACTGTTCTCAGCCTGGGATATCCTTGATGCCAGGTCAAAACATTTTCCTTGGATACCTGTAGCACTTGTGTCACATCTATAACATTACTAATTCTCAGTAGTATTGCTACTGTCCACATCAGTTTATCTGACAAGTTTATAGTGCAGCTAACTATTATATCTTAGAATCAGGTATAAGTGCCTGGTAGCATAAAAATTGTTCCAAGAATTTTATATTACTTATTTTTTTAAAAGTCCTAAATCTGTTCTGTTGCATGTTCTCGTCACTTCTCGCCTGGACTACTGTAACGCTGTCTACATGGGGCTCCCCTTGAGGAGCACCTGGAGGCTCCAACTGGTCCAGAATGTGGCCGTGCGGGTGATTACGGGAGCGACATGGCGCTCCCACATAACACCTCTCCTGCACGAGCTGCACTGTCTCCCAGTGGTCTTCCGGGTGCGCTTCAAGGTGTTGGTTCTCACCTTTAAAGCACTCCATGGCTTAGGGCCAGGGTATTTACAAGACCACGTCCTGCTACCGATTACCTCCCACCAGCCAATTCGCTCTCAAAGAGAGGGCCTCCTCAGGGTGCCGTCAGTCAAGCAATGTCGGCTGGTGGCCCCCAGGGGGAGAGCCTTCTCTGTGGGAGCACCTGCCCTCTGGAACGAGCTACCTCCCGGAATACAACTAATCCCGGATCTCCGCACTTTCCATAAGGTCGTGAAGATGTTTTTATTTCAGCAAGCCGGCCTAGCCTAAATGGGTTTTATGGGTTAGTTTTTAATTTGTACAGTCCTGGGGTTTTAAATTGGGAGGCCGATTAATTTAATTTATTTTTAGTTATTTTAACTTTTACATTGTATGCTATTTTAAATTCTGGCTGTTCACTGCCCTGAGTCCCTTGGGGAGAAGGGCAATATATAAATTTGAAAAATAAATAAATAAATAAATGTTGACCCTCCTTTTAATCCTGAACCTAAACAACAGTCCCAAACCCCAATGACACTGTTGTATACCTGAGAATGACTTCTAGAATTTGTTATTGTGGATAGCTTCAGATAAAACAAACGGAATCATCAGCTGCTTGATGTACTTGAGAGTACATGCATAGATGGCATTCACCTGCATGCATTGCACGTGTGAAAACTATGCGGACACACGGATAGTGTGATTGTGCAGGCAGCGCACAGGGGAGCCATGTGAAACCTGTCTGTATTCACAGATAGTGCAATTGCGCACATAGCACAGGGGGGAGCCGCGCGAAAGCTGCACACATGCACAGATGATGTGGTTGCATGTGCAGCACATGGGAGGGGGTGCGCGAAGCTGTGTGAATGCGCAGATGGGGTGATTGTGCACATAGCACATGGGAGGAGCAGCGCAAAACTGGCGTGCATGTACAGATGGTGCGACTGTACACGCAGCACATGGGGGGAGCCACACAAAAGCCGCATACATGCGCAGATGTTGTGGTTGCATGGGAAGGAGCCACCCATTAGCACGGATAGCATGCACGCAGGCAAAGCGCACAAAGCGTTTGGCACTTGGTGAGAAAAAGGTTTGCCACCACTGGTATAGGATTTCCATCTATTCTCCATTCAAATTAAGTCTGCTCTTTCCAAACTCTCATGGTGGTTTCTGACTTTCTGCTATGCTAAAGTATACTCAGGCACTATGTCTAAACAGATACTGCAATTATCTTAAACTCTGAGAAGGTGGGGGGGACCTTTGCTGAGAGCAGCTCTTACCAAAGAAACAGAGGTCCAGTCCTACAGTCTCCCCTTTGCAGTCTCCCCTTTGCAGTGCCATATTAACAACTCTGCCTCTGAATTGTCACCTGGAGAAGAAACCAGCTGCATAGTGCCAGGGGTGATGATGAGGCTAGACTCCTTGGGAGTAACACCCTCCATAAGAGTTGCCCCAGGGGGAAGTGCTAACAAGCAGCAGATGAATCTGAGAAAGGCTCAGCTGCTAGAAGCATAAACCTTCACTCAGCAGGCAAGTCAGGTTGTGGAGAAACAACATACGTGGCAGCCCTTTTTGTGTCTTTGATCCGGAAATATTGACTTTGTGTTGCTTTCTTGGGTTTTCCCATCCTTTTGCTTATTCATCATGCGTTCTGTATTATTCTGTGCCTTCGACAAACTGACTGTCCTTGATGATTCTTTAGCCCACCGATGAAAGGAAGTTTCCAATCTCCCTGGGAACTTCCCGTATCGAGCAGAAGGTGTGCAGGGGACAAACACTTGAATGCAAAATATTAGTGGTGGGGAAGAGATGGTTCATAGGAGGCAGGACAAGCCCTCTTATTCATGCCTCAACTTTTGCAATGTTCCATTTCAAATTTTACAAGAAGTGATTAAGCTTCTCACCAGTGTTTGCACTGGTACATAAGGAAGCACGAAACTAGACTGCTAATTTTGTCTTTCCCCAATCCTCACAAAATGAATGTGGGGGGGGGGGATGATTGTGTGTAAACAATAGTCATGTTGTTCAAATCAGTACATTGGGGAGTTTGAATTTTAAAACCTTGCATCAGGGAAGGTTAATGTAAAAATAAATAAATAAATGATTTGCATTAAAAAAGATTCTTAAGCAATTATGCAAATGGTTGACATAATTGTCTGGAAAGCCAAGACATATGTTGCAAGTTTTTGTGAACTTAAAGGGTTACAGATTGTGCTATTAATTTTTAAAATGTAGAAACAGTGTCGTCAGAGCCTGTGCTGGTGTACTAACGTGGACAATAAACCACTTGTGATTTGTACATTTGTATTTTAGAAATGGACAAAGAATAAAATCTATGAAAGTTGGGGGTTTTTTTATGGACTCTGAGCCTGTTCCATTAAATCCTAAGATAATTATTAATGTAAACTTGTAGAGGAGGCTGAATGGACAGGTACTGAGCAGAACAGGAGTGGGTTCTAAAAAATTTTGCTACCGCTTCTGTGGGCGTGGCTTATTTTGTGGGCATGGCTTGATGGTCATGTGACAATTATTTAGGATTTAGCAGAGATACTGGTCTACCAGGCTTTTAACTGCTTGCAGAACTGTACCGATCTAACCATTTATTTTTTGCAGGCACTGGTCTACCCATGTATTTTTGAGGGCACTGATCTACTTGTGTATTTTTGCAGGCACTAGTCTACTCATTTGTTTTCTTTTAACACTGATCCACTGTAGGGCTGCCCTTTGAAGCTCTGCGGCAATAGTTTAAACAGTTTTTTTCCCTCTAGCCATTAGCTGGGACTCAGGAGGCAGCAATAGATTGGTTGTGGGGCCAAATAAAAGGTAAGAATAACGCGGGGGGTGGGGGGGGGCAGAACCGGTTCGGTGACATATCGTCACCGCTACCGGCTCGGGAGAACCAGGCCGAACCGGGAGGAACCCACCTCTGGAGCAGAAAATGAAATAGTAGGTAAAAGGCTGGACCTGAAGACAAATGTTATAGATTTGTCCTACTGTTATATCCTTTCTTCTGAGTTGGAAACACAACTTCTCAGTTCAGAAATATTTTCGGTGTTTAGTTTGGAATAATTTATTAAATAACCATCATGCATTGTCAGAGCATACAGATAGTCCTTGATTTACGACAATTGAAGCCCAAAATTTCCGTTGCTTAACAGACAATTGTTAAGTGAATTTTGCCCTATTTCATGACCTTTCTTGCTATAGTTGTTAAGCGAATCGCTATAGTTACGTTGGTAACACGGTTATTAAGTGAAACTGGCTTCCCCATTGGCTTTGCTTGTCGGAAGGCTGCAAACAGGGATCACATGACCCTTGGGACACTGCAATCATCATAAATATGAACCAGTTGCCAAGCACCTGGATTTTGATCACGTGTCCATGGGTTGCTGCAACAGTTGTAAGTGAAAAACTGTCATATGTCACTTTTTTCAGTACCATTGTAACTTCAAACAGTCACTAAACATATTGTTGTAGTCAAGGTCTACTTGTACTGACTGCTGTTTTCAAATCCATTTATGGATATTCTTATTGTTTTAAGATATGGAATATAGAATGTATTCCATCACATATGGATTGATAAATATTATGTGGGTTGGATCCAGTTTACACTTCTATTTCTTATAAATTACTGCGAAAATTCAGCCTTAACTAACAATAGGTGAAAATTTCAGTTTGGGTGAAGTTTTTATTTTCTGTTTTGTTTTAAAATAAAAACTTATCTTGACAGATTCATTTATAGAAAGAAAGAGCTCTTAAATTTTGTGTTTTCTATACAGGTGTGATCCTGAATTTTCTGATCATAGCAGTCAGACTCTATCCTGATCTCCTGATTACATAGGAGCAAAACATTTTAGATTTGGATGGTGCATATGGGTGACAGTTTCATTTGAGTTGTTTCTGGTAAGAAAAATATGTAAGGTAGTTCAGAAACAATAAAGAAATTTATTTTGGAGAGGGAGAGGGGGAGAGAGGAAGGGAGGAAGGGAGAGGGAGAGGGAGAGGGAGAGGGAGAGGGAGAGAGAGAGAGAGAGAGAGAGAGAGAGAGAGGGAGAGAGAGAGCTGGAAGAATGCAAAATTGGCAGATTTTGATGGCCTTAAGAATAAGTAACTCACAGAAATAATACAGCAATGAATAAAAGAGTGGTGGTAAAAGATGTCTCTGGATCCAGTCTCTTGAACGTATTAACATTATGCACATATGTGTATTAGCATTACAAATATAATGCAGACCTACCTTAAAGAGTTGTTAGAACTACTATCTACCTATTAAATGCACTGCACACTAGAAGGTCTAAGTCAAGATAACCATTACTGGAACCAATGTAATACAGTCACTACAAAATGTATCTTACCTTTGAAGTTACTGGAGAGAGCCTAACCCATGTTAATGAAGTTATAAATAAATAATAAAAAAAATTGAACAATATTTCTATTTTTTGAAATGCAGATGTATTACAGAACACATGCAATTGTTTTCCATTTTGTATTTGTGTGTCATTTGTCCTTCCTTCCTTCCTTCCTTCCTTCCTTCCTTCCTTCCTTCCTTCCTTCCTTCCTTCCTTCCTTTTCTTCTCTCTGAAGTAGAATAACAAGGAAGATCATGCTGAGAATAGCAAAATATCAGCAGGGAGCTTTAGCAAATGGCAGGAGTGGGGTGGGGGTATATCAACTCTTCCATAATGGAAATATAGATCCCTGGTTTTGGCTAAAAAAAACCCTGATGAGATGGTATGGGGATTTTGTTAGAAAATATTGGAGCAGCTGCTTTGCCTGCACCCTGCAAGGCAAGGACAAAATATTGAGAGACCAAAGGGGAATCGAATCCAATGATGGGGAAATCTGCTAAAAGGAATTCTGATCCAGTAATGGTGCTGAATTTGAAGAGCAGAAGGAGGAAAGCAGGATTCAGGGCTCTAGAGTGCAATCCAACTGTGCTTATTTGTTTGTTTCCCTTATGTCTCAAACATTCTTCAGCCACCCAAAGATACCTTTGTGAGATCAGCAGCCATATTAATGAATTTTATTTTATTTTAAATTAACATTTTCACAACAGTGTTATAAATTTTCCGAATCTGTTATAAAAGAGATCATCTAAATAGAAACTGCAGTGGTCATGCTTACTTTGTAATCTAGATTTAAGTTTTGTCATGTTAAAAATGGTGAAGGAATCCATCACCTGGGAATTAAAAACACACACTGATTTAAAAGTAGCATTCATTTGAATTCAAGAAGAGAAGAAGTTCTTGAAGAGGGCACTTTTATCCTCTTCCACCAGGGAAGAAGAAATGCTTCTTCCAAGAAGTTGCAGTTGCTACACTAAGAATATGATTAAAATGAAGAAGGTGGTTCAGAATTCTAATTTTTATCTAAATACAAATCAGCTATTTGGCTAAAATTCGCATAATTAAATTTCCTTAATGTAACCTTGCTTATTTCCTCAGTTCTTTTGCTTAAAACTGAATAGCCAGAGAGAAAGTACCCATATTTTGTACTGTATATTGGTAATGTGCGAGCTCAACACACTCAACCATGAAATCCTTTGAAGATACTCTCAGCTTAACTTTATCTACGCTGCAGGCTTAAATTGGAGGCTGGCTTTCCTTCAAGAGGCACAGTGATTATAATTCTGTGAGGATGTTATGGATATAACGTCTTCTCACCAACAATACAGGAAGAAAGAACAGAACAAAAATCCAATAGTTAAATTTTAATACAGATAGTCCTCATTTAGCACCTGCCCCATTTAGTGACTGTTCACAGTGATAATTAAGACAGCAATAGCAATAGCACTTAGACTTATAAACCACTTCACAGTGCTTTATAGCCCTCTCTGAGTGGTTTATAGAGCCAGCCTATTACCCCTAATAACCTGGGTCTTCACTATACAGACCTCAGAAGGATGGAAGGCTGAGTCAACCTTGAGCCAGTCAGGATCGAACTGTTGGCAGTGAGCTGAATTAGCCTGCAATACTGCCTTCTAACCACTGCACCACCACGACTCATTGAAAATGTAACTTTACTATTAATATTCACATTTATAACCTCAACAAGTCTATAAGCAAAGTAAGATCGTAAGCACAGATGCAATTTCAGTTAGCAACTGCTTTGCTAATAACAACTTGACTTTCCTAATTATGGTCACTAAATGAGGACTATTTGTACAGGAGGACTGTTATAGTCAGCTCAAGAAGTACCTAGATGGTTAGCGGATGAAATTCAGTATACAAGATCAACGTCCACAGGAATGTCTCTTAATTTTTCTCGACCTGAAAGATGGGGAATGAACATTTCATTTAAAACAAGTTAGGACATCCATTCCATCTTGTTGTCTCCCACCACCCCTTCCTTTTTTGAACTGGAAAGATCTTGTAGCTGTTCTTTCCATGATTTTTTTTTCTAGACATTTTCAATGTTTTTCAATATTTATGTTTCATCTTTTTTTTTTTTTTTTTTTTTTTGGTCCTAGCTTGGGAAACATACTACCATCTGCTTCCTTCAGATTCCTGTTTATCTCCCACAGTGCAATAGAGATAACCTACAATCTACCAAGCCCACAGTCAGATTGGGTACCAACTTCGTAACAGTTTCCATTGCCAGCTATTATATCACAAGTTTCAGAGAAAAGCAGCAGTTAACTCACTAGACAAAAGAAAATATTTCAGGTTCATACATCAAGTAATTAAGACACAGAGCTCTCTATAGCTCTTCCTCCACACTACAATTTAGGAGAAGGGAGGGGAGAGAGGGGGAGGGGGAGGGAGAGGGAGAGGGAAAGGGAAAGGGTTGTAAAAGCTCGCCTTTAACGTACTGCACATACAAATTTTTCAGTATTTTTTGTGAAAGTTAAAAACGTGTTATGTTAAAAAGAACATGAAATAGAACATGATTGGTGTTCTTACTATTTTTTTACTGATATACTTGACCTACACATTTTCAAAGCTGTATCATAACATGTATTCTTACATGCAGCTAATCAAAACCAGGTTAATTTACTGCTTTGTATAAAGCAATAAAATTAATATTAAGCAGAATTAAGTTCAGCGTCTTGATTCGGCTGACCGTAACAGTCCTAATTTCTTGTGAGGCCCGTTGGCAAAATAAATTACCCACCTCTGCTCTTGAGGAAAGTCTTACAAAGTGAGATGGCCTTTTCCTGATAACTTTTCACCCCAGGTGGTATAGATCGGGGTCTCCAAACTTGGCCACTTTAAGACTTGTGGATTTCAACACCCAGAATTCCTCAGATAGCTGGCTGAGGAACTCTGGGTGTTGAAGTCCACAAGTCTTAAAGTGGCCAAGTTTGGAGACCCCTGGTATAGATTCATTGGGGATCTTAAAGGGTTAGATAGCTTCGATGAATAAGAAAAGCAAAGTCAGGGAAGACAGAAAATTAGTCACTCTAACAAAAGATGTCATTATCATTATTCTAAATGTTTGCGTCTCCCAGCTTTTAACAACTCTGGACATTTATCTATCCTTGGCAGGGGTGAAATCTAAAATTTGTTACTATCGGTTCTGTGGGCGTGGCTTGGTGGGGTCGGGTAATGTGACTGGGTGGGCGTGCCCAATTTTTTTTTTTTACTTTTAAAGCCATTTTTTCTACAACCTCTTGTAAAAAAATGCTTTCAAAAGGCTCTGACGATCCCAGCTGAGTTGCCTGATCAGCAGAGACTTTTTTTCTTTTAAATGCCTCTGATGATCAGGCAACTCAACTTGGATCGTAAGAGGCATTTAAAAGAAAAAAAAGGGGGGTTTTCTTTTAAAAGCCTTTGATGATCCCAGCTGAGCCGCATGATCATCAGAGGCTTTTTATTTTTTTTTACTTTTTAAAGCATTTTTTCAGCCAAAGAGGTTGTAGAAAAACTGCTTTTAAAAGTTAAAAAAAAGCCTCTGATGATTGTGTGGCTCAGCTGGGCATGGCGGGGGGCAGGGATTTTTGCTACCGGTTCTCCAAACCACCCGCCTCCATTGCTACTGGATCGGGCAATCCGGTCCGAACCGGAAGCATTTCACCCCTGATCCTTGGTATATAATTCTGAATACCAGGGGCTTGAGGTCACTTGTTGACTGCATTCATTGCATATTAGCTTTCAAAATATATCATTTGAGATAGGATGCTGGACTAGAAATACCAGATTGGAGTTGTAAAAATTCAGATAACCCATAGCCAGGGAGTCCCCACCCCCCAATCCGCACTGGACCATGCATACCAGCAAACAAGGGAAGCCCCATCATATGATGCACGTAGCACACAAAACTTTGCTACCTCCAGTCCCTGGAAAAATCTTTCTACACATAACCAGTCCCTGGTGCCCAAAAGGTTGGGGGCCACTGTTCTATGCTGCCATTTCTTAGACATTCCGGATTTTGGCAACTCTATGCTAGACTAGACAAATGTTGATCTGTCTCAGAACATGCATTTATGTAGAAAAAGCTTGAGAGATCAGAGTTTCACATGCTTCTGCCTTCACCTGCTTGTTTACTTTTTTGTTTACTTAACAAAAGTAAACAAGATCCTGAATGATATGGAGAGCCTCATGGAGAAGACAGATCCTCTACTACAGGTGGATGCCCTCTAACATGAAATGGCACCAGGGGGCACAACTAGTATGCTGGTCCTATTTTCCCTGATTGCAGGGGGTCATTTGCTGTTTTTGTATCACTCATAGAGAAAACTTGTCTCCATGTGTATCACAGGAGCTCCTTCACTGATTTGCATTCTATGCAAGTTTGATCCCGGCTTCCAGAGTGGTACTGCTTGTTTAATGTGCTTCTGTAACAACTGAGCAAACTGTGAAGTTAAAAGACTCAAAAAAATAGAGTAACTGTAATAACAGAAGTGCAGAGCCATACTCTGCATGATTAATGTAAAGATTATTGCAGCAATATAGGTAAAACAATTTCAACAGCACAAGGTTATTTCAAATGATATTACAAATCCTCAGTGACAAGTACAGCACATTCCTGGATTGGGGTCTCCCCGCTGCCCTTCCGGTGTCCCCTAAATCAGCAAACTGATCAGCAAGCAGGCAGAGACCAGAAAGAGGCTTTTGGGCTTCCAAACCACAAATGTTGGGACCAACTTATGCTCTGAAAAGGCACCACACTTTATTTTCCTTTTAAGAGTCTAACATTCAGCAAAGGCTGTGAGAACTGTGGGAACTTCTTACCTTGAAATATCTTGAATCCAAACTCAACACCACTATTCTGCAATGGAGTCCTGAGATATTGGCTGTGCCTGCATCTCTTCCATTTGGATTTGAGGCCTTTCAGTGTACGGTCATGTATGTATGCATGTATGTATGTATGTTAATTCATTCATTCTTCTATCCACCTGTGAATCTTGCTTGCCACCCATGGGCCCTAGTATTGACTGCCCCATGCTGGATGTTGATGGTCCAGATTCATTTTCTTGGCCAAAGAAGTCAAAACATGATCAAAGAATGTTCAAATTCTATTCTATAGCAAAAAGATAAGGACATTACATAGTGCAATGTTTCTGCCTTAGTTTACATTCCATGTCAAATCCAGCAGGCTCATTCTATTCTATAGGCAAACCAACTATGCCTTGGCTGCCTGACCACAGATGCTCAAGTGAATGAAACACACACATGCAAACCTTTGTGCTGTATATGAAAATGAAACCTAAGGCCATAATACTGTCTTCAAATTGCTACGGTTGAGAAACGCTGCTATCAGGTAAGGCAACCAGGAGGAACCTAGGGTTTAAGTGGCTAAGAGCTACACTGCTGAGTAAAATAGCCAGCCTTAGGCAGGTTCTAGTTGACTTTGTTTTCTAAGGCTATAATACTGAGACTGCTCTATAAGAATATGAGCTTGATTGAGCTGGATGGGAGTTCTTTTTGAGTCAGTGGACTTGAGATCTTTTTGAAGGACTGTGTCGGATCCTTTCACAATGGTGAATGCCTTTATGTATGAGTTTTCTCATCCTCCAGCCCCCGCACACAAATGTAATTTTGGATGCACACTCTTCTGCACTCTCTTTTACCTCCTTTCCTTGCTCCTCTTTATCTACTGTGTTTAATGAACTGCATTACCCTTGAGAGCTGCACAAAGCATCTGAGTCACAGTTTTCCTGATTCTTTCATTCTTTTTGTGGAAGCATTCTGCTTTAGTCTATGCCTCATGGCATGCCTGCAGGAAGGATTCTTCTGAACTATTAGACTAGACACTGAACCGAGAATTGAGCATCAAGATTAAATAAGTCATTAGTTCAACACGAGAATCGACCTTCCGGGTGCAGTTTCTGAAGGAGTGAATGGGCAGAAAAGTTCAGTTCCTTATCTACTCTTGTGGCCTTCAGAATAAGATAGTATCACTCCCATCTGTTCTGCCCTGAGCATCTTTCTGGAAAAGTGGCATACAAGGTGTAGCATTATCATTCTATGTTCACATCAGCAATGGATCATTTGATACAGCTTATTTAATTTGCTATTACACAGGGATGTTGGCTTCTACTCATGCATCTTCAAATTCTCAGAACTTTTCCTTCCTGGTGAAAAAGATTGGATTATAGCAAGGTACATAGTTGGCATACGAGGGAAGACTTCATTTGATCTAAATAGTATCCTATGGAAGGTACCCCAGAGTAGGCCAGATCAGGACAAAACATTAAATCTGATTTGATTCCATATAGATAAAAATGAAATTAGATACATTACTAACTTGTATTTCTCTTATCGGCACCAGAGCAGTCAGCTGTTCTGCTCTCTCTCTCTCTCTCTCTCTCTCTCTCTCTCTATATATATATATATATATATATGTATGTATGTATGTATGTATGTATGTATGTATGTATATATATATGTTTTCTGAGGTTTTTGCGGGTGTTTGTATGTAGGTCTTTGGTTACTCGGGTCTTCTCCCACGTAGAATTGGAAATATCTTGGCGACGTTTCGACGAAGTCTCATTCGTCATCTATATATATATCTATATCTATATATCTATATCTATATCTATATATATATATTGCAGTGTACAACTATTTTTCTGACCTGAGTCATGTTTCATCAAGGGTAATCTATTGGGGGGGGGATGCATGCCAGCTGGTGGGTCCAGCCTAAACAATAGGTAGGACCACTCCTCCCCCTCCTTCTAATATCTCCTCTTTATCCTTGTCCCTCCCTGCCTTCATCCCTTCCTTAGAGAGTTCAAACATCATCCTTGCCAGAGATGTGAAATCAGGCTAACTGCATGAAATTAAGGTGAAGGCATTAATCAGTGGAATGACTTGCCTCCAGTTGTGGGTGCTCCGATACTGGAGGTCTTTAAGAAGAGATTGGACAACAATTTGCCTGAAATAATGAAGGCTTTCCTGCCTGAGCAGGGGGTTGGATTAGAAGACCTCCAAGGTCCCTTCCAACGCTGTTATTCTGTTGCACGTTGATATACAGATGACTTAATGAGGTTGTGCAATACTCTGACTTCAACCTCCAATGTGCATTATGTTATACTGCAGGACAGTATGTCTCAATCATGGCAACTGGAAGATAGTGGACTTCAACTCCCAAAACTCTACAGCCAGAATTCCCCTAGGTGGAGAAATACTACCATCAGGGTAAGGCAAATTCTGGCAACCAAGAGGAAGCTGGATTTGAATGGCTGAGAGCTACACTGAGAAAAACTGTTAAGCAAAATAGCTGGCTATTTAAGAAAGCTGAGAGAATTGGTGGGTGAATGAGCTTTTCTTTGTTTTGATACAATCAGACTATGTAAAGATATACATTATAATCCCTTTTGATATGTAGTCATCTTTTGATAGATGACTACCTCAAAACAGGTTTTTGTCACCAGTTTTCAGAAATTCTGGTCAGAGAAGCTTCCAGGAACCAGGGGGAAAAAAGGCTTGGTGGTGACTTCATTAATCTAATGTTTTATGTCGTTTACCCCATAATAAGATTTGCCTTGGGTCATTTTTTTTTCTTGCTGTCTTTATCATGGTTACTTGAATCAGGAACTTTGGATTCTTAACATCACCACAGTTCCAACTTCATAAGTATAATAGAAGCTTTTTATTTTGGGGACTTCTGGTCACAAATAAAATTGATAGAAGCTTTTTAAAAGACTATCTTAGGGCTTCTCTATACTGCTGAGATGTAGAGAATATCAGAACAAGCCAGCCATTTTTGGAGGATATGAAAAGATGATGTCTCTCATTATACACTCTCCGCCTATTGCAAATATGATTCCTTGTCACATTTTTCTACAGTGGATTTAAAGTATCATTCTCTCCCGTCAAGTCATGTTGACCATCCCCATCCACTTTGGCTGGCAAACTCTGTTTCATTGCAATTCATTGATCAGAGGCAAATACATCCTCAAAACTGAGAGAATTGTTCCTATAGTCTGTAATGCCTAAGCTATTTCTACCAGGAGTTATATATTGGCACAATGGCTATAGCACTGGTCATGTAAGTAGAAGGTTGCTGATTTGAAACTGGGGGAGAAGAAAGATTTTTAAGTGTTTAAAAATCTTCCTGACATAGACATATTTCATGCTTTAACTTTGAAAATATATGTTCAGATTAACTTTGTGTGTGTGCATACAGATACTTACATACATATACATGTATAGGTAGTGTTTTACTGTTTTTATGGATTTTATACCATAGATTTTTTTTATAAACTTTTAGCTCCAACAATCTCCAGGTTGCAGGAAGGAGGGAGCGAGGGACAGGGACAGGGAGAGGGAAAGAGAGAGAGAGAGGAATAAGTGAGTGTGTATGCATATGTATCCTGTTTTAAGTGTGTATGTATACACATAAAAACAAAACACTGTCAGGATGGAAAGCAATTGTTAATTGTGTAGAAAGGCCCAAGAGGAAGGGAATTACCTACTGCAATGGCAGGCAGCGGACTTTGCAAATCGTTCCAAAGTTGAGTTAGGATTTTTTTTAAAATTTGATTTATATGCCGCCCTTCTCCGGAGACTCAGGGAGGCTTATAATGCGTTAAACAATAGCCTTCATACTTTTGTATATTTTTATACAAAGTCAGCTTATTGCCCCCACAAACTGGGTCCTCAATTTACCCACCTTAGAAAGGATGGAAGGCTGAGTCGACCTTGAGCCTGGTGAGAATTGAACTCGCAGTAATTGCAGGCAGCTGGATGTTAAATGCTGCCTTAGTAGGAGGCATTAGCCTCCTACGCCACTCAGGCTCCTTTTTTTTTTCTTAAGCCATTTTAGAGTCAAACCAATATAAGCACAGGACAGAGACATTTTAAGGGTACAATGCAATTTTGTCCTAAGAGGCAACTAAAAATTGACTTCCTGCAGGTTCCTTATTCTTTTTTCTAATTTTTTGCCACAAAGATTCACAACTTCAAAAGTCCTCTTCCAGTTTACCAGTACCTGTAGCTGCTTTCTAAATTTATTGGGCTTTGTTCCAGTGGTGAAATCCAATTTTTTTTACTACCGGTTCTGTGGGCATCGCTTGGTGGGCACAGCTTAGTGGGTGTGGCAGGAGAAGGATACTGCAAAATACCCATTCCCTCCCCACTCCTGGGGGAAGGATATTGCAAAATCTCCATTCCCACCCCACTCTGAGATCAGCCAGAGATGGTACTTGCCAGTTCTCCGAACTACTCAAAATTTCCACTACCGGTTCTCTGAACTACTCAAAATTTCCACTACCGGTTCTCCGAACTACTCAAAATTTCCACTACTGGTTCTCCAAACTGCTCAAAATTTCCGCTACCGGTTCTCCAGAACCTGTCAGAACCTGCTGGATTTCGCCCCTGCTTTGTTCTGCCTATATAGAGAGAGCAGCACTTTCTTGGAGGATTCAATCAGCTCTCTCTTTATTTGCTTGCTATATTATTATTTTTTAGTTAGAACTCTACTGCCTTGCAATCCTGCAGAGACCCTAATTAAAATTACTTACTATTAATTTGAAATAAGCATCCCCTTCTGCCTTCACTAAAGTCATGTACGGTAGTGTAGTAGTTTCCATTGTCAAAGCTGTTTTGTTACACTGGAAGCAGCTCCTGGATTTTTATCTTCACTTTTTTTTCCTTTTCTTTTTAATACTGTTGCATTGGTTTAAGGTGAAAGATACACATCATAAGACAAGACACTTTTCTCATAAAGTTGCTGTTAGCTTTTATGTACACATTATGTATTTCAGAAAATGGCTGGCCGTGTCTAGATGTGGAAGCTGAGCAGGCTCAAGCATGGTTATTACTTGAATAAGAGACCCCATCAAAATACCAGGATTGTAGGTTAGACTACAATCAAAAAAGACAAAACAAAATTTCAGAAGAGAGCAACAAACCAATAGATATGTGTGTGAGAAAGAGGGGGGGAGGGAGAGAGAGAGACTGGTTTAACAAATTGGAAATTCAGTATAACCCCAGTGAAATTTGTCAGTCAAGATGCAGTCAGGTTGGCAGAAAGACACAAGTTAATTCTGTATGTTGTAAAATAATGAGTGTTAAATTACACAGGGCTATAATATAAAGCTGAGGTCAAAATTGGAAAGCTAATAGAACAGAAAAGAACAAAGAGTTTTGTACATGCATTTGGGACAAACAAGAAGAGCGAGGGGAAAGGAGAGTACAATCCGTCTATAATATCTTCTCTTGTCTGCCAGTCAAATATGAATATTTATTGGGTTTTGACAACTCCTCAGATATCTATCCTCTGGGATATGATGGATGGATACTTGGCTATATTAATCTTCTCAATATTTAACCAGCAATTAAAGGCTGTCATGTATAAGTTGGAACCTGATTTGATGCCTAACAGCTAACTGGGCGGTGAGGAGTGGGGAGAGAGAGATAACAAAGATAAAATGCAGCAATTAAACTACTTTTTGTCAAATTTCTCAGGCATTTAACTGAAATTCAGATTTTCAAGATTGATCTACTTTCTAGGGCAGGGGAAGTGCTAGGCAGCCTGGCATAAGCAACCAAATGCAGAAGTTTTGTGTGATGCTATCTCATTGCATTAAATGTGGCCAGAGATGCATATGGCCTAGTCCAGTGATGGCTAACCTTTTCTGGACCAAATTCCCAAAGCGTGTGGCTGAACCCACAAAGTGCAATGTGTGTGTAGCCCTCGCGCATGCACTCCACACTCGTGCATGCGCACACAGCCCTGCATGTGCCCTGTTTCCTGCATGCGCCCCACGCCCAGCGCATGCATGGCGGAGACCCGAAGACCAGCTGGCCAGCGGGAGGCACACACTCATGCGTGATGGGGCTGAACTGGGGTGACAGCTCGTGTGCCCACAGAGAGGATGCTGCATGCCACCTCTGGCATGGGTGCCATAGGATCGCCAACACGAGCCTAGGCCCAGGTGTCCTGTTTTAGCAAAGTTCATCATCTTTTGAAGGACTGCCAGAGGACAATCCTGTATTTGAAGCTACCCAAACCAAATCATGTTTAAAACAATTTTTAAGAAATTGTTTTAAACATGATTTGTCCATCAACACTGAGCACCTACCTGAAAAGAAGAGCAGGCCCACTATTTACCAGATTATTTTTTGTATTGTATTATATTAAATAAAAATATTGCATTTTTACTTAAATGATAGTAACTTTGCCTGCATAATAGTGGCAGTTATCAGCTGACCCTTGTTGATCTTGAAAGCTACACAGGGTTGTATATCACCAGGACTTGAATGGGAGACCACAAACCCCCTCTCCTGCCTCAGAACTATAAACTAGCTTGGGAAGTCCAAAAATAGAACATCCTGGAAGATGATCACAATCTCTTACAAGTTTATACTCAAATGACATGGACATGTCCACAGTCAACAGGAGTCAAATCAACTCAAGGCCGTCATTTATTTAATTAGTGCAAATGTGAATTTGCACTAATTAAAAGTGCTAGTTAATTAAAGTGCACTAATCTAAAGCTAAAGTGATTTTGTGTTTTCCCACATTGTTGTTCCCACTCATATGGAACTGAAGGTAACCTATTCAGTAATAGCAAATAATAGCAAAATTATAAAAAAACCCGTTACTGTATGGATTTGCTTCCTAATCATAGCATCTAGCACACACATAGAAGGATTGCAGGCAGTGGTGGGTTGCCCCTCAGTTTGGACCGGTTTGCAAGAACCGGTAGTAAACCCGGCGGGATGCCCCCCCACCGTCCCAGATGTTGTCATCAGCATTCTGCGCATGTGATCCCGTTGTGAACTGTGAACTTTACCCGTTGTAAAGGTAAGTAGAACCCAGGGGTGAAATGCTCCCAGTTCGGACTGGATCACCCGATCCGGTAGTGATGGCAGTGGGTGGTTGGAGAACCGGTTGCAAAAATGCCTCCCCACCCTCATGCCCAGCTGAGCCATGCAATCATCAGAGGCTTTTTATTTTATTTTTAAAAGCATTTTTTCTATAACCTCTTCAGCCAAAAAAAATGCTTTTAAAAGTAAAAACAAAGTCTCTGCTGATCAAAGGTTGAGAGCCGAAGAGGTTGTAGAAAAAATGGTTTTAAAAGTAAAAAAAAAAAAAAGTTGGCCACGCCCACTCAGTCATATTACCTCCCCCCCACCAAGCCACGCCCACAGAACTGGTACTAACAAATTTTACATTTCACCACTGGTAGAACCCACCCCTGATTGCGGGGTTATTGTAAAATTAATTATTCACATATCTTTCAAAGTGGCCAAAGTTACCAGTATCGTCATTCAAAATCTAAGAAATTGCAAACATGAAATTGAAAGTACATTTTAAGAGGTTTTTTTTCTTTCAGAAAGTGACTTCAACTTTCATGTGTAATCTATGCATGCACTCGCTCCAGAAAGAAATGTTGGGTATCCACAACAGAGCTCACATTACTATGAGACTGCATATGGTGGGCTACTTGCTTTTCACCAATTCTTCTGACTCAGAAAAAATTCTGACAATTACCAATATCCTAGGAGGTATATTAAGATAGGTCTAAAACTTTTGTTTTAACTTTTGTTAATGTTTCTTTTTTTTTTTTCAGATATTATTTTTCAAAAGGTTGGAAAATGTGCATTTGTTATATTTGGAGATTTTCTTTATACAGAATTATACCTGCAATTTTCTGTACCGTACAGTATATTTCATACAGTATACCAAAAACTCATTAAAAGCCATTTTTATACATGCTCCCCTAATAGCAGGGTTGAGTCTATAGGATGAAAGGATGAAAGGTTTCAAGTTCCTCTCCCAGAAAATCTCTAGGTTTTACATTAGGTTACACTAATAACTTTTGCTATCACCTCTCTTTTTCTTCATTTAGTGTCCATCCTCTAAGCTTGGTCTGTGTGTGAGAGGACTCACACACAGTGTGTGAGAGGACTCCTACAAACTGCATTGCCCTTCTGACAGACAAAAGAGATAAAAGAGTACAAAAATGAAAGAAAAATTAAAAATTCTATAGGGCAATATTTTAACTCCTCCTTAAGAAATGTACCAATCTCACAAGAGATAAACAAAATTAAACTTCACTTTTTAAAAAAGAAGACATGTGATATATACTGTAAGCTCTTCTGTAAGAGAACAATGATTCAATATTGGGAAGAAATATTGGGAAGAAAGCATTTAAAAAGTGTACTACTTCTCTTTTCAATAGGACCATTTTATCACGTGAGCCCCCTTTTTTTCCTAAAAAACAACAACATCCAGACTGAAGTTATTATATTGCAAGAAGTTTAAAAAGCAGTATCCAAATGCACAAAGCTGAGATAGAATTACTAGAGTTTGCACAATGAGATAAAATTACCAATACAGACTTAAGCACATAGAAATCAAACCAACAAATCAATATCAAATAAAAACAAAAATTTAATGCAGATTTCTGGGTCAAACTTTTAGCACTTTCTATGGAAATAAAATATATTTTCTATGTTTTATCCCTCTACTTTACCCGGATTTTCCTTTTTCCTGGAGTCTATGGGAAGCTGTTGAATCCCACTCATCTCCATCTCAGTTCAGCAACTTCTTCATAAGATCCTTTTCATTATGCTTTAACCTCCAAAGGACTCAGACCTCCTACAAATCTCCTACATTCAGCAAAGAAGAAGGAAGCTAGAATATCCACTTTGTACGTAACTCAAAACCATCCCTCAGTCAGAGTTCATGTTAATTGACTGAGCTTTGCAGTTTGTAGTCTCTGAATGTCTAGCATGGGGGCTGGGAGGTTGTAATTGTATTGTTCTTTTTTTTTTTTTTAAATAACAGAGCCCATTCTCTAGGACACCTTATTTAAGTAGATCTTGTCCTTTGGCTGCTGCAAAAATCAATGGCAGATTTAAAAAAAAAACACCTCTATTTCTTAGATGAAGCTTTCAATTGTATTTGATACAGGGGTGAAATCCTACCGGTTCGGGGCGGTTTGGGCGAATTGCTAGGGATTATGGGCATCAGTTCGCCGAACTGGTAGTAATTACCCCTCCTTGGCCCTACCCAAGTCCAGCTGGTTGCCGCTCATCTCTTCCGGCCACTCGATATTCCACAGAGTTCAATGTTAAATGCAGCAGAGACAATGCTAACTTTTCTCCCTCCATTCACAACAGAGCTGCTGCAGCCTGTCTCTTTAAGGTAGTCCCCAGGAGGGAGGGGGACGGGGGGGGGGAGGAGCAGCTGGAATGGAGTCATTTTCATGAAAGGCAGGAAAATGGGGAAGGAGATTTTCCTGCCTGTCATCCATTCCTCAATCTCAGCACAGATTGAGGGAAGGATGATAGGCAAGGAATATTCCCCTCCCCATTTTCCTGCCATTCACGACAAGGAGTGGCTGGGAGGGGAGGGGCCGGTGAGGAGCTCCTCAATGTGAGTGATGTCGAGTTGGCCATGTCCATCCAGTCACATGACCTTCCCCCCAACAAACCACACCCACAGAACCAGTAGGAGAATTTTTTAAATTTCACCACTGGTTTGATAGTTATCATTGGTATATCAGATTATTTAACGTCCAGTGTTTGTAACAGAATGGTAATTTTGTATCATAATGTGATTGATAAGGTGAGATATTACCTGGCTCTGTTTAATTAATAACACACAATGGTAGCAATTAACATTTAGCAGCTGATAGGTGTCACCAACATGGCACCAAATCCACACGCTTCCTTGTAGGAAGCCAGCATGTAAAAGGAAACTTTCGCTTCCAATATATTTATTGACAAAAATGTCTCTAGTGCCTCATGGGCAATCTTAGAAGACAGAAATAATGAGTAGATGGAGCTCAGCACTATGCACCAAAAAAAAAAAAAAAAAAAGGCAGAGGAGTAAACTGGTGTTACCAAATACCCAGTGTGACTAAGTGCTTTCTGTGTGGCTCAGATATCCAAGGTTTTTCTCAGGATGCTATATCCCGATTCCATATACAACCCTAAAAAGTATTGCAATTTCATTTCTATTGCTTTGTGTTTCATTTGCTCTATGAATTTTGTTTGGGGCACCCATTATTAGCTGGCAGTCTGCCCTAACCACTGAGGAAATTGACATATATGGAAACAGGCATGGTTGGGTGTTACAGGATAATTGGGTGAGTTAAATGGGATAGCGGGAAGCATTATCACCTGTGACTTGCTGTTTGGTGTGGCAGCCATTTTGATAAAGCATCAACAGGATGTGTTCTCATAATTCCAAATGTTCCCATTGCCTCAAAATAGTTGAGGGCTTATAAGATCTTAGGCCTTTCATATTAGTATGCAGGTCACTAAACAGAACTACTACAGTTCTCTGTTCGCTCTCATCTGTGAACAAAATTGTACAGTCTGAAAGAGATTGCCCTCTGCCTGAACATGTGAATGAAATAATAAATATAGCATCTGCACTGAAGGATGAGAATCACAACCACTGATCTATGAGAAGTGACAGAAAATTACGATAATACACCACAATTTGTTACACAGTAGAACAAAACTACAAGAAAACAAGATGTCACTGTAGCAAATTTCACTTAAATAGTGGGCTTCTTCCAGAATTCCAATTCCTAGAGGGGAAAAAATACTTTCTGACACAAAGAAGGGATTAGCATTAATTCAGGATATTACCCAAGAGATGAGATGAATGCCACACCTAGAAGCCACTGTCACCTGTACACCTTTTATTCCCTGAGTTGCGACCTGCCTACAATCCGTGACTCAGTTTTGGGAAGGGGGCTTCTTGGAAGAAGAAATATAGGGCATTACTATATGTATTCAATAGACTGAATTTTTTTCTAAAATGTAGGAGGGGGGCAACCTGCCCCAGCAGAAAACACACCCATGCAACCTTCCCTATACTGTCCCAGTCCTTGCCCTAAAATGCTCTATAGGAACAATAATTTTAGAAATTATAGTCCCCAGCCAGAAAAAAGTTGCTTGCCCATTCCATTTCATGGCAGCACTCATCTCTCCCCACCATTGGCTATAATTAAGCCCTCTTAATCTGTACCCACATCTTTTTTATTAAAAATATTTTGGTTCAATTAATATCTCTAAACTTTAAACATACTATTAGATATGTTCTAAGCCAAACTGGTTTCATTTACTCTACCTTCACTCATTCAAGTTAGAAGTGAGTGGTGGCTCTGCAGAATTGGGCAACATGTTCTCTTTGCTAGGAATAGCATTTAGCACTATAACACTTATCTACCATCCCACAGTGTTTTACTGCTCTCTCTAAATGGTTTAAAGAATCAGCATATTGCCCCCAACAATCTGGCTCCTCATTTTACCAACCTCGGAAGGATGGAAGGCTGAGTCAACCTTGAACCCACATCATGAAACAAATTTCTGTCTGTGGGCAGAGTTAGCCTGCAATACTGCATTCTAACCACTTTGCAACCACGGCTCTGAAAGTGAACGAACCATGATTTTGGATTATCACAACAGATATATGGTGACTGAACAATCTTGAGCCTGAAGCTTACAGACACTTCTGTATTCTGTTATGCTTATGACAGCAGGCATAATTCAATCATTGATGGGATTTAAATTCAACCCATTAGACGACTGCTAAATAGGAGAAGGCTGCTAAACGTTGCTAGCCTACATCCAGGAGGGCACATGTGGCAGATCAAGTATTGTTGCACCCCGAAGCTGCAAATTTCAACAAAATACAGCCACAACATCCAATTGTGCTTTCTGCTGCATCAGCAGGATTCAGAGGATTAGGGATCAGGCTAGAGACAGAATGCAAGCCTTGCAATAAACTTCCTCTGGATTGCATGATCCAACCGTCATTCCAGTGTAAGATGAAACCTGCTTTCGATGAATCCAATGCTGTGCATTATTTATCTTCTTGACAGTTCTCCCACCACATATTTGGCATCACTGAGCAAAAATAAACGGGCAAGGCATCTGCATTATCAGAAGCAGCAGCAAGCAAAACCGAGCCACAGAATGTGTGATGTGCGGAGCACGAAGACTATGCAGTTGTCCACCTCTGATATTGTTTTGTGTAGAATTTTTTAATATTAAAATGACAATTGAAATGATAAAAAAAAGAAATTAAAAAATAAAGGCATAAAAAGAAAAAAGAAGTAAGAATATAATAAAGAAAATAAACATATAAGGAATTGACTTCCTCCTTCATCACAAGTATGACAATTTTAGTAATTTATTGCCTCTTAAAATACAGCCGATGATTACTTCTTCCTATATCTCATCCCTTCTCTATTAACAGATTCTTGAAGCCTCGTTGTTCAGTCTTGATCAGCAAAAGTTCATAAAGACTTAACAGAGACGATAATCTATCTATTTTAATCTGGTTCAAACAAATCAACTTTATATTCCTTCTTTTTACATTTAACAATCTTGATCTTGTCCAATGATGTCTTAGAACTTGATTTCTTTTAATGTTTTCTTTATGCTTTCTCACATAATTTTTCAAAACTTTCAGAAGACTCTTTTGTAAATCCAATATAGGAAAGTTATCCATGTCATTCTTTTGGTTTGTTATTTGTATATCCCTTTTAATCATTAATACATCGTGTCAAGCCCAGCCTGAAAATGGAGATCAATCCAGCCAAAGTTAAGTACTTTATTTGCTCACAGCGTATAGGCAGAATCATGCCAGATTAAACCTATACTACCCTAATGTCCTGCAAAATTCTAATTGTCCGAAATCTCTTCCTTTTTCTGTGATCCATCCATCCTTAGCTGTATTGCCTCACACGCGCGCACACACACACACATGTGGACCCTTTCTGGACCCTTAGTCCGT
Organism: Masticophis lateralis; assembly: GCA_030761175.1. Lineage (NCBI taxonomy): Eukaryota > Metazoa > Chordata > Lepidosauria > Squamata > Colubridae > Masticophis > Masticophis lateralis. The sequence goes on along the minus strand of JAUDYJ010000001.1, from coordinate 149,897,047 downwards.
TTTTACTTTCCAAAATCAAAATTCTAATCACCTTTTTACTGTTTATTCCAAAATATATTTTTTAATCCTTAAACCAGTATTTAAACTGTTTTAATTAAAAATTGAAGGAATAGTAACTGTGAAATTTACCAATCCAAAGATTTCTAATAGCTGAAAAGCATTTAACAAGAAATTTCCAAAAGTGATTAGAAAAGAAAGTATGTAAATTTCTTGTACTTTGAAAAGTGCCCACCAAGGGTAAAGTGAAGATGGCTTTTCCTCATCTCCCAGAGCTGTAAGCCCGTTAAAGACAGATGTCCTTCAGTCTCCTCATAAGAAATCTGCAGAGAGCACCTGTGGATGATCTCAAGACCTCTCCTTGTCCAGAAAGGAATTACAAAGAGACAGTCATTGGCTCTTCGTTCTGCTGTAGAGCCATCTTCAGCTCTCCATGTCTTCCCTGGAAGTCCTGATAGGTAATATTGCGTAATTCCACCAGTATAAGGATATTTCCCAAGGCAGCTTTTTGGAATCAGGATTGCTCATAGTGAGATTCACTCCAATCTCTTTCAGCAATTTAGCTTCGCCTTATCTGGCATCGGGAAGGATTCCCCTTTGGGTATTTGTCAAGCTCTGGAACAGCTGGAAACAGTTGTTAAATCAGAGAAGTGGAATACCTTTTCTCATTTGCAAATGACCCCATATATTGAGGTCAACAACCTGGAAGCCCAGCTAATATGCAGTTTTGTAGCCTTCCAAATAAATGTCAAATTGCACTTTCTTGACATTTTCAGGTAGGAACATGGACTGTGGTCTATTTCAGGCAGGCTAGACACAGATAACACTTTAAAAAAGAGGAAAAAAAGTGGAGGGGGGGGTGAATGCAAAAGAAAAAAAAACCTTTTAGTGACAAATTCCAGCCCTGTCCATGTATAATATGCCTTGTCCATTTTATATCATTGTTACAGCCACACACAATTTGTCCATGTGCCTCTGAATGTTTCTGTGGTCTTCTAACCTCCCCACCCACCCATTGCCAGTCTCTGTCTAATAACATCTGTATTATTTATAAAGGTCTTCCTTCATTTGGGCCTTTTGGATTTTAACTCTCATTTGCTTTCCCCGGTTGCAGGTCTTAATGTGGGATGGTGGGCACTGTAGTCTAAAACCAGCAGAAGGAGCTGTCAGTGTTCCAGAAAACCTCCCAACTCCAAGTAAAAACTCTGAAGCAAGCATTTTTCAAAGTTCTATTTACTAGGATAGGTAAACTGGCACATCTGGGAAAACCCGAATCTGAGAGGTCGGGGTTTTCCCTCGGGAAATCAAAATCCCCCAAACCATCCACTCACTCCTCAGTCAGTCACATGCTCCAATCACCATCCATCCCATCTTGAGACATCACTCCGACCACTCCTTCTCCAGATGCTGGATCGGACTGACCTTGACCGACAGGAAGAATGCTATTCTGTCTAAAGACAACTCCTCAACTAAATCCCCCCTCCTACTTTCCCACACATGAGAAGGTGGCAGCATGGAAGCTTCCAGCCTAATATGGCTTCCAAAGCTGACAGGAGATTTCTTACCTATTCTACTGCCCACTTTATAGCAGAACATGGTCTCCAAACAATGCAATGAGGCAGGAGAGGATAGAGACCCTGCCATATCTGGAGAATATTGACTCTATACAGTCAAAAATATTTTATATTTGTTCCATAGTTTGCTAAACTAGGCTGAGACACTTCCACCTTTTGATTTCTGTGTGCTTTCTCTTTCCTGATAGACTTTTCAACTGATGTCCATCTTGGTTGTCAAGATAATGCTTCAACCACAACAATACATGAGCACACAAGAGATACAAACTTAAAGTGAACCGCTCCAAACTCGATTGCAGAAAATATGACTTCAGCAACAAAGTGGTTAATGCCTGGAATGCACTACCTGACTCTGTAGTTTCTTTCCCAAACCCCCAAAACTTTAACCTTAGACTGTCTACTGTTGACCTCAACCCGTTCCTAAGAGATCTGTAAGGGGCATGCATAAGCGCATCAATGTGCCTACCATCCCTGTCCTAATGTCCCCATTTATTTGTATCCATTTCATGTATTCATAATCATGTTTATACTTATATCTGTAATCTTATATGTTTGACAAAATAAATAAATAAATAAAATAATGAAGATTCTTAATAACACATTGGTATGTGGCTTCCATCCAAGTTTTGGTTGTAGGTGTTGGAAAGTTGTGTGGAGGAAGACTTAGGTGAGGTGTTGGGACAGAGGGCCTGCTCAGGTGGAGGCAGCAGATGTGTCAGAACCTGATCAAAACCTGTCTTTCTAGATTATTTTAGACCAGGGGTGTCAAACCGGTGGTCTGCAGGCCAGATGTGTCACGTACAGGTCACGCCCACCCCAGCTCCACGAATGGGAAAAACATTGTAAAAAATCACATGATGGCAACGTAACGCGGTGAGTTTGACACCCATGGTATAGACTGATGTGTGGGATTGGGTGCTTTGCAGTGCTTTGAGTATTGGAGGCTGGGGAGAGGGAATTTAGATAGGGGGGAGATGGTAGAGGAGGATAACATGGTAGTAATTGGTATGGGGAGGTATGGCGGGAGATGGGGCAAACCACTTTCATAGAAGTGTGGCTCCAATGTTTTAATACAAGTACCTCATTCCAGCTCCTGTATTTAGTCCCAGGATCTAGTTTTCAGAGCTTTGTTAGCTCTGGATTCCAACTGCTGCTTTTATCATTCTAGGTCAACCTGCAATAAACCTCACTTTATCTACAATTAAAATGAGAGGACTGACCTACTTTGCATCATTAAGATCTTGTTGGGCATTGGAGGGAGGGTCCTACTCTATGAAATGCACCCACTTGGGTTTTTGGGTGTGGCATCAGTCACAACTCCAGTGTAGGGATGGGGGTATGGCTGTTGTTATTTATGAATCACTGGTGGCCCCCAGGGGTCCTGCTCCAGACATTACCAGATGTTAAACTCTCTTTGTGAGGTTGGACCAAGGGGTCAGTGGGGATTGCTGCTCACTTACCTTCTTCCCTGTAGTATGGTGGTGTGACAGATTAGTGAAATAGCAGTTCCTCGGGAAGGAAGAAGCCCATTCCAAGGAGAGGAGGGTGAGACAAGAGACAATACAACCTAGAACTGGATTAGAGACAAAGAAATATATTTAGGATAGACACTCCTAGACTCTCCCAGTGTGTATTCATTAGGGTTAGAGTAAGATAGGTTTAGTTTGGCAAGATTCTGTCTCTATGGTATGAGCAAATAAAGAACTGAATTTTGGCTGGATTGTTCTATGTCAGGGCCTGACTGTTCTGACCCGGCCTTCGCAGAAGCAAGAAACAGACTACCTGGAAAGAAAAACTGCATTCACCAAGAGAAAATCCAGGCAAGAATCCTGGAAGAAGTTAACTGAAACAATACTCCTTATCAGCTCATTGATAAATGCAAGGCTATGAGCTTCCAACCGGGAGGCTGCAAATTAAATCAGTTCAAACAGAGAAATTGACAAACCTCAGTTCTGGCAAGGCAGCCTTTGTCACAGGAAACACACAAGAAGCAAACTTTCCAGAAATGCGAATGGTTGTCTGCAACCAGACGATTTCCCTTTCCTCCTATTTATTTCCCAGCCAGGGAGGGGCCAGCCAGCGTCCATATTTGTTTTGCTTCCTGAGCTGGCTCATTGTCCTCCTTATTCACTTCTCTTATCTGCTCTGCGCATATGCACATCTGAACAGGCCCCAGCTGTTCCTCCTCCTCACTCCTCTGACTCCAAAGGCAGCTGCCTCTCTGGCTGGGAAATGCCGGACAGCCCTGGTTCTATCTCTGTGTCTGACGCTAAGCATCCATCAGAGCCTTCCCCAGGCTCCAGAACTGGCCCAAGTTCTTCCCCAACCTCCTCATCATCCAAGTCTGCTGCCAGGTTTGCTGGCAGATGGTAGGCCACAACACTGACAAGCAGCATCCCTGCGTCTGTTCTTGGACTCTATATTAGGGCAGAAATGGAGTTTATCAGGCTTATGATCAGGGGTGAAATGCTCCCGGTTCAGACCGGATCACCCAATCCAGTAGCGATGGCAGCGGGTGGTTCGGAGAACCAGTAGCAAAAAATCCCTGGCCCCCCACCATGCCCAGCTGAGCTGCAGGATCATCAGAGACTTTTTTTTTTTTTACTTTTAAAAGCATTTTTTCTACAACCTCTTCTGACAAAAAAATGCTTTTAAAAGTTTTTAAAAAAACCTCTTATGATCGCGCGGCTCAGCTGGGATAGTCAGAAGCTTTTCAAAGCAATTTTTTCTGCCACCTCTTGGACGAAGATGTGGTAAAAAAATTGCTTTGAAAAATCTCTGATGATCCCAGCTGAGTTTCCTGATCGGCAGAGGCTTTTCAAAGCATTAGAAAAAATGCTTTGAAAAGTTTTTTTTTTAAAAAAAGTTGGCCATGCCCACCCAATCACATTACCCACCCACCCACCAAGCCACACCCACAGAACCGGTAGTAACAAAATTTACATTTCATCCCTGCTTATGATGTCAGGTTCCAGTACACCCATGAGGAAATTACAAAAGAACACAGTTCTGGCTTGTAAAATGTCTTTATCTCCCTCACGATACTCCTGGCGCTAACTGACGTTCACTAACATGAAGTACATAGTCAGAACTAACTGCCTAGTTCCCTTCCCATCATTTAAATTTTCCTTAGCCCTGCCCAGCCACCCATGCACACATTCTACCCCTCTGTTCTGCCCCAGCTACGGACCCCAAAGAACACAGCACACACAAACTCTGAACAAAACTTAGTTTACTCAAATAATGCAGTAAAACCGTCATGGCTTTCTCCTGAATTTCTCAGTGGGCTCCAATACCATCAAATATGGTATCTTTCTGGATTGGCTTTGGGAGTTGGAAATGGGAGGCACTTTGTAATGATTCTGCTTCCTTCTCCATGGCTAGTTCAGTTGAGATTGGGAGGCAGGAGAGGTTGAGCCCTAGGCCCCTGCAGTGGGGGGGGAGGGGGGCTCAGGGCTCAGGCTCTTTTCTCTTGTGACATTTACACGAAATTGCTGTGTGAGGTCATCTGACAAGACACAGTACAGTATCACCAACATGCTGTTGATATCCATTTATACATCTCCACCCCTGACTTGGCAGTAGATACAGTTATGGGTGGGTGAAGAGCAGGGGTGAAATGCTCCCTGTTCGGACCGGATAGCCCGATCCAGTAGCGATGGAAGCGGGTGGTTCAGAGAACTAGTAGCAAAAATCCCTGCCCCCGCGCCCATGCCCAGCTAAGCCGCGCGATCATCAGAGGCTTTTTTTCTTTTAAATGGCTCTGACAATCCAAGCTCTGACAATCTCAGCTGAGTTGCCTGATGGCAAAACCCTCTGACAATCAGGCAACTCAGCTGGGATTGTCAGAGCCTTTTGAAAGCATTTTTTTACAAATGGTCTTAAAAGTAAAAAAAGACCATTTTTACAAAATGGTCTTAAAAGTAAAAAAAAAAAATTGGCCACGCCCACCCAGTCACATTACCACCACCACCATCAAGCCACGCCCACAGAACTGGTAGTAACAAATTTTAGATTTCACCACTGGTGAAGAGTCTGGAGGCCCTGTGGCTCTGAATGGAGAGAAACCAATTTTGACGCAACTCTGATAAGACGGAGTGGCTTTTGTTTTTGGCGCGTGTGTGTGTGTGTGTGTGTGCGCCACACACACCTGGTCTGTTGAACTGTCATCTTTGACTCTGGATGCGAAAAAAGAAAAAAAAAGCAGAGGGAAAAGCAGATACCAATAAAAAAGAATATCTGTAGCTCATGACTGAAACGAAGGGATCCTCGGTGCTCTCTGAGCTTTCTTGCAGTGTTTCACTACCCTAACTAGGTAACATCATCAGTGCTAGTGGGGGAAAAAAAGAAGAAAACAAAACGACAAAAGCATGAAACAAATGAATATATATAAAAGAATGGATTGCGATATCCCTCTTGGCAGTTATACAGTTCTAGCACAATCATTCAAATTTCACCAATTTCAGGAAGGCAGGGGCCTCAGAGTGCAGGGTGATGAAGGCGACTGCAGATAGAACTGGCCTGGGGGTAGCTGAAGTGTTCTGGTACAGCTGCAGTTTTGTGCCACACTTCTGGGGTTGCTGGGGCTTCACACCACAGCAGACTACTGGGGAGTGGGGGTGGGGCTGAAGCAGGAGTGAAATGCTACCGGTTCAGACCGGTTCGCCCGAACTGGTAGCGATGGCGGCGGGTGGTTCGGAGAATCGATAGCGATGGCAGCGCGAGGCTCCACCCACCCGCCTGGTCATCATTGCTTCCTGGCTTTAGCCAGGAAGTAACCTGTTTTTTACCCTCTGCGCATGTGCAGAACTGCTGGGTACCAAGAAGCACCTCAGCTGCAGGATGGCAATTTTGGGGTTGCTTATTACCCTGTAAGGCAGGAAGTATGGCAGTCAAAAGGCAGAGATTGGGGAGGGAAGAGGGGTGGGGGAGTTGAAGAGGAAGTAGTTCCTTACCTTATCGAAGTTCAGGGCTGGGAAAGACCAAGTCTGGAATGGCTTGGATTGGAGTGGGTACTCATCCAATGACTGCTGGAATTCAGTTAACGACAGCAATGGTAAGGTCTGGGATTGCCATCACTGCTTTACAATCATATCACTTAGCAATGGACATTCTGCTCCTAATTACCGTTGCAATTTGAAGATGACTCGTATGTTTTTATAAGATTGGTGCTTTCACCAGTACCATTTATCATAAAAATAATTGAAAAGGTGGATTTAAGGGAAAAAAAAGTCTAAATCAACTGGCAGTAATAAGCACATTGTGCCAAACTGCCCTACTGCCACTATGTGCAATGAGTCCAAAAGAGGAAAAGCTAAAGATCTAATCTGAAATGGGGAGAGAGCTTAATTGCTAATAGTTAAATTACTTCCATGTTCGCCATAAAGGTAAAATGTAGTATGCATATAATGCTATACCTGATTAAAAAATTAAAATGGAATATGTTAATATTAAGTTATGGGCGCGCGTACACACATACACATCAAATAGAGATGAGCCTGAGCCTCTCTTTTGAATTTCTCAAGAGACCTATTTTAAAAATTCATTTAAAATTTTGCAGACATGTGGCCAAAACATGGACAAAATTTTTCAGAGAGCTACACGATAGCCCTGAGCAAACAGTCATCCATAGGTTGAAATATGGGGCAATGGAAACTTGCTCTTCTTCTTCCTCTTGGATCACTCTTTGAGATGGTCATAATAGCAATCAGGATGTAACTAAGCTTGTTTAATGCAAGTGTTCATTATTTGAAGCTCTAAGGGTGTACGGGTATCAAATGTGGCTTTGATTGAAATATATCCCATCGAAATCTTGATGCAGAGTTTCTAATTTGACACTACAGGTAGACCTTGACTTACAACAGTCCATTTAGTGACCGTTCAAAGTTATAACAGCACTGAAAAAAAATGACATGACCATTTTTCATATTTATGACATTGCAGCACCCCGATGGTCACATATGATTTACATTTGGATTCTCAACAACTGGTTCATATTTATGATGGTCTCAGTGTCCTGGGGTCATGCAATCAGCTTTTGCAACCTTCTGACAAGCAAACTCAATGGGGAAGCCAGATTCACTTAACAACCGTGTTACTAATTTAACAACTGCAATGATTCACTTAACAAACATAAATTCTGGCCTCAATTGTGCTCATAAGGACTAAAGGTTTTTCTAATAATTGTTGGAAGCTAGCCACTAAACATTTTTCCAAGGCATAACACTGGTGATCTGTTTGAAAGGTGAAGGGGATTGGCTTAACCTGTAAACCTATCCCTCATATGCATGGATAGGTTATACAACAGAAGCTTTTAAGAATCAAGAGCTACATTAACACAACTACATTTAACCTTCCTTACATCGGTGTAATTTCCAAACGATTGCTTAGCCCAGATATTAACTTATTGGCTTCCAACCTAAGTGATCTTTGCAGGACTGTCCAAAGAGGAACATAAAATAGGAACAGGATGATCTTATACCACAAACACTGTTTGCTTTTCTTGAAAAGAACAGAACAAGTGATGATACTCAGTTAAATTTTGGCTCAGCAATGTTGCCCTTGGTTAATACTTGAACCGGGGACCACAAGGAAATCCCTAGACTGTAAACTAGACTGGGAAGCTGAGAGAAATATCCCAAGGCAAGGAAAGGCAAACCATTCCCAAATTATCCATTAAAAAAATTACTCATTTACACATATAGCCACCAATACCCAAACCCAGCTTAAAGAGGCTTTTCCTTCTAAAAATAATAAAAAATAGTAATAATAATTAATATTCCTGGATCAAGCTTGTGAAGTTAGAACCACAGTGAGGGCTGATAGCAAAAGGCCATTTTTTAAAAAGACTGGAATTGCTTGCGCTGCTATGCGGTTTGAATCAGTAGTTTCTTCTCCCGGTTACCTTTAACCATAACCAAGCAATGAAAAGGCTAGTGGGAGAAGGAGGAATTTTGATGTGGAAAACGACACACAAAACACACACACCCCTTTTTCCCCCTGTTTAAATCTCGTGAGAGAGGGAGGGGAGCTGTTATTAGAAGGGGAGGGAGTTAGTAGGCTGGGAAGGCGCACTGCAAAAAAGTGAAGGGAGATTTAGGAGAACCTTCCAGCTTGGTAAGCCCCCTTCCTCCTCCTCCTCCTCCTCCTAGGAAAGCGTTTTCTTTACGCGGAGCAACTCGGCTCACGGCCGCTGCGAGGCGATGTCGAGCTCTGGCCATCGGCAGCCCGGATGTAGCGGCGCGGCAGCCAGCCCGAGCCGCCGAGCGGTGCCTACTGGCCTCCCTCGCCAAGTGTGGCACCGCGGAGAGCAGGAACATGGCGCTCAGAGCGATGTGACGGGGGAAAAGAGCCGGAGATGCTGCGGGCGTTCGCCTGACACGCAGCCTGCCGGCCGGCTAGCCACCCATCGGTAGGCGCGGGCAGGGCTGGGGAATGAATGGCGCGGCTCGGGACTTTGGAGCCGCATCCTAGAAATGGGGAAAGGAAGGAGAGGGCGGACGGGGAGCATCCGTCCGCCTAGCCTGGAGGGAGAGAGGGAGGGAAAGAAGGAGAAGCCCCCCACCATCACCTCCTTGCTTGTCACCGCCTTTGTCGGCTTTCCCTCCGTCTCCGGAGGGTAGCGCTGATTTGTGGCTGGTGAGGCCGGCAACTCCGCCGCGCAGAAACCAGAGAGAGCCGGTGGGTGGGTGACTGGCTGGCTGGGTGGGTGTGGAGCGGCGTGTGCCATCGCCGGAGCTGCCGAGGGGGCGACCGGGAAGGCGAGGAGGATCCCGGGCGGCATTTGGGGATGGCGTCCAACCTTCCCTCGGCTTTAGCAGGGCCGGGTCGCCGGAATCGCGCACCGCTATCCAGGCGCCGACCCCCGGCCCCAACTCCTGCTCCTGAGGAGGGCGGGTCCGCGCGGCTCTTTGGGTGTGCGCGAAACCTTGCTCGAAGTCGGCATCGGGCGTCGCGCCGCTTGGAAATAAGCCTGCGGCTGGGTGGCCGGGGAAGCCTCACTTGGCAAAACCCATTCGGGTAAGGGTCGCTCCTTAACGTGGCCGGCAGCTTACAGGCATACCCCGGGGACTGGGATGGGTGGGGGATACACAAGTGCGGACGTGGGTACGCGGGCGCACCTCATATCGAGGAGACACTGTGTGGCGAAAGGGTTTTTAAAGGAAGCGGAGCGGTGATCCGAAGCGAATGGGGGAGCTCCGTGATTCTGCGCGCTCAGGATTTTAAAGAAAGGATGCAAAAAAGGGGGGGGGATCTAAAACGGGCGCCGGTGGGTTGTGCCAGCAAACTCTGTGACCTTGCCATTTTAGATGTCGCGGAGATAGCAAAGGGGGAGAAGGGAAAGAGCCCCGACTCTAATTAAACAATACCGGCTTTTTCTTTTTCTTTTTTATAGGGAGGGACTTTTGATTTGCAAGCTACTTGCTTGTATTAGATTTCACACTTTTGGTTTGTTTAACGGTTCCACGGATGAGACATGCCCCCCTATTTATAAAATCAAGTGGACCTAAAATATGTACATGGGGTCTTTTGCCAATCTCTTGAAGCCCACCATAAATGTTGTAAATATTCTGTGGTGTGTATTTCTAGGAATTTAAAGGAGACAGCAGATAATATCCAGCTAACACTTTGCAAACAGGCCTTTAGAGCAGGTTATTTTAAAAGTTAGGCAGAAGTCAACCCCAAGTAACACTAATTTAAAAGTGAGCATATGGGGTGGTTGCAGTCTTAATCTAAGGTTATTTTTTCAACAAATTGTCTATGTAGATCCCTTCACCCTTAAACATTTTTAAATAATAGAAAGTGAAAGATTAATTAAACCTTCCAAATAGGTTATCTTTAAAGCTAAATAATTAACTTTTCATTAGAAATCAAAGATGGTATGCAAATTCATTATAAGAATTAGACTGCCATGCTGGAAAAAAAAACAAAATGAAATGGGAGTGGGCAGGAAATCTTAAAGCCTACTTTTGAAATCAGCAGAATATACCACCAAATCTCTTTTAATTATACAGTAGTGAGTTTAAAACATGAAACTTAAGATGCTGCCTATTTTTGCTATATGTATGTTAAAGATATTTTAGGAATTTGCTAATTCCTTTGTACTTTTTATATATTACATTCATTTCACTGGGTGTGATGTGGGATTTATAACAGTAGTTCTATAATGCCTATATTATTTCCGTATAATTCATTTCTGGCATGGTATGGGAACAGCCACAGCAACTTTGCATAATACACAGAAAGTGTGTAAGATGGTCAGATCAGGTTCCCGACTCATATCTTCTAGAAGTGATAGACTTCAACTTTCTCCTACCATAACTAACACTAAGGATAAGAAAGCCATGATGCTCAAAGGAATGATACAGTGATTTCCACAACATGCAAACTGAGAAAAGGAGAATTACACATTGGACTGACATCAACTCTAGGCATCCTTATGTCCAAAGATTCATGCCTTTGGCTTCTTGTGGCAGCTAGATTGACAGCCTTTTTTAAATTTCCCATAATGCCTCTCTCCTAGTATCATTCAGAGGCTTTATGGCAAACTCAGTGGATGGAGAGTAGACTAGACTAGAGTAGAGTAGAGTAGAGTGTAGAATTTAGAATAGAACAGAACAGAACAGAACAGAATATCAGAGTTGGAAGGGACTTGGAGGTCTTCTAGTCCAACCCCGCTGCTTAAGCAGGATATACTATACCCCTGGCGGCGAACCTATGGCACGTGTGCCAGAAGTGGCACGCAGAGCCCTCTCTCTGAGCACGTGCGCTGTCACCCCAGCCCTAGGGTGGTTGTTGGCAAGCCGTGGGCTCTTTCGTCCCTCTACTGCAGCTACCTTTCGGGTGACCCCCACCACTGGCTCGCCCCACCCCTCACCCTTCCCTCCCAGCCACCCCAAAGGAGTCTTTGAGGAACGCCCAAAAGGCACAGAGTTCCTCTGCCTTCTGTGTTCCCACCCACACCAAAGTGAACCAAACAGGCTGAGGTCTCCCTCCCTGCTAAGCAGCCCCACTGATTCGCTTGCGAACTCCGCCAAGTGTTGCTCCAAATGTTTGACTTGCACGTCCCTCCCAGCCAGTGGCAGCACCAGGGTGGGGAAGGTGTGCGCCCTGCCTGCTCAGCTGCTGCCGATCAGAGGTGGCACTCTGTGCCATTGCCTCCCAGCCGGAGCGCCACATTTGTTTGCTTGCTGGTTGCCTCCAAGGAGGGAGGTGTGCTCAGGCCGCCCAAGTCCCTGCCGCGTGGGGAGAGAGGGAGTGGGGTATCTCCCCAATAGGATCCAGGTTGGAGTTGCCTTATTTTGCGTGGATCTCAAATCCTTGGCTTTGCCTGCCAGCCTCCACTCCCCCTCCACAACCCAAATGGTTGGATTCACATGGCACGTGAAGCTGGGCAGGAGAGCACAGATAGATGATAGATAGATAGATAGATAGATAGATAGATAGATAGATAGATAGATAGATAGATAGATAGATAGATGATGGAGGGATGGATATATAGATGAGAGAGAGAAAGAAAGAGACAGAGAGAGAGGAAGAGAGAGGGAAGGAAAGAGAAAGGGAGGAAAAGAGAGAAAGAGGGAGGGAAAGAGGGAGGGATGGAAAGAGAGGGGGAAAAGAGAGAAATGATATTACAAAAGTTTTCTTTTTTTACTGTTGCTAAACGTAATACATTTTTCTTAGAACAATTAGCTGAACTCTGCCTTGTTTATCATTATTTTAGGTAATAAAGCCTCATTATTCAGGTTAAATTGCCGTGTTGGCACTTTGCAATAAATAAGTGGGTTTTGGGTTGCAGTTTGGGCACTTGGTGTCTTAAAGGTTCTCCATCACTGCCTTATACCATATCAGACAGGTAGCTGCCCAGTCTCTTCTTAAAAGCTTTTTAAGAACAAAGAACAACTTTGATGTTCGTATTTCTCTTCTGAATTTGGGGCAACTTGGAATTTAAGAAATCCAATCCCTTTTGTAGCAGGACTCTGAGATTCCTGCTAGCAAGCTGATATTCCTAGAGGTGTAGAAAATGGAAAAGATATTTCTGATCAGTATGCTGAGGAATAGACACAGTATGCTGCAACAGATATTGGTAAATCTTAATACCAAATGTGAAGTCTTTTGGCTACTTTTCTTCAGAGCTGACCCTAAAATTTCAGACACCAACCTTGGTTGATATATGTCTTTGTTAATGGAATGGAATGACACATGTTCTTCAAGCTTTCTCTTGTTCCTAAACAGCCCAAATTACATTTTTTTTTGTCAGTTCAACCTTTATCCTGTATAATATAGTTTCTCTTACTATTCTGGGATTGAACCTGATTATGTACTTCCTCTGACATCTTCACCTTTTCAGATGCTATCAGTTTTCCTCAGGCACTGAATCAAAGCCAGTCAATTTTCTTTGACTTTTCTTCACAATGGAATTGTGGTGCTTGGCTTCAGCTAGGTATATTCAGATTCCATGCATGCTTTACTTGCAATTTCATTCTATCTCTAAATGGAGATACTGTGTTCTATATTCCTCCAGAACTTATTTCAATTTACTTTATAATTCAACACATTTTCTTGACTGGGGGTGCCACCTATGATTCTAAGATGTCACAAACTACCTGAAATATCTTTGAAATAATGCAGAACAGATTCTTTAAATCCTTGTCCAAGATCGCTGAAAGCTCTTGAGAACAACTGAATTCACAGTATTTCTGTTATTTTATTTTTAGGATGTTAGTGGAGGTTCCTTGACCCTTAGACATACCTCACTGATTTAAGCCCTGAACTACAACTGTGTAACTTTACAAATATATTAACATCCCATTCTTTGTTTTAAGTTCTTGGTTGAACAACCTGCATATGCTCCATTTCTGTTTTGGCTTTAAGAAAATGTCCTAATAATGTATAGGTAGTCCTCAACTTACTACAGTTCATTTAGTGATCATTCAAAGTTAACAATGGCACTAGAAAAAGTTACTTATGACTGTTTTTCACGCTTATAAGTGTTGCAACTTTGCTATGGTCATGTAATCAAAATTAAAAAAAGCAAAGGACCTTGATGCTTGGCAACTGGTTCATATTTATGACAATTGCAGTATCCCAGGGTCATGTGTGGCTCAGTGGGCACTGAGCTTGTCAATCCGAAAGGTCAACAGTTCGAATCCCTAGTACAGGTCTCCTGCGTGAGCAGGGGTTGGACTAGATGACCTCCAAGGTCCCTTCCAACTCTGTTACTGATCATCTTTTGTAACCTTCTGACAAGCAATGAGAAAGCCAGATTCACTTAACAACCATGTTACTAACTTAACAACGATAGTCATTCATTTAATAACTGTGGCAAGAAAGGTTATAAAATGGGGCAAAATTTACTTAGTAAATGTCTCGCTTAGCAACAGAAGTTTTGGGCTCAGTTGTGGTCATAAATCAAGGATTCCCTGTATTGAGATTGAACTTAATCTTGGAATTTCTATGATAGCTGTATATTTTGAGTTAGCACAATATCTTTTTGAAATGCTTCAAATGACTTTTTTTTTAGTGTAGGAATATTTCAGCACTGTGTTGATTAATCTGAGGAATGCTTATTAGGGAGTGAGAGAAATGTACAACAGGGGATCTTCTGATGTCCCTTGTGACTTGCCTACTTATGACTTGTTCCTATTTTAGTTGTGTCAGATGTTTGAGGGTGTGTTACTCAGCACAAAGTGTTTCAGAAATTTTACACCTGTCCCCCAGAGTCGTTGAAATTCATGCTCAACCTCTGCCTTGTCTTGTTTTCCAATTCAGTGGCATCAGCTCACCGACTCTTCCTCTTCTTAGTGTTGCCACTTGCTTTCGGCTCTCCCATTTCTCTCTCCCACAGATATTCTTGCTGGCCATGGCTCTTCTCTGTTGTAGTGAGTACTTTTCTTTGAAAAGTGTTATTAGATGGAAGCTTAAGCTTAAACATCAGAGACCAACGACCGAGTCAGGTGAAAATCGGCATGCGGTTTAAAGTAGGATGGTGCAATAATGTGTTGTTAAGCTGATCGTGGCCAACAAACCATGCATGGTGCTCCACCAGGATCTTCATAAACCACTGTTTTTTTGTTGACTATAAGGTAAAGGTTCCCCTCGCACATGTGCTAGTCGTTCCCAACTCTAGGGGGCTTATCTCCGTTTCAAAGCCAAAGAGCCAGCACTATCCGAAGACATCTCCATGGTCATGTGGCCAGCATGACTAAACACCAAAGGCACACAGAACGCTGTTACCTTCCCACCAAAGGTGGTCCCTATTTTTCTACTTGCATTTTTTTACGTGCTTTCGAACTTCTAGGTTGGCAGAAGCTGGGACAAGTAACGGGAGCTCACCCCATTATGCGGTACTATGGATTCGAACCACTGAACTGCCAACTTTTCGATCAACAAGCTCAGCATCTTAGCCACTGAGCCACCGCATCCCAGGAAAAAACATTTGTTGACTATACAAAGCTGCTAAAAACAGCGAGGTGTTCAGGCACCTGGCAGGCAACCATCTGTGCCTGGTGGTTAATTTTGTGTGGTGTAAAAAGTGGACTGATTTTTTTCTCTGTGCCAAGTGGTTTCCTTTTTTCCTTGCTTTTCTTTTGAAAACTATTGTGACTTCTATTATTTTCTATAAGTGCTTAAAATAGTTAACTGATAACTTATGTATATTGATATATATGTTCAAAAGAATAAGCAAGAGCATCAAAACCAAACCAGGAGCAAATACAAAAACCAAAAAGCTTGGTAATATGCTATCTAATATACCAATACAGACTGAACAGATCTTCCCAGGAGGCTTCATCCGGAACTTAAATGAAGGACCCCTTCAGGATGCCCCTATAAAATATACCTTTCTATTTCCTAGAGCAACAGTGTATCTTCCCTCACAGCTGCAGCTACTGCACAGTTCAGTCCTTTTCAACTCTTGCTCAACAAAGTGTCTCAGCAGAACAAAATGCTTAGGAGGGGTGGGGGGTGGGGGGTTGGATTAGATGACCTGCAAGGTCCCTTGCAACTCTGTTAATCTTCATCTTTGTGAAGCCAAATACTTCCTTGAGATGGAGCTGAACAACCCCAACCCTAACAAAAATTCAATATAATCTGAAGAAGAGAGGTGACCTTTGAAACATCCACATTCCGTATTTCTGTGAGAAAAGGTGTTTCGACAGAGTAATATAAGAGGTAATATATAATATTATATAATATATTATATAATATAATATATTATATTATATATAATAATAATATATAATAATATATAATAATAATATAATATAAGAGGTGACCTTTGAAACATCCACATTCCGTATTTCTGTGAGAAAAGGTGTTTCGACAGAGTAATATAATCCATGAGGAACTACTTAGTTAAGGTAACTTAAAAAAAAGAGAGAAACCAAAAATGAGTAAAACAATCCTTAATTAAAAGATCTACAGGATTCTCTGTTCTTGTGTTAAATCTTCCAGCCAGTCTTATTTCCCATATGCTTTGGAAGATCGTTCAGGTGTCTCTTCCCCTCACAAACACATTTACTCTTTATTGCACGCAGATTCAATAGTAGTGGCATTGTGCTGACTGCAGATTGCAGTCTGATTCCACCGTATAAATAATCATATGGTTCTTCTCCGGAGGAAAGGAACATTTTTCCTTTCATGTTGATGTGACTTCTGGCCTGTAATAGTGGGATACGCAACCCTGTTATTGGACTTCCTTCCTCCTGATTTAGGTCTATATTCAATCAATGGCACTTTTTACTCTGAATGATGCTCCAGGAGGAATTCTAAATGAAACAGATGCAGCAGCACCCAGCAGACATCAAACTGGACCAGAGATTAGTTTGAGGGATATAAAAACAGAACCTTTATTTAAATGTTTGCAACAAGTACTAATTCTCAAGAGCCTTCTTCTCGTTTTTGGACACAGAGAATCATGGCAGGTTAAAGTGTCGTTAACATCTTTTTAATCTGCCCATGAATTGAAATGGGTACCTTTCATCTGCAGCTCTACTGTGTGTCTTCTAAAATTTGCCCGGAGGTTTATGGAATCTTTCGAAACAGAATTAAAGATAGGAAAATGAAGACTGTAGAGACAGGGGAATTGTTTGTCTCTTGCTCAATCAGTAGAAGTTGTGTCCATGATTGACAGAAGGAGAAAGGAGATTCCATCTGTGGAACTAAATCCTACGACTATTTCTTGCAGAGGAGAAAGGATTTTTCTTTGCTTTGGGAAAACATTTGAGCCACAATGACCACCAGTGAGGCACCCAAATCTGTCAGGCCACTAGGCCAAAAATCATTTCCCTCTGTTCTTCCTTGATTGCTCCTATTGAGAGGTATTACATAGCCTTCGTAAAAACATCTTCATTTTATTTATATACTCATGTCTGGGGGAGGGGGTTTCCTCACTCAGAGCAGACTCAAGACAGCTGTGAGAGGGGCCGCAAGTAAATTTAATAAATAAATAAATGACCAAAGGAAGCAATTGATCCCCATATTGAAACCCACGACTGCTAATTAAAAACTATCACAGATATTTCTCTATTTACGACTATTTGTTTAGGGACTCTATGAAGTTATGACAACACTGAAAAAAGTTACTCACAATTCGTCCTGGCACTTAATGAATGCCACAGGGTCTCCGCGGTTACACGATGGCTATACAGATACTGTATTGCAATCATGTATTTATGACGGTTGCAGTGTCCTTGGGGCCACGTGGTCATCATTTGGGGCCTTTGCATCTGGCTTCCAACAAGCAAAATCAATGGGGGAAAACTGGGTTCCCTTAACAATCACATGATTGTTGTGTGATTTGCTTAATGACCTTTTGATTCACTTAAATAACTCGGACAAAATAGGTTGTAAAATCAGTCATAGTCATGTAATAAACTCACTTAATGACTGCATCACTTAGTGATGGAAATTACTGTCTTGTTGTGATCATAGGGTTATGTTTTGCCCCGGCTATGGATCCCAAAGAATACAGCACACACAAAGTTTGTACAAAACTTAATTTACTAAAATAACTCTGTCTTTTTCAAAACAAAGGCTGTTAATAAACGTTCTTAACAGCCTACAAGAAACCAAAGATAAAGTAATCACAATCTTACTGAGGTTGGCAGAAAGCCCAGAAACAATTTGCAGAGAATCCAGATGCGAAGTAGAGTGAACTAAAGTTGTTCCCTACAAATTGCTTCAATCGGGGTTCCTCTTTAAATAGGCTAAGGGAGCGGCCAATTAGTCCCAAGCCTTACTCCCCAGGAGACCTCCTCCTGAGGAGCCACTCCTGCCTTTTGGCCGCTCTGCGTGCCCATGCATTGAGAAGAGGCTCCTCCTCTTTGTCTTCTTCACTTAAAGGAGCTTCTGGAGGTTCTGACAGCCCTGGCTGAATCCCCATGGTCATATGATTTACATTCAGATGCGACGACTAGTTCATATTTATAATGGTTGCAGTGTCCCAGGGTCACGTGACCATCTTTTGTGACCACCTGACAAGTAAAGTCAATGGGGAAGCCAAATTCACTTAACAACCATGTTACTAATTTAACAACTGCAGAGGTTCACTTAACAAATGTGGCAAGAAAAGTCGTAAAATGGGACACAACTCACTTAACAAATTTCTCACTTAGCAACATAAATTCTGGGCGCAATTGTGATAGTAAGTTGAGGACTACCTGTATCAATATAAGATTCCTATGAGCTATGCTTTCCCGGCATCAAGATATTCAAAGATGTCCCATCAGTGCATGTCCAATATCCTGTATCCAAAGAGCTTTGGAGAACAGTCTTGAAAACCAGCACTTTGTACCAGAGGAAGTGTCCTCTCTGTCAGCCTTACAGTGAATAACATGGGCATGTAGATAGCTGCAGGCAAGCATTTCACTGCTCGTTCTCTTTCATCTCCTGTGCTGTCAGGACCTCGAGCCCAACCAATGTTTTCATCTCAAATATTTTTATCCGAAATTAATGAGCTAATAAGAACTGGTCCTGATTGCTTATTTGTACCCTATGACTATCATTAAGTGTTGATGAACGTATCATGATTCTTGATGAACGTATCTTTTCTTTTATGTACACTGAGAGCATATGCACCAAGACAAATTCCTTTTGTATCCAATCACACTTGGCCAATAAAGAATTATATTCTATTCTTTAGCATCTGGGTAAAAGGCCTATTTTAAGCTTTCTCTTGTGAGCCAGAACCAGAGGTGGAATTCATCTGGTTCGAACAGTTCGGACCAGTTCAAACGAACCAGTATCACCGACAATCAGTTGGCCCCAACCACCCGCCCTCGCTCTATTCTGTCTTTTATCTCCTGCTTTGTAGCTCATCTCAATTGTGCGTGATTTCTCCTCCCCCCTCGCTGTTCTACTTACTGTTGCTGACCTGGAAGGTAAGCAGCTGTGCAAACGCCTTAGGATCGCACACAAAGTGCGCTCTCACCGAACCAGTTGTTAAATGGCAGCATTCCACCACTGGCCAGAACATGAAAAATTCACCAATGTGAAAAAGTTGTGTGCTCTTAACTATGAAAGAAAATGGGAAGTGGAGAATGAAGACTTGCTTCCAAGAGCTTGGTAATGACTAGAAGCTGAATATGTGCTGTTTGTATACAGGGAAAGAACCCCTGTTTTAAAATGGGTACCCTATGGCTTTGTTCGGCTGGTGAAGCTGATACAAGAAAAAAGTGACCCAGGAACATGTTCCTACCACATCTGTTTTTTGACAGTAGCTTGAATCTATAATCATGATCTCAGAAATATTAATTCTGAAAACCTGATCTGATTCTGAATTCAGAATTCTGACTTAGAATTCTGAAATCCTGATCAGTACTACGTAGGTTTGTAGAAGAACTTCACTTTATCTCTACATCTGGCGCTATCTAGTAGTTCATGGATCCAATCTGGAGTTATTTTTTCCGTATTCTTCCATTTTCACAAGAACGGTGGTGATGCTGATTTTTTATCATTTCCTATTAATGATAGGAGAATCTATTGATTTTGCTTTTTCTCGGTTTATGGTTTCTACCACTCTATTAACTTCTGCTTTTCTCAGCTTCTATTTTTTTGTGAACATTTCCATTTTTGATCCCTAGTTCTCCAAATGTACACATTTTTTGTGTTGAAATCTGCCTCATAAATACCCCATTTTGCAAACTACTCCATCTAACGCAACAATCCTGTGTATTATTTTTCGTATTTACAGACATTAAGCAGCATTGTAGAGTTCTGAAGATGACACATTTCTACAGGAGACCAAGGCTCAGTTCGTATATTGGTAGGAAAAAAATGAAAATGAATTATTTTTATTACAAAATTATTTTAATTATTTTTCATAATTAAAAATATCTGTAAGAATCCAAAGTATATAGAAAGTTCCCCTTATTTTATCCTTCTAAGAACCGGCAACCCAGGTGAAATAGGTTGGGTTGATAATTAGTCATTCAGTGTTTTCCATGATCAAAAGGGGAGCTTGAATCCGTTCGCTCTATTCTAGATAACCACCTTAAACTACCATACTTTTGACTTTTTGACAATAAAGCTACCTAATACAGAAATGATAATAATACATAATAATTTAAACTGTGGTATACAGAAGATGAGTCTCATTCTTCAGGGTGAGAAATAGTTTTAGCACCTCAATATTTATAAAAGCAGAAATATGTATCTATGCATTAGTTGATAATCTAATTCAGTATTTTTTCTGTCAGCCTTCTGAGGAAGATCAGAATGGAAACACAAACAGATGAGCTTTATCATAAGTCTACATTAATAGCAAAGTACGGTATGATCATACCAACCTTCCACTGTCTCTTTTACTGCCTCATAAGATAAGGAGGTTGCTTTCTGAGTTTTTCTGCCCATTATGCATTTGTGGGCTAGTCTTCTCTTATCTTTCCCTATGCCACATTCCCACCCCCCACCCGCACCCCAGTTCATTCCCATATACTAGGGGCTCCAAACATGGCAACTTTAAGTCTTGTGGACTTCAACTCCCAGAATTCCCCAACCAGCTATGAAGTCCTCAAGTCTTAAAGTTGCCAAGTTTAGAGACCTCTGCCATATACTGTTACATCTTCAAACTTGGCAACTTTAATATATGGACTTCGGAAAGTTGAAGCCCGCAGATCTTAAGTTGCCAAGTTTGAAGAACTGTTGGGCTCCAGAAATCAAGGAAGACACATTGAGGTTCTTCTAAGACGTTGCCTTTATTGTTCCTCACGAATAGAAAAGAAATCTTGCCAAACTAACGAAGACTACTTGCACCATTAAACATATACTCTGAGAAGTTCTAGGGAGGAGCTGTCTTAACTCTTTCTCCCATACAAACTGCCTAAACTTCACTGTCTTTTGCTCTTCGGGAATGCACCCCCTCCTCTCTGGGAATCTGGACTACCTTCCATCACAAACACTGATCTAACTTCAGTTTCTTGCATGGATCCAGGAAAAATTAGAATTAATCTGGAATTGTTAACTTGGACTCAGACCTTAAAAAATGAAAGAAATTCACTGCAATATCATTTGTTCTAAGCCTTAGGGTGGAATATTACAATGACTTGGAAACAAACTCAATTGGACACATTAGTGATTTCTGCTATATGGGCATATCTGAGATTACAACAAAAAAATCTTAGCTTGTTCCACAATGCACACATTGATTATTAAATTTATATCTCCATGCTCAGTGAAGAAATACAAGAAATAAAATATTGAAAAGGTGGATGCAAAAAAAAAATACTCTTTGATATGCAGGTAGTTTACTCGTGAACTCTTCAAATCACCTGAAATTGTTGCACACTGAAGAATGTCTGCACCTGCCCCAATTTTAATTTATTCTTCTACCATGGCAACTGTAAAAGTCAGTGCAAATTGGAGGGTGGGATTATCTGACTTTATCTAGGGAAATGCAACTTAATTATATGAATGTATATTCTACTGGCTCTGAACTGATTTTCATATATTATGAAACTGCCATTGTTTGTATAATTAACTGTTCATCTAAATTATGGTAATACTGTAGCTACATATATGTTGTGGGAGAAGATGGAACGTGACAACTTGAACTAGATGGATATCTGCATCACAGCCATACCTCATAACTTGTCAATCTCTTACTGACCCACCTGTTATTTTTCTCCTCTTTTGGTGTGCTAGTCATATATGAAACACTTCAATCGATCAATTGTTTTTTATACGTATACACTGCCCCCAAGTCATTTTCTATCTAACATGAACGCTACATTCTGAATTTCTTAGTCAAATTTGAAGCATGAAAACTGTGAAATTGCATTGAGGAAAAATATTCTTCATTTAAGCCAATAATGAATCCATTTCATTATTGAGACTTGAACTTAAATTATCAAAAGTATTAATATTTTGAGATTGCTGAAAACTTAAAATTTCAAGAAATTCAAATTCTTGGGGTTGATTCCTTCATGGAATAACAATTTCTTATCCCACCTTAGCTGTGCCCAAAAAAGTAAGATTATATTTTTGTGTAATCCCTTGTTCAAAGAAAGACAAGAGTAGACTAGAATTTTCTGACTAGGAAATGTACATATCGCGCCACAGCACAAATGCTTCTGTGTTTTATTATTTTATTTTGTCAGTTTATATTCTACAGTTAATTCAAATTGAACACTGAATTTGTGAAACAATCCTAATGGCTCATTTCCTTGAATCCAATCTATATCTTGATCCTTGTTAAATTTTGAAATTTCTGCATCTAGAAAAACAAAATGCATTATATACTTCAATTTTAGGATCATCAGCCTCTTGTTCTGGTTGGTCTTAACCAGTTAGAATTGGCAAGACAAAGCCTTAACTACAAGTTTATGGAAAAGTGCAATTTGCCTCTATTTAAGTATTCAGTGCCACATGTAATAAGGATTTTGCATGCCTGGGTGTGCATCTCAATTAGATTTGCAAAATGTTTGGAGAAGATAGTTTGCTCCCACAATTAGACATTAATTTTGCATTTACCATTCACATGGAAAGCATCTCTTCACTTGCTATTTTACATACCCTTTTTTATGCCTCATTTGCTGCATGTAAATAAAAGAGTTCTATTGCCATCAGGAGAGGGAAACGTTTCAGCAGCATGTATGATTGTGGCTTTTTTTATTCATTTATTTCCTTTCTTTTTGGAGTAGCCCAGACTCCTCATAAACAGAGCAAGTGCAAGACAGGCAAGTGGGGTGGAACTGCCATTTCTAAAATCAGGGTTTGGTTTTTCCATTAAAAAAAAATGCTGGTATTGTTTTCAGTGCCCCAGGATCTATCATTGCCCAAATATTCTCTGGGTGGAGCTCATGTAATTGACATGGAGTGAGAATTGTGTATTCCATATTAAACATAGATATTTTGATTTGTAGGAAATGGAAGCTGACAATGATGTATTCTAGACAAAAAACACGGATTTAGCCAAAGGAGAAGACTTAGTCATCATCCAAAATTAGGAGAGGCATTATAAAAAAAGAAAATATTTGCATTAAAATTGCATGTATGTTTATATGAATATAAAATATAGATAGGTGGGTTTGAAAGTAATTTATTAAATAGAACTACACTTTAGGAAGATTGTCAACCTTCTGTGTTCCTATCATGGGCTAAACACTGACAACCCTAGTTTTATTAAACTAGACTTGAGATTGGGCTGTCTTGCAAGGGGAACTCTGACTTTTGCAAAATAGGGCATGTAGCACCGACCACATCAGTAACAAATTGGTTTGGACAATGCTTTGGGGTCTATTACTGCTCTAATTAAAAGGATCTGTAGCAATAAAAACTGCTAAAAGGCTCACATGTCCGAGTGAACTGTTTCTCAAAATAAACATCTTTCTCCTTGAGTAACAAAAATATTTTTGGCATAGCCCATCGACTATTTTTGTTCTGAGTGATAACATGACAGATTGGCAAATGTCACCAGTTTGTCTCCCTCCACTGTCACACTCCCCACTTGTTCAGTTGCATAAGATGTTCCACTAAACAGTTATTTTCCAGCTCAATTTTGTCATCTCACTCATACATCGATTCCATGAAAACCAGAATAAGAGAGCGGCATAATTCCACAGCCAGAATTCTGAGACCTTCAGTGGGAAGATCCATCAAGCTTCTTGATTAGGGTGACTTGGGAATGGATAATAGCATGTTCACATCTGCCCCGATAGTAATTTATATTTGGAACTGCTATCAGAAATTATCAGCCCATCAGTTTCATACTTGGGAGAAGCCTCCCAGACACTTGTCATGTCATGGTTAGAGAAGAAGTTTGCCTGTGAGGATGAAGCTGTTTTCTTCAGTAATTGACTGCCCTTTGTCAACATGAACTTGGGAGTTTTCTTATACCCATGACAGTTAATTGTGGCATTCCTTTTCTTTCCTTTGCTATGATTTAACAAATATTTGACCTTACACTTTTCAAACTGGGAGCAGGATGACTCTTGGTTGTTTTTACAGCTCTTTTCTGAGAAGCTCCGACTCTCTAGTTCTCAGTCGAGTTCTCATACTACCCTCCTCTCCATTTCTCTCTCTTCATTTGGAAGGAATAGGACCTATCTCTTCTGACTCGGTGCCACTTCCTCCCTTCCTCCGTCTCTGTGACAGTTATCTTCTCTTTCTTCATGGTTAGAACCACAGGAATGGTTGGCATTTTCTCGTCCCTCTTCAATCTTCTAGCAAGATGCCTACAGTTTCAGAACTCTCTTTTAAATGGTGCAGTGTCTTTCAATCCAAGGCGCCAACAGATAATAGGGGAATTTGATTTTTTGGTCTTCCCTCCTCTATCAAGTTCTCCCTGCCTCTTGTCAGAATCACTGGAGGCTGAAGAAGTTTTATTGGGCAACCGGACAGATGGCTTGGGTTTGTAAGGGCATTGCAAATGGAAATCATGAAGTAGAGGAAGTAATTACATATCATCTGTTGCCTTCCAGGAGCATTCATTGTTCAGGATGCTTCTCTAATAAATCAAATGCACAAGCCAGTGAGAGTCCAGAATATGTATCTGATACAGTATTCCTCCCCCTGTCTACAAGGTGAATAAGGACAGAAGTCTTTCCTAAATAAGGCAATAACTGGTTCTGATGATAATTTCCCATTTTAGTCTCTTTAGAATGAGATATTATAAACATATGCACTGGAAAGGACTTTTGAGATAATTTAGTCCAAATAGTTGCTCATTGCAGGGTCCATTAATGGCCCTCAAGCATCTTCGAACATATATAGTGAAGGAGAATTTGCCATTTCATGTGGCAGACTATTCTGCTGGCTAAAAGGTCAGTCAGGAAGTTCCTCCTGGTATTTATCCAGAACCCCCTTCCTTGCAGTTTTAAGCCATTGATTCTGGCTCTGACCTCTGGAGCAATAGAGAATAAATTCGTTCCCTGTTCTCTGTAAATTTCCTGACTCAATCACCTGTCCTAACCTTAACTCTGGGCATTGGCTGGAAACTACTTTGGTCACTCATCTGCATAAGCTTTACCGGAAGTTGGATGAGAAGAGTGTGAATTTTTCTTGTGTTACCAGATCTCACAGCATTTGATATTGTCAACCATAGTCTACTTTTGGGTTGTCCACATGGGTTAGGACTGGTGGAGACTATATTTGTGGTGGCTGCACTCTTTCCTAAGTGAGTGAACCTGTGAGTGGCTATGGAGGCACAGGGGTCAGACCCTCAGACATTGCAGTGTGGGTTGTTGTAGGGCTTATCCTTCAACTTGATGTTATTTAATATCAATGTGGTGTCACTAGAGGAGTTAATTTGTCAGTTTGAGGTGACATAGTAACCCTATACTGGTGGTACATAAGTTGTATGTCTCCAATCTGAGCCAAATAGGAAATGCAGGAGATGTTCTGACCTAGTGCCTGGAAGCTATCAGGGTCTGGATGGGGAGAAACAGGCTCAGAAGCAACCCAGACAAGATGGAAAGATGGTAATTCAGAAACCTCTTGAGCCTGTAATTACACCAACTTTGGAGTTGTGCTCCCTCTCAAAGATCCATCAACTGGCAATCCACCTGGACTTGTGTCTCCTACTGGAGGAGCAGATGGAAGCCTTGGCCAAGAAGGCTTTTTCCCATCTTCAACTGGGTTGCCAGTTGTGGCCATCCTTAGAATGGAATAAAGGCAGTCATTCATGCTGTTGTCTTCACTTGGATTATTGTAATCTGCCCTGGAAGGAAGTGCTCTTGAACATCACCTAGAAACTCCAGCTGTTGCAAAATATAGCTGCTGAATAACTTGTGGGCTGACCCATTACTATAATGCCATACTGCTGCTACTGGAACTGCATTAGTTACAAGTTTGTTTCTAAGTGCAATTCAAGGTGCTAATCATTACCAATAATGCCTTTACAACTTGTGTTTCTCACTTAGAGGAGTCCTAATGAGGTTGAGGTTGAGGTTGAGATAGTAGCACCATTTTTTTTAAAAAAAAGAAATCTATGGGGAAATTCCCTGATGATTCCTCCTTGCAATTTAATTAAGGTCTAAGGAAACAGGAAGGCTATTGACTATTGGAGAGATTGTACAATTCACACAAAAACACACATCAGTTGGAAACTTAGAATTAGTTGAGGATAAGAATTTGAAGGAATTTCTGAACAAATCCTCTTTCACAAGTTCAAATAAGAACTGTTGCAAAAAGTGTAGAAAATGTCTATCTTTGGCATTGATTTGAAACACATGAAATATAAATTTTGAAGATCAGACTGAGTAATTGATGGAGAAATGGAGGGGGTGAACTATTTCTTTTTTTAAAAATAGTCACTTGGTGCCTCCAGAAATGTTGGGTGTTTTAATATCCCCAATTCTAGTGGCTAAGAATGTTGGGAGTTTGCTTTTTGCAAATTATGACCTTTCTTTCTGCCCTTCTGGACACATTACTCTAGGCCTAGGGAAAGCTGCTCTACCTCAAGGAAATACCTTTCTCCTTGATGCCACCTGTTTTGGATTTCTTGTACAGCCAAGTCATAAAAGTGATGTAATTCAATTCAAACCACTTGGAATGCTGAACATTTCAAGATGGAAATACCCTTCTTGAGCATGAAACAGCTATTTCAAGCATGATATGGGCCATTTCAACTATTTGGGAAGTGTTTTATGTTCAAAATGTGTTTTGAGCTTGATATGGGATCTTTCAAATTCAAAACAGTTAACATTCAAAATGCTTGTGCCTCTCTTCTCAGTCCATACTCTATCACATGTTAAACAGAGTTGCAGGGGGAAAACCTTATTCCACTTTTAGACAACTGAACAAAACTGTGATATTGAAGATCTCATGAAATAAGGTTATCTGCAGTAGAGCATTGCCATAAATATAAATCTTACGAGTCTTACTGTTAATCTCAAAAAGGAAAGTTGGATAATCGTGAGTTTGCTGGGAACTCTGAATTTTGCTTTTATGGTACATTTGAAAGGTATCCAGTTGAGAAGGATTGCATAAAATTGATCAGTAATCTCTGGATATTTTGTCTAACTGGACAAATAAGTATTTCTTTTAATATCTCTTTTTAGTGTAGGAAAAACAGGGTGAAAAGGTACTCTCTACTGAAAGTGGTGACTTGTAAAAAAACTTAGGTACTTCTGCCTAATTAAACCAACTCACATTAAAAAACAAAACAAATGTATCACGCAGGAAATACATAAACAGTGAAGAAATTGAGAGTAGAGCAGATCTGTTATGATGGCTTTGCTCTCAAGTACAGTTTGTACACCATCAAAAAGCTGGTTCATATAAACTTTGTACCAACTGGAGTTAGCTTTGGAAGCACATGTAGTACAAACAAGGAAAGAGGGAGGCCAAATGCAGTTGCAGGAAAGCGAACGCCAGTCTGTTGCAAGTTAAATGACAGAAGGTGTTATGTATTTGCTAATATGTTCTATTACTATTGCGGCTGAGCCAAAATGGGCTACTTGTCCCTTCACTGTTCTATTTACCACCAGCACGCATGGGTGCAGATATTTAAAGGACTGAAAAGTTCATATAAATCTTTAAAAGTTTGCCCATCAAAGGGGTGGTATTCACACTTCCTTGTGCTCCTGGGCCAGGTTTTTTTTTTTTCAAAGTTTCCTCCTTTTAAAACCAGGGTGTCAAACTCAAGGCCCACAGGCTGGATCCGGCCCATGGGGTGCTTAAATCTGGTCCACGGGGCTGGCCTGGAAATATCAAAGGACCGGCCTGTGGTGCATCTGCCAGGCAAAATGGGCCGCATCCCCGTCCCCCTGCAGCCCGATTTTGGCCTTCCCGGCCTACAGCAGCACTCTACCGGCCAAAAACAGGCCACACAGAGGCCTCAGGAGCACCTTCAGTGCTGCTGGAGGCCAGGAAGGCAAAAAACGAGGTGCAGGGGGCTCACGTGCGGCCCCTCGTGCCCCATTTTAGTAAAGTGCTGAAGGAGGTGTCTGTCCCTTCTCTCCCCCCTCGCTCCCTCCTCCCGCCGGCCTGCAGAGGAGAAATACAATGATGATACAAAGAAATCCAGTTTGATATCCCCATTTTAAAATATCACCCTAAGGATGCAGAACCAACTTATTCTTACAGCATCCAGAATTACTTCTTTGTCTTCCAGATGTGCCAGTGCTAAATGAGCTTTGATTACTTACATCTGTTAATGCAGGAGGGGATTTTGCTCCCCTGCCTATTTTTGTGCGTTCTCAAGCCTTTAAAAAATCATTTAAAAGGCATAGTGTACAAAAAGAAACCACCCCAAGAAACCACATTAAAACTAATGCATCCTGCTGAAATATCCTCAGATTTTCCTTCAATTAGCCCTAAAGATTGGCTGTCCTTACCATCATAAACTTCAGAATGACCCTCTTCCCAACCCTAAGAAATAATTGAAACTTACATTAAGGTCCTTCCTTGTAGGACATGGGAATTTCCTGGTATCTCCTTTAACTCTTTCTCCCTATTTATCAGGGGTGAAATCCAGCAGGTTCTGACAGGTTCTGGAGAACCGGTAGTGGAAATTTTGAGTAGTTCAGAGAACCGGCAAATACCACCTCTGGCTGGCTCCAAAGTGGGTTGGGAATGGAGACTTTGCAATATTCTTTCCCTAGAGTGGGGTGGGAATGGAGATTTTGCAGTATCCTTCCCCTGCCACGTCCACCGCGCCACACCACGCCCATCAAGCCATGCCCACAG
Source organism: Masticophis lateralis (assembly GCA_030761175.1). Lineage (NCBI taxonomy): Eukaryota > Metazoa > Chordata > Lepidosauria > Squamata > Colubridae > Masticophis > Masticophis lateralis. The sequence goes on along the minus strand of JAUDYJ010000001.1, from coordinate 149,868,347 downwards.
AACCGGTAGTAAAAAAATTTGGATTTCACGACTGCTATTTATCCTTTACATCTATGCTGCTTTCAGATACAACCACTGCAGAAGGACTTCTGAACTATGGATGCAGGCGCTAAGGAGCAGGGTTCTTGAAATTCTTAATTTGCTTCATATATGGTAAGTTTCTTTTTCTGTTTCTGAGAATCTCTTTAAAAAGTGTTAATCGCAGCATGAATCAATTTGAAAGAAAAACAGCATTGGCTCATTTTCTGATTGGCATCACATGTTCATTACTTTTGGGGAACTGATCATTCAAAGGTATTTATGTATCTTAGAGCTTTTCCTATTCCCTTCCAGTATGGCTAAACAATTTTATCTCCCCTGCCTTGCTTTATGGAAGAGGTGGAATCCCTTGCCCATTTTTATCATAGATTGTGAAATGTATCTCCCCTGGAGATTTGAGGCAGGATAGCTAATATTTAGTAGCTGGTCATAATAACAAGTAGTAACAAGAATATATTTGCTGAAGCTAAATGTTTTCCTTTAGTTCTTTGATTGTTCTGATGCTGTTTGGCACACATTCTACCTGCATTTGCTTTAACTATATAACTAAAAGCTGATTGAAGTACCTCATACTTAAGCCTATCCAGTTACAGGAGAAATCATAGAAGTTGTACATCTACAGAGTCATAGATTTCAGGGAATCTAATTCAATCTCTTGTTGATATAAAACATCCTTATTATAATAATACTTATTATAAAACATCCTTATTATAAAACATCTTCATTATAAGAGCTGTGGTGGCGCAGTGATTAGAATGCAATATTGCAACCTAATTATGCCGACTGCCAGCAGTTCAGTTCTGAGCGGCTCAAGGTTGACTCAGCCTTAACTCCTTACAAGGTTGGTAAAATGAGGATCCAGATTGTTAGGCTGACTCTGTAAACCGCTTAGAGAGGCTGTAAAGCACCATGAAGCAGTATATAAGTTTAAGTGCTATTGCTAGTGCTATTACTTTTTTTACCCAGGATTGATATATACTGTATTTTTCAGAGTATAAGACGCACCGGAGTATAAGATGCACCTACCTTTTTTGGTGAGGAAAAGAAGAAAAAGAAATCTCCCTCTGCCTCTGCCATGTAGCAAACATGCTTTACTTTCATTTTCATTTTCAGCATAGCTTGATTAGTACAAGGAAAAAAAAATCTGCTCCAGCAATTTGTCTCTTTGCAGCAAGCAGTAGAGCCCTGCGCAAAACAGCTTAGAACAAATCAGCTGAGAGTCAGGAGGCCTATCCAATCAACTTGTGCTAATTAGGCTCTGCCTAATGAAGCTGAAAGGAGCTGTTTTTTCTTGCTGTTTACTTGCAAGGAGGTAACTGCTGCGAGGCAGAGACCAAAGGGTGGGGGCCAGTGGGTGGGCGGGGCTACATTTGGTGTATAAGACGCACCTAAATTTTCACCCCCTTTTGGGGGGGGGATGCGTCTTATACTCCGAAAAATACGGTTTTTGTCCAGCCTCTGCTTAATACCAGATTTAGCATGTTAAATCCACATCTGAGTCACTAAATCCATAGCAATAGCAATAGCAATAGCACTTAGACTTATATACCGCTTCATAGTGCTTCAAAGCCCTCTCTAAGCGGTTTACAGAGTCAGCCTATTGCCCCCAACAATCTGGGTCCTCATTTTACCCACCTCGGAAGAATGGAAGGCTGAGTCAACCTTGAGCCGGTGAGATTCGATCTGCTGGACTGCAGCTAGCAGTCAGTTGAAGTAGCCTGCAGTACTGCACTCTAACTACTGTGCCACCTCGGCTCTGCGCCATAGTTTGTATGGAGATGGATTGTATGTTCCATCCTCAAGAATGACTCAGAAAACGTTCTCTTAGAATCTTGGAAAATCAATTCCAATTGATAGGTGGACAATAATGGACCAGTTGGACCAAAAGTCTAACTCACCTTTTCCTGATTTCCAGGATCAAATGGAAAGTGCTGCAGGAAATGCTGACTAATCTTTCATTAAACACACCTACCCCCCCTTCCGCCCCCCCCCCCCAGGAAATTGAACCCCTTGGTTTGAACCCTGCCTTTTGGAACAAGAAAAAACAGATCTGCTCATTAAATTGGAAAGTTGCCATCCTGTTTCCTTTCACCTTTAAATTGTCTCTTTCAAGGCTAAACAATAAAGAGTGAGGGAGAAGGCAGCTGTAATATTGAAATGGTGAAGCCAGCAGGGGAATTGTATGATGAAAGTATTTTGCAGAGGTTGGTTGGCTGCTGGGTGCCATCTAACAATTCAGTTTTGAAAGAGAGGACGAACATTTTATGCTCTGTTATTTATTTTCTGCCTTTCTTCTGCTTCTGTCTGACTCAACCAGCTAATCCCCATAATCATTTATACAAGTGCCCAGATAACAGAAAACCGTCATATCGGATTGTAGTCTAAATAGTTGCTGCATTCTCCTTGATGTAAATCCATATGAATTTATTCACATCCAACACACCATCGATGCTTTGTTAGCCAAAAAAACGACAACAACCCCCCACCCCCAATTCCAAACAGTCCAAACATTCCCTTCCCCCATTGGAGCAAAACGGCAAAACAGATCCAATGGTTTTTAAATATTCTCATGAATGTAAATGCTTCAGGGCATCATTCATTTTCTCTTTTTCCTAGGAAAATGGTATTACCATATTTTCTGGTGTATAAGACGACTGGGCGTATAAGACGACTCCCTACTTTTCCTGTTAAAATATAGGGTTTGGGCTATACTCGCCGTATAAGACTATTCCTCTTCTCTTCCTTCAGAATCACCAATCCAACCCAATATACAATAACCAGCCAATCACGGCAAGTGATGTATTTTCTGTGCACACTGCATACAAAGCCTGCTTGGATTGGGTGGGTCAGCTCTCCCTGCCTGCCCAGCCCTCCCTGTCTCCAAGATGATCTGAGCGATAGTATGCAATGTGATACTGCCGGCATGAGAAAACCACTAAGAGCAGGGAGAGGGGGCTGCTCCAGGAGCAGCTGGCCGGGATGCAGCACACGGTGGCTCAGCTAGAGGGCGCCTGTCCCTGAAGCTGGAGAAGGACAGCTTCTCCAGTCCAGCTCGGAAGTAAGTTTCAGCACGCCGTGTACCGGCTTATAAGACGACACCCAATGTATAAGACGACCCCCGACTTTTGAGAAGATTTTCATTTGTTAAAAAGTCATCTTATACGCCAGAAAATACGGTATGTTTTTACATACTGCTTTCCTACTAGCCATCCAAAAATTCTTAACTGTTCTCTCCCTTTTTTAATTGAAAGGAATGAAGGGTGGACAAAAGCTAAACCCAGACGCCAATAGACAATCAATTACACCTGATTTTTAAACAAGTGATATAAAATATGGAAGTAAATATGGAAGAAAACTGTGGTATTTTCTGTGGCACTATAATAAAAGCACACATGGATTCTTCCCCCCCCCCTTTTCTGTTCATGATGCTTATTCAGCATGAAATTTTAGAAGAGAGATCAAATGTGCTGTGCAGTTTACTCATGTACTAGCATAGACATCCTCTCTTTATTTTTTTCTATCTCCTTAGCCCTTTATCCAGTTAAGTGTATTTGCATGTCTCCTGAACTCCCAGTGTAAATGGTTCCTATCTGATGTATAGGAGATCTAATTCTCCTCTCCCCAACATAAACTTTCTGTGTCTATCATGTGGGATTGAGAGTGTGATGTAGTCTCACAAAATTCTCTCATTCTTCTTAGGACCATTTTCACAAGACTACTTCCTTCAGCTTTCCCTTGACATTGGGGTTAGGTTGAATGTTCAGGTGAGGGTATGTATGTATGAATGTATGTATGTATGTATGTATGTATGTATGTATGTATGTATATGTATATATAATGTTTGCAACTATACCAAATAGCTACAGTCTTGGCTAAGATAAGCAAACACTTGAAGGAGAACATTACTTAAGTATATCTACCAGAATAAATAAACTTTTAAATTGTCATAAGAGTCCATTCTTTTTTTTTAATCCAGAAAAAAAAAATATCCTTGCTTAATTAATGAACCACTCCACCAGCCAATCACTACAGCCACAAAATCAATCTCCCTTGTATTTCTTGTTTTACGTAGATAATGGAATGAGATATACAAACCAGTGTCACAGGCTTGGATTTCAACTTTGCGATGCTTAGAGAAGGTCATTTATCTTTTGGACTAAGCCATTAGGTAATTGGTTAGTGATTTAGACACACAATCACACTTGGTATTTGAGGAAATGTTCAACAAGTCATTGTTTTAATCACATAGTAGGATTTGTGAAATCAAACGCAAATGATCACCTGCTACCTAAACCATTTAAAACTTAAGAATATATTTAACCAGCAAATTTCAACGAGTCTGTATCTTAGAATTAGTTTATGGATTGTGTGTGTAGATTTACTTCTCTTCTGCCCTGTTCTCATCATATGCTAAATAAATAATTAGTTTATGGACTTGGTTTCTAGCAAAATCAGCCTCAAAGGATCCTGAAGCAGTTAGTGAATATCTATAAGTCTTTGTCATCACATTTACAGTCTGAACACACAGTACAAGCTATTACGAATATAAGATAGCATGATAGAATGGCAAGGTGAGAATCATGGAAACATTCCACATCCAGCAGTGATATTAGAATTGCTCTGCTAGAATTTCACTGCTTCTCCTCCTGTCTTCTGCAGCTTGATGAATAAGATGGAATGCTAGCCAGGAAAGCCTGATTTAAAGCTAGGTATATTGGCTTAAGTGATGCAAGGTTTACACTTCACATTTACCAACTTCAAATTATATCACCTGGATTATGCAGTTCAGTGTACAGAATAAGGGAGATGTTACAAAACCCATAAATGCGTACACATCGTTGTAGTCCAGGGGTGTCAAACTCAAAGCCCAGAGGCCGGATTTGGCCCTCAGGGTACTTAGATCTGGCCCAGGGGGCCACCCTGGAAATTGCAAAGGACCGGGCTGCAGTGCCTCTGCAAGTGAAAATGGGGCTCAGGGCGGGGCGCATGCAGCCCTCGCAAACTCCGTTTTAGCTGGTAGAAGATTGCAGGAGGCCATTGCAGTCGAAAACGGAGCTCGGGAGCCAATTTTCGCTGGCAGAGTGCTCGAGCCCCCACAGGTGCCCCCAACATGACTGACATCGAGCTGGCCATGCCCACCCTGGCCACACCCACCCCAGCCTTCTGAGTCAAACACAACCCTGATGCGGCCCTCAATGTAATTGAGTTTGACACCCCTGCTGTAGTCCCTTTCACAGGAAACATTCCTATGCAGTGGAGAAAGCGAGTAAATAAAAGAAATTAAAGGTAGGATAGAAACAATCTAACTTAGCTTATTGAGACAACGTTACCTAAAATACGAAAAGTTTCATTTTATTTTTGATTATGCTACTACTCTACCTTTTCTCTGGTGGTTCAAGGTAGTGTATCTAAGAGTCTCTAGTAATTCTAGCTTCCTAACAACATTTCTATGAGGTAGATTGAGCTGATGGTTTGACTTCAGCACTCCTTTAAAGACTCGGCACGTGTTTCTGATATGACAGGCCTGGTTATGTTTCATTAAGCCATTTCCTAACCTTCCTACAAGGGAAATAAATGGAGTCATTTGTTAACTTAACTCCCTTTACTTTTCAAACGTCAAATGACATTTAGAGACCGTGTGTGGTTTCATTGGGGAAAGGCCAATGACAATAAAAAAATGAACTGCAGTGATTTTCTTTTTAATTCTCAGCTGCTACAGTATAATATCCAAGCTACCTTCGGCATCGAACAGTCACTGAACAATTTCAACTCATAAAATATGGCTATTATGCAAGGCAAGGTACACCCTCAGATTGAATTTAGAGAGAATAAGCTGTAAGATCCATAATTGCTTGGGCAGGGATTCATAATCATTAAACCAGCCCCGAAGTATCAGTTTTCTACCTAACCAGAATTTCATATAGACCAGCCATCCAGTTAGATCAAGGGACAAAGATTACAGGCAGGTTACAGGACTCTGTTTATAGGTGTCCATCCCCCCACCCCTTAAATGACTTAAATGTTTAAATAAGGACAATATAGAAACACAAACCTGCACTTTGTACCACATAATGCCATTGTTCAATGAAAATATCTTTTATTTTCTGTCTTTTTAATACCCCAGTCAGCAAGAGTGCAGTCACGAAACATTAGTACTAGGGTTTTCGGTGCAGCAGTTTAAAATTATGACTGTTTCCTGTAGAAATAGCTTTCACTCTTTATCCCATTCCACCTTCTCCAGGAAATACTTCTGAAAGGATAACAATGCTTTGGATTCTAAAGCTATGCAATTGATTCGCTGTAGTTTTCAATGAACTTTCAGTGCTATTGTTTCTTCCTCATATCCGGTCATGGTTTCTAAACTTATGGGTAATATAAAAGAATGTGCAAAACAGCTACCTCAGGTGTTTTAAATTCAAGAGAAAACCCCTCTTGTTCCATTTTTTCCCCCCTCTGAGTTCAAAAGAAAAATGATTTTGTCCTGGCCTCAGAATAAAACAAACAATGGTGTTTTGAGTGTTCAGGCTATTGCAAGTGCTCTGCCATTTTTAAAAATCGTGATTGGTGTTGTTTTGTTTTGTCCCTCAATGTTTCTAGCTTTGCAGTACAGGTAGTCCTCGAATTAACAATCACAAGTGAGCCCAAAGGCTTCATGGCTCACTCGTGGTTGTTAAGTGTGTCTTGCTCCGTTTTATGGCGTTTTTTGCCACAGTTGTTAAAGCAATTCTCTGCAGTTGCTAAGTGAATCATGTGGTCACTAATTGAATCTGGCTTCCCCCATTGACTTTGTTTGTCTGAAGACGGCTGGGAAGGTCAAAAATGGCAATCACATGACCCCAGGAGAGTGATTATAAATACATGCCAATTGCCAAGTGGTCAAATTTTGATCATGTGATCCCCAGAATCATGGGAATGCTGCAATGGTTGTAAGTGTGAAAACTGGTCACAAGTCACTTTTTTTCAGTGCTGTTGTAATTTTGAATGGTCACTGAATGAATGGATATAAGTCCAGGGCTACCTTTATTGCAGGAAGGAACGAGTCCTTTTTCGACTATTGTTGGCTGAAGTTGGATGATATTGGGGAAGGCTAAAAGGAGAGCAGGAAAACAGCAGTTTTTTTGAAGCTTATGCTTGGAGAGAAACGTTTCTGGTGCTAGGTCCCAGGCAGTCCAGTATGGATCAAACAAAAAATGCCACACCTTATCTTCAGAGGCAAATTCCTGATGAGGGACCAAGCATAAGCACTGCTAAAGATACCTCACGCGTGCCCACCTGTTTGGTAGATAAACATGCTACTTTAAATATACAATTTTGCAGGATCCAATCTGTGTCGGTCACCAGGACCAAAGATTTATTCTTCCAGCTTTTGAAACTCTTGCTAGAGCCCATCCTCAGGGATATTCTTTCTCTCCCCCCCCCACCCCCACCCCCCCATCTCCCTGAGGATGGGCTCCAGCACGAGCTTTAAAACCTGGAAGAATAAACCTTTGGTCTCGGTGACAGACTCACACTGGAGCCTACAAAATTATCCTGGGACGCATACATTTACCTTCATTCGCAATGTATATATTTGATTTGGGGAAGTTAATATTCATTAATATTTACAAAAATGATTAGGGGACTGGAGGCTAAAACTTATGAAGAACGGTTGCAGGAACTGGGTATGTCTAGTTTAATGAAAAGAAAGACTAGGGGAGACATGATAGCAGTCTTCCAATATCTCAGGGTTTGCCACAAAGAAGAGGGAGTCAAACTATTCTCTAAAGCACCTGAGGGTAGGACAAGAAGCAATGGGTAGAAACTAATCAAGGAGAGAAGCAACTTAGAACTAAGGAGAAATTTCCTGACGGAACAATTAATCAGTGGAACAACTTGCCTCCAGAAGTTGTGAATACTCCAGCACTGGAAGTTTTTAAGAAGACATTGGATAACCATTTGTCTGAAGTGGTGTAGGGTTTCCTGCCTAAGTAGGGGGTTGGACTAGAAGACCTCCAGGGTCCCTTCCAACTCTGACTATTCTAGTCTAGTCTAGCGTAGTCTAGTCTAGTCTAGTCCAGTCAGTCCATTCCATTCCATTCCATTCCATCCCATCCCATCCCATCCCATCCCATCCCATCCCATCCCATCCCATCCCATCCCATCCCATCCCATCCCATCCCATCCCATCCCATCCCATCCCATTTCATGGTTTGTAGCCATGGACTCCTTTGAACATAGATAACCACCATGCAAATAAAATTTTTTGTCATAAAGGCGTAAACATATTGTGCACATTACACAGGTGAAACTAATGTGGTTGAGAATTTTAGGTTATAATATACTGGCAGAATATTTTGAGATGCTTCATCCCAACCTTAACAAAGAAGAAATGGTTACTACTGGTCACAACTGAGCAATAGCTGAAAAGTCACCTGGAAAGAAAACCCACCTATGGGGTCAGGTAGATAAATGATTTTGTGTAAGGTAAAGCAGCTCCCAATTTAATTTTTAACAGAAGAAACAATAATCCAAATTCTAAAAGATTGATCATTTGACATCAAACAAAGGAAAAGACAAGACACAAGAATTACCCCACTTATCCTACTGAGCAGTCATGTGGCTTGTTTGGTTTGGTATGTTATGCAAATCCAGCCCTTGTGTTAGTGAACCATAGCTTAGTATAATGAACAAAACCAGCCAATTGTGTCCTATTAAACAAACCAGACTTTAACAGATTATGGCTTGCCTCTTGTAAAAGTTGCTTCTACTTGGCTGCAATGATTGGTGGGGAGGGAAATGAGTTTCCCTTCCCTTGAGAGTTGTTTTCTTGATCAAAATTAGACTTCAGTCTAATTTCTTCCAGCGGGAGAAAAAAATTCTGGGCTTCCCATAGTTTTTCTGCAATGTAAAGGGGTCATCCTTTAATTCTGTGTGTGGTGCCCCACAACAAATCAGAGAGCTTTCAGTGGGAGATTTGTGTATTGGGGCAGTATTTCTTATTTTGCAAGAACACCCCCAGGTATTGTTTTGCTTCTCTGCACTTATACGTGATCTTAATTAGGCCATTTAAGGGGCAATGAATGCTAAAAATTATGTTTTAAGCAGCCCATTTAATAAAATAAATAAATAAAACGTCAATATACATCACAATACTCTATCCATTCAATCAGATCAAGAAAAATGGGCATGCTGCAGATCCCGTCAGCCAAAGAATGCTGTCTGACAGGGACTAAAATCCGAATTTTTTCCACAGTGGTCCCTTCCATTTACACTCTGATTCAGGTGATCCTGAGGACATAGATAAACCCCCAAGTGGTCTCACTGGCTCTTTGAGAGAGTGTTAATGACCAGATGACTGCAAACAAATATGATCCTTCCATCTCCTCCACCATCCAGTGAGAACTGATGAAACTTCTTGGATGAGAAGCAAAACGTCTTCTTCCTCAAGGAAAAAAACATAACCCAGTTGCCTTTTGAAAAAGCACCTTTGAGACATACAAACTCAGACAAACAAAGTAACAGGAACAACAGCCTAATCAAGGAACCACCAAGAACATTCCCACCGACACTGATAGGGCAAGCCATTAATATATAAACAGAGACCAAATCCCACTCTGTTCCAGCACTAAGGTTACCTATTTGGATAATGAAACATTGGCAAGTATACCACCAAGCTCAGAGAGCACGAAGGACCCCATAATTTAACCCTGAACGTCAAGTAATTGTCTTCTATATCGGTAAATTGAATAAGCTCAGGTTTTACTAGAATAATGATTAAAACTGAACCCACAATCCAAGCCATACAAAATTCTGTAGGAGGGTTGAATATTGACAGGTCTAGGTGGAAATGAAAGTTTCCTGATAATCAAATAAGGCTCCGTGTTGAGTTATCCGTCATAAAAGTGTTCCAAAAATTTGGGATCAGGAACGTATTTCTGAATTAACTCTTTTTCCAACCTGCTACTATGCCTTTTTTTTTTTGACACCACACTTATAGTTTTTGTAGTCTTGAGAACTATGCATTGGAGTTTCCATGCCTGGTGTCCATGGTCACAGTCTATGGGCATAGCATCTGGAGCCGAGAGACCTCATTCTTCCATGAGTGATGCTACTGCCTGATTCTCCAGAAATATGCTAGGAACCCCCTAGCCTTTCTGATCCTCTGAGGCCATGACAACCATCTGAAACTGGCTGGAGGGTCCCTTAGACCTCCAATGAGAACATTGATCAAGGCGCCTCCCCCACCCCCGAGCTACGCATCTGCAGACTGGTCTGATATGAGATGTATAGGATTATGCTGTCAACGCCTTTAATTTCCCAGGAGGTTTTCGAAATAAATCTTTACCAAGAGCTGGCTAATTTTCAACATCCATCAAAATCATACGAAAACTAAGTGACATTTCAGAAAAACTAGTAGGCCTTCAGCAACTAATAAGCCAGCTGGAGAGTTGGGTTTGTCATCACTGAAAAGTGTGCTGTGTTGGTTTGAGTTCTATTGTTTTCAGGAGAGCATTTTTTAAAGTTGTGTTTTAAAAGGCAGACAGAAGGAACCTGCCTACAGGCTGTTTGTTTGCCATCCACAAGCCGTCTGTCATGAAGGATCAGTAAGGCGTTTTTTGAGCGTTTTGAAATCATCCCAAGCAGGATGCCTTTGTACAATTTTTTAAAGAAAACAAAACTCCCGTGCTGTATTTTTCAGTATGCTGAGAATATAACAGAAATGCATCCTGCAGATTAAAATTGTTGTAAGTATCAAAATGTAAATAATGTCATTTTGGTTTCTAATTCTAACATACATAAAAGTCTAATTAGATGTAAGCAGGAATTGCTCCTTTATATACAATATCATACAACAACGCAAACAAAGAAACCTAGAATAAGTGTTTGAAGAAAAAGAAAAACTGTTTTAAATTACAACAACAAAGACGAATCGTATGGAAAAGATTTAGAATGAATAAAATCAAGAGAGTGAAGAAGATCTTAAAGTGCAAATTCGGTGGAGGAAATACCATCAAGGCAATTAATACCTGAGCAATTCCAGATATACAACTGGAATAGTGGACTGGATTCAAACAGAATTAAAAGCATTGGATAGGAAGGCCAGAAAAATACTGTGTTTCCCTGAAAATAAGCCCTCCCTGAAAATAAGCCCTCCCTGAAAATATTTAAACGCATGCGTAGCCGGTCCCTGCCATTTCCTCTGGTTAGGGTTAGGGAGACAGAGCTGAAAATCAGGTAAGATGGCGAGAGGATCCCCATCTTGCTCCATGCGCCCCAAAATAATAAGACCTCCCCGAAAATAAGGCCAAGCGCTTATTCAGGGAAACATGGTATGAATCATGCCCTTCATCCATGGAGCAATGTTGACAGACTCTAGTTACCAAGGAAAGTAGGCAGGTGTGGATTATTGCAAGTACATCAGATGGTTGAAGAAAAAAAGGCATTGGAAGAATATTTCACAGACAGTGAAGATGCTGCATTGAAGCTAGTATACTGGATTGACTTACTGAGTATGGAGACACCAAACTAGTCTAAAAGAAAGACCAAATGAAGAACAGAAAAGAGACCTGGAAAAACAAAGTATTACATGCCCAATATATTAAAAAAGAATAGGCAAAGCAGATAATAACAAGATCTGGCTATGGGAAAGAGCAGGAAAATTGAAGAAATAGACAGAGGGGCTAATTCTGGCTGCACAAGACCCAAGTTTTAAGAACAAATGCATACAAGCCAGAATTGAGGAGCAAAAGACAGCAGTGTCACTTCTGCAAAGAAGATGAAAAAAACAGTAGACCGCCTAGTTATAGCTGCTATAAGAAGGTTACACAGACTACTACAAACAATAGCATGACAAAGTAGCAACAATAGTGCATTGGAAGATCTGCAAGAAATACCACTTATCTGGAAGGTGGGACCATAAAATAGACAAAGTAATGGAAAATGAAGAACTTAAAGCCCTCTGGGATTTTAGAATTCAAATTGACAGGCAGCTTCCGCATAACATCCCAGACACAACAATTGTCAATAAGAAAGATTAAAAAATGGACATGGCAGTTTTCTTACAATAGGTGATTAGTTGGATTTGATTTATTGAACTGAATCACTTACCTAGCATTGCATCATGCAGTGAACCATGAACTAATTAGTTATATTTTAACCTCACATATTGTGATATTTACTAACTTGGTACATATTTTGTAATTGTTGGGAAAGTGTCCCCTCAACTTTTATTTTCTCCAAAGTGAAAACAGGGGTGTCAAGCTTGATTTCGTTGAGGGCTACATCAGGGTTGAGTTTGACTTCGGGGGGGGGCAGGATGGGCATGGCCAGCTCAATGTCACTTGTGTCAGGGGGCACCTGTGGTGGACAAGTGCTAAGGCAGGGCTTCCCTCAGATCCTCCCTCACTCTCATTATAATCTTTCCTTCCTTCCTTCCTTCCTTCCTTCCTTCCTTCCTTCCTTCCTTCCTTCCTTCCTTCCTTCCTTCCTTCCTTCCTTCCCTCCCTCCCTCCCTCCCTCCCTCCCTCCCTCCCTTCTTTCTTCTCGTCTTTCCTTGTTTTTCTTTTTATTTCCTCTTTCCCTTTCTCATTTCCAATCCATTCTTGCATGCTCAAATACAAAAGGGGAAATATTTCTCCTTTTGTTTTGTTTTTAGTTTGTTTAGCTAGCCCTCTGCCAGCAAAAACGGAGTGTGCCCCCCTCCCCGTGCCCTGTTTTCAGCTGCGACAGCCTCCTACAGCCCTCTGCCAGCAAAAACGGGGCCCATTTTCGCTGGCAGAGTGCTGCAGGAGGCTGTTGCAGCCACCGCAGCCTCCCCAAACTCCATTTTTGCTGGAAGGAGGCCATTGTGGCCGAAAACAAAGCCCAGAAGAGCCATGAGTGGCCCTCCCAGGCTTCATTTTTGTTGGCAGAGGCACCGCTGATTGATCCTTTGCCATTTCCAGGGTGGCCCAAATCTAAGCACCCCTGAATTAGAATAACATATTATTAACAATAGTTTGGTACTATTCTTTAAACTTTGCTTTGTTTTCAGTTTCTGTTTTCTTTCTCTGTCTTGTTGAAATAAGGAAGTTTTCCAAGTGAAGTAAAGGTGTGATTTTTCTCAACACAATTTAATAGGAGAGCAGGGTTGATGGTTAAAGTAGATGAATAATAATGAAGGCAAGACCAGAATTTGGAGAAGGGATCCCAGCTCCCTTTTTTAAAACCTTCTTATAAGTCTATTCTATGGTTTACTTTCATGGGATTCAGAGGTGGTATTCAGCAAGTTCTGGGCAGTTCTGGAGAACCGGTAGTGGAAATTTTGAGTAGTTTGGGGAAACGATAAATGCCACCTCTGACTGACCCCACACCCATCTATTCTCTGCCTCCCTAGTTCCAGCTGATTGGGAGGAAATGGGGATTTTGCAGTAACCTTCCCCTGGAGTGAGGAGGGAATGGAGATTTTACAGTATTCTTCCCTGCCATGCCCACCAAGCCACACCCACAGAACCGGTAGTAAAATAATTTTAATCCCACTACTGATGGGATTCCCATCTCCAAATTATAGGAAAGGGTGTCACGGAATTTCAACCAAATGCAGATTGAGATGGCATTGGGAGACTGCAGAAATAGGCTTACCGCTGGCAGGTTATTAGTGCCCAAGTTCAAAAATATTATAAATATTTACTTTCATGGAAACTGGAAAGCATCACTGTGGTCATGGTGCTAGGAGATTTTATCCTTGTAGCATTTTATGGTAGAAAAAGATGAAAACAGACTAGACTAGACAATCGTGAGATTGCAAATCTTGGCTACTTTATTTCTGCTTCTTTTTGATTGTGAGCACAGTAGAGGTAGTCCTTGACCTACAGCCATTCGTTTAGCGACCAAAATTACAACAGCACTGAAAAAAGTGACTTATAACTAGACCTTACACTTACAATGTTCACAGCACCCCCACGGTCGAAAATTTGGGTGTTTAGCAACATGCAGGTATTTACGATGGTTGCAGTGTCCTTGGATTATGTGATGATCATTTGCAGCTTTCCCAGTTGATTTCTGACAAACAAAGTAAATGGGGGACGCCAGATTTGCTTAACAACGGAGTGATTCACTTAACAACTTCAGTGGTTTACTGAACTGTAGCAAAAAGAAAGATCATAAATTTGGTACAAATCAACAGCTCCCTTGCTTAGCAACTGAAATTCTGGTTCCAATTGTGATTATAAATCGAAGACTACCTGTAATCAGGGGTGGGCTGCTGGTTCGCAGGGGTTCGGCAGAACCTTTAGCTAAGATTCTGTGTAGTCCAGAGAACCCCCAAATTGCAATCTTGGCTGGCCCTGTCCACCCCATCCCGCACTTCTCAGGAGTCCCCACGCGGCCTGTTTTGGATGCAGGTAAGTGCAGGGCACGTGAGGAGGCTTGGGGAGGACAAAAAACGGGCCTACCAGAAGTTCAGGAAGTTTTCGGGTGTTTTCACCTTACTGGAGACTCAAGAAAATTCTCCGGAGCCCAGGGAGGGCAAAAACACCCTCCCCCGTAGTGCAGGAGGCCGACTCGGCCATGCCCACCATGACCACACCCACCCAGCAACTGGGCAGAAAACCCCTTTCTAAAATTTTTGTAATGGAAGGGCTTTCTAAGAGTTATGGACAGAAAAGTGTACCAGGCAACCTTTCAAACATCAACACACACATACACACACCAGGATTTTTATAATGTTACTCTTAACCTGACTTTAAATTTAAAATAGTGATAGCAGAATAACAGAGTTTGAAGGGACCATGTTGGTCATCTAGTCCAACCCCCCACTCAAGCAGAAGTTGTTTCAATTGTATGAAATGAAAGAAAATATGAGAAGTCAGGAACAAGATTAGATATGAACTTAAAGATCCATCCCAAGATCTTTTCCTTCTGTTATTCCAAAAGCTACTGTAGCATGGGTGAATTCCATAATTTTTTCACCTCCAATTTAAAGCACACATGTGACTATTTCAACATATTTGGGGATTGTTTTATTTAAAAAATCATTTCTTATGACGCATAAGAATATGCTAACGATTTATTTATTGGTGTTTGTAAAAATGTTCTTTTCACTTGACTTCTGCATAGACCATGGGTGTCAAACTCGCGACATCATGTTGTTGTCATGTGACATATCGGAACTTTTCCCCCCTTCGCTAAACCGGAGATGGGCGTGGCCAGCGTGTGATGCATCCGGCCCGCAGGCTGCGAGTTTGACATCCCTTTCAAAGACCATTCATTTCACCACTCCTGACCCTCACCTTCTCATCTGCTTAAAGGGAGAAAATCAGCTGGTGATCTCTGCCAGCAATTGGAGGGAAGGGGTGGAATTACCCCAACGGGGAAGGTGTCAATTATCTTTAATATGGCTGTGTAGCACTTCAGCGCTGACTCCAGTGATGTGGTTCCTGCAAAGAGTTGTAGGGGGAGTGTGCTTTATGGAATCACAAGAACTGCACAACCCCAGCCTTTAACAAAGATGGCTGGCAGTGGAGACAGCTGACAAGATTTGGGCAATTTAAGCAAAGTTGAGTCTGCCAGATATATGGGAGCAGATCACAGATAAGTGTTCAAGGACACATATGCACACTTATGCATATATATTCTAAGAAATGGGGCGGGGGGAGTTTTGAACCATTCAGTTCACACAGTAAAACGTCAAAATGTGGTTTCGTTTGTGCTTTAGGGTGGTTTATGAATTAAAGCCTTTATGGACTTATATACTGTAATTTCTGGCTTAGTGTGTTGGGTGAACATTACTTTTTAGTTTATTCAACAAACAACCGAAAAGCAAATATGGTTTTAATACAGGATATGAATGAGTCCAGTCGGCCTAAGATGTTTAAAAGTGCTGGTATCCAAATATGTGAGGAAACTAGAGGCATTTATGGGTGTGTGTGTGTGTGTGTGTGTGTCAAAGTCAAGAAGTCAGTGACAATATGTGATCAAAGCCCCCCCCCTTTTTTTTTACATGTATTACACGTAATACATTGATCATATAGTTGTGGTCACCATTTTGTCCTTATTTTTTTATTTCACCTGCAGAAATTCTTGGTTGTCTGATCTTACATCAACTTTACAGAAAAATCTCAGTTAGTTGCTTAATGTTGTTTTCTTTTCTCTTTGTTCTCTTTGAGCGTGAGCTATAATCTGTTTTGGATTAAATCATGAAATCCAGCTATAGTATTACCGTACTGCCACCAGGCCTCTTTTTTCCTCCTTTTTCTGAGAGACCAGATGAAAGAAACAATATATTCCGCCTGCCTGTTTCCTACTGTGCCTCTGTCAATCACTGTCAAAAGAAAGAGTACTCTGGGATGTGCCTTAATTACCCTGATCAAAGAGCAGAGGGGGAAGGAAATCCTTGATTACTTTCTCTAGGAGCTGCCTCTAGTCCTTCTGTTGCTGAGGATATATAGAGGTGCTGCAGGATTAGCTAAAAAAAGGACAGCACTGAGTGTTCAGACTTTAGTTACATTCATGAACAACTTAACCTAGTTTTTTTTTGTGACTTCGTACTTTTATTAGTATCTCAATTTTAACTGATTTTAAATATAATTTTATTAGGAATATTGACTACACTACTAAAAATGAATATAAACTAACCTTAGAGAAAGAGAATAAAAAGTCCAGGAAATAAATAAATATGTGTGTGTGTGTGTGTGTGTGTGTGTGTGTGTGTGTATGTATGTGTATGTGTATGTATATATATATATATATATACACACACACACACACCAAATTTATATTTCTCTGATAAAGAAATAAAGGGAGACTAGTATAGATCTATTTCAAGCTATTTAGCTCTCATCAGCTAGCCATACCCTTACTTGGATTCGAACTTGGCTGCCTGCATGTTAGGCAGTTGTATTAACCTCTGAGCCACAAGTTCTCCTCCCTTCATCAGCTTGAGCCAGGGGAGAGATTAAGTGCTTTTCTATTGAGACACCTGGTCTACCCCAGCATGTGGGAGGGAGCAAACTGCATCCCTTTTGCCTTTCAGCTCCAATCCAGGAGCCCTCAAGCAGTCGCATTCATGACAAACCATTTTTTATACCAGATTTATATTTTGCTGATAAAGAAATAAAAGGAGACTAGTATAGATCTATTTCAAGCTATTTAGCTCACATCAGCTATTTAGTGCTCATCATCATTTAATACACACACACACACACACACACACACACACACACATGTCTATGTAAGTTTTCACAGGTATATATGTGTGTACAGGTAATATCTCAGGTTTCTTCCCATGTAATTGTAAACATATCTTTAGAAGAGTAGTAGCGACGTTTCGACGAAATCACATTCGTCATCTTCTAGCTGATGTTCTCAGTTTGCCCATAAGCACCAAACCGAGAACATCAGCCAGAAGAACCCTTCTAAAGATATGTTTACAATTACACGTTGTTTTTGCTGTCATCATGCTAGACAATGGAGGCTTGACTCCCACTGTTTCCTCCCTCCTAGCTTGCTTATCAGTGGGGGATGATGTTAGCCTGTCAGCTATTACGATTTGTTGCCTTGTCTGTGACCTCGTGGTCAGCCAGATTTGTTTCTCATTAATCCTATCTGTTGCAGTTTGAGACAGCCCTGCCGGGTTGCTCTGTGTTTGGTCAGGACCAAGTCAGCCCTGCCCTCCCAGGTAAACTAGACAGGAAGTGTGGTTAGGTGAGGTTTATTGTAAGGCTATATTAATCTTGCAAATCTGAAAGTACAAGCTTCATTCCTTTACTGTTAACTGCTTGATCCATTGGGATGGATCACTCCTAAATTTATTTCTCTGACCATGGGAGGCTCCTGCCTCTTTTGTCTGATTGTTTCCTAGGCAGCATCTCTTCCTCTTGTTCCCCAAGGTCATATACTCATTCCATTACACAAATAGATATCTCTTCATCATATTTGGAGTCCTTTATCTATAAGCAAATCTATAATCCTGCTATTAGCAAAAAAGTCCATAAAGGGTTACCAGAATTTTACAAAAAGAAGTATTTTAACTTCGATCAACTAAACCAACTTTATATTATTTCCTTTTACTTCTATCATTTTTAATTTTTTTATTATTTTAAAATAACAGAAAAAATTGAAACAGAAGTGACAATACACAAAGATACATTTTGAAAAAAAAATACATAACAAGTGCTTAATAATAACTGAAAAACAGGAGTATAATATATTGTTACAACAATAAACTTTACAATTCCATGTTTATTTAATTTCTATAGCCATCCATCTCAGACAATGATTCTGGGTGACTTACAGTTTCAAAATCATAAAAACTATTAAAGCAACAAAAACACTTAAAACAATAAAAACATCCAAACTAAGTAAACAGTAGCCAAGCTAGATAAAAATCTTATTTTCTTTTTGCTGTTTATTTCAAATTAAGTTTTTAAGTTTATAATTTATAATAAAAGTTTTCTTTTGTTCAGAGTTGAAGATAAACTCAGTGACTTTTCAAATTTGTCTCTAATAGATTTAACATAGTTAAGAGGCAGTTTCCAAAAGTGATTAGAAAATGGGTCTTGCAAGTTTTAAATGGGTCTTTAAAAGCTCAGCCTCCAAATAAATTGGAATGGATTTGTACAACATTCTAAACATCAAGAACTAACCAAGGATAAAACTAACTTTGCTTGTGCAAATCCAGGTCTTTAATATATTTAAGCAAGTTTTGCAAATGTAGCTACTATGGCAGAACTCCTGTAAGACTTTCTGTCCTAATAAAATCATATATGAATGTAATATATGCTGTCATGATTAAATATATCTTAAATATATGACAAGAGAAGTCAGCCTAAAATATAACAAATGGAATCATGAGGCCGGAAGGGCCATCAGTTGCCTATTCTTCAAGCATTTATCACAGACCAAAATTAGTAACAGCAAACAATATAAACATTTGTCTCAAATATGTGTAAAAGTTAGCCAACTCTTGGCTGTTCCTTGCATGACAATCAAGCAATGACCTGCATTCATTTCTGGCTTTATAATTCCAATCACACAATACACGTTATGTCATCTATATCATTCAGACACACCCAAAGATTAACAGGTCTTTTAAAAATTGATGAGATGCAACCACAACCACAATATGCCCCTGTCCCCTTAATAAACTAAGTCTTCGCACAGAATGTGATAGTCTTAGTACTTATTTTACCTGTAACACAACCCAGGATTTAAATTCAAACTTACTATTATTTCATAGTAGAAATATCTTTTAAAGAACAAACACTAGACAAATTCATGTATGGAAACAAGGACCACTTGCCTTCAGCTTACTGTTTCTTATCTGCATTGTGTGTAAATTGTTTACGCAAAAGTAGGCTGTGTAGACTTCCAAAATGGCATGAATTAACAGTGCCAACAATTCCAGAGATGAGCAAAGTCAGACTAGGAGACAGAATTGAAATTGGCGACGTTATGTAACAGATATGGAGAGGATATGAGACTGCAAATAAATAAAAGCATAAAATAAACTTTAAAAGGTTTTTAATTAGAACATTGGGTCTGACTCTGATCCTAGTGTAAACTTCTTTCCTTCAGCAATATTTTCTTATACAATTTATAGTTAAACCAGTCCCCTCTTTTTCCCAGTTTTCTTTCTTGCAAGAACTGAATGAATAGAATTGAGATTCTGCTATAATAGCGCTCAGAGAAGAGCAAGAAAAATTATTAGGGGCCTGGAACAGGGGTAGTTTCTACTTACCTTTACTACCGGTTTGCAGTGGGGCCGCGTGCGTGCTCTTCTGTGCATGCGCAGAAGCATTTTGATGATGTCGGGATTGGTGGGTGGAGCCTCCCGCCGGTTTTACTACCGGTTCTATAGAACCGGTGCGAACTGGGGGCAACCCACCACTGGCCTGGAAGTGAAAATATACAAAGAATGATTGCGGGAACTGGGTATACCTAGTTAGTGAAAAGAAAGACCAGGGATGACATGATAGCAGTATTCCAATACTTGAAGAGCTGTCACAAGGAAAAGGCGACCAATTTATTTACCAAAGCATCAGTAGGAAGGACAAGAAACAATGGGTGGAAACTAACCAAGGACAGAAGCAACCTAGAACTAAGGAGAAAATTCCTACCAGTGGAACAAATTGCCTTGGGAATTTGTGGTTGCCCCATCACTGGAGGCTTTTAAGAAGAGACTGGACTATCGTTTATCAGAAATAGTATAGGTCTCCTGCAAGGGTTGGACTAGATGATCTCCACGATACCTTCCAATTCCATTACTATTACTGCTATTTTGTTAGTAAACACAACAAGTCCACAAACTGATGGAAACTGTAGAGCAATGGTGAGCAACTTCTAACCCACCAATGTTGTTGAATTTGCCACTACCAGTTGCTTCAGCCAATCAATCGCAAAGGATGCTGGATGTTGTAGTTAAGGAATAAGTGATGGCCCACATGTTGTTCACTCCTGCAATAAACTCTTTGTTGGGACCCAGGCCCAAGTAGTTAGTATTAAATACAAACAGTTCGAAAACAAACAGACTTTATTAGAAGAGCTGAGAATTAACTCATTCTCAGCGTAGTCCAAACTAAATTAAAGCAAATTCTTCAAAATACCATTCCACACTTTATCACCTGACCATGGGAGAATTAGGCAAACTGCCAAAGGCTTTTCTTGGCAAAGTTTAGAAGCAGAAGATGCCGACAAGAAATGAATACAGTGAAACAAAAACCAATTCTCTGAATGTTGTTTTCCAGCAAAGAAGCCAAGAGCCATTGCTGGTCTTTTAAGCCTTATGGGAGGGGCCAATAATCTCTTGGCCATATTCCTGCTCTCTGCTTTATCTGCTTCTGCCTTCTGGCAGCTCTTCTCATATGTGCACTAGGAACAGGTTCCTCCTGTTCCTCTGCCTCTTTACTGTCAGCCTCTGGAGGCTCCGAAGTCCACACATCACTCCCCGATGGCCCTGGCCCTATCTCTGCCTCCGATGCAGAGCCCTCATCCGGGCCTTCCCCAGCCTCCAGGACTGGCCCATGTTCTTCCTCAGCCTCATCGCTGTCTGATTCTGCTGCCAGCTCCGCAGGCTGCTGGCGGACCACAACACTCTTGTCTCTGTTGATTATATTAGCTTTTCAAGGATAATTTTCCTTTCTTTCCCATAATTAATGAGTAGAGGGGCTGCTGAATAATTGAGATATGATATTGCATCCAAAGGGGTACAAATGGCTTTTCTGAGTCAGAGATAAACCAAATAACAAAATGTTCAGAATACACCATCTGAATCAACCAGAGAAAGCACAGACAGAAAGCATGTTGGCTTTGTCTACTGTTAACTATTGTATTTTGCTAAAAAAAAATGTTTTTTTTTTCTAAATAATTTAAAATGGAAGAATCAGCCATGGGCTTTGATAGAAAGAATATTTTTTCCATCTTACTTAAGTAACCATAGGCACCTAGAAAATCACATTGTCTCTCTTTCTGAAATAAGCTTTCTCCTGTTTTGCTTTAATCCCATTTTAGGCTCTCTCTGTTTTATATACAGAGCATCAAAATGTCTCTCTCTCTCTTTGTCAGAAGCCCCACTATGTGGCTTTTCAGGAAATTAAACTTGTGTTCGATCGGTATGAACAGCTGCATTTCATAATTGTTCCTCCAAATGCATTGGCTATCTGGAGAACGGCAGGCTGAGGTTCAGTTGGAGTGCTGGATTAAGGCTTTTCTGATTGAGATTATCAAATATACAAATATGATTCAAAGACATCCTATGCATTTCTGCTAGGGGAATAGATGTTATCCAAGCCAACTGGAAATGAAAATGGGACAGTTTATCTCTGTAATCATAAGCTTACATCTCCCTCCTTCACTTGTAACTATAGTTTGCCACAGGTTTGCAATTTTATACATTTCTGTGAGAGAGATGGAGAGCAGTTTGATGTATTGATCAAGGTACCAAATTAAAAATCAAGGAACTATGAGTTCTAGTCCCATTTTAGACACAAACCCAGCTGGAAGAGT
The DNA here is from genome assembly GCA_030761175.1 of Masticophis lateralis. Classification (NCBI taxonomy): domain Eukaryota; kingdom Metazoa; phylum Chordata; class Lepidosauria; order Squamata; family Colubridae; genus Masticophis; species Masticophis lateralis. Next base: position 149,846,348 of record JAUDYJ010000001.1, on the reverse strand, counting down.
TTGGGAGATTTATTATCTCACAGCCCTAAGAAGAAGGCAAGGACAAACCACTTCCGAAAATCTTGCCAAGAAAACTAAATTGTCCATATAAATTACCAGTGGTCAAGCTTGACTTGAAAGATATTTTTTCATGTGGCATGTGGGCCACTCTAATATGTCAGTTCATTATATTTATGAAAAATCTATATTGGTTTTAAATATTGATGATTACCAAGAATAAGAAAGTTGCAATAATTACTGAGAAAAATAGCATTATGAGATCTTGATAGCTTACGGTTGAAAGAGAAAGCACTGAATGGCATAGGCAACCTCATGCTGTCTTTAGACTTCAGCTGCCACCAGCCCCAGCTGATATAAGCAACAGTGAGGATTGTAAATGTTGCTGTCCAGAAATATCTGGAAGTCACCTCATGTTGATTATTTTTAGCATAGAGATTACACTGTAGGGTTTTTTCCCCCCATCACAGTACATGATGGATGAACTCATTGTACTCAATATTTCAAAAATAGTTGGTATAAACTGTTACTGCACCAAAACTCTTTTGAGAAGCAATTTCAGCCTTGTTTTTAATGGTTTTGGACACTGCTTATGACAATGTGTCACTGTTTATTCACATAGCCTTTTCTCTACTGCTCTGCCTTCCCTGATAGACTTCATTTACTCTGAGTTATGTCAGAAGAATTTAAACAATGCTGTGTGCAGGAAGGCCAAAACCAGCATCCTTGGGCCACATTGATGTGCAGAAGGAAATCTTTGAACAGGACATAAGAGCAATAATACTTTTCTATTCCTGTTCCCCAGCAATAACATTAATACATCTAGTATAATCAATTTGAATCATCAGCATTTGTTTGTTTAGATTTCTTTTTATCCTGCCTTTATTATTATTTTTTATAAGTATCTCAAGGTGGTGAACATAACAAATACGCCTTCTTCCTCCTATTTTCCTCAAAACAGGCCTCTAAAGTGGGTTGGGCCAGGGGTGGGCTTCAAAAATTTTAGCAAGGGGTTCTTTGCCCGGTTGCTGGATGGGCATAGCCATGATGGGCATGGCCATGGTGGGCGTAGCCTAAGTCGGCCTCCTGCACCATGGCGGGGAGTGGTGTTTTTGCCTTCCCTGGGCTCCGGAGGCTTTCTTTGAGCCTCTGGGAGGGTGAAAATGGCCTCCCCAGGCTTCAGAGGCCCTCTAGAGGCCAGAAACTTCTGGTAGACTCGTTTTTCACCCTCCCTGAGCCTCCACGAGTACCCTGCACTTATCTGCATCCAAAACAGGCCACGTGGGGACTTCTGGGAAGGGCGGGGTGAGGTGAGCAGAGCCAGCTAGTAGTGGGATTTGGGGGTTCTCCAAACTGCACAAGAATCTTAGCTAGAGGTTCTCCCGAACTTCTGCAAATCCCCAGCAGCCCATCCTGGGTTGGGCTGAGGGAGAGTGTTAGCCCAAGATCATCCAGCCATGGCATTTTTATCCCAAAGCTTTAGTATAAACTCATCTTCAATATGTTTCATAGGAAACTCTAAATCACTCCAGAATTGTCAATTCAGCTTCAGATGTATTGATCAGTGCAGTATTGGCAGGAGGGACAGCATATGATCCATCTTATCCTTGTTTGGAAACTAAACATGGTCAGGCCTGCTCAGTGGTTGTCTGGGAGACCCCTAAGAAATTACATGCCTCTAAACTAGACTAAGGAGTCAAAAATATATCCTGGAAGAAGGGCAAAACACTTATAGATTGCTGCCAGAAACTTTGCAGATGTGTTCAATTAAGGAACTGGTGCTAGGCTCTTGAAGACTGCATGTCAATCTGCAAAAAAATCCAAATGGGAAAAGGTTTGAGCATATTTATATGCAGTATATACTGTATATATACAGCATATAGTATATGCACAGGTCGTCCTCGACTTACAATAGTTCATTTAGTGACCCGTTTGAAGTTAAAACAGCACTGAAAAAAGTGACTTATGACCGGATTTCGCAGTTATCACATGATCAAAATTTGGGCACTTGGCAACTATTTCAAATTTATGATGGTTGAAGTCCCGCAGTCATGTGATCCCCTTTTGCGATCTTCTGACAAGCAAAATCAATGGGGAAGCCAGATTCACTTAGCAACTTTGTTACTAACTTAACAACTACAGTGATTCACTTAACAAAGGTGGCAAGAAAAGTTGTAAAATGGGACAACATTCACTTAACAACTGTCTCAGGTAGAACAGAAGTTTGGGGCTCAATTCTGGTCCTAAATCAAGACAATTTGTATATGCGGTTGCTTTACAGATCACACATGCTTTGATGCAGAATTTCCCCATTTTCTCCACTGTTTCTAGACACTTGTTTCTTAATAAGAAATGTATACAGTGTTTTTCCATCCTCTTGAGTCTTATCTAATACCTGCTAATCATAAAACTCTATAATATAAGCAGTGCAATAACAGATGAGCCACTAATTCAATCTCACGTGGACTGATAGACCTCTTTCTCGCTTTCAGTGCAATTTGCTGAAGCCAATATTCAATATTTGCTTTTCTGTTAAGAGATCTGGTTAACAGCTATCAGTTGCCTTTGCTCTTGGTGATGGAATGCCCTCATATCCTAGGATTTTTATTAGAAATCTTAATCCCTTCAATAGGAAAAATCTGGTACATATAAAGGGGTGGCATTATCACTCTGAAAACTATAATATTGTTCCAACATCTATGGATTATAATAATTTGTCCGCTATATGTATTTAATTATTCTATTTGCATTGTGATTGGAATTGTTTTAAATTGCTTTTGTTAGCTAGAGTCACTTGTTTGAAATGGGCAGCCATACAAATTGAACAAATAAATACCTGAATAATAAATACCTGTCCAGTGTCAAAAAAGCTTTATGACTTTCTTGGACTCATATTTTAAGTTGCTTAGTAAGTACTTGTTAAGTGGCACAGCATTTATTTCTCTATTGATACTATTCATTGTTACATTGGTAAGGAAAATATTTAGAGTCAAAAATATCACAAACATTAATAACCCAAACAGTTTCAGCAAAGACATATTGCATTATAATTTGGCATATACTGATTCTTTAAAGTATCTGTGGCTAATAATTTGTCAGTTGCCTATTGGAAAATTGCCATAAAGTGTGAGATGTTGGGTTTAGCAGCAGAAGACTTATTTTTTTACTGGCAGACGTTTTGTTTGAAAGTTTTTAATAAGTTGAAATGGAAAATCGAATTATCAACTATTGGTAATGAATTCTGACTCCTAAAAACCTTTTGAATACTTCAAAAGCAAACCACACAAAAACATTCACATAGCTTCTTACAACTTAACTTTCCTCAGCCCATATGTTCTCCTTCTACGTTTGCTGGACTGTAATTCCCATTACCTTTAGACAGGCTGAGGACTATGAATGTTACAATCTGATATCTTTGAAAAGAACCAGGATGGGGAAGATTTAACCATTAGATACTGTTTCTTTAGATTCATCTGTAGGAGATGACCAGGCTGAGCCTGAGGGAGGGGTCAAATGTGTCATCAGTCATGAGTCCCTTCGCACTCACAGAGGTCTGAGTCCAGCTCTTCTTGAATTCCATTGAACTCTTATCTACCACCAAATTGTTGTGACCATTAGTAGTTCAGATTCTTGTAGAGAACTTAAGCTTGCAATATATCTTTGTACCCATTTGAACTGCCTGGATCTTCTGATTTCCCTGGCATTGGACATATCAGTTATATAAGTTGATCCAGAAAAGAAAGAATCTATATGCTACTATTAATTCCATCCAAGAAGTGATGGGATGGCTTTCTCCTGACAATTCATGATTTGATCACATACTTGAAGATTATGAATTTTGTAGTAGACCATTCATAGCTAACCCTCTGTGAGAAAGGGTTAAACAACGGTCTCTTTTCCCCGCTCTTCTCACTGCTGGGTGTTCTGGATGTCATAGGAATTGAACAAGGCCGTCCACTTATGTTCTTGAACACAAGTCCTAAACAAGAACTAATTCCTGCTTTGTTCTCAATTATTGTTCAGTCTTCCCTCTTCCTACCATACCTTATTTTAAAAAGGGGGGAAAGGCAAATGGTTCCAGCTTCTTCATTCCCATCTTCTGAGTTTTCAGCCATCAATACAAAAATCAGATGTAGCTGAAATGATGAGTTTTCATCACAGAGATATAGTATTGCCATCCTATCTTGGGGATAATTAAGGATGAAAAACCTGGATGATATGGTCCATGTCTCCATAGGATCAATTCGTGTTCTGACCTAGGCTTCCTGATACAGTAAAACCACACAATGAGTCCCAAAACCCCTCTTTTTCTTTCAACGGCTGTGAATTCTGCTCATTCAGAACCTGTTCATTCTCAATCTGTTCATTCACAGATGAGTCCCAAATAGTTGTTAAGAGTCCAACAGAAGTCTGCCACAGTTCTTCTGATAAGGCTGATAAACACCCACCTTTATTTCCCTTGACATGTTGCCAAGACCTAATTGGCAATTAACTTTGCAAGGCCACATGGAACACAGAGTCAAAACGGAGCTGCAGTATTGAAACTGGCCAGCACAAACAACAGCTGCTTCCTGCAAAGGCCCACATGCCTTTGCTCCTCCTTTATGTCTTATGGGAGGGTCCAATCATCTCCAAGCCCTACTCCCGAGTCGTCCCTTTTGTTTTAACTGTTCTTGCCTTCAGGCAGCTCTGCACATGCATGCACTGGGAACAGGCTCTCCCTGTTCCTCTGCCTCGCTGATGTCCAACTCTGGAGGCCTAACTCCCAGATGGCCCTGGCCCCATCTCTGCCTCCAATGCAGAGCCCTCGTCCGAGCCTTTCCCAGACTCCAGGATTGGCCCATGTTTCTCCCCAGCCTCCTCATTGTCCGAGTCCGCTGCCAGCTCCGCAGGCCGCCGGTGGACCACAACAGTATTTACCCAAGGACATAGAGCATTTGCAACAGGGAAATTTATTTAGAGTAGCCAAGTATCCTACTTTACAGTGAGCAGTTCTTCATTTGATGGTTTCCTCTTTCTGTACATCATAAGGATGTACAAGCTGAAGCCATCCGTCCTAGACAAATCTAACAGCAGGGTAAGCAGGCATCTGACGCAGCATTCCCCACAATAGTGTTTGTATATTGCCTCTGTTTAAGTTAGATTTTAAAATAGGTATCTATATACGTATACATTAGCATACAATATACAATTTATATACTACTTTACATCCACTCTTTGGAGTGATACATTTTTTTCCTCTTTTTTTTTTTTTTTTTTTTTTTTGGCAATGGGGTCAAAGCCAATTATACAGAATTTTAATGGGCAATAATTTCAGTCTTTTGAGGGCCTAAACTTATGTAATAGATCTCTCTGATATCTTGCTGAGATCTGAAGATGAAGCATATTATTCCAAGCGAGCAAAATATTCAAGTATAAAATATAAAGTAGCTGACACTTAACTTGCTATATTTTTGTCCATATGCCTAAAAAAACAGGCAATATTTAACATGGAAACTGAAGCGATTGGATCTTATAGTAGATTCCTTGTGTGTACAGGAGTGAGTGGCTTCTTCATAATGTTGGCTTTTCACATCTTTTTGTATACCTACCATTTCATGGTTTTATGTTTAGATAACCAGCCCTAGTCTCATGGGGAAAGAGTTTTATGCAGTATACAGATGAAATGTGTTTTTTTCCCCCATGGAACCATTATGTTGACACTTAGTAGTAAAAAAATCATACATGTAGGACAGCACTATTTCATATTTTTAATAGAATGCAATGAATGCAGCCTATGAGGAAAGGGGGGAATCCCATTTACTCTTGTTCTATTTCTTCTTCTGCACAGGTTTCTGAGGATGTTGTTATTATTTACTTTTATCTATTACTCAGATAATACATGGTTTCTTTGGGCTCCTTTTTGTTTAGGGTCTCTCCCCTCCTAATGTTTCCCCCTCCCTTTTTTTTTCTCCTGTTACATCCTCCTTGGGTATTGTTGTTCTATTTTGGCTGCAGAATTCAAGCACTTGTCTATGGAGATTGTCAATCATCCAGGTCATGGTTGTCCCAAAGGCGCTTTTTCCAAAAGGCAACTGGACTTCCTTGGGGTTTTTTTCCTTTGAAAATATTTTGCTTCTCAATCCAAGAAACATTTTTAAAAAAAAACCAACCCCAAAACCCTCAAGGAACGTTCAGTTGCATTTTGGAAAAAGCGCCTTTGGGGGCAAATCAAGCACTTGTGTGATTGGACTTCTCCTTGCAGGAAGGGACCACATCACATTTTGCATAGCTATCCAGAACAGGCAGCAAAATTAGTTCCAATGAAGGAGAACGTTTGTAAATCAGGTTTGAAATGAGGGGTCCTTGGTGCTCTCTGAGCTTGCTTGTTTTCTTGCAAATGTTTCATTACCCTAACTAGTAACATCATCAGTGCTAGTCAGCGTTGATGATGTTGCCTGGTTAGGGTAATGAGATGTCTGCAAGAAAACAAACAAGCTCAGAGAGCATCTCAGCAAAATTAGTTGCTTAGGGGAAGGAAAACCCCAAAGTGAGCATAAGGAGACAGGAATTCCTATTCTCATTTAGGTCTTTATGACATGTGCAAAATGCTCTGGTTAATATATGTTTTAAACATGCTTGAGCCCACTTTGACTTTTGCAACAGAATGCTTGGTTGGGTTTGGAGAAGAGCTGAGAAGGATATTGAGGAAACGCTTGTTCAGCTCTGCAACATTGCACTGAATGGTTGAAATTTGGTTCTCTTTTGTCTTCTATCGGTCCTAGCAGAATAACCACATTAAAAAGCAAAGTGCATGTTCTCAAAGAAGGGGCAAGTGAGAATAAATATTTCATGACATTTTCCATATGAGAGGAGAGCAAAAAGCAAAATGTGCCTGCTGTCACTCGAGAAGTGATAAAGTGCACATTTGTATGTAAGCATAATATAAACAGCGACATAATTAGCGAGAAAAGGATGACCCATGACTGCAGCGAGAGTTTAGTCATTTCTGCTCTTCCAAATCGTAATCAGACTTCAGCTCTTTTCTATCACGGTGATTTTTCCAAGCAAAGGGTATTGGTTGTACAAGTTAAAGACTGACTAATCTGCTCAATTTTGCATCCAGAGGAAGACACGTGTGTATTGCAATCCAGAGCAAATTCAGAAGCGTTGTTCTGTTCGGTTGGACTTGATTCTAACTAGGTGTCCTAAGCATTGCAGACTTATCTATGCTCCACCGCTCTAGGATTGATCCCATTGTCATACAACAGTGCAGGGCTGACTGACTCAAAGTCACCCATTGAGTTATGTGCCTGAGTATGAAGTGGAACTTGGTCAGGGCATCTGCAGGAACCATCAACAGCATAATAATAGTGGGTGCCTGTTTTTAACATCCATGTTACGTGGATGTAAAAAAGAGGCAGGTCTTCAGGTACCTGGTCATGCCACTTTGGTATTGCTTTAGATCAGGGGTGTCAAACTCATGATGACACGTCATGTGATGTATCACAACTTTTTCCCCCTTCGCTAAACCAGGAATGAGTGTGGCCAGCACATGACGCATCTGGCCCATGGGCCGTGAGTTTGACATCCCTGTTTTAGATGCTTCCCCCCCCCCCCCAAATCTGGGTCTCCCCAGTCCTAGTCCAACCTCTTAACCACTGTATTAATTGTGCTACTGAATATACAGTAGTTGATTGGAAACCATCTCTATCTAAATGAGTGAGGCTATGTTTATTTTGCCTTCCTGTCCAGCTTTCAGCCTTTGTTGTGGAATTGGCAACGTTCACCCATTTTCATTATTGTGCCTTTCCATTTAATCATGATATAGATTATAGAATATCTCAAATGGCTTTGTGTAGGAAACAGGATGAGCTCACTCTTCTTTGCGGTTCAATAGATTTGACAGTAGGGGTAAATGGAACCAATTTAAAATAGACAAATCCATTCATAATTTTCAAAAACAACTCCCGGAATACATTTGCTTTTCATGCTACTCTTGCTTTCAATTGCTTATTCAAAAGGGCCTACCAATTAGGCGCAGTTCTAACTCTTGCTATTTTTAGTTATACTTTCTACAAGCTGTCCCTTATCACTTTTGGCACCGCATTCATACGTTGATAACTTGGAGTCAAAAATATCAGTGTATAGTAGTTGCTTTTCCAACCAAATGCCCTCCAGATGTGTTGGGAGTTCATAAACCTGTCATTGGTATCCAGATTCACCAGGCTTACGTCTGTGACAAGCTGATATATAGCAATGCTTTATGATCTTTATGAATTGCAATGCAAACTATCTGTTTTGCAAGTCTTAGATTTATGTACAGATTAAAATATCATTTTTCGGAGTTCTGCAAATCAAAAAGCAGAGCACCATGCATTTGGCAGCCATAATTTACCATGAATTACATTTTAAAGTAAGTAAGTGCATTTTAATAAATAAACCAAGACTGGTGTATTCTGTGAAGAAGAAAAAAAGACATGTTCTAAAATTGTGCATTTCAGTGTATGTGTCCATTTTTATACAGATTGTTTTTAAAAAGTGCAGAGCCAGGACCTAGAAAGATCACATGCAAAGCCTAATATGGACGGGAAACAGATTATTTGCTTTCCTTTGTAGGGATGTGATTAAAAAGTTGATCAGTGGCTGCTTTTCAGAGACATGGTATCTAATTTACCAGAATTGGCAGGAAAATAGCAGTTTTTTTTGCAGTGGTTCTTTTTTTTGGGCAATTAGTATTGTGATGGCGTTTCCTGGGACTAGTGGACAACACATGGCTTTCAATGTGAGCTTGGGGTGGAGGGTAGCTCATTGACTGTCAATTTTTATGTACGCTAGAAAGCAGCCCAGCCTTTGTCTTGCCTTGTGTATAAAGAGAAGGCTGGGAATTACAGAATGATTGACTTATTTATTTGAAGTCTTGTTTGTTTGGTCCTTGTCCTTCGGGACTTGGCCCTTATAGGGACACGGTGGCTCAGTGGCTAAGATGCTGAGCTTGTCGATCGAAAGGTCGACAGTTCAGCGGTTCGAATCCCTAGTGCCGCATAATGGGTTGAGCTCCCATTATTTGTCCCGGCTTCTGCCAACCTAGCAGTTCAAAAGACGTAAAAAATGCAAGTAGAAAAATAGGGACCACCTTTGGTGGGATGGTAACAGTGTTCCGTGTGCCTTTGCTGTGTAGTCATGCCAGCCGCATGACCACGGAGACGTCTTCAGACAGCACTGGCTCTTCGGCTTTGAAATGGAGATGAGCACCGCCCCCTAGAGTCGGGAATGACTAGCACATATGTGCGAGGGGAATCTTTACCTTTACCTTACCTGTCTGGCCCTCAGTCATAAAAGCCTCCTTTCAGGGGTGGGAAATAAGCTCAAGAAGGAAGAACCTTTAGCTAGAATAGGGATCAGCAGCAGCTTGTGGGAGGTGGGATATCTACAGCTAGTCCTCCACTTATAAACGTTCATTTAGCGACTGTTCGCAGTTACAACGGCGCTGGGGGGAAAAAAAGACTTATGATCGGTTTTTAGTCTTCTAACCATTGCAGCATCCCTACAGGCGCTTGATTAAAATTTTGCCATTTGGCAACTGACATGTATTTATGACAGTTGCACTGTCCTGGGGTCACGTGATCCCCATTTGTAAACTTCCCATCAGGCTTCCAATAAGCAAAGCGAAGGGGGGAAACTCAGATTCACTTAAAGACCCCGTGATTGCAGTGATTTGTTCAAAGGTGAAAAAAGGGTCATAAAACGGGGCAAAACTCATTTAGCCACCGTCTCGCTTAGCAAGGGAAACTTTGGGCTCAGTTAGGATCGTAAGTCGAGGACCATCTGCATTCTGACGGGTATTTGGGAAGGTACACTTTTCTCTGGCCAGCCTTGCTTTTTTGTTTTTTCCCCCAGTCCCAGAAATGACCTATTTCTGACCCACTCTGTATCATTTGAGATTGAAGCAAAGTTTGCTACCTTTGGCTGGCAGATCCGCCCTACAGAAGGAGCAGCGGGTGGCTCCCATCTGTGTAGGGAGGCATCCAGGAGCCAAAGCAGCTTTTCTGCACTGAAAAACAAGCTTCAGCTGTGTTCAGTGTGGGATGGAACAGGCCCCGCTCACTTGTTGCCCTCTCAGTGTAGGGACACACAGCATATACTAGCAACTTGTGCAATTTTCAGCATGCGCATGTTGGATGTATCTGGGCGAATGCTTCCCACGTTATTAGATGGTTGTAACGCAATCTTCATTTGAATCGGTCGACCCAGCATGCTCGTTTGCCTTTATATTTCATTTCCTACTTGCATTGTAAAGCCAAATATGGAAAAGTTAAAATGTGTCCTCAACTTGCAACCATTCATTTAGTGACTGTTCAAAGGTAACAGCGGCATTGGAAAAAAGTGACTCAGGACTGCTTTTCACACTCAACGACCCTTGATGCATTCCCATAGTCACATGAACAAAATTCAGAGGCTTGGCAACTGGCTCATATTTATGACCATTGCAATGTCCTGGGGGGTGTATGTGTGTGTCACATAATCCCATTTTGCGACCTTCTGACGAGCAAAATCAATGGGGAAGCCAGATTCACTTAACAACTGTGTTACTCATGTAACAGTGGTAAGAAAGGCCACAAAACGGGGCAAAACTCACTCAACAACTGTCTTGCTTAGCAATGGGAATGTTGGCCTCAGTTGTGGTTATAAGTCGAGGACTATCTCAGAAATTATGCATCCCTGTTCTTGTTGACTGGTCAGGTTTTTTTTTTCTTTGAGTAGAATGAATTACTTACGTAGAAATAACTTAAGGAGTTAGATTCACTAACATTGAGGGTGTATAGAGTAAGCCTTTAGATGCTGGCTTAAAAATAAATTGTTTCTCAGATGAAATGTCCATAGATTTATAGCAGTGATATAAAAACAATGCACTGAGCATCACACGCTTCCTCGAAGGACACATTTTTCAGTAGCAGCTGAGCAAATGTGTATCATTGTTCCGTGCTTATCTCATCTTGAGCCAGTAACGAAATGAGGGAGAGAAAGTATGTATTGTTCATTGTGAATGTAACTGGTGCCAAGATGAGGTCTCTCACTCCTTAAAAGCTAGAGGGGAAAAGAAAACTGTAAATCAGGACCAGATGTGCTTCTGTATTGGGCTGAGTTGTCTCAGGCTTCTGGGAACCTTTGTTGTTGTTGTTGTTGTTGTTTTAATAGAAATCCGTCAACCAGAGACAAGTATAAAAGTGTGACTTGGGAATGGAGACAATCACATCCTACACCACAACTTCCATCAGCTTCTGCATTCAAGACTACAGATGTTCTACATATCCCAGTTTCTGACATCAAATGCTAAAATGGTTGAATACCGCGGCAGTGAATTGACGTGATGAGCAGCACCTGGTCATCTGTGACAGAGTCCTTTAAAAAAACAAACAAACCACATTCGATTTCTAATCTAACAGGAGTCAGAAATCTTTGGTGATCTGCTGCAAATTGCTTAGAAATTTACCAATAGAGCTTGATCTACCTCCTGGCTATCTAATTCTAGATGTTCAGAAACAACTGCCATCCATCATGTTCTGGGTTTAGAACTTGTTGCTCCTCAGGAGGTAAGTGAACAAACATCTTACTTGCCACTCAGATGTAGCTGGCTTTACTTATTCTTATTGCAGATCTTTCCTTTTCCCTTTATCGAAGGCTTTCCTAATATTGAACCATATCTTGATACTGAGATCTTCGCAGACACGAAGACTTTCCCCCAGTTTCTTTGCCTATTTTTAAAATAGAGAGCCTGGATAGCTCTGCAGACTAAGCACCCTAATTAACATCCAGCTGTCTGCAATTACTCCATGTTCGAATCTCACCAGACTCAAGGTTGACTCAGCCTTCCATCCTTTCTAAGGTAGGTAAATTGAGGACCCAGTTTGTGGGGGCAATAAGCTGACTTTGTATAAATATACAAAAGTATGAAGGCTATTGCTTAACACATTGTAAGCCGCCCTGAGTCTTCGGAGAAGGGCGGCATATATGTATGTATGTATGCATGTATATAAAATTCAGGCAATTTTAATTTTTTAATTTAGGTTTAAGTTTAAATTATTTTTTTGAAAGCAAGAGACAGCAGTATTAGAAAGTAGAGGCACAGTTTAGTAGCTAATCTAGCTTTGCAAAATACTCACTTGTAGAGAAGCTGATGTAGCATTTTATTCTATTTTATTGCTGCATATATGTGTGTTTGGCAAATATAATTGTACCATGTTTTCTCCAGTTATAGTTGTTTTGCCTTTATTCAGTTGTAAGTCTGTCCTATCTGATTTCTGCATTAGCTTGCAAAGTTTGGTTTGGTATTATGAAAATGAACTTTTTTTTGTATATACCTTTTTTGTATGTACCTGTTTATAATGATTGGATTCTTATCTGCATCTTTTCCTCATTTATATATTATTTTTATGGACTTTTAAGGCAGGGTTTTCATTGCAAAATTCAGAGAAAAGTTACAATATAAAAGACAGTTGGCAATCCTGAAGCCTCAGAGATGGCCTCAGCCAGGTATTCTGAGATATATATTCTCCAAGAAGAGAACAGAATTGGAAACAAATGTGAACAGAATAAAAATCTTACTTTTTGCTACTAGGAGTTTTGGTATGTAGATAAATCGATGCATGTTACAAATCCAGTTGCCATGCTCAGTGTTCACTGAATTTAAGAGGCAGATTCATAGTAAGTTTAAGAGCCACTGAAATCTGAGAAAAGTAGTCTACAACCAATTTAAGGCCTATTCATTTCAGTATGACTGAGTGTACTCATTTATGCTGGACCCAGGCCAACATTTGTTTTAACACAACAGCTGATCCAGTCTGCCAAGAACCCAAGATAGATGCTTATCCTATATCAGATGCCGAATATGGGGGTTCCCCATTAAACGGGAAGCAGTCATCTCTGAATAGTAATAAGTCAAGTCTCCTTCAAGACGAGATTTATTCCTGGTGACTTCACAGAGGGTTTTTTTTTTTTAAATACCAACATACAGTAGAAATAGTTTGTTATTGCTTTCTTTGGGAATTATTCAATTTCTCAGTGAAGTCTACACTCCTGGAGTTTCTAGGTGTTCTCCATTAGAGTATCAACCAATCCCAACCATATTTTCAGAACCCCAGACAAGGGATTCAGATGCTTCCATTTGCTGAAACAGGACCTATAGTATAGCATGCAACCTCAGGGATTTTCAAGCTAAAACTCATTTAGCGAGTTTGGTCTAGTGATTATAACACTAGGTTAGAAACCAGGGGATTGTGAGTTCTAGTCCCTTTGTAGGTATGAAAACTGGCTGGGTGACCTTGGGCCAGTTATACACTCTCAACCTAAACCATCTCACCAGGGGTGGGTTCTAAATTTTTTTACTACTGGTTCTGTGGGTGTGGCTTATTTTCTGGGCGTGGCTTGATGGTCCTGTGACAATTCTTTAGGATTTAGCAGTGGTACTCATCTACTAGGCTTTTAACTGCTTGCAGAACTGTACCGGTCTACTCATTTGTTTTTGGAGGCACTGGTCTACCCATTTATTTTTGCAGGCACTAATCTACTCATTTGGGTTTTTTTTAACACTGATCAGCTGTAGGGCGGCCCTTTGAAGCCCCATGGCAGAGTTTAAACAGTTTTTTCCCCTCTAGCTGATCAGCTGGGACTCAGGAGGCAGCAATAGATTGGGGGTGGGGCCAAATAAAAGGTTGGAATAATTCGGGGGGGGCGGGGGGGGCAGAACCAGTTCGGTGATGTCATATCATCACCGCTACCGGCTCGGCAGAACCGGGAGGAACCCACCACTGCATCTCACAGGATTTTTGTTGTGAGGAATATAGGAGGAAAAGGGAGTACAGGTAGTCCTTACTTTATGATCACAGTTGAGCTCAAAATTTCTGTTGCAGTCACGAAGTAAACCCATGATTTGTTATGGTCCAGTTTTGCTGAAAAATGATAGTAAATGCTTGGAAGTTTGTAACTGAGTCAGGAGTGGGTTGCTTGGAGTTTGCAGGGTTTTGGGAGAACCTCTAGCTAAGATTCTGTGCAGTTCGGAGAACCCCCAAATCCCACTCCTGGCTGGTCGCGCCTACCCCGCCTCTCCCAGGAGTCCCCATGCAGCCCATTTTGGATGCAGGTAAGTGCAGGGTACTCGCAGAGACTCGGGGAGGGTGAAAAATGGGCCTACCAGACCTTTCTGGACTCCAGAGGGCCTCCAGAGCCTGGGGAGGCCATTTTCACCCTCCCGGAAGCTCAAGGAAAGCCTCCGGAGCCCAGGGAAGGCAAAAACACCACCTCCCGCCATGGTGCAGGAGGCCAACTAGGCCACGCCCACCATAGCCACGCCCACCCAGCAACCGGGCAGAGAACTTCTTGCTAAAATTTTTGAAGCCCATCCCTGGCCCAATCTACTTTAGAGGGCTGTTTTGAGGAAAATAGGAGGAAGAAGGAATATTAATTATGTTCACCACCTTGAGTTACTTATAAAAAATAATAATTTTTTATTACGTGCGGAGCCTCAGGGAGGGCAAAAAACGGGCCTACTGGAAAGTTCGGGAAAGCCAGAGGGCCTCTGGAGTTTGGGGAGGCCATTTTCACTCTCCCAGAAGCTTGAGGAAAGCCTCCAGAACCCAGGTAGGGCAAAAATGCCCCCCCCCACCCCATTGTGGTGCAGGAGGCTGACTAGGCCACGCCCACCATGGCCACGCCCACCCAGCAACTGGGCAGAGAGCCTCTTTCTAAAAAATTTTGAAGCCCACCCCTGAACTGAGTCATAGGTACCCCCAGGGAGAGCCGTCGTAACTTCAAACGGTTGATTAGTGACTGGTTGTAAATCAAGAATTACCTGTAGAGATTTGTACCAGTTTTGTTCAGTGCGCTGAACTGTACAATTCATTGAAAAGCATCAAAATAATAAATGGGTGAGTGGAACAGCTTGCTCTGATAAGACACAATTGAGAAGACCAACCTGATGTGATCTCTCTAGTTCCATGAAAGATGGACAGCTGTATTTTTGTAAAGTAACAGGAAAACGCACACCAGGGACCTTTTACAGACCAGTGATTTTAGTGGAACAATGTGATGTTTCTTGGCTGCTCCGCTTTAATACATAGTCAGAGTGAATTTTCAAGACTTTTAGAGCTGATATGCAATATAAATGGATTTTACCATTTTGAGTCAACGCTATTATTATCTTTTTCAATTATGGAAAGGTTCAGTTAATAGTAATACGTTTTATTAATGCAGAAATAAATTTGAAACTTCTGTTCAATTTTGTTCCTTTTGGCTAGTGCAAACATATATTCATGTTCTTATCCATCCGCTCTCTGAAATATACCTCTCTCTCCCCTGACTATTAACAATCCCTTCTATATCTTTAGGCAAATGGGGGGAAGGGATGAACCGCCATGGTTTTCAGGTTTTGGTAACTATTCTATGCTGTTTGGAAATCAATTTCATTAATTCTAGATGCAGCATTAAATAAAACAATACATTATTGTTTTGTGACTAGCATGATTCCCTGGATGTAGGTCTTTTCTTCTGCATAAGTCGCTATGGGACATTAAAAACAATTTGATGGCTTAATGGACTCTGGACAAGCATGGAAGTGGGCACATAAGTAGTGGTTGTGGGTGTTTTACTTTATAATGCCTTGGTAAGGCCAAGGATGCAGTACTTGGAATATTGCATTCAGTTTTGGTCGCCACGATTTAAAAAAGATGTGGAGACTCTAGAAAAAGTGCAGAGAAGAGCAACGAAGATGATTAGGGGACTGGAGGCTAAAACATATGAAGAACAACTGCAGGAATTGGGTATGTCTAGTTTAATGAAAAGGAAGACTAGGGGAGACATGAAAGCAGTGTTCCAATATCTCAGGGGCTGCCACAAAGAAGAGGGAGTCAAACTATTCCCCAAAGCACCTGAGGGCAGGACAAGAAGCAATGAGTGGAAACTAATAAGGAGAGAAGCAACTTAGAACTAAGGAGAAATTTCCTGACAGTTAGAACAATTAATCAGTGGAACAATTTGCCTCCAGAAGTGGTGAATGCTCCAACATTAAAAACATGAAAGTTTTTAAGAAGATGTTGGATCACAATTTGTCTGAAGTGATTTGCAACGATTTCCTGCCTAGGCAGAGGGTTGGAGTAGAAGACCTCTAAGGTCCCTTCCAATTCTGTTATTCTATGTTCTATGTAACCTAAAGAATGCCTTTACAGTGGCACCTACTGTAGTGGCTCATTGCTGGTGTGGTGAACTAAACATATATCCAATGCTTTGATGTATCTCACTCCCCTTCCCCTCAATGTTGCCCACATAACATTAAAGCTTTAAAACACCTTCCATTAAATAAGTTTGCAAAGTCTATGAAATGTCTCTGTTTTCATATCGTACAATTTAATCTGGATATCCCTAACCCACTGCATACTTTATGATTATAAAGTAATGAAGAATTTTGCTTCTTAAAGCATTGTTTAATATGCTGCAAATACCTGTAATGCTGTATGGCCTTACTCATTTTCCTCGAATATGGAACCTGCTGTACAAATAAATACTCACTCCAATGGTATATTGGGGGCTCGGTTACCATAGATAGGTCCTATTAATGAAGGTGGATGTGTTCTCATACCATCCAAAATCTGCCATGCTTAAGAAAAACTAGATATCAAGATTTTTTTTAAAAAAAATTAAATTTTAAAGAAGAATGACTGTGCTGGATTAGGTCATGTGTCTCTCCAATCTTCCTTCTTGGAAGCAGAGGCTGTGGGAACTCTGTATAGGTAGTACTCCATCTACTCACCCTTCTCAAGTGCCCCTTTGACTTTTAGTGTGTTTGTGTGAAATCTCTCCTTTATACCTCTTAGCCATTTATACCCTTGTCCCCCCAGATTTATCCAACCACCTGTTCAAGGCCTTCTCTCAGACATGCTAGTTTTGCTCATAGAGGCATTATTTGCTAGTCTGATCTACTTCATATTGGTGTGCTTTGGAAATACTATATGGGTATTGGGAGTATTCAGTGAAAGTCAGCATGCACTCTGAAGTAAACTGTAGACTTGTTTGAGCTGTGTTCTGCTCCTGGGCAAAAATACCATCTTTCCCTGAAAATAAGACCAGATCTTATATTAATTTTTGCTCCAAAAGACACATTAGGGCTTATTTTCTGGTTGGGACTTATTTTCGGGAAAACAGGGTACATCTCTGTAGTTTTCTTGACAGCAATACGGAAATAGTCTGCACTGCCGCCTTCAAGCATTTTTTCAGCTTCTCAGTCTAGCCCACAGACCTAAAATTTCTTCATGATCTCCCTTCCAAATACAACTGGGTACAATCCTGTTAACTTTCAGGATTGGTCAAGATTAGCTAGGTGGTATGAAGATACAATGACTGGAAGAGCCAAGGTGGAACTATTTCAAATGGCATAACATGATTTGACATGCAAGCATGAGACTTCGCCGATTCTCCTGATCTAAGTTTGCAATGCTATGCTCTTTAAATCAGGAGTAGGAGCTATATATTTACTATGGCAACATAGTTACTTAAGTTGTTAGACAGCATCAGCGTGTTCCTCTCTGTTAGGATATGATTTGGGCCTAACAGTTGTCCAGGCAATATATGTGTTCTGTGACTTTAAGTTTTAATGCTGCATCATGCTGTAATGCTGAGTCATGCTATAATTACTTGTAATTTAACAATGTATTTAAGAAGGGTACTGTAAGGTATTCAGTAGATGATAAGCTGTCATTGCGTGTGTGCATGTGTGGGTGGATCTACCATCCGGGGTTTGTGAACCAACTACTGTTTGTTTGGTAAGAGTTTGTTTGGAGTTAACCGGTAAAGACTTGGACTGTTTAGAAGACTACGAGATTGTTTATTTCCCATTATAAAGAAAACTTTTGATAACATCAGTTTGTATGTATCTCTATCTCAGTGCTCTCAAAAACGTTTCTCTGTGCACTTTACTCTGCTAGTTGTTACACAACAACAATATCCTTAACACTCTCTTCATTTAGTAACCTGCTTTAACTGAAAACAAAGCCATCAGGAGGGTAAGGAGTGTGTCAAGGACGGAGCCCACATAACATGTGAGAATCCTTTAAAGCATGGCTATCGTGTTCAAGTTCTCACCAAGTTGGAAAGCTAGTACCGTGTTTCCCCGAAAATAAGACCCTGTCTTATATTTTTTTTGAACCCTGAAATAAGCGCTTGGCCTTATTGCCATGCACTCAAAAGCCTGATTGGGCTTATTATCAGGAGATGTCTTATTTTGGGGGAAACAGGGTACATCCGTCCTCCTCTCCAGAGATCATCTGGAGAATCTTCTTATTTATGTCAAGTATGAAGTTGGCAGGGGATAACGGGAATTGAACTCCAGGACATCTGAAGTGGTCCAAGTTAAGAAAAGCTGAAATAGAATGTACAAAGCAAATGATGTTCTTAGAAGGACAATTGTGTTTTCTTCGCTAATTCCCTGCCAACGTTTTGCCTCGCTGTACAAACCCACATTGTCTTTGCTTTAAAAAAAAAAAAAGTTGGATTTATTTTGTTGTGAGTCTCTATTAGATGTTTCTCATGGGACAGCCATCTGGGTCATCCCGCTGTGCTGTGGTGTAACCAGTGAAGGCATTTTCAACAATACCTTCAACAAAGGTATTTGTGTTTCAGCAGAAATCCTGACAATGAGAAAACTCTGGGCTTGGCATTGTTTCAGTGTTTTTGCTTTTGGCCATTTTGGGACAGTAGCACTGGGGAGCGGGTGGTGGGGGAGGCAACCGATTTTTAGGCTTTGAACATGCCAGGAGATTAGCAAGGCAGCATGAGTTCTGCTATAACCCTGTGCAAGAAGACAGGGTTAGAAATGTGTGTGTGGGATCATACCAAATGTTGGTGTATTTGAACATGCATGAGATGGCTTATGCTTGCATAACTGGACACAAACATGATTCACACCCTTCTCTTTTCAGGAGAGGGATAAATATTCTGTATGTAGACTTATGAATTGAGAGTCATAAAAAGATAAGGTTTGGAAAGGAGCGTCAAAGTCACCCAGTGCCCTCAAGATCTACAAAGGTATGGCAAAAAAATCTCCCTTGAATTGAGCTTGACTCCTATTGACTTCATAGATATTCCTGTGGTTGCTTCTTTGTAGTATGGCTATTGCTTTTTTAGTTTGAGGCTTCCCTCCCTCCCCCCCACCCCCCCACTCCCCAGTCTTACTTCCATGTTTAGGATTTTATTGAGGTTTTCCATCCATATGCTCATTAGATCCAACGTTGCTCACATTCCACAAGAAGACGTAGGAAACAAGGTATTGTCGTTTGTTGAGGCAGAACCTACAGTGCAGGATGCAAATTAGCAGATTAGTAAACAGAATCTCTCTAGCCCTTTGCGCGTGCCTTTGAGACAGCCTTCCTATGGTTTCATCGTCCAGGGACTTTCTGCCTCCTGTACTTTCTCCTCCCAGCCCATTTCTCGCACACACTTTGTTTATTAAACAAGGCTACACTAACATGTTTCCCGTCTATCAGGTCCCTCAATGCAGCATTTCTGGAAAGCTTACGGCGGCAGAAGTCTTGTATGACAAACAGAGCAGAAGAACTATCTGTGCTCAAGTTGTAATGGAAAATTGATGCATCGATTTTAATACCAGAAGAGAGGGGAAAGTCTTGACGCCATCATTGGAAAGCTTCAGGAGCAAAAGTCTGGACAATCAACACCCCACCCCCACATAATTTTTTTTTTCTATAATAAGAGTGTGTTTGCCAACTCTGAAGACATTTGACCAATAAGAGCCACAAGTATAGGAAGGTATCTGCTATCTAAATCATATGAAGACACTGTACAAACTAGCAAGGTGCGGGCCCATGTAGTTCAGAAAGAGTCCACCAAAAATGCCAACATACCAATAAAACCAATGATTAAGGTAGAATGAGGGAAAGAGCAAAAGAATTGTTGCTGGTATCCGAACCTCAAACTATGGTGAGGTACCTAGTTTTCTGGCATGAGAAATCCAAGCTAGCAACCTAGCACTTCAAGCCATCTATCTAGCAGGAGGAATTTTCCCATGAAAACAGCCTCAAACTTTGGTTGTTACAGAGCTAAGGATTTCCCAATTGCCACTCTCTTCTTGTCCTTCTTGCTGAGAAGATTTTGGTTTAAATTTGGACTAAACATTCCCCCCCCCCTTTTTTTTTTCTTCTTCTTCAAATTCTCTCCTTGGAATTAGACTCATTTCTAAATTACTTATTTTTTTTTGCAAAATATTTTGCTGTCTATGTGAATAGACAGCAAAACATTTTGTGTTTTGTGAATGTGAATTCACAAAATTCAGTATATGTGAATATGTGAATGTGAATGAAAAATATGTGAATGAGTGTTCCTTTTCCAGAAGCAAAACTATCTGGAATGATGGTGGCCTTTCCCATCAATTAGGTCCATGAACCCCCTTTTCCCATCGCATTTCAAGTGATAGGCTAACTTCAAGTATCCAGAGCAGGTAATGTGCTTCTTCACCAATAACCTACTGCTGTCCTCCAGAATCTACCTCTTGCCATGACTTCTCAGTATATCATAGTTTAGATCAGGGGTGTCAAACTCAAGGCTCGGGGGCCAGACCTGGCCTATGGGGTGCTTATATCTGGCCCATGGGGCTGCCCTGGAAACAGTGAAGGACTGGCCCACAGTGCTTCTGCCACTGAAAACATGGGCGGCCCTCCCGAGCTCCGTTTTTGCTGGCAGAGGGTTGCAGGAGGCCGTTTTCGCTGACAGAACACTCGGGCCACTACAGGTGCCCCCCAACACGAGTGACGTCAAGCTGGCCATGCCCACCCTGGCCACTATCCACCCCGGCTTCCTGAGGTCAAACACAACCCTGATGTGGCCCTCAATGAAATCGAGTTTGACACCCCTGGTTTAGATAGACCCAGACTTTATTTGTCTAAAACTGCAGGTGTAACTATACCATCTTATTGATGGAAACTGCTCACTATTTCCATCAGTACCACTGTCTTTTAGCAGAAATTTTTTTTGGTTTAGTGCTTGCTTCTGGACCAACAGACTACCCCTCTCCCCCTCCCCCCAAAAAAGAGGAATGGTATAAAGAAGTCACCACTGTCATGGAAATGGATTGGGAAATTATGAATAGGAAAAAAAACAGTTTAGCCCCCAAATATCATTGTTGCTGACACATCCAAGGATTACATCGTTTGCTTTCTAAAATGCTATTAAAATATACACTTGGTCATACCATGTTTCCCTGAAAATAAGACCCTGTCTTATATTTTTTTGAACCCCGAAATAAGCACCTGGCCTTATTTTCAGGGAGGTCTTATTATTTTGAGGTGCATGGAGGAAACCAGAGGAATTGGCGAGGACCGGCTGCACATGTGTTTAAATATTTTTGGGGAGGGCTTATTTTAATACATGCGCTCAAAAACCTGATTGGGCTTATTATCAGGGGATGTCTTATTTTAGGGGAAACAGGATATTTGACTCATCAAGAAATGTTGATATAGTGTACCTTTTTCCCCGATTCTGCTAAATTTTTGACAATATGATTCAGATATTTTTCACGTTTTCTTGCTCTTTAGAATGTTATGAGGAATGAACGTTCTTTATGGAACAAAGAGACTTGTTTTGTTCAAGGTCAGCTAACTGATAGGCAGGAACCATTAAGTCCTCAATCTACAAAGAAGTGTCTTTAATCAAAAAGAGTCCCTTTTTTAAAGTTAATAAGTCAGGCACTTACGTAAGAAGCTTCAATTGAAACCAACAATATTTGGAATATGTAGGGCAGTGCACGTCTCCCTTGAGTTTCTGTCTGGAATCTGAATTGGTTTTAATGTTTTGAATTTGACTTAAGTGTTAAAAAAATCTGAAAATACAGTCCATCTCTTCTGAAGTATCATTAGTCCCATCCAGGTGTGTAGTGTTTCTTTTTCCATAATCCTTGCCCAAGAGTCAATCCATTGCACAATCCATTGAAAATACAATAAATCCCATCTGACATTTTTACAGAAATGTTTGGTCTGTTAGAAATAATATTGTTAGATCAAATAAACCCTTGTTCTTGTTCAGCAAGGGCTCATGATTATGAAAAGAATACATAGAACATGTTAAATAAATAATTCTATGAATATTTCCAGTTGGCCAATTTTATTGATTTTTTTTCTCCTGTAGATAAAGTTCATGAAATATACATTATGTTTATATTGTACACAATCATAAAAGATATAAAACTCCCTCCCTCCCTCCCTTCTGTTTTATGTGTGTTTGTGAGCGTGAACTTCATTTTGTTATATTAAGAATTATTCTTCCTGTTGCTCAGGGCCTCAAAAACACAGATATTGGCCTCTGTGTCTCTGAGAAGGTCCACTTATTGCTAGTGAATCCCTTTTAAAAGAACAAAAAAGGGCAAAAGCTTCAGAAGGCCAAAATAATTTCAAGCTAAAGATTTTAGCAATTCACATCTTCCTTAAGGATTGCAATCATGCTGTTAAGCCTCAGAGCATGCAGTTCTGTGATTACAGACTGATGCAGTGCTGGATTTCATTTATTTATTTATTTTTATAATGCTTGAATTTCAGAAGCAAAATTGCTATTTTAGTAAGGAGCAATTGTCCACCACCCAAGCAAGAAATATAGTAAGCGGCCTCTCAAGAGATTTTTTTTCCCCCTCACCAAAAAAATAAGAGCCATGATGAATTGTCCCACAAGTCAGTCTGGAAGCAGCTTT
Organism: Masticophis lateralis; assembly: GCA_030761175.1. Classification (NCBI taxonomy): domain Eukaryota; kingdom Metazoa; phylum Chordata; class Lepidosauria; order Squamata; family Colubridae; genus Masticophis; species Masticophis lateralis. Next base: position 149,823,637 of record JAUDYJ010000001.1, on the reverse strand, counting down.
TCAATTAGTTGCTATTCTGTAACTTTGAACTAAAGGAGACCAATATCCTGTCCACCCCTCCCCTTAGCCTTTTCTCCCAAAATGTAGATGAATGGTTTTTTGAAAAGATTTTCCTGTATTATTTTGGACCAGAATGACTGAATGGAACCAATTTCAGTTGCTGCTCAGATTGGTGTCTCTTGACAGAGACGGGTGGAAAACCCATTTCCTTTAATCTTGGAAGACTCATTACATATCAGAGTAGGTGTTTTCCAGAAAATGACAGTTTTCATGATCTGATAAAGTTGATCAGGAAAAAAAAATGAACCCCTTTCTCGTGCTGTGGACTTCACTTGGAGTTGATTTGATTTGAGTCGCAATGATTTTTGTATATCCACATTTAACGTACAATTTGTTTTTTTAGGAAATCATCTGCATGCCCCACCAAAGTGATTGAAAATATTAATTTAACAGATTTGTGCGAAAATAAGGGCAGGGTGGATGTCTGAAAGACTGGCAATGTTCTTCTAAAGTGGCCAACTCCATCTACATCAAAAGTGTAGGTTCTGTTTTGAGCAACAAGCAGGGAACGTGTAGCTCTCCGAGTATAATTTCTGGCAACTCCTAAAATGGGCATTGATGATGGAATCTGGGAATGATGTTTAAGAAATTATTATTGTCCTTGTTTTCAGCAACATTTGGAAATCACAAGTTTCCTGCCCCTAAATTTAAGCATAAAGAATTATATATGTAATTCTAACAGAAGCAAAAATATTTACAATGTGCAAAGGACAAGGTAAATGATGGCTGCATCGTCGTCATCATCACCATTATGACAACAAACAAAAAGTAACAGTTCCATCTATATACTAAAAGTAATTCAAGCAAATAATAGAAATCTATATAAAAAGGCTTCATAGCATAAATTGGGGCCTATGTCATCTGGAGTGCATGAGTTTCCGTTCTTTCAAAATTTAAAGTCAGCCAGCAAAAAAAATGCTGTGAAGATAGCATCAGTGCTGCTCTATTGTTTATACATCTCTTTTTTTTCCAGAAGCAAAGAGCATCCTGAAAACTCATGTGTGTGAAAGCCATGCAACTTTGCCACCAGAATAAAAGATATTTCATATGTTAGGGCTGTCAAACTTTCGGCCCACGGGCCAGATGCGTCAGCTGCTGGCCACACTCAATTTAGCGAAGGGGGAAAAAGTCATGATATGTCACGTGAAGGTGCCGTGACGCTGTGGGTTTGACACCCCTGCCCTATGTGATACAGAGATGTAATGAACCCCACCCTTTAATCGATCGGTTATTTTCTTCTTTCCTTCATTGGTTTAGAGCAGTGGTCTCCAACCTTTGTGGCTTAGCGGCCCAGCTGGGGGGGAAAGGGGAAATGGACTGCAAGTTGTGCGCATGTGCATGCACACCAGCCCGCCACTCGCACAAATCGAGTGTGCTGACCCACAGCCTGGTTGTGGACCAAACCATGGTTGGGGATCCCTGGTTGCATGGCTCAGTCATATTGATATACCTCCAGTCTAGCAATTATATTTTTAAAGGAAAATTCATCATGAACTTAGAACAGAATGAGAATAATATAATTATAATTTATATTAGTATTAATAGTTAATAACAGTTTCTTGATGAAATCATGAGAAAGTTTTACACTATTTTGTTTTAGTGTCTTCTGAATAGAGAAATACTCTGCACCTATTCCATAACATTTTTGTTCCCTAATAATTTTGAGCTTATAATTTTTTCCTGAACATTAAAGTATTATTGCTGATTCCTGAGTTTTTCTGGAATGTCAGCCCTAGTTTAACTAAACACTGTTTTGAATCAGTTTTCAGTTGGTTGTGTTCACTCTTAGAATGATTTCAGACATAAATAATCTATCCTTTTTCAGTTTTAGTGGTTTGGGTTTGTCCTGGATATGTTATTTTAAAAGATCTCAGAGAGCTCAACGGTGCCTCCATTTTCATTTCCGGGGGCTGTATTCACCCTTCTTCAAGTATGAGATTTTCCAGTCCCAGTTTCATTCCTATTTGCTAAGTTTGAAAGCATGAAAAATTGCTCCTTGAATAAGATATTTTAGGTCCTAATGAGTATCTGTGATGTTGGGCTCTGAGTGCTGGTTCAGCTGAATGCTTTCATCTAGTGCCTGAAAATAAATTGGAATGTTGAGTGATTGAGTTGCTTTGGGCTGCTCAGAGTAAGCTTTCCTGGGCCTATAGCCTGTTCTGTTCAGTTGGAAAAATTACTGTCGACAATTTCCAGTTTAGTTTGCACCCAGTATACTCCCAGCCAATTCTAGATTACAAGAAGTGTACATATCACTTATTTCAGCTCGGGGAAAAATACGTAAGCTGGCAAAAAAAGAAGGAAAAAATAGGCAAAAGCAAGGAGAGACATATGCAAGTAAACATGAATTTGTATTGTTTATATATCGCCAGCTCTGCCCATTCCTTTTCATCTTTGCTATCCAGTAATCAACATATACACCATGTGTTTGTAGTAATGTGTATCTTAACACATTTTATCTTCTTTTTCAGGTTTTTCCATCATGTTTGGAAAGAAAAAGAAAAAGATTGAAATTTCTGGCCCTTCCAATTTTGAACACAGGGTACACACTGGATTTGATCACAGAGAACAAAAATTCACCGGACTACCTCAACAATGGCATAGTTTGCTGGCAGACACAGCAAATAGGCCAAAGCCTATGGTGGATCCTTCATGCATCACACCCATTCAGCTTGCGCCTATGAAGGTACCGTACCAGCTTTTCCCCCTCCCCCTTCATTTTCTTTTCTTTTGATAACTTTATTAGATTTAAAAAAAAAAAACTAGAAAGATTTTAAAACTAACAGAAATCAATAATTAAAGTTGAAAAGGAAAAAAAGAAAGAAAGAGAAAGCAAATAGCTCAGAAAGAAAAGAAAGGAAAAGGAAATATAAAGAAATGACTTCTGATTTTCTTTTACAGGTAGGTATAGGTATAAATGTATAGGTATAAGTTTAAATTGACTTTTTTTCTAAGGTTAGAAAATAATATTAATTTTCTCTATTATCTACTATTTTTTTAAACATCAAACTCATATGTCATCAAACATACCGTGTTTCTCCGAAAATAAGGCCCTGTCTTATATTTTTTTGAACCCTGAAATAGCGCTTGGCCTTATTGCCATACACTCAAAAGCCCGATTGGGCTTATTATCAGGGGATGTCTTATTTTGGGGAAAACAGGGTATGTCATGTGTTTCTGTTTCATGCAAAAAAGGGATTTCCTGTCAGGATTACAAATAATGTTATCTTTTCACTGTCAGTGTTGCCATCTCAGCAAGTTTCATTGACTTTACCATCCCTTCCTCCATTGTGGGTCATGTCAACTCTTTCACCGTATATACTGTTATTGCATTTAAAAACAAAGTTCCATGGTTGTTTCCCAACCTTTTCTCAATCAGTCTCAAAAGAAACATCTCTGGGTTCAGTTGTATATTAATCTTTAAAATCTGGATTAATGTGTATTTGAATCCATTTTTTTCATATCCACCAAGTATGAATAAAAAGTCCCCCCATTCATAATTCCAACTTACATTTGAAGTGCCTTTATATATTTTAGGCAATTATTCCAGTGACAAATACACCAATGACACATCATTTTATAAAAGTTCTTTTAAGGTTTTAAACATAACGTGAATTTCAATTCTTTCAGCCATATATTCTCCCATTGTTTCCTTTGTATATTATAACCAAAATTTTAGCTCATTTTATCAAATATTCTTTCATTACTTCTTCTGTGTCAAATTTTAATAAACATTTTATACGTTTTAGCAATATGTTCATCATTTCTACATAGTTCTGTTTCAAATTCGGTCTTTTTTAACTTCATTCCATATCTTAACATACTTCTTTTGAAACAAACATACAATTCATATTTGTCAAATTAACACCCAGATATCTTACCCTTCTCTCAATCTTGAAACCCATTCTGTTCATCTCTTTTGTTTGATCTAGTACCTTCATATTTTTATTAGCTTTTAATACACAAAAGTTATGTCTTCTGTTTATTAATCTTAAAGTCAGCTAGTATACTTTTCTTCATTTTCTTTGATGCCAAAAATTTGATTGATTACACAGGCCATCTCTCTTTCCTCTTCTGTGAGTGAAGTGTAAAGTAATATTCCAAAACGTGGAGCTCTGTTAAATACAAAAATCTGTAATACATTAGAGATACGAGCTTTTATGCAAACCCTTGACCTCTCCCCCTGTTATTCCATCACAAATTGCAGATGACTATCTTCTCAGGGTTCCAGCTATTAATATTACTTGCCCTGGATCACATAAATCCTTAGGCAGACTAGATTGAAATGTAGGGACAAGCAGCAGAAAATAGATAAAATATTATAAGCCTGTGTTTGGTCATCTGGTTAGAAATCTTATTGAGGTCAGCGGGTCTTACCTCTGAACAGGTATCTATCTATACATTAATGTTGTTTTGGATCCCACTGAAGGAAAATAAGGGACAACATCCACATTTGATACTGTCTTGGGACCGATAACACAAGGTATATGTACAGCTGTTGTTGCCTTGCTTGGCTTCCAGGGTACTGTGCCTTTATTTATTGGTTAAAGGCATTTTTATTTTATAGTTTTAAAAAATGCACAAAGCTGAATAGGAGGAATGGAATTATCTTCATTGCTTTTCTCTTTTTTTTGCCATCTAATAATTTGATTAATTTTACAGATAAAAAAAAACAATGTGAACTAAAATACAGAGTAAAGAGAGAATAGAGATAGAAGTGCAAAAACGTATGAAGAAAAAGAAAGGGAAAAAAATACACGAAGAATGATTTCTTCCAAGGATATAGGGAACACTTAACATTGAACTCTTAGTTTAAGACTGTACTATAATGTCCATTTACCTTTTTAAATTTTAACAAACATCAAATCCATATGGCAAAATCTGAGTTTTCTCCATCTCCTGCAAAAAGTCCACAAAGAGCTTCCAATGAAGAAAAGTAGATGAATTCCTTCAGTGATTTTTCTCTCACAACTTAGCCATTGTTGCCAGTTCTGTCGTCTTTATTAACCATTCCTCTTGTAGGTGTTTTAGGATTTTCTGAAAACATGCATGAAAACTTTGCACAGATTCATTGATATTCTTAGAAAATAAAAGCAGGGTAGGTTTTGCGTATGTCACAAATGCAGCACGTGCAATTTTAATTTTGTTCTTTGAACATAAAGTAATTATTTCTTGTTAGCAACTAGTCCTTGACTCATGACTGGGTAAAAAAAGGTCCATTGTGGACAATAAAGTTTGCTTAACAACTATAGCATTAGCTTAACAAATGCCACAAAAAATGGGTAAAATTGGGTCAGCATCATGACCACCACCTTAACAATTGACACAATTTACAACTGTAATTCCAGGGTCATTTAGGGTCATAAGTCAAAGACTACCTGTATTTTTGGCAGTATCTATTTTGCTTGTTTGGGTTTTTCTTGTTTTTTGGGGTGGGGGGTCTACCTTCTCTTCTATCACCACCACCACAATACCGATTCTGAGGCCTTCTTTAGGAGCAACTCCATATAATAGTACAAAAAAATAAAGATATTGAGAAATTAGAAATAATAACTGCTAAGCAGGAAAGAATTGGTTGTCCCAAATATTAGGTAAAATTGTCTTTGTAAATTTGGATCATTAAACATAAGGCGCGCACACACACACACACACACAGAGAGAGAGAGAGAGAGAGAGAGAGAGAGAGAGAGAGAGTTATTTTAAGCACCTGTATCTCTACAGCTACTTTCTAAGAAAAAAAATTGAATTACAAACTCCAGTGCTGAGCCACTTATCTTTTGGATTTACCCCAAATTAGAATACACATTTTTGCAAAAATAAATGATGTGTGTATTCTGTATCCTGACACAGACCACTACACATGAGAGATGCAAACTTGGCAGCAAATATTTGGGATTAATGTATTCCCCTCTTGAGTGTAGACTCAATATATTACTTTGAATAATTAAGTCACAAAAAGCTGAGTCTGATTAGTATTACATTAGCATCTGCTGAACCTTTCAAAAATGGCTATGTGTCCTAACTTCTTCCAGACCTCACTTCCAAGCAATCCAGATTAATTGGTAACATTGATTTTCCCATCCCCCCCATCAAAAACCCCCAACAACCATTATGAATGTTTATCATTTGGGCTTCATTACGATAGTAAATGAAAAATAGATAATATATCACATATGGAAGTCTGGCTGAAGAATACTAAAGTAAGACTCTGGCAAAGAATACATTCTGTTGTTTGTAGGTAGTATATGTTAACTTAAGTTTTTGTAGTTTCCAGGTTTCTTAAGATCTTGCCGTAGGAGAAAAGAAGACTCATTTGGTCTCAATATTATTCTAGGATGATCTTTAGGAACCCTTACCTTTTCATAATACAATAAATGAATAGATTCTTTTCTCCCCCTTTGACTACATTCTGATAGATCTAAACTTTAGTTAGTCTGCTTTAATCCTTAAAATTAAATGGTTAAATCTGCTTTATATTTCAGAGAATAGGGCCTGGAGTAGAACTTTTTATTAGTATATCCCCAACCTTCTGACATGATAACCACAAATGCAATTTTGAAAGCGTGTTATTGGCATGCTAATAAATTGACTGTTGAAGTAGGTGTGGCCAGTAACAAATACAGATTTCCCAAAAAGGCAGACTGGTGAGAATTCTTCCACCACTTCTATTATTCCAGGATGTTATCTATCATAAGGCCAATGTGATAAACAACATCCTGGAATAATAAAAGAACTGGTGGGAGAAAGCTCACCATTCTGCCTTCAGGGAAATCTCTATTTGTTACTGGCTACACCTACTGACAGAATTTAACAAAATAACAGAGTTGGAAGGGACCTTGGAGGTCTTCTAGTCCAACCCCCTGCTTAGGCAGGAAACCCTACACCACTTCTGACAAGTTGTTATCCAATCTCTTCTTAAAAACTTCCAGTGTTGGAGCATTTACAATTTCTGGAGGCAAGTTGTTCTACTGATTAATTATTCTGTCAGGAAATTTCTCCTTAGTTCTAGGTTGCTTCTCTCCTTGATTAGTTTCCACCCATTGCTTCTTGTCCTGCCCTCAGGTGCTTTGCAGAATAGTTTGACTCCCTCTTCTTTGTGGCAGCTTCTGAGATATTGGAACACTGCTATCATGTCACCCCTAATCCTTCTTTTCATTAGACATACCCAGTTCCTGCAACCATTGTTCATATGTTTTAGCCTTCAATCCCCTAATCATCTTTGTTGCTCTTCTCTGCACTCTTTCTAGAGTCTCCACATCTTTTTTACATCGTGGCGACCAAAACTGGATGCAGTATTCCAAGTGTGGCCTTACCAAGGCATTATAAAGTGGTATTAACACTTCACATGATCTTGATTCTGTCCCTCTGTTTATGCAGCCTAGAACTGTGTTGGCTTTTTTGGCAGCTGCTGCACACTGCTGGCTCATATTTAAATGGTTGTCCTCTAGGATTCCAAGATCCCTCTCACAGTTACTACTATTGAGCGAGGTACCACATACTTCAACAGTCAATTTATTAGAATGCCAATAACATGCTCTCAAAATTGCATTTGTATTTATAATGCTAGAAGGTTGGGGGTTCCCCCACAAGGCAATGTCCGACCTCCCATTGTTACTACCTTAGGATGCAGTTGTAGTTTTTTGTGGGAACACAATTTATGCTTGAGATTGGGTTTTTTCTTTGCCACATCCTAATTCCCCTTCAGTATTTATTTTGTAATGAGAGGAAACTCAAAGAAATTGGTGGGGCAAACAGGTGGTTGAAGACCAAGGTTCAGTGGGTACCTAAACATCCATGGTTCATAGATCAGAGTTAGTTTGTTTAACCATTCTGTTGTATCTGACTCATGGCAACTTTATAGATAAGTGCTCTCCACGCTACCCTGCCAAGCATAGCTACTTTCATTTGTTGGATGTTCATCTGTGTATCATCTTTGATGGTAACAAACCAGTGAGTTCTTTGCTTACCCTTCCTTTTGATCCGCTAACCAACCATTCCTAGCATCATTGCCTTCTCCAATGAATTTGCTCACATTTGCTACGTCTGATTTACGTCGACTATGCCGACGTAAATCAGACGTAGTCTTGCGATTTTGGCTTCTAGTGATGTTTCTGGTTTTACACAATTCATCGCCTCTCTGTTGATTGTTCTGGCTGTCCATGATATACACAACCATTTACACCAGCACCACAATTCAGAGCCAACAATTAAGATAGATCAGAGCTCCAAGCAGTAGACTAATTGGCCAGAGACTGAGGGTGTGTGTGGGAGGATTTAGGACTAGAAATCCTAGTCTTCTTTTCCAACCAATTGTACATTATACCTGACTACCAAATGTTTCTTTCACGTTGAAGAAAGAGGCCAGACCTGATACTACTTTCCATCTCCATTATGTTGCTGTTATGTACATAAAAGGGTTAAATTTAGAATAAGCAAAGGCCCCTCGCTTTGGGACTCCCCATGCTGATTGCTCTGTATTGTTTCCAGCCGTTCTGGAAAGTTCTGTGAGAGATACATCGATAATCTGAATTGTTGATATTAACTCCTCTGTCCTTTTATCTCTTGCCTGTTGCTCATATTTTCTCTGTCCCTGTTTTTGCCTGCCTTTGTCCTGTTTTGCTGGTCAGCTGTTTTTAATGTCTGCTGACAGTTAATAAATGAACACCAAGCTATAGTTTTTGCCAGTTGTACTGAATGATGCCTGTACTTGCTCTGATCTGGATATGGGGATTGACTATAGTGGGTACAACATAAACTGGAAATTAACCACAGTAATTTTCCAAATATCATCTGGTTTCTTAGATTGCCATGTTTCAGTTTATTTATTTATTTGTTTATTTAGTTTGTCAAACATGTACGAGATAACAGGAATAAATATAAACATGGATATTAATACAGGAAATGGGTACGAATAACTGGGGACCATAGAACTTGGACGGAAGGCACACTGATGCGCTTATGCACGCCCTTTACAGACCTCTTAGGAATGGGATGATTCCCTTCCTTTGTATTGTTAGGAGATCACCCAGGGATTTGGGGTGGTGTCCTTAGTATATCAGTAATATTCTTTCTTTTGCTTCTAGCCTAGGACAGGGATGAGGAATGATGGCCCCTTTATGACGTGTGGACTTCAATTCCCAGAATTTCTAAGGCAGCCATGTTCCTGCTAGTTCAGGAATTCTGGGCGTTGAAGTCCACAATTTATAAAAGGGCCATTGTTCCTTACCTCTGTTCTATGGAGACAGTACAAGTACTGAACTTCTTTGAGTGCCAAAATGCCAGATGAAAGATGAAATGTACAATCCACCTTGGGTGGGATTGCACACCTTCTGAAATATCAGTTTCATTATGTGGGAGGCTTCTTGGCCCAAGAACTTTGTTAGAGGTGCAAGAGGTATTGGTTGTAAGGAGTACTTTTTACAGCTTTTGTTGGTTCACCAGCTATGAGTGCCAGGGGTGGGTTCTACTTACCTATACTAGCGGTTCGCAATGGGATCACGTGTGTGTGCTTGCTTCGCAGATCGCCAATGATGACATCCATGATGGTGGGCGGGGCCTCCTGCCGGTTTTACTACCGGTTCTTGCAAACCGGTCTGGACCAGGGGCAATCCACCATTGATGAGTGCTCATCATAAAAAAGGGATGTAGAGTTGACTTGTTTAAGGATGGCTTTTTCTCCCATAGTGACAAAGCCTTTTTTCTCAGGGTTAGCCCTATCAGGGTTAGCCCTATCAAAAAAAAAAGACAGCCACTTCTAATTTTGAGTTTCCTTCTTGTAAAAGGCATTCTTCAAATCTGACTTCACAGCCAAGCACTGACAGTGTCTGTATTCCAGCCATCAATATAGAGATGAGATGGCTTTTTTTACATACAGACTCATATCCACCAATCCTTCCCTCCCTTGGATGTTTTATTATTTTGGGAGACTTTGGGGAGATCTTTGAGGGGGGAGGGATGGAGAGAAACAACAGAGTGCTGGGGAAGGGGTGAAATTATTTTCTTCCAGCCCCTTAGAGTGGGGTTTATAAGAAGAAGGAATTTCCAGCTAACCCTTCCAAAAGAGGTGGCATCTGTTTTCAGAGTTGTTATTTTCTATAGGGATAGGGAATACTTTTAACTTAGAACTATATTACCGTCCTTTGATTTGATTTGTCTGTGTGCTGAGAAGTAGCTCTGTTTGTGTCTGGCATAAATTGGGAAAGGGTGTTTAATGTCAGCTCCTTTCATCTAGACTACAATCATTTGTCTTTAATGTTTCCCCCCAGCCCTTTGGTAACCTATATTAATAATTGGGGCATCGTCATTTTACAGAGCCAGTAAAAGCCTGCCTGCTGGAATATATTTTATTTTTATATATTTGGTTGGATTTTTTCCCCCTTCCCTATTCATTTACAACTGCTAGATCCTCATTCTGGAACTACTCTAGTTTATCTTTTTCAACACAGATTATCTGCATTTTAATATTCAAAGCTAAAAGGTTTTAATACATTTTAAATATATTTTTCTCATAAAGTTTACTTTTACCCATAACCTGAGAGATTGGTTTACCACTTAGGGAGGAAGGACTGATCCCTCTAATCACACATCTCAATGCTATTTACAAGGAGATGGTCCTGTAGTGTTTGTTGCTGTTTATTTTTTCTTTCTCATTTTTCATTTTTTTCTAGCACTTAGCAATAACACTTAGACTTATATACCGCTTCATAGTGCTTTTACAGCCCACTCTAAGCAGTTTACAGAGTCAGCCAATTGCCCCCAACAATCTGGGTCCTCATTTTACTGACCTCGGAAGGATGGAAGATTGAGTCAACCTTGAGCCTGGTAAGATTTGAACTGCCAAACCGCAGCTAGCAGTCAACTGAAGTAGCCTGCAGTACTGCACTCTAACCACTGTGCCATCTCAGCTCTCATTGTAGTAATTATTCTAGTAATTATTAAGCTAACACAGGGTAGAGGACATTCTCTAGAGGAGGGAAGTGGTAGTGAGAACTACCATTCCACCATTCCAAGAGGTAGGGCCAAGGTGTGAAGACTCAAAGTGAAAAGTAACTTTGAGAGCTTCCGCTCTGTAGAATGAATTCTGCTGCTTAGTCATGAAAAGTTGGAAATTGTCCACATATTATCAGTATTTGTTTTCCCTACCAGATACAGGAGGCACTTGAGATTATTCTTTCTCTTGACTCTTATTATTTGCCTGAATAATATTAGAGTTCCTTTGGATATGAACCCCTTTCAGGCAGTAGACATTTTGGTACTCTTATCTTGGCCAACAAAACACCTTATTATAGAGATTCATTGGGTGCCTACATTTTTCTGTCTTTAGGAATTTGTTAATGAAATTAATTTTTAATAACTAATGAGGTCTTCACTTTTAAAATATACTTCATGGTTTAATGAAGGTTTACATTATTTTGTATCTATTCTTGCTCTTGTGGTTTATTTATTGTGAGGATTCAGTTTGCTATATAAATAGCCAGGAGCCAAAGTTGTTGGATTTTTTTAGAGTATGGCTGGTTATTTTGGTTGTTTTTATCACTCTCTGAAAAGCATTATCTGGGAAACAGGAAAGCTGTGAAAGCTTTAAAAATAAATAAACAAGTCACTAAAGGAAGCAGACTAATATCAAAACAACCATCCTATTTCAGAAAAGAAAGTTATGGTTATTTAAATTTAGAGTAAGAGGTTGCTATATTATATATTTGTATCTGTTTTAGAAAAAGTCAGAAGTTATTGTTTTTATACAGTATATTTATATTTTCTTCTGTCACCTTTTAAATTTCCCCCCTTTTCATCCTCCCCAATTTTCCCCCGCTTTGTGTTATTTTATATTTTATTATTCTTGTGAAACTTGATAAAATTATTTGGAAAAAAAAGAAGAGAGAGTTACGGTCTAGGGAGAAAATCATATGGTCTTGAGTGCAAGCTGGTCACTAAATTAGAAACATTCTTATAAGGTATATGTGGAAAATTCAGTTTAGCAGCAACAGCAAAGTGATTTCCAACCTTAATAAGAAAGGCTTTGGCTACCACATTTGGACTGCAAATGTTTGGATGACTGCCAGTTAGTAGCAAAGAGACAGCCTTTTCCTATCTTCTAGAGATTAATGGTAGCCCTAATCTGAACAGGGTCAGTTTCAAGGCTCCTGGGCCAATCCATGCTACATCAAGAGCAATTGCTCTTGAACCTGAAGTCATGTGATGTGTAAACAAGACACCTGGGTTCATTTGTGCACCATTATCTCCAGCAGCAGCAGCAACAACAAAATTTCTGCATGCTCTCATAAATGCTATGTGAGTGGTTAGAATGCAGTATTGCAGGCTAATTCTGCTGACTGCCAGCAGTTCGATTCTCACCAGCTCAAGATTGACTCAGTCTTCCATTCTTCCAAGGTCGGTAAAATGTGGACTCAAGATTGTTGGGGGCAATATGCTGTCTCTGTAAACCACACAGAGAGGACTGTAAAGCACTGTGAAGTGATATATAAGTCTAAGTGTTATTGTTTTGTAATACTTCATCTTTCAGCTCAAAATTAGTAGCTGTTACTTTTCACAAGTCATCATCAAAATAAAAATTATTTCTTAGACAAGTGTGGAAATCAGTGTATACAATTTTCCATTCTCATCCAACCCTCCTAATGAGTTTGAGGGTTTAAAGACAGCAAGGTTTAAGTGAACAACCGTCATCCTGGAGTTGAGAGTCAGTTCTGTTTCCATCCATGTGGTTGGTTGGTTTGTAGCCCAAACTAACTTCCAAAGGTCAGCCAAATGTACTTCATTTGCAAAAGAGAAATTGCTATTCACCTTGTACTTCATCATAGCATCTACACTGACAGTTTAATACTTAGGATGGAGAATACTGATTGTTCTCATAGGCATCTTGGTGATGGCCTCATCATCTCCTGCTTGATGTGCAAAGGAACAGTAACACACTAAAATGTATTGTGTTATTGGAACCAATGCACAGGTGGACAATGAATGAATAAGACCAGTTCCTGTTGGTAGATCCCATGACTTCTCTTGAAAAGTTTGGAAGAAACAATTGACCGATATAAGAAAGAATCATGGGCTACATTGACTTCTGGGGTGGTTCCTGATGACCGCATAAGGTTATTTTTCTCAGAGAGCAGCGCCCAAGGTGGGAAAACAGATCTCTTCCACCACTATCATCATCGTCTCCTTTGGGGTGAGAAAATGGTAAGATGGAATCTTTTTGTGGTTCTTCAGATCTCTGTAGGGCTGAGCCTCACAAAGAGAATCCAAAGCCTATAGGATGGCCTAATGGGGCACAACTATCCTAATCCTGCAGTAGTCATCCTACACCATTAATTGGGTAGTCCAAATTTGTAGTCAGTAGTTTGCAAAGTGCAAAACTCTGGAAAGCATTTAAAATATTAGATTACAAATCAAAAGATCATATTAAAAGTTGCAACCACAGGAAGTCACCACCCTTACTTCAAACAGTCATTTGAGGTATCTGCTGTAGCATCTCTATTATGGGATTAGAGAACCCATACATTTTCAAGAACCGCAATTACAGAATAATAGAATAACAGGATTAGAAGGGACCTTGGAGGTCTTCTAGTCCAACTCCTGCTCAAGCAGGAAACTCTATACCATTACAGTCAAATTGTTGCCCAATGTCTTCTTTAAAACCTCCTCTGTTGGAAACCCACAACTTCTGGAGGCAAGTCATTCCACTGATTAATTGTTCTAAGTGTCAGGAAAGTTCTCTTTAATTCTAGGTTTCTTTCCTTGATTAGTTTCCATCCATTGCTTCTTGTCCTGCCTTCAGGTGCTTTGGAGAATAGATTGACACCCCCCCCCCCTTCTTTGTGGCAGCGCCTAGTGGCATAACCAGTTCCTGCAACTGTTCTTAGTATGTTTTAGGCTCCAGTCTCTTAATCATCTTTGTTGCCATTGGTAGCTTTTCAAATTATCTAAAATTCAGTCATAGGTACCATAGGTCTTCATCCTGTATAATTAAAAGGGGGAAGTAATGTACTGTTAAACTAATTTCAGAAATATTAAAGCTAATAAAAATGACTTAATACCAAAGATAGCAGTTTCTTTGTGTCTTAGCATTTGCTGCCATCTAGTGGCTTTTATTGCTCAAATACAGTATATGTGGACTTTGGTTGAGTTTTATATATATCCGGGTAGTTCAGTGTGTGTGGTTGAGGCAGGGAGACAGAATGTATGCTTTTGATGTTCAGATACTTTGTGTGCTCATCCATGGATAATGTTTGGTCAGGTGAAAAATAGTAGAAATGGCAGATTTTAGCTAATTTAAATTTGTACAGCATTTCCTCATGATATCTTTGGATGGGGAAGATGTGCTAAAACCCATATGAATTATACTAAATTTCATATGGCTGAATTTTGACAATGAACTATAATGCAGACGGCCAGATGATGTTGGGATACCCAATTCAATCCATTGTACAATTTGACAGATATTGGCAATCTCTCCCAAGTATTCACAGACTTAAAATATAGCACAAACAGTATTAAAACAAATGTACCACTTATACACCATTATGAAGATCATTGTCACATTGATTGTCTCATCTTAGAGCAAAATGTTAGTTCCCTAGAGGTGCTTCAAACTCAAGCATCCAATCAAGGGATAGGTTACATGAATAGAAATTCCCCTTTTATGAAGTTGCTGTCTTTTGTGAATTTGTGACACAAAGTCACACAATTCCATATCTCTATTCCATCTAAATGGAGAGATATTGGGAAGGTTCTTGACAGTTTCTGGGAAGCAATGGTAGTTAGGCAAAGGTCAATCAATTGGAGGAACTATGGATAGGTTTCATTGTATGTATTTTATTTATTTCAATTTAAATAATACTTTTTTTAGATGTTTATCCTGTCTTTTTTATATAGAACTCAAGGTAGCAAATATACCCAATACTTCCATCTCTTAATATTCCACAAAAACCCTGTGAGGTGAGTGGGGCCCAAAGTTACCTCATCAGCTTTCATGCCTAAGATGGGACTAGAACTTACCGTCTCTTGGTTTCTAGGCCAGCACTTTCACCGCTACCCCAAACCTAATTCCCAGTCTCTGCTATCTTACCAGTAATACAAATGAAATACAGTGGTATCTTGATACTCAGCTACTTTGAAATTCATCAAATTGGTACTCAACACATTTTGACACAAACATTTTATCCCAGTACTCATTGTTTGTTTGGTACTTAACACATAAGCTACTTATCGATGTTGGCTATTTTGTGACACGCTACATTATTCCTTATGGGAAAAATCTGTTCAGTACTCATAGTTTTTGGTACTCATTGTGCTTCCTGGAACCATTTAACGATGAGTACCGAGGTATCACTGTATCACTGTACAATAAAAGCAATAACTTTATAATTCTAACCACGATGATGACAGCTATTTATCATTACACTGAGATAATGTAATAGTATTACAGTAGTGAGCATCTCCTGCAGGGGGGGAACCCACCTTAACAGCCCATCATAACACTATATCCTAACCCGTCATTTCCTCCAAAACAAGCCATCCCTTCAAAGCAATAAGGGTAAAGTTTAGGGGTCCTGCTTGACTTAAAACTGTCTCTGGAATCATAGATAGCTTCAATGACAAAGTGAGCCTATGCCTGGATTTTACCTGAGAGCCCTATCTGGATCGAAGCAGCCACGCTTGATTATTTTCCTGAAATGAGTTCTGTTGTGGCCTGCCAGCGGCCTGCATGGATTGTTGCTGATCCCGACGACGAGGAGGCTGGTGTGGTGCTGCGCCAGCAGCCTGTGCAACCAGCGTTTGAGTCGGACAGCGAGGAGGCTGAAGAAGATGTGGTGCCAGAGACAGGGATTCAGTCAGGGCCTTCAGAACCTCCAGAGGCTCCTTTAAGTGAAGAGGATGAAGAGGAGGAGCCTCTTCTCAATGCATGGGTACATAGAGCTGCCAAAAGGCAGGAGTGGTTCTTCAGGAGGAGGTCTCCTTGAGAGTAAGGCTTGGGGCTAATTGGCCACGCCCTTAGCCTATTTAAGAAAGAATGCAGCTTGTAACAAGCTGCAGGAAACAACTTTAGTTCACTAATCATTGTGTTGGGATTTCTCTGCAACCTTGCTTCTGGGATTTCGGCCAACTCCAGTAAGACTCTGACTATCTTATCTGTGGAATTCTGGCAGGCTGTTAAAAACAGTGGGGGCGGAGAAGGGGAAAGAAGTGAGGGGAGAAGGAGAAAAGAAAAGAAAAGGCATTGACTTCCGATTCCTTCTGTTGCAATAAAATAAAGCATTAACAACAAACCTCAGCTTTTTACTTTTCTGTAATAATATAAAGTAGCCATTTCTATAAAAACAAATCAATTTAATCAGAGGTGGGCTTCAAAAATTTTAGCAAGGGGTTCTCTGTCTGGTTCTTGGGTGGGCGTGGCCATGGTGGGCATGGCCTAGTTGGCTTTCTGAACCGGTGGGGGGGTGCTTTTGAACTCCATGGGCTCTGAAGGCTTTCCTCGAGCCTCTGGAAGGGTGAAAACAGCCTCCCCAGGATTCAGAGGCCCTCTGGAGGCCAGAAATGGGCCTGGCCTTCCCGAACTTCCAGTAGGCCCATTTTTCGCCCTCCCTGAGCCTCCACGCGCACCCTATACTTACTTGCATCCAAAATGGGGATTCCTGGGAGGGGAGGGGCAGGGTGGGTGGGACTATCCAAGAATGGGATTTGGGGGTTCTCCGAACTGCACAGAATCTTAGCTAGAGGTTCTCCCGAACCCCTGCGAATCCCCAGCAGCCAACCCCTGGATCTAATTAGCAAAACCCAAAATCAAAATTTCCTCTTTTTTTTCCACCTCAAGCATTTGCAGTTCATTAACTTGCAGTTGTAATTTTCCTAAACGAAAAAGGAAAAAAAGAGATGAGAGCGCAAGGGAGAGAAAAAGAAAGACATGGTTAAAAATAACTTGACATACTTTCTGTAACCATTAGATCAGCATCCACTTTAGAAAAAGCAAATTTTAGTAATACTTTAAACCCACAAAAGGCCACAAAGAATCACCAGATCCGCAGCATCATTTTTGCTCTTCCCTAATCACCATTGTGTTCAGTACTGGACTTCAGGCAAGCAATATGTAGTAACTTTTATCCTGTCTCTATTTATGCATTAAGGCCCCCATTCAGTATGCATCAAGCCCACTCACAGTAAGGTCATAGCAAGGAGTAGAAAAAACCAAACACAATAGAGAAATCTTGTCCACCTCTGTCCTATAATTTTAAAATAGAATGATGATCGTGTTTTAGAATTGAAAACAAAAGTAACTTTGTCTCAGAGAGGATAATAAGTTGAATAAAAATACATTCTGATTAACCACATACTGTGAACTATGCAGAGTGTTAAGAAGTCTAAGAGAAATATCCACCTCTCCTGCATGCATCAGATGTTCTTCGTAGAAAACTTGGTTCTTCTAAGTTACGTAGCAATAGACTTTGTGCTCCATCTAGTGACCAAAGGTAAGGCTAACAGAAAATTAAAAGTGAGTCAAAGCATTCCTCCTCCCTCCGTGCTTAAAAAGTAGGCTGAAATAATTTGTACTGCTCTCTCCTCCATTGGATCCTGGCTGTACTATACTTATGTTGCCAATGTGAGAGAAGTCTTAATAGATTCCATGGATTTCTTTCACTTCCCATCCAACAGAAAAAAAAAAAATAACCCCAACAGTTGCAATTCTAGGTTGCATTATAAGAGGGATGGAATCAAGATCACGTGAAGTATTAATGCTGCTTTATAAAACCTTAGTAAGACCACACCTAGAATACTGCATACAGTTTTGGTCACCACAATGTAAACATGATGTTGAGACTCTGGAAAGAATATAGAAAATAACAACAAAGATGATTCGTGAGCTGGAGCTAAAACATACAGAATAACAGAGTTGGAAGGGACCTTGGAGGTCTTCTAGACCAACTCCCTACTTAGGCAGGAAACCCTACACCACTTCAGACAAAGGATTATCCAATCTCTTCTTAAAAACTTCCAGTGTTGGAACATTCACAACTTCTGGAGGCAAGTTGTTCCACTGCTTAATTATTCTAATGGTCAATATGAAGGAAGATTTCAGGAATTGAGTTTGTCTAGTTTAGTGAAAAGGACTAGGGGAGACATGATAGCAGTGTTCCAATATTTGAGGGGCTGCCACAAGGAATAGGGGTCAACCTATTTTCCAAAGCACCAGAAGGCAAGACAGGAAACAAGGGAAACTAATCAAGGAGAGAAGCAACTTAGAACAAAGAGAATTCTCTTAACAGAACAATTAACCACTTGTCTGGAATGGTATACGGTCTAATGCTCAAGCCGGGGGTTAGACTAAAAGACCTCAAAGATCCCTTCCAACTCTGTTATTCTATAATGTAGGGTATGGCAGGTTTGGGTTTCAGGACTCCAGATACAGGTAGTCTTCAACTTACAATAGTTCATTTAGTGACAGTTCAAAGTTACAATGGCGCTGGAAAATGGACTTATTGTTCTGGCCCCGTGCCCAGAAATAACCCCCCCTCAGACAACCGGAGGCTAAGGAACTGGCAGGCAACCAAGTGAGATGATAACAAAGGTCGGCAGCAATCCGCAGCTGCTTGCCAACGTTTTACTTAAAAGGTCCATCACATACACACCAAAGCTGAGACACCGGCCGATTCAAAACCGGGATCCACGTATCTTTGTTTTGTTCGTCACAAAGATATGGCTACAATCCCTCACTTATATAGTCTGGTAGGAGGCGTGGTCCACCAGCTAATCACGACCACGCCTTTTCCTCTGCTGGGCTCTCCTGTCTCTCCGACGCTGGCGAGGGTCCAACCAAAACTCGCTCCCCTCATCAATGTCCTCCTGTGGCTGCGGGGACGAGCTTGGCTCTGGGCCTATTTCCTGCCCTTCAGTGTCCTCCGGAGGCATTGCCAGAGAGGAGAGTCCTGGAGAAGGAGGCCTTGCCAACTCCTCTCCCTCACTCTCAGAGTCCTCCCCTGCTGATGATGCAGGCTCAGGCAACGGAGCCACAACACTTATGACCATTTTTCACACTTACAGAAGATGCGCTGACACAATGGCTTAATAATGCTGGAAATGTTGGCCAGAAATGGTCTGTACTCCAGCAGTTCAAGCCCAGTTCTGTGAGATGGAGTGAGCTCCCGTTACTCGATCCCTAGCTCCTGTCCACTCAGCACTTCGAATGTATGCAGTATTTGATTAGATAAATGAATATCACTTTGGTGGGAAAAAAAACCTAGCCAGGTTCGTGTATATGGAGAGTGGAAGCTGGCACTGGACTTAGCCGGACGCAGGCGTCATGACACAAGGCAAGGCAAGGCAACATTGGCGGAAGAGCCAGCAACCCAAGCACCGATAACTAATTGGTATAAAGCTATACCTCTCCCAAGGTGAACCAAGGAAGTGCCAAACAGAATGAATTCGCAATCTAGGCTTGTCAGGACTGCATTGTGTCTAGCAGGTATAGAATTCCTCAACACTATACGCCATACACTAAATAAATTCACACTTACAACCATTGCAGCATCCGTGTGGTCACGTGATCAAAATTCAGCCACTTGGCAACTGACTCATATTTATGTCAGTTGCAATGTCCCGGGGCCATAAGGTCACCTTTTGTAACCTTATGACAAGCAAAGTCAATAGGAACCAGATTACATAACCATTGTTTTACTAATTTAACAACTGTAGTGATTCACTTTACACCTGTGGGGAAAAAAGGTCATAAAATGGGGCAAAACTCACTCAACAAACATCTCACTTAGCAACAGAAATTTTGAACTCAATTGTGATCGTAAATCAAGGATTACCTGTACTTAAAAACTAATCTATATTAAATACAGCAAATGGGGTTTGCTTACTCCAAATAAATGTTCATAAAATCAGGAGGTAAAGTGTTCAAAAACTGACTCCAGTGTGTTTTAAATCCAGTGTTTAAAGTGACTTTCTAAAATTCTGGGGTTTTTTTCTCTTTTTTTCTTTTTCTTTTTCTTTTTTTTTTATTTATATGCTGCCCTTCTCTGGAGACTCAGGGTGGCTTACAATGCGTTAAGCAATAGCCTTCATACTTTTGTATATTTATACAAAGTCATCTTATTGTCCCCACAAACTGAGTCCTCAATTTACCCACCTTAGAAAGGATGGAAGGCTGAGTCGACCTTGGGCCTGGTGAGAATTGAACTCGCAGTAATTGCAGGCAGCTGGATGTTAAATGCTGTCTTAGTAGGAGGCATTAGCCTCCTATGCCACTCAGGTTTTAGTTTGTTTCTTTGCTGTCTTGATATGTTTTAAAATCTGTCCATAATGGAGCTATGATTCATGTCCAAACAAAGCTCCTAGGTAGCATTTTGTTGTTGTTTTTATTGTGCTTTTAAACTATTCATTGTTCTGTTTTTGTTAATGATGATTAACAGTGATTTGCTCTGCTATAAATTGGTCTAATACTACAAGTCAGATGTATACAACTTATTTTTTGTCTCACAGCTGCAGTTGATCTTGTGGCATACAGAGGCTGCTCTCCCCAAAAAAGGAAACTCCAGGACAAAGGACAAAGCATATTTTTAGCAATTTTCTCTTGCCATTCCATTAAAAATGAAGTTTGCTGGCAACTTTAAATGATGCTCTGGGAGCTGTGCCTGTAATTTTCAGGGACTGCAGTCAATAAGTCATCATTTTCCAGAGAACAGCTTAGAGAGAGAATAATATCCTGTGTTAGCTTCATTTTTTTATTAGAAAGTAGAATGGAGGGACCCAACACAAGGTGGCAGTAAAGAATATTTCAGCATTTAGATCAGTGCTTCTTAAACTTGGCAAATTTAAGATGTGTGAATTTCAACTCCTTAACCTGAGAGTTGAAGACCACACATCTTAATATTGTCAAGTTTGAAAAAGCCTGATCTAGATGATAAAGCTTTATCTCTCTATTAATCTGCACAACAGTCTTTGAAAAAAGGTAACCGTGTTAATATTTTCACGATTCCCATATAAAGTATAAGGAGTTACTTTCTTACTTCAGAATAGCAACACAATACAGTATGTAGTTCCCCCAATACAACAAGTGCTGATTTAGATTGTTATAGTCGTCAATTATATTTGTCTGCTGTAAAATCACTGAGACTTCCACTTACAACAAAATCACATTCAGTAAAATAAATACCCTGAAAGGGGGGGGGGCAGTAATTTCATTAAAGCAGTCCCAGATGTTTATTATAATGGGGATTTTCTTCAAAAATAGAAAAGAAACTTATTTTGTGCCCTTGTCAATAGCTCGAAAAAGATGCTTGTTTTCTTTCCCCCAGAAAAAAAAGGATTATTTTCAATTAATACACATATTTCACACCAGACATAAATCAAGAAACTTACAGCTCACTTCACAACATTTGTTCCCTCTAAATTTAAGTATCCATATAAAGCTGCGGGCTTTATGATTTATTTGTAGATTTGTCCTTAAAGGGCCTCCTAAGGAAGTTTTGTTAAAATCTGGGAAATTTATTGAGCGGGACTATGGCTCCCTTCACCAATGGCATAAACTAAGGATACTTACAGTTCTAAAACAAGACTTACTGGGTTTATTGAGTTTTTCTAGATATACCTACTTCAGAATGTGTTTGAAGTGAGATACCTTTTATTTACTTGGAAAAACTGTTCTTTTTTTCCTAGCCAAATTCATCATTGATCTGAGAGAGATTTTAATATTGTGGTGTGGTGTGTTTATAAATTTTAGACAGTTTAGATGTATATATTTTTTACGCTCTACTCCTATATTTGGCCACAATTAGTTGTTGTTATGGTTTTTTAGAATATTCTCCTTGGGTGGTTTGTGCCTTTTGGATTTTCATTGATTGCTATCCTCTATTGTGGCATCTGATTTACTCTCCAGTTGCAACATCAGAAGATTTTTGGATTTGTTTGAGGTCAAACTTCCTTCCTCCAGTTAATCCTGTTGTTAATATCATAACCTATTGAAAACTTGAAAAAAAACATTTTTGTGAGAAACAGCCTCGAGGCTGTTGTTCTCACAACAATATTTAATATACAGGTAGTCCTCGATTTACAACAGTTCATTAGTGACCGTTTGAAGTTACAATGGCATTGAAAAAAAAATGACAATGACCATTTTTCACACTCATGATCTTTGTAGCAAACTCATAGTTATGTGATTTACATTTGGATGCTTGACAACTGATTCATATTTATGATGGTTGCGGTGTCCCAGGGGTCATGTGATCCCGTTTTGTGACCTTCTGACAAGCAAAATCAAGGGGGAAATCCAGATTCAATCAACAACAGTTTGACTAATTAAACAACCACACTTAACTGTTCACTCAACAATTGTTCCTCCAAGCCAATCTACCTTCCTTCCCTCCTGTTTCTGGCCTTCCCGAACGTCTGGTAGGCCTGTTTTTCATCCTCCCCAAGTCTCCGTGCACGCCCTGCACTTACCTGCATCCAAAATGGACCACGTGGGGACTCCGGGGAGGCGAGGAATGGGCGGGGCCAGCCAGGAGTGGGATTTGGGGGTTCTCCAAACTGCATAGAATCTTAGCTAGAGGTTCTCCCAAACCCCTGCAAACCCCCAGCAGCCCACCCCTGCAAAAAGAGAAGTTGGAAAAAGAATGGTAAAACCTTTTAAAAAGTAGTATAAAAAATACACCCTCCAAATGTTTCTTTAAAAATGAAATATCATCACTTGTTGATGGAACTAAATAAAACTAAATAGATGAGTAAATTCTAAGCATTGGAAAACTACTGGTTTTAAGGCATATGCATTCAAGTTAGGTTGAAGTGCCTGACTTCAGCTTTCAAAGCTGATATTTTGTTTATTGTTTACTATATTTAAGGAAGTCAAAAGGATGAGAACAAAAGTTGTTGTTACTGTTGTTATGACAACTGACTACAGAAATTTCAGTGAACTTTGACAAATAATAAAGCTGTGTTATCATCCTACAAAATTCTATCTTTGGCTTTCTGAAAATAATTATCTACCTAGAAGCAAATTCCATTGCATTTAAAATAAATTATTACAGCTAAAGAGGCATGTATAGCAACCTCAACATTAGTCTTTTCAAGCGGCTGGAATATTCTATGTTGTTGCCAACATTCAGTTGCATGTAGGTCAATATGTATTATTATCTGCTAACAACAGTGTGAAATTACAGCTGTCATTTGTTTAGCTAGTATTGGCCTTCATACACATCACATTCCAAAAACGTAGAATGTTTTAATATATTGGCATGCAATAGTAACTTGGTACTTCAAAACTTGTTGAATTTGGTATTAGATGCATTTTGACATGAAAATGTCCTGGTACTCATCATTTCGACACACTGCAAAAGGAAGTGGGGGACAATCACAGAGGGTTGACAGGAAGTAAGCCATGTTGGGAAGGTCACTAACATAGGAAAAGGGACAGATAGGAAGTGAAAACAAAGGAGCAGGTAGTAAATCACATGGTTTATTTGGTACTCATCCTTTTTAATACGTGCCACACTTCCTGGAACCAATTAAGGACAAATACCGAGGTACAACTGTGATATATGTGTGGATCCAAGCCTTTTGCAATTGACAGATGGAAATTTTATCAATGCACAGATTTTTTAGTGCCATCCAGTAATTTTTTTGGTATGGCAGCCAGTTAGTTAAAAACCACTGGTACCATCACAACTGATTTATGTCATAATTTTCAATTTCGATTTTCAGATCTTGATACTTTGTGATCTTCTCTAATTCTTTGCCTTCTGTTCTACTATTCCTTAGTATTGCCACAACAATTATTCACACTTTCTTTTCAACCACAATTATATCTGGTTTGTTATAAGCCAAGATTTTATCAGTCTATATTTGGAAATCCTACAACATTTTAACCTGCTCATTTTCAACTATTTTTTAAACTATATGTTCCTACCAATTTTTCATTATTGGAATATGATAACTTTTTATGGATGTTCAAGTGAATCATTTTGGTGATTGTGTTACATCATTTATAATTAATTTGTGTGATCTTTTTTGCATGAGCTGAGTATATGATCAACTGTTTCTTCTGCTTTTTTGCACAAACTACACTTTGAATCATTTGATGATTTTTAAATTCTGGTCTTGGTTGCATTAATTTGAATAATTTGCTTTTCCTCAGCCAAAATCAAACTTTCGGTTTCTTTTTTAATGTTCCAGTTATAACCCACTTCCAGGTTTTACCTTTTCCCTTCCATCTTTTGCAAAAATTGACCATGTAATGTTCTTCCTTGCCAGCATTCTGTTTGTGTTATTATTACATGATTTCAATATTTTATTTTTGTTTCCTGTATATTTAGTAAGTTCTAATTTTTAACTTGCATCAAGGCTTCTTCTTGGCTAATTTCCCTTGTGCTACCTTTTGTACTATGCCAAATCACTTTATTACCATAGACAAAAACCTCATAAATTACATAGAACAAGTTGCAAGTTACACTGCACTGGTTAACACAGAGCATTCACAGTGTGAAATAGTGTAATCGCCTCTGCAAACAATTTCTATGGCCCTTATCATGTAAGCCCAAAAATTTCTAATTGCCATAGCAAAAGAAGACACCCTGGGAGGACAGAAGAAAAGCACCATTTGCTCCTCTTCTCAATCTAGATGAGAAGACTGAGTACTTTATGGATTTTTTACTGACCCTTCCATGTTCTTCTAGAACAGAGGTGTCAAACTGGTGGCCTGCGAGTCAGATGCATCACATACGGGCCACGCCCAGCTCCATGAAGAGAAAAAACATTGTGATACATCACGTGACAGCAACGTGATGCTGCAAATTTGACACCTGTGTCTTAGAAGGTCATCAATCCTTTGGAGGCAAATTTTCAGAAGTTGTAGGAGCCAGTAAAAATTGTTCCCCTTCTGTTAGCTAAGTCTAACTTTTCTGAATATGAAAAGTTTATTCTTTTTTACAGAATAAAACCTCTGAGTGCAACCTAAAGAAAAGGTACACAGATTGAAGCTATAGAGAAAATAATAGATTACAGTTCAGATAATTGGCTTCCTCCCAGTTTATCCTTTCACTCCTAGGCAAAACCAGTTTTATCAGACATCCAGTTTGGCTGCACAGTTGGGGAGGGCTGCTGGTTTAATGAGTAAATGAATAAAGGTTGCTCTAACTTTGATTTGAATTTTCTGACTGTTTATTTGACTTTCCTTTGGGTGGAAACACAGGTTTAGCTTAAGAAGAAAAACAAGGACCAGTCAGAATCAGAATTTTTTAAAAGGCATATATTATATAGGGTAATCTCATCTATATGTTTTAATACACTGAGGATTGCTGTCAGCATAAGCCTCTGGAACTGACATTTGGGGATTTACTTAGAATTTGAAAGTGGGCTCCAGAGCAACAAAAGTACAAGATTTCCAAAATCTACTGAATTACAAAATTGTCTTAGGAAGAGCTCACCGCTGACTCAATCTAGGATTATATAACTTCATCACTGTGTTCCTTGCACCTCCTCCACTGTCTGCAGTAAAACTTTTATACTTTCAGTATAAAAAGATTGTTTTGGTCAAACAGGCATATTCGAAGCTGGAAGGCAAGTGCAACAAACTGAAAAGGGTCTATTTTCCCTTCTTTTCTTGGCCTACCTGTCACCCTACAGCTTCTGAGAAGCAATTTGGGGTGGGGGGGGGGGAATAACCTCACAAATCCTAAAAAGATCAAAAAGCCCAGGGGATCACATTAAAAGCAAATGGAACGGAGGCATTGCAGGATCCACTGCTTTCATGGAAATGACAACAGCAGTGTTAGGCCATTGTAAGGCAAGCACTTTTGTACGGTATGTGCATATGACATCACAACATATACAAAAAAGACAGAGCTTAGAGCAAAATCTGGCAGAGCTTGTTGCAAGATACTTAACACCCTTCTCTCTCTCTCTCTCTCTCTCTCTCTCTCTCTCTCTCTCTCTCTCTCTCTCTCTCTCTCTCTCTCTCTCTCTCTCTCTCTCTCTCTCTCTCTCCCCACACACACACACACACACACACTCCAATGCCACGGGGGGGGGGGATATTCATGGAGTACTTTTGAAAATACAATATTTCATCTTTCGACATTTTTTTAATGATTACTTTTTTTACTGGTGTTTCCGAAAGTCTGTGTCGTAGAAACCAATTATCTTTCTGTCTGTCTGTCTGTCGTCTTTCATTTTGAAGCCATGACTATATCCTTCCGGCCTAAGGTTGAAGCTGTCCATTGCTTTCAGTAGGCTGTATAGATTTAAAATTCCTTAATTAATTTGTGCATCCAGCTGTAAATCTGTGGAGATTCTCAATCATTTGAGACACTCAATTGTAATTTGTGCCCATTAATAACATGGACATTGAATAAAATCAAACAAAAGGATGGATTAAGAACAATGATTTTCATCTGCAGAATAATGATGACTATGTCTTCAATATGTTTTTTTTATTATTATCATAGAACATCTTGTTAGTACACTTTCTATATTAATGCACAGTGGATTTTTTTCTTTAAAAAATTATATATGAGGATGGATGGTGAAATACTTGCATATACTTAATTTTTTAAAGAATTCTTTCCTCTCATTGATTTTTTTCCTCTAAAATCTATTTCATTAAAATGAGAAATACATTACTTTGATGTATGGTTTAATCTTAGCCAGACAGTTAAAATGTATTTCTCAGCTATTACTACATAATATTTAAATAAACATTTGGAAATAGACTCCTGTTTTAAGTGGGGGGGAAGGGGCATTCTCAAGAAAGGCATAAAATACAGAATTATTTGTTTAACGCCGGGTCTTCCTGGGGCAAAGCAGTTAATTACCTACTTCATTACAGTCTATGGAAATACAGTGGTTTTAGAGGAGAAGCTGTTTTTCATCTCCCCTTTGTTACACGGTGAGACAGCTGTTCTTACGACAGATCCATTATAGCTTATCACCAGAGGACAGACCAGGAACATCACACCATGAAATATGCCTCTTGTCACCACCAGCCAGAACAAATGCTGGAACTCCTCAGAAAGGAAAAGATCTGCTTTCGGAGAGAAGTGGACATTAACTCAAATAGATTGGCTTCATTGATTTTAATGTACGAGGAATTACTATGACACAAACGCAAGCCATATCTCCCAGCAGTGATATGGATTTCTCCCAGGAGCCCCTTCTTCAGCGTTAATGTATGCAGTTAGCATCAAGGAAGGGAGGATTTGAATGATAAATGTCATTTCTGGTTTTCCTTTGCACAATGAACAGGCTATTTTCCAAAGTCACTACTTTAGGAAATATGATGGTATTTTTTAGAATCAATATTCCAAATGAGCCTTCATTGGGAAATAATGCTGATGTTGTCAGGGGATGTGGATACTGCTTAGGGGGGCCAAAAGCCCTACTAAGCAGGTATATACAAAAATATGAAGGCTATTGCTTAACGCATTGTAAGCCGCCTGAGTCTCTGGAGAAGGACGGCATATAAATCGAACCAATAAATAAATAAATAAATAAATAATAAATAAATAAATAAATATAATTATTATTTATTTGCAGTCCCAGATCAATAAAGTGGCTACGATGAGCCATCTGCTACTAAACATAGTGACATTCTTGCCTATGAGGCCAAAGTAAAGATTGTGCAGCTCACGCTCTTGTAAGGAGAAACTTGCTTGTAAGGAGAAACTTCCTAACAGTGAGGACAATTGACCAGTGGAACAGCTAGCTGTCAGAAGTTGTGGGTGTGCTTCATTATTGGAGGTTTTTAATAAGAGACTGGACGGTCACTTGTCTGAAAAGGTACAGGTTTAAGCAGGGGGTTAGACTAGAAGACCTCAAAGGTCCCTTCCAACTCTATTCTGATTGATTGGATTATTGAGGAAGCTCTTCATATTATTCTTACAAGGGGTGGCTGGACAAGCCAGTATCCAACCAATCCAATATCCATGCATAGATATTAGAGATTCTATAAAAGTCTCTTGTGAATATGATTGTTTTTTTTTAAAAAAGAGTCTTATAGCCTTAAGACAATGATTAAGCATTTTATTTATTTATTTATTTATTTATTTATTTATTTATTTATTTATTTATTTATTTATTTATTTATTTATTTATTTATTATTTCAATTTATAAACCGCCCTTCTCCTTGCAGACTCAGCGCGGTGAACAGCCAAAATAAAACATGGTATACAAAAGTTAAAAACAATTAAAAATTATTAAATATTTAATTATGCCAATAATTAAAACAACCCAATTTAAAATCAATTTCAAATTTAAAACAGAGGATGAGATCAAGCTAGCCCAGCTAGATGGAATAAATGGGTTTTAAGGGCCTGATGAAAGGTCCGGAGATCTGGAATCCTGCGTATCTCCGGGGGTAGGTCATTCCAGAGGGCGGGCGCCGCCACAGAGAAGGCTCTCTCCCTGGGGGTCGCCAGCCGACACTGTCTGGCCGATGGCACCCGGAGGAGGCCCTCTCTCTGCGAGCGTACTGGCCGGTGGGAGGCTATTGGCGACAGAAGGCGGTCCCACAAGTACCCAGGTCCTAAGCCATGGAGTGCTTTAAAGGTGGTCACCAAAACCTTAAAGCGCACCCGGAAGATCACCGGGAGCCAGTGCAGCTCGCGCAGGAGAGGTGTCACATGGGAGCGCCACGTCGCTCCCATAATTCCCTGCGCGGCTGCATTCTGGACCAGTTGGAGCCTCCGGGTGCACCTCAAGGGGAGCCCCATGTAGAGAGCGTTGCAGTAGTCCAGGCAGGAAGTCACGAGAGCATTCTCCTAGTAAGGATGAACTTAATAGGCCTTGTCAGAATATTCATGAACTGGAATAGGGCATGGTAACAAGATCAGCCAATGAATAGGCATAGAAACTAAATCAGCCAATGAGAACTGTTTGAAAACTGAAACTGGAAGGAGCCTGGGTTTGGCTCTGTATTAAGCTCTGAGCTCTGAAGCTGCAAAGTGATCTGCTTTGCTGAATTGAAACTGAAAGCTGTTCTCCTCTGCTTTTGGTATTGTATATTTATTTCATGTGTTATGTTATGTATAAAGAGAAGTTAATGAATCCTGCTGAATCAGTTACCTGTGTGTGCTTTCTGGATTTGATTTCTGCAACAAACTCGTGACAAGCCTTCGTTGTAAGAACGGAAGAAAATGTAGCTTGTGGTACAGTATCCTTCCATTATAGATGACAAATTAATTGCCTATTAGTACACAGAGGTCTCTAACTCTGTACCTTCTATCTCTACCTGTGCTTTTATGATACATTTTTAAATACCTCAGATACAACAATACTTCTTGTTTTTAGAATGAGAACCATTTAATCCTTCATGTTTGCTGGATAATTGCCAGTACTTTCAGTTTTAAATTACACATCGACTACTTTTTGATGTTGCAGGGAAAGTAGTACCTGGACTTGGTTTCTTCTTGGAGGAGAAATCCCTCGTAATTTTCATATCTGGGCCCCATATTATCTCTATTTTTCTCTATGAATAATAAGCTGAACGTGACTTAAGTATTTTTGGAAATTGCCAATTACCTGCCAAATGGTTGAAAAGTGGAGGACAAGACTTACTCTGCCTTTACATAGAAGGTCTCTAACAGCTGGCCTGAACGAGTATCAACAAAAGGCCACCTTATCTACCGGAAGGCTCTTACATATTTATTTTGGCTCAGGAGGGAAAGAAAAAGCCTGGAGCATTAGGAATATGAGGAGGTTAAGATCCTGGTTTTGTAACACATGAAGAACAATCGTGCCTCAGAGAAAAACTATGGTTTTATATGCAGAGCCACTTCATGTCACCAAAGGATGATCTTTGCTCAAACAACCAGAGGGGATCTCCTAGCTAAAAAAAATAAAAGTGAGGTTCTGCCGTAGAGGAGACAGAGAGAATATTAAAGCTGCACTTGGATTTGAGCCACACATTTGCACTTGGAAGGCAGATGCCTCCTGGGTGCTTCAGGGGCTCATTAAATTATGAAGCACTTCATTGTCAATCATGCTGTTCCATGCTGTGGTAAATATGAGTGACCCAGAACAGATCCGTTAAAGGGAGACAAGTACAGAACGAAACATATTTGTATCACTGGATGTCTGCTTCCAAGACAAATGGAAGCATGCTTATCACTTTCTCTATTGTTTTAGAGTTTACTGACACAAAATTAATGACATGGATTCCAAATGGCAGATAGTAATTGGTACAAAAGGTGGAGAGGTCAAAGAGTTTTGGCTTTGGTTGTGCTGACTGTTTTCATAGTTTGAGCCAAACATTGGAAGATCACAAGCTAAGACGAGGTTTTCCTCATTAGAATCCTCTTTACTGTGGTTTGTTTAACCCAAATTTAGCCAGAGGTCAGAGGCCAAGTGGAAGGCCTGAAGGCCAAAAGTTCTGGAGAACAAACTGAGTAGCCTTAGAACACGGGTGTCAAACTTGCAGCATCATGTTGCCGTCACGTGATGTTTTGCGATGTTTTTTCCTTCGCGGAGCTGGAATGGGTGTGGCCTGCGCATGACGAATCCAGCCCGTGGGCCAGCAGTTTGACACCCCTGCCTTAGAAGATCATCCATTTGCGGTTGGTTTAATTACAAACAGATGAACCATATTGCGATGATCTAGAGTAGTTGTAAATATGCACCTATATCAGTGAACATATGCAAGTGTTCAAGTAATCAGAATTGTGGAATGCTTTTCCTACTATTGCATAAATAGCCACCCAAACTATTTTAGGTTTTTAGTTATGTTATATTCTTTGACAACACCGAGAAGTAATGGCTCACTGGGCATACAAATACCTCAGGCTTAATAACTATATGCTATATACCGTAATCATGTCAGCCTCCCCATTCCTAGGTAAACCAGACTACAAAATCAATTCCAGAGGAAGGTTAAAACTATTTTGATTGAGATGGTATTAACCCTGACTAGGTGGCTCAGTGGCTAAGACGCTGAGCTTGTCAATCAGAAGGGTTCCACAGTTCGGCAGTTCGAATCCCTAGTACAGATCTCCTGTGTAAGCAGGGGTTGGACTAGATGACATCCAAGGTCCCTTCCAACTGTGTTACTGTTACTTCAACCCAATTGTGCCAGTCTGATTGTACTGTGCCTTCTTCCTCTTCTTATAGGTAACTGAATTAGGAAGGTGTCTGCCTGAACATTGTCCACATTTAATTTGTTGTTCTGAACTTAAAAAATGTTTCATCCCCTTTTGCTTAGGTAATGGTTTCTGCAGATCTCCATCAGGGTCACCTTCTTTACTCTTCACTATACATGATGTAGATATTTTCCATGCCATTTTCATCCATTGTTTTGTTTATTCAGAAGCGCATCCATTCTGTTAGGAATGGGCTTCCCCTCCATCGCTTTAAGTATGCCCTGGTGGTTTTATCATAGATTCCATCTTTTGAATGCCAGGGACAGAAGAGGAAAGCCATTCAGACTGCGTTGTATGCAATGTAGCAAATTCTTATTTCTTTGAATCAGCATATTTATGCTTGAATAGTCTCTCTCTCTCTCTTTTTTTTCAAATGCTATGTTTCGGTTCTCCAACTTACTGAAAAGAGTAATTATGACCTCACATAGGAGGTGGGCATGAAATGCATCTAAAAAAACTGCTGTGATACAATTGCTATGTTATTATACTGTGCTGTGCTGTGCTACGCTACGCTACGCTACATTATATTATCTAGAATACAGAATAAAAGAGTTGGAAGGAATCTGGAGATCTTTTAGTCCAACCCACTGATTATATTACATTACATTACATTGCTGTGCTGTGCTATACCATATGCTGTAAAGGAAGGACACACATACACACTGAATGAATTGAGAAACTTATTCTATACCCAAATACGTTAACAGTAAATAAAAAAAACTATGAATTCCCTTAATCATAGGTATGAAAAATAAAATAAAGAATTGTTCTAAATTATATATATATATATTTGTTTTCTGAGGTTTTCGCGGGTGTTTGTATGTAGGTCTTTGGTTATTCGGGTCTTCTCCCGCGTAGAATTGGAAGTATCTTGGCGACGTTTCGACGAAGTCTCATTCGTCATTCGAGCACACCAGCCTGAAGATGACGAATGAGACTTCGTCGAAACGTCGCCAAGATACTTCCAATTCTACGCGGGAGAAGACCCGAATAACCAAAGACCTACATATATAATATATGTGTGTATCTATTTTCTTACTTTTCGTAGGTTTAATGTGTGTTTTTCCTTTAAACCAGGTTTTTCCTACATAGCCAAGTTCCAGAAAAATCTTGGCTACGTAGGAAAAACCTGGGTTAAAAGAAACACACACACACACACACACACACACATATGTTATAAATTATAAAAGTGGCCTGAGCCACAGCCAAAGCAGAGGATGCCCTGCTGAGCATGCAATGTCAAATCACCGATTTCACTTTGCCATGACCAAATTAATTCCAAGCGAATCAGAATATGATTAAATCTGGAGTATTGTAAGTCCTTAATAATGTCATTCTGTACTCACTTACTGAGAACTAAGTTACTCAGTTCAGCATTACCTTACTCCTATACAAGTGTGAGACTTGAGCCTCAGTGATTGAATGAGACTTTGCATATTTGCAACTGGTTGCAAGCCCCATTAACCACAAAGAGCTCCTTTTTTGAGCAGGCGTGCTCAAACATTATTAAGATGGGTTGCAAATCAAAACTTGTTATGTAAACAATACATAGGTTCTGTTTTGTTTTATTACTACTCTTCTGAAGGATCTGGCTGAACCAACTTCTAATAGACTGTATGAGACGAGAACAGATATCAGATCTTATTGAGGCTCATACTGCTCTTTTATTTGAGATGCATGCTAGTCATTGCGCTGTATTTGTACAAGGACAATTTTCATAAAAGTCTCCTTCCCAGAGACATTTAAGACTTCAGAGTTTCTATTATTATTACACGATGATCATATCCACTAAATTATCTCTATACCCTTGTTCCATTGTTATCTACTCCAAAGCTGCATATTAAGTTCATATTTAGTATTGAAACACAGCGTAACTCATTTTTGTCAGTATTATTCAACAGCCTTCACTAGTCAAGGGCACAAGAGAGAAACTTTTTAACTAAACAAATAGCCTATAACTAAACAAATAGTGAAGGAAACGGAAAGTTGATAATTTTATTTGAATTTGTTTGTTTATGTCTGTATCTGTGTGATTCATCTATTACTGTAGCCCACTAGAACCCAAAGCCAAGTACAGATACTAATGGGAATATGTGTACATGGACAGACAATTTGATGCAATGGTTAAGGTACCAGACTAGAAACTGGGCAATTGTGAATTTTAGTCCTGCCTAATGTGGCTGGTTTCAGATCCATCATTTTCTCTCAGCCCTAGGAAGAAGGCAGTGGCAAATGATTTCTGGAAAAACGTTGCCCAGAAAAGTCTAGGGAACGTTTCCCAGAAAAGGCACTCCCTGAGGTACAGTATATCACAGAAGTGAGTACACCCCCTCACATTTTGTAAATATTTAAGTATATGCTTAAATACTGCAATTTGAAACGCTGCATCAAATTGGTCTGCAGAGTTCATTGCCATGAGATACCATGTTGCCAGTGACCAGTATGAGAGAGTGAGAGTGATAACAACAAATTTAACACACCTGCTCCCCCTTCACACCTGAGACCTTGTACCACTAACAAGTCACATGATACCAAGGAGGGAAAACAGCTACTTGGGCCCCAATGGACATTATCACTTAGGGATATACTCACTTTTGTTGCCACCAGTTTAGACATTAATGGCTGTGTGTTTCGTTATTTTGAGGGGACGGCACATTTACACTGTTATACAAGCTGTATACTCACTACTTTACATTGTAGCCAAGTGTCATTTCTTCAGTGTTGTCACATGAAAATATATACTTAAATATTTACAAAATGTGAGGGGATGTACCTCTTCTGTATACACAGAATATACTGTATGCATGACCTACTAGAAGAACAAGATTTTTACCATCTTCTGAGGACCATGGGAATGTATTCTTGCTTAGGGAAGCAGGGTGTTCCATAAGAGAGGAGCTGTGTTATAGGAACCACTCCCCCAAGGTGAGTCCCCTGTGTAGATGGTTCCTGGCGATCTAGGTTAGATAGGCAGATTCTTTCTGGGAAAGATATTGATGTTAAGGACACTATTCAAACTATAAATGCAGTGAAATATTTTGGTGGCTCTGTCAAGATCTTGAGACTACTTTCCCAAGTGCCACTTACTATGGGATAAATCCCATGCAACTCAATAGTAATTAAGTCTAAGAAGCTATGCCTGGAATTGGATTGCGGGGAAATAAACTAGGTGTTATGCATTAGTTGTTGCTCATCTTACATCAGTGCAAGTGATCTGCAGTCCATATGCCCTATTAAACTATCTACATCCCTTTGAAGCCCATGCACAAAGATCATGTTGCTGAAATTCAGTAAAAAATTTGCCAATTTCACATTTTCTTAAAAAAAATAGCTGGTTGATAGGTTAACCATATGAATAAAAATTTAAAAATTATATACTGCTAAGAAAAAAAAATCTTAGAAGGGTGGGAATACTAGACACATTGTTGTGTCAGCCCCCATTCTTACTGAAAGTCACAGGTAGCCATGAAGTACATTTGAGTTTGCTTGCTCCAAAAATGGTTGGCTGGAATCCTATTTAACTATAAACTTATCCAAAGAGAGTTATATTTTCGCACAAACAGATCAGATGTGCAGTACCTATGGAACTCTAATTATTATTAAATGGTAACTTCCATCCAGAAGTGTCCACAGGAAAGGTCAAGAACATCAAAATGATGGGCGTGACTAGCAGTTAAAGCCTTTGAAATGTGGATCTCATGCATCACATAAAAAGGGATGGGGCTTTCAGTGCCTGGTCACACCTGCAATTTTGATATTGTTGGCCTTCTCTGCAGACACCCCTGGTCCCATCATTCCTAATCTTTCTGTATGCAGGATGGGCAGAAAGCTGTTGAAATCCAAGAATATCTAGAAAATTGTGGATTTCTGATGCCTGCCTTAATTGGATATACTAAATGTTTAATCCAAGATAATTTCCTATAGCTGCATGTTATTTATACTCTGATCTTTAAGAAACAAAAATTCTTCTCAATGAAGTCAAAAGAAAATTTTGATCAAAGTCAAAAGAAGGTTTTAATCTAGTTTGAAATACTATGATGGCAGAGCAGAGAAATCTCTCTCTCTCTCTCTCTCTCTCTCTCTCTCTCTCTCTCTCTCTCTCTCTCTCTCTCTCTCTCTCTCTCACACCTGTGATAGTGGTACCTTCCATGACCTTTTTAATGGAAGAATAAAATACCAGTAATGCACCATTTGTTTTGTTGTTCCTTTCCATAGAACGACCTATAGAAGTAAATCAGAACCTACAGAAGTAAATCAGAAGTAAATCAGAAGTAAATCAGATACTGTACTGTCAATATTTAGGAAATAATGTTAAATTCCTAGATTAACATCAAATGGTAATTTCTAATAAGAGTATTGTTGAGGACAGAGTTAGCAAGAGTATCAATGATGTACCTTGGGGGGGAAATGACATTTTGTCCCCAAATTTTTCCACCTGATAAAAGGATATAGCCGACTGTCCCTGTATTCTTTGCAATGTTGCTGAAATGACTCTGCTGAATGGTTTTATCGCTATGGCATTAAATCAAAGGCAGTCTTTAATCAAAAGCTATCTTCTGTTCCCAGACCATCGTTAGAGGAAATAAACCTTGCAAGGATGCGTCAATCAATGGCTTGCTAGAAGAATTTGACAATATCTCCGTGACCCGTTCCAACTCACTTCGGAAGGAGAGTCCTCCCACGCCTCACCTGAGATCCTCCAACCACATAGAAATCCACCAGCAAGAAAATGGCTTTGTCACCTATTCCCAGTATTCCAGCGAATCGGAAACAGGGACTGATTTCTTTGTTGAAAGGTACAGAGACCGATGCCTTCGTGGGGAGGAAGCAGACAGATACTCCCAAGGGAGCTGTGCTGCAAAGCAAAATGGACACCTGGCCAAGCTGAAACCCAGTGAGATGTATTTTTCTGAAGCCAAGCCTTTGAAGTCTGACATCTCTAGATTCTTACCAGATTATCGCACTTCCTTGGAAACAAAAAGTAAGCTGAATGAGTATGGTGGCCTGAAGCTGGAATATCAGAGGGCACCTAGCCACTCTTCTCTGGATTATAAAGAGCCTTTTCATTATGCTCTCTCTAGAACTTCTCTTCACAGTCAATACTCCAGAGAAGGACTAGAATACAGTGACAGTGAGTGGTCCAAGGATGATTACGACAAAAGACCAAAATCATCCTATGTGAACCAGGCAAGTCCTCAACCAGCCATGAGGCAAAGGTCACGATCAGGGTCTGGCCTTCAAGAGCCAATCATGCCCTATGGAGCAAGTGCTTTTAAGTCCAATCAGCAAGGGTATTCCTATAGTTCCTACACCTACCCGCGATTGTCGGAAACAGCAGCAGGCGTTCCAAAGGTAAATTTGTATAGGTCCACATTTTCAACCTTACTATAATTTCAGTATTTAAACACTGTGTTTCTCTTTGGTAACCATCTCAGTGCCTCAGTTCTAAAGAGGGTTTGTGTCCCAGAAAATTGATATGAATTAGC
Source organism: Masticophis lateralis (assembly GCA_030761175.1). Taxonomy (NCBI): domain Eukaryota; kingdom Metazoa; phylum Chordata; class Lepidosauria; order Squamata; family Colubridae; genus Masticophis; species Masticophis lateralis. The sequence goes on along the minus strand of JAUDYJ010000001.1, from coordinate 149,786,957 downwards.
ATGGAAGTTTTCTCATTTTAAACCCTTGTTATTGTGATATAATGAACAGGATGCAGTATTCCTGCTTCTTCTAAATAGGGGACAGTAGTCAAATCAGATTAATACAGATACTATGTAGAAATAAGGGATGCAGTGGCTCAGTGGCTAAAGATGCTGAGCTTGTCGATCAAAAGATCGGCAGTTCAGCAGTTCAAATCCCTAGTGCCGCATAACGGGGTGAGCTCCTATTACTTGTCCCAGCTTCTGCCAACCTAACAGTTTGAAAGCACATTAAAAAAAATGCAAGTAGAAAAAACAGGGAAAATTCCCACCTTTGGTGGGAAGACAACAGCATTCCATGCACCTTTGGCATTTAGTCATGCCAGCCACATGACCATGGAGACGTCTTCGGACAGCACTGGCTCTTTGGCTTTGAAAAGGAGATGAGCACTGCCCCCTACAGTCGGGAACAACTAGTACATATGTGCAAGGGGAACCTTTACCTTAAGTTGAAATATCTAGTTGAAGATTCTATGATAGTCAATAGAAATATGTGCTAGTCCATTTCTAGAAATTTTCTCATATTTTTTCTTTGTTGGTTAATAGCTTCATGGGCACCTCAAATATCCCTGTATTTTGGTACCAATTATAAATGCCAATATGTACTTAAGTAAATGCTTTTGAAGCTACCTTGTTTTCAAATTGCTGCAGGCTTAGTTATGCATCTTAGTTTATGTCTGGATGAGGTTTAAGATGCAGATAATACTTAATATATGTTTCATAAAGAGTTGAAATGTTCAACTGGCGTGAATCAAAATGACTATTTCTCTTGTTTTCTCTCATACTTAATTCTTGGAAGCATTTCCACAAACAGTCATATATAAAATCATTTTCTTAGGAGAAAATAGTCTGGATAAAATCAGAAAGAAGGTGGTTAACTTAGGGGAATTGTAAATGTGAAACTACCTGATTTCCATAACATCCCTTGTTATAGTAAGCACCAAACCGCCAGAGCAAAATTGACTGAATTGTTTAGTTTAGCGTATAGATGCTACCTTTGGCAAACATCCTGCTTTTTGTGAGGCATTGTTCAACAAAGAACAAGTGGAAGGCTTCAGGACACAATATTTTTCCCAAATAAATCTCACATTGGGATATCATTTTATAAAGTACCTACTTCTGATTCAGTCTTGTCTGACAATTGCAACCAGTCTTTGACTAGGCTTCTACTTGGACACAAAGATTTGTGCAGGAATGAACATGAGTGAATATTGAAATGAAATTAAGCTAGAGATGATACTTTGTGTGCTATTAAACAGCAGACAAGTCCTGTACTTCTTCAACTCATTAGTTAATATTTACTTGTCCTGCTCATTTTGGATTTCACCTTCCTAAAAAGATTCAACAATTCTACACCCTCATCAATAAATCTACCCCTACATTTTCCAAAAGAACATCATCATCACCATCATACTGACCATTTTCAATTTTGAAACTAATTTTTCTCCACAAAATATCAGAAAGGGCACAGACAATGTCACAGAATAAATGTTAAACCATGCACAATGAATCCTTACTTGCTAGCAGAAGCATATGCTTGCTGGTGATTGCTATACCTGATGATATAATTATCAATGGATCCCTGTAAGCCAGGTAGATAAGACTATGGAAGACGCTTTTCATGTTGTTATCTCATGACATTCGAGTTAATACTATTGAACTCAATGGAATCTTTCCAGGACAAGAGCTGATTTATCTGATAAATCAGCCTATGGAATTTGTGGAATTTGTGCTGGAAGCAGCACAAACCTATGGAATTTGTGCTGGAAGCAGCACGCGAAACCATCCCACAAGGAATGCATGGCTTCACTGGCTCCTCTTCCACATTCCTGTGCACACACGCGCACCAGTCAGCTGGCTATCGCGCATGCAGGAGCAGCAAAACCTGGAAGAGCAATGTTCCATCGCGCATGCGCAGGCTGGCACCCGAACCTCCGGGTTTATGTCACGCACATACGTGATGGCCAGCTGGTGCTTGTCCGTGTCTGGAAGTTCGGGTGGTGGCTTTACTGTGGTGTGCCAAGACCTACACTCCAAAATTAAATACAGTTAAGGTATTTAGCCCCCCTCCTATATGTCTAATAATTGCCCCTTCCATCTCACAGAAGATGTGTTTGGTGGAAGCATCTTGGAGGGCTCTGTGGAATTGCACCTGAAGTATTTGGTCAATCATTATGGCCTGCAGTCTTATATGGCACAGCTATGATACAGTTGCCAACCTGTTTCCAACAGGGCTGCTCTGATAATGCATGATCAGAGCTGAAAGCTGGCAGATTTACTTTTCTGATTTGAATTTGAAGAAGTACTTTCTTGTCAAAACTTAACCCATGTATCTGGCTGCCATAGCTAATAACTCTTGATAGCACCAGACATATTCACCCTTGAGGTATTTTACTAATTCCTTTTTAAAGCTGTCTAAGCCCACAGCAAGTCCCACATCATCAGACAGCAAATCCCAGATCTTTGTCACGACTTGTACAGAGTATTAGTTTTTTTGAGCTGTTTTAAGTCGGGTTCACTTTTCAGCTGAGTCTGCATTGAAGTATAGAGAACCTAGCCATGTTTTGTCATAGGCAGAACAGCAAGTCAAAAAGAACACACTCCTTCTTTTCTGTCAAACCCCAGAGGAAGTTGTGTGAACCCATTATGGAGGGGGGAAAAGCAGCAGTTAATTTTGTTTAATTGAACAAAATTAAACTCCACTCAGCTCTGAGTGGAGTTGACATCCATTGTCCATTTTTCAGTCCAGTATGAGGAAATGTAATTTATATTGGCTAAAATTTGTGGATGAGTGCTTCATTTGTGTTAGGATCTGCCATGGCTCATGTTCCTTTGCGGGCATCTCCCACACCTTATTCCTTTGAGGTCTCTTAATGTGTTGCTTTTCTTTCTGCTTTCCTATCCATGTTTTTCCCTACCTAGCCCCCCAAAACCCCAGAATTATTCAAGCACCAGGGTCCTAGCTACTGCTTAGCAATTAAACAGGGCCAATCTGTGCACTTCTACTCACAAGGACGTGCTACTGAATTCTATGAGACTTACTTTGAGGCCAGCCCGTGTAGAATTGCAACTGAGAAAGCCTTTGTGCCAAGGAGAACATCAGATGCATTTGAACTCCTTTAACACCAAACCTTACAGCTGTTTCTACAGCAGCATGTTCCATCTCACTGCTGTGACTTTGATGGATGTCTTGTCAGAATTTAATCTGCTTCATTGACCTGAATTTGAGGAAGTGATTCTTTTTCACTTTTTCTTATCTATTCCTTAGGGTGGTTTCATTAATTTCTATTTCTATTTTATACTTAGAAAGGTATATAATTTTATGTGTTTGTCTGATTTTTATCTCGCCATGATCTCATCACTCTCAGTGGAATATAAATTCAATAAATATAGTGCATGTTATATTTAACACTTTCCAGTGTTACAGATATCTGTGCCTGGACCTTGTTAGGTTGTTTACAGGTTTTTTTTAAGTGCATACATTACAGAAAATAACGTATGTGTAAAATATATGAATGAGAGTATTTTAACAGGAGCTTTTTATTTCCTCTTGAAGACTTTGATGCAGAATAATTCTGATATTTATTAAACTACATGTCAGACTACTAATGGGCAGAGGGATTGACTTGATCAGTCTATCTCATGAGATCCAAGAGTTAAGACTTTTACAGAGGAGGCAGAAGGAACACAATCCAGTCTGTTCCCTATATTATAGTTTTCTTCAGATGCACAACCATTGATTTTTAAGATACAGAACTGCATGTAATGCAGTGAGCAACGTTGGAAAAAATCAGACAACTGCTTTATATCTTCAATATGTATGTATGTATGTATGTATATATATATGTATATATATAGGTCTTTGGGTCTTCTCCCGCGTAAAATTGGAAGTGTCTTGGCGACATTTCGACAAAGTCTCATTCATCATCTTCAGGCTGGTGTTCTCGGCTTTGTGCTTCATCAAAGCTCATCAAAGTTCATCAAAAAGCCTGTGTTGCCACCATTTCCAACATATCTTATCCATCAACCCACAACCCAGCAACAGTGCTTCCACCCAATCAAAATACAACTACATCATCAGCCAATCAGAATAAAACAACACTGTCAACCAATCAGAATACACCTTTGCCTCTTTTCAAAGAAAAATGTCAGTTAAGATCACACAATTTGCCCATAAGCACCAAACCGAGAACATCAGCCAGAAGATGATGAATGTGATTTCATCGTAATGTTGCTGCAATCTTTCTAAAGATATGTTTGCAATTACACGGGAAGAAACCCGAGATATTACCTGTACACACATATATACCTGTGAAAACTTACAGAGATATATATATATATATCACTGCAAAACAAAAATAATGTAATAGTATTTGATAATCTAGTTCAAAATGACACAGCAATCCCGCAGAAGCCAAAAGCATAAATAAATATACAACTTCCTTTTGATAAGGTGTCCTTTCCCAAAGTCTTTGTTATTGAAGCAACAAAAAGTTGTAGTATCTTGCTGAGTGATATATTTAAGTATAGATTCCATCATGTTTGGTAAGGACTATGCAATGCAGATTCAGAACCTTAGCTTTCAGATTTCCAGTTATGGTCACAGAGAGTAATTTGGAAACTATGGTAATACCTAGGTAATCTGGGAGCTTTGTTAAAAATACCTAATTGTAGAATTTCCCTCCAACCCAGAGCAGGTATAATGCAAGCAAACTGACATTGTTTAGTTTTCAGTGTAGTGCTTTTCATTCTTGGTGACAGAATATGAGATCAAAAAAGTATTGTAAATAAATATTTTTGTTTATGGAACCAAGACATTATGCCATTTGGAAATATATAGTTGGAATATTGTTCTTAAAGGAGTGTCAGCAGCCATCAAGACTTCACTGCCACTGGCAGTCAGCTTCATTTCTTCTGGCCCAGATAAAATTCTTGGCCTGTCTTAGACTCTCTCTATTGTTACCCTTTTCTGAGCTCTTCCTAAAAGGTTGAATTGACGTACAATTATCATATGCATCTGTTTTTCATTCCCAGTTTATTTATGCCCCAGAAATTTGCTGCTCCATAATAGTTAGAAGATAACAGGCATATTTGTTTTGGAACTAATGAATGAGCGGTCTTTAAAATAAACTAGCCAACACAGTCATTGGTTTTAGCCTTCAGAACAGCTTCCAAGAACCAGGGAAATCCTTTTCTCGTCAAAATTTTTTTAAAAAAAAAGAAGAGCCAGTGAAGGAATCTCCAGAGGTGGTTAAACAGATCTGATTCTTGCTGTGCATCTCTTTTCCTGCACTGGGTAGAACTCGGTTGTTCCCTCGCTGTGCAGCAACCTACAGAGATAAATGGATGCTGCAGCAGGCTTCCCCCATCGCTCCTCCCTACAGCCTTAGCATAAAATGGTCAAACGAAGTTCCACTGCAGAATTCAATTTCACAGTTCAGTTGGGTCCTTGATTACACTGCCAAATTCAGATTAATGTGCATTTAACTAACATGGATCAGAGGACTTCTGGCTGGCAGCCAGCAGTGAAACTAGTAACTACACGCTGAATGGAGCTCCTGCTTTGTCCACCCCGTCCTGTGCTTTACCACTGAAATTGATTGATTAAATAAATTCACTGCTATAATTATTTGTAATTGTGCTACATCATGAGTCTGTTTCTAAACCCCCCACCCACCCACTGTGGAGATGTTATGAGCTTGCTTGCTTTGCACAGTGCTGAAAATTACTCTTTTCACAAAAGGCTTATTATTCTTTTTTTCCCTGCTTTTTTTTTTTGAATCGTTCATCTACATAGGTACATATTTGAAAACGTCAAGTATTAGCAGATTTAAAAAATGAGATAAGACTTGTAAAAAAAAGGGGGGGGGAGACATAAAGACTACTGTTTACTGAATTCCGGAAGTTTGGAAGCAAATTGGATTAAAAACTCTGTAAATATTGCTGTGGAGAGTATGACTCATATATTTTTTTTTCTCCCAAGACTGATTCTCATGTAGATTAGAAAGAATCAATTTGGGACTCTGAATAATCATTTTTAGAAGATCATTTAGGAAATGGCAGCATCTTATTTTATATATTTCTAAAATAATGCTGCTGTGTAAGAACTGGAGATGGTGAGCTGCTTCTTTTTTATTCCCATATTGTAAATTTCCTGCAGATATTCAATCTTACTAACATTGGGGGGATATATAAATTAGTTTCAGAGTTAGTGATCAGTAAAAATTGTCAGTTGTGATTACCTTCACTGATTTTTATGGCAATCTACTGTATGCTTATCAAGTTATATTAAGGTATTACTAGGCTAACATTAAGACTAGTAATAGTATTGAGCAATTAAAGATTTTTTTTAAAAAACCATCTGTAAATAAATATAGCTCCTATTTAACCTAGCAACTGCAAAAGTTTGAGGAAATGGCTCTTTCAGAGGTCTTCCGAACAAAAACTTTAATTTCGATGACTTTCACTTTAAATAAAACGTATTACCAGATTGCTCGGGGATGCTAAGTGGCTCAGTGGCTAAGATGCTGAGCTGGTTGATCATTAAGTCGGCAGTTCAGCAGTTCGAATCCCTAGTGCCGCATAACGGGGTGAGCTCTCGTTACTTGTCCCAGCTTCTGCCAACCTAGCAGTTCAAAAGCACATAAAAAATGCAAGTAGAAAAATAGGGACCGCCTTTAGTGTGAAGGTAACAGCGTTCCGTGCGCCTTTGGCGTTTAGTCATGCCGGCCACATGACCACGGAGACGTTTGGACAATGCTGGCTGTTCGGCTTTGAAACGGAGATGAGTACTGCCCCCTAGAGTTGGAAACAACTAGCACATATGTGTGAGGGGAACCTTTACCTTACCCAGATCTCTGGGGTCAAGGTGGGGTCTGCTATAAACAGCATATGACTCCCTCCTGATCATCTCCTAAGAAAAAATATTTCAGCCATGGTTCTAAACTAACAAAAGCAACTTTACCACTTGTCTTAGGAAAACAACACAAACCCAAATATATAGACAGTATCATGCAGGTAGAAGAAATAGGCAAACTGTTGAACGCCATGAGATAATCTCCTTAATGCTCCCCAGACAGACCTGCCCAGATAGCAATTTACCCACAACAATCCCCTTAAAAGTACTGCACAGAACATTTCAAAAGAGCAGGACATATGTAAACAATCCAGTCCAGCTCTCCTCCCCTTTTTCCTTCCAAAAAAAAAAAAAAAAATGTCCACTGCAGTCTCTGCAAAAGTCTCATGCAGCAGTTTCATTTTTTTCCTGGATGCTTAATCTCTTCTGGTTGGATCTTCTGCTGCCCAGCTTAGCTGGATACAGTTTGCTTTCTGAACTCTTCAAGGGATCTTCTCCAGTCAGATCTATGATGCAATTTCCCTCATTGCTGATGCGCTCCCTTACTTCACGGTTGGCCAAGTGGCCAAACGATATTCCTGAATCCTTCCTGCTCTCAAAGCTAACCCTAACTCTGCTAGCTGCAGGGTGGAAAGCCTTGTGTTTTTATTTTTCATTCTACTCATAAGTAGCCTTTCTGCCTCACTTAAAGCTCAGTCTCTTATTTGCGCGCTCTCTCTCTCTGTCTTTATACTGCCCAATTCAAGAGTAAACATTTCCTCTTTTTTTTTTTTTTTTGCCATAGCCTTCCAGCAGGGGTGCGCTTCAAAAATTTTAGCAAGGGGTTCTCTGCCTGGTCACTGGGTGGATGTGGCCATGGTGGACATGGCCTAGTCAGCCTCGTGCACCACGGCGGGGGGAGGGGGCTTTTTGCCCTCCCCAGGCTTCAGAGGCTTTCCTCAAGCCTTCAGGAGGGCAAAATCGGCCTCCCCAGGCTCCAAAGACACTCTGGATTTCCGGTAGGCCCATTTTTCACCCTCCCCGAGCCTCTGCACACGCCCTGCACTTACCTACATCCAAAACGGACCGCGAGGGGACTCCTGGGAGGGGTGGGGTGGGAGGAGCCAGCCAGGAGTGGGATTTGGGGGTTCTCCAAACTGCACAGAATCTTAGCTAGAGGGTCTCCCGAATCCCTGCGAACCCCCAGCAGCCCACCCTTGCCCTCTAGAGTAAAGTTCTCCAGTTTTGTCACATGTTTCCTAATACTATTCAGATATTATTTCCATTTCTTCCCTTTTATTCTTTCAGATAAATCAGGGCTGTCAAACTCGCAGCCTGCGGGCTGGATGCATCACATGCTGACCACGCCCACACCTGATTTAGCGAAGGGGGGGGAGTTGTGATACATCCCATGACGCCGCCGTGATGACACAAGTTTGACACCCCTGAAATAGATCTTGTGTCTTTCTGGAGGTTCCCAATTCTAATTTCCTTTGCTGATTCCTTTGCTGTCTACCAGGAACAACTATCTCCACGTTAACATCTCTGAGATCTGATTTAATTTTACTTTGACTTCTTCCAGTTATATATAGCTCCAGTTTTCACCCTCTATACTCGAGGTGATCTCTTGCAATTTGGCCCCATATTTTAAGCCATTTACTTATTTCTCAATGCTAGTGCAATCAATTCAGATGCCTAAATTTAAAAATATTGTGAAACTCCAGGAAAAGTGGGGTTTTGCAAAATCCTAGATCCAGAATCCTAAAGCCACTTTTTGGTACTCTTCGATAAAAGAGCTGGCTTAGACATTAAAAAATCCATTATAATCAAACCGGATAAGTGGAACTAAATGGATCAGTAGTCAAACTCAATACAAGTAGTATCGATTTACAACAGTTCATTTAGTGACCATTCAAAGTTACAGCGGCACTGAAAAGTGACTTACGACCAGTTTCGGCACTTAACGACCGTTGTAGAATTCCCCACAGTCATGTGATGAAAATTCAGACGCTTGGCAATTGACTCACATTTATGACATTTGTAGGGTCCCGGGGGTCATGTGATCCCCTTTTGCGACAAGCAAAGTCACTGGGGAAATCCAGATTCACTTAACAACCGCGTTACTAACTTAACAGCTGCAGTTACTCACTTAACAATGTAACATGGGGGAAAACTCCGTTAACAAATGTCTCAGCAACAGAAATTTTGGGCTCAGTTGTAGTCATAAGTCAAGGACTACCTGTAAAGGCAAATACGTAGGTCCATGAGTGTATTTGTGACACCAAATAATATTTATCAAGCTGTAAATCATTAAAAAAATATAATTCATGCTTTCTTAGAGTAAATAAATTATTTAGTATAATTTATTAATATTCCAATTGAAAGGACATATTGTATGGCACACGGATTTTAGTGAAGTACTATAGATTCAGTTTTGAGAGTCTGTCCAGTGATTAAGGCTCCAGGCTAGAAATTAGGAGACTCTGAGTTCTACCCCCATCAGCTGAGTGACTTTGAGCCTACAACATCAGGTTCAGATGACAAGTTGGTCAGTTAATTCCCGTCGCAACCAATGGATCAACATTCAGATGATCCAAAAATATGAATTGTCCACCTGAGAGGAAAAAAGGGGGAAAAAATGCAACTCATTCTCCTGATTCTTTTGCATAGCCTTGCTGCATTACATCAAAAAGCCATGTGGTTCACAATCCTCCTTCCATAGTCACTGATACTACACTCTAGCTTTTGTCTGCAAACAACTAGCATTAAGTGACACACTAGCACTGAATCTGAGTTTTTCTACCACCATTAGGAGTATCATCTGTTAGTAGAGCTCTCTTTCATGTATTAGTTCAATTCTCTCAATGCTACTGAAGCCAGATCCCAATACATCTTGGTTTTGGTTTTATCATCCATGGTTAATTAAATAGAGGGTCCTTAGTGCTCTCTGAGCTTGCTTCATTTCTTGTAGATGTTTCATTACCCTAACTAGGTAACATCAGTGCTAGTTAAGTGATACGATGTTACCTAGTTAGGGTAATGAAACATCTGCAAGCAAGCTCAGAGAGCACCAAGGAACCCCTCATTTTAATCCAAATATTCTCCTTTATTGGTTATAAATATTGATATATTATAGGGGAAAAAAACTGCAAGGACAAAAGCAGGCAATCTCCAGGAATCAATATTGACATGAAAATGCAGGTCCACGTTCCTGTGCACTAGTATACTAGTTCCTGTGCACTAGTATCTGGCAAAGTGGGGTTTTTTTTAAAAAAAGATAACTTGTTCTGTTTTATGCTCTAAGAGCTGCAGTGGTACAGTAGTTAGAGTGCAGTACTGCAGGCTACTTCTGCTGATCGCCGGCTGCCAGCAGTTTGGCAAATCGAGTCTCACCAGGCTCAAGGTTGACTTAGCCTTCCCTCCTTCCAAAGTAGGTAAAATGAGGACCCAAATGGTTGCTGATTCTGTAAACAGTGACAATAAACCTTGTGTGTTTCTATCGAAGCCCTTGGTCTACCCCAATATGGGAGGGCGCATACTGCTCCCCTATCGTCTTTCAGCTCCAATCCAGGAGCCCTCAAGCAGTCACATTCACAAACCATACTGTGAAGTGGTATATAAGTCTAAGTGCTATTGCTAGGGGCATTCTATATGATCCTATTACTTTTTTTCATAATTTTCTTTAGTCTCATCCCCACTTCCAAAATTAAACCAAAGATGATGGAAGTTCTAGAGAACTCAAGGCCTAGAAGTCAATTATCCTTTGGCTACGGGTAATTATTCCTGACAAGAGTGGATTTTTGTTTGAATTACTACGATGCAGTAGCTAAGGTCCTGGACTGGAAGCAGGGAAAGAGAAATTCCCAGTCTTCTCACACAAAGAAGCCAGCTGGGTGACCTTCAGGGAAATCACTCCCTCTCAGCCCTGATCAGCATCAAGCCAGCTGATCAACAAAACCCTTTGTGGCATTGTGTATGGATAGCTTTGCTGTAAGGCCTAGGTACCCATGATCCAAAAGCAAGTGGACAAACAGTTGGGAGAACAACCACCACCACTACTGAATTTTTTGGTTACCTCAGATCGTAGCCTATCGAGTGAAGTATCACAAAATCCTCTCTCCTGTCCCCTTAGCAAAAAAACTGACATCCATGTCACCTGACACAGAAGAAAACAGGGTATATGTTAGAGGTATACATTGCACAGAGCCTTGTCTTAATATGTCCTCAGGCTGCCTCAGGCATGCCAATTGCTGTTCTGCTTTGACGGTGACAGCTGTAAGAGCAGCCCAGCTGGATCACACAATTCTCTTCTAATCTAGCATTCACTTGCTAAACATGATCAGCCAGTTATCTCTCAGTCTTTTAAAGCATACAAAATACAAGTAGTCCTTGACTTACAACAGTTCATTTAGTGACCAAAGTTTCAACGGTACTGAAAAAAAGTGACTCGCCATCAGCTGTTGTAGCATCTACATGATCATATGATCAAAATTCAGACACTGGGCAATTGAGTCTTATTTATGACGGTTGCAAGGTCCGCGGGGGGGGGGTTGTCATGTGATCCCCTTTTGCGGCCTTCTGGCAGGCAAAGTCAATGGGGAAGCCAGATTCACTTTGGCTGTTAATAACAACTGTAGTGATTTACTTAACAGTGTCAAGAAAGGTTGTAAAATGGGGCAAACTCGCTTAACAAATGTTTCACTTAGCAACAGAAATTTTGGGCTCAGTTGTGGTTGTAAGTTGAGGACTACTTGTATGTTTGAAAGTTTCTGCTTATTGTTATTGAGACCAGACTTGGCAGTTTTATCCACTTATAAAAGTCCTTCCCCCAAGATCTATTGTGGCTTCTTTCATTTGTTTAATGATAGCAATAGCAATAGCAATAGCACTTAGACTTATATACTGTTTCACAGTGCTTTACAGCCCTGTCTAAGTGATTTACAGAGTCAGCCTATTGCCCCCAATACTATGGGTCCTCATTTTACCCACCTCGGAAGGATGGAAGGCTGAGTCAACCTTGAGCCTGGTGAGATTCAAACTGCCGAATTGCAGGCAGCCGGCAGTCAGCAGAATTAGCCTGCAGTACTGCACTCTAACCACTGCACCTCCAGATTCAATTCAAAGTGCTGTTTATCACCTGTAAATAAAGCCCTCAATTCAGGCTTGGTTTCCGGATATTTGTAGGATCATTTCTCCCAGTCCACATTTTTCCATCTCTTCAACAAGGGGATGCTGAGAATTCCCACCCTGATACTGATACTTCTTTAGGACTGTCTTCACCCTTTGCAACATCTTATCCTTGGAAGTATATGATACTCTTAACTGCCTGATCTTTACAAAGGCATTTACGGACTTATAGTATTTCAGAGGGTGTACCAATATTAATGATGACGGACTGTATTAAGTTTGGTTTTTAATTTGGGGTACTATTCATATTTATTTTCACGGGCATTTCTGTATTGTTTTCTGTAATATTGTAAGATGCCTTGAAGCCTATGAAATAGGTGGTGCACGTATTTTTATATAAATAAATGAAGGAGGGGAACCATCTGTGGCTCCTGATTGAATTGCCCCAACTTGATCTATGGCAATATTTTCAACATTGTCGCTACAGAAGATGGAATTGAAACCCAAGACATCTCTTCCTGTCAAGTCCAGTTCACAGACAGTGGACCCTCGCCTCTATCCACTATCTGTGGAAGAGAGCAGTGGGCAATCTATGGCATGCCAAGGTCATGAGGCCTCTGGAGCTCATCTTCCCAAAACCCTGGCTACCAAAACCCAACAATGCAATTTATTATCCAAATTCAGAAACATTCAGAAAATGTTTTGGATCAATTTCACCATTTGAAGAAGTAATGATGCTGTGTGCGGGTGTCTGTCTGTCTATCTGTCTTGGTACTTATCATGCCTGGGGATGGGTATCATAGTATAATAGAACATAAAGGGGCTAAGGACGCTTATTGTTAGTAGCAACTTCAGGAAGTGGGAATTAAAAAAGAAAAACAAGGCTACCCCAAATCTGAATTTTCCTGCTAGACTTTGGAAACATGAATTTAAAGGGCTTCATCAGTAAGCAAAACTGGAGACAAGGGGAATCACACACTGTTTTAAAGCTAATAATGTAATAGAAAAGAATGGAATGGAATGGAATGGAGTGGAGTGGAGTGGAGTGGAGTGGAATGGAATGGAATGGAATGGAATGGAATGGAATGGAATGGAATGGAATGGAATGGAATGGAATGGAATAGAATAGAATAGAATAGAATAGAATAGAATAGAATAGAATAGAATAGAATAGAATAGAATAGAATAGAATAGAATAGAATAGAATAGAATAGAATTCTTTATTGGCCAAGTGTGATTGGACATACAAGGAATTTGTCTTAGTGCATATGGTCTCAGTATACATAAAAGAAAAGATGCGTTCATCAAGAATCATAAAGTACAACACTTAATGATAGTCATAGGGTACAAATAAGCAATCAGGAAACAATAACAATATTAAACCGTAAGGATACAAGCAACAAAGTTACAGTCATACAGTCATAAGTGGAAGGAGATGGGTGGTGGGAACGATGAAAAGATTAATAGTAGGTCAGACTTAGTAAATAGTTTGACAGTGTTGAGGGAATTATTTGTTTAGCAGAGTGATGTCATTCGGGGAAAAAACTGTTCTTGTGACTAGTTGTTCTGGTGTGCAGTGCTCTATAGCGTCGTTTTGAGGGTAAGAGTTGAAACAGTTTATGTCCAGGATGCGAGGGGTCTATAAATATTTTCACAGCCCTCTTTTTGACTCGTGCAGTATACAGGTCCTCAATGGAAGGCAGGTTGATAGCCATGTTTTTTTCTGCAGTTCTAATTATCCTCTGCAGGATAATTTCCACCCCGCAAGGGATTATGGAGTCATTGAAGGAAGATGATGATAAATGTATTTCATACAATGAAATAGGCGCATTTCATGACAGTGTCATTACATTCAAACTCAAAAAAAGAAGTTTTTGCCTGGACTTTGTCCACTTTTGATACTGACTCCATAGATATTTAATCCTGCTTCTTGCTCCCTTCTTTGAGTCTGCCCTCGAACACCTCCTACCTCTTTAGCTCAGGAGCAGATATCTGTTGTCAGCCCTTGTTCCTCCCCAGCCTCCTCACTGTCCGACTCCGCTGCCAGCTCCTTGGGCTGCTGGCGGACCACAACAATATCTTCTGCTCTGGTTAGAAAGTCTCTTTGACTTAACTGGAGTCTGAGGTTATACAACTCTCGAAAAGGAACCAGCCAAGGATGTCCACATGAATCAGTTCTGTTAAAAATCAGATCAAAACTGTCTGTTCCATCAACAGCTCTCCAGAGCTTGAGGCCAAGGACTCTCCTCTTATTAAACAATATCCCATTGATTTCGAAAAAAGACTTGGAATCTTTTTTTCAAGCAAACCATTCGTTCAACGTAACGGATTGGTGGGCCATGATACCCTGTTCCTAAAAGACGGTTGCTTGAAAGGCTGCCTACTTTTGGCAATCAAAAGATTTAGATTCATGCTTTGAAAGCCAGTTCTCTGGAGGTCAGTTGTTTGTCTCCTACCCTTGAACAATGTCTTCTGCTCTGCTTGAGAAGACAACAAGTAAGCCTTTTATAAAGGGGCAACACTGTACTAATTGAACAAGATGCCTTTAGAACATGTGTTTCTAGAGGCATCCAAACAAGTAATAGACAGTCTGAGGGTGACATACTTGAAGAAGAAAGATTTTTTTTTAAAAAAGTAAATGTTTGCATCCCTCATTAGTTCAGGAACACACGGTTGTACCAAAGACGAAATTAACTTTTTGATGTGCCTTTTTCCACAGCTGGATTATGATCGAGCACAGATAGTAGTAAGTCCACCCCTTTCTGGATCAGACACATATCCACGAGGCCCAACAAAGCTACCTCAGAGTCAGTGCAAAGCCACCTATTCAGGTAGTGGCTATCAGTACTCCGCTATCTATCACAAATTCTCTCACTTTAACCACCAGCCTTCTCTGCAGCCGAGCTCACATTATACTTCCACAGCTTCTTACCCAAGCTCCCCCAGCATCACTTCAAGTTCTTATCCTCCGCCGAGCTGGGGTTCCTCCTCAGATCAACAACCCTCAAGGGTATCGCACGAGCAGTTCCGAGCAGCTTTGCAACTGGTGGTGAGCCCGGGGGATCCTCGAGAATACTTGGACAACTTTATCAAGATCGGGGAAGGCTCCACCGGTATTGTTTGCATCGCCACAGAGAAGCACACGGGAAGGCAAGTGGCTGTGAAAAAGATGGATCTCAGGAAACAGCAAAGAAGGGAACTGCTCTTCAATGAGGTAAGTCCTTTTGAAACCATAAGAAGGTTCTTTCACACCCTTAATTTATTTCCATATGGTACAGGTAGTTCTCGACTTCACAAGAGTTCATTTAGTGACCGTTCAAAGGTACAACAGTGCTGAAAAGTGTGACTTACAACCATTTTTCACAGTTACGACCTATGCAGCATCCCCATGATTACCTGATTGAAATTCAGATGCTAGGCAACTGTTTATGTTTATATTTGTTTATGTTTATTTGATTTGTATACCGCCCTACTCCCGAAGGACTCAGGGCGGTGAACAGCCACACAATAAAATACACAATTACAAAATTTAAAAAGCAGAATAAAATTAAATTAAATAATTTGGCCAGACAATTTTTTAAAAAAAATTAGATTTATATGCCGCCCTTCTCCGGAGACTCAGGACGGCTTACAATATGTTAAGCAATAGTCTTCATACTTTTGTATATTTATACAAAGTCAGCTTACTGCCCCCACAAACTGGGTCCTCAATTTATCTAATTAAGACAACCCCATCGTTTAAACCAATTTAAAATTTACATATTAAAAGAAGTAAAAGGGAGAAAATTAGGCCAGGCCCGTCTGGTGAAATAAAAAGGTCTTAAGAGCGCAGCGGAAGGTGCGCAGATCCGGGATCGTCCGTATCTCTGGGGGGAGCTCGTTCCAGATGGTAGGAGCCCCCACAGAGAAGGCTCTCCCCCTAGGGGCCGCCAGTCGACATTGTTTGGCCGACGGCACCCGGAGGAGCCCCTCTCTGTGAGAGTGTACCGGCCGGTGGGAGGCTATTGGTGGTAGTAGGCGGTCCCATAGATAACCAGGTCTTAAGCCATGGAGTGCTCTAAAGATGATCACCAAAACCTTGAAGCGCACCCAGAAGACCACCGGGAGCCAGTGCAGCTCGTGCAGGAGAGGTGTCACATAAGAACGCCAAGTCGCTCCCATCACCACCCGCGCGGCTGTACTCTGCGCCAGTTGGAGCCTCTGGGTGCTCCTCAAGGGGAGCCCCATGTAGAGAGCATTACAATAGTCCAGACGTGAAGTGACTAGGGCGTGAGTGATCGTGCACAACTGGTGCATATTTAGGACATTGCTCTATCCCAAGGTCATTTGATTACCTTTTGCAACTTTTGGACAAGCAAAGTCAGTGGGGAAGCCAGATTCACTTAACAACCGGGTTACTAATTTATGAAGTACAGTGATTCACTTAACCACAGTGGCAAGAAAGGTCGTAAAATAGGGCAAAACTCACTTAACAAATATGTTACTTAACAACAGAAATATTGCGCTCAATTGTGGCCGTACGTCAAGGACTAGTATATATCTTAATCTGAAGGCTCTCAGCGCACAGATGTTAATGGTATATACTAGTTAGACCAGGGGTCAGCAACCTTAAACACTCAAAGAGCCACAAAGGTCCTAACCAGAAGCCCCCATTCAATTCTGGAGCCAACCAGAAGTCCGGTTCCCCCACCATAGAGTCTCCTCCTAACATGGCATCCTTTTTCCTCTACTTGTCCTAACTGAAAGCCCGATCAATTGTGGAGCTGACCAGCAACAAGGAGCCGCAGCAGAGGGATGAAAGAGCCACATGTGGCTCCAGAGCCGCAGGTTGCTGACCCCTGGGTTAAATTATTAACTGTAAAGCAGGAAAATTTGATTTTCACTCGATTTCAGAATTCCCTGGTCAGTCATTATCTCTCAACCTCACTTTCCTTGCCAAGTTTTAGAGAACAGACCAGCTCTTATATAGTCAGAGTGAGACAAACCTCTGTGCCTGTACCCCACCAATGACAATACAGCATCATGTAGCATCTTGTAGATCACCCTACCATCACTGATGCCATATAAAAGCTGTCCTCCTTACTGTTAGCACAATGACTCTATGACTCAAGAAGATGTTGTAAGTTGCTGCTAGAGGAATGAACTGTTGGTGGCAGGTGGGGGAAGCTGGGGAGAAAACCTTTTTAAAACCAGCATCCTTAAACCAGTCAACCGTTTTCAGGTTCAATTCACAATATTGTCCCACAATAGTATTAAACAAAAATTCAGCAGACAATCCAGTCAGTTTCCTACATGATGAAGAATGGGGTAAGCAGCTTGCTTTTGATTCTGGTGGCAAAATGTTCGTGGTTTGGGTAAACGCTGACAGTGAGAATAAAATGGGAATGGGAAGAATCATGTTAATTGCTTTGAAAAGCAATAGTAGAATAAAAATTAAGATGTTAAAATATCCCAGAAGATGGACATATTCTCATTTTATATTAAAAGCTAATATAAATATATTAAAGTTATATATTTATCTTGCTTTGAATTGACCCCTACATTCAGAGCAGACACTATCCATTTGTTCTAATATCTAGAGCAAATTGTAACCTTAATAAACATACCGGTAGTTTAAAGTGAAAAGCCACACACTTACCGTCAAAGGGAAAGTTTCTGTGTGGCAGAATGGAATCTTAATTAATAGAGAAGGATTAATCAGATTCATGACATTGATTTAAATGAATGAAATAAGTCAAATAAGTTGAAGTATCCGTTTCAGCTCAGATATGGATAGCATTTAATTTCTCACCATAGTTTTAGCAGGCATCTGGATGTTCAGAAATTTTAGAACAGTAATTACTCTGTTTTGTTTTGTTTTTCCTGTTGGCTAAGCAGAGAAGAATAAACATGAACACTAATTAATACTGTCCAAGATATTTAATCTTCACACCTTATCAGAGCAAATATTATATTTCGGGATTGAAAGTAAAGGGTGATTACATATATAGAAGTCAATATGCCTTGGTTTGGCCAATTGGAACATGCTGCTGTCTTCCTGTGATTTGTTATTTTACATATTTAGGTCCAGCTTTTTAAAACGGCAAAGAAACAGACATAGATACAACTTCAAATTTCAGAAAGCAGTTGTCAGTACCATTCATACCAATCCAATAGCACAACTACAACATCAGTTCTGGAGTCTTCTGAATGGACACAGAGAGAGGAAGTGTTATATGGACACTTCAAACACTACCCGTGAACAAAAACACGGTTAATATGGTCACAAGGTTGTGACTTTTTTCTTTCTAATGCAAAAGGGCAAGTCTTCATTTGACAAATTTCTCAGGTAGCAATATTCAACAAACAAAAGCAGTACCTGCAGTAGCAGCAATAGAAAACAAAAACCATGTTTTAAAAAATTGCTAGCGCTGGAAGAATTTGAAAAGGAGCCGCGCTAGTCTATCCAGAAAGCAACATGTCATTTACGTGACTTGGAATATTCAAAAGAGTACTGCTTTGAAAAGGCTTTGTTTCTTTGTATTTTTTTTTCCTGAGATAGGGACAACATTCTTGGAACACTTAAAATGGCTTTTTGGAGCTTGGAATGTACCAATGAACATAGTTTTGCTAGTTCTAACTATGAAATATATCCTCCTTCTTGAAGTGTAGCCACATTCTCTTCTCGTTTCTGGCTGAAAGTAACAACAGCTTACACGATGTTCAAACTGGACAAACGTAAATTACAACCAACCGTAATTTACATTAATTTTTAAAGAAAATAGAATCAAATTTGGGATACACATTTTAGTTGGCATCAGCTGTTTAATAATAATAATAACTTTATTGTCATTGTATGTGTATACACAGTATACCCATACAACAAAATTCACTTAACATCCAAAGACCAGGTCCAACACACATAACAATCCCAAAACACACCCCCATCCACCACAAATTCCCCACCCCTAAACGACCCAAATATCCACACCACAGACCAAGTAATGCTGTCCAACAGCTCACTGATTGTGGCCCTTTAGTTCATTGTTGAATGCAATTATAGCTCTGGGATAAAAATGATGAACACCCCTCCCCCCCAAAGATCAGCCCAGCCTTGATGCTTCTAAGACGTAGATCCATCGTGGATTGTAGCTGCCATTTTCAAATCTGTAAACTTGTGCCATTTTCCCCCTTGGAAAACTTCAGTCCTTTCTCTTGGAGGGGTGGATTATTTTTGGATGGAACCATCACTGATGAACTACTGTACTGAGCTCTCCAGGGTTTCTGACCTACCTGAAAGATGCCTAAGATATCTCAGTGGGACCCTTTGCAGGTGAAATAGTTTGCTAGGCCCAGAGTAGCATCCTTCTTCTGAACTTCTCTTCCAAAGCATACCTTGTCTGCAGAAGTAAGAGAAGACGCAGATGGCATCAGATTGTCATAGTTGTAGCATGTTGCTCAGATAAGATCATCTTATTCAGCAGAAAACAGTGCTGTGCATTTCCAAAGACCAACTTTTCGCCCAAAACCTGCTTGTTCAAATGCAGGAAGGCTCAGGTGGAGCAAGCTTTTGCTGATCGTTTGGTCAACAGATGTCAAGATCCTATTATCACCCATAGCTGTTGACAAGGCTGTTTTCCTTTTTCCTGCATGAGTGATCGTGCCTGTCCTAAATTACAGTTATACACACCCGGTGCATGTAGGAGAAACAACCCCCTCTCCCCCGCATCATTTTCTTTTTTTACCAGATTGATCTTCATTTCTATATATGAAGGAATAATTCTTTTACCTAGGCTCATTTCCACCCCAGAATTTCATTTCTAGCCAGTCTGAACTCAACATTATTCTACTGAGAATCAGCGTCGAAGTATGAATGACAGGATTGAACATTCTGTCTCCTTTGGTGTATATTAGCAGGGAAGCCCCTGGACTATGTTGCCCTGTCAGCCTCTGCTCTTCTTCCAGGTTGTCATCATGAGAGACTATCACCATGAAAACGTTGTCGACATGTACAACAGTTACCTGGTGGGAGATGAGCTCTGGGTGGTGATGGAGTTTCTGGAAGGCGGTGCTTTGACAGATATAGTGACTCACACACGGTAAGCTTGTTCTGCGGCCAAGTCCTGCCTTCTGGCCTTTTGATCTTTTGCAGAAAACCACTGCCAAGGGAGCATTGCCAGTGCATTGTCTGTAAGATGAGGGAGCTGAAGTAGATGAGGTCTCTCTCTCTCTCTCTCTCTCTCTCTCTCTCTCTCTCTTTTCTCTCTTTCTCTCTCTCTCTGCTGAAAAAATGAAACTTCCCCCAGGCAGAGCCTTGCATCAGCCTCTGAATCCCCACTGACCTCTCGTGCAAAGGGGATTCTCCGAAGGCAGGGCCGAAAGCGCCCCTTTCATTCATTCTTTCGTCCTTTGCAACGACAGGAACAAAGGAGGAGGAAGAGGGAGAAGGGCAGACTTGGGTATCTCCCATTTTGGTTCTTCACACTGATTCCCTCGACTGTTTCTATAGCAACCTTGAAAGTTACTAAACATATTTTGTGCCAGTATCGACAGATAAAACTGTAACATAATGAAGGGGAGATGCATGTTGATTTGACAGGTTTAATTTCCAAAGTGGATGCATTCTATCCCGAATCTTTCTCAAGTCCGACCTTTCCTCTGTTGAATAATAATAATATGCTGTTAAATGCATGAATGAAGTTCTTTTGGAATGCTTTAGAGCAGTTCTTCCCAAATTGTAACCATCCTTCCCAAAAGGATGGTTAAAATTCAACATAATGCAGGTAGTCCTTGAGTCACGAACATTCATTCAGTGACGGTTCAATGTGACAATGGTGCTGAAAGAAAAAACTTATAGCTGGTCCTGGAACTTCACTTAGATTTTCTGTTAAGTGATTTTGGATAATGAAGGAAGAGCTTTAGGAAACACTGCTTTAAAGGATGAAGGCATAATTTAGTAGTTGAATACTTCTTGTATGTTTCATAATGTACCTATATCCCAGTAAATCAGTTAAAACAGTTTCCAGTAAATTGGTCTCTTTCTTTATCTAACAAAATACTATCTAGCTTCCAATGACTTTATATTCTTGAAAAGCAGAGGACAAATCTGAAAGAGCAGCCAATCTAAAAGAGCTTCGGATTAAAACCTTGTTTATGTTTACAACTTTTCTCTACAAAGAAAACTCAAGGAAAACAAACAAACAAATAAATGTAAAGGGCAGCTGTCTTAAATAAAAGACAGTCCTTTACATATGGCCACTGTAGTTGAGCTTGACACCTGCCTTATATTTTCTACTTTGAAATCAATTATATTCTAAAATCATCCTAAAAGTCTCAGCAGGCTAAGAAAGTTTAAGGCCAGATATAAATAGGAAAGCTCAGCAGGACTGGGCAGATATATATCTGTGTATTCAGAAGTTTTCATATTGAGTTTTGAATAGCAAATTGCTTTCTTCTAAAAATGGGGCCTTCTCTCATTTGCTGTAGACTTTTATTTGTGAAACAAGGGTTATTTTTAAGATTAGTTTCAGCCCACATATTAAAAATTCGCCTTGCTTTCGCTAAGGGCTATTTTTTGAAATATTAGTCACCAGGCCAATATTTTGGCAGGCGTATAATTGCAAACAGATGTTTGCAGAAAACTCTTCCTTAAATGCTGTCATTAGGATTCGATTCATTAGATGCATTCCTTGATTGCTGTTTGAACATTATAGGACCTTTCTAGAAGATCTGATCAAACTTTTACATAAGCATCATGTTGCTATGGGATGAAATGTTAATCCTATTGGGTGAGCTATTTATGACCTGATAATTAGCCACTTCCACATGAGTGCCATTTGGCGTTTCTATCTGCTTATGCTCCAACTGGCCATGGTCTACTCCCCATCCCATTTTTAGGGGTGCAATGACCTTGTGACCTCAAACTATTGTTGCTGCATCTGCCAGACCAGCTTTGTCTCCATAGGTGACCTTCAGCCACTCATCTCAAAAACTTTGCATGTGCAGATGGGAGAAGGAAAATTACACAAGTTCTCAGGAGCCCATCTAGAGAATTTGTTACAGAAGAGATAGAGTGGATTTAGAAGGCACCAAGTTCAGTCTCTTTTATGATACATAGCATGGTAATGGACAAGACCTTTCCCAACATCAGGAAAGCTAATACTGCTCCACTAGACAAATCAGCTTTTTGAAATCAGCAGTAACATACTTTCTAATTTGTAAGAAATCCCTCAGGAAAAAAAAGGCTGAGTGTTTTTCATTGTTTATTTTGAAACATTGAAAATATTTCTTAGGGTTAATTTTTGTAGTGATGGGTTGTTGTTTTTTTGGGGAAAACGTATCCCAGCAATAAACGTATGATGACATTTCTTTTCCTATATCACCTGCCAAATTCCAGAATGAATGAAGAACAGATTGCTACTGTTTGTCTGTCTGTCCTAAGAGCATTGTCCTACCTTCACAATCAAGGAGTTATTCACAGGGATATAAAGAGTGACTCTATACTTCTCACTAGTGATGGGCGAGTAAGTATTTGTCATTTTTTCTGGCCTTGATTTTTTTTTCTTTTTAATTGAGACCACTGTCAAAGTTCAGATGACTTTGGTAACATGTTAACAATCTGTCCATGAAATGTACACTGCTGCCTGCAGCTTCCATTATTTACCAAGAGACGTGGGAAAACTTGTTCAGCCTGAATTTATACATGAACTGCCCCGGTTCATACCTCCAGCCAAATCAGACTGTGCATCAAAATCCTGACAATTCAGAATGTTGCACTGGGACTTCAATTATAAGAAACAAACAAATGTGCTTATCACAGAGAAATATGTTAGAAACATCTAGCATGTAAAACCAAGAAAAATCAAGAGAAAGATACACAAATTAAGAGTTATTAATATATACACAAAAATGATAGTATACACAGCAAACGAGATAATTATGCTGAATTTCGTATCACAAATCACTAGTCGAACACTTCCCAAGCGTTTAGGACTGCGTGATGTATTGGCGGATTATGCGAGCAGATCCCAGTAAGGTGGCCTTCTGCAGTTGACCAATAGTGATCTTGTCAGCGCCAATTGTTTTTAAGTGTTTGCCTAGGTCTTTAGGCACAGCACCCAGTGTGCCAAGTACCACTGGGACCACCTGCATGGGTTTATGCCAGAGTCTCTGCAGAGTTGTTGTTGTTGTTATTGTTGTATTATATTATTGTTGTTGTTGTTGTTGTTGTGTGGTGGTGAGATTTTCTGACAAACATGCATGCAGATTTTCATAACAATTTCATTATTTTTGCAACATTTGCCAAGTGTTGCAGTAATGCACTGAAACAAATGCCCCACCAAATAAAATAAATAAAATATAATAAAAATTGAGTAAAATCAAAACGAACAGATTCATCTATCCTGATTTGGAAATTGCATATATTCAGGAAGGATATTAAACTTACATTAAAAAGAAGAGAGTACCATTTTGAATGCTTTTTGGCTGGTTTCCCCTGATCTTTGCTTAATAATATGCACACAATGCCTCATTATGTTCATTGTCTGCGGCGCACATTTTTGTCATGAACAGTTGTATAACCATCTGATTCTACCGCCCCCTTCCACTTTAAAAACCATCTTTTCTATATTTCAACATGCAAAAGATGGGCAAAAGTTTCCTCCGCTCCTCCATAAAGGAAAATTGATCTGGCATTCAAAAATACCCATTGTTTTGTTTCCCTTTTATGGTATAAAAAGAACCTTTGTTTATGCCATGGATGGCTAGGCTGTGGTTTTATAAATAGTAACAATCATTTCTAATTTTTATTTGATCAATGTTGAATTAAGCAGGGAAAAAAGGCATGAAAAGTGATGCCAAAATAAGATAAACAGTGCCACAAATAAAATGTGAGGCACCATTCGTACAAACATTTCGAAAGCTTCCTTATTAATTATTTTGATAGCTCCCTGTTCTGATCTCAGACTGCATCCTGACATGATAAATGAGCTGCTAATCTGATCTAATCCACTTTAGTCCCATGACTCAAGGCTCAATCATTATTCTGCTTCAGGCACAGGAAGGGGGGCGGGGGTCTTGATTGTTTTTGCAATGAGTTGATAAAGGGAACCTTTTCATTTGTGTCAGGTATGAACCAAGCAAACTTTTATATATGTATAACATTAATTGATGGCATTTAAAGCCATCATCTTCCCCAGCCCTCAAACAAAGAATATAAGAAATTGAGGAAATCTCACGCTTTTCATACTGCTACTTAAAGACAGTTTTTATCCTCTTGATTTTATTACAATAAACTGTTGAAAGTTGGTTGAAGCTAGTAGCAGTTTGTAGTAATAAACAAGAACGTCTTTATTCAGTGTGCATTCTAATTTATGTTTGCATTTCTCAGTTTATGTTTCGCGAATGAATTTGCAAATCAAAAGGCAGTTATAAAGTGAAATTCGTATTTTCCTGAATTTTATGACACAGTTCTGCTGCTAGAACTACTAATTCTAGGAGCATGCAATTTGAAACCTCTAAATTGCTTAACGCATTGTAAGCCGCCCTGAGTCTCCGGACAAAGGCTGCATATAAATCAAATCAATAAATAAACAAATACATAAATAAATAGGGCATGGAGAGGAGCGGCAGGAAACATCCTGTCAAAATAATTCTTTCCACAAACTAGAGGAAAAGTTCCCTTAATAATAGTAAATGAGAGGTACGCAAGACAATGCAATTAAGTTTATAATCGGGCAGAAAGTATTGAAATTGTAGAAAATGAGCTGTTGATATAATTTAATTGGAAAGGAAGCGTACAGCCTAACATCCTTTATCATCGTCACCTAAATCCATTTGGCTCTTAGTAAATTACTCCTTGTAGAGATGCGGTGGCTCAGTGGCTAATACACTGAGCTTGTCGATCGAAAGTTGGCAGTTCAGCAGTTCAAATCACTAGTGCCGCATAACGGGGTGAGCTCCCATTACTTGTCCCAGCCAACCTAGCAGTTCAAAAGCCCCTAAAAATGCAAGTAGAAAAATAGGGACCACCTTTGGTGGGAAGGTAACAGTGTTCCGTGCGCCTTTGGCGTTTAGTCATGCCAGCCACATGACCACGGAAATGTCTTTGGACAGCACTGGCTCTTTGGCTTTGAAACGGAGATGAGTACCGCCCCCTAGAGTCAGGAACAACTAGCACATATGTCCAAGGGGAACCTTTACCTTTACCTAAACTGCTCTCTGAATACCTCACTGCTATTGGTTCCTGAAATAGTCTTCTGACAAGTACTTCCTATTCTGCTTGGTAGAGGTAGCACAGAGAGGGGAGGAAAAAATACCCTTTTCAGCCCTGAAAATTTATCCAGGTGATACTTTTGTTCCATTAATTGCTGGTGGCTGATGCATCTAACCATGGTCAACGATCCCAGTTGATACAAAGTTTATGTCCTACACTGGAAAAAATGTGTTAAACAATCCAAATTATGGGTCTGCTCAACAAATGGGAATACTATTCAATGTCCTCATTTAATTTTGCACCGCATGATGTATTATTTATTGTTCAGATAAAGCTGTCAGACTTTGGATTCTGTGCCCAAGTTTCAAAAGATGTTCCAAAAAGAAAATCACTTGTTGGAACTCCATACTGGATGGCCCCTGAAGTGATTTCAAGATTGCCTTATGGAACCGAGGTAAGCAAAACAATGATCTTGCTCCATTCAGCAACATAAATTATCTTTGGAAAACAATAATATTCTTTTAAATATTTACTGCATTTATTTAAAGCAATTCAATTTGAACATATTTCTTCCAGTCTGGATCCAGCCTGAGATATATTACTGAGATGCATTTGATTACACAATGACCTTTGGTGGATTGAGGATGGAGGTAATGCATCCATTCTGGCTCCTCTTTGAGCTGTTGGTGATTTACAATATCATCAACAAGGGTATCTTTCTGGATGAACTCAGGGAGTTATGAGTAGGAGGCATGATGTTAAAGAACTTCCCTTCCTCCTTCCAGGCTTGAGTCCAGATAGTGTTGGTTGGATGGAATTGGTTTAAAACTAGAATTGGACCATCTGGACTTAATCCAGAATGCAGTGACAGGGATAGTTATTTCATACATAACACCATTACTCTTACAATTCCACAAGGAAGACAATGAAAACCTGATTCTTTCCTTGGGGACTTGAGTCAGGATGATTGGAGTTCCTGTCCAGAGAAGTAATTGCTAACGTGTTTTCTGGTTTCATACATTAATCCATAAAGAAACAAGTGGCCTTGAATTGCATACACACATTCATGCACACAACCCCTGAACAAGGGTAAAGCTCACCAGGTTTACTTAGCATGATATATGAATGCATCTTCTAGGTCTTTATGTGACCAGGACCTGCGTGTTGCGTGAGCACAGCCACTGTCTGAACAACATCACACACACAAAAAAAGGGCAGCTTGAGAGAAGCAGCGAATCAAGCAAATAGCCCTGAAAATTGTATAATAATTCTTAAAACAAACGGCTAAAATGATAACTCTTGAAGAAAGAAGAAGTTGAATAGCCTGGTTTGCTAAGATAGGAAGTGCCTGTCTGTTGCAATGGTTGTTTTCAGGTGATTGTTGAAGAAGTGCAGGATCTGGTACAGAACATTATTTATAAGAAGAGTTGTAGTGAACCCTTTTCCATCTGTCTCTGTGCTGCATTTTTGGGCCCATTCTGAGTTCTCAAAACAACTGATGTAATTAGACATATTGAGCATAACAGGAGACATTTTGATCTTGCCACAAAGAGAGGATTGTGTGAACTCATGATCTGTGCTATCACTGCAATGTCCCACAACTGCTATCACTGTTGTATGACAATCATTGCAAAAAAAGACTCATAAGACTACTGTTACGCATTGTATTTTACTCCATCTTTCCTGGAAATAGAGCCTGCATGAAAAAAAAAAGTTACAAGTGCCTGTGATTTAACTTCAGCTTTACTACTTTCAGGGTGGTATTTTACAACTAACTTTTAGATCTGACCCACTGTCAATAAGAGCAGCATACAGAAAGCAATTAATCATATTCTCCGTGATTCATTGAGAGTTGTCGATCATTGCTGTTCTCATAAAATAATTTGCAATGGTTGTTTGATTTGCTGGGGAGGGCTAAGTTCCTGAATTCCTTTGTTGATGTGCTTATCTTATGATGATCCCAGTAAAGTATTATTAGGCAGAACATAATAGGAAAAACTTCTAAATCCATTATGGTGAGTCATTTATTCTTTAGAACAACCAGCCTATCTTAAAATGAGCAGTCTATGAAATATTAGTAGAACTTTCCAATTTGGACTGCATACCCACCTAATTTCTAGACAGCAGCAAGGAGTTAGTATTTTCTGTAGGTTGCCAGGATCTTTCCAGCTGAAATCTGAGGGTCCTGCAAATTATGATATTAGCAATAACATTTATACATATACTGCTTCACAGTGCTTTGCAGCCCTCTCTAAGGGTATATAGAGTCAGTCTATTGCCCCCAATAATCTGGGTCCTCATTTTACTGACCTCAGAAGGATGGAAGGCTGAGTCAACCTTGAGCCAATGAGATTCGAACTGCCGAAAGACTGGCAGTCAGCAGAATTTAGCCTGCAATACTGCATTTTAACCACTATGCCACCACAGCTCTTATGCTCCATCTAGATTGGTGTTGGTTTTTGTTACCATAGAAAGACTTTCCAACACCAATCATGTGGACTTTTGAGTTATGAGGACCATTAGTAATGAATAAATTTTATTTCCACTCACCCAAACAGGATTTTTAAGGTAACATTTTGGTAGAAAATGCTTTCAGGTGAAAACAAAAAGCTACTGAAGTTAAACATATGGCCAATTTGAAATCAGATGTGTGTCACCAGCATTTTAAGACAGAGCCCTGCAATGCCAACCACAAATTACCTCTCTCTTTTTTTTTTAAGGATAAAATAACGAGGAGAATTAAACATCTGTATAAGAATATGTTTAATGCAGCCTATTTGCACTGTAATTGGTTCTATGTTGCAGGTGGACATCTGGTCTCTTGGCATCATGGTGATAGAAATGATAGATGGGGAACCGCCTTATTTCAATGAGCCACCTCTCCAGGCCATGCGTAGAATCCGAGACAATGTACCACCAAGAGTGAAGGACCTACACAAGGTGGGAATGCTTACCTTTCCTTTGAATCTTGTGCTTATCATTCATCTCCAGCATCTTAGCTGAAATAGATGGGGATAACCTGAGGCCCCAGAACAACACCTAACCCCAAACTCACTGTTTATATTCCCAGAAGAGCTTCAACATGTAGACAACCAAGAACTGATCTGTCCCCCTCTACATACACCCACAAAAACACAGCCAGTCGAGGGTTAAAGAAGCACTTGGCACACACCACAGTTCTTATCTCCAACTTGGCAGCGATATGCACACCGTCTGCCAAGTGCTTTAATTGTTCACAGAAAGAAAATCACATACGTAGCTTTGCCAAAATCCGTTCTTTTAGCTCCAATGACTACCAGATTGAGTTATTGTTCGTCACAGGGATCATTGACCACCACCCTCTCTTATATAGTTTCTGGGGTGTGGTCCAGTGACTCATTGGTCCTGTGACTCAAGTCCAGTGACTCAGGTCTATTCCCTCGCCCGTCTCTTCAGCTGCTGCAAGCGCTTATCTCGCCTTCGTTGATGTGCGTCCAGGAATGACGTCTCTCCCTCACTATCATCTGAGACACCTGTTTCCCCACTACTTTGCTCTCTTTCAGCTGGCACCTGAGACGGTGCCAGAGGGGGGGGGGGGGCTGGGAGATCTGGCTGGCTCCTCTTCCTCATGCTCAGAGCTTCCTTCCTCCAATGGGATAGGCTCAGAGGACGGGGCCACAACAAGAACACTGTTTCACGCAAACAGGATGAGATGGTGCAAGTTTCCTTTCTCCCCGTGCACAAGATTATGTTGAGCCCATTAAGCTGTCTAAGTGTAGGCTTAAACTCGTTTTATTCTCTGCATTAATTTATATTTCGGTAGGATGTTTAGAATGTTCTGAGCAGAAACATTTGATATACCTGCATTTCTCCTTCCATTTAGCCATCACTCTTTTTCTCTATGTTCTAAAAAAAGTGAACTATATGTAGCATTCAGTTCTGTTAGCCATGCAAAACAGAAGATGAATGTTTAGGGTTTTGCATTGATATATTGTAATTATACCTTATATTCCCAGTTGTCCTATTGCTTATTGATAAAGAAGACAAACAATTTTTATACATAGAACTGCATTATCCCTGATAAGAATGTGTGCATGAATACTCTCCCCCGCTCAATAGCATCCTTTGAATTAATAGCATCCTTTGAATTAATCCTTTGAATTGTACCCAAGAGGGTACAATTAAATAATAAAACCATACAAAAATTCAGAGTGAAAGTGAAGAGTTTCAGAAATATCAATCACCTGCATTACATAAAATGGCAACAACAGCAGCAATTACTGTTGAAAAACACACATATGGACAATGCAGCATAGGTTCAACTCAAAGCTTGCGGAAACAGATAGGTCTCCTGCTGGGGCCAGCTAAATTTCTTCCCATGTAAATCATTGTTGTTGGTATGATTGAGAGCAAGTGAATTATAGGTTAAATGAAGGACCTTTGAAAGATGCTTTTGGCCTTCAAGCCCCAATCTTCTGAGGTGTGGTTTAGATGTTAGTGTCCTCACAGTGTCATTTGGTCTTTCCTAGGTTTCATCAGTTCTCCGTGGATTTTTAGACTTGATGCTGGTGAGGGAACCTTCACAGAGAGGATCAGCACAAGAACTCCTGAGGCACCCGTTTCTGAAACTGGCTGGGCCTCCATCTTGCATAGTGCCTCTCATGAGGCAATATCGGCACCACTAAATTCGGCTGCTTTTGTTCATTCGTTTATTTGTTTTCCAGGAAGCAATGAGGTTGGTTGCTGCCAAATCAGCAGCAAGCAGTAGTGATCCAGTGAGAAATATGCCACTGTTGACCTGGCTCAGCACACCGTGAAGGAGTCACAGTGAAGATGTAACTTGGCTAATTCCTGACAATGTCGACAGTTAGTACTCCTGTTGGATCCACAGTTGGATTTTTTTTGGCCTGAGTCAGAGCAAGAGGATTTGATTTTAAACCATTCGGTTTGGGGTGAGGTAGGGGGAACTTCCAGCATTACCCCAATGGAAGGCCAAACTTTTATTGCAGATCAAAGGAGAATAACACTTCTGCTTCAAAAGAGACACTTTTTTTTCTGAATTAAAAAAAAAGAAAAGAAAAACAACCCAAGAAGCACTTTTTATCTCGGTTAGAGCAGTGTGATGTATTTTGAAATGAATTTGTAATTTTCTGTACATTGCTTTTGATAATTTATGTACTTTGATGTCATAGTTGCTAGTGGAGGTGATCGGTATTACTTAGCAAGTATTAGAACGAGAGCTTTCCTACTTTTTTATCTCTTTTGAAGAGAAACAAACTTACATGCACACGCACGCACGCACACACACGTGCAGCTCGGAATGTTGATTAGATTTGCTTATCTGTGCCAGGCAAACATGGCTTCATTTTGCAAATGTTCAAATTGCTGGCCAATGCTGTATTCATTCCTCCATTCCTCCACAAAAATTTCAAGATTTCAGTGTTGTTTTGAAACGATAAGCACCTGGAAAAATCTATTCATGCTTATGGAAAAGGTTGTGTCACAATTCTGTATTCATTGGATGAAAGTATCATGTCTTTTATGGTGGTAAGCATATGATCAGTTAACAACAACAGAGGAGAAATCAGCTGATCAAGAAGAAATTTGGCTGGCCACCAATAACTATGACATTTCTGGCTATGTACATTGAGCTTGAAATTACAACACACTTAAACAAGTCAGTGAAAGATCTAGCAGTCACATTTACACTTGTTAAGCTTGCTGGCATTAACCTTTGTTAATTTCTTTGTGGATGGGAGTTAGTTAATGAACCAGGTTACGTGTGTCAGGTTAGTGCAGCCTATACTGAGTGACTTGCCCCATAGAGACCTAACTGCTCTGGATCAAAATTTATGGGACTTTTATTCCAGCAATGGATTCAGCCAGAGCTCACATTGGATGGTGCCAGATTGAAAATGAGACCAGTTTGCAAAGCAGACCAGTGTCTGTATGGTGCTAGATGGGGTTGCTTACTCCATATGACTTCAGCTGAGTGGTTATGCTTCCATCTGAATTCCAGCAGCCCTTCCTTGTCCTGTGTTTATAGGTTGCCACCATGATTCACCATGTATCTGAGTGCCAGTCCCGGAGCTGGGACAGAGCACTAAGAGCATCATCCTTGCTGTCTGCAAACAGTGGCTTCATTACCAGTACTTCTTTGTGCCATCACACCACTCAAGTGGGAGTGCCTGGAACTACTGGTCTTTCTCTCCCTAAATTCTCTTGTGTCCCTTGTCCTTGTGGACTAACATCATGTCCTGTGACTTGAGGTCATCCAAGCAAAGGCAGCTGCCATTGCATACTGTACTGAAAAGCCAGTATCTTCATCCAGCTCTGGAATCTCTTAAAGTGGGACATTCCAAGGAGCTGCTGCCTGTCCTTGTAGCTAGTCTTTAAGCTAGGCAGACCAAGGGCCTGACCTACATTCACATACCTTCGGAGACTTCACACACTTCCTAGTTTAAGCTACTGAATGAAGAAAGCTGTATAGCACAGAGCAGACTTTCATCGTTGCACTGCATCGCCCAACACTCTGAACTGCCCACAAGTTGTAAGTACGTAAGCTGGAGTTTAGCAGCTAATAGTTCAGCTGACACTTGGGCTTGCACACAAAATAATGCCAGTTTTGAGTCTCCTTTTGTAGCTTCACATGTGACAGACACCCCACTTGAGGCACCTGCGGGCAAGAGAATCTCTGCTTAGTCTTAGCAACATGGATATTGCTTCATTTGACTCCGTGCCAAGTCCAATGCCTCCCGTTTGTCTTCATTATTTTTATTCAGGCTTTAGAAGTCAACCACTAAGTGGGCGTTTTCTGAGTTTAAATCAAAGTGTTGTAAAATTTGGTTAATGTGTTTTGCCATACAGGAGAAAAAGCTGTCTAAACCCCTTTGAAATGTTAATTCAGCAATGGCAACTACAATTAATCTTATGTTGCTTGTTTGGTAGGTTTGCATGTTTACCATAGACCTGGAGAGATTTGCCTTTATTAAGTGCTCCATAATTATTTCAGTCAGTGGGAAGGGGTTATTTATTTATTCATTATGTATAACTTGAAAGCCATGTCTTTTCTAACTTGGATTTTGCTTTTCGTTTTGGGTTATTTTCACCTGATTTCACTTGAAGAAAACTGTCTGATCCTAAAACTAATGTCTCTGGATAGAACTTTTTGCATTGTGGTGGGCTTTCATTTTATCAGTAAGTTGGTTGATACCTATTGTAATAAAAGAGAAGCCAACCCAAAAGTTAGAAAGTTGCCGATTTGTGAGTGAGTGGTTAATAAGTATATATTTTTTCCATTCTGAATATCGCTTTTTTAAAAATTCAAGTTGGATCCCAACATTACATCGTATACATTGATGCACTACTTTTCTTTGAATGTACATCCAGTCCCAAGCTCTTTCGTTAAAAGGTGCATAGAATTAAGGCACTATCCTCAGTAATCTTTTGATGGGAGGAGGCAAAGAAAGGAGGTTGTCATAATGCAAAAATGAATGGTATTACATGGTACAGTAGACAGGATTGGGGTTTCCTTCTGTGGGTGGAGCGGAGTCTATTTTAAGAGGGAATCCATTTTAAGGTTTACACAAGTTATCATTTCTTTCCCATTAAAAATGGTATGAATACATGGTGGCGCAGTGGTTAGGACGCCAGCTAATTCTGCCGACTGCCAGCAGTTCGATTCTCACCAGGCTCAAGATCGATTCAGCCTTCCATCCTTCCGAGGTGGGTAAAACGAGGACCCAGATTGTTGGAGGCAGTAGGTTGATCTGTAAACCACTTAGTGAGAACTGTAAAGCAATATGAGGTGGTATATAAGTCTAAGTGCTATTGCTAATTACCGTATTTTCCGGCATATAAGACGACTGGGCGTATAAGACGACCCTCCTCAGAGCCATTTAAGCCTCGTCAGAGCCTTATGGGCTGGTCTGCCTGGTTACAGGAGAATGAGACCCGGCGTATAAGATGATCCCCAACTTTTTGAGAAGATTTTTGTGTGTTAGAAAGTACTCTTATACGCAGGAAAATACAGTATATTTATTTATACATGCATACAATGTAAAGGAGGGATGTGGTGGCTCAGTGGCTAAGGCGCTGAGCTTATCGATCGAAAGGTTGGCAGTTCAAATCCCTAGTGCTGCATAACAGGGTGAGCTCTCATTACTTATCCCAGCTTCTGCCAATCTAGCAGTTCGAAAGCACATAAAAAATGCAAGTAGAAAAATAGGGACCACCTTTGGTGGGAAGGTAACAACGTTCTGTGCGCCTTTGGCGTTTAGTCATGCTGGCCACATGACCACGGAGACATCTTTGGTCAGGCTCTTTGGTTTTGAAACGGAGATGAGCACCATCCCCTAGTGTCAGGAACGACTAGCACATATGTGCGAGGGGAACCTTTACAATGTAAAAGTTATCCAGCTTCCAACTAATATTGGTTGTTATACTAGGATTTCATAAACAATTGGCGCTACATAAGGTCCTGCAATTCTGTGTTGACAATCTTTATTTTAGGTAATTCTCAAAACTCTATTCTGGTGAATATAATTTATATTCAGGATTGATAACCCAATATGGATGATGCTGGGGTTGGGTAGAATAGTGAAGGGGTGGTGGTTACAGTTACATGCATCACTCCACCTTCCTCAACCTTCAACCTTCCTCAGAGAGATTAATGTCCCAAATATGGCAGGTGATGATGACTCATTGCAGTATTGAAATAATATAGAAAGCTTGCACATTGTGACAAGATTTCTGACCATGATTTGTTGAACAAGCTATACTCATTTTCACATCTAGTGTTAGGACACCACCTTTTTCAGACTGTAGACATTTACTCTGAATGGTTCACTAGGGATGGCACACCCCAAAATCAACATGCGCTTAAGCCAGATGCTAAGTGATTTATTGTAATGTTAGATACAGTTAATTGTTTCTCAATTATTTGGAATAATTTTCTTTTCATGTATTTGCTGGAAGTCTAGAAGGGCTATGGACTTCTGTTGCCCAAGTTGAGAAGGGCATATGGTATTTGAGCCATGGATTATGCATCCACATGCTAAGTTTATAGATACCATAACTGGGATGCAAATGTTAAAATGACCACAAGATGGCAGCAAAGGCCTAATGAAAACAAAAGACTTGGCTGATATCTAGTGGTCATTTAAAGTTTTACAGGCCAGATACGGTGATGGACGAACTACAGTGGCAAATTCACTCATAATACTAAACCAACCCAGCGTTAAAAGTTTTATGCCTTAAATCACAGCCATACTACTGTGTGGTCACTGCATTCCAAGATTTCAAATAGTGTTATTTTTCCTAGGGCAGGTGATGTTGGACCTTTTAATGCTGCTCGTACTCCAGATACCTGGCACCAGAAAGAAAAAATAAACTTTATCAGGAGAAAAACATATGAAAGAGCTTTGACAATTACAACTATAAATCCTACCAAGAGAATCCATGTATAGAAATCCATACTTGTAAATAATCATGGACCCACATCATTTTTTTCCAAAGTCTATAAGGAAGACACTCTGACTTCTGCAAAGCCTGAATAAAAGTCCATTGAAAGGACTCCTAAACTGTTTCATGAAGCAGTGCCCCATCCAGGGTAGACTCTTTCTCTCTGTGTGAGTGTGTCTAATGGTGATGACGACACTGTTGTATTGTTTTATAAAAATTTGATTCCATGAAACCCTGTTTTAAATCATTTCTGTATTTGGTCCTTGGTCTTTGAAGAGAAAAATCAGTGTAAGCATTTGATTGCATACTGCTGCAATAATCTGACATTTATTTATTTACTCATTTTCCAATTTATATGAAACCAGGAGCAATTCTGAGTGTGTACCGTTATATCCGACCCCTCAGCAGATAAGGCAGCCATCAGATCTGGATTTCTAATTACTCTGATTCTCCTTGTTCAATACAGTCCAACAAACTGTATTCCTACCTTCCCTAAATTATAATGCTAAAATGAATACTATAAGAACTATGAGCTTTGTTTACCTAACCAGTTCCTATGTTCAGCATGCTACAGTTCCACCGTTTTCTAGCAAACTGATCATTCTCAAGCTCCAGGGGAGGGAGGGAGGAAGCAGTGAAAAGAGGGAGCACCCCCTTTCCTAAAGTCTGACCAATCCTAGGAACAATGTAACCAGAACTTCAGAGGTTGGAGCAATTTCCAATAAGACAGGGGTGTCAAACTCGCATTATCATGGCATCGTCACATGACGTATCGGGACTTTGTTCACCTTTGCTAAACCGGGCAAGGGTGGGGCCAGCCTGTGATGCATCTGGTCCGCGGGCCACGAGTTTGACACCCCTGCAGTAAGGAATAGATGCAGCCAGCTTTAAGCACTCTACTGGACTCCTGTATTTATGCACCATAAACATTCTTCTGGATGCTTGCATTGAACTAAGTCAGATTTGTTTTAATTGCAGTCTGTGGAATAAAGTAAAATTGGCTAATTCGTCATATATTGTTAAATCCAAGCCAAACAAACCACTTTATGGGTTAGTGCAGTGTATAAATCAGCACCCTGGCCCAAAGTTAAACCACCTTGAGCCACCAATAAACATCTACACACTTTAATCTGGGGATACTGAATTCACTGGATGGATGGAAAGCCATGGATAAACCCGAATCGCTTTCTCTAAAGAACCATCCCACAAAACAGTGACTGTGATAACGGTTGTGACCTTCCAAAACTCTTATCCTTTACTTAGCTGGAGGCATCTCTCATGCAGAGTCCTTTTTCCTTAATCCTCTAGCATTTTGTTGCATCTCATTCTTTCTTCTTTGCCTAAAATATTTTAATATCAATAAAATATTTAGCCTAAATGCTCCATATTAAGAACACTCCACATTAAGCAACATAGTTTAGGATTTATTGGTTTTTGCTGTTTACTTCCATATCTATATTTACACACATGTTATTTATAACACCTGAAGGTTTCTGCATAGTAAAATGAACATTTCTTGGTGATAATCTTATATAATCATTACATTGCAGTAGGCATTTTTTTTCAGTCACAGTACATGCAAAGTGTACAGCCCGTAAGCATTTCTCGCACCAGAGCTTAGCACTCTTGTGATTTGAGCAGCAACGTTCATAAAACTGTTTGGGTGCCAAAGCATTTCAATAAGCAATAAAAATACAAAATAAAATTCTCCAAGCTTTAAAACCATAGAACCTTAATTTTGGCTCTGTTTGAAATATATTTCAAACTGAGATGGGCTGAACTGGAAATGAGATGACGGGATCGTATGAGCAAGTGCTGAGGGTGTTGTTTTAATTTACCCAAATGGCATTATTCCTTTGAGAATATGTGAGAGTTGAGTAGAGAATCCTACCATTCCTTGAGCTTTGGAAAAACAGGATTGATAACGGCAATTCCATAAACTGAAGGAGCACTAGTGGAGGAACTGATGAAATCTAATGGAAACCGCCCCAAGTATGGAGAAGGAAGGTGGATTTTTTGTCAGTTCCCCTTTTCTCTTGAACTTCTGCTCTCATCCTATTGTGCAAAGTCCCGATAATATTCCATGCAGATTTTTCAAAGGATGTTAAATGTAGCAGAAAGAAAAAGAAATCAGAATTTTCCCGTGAGCTGTGAAGACCCCACAACAGGAACTCTGTTCCTGGATCCCTTGATCCAAGCCATGGGCTTACATTGTGAATGGAGAACTAATTAGCGCATGTGTCATGATGCGCCAGTTTCAACAGCCGCAGCTAGCAAGGCAAAAATAGAAATGGTGAGAACTGTAGTCCAGCAAACGTGGAAAGGGAAAGTTCCACATGTTCATTTGTCACTGTCCTCGTTCCCCTCTCCACCATTGAGGTAAATACATTTTCAGAGCAAAACATACATTTCCATTCTCGTCTCCTCCACCACCACACAAATGGATGCTTGGCCAATGTAGGGAACACTGCCTGTTGGGTCAGTTCTCCAGAGAAGACGAAGTTATTTCCCTGTTTTAAGCATTGAGAAATGGCTGTTCTTCCATCCCCTCCCTTCCCACCCCACCCACCCCTTGAATCCCTCCTCCCATCCCCCACCCCTCCATCTGTCAATATACAGGATATTTCACTGTGTATAAGAGGCCCTGACCTATAGGAAAAAAAGTGCTTTTGCTTGAGCTGATCTCTTTCCTTTGCCAGCTATCCCATATGTTTATACTCCGATCTGTCCCGTGGAATTTGGACTTGGTTGGCTGTCAGTTTGAGATGGATGTGATAAACACCGAGGGTTACCACAATCACCAAGCCCAAGATCAAGCCCAAGATGAGAGGAAGAGTTTCTTCTAATTGTTCTCTTTGATCCACTTGACATTTATGTTCTGCAGCACAGAGAAAAGAGAAGAATGAGGAAAGAGGGAGAGAAGTGTTATTTTGCATATAGGTATTTCTCCCGCAAAACAAAGGATTACTTTCATTTTCCTCAGAAGACTTCATGATAATATACAGATTCCTCACCAACAACATACATACCTTCTCAACTATTCTGAGAGTTAGATTAAGGTGAATAGAAGAAAATGGACTGGCTTCAGGTCCCTAGGATGTAGAATTTTGATCTAGATTTCCTCAGCCCTAAGATGAAATTTAGCTCATTATAGTAAAGTTGTGCTGTATGACACTAAGGAGTAGGACAATTTTAATGGAACACAAGCCCCCTATGCCCTTGAAAGTCTGAGATGCATACTGCTTGGGTGTGATAAAATGTGCAGGTGAAGAAGTGGAGGAAAATGTTGGTAACCGCACCCACAGCTTCCTAGGGAGGAGGCAGCACATCCCAGAGTAGAACTCAAGACAAGATTCAGACTGCACAAGATTCAGACTGCACAGTCCTGAACTGGAGGGGGAGGGAAAAAAACATTTAGACTGGCCACACTTTAGAATCGCCCAGGGCGTATCTATTAGGTTAGAAAGTTGTAGCTTTGGTCTGGCAAGATTCTGCCTATTAGATGTAAGCAAATATAGAACTGCATTTGATTGGATTTCACTATGTCATTTTAGGCCTAACAATTAGGAATCCAAAGCAACCAACCCAAATCACTGTTCTTCAATCATTTGGTCAATAAACCTTGCCCTACCTGTATCCTTTCTTACTGCTAAAGCTGATGGGTCATTGCTTATTACCACATGTGCCAATGATAGCTGCTGCCAGTGCTGTTTGCACAACCCTAACAATAAAGTGGTTCCGATAGAGATGGAAGAATCTTAATGCCCATAACAATAACTCTCTCTGCAATTTTGTTGTTAGTAACTTTGTGCTTGCTTGATTTTTTTTTTGTTTTTATTTTTGTCCTTTTTAATCATATGCTCCTAAAGGCAGCAATTAACATCCAGCTGCCTGCAATTTCTGCGAGTTCAATCCTAGCCAGGCTCAAGGTCGACTCAGCCTTCCATCCTTTCTAAGGTGGGTAAATTGAGGACCCAGTTTGTGGGGGCAATAAGCTGACTTTGTATAAATATATACAAAAGTAATGCACTGTAAGCCGCCCTGAGTCTCTGGAGAAGGGCGGCATATAAATCAAATTAAAAAAAAAATGCCACCTAGAGTCACAAATCTGTGATGGCAAGTATACAAATGTGATTTATAAATTAATATAATGTAGAAATAAATAAGTCCCTATGAAAATAAAAGGGACAGAGTCTCTTTGACAGAACTCTCTTATCACGTAACCTGCCGATAGTGTGAAAATGCCTAAATTCAGCAAAGCGCATAGCTGCTGTCTTTGATAGGATTCAGCCCATCTTATTATCCCCTTTCTCCACACCGGATTCTTGAACTTTAAAGTATCAGAATGTGCCTTGAATTCATTCCCTTGAATTGCTTAAAAGTCTACATCTCTTTCCCAAAATTACTGAAACATGCATGGGGCTGCCCTTGAAGAGTATTCAAGGAAGCATCAGCTGACGCATGCACCTACAAGGGTGCAGATTTTATATGACAGCTTGATGCTTTTTTAGTCTTTTGTTCTACAAGCTGCATTGGTTGCCTTTTTGCTTCCAGGTGCAATTCAAGGTTCTGGTTTTGACCTTTGACCTATATGGCATGGTTATAGGTTATTTGAGGGAAACAACTCTTCCCAATTAATTTATCCATCCCACCACGTCAGGCAGAAGGGGTAGGCTGAGGGTCCTGTCTCCAAGGAGATGCATCTCATAAGATCCAGTGACATGCCTTTTGTGCTGTGGCCCCAGCCCTCTGGAACATCATTCACCCCAAAATGAGGTTAACCTCATTGTTAATCTGGCAGGCATTTAAAACATGTTTTTTTTCATCAGCCTGGGAGATCCCAGGGAGAGTCTACAAGGTAGCTGTGTGAGATTAACTAATGTCAGTTCACCCATAGTCTTGGATTTAACTGTTTTATTTTATTTTGATGTTTTTAGATTGTTATGGAGTTTTTGACTGTTTTGCTGTACACAGCCCAAAATTACATTTTGTGAGATGGGCAGCTATATATGTAAATATGGTAAGTAAGTAAGTAAGTAAGTGAGTAAGTAAGTAAGTAAGTGCAATTCAACTATTCAGTGTGAGGGATTGCAGGGAGCAGAGGAAATAGGCCTATTTGTTGACCAAACATGTTCATGGAAGAAATAATGGCTGTACTTGAGAATAAGAAAACTGGAGGAAAACCCTCATCATGAGGTGATCACTTGGGAAAGAAGTCAGATTTAAAAACCTTCAGGTCGGGAAGTCATTTGGAAGAACAGTATGAGTTCACTAGCTTGCAGACAATATCTAATCTCTCCTGTTGTCTTTTAATCTGCTGAATCCTATATACTCATCTTTGACTTTGTTGTGGTAAAAAGTTATTACCTGATCTGGTGCAATCCTCTTTTTTCCCCCTATTGTCTGCTTTGATTCAGTTTACAACTCTCAAATAGCCAGAAAGGGAGAAAGACCAGCAGGGCAGCTGTAAATGGTTAGGGTCATTTAAAATGTTTGCCTTTGAGAAATAAAATGAAGACACACAGACAAATCCAGCCCTGGAACTCAATCAAACTCACCACTGATTATATTGCTAAATAGAAGAGAACCATGGATTTTTTCTCAAAGTTTTTTTTTGTGGACAGTTGTGGCCCACCAATCAAGAAACTTTAGAAGTAGTAGGCATTTTTGCCCAAAGCTCAGGGTCAGTCCTACCACTAGGCAGTGTGAGGCAGCTGCTGTAGGACAGATGCTAAAAACTGCTGCTAAAGAAGACAGAGCTGTTTTCAAGTACCGCTATAGTCCTTTGTAGTCTTGATGGAAAATTCAGAAAAAGAGAAAAATAACATATTGTCCTTTACCTCTGGTATAAAAATATCTTGCCACATGCCTACGAAAGCTACCATCTTAAAATACATACTTTACTCAAATTAGAATGCCAACACACTAAACATCCCTCAAAAATTCCAAATTTCCAAATTCACTCTTTTTTTCAGACTATTTTTTTTAATATAGGAAGACATGCTACACCACTCTTGAATTTCTGAGATTACAAAATGGGGAAAAAAAGATACACTTTCTGAATAATTTAACATGTCAGCTAAAATAGCCAGGCTATATATCCTGAGGTGCTATTCTTGTATTGCAGTAAAAACTATAATGATAATGCTTTTGAGTTGGATCAATAAGCAATAGAGAATTTGCCCAGGGGACATGAAAGCATATGTGGAAATTTCAATTAGGAGTCAGTCCACTATACAAAGCAAAGTTGCACATGTGTCTATTTTACAGACTGAGAACTACATAAAGTTCAGTATATGAAATCACAATTGAACTGAACTAATGTCAAGAATTCAAAATGAGAGCAACAACTGAGCAGAAGGAGGACAGCAATTCCCACTGTTGAAGGAAAGGAAAGGGAAGGGAAGAAGGAGAAAGAGAAAAAGCCACAAAAAAATCACATTTTTTTTTCTTGTTAAAAACCTTCATCATAAATTGATGCAATTGTAGTGCATTCCACCACCATAATTTGAAGTAGCATCAAACTGTCATATAAAATGGGTACATATTGGAACTAAGGTGGGATGAACATGGATTTTAATTATTAATCAGGGAAAACAATTATAGCATAACCAACCTGAGAACTTGGATCAAACAGTTGATTATGATGCCAAATTTCTGATTTCTCTAGCAACAATGAATACTGAAGACAATTAATCCAAAGAATTAACTTCTTCAAACTCAGATTAGCAAGATTAGTTTGGAAAAATTGCTATAATAATAACACAAATTACACCAAGTGCACTTTGCTTTCATATAGGAACTGCTACCTTGGCAAATCAAAACAGATTTTTAATTCCTTCACACACACTCTTGATGCAAGAGAGAGGAGGTCTTTCTTTCTTTCTTTCTTTCTTTCTTTCTTTTACCATGGTGATAACTAGCTCAATGACTTTAACTTGCCCTCCTTTTGCTAGTCATCTGCATTTTCCAGCTCCAGATTTTCTACTTCTTTTATGATCAGCTTCCTTCCCTTTTAATGACATGATCTATTCCTTTCCCATTCCTTCCATGTTCCCACTGCTATGTCCCTGCTTACCTTCCTTAAATCTCAACTTTGCCTTCTGAATAATCATGAAAGTAATGAAGGGGTTATGATGGGAATTTCAGTGCCATCAACAATGTAGCATTTAGCACTCTAGTAATAAAAAATGCAAAATCCATACTAGAGAATATTACAAACATTAAACCACCAGGACAGCTACTATACATGTGGAATTTCATAAACCTCACCAATGAATGATTTTAACATCAGAGAAAAGGGAGGAAAGACCAAGCAAGTTGATTAGACTTTACTAATACTAATAAACCCAGAATAGTATATAAGATGCAATGGGACAACAAATCCCTGCTCAGTGCTTCTGCTTATCTATTAAAAAGCATACAAAATAGACTCACAATATACAAACTGTATGATTTTGTATACAATACATTACTTAGGAATTTAGGGATCCCTTGACAGAAGATTAGATAGGCTAATTATTATTAATCATGGTAGAAACATAGTTCTGAAGAAACCTATCACTTCCAATTGTCAAGAGAAATCCTTATCTCCTTCAGCATTCCACTGCTGAAGAGATTCTTTCCCTGAAATCTGCATTCCTATCATTTCTCCCCCATTGATTCTACCCTGCCCTTTAGAAATACAGAGAATATCTGCTTCATTCTTAAAATATCTATTTTATAGAGGGTCAGGCTCTTCCTATTCAGAAGGAAAGTATGTCTGGACAGTTATCATTGGAAGTTAAAAAAAAACAAAACTGGCAGGATTGTTAGCACTGGATTTAGAATAGCAAGAAGTTTGCTTGACTATTTGGATACTTAGCCTAATCTATCAGGGATTTTCTTACAATTTCAGATTCTTGATCCTTATTTATGGACACTGGATTATAACATCCATGCACTGTTACATCCGCACACAGCAAACATTTAATAAATTCTCTATGGTTTGCCAAAACATCCTTGAGCCAGAGGAATATATAAAGTATGCATTATATAAAATAAAGACAGTGGAAATTTTCACTTTAGGATCATAAAGTGATTTTGCCAGAATAGTGATGAATCTATACCTACTGAGAAATAAAATCTCTAGCTACCAGTAAGCAAAACGCCCCCAAAAACACAAACCTTGAAAGAAGGCATTGTGGAATGCCATTGGAGATAGTTTGCTCTTCATTAGGTGCATTGGGTCACTGCAAGCTTTTGCCCTATGCTTTCTTTCAAGGCAAAGCCTTGCTGATATCACTAATGTTACATCAAACTTCCCAGTAAATGCGCTAGACACACCATTTATTTTTTAAACTAAAGAAGGAGCCTTCCTCCACTGAAGAAAGTCTTCATCTACAATACAAAATCCTGGTCTTTATCCACCCTAACCTTCCACAAAAACTTGCTTCCTCAGTCAAGAGAGTCTCCATTGATTTTCCAAATTGTATCTATAAATTGATCAGCATCCAGAGATCCCTTACCTTCACTGAAAACAAAATCAGAGCTGATGTCAAAGGGCTGGAGGCGGACCTCTGACAGCAAGAGAACAACTGATTTTTGGTGGTCACCGGAGCTTAAGGTGATTGTCTGCTGAGCTTGACATTCGTAAGACTTCCCAGCTGGGGTGACTAAAGCAGAGAGGTGACGTGTTGTGACCGTGTGTTTCCCCGCTGTCAAGAGGAAAATATTATTATTGGATGACTATCATACTTTTTTTTTCTAGACCAAATGACTATTTAATTCAGCATTCCATGACCAACTACATTTAATATAAATATTTTCTCCACATCTGCGAGGTTTTAATAACATCAACATTAAAAAGACTTCAGAAAATGTCTAAAGAACAAGAAATTTAATCAAATTGCTCAAAAAATCCTTTTCCTTTGTTAAAGAGACAAAAATGTGGACAATGAATATCAACACTGCCTGTAAATATGCATTTTGTACATTTGTATGTTTTTAGTCTTTTTTCATTTTTTTCATTTTGTGTATTCTTTTTAAAATATATATATATTTAGTTAATATAAATATGAAAAGTCTATTTTTACAAATCAGATAGAGATTGGCATTAAGAATTTGCCCAGTCTTCTGAGTTTGCAGGAAAGAAAAACAGTTTTTCTAATATATTTAGAGATTTTAATATGTGCTCTTACAAATTAGGCTGTAACTGTAATAGACAGATATTGGAAGGAACTAGATAGCAAGAGAGAGCAGAACAATATTCAGATGAACAGACACATGTTCTCTCATATATGTGAGGAAACATTCATGCTGTTGTACATGATTAGAAGCATAAAACCTTAATTTCCGTTTTCATGACATTCCTCCAGTCCTTGTATTCAAAACTACATAGCACAATGTGATGAAAATCATTAAATGCATAAGCAAAAGACACTTTATTTCCCATTAGGATCCTAAAATGATGCTCACAGTTCAAACACCTAATGGCTTATGCTGATGACAGCAGCTATGATGATCCCACAAGGAATAGCAAGTCCTTACTAGAAATTCAGCATTACCAGCAGTGCTATTATTAGCTTTCTATGACTAGATCCAGCTTGAAAAAAAAAATCACATCACCCTTTTGCAGATAACATTCCCAGGGAATCACGCTCCACCATTCATGTAGTCACATGTAACCCCTTCAGAGCAGCATCACAAATGGGTCCTGAGTGGCTGGATGACACAAAGTACTGCTGATGGGGCAGAATTGGACCTAAAAAACCCAGATGGCAAGTCCTATTGGAATGACCTCTGGACACTGCAGACCACAACTCATAACTCATCATACGTATATGCTTGTGGGGATGAATGGAATTGTAGAATGATTCATCAGAAGGGGAAACATCGTGAACGTCTGTATTGTCCAATACCCTCTCACAAAAAATATCAATTTTCCAAAGTATAGGAAAAATGGACC
Organism: Masticophis lateralis; assembly: GCA_030761175.1. NCBI lineage: Eukaryota > Metazoa > Chordata > Lepidosauria > Squamata > Colubridae > Masticophis > Masticophis lateralis. Next base: position 149,742,377 of record JAUDYJ010000001.1, on the reverse strand, counting down.
GAGTGGATAAATAAGCATAATGCAAGTATTTAAAACTGAAAATGGAGGGAAACTTTTCAAAATATAAACAATCCGTATGATGAAAAGAAATGTGAAAATCTTAATAAATAAAGTTAGAATCAGAAAAAGTAAAACAGAATATCCTCTTTTTGTTAACAGGATTTATTTTGGAATACAAATGTAAAGAATTACATTGAACAGCTTTAAAAAAAATCCTGATTTTTGTTGCATATCCAGTCTGGCTAAGCTACACATTCACATATAATGGCCAATACTAACTACTGCATTATAGGTGAAAGAGATGGTGTATTTCAAGCCACTCGGAAAAGATACCATAGCATTTTTTTTTCATTATTTTAATGTAAAATAGACTTTTCTTCCTAATTAATACTTAGAAATAGACAAAGACAAATAGACAAAGATTTAATGATCCAAATTACTCAGGAACAGATAAAATACAGATGGGTACGCCTTGGGCATGCTTCAATGCAGCAACCGCGGGGGTGGGGGGCGGGGAGAACATACCCTAGAATATTCTGCACTGCAGAGGTGCCCAGTGACAAACAGAGGCACCAAGAGGAAGCCCATAAGAAAGAAACACAAAGAAATGCAATGTTAACACTGACCATTAATAGAAGCCACCCAAATAAGTATAAAGTGGTCATATTTTAGAGCATAGTAATTACATTTGAGATGTGCAGCGTCTACTAACCGTTATCTATATTAGATTGCTTAAATTTTCAACACCCCCCCTCCCAAAAAAAGAATTACCAACTCCAAAATCCAAGTAAAGGCAATCATAAAATAAAATCAAAATTATTCTAATTGCCCTTCAGGGATTACATGAAACTCCCTTCTATAACTGTCCAAACCCAACACTGCACTAAAAAGTGCTGGGCCCAAGATTAGAGTTCAGAATGCTTCCTTCATTACAAATGGGTTTACAATAATCAGAAATGATTTACAGATGCCATCCCCTAACAAGCAATATAACTGTTACATCATTTGGGCAAATAGTTTTTTTAAAAAAACTTTAGCTAAGTAATCCTTGCCCAGGGATTATTTTTTTTAAGGTGTTGTTTTAATCCTGATTTATTTGCTTCATAATGCTTAGAAATGAAAAAGGTATAGTCGTTTTCCTCCTAAGAATGGACTGATTTTATTCTTTCACAAATTCTGGAGGTTTTTCTTCAATAGAAAAGGGGCTTTCTAATATTTTATATCGATTTAATCGTCTGCTTCCATCTTAATTTGTCAAAGGAGCAGTGGCTGGGCATCGAAGCCTGACATAACACTGTTTTTATATGAACTATAACTCCCATCAGCTTCATTTTAACCTAAGCACGACTTACTACTGGTAGTATGGGAGCTTTTTTTTTTTTGCTCGGGATCCAGACTGATCGTCGGGCCAGGCATGTTTGTTCCAAAGGCGCACAAATCTGCGCCTGGCCTGGGGGGCATATAGTATGGTTGGTTGGTTGACGGCAAGGATGCCCTTCTTTTCCCCCTCTTGGAAAAGCTCAAGGCCATCCGCAGATTCTTAAAACCAGCTTCGAAAAAGGCCAAAGGCCAAGCCGGGCTCCGCTTCAGGCGGGATCACTGTCCACCCCTCACCCGCAGCTCGGCCGAGAAGAGAATCCAGGCCCGAGTCGGCTAATCTGATCGAGAAGAGGGATCTGGGGTGAAGAAGGAGGAGGAGGAGGAGGAGGTGGAGCCGTCGGGGAAACGCGGCCGCCCGCTTTATCCGCACTGCGGGCCGGGGAGGCGGCACCGGCCTCAGGCCTGAGCCAGACGCGTTTGGAGGGAGACGTGGGTGGAAAAAAACGGTGGGGTGGGTGGGAACCGGCTGGAAATGATTCAGGCTCCCTCCCGCCGCAGCAGCGCTTTGCAGAGACTTCGAGATTTGCAAGCAAGGAAGCCAAAGTCGCTTGTGAACCTGGGCGGCTCTCTCGCTCTCTCTTCTCCTTTGCCCACCTCTGCCTCGCCATTCCCACGGTCCTCGGGTCGGAACGAGAGGCAGCCCCAGGCTTTTCTAACCGGCCACCCCTTGCCAGCAACTACCTCTTATCCTTCTCTCCCCACCCCACCTCCCTCCGCCCTCAGGCCTGGCTTCGGCCGCGCCGCACTTACGGTTCACGGCGCCTTTGAAGTAGGTGCTCTCGCTGCTGTCGTAAACGAACTGGACTTTGCTCATTTTCCACCAGGCCTCGGGGCCAGAACTTTTGTTTCGCGTCTCCTGTCGAGAAGGGTTAAGAAAAGACCCAAAGTCGAGGCTGGGCAAAGGAAGCCTCGCCGCCCGCTCGGCCTGGCCAAGTGAATATTTATTTTCCCGCGCTCGCAGCTTTCTGTGTGGCTCGGCCGCCCTCCCGGGAGATTCCTCGGGGCAGAAGGAAGGAGGAGGCTGACTTGATCCGTCGGCTGCCTTCTTCGGCGCCTTTAGCGACGGCGTACGATCGAATAATAATAACAACTACTACTACTACTACGATGACGTCAAACTAGCGTTCATTTTATTTCTCTCTCTCCCTCTACCAATTTTTTTTCCTCCCCCTTCCAACCTCGGGTTGATTCCTTCACTTTTGGTTTTTCTCGGGTCCTGCGAGGTGACTCTGCCTCCCCCACCCCGCGCCCCTATCCACTTCCCCGGGATTTCCCACCCTCCATCCCCGTAGCCGGGGCTCTGCTTCGAGGCGGACCTTTGGCGGTCTTCCTACCGATACCTTGACAAAATAAAGGCTGAGGGTGTAAGCTCTGTTGAGCCACGAAATGTGGAGCTCGGATTCGTTGCTGCTGCATTTGCCTCGCTCCTCGGCTCCGCGGGAAAGCGAGATGTAGGCTTGCTCGGTGATCGTCTGAAGGCACAACACAACACAAGACACGGGCGAGTTAGGTCCCGAGCCCCCAAACACTTCCACAAAGAGCATCGGGGAAAAATGTGAGGTTTCTTCCCTCCCCCCCCCCACCTTCCATTTCCCGCTGCCCAATATAATAGATAATAAGAACATAAATATGGCTAGCTTCAGCTCCCCACAATGGATTAGACGGAAACGCAACCTTATTTACTGTACCGCCCGAGATGTAATAATTACCCATAATAGACCAACGCTCCCCCATCTCTGCGCCCCAGGGACTCGAGATGAGTAATTAATTATATATTGTCATTCCCTCCCCTCTTCCATATGAAAAAGAAAAAAGATTGAAGTAAACTTTGTGCACTTTCCACGATTCAAAAAAAAAAATTGTTTTCTGCTGCGAAAGGAGACCAGGAGCGGGGGCAGGGCACACAACTCTTTGCAAACTATATGTACGCGGGGGGTGGCGATGCTTTAGCTTCAGTTCCCCCGTGTGAGTGACAGGGAGGGGGAGAAAGCGAAGTTGCATTGCCTTAGCAACATGCCGCTTTTAAAAAGGCTGCGATTATATTTAAGAATAATTCGAATCTTCCCCTCTTGTCTGTCTCTCCCGCTGCGCGCGGGCACACACACACAACATACACACACACACACACACAATCAAGCCTAAGCCACAGATAACCCCCAAATATTAAAATCCATCATTCTCGCGCTTTAGATAGATGATATTCAAATTAAAAGAAGAATCTCACATCAACAAAATTGCTGGCCCAGATCTCGTAGGGGACGACTAATTTTGCAGCGAATTCCGCCATGAGGCAGGTTGTTCCGTTTTCCCGAACTACAAAAATAGCCTTTTCGGGATTTGGAGATAAGCCCGAAAGGTTTTCCACTTCTTGTTCTGCCAGCCCACCAGCTAGTGCATCTGTTGGGAGAAAAAAATAGGGAAAGAGAAGCAAGAGGATTCAGATTTAGGTTGCTGAAAAGAGGGGGTTCTCTCTACCGGCAGCTTCTGCCTGCTCTGGGCACTAAGTTAAATCAGTTAGAATTTCTCCAGAGAACTCCAGAGATCTACCTTCCCCGAGGCGGTGGGGACTGGAGGAGGGAAGCTATTTAGTCGCATCTATTTTTCTTACACACAGGACACACAAGCGATCTTTTTCTGGCTATTTTCCTCCCACCTTTCCCCACATCGAGCTGTGGGGGAAAAGGCGAATAGGTGGAACATTTTCGGGATCGGCGGGATGAGAGGCGAGTTCCTGCTAAAGGCGGGAAAGCGTGTACTCACGGAAAAGCAAAAGCAGTCCCTGCAGTCGCGGGATGGCTCCCGAGGTTTCGCACCTTCTCCGCTCCATGCTCCTCAAGCCGACTCCGCAAGGAAGAAGGCAAGAGACGGGAAGCCGCGTGGATGGGCTCCCCTCGCCCGCTCCCGCTGCTGCAGCGTTGCTGCGCGGAAGCGAATGCGCCTCGGTTACTTTTCCGAGCTCCGAGTAAGTGGTCGGGAGGCGGGGTGTACGTGGCAGGCCGGCGGGAGCTGTCCGAGGTACTGAACTCCACAGTGGTCCTCAAACGTTCCCCAGCTGGTTCCGGGGAGAGAGAGCTGTCCAGCCTACCGTCCCACAGCTCGTGAGTTGCCGCAACTTCGCTCAACAGAAAATGGAACTTCAAAAGTCCAATGCCAGAGATGGCTGGTAAAGCACCTGCTTTGGATTAAAACCTCTGCCAGTGTTGTCTTTGCTTCCCTTGCCCATCCACTCCCCCAGATCATTGTCTTCGCCAGGCAGCTCCAATTGTCTTGAAGAAATCCAACTACGCATTCCTTCTCCCTCCATTCTTCTTCCAAAGGATGCCTCCTTTATTAACTTCACAAGATTGTGAAGTTCAAAATACTCTTTCCTGATCCTGTATAAGATAGTGACTCTCGTCCTACACACACACTCACACACACACACACTTACACAAAGCCTGTTAAAATGCTGCTTGCAGTAGTTCTTTAGTCAGATTTTGAGGCTGTGCACCTTAAACATAACCTTATAATGGGTTTATGAAATTTTCCAGTAATGCAGAAAATTTATATTAGTGAGACGGGAAGAAACTGAAAGATCAGCAAAGATGCACACAAAGGGAAATAACATGTAGAGGGGGGAAAGATACTCATTGATCTGAAACCAAATGGGATATAGTGCCCTTCCAAATCTCTCTCTCTTTCTTATGCACACTACTTAGCCAGATAGATATACTTAGCTTAGAGAGAAATAAAGGAGGTAAACTTAGAAGACAGTGCAAGTGATCGATTTAAATGGAGACTGTAGTCTTTAAACATTGCTCCAAAGCAATGTTTAATAGATCCCATTATGTTTTGGGATCTATTCATTCATTCTTTTAAAGTGTCAGATTGGCTCAGATTGGAATTTATCTGCAGTATATGAGTATGAGCTCAATAAGCCTTATTGCCAGAAGACTGCATATACGCTTGCAGCAATGATGCATTTCTGATCTATTATAAAAAGAGCACGCATAAACATAGCTACCTCATGACTGGGGTTTAAACTAGAACCCAGCAAACCCAGATCCAACTTTCCAATTGACTATGCTGCTCACTGGGTCTTTGAACCAGTCACAGTCTCGCAATCTTTCTTACAGTATTGTTGCAGAGTTCTGTGAAGGATGATGTAACGCAAATCACCTTAGCAGACAGACAATTATAAATATGATTAATACAATAAAATCATCACCAGGCCAGCCTTTGTACTTATAGGAGTTGCTGCACTAGTATGATCACTGCTTTTGGGAGTTGCCTCCATTGATTTTTCTGATGGAAGCTAATGTGATTGTGGAAGCAAACCAGCACACAGGTAAGCAGAGTAAGCCATGATAGATAGCCTTGCTCAGTAGTGTGGCTCCTCCTTCCCATAATGACCACTCCCTAAATCGACTCATATCCTAGCCTCCTGTGGGTATAAACCTAAGTATTCATGCCCACAGAATCAAAGCATTATTCTAGTGATTACTACTAATACATATTTTGGCAAACTCAGTATCTAATTTAACTGTTAATATTTTTCAATTCTCTTAAATTTGCAATATATCCACTCACCAAAAGCATATATATTAGAGGTATATAATTTGATCTCCAAATATTTTTTTCCACTCCAAGTAGAGCACTTCCTTGAATTTTAAAAAGGCACATAGCATTTGAAATGTAGTTCTCTAAAGCTGCACTTCTATGTGTATCCCAATTAACCAAATACACAGTACATAGGTAAATAGTAATGCTGTGTTTCCACCTGGAAGGAAATGCCATTGAACTCAGTGGAATTCATTTTTATGGACAGGCTTGCGCTGGGAAATACAAAATGTTATATTTAATTTTGGAGTGTAATAAATTGTTCTTTGTTTGTGCATTCACCACTGGTAGAAAGCAATTGCTGTAAGGCCTAAAATTATATCAGGGCATCAAATCAAGCACTTCATAAATATCACATTTAGCATGGAGTGAAAATCCAAAGTAAGATTAAAGACTTTTAAAAATAAGATTATATTTTGTTAAAAAAAAAAAGGAACCAAACCCAGATTTCCCTCTATCCACTCCCATGTTTCACCACTGAGTGTTTTTGCAGCAGACATTAGGAAGCTAAAATCTGCTGTAGCCAGAGATGCAGGAAAACAATCCAGTTCAATTAATTTTGAAGTTCATTGATCCTAAATATATAATGGGTTAGAATTAGTTAGTGTCACAATAAATGAGAAAGACTAATAATCAGTTAATTATCCTGGGGATATAATCATCACCTTATGACTTTGTATCCAAGAATATAATCCCCCCTATCCTGAATGCAGGTATTCTAAATAATTTTTTTTAAAAGGAGTATCTGATATGATACACAGGTATACGACAGATGCTTTTTCTTTATTTCAATTTTTCCATGCATTAAATCTTGGAACAGACATTCTTTCCCCTAATATTTGAAAGATTTCCCAGAATTTAAAATGAATAATTTAACAGAAATGCATCAAAAATGTTTGCAAAGATATATACTAGCATATTTAATATGCTCTTTAAAAGTCTTATAGAAACATTGACACATGGTTGAACTATAGCAAATTCAATTTTCAAGAGCAAAAACTGAAGTGTCCAATATCCTAATTTTAACAGTTATTTGACCATCTATATTTCATATTTTTATAAAATCAAATTACAGTTAGCAATTATCATTTTGTGCATATTGCATGCTTATGAATCTTTTTTGAAAGACATTGGTAGGTTATTGTTAGTAGTATAGTATTTGAAAGGCCACATTAATCCATATGATGTAGTGAAATACTGCAGTAGACTGTTTTTTAAAAATTATGTCACATAGTAATTTTGTTTTGGAACTTTTATTGATCCTGTAGATATTTCTTAAATCCATCTATGGTTAAAATCAACAAGGCAGGTAACATAGGAATGTTTTCATGCCTGCAAAGAGGTTGATATGATAATATCCAAAGGCTTTGCTACTCTTTCTGTATTTGAATGAGCATTCTGACTCCATGAATTCCATTTGGGAGACTGCTTAAACATCTGGATTGCACAGTTCTGTAAATGACATGGAACTAAATCTAGGGTTGGATTTTGCTTAAAATGTGATTTCCCACTTTGTTGGTAAGTTCTCTAGAAATAAATAGCTTTAACAATTTAAAGCGAAAAAAATACAAAGGAAAACTTATTAAGCAACCAGAAATTTTCTTAGTCTATTGTCACTTTTTGTTGCATTTGTATATATTAGTGCTGACTGGTCAATGGCTGTAAATAAATGCTACCATTGTTCCTATTTGAAACTGTGGTGGCCAAATCAAGGCCTCTTCATTATTAAAGTCAGGATGCTTTGAAAAAGAGAACTGGACAGAGATGTTCCAAGCTGTGCCAATTTGTACTGCAAATGGGACAGAAGGAAATTAACCATGGAGAAGCACATCTGAGCACCAGTACTTTCATACCCTATTGTTGTGAATGACAACCATTATTATATCATAAACCTTTAGTGATTTCAGTCCCTTATTGGAATTTGGTGACTCTGCCAATTCCTTTCTTTGAAGGGAAGAAATGACAGAGGGAATAAAACAAGTAAAGCAGCCGTATTTTCTTCAAAAATTTAAAATTTAAAATTCTGTTCACTAATGAGCATTCAGATTGCTTTAGACACCCAAGAAATATTGCCATGTTTCTTTTAAACCCAGTGATTGAGTCTTCAAGAGATACCTGCTTCTCTGCTCTAATGTAAAGAGGATTTGACCAAAATAATGATTTCAGATGGTACAATGGGTGCCATAGTCCAACCTCAACCACAATAATACACCCATGATTCAGTCTATCTCAAATCTCTCTGTGGAGCAAATCTACATAGAAAGTAATGTTAAAGAAAAATGAAAGAAGGCTTCCTGCTTTTCTCATATCAAAACATATTATGATTGAAAAATCAACAGTTTAAAAACACCTCTGGATTGATACTACTGTTGTTAAACCCCTTAGAATTCCTCATTTTGATATGAACAATTATGATATGATATGAAGTTGATAATAGTGGAAGTTTGCTGTGCATCACAACACTTGTGATAAGAACAGGTTAATTTCTTCTTATTTTCATTTTCTTTAGTGCACTTCTAGTTTGTTTTCAAAGGAAGGAATATTGTTTAATATTAATGGTGGATTAGTTCAGAAAGTAAAATAACTAAAATCTGGATCTATTCACAAAAATCTATACTTTTAACCAAAACCAAACTAAATGTAAGATATTGCAATTCATATTTGCAGAAAACATAAAGAAATCTTCCTTTAGCATCCTGCGTCATTTGCAAGCAGATTCTGAATATAAATGTTCTCACACCCTGTATAAAATGTAATGTCGTTAGAGGAAAAATACAGGCCATTAAAATAAAGCATTTTTATAGCTACATTTGGTGCAGGAAACCAAATGTAGCTATAAATGTCAAACATTTACAGATCAGCACACATTTTAAGCAATGCAATTGCTTAATGTGTTGGTTAATGTATGTAAAGAATTCTTTGTTTTTACTCAGATGAAAAGAAGAAATGGAGGAAGAGGAAGAAGAAGCTGCCACTTTAATAAACTTCCTGTATTTTCTTCATACTGTAGTTTACTAAAATGACATCCTTTATACATAAGAGCTATTATAAATTCACCAACACTCTTTCTCTCTCTCTCTCTCCCTCTCTCTGAGAGTGTGTGTGTGGCATGTGTATGTGCTGTGGGGAAGTGCAGAATGGAGCAATGTATATATAGCAGAAACATGTTCCTTTTCCATAGTGTCTATTATTTTAGCTGATCTGTTTGCTAAGATCCACCATTCAAAGTCATTTATTATGCAATATGCTATTTGTGAACATATATTTGTGAGCCAGGCTTTCTCAACCAGTGTCTGCAGCTCCAAATGGGAAAAGGATTCTGGCTAATCGATTACAGATTAACGTTGGATAATTATTTTTATCATCTGCAAAAGGCAAGACCAACTTTATTTCAAACTGCTAATCAAATTCATGCCTGGATTCCTCATCAGCTTTTCGTTGCTCATTGTCAACTATGTACCTCTGCACTGGGGAATGTTCTATCTCAGTTCTGCTCTTTCAGTAGACAGCTTGGAAGAATTTTTCTCTAATAAAAATGGTGAATGTTGTTTATTCTTGATTATTCTTCCACTCTCTTTTGTGTTTCTCCCCCTATTTGTCTCAAGTAGTGTCTCAATTTTGTTCTACCCACAGCCTTTTGACTAATGGTCAATTGACTTGGCACCATTGATTGATTTTTACAAATGAGAGATTTATTTGTACCACATATAAAGATCTTATTATTTATTTATTGTGTTCCTAGACTGTCCATTTCCCTCAATCTCAATTAACAGAACAATTCTAATTAGCAGACATTCCATCAATTCCAAATTCCTGCCATTTGGATTATGGTAGGAATGACAAAGCATGTCTTCTTTTCTCTTCTCCTCCTCCTTCTTTTTAAACACTTCCCTTTAGAACTAAAGAAGTGTAAGTTAAATGGATTCAGAGTTCTGGGGGGGAAAAAACACCCCAAGGTTGAGGGGTGGGCTGCATCCGTAAATCAATAGCAAGATTAAATGGGGCAATAGGAAATTACAAAAAAATGTATACACCTGAGATTTCCACTGACTATTTTCCCTGAGCTGTGGAAAAAAGTCATTAAATTTTCAAACCAGTTGGTTGGGGGCGGGAAATGAGACATGGATGACTTTAAGAGATCTGCCAAAGGTTGAAGGTGGATTGTTCATTGTTGTTAATGTTTTCTAAGCAATAGCTGATGACAAATAATCAGGAATTCACGCAACTGTCAAACTACCATAGACCATCTTCAGCCAAATACTTAGAAGGTAAGATAGAAATATATATGTATATTTATTCTTACTATTCTTAGGTTTTATGTGTGTTTTTCTTTAAGCCAGGTTTTTCCTACGTAACAAAGACTTTTTCAGAATGAAAAGAAGGAAAAAAACCCCAGAAAGTAGTGAATGTGATTTCACTCAACCAGGATTGCAGAAACATCTTGTGCTCAAAAAAATAAAGGGAACACAAGAAGAAGACATGCTTGTGTTCCCTTTATTGTTTTGAGCAGTATATATTTTCCTGAGGGCCGGGAAATAGGTCATTTTTGTTCAGTTCTTGATCAAATGTATTTTCTGCCTCTAATGAATTTAAATGACCAGCCAGATTTCCTTTCCCCAAGATGCTATCAGAAGAAGCAAATTCCTTTGTTCATTCCTTAGCCTCCTACATTTGTAGAATGAAGCCTGTCATCTCCAAAGCTTAAGCCATCATAGAATCATTGTTCCAATTTCTTGTGTGAGTTCTCTGGACAATACTGCATTTTTCAAAACATCCACTTCAACTGTCCTTGGTAGGATACTGCATCCAGACATCTGACATACTAGAGGGAGATACTACGCTGTTTGCAGTGGGTAACTTTTAAATGAGGCAGTTGGTTCCAGGATAAGGTTTGGGCTCATGAAAGAAAAGAGCAGCTGCTCTAATTTCTTCTCTCAATGCAGAGCTCCCAAATGCAGCCCTTGTAAGTGGGGTTATTGGTTTCTATTGACTGAAAGGTAGCAGTGATTTACAATGTAATTTCCAAAACTGATAGGGTGGAACAGAAGTCTCCATGTCTTCTCCACACAGAAAGTGGCAGAAAGAAAGGATTTTTACCATTATAGCAAGCAAAACTGCAGTTTAATGCAAATAGTTTTTAAGTTTCTTTGAAAGCAATGGACATAAGATGATTTTTCCAGATAAAACTATCACTGTATTTGATTATGATGGTAGTAGTAAGAACCACACGTCTTTACTATAACATACCTATTTATTTTTTAAGTTATTTATATCTCACCTTTATTATTTTTATAAGGTGAACATATCTGATGCTCCTTCTTCCTCCTATTTTCCCCACAACCCCCCTCTGAATTGGATTGGGCTGAAAGAGAATGACTGGCCCAAAGTCACCCAGCTGGCTTTCATGCCAAGGCAGGACTAGAACTCATAGTCTCCTGGTTTCTAGCTTGGTGCCTTAGTCACCAGATCAAACTGGTTCTCTCTAGCAAACAAAGGAACAATATAATCAAGCTGGTTTGGGAAGAAGCGATAAATTGAATATGCAATAATCAATACAGGAGTGAAAAGGCAAGTCTAAAATGTGGCATTCCCTATTAGTGCAGGATGTTTTGTGGACAACGTCTCTGTAATGGGTGATGAAAAAGCAATGTGCCTGTATCATATTAGATCAGAAACTGGCAACTTTGGGAAATGGTGATACATTTAAAATATTAAGTACCTGTTTGTATACTCACAGAAGGACTGCTATTATCTCCATCTGAGAGGTTTGCATTTATAAAACAAACTTACAGGATTGTGAACTTGTCTTTGGTAATATTGCCACTTTAGAAACTTTTGAAGTCCAAATCATGCATATTCTTAATAAAGATTATGCCTTTCGGAAAAATTGGTTTATTCTCTAGAATTGCCATTTTTTTCTATCTCTATATCTCAACCAGCCTTTTAATTGTCCAGCATTTGGCTTTTGACTCAGGACGCAACCTGAAATTTGGGTATCATGAATATTTGTGATATAATAAAGTCAAGGTTAATGAGGATTTTAAAAATCTCTGTATGTTAGACATGCCATATCGAGAATATGGAGTACATATAAACCCAGGTTGTATCAAAAAACATTTTGCTCAACTCGCGGAAGCGGTGGACAGGCGCACACATGCATGAATAGCTGGACTTGCATAAGTGGCAGACTGGCATGCACATGAATGCATGCAAATCTCAACTCAATCAAGCTGTTTGTGCATGTATGGCCTGTTCCTCTTCCCCCCTCACAGCCAGGCCCCCAAGTCACAAAGGATGGGGACCACTGATTTAAACAGAAGATTCCTGCATTGTAAAATGAATACTTACATATGAACACTATGAAACCATAATGTGCTGAATTCTATTTCTACAAGAGGTAATTGAGGAATGCTCAACCATTTGAGGATTTGATCCTTGGCATAAGAAAATATAGCCTATTAAAAACAGGAACTGAGTTTGAATTCTGTCTGGTCAAGAAAAAATCTAATAATTACACATTATAGAATGTGAGATCTTCAATCCCTTAATGTAATGTGGCAATCATACAGAGGGAACATTTATTAAGCATATTTTTATGCTGCCACAATAAAAAATGACTTTCAGTGACTCTCATAAAAAAATACAATATAAAACAGGTTGATAGTGACCTCACAATGGGAGTCAGACAGTGTCACTTGTTTCAGAATTGTTAAAGCTTGACCAGGGCAGAGTTAATTGTCGCAAGGACAGCAGCTGTGTAATACAACAAAAATGAAGATTGGGAAAATGCAGAAGGAATTAAGCAGGGAAAATGATCCATATATACGCCATATAGTAAGTACTTGTTGACACAGTTAGCATCAAGAAAAGAATGTTTCTAGTGTAATTGATTATAACATTTGTTTTTTATTGTATTTTTCAAATAGGATTCAGCAGAATTGAGGTTTTCCATAGAAAGAATTAGGTAAAACCAGCTAGTTTTTTTGTTTTAGTGAGACATCTGCAGTGTGATAAAGAACATGGTTTAAAGTCATAACGATATCAAAGCAGGTTAGACTGAAAAACTTAAAAATTTGTGTGTGGAAGATGTTTTCACACATACACACACCCATCCACCCCATGATAATTTGATCCACAAGAATCGATACTAACTTTATTTCAGGGATTTTTATTAGAGAATCTGAAAGTTGTATCTCAGAACAATTACATCATTATCTCCATATGCCATTTTTAGGAATATTTTGAATCAGTTTGTACACGCATATACAACAACATGATCAGTACTGAGTATTACTGAAATCAGTTATCTGATTTTGTTCTAAACTACCCGTTTCCCGTAGTCTTGTTTATGTTGGTAACATGGAGACTTCCAAGCAGAAGATTGACGTGCACTGTTCTGCATTGTAACTACAGTGGGCTTTGAGAACGTGCACATTAATACTGTAGCAAATTATTTGGATATCTAACAGACATAAAAAGGATCATTTCCTCATATGAAAGTCTGAAAATCTGCATAAATATAGTGTGTAAAATTAAATTAACACAATTTTTTTCAACTCGACTTGTAAGAATGCCCACATAATTCATATACACAAATATATATATTATTTATACTGATATTTTGTGAGTGAAATATTCTGTTTTGTACATTGATTCTGTATTTATTTACCAGTAAGAGAATGACTGTGTGGCCATACAATATTCACTGATCAGAACTGGTGTTTGTTACCACATGCAGGTTTTGTTTACTACTGTCAATGTTGCTACAGGAATGTGAATTTTCCACAAGATTGTGATTGAATCGGTATAAATATTTTACATTATCACAGTTAGAACACCCTCCTCCCAAAATTTATTTAAATCTTAGAACACAAAAACAGTAGTATTTGGGACTGGTGACAAGTTAATTGAAATGCAACCTTTAGGTAGTCTGTAAACTCTGGTTAGAGTGCCTAAAATACAATTCCTTCATTTATTTTTTTTTAACTACAGCATCATAGATCAATATGGCACAGGAACAGTCTTTTGCTACCTTGCAATCCTTTCAACAGGATTTTACAAAAAATACCACTTCTAATTCAGACGTATCCAGCCCAGCATGGCACTTGCTGATGATGAAATTCTGAACACAGAAATAACCCGCACAGCTTTAATAATGAACGTTTATCTATTCTACAAAGTTTATAGACGGGAGTTTCCCAATATCATATGCTGATATAAGTTATACCTCTACGGAGCCTGTTTCTATGCAGCCAAAATGGCATTATACATTGTCAAGGTTTATAGAGTATAAAATATTTTTGGAGGGAAAAAACCCACAGATACAGACAAAGGGATAGTATATCCCCTAAAACAGCCCTATTAGGACTGGGCATAACAAATGTCCATAGAATGCTGACTCATCATTGGAAGGAAAACATGAAGAACTAGAGGACAGAGGAGAAACAGAATGGGAAACAAACATTTGGAAAAGGTGGACTCTCCATGGCAACACTTCATTTGGTAACACTTTAGTCCAAGCAGTCCTCATGGCAAAATCAAAATTTCATAGAAAGATAGCCACTGATGCTATAAAATGTATTGCAAGGTAGGGTTCTTTTGGAGGGAAGGGGAACTCTTATGAAATATTCTTCAGAGGTTCTTGTTTCAGGAGGCAGATTAATTCTGGGAAATTACAGTAGAGTTGTTGGTCTTTCCAAAGTCAAGGAAGCCCAGGCAAAAAGTAATATAAAATACGAAGGCAAGTCAAACAAGACTAAACATTTCAAGAACAGAAACAAGTGGTGTGTTTATAAATTCAGATAAAGACAACCATCATGTTAAGGGCAGTGCTCTTGGATTTTAAAATCACTTGCTTTCTTCTGAGAAGGAGAGTCTCATTTGGAAAAATAAAGTACAATATCCTCCCCCCCACCCCCAAAATCCAAGCTCTTCAGCCGAGATTTGCTACCTGACACTATGCAGAAGAGATCCCATCTTCCAATCTTCAGTGAATTATCATTGCAAAGACCCACTCCCCCCCGCCCTCCAAAATCAGATGGCCTCAGATTTCAGTTTGTGCACTGGAGCTTTATACCACTGTTGCAGGCCTGCGGTCCATCTCTGCCTCTAGCTTCACCATCTGCTGCATCTCCTTGGCCTGCAAAGCAGGAGAATTAGGCTGTTAGCATGATTGAATGTGGAGAGGAATGAGACAATACTTCTGAGTCTACTGTAGGTTCTTTGGAGCTGTAATGGAGCTGTTACGGAGGGAGGGTTGTGACAAAAAGGACCAACGTTCGTTCTGCATCCCACTAATCAAAGGGGAAACATAAGGAAGCCATACAATATTCTGTGGTGCTTCCTGCAGCTTCAGAATGGGCAAAGAGATACTGAATAAATCAAGTCTAAAGTATTTATTTATACTAGGCAAATATAATTCTTCCCTGATCAAATACAAATCGAAGTATTTAGGGGAGATGCTATTAATATGATTCTTTTTGGAAAAGAATCCCCTTATATTTTTATGGCAAATGAATCCCATTCCAAGTCAAAATACAACTGAAAAAGCCCAAATCTGGAACATAATGCACTGACAAAAAAGTACAGCCTCCTTTGAAATACTGACCAATATGGTATAATTCAACAACTGAATTTTTCCAAATGAATTCAAGGATCCTACAGCTAAAAGCCATTCAATGACCAAGTAAACCAGGCCTTCAGGAACTGCTTGGAGTTACACATGGGCATGATTTTCACCATATTATATAGAATAAAGGGTACTCAATAGTTTAGCATCCAAAAGAATTATTTAATTGAGGTCCAAATTAAAACTAACAGATTAGGCAGGATCCAATCATTATTTCTTTGCAGTGGGCAGCCCAATTACGCTATGACATTGCCAGGTATACTTTACAGGCTCTGATGGTCCAGTTTCATGACATCATCATGAAAGTCACATTAACTTGTGGACCCAACTAGTCAAATACCCACTGTCTTTGTCAAAGTGACACAGGTAAACAAGCAGTGAAAGTGTCCCGCCCTTGGCAGAATAAGCCATAAATTTCTCCTAGTTCACCTATCTGAATACAGGTAGTCCTCGACTTACAACAGTTCAGTTAGTGACTGTTCAAAGTTAGAATGGTACTGAAAAAAATGTGACTTATGACCATTTTTCATTGTTATGATCTTTGCAGCATTCCCCATGGCCATGTGATCAAAATTCAAATGTTGGGCAACTGGTTCATAGACATGACCTTTGCTGTGTCCCAGGATCATGTGATCACCTTTTGGAACTTTCTGACAAGCAAAGTCAATGGGAAAACCAGATTTACTTAATAACCAGGCTATTAACTTATTAATTGCAGTGATTCACTTAACAATTGTGGCAAGAAAAGTTGTAAAATGGGGCAAAACTCATTTAAGTGAATCATTTGTTAAATGAGACTTGCCCCATTTTACAACTGAAATTTCGGGCTCAAATGTGGTCATAACCTGAAGACTACCTGTATTTATTTTGAATCTCTCTGTCTACGTCCAAGTCCAATAGCAAGTTTTATGTTCCTTTTTTCTGTGTTCAGGAATGTTACTTCACTATTTTTCCCATATCCTTTTCCCTTTTGCCAGCATACTGCACAGTTTTGATCTCCTTTCAGAAAGTAATTAGTAGATACAAAATATGCTTGCTATGGCTCCAAATGAGCCAGACTCCTGGTAACTCTTCTCCGTCAGGAATATTATTTTTGAGAAGAAATGTGGGACTCTTATACCTACCAACACACTTTGGAATTGACTGTGGTACCATCTATTTTTTCAAGTATCCCAAAGATCTATTTTTTAGTTGAAAAGAATTTGTTAACAGTTTAGTCCGCTAACTTGATTTCTGGAAAAGCATGACCCAGACAGTGCTAGGTTATTTTGTCTTATTTTCACAAGTTTTCCTGTTTGTTGTATTAATAATGTTAATAATAACATTAATAAAATTAATAATGGTGATGTTACCTGCCTGCTTCGAAACTATTTCAGTCACATGATGTATCTGGTAGCATTTTTTTTCATGAACAATTGACAGCGCCTGAGAATTAAGTTTCTATATTACAATGATTTTCACTTTGGTTTATCTGTTCATCCCTATTGTCTAAACCAGACTGATCTGATTTGAAAAACAGGAGCTCCTCCTGTACTTCTTGGTGCCCTATTGTAAGACAGGTTGCACAGTGTTTTAAACAATGGTTCCAAAAAAAGGGACAATAGCTACTTATACAAATCATTTATAATGTGATCACATGCTTCAGATACAATAAAAAATACCTAAATCAGTCTAAATCAGAAGTTGCCCATTTTGGCCTGGATTCATGTCCAATGTGAAATATGGAAATCTGAAATTGTTGATGAAACCGGATGACATTTGCAAGCAAAAACGTTGACGCATTTTTCCCAAAATGTGATGACTGAAGAGTCCCTGAAACTCTTGTTCCTGCACCTAGGCGGTCCCCCCCCCCCAGCAATATATTTGATTTGATTTTCAACAAAAAAGTGAGAATTGCCTACTTTGAATGAACTGATATAGTCCAATTTCATGCAGAATTTGATCAATTACAATGCACACACTTAGTTATTCAGTATAAGAAACTGTCACTCATGTATGATGCCTATGTTTAGATGATTCATAATTGTGGGCAAATTGTTTTGTATGAACCCTAGACATGAATAAGACTACACATGCAAAACTAAGAGATGTATTTTATAAGAAACTAACCTGTCAAATTTAAAGCCTACAAATATAATTCCAGCTTTTGGGGGTCTCTAGTAGTGTATACAAGGGGCAATATGATGCATGCCAACAGAATTCTTGGGGCCTTTTCAAGTACCAAATTGATTCTAAATCAAGCCAATATGGATCAGTCATAAAATGATATCTATAAAGTAGTAGTAGCTTGCTCAGGGTACATAAATCCTACCTTGAATTTGAGTGACAGCATGGCAGGATTTCAAAAGCTGTTTGTACAAAAATAATAACATCAAAGTTCAGCAACACAATGAAGCAAATAAAATGAATGAAAAATGAGATGACAACATATAAATGCAAGAAGAAGGGTTATTCTGTTCTAATCTAGTCTGTTTCTCGCTTTCTCTACTTTCACCTTATTTTCAAAATGAAAGAAAGAGAAATGCATCAAATCTTTAATAGATATACCTATATTCAAGGTATAGATTTCTAGTGCAATTTGCTAATTTTTGTTTGAGCTTGATAAAGTTTAGTTAAATGAGAGGGGGGGGGGGATTAACCAAACCAGTAAATAGTTTTTGAGTATGTCAGTAATGAAGGAAATGATGTGGAAATAATTTTCAGAATTATAGCAGAAATGATGAAGTTAGGAAAAAGCAGTTAATGCATCATACCCATCTACATAGCTATACGGTGGTACCGTAGTACTCAATGTTAATTGGTTCCAGGAGGAGCGATGGATACCAAAAACAATGAGTACCAAACAATTTTTTTCCCATAAGGAATAATGTAGTGAGTCACAAGGCAGCCGACACTGAGAAGTTCTAGCTTGTGCATTTGAGTACCAAACAAACGAGTACCAGAACAAAATTTTTATATCAAAATGCGTTGAGTATCAAATTCAATGAGTTTCAAAGTAGTTGAGTACCAAGGTACCACTGTATCATTTTTGAGTCACAGTTAATTCCTAACAGCTACATGGACACATCTACGTAGTTATGAAGTTTTCTAGGTAACATTTTTGGAAATGATTTTTCATTTCCTTCTTCCTAAAACTGAGAGAGTGATTGGCTTAAGGCAGCAGTCCCTTAACTTTGTGGTTTGGCGGCCTGGCTGGTGGGATGGAGAGATTGTGAGTGGTGGTTCAGCATGCACACACATGTGCGCAGCTTGACTCGTGCCAGTTGAGTTGCATATGCCATGCAAGTGCACTGGCCTGCCCTTTGTGTGAGTTGAACTGTGCGTGCATGCACACTGGCCCTCTGTTCATGTAGCCCAGTTGTAAATACGCCATGGCCCAGTAGTAGGCTAGTAGGCTAGGTCAGGGACTGCTGGCCTAAGGTCACCCAGATGTTTTTGTGCCTTAACTAGGACTAGAATTCAGGTTTCCCTGCTGCTAGTCCAACCCCATAACATTATACCAAATGAGCACATGCTCATTCACTCTGCCCTCTCTACATGTAATAGAATATGACAGAAAATACGATTAGTGCTCAATAAATAACTTACATGGAACCTAGAGTAATTTCTAAAGATTCTGATTTTAGACAAACCTACAATGTTTTTATGTCCTAACTTAAGAAAGAATGGTTTATTCACACCATACTGAATTCAACAAGAGGATAAAACTGATCTTTATTTGTCCTTGTTCACTTAGCATGGTTTTCACAATAACTGAACTTAAAAACACAATTTTTTCTATAACAAAATTTACCAGTAGCTACATTTAATTTTTTTACAATTTTTTTAAAGCAGGCAATCTGTATGTCCCTGATGTTTTAGACTAAAATTCTAATCATCTCTTGCCGTTGTCCATATTAACTGGGATTCTGAAATCCATAAACACCTAAAGAGCAGCAGGCTGCTTCTCCTTTGTCTGTCGTAGTAGCAATAGTAGAAGCAGCAATGAAGATGCTTGTAGATTGGCTTTGCTTCCACTAAGGGAGTATCGCATATGTCAGAGTGGATATTGAAAGAGATTGTGGTGAAACGACTTCAGTTCTGTCTAAATGTCTGCTTTGCATAAGATTAGCTTCCAGTAATAAAGCACGTCTCTTTTAGTTTTCCCATTTCAGCAAGCAGCTACTGGGGTCCTTTCATTACCTCTCAAAATGCCATTGGGACGCAAAATGACATCCTAACAGGCACAGCTCAAAACTTCTCTTTTTGGCTACAGCTAACATAATGCTTTGGAGCTAAACTTAAACATGCCTGCTTGGAATTTGGGGTGGGGTGGGGAAAGGGATGTGGTGGCTCAGTGGCTAAGATGCTGAGCTTGTTGATCAGAAGGTCAGCAGTTCAGCGGTTCAAATGCCTAGCACTGAGTAACGGAGTGAGCTCCCGTTACTTGTCCCAACTTCTGCCAACACAGCAGTTTGAAAGCCCGTAAAAAATGCAAGTAGAAAAATATGAACCATTTTGGTGGGAAGGTTACAGCGCTCGGTGCACCTTCAGCATTTAGTCATGCTGGCCACATGACCATGGAAACGTCTTCGGACAGCGCTGGCTTTTTGGCTTAGAAATTGAGATGAGCACCGCCCCTAGAGCCGGAAACGACTAGCACACAGGTGTGGGGGAACCTTTATCTTTATCTTTATTCTTAGTGCTGGTTCATATATTGGCATGGTCTATAGCAGGGCTGTCAAACTCTCGACCTGTGGGCCAGATGTGTCACACACTGGCCAGGTCCACACCCGGTTTAGCGAAGGAGAAAAAAGATACATCAAGTGACGCTGCCGTGACGACCTGCGTTTGACACCCCTGGTCTATAGATTATAAATGATGCACAGGGTAATGTCAGGCTTGGTCTGATACTCATATGAACCAAATAAGTCATAAGTTCCTTGCCTCAAATAAATCAATAACCAGATAACAAGTCACACCTCCCAGTTTCCCTTTCCTTTTACAGCCAAGTGTTGGTTACCTGCTCATTTTGTTTCTCCAAAATTTCTAGATGCTCAAGTTGGACTTTCTTCAACTGATCCATTTCTTTTGATTGCTTCATTGCCAACTGTAAGCCAAACCAGAAAGGGGGAAAATGAAATAACCACATTCTTTTGGGTTATATGGGTTTTTCAAAGTAGTTCTTCCCAAAATATTACTTTCCGAAAGAACTCTTGCCATGTGAAACACAGCAATGGAATATAATTTTAAAAAAACAACAACAACAAAAAAGGAAAGTAAGGAACTTCCTGTGCTCTCTTTCATGTGATGTGAGCATTGTACAATTAAATGAAGTTGATCTTTAGCTTGAGGAAATGCATTAAGAGATTACTTTCTCATTTGCATGTGCAGAGCTTCCGTGATGACCTCTGGGCAGGTGGCGGAGCCAGGGTGAACTGGTAGAAACCCACCACTGATTAGCATCCATTCAATTCCGCAGACCATCTTAATTCTTTGTACTGATAGAATGACTCAAAGGAAAAATCTGATTCTTATAAAGACTTCAATGTTCCTCCAGGATTGTGCTTCTTTGAAAATGACATCAGGGTAGGGTGCAATGTACCTGAACTGCCTACCCTACTGGCCTTATGTTGCTTTCTGACAAGGGCAATAAAAGGAGTCAATCATGTCACTGCATAAACTACGAATGTCCCACATCATCAAACATACAAAACACAGTGCCATGGAAAACATAGCAAGTAGAAGGTGATTATTTGATCAAACATTTATTTGTGTCCTCGTAATACCCTAAATCATAAACCAAGCAAACAGATTGAGTTCATGCAGTGCGCTAGGTTATTTTTCAGTGTAATTAACATTCCAAAAGCTAAACTGGAAGTATAATAAGAAAATGATGTCTGAACATTAGGTTTATGGGGAGAAGGATTTTGAGTTTCCATCATTTTCTTTTCGTACCATTAAATTTTGGGGTAAAAATTAAGTATAATAAACCAACCAGTTGACTGACAAATACGAACAGTGTTAACTAGATTTATCATTTATTTATTGGATTAGGAGGGGTGTTATCTATATAAACTATCCTCTTCCACCTTCTAAAATATTTGTGACATGAAAAAGAGCAACAGTAAAAGAAATTCTCTGAATACTGAATTTGGTGTCTTCAGCTTTTAATCTGTAAGAAGTTCGAATTTTATTAGGAAAATGTTTAGAATATGCCTCAAAACAGGATGCATATAGATGAGATTGCTGGGACTGGATTCAAACCAATTCTGCTATTCCATAAGCAATTGTCTACAACAGAGATCATTTGTTTCAGCCTTCCTTCTGAGACATTCCTATTTAGGTATTTTCAATTACGGTGTTCTCAGGGAAATCAACAGCAACAAAGGATGGGGAGAAGTCTGTTCTGTTCATCCCTTGATACAAATTTAACCAATGTGTTTTTTCTGAACATATCCATAAATCAAAATTCAAGTTGACACCTGTATATTTCTGAATTTCACAATGTGAAATATCTTTACAATTACCTAATGAAGAGTATAAAATATAGAACACATATATATTATATTTAGGGAAGGATTCTGTAAATTAGGAAAGTACTTAGAGA
Organism: Masticophis lateralis; assembly: GCA_030761175.1. NCBI lineage: Eukaryota > Metazoa > Chordata > Lepidosauria > Squamata > Colubridae > Masticophis > Masticophis lateralis. The sequence goes on along the minus strand of JAUDYJ010000001.1, from coordinate 149,720,181 downwards.
AAGGCAGGCACTGATAAAATGCAAATGATTATCCAGCAGAACCAGGGCAAAAAAGATGGACAGATTATCTGCCTTCAGACTTCAGATAGTCACATATAACCTTTTCTGTCCTAGTTTGGATACAAAACCCTCAAATATTCCTTTTTCCAAGTCACAATTTCTAAAAAGGCTTTATGGTTTTTATTTCATGAGCAGTTCCTATTTCCACTATGCCTTCTGCCTTTCAATCTACTCAGTTTCATCAGGTCTTGGAAAACAGTTCACCAATTATATATATATCACCAAATATATTTGGTGATATAATCACCAAATATATGGTATTTCAGATGATTAACTACTCACCCGTTTTCTTTCTTCCAGAAACTTCTTTGTGTTACTGCTATTCAGCTCCCGCACACGCCTATGAATGATATATTTACTACTGTAGTGTCTAGTTGTATTACACATCGAAATGTGACACTGACAAAAATGCTAAAAGCCCTCCTCCTCCTCCTGGACTTCAGTCACAGAGTATAAAATATATCAAATTACACTTATTCCAGAAATAAAAAATTAAGGTTTAGAATAAGTGACTGATAACAAAAATATAAGTACTATTAATAGATAACTAATACACTTTCTAACTTTTAAGATCTAATAATAATTATATATTTATTGGTATTACAACTATAAATACCAGATATTGCAATATAGTACAGAAAATAGAACAACAGTATAAAATAAGTGAAATGAAACAAATAGATTAAAAATAACAGACCAAACTATCTAGGCTACAAAAGGGAATAAACCAATAATTTATATCATTAATATTAAACTGTAGATTTGGTTTCTTTAATTAAAGCTGAAATTAATCATGCTAGAAGAGAGGAAAAAACACCCAACAGACATAAATAGCAAGCAACGAAATGAAGAAGAAACCAAGGCTGAAATACAGACAGTGCTGGCAAATTAAATCTAAGCATAGAAATCAACCTTTATTCTTGATAGCCCCAGGTCTCACAAACAAATGTTGTCACCTTATATGTCTAATCTGGGTTTAAAGCTGATAAAAAGAAGTTGACATGAAAGATATGGAAAAACGTTATGAATAAAGAATATGTGCCAATAGCTCAAAAAATCCAGAAAAATATAGATATAGATATTTCGAGCACCATTGAATTTACCCTATATTATTGCAGAGGGCATGCCATTTAAATGGACCAAAAGAAGGAACACTGGTTATTAATTTTTTTTAAAGTTGGATTTCCAAGTTCCATTCTGCTGCTTTGCTATGCTGTATGTAACATTAGGCAAACTTTAATTGCTTACGGTTAATCCACCACCAATCGCAATGTATTATTAAGTCTGTCTTTTATTTTTATTTTTTTACTATTATTATTGTTGTTTTAATACTTCTATTTGCTGGTCTGTGACCGAAATAAAGATTGATTGGTTGATTTAATTCTGTTAAAGCCTTTTTGTTCATTAACATCTTACAGTACTTGATTGATTAATTGATTGATTTAATTTATATTGCCGCTTATTCGCCCATGGCGACTCAAGGCGGCTTACAGAATATAAACCGCATTTAAAACAATAAAAACTAACAAAAAGAATCAAATAACTTAATATATTACAATATTAAAAAATCACCCCCACCTCCCACCCCCGCCCCGGCGACAGCAGATCACACAAGCCATTTAAGCCATCCCATTATAGGTTCCCCAGGCCCACTGGCAGAACCAAGTGTTCAGCATTCCCTACCTCCCCGCTCTGATGGGTTGGGTAGATGTGACCAGCAAGAGACAATCCCTCAGATAACCTTAATTTTAATGGTTCTTTGGTTTTTGCATCTCCAAGGAATGCAGTATGAAATGTAGAAAGATCACAATTTGTATTCCAGTGAAGTGTTGGAGTAATAGTGCTTATGCAAAATTTAGGAGGCTAAACCTTCATTATACAGGCATGCTTTGCAAAATCCGAGTTTCTAAAGAAAGGGGGGAAGGAATCAGCAGGTTATGCTGAAAGATTCTGATAATCATAGAAATGGCTCATTTCTCCAGTACCTAAACTCAGAGCACAAAATACCTATCTGTGACTCTGCCTAGCAACAAGTCATTGTAAAAAATTGAATGAGGCAAAGAAAGGAGTTGTTTCTGTTTCTGGATCCCATTTCTCTCAATGCGTTAGCTAGGGCTTTAGGTAGATCTAGTTGAGAGGGTTCAAGTGAGAAAGTGCATGTGGAAATGGGGAAATGGAGCTAGTTATGCATAAGGAAATCAGTAAATCTCTCTTGGGCCTCTGATTTCACTCTGGTACAGTATCTTTATTTAAAAACCTATCTTTAAGAACCCATGTATCTGTTCATAGGGTGAATGCATGCCTCCTCCTGTACATAGTACTATGAATTGACTGTATGACTGTTCTTCCTTTTCCAGCTGCACTATATCAAGGGCAATGAGAAATCCAGTGACTCCTTAAAAGTGGAAGGTAAAAGGGAGAGGCCAGGACACTCATTTCCGCACAGGCCTGGCCTAACTTCCCTTTAACTGTAACTTCTAAAATTGGTTTTAAAACATTGGGAGTGTTTTAAATTGTTTTGGGCCAAATTATTTAATGAGTTTTATATTGTCTTTTAAATTTTGTAATTTGTGTGTTTTATCTCTCTGGCTGTTTACCACCCTGAATCCTTCGGGAGTAGGGCGGTATATAAATCTAATAAAATGAAAATGAAAGGCCAATGTATCTTTCTGTAAATGGGGCAAATAAAAATCCAGGTCTCTTGTAACAATGGTCTGCCTAAGATTAGCCCATAACTCTTTATTATTAGCATTTAGCAAGAGCTTTGTATGAACTTGTCCATTATTAAACTTTTCTGAAATAATAGATCAGGGGATAGAAGTGGAAGTTTTGTGTCATGAAGGACTTGAATTGAATTACCAAGGAAGCCTTGGTTAGAACAGAATATGGTCCAAATCATAGCATGCAATGGAATGAGTCGGACAATGGTACACAGACTTTAAACTCTTAGTAACGTATTTCTGAATGCATGTAATTGAATCTTGAAAAGTGATCAATTAAGAGGTCTGGAAAAAGAAACAAAGAGGGAAGCAAGGAAATGCTAATTTCATTGTCTAAGACTCTTATTATATATCTGGCTTGACAATCAGCTACCATACATATTAACTGAGACCTTGTTTTTCTCAGTTCTAGCCCTTTTATAATCAAAATATCATCAATCCCACCCAAGAGGAAGTGAACACAACATTTGGAAGAATTCCAATATTTGCAAAAGTACATAAACTTTAAAAATACAGGAAGGCTCCTCTTTTTCCAGGACAAAATAGCCCCTAATTCCTTCAGCCAAATATTTATTGGAATGTTACTTGAATATAATGGAATTCACATTACATTTTTGAGGTGGGTTCCAACTGTATTAAGTAATAATGATTTGCTGGGAAGGCAAGTTATTCTACTCACATTAACATAGTAGCCCATGAATCTTCCTGAAGAAAACTTATTCTATAATCAACAATGTAATATGTACCTTTCTCTTTCAGCTTTGTTTTTGATAGATTTATCTTGGCTTATGGCTTTACTGTTTTCCATTGAAATTTTTGCTTGGTTGGCACGCATTTCTTTACTTTCTCTAAAAAAAAAAGGAAAAAAGAAAAATTATGGCATTTCAATTTCAATTTTAAATGTTCCAGATTGAGGAGCATATTCAGTGGTGGGATTCAAATAATTTGACAACCGGTTCTCTGCCCTAATAACTGGCTCGTGGGCGTGGCCATGGTGGGCATGGCCAGGAGTGTGACAGGAAGCACTTGACCTCCTGCACCCCCGCCTCCTTGCAGCCTCCTGAGAGTGAAAGCGGTCTGTGGGGGGGCCGCACCACCCCGTGCCCCATTTTAGGCCTAGTAGGCCTCCCTGAAGCCTCCTGGGAGCAAAAATGGTCCATCGGGGGGCGCACCCCCCACACCTTGTTTTGGGCCTAGTAGGCCTCCCTGCAGCCTCCTGGGAGCAAAAATGAGGCACATGGGGACTCCTGGAAGGGGCGAGGCAGGGCCAGCCAGCAATTTAACTACCAGTTCACCCGAACCAGCCTGAACCGGCTGAATCCCACCAATGAATATATTCTCTTTGCTTTGATCTGCCAGCCATCAAGATTATACAACCAACATTAGATTATTCTCAGGACTATCAGAGAAATGGCTGCACTTTTTAAAACAATGGTCAGCTGACTTTTTTTTTTTACTTAGGTGAGCCTGGATGGTGATGGGAAATACTTTCATCTCCTACACTCTGACATTAGGCTAAATTCAACCATTTCCAAGTGAACAAATAATAGAATAACAGTATACTGTTATACTGACCTGTCATGGGAAAGCTTCAGTTGTTGTGTCTGTTGTTCATGCACATTAATTAACAGCTTTTTCAGTAGTTCACACTGCTGGCTGAGGTGCAGATCACGCATTTCTTGCTCTTCTGCACTATGGGTATTGATCATCTCAGACCATTCTTTGGTGTGCTGTGCCACAATTTCCTTCACCTTTGTGGAAGAAAAGTTGGATCAGTCTTTTCTACTCATGATTTTTAAAGTGGATAATGCAGGAGGCACTTCTAGATCCATGTTTTATGTCGACCCAGAATCTTGTGATTATACTAAACTCCTTGTTCCCTGCACTTTTCCCTCTTTGCCCATGTGGTGGGAATTCAGAAACTCTAGTCACTCCTCGCTAATAGACTGCCAACGCCCAGTCAATTCTTGGAAAAAATGAATGGCTGCAATATAAGTGCCTGAAAAGTAAAACATTATGTTATAAAGCTATTAACAATGCCTAAACCATAGAAAATATCTCCCCAAACACTGATTGGCTGTAGCATTAACCCACATCCAGCCAATGTGGAAGGGCTACTGACATAAGGAAGTCAGCTTCTAGTATAGGGGCTCAAAGGATACTACGAACTCTTCCCCCAGATTCCCTCTCCCCCCACACTAGTACTTTGAAGTTGAGATCTTTTCCCCTACTGTCCCTCCATACAAGGTGGATGCCTACATTCCTGTTTCTCATGTGTTACTTGAGGAAGGTTTTGTCAAATTATAGATGGGCACCTCTGCCTTATAACCACCAGGCAGATAAAGCGGTGCACAACCACTACCTATTGGTTGGATAAATTGGGTACCAACAGCCTTCAGCCCTCTTCTTACCCTCCACTGCAGTCCATTATCCAGTTCAATGTGATGGAATATAGTATGGACGTGGATTCCCAGAGAGAGGAGACGTATTCCAGAGAAGAGGCAACTCAGTACAGATATTATATATGAGAGAAAGGGGATGAAGACAGCCCCTAGTTCACAGAGTGTATTGTAGATGGAGATAGTAGAGTGCTCAGAGTGCCAAGATTTTGTCCATATGTGTGAAACAATGAAGAACTCAGCTTGGAAGAATCATGATGTGTCATTCTTGGTTTTGGAGCTAACATTAAAAATTATTCCATCCAATATGGCTCTACCATTATCAGAAACTTAGGAATCATTTCAACTGTTTCTATAATCCATCTCATAAACCACCCAAACTCACAGCAATAGCAGCACTGAAAACAGGTGAACCAAACTCAGCCCTAGGCAATATGTTCCAAAGCCATTACTGACTGGCTTGTCTATTATACTCCCATCAATTCTTCTCCCAGCATGTCAACAAACCATTTCTCTTTAATGGCAATGGTTGTGGCTGTAGCGAAGGCAACAGTCGCAGTTCTAATGACAAGAACAATCATCCACTGGGGTCATAGCTCCTGCCTTCCAGTTTGTATTTCAGTCTTCACATCACATGGGGAGTCTGACAACCCGAACCCTCCAATGATGTTGCTGGCCCTATTCTGCTTACGAACTTGGAATAGCCTTCTGCCTCAATTGCCTTTCCCTACTCTGCTTTTTACTTATTCTTAAATGTGGATCCTTAACCAGTTTGCTCTGCAATGTACCATCCCATAGGTTTTTTCCCCTTCCCCTTGTTTTTATATTTCTTTTATCTTTTTCTTCCAGCAATAACTTATTTTGATACTTCTGTTGTTGTGCAGAGTTCTTTCTATTGATTTATCTTTTCTCAATTTCAATAACCACTGAGTTCACCCAGATCTTTTCTAAGCAGTCCCTCAGGGCATTTCCACTTAATCTTGTTTCTGTTCCTAATCTTAATCCTTTTTTTGTGTGCCTTCTTCCCCTCCCCCAAATTAAAAGTATATTAGATATACAAAAGTATGCATCTGGAAAAATTAGGGGAAACGTTAAAATAGAGCATGCCATTGTGGCCCTTTTAAAGGAACATGGAATATTTTAGACCAGTATTTTTTCAAACTTGGTAACTTTAAGAAGTGTGGACTTCAACTCCCGGAATTCCCCAGCCATCAAGTTTGAAAGACACTGTTTTAGATCGTGCTATGTTGAACTCCAAGTTTAAGTAAGCAGATCTATGAGTATAAAGAAAATATTTGTTTATAAATGGTGGTCCTTGACCGGTATAGCATGAATCTGTGCTGTCAGATCTAACAGCAAGGAATTCCAGCTGTGTGGACTAAATAATTTTACCACCAGTCTATTCTTCAGTGAGGAAAATAATTATATTTTTACTTGCTGTCTTGCCCTCTCCTTTTGTTTTTTAAAGTAGTCCAAAGAACCTGCAGTCTTTTTTTTTTCTTATTTCCTGGAGAACAAAACATATTTCCGACTTCTAGAAATGTCTCTCACTATATGACAGTCACGAACTGAAATGCGTTGTTAAATGGGCTTCTTTTGCTCTTACCTTTGATTTATGATCAGATGTTAACATTTGAACTTTACTTTCTGTTTCTTTTTTCATCTCAAGACAATTATTTCCTCTAAACACAAACAAAACAGAAGTATTTCAAGTAAACATTTCAAATTAAATTGTTCAAATAAATCTCAAAAGATGAACCAAAACTTGAAAAAAAATGTTTAGAAATGCAACTTGGGTCTGTCGCCATTGCTGGAGGTTTTCAAGAAAAGACTGGACAATCATTTGTCTGTGGTAGGATAACCCCCTACCTTTGTCAGGGGTTGGACTAGATCTCTAAGGTCCCTTCCGGCTCTATGATTCTTTTCCAATCATCTATTTATTCCCCAGTGTCATCCCCCGCATTTGAAATGTGAAACCATTCTGCATTTAGTTAATCTTGATGAAAAAAGAAAGAAAAATGACAATCTGCCCAGAACAAATGGCTATTTAGTTCTTTCTCACTTTTCCCTGTTAGTCCAGATTGTAGAACCGTGTTTCTCAATGAATTTTGAAGAGATAGGCTACTCAGCAGGGAATCCCAAAGGTGCTTTTTCCAAAAGGCAACTGGACTTTCAGAACTAAAGAAGCTTCCTGGGTGAGAATCAAAACGTTTTCAAGAAAAAAAAAATCCAAGAAAGTCTAGTTGATTTTTGGAAAAAGCATCTTTGGGACAACCATGACTTGGATGATTCAGAATCTCCATACTCAGCAGGGAATTTCAGAAATGTTAATAAACATATGTCCCAGGTTTGAAATCAGTTTCAGTTTTATTGCATTTATATACCGCCCTTCTCCCAGATGGGACTCAGGGCGGTTTACAGCCATGTTAAAACAATCAGATATAAAAATTAAAACTAATAAAATAATTAAACTGTTTGGCCGTAAAATTAAAACCCCTATTAAAAACCCTATTAAAATTTAACGCAAATTTAAGTCAGACCGGCTTGGTGAAACAGTAGAGTCTTCAGGGCTCGTCGGAAGGCATGGAGGTCAGGAATCTTTCTTATATGTAAATCAGTTGGTGGACTGCTACCGGTTCGTCTGGACTGGGCGAACCAGTAGTGGCGGCAGGAGGATCCACCCACGCATGCGCACAAGTGTCATGTGAGCATGCAAGCATGCATCCACCCACAAGTGAACCGGTAGCAACGGGTTTTGAAACCCCACCCCTGGTTGAAATCCAGCAGGTTCTGACAGGTTCTGGAGAACTGGTAGCGGAAATTTTGAGTAGTTCGGAGAACCGGCAAATACCACCTCTGGCTGGCCCCAGAGTGGGGTGGGAATGGGGATTTTGCAGTATCCTTCCCCTGCCACGCCCACCAAGCCATGCCCACAGAACTGGTAGTAAAAAAAAAAAAGAATTCCATCACTGGTATGTCCACCTTTCTATTCCAATATATTGACACAAGTACCATTTGGGAATTAGCGATGGTTTAGATCAAAATGGGCATAATGAAGATACTGCTGGGCCAGAACTGTTTTTGTCCCTCTCCTGTGGCCATGGGGGAGTGAGAGGGCTGAAACTAAGAAGAATATCTGGAGGGAAACCATCCTATATTTAAGTAGGATTTATCATAACAATCCTAGAATGTGTCTCGTGCCGCATTTTTAAGTAGCCCTTGATTTACAACCATTCATTTAGCAACCATTTGAAGTTACAAGGCACTGGAAAAAAAGTAATTTGCAACAGTTCCTCACGCTTTAAACTGTCATGGCATCCCCACAGTCATATGATCAACATTAAGGCACTTGGCAACTGGTATATATTTGGGATGGCTGTAGCATCCCGTGGTCATGTGATCATCATTTGCAACCTTCCCACCTGGCATCTGGCAAACAAAATCAGTGGGGGAAACCAGATTTGTTTAACAACTACATAATCAAATCATGATGCACTCATTTGCTTAACAATGTAGCAAAAAAAGCTCATAAAATCAGGTGAGATTCACGTAGAAACAGCCTCGCTTTGCAACAGAAATGCTGGTCCCAATTGTGGGAGTAATTTGAGGGCTATCTGTACATGTATTAATAAGCATCCATATTTAATTTAATAGCTTTCACCCCTTAATGTGTAGTTCTGGGAGCAGCAGCTTTTTCAGATTTATTATGAGATATTCTGTATGGTGAGATATGGTATAGATGTGTTGTGGCAGCAGTGATGATGATAATGATGGTGATATATGATCCAAATCTTGAGAGGATGTTGAAATGTTGACTATCGCAAGATCCTTACCTTGTAACTTACAAAATCCCAAAGAGCAATATTAAAATCACATCTTGATCTTATTGTATTTCAGCAATTTCATTTTAAAGCTTCTGGCTGCCCACCACAGTTTTACTCATTTTATTAGTCTAGTGTTTCATCTACCAGAAAGAATCCAGGCAAATCAAGCTAATTTTGATGAGAGGAAGCATTCAGTTTATAGCAAGCAGATTTTTGTTTTTCAATTAACATTCATACCCTTTTTTCTTGATCGCCTTCTCAAGGAGTTTCTCATAAGCTAGCTTCTCTTTGTCATACTGGGCTACCATTTTGTCAACTTGTGTGCAGTGTAATTTCTGCATGACACTGTGCTCCTGCAGTGGAGGAAAAAAAAAAGGCATAATAGGCTACAGTCTGCATATCAAAGAATTTAGATATTTGTGTTTTAGCAGAAGAGGACAGAGAAAGAAAAATAAAATCCCCCAAACCCTCACTATAGCATCTTTTAAAAGGTTTCAAAATGGCACAAGCATCTTTTTATTCTATCATGCTCCTAAATTAGCAAAGTCTCCTGAATGGGACTGTTATCCAAAGCAACTCCTTTCCCTAATTGCCTTGGCATACCTTCCCTTTCTTCTCTTCCTCTGTCCAGGTAGTTGCACCTTTCAGAACTCACAACTGTTGCTAAGCAACCAAGACTATTGTGTAAATAGTAAATGCAAAACAAGTGTTTTCCTTTTTTCAACTCCTAAGTTGTTTTTATTGCCTGGGAAATGAAACATCATTCCAATAAAACCTCTTTATACCTTCCTTTGACATTTCAGAAATTTAAACATTGCTGGACAATGGTATCAATATGTCAAACTAGGAATGGGCCAACTTGCCACAGCCCAATCACCATGGGACAACTCTCTGTGGGACAATTTAAAAATTTTATTTAATTATTTAAGATAAATAAACAAATATCTTAATTTTTGCCGTTCACATGTCCCTCCTTTTGCATCCTTTCTTTAATGATTCTATTCCACCATTTCTTTGATATTAGTGTAACTCTTGTCCTGCAGCGAGTTGTCCTGTAGCTAGATGGCCGTGGCAAGTTGTCTCACAGCGAGTTGGCCATGGTAAATTGGCCATGGTGAGTTGGCCGTGGCAAATTGTCATAGACCCTGTCCAACTATTTGTCCTATAATCTTGAATAAACACACATAGGATGGCACTGAAAAGGGATACTGAAAAGAACTCAGCTAGAAGAGAATGAATTCTCTCTCTCTCTCTCTCTCTCTCTCTTCTAGATTGAAACAAAGTGCTGTATGTAAGTTTCAAACAGGATAATATACATGTAGCCCAAGGACAAAATATATTGCTTTCAATATAGCTTTTAGTGTTCCCTGGGCAGCAGGGACAACATAGTGCAATGTGGTTGAAAAAACTGAAATGTGGAGGAGCTGAAATGGAGGTGAGCAGAGCAGGGTAGGAGAAGTGTGAGGTCCTCACCTAACGACAGTGCAGTCCTGACCTGGCCTAGCCTAACAACTGCAACACCAGGACTACCAAAAGTGTTGTTGCTACATGGTGTGGACATGTAATGTTTCACCCAATGACTACTTCACTTAGGAATGAAAATTCTAGTAGCAGTTATGGCTGTTAAGCAAAGAGTACCTGTGCTGCTATGTGGTTGGGCTTTCAAGATGCAAATGCAATAGCCAGGGGAATTTTGTAGGCAGAGAAGTATATTTATATTGGCCATGAGCAGTGCAAAAATTTAATCCACTGCTCCTGTTTATTTGTGGAGTTCAGTCCTCTAGGTAGTTGTGGCAGCAAACTAGGCTGCTGAACGTTAGTTAAAGGATGCTTTCATTGTCCACTATAGGGATTTTAAAATGTTTTTAATTTTTTAAAAAAATAGATATCTTCACCTAAATAAATGATAGACAGCTCCCAGAATGGACTGTTAATCAAGCTGCTTCTGGATTTCTAAGATGAAAAATAAGGGAAGGCAGAGTAGGTCTCAAGTTCCCAACTGCAAAATCCTTAAAACAGATTGATTATTGAATTGGAATATATGGGATACTAACAGAATGTTGACAATAGGAGTTTTTAATGCTGAGTTTGGAGCAAAATGGTTTCCCCCCTCCTGCCCTATTTCATATCTCTAGAAAGCATCGTGAGATTCCTAGGCAAATTTTAAAATTTCTAATTCTTTTTGAAAAAGGAAGAACAAAATATTTTTACTCTGTGCTAATGGATGCTGAAGAGAGTTACACACATATACTGTCAGTGCTTGTATTCAAAATGAATTCCTGATTCAGAACTTTCGAAATGTTATGCATGCTTTTTATACTAGGCTACTGTTGCTCGCTCTCAAGTTATGTAATTACAAATCAAATATTTTTGGTTAAATATCTAATCATCACTAGCTTAGCCTAAGGGTCAGAGAAATAGAAATCATGTATTGCTTCTTAAATTTCTTCTGGAGAACAGAGTAATGTTCCATAGAGTGATGCTATCTATGAAAACAGAAACATATTTAAGAACCAATGGCATGGTATTTTAATATATGCTTTTGCAAAGACTCATACTTCATTTTAAATTTTAAGTACCCCAGCTCTGAAAAGAGAAAACAAAAGATACCCTACCTTGGCATGCCTCTTCTTCAAAGCAGTCAGCTCTTTTTGCTGTTTTTTCAAATGTTTTATATATGCCTGTTCCCCACAAAAAAAAAAATTGTTTTAAAAACAGCTAAATTAGAAAGACTTGCAAACAGCTGCCTTGATTTCAAAATTGAATCTGCACAATGTGTAAAGTCAAAATTTTTGAAAACATGATTTAGTTAAGCCACAATGGCTAGATTTTCAGAAAGTGCTCAATCACTCGGGACAGTGAGATGGGCAGCATATAAATTAAATAAAGAAATGAACAAAGAAAGAAACCAAAGCCAAGAAATCACATTATAGCTTCAAATGATGTGGAAATCAAATCAAAATTTAATACAACTTTTAACAGGTTTAAAAATCAAGTTGCCATCTTTGAGTAATGTGCAGAGATTTCATATAAATTCCTGTGCACTCAGACTTAATGATAATGGAAACTGTTCTTTTCTCCCTTGCTATTTTGTAGTCATTTTAGAATACACTCCATAACATGGGAGAAAAACAAAGTGTCAGGCACCAGATCCTAACAGCTTCTTCCATACAGTTTAAAAGGCTTCCCTAGATTAAAATGAAAATTTTAATGGATTAAAGACCAAGAAAAATGAAATCTTATTCTTGATTAATTATTTAATAAGGACATTTGGATTTTCAACCGCAAAGGAAAACATCAGAAAAAAAGTCATTCTCAAACAAGAGACTGCTAAACTGAAGCATAGGTTTACCTTCATCTGTTTTAAGTCTTCTATTTTGATTTGAGGAATAAGATCTATACCTTAAAAAATGGAGAGGAAAAACAAAAAATGGAGAGGAAAAACAAGAGAATGAGCATATTTTCAGCATTGTTACTTACTTCAATGTCACTTTATTGAATTATATACACTCGCTGAAAAGATATCCAGATTATTACAAAAGAGGATAAATATTTTCCCTTAACGCTTCATAGATACTCTGACTACCAATCAGGAGAAATATGATACGGCGAGTAATCCGAACGCAGTAGTAGTCTTGCTTACCTTTCTTAATTTCGGCACCAGGTCCTGTACTGGAAATGGGATTTGATCTGACTTCAGAGCTAGTTTGAGGAGTAACATTTGCTTTAGCATTATTAATTTTCCCCTTCTTATCGTTCTTCGACGTGTCATTTGGAACATCAGCTATATCACTCTGTAAAAAATAAGGCCTTTTAAAAAGGATACCATGGGCAAATCTGGAAGGGCCAGTATGAAAAATTGCAAGCAGTCAAAGAAACTGAAGTCTAAATCAAGTGCAAATCAAGGGCAGAATGCAAGAAGAAGTCCCAAAGGCACAACTGAGAAAGGCAAAACAGCAATTAGAATCAAAAGAAACTAATCAGAGGAACAGCCGGGCAAAATCTCTTACTAAGTGGTAGTGTATGTGTGTCTGTTCCTAAAGTTTGTGGTATAATATTATATAAATTAATAGAATTCTCAGGAACTTGAAAGGGGTCCTCAAGTGCTTAAAATTAGTGTTGCCTATGTAGAAACCCCCCCCCCAATATATTTTAAAGGAATGCTGAAAAATCAAGATTGTGCACGACCACTAATTAAGTATGATTGGAGTGTGTTTCTGTGTCTGTCTGTCTGTCTGTCTGTCTGTCTGTCTGTCTGTCTGTCTGTCTGTCTGTCTCTCTCCCACTCTCTCTCTGTGTATAGAGGGAGTGGAAACCTGAAAAAGGCCAGCCAGCAATAACAGAACCATTGCATACTAGAAAAAAATTGACCATTTTCCTTGTTCACATTTATTATTAGCATGCTCTCCATCTCAATTCAAAAGCTTATGGACTTAAGTATTCAAAGAGTCTGAAATGACTCATATTGCTTAGCACAGAGATAGGCAACTTTTTATATTTAGTGGCTTAACTACTTCTAAGTTAACATTTTGGCGGCCATGGTTATGATAGCAATGCAATGGACTCAGTTTTGGTGAAGGGTTGAATATATTGCTGTTAGTATGTTAAGCCTCTTAGTGACTTAATATGTTTGCTGTGCTTAATTTCTTCTTGGAAAAGCATATTAAAATTTGCTGCCAATTTTGGTGGTACGGTTTTGTGAGAGACTTTGGAATCATAAGGGGTTTTCCAGACTGCTTACAAGCAGCATTACAGATGCTTTTTAGTCTAAACCCTGAATCACAAACTTTCCATTTCATCTTAAGAGGGAAAACCTATTTATTTATTTATTTAGACCTAGATGTGTCCCGATTCCAACTGACTCAGGTAGTTTGTACTATCGAGTGACAGTACAAAAGCAAAACAATAAATACATATGTAAAACAAAAAACATAAAACAATAATGACATATCTGATCATCAATAAAGCATCAGATACCCAACAAAGGGCTCCAACACCCTAAATGACTGTAGAAGAAGAGATCGGAAATTATTTGGTAGCATTTTTGAAAACTATTTTTATTTTAAGGCACAAGCTTTAGTGCGCAGCAGTTCCCTTCATCAGAGTGGTGTGACTGAAATAGGATTAAATTACATAGAGATGCAGAGGAGTAGCGAGAGGGAAGACATGGTAATAATGCAGATGGAAGTTCTATGGGGGACAGATTACAAGCGCCTTATCAGTTCATATCTGTAACGTGTAAGAGCAAACTGTGTTTGTTCTGAACATCTGGAAGCATGAATTCTATGAAGGTGAACTGTCTCGCATCTGATTGAGGGGTTTGGTGGTAGTGGTGGTAGTTCCCAAATTGCTACATTGAGATATGTCCTGGAAAGCTAAAATACTCTGCTATAACCCTTAATTTGTTCTGAGTCCTGATATTAAATTTGCATCTCTTATGCAAAGTTTCTCCTGTCTATAAAGAATCCAAAGTGTTATTGCTGGGACACAGTGTCATAAACTAGATTAGAGGAAGAGAACCAGAATTTTGCCTCCAGCCATCTCCTTTGAAACTTACCTTCTGCACTCCTGATAATATAAATAATGTTTAATTTTAGCTATGGCAAAGGCACAGAAAAGTCAACCAATGTTGTCTGTCATTCTAATCTTTTAAATATTCTGCTAAAAAAGGCTACTGGAAAAAAAAATGCAAATCAATTCCATATCCAAGGTTAATTACTCCTTACCGTTTCAATTCCCATAGCTCTCATCTGGTCTGCTCTTTTCTCCATGACAGATAAAAATTTCTTTGGATCTGACAAGGCATCCACAATATCTAAAAAGGAATTTAAATAAGTAGTCAAGCTATTTTCAACTTCAGATCCCTTTAAAACCTGTCACATAATTCCTACCAACGGCTCTCCTTAATTTTATCATACATTACTGTCTCCCTAATCGTGAGAAGTGATAAAATGGAAAGTCTTCATAAATCTAAGAGATGCAGAAGCATAAGGCCTGTAACAGGTTCCATCAGCTTAAGAAAAAAAATATGAAAAAAGTAATGTGAATGTACATGCGTGCACACACACAGCTCTTTTTTTATGCTAGAGAGGCAAGATTTTGTTCTGAGCACTACTATATATTTGTGTGTTTATATGTGTGCATGTGAATGTGTATGTGTGAGAGCATACATGTACACCTCCCCAACCATGCTTTTTTCATATGTGGAAAGGCCAAACATTGCCTTTGCATGATAAATGCTTTTCCCTATATCACCATATTTATCAGGGAATTAAGTACTTTGCTGTACCTCTCTCTGACATTTCATCTCTAGTGGCTTTGTAAAATGTTCTCATCTCCCAAAAAATAATATAATTATTATAATTATAATAAAATAATAGTCACAAAAACTTCACACAAAACCTTTTACTAGAAATGTTTGTACCATCTTTCAATAATTCCAGAAACATGCTCAATATTCTACACACTATTCAAATCTTACTTCAATACACACAATCACAACCTTATAGATAAAAATAAAACAAAACTATTTGGATTTTATTGGGAGGCAGAAGAGGCTCCATTCTGTTTAATACCATCCCACTGTGTCGTTGTCCAACCAAAACATCTGAAACCCCACCCCCAACCCCCTTTGCACTTTGCTTGCTAAAATAGCTATCTTGAAGAATTAGGCATAATGGAGATGGGGTAGAGAATTTTTTTTTCCCTCATAAAGTTCAGCGTTATTAAGAGACAAGGTCAAATGAGTGTTTTCAAACTTAGCCTTGATGGCTATTATACTAAGCTATTCTGGATCTTTGGACTTGGAGAAAGAACGAGATAAAAAATGTTTGAGGGTCAGAGAAATGGATAGACCATTCATTTTCATTTTTCCAGAGGGATGAAAAATTCCCCAACAATTTTTCAAGGACAATTTTTCCCTATATTGGTGACATTCATACCATTACTTTAAAAAGCCAGGATATGTCTTTCCTTGGTTTAATGAAATATGGGAAGCCCTGAAGATCACCAAACAGGATTTTATCAATTGTCTTAATGCCATCTGATAATGATAATCTTTCCAATTGCGTATTAAATTGGGACCAATTGTAACTTTCAAAGGAATGCATTCCTTAGCTTAAAAGCATCATTCATTCATTCATTCATTCAATCAATCAATCAATCAATTTGTATGGCCACCCATCTCAAACAAATAACAAACAAGCAATATAGGCAAATTCCGTTTCGCACATGCCAAAAAACTTCTGTAAGCATGCCTCTTAGAAAGGGCACTTTCAGAGACCTATCTTTCATTTGCAACTTTAATCTACTAAAAAGGCTTAACCTGCACTCATTTCAATGGGACTGGGGAAAAATGTGATAAGTTCCCAGATTCATTGCAAACTTTTCCCATTATTTTCAGCACATGCCTAAGAAATATTCAAGACTCTTGGATGGTTAGGTAATTATCTTTGTGGGGGCAAGGGCTACAGTAGCTGCAAGAAAAATATAAAGCAGATGGAACTGCATCGTATTTTAGGCTGAGCTAAAATACTCTGCTGGAAAGTTGGGGAGGATGATAGAGGGTGGGCATGAGTATGAATTTTTAAAACATGTAAAGCTTATTTTAATACTTGCATAAAGTTTCTGTGAGGTTCCCACCTCAATAGGTGGGAATGCATTATCCATTTTTGTCAGCCTGGCTGAAAAGCATAAAAAGTGGGCTGAAGATTGATAGGGCCTAGTTTATTTTATTTATTTCTCAAGAACTTATTAGGTAATACAGATAAGTATAAGCATGAATTGAATACATAAAATAGATACAACTAGAGGAAACATTAAGACAGGGACAGCAGGCACGCTGGTGGTCTTATGCACCATTATGATTTATGATTTATTATGATGATTTATGAATTGTGCTGTAAAATGTCCATAATTCTTCCCGATTAATTCTCTCCAAATAAAATATATGATTGAAGCATTTACCTCCAAAACCATCAGGCACATAAGTTTTAAGTACAATGTTGCAGAAAACCGTTGGCAGAGACAATGGCTTGTTGCCTTCATTTCGAAGGGAAATGTGTCGATAGCCTGCCTGAAGCCCATCCAGTGGCAATATCCTTTGACCAATCAATTTATTGTTGTCGTCATAAACTGCTATCCTCAAGACTGCAAGATCTGGTAGAATCACCTAAGAAACCCCAGAATAAAGATGGTTATTCAGGCTCATCAGACAGCGCATTCCTGCCTTGTAATCCTTGGAAGAAATTCCCATCTGAAACAGGGTTCTAACAGATTGCCTCAAAGGGATGTTTGATTACATATTTACAATATTACTAGGCTTTCTTGAACGACGTCTTAGATGGCACTATGTGTTGTTACACAGAATATATTAGTAGTGGATATTGATTTATGTCTCTAAAAATAGCCAATCAACATTATTTAATTCTGTTAGTTTCTGTTAGAAAACTCCAGAAATTTGGAAGAATAAAAATTAATAGTAAGTGATTAGAATAAATGAATCTTCAAAGGATGGAGGTTACTTTAGTCTACTGAGTACTCAGTACTATTTTAGTAGCACAGGGTTGCTTTCTCCAAAGAGGTTCCCCTTCCAAAATATCTACATTTTTACTAGCTATGCAATTTATGTGTCATGCACAGAAATATAATCTTTGATGGCCAAAAACAAAATTTTCTTTCTTATCACCTTAGCAGCCAAACAACGTCTGAAGGATTCTCATGCAGGAAAGAGATAATGTTCCAATAGAAGAGAATATGTATAATTCAAAGTTGAACTGTGGAGTCCTTGGTGCTCTCTGAACTTGGATGTTAGCTTGCAGACATTTTATTATCCAACTAAGTAATATAACAGCACTAGGGGATCGGGTTTGGTGCTTGTTTATATAGTAGCAGGAGGAAACACAAAGACCAGAATATATTCCCCAGCAGCCAATATTTATTATTGATTGATTGATTGATTGATTGGTTCAATTTATATGCTGCCCTTCTCCGGAGACTCAGGGCAGCTTACAATGTGTTAAGCAATAGCCTTCATACTTTTGAATATACCTGCTTAGTTGGGCTTTCACACACACACACACACACAGCAGTGTTCTTTTTTATACAAAGTCAGCTTATTGCCCCCACAATCTGGGTCCTCATTTTACCTACCTCGAAAGGATGGAAGGCTGAGTCAACCTTGACCCTGGTGAGATTTGAACTTGCAGTAATTGCAGGCAGCTGGTGCTACTTAACAGCACTTTAGTCTTCTGCGCCAAGGCTCTTCATATGCAGATAAACAGGGAATAATACCAGGTAGGGAGCCGTGGTGGCACAGAATACAGAACTGCTTCTCCGACTACTGTTTGCCTGCAGTTTAGCAGTTCGAATTTCACCAGGCTCAAGGTTGTCTCAGCCTTCCGTCCTTCCAAGGTCGGTAAAATGAGAATACAGATTATTGGGGGCAATATGCTGACTCTGTAAAAACACTTAAAGAAGGCTGTAAAGCACTGTGAAGCAGCATATACAGTAAGTCTAAGTGCTATTGCTATTGCTATTGCTAAATGATCAAACAGAAATACCCTAATCAAGGAACTGCCAAGCAGAAAACCACACCTCCACTAACAATGGCAGGGTAAGCTACTGCACATGAACAGACAGCAAATTACACACTCACTAGCACTGCTGAAATTACCTAGTCAGGTAATAAAAAATCTGCAAGCAAACACTCAAGCTCAGAGAACTCCAAAATCCCCATGAGGGACAATGTTTCTAACTATCAAATATTGCCCACATGAAGAACTGGACTTTATTTATTTATCAAATTTAACTACCCACTCTCAGGGAAACTCAGGCTTACCATGCTACTAGCGTAAAAACAATGTTTAAAGCTCCTCATAGTACTATACTAAGGGCTAGCATTTTTTAATCATAATGGAATTACAATCCTACTTTCCTCCTCAAATGTTTAGAACTAACGTTCTAAACTCTCTAATCCCACCCCCCAAAAGATTAAGATAAACAAGGTTATAAAGAAAAGTGATCCCCAACTTTTGTTTCCAAATAAGGAGGAAACTTTAGGAGGAATTTCTTTTTAAATAGCTCTCTACCACCACATTGTGTGACTTCACCGAAAACTAACAACAAAAAGTGCTCATTTGTATGTGATTTTATAAAAGGTAGCATGCAGTTTCACAGCATTTATCCAAGTTGCGCCAATGCTGATTGTAAGTGGATATAGGTCTTTTCTATTTCTCAAATTGCAGAGGACAATGCAAACAAGTTAATCTTCTTTTGTCCCATACTAACAGAACCATTGCTTTCTTGCTGAACAAATTATGAGAAATAAAAAAAGACCATTGCTTAATTTATTGTAACACCAGGATTCCATTGATGGAACAAAAGAAAATCATCTTTTTTCCCTAGCTAATGCAAATAATTATTATTGGCACTGTATCATAGCCTGGTCCCTTCAGGCATCATTCCACAGCAAGAATGAGACATCTCAAAATACTTTGTTAGTTTAGTTAGAGCAAATTCAAAATTGTCTGAATGAGGAAAAATTGGCAGTAGCTTCTGCCAAGACTGTATGGGATAATAATCTCAAGTTGCAGGTAAAATATCTTAAAGGATTAAAAAGATTTCTAAAGATATGTATATTAAATGCTATATTAAAATATTCTGTATCATAAGGCTCTTTAAAGCATTTTTCCTTATAGAAGCTGCTGTTTTCTATACTTCATTCACCTTTTATTTTTTTAATATATACATTTCCAAAATATAAGCAATCCCTTCTCCTGGTTGTCTGTTAAAGGAAAGATTTAATGGTATTTAGGTAGCCTTGTCTAATTTTTGAATTTTGCAATTACAAAAAGCCTCAGAGGATTAGGCTATTATTTGGCAATTAATAGGAAATATACCAACTAGCATGCGTAGTTAAGTATAACTCAAGACTGACCCAACATAAATACTAAAATATCATATCATAACTGAGTAATAGCTCACAGAAGAATAACAACACAGAATATGTATTACAACAGCAGTAGTTTTATTTTTTGTAAAAAAACAAAACAAAACAGGTGGACAATAAAACACAATTTATACATTATAGGTAGTCCTGGACTTATGATCACAATTGAGCCCAAAATCTATGTTGCTAAGTGAGACAGTCATTAAGTGGATTTTGTCCCATTTTATGACCTTTCTTGCCACAGTTGTTAAGTGAATCATTGCAGCTGTTAAGATAATAACACAATTCATAAGTGAGTCTGATTTCCCCCATTGACTTTGCTTGTCAGAAGGTCACAAGTGGTGGATCACATGACCCCAGGACTCATAAATATGAACCAGTTGCCAAGCGGCGGAATTTTTATCATGTGATCACAGGGATGCTGCAAGAGTTGTAACTGTGAAAAATGGTTTTTTCAATGATGTGGTAACTTTGAACAGTCACTAAATGAATTGTTGTAAATCCAGGACTACCTGCACCTGCAAAGTTTTTGCATGAGATTCATGCTATCTAAGTAATTAACAAACAATCAATCCTAACTTGACCGTATTACACAATTCTTCTAATATGAAGGCCTTGGACTGTGCAATTTTTCTGATATATTTCAAATGTTATTAGGTTATGTATCGGTTGCATAAAACTTGGGTCATGCTACTATGATGCTTTATATTTGGCCCCCAACCATAACTAAAATAGGCATGATACTAGCCAGAAATGTACATCACAAAGAAAAAAAAGCAGGTAATTGTTCTGCATTCTAGACAACAGAACAGGTAAAAGGATAGAAGACACTGTCATGACGGCACCATTAACGTACACACTTCTGGATAAACTTTAATTGACAAAAAAAAAAAAATTAAAGTAGAATGGTATAGAAAAAAATACAGACACCAGAGATTGCCCTTAAGAGTGAATCTGCATGTGCATTTTGACAAATCTTTATATGTAATTTCAGGAGCTAATGATTATGTACGTGCAAGCAACATGGTGCAGCTTAACCATAGTGCAGCTTAACCGTGTTTTACTGAACTTGGCATTTCTTCAGAATGAAATGAGATTTGCATGCTTGCATAGAAGATACACATTTGAAAAGTCCCCTTATTAAAGAAAAAAATTCCTTGCTGGGTTAATAACAAGATTAGACAAGTTATTTTCATTTGCAAGAAGCTTTTCTACAAAAGTAATATCCAATTTTATCACAAAGTGGTACAGAAAGTGTATATATGCCATATAGGAAAGAAAATTAAGAGAAGCCCCACTGAATCAGCCCCAAACTCTCTCTAGTTCAATATTGTTGAACTGTTGAAATCTATGAGGGAACCAGAAGACTGCAAATGATATTGAGAGGCTTACTGCCTGCATCACTATCAATAATATACAGGCCTCATGGTTGCTAGCTGTCAGTAGCTTTGTCCTCCATGAATTTTGCTTTATTTCCTTTTAAAGCTGTTCAGTTTATTGGCATTTACGACATCTTATAACAGGTTACAGTTTAATTAAGCATTGCGTAGAAAAGTACCGTATTTCTTATGATTCTCCTATCATGTGTTATCATTAGATGACCCTAATGGTTAATACCGAATAAAGAGAAAAACATCTCTAACTATTTTCTCTGCACCAGGCATAATTCTGCAAATCTGTCACCTCTGACGTGCCTTATTTCTAACCTTTAAAACCTCCCCAAAGCTGTCTTCAGAGGGGAAGAGTCTCCATTGTCATTTGGGTAGTCCTTCTACATCTCCAATATTCAGACTGGTGCATGACTTCCAAATTTGGTGCACCACAGATCAGTACAGGGCTAATAATATTTTCAAGTCCCGTATTCATGATTCCAAACACAGGATTTTGTCATTTTTACATAAGCCAAAATGTTCACTGTACCACTTTGTTCTGGTGCAGACTTAAAGCCAGACTAAGAATATGCAAGAAAACACTGCCCCTTGCAACTATGGTGATGGGACTGTTTTGTAAAATGGCACAAGTAAACTCACCCCCAGAAGCATTTTTTTTTTTTAAAAAAGACTACTTTTCTCCAAATGGTGTCTAGAAAACTTGTGGTGGAAAAGAGAAGAAATATACACGACGTAGACAGGACGAGGGAGCCAGCCTCAGACACGGAGGCAGCACCCCCTGACTGAATCCATGTAATGACATTGACCTTAGCTTTGGATGCAGGGTCTCACCTGCCCTCTTGGCTGAAGGAACAGTGCAAGATAGCAGCCACTGCCAGGGCAGGGAAGAAGTTGTAATCTCCAAGGAAGGCAGAGGTTCCCCAGCCGGAGCTCATTCTGAGCAGACTGCATACCTGGAACACAGGCATAGCCATAGCCACGAACGAGGCTGTTCCTCCAAGAGGGAGGAAGAAGAGGAGGAGGAGGAAGCAGGAAGAGGGAAAAGCCAAACAGAAAAATAAAAATCATGTGATAGCTATAAGAGTTTCCCTTAAAAAAAAATATCCAGATTTAGTTAACTCTATCCCATGACAAAAAGTGTATCATGGTGAATGAAGGGAAAGCGCTAGCAAGACCTGGTCTCCTAAATCAGCCTTCCCAAATCATTGTTTCACTGAAGTGATGTGCCTGCAATGCCTAAAATTGAGATTTTAGCTGAGCATTTGGGGAGTGTTCTATTCAATGCTGTTGAGGGGACATCAGATTGGTGGATCTTTTCCTAAAGGTTTCTTGTTCAGGAAAAGTGCTGAGGCAAAATGTTATTCATAAAAACTCAAAGGCATTCTCAGGCATCTGAAATACATACCTTTCGGAACACAAAGCATTCTTCGTTGTAAACAGGATTTAAGCCATTGTTCATCACCATCCGTGTTCGGAATTCCTTACGTATCGTGTCAGTGGGAAGGCCATACATATCCACCTCTACATAAGTGCCAATTTTTTTGTCTGATAAAAACTGACCAGATATGACCTTGAAATGGAAGCATAAAAATGTTCAGTCCAATGAGAAATTTAATAATTCAAATGTATAATCAATGTTTAGTGTTATTCTTACATATATATAAAACATCTCATACTTATTTCAATCATTTGTGACCTATAGCCCTAACTTTATATGTTAAAACAGCTTCAGGTATCTGAAGTAGCATATTTCAAACATTCCCTTTTCTAGGCTGCATAGCTCTAGATGCTTCCTACCTGCACGGAACAAGTTGCTGCAATAACACCATCCACAGGAGTCTCAGAAAAAGGGTCAAATGTCCGATCAGGCCGCCGCATGAAATCTGGTTTAAGAAGATAACTTAAAAAAAAAAAAATCAAAACAGAACATTTAGATAAAACTTTCCTTTTAATCCCTTTTAAATTAAATATGATTATTGTTATTAGTTACTTTACAAGTTATGCATAGAAAGCATATAATCAGCTGAAAATAAATAAGCATGGAAAAGTATTGTTTTTGGAATGTATATTCAAGATAGAAAAATCTAGACTTTACTCATTGAACGGTGAAAAAAACCCTACAGTAAACAGAATGAGATAATACATCACATGAATCCAACCCATCTGAAACATTTCCTTTAAGAAATTTTTAAATCAATTTATACATGGAAACTTACATTAATATAGATAACTAAATAAACATATGACAAGATTTTCTACTCAACGTTTGGCTGAATAATTTAACCACTTCAATATGGTATCTATTTTTCCTGCTGCATATCATTTGGTTGGATTGGGTCTTTCGCAGTACATCCACATGTCAATATAACTCATCTGTGGCTATTTCCCAGGCTAGAGAATTTTAAAACTAGAATCTATTTTCCTTCCTTTTTTGACATGAAAAGAAGTATGCAGTAAAACTTTTTCCAGCCACCAGAAATGCCAAATGTGTCTTTTGTGGTGATGAGAACTCAATGAAAATTCTATTCACTATGACAATGATAATCACTTTGACAACCACATTTGTGATTCTGACAATGATAATCACAAACCCAATGTCTTTTGGGACACAAAAGACTTGGTGGAAATGAAGCCTAGCCATTTTGACCAAGGCCTTATTTTTTCTTTAGTCTGGACAAGGTGGATGATTCTAACCTGCCCTGCTCTGATTCAAAAGTTCAATGCAAACTTCTCATTGTGGAATTCTGTTGTACAGCAAATGACAAAACAACAACAACAACAAAACACCAGCTGCTACATCAAAAGGAAACAAAGGTACTTCCTTAATATTCACGGGGATTTGTTCTAGTATAAGTTTCAGTTTCTGGTCTGGTTAGTTTACAGTTATTCTTTTCCTTTTTCCTTCCTCCCTTTTCTTCCCACACTGTATAAAATGCATTTGTTGTATATATACTAAACTCAGTGGGAAAGTCTCATGCCAAGAATATGAGTCCCAATTCATAGTTCATTTCCATAGTTTTTCACAAATTCACAGTTTTTTTCCAATTCTCCATATATAAAGATGCACAATCGCTCCCTTTGGAAAATGGAATGTATAGCCATGAAGTGAAATACACAGAATTTGCAATGAGGCAATGAAGAAACCTATTTAATTATTTATAATTATTTATCAAAGTTATAGAGCAGCCGTATCACTCTCGGAGAAGTTCTGATAAACTTCCAAGTAATCTGGAAGGTTCTATGTTGCCTTCGTTAATTTACAGGTGGGGCATTTTTTTAATTAATCAGTGAAGAAATTAGCACACAGTTTGGGAACTAAGTTATATATTTCAAGAATGTTACATTAAAAACTCAGAATTATTGGCATGAACTCTTCTGTCTTTTCCACTTAGTTATATTTCAGGCTTGGGATCCCTTTCCAAAAGATACAAAGGGCAAAGTTTTATTACATCTTGTATTTCTTTTGAAAGGTTTTAATATTCTATATATATCACAAACCTCTTAAGTCACATTTTCAACAAATTTCAATTAAATAAATAAACAGGCATAGAAGATACAAGAGGAAATCTGAAATGCCTTGCTTGTAAGAAAATATCTAGGGTTTTTAAATGTATATTCCTGGGCAAGATGCAGCAGAAAATATGGTCATATGATAAAGACACTTGATCTTCAAGAGAAGTTGCATGTCTTTGGGTGAACTGAATAACTTTGTGCCCAAATGGCACTTATCTAGCATTATACAAGTTATTCTGCCAGCACTTAGGTGTGAGTTATTGCAATTCAGAACTAGTTCAACTCATGTATAGCAATTGATAGCAGATAAATCTTGCAAACAAAAGCTGCTTTAAAAAAAATCTTAAGGAAAACTGATCTGTACTCCAAATTCCAAACTTTTGCATTTTAGGTGATCATCCACAGCTGGGAACAATGGCAACTATTAGCCAAATAAGGGGGAGAGGTTGCCTGCTTAAGCAGACGATAAATTAAATTACTAGTAATAGGAAAAGCCTCCACATTCCAAACTGCCTGAATTTAGATTTGTAAATCTAAATTTGCTCTGATTTTCTACAAATGTTCTCTGATAACAACATTTAATCTATTCATCAGTAAAAAAAAATCTAAAAAGCTACCTAGCAAATTTAGATTTAGAAATTTAAATTTGGGCTTTTTGGAATGTGGACATAAAACTCTACTAACTTGTACCTTACCCCTTTATTTCCAAATTGTGGTTCCTCTCTTGCTCCTCCCCCTCTCCTCCCCTTCAGAGACAGATCTCCCAGATTCTTTCATAAAATATAACATCAGGCTGAATTTCTACAGCCTGTTTTTCATTTACAGCACATAATTAAAAGTGACATTGTTCTATATAATGGCAGCTTTTAAATATTGTTACTTACCCACAAGACCCGTTATACTCAAATTTCCCCTGATTCAACTGCATTGCTAGATCTGTGAAGAGGTAAAAATAGTTTAAATCTCATTAATGAGCAATTCCTATCTGGATAGTCTTTTTAAACTAAAAAATACAATTTATCCTAGATAGCCAGTTTAGTTAAAATGCTAATCCCACACATTCCTTGAAAATAAAGAATATGTTTTCTACTTCAGTAGAAAAATATATTCATCTTAAGTTCCTGTTCTTTAAGTTATTTGTGAAATATAAAATTCTAAAAGGGTGTAATTAAAAGACTGCATCCCCTTTTCTATTATCTCTATCTCTCCATTCTGAAGATATGGGTTTGTTAAGAGAACAGTAATGTCCTATAGACAAGGAGAATGGTCAATAGTGGACATGGTTGGTCAAAATGGACTACAATATTGGGTTAGCAATCCCTACACATCTGATAATTATTTCCAATAAGAATAAGCAGCTATATTGTTCAGTGATAGAACCTGATAGATCTCAAATCATCTTCCATATGGTGATAGTTAACATGGTTACTTTGCTGATTCTTCAGTGATTCTAAATATCAACCCATTGATGTTTTGGTGGAACCAAGTCACGAGGATGTATTTTCTATTGCCCATCATGACAAACAACAAGAAACAGCACACCTTTAACTCAAAAAAAGTGTCACCTATTAATGTGATAATTTCTGCTTCGTGGAGAAGCAACTGGCTTTCATACTATTTCACTCAACAGAAAGAAAAGAAACAAGTTATCTGGCTCAACATAACACAACAATGTTTTAATTATAGTTCCTGGTATTGTCCCATATATTTTTATTCAGAAATTATTCCTAGAAATGTCATCTAGCCATCATCATCATCCATCCATCCATCCATCCATCCATCTACCCATCCATTCATCTACTGTATCTATCTATCTATCTATCTATCTATCTATCTATCTATCTATCTATCTATCTATCTATCTATCATACAGTTTTATGTTGATGTATGAAGACATGCAGAAATGGTGCATATATGTTTTACTGTTTTCAATCTAATTGTCTGCCTAGCTGAATTTATATTGTTATATTTAACCATGTGAATGAATCCTCCAGCAATGCCAAGAGCAAAAATCACAGCATCTGGCAGAGAGCTCCTACTCAAGCTGCCATTCTCTGAGATTTAGAGTCGGTGGGTAGGTCTGCTTACCTGGGGTCTGATAGTTAAGGGAGACCATCTGGCATCCAGCGTTCCAGAAAATTTGAGGCATGTAATTGCTGGAATCCACTCTGCCTCCCTTTGGGTATATCCGACTCATTTGCCGTTTATTGTAGCTGTATTGTTAGTCAAGAAAATTGGAATAACCAAGCAACCAAGAGGTAGAATGATCCCATCTTCACATCTTAATTTTTAAATGTTTTAATTTATGAGGCATTTTTCACAAAGTACATACTATACTGTGTTTTATTAAAATACTGTGTGTTGTTAGTTGCAGTTACCTCCTTGTTTCTTAAGACTAAAGAGCCTCATTATAGCTGCCTCAGTGCAAGGATACTTCACAAATTCAATTGCGTGGGTCTTCAAATAACCCAACCCGACAGACTCATTAAAAGAGGACATGTTGTAGTGAATGTTGCGTTCTAGAAAGAAAACCATAAAATCTGTTTTGTAAAATTTTCAGAATGAAAAATTGGTTAGGGGAGTATTAAAATATTACATTTTTTAAAAAAATATATTTATTACAAAAATGAACTTCAGGATAAAGATACGCCCAACAAAGAAATTACAGAAATCCACATAAAGTATATATGTGGAATAACAATATTTATCTCCTAGAACTGACAGCCAGATTAATTGGGATGAGAAATGAGGCAGAAATCATGAATTAAGCTCAAGAAGTAGAACAGCATGAACTTTTTTTTAAAAAAATGTTTTTAAGTCAGGAAAAGGATAAACATTGCAAATAAACTTCAGATAGCCACATTTAATGGAAGAGAGAAAAGCAGAAAACCAAAGTCAAGCCAAAAGAATAAAGTAATGTGTTCCGAGCAAACCCTTCTAGTTGGGCACCAATGTCGGTTAATTTTCTTTGTAATATGCTGCCCCCAAGTGGAGAAAGGATAACACTAAACATTAGGAAACGTTATCTTACAAGCCATGCATGAGATAATATACAGTAATGAGGAAGAATACAAGTAGCCCTCAACTTACAATAGTTCATTTAGTGACTGTTTGAAGTTACAACAGCATGGAAAAAAGTGACACATGACTTTTTTCACATGACCATTGCAGCATCCTCATGGTCACATGATCAAAATTCAGACGCTTGGCAACTGACGCATATTTATGACGGTTGTGGTATCCCAGGGTCATGTGGTCACCTTTCGCGACCTCCTGACAAGCAAAGTCAATGGGGAAGTCAGATTCGCTTAACAGCCATGTTACTAACACAACAACTGCGGTGATTCACTGAACAACGGTGGCAAGAAAGGTTGCAAAATGGGGCAAAACTCACTTAACAAATGTTTCACTTGAGCAGCAGAAATGTTGGGCTCAATTGGGGTTGTACGTTGAGGACTACCTGTACAAATAACTACTGGTACGGCAATAAGGGAAAAAAATAACCCCTATTTTTTTAAAAAAATCTTTTAAAGTTACCTTCTGCTACACTGAAACCTTGAAATTTAACAGGCTGAGCGTAGTTGATCAATGTTGATAAATACGGGTGTATATTAGTTGTGGCACCTACATATTTATAAGAAGCCATCCATGCTTGTTCATCGTCTGCAGTTATCACGCCCTGAAAGTATATTGAAACAAACACATCCATTGGTGGTAGCATCTCTTGGTTCAAGTGGGAATGATTGGAAAGAAGAGGCACTCAGAATGAGAATGGCATAGAAGAACCCTACTTTATTTATTTTTTGTCAGGGCATGCACATGTTTACCTGTAATGAAGAAAGATATGGGTTTGGTGTTCAAATAAATATACTATTGTGCAGGGCAACATATTTTTTTTTATTTATTATCAGCAACATTTATTATTATGCATCCTTACATGCTTGATTGGATAAATAAAGCAAAAAGGAGGAAAAGATGGAGTATAACTCTCAGGAGAAGAAAGGGACAATGTTAACTAATGACATATTTTTAAAATGCTTTTAACCTGTTGAGCCTGGATAGCTCAACAGGTTAAAAGCAGACTAAAGCCTATTATTAACATCCAGCTGTCTGCAATTACACCAGTTCAAATCTCACCAGGCTCAAGGTTGACTCAGCCTTCCATCCTTTCTAAGGTGGGTAAATTGAGGGCCCAGTTGTGGGGGCAATAAGCTGACTTTGTATAAAATATACAAAAGTATGAAGGCTATTGCTTAACGCATTGTAAGCCGCCCTGAGTCTTCGGAGAAGGGTGGCATATAAATCTAATTTAAAAGAAAAAGGCAGATCAGCATTTGATTCAAAGCCTACTTTTAATTTTAATCAGGAAGGAAAAAAAAGTGAAGAAACCCCAGAGATATCGAAACAGGCTTAAACCTAAATGTCCTCTGCAATTTTGCCTGTATTTATGCAGCAGGACATTGCTACTTGGGCACGTATTCCAGGGAAGCACATGCTTTCCCATAAGACAGAGCTTTCTTCCAGCCAAGAATATGGAATGCCTTTCTTTTCTTTTCTTTTCTTTTCTTTTCTTTTCTTTTCTTTTCTTTTCTTTTCTTTTCTTTTCTTTTCTTGCCCATTCTTTAAGACATCTAATGGTGGTCGCATCCTCTTCTCCTCCTCCTCCTTCTCCTCAGATTAGGAGAAGAATATAGAAAAGCGCAGAAACCATGATCTACTACCACTTTCCACTTTCTACCAGCTTGAACAAAAAGAAATAGAAGGGCAGATGCACTATGCTCTTCTAAGACAGCCTTCTTCAATAAGCTTCTTCAAGTCTCCTTCTGAGAGACTTCAGTTCTCAGAATTCTCCAGATATTTCGGAGATCCTGCATGCATCCAAAGAAGTCTATGTAATAGACTTTTTACCACCAAAATAGTAGAGGAGATTCTGCTTTCATTGTCCCAAGATATTACTCTATATTCTGAAGAACAACTGCTGTTGCTTCCTATGATAATGAAAGAGGACATTTTCTCCATTCATTAAAGTATAGCTGGATTTACATAGCAGAACTCTGAACAATGGGTAGAATGGGTATAAGCAAGATATTGACACCGCAAGAATAGAAGCTGTGTTAATGTCTTGCTTATATTACAGATATATTACAATACAATATACAACCTTCATATCTCGGTTTACAAGGGTTGGATTCACAGAATTTTAGCAACTCGCAAATGTAACCTTACAGGGGTTTGCATAAATATTTGCAGAAATGTTCAGGTTATGAAATAATCCAGGAAGGGTTATACTCTTGCATATGCAAGAGGTGATGTAACTTGACATGATTTTTTTTAATCATGCAAGGAATGAGAGAAACTCAGATAATGGGCGTTGATTTCCTCATATGAATCAGTACGTCTTAAACCAATTGACTGATCCCTCAATGTTAATAGCCAGCAATACATACATACGATACATACATACGATACATACATACATACATACATACATACATACATACATGACAATCTCCATAAACAACTTTAATTTTGTAAGATGCCCAGAACCTTGGCATATATAGATGGGCAACTATATAAATTTAATCATCAATAAAAACTGTTAACTTGCCCATTTCATAATTCAAAGATGGAAACAATCTGGAAACTTTTTTACAATAAATGTTATAGACAAATTCCATGATGAATTCTACCTCTTAAATTCTTCAGATAAAGATAGTTTTAAGTAGCAACAATTTTGTCTCCAATTCATTCTCCCTCCCCCAATTACAATTTTAATAGTCCAAAATTTTACCTTCCTTTCCCTAATAAAATATCTTTTCAAAAAGATATCAAGTTGCTATTGAATATTTTTATAGTTGCCCAGAGATAATAAATGAGTAACAAATGAGAACTCTATCCTCTGTCAGAAGAATAATTACATATACGTGATATTTTTATTGCAAGGGAAAAGATAGTAATCAAAGCCCATAAAACAAACTGAAATCTGTTCATCAGCCTCTATTCTTCTAGATAGGGGAAATATACAATGAAAAAAAAACAAACAAACAACTTTCACATTTTAATATCACATTTTTCCCAGATATTTCTCCTGGTATCTGCATGTCTTTATCCCCCTTGAAGTGATACAAATCCATGGAAGGTCAGTATTTTCGTACAAAACAAGGAAAATAATGCTGGCCTATTGCTAGGCCAGTTAAAGGATGTCAGAGTTGTAAACTCAACTGCCTCTTTAAAACAGGTACCGCTCCATAAAAGAGGAGAAGAAATACTCTGTAGGCCCAGGAGTCAAAATATTGGACTAGAAGACAAATATGGAGAAGAGGAATGGGGGAAAAAAGAGATCCAAGTGAAGCATTTTCAGAAGAACATTTCACATGCAATCCCAGCCAAAGAAAAGGAAAAGAAAAACAATGCAAAAGTAGAAGGGAACATGGATAAATGAAAGGGGAACCAGACTGACTGATTACTGTATGTCTATGTAGACACCTATATAGCTGAGAGACCAAACTCATGCAGGCCTTCCATCATCTAGGAACCTTTTATGTTGGAGTGCAGGTAAGGGCAGGTGTTACGACTTCCTCTACTCTCTAAAGAAAAAGCTACTGCAATACAGCTACTGAACCCTTAATACTAGCCAAATAAAGAGGTAATGATGCAGCACATTAAAAGTACAGTTTACAAAGCAGTTTTATTAAAAACAGAAAACTAAAAATGTAGAAGCTATGAAAAATATCTCATGGGTCACCTTTTTATTGTTTTCTTGTTCAGAATCGTCCACAGCCTATATGGGGAAAAATATAGATATTATCCAAAGTTGTTGCAAAATCACACACTCAAAACTCAAATGCGGAGAGAGGGAATACTTTGGGCAGGTCTGTTAAATATATCCTTTCCACTGTTTGTATGCAGTTGCCATTTCTATTCAAAAACAACATGGTTGATAAGATGCCAAAGTGAAGACCTTCTGATCAGAAAGGAGGGGAAAAAAGGGAAGTCCTTGATCAGGAATTATGATATGGTTGGGAGTCCAGTCTAGATAATGGATATTTCTAGATTTAAAACAGGTGGACTGAAGTTGCTCAGTGCTTATTTTTAAAAGACCTGTTACTAGTGGGGGGAAAAATCTTGTTTGCTCAGGGAATTGATTTGCTGAATTTATATCCCACTGCAATAATTTTTTATGATTCTAAAATTGTTCAATATTGAGTTCTGCATGTTGGGTAAATGAGTACTGAAAATACATACAATTCTATCTTTGATATTAACGATGAAAAACCTGAGGTTAACACTGCAAGATGTTTTTTTGCTTACATACCACATAACTGGATTCTGAAGGCAAACCAGTCAGCCCAGATTACAATGAAGCATATAGTGACTAGTTCATTAAGTAACTAGAAACATAATACGACATAAGGGTGGGTCTTAATTATATCAAAGTTGAAATTCCAAAGGAAACAAAGAAAAAACAACTGAGATATTAGAATTTTTGAACCAGCAATCCAAGAGGTTTTGCTTTTTTTTTGAAGTTGGACAAAAGCCAGCTGGCAACAAGCAAATATTCTGCTTGGACAGCTCCCCCGATAAAACCCAGAAAACATCTATATAAGAAGGAAGACGCCAGAATTCCATCAGGAGCAAAGTTATAAAGTAGTTCAGAATTAAAAATGTTTCCCTGCACGAGCAGAATTTGATGTTGGAATACTGTTAACAAGAAAAAAATATTAGATATCCCATGGAATGTTCTGTTAACAAAGAATCTCTGGTCCTTAGATGGAACAGGAAGCTGTCCCAGTCTCAGACAAAATTATTACTTCTTCTTTCTTCCAGTAAGAAGAACTTCTATATAGTCTCCTACTATTATCTCAAATTTGGCCTTTTAAGATTGTTTCTTTTGCTATTTTCCAGAGACTTGCTTTTTAGGGTCTAGGATAACTTGCCACAGCCAACTTGCCATGGTCAACTCACCATAGGCCAACTCATCACCACCAACTCGCCACAGGACAAAGATGAGTGGTCCCATTTCATGCTTTTTACTACTCCCAGTATCAGTGAGAAATTATTCAGTACAGGCACCAATTACTCAAGAGGCAATAAACTCCTAGCACTTTAGTCCTTCAGCAGTAACTATCAAAGAAGAAAGTCAGGTCTTGCCTTTGTAACTTTAATTCAAATTGTATGTATGAAGGCTGCACAGTATCTTCTAGGACTGGTGTGCAGCCTTTTATTGAAAAAAACAATAATATTTGGGATGCTCTGCATGGTATTTTCTGAGGACCAACTCCTGATATATCAGAATACAATATGGCCTGGATAAATTGATATTGCTTGTTATTTAAGATTTACTTCTAAAATGTCATACACATTTTTTTAGCCTACAATGAGTTCTCTTGGCTGTCTCTAATTAAACATATGTGAAAAAAACTGTCTTACCTTTTTAATGTGATTAGCTACGGATTCTTTTTGGCTCAGGTCATCTGCAGAAAGCTCACTTCCAAATTTATACTCTGGATGTGCTTCCTCTTCTTGCTCCCCTATTAGCAATACAATACAAAAGGGAATAAAATGATCAAAAAACTACCAAAAATCCAAACCAAACCAAGCAGTAAATCAAAGATATCAAACCAAAGGCAACAGAAAGGTTCCTTAATTATTAGCCTTCATTCATTAAGGGAGATCATGCTGCACTTCATGCAAATCCAACGACAGTTAAAACATGATTTAACCTTCTGTATTAAAGGTTCATCCTCTATTTTCTTTTATAGCTCTTCATAAATTAACCACCCAGAATTAGTTTGCTAACTGATAGATGACAAATAGGCAGATAATAATTCACAGGAGGACAGATGGTATACTGTTCATTAAAGGCTTGGCAACTGGATGAATCCCAGTTTAAACTTAATGTTAAATGTTAAATTTAAGTTGTCCCCATTCATAATTTACTTTAAAGCCAATTCACTACGTTTCATAAACAGTTTCTCACCCTATTATCAGCTCTCAACCTATCTAGTTTGAAAACCACTATGTTCAGTTGTAATTTATCAAACTTGAAGCTGAGAAGGGCATCAAGTGCTACAGAAAAACCTTTGGGAGGCATTGGGATATGATGTCTGTGCTACAGATGTTGCCCCTTATTATAGCCTGTACTTCCTGCACATAATCTTAAATTCAGAACCCAAAGATAAATGTACAAGGGACTGCTATAAGAAAACAATAAATATAAGCTGTCAAGTCAAAGGGCTCATTCTAAGGCAGGAGTGGGGAATAATGACTTTTTTTATGACTTTAACTCCCAAAATTCCTGAGCTGGCTATCCTATGCTGGCTCAGGAATTCTCGGAATTGAAATCCACAAGTCAAAAAGGGGCTATCGTTCCCCATCAGTTCTAAGGTAATAAATCCAACATGCTATCACCTGATACACTGCAAACATCAGCAAGAGGAACTTAAAAATATGACAAGTAAAAAAAAAATCACTTTACCACTTTCTATCTCCTCTTCATTATCATCTTCCAAGATGCTGACAGGAGCAGCCGTTTCACCAGCTTCCATCATACTTTTCAAAGTTTCAAGCTGTTCTATTTAAAAGAAACATGTGTACATATCCATACAAAATCCCCCACAAAATTTTATAATCCAATTATGGAAAATAATTCAGATAAAACTTGGTTTGGAAAGATTGCATAAGAGTTGAATTCCAATGTATTCCTTAACAGAGTATTAGTATACCCTGTTATTTCTGAGTAAATTTCTCATTACTGGTATTGGAATAATATTCTCTAATCCAATTCTTTAACAGTATTAGAAGGTCAGTGTTTTCTTACAGGCCTAGAGATACGCTTTCTCTGTGATGGCACCTGCCCTATGGAGCAGCCTTCCCCTAAGAACAGGAAGCTCTTTTGTCCTCCAATGAAGACGTGGCTTTTCCCCAGATGTCAGGCCAAGATGCTAGATGAGTTCAGGATAAGTATGGTTTGTGGTTTGAGTTAGTTATTTCAGTTACTGTATTATTATTACAGTATGGTTTGTTTGTTTGTTGTTTTGTTCATGGAAATTTTAATTTAGTGCTCTACAGTAAACTGGATTTTAGCTAATAAGAGTTATATATGTCAGTAGGGCAGGCATATACATTTTATAAATATATACATACAAATAGGCTACAGCAACTTTCCTCCAGAGGAATTGGGATTCTAACTTTCAACCTTGTCAATAAGCATAATGGTCATATTTACTGAAAGCAAAAAAACTTCAATACATCTAGTGATAGTAAGGTAAAAGCAAAAACTTTGAATCTAAAATGTAGCATTCTCTAGAAGATGCCCTTTCAAGACTTCACAAATAGTTTGTAGTGCAGTATAAGCGCTATTATTAGGAAACAATGGAGGTTACCAGCACACAAGTTAAGCAATAGGTGCTTTTTCATTTAGACATTAGGCGCTTTAAATGCACTTTACTTACTTTTTTCCACCTCTGGTTTCAACCTTTTGTTTTTAATAAGAATTTTTTTTCTCAGATCATTTGGGGCGGGCAAGGGCCTTCCTGGTTCGAGCTGAAAGCCAAAAAAAGGCATAATTAGGAAATACACTCCCTGCTGCCTTTTGTTCCTGCTTTCCTCACAATTATTATGGTGGTGGC
This sequence comes from Masticophis lateralis, assembly GCA_030761175.1. Taxonomy (NCBI): domain Eukaryota; kingdom Metazoa; phylum Chordata; class Lepidosauria; order Squamata; family Colubridae; genus Masticophis; species Masticophis lateralis. The sequence goes on along the minus strand of JAUDYJ010000001.1, from coordinate 149,684,695 downwards.
AATTATGCATGCATGCAGACACCTAAAGGAAGAACAATTATTTGCAACTTGCAGAATGCCTGTTAGAAATACATCCCTCCCTTTAAAACTGGGTATTGTAAGACACCTAGGATATTATCTCCTTGCATTTGACAACTTAGGTTATTGTGCTTCAGGTCTCATGTACACCCTAGTATCATGATGGCGAAACTATGGCATGGGTGCCAGAGATGGCACACAGCGCCCTCTCTGATGGCACACGAGCTGTCACTCCAGTTCAGCTCTGCTGTGCATGTGTGTGCGCCTCCTACCGGCAAGCTGATCTTCGGGTCTCTGCCGCGCATGCACAGGAGTGGGAGCGTGTGGGGGGGCACGTGCAAATGGACAGGGGGCAGGGCACATGTGGGGGCATGCACATTGCATTTGGGGGGGGGAGTCAGGCGTACGCATGCATTTGGGGGGGGGTCAGGCATATGCACACGTTGGGCACTCAGTCCAGAAAAGGTTAGCCATCCCTGCCCTAGTAGTTTTCCAAATGACAAACTAAAATAAAATTGCTTTGAATTAAAAGTGCCTCTAGGAAGCAGTGCTCATAAGCAGGTTTTGCTAGCCTTTAATATGCTTTGACTGATCCACTCTACAGATCCTACAACAATGCATTACAATATAGAGTTCTGTACAGCTCCAGATTAAGTCATCATTCCCTCTGTATCCCATTTCCTTTTCTTCCCGTTTCACTGGGCTTCTTCAACACTTGTTCCCCCTCCTGAATTTTTTATAGCAAGTTTTCTTGCACTTTTGCAAATTTTTGTGATTCTTCCAATCAGGTGAAAAGCTTTTTCCTCATTCTATCTTATATATCGATGGCAAACATGGACAGGTTAAATATAGAATGCTACAGGTGGTCCTCAACTTACAACAGTTTGTTTAGTGACTGTTGAAATTTTAAAACAACACTGAAAAAAGTGACTTATGACCACTTTTCACATTTGCGACCGTTGCAGCATCCCTGCGATCATGTGATCAAAATTTGGATGCTTGACAACTGACTCACATTTATGACAGTTGCATATGAACAGCTTTTGTGAAGCAAAGTCAATGGGGAAGCCAGATTCACTTAACCGTGTTACTAATTTAACAACTGCAATGATTCACTTAACAACGGTGGCTAGAAAGGTCGTAAAATGGGAAGAACTCACTTAACAAATATCTCACTTAACAACATAAATTTTGGGCTCAGTTGTGGTGGTTAAGTCGAGGACTACCTGTATACCTTACTCATATTGATCTCAATAAAGGAGGACTATCCCAGGACATCTAGTTTACCCAGAATACTGAGAATTTTTTTGATTAGGTTGCATCCCGTCTTGGCTAAGTGCCAGAGATTTTAGCATTTAAGTGTCATGTGGATCAATCACAGGTATTACAATAAATTAACACTTAAAGAGGTGAAGATACGGTATTTTTTGCTGTTTATTTTAATTGATGCGATAACTGAATGTCTTAGAAAAATGTGTGTGAATATGTGTAAACATATTAAACAATTGGATGAATAAAACTGCATATATGAGGCAAAATCTGCAGAAATGTACCGTATTTTTCAGACTATAAGACACATTGGACTATAAGACGCTCCAAAATTTAGAAAAGGAAAACAAGAAAAAAAATAGTTTTTGGTCTCTGTGCATCCCATTTACGCCCTCCCCGCCCCCCAGAAGCACTTTGCAGGCCAGAAACAAGCCTGTTTTTGGCTTCCCAAACCCTCCATGCCTCCTGTTTTCACCCTCCCCGGCCCCCAGAAGCACTTTGCAGAGGCCTGCTTTTGGCCTGCAGAGTGCTTCTGAGGGCCAGGGAGGGCAAAAAAGGGATGCATGGAAGGCTCAGTAGACCAATAACAGGCCCATATTTGGTCTATAAGGTGCACAGACATTTCCACCTATTTTGGGGTGGGAGGGAGTGCGTCTTATAGTCCAAAAATATAGTATATTTTAAATGAAATTTGCCCTTTTGCATGAACATTTTTCTAAAAAATTGCAAAGCATTGCAAAAGCAGAACAGAACATTTTTAAGGTGGAAAAAGTGAGCAACTTAGAAAAATCAAACAACAAAGATTTACTGAGGCCTATGAGAAAGGATAACTTACAATAACAACAGTGAAATCACACAAACAGAGGATAATCCTCACATCAAAACCATCAAGCTGTGTTTTGAACATTACACAGGAGAGATAGTCTGCTTTAAAATACTGGAAAATAATTGGAAAACACATGTAAAAATAGGTATTCCCTGAAGCATTACTTTATAAGGCAGGAAGGCGAGGGCTTCTATAAATATCTAGGAATGATGAGTTTCAAATATAAAATGCTGACAAAGCAAAGGAGTTTGGGTTATGAAACAGTAGATGTTACCTGAAATCTGATTAAAAAACTCTGAGCTCTAGAAAAATATGTGAGGATACTGAAGTGGCAAAAAAAAACCCAACCCACCAGCAACATTCTCTCTCATGCCAAATGGTATGTTACCCAGTCACTGTGAGTGCATCACTCTTACTATCAAATTTACAAACATTTCCACAAGAATACTTAAACATAACAGTTGGGGACTCTTACTGGATGTGTTTCTAATGGCTGCTTTAAGAGAAGATCTCCAAAAATATCTTCACAGTATTTTGACATTTTGTATTGTTGGTATTTGCTGGAAAAGAAATATTATTGTTAATAATCAAAAATATAAAACTGAACAGAAACTGAAATATGTAATATCTTTCAACTGCATTAGATTGTTATTACATTATGGTTTAAAACAGTTATATGTTTTATATAGTTTACAACTATATGGTAAAACAAGTTACACATAACCTTTGTAATGGCAGAAAAATTTTAAGAGTGAGTTCAAATTTATCAGTGACTAGAATTTCTTAATTAGTAATTTTGTTCCTACTTTGAATTTTAACATAAATTCCCTTTTGCTACACCAATTAAATACAGTATGAAAGATCTTTACCACTTCATTAACATACCTGCAGTGATTTTCAAAGGACAAGATGACAGGATACTCAGATGTTACAAAGGCTGTTTCCTTAATGGCTTGAATCACATCCTTTAAAAATACAGCAAAGTAGTTTTGTATACATTACAAAATAAATTCAGCTGCATTCTTGAGTGTACAAAAAAACAAAAGAAATGCCTCATTCAACATGGATGTGCATATATAGTACACATGTTCACAGAGAAAGTAAGAGCTTAATCTTTTCTCTGGGGCTCTACATCATAAAACCTGGATGTCATGCTTCACAAAATTCTCCAGAGTTCTGAACGTGGTTGAGGTATGGTGTTCATGCCATCTCAGATAAAAGATGCCAGAAGACAATGGTGGATCTCCCAGAGCTTTGCTGAGCTTGTACACCAAAACTGACCTTCTGCTACATAAGCAATTGTTGTTCTCAAATACAGTAGGGAAGTATTCTATCACCAATGTTGAAATAAGTGTCAAAAGGCAAGACATCTGAATATTCAATATGAAATACTGACCAGTTCGTTCTCACAGGGAGGGACTACTCAGGGTACTGTCAGTCAAATTGTGCCGACTGGCGACTCCCAGGGGGAGGGCTCCAACCCTTTGGAATGAACTGCCCCCTGATATACGAAACATCACTAATCTCCGTGCTTTCCGCTGTGCCCTCAAGACCCTGATGTTCAATCAGGCAGGGCTAAGCACATTAACTGGGAATGATTAAAATATTATATAATTCTGGGTTTTATTTATTTGGGCTAAACTATGCTATAATTTTAATTATCAATTTTATGAAGTTTATGTATCTTTTATTTTTTCTTGACTGTACACCGCCTTGAGTCCTGCGGGAGAAAAGCGGTATAGAAATATAATAAATAAATAAATAAATAAATAAATAAATAAATAAATAAATAAATAAGGGGAGGGCTGATGATGGCATGTCACTAATGTTTTGATCCATATTGGCCTATCTAGGCCAAATATTCCTTATTCATAGAAGACGTTTTTTATCTTCCTTTTTCACTGATAAGTAAGAATAATATTAAACCTAACAGAATCATAATGAATTTTATACTGTAGAACAAATAATATTTCAAACATAAGCAATGTGATCATGGGGGAGCGAGAGAAGATTTAGCTAAGATTTAAAAAAAATAATGAAGAGGATGTTTGCAGCTGAATCTGTGGCAAATTTACAAGAAAATAAAAATATAGGAACTAGTTACTTTGAACAGAATATCGGTACACATGGCCTTTCCATGTGTTATTATTGGTTCTTGATCTTCCCCTTTTCCATCCCAGCAGTCAAGTTCGATACACCTAGAAGTCAAAGAGAGAGAAAGATGGAATTCAGTGGTCACAACAGTCAAGTTATAAAGAACAATATAGCAATAACAATAATTACTCAAATTATTGGTAAGTACTCATTTTAAATATGCTATAGTTTTGCACATCATCTGAAAGAAAGGAATTAAGAAATGCAAATCTATTTTTGTAGATTTCATCAGATTTAATTTGCTGGTAATTAAAATAGTTTATATGTACAAAAATGAAATACATCTGACTTCAGTATAATTTGTTATTTGCTGATAACCTATAATCAAAGGAATCAGCGTTCAGATTGTTTTTTTAAAAAAACATAATCCTTATTGTGATGTTTGTCCCATAATTTCTTTCAAGATATTGAGATATATTTCTAGAAATCCTATTAATAGGTTTTTAACATATATATGCATGCAGATTCCCTCAATCATCAAATCTGATGGCAAATTAAATTTACTGAATTAGAGTTTTAGCCTCTCTTAAGCACATCTCACCTGCATCCAGCCAAGAGGACTTGTCTGTACATCTCTACTGATGACTTTCCACCAAACTGCCTTCCTGTGAGATATGTGTTGTGGGAAGAGCTAATAAAATAGTGAGCCAGAGGTTGTTCCATCTCTTGGTAGAGCTCTAAACGGTCTAGGAAGACAGGGGCATTCTCATCTGACATTAAGTACCGGCAAAACCCATCACTTGACATGACACCTGAAATGAACAATACACAATGTTAGAATGCAGGCTTTATCATTATTCTAAAATTGGACTCCTAGTTCATTCCCTTAATCTGAGATGGCAATTTGATGAAGAAAACAAGTGGAGGGTTTCTTGATTCCTGATTGTATTATGAAGGGTATCCAGCCTTTCCTAGAAATAGAACCAGAGTTACTACAGTTTTCCCATTTAAAGAGCCAGGATACATACAAGATGTCCCAGGATTATGGGACAAACCAATCCATCTTCATTTGCCTCTATTTTTCAGGAAAAGCCACCTAGCCAAGAAATGTTTGATCACTTATAGAAATAAAAGACAGTTTGGAAATCAAATCTATCTATCCCTCTGTTTAGAGTGTTATCTGCAATACAAGACAAAACTACTGGTTAGAATCACAAGCCATTTAGGTCTTTAAAGATTACAGCCAAACCAGCACTTTAAATGGAGATTGGAAATACAGTATACTGACAACAAGTGCAGGCAGCAAAACAATAGCCTAACTGAATGCCTCACAGACTCTTTTAAAAGATGGACAAAGTATATCAGTATTTCTCAACCTTAGCAACTTTAAGACATGTGGCTGGTTGGGGAATTGAAGTCCACACATCTTAAAGTTGCCAACGCTGAAAAACCCTGAAGTAAGCTCTTAGACTCATACATCATTCTACAGTGCTTTACAGCACTCTCTGAGCAGTATATCAGCATATTGCCCTAACAATCTGGGTCCTCATTTTACAATGTAACCTACAATGAAACAAAAGTTAAGATGGCCTATGTACAGAGTAGCTGACAACAAGCAACTGAACTTTTTAACAGAAATGATTGACATCCACCTCTTCTTTTTACCTTTCTTTTTCAAATCTTCATCTGGTTCATATATTTCAATTATCTGCATTGCTCTTTTAGGATCAAAGAATGGAAATAAAATTTCATTCAGCCGAGGATCTCGTTGATGCTAAGGCAAGAAAAAAGAAGACTGATGAAAATTACTACATGCTGCCTTGCTTCTACAAATCTTTCATCAATGCAAGTAATATTCAGGAGGGGCTTGCTTTTAAAGTCAATTAGATTTCTAATTTTTTTCTTGATTTTTTTTTAAGATCTACATTTTTACAAGTAAATTAATTTTATTTCATGTTCAGTATAATTCTGTGCTCTCATGGTATGTTAGTACAGATGACTACAATGACTACAAATGTTCACAAAGAAACAAATTCATGCAATAAGAATCATTTATCTACATTACTGCCCACATTATAATTCATTAATAAAATATTCCCTACCTCAGCCTTGAACTAAAATGCTTTTGAAATTCCCACATGTTGGTAATTATGGATTAAAATATGACTATTCATATATGAAGAGGAAATGTGTAAAGAAAGGAAAGTGAAATTGTACAAGACAGGTAGCAATGAATGTCTAAAGAATTCTTGGCATTCAGTAAATAGCTTCAGTTAATTTACTTCTAAACTAATAAGAGCACAGAAACTTGGAACTACAGGTATATCACCAATATTTATTACTCCTGTCTGAATAAAAAATGATAAGTGTCTTATATAACAATACATTAATTCTTCTGTTAAATATTATGCCCTTTATTGTTTGAAATACCTGACTCAAAATCAATTTCTATATTACTTAGTAATTGACAGATAATGGTTCTATTTATTTATTTATAAAATTCATTGGCTGCCCGTCTTACCACAGGAGAACTCTGGGCAGCTTACAATCATAAACGATATCTCCATCTCAATGATATCTTTCTATACCTATATCTCTAACTCATCTATATACACATTAGAGAGAGAGACACAAAACATAAATTAAAACAAACCAAACATTATGATTTAATTAAAAATGGAGCGAGGCAGAATGGGGCGGAAGTGGGATCTGTTGTTAGTCGATCAATCACTTTTGGGAATTAGTGCAATACTCTAAACAATTGGTGACCTGCTGGCTCATCCTTTCAGAGATATTTCCTTACCAGATTTCCTCAATGCTTCAACAATGAAAAAACATCTAATGTACTGCCTTCATTGGAAAATCTGAGATACATTCAGACAGGCATCCTTCTTTAAAATAGCCCATGTTGAATGATCTATGTTCAATTACATTTTGTATTATGTCATAGAACTGTTTTATAAAATTTGCCAAAGTTCAATTCCATGGCACTCATGGGTCCCAGATCTGGACACATTCTGTAAGTTAGCCCATTTGAGATACCTTGGTTCAAAAATTGTTGTTCTGTGATGCATCATTTTGTCCAGTTAAAGATAATGGAAACAACATTTGTTAGTACTATATAAACTGTCACTGCCTTGATTCTTTTTTGGTTTTAATAGTTACCGTAAAACAATTTAATAAGTCCTTGCTACATGTAACATATTTAAATATATAGTTTCCACATTCATCATAGTAATGAATACCTTCCATTCATTAAATATTTTATTGTTTCCATTTTACTAAATTCTAGATCAGTTCATCATTCATCATTTAGTTTATGGGAGTTGAGTTTCCTTTTGTTAAAGTAGCATCTAAAGGGATCCAAATGACCACAGCCCTATCAGCATTTAGATCTGAGAGTTGTCTCCGGCATTTGAGCCATGCAACTGAGTAACATGCTCATTGATCCACTTTTTAAATTATTTTTTTTGATTGGAATGATTTTTGTGACCCTGGATATTTATTGTTTGGATTTTTTTCTTTTGAACACCCACCCAGATTCACTACCATGAGATGGGCAGCTATACAGTTTGGATGGATGGATGGATGGATGGATGGATGGATGGATGGATGGATGGATGGAAGGAAGGAAGGAAGGAAAGAAGGAAGGAAGGAAGGAAGGAAGGAAGGAAGGAAGGAAGGAAGGAAGGAAGGAAGGAAGGAAGGAAGGAAGGAAGGAAGGAAGGAAAATAATCTACCAGAACTTCAGATTGGAGCAGCTTCCTAAATAATAAAATATGAGCAGACTCAAAATTGTTCTTACCAACCTAGGCTTGTCTCAGGGAATTTCTAGACAGGATGAGAATTTGTCTAGATTGGAAACAACTGTAGCTTTTTACACCTTTCTATAAACACTTTCTTGAACAACTATAACTTTTGAGTCCAAAACAGGAAGGGTGGCAAAAGTGTCATAGAAATGATCCTTCCTGGTTTCTGGGAGACTAAAAGTGAAAGAAGGGAAAGATATTTTCAGATGTGTAAGATTCTGTTAAATTTGCAAATCTATTCTGTAACCTTATAATAAAGATAAAACCAGTACTTTTTAATTGTGTTTCTGGTCTGCACTACTTCATAAGGTTAACAGAAACTACATTCTGTTACCTTCCGCTCAGCCCGATCCTTATCAAATATACTCATAAACAAGTCCGATTCAATCCTTTCCTAAAATACTAGCCAAGCTTCAGATTAAATGCTAACAAGAAGTTGCAGGGCAGAAATGTTATGTAGTAGAGTGTTCAGTTCCTGTTAGATCTGCTGTTATAAATAACATACATGCAAATGCAAGCAAAGTAAATCCTTCTGTGTAGATAAGCCTTTCATTGGGGACTTAAAAATAAAGAGATTTAAAGATGGAATATAGAGCCTCCTATGTTGTCAGACAACACTTTTTTCCTTGCCAATATGCTACATGGAACTTCTAAATTTGTAAAATATTCTGGGCATTTTCTGTAACATCTAGCAATAGCCAATGTAAAGCAAATAAATGACTTTTCTTTCTACTGAAAATATTCTTTGTCTGCTCCCCTGCTATTAAAAATGCAATCACATATAGCAAATTATAATCTCTTAATCTAAGCTCCAAATACTGTAAATGTATACCAGATGAACTGTTTTAATTTAATTCACTGTAGTGGATAATTATACTAAAACTAGTCAGTTGTTTAATAGGCAACCTAAAACTAATGAAATATAAAAGCTGTTAGATGCAAGCATTATTTAATGCAAGCATTGCTGAAAAAGAAGATGCAACTTCACAACCCAACCACAAAATCATATTCTCCAACATGTACAGGCTTTGCAACATGTGTTTCAGTACAATATCCAAAATCAGTGGCAAAACAAAGAAGGTGGTTTCAGTACATATTAACAATCTACCAGTTCTTTACATTATATATGAAGTCTAAATATAGTGATTTCAAATTACCAATGTAGAATTCTAGAGAGAAGAAAGGTAGAATCTAAATACATGGAAACAATTCCCCCAAATTTCTCTTTCTATTAGATTCTTATAGTGTCATATTTGAACAATCTTTTTACTCCTCAAATTTAAATTGCATCAGTTCTGATAGATCAAATGAAAAATCTGTGTAATAATCAGAGTGTTTTCCCAGTTATGGTCAAAAAAGTATTTTTGAGTTCTGCAACTTTAAGATCAGCAACTGAGATATCAGAGGCTGACTTTTAGTCATCATGCTAAGGAATAAAGTATTTAGCTTATTCCTGGCATAGCATGATATACAAAATTTACTTCATTTAGTAATTGTGTGTGCCCTTACATATTTGCAATTAAATAAAAAATTCACACACATTCCAAATTTTTTTTAATTAAATCCTCTTCCGTTGGTAATACTTCCTTCTTCCAATATTGCGCTTATACAATACATGTTGTTGTCAATATATGCAATATAAGATACTGTATTTCTTTGGGATAATTATTGAAATTCCTAACAAAAACTGTGCAGAATTAGATAAATTAACTAAGGAAATTAAGGGGAAGGAAGAATCAAAGTATTATAAGGTTTGGAGTAGATGGTATGAATGGTTGAAATATAAGGAGATAAGTTAAATGAATGAAGAAAGGAGGGGAAAAATGAGTATGATCTTTTGTTAGTAAAGAGGAAATGACAAAATGTAGAAAATGAACATCAAATAAGTTAATACTAAAATATCTGTAAATATTGAGGTATAGAAAGAATAAGCGGCTGTATATAGCTGGAAAAAAAAAGAAAAAGTGACATTTTGCTTTATTGTGTTATTTCCTGTTGTATGTATATGTTTGATTAATGTTGTTTAAAATAAAAAACTTTTTAAACAAAAAAATAAATAAAAAATTCACTATGAGTTGTTCAACAAACCATAATCAGAAATCATGACTAATATAATATGTGGACTAAGAACTGCAGTCATATCTCATAAATGCAAATCCTTCTTCATGCATTTCAATAATTCACTCTGAAAGATAGTGACTATCTCTACATTTATGGTAATGAATTCCATAAATTGCTACATGTTGTTTTCTTTTGTTATCGCTAATGACCAGTCTGGTTAGAGATATAAATTTATGAATCTCATTTCTTGATGATCCATTCCTAAAATTGCTAGTAAAGCACTAGTACAAAGACAAATAAACATTAGATCATTTCCTAATAAAAATTATACAACTGGGCCAAAAAAATTGCAGAGAAAATGAGAGACGCAGAAGTTTTGTCTTCATTTTCCTATCAGAAGGCAAAAGCTGGTAATAGGATAGCAAAGAAATTTCTCAATTCACCTTTAATGAAAGCAACCAATTTTGCTGACATATTTGTACAGGTAATTCTTGTTTAGCAACCACAACTGGGACTGGCAACTTGGTTGTTAAGTGAAGTAGTTGTTATGTGAAGTAGTTGCTAAGTGAAACATTAATATGATCTTACTTCAGCTTTCCTTTGCTTTATAGACTTGCAAAGGATTTACATGCAAGAATTGGTTGCAAAGCTACTTTTTCATCACTGTGAAAAATTTCATCACAATTTGAACAGTTGCTGTATGAGGCAGTACAACAAGAAAATTTAACCAATACTACCAAGAGCAAAATATAGTTTTTTGCTTTATTGCTATCATGCTTCTTTGCTTCTTTATCTTCTAGAGGTTTCCCTTTCCCTTTCTTAAGGTAAGCGTTTTAAAAAAAATACAAACCTCAATATTTTGAAAAAATTAAAATAAGTTTGCTGCTGAAGGTTTTCCTATTTTAGTGTGGGAGAGACTTCTAAGCAAGAGTGGATGGTCTCCTCAAAGTAACCCCATGACAGACAAAAATACGACCAACTACACCAGAATTGTATTATAAACTGGCTATTGTGAAATAATTATTTTCTCTCACCAAATGAGAGGAACTTGGAAAGGAAAAAAGCCAGAAAGCATTTGTTGATAGTGGCATGAATCCTCACCAATGCTGATTTCTTAAACTTCATTCCCAGGAAAGAAACTTTAAGGAGGTTTATTGACCTACTTTGCACTGTCAAGGAACATTGAAGAAATGTCTAATCAAGCCAATTGAGACAACTGATTCTCCCACATTATTCAAAATACGAACAATGTTGTTTGTACAATCTACGGGACTAAATAATGAAATACTGAATGTCAACCGTTTAATAAAAATAATTTTAAAATCTTACCACAAAGAATTCTCCATTGAGTATCTAATTTTAAAAATTCTGTGTATTTTGGTTACGATAGAAAGCATATCTAACATCTAAGGAAGTTCATACCACTGACATACTACCTACAATAGAAATGCAAGCATTCTGAAGATAGCCATGACACTTGTAAACCTTAGAAAAACATCAATCAAAATGAAACATTTTAGATACTACAGAGAGAAGTCCAATTTCCCTGTCACCACCTCCTCAATATTTAGAAGGACTAAATTCCTAAAAATAAAAAAGATTTCAAATCATTTGGTTAAGACAACATATGAAATAGAAACAAAACAACCACACACAGAGCATCTACACAATACAGCAAATAATCAATGCAAGCAAGTTGCAAAGCCAACAAAAAGAGAACAGGAGAATGCATCAAGTTGGAGCTGATTTTTGCACCTGCAGTCTCGCTGAAACAGAAAGACCAGCAGATCAGAAGCACAGCGAATGATAGCATGGATCATGCAATGATACGACTGGGAGAAGCAAGCCACTGCAGACAGACTTGTAAGGTAGTTAATGTATGAAAAAGCTTACTTCATTTAGAAAGCTCACTAATTGGTCTACCGTTAAATAATCTGTTTTGTCTCCATTGCTGAAAAGAAATTTATTAGAAAAAAAATGTAAGTTTTCATGTAAGATCCTACAGCAGGTATGATTTACATGTTGACATTTTTTTTATATTCCCAGCATTGATCTAATATTCTTTAACAGACCTAAGCTGCATTTTTAAAATCAGCACTAATAAGTGATACTGACTATACTTGCTACAAAACAGCTCCTTCTCTCTATGCCCCCAATTTAACAGATTAAAGAAAGAAGCAATTCAACATGTAAGTCTTCCACATTAATAACTTAGTGCATGAAACCTCAAATGTTAAGACTTTCTTAACCTAATTAGTTCATATATTGTGTTAATAACCTTATAATAGCAAGTTAATATTATAGGTTAGTAAAGCTAATTTAAAAACGAAAGTGTTTCTTTAAGTGTTCGGAACATTGACTTAAACCTTTGGAGAAAAAAATTGAGTACTGATAGGAACACTATACAACAGCATTATCTTCAGATTAAGTAATATTAAAATTAAGTTTATTATGTAGAGTAACTTACATTTTTCTAAAAAGCTCCTCTATATCGGTACGAGGACATATCTTCTGGGTTAGTTCATAAAACTTCTCAAAAGTAAAAGCTGAAGGCTCTATTTCATCATTCTGAAAGTAAAAAAAAACTTAATATGTACCAGGTTGGATAAGCACTGATTTAGCAATGGAAGAATTTATAATATATTCATTATGGATGGAAGCAAATAATTTAATGTTCTTTGACTAAAAAAAAAATCTGGAAATAGTTCTCTATGATCACAACAATAATGTACATTATTTTATGTGTGTAGTATATAGCTACTGCATTAAAATATTCTAATTATAATTAGCATAGATGTTAACAATGGACAAACTGCTAATGAATTATTTTTGAAGTGATACTGAATAATCAACTGCAACCATTAACTGTTTTAGGTTTATAACACCCATCTTGAAACCCTTAATTCTTGAAAATTAAATTTAAATACCTTTCCACTGGGAAGACCCAATTCTTTAAGTGCCTGAAATATCACTTTTTCAGTTTTACCTGACGCAAACGTTCTGGTAATGCTAGAAAAAAAAAGGAGAATTAAATTATTCCAAAGCTTTGGCAATCTCATAATCAGAGCTGCATCACATGTCCTCTACTGAGGTGACAATAGTTCATTAATGACTTTCTGTATTGATAGTGTAAAGTATCTCTTCAAGAACATTACACTTTTATATGGATAAATAAATAATTCCATCACCTAATTTTCACATCCATTACCATATATATACATTTTGGTTTTTGTGTAAATTAAACATTTTCTTTTGTTGTTGTTTTCTCAGACTTTGACAACTGCTGTTACAGCATGTTCTTTCTCTCTGGTTTTGTGTTTTCATACAGTCTTTACTTCTCTAGAGTAATCCCCGCTGATCAAAAATTATATCATGAAAAACAGGAGTGTTGTTTGTAGAATTTTTAGTCAACCATTGCAAATATGGGTGTGATCTAAGAAACTTTCTCACATCATGTTCTAAACTTAATCCTTGGCCAATTTCACTTCAAATTTCTTTCACTGTGAATGAATGCTTTCTCAACTTTTTTTTTTTTTTTTTGAAGATCAACTTTTGACTCTAAAGAGATTTTTACAGTGATGCCTATTCTCCATACAGTTCAGAACTTGTTCTCTTTTTTATGTACACTAGAATAAGCAGATAATCTAGTCCACAGATACTGAATATGTGGTCTAATGATAACAATGGTAGTTGTTTGCTTTAGCCTTATTACATTCATGGGCCAGAGCCTGGTTGCTGCTTAAGCCCCGTTCCCCTTTGAGCAACAGTGGTCAATTTATTTCTGTTATTCCTCCTATACTTTTGCACTTAGATCAACCAGCAGTGATAATTCCTTTGAGCCAAATCTTTGACCCAAAAATTTGCAGTGCTTAACTCTACAACAGGGCTAAGCACCTGGATGCTATTTGGATGCTATACAGTACATAAGCCAGCATGGAAATAAAAAGGATGTGAGACTTGTAATTTAAACATTTGGAATAACGGTGTTGCTTATCCTTCTTCTTAATATACAGGATTAATAATTTCCCAATTCTAGAAAACTGTTTTAGAGGGCTAAATGGTTATGCTATTTCTATTAAATTTCAATTCTATACCCAAAATAAAGGAGGTTTCTCTAACAGGACTATACAGTATCTGCATTGTTTATTTCGCTATTCACTTGAGCACAACATCTGATCAGGATAGAAAATATTATTGAATCATAGATCCTAGGCACAGATTACCTTGATCAACAGACTACTAAAATACATTGCTTCTAATGGGCTTTCTGACTTGTGACTGTTATTCATTTTAATTTCATAACCACAACCATACATTTCCTCCATAACCCCACACTTGAAGCTCACAATACACTTACCTTCTAACTGGAATTTTGCCATTAGTGTTAGTCAGAAATGCCAATTTCATCCAGCTAGAAGGGGAAAAAAACAATTAGACTTTCCCCTCCAAATAATACAATAAGAGTTCAGTTTATAAGATGAACTATAGGAGGAGAATAAGCCAAAGGCTATCGCTGGGATTTTTTTTATTACGAAGTATAAAACTAGGGCTTTAAAAGTTCACAGAGTTTACACATGGAGTTATGTAAGAACTGAGTCAAATGTTCACCTTCATACATTCTTGTATTTTATAAACAACTACTTGCTACTTCTCACTCATAAGACTAACTACAATTCTTTCCTACTATCAGTGTAAAGAAGCCTTAAAGGGGGTTTGACATAAACTTAGTTTGATCAGAGAAGGTGAGATGCAGCTTTCTCAAACTTGGGCAGAAAAAGTCAGACTAATGGAAGTCAGTAGCAGCTGAGCTGTGACTCTATTTTACAATGAAATAGAGCTTCTGGGCTTCTAAAACAGAGTTGAGTAATGGGCCACAGCTCACTCTGTCTCTTAGCCTTCTGGAGGGGACAGGAGGCCATGCAATGATATCATGAGGCGAATGAAAGTAACACGGTTGACATTTTTCACCTACTTTTAAAATACAATCTGCTGCCATTTTGACCCCTAACCCTGCTCTTCAAACCCCTCCCCCCACCAGCCTGAAAATTCACTGCTAAATGTTATTGCCATTTCAGGTCATTTTTCCAGGGTTGGATGGGCAGCTAAAAAAAAAGAGAATGGAAATTATTTGCTTCACACAGGCCTCTGATTCTAGTTTCTACCCCCTTTTTTTCTGTTTCTTGTTTCTACCCCCTCCCTTTTTTTTGTGGGGTGGGTGGGTGTAACATATCCTTGGGATATTGAAGGAATAATTCAAAGTGGAGAGTCACATGCAAGCTACATAATCCCTGACACTGTTCTAAAAGTTCTAATTGAATGAAAATGCTCCAAATTTTTGGATACAGATAAAATCTTAACAGCATAAATAAACACACAAGTTAGGAAAAAGAGGAAAACAATTTCCTCTGATTACTATCATTCTGTTATCATGCCTTCTTTAACGCCTTCCTTTACAGTCATGCTAGAATGAACACAATTTAATACACATGAAATATTTAATTCAGCTGTAATGGATGGAAAGCTTCAGTTGAAATGTTTTTTAGCATCCTAGAAATAAAGCAACTACTGAAGCACTTTTGATAACATTTGTTTGAATAGCATTTGTATTACATATTATGAGTGAGAAGAGGCAATGCTGGTTACTCTACACATCTTCTTGTTCTCCAGAGAGCAAATATGTTGGCTTTTCCATGTTCCATGAGCAATGTGAATAATGGAAAGGTGGCATGAGATACGCTTGAAGTCCCTTGAATGAAGAAAAGCAGGAATTTCTGCACTCTGGAGAGCTTTACTGAAAGGGTGCTAAAAGCTACAGGAAGTTAAAGGGTGATGTAAGGGGGTGGGGCTGTTAGTGCGTCTGTGTATCCAACACTTACTTCAACTTACTTCTACAACTTGTTTTTCAGATATATTCTACAATAACCTCTATCATCCACAGCAGAGATGCTCTGTGAGCAAGTCATTCAGCCTAATATTTTGGAATATAGAAATGACGATGATGTTGGAACATGCAGCTCAGCTAATTCCCCCAAGGGTTCTTCCTACATCAGTCAAAGATATTGCAAGTAGTTTCAGAATAAATGGAGGGCTGAAAGAGTAAGTAAAGAGGTTCCAGAACCTTCTTCTCAGATGCTTCTGCTTTAAATCTCTCTTTAACACTACTATGTATCCTGAGGACTTGTACTCCCAAAGGTGCTTTTTCAAAAGGTAATTGTTGTTTCCTTGAAGACATTTCACTTCTAATCCAAGAAGCTTCTTCAATTCTGGATGAGAAGTGAAACTTCTTCAAGGAAAAAACAAAGAAAAGTCCAATTGCCTTTTGAAAAAAACACCTTTGGGGCAACCATGACCCAGATGACTGAGAATCTCCATAGATATTAAGGAATTGGATCTTCTACTGTTTGGAGAGTAACAACAGTTTCTGAGGGGAAATAGCATTTAAGGAAACTGGGAAGGACTATAAGAATCTTTTCAAACTTCTTGCTGCTAAATCTTTTAGGTTTCTTTTTGAAGAAATGGAAAAGAGGGCTTACAAAGTGGGGAGTGTACAAATACACTTCAGGGTAATCTGAACAGTTTAGGAAGATTACATTAAAGTATTTAGTCTCAGCTGCATTTTCCTAATATATTGGAATATTCTCTGTGAAATATCACAAAGAAAATAATAATTCAGCTCTGGATCCATATGAAATAAGAACATTTGTATGTAAGTGGGCAGCCGTTCTCCCTCCTAAACCAAGAAAAGTTCAGGCAAAGCTAATAATTAAAACTGCCTCTCTCAACAGATCATAAAATCCAGCAGTAAACTCCCTTAACTCCTGAATGTGCGTTTGACTTTGGGAACGTATTTTATTTGTGGAAAAAAATGTGAGGAATAGATTAATACCACATTTCTCATGGCTGTTTGGATTGTTGGGGAATGCCTTCATCAGCTTATCCAGATACTGTATTTATTTCTTGTTGTGCCAAATAAGAAAAGGAACTTTTTTTGAACGCACGTCAAGAAACATATAGAAGGAACAAAATCATAATCGATGAGGTGAGGTGAGGGGAAAAAAAGCTTACTGTTTCTTGAGGCATGTCGTGGGACAGACATTGTTGGCTCTGAAGTTACCTATAATTGATCTGAGTCCATCAATCCATTGCTGAAAGACAAAAAGATAAAACAAATATGTCTAATGTGTGCCCACAAGTGTGTATAGTGACCACTCAATCAATCAATTTAAAAGCAATATAACTACAGAAACATCTTAGAGTAACACAAGTTAGAATAATTAGTAGTGCTTATCTCTCTCTGACCTTCTTTTGAAAAAAGCTTGTTTTATACAGATAATTTCTCTTCTTTAAATAATGATACTGAATTCATATATTTGAAGTACAAACACAAAATTGTCAAAATAATCTCCCATTACGAAAAGCTAAGGTTTTTTGCAGCACATGAAAGACTAAAATAAAGTAAAAAAAAAAAAAAAGTAGCCTCTCCTGTTTTAAAAATGCAAGTTTTAAACACTTCTTCCAAAGTTGCACCACCAGGTGTCAGCAGAGGTTCAGAATATAATACAGTTGCAAAATTGCCCAGAAATTGGGGAAGAAAAATATGTTGATATTTCTCTAAGATAATATTGCAACTTTCTTGATTTTAAGAGCAGAAATTATGGAGACCTGGACCTTACAGAAGTGGTGCATGAAGAAGTAGGGAATTCTGAATCCGCAATTTAATATTTACCACTTTAGTATCTACCAATATTGTAGCTATCTTATAAATATTCTATTACCCCTTTCCAAAATTAATAATTATGTAAAAACTGATGTACCTGATGAACAAGCTCTGAATGCATAGAATAGCTAAAATGGTAAGCAAGTTGAGTACTAATTATAACCCCGTTTTTATATAATCTACCCTTTCTGCTTCGATTTCTCCATCCATACACATTTCATGCCATAACCTATAAATACCATCTTTGGCTATCTAATAATCCAAAATAAGATCTCTCCAATCTTACATACATACTTTATTCAATAACTTTATTCATTTATAGCACAATTAATGCCATTATCTGGCGATATCAAGCAGAATTTGAGTCCATCCTACCTCATCTCAGACTGTAATAAAACAGTTTTTCTTCCAGTTGGTTACCTTCTATATGTGCTGCAGAAATTTTACATAGCTCAAACAAATATACAACAGTTTTAAAAATAAATACCTTCTTTGCTTCAGAAAAGTATGAGAAGAAGTGCATCACAAATAGGAACAGCAGCTTACAGATATTTATTTATCACATTTCTATACTTCCTATCTAAGTAAGTGACTGCAGGCAGTTTGCAACAACAACAACAACAACAACAACAACAACAATAATAATAATAATTAGTATAAAAGCATAAATAAGAAGAAAGATAAAAAACAAAATGTAAAAGGTACGGCTATAATAGTTATAAAGTTAACACGGTGGAGAGAACACCCTCACAAAAACAACCCTCGCGAGGATTACATATCACTCTTTGACCTCCACGCCAAATAGTAGGATCAATTCTTTCTGAAGGCCAGAAGAGTGGAGGGCGGGGGAGGGGGGGTTGCCTTACTTCTGGTGTCAAAGTGTTCCAGAAAGCAGAGGTAATAGCAAACCCACAAGATCCACCACATACTGTCCCTGATTAACCAGGCTGGGATCGGAAGATACAATTGGGATGAAACATTACATTACAACTTCATTACTCAATTAATAGAATTAGGAAAGGACCTTGGGGGTCATCTAGTCCAACCTCTGTCAAACAGGAGACCAGTAGTGAAATCTGAACTGGTTTGCCACCAGTTTTCTGGCCATGCATGCACAGTGCGCGCTAAACGTGCTTTGCATCTTTGCGCATGCATGGTGTGTGCCAAACGTGCTGCGTGCATGCACATGTGCAGTGTGCACCAAATGTGTGCTGTGCACGCATGCGCAGGGTGCACCAAATGCGCCCTGTGCACCAAATGCATGCATGCACAGTACATGCCAAATGCGTAAGTAGAACAGTGAGGGGGGGAACAGCTGTGCCGCTGTAAACCGAGTGTAATATTCAATGCTAATCCTTGAATTATGCAACTCTTAGATTTCTGCATAAATACTATTGTCTAAAGCCCTTGAAATATCGTTTCTGGCTTGTATTATTATTGGAAAATTGATACTGGATAATTTATCCACAACACCTGAAGGACTTCATGCTTCTCACTTAATCTGTTATAAAATATTATTTTTGCATATAACGATCAATCAAAGTAAAGCTGGAAGGGATTTGGTCTTCTAACCCAATCCCCTGCTCAAGCAGGTGATCCTATTCCATTTCAGACAGGTGGCTGTCCAGTCTTTTCTTAAAAGCACCAAGTGATGGAGCACCCACAATTTCCAAAGGCAAGCTGTTCCACTGGTCATTTGTTCTCTTGACTTCTGGTGGTTTGGAAAATAGATTGGCCCTCTTTTCTTTGTGACAACCCCTCAAATACTGGAATACTGGAAAACAACACTGCTATGCAGCTGTCTTTAAAAGAACAAAAACTGGAGCACTTTACAATAAACAATGCTTGCTATACCTTAAAGTCTATAAATAAATTCTTGATAACAATATATTCTTATCTTCTTATTTGAATTAAACATGAAAATGTAATACTGTGTATTAAAGGTTAATCGTTGTTTTGTAAAAGCTTCTTTGGTTTAAGATGCTATTAAATTATCATGGACATTAAATTAAGCTTCTCTTTCTTCTGGCAGATTATCTGCATTTACTCAATAGTCCCTGAAGTAGCATCTTTTTGAGAATATAATCTTTCTACTTCATGCAGAGCAGCAATAGTGCTTCTTTCTAATACTAGAGCAGTTCTGGGAAAAGTGCCTTGGGATCTAATGAATTCAGAGCATCACCTGATCCACCCTGGACATGTTACTCAACTGTCTCATTTTCACTTTTTCATAAGTGAAGAAAGAAAACAGCAGCTGTAAAAATTGCTCTGCCACTCAAAGCAATACCTCTGTAACATGGAAAAGCAGTTTGCATGGAATACACGCAGACATAGACACAAACACACATTTTCAAGGACCCTAAACTTGCAATTTAATGGCTGAATTTTGTTGTTACTTCCATTAATCAAATATCAAATATCAGACAGTTTATCCTTCCTTACTGTACAGCCCTTCCTACCATTAAACACAATATTTTTTTAAAAAGTGCAGATTATGATCTTGCGTAAAAATTTGAAGTCAGTCCTTATGACTTCTAGTTCGAAGGGTTACAGATTACAACTCTCATTGCAATGTAATTGCTTATCACACATCTACACACTTCCTAATTGTCACACATTTTTCCCATACAGAAGAAACACCCAGATAATTTGAAAAGCAGCACACCAATTCAGCTGAGCAATTAGCTCATTTTTGCCATTGATTTCAAAAGATCTGTGTTTGGATTAATATTTGCCAACCTCTTAAAGAATACTAAAGATTTACATGGAACAATAATGCCACAAAACACCAAAGCTATGTTTAGCTGTAGTACCTTAGCGTCTTCAGTGCTTTCTGCTACCATGTATGTGAAGTTGATGTTCACCAGATCAGTGCCACTACAGACACAAACTATTCGTCCTTCAAGTTCATTTTCTGCTTTACTGACAGCTTCAAGAGCAGCTAATATTTTTGGATCCTGTTGGACAAAATTAATTGCTTGAAAAAAAAACCCCTCATGGATTAAAAAAAAGAAAAAAAATGTATTTCTCATTTTCACCCATAAGCATTTCTTATTCCTATTTACTTTCTTTATATTTTTGCCATTATTCCAAGCACATGTTTAGAAGTATTTCATTTTCTATTTAGGCAGGTGATAATAGTATACACAGATCATATTCACGTTAGGTAACTAATAGTGGTTTATTTACATTCTGCCTGTGAAGTAGTAACAATAATTCTTGGGTTCTGGGTGCAGTGACCTTACCAAAGTGAAATACTCCTGGGCATCATCATGATTAAACCCCCTCTATTTGACATCATCATTGTTGCATCCCTGACTCTGACTCTGGCTATGTTTATTGAACCACCTTTACCATCTTACCATCTGTATCATCTGCCAGTGCAGTGAGACCAACTTTACCCACTACGCTCTGTTCTGAGAAGAGGTCCCGGCCTGGGTGTGGGCTTCGAGGGAGCCGACCTATTGCTGCTGCCACTGGACAGGATTACATCCATTAATGCCAGTTGCCGTGAGAGGGCAACTAGGTACTATCTCTCTGGGGTAGCGGCCTGAGACTCCTCTTCACTGCCGTGAGAGGACAGTGAAGCCCGATGGACTTACTCACACTGGAAATGGGCGGACTCTTTCTCTTGGACCTTTGCTTTTAAGATGTTTTATGAATCCTTGGCCTTATTTATTCTCTCAGCTGAATTGCGATGTATTTATTAGCCGATCTCTTAGCACTGCGAGATTCCCCCCTCTCGCAGGCCTGGCCCTCTTCGTTATCGAGGGCCTACCTTAATGACGGGCTTTGGGACCCCAAGAGGTGGCATGTGGCAAACAGGAGGGTGAGGGGTTTTTTAACAAGGGGTTTTAAGCAATTTTTAGGGGGTTCCGGGGTGGGAGAGGGTGGGGGTAGAAGTGGACCTGGGGGGGTCCTTGGAATGTCAGAGCGGCAGAGTGGGTTTGAGGGACATAGCGGAGGGAGTCGGGGGAGGGGCTAGAAAAGGTGCCGGGGGAGGACAAAAAGGGCCATTCCATTTGTACAGTGGGTGGGAGAGGCAGATATGACGGGCGTAGGGGGCCATATCAGTTTCGGGGAGTACGCACCTGCTATTTGCGAGCGGTAGCATGCTCCGGCCCCCAGAGCGCTTCCTGTAACCCTGGTTGCCCAGAGCCTCAGGGCCCAAGCCTTCGGCTGATGCTATGCAACGTCAGGTCTGCAGTAACTAAAGCCCCCCTCATTAACGACCTAATCCAGGAGGGAGGTGCAGACCTGGCGGGAATTACAGAAACCTGGTTGGGCCAGGAGGGGGGGTGCCCCTCGTCGAGATGTGCCCACCAGGTTTCTGCGCGTTTCATCAGCCAAGGGCTCAGGGGAGGGGCGGAGGGGTAACGGTGATTATTAAGGAAGACCTTGATCCGAGGGAGGCCACTGTTCCTCAGGTTGCTGGCTGTGAGCCCCTCCTTGTGAAGTGGGGTCGTGGGGTGCAGATGGGCTTGCTGATCATGTACCTGGCTCCCTGCCGCGTGGCAGCAGCCCTGCCTGAGTTGCTTGACGTAATAGCTGGGGTGGCGATTGGTACCCCCAGACTTATGGTTATGGGGGATTTCAACCTGCCGTCCATTGGCGAAACGTCAGAGGCGGCTCAGGAGTTCATGGCTTCCATGACGGCCATGGACCTGACCCAGTTAGTTCATGGCCCCACCCACACGGGGGGACACACGCTAGACTTGGTTTTTACCTCTGGTCAGTGGCTGAATGATCTCGATTTAGGGGAACTAGTCATCAATCCCTTGTCATGGACAGATCATTCGCTCCTTCGTCTAGACTTCCATACCGCTTCCCTTTGTCGCAGGGAGACGGAACCGACTAGGTGGTTCTGTCCCAGGCGCCTGATGGACCCAGACAGGTTCCTGACGGAGCTTGGGCCTTTCCCAGAGACTCTGGCTCACGGCTCGACTGAAGAACTGGTAGCCGCCTGGGATAGGGCGGCTGCTGGGGCTTTGGACCGCGTCGTGCCTTTGCGGCCTCTGACCCGGTGCCGACCTCGATTAGCTCCTTGGTTTTCCGAGGAGCTGAGAGAGATGAAGCGCCGGAAAAGACGCCTAGAGAGCGATTGGAGGGCCAGTTGCACTGAATCTGACCGGACACTGGTAAGAGCTCATATTAAGACTTACCTAGTGGCAATAAGGGTGGCGAAACGTAATCATTTCTCCACCCTTATTGCATCAGTAGATAATCGCCCAGCCGCCCTGTTTAGGGTGACCCGCTCCCTCCTACAGTTGGGAGCGCGGGAGGACCTCTTGCAGGGGAGAGCTGAGGAATTTGTGCAATATCTGCATGATAAAGTCGCTCAGATTCGGGACGGTCTGGACTCCAATTGGGTAGTTCCGGATGGGATGACGGGAGTGGATCTTGAGAATGTTATCTGGGATGAGTTTGACACTGTGACTCCCGAGGACATGGACAGGATTCTGGGGAGGCTGAACGCTACCACATGTTTATTGGACCCGTGTCCCTCTTGGCTGGTACTGGCCTCCCGGGAGGTTACACGAGGCTGGCTCCAGGGCATTATTAATGCTTCTCTGAGTGAGGGTGTCTTCCCGGCCACCTTGAAAGAGGTGGTGGTGAGGCCCCTCCTCAAGAAGCCTTCCCTGGACCCGGCTATATTAGGTAACTATCGTCCGGTCTCCAACCTTCGCTTCACGGTGGAGGTTGTTCAGAGTGTGGTGGCGCAACAGCTCCCTTGTTACCTGGATGAAGCTGTCTATCTGGATCCGTGCCAGTCGGGTTTCAGGGCGGGTTACAGCACGGAAACGGCATTGATCGCGTTGGTTGATGATCTCTGGAGGGCTCGGGACAGAGGATCTTCCTCGGTCCTGGTCCTTCTTGACCTCTCAGCGGCTTTTGATACCATCGATCATGGTATCATGCTGCGTCGGTTAGGGGGTTTGGGAGTGGGAGGCACCGTTATGCGGTGGTTCTCCTCCTTTCTCGCTGACCGTACGCAGTCTGTGTTGGCAGGGGGGCAGAGGTCGACCTCGAGACACCTCACTTGTGGGGTGCCACAGGGGTCTGTCCTCTCGCCCCTCCTGTTCAACATTTATGTGAAGCCACTGGGTGAGATCATCCGTGGTTTTGGGGTGAAGTGTCACCTGTATGCTGACGACACGCAGTTGTACATTTCTACCCCGGATCACCCCAATGATGCCCTTGCCGTGATGTCCCGCTGCCTGGAAGCCGTACGGATCTGGATGGGGAGGAACAGGCTCAGACTCAATCCCTCCAAGACAGAGTGGCTGTGGCTGCCGGCACCCCGATATAGCCAGTTGGTGCCATCACTGGCTATTGGGGATGAGATCTTGCCCCCCTCAGAGAGGGTTCGCAACTTGGGCGTCCTCCTGGATGCACGGCTGTCTTTAGACGATCATATGACGGCCGTGGCCAGGGGGGCTTTTTATCAGGTCCGCCTGATTGCCCAGTTGCGTCCCTTTCTGGATCGGGACGCCCTACGCACAGTCACTCACGCTCTCGTCACTTCCCGTTTGGACTACTGTAATGCTCTCTACATGGGGCTCCCCTTGAGGAGCACCCGGAGACTTCAACTGGTCCAGAATGCGGCCGCGCGAGTGGTTATGGGAGCGACTCGTCGCTCCCGGGTAACTCCCCTCTTGTGCGAGCTGCACTGGCTTCCGGTGGTCTTCCGGGTGCGTTTCAAGGTGTTAGTTACCATCTTCAAAGCGCTCCATGGCTTAGGACCGGGATATTTACAGGACCGTCTTCTGCCAATGAATACCTCCCACCGCCCGATACGCTCTCACAGAGAGGGCCTCCTCAGAGTGCCGTCTGTCAGACAATGCCGACGGGCGGCCCCCAGGGGGAGAGCATTCTCTGTGGGAGCCCCAGCCCTATGGAATGAACTACCCCCGGATATAAGAAAGATTCCTGACCTCCGTGCCTTCCGACGAGCCCTGAAGACCCTACTATTTCATCAAGCTGCTCTGACTTAAATTAGTGCTAATTTTAATAGGGATTTTTAGGGGTTTTAAATTTTACGGCCAAATAGTTTAATTATTTTATTAGTTTTAATTTTTATATGTGACTGTTTTTAATATGGCTGTAAACCGCCCTGAGTCCCCTCAGGGAGAAGGGCGGTATATAAATGCAATAAACTCTAACTCTAAACTCCGATCATAGTTATTGGAGAGAGAGAAAACATGTACCTTAGGATACACTCTCCCAACTGACACCTTCCAGATATGCTGCTGCTTTCAAAATTTCCCCAGACATCATGTCTCAAAGGTGCTTTTTCAAGAGGCAACTGGGCTTTCTGACTTTTCTTTGAAGACGTGTCTCTTCTCATCCAAGAAGCTGCTTCAGTTCTGTCTTCAAAGAAAAACTAGAAAGTCCAGTTGCCTCTTGAAAAAGCATCTTTGGGACAACCATGACCTGGATGACTGAGACTCTCCATAGTCACAGACAGCATATAGTACCAAAACATCTGGGAGACACCAAGTTGGAGAAAATACCTTAGGAATAAATCAATGGCTTCTACTCCTTCTTCAAAAGTCCCTTTGAGATCATGGGAACTTTTTAAAACAAGTCCATATAAAAGATTTACAAAAGACTGCTTTACAAAGCATATTTTTGCTGGAGCCACTTGTTTCATATTTAGTATTCAAGTAAAATTTTACTTTCACTCTAGTTTGTTTGACCAAATGAAATGGAGGGTGGAAAGGACTATTTATTCCCACTGCTTCAGAGGGTAATTTGTCTGGGAGCATTGTTGATTTTCAAATAACATTAAATTTAGCTTTCACAAACTGTTTTGCATTTACAGGAAAATTTCATCACCTATGGTCAACTAATCATTACAGGATTTAGATTAAATTCTCTTTAGTTTGGTGTAGTGGTGAAGATGTTGGCCTAGAAACCAGGAGACTGAGAGTTCTAGTCCCACTTTAGGCATAAACGTTGGCTGGGTGACTTTGATCCAGTCACTCTCTCTCAGCCCAACCAACTCATGAGGTTGTGATTGAGGGAAAACAGGAGGAGGAAAGAATATTAGGTTCACTGCCTTGAGTTATTTAAAAATAATAAAAGGCACAATTAAAAAAACTATAAAAATTGGACTATATTGTACCTGTCTGCCTTTCGATAAATGTATGAATACAATTTAGATTCACAGAAGGCGGTGTCTTTTTACCACCAGCCAAACTAACCAATATTCCCATTGCAGAAGGGGAAATTACGTTAGAAGCATGAATGTAAAAGAATTAGTCTGTGAAATTTATCACTACCCTACGGCCCCAACAGACTAGACAAAAGCCAGGGCTAAGGGAAAGAGATAAATTTCAGGTAGCCTCTTCAAACACAATCATGTCATTTTGATGTAGAAGCTTCCAGTTTATTGATCCCATTCAAGAAAACCCATTTGGATGGTACCATCTTAATCAGAATCAGAATCCCAAAGAACAAATGTATATTAAAATATTATTATACTTATCATAGCCATTAATGTCTGAAGGTATTCTGAATCAAGAAGCCTTGATTTAAAGTCTAGATTTTATTTTTAAATGCTTGTGATACGATGCAAGCATCAGGATAGAGCTTCTTAGTGCCACAGATTTACATGGGAAAATATCAGCACATGCTTCAATATTTGCCACTGAAGAAACTCAGATCTATGGGCGTAATATATTTTTTGTATGTAAACACTTCTAAATTATCTGATCTTCACCAAAGGTTAGTTTCTACAGCCCAGTTTTTCAAAATTAAAAATCCATTGTCCCTTAAGGGTGCAAAGCCTTCAGAAGTTCTTAAAACAGAAGAAAGTTTCCATTCCTGGGCCTCAAGCCAATACCAATTGTTTAAAACAATACTTTAAAACAAAACTACAGAAATACCTTTGGTACTGCTCCAAAGCGAATACTGTTGATCAGGGAACATTCTAAAACTTGCCCTTCCTGGAAAAGAAAGGAACATCATAAATGCCAAGCAGCCAATGTGATGTATCTTGAAATAGAAAATACACCAACAGCTAAGCATTCAAAAATACACAATCTTAATTAATACCAGGCAGTATATATTATATTAATGTCAGAAAAAACAAACATGGAAAATCTGTGCTCTCTAGAATTTGTCAGTCTAAGTGCCATCATATCTAACAATTGGCCATGGTGGATGAGGGCTGATGAGGAGGGAGTGATCACAAGACAGTGATCACTCCTGACGTAATTATATGTGGGAATGACTTTGGGAAACCTGGTGAAGGGATGTTGCCTAAGGAACAGTTAGATAAGAGAGAGCATAGCCCACAGCCGCATAATGGGCAAAGCAAGAGGCCCAGAAAGGACTCTCCCAAAGTTATCGGGCTATACAGGTGATGGTGCAAGAATTGTACTTTCAGTCTTACAAGGTCCTGTTAATTCTGCTTTCAACAAAGCAGAATTTATTTATTTGGCCATGTTTCCTGTCTGGTCTACCTTATAAGGCTGACATCTATGGAAAGGTAGGGAATTTTCTGCTGTTCAGAGGTTCTTCCAGGAACTCCACAGAGCTAATGGTGAGAGATGCTAGGTAGTGGAGCTCAGTAACACCTGGCCAAAGTTTCAAAGTGTTACACCATTACCTCCAGAGAAAATAAATTCAGCAACTTCATTCACACTCATCCCTCTCATAAATTCCTGCATCCAATTATACAAAATGTGGCAAGATCAATATTGAATCATTAGATGAAAAGGAACAAAAATGAGTTGTTGCTATATAGGTACAAAACTGAGGCAAGTAAAGAATGATTAGAAGATATAGAAGGATTGCAAGTCCACACACACAACACACATCTATCCACAAGCAGATGTTTTTTTTTCTTTTCAGTATTAATGGATGGAACTAAATTATTGGCAGAAAATTATTTTCTTTCCTTCAAACCAATATTACAATCTTTGGAATATTTCTTCATCATTATACCTTTAATAAGTGTGTTTAGGGGCTTAGGCACTTTATCTAGTCTGGTGTCCTCTAGTTGTTCAGTTTCAATTTTTATAATCCCGCTACAGCAACGCAATAGTAGTAGCAGGATAGTATGGGAGCTGTCAACAAATTACAGGCTAGAGCCGTGATGACGAACCTCTGGCATGTATGCCACAGGTGGCATGCAGCGCCCTCTCTGTGGGCACATAAACTGTTGCCCCAGTTCAGTTCTGCCACGCATGCTCAGGGGGTGGGGGCCCCCACACACACGTGGGAAGGGGGGCATGTGTGGGGCCCATGCACCTATGCACAGTGGGTGCACGCGGGGGGCGCATGCACAGGAGGCACACATGCATTGCATTTTGGGGGTTCAGGCACACTTTGGGCACTCGGTGCAGAAAAGGTTAGCTATCACTGCGCTAGAACATTGTAATCTAAGGCCTTAATATTTGGAAAGAGTGCCTCTCACTAGAACAGCTACAATTGTACCTTATGCTTGTTAGAGGAAGCAAAAATAAAAAATAAAAAAATCACGAGATCATTGTAAATTTTACCTTTCCTTCACTTTTCCATGATAGAAAAAAGCCAAATTCATCAACTTTAAAGAGGCAGCCTGGTTCAAAAACAGAAGATTCCTGTTGAAAGAGAAACCCAAAATACTCAGGTCTGCAGAAAAGAATTTAGAATCCAAATTATCCACCTTTTTTAAAAATTCAGAGACAAAATATCTTAAATGAATAACCAAAGCAGCAATGTGATCTTTGTAGAAATGTTACTCAATGGAGTTAAACAGTATGATCTTGAAATACTCTACTAAGTTTACAGCTTTTACCTATGAAGGAATATTCTTAGGTCCTAGTAGATTTCTATACTGACTTAAGGATATACCTCACCAAATTTTCCTCAGGCTCAAATTATCCTACTTTAGATACAGTGGGGCAAAAAAATATTTAGTCAGCCACCAATTGTGCAAGTTCTCCCGCTTAAAAAGATGAGAGAGGCCTGTAATTGTCACCATAGGTAGACCTCAACTATGAGAGACAAAATGAGAAAACAAATCCAGACAATCACATTGTCTGATTTGGAAAGAATTTATTTGCAAATTATGGTGGAAAATAAGTATTTGGTCATCTACAAACAAGCAAGATTTCTGGCTCTCACAGACCTGTAACTACTTCTTTAAGAGGCTCCTCTCCACTCATTACCTGTATTAATGGAACCTGTTTGAACTTGTTATCAGTATAAAAGACACCTGTCCACAACCTCAAACAGTCACACTCCAAACTCCACTATGGTGAAGACCAAAGAGCTGTCGAAGGACACCAGAAACAAAATTGTAGACTGGCACCAGGCTGGAAAGACTGAATCTGCAAAAGGCAAGCAGCTTGGTGTAAAGAAATCAACTGTGGGAGCAATAATTAGAAAATGGAAGACATACAAAACCACTGATAATCTCCCTTGATCTGGGGCTCCACGCAAGATCTGACCCAGTGGGATCAAAATGATCACAAGAACGGTGAGCAAAAATCCCAGAACCACACGAGGGGACCTAGTGAATGACCTGCAGAGAGCTGGGACCAACGTAAGAAAGCCTACCATCAGTAACACATTATGCCGCCAGGGACTCAGATCCTGCAGTGCCAGATGTGTCCCCCTGCTTAAGCCAGTACATGTCTGGGCCCATCTGAAGTTTGCTAGAGAGCATTTGGATGATCCAGAAGAGGATTGGGAGAATGCGATATGGTCACATGAAACCAAAGTAGAACTGTTTGATAGAAACACAGCTCGTTGTGTTTGGAGGAGAGAGAATGCTGAGTTGCATCCAAAGAACACCATACCTACTGTGAAGCATGGGGGTGGCAACATCATGCTTTGGGGCTGTTTCTCTGCCAAGGGACCAGGATGACTGATCCATGTACAGGAAAGAATGAATGGGGCCATGTATCGTGAGATTTTGAGTGCAAACCTCCTTCCATCAGCAAGGGCATTGAAGATGAAATATGGCTGGGTCTTTCAGCATGATGATGATCCCAAACACACTGCCCGGGCAATGAAGGAGTGGCTTCATAAGAAGCATTTCAAGGTCCTGGAGTGGCCTAGCCAGTCTCCAGATCTCACCCCCATAGAAAACCTTTGGAGGGAGTTGAAAGTCCGTGCTGCCTAGCGACAGCCC
Source organism: Masticophis lateralis (assembly GCA_030761175.1). Taxonomy (NCBI): domain Eukaryota; kingdom Metazoa; phylum Chordata; class Lepidosauria; order Squamata; family Colubridae; genus Masticophis; species Masticophis lateralis. Next base: position 149,654,771 of record JAUDYJ010000001.1, on the reverse strand, counting down.
CAAAACATCACTGCTCTAGAGGAGATCTGCATGGAGGAAGGGGCCAACATACCAGCAACAGTGTGTGCCAACTTACAAAAACATTTGTCTGTCATTGCCAACAAAGGATATATAACAAAGTATTGAGATGAACTTTTGACATTGACCAAATACTTATTTTCCACCATAATTTGCAAATAAATTCTTTCCAAATCAGACAATGTGATTGTCTGGATTTGTTTTCTCATTTTGTCTTTCATAGTTGAGGTCTACCTATTATGTCAATTACAGGCCTCTCTCATCTTTTTAAGTCAGAGAACTTGCACAATTGGTGGCTGACTAAATACTTTTTTGCCCCACTGTACATTATGCAGGAATCCATAATCTACAAAACTGTAATGCTGGGAAAGGTAGAAGGAAAGAGAAGAATAGGCAACCAGCAGCAAGATGGATGGACTCAGTTACAAAGATGATGGATGCATTGTTAAAAAAGCTGAAGGACTAAGTAAGGGACAGCTCATCATGAAGAAAGTCTATGCAGTTGCTAAGAGTTGACAACAACTTGATGGCACATAATTATCATCATCATCATCATCACCACCACCACCACCACCACCTTTTCTCATGAACTTGGGTATTCCAACACCGGAGATGCAGGGATGGGTTCCCACCAACAATTTTTTTGGAGACAGATTTCTAAATCTTACATTTCATTCCATTTTTTAGTTTAAAACAATTACTGGAAAATTTCTTTGATTGAGATATGAAGAAACCACTCATTTTACAAACTGTATTGAAAAGGTAAAATTTGGATGCAACTGTTGAAAGTGTACCCAAGTCTACCATTCAGTGCAACAGTCTGCTTGATTCCTGCATAGGAACTACATATGAAGGTTGGTTTGTGCCATGCAAATTATCTCCCTGCATATGTATTAAAGCACTGCATCCTGTTGGAAAAAAAATATCTGCGTATTTCTAATAGATAGATTTTTTTTATATTTGGGATGGGGAAGTAAATACTGAAACATATTTTTCTAAGCAAAAATCATTCAGCAAGTGCTTATCTTTTCTTATTGTACGCTACAATTATTGGGAATGAGATTTGCAACAATCTTAGCAGACCTTAAATCTTTAAAAGTACTTTTTTTTATTTCAAGAGCTAAGAAAAAGGAGTAAAAGTATAGCCAAAGAGGGTTATTGGGATTTCCGCCTTTTACTTGCTTGTCATGTTAAAGAGAATGTTCAGCTAATCTATCAAATGCGTGAGATTCCGTTTATGCATGTTAAAGTATCAAACAATGCCAGACAGTTACATTCAGTTAAACAAACTACCTATTACTAAAAGGAATGCTGATCCCATGATTAAATAAAACATTCTGCATTTTAATCTTTTGAAGTGCAATATGTTCCCTCTCGCATTCCTTGGGATGACCTCTTTTTATCCTTTTATATTTACGCAAATCACTGAATTATCTGCCTTGCCTATATATTATATATTTTTTGTCCTGGATTCTACGGCTTTCTGATCTTCATTATACTTTGGTCTATGGACATTCTTTTCTTTCTATGTATTTTTCAATGAGGAATTTTAAAAGGATGGCAAAAAAGTAGGAATTCAATTGCTGTGCATTCAGAAAACAATATTTTTAAATACATGTACTCTCACCAAGTTGAATGGGAATGTTTATTATCATTTCCAAAACTTCTTGCTGAAGGGGAACTATCATTCAAAATCTTTATATAGAGAGATATAATACGGATTAGTATTAGTTATAATTCTTCCTAGCGAGTAGGACTCTGGAACAGCTCTAATTTGATTCTTTTTCTTCTGTCATGGCCACCAGGATGCTTAAGTTAGGCTTAGCTCAAAATAAGTCCTCTTTTTTTTTCCTGTCTTACACAGCGTCTACTTTCACAAAAAGGTGGTGTTTGATATTCCTCTCTGAAGCAATAATGACCAGAAACAGATTTCTATTATTTGCCCTCAGAATGCAGTTTCCAGCCATATTTCCAGATACTGTATAAGCTCCTTACCTCTTCGTATCTGTCAAAAATAGCTCCATCCTGTAGAAAGGAAGGCACTGGCTTCTGCCAGTTAAATTCATATGGTTTTGCCATTCTGTGGACCACCCTGAATAATTAAAAAAAGCAAATGAAATAAATTGTTGCCATGTTAATTCTCATAAGGAACCAAAAATGGTTAATTAGGATTATGCATACAGTACTGCCACTTGTTCTTTACAGTAAATCCTAGAGAAAACCCTCTGTTTAAATAAAAATCCAGACAAAGCTTGCCAAGAATCTGAATTTTGCCTATAGGGTATCTTAACTGTAACTACCATTTGAAATTTTGAGATAATGCACTGTTTTCAGAAAATAGGACATGTCCCGAAAATAAGACCAAGCCTGATTTGGGGGGGGGGGAATAAATATATGCCCTCCACCAAGGAGGGGGTGGGCGTGAAGGGGTGGGCGTGGCCAACACAGGAGGCAGCCCTTCCCTTCCCCGGTCACCTCCTGGAGGTTCAGCCCCTTAATTGCTGTCTGCTGATCAGCTGAGCCAGTGAGGGTTGTGCAACTCGGCCCAGATCTCTAGAGCATCGCCCCAGCTGCTGGCCTCCTCCCTCTTTTCCTGCCAATCTTTCTTTACTTGAGATCGCAGTACAGACACACATCTGTAAAGTGCTCCATCCTAAGCCTTCAGCCTTGCAATTCTGGAAGGGGTGTCTGTGTTGCGATCTCAAAGAAAGAACTGTGTGTGTGTGAGAGAGAGAGAGAAACTGCTGTGACATTTCTCCAAAGCAGCAAACGGCCAGAAAAGGGCACGTCCTCCCTAAGCGAATGGGCGCGCTGCGGGAGCCTCGGGCCAGGGAGGCAGCGACCGAAAGCGGTGAGGCTCTGGACGGGTTTGGCTCACTGCTGTGAGTGAATTTGTGCATGCCTCTTGGCTGGTTTAGCTCAAGGGGTAAGGAGGCTGTGCGATTGGAATGCTTGGCGAGGGGCAGCTGAGGGGTGTGCAGGTGGGTGGGCTAAGAGAAGCGCCATGCTGGGCCTTTAACAGGGCAGGTCTTTGGGGAAGAGGAGGAGGAAGCCGCTGCTCCACCCACCAAGGACAGCCTCCCTGCTTGGAAGCAGAGGGCGGGGTGGGCCCAGTGCCCAGTGACTCGGAAAGGCTCGCACTCTGGAAGCTGTGCCCGCCCTGGCCAGCCATGCAATGCAGGCTCAGCCGCCCCTGCACAGTGGGTACTTCTACCTGGTGCTTCGCTCATGGCAGGTGACGGCCGTCACCCTCACTGCCCAGCATCTTGTCTACCCTATCTTTCTGGTTTGCTCCTGCAGCAATGCTGGCCTGTACGCCTATTCAGTGCTGCAGGAGCCGGGCTACAGCTACGCCAAACTAGGCACTTTTTGGGCTCTGGTGGCTGCTGCAACTCTTGTGCCAGCTCTGCGCACAGCTGACCTGAAAGCTGCAGCACTCACCAGACCCAGGATTGTAGCCTGGCACCTGAAGCAACAAGTAAGCATGCAGGCTGGCGCTCAGTAGCCGAAAGGAGACGTCTTCCTGCTGGAGTTCCATGTCCAGCCGGGGAGTGGTTCCCAGGACTGCCCGATTCTCAACCAGCCAGCTGCATGGTAGGAGGGGGCTTCCTGCCCACCTGAAAGAGAGGCTGGGTTATTTAAAGGGGCTTTTCCCAAGACCCTCTGAAGCGCCGGGCTACAGGCTCCACCCCAGGGAGCTTCAACTGGAGCCAAGCTCTTGGCAACTGATTGAGGTAAGACTGTTCTTGAAGGGGGCACAAGATGCATGGGGCCTCCTGCTGCTTTTACAGCCTCAATCGGCTGCAAAAGCAGCCATGATTCTTTCCGTCTCTTCTCTCGCCGGCATGGCAGGACTTCCTGCCCCTCGCTTCTCCCCCTCTCCACCTGCCACCAAATTGTTCCCCAAAATAAAAAGACACCCCTCCCAAATAAGGCCAAACCCTTATATCGGGCTTCAAAAAAATATAAAACACGGTCTTATTTTCGGGGAAACACAGTAGGTATACTCACAAAAGGCTCTATGGAGAGTGCGATAAAAACAAAGCATTCATTTATTGGAAATCTAACTACTGAGGATGCCTATAGTTTCTGGCATCCAGGCACATCCTTATTTACTTTATCTGATTTCCAGATCAATGGGCATATTTCTAAATCAGTACCAACCATCTACCAATCCTTTTAATTTTGTAAAAGTGCCCATGTTCTCCTTCTTAAAATGAAAGATGTGCTTTGCACATGAAAACCATCTATGTGGTTTTGTTATAGGAATAAAACAACTTTTTTTTAAAAAAAATCATACTGGTTGTAGAAGCCTGGCAGGTAGCAAAGAAAATATTCATCACATTGATTTTAGTAAATATTTATTCAGAAATATTTATAAGTCCTCATTTTAATCAACTGTTTGAGTTTAAGTGATGGAATTTAGAATTAAACCATCATGACATTCATTAAGATCTCTAGTTGAAAATGACAAACATTCAGGAACAAAAATGAAAACATTCAAAATGCTATTTAATACTATTAATCAGAGAGATTTTTAAGTAAACCCTAGGGCTATAAGTCAGAAAATATGAACAGCGTCAAAAGCCAGAGGCAGCTAAAAAAAAATATATGAAATGGCGATCTCATTAAAAGAAATGTGGAGAGAGCAGAACAAAACACCAACAAAAAGAAAGACAAAACAGTTTAGCCTTGGCAAATTGCTGAAAAGTATTGCTAGACAACATAATTTTCATTTGAATAAACAAAGCAGCCTTTATTTCAAGTTCTAAAAGGCTATACTTTCCCTGCAGAATTTAGATGTACCCTTTTTAATATTTTCAATTTAACGGTTGAGAAACAAATTTTGCAAAGGATTTCAGGCCTCTGGCCTTTTATCCACTCACAGGATAACCTTCAAAAGCACAGTGGAATGGGACTCAGAGTGGTGCTATTATTAAAAGACGGTGGGGGGGGGGGACATTTTGAAACCATGTTCAGCATTCTGTCCTTATCTTGTTATGCTATCCAACTCAATGGAATGTTGGAAACATATTATGCAAAAGCATTCAAGGCTCTTGCGGTCCATCTGTCTGTCCATTAGCAGGATAACTCCCCCCTTTGCTAAAAAACAAAGAGAATGGAATCAAATTTGGTATGGTAGTCAAAACCAACAAGAGAAAGATTGAGTTTGAAAATTAGCTGGATCAGGTAAAGTTTAGAAGAGAAAATCCTTCTAAAAAAATTCCCCAATGCATTCCTATGAGACGGAATAGGGCAGCAAGCCCCTCCCACTTCCTTCCTAGTCATTTGACCCAAGGCTATTTTAAGGAGTTGGAAAACATTCCAAAAACTCTGTTCTGCATCCTTTCTTTTACTTATTTGGTTGCAAGAAGGTTGGGAAGTGAACTGTGATTGGGAACATTAAATTAAAAATATCAAAAGGACTTCTTTCAATACTTCGTTTTCGTCTGCTGAAAATTAATATAGACCTAACATGTTACCTTAAAATAACACTCATGACCTTCAGAAAATTATGTTTTAGATTAAAAGCAAAAGCAAAGAAGTTCTGAACTCCTTGGAGATGAAGCACTAATATACAAACAGGACTTTGCCAAATAATGAACACTATTTCAGACTTGTAAAGGTAGGAAAAGGAAATTAATGTTATCACAGCGCACTTTTTACATTTTAATGTCAAATTGCTTTTGAAAGCAAGGTACAGGAACCAAGATGCAGCAATTATGAGAGAGGCAAATTATTCTTTTGAAAACTTGCTATCTCTTCCTGCAACCACCAACTCCTCAAAATTCTTGAGGATAATTTTACTTATACTTTAGATAGTTTCTAAACTCAGATCACCCATTATTTTATTTTAAGCACCCAAAATCATTTGCTATAATATCCTTTAAATATGCATTGTAAAAACCCATAAGTAATAAATGAAACCAACATTTAATAAGGAAACCTATGCTTTGCCATTTGCTTGCTTCAGTTAAAAAGACAGGGTTTATTAGCTTTTTTTCTCTAAAAAGAATAAAACACATACCGTATTTTTCAGACTATAAGATGCTCCGAAGTATAAGACACACCTAGCTTTTGGGGAGGAAAACAAGGGGGAAAAAATCTGCCTCTGCCTCCCAGCAATTTAGCTCCTTGCAGCAAACAGCACACAGCCTGGTCAGCTTCAGCACAGTCTGATTTAGCACAAGCAGCTGATTGGCGGTTGGATCAGCCTCCCGCCTATCAGCTGTTCCAGGCTGCAGGGATCACCATCACCCGTCACTGCCATCACCACTGCTGCCTATCGCTGCCTCCGTGCGCCCCACTTTCGGCCTCTGCATGTACCGTTTTTGGCCTCTACACGTGCTGTTTTTGACTCCTTCCAGGTGGCAGGGATTGCTGCTGCCAGTGCCTAACCCTGCCACCTGGAACGGGCCAAAAACAGGACATGCAGAGGCCAAAAATGGGGCGTGCAGAGGCGGCAATAGGCAGCAGCAGTGATGGGCAGCAGCAGGCAGTTGAAATCCCTGCAAGCTGATAGGCGGTATTCCGGGAGGCCGATCCAACCGCCAATCAGCTGCCTGTGCTAAATTAGGCTGTGCTGAAGCTGACCAGGCTGTTTGCTGCAAGGAGGTAAATACTGAGAGGCAGAGGCTGGCGGGTGGGGCTGGAGGGTGAATGGGGCTTCGACAACATTCGCTGTATAAGATGCACAGACATCTCCACCCACTTTTTTTGGGGGGTGGAGTGTGTCTTATAAACCAAAAAATACGGGTACATGGCTTATTTTTCTCCTATTGTATATTCTTGTAACATCGAGACTAAGCAAAATCTTAGAGGATTTAATATAAAATAAATTTAAATACTGTGCATCATTTTAAAAGAAGACCTCCAGGAAGTGCCACCTGAGAGCAAGGTTTTATATTCCTGTCCTACAATATAGTATGTACTCAAGAGTGATTTTCCCACTGCTCCCCCAACAGTTAACAGCACAAAGGAGATGTATGTGTTATATCTGTGAAGCAAAGACACTCATGGGAGAATAGCATTTATTGCTGGCACATGATGAAATGATGAAAATCAAATCAACATCCTAATAAAACTTTCAATCCGTTTTTTTTACTGCAATTCTTCACCATTTTAAACAAAAATGAAAAGCATACATGCAAAATAGAAACCAATGGTTCATAATTAAGTAACTTCAACTATCAAGGCTACAAAAGACATCAGAAACATGTTAATTGTGTTGACAGCTTCATTTGCAACATGAACAGCTATCACATTTTCAATAACAATAAAACGTACATTGGTCCAACTTTACAATGCACTAAGCATGTCATCTTGACCATAGTTTTAAATGTAACTTTAAAAAGTAGACATCATTTTCTCTTTAATATTACGGGGAAATTACAACAAATAGTGATATGAAATGCTTGCAGAATCTCTTCTCTATGGAATCAAGATGATGAAAATTTATGGGAATTTGTAAAATAATATTAGGAGTTTGAAGCCTCTTCTTGTTAGCAATCAAAAACCAAGTAATTATTGTTAGTTTGGATGCCAACTATAATGAATTTTGGTGGTCAAAATCATATAATCTTAGCAAACCCAGATGAACAATGCCTAGTTGTTTGAATTTAACAATTCAACTGATAACCTTCATGCAACAATTTCTACAACAGCTAACAAGATCATAAAGCAACTGCCCCAAACTCTCTGATCCAAAAGGCAAGAAAAAATGGTCATCTGTGACAAAGAAAATTGAAATCAATCCAAATGAAATACTTCAGTAAAGATGCCAAAAATTTGAGGAAGAATACCTGAATATTCTGTATATTTAATCCTCCCATGTACCTATTATAATCCTCCCATGTACCTATTATATCCTATATTGAACTTAGTTACAATCCTGAACAGTCATTCAAAAAGAAAATATTATATTTTATCTTAATAATTGACTACATATACTACAAATTGGTGAAGAAAATCAGAAATCAATTTCTGCAATTCAGCATCCTATCTTCTCAACTGAATACAGTAGTCCTCAACTTACTATCACAATTGAGCCCAAAATTTATATTGTTCCCATTTTACGACTTTTCTCGCCACATTTGTTAAGTGAATCATTGCAGTTCTTAAACTAGTAGCACAGTTGTTAAGTGAATCTGGTTTCCCCATTGACTTTGGGGATCACGTGACTCTGGGACATTGCAACCGTCATAAATGTGAGTCAGTTATCAAGCATCCAAATGTAAATCAGGTGACCATGGGGATGTTGCAACGGTCGTAAGTGTGAAAAATGGTCATAAGTCACCTTTTTCAGGGCTGTTGTAACTTCAAATGGTCACTAAACGAACTGCTATAGCTGTCGAGGACTACCTGTATAGCAAAGCTCTTTTTCAGAATTCACTGATCCAGCATATATCTGTGATTCCACAGGTTGCAATAGTGAAGAAGATGACTGTGTAAAAAGCAATGCCTACAGGGGTCAGTGTGCCTTGATTGATTTCAAAAAGTTAAGTGAGGATGGACCTAATTAGCCTTTGGACACAATACATCAGATATACCTGAGCTGCAGGTTAGATAGGGAAGTCAAAAAATACTGTGGATAAGAAGACGGTGGGGGACCACTTTTGTGTTATTGTCAAGAAAACTACATTGACACGTTGAGCTCCATTCAAAATAGGCTCTTTTTGGTGTATTTTAACTTATTTACTTTTCTAATACCCTCTTTCCTTGACAATAAGACCCAATCAGAAAATAAGCCCTAGCATGATTTTTCAGGATGCTTGTAATATAAGTCCTACCCCAAAAATAAGCCCCAGTTACGATCATCAGCAGATGGAGGCGTTTAGTACCGTATTTCCCCCCAAAATAAGATCTAACAGGAAAATAAGCCATAACGCGTCTTTTGGAGCAAAAATTAATATAAGACCCAGTCTTATTTTGGGGGAAACACGGTACTAATTGACAAAAACTTGTCCTATCTTCTGATCCATTGCTCAGAGGTAGGTCTCATTAAGTAGTTATTTCCACTTCATTATTATCCACAGAGACAGAAACTTTGTGAGGCAAATCATTATTAATTTTCTCAACAACTGAGAATAAAAGTTTCACCAAATGACATAACAACATCAAAGGCTACTGAGAAAACTTTTCACCAATATTCCTTTAAATATGAAATAATCATAAGAACTTGTGGTTCTATATTTTGTAAGTATTATACTGTAGGTAAAGCATTTATTTGTACGTCAGGCTAAATTTACCAGAAACACTTTAAATTACACTGAAATTAATTTAAGAGGAACTTTGGCCAAATCAAGGACAAAAATAAATTGTGAAGGGCTGATTAAGAGCCAGTAATAGAATTCAGAACAAATGAAAATTCAATTACCTTTAAGTACTGAGAAAAGAAATGCTAAGTGTATTGCCAACAAGGATTTTTCTAATTTCCAGAAATTTAGCGGGGGTAAAACCCTTGAGATCTTGATTTGACATAAATAAAAATTAACTGATACTAAAACAAAAAAGCAGGGGGGAGGAGACAAAAATCTTTAGCAGATAATCTAGTTTAAAACTTCAATACTTTTTAAAAAGAGCAATCAAAATACACAAATCATTAAAAGAAAGTTCACATGTGCTTGATACATATTTTAGGAAGAGGGTATGACTTTGGTTAACGCTTCTTTGGCCTACACCTAACAAGCAAGATAACCATATAAATTTTCAACCAGAACACTTTTCAAGGCCTCCCAGATGCATCAGGAGATGCAACTCTCCAGATTCCCCAGCCAACAAATAGTTTGGCAGTTCTGGGATCTACAGTTGAATCCGCTGAGGGAATGTCAAATTGGAAGGGTGGAACAAACCATAAACTGATCATGCATTATATTAAAAATGTGAAGGGCGAAGAGCTACTAGGTAATAACATAACCAGATTAAGGATTAAAGGAATCCAGTTACCTGAAAGGAAACTAAATTCCTGAAATATAAAATGCCAACAACATTATTTGCTTCCGCTCCAGAGGAGGAACCTCTGGAGCGGGAGGTTCCTATGTTATTTTTCATAGGTTCCTATGTTATTTTTCTATAACATAGAAAAATATATGGTTCCCTAGATGTTGCTTAATATAAATAAATTTATTTATTTATTTTATTTTATTATTAATAATTTAGTTAGTTAGCTATGGAAATTTATATTGCTGCATATTCGCTCAAGGCGGCTTACAGGAATATACAAATCTCATATATAAAACAATAAAACTACACACTTTACTTTATTGAATAGCCCTTGGGCCATATCAAACTGCAGAGTTCCAGACACAAATTATTACTAAAATCTGATAAAAAACAATTTAAAATGGAATTGGAATAAAATAGAGTTTAAAATAAAATTGGAATAAAATACAATGATTTAATACATAGATAAATAAAATATTATAAAATTATATTTCGTTATCACCCCTACAATCTACCCCAAACAGTCCCACATATGCTGATCTCAACCGAACCATTTTGCTTAAGTACTGTGTTGTGTTAAATGTTATTTTCAGATTCTGGCCACACATAATATAAGTTGTTTTGATATGGGGATCCCAATGGGTCATTTGTTTGGTATATAACCCAAGGTACCTGTCTCTCACTCTCTTCTACAGGCAACAATCAAATATGATGTGAGCCAGGTCTTCTACCTCTGCTGCTCCGCAATTGCAGATGTTCATTGTAGGATATAGAATGGAATCTCCCATATCTGACCATTGTGTCAAGCTGTTTGAATCTCGCTCACGTAAATATCTCCCTATTATGTTTTGGCAGTTGTAACTTCAAATAGCTGTCTATTTGAAAAGTATGTTTCTATTTACTCAGCCTCAATGCAACTAATAAAAGAGAATAATACATAATCAATTAATAATATAATATAGTAAAATTAAATGCCAGGTGGTTCAAGCTAGCTTGGCTAATGTTGAGAGGTACTGAATCCTGTAGTTTCACATAATCTATTGTAGGTTGTCTACTCTTGCTCTGAAAGTTGATGAGCTCTAGCCTGTTTATAGGTATGTGGGCAGTTTCTACAGCAAAAACACCCACATTTAAGCAAACAAAAGAAAAGATTTGCAACAGTTTCTGTTGCAGCTGATTTTAAGTGTAAAATCTGTTTCATATGCATTTAGCTATGAAATATAGGAATATATGTGTTGTTCTGGACTAGAGGATCAATGTGAGAGATGTGGTACAAAGAATGTTCTCAGTCAAGAAATATAATGGGTCAGAGAAGGCATCTATTAGAGGCATTTTAATGGGGTTTTTATGAGGATATAAAGGCTGGTATTTGTATTGTACAACTTGCAAGGAAGTCTGGCATAGAAAACAAATAAACACACAATATTTCAAATAACCTAGTAAATACACTTTGGGTGGAGTTGAGAAAAAAAAATCTTTTTTCCAAAAGCAATTAAATTCCAATTTCCCTTCCTTTCTTTTGGGGGGAAGCAACTGAACAATTTGGCATTGCATTTACCCAATATCAAAACATACTTCTGACATCTTTATTAATGTGCTGAGATCACATAGTGCCCTGGGGTACGTGTAAAGAATATGAATTGTACGCAGCAGCATCTTTGGTTGCTGTGCAACCATAACATATCTAACCATACAAAGGGGAGGGGGAAGCTGTGGGAGGCTATATCTGCAAAAAGGATAACAAAGGATACACAATGTTAATTGTTTGTGAGGCACTCTGATATGTGTTTGAAATGAGAAGCTATATAAATTGAAATAATAAATACAATCATGTAGAGTACAGAGAAATTGGACATGTACACAGGAATCAGGAAATGAAATCTTAAATGTAAATAAATATGAGGAAGTTACTTCTTGTATGCTGTAATTTTTAGCTATGATAAGAAGTTTCTTTTTCCAAATAGTTCCTAATTATACTAAAGAACAAACTCAAACTCCCACAACTTTAATGGGGGGAAATGACTGTAAATTAAATTGCATTATACCACTAAATTATATCACTTAAGCTTAGTCTGATTCTTCATCAAATAATTATTCTTCTTTGTATATATTTTAATAAAATGTTTTAAAACAAAGGTAAAATGATACAAATTAATATAAAGGTGGTAAAAAAGAACAAGAAAGTAAAAGTGCAAACAAAAAGAAAAATAGAAAGGAAAAAAATAGACTTCTAGGCTTCCTCGCGGCAGTTATAAGTAAAATTATAATATATGTGGGATTCATTATATGCATATCAGAATAATGCATTCAAAATTAAATTTTTAATTTTATTCTTTTAATAATGCACTTTAAATTCCTTTTAAAAAGCCACTGCCAAAGATAGAGAAGGAATACAGTAAATTGAATTCTATTGTTACCATATATTCCTTTGTTGATATAAAATATAAAATAAATGTTATTAGAGCTAACTACTTTTCTCTTTGTAAGTATCAAAATTTTTACCTTTCATGATCATTGTCCATAACATTATCATCATCATCATTATCATCACCATGATGTTAATCTTTAGTGAGATTCACAGCCTTTGAGGCTGGTTAATAGTTCAGCAGCTCGAGTCCTAACCAAGGACCTAGGAACTGTTAAGGTATCGTCGGAGGATGTAAGCTGTTCCGAGTAGGGTGTTTTTTTGTAGAGTCAAAATGTTCAAGTCTGGTAAATTTAGAATTTCTAAATAGCGGGGAAGACCTTTGGGTATTGGTCCAAGGGCTCCAATTACAATCGGGACAATACACAATTTCTTTTTCCACAGTCGCTCAACTTCAATTTGCAAGTCCCGGTATTTTGTGGTTTTTCCTTGCTGCTTATCTTCAATCCGTGTGTCACCAGGTATTGCAATGTCAATGAACCATACTTTTTTCTTTTCAACTATTGTTATGTTAGGTGTGTTGTGGACCAAGTGCCTGTCAGTCTGAATCCTAAAGTCCCACAAGATCTTGAGTTTCTCATTCTCTAAAACTTTCTCAACCTGATGTTCCCAGTGGCTTTTGCTGTACTCAAATCCAAACTTCTGGCATAATTTCCAGTGAATGATCTTAGCAACGTGGTCATGGCGTTGTAGGTAGTCAGTTTGTGAAATTTTGCTGCACCCACTGATCAGGTGGTCGACTGTCTCATCTTTCTCACTGCAGAGGCAGCATTTGCTGTTGGTGGTAATATGTTGAATTTTTGCCTTCATGCAGTTTGTGGCTATTATTATTATTATTATTATTATTATCATTATCATTATTATTACAATTGTAAGAACCCTAGCAGAATTTTTGTTATAGTTTGCTGCACCCTGTTTCTCTATCCATAAACATTAACTGTGTTGGAGAAAATCCAAATAAAGCACACCATGAACTAATGTGACTGAATGTAACAGCAGAGTAGTTTCTCTACAAAAAGATTCTGTTTAGGATTAGCAAGGCCAAAAAGACTGGAATGTAATTGGAGAGTACACACTGAATCCCTTGTCAAGGAAACATCGGATTCCTTGACTTGGATTTTAAAATAAACACAAACTCTACTTTTATAGAAACAAAGAAACAGGCAAATATACAATACACAATGTCTGGCTTGGAAGAGCATGCATGAGAAGGAACCCAGATCAGATCTACAGGAATATTTGTTCAGTAATTATGACAAAGCATTATGCTGGGGTATTTATTCTGTTGGTGCAGTTTTATTGGCAGATTAACTCAAGAGTGCAAAGACATACTCAAACTATGGACACTCCTTATGAAAAAACCTATAAACCTTTAGAAGCTATCCTCTATGGCAACAGGATTTTATTCCAACAATGAAACTGGCAGTAATAAAAGTCCTATTCTTGAACTCTCTCTCTCTCTCTCTCTCTCTCTCTCTCTCTCTAGATAGATAGATAGATAGATAGATAGATAGATAGAGATAGATAGATAGATATAGATAGATAGATATAGATATATAGATATATAGATATATAGATATAGATATATTGATATAGATATAGATATAGATATATCCAAGACACCATCAGTTGACCAACCACAGTTCTCATTGCCCCCTTATAAACACCAAATACAAAATCCATAAATGTCATGACAAGGCTCATGGCTATGCTATTCTATCTTCATTGGTACTAAGTACTAAGAGGAAATATCTGGTAATAAAAGCTACAGATAAATGATTGCCCTCAGAAAAAAGAGGAGGGAATCTTTACAGACTTCTCCCTCAGGTCTTGCAGTTGAAAATAGAAAGGAATATGGGTGTAGAAAGGACAGAGGGTGTAGAGAGGGGTAGAGATAGTGAAGGAATGTTAAAAGCCATTTTACAGATAAAACAAACAATAAATAATATATTAGCCCTGGGGAAGAAGTCAGTATGAGGAAGAGATTGAAAATTGCCCTGCCTTGATTCTGAAGAAAAGACTGGCAGGCTTTCAAGATTCTGTTAGTATAGTCTACAAAATAAAGTGGAGTTTCAGTGATCCTTGTGGCAGTCTCATTCCTGGCCTTGTCTACCTCAAAGAGCACACATCAATCCTGAAGGCGTCACAATTTTCTAATCAGTATTAGAAAAGCAGTATTTGTTCATTCTCAAGGGAGTTTGCCACAGACGTTTGGAGGAGTTCAGGATCAATTTCTGACTTCACAAGTTCTCCAAGATGACTTAGCCTATAGCAAAGAGTTATAAAATGGTAGAAATGTCCTTCAGAGACTAATCCCAAACACCAAACCATTTCTTTCCAATGATGTTGTGTAGATAGGCAGTAGCCACAACCAACTGTTTGGTAATTTTATCATTCTATAAATCCTGTGCAATCAGGACTTGTGATTATACAAAGCACATCAAATCAGCCAAATACTGCTTTTAGTATGTCTTCAGACCTCACCATCAAATGGATTCAAGATGAAGGCACACTAGAGGACTATAGATGCTAGAGAAGTGAAAATGGGGATGCAGAAATTGTCCCTGGGAAAAATCTGAATGGGACCTTGTTGGAAGGACAAATTTGAAAATATCAAAAGCAAAGAAAACACTGAAATACTACTAGATAAGACAGGAGGTAACTATAGCTCTGTCTCATCCTGGGACATAGGTCTGGTTATTGCTACTCTCTGTGAAGATTTTTGTATATAGTGTTGTTAAATACCTATTGTCATAATAACTTTTATAAGTAAAAGGCTTTTAAAGACACATATACCCAGCACAAGTAATGGATTTACATATTCTGTTAATTCATATATTATTTAACCATATTTTATTGAATGCATCACAATTGGCTAAATGCTACAAATAAACTCACTTATTTTGCCTCTGTACAGTATTTAGATTTCTACATTTTTATTTTTAGATATTTCCCATTTAAAAGAAAAACTTTATACTTAGCCAAAGTAATCTAATTATGCAACTATTAATGCTAACTTTTGGAGATAATTATTTAATATAGAATACCCAAAGGGATATCTAAATATATTGCATCAGTCTGAAGTACACTGATAATGTTTTAAAATATCACAGCAGACAATATTTATTGGCAGAAGTAAATCTAATTAACATGCATTCTATCACCCAAATTAGAGTTATTGCTGTTCTCTATCAGCTGAATTCCCTTTCCATTTTGTCATGCAATTGGTTTATAAAATGTGGATAAATATGATGCATGATATAAAAACAAATTCAAAAGTAATGTCTACAATTGGAGAGCCAATCACAAAACTGTGCTGGATGAGGGCCAATAATCTGAATCATTAAATAGATTCAAATCAATGAATCATCAGCTTGTCTGGATAAGGTTATGGTCCCAGGTTTAGGCAGTCTCCCTTGATATACTAAAACTAATTGACATTAATAATATCTTAATAGGCTTGAGTAGTATAGAGTGACTAAATCCAGTTTCAGCTACCTGACTAGTGTTGCCTTTCCTAAACAGGGATAAATTTATTTAAATAACCATGTATCACAATCGGTTGACTGCAATGCTCTATGTAAGGTAGCCTGAAGATAACCAGAAACAGCAGCTGATGGATTATCAAGTCAGGATGATGGAATCAAGAGACACTGATCCTGAAACTACTAGTCTGCCTATTGACTCCTGGGCTTAAATCAAGATGTTGCTACTACTGTAGACAGTAAAATATGATATAGAATCCAAGGATGAGGAAAAACATCTATCTTAGCATCAAGCTATGGTGCAAGAGAAGACCTGCTGTAGTTCCTTTTTGTTGGGAGAAACTCATACCATGTTGACTTAGAATAAGGTCATGCAGCAAAAAGTCTTCCAATCATGGAATTCCTTAGGACCACCTTTAGTTGATGCCTGTTGTTGATTGATAAGTACTTTTTGATGGTATTTGGTACTGGGGGTTTAACTATTGTACTGGAATGTTGTTCTTAAGCTTTTTTGTGTTACTCATTTGGGTTTTTTTATGATAGTGATATGTACGTAAAATGAATAGTAATAAAAAATTAAAACCAATTCATTTATTTTTAAAAAATTTATTATAGCTACCCAAACCAGAGGGTATTAATAAACCAGGCACTCTTCTATTACATACACTAATAGCAATTTGGAGAAGTATTGTTGCAGGAAAGAAAATCTGTCTTTTTGTTTATAGGAAGGATGCTCAAAAATTATACTACAAGATTTAAGCACCAAGTGTAGCATATGTCCTGTTCACTGAACCAAGAGCCTTCAGTGTTATTCAAATATTATACTATATACTGACTATTCCATTACCAAGTCACAGGTTTGGCACATAGATACCAAAAGAAGGAAGGATATTAGGTATTTCTGGGCATGAAATTCTGTGCCCCTCAATAATGCCTAGATGTGGCAATAACAGGATGACAATAAATGAAAATTAAGTTATGGGATCAATTTAATGATCATTGCTGTACATAATACCTGGTCAAGAACATGGATGTGGGTGGGTTAGGGGAAAAATGAGAGAGCACAACACTGTAATTAGGAATATGGTCCTTGTTCAAATCCCATCAGCATGGCTCTCAGAATCAATGTTACAAATTTGCTACTAATATTTCTCAGGATGAAAGCAATGGTCATGTCAGCTGAGAATCTAAACACAACTACCATAGCTTAGACAGACAAAAAAAGTATTCAGAGTTTTGACATGACCATTGCATTCATCCTGAGAAATATTAGTGGCAACTTTGTACGATTTATTCTGAGAGCCAGAATAAACAAAACCATGTTTATTAACCACCCTATTACCTTTTTCCACCCCGTTGCATATCTGTTTTCAGATATGAAGACTTTTTTCATTTTGAATCATAGATTGGACGTTGTCTTACCTGAATGTCCCTTCTGCTGAGTAGAGGTTCCAGCAGTCAGGCAAGGGTTAATACAGCTTTGCGGTGATTGACTGAATCTGCAATTTGTGAAACTCCTCCCACTTCCTCTGGCTTCCCAGATTTCTGATGAAGGAGATCTTGCAGACTGTGAAGCTGAGTTGAGAAACAACAACATTAAAAAAATCCCCCCTCCACCCAAATAAGGACCGGAAGTAGGGAGGGAATGACTGCTGGACCCTCTACTCAGCAGAAGGGACGTTCAGGTAAGACAACGTTCATTCTACTGTAGAGAGGGTCCAGCAGTCAAGCAGGGGACATGCCAAAGCAGAACCCTCAATGGGAGGGAGAAGTCCGGTCCGAAGAAGCCTCCCCTGAGATAACTTGCTGCAGAACCCTGAGGCCAAAAGCCGCCTCAGTAGAGATGTAAACGTCCAACTTATAATGTCTAATGAACGGGGAAGGGGACGCCCAAGTGGTCGCTCTGCAGATATCCTCCAAGGATGCATGAACGGACCATGCAGCGGACGTAGCAGCGCTGCGAGTGGAGTGGGCTGTAATACGGGAAGGGACGGGAAGGGACTGAGCCTTGTAGGTAGATGCTATAGTAGCTCGGATCCACCACCCCATCGTGAAGGAAGAAACCTTCTGACCCAAAGTGCCCGGAAGAAAGGACACAAATAAGCCTTCCGAATGACGGAAGGCGGCCGTGGGCTTGAGGTAAATCCGAAGGGCCCTACAGACATCTAGGGTATGCCAAACCCACTCTAAACAATGGGGTGGAGAGGGGCAGAAGTCTGGAGGACCAACTTCTGAGCACGGTGGAAGGTGGAATTGACCTTAGGGATAAAGGATGGATCCAAATGGAGGACCACCTGGTCCGTGTGGAAAATGCAGAGATCAGGTCTGGTGGAAAGGGCTGCCAGTTCAGATATCCGACGGGCCGAGTAATCGCTACTAGAAAGGCCACTTTGTAGGACAGATGTCTAAGACCCACCTCCCGTAGAGGTTCAAAGGGTTCCCTGGTGAGGGCGGATAGCACCTTGGGAAGGTCCCAAGTAGGGTACCTATGTAACATAGGGGGGCGCAAGTTGGTAGCCCCCCGTAGAAACTGCCTGATTAAGGGACATCTTGTCAGGGGCACTGAAGACTTGCAGGAAAGGACTGAAGACAGAGTGGATATCTGTCTCCACAGGATATTGGGTGAAAAACCAGACATTAGGCCGGGATGCAGGAATTCCAATACCTGTTCCACCGTGATCTCTAAAGCCACCAGGTTGTTCCATACACACCAGCGGCAGAAGGACCTCCAAATGGAATTGTAAATAAGGTTCGCAGAATCCCAATGTGAAGCCTGGAGAGTTGTTATGATCCCAGAAGACAGCTTGCAGTCTCGAAAGATTTGCCACTCAATCTCCATGCGGTTAGTTTGAAGCATGGATGGAACAGGGGCCCTTGGCTGAGAGCTTGACTGTCTAGAGGAAGTCATCAGGGAGATGCCACCGACAGAGCCACCAAGTCCGCGAACCAGGGGCGGCAAGGCAAATGGGGGGCGATCAGTATCAACTCGGCCTCCTCGATTAGAAGCTTTTGGATGACCCTGGGAAGAATCGCCAGCGGTGGAAAGGCATAGAGCAGGCCTGGAGGCCAAGGAGACCTCACAGCATCCACTCCCTCCACTCCTGGGGTAGGGAACTGGGAGAAGAACCTGCTCGTCTGGTGATTGCTGCTCAAGGAGAAAAGGTCTACTGTCGGGTTGCCAAACCGTAGCACCACCCTCTGGAAGATGCTGGGTAGGAGCTGCCACTCACCGTGGTCCACGGTGGTCCTGCTGAGGAGATCTGCCTTGACATTGGAAGTCCCGGAGACATGTGTCGCTTTGATGGATTCCAGGTGAGCCTCTGCCCAAAGGCCCAACCGTTCCGATTCCGCCACCAGGAGGTGAGAGTGAGTGCCCCCCAATCTGTTTATGTGAGCCTTGGCTGCTACATTATCCATCTGGACCAGTATGTGTTGACCCTGAACCTTGTCCCTGAAGGCCCAGTGAGCCAGGTGGATGGCTCGCAGCTCCAGCCAATTGATGCCGTTGACTAACTCGTGAGGAGACCACCTGCCCTGAGCAAAGGAGTTGTCTAGATGGGCTCCCCAGCCGTAAAGGCTGGCGTTAGACATCAGAACGACAAACTGGGACTCTCGGAAGAACTGACCCTTGGACAGAGCGGGGGAGGTCCACCAGAGAAGGGACAGAAGAACTTTGTGAGAAACCCTCACCAAGAGTTCTGACAAGCTCCCGTGAGACCGTTGGAAAGGGAGAAGAAACCACTGCAGGGCTCTGCAGTGGAGACGGGCCCAAGGGACTATACTGATGCAGGATACCATCTTCCCGAGGAGCTGAGAAATGAGCCGTACGGGAACGGCTCGTCCCGAGGAAACCTCCCCGACCAGCAACCACAAGCTGGTCAGTCACTCCTGGGAGAGATAAACCTTGCCCTGAACGGTATCTATCACTGCCCCGAGATGTTGGATGTGGGTCGTCGGTACCAGATGGCTCTTGGCCTCGTTGATGGAAAACCCGTGGCTCTTCAGGACCCGAATGGTGGTCTCCAGGTCCTGCCGCGCTAAACTCTCCGAGGAGGACTGGATCAGACGATTGTCCAGGTAGAATTGGATCTGAATAGGAAGTTCTCGGAGTAGGCCCGCCAGCATGGCCATCAATTTTGTGAACACTCGGGGAGCCGAGGACAGACCGAATGGAAGGGCCCAGTACTGGTAGTGGCGACCCACATAGCAGAAGCGGAGAAATTTGCGGTAAGCCAAATTTATGGGAATGTGGAGATAGACCTCTGTCAGGTCGATCGACGTGAGGACATCTCTTTCCCTGATGGATTCTAGGATAGATTGAAGGGATTGCATCTTGAACCGCCAGTAAACGACCCAGCAGTTCAAGGACTTCAAGTCGAGGATGGACCTCCAACCCCCTGAAGACTTCCGAACTAAGAACAGGCGGGAGTAGAACGGACATTGTCTTACCTGAACGTCCCTTTTCAGGGCGCTGCGGATACACTCCATACTGGGATTCTTTCCTCATAGCTTGGCAACAACTGGGTGAAATGACTTGACTTTTTTTCTCTTCTTGTCAGCTCCCTGTGCTGGCCACGCCCACTACTGTCCCACAATTCCCCAGTCTTTCACTCAGTTGCTGTCAAGCTGGGTTGGAATTTTTGCTCTCTGTGCTATCTTTCTTCCTTTTTGGAGGCGTTAGGCTTTTGTTTATTTTTGATTCCCGAACATCGGATCGTCCTCTGCCAGGGGGCCATTTGCCATCCAGAGCCTCAGTGGCTCAAATTGGCCGTGTGGTATTTGAGCGCCTTATCCTCAAAAAGAATCGCATTTTGGAGGATGTCATAGATACCATCCAGGCGACTCGTCGACCCTCCACTACACAAATTTATGAAGCTTCGTGGAAAGCCTTCTGCACCTGGTGCTCTACGCGACACGTGGATCCGACTTCAGCGGAGATACAAGATATCTTGGACTTCCTGCAGGCTGGTCTGAAGAAGGGTCTGGCTCCAGCCACGCTCCACCAACAGGCTTCAGCGCTTTCGACAGTCTTCTCTTGCCCCCTGTACCACTCCCTGACGCAGCATCCTTGGGTGAGCGATTTTTTGCATGGCGCTAACAATTTATCTCCGCCCACAGTTTATCATTATCCCTCCTGGGATCTCCCGCTTGTGTTGAAAGCCCTTACGGTTCCTCCTTTTGAGCTCTTAGGATCCATATCTTTGAAGTTCCTTTCGTTTAAGTTAGCCTTTCTTTTGGCTATCACTTCGGCCCGGCGGATTTCTGAACTCTCGGCCTTATCTATCAGAAAGGACCTTTGTATTTTTCATGCCAATATGGTCGTTCTTCGTCTTGACCCCTCATTCACTCCCAAAGTGAACTCGTACTTTCACCGAGCGCAGGAAATAGTACTTCCTGACTTTTGCCCGAATCCGAGACACCATAAGGAGGTGCTTTGGCATACTTTGGATGTGCGAAGAGCTTTACGCCGATATATCTGTTGCACCGCATCTTTCCATAAGACTGAAGCTTTATTAGTGTCATATCATCCTGTGTCCATGGGACAGAGAGTATCTGCTGCCACCGTTGGTCGCTGGATCAAGGCGTGTATTTCTTCAGCTTATGGCCTTCAAGCTAGGTCTCCTCCTGCCAGATCCTTCCCCACTCGACCTGTAGTGCAGCTACGATGGCGGCATGGTCAACACAAGCTTCAGTCCTAGACATTTGTAGGGCTGCAACCTGGACGTCGTTGTCACCCTTTATCAGACATTATAAAGTGGATGTGTATGCTTCAGCTGAAGCTTCCTTTGGGTGGAGGGTTTTACAGAGCGTCATATCTGACTCCTCCGGGGATGGGCAGTCTCTTTCCCGCCCCTAGTTTTCTGCTTGGGTATATCCCAGCATGGCGTGTTGACGCAGCGCTCTGGAAAATGGACGTTGTCTTACCTGAACGTCCCTTTTCAGGGCGCTGCGGATACACTCCATTCCCTCCCCTGATCTTGGACTGCTTCTTTGTGTTTTAGCTGTTGCAGGTGGTTGGTTGTCCTGCTTTTTTGCTTAGTTTTTTTGTAGATGCACCGGTTTCCAGAGCTGCGCCTTCGTTCAAGACTGAGGAATTGTGGGACAGTAGTGGGCGTGGCCACCATCAGGGAGCTGACAAGAAGAGAAAAAAAGTCAAGTCATTTCACCCATAGTTGTTGCCAAGCTATGAGGAAAGAATCCCAGCATGGAGTGTTGACGCAGCGCTCTGGAAAATCCCTGCCCTATCTCCTGCCTGGGGACCAATTCGACTGCCTGAATTTGAAGGAGATGAGAGATGGCTGATTCCATCAGGCGCCTCTGAGCATGATCCCGTGACAAAGGACACCGCAGGAACCGGGACGGGGGAGATTAGAGAAACTCCAGAGAGAAGCCTAGAGAGATGGTTTCCCTGACCCACGCGGTCTGAGATCGACGCCTCCCATTGGCTGGCAAATAGTGCCAGACAGCCCCCGATCGGAGAGTTGAAGGAACCGTCAGCAGAACCTGTGGAAGGGGCGGCCCCTCCCCCCTCTAAAGGATTTGCGTCCCTGGCCTTTAAAGCCGGGACTGGATTGCCTGTCCTAAAACCTGTCTTGCCTGGAGGAGGGGAACCTTTGAGATCTGGAGGAGGCAAAGAAGGATGTATGTCCCTGAAAGGGCCAAAAGGAAGAGGCAGAAAGAAAGGACCGGAAATCTGACCTCCTGGACAAATTAGGGAGAATCTTCTTCTTATCCTTGGACTCAATAAGAAGGGGCTCAAGAGGAGGTCCAAAGAGAAGACCCCCCGAATAAGGAGATGAAGCCAACCGCCACTTGTTCTTGGCATCAGCCTGCCATTGGCGAAGCCAAAGAAGTCTACGGGAAGAGATGTTGGAACCAATCGCTCTGGCTGCAAACCTGGAAGCATTAAGGGTGGCATCAGCCGAATATTCAAGGGCAGCCAGGATCTTATTTATATCTTGATGGGCCCTGGTATCCGAGACCGGTAAACAGTCCTGCAACTGCTTGACCCACATAAGAATAACCCGATTAAAAAAGGAAGCAGCCGAAGATGCCAATGGCCCAAGCTGCAGCCTGATGGGTCTTTGTGAGGGAATGCTCTAAACGTTTATCCTCTGGGCGAAGGCCTTCCTCAGGAGGGCCCATGATGACCGAGGGAGAAAACAAGGCCACTACTGGGGGATCCACTGAAGGGACCTGTAAAAATGAAGAAACATCAGAAGCCAAGTTATAAAGGCGTCTATCTAAAACCTTTGGATTGGGGCCAGAACCAGGAACTCCCCATTAACGAGTGATGACATATTTGAATAATTTAGGGCCTGGAATCTCCTCAGGTTCGAAACTGGGCTCCTCGAATAAGGAAGAAGGACCAGCTATCTCCCCTGCAGGTTTAGCGCTGGGAAGAAGAAGGCCAAGGCCAGTGATCAGTTTAGCTTTGTGAAGAAGAGATCTAAAAACCAGGTTGATCAGGGGAAAGGTCCTCATCATCTGATAAACCAGCCTCACCCAGGTCTTCTCCTGCTACAGAAGCTTGACTGATAGAAGTTCAAGAATAACCCTGTTCTTGGACCTGCTCTAGTTCCACAGAACCTTGGTGCTGAACAACATCATGATAATCAACCTGTTCTGAAACCCAACAGTCTGTTCTACTCTGCCTTTCTGCAGCTATACCTCTTTGAACAGCTACTTGGATAAGAGTAGCCAAATCAGGAGGCTGAGAATGGATGGAATCCCTCACAGGATGGGCAGGTTCCACTAGGGAAGAAACAGGCTCAGCAGACTATTGAAGCTCATTTGTCTGAACAGGCGTGGCAGGGGGAATGGAAACTCCCTGGGGAGAAATAATCCGAACTACAGGAAAAATATGGGCTGGAGCAGGAGTATCCTGAATGGACCCAAAAAGTAGAGAGGTGGCTTCAGATTGAACAGGTAAGGCCTGTACTGGATCCCCACCCGGGGACCAGGCAGCCTGAGGCGGCTGGGCAGCTGTGGAGACACCGGGTTCAGAAGCAGGGGTTGTGGTCTGAGGAGATAATTCCTTGGAAGCCACCCTTATAGCCTTCTCAATGGCCCGTTCTATTGCCTTGTGCCTGAGGGATTCGGCCCTTTCAGAAGCCTTAGAGGCCTTCTTGGGAGGAGGCTCTGTTACTGGAGAAGGCTTGGTTCATTTGGAAGACCCCTGCCCAGAAGAACCAGAGGATTCAGCTACCCGGGAAGAGGCTGCCCTCTTAGAGGGAGGAGAAGGAGCTCTGGAAGACATTTGCTTTATTTTCCCCCACTCAAACATCCTGAATTAAGTTTTATGGCAAACAAAATGGCCCCCGGCACAATTAGCACTTCAAAATGGCGGCCACAATTAAAAAACAAAATGGCGGCTCCTCGTGAGTCTGCAAAAAGCAGCCTGGCAATAAACAAGCCTCTGATGTTAAGAATAAGGATTGAGGAACGGTCTTACCAGGTCCCAAAGCCTTTAAGTCCTCTGAAATGCTCTGCTCCTTCACAATGATTAAACGGAGCTTTTGCTGCCAGTGTGTGAGGGAGAAACCTCAGGGACGCTCATCCAGGGCCTGCGAGCCGGCAGACCCACCGTTGGAAGCGAATGGACTTCAGCAGACTTCGCTCTCAGCCGATCTAGCTGGAAACCTCACACAGCTCTTGCCAGCCAAGGAATCGAGAGAGAAAAATGCCCCTGCGGTGTCTAGCGGATTCAGGCGTGAGCCTTTCGCGCTAGTAAGAAAAACAGGACTGTACAGCTTCCTGAGAGTCCTAAAACCCTCGAAAAGGATTTTTTTTAAATTTAAAGAATTAAATTTGGAAAGGCCAATATTAAATTTAACTAACTAACTAACTATTTTCTTTCAGCTCAGCTAAAACAGTCCTCACCAATTGACTGAACCTGAAATCTGGGAAGCCAGAGGAAGTGGAGGAGTTTCACAAATTGCAGATTCAGTCAATCACCGCAAACTGTATTAACCCTTGCTTAACTGCTGAATCCTCTCTACAGTAGAATACATTGCTCTCAATCACTTTTAGCGTGATTAATTATATAAAATATTTTTGCTTCCATTGAATTTCTTAGTTGTGTATCCAGTGTTACTACTGTAAGACATCCAGATACAATTTGTACCATTTGCCATAGTGAAACATGAAATAAGATTATACACTTGTCCAGCCACATTTCAGTGCCATATCTAATGCTGAGCACCATAGTTTAAGAAGGGTTGAGAGAAAATGGAGAAAGTTCAGAAAAGTGCAGTGGGGATGATCAGTGGAACTGATGCTAGGTTCTACCAAGAGAAATGTAAGGAATAATCATATTTAGCCTTGAGAAGAGAAGAATGAGGGCATACTCTTCAAATACCTGTAAGGATGTCACACAGAAAAGTGAGACATTTTTGTCTCAGAGTACCATAAAATAATGGCTTCAAATTACAGGAAGACAGATTAGAACTGAAGTATTATTTTTAAAATTCCTAATAATAGCATCTAACAGCCGAACCAATAGCACAGACAAATGTTTCTTCCTCTGGATGGATCAGACCAAGGAAAAAGTTTAATTAACATTCCTATGTTTCTATGTGATGGCTTAAATTGCCTCTCCTACTCCCGTAATCTTCATCCATTCTCTGCTGCAGTCAGAAAAAGAGATGTAACAAACCTTCGAACAATTCATTAGAAAACAATAGTTTTGAAGTTGAGTGCAAATTTTGTTTGAGGTTTGCCAAATGACATTCAATGATCAGTGATTAACCTGAAACTAAAAAATAATAATTCCATCCATTCCTAAAACATCATCTAGCTACTCTCACCCCCACCCCCACCCCCCAACACTGTTCCTTTTGCTTGTGTTCATAGGGAGCTGAGGGACCATTAACCTATAATCTTCCTGACAGTACCAGAGCAAGAGCTGGAGGAGATGGATGAATTCCCTCTCCAATTGGAAAAAAAAGAGTGATAATGCCTCAAAAATAATAAGCATCCAGTTCTCCCATTTTTAATGACACTGTAACTGAGCATGTGATAAAAAAACAGGAAATAAATGTCAATCAAAACATTTATCAGAAAGTACTGGAAAATACAGGGTATCTTGTAACGTAAAATTGCTAAGAGAAGCAAAGAACTACCAAACATGAAAGTAAATATACTGTACATAAGTAGTTAACAATATATTATCTACTATACTAGTGTTTCTCTCTAAATCTAAAATTACAGAG
Organism: Masticophis lateralis; assembly: GCA_030761175.1. Taxonomy (NCBI): domain Eukaryota; kingdom Metazoa; phylum Chordata; class Lepidosauria; order Squamata; family Colubridae; genus Masticophis; species Masticophis lateralis. The sequence continues at coordinate 149,628,687 of JAUDYJ010000001.1, read as the reverse complement.
AAACATTTGAGTTAGGGTAGGCTCAAAATCAAAGCACTGCTTTTACTGATACGTTAATGCCACAGAAATGGATAACAATGTAAGGTTTTCTTAGGTCTGGCCTTACTACATTATCTATGGTACTGTCAGATTACATAAAGGTTATCTTGGAAAAATAAAAGGTTCATGAATCTTTGCTCTCAAAAAGCAACCATCCTAAATGGACTACTGCCCTATGCAACGTTTAGTCATAAATACATTGAGCTGTCCATAAGTCAACTCTGTAGAGGTACCATTTCAATACAAGTATGACCAGTCACTATAACAAAGCTCTCAAAATACTTCAGAGTAAAATATTTCTTCTGAAATGGCATCTTACATTTTAATGCAATATTTTACACATAAATTCCAGTGAGTTCCGTGGGACTTCCTCTAAGATAAACATGAACAGAATTGAAGCCTCAATGTTATCATATAAATACCCTTTTCTACTTTTATGGAACAAGCTGTTAAAAAATTTGACTATAGTTTTAAAGGTCAAAATAGCTAAATTCTCCTTTATGTCCTGAAATCACAGATTTGCTCACCAAGGATACTGTGTTTTTATATCTATTCTGTAGTCAACTCTTTAGTATGGGGTTTAGAAATTCAGATATAATGGCAACATTTAGTAATGATAACAAACCATGTTTTCAATTTAAGAGAATAAGAAACTAAGAGAATAAGGTTTAGATTATTTATCATGATGTCTGAATCTTATAGTTTAAGTTTAGTGTAGTATTGCTATCTAATAGCAGCTGACAATTCTAAGACTGATTTTTCTCAAGAACTGTATGATTGCTTCATGGTTTTTTTATGGGCAAGGAGAAATTGAATCAAAAAGGACCTGAAAAAGATGCAGGTTTCTGAAACAAGACACAGGATGCTGCTCCTAAATGAACTGTAAGAGAAAACTGTTCTGCTATAAATAACTTAGTCACCTGAAACTTTCTATATTAGATGCACTGAAATCAGAAAGACTGCATTTATGCATATACATTTATACTTGACAATAAAATATTTGAGCATGTAATAAAATGAGTTTCAAGTAGCAAAATAAAAGGTGATATCCACACTATAGGTCAACAGGAAAGGGATAAAAAAGTGTGATGCTGTTATATAAATCTTTGATATGATCATAGTTACTATATTGTATTCCTGTAATCATGGCTTTCTCAACCTGCTATCCCAGATGGAAAGAGTGTAAAACAGAATAAAAGGACCACTTTCCATTTTATTGGGTTGCATAATCTGAGGACAAACCTTAATTTGTTGGGAGATTTTTTGTTACTCAACTTGAGGTGCAAACTCATCCAAAAAATATACCACAGCTTAATCGAAGATCTCCAAATGTTTTGGCCAACAAGCTCATTTGAATTTTGGAGAACTTGTTAAGGGTATTTGCACAAAATGGTTGACATGTTAGGCATGGCTGATCTCAAACACCCATTTAGCAATGACATATGCACCAAGACAAATTCCTTCTGTGTCCAATCACACTTGGCCAATATTCTATTCTGTTCTGTTCTGTTCTGTTCTGTTCTGTTCTGTTCTATTCCCTGATCATTACTTCTAGTCTTCCAGAATATTGTCTACCACCTCAACCTACTTTTAGCTCTTTTCTTGGCATCTGGATACAGTTCCAAAAAAGCACTTAATTTCAGTTTCTCATTTATTTTGCAAGAACTCCTCTGCATAGGAGAGGAGACATTATTATAAATAAACATGATATTGAAGGTTGATGTTGGCTTTGCAGCTTGCTGGCATCACCTTTAAGAAAGATACAGATCACTCAGCTTAGCTGTTGGTTTAAAAAGCCAGTATTTTATGCAAGGCCATACCTTTCCTGGCCTAGTTTACAGCAAATAGACAAAAATGTGAAGTCTTTTCTGGAGATAAATGCAATACTTCTCTTTCTTGATATATAATATTGAGGCATTTTTCTCAGACCCAATGAATTCGCTAATTAAATAGATCTGCATTTCCTTTTCCACTTATATGGGTGTCCAGAGGAAGGAGAGCTGTTATTTAAAACTAAGTTTCCTCATTACTGGTTTTATCTTTTGGTCTTTCAGAAAATGTACATTGCACAATTTAATGACTCATTCCATCATCCAACAGTAATGGTTCTAGGGAGATACTAAAACTAACTTGTGCAATAGCCATCAGGAAGAAATAAATTGAGGAAAATATAATTAGAATGCTTAGTTTGAAAAAGTTAATGGAATATAGAATACCTCTCAAACTTAAAGTTCACACTTATTTCCTAAAAGATCAGGAAGAGAGTTTCTACAAAACTGTAAACAAACATTAAATACAGGTAGTCCTTGATTTATGACCACAGTTGAACCCAAAATTTCTGTTGCTACATGGGCAATTTATTAAGTGAGTTTGCCCCATTTTTGTGACTCTTCTTGTCATATTTGTTAAGTGAATCACTGCAGTTGTTAAATTAGGAACATCGTTAAGTGACTCTGGTTGCTCCATTGACCTTGCTTGTAAGTACGTCACAAAAGAGGATCATATAACACTGAGACATTGCAACCATCATAAATATGACGGTTGCAGCTGTCAACCATCTAAATATATATAACATGACCATGGGGATGCTGCAATGGTCCTAAGTGTGAAAAATAGTCATAAGTCACTTTTTTTCCAATGCTGTTGCAACTTTAAACAGTCACTAAATTGAGGACTACCTGTATAGAAAGACAATTAAGTCTTTTTAACCAATTTAGAGTAAGTACGAAATTTGTTTAAATATTCTGAAGGTTAGATTCATGTAAGGTTAATTAGAATACAGATGCTTTTAATCTGTGATCTTATCCTACTACTACTGCTTGGAACTGTTGATTATTATTACTTGTCCTGATGGGGATAACTGACACTACAATGCATTACTTCCAACATATCAAGGGTGACTTCATAGTTTGGGGCACGGAGTAGAAAGCTGGGACTTAAGCAATTCTACCCCCTCCCCCAATTTATATGAAGGTGAAATAATGTCCTTTTTACACTCCTAACTTTGGCTTTTATGGCAACCTTTCTGAAGCTAGTTCCCCTACGATAAAATTTTACCATTCTCCATTGTACCTTTAACATCTCTGGGTGATCCCAGGTTGAGAAAAATTCCCACATGGTGTTTGCCTAGAAAAGTAGTCCAGTGTTCACTGGTAAGGAATAACTAGATTTTGAGACCAAACATGGGTGATAATGATTAGCAAAAATTCCCATATATTGTTTTATGCCCAGATTATGCTCATATATGGTGCTATGGCACATTTTGCTTTAGTTACAGTTTGTCAAACAAGCAAAAATGGCTGGGATGTAAAACACTAAGTCATAAAGCACTGTGTATAAAGCCCCATGCCACATTTCACACAACATACAATATGGCCTGGATGTAATCTTGGAACCAAATCAAAATAAATCTTCCTTTAAGAAAGAGTTTGTTCTCAGGAAAGAAAAATGCATTAAGTATGCTTCTTCTCAGTTATTTTTGTCTTCAAGTTACAATGAACTGTAATGCTATAGATATGTTTAAACAGTTTAAACTATGTAAAGGAAAAGTAAATTGATTTTTCTTTAGTAATAGAGGCAAGTCCTACTTCACTATAGAAAACAATCACCATAGAGTAGTTATGCATCCATCAGAAATGTTTAAATGTTTAAATTCCAAACAGCCTATAAAATAAAACACAGTTTAACAAAGCCAGAATCAAACACTGTTACTGAGATACTAATATTAGTTTACCAAAGGCAGATCCCCAAGTATTTTATTTGCATTAATGGTAAAATTAACAATCTGAGAAACCATCCTCAGGTTACCTTGAAGTTCTCACGTTAAAAAGGAAGGGAGGGAGGGAGGGAGGAAGGAAGAAAGGGGAAGGGGAAGGAAGATATAGATGGTTTACTAATGATCTATCAGCCTTGGTGACCAACTGAAAAGTTGTTAATAGGCAGAACTGAGAGCTCAAATAATAAATAAATAAAATCTGATGATTTTGGATTTAGATATCCCAAAGAATAGAACCAATGTTTCCTACACTTTTTATAGTTCCCTTTCTTAGTCCACTCCTACATATGAAATTAATGTTCTGTATGCCCTTCATAAGAGACAGTTTACTTTGCCTCAAACTGGGGTCATACCCATTAGGACAAGAACTGGTGGATGTATAACTCTTTCATATGAATGTTGTATTTGTTTTTATTAATTAATTAAATGTTTATGTATTTGTTTAGACATGGAGGTAGAATCTATTTCACATGTGCTAATATAATGACCATTGTACCAAAAGTGATAAAGCAATATTTATAATTGTTAACAAGTATAATTGCCATTGTGATTAGAATAGAAGGTCATTATCCTTCTTTTAAGGGAAGAGGTGGTTCAGTGGCTAAGACGCTGTGCTCATCGATAGAAAGGCTGGCAGTTCAGTGGTTCGAATCCCTAGTGCTGTGAAATGGGGTGAGCTATTTGTCCCAGATTCTGCCAACCTAGCACTTCGAAAGCATGTAAAAAATACAAGTAGAAAAACAGGGACCACCTTTGGTGGGAAGGTAACAGCGTTCTGTGCACCTTTTGTCATTTAGTCATGCTGGCCACGTGACCATGGAGACATCTTCAGATAGCGCTGGCTTTTTGGCTTTGAAACGGAGATGAGCACCGCCCCCTAGAGTCGGGAACAACTAGTACATATACCTTTTTATCTTTTTATCCTTCTTTTAGATGACCATTCTTCAGAAGCCTCTAAAAGAAGGTCGCAAAATGTCTATCAATAGCTATAGCTGTTAGTAGCATCTGATTCCTCTCTCATGCTACTAATCATTACCTGTTAATTATTTCAGACTGTTCTTGCTTTCAGACCTGACACTTGCAATTAAAAAACATCCTTTATTATAGTTATTGTGTTGTTGGCTTTTATACAGAAAGCTATCTATTATGGCACATAATCAATCAATCAATCAATCAATCAACTGCTGCTTACTTTCTTGCATTTGGTTTTGGACAATAAATAAACTTTGATGAAAGAGGAAACTGTCCTATTGCAAAAAACAGGAAACTTACCCAATAGCAATTATCTGAATAGATAAAAACTGTTCTTTTGGTGAACTGGGAAGCTTCTTTCTGTAAAAGATTATTACAGTGTCATTTAGGCAAACTTCACAGATTGAGTGAAATATGACTAACTCAGACAAGGGTTAATTAAATGTTTCTTTCTCACTCTAGGGAACAGGAAAGTCTAAAATAAATGTGCAAGTAATCTACATTTAGTGACTTTTTATAAAATTATGAAAATTATGAAAAAGTAACTTTATGACCAATTCTTACATTAACAATTGAATTGTGAAATCCTTGTTGCTGAGTTTGGTTGTTTGCTTAGTTATAATTGCTAGTGAGTATGAGATTTACACCCTGTTTATATATTATCTTATTAGCTTGCCTTGCTATTGTTGGTAGGGGTATGGTTTTCTCTTTGCTAGTTCCTTGATTTCTGTCCATTGGTGAGGAACAGTGAAGGAAACTACTCAGAAGTAACACCATGTGTCTGTCTTGGTTCTTGTGGCCTGAGATAAATCTCACCAAACTAAAGCAACTATTTGCATCATTACAGATAAAATCTGAGAATTGCTAGGGAGGATCCTTCTTAACCTCTTTCTCCTGACTAAACTATCTAAGCGTTGCTGTCTCTTTGTTCTCTGGAATGCAGATCCTTCCTCTTGAGAATCCAGATTACATCCACCACAGGGATGGGTTCTAAAATTTTTTACTACCGGTTCTGTGGGCGTGGCTTATTTTGTGGGCATGGCTTGATGGTCATGTGACAATTCTTTAGGATTTAGCAGAGATACTGGTCTGCTTGCAGAGCTGTACCGGTCTCTACCCATTTATTTTTTGCAGGCACTGATCTACATATTTATTTTTGCAGGCACTGGTCTACTCATGTATTTTTGCAGGCACTAGTCTACCCATTTATTTTTGCAGGCACTGGTCTACCACCAAACTGCCTTTTACCATTGATCAGCTGTAGGGCGGCCCTTTGAAGCCCTGCGGCAAGGGTTTAAACAGTTTTCCTTATAGCCCATCAGCTGGGACTCAGGAGGCAGCAATAGATTGGGGGTGAAAGGTAAGAATAATGGGGGGGGGCAGAACTGGTTCGGTGATGTCATATCATCACTGCTACTGGCTCGGCAGAACCGGGCGGAACGGGAGGAACCCACCACTGATCCACCATAAGATGGTTTGGAATATTTTCCAACAAATTAAAATTTTATAATGATAGCCATCTATGTTAACAGTAAGAGAAACAGAAATAAAAATGAGCTTGTCCCAGTCCAAGACTGAGTTTGTACCTAGCACTGTTTAAGCCCCAAATGAACACACTAAGGTGCAAGTTTGCATGAATAGCTTTATTCCGTTCAGAGAAAAGACACAGAGAGATTCTCCCTTAAGCCCATGTAACACCTCTTTACACATTTTTATACTCTTTATATTTTAAATGTTCCTTTATCACTATGTGAAACAAAACTAAAAAACTTTTGAGTTTGTGAAGCAACGAAAGAAATGATTGGCACATAAACTGAAAAAGAACTGAAACTACGAGAGGGAAATATTGCAGTAATGGATAATGTGGCTATTAAAAAAGCATTTCAATCAAAGTTTTATGAAAGACAAAACATTTCTCTGGAGAAAATAGATGTGTATCTAAAGAAACAAAATTTACCAAAGATTGCAGAGGAATAGAAATATATTATGTATGGACCTGTAACAATGTGTAATTTGTGAAGCTACAAAAAATATATTATATATTTTATATATAAAATATATAATATATTTTTATTATATATTTATATTAAATATAATATTTTTATAAAATATAAAAAATATAAGAGCTATGCCTGGAGCAACTGGGTTCCCAGGTTCTTATTATAAATGTTTTGAGGGTGAACTTTTACAACCTTAAACAATATAATTAATTCTATTTTACAGTGAGGAAAGATGCCACAAAGCTGGAAAGAGGCCAATGTAGTATTAGTATCTAAAGAGGGATGAGATCGGATTTTAACAAGAAACTGTAGGCTGATACTGTAAATTACAGTATTGTAATGACTGTAATTTATTTATTTAATTTATTTAATTTATTTAACTTATTTATTTATTTATTTATTTATTTATTTATTTATTTATTTATTTCATCAAGCATGTATTTTATGAATTGCAGTCTGTGATGACTACAATGATTCTAGACTGAAAATAATTTTGCTAGAATTTATTCATGAGGATCAATGTGGCTTTTTATCTAAAAGGCATTTAAAGGTCAATGTTAGAAATGTGTTGGACATTTAATACCTGGAGGAACATAATGAAAAACAAATCACATTGATTTCCTTAGACACGGTGAAGGTTTTTGAGAATTTGAACAAGTTCGCTCCAAGTTTTGGAAGATATGAATTTGGAGAGAGAACTTTATAAAAGATACTTCACAGAAAACCCAAACAGTTGCTAATGAAGATCTAACAAAGCTTTGTGAAATACAAAAGAGAACAAGAGTGATGCCCACTGTCTCCTCTTTTGTTTATTTGTTCTTGATATGTTGAATAAAGGTACAGCAGAAAATGAGAGGATTGTGGGAGTAAAGATTAAAAAAGAACATATAAGTGCAGATGACTGACTTGTTTGTTTTGGAAGATCTTTAAAAGGAAATTGAAACACTAATAGAAAACTAAAAGACTTTGGTATATTAGTAAGTTTTAAGACTTACAAACAGAGCATGAAAATGATAACAAATATGAAAATAGAGAATCAAATAGAAATGATGAATAAAATGGGTTTTTGGATTGAGAAGAATGTTAAATATTTTGGGTGTTTACAATGAAAATTTGAATTGTATGTTTCTTATTTATAGTTATCTGAAAGCTTTAAGGTAGGCAAAAGAGTTTATGGTATTGAACATAGTTAAGACTGACCCTGAAATAAAACTGTGAACAGATTATGGATAGGTAATTGCAAAAATATATACCCTTTACTGAATTTTGAAACAGAAAAGAACAATTGAAAGAATGTATGATTCAGTAGGCTAAAAATGTTGGCTATAATGTACAGATGGAACAATGGGAAAATAAAGATCTGAAAAGACCTGAAATTTACATTATGTTACAGTCTTAAAGAGAGCGTTTAGAAAATTATGTACTATAAGCATATGACAACAGAGAATTGGTCTAGAGTCTAGAATGTATAAAGGCACTTTGAATTTATGTTTGAAATAAGAAAGGTCATTTTATTATGCTAAAAATCACGAAATTTTGTTTTTATGTATGAGAATGTACACAAGATTATTGCATGCACAAAGATGGAAAGATTTGGCAATACCTAAAATGAAGGAATGGTTGGTGAAGATGTTAGAACTTTTTGTGTGAAACAGGAAAAAATGATTTATGGTTTTGAAGATTAAAATAGGATAGATTATAGAAATCAGTCATGATCCAACTTTAGAGAAAGTGGTAAGTATTTTCATTTTTCTTTGCTTTGATTTATTTCTCTCTCTTTTTTCTTGCCTTACTGATGGAAGCTATTGTGCAATGGCTGTTGATTTGGAAAAGGGCTGGTATAGAACGTAATAGCTATAAACCACTGGTTTACCAAAATGTACCTGAGGCCTCTTTTAACATACGAACCCATAAGACACTCCATATTATCTCTGTTTGCTTTACCTTGTTTCCAGATAAATGGGCACAATTTCAAACACAATGCTAGGCTGTGATTGCCCATAACTTTTATTTTTTAGTTTATGTAAGCCAGAAATATTCTTGGAGATGAAAATGAAACTGGCTGTTTACTTTAGCACTATAGCAACTTCTGATTGTTTTATCTATATATATAAAAGCCAAGTACCACTCACTCATCACGAAATCTCCAGAACGGTAAAGCCTACAAACTTGAAATTTGGCACATATTTTTTGAAATTACCATCAGATCATTAGTATTTCATACACAGTATTATATTAACATGCTCTGATGCTAAAGAGCTAGACATTCTACTCCCCCTCCCCACCTGAAAGAACTCTGTTCTAACTGCCAGTTGCCTTATATTAACACACTCTGATGCTACCACTTCGCTAAACCAGGTGTGGGTGTGACCAGTGCATGATTCATCTGGCCTGCAGGTTGGGACATTCTACTCCTCCTCCCCTGGTGTTCCAACTGCCAGTTACCTTTATATTAACACACAGTTTCATAACAAAGCATGGCATCCAGCATAGTTAATTTATAAAGATAAAATCTCAGATGGCTAGAGAGTCCATCAGATGCCCAAGTCTTGGTGTTCACTGGCAATATTGGATTCTATGATGACAACCTTATCCATAGAAACCAATTCCAATCTTTTTAAAAAGGTAGAAAAATAGTATGTGATGTGGCAAAAATTAAGCCCTAAAATAGTAGTGTCCATCTGTGGCAACTTTAAGACCTGTGGACTTCCAACTTCCAGAATTCCCCAGCCAGCATGGGAATTGAAGTCCACAAGCCTTAAAGTTCCCAAGATTGAACACCCCTATCCTAAAACATCTCTTTCTTTATTGGCCACTATGTGGGGAGGAGAAGAGGACTTGAATTCTGTCTTTTCCAATTTTATGGAATATATCAAAATTACCCTGTCTGTAATGGAAAAATCCCAACAACCGCCAGAGAGCAGCCATTATTTTTACTGTCCTTCACGATTTAATTTTTTCTTTCTGGAAGTTTTAAATACAGACAAGCTTAGAGAATGAGTAAGAAGATTCACGAGAGAGATCTTTTGAGAGAGGGAAGAAAATTTAGCTATTTTGTTCTATATAATTTAGGAAACAACATTATATATTTGCTCAGCCAGCTTTTTCTCTCCTATGTGGGCTGGTACTACAATATACCAAATTCTCAGGATTGTAGCCCAAATCCATCCAACACATGATGGCTAGAGCACACTGCTCATGGCTTACCTTACATGTTCCTAGTTCTCATTTTTTCCTGCCATTTCCCTTAGTTTAGTTCCAATTTTTTTTTAGAGAAGAGGTTGATCTGAACTGTTTTCTAAGCAAGCAAGAACCTCAAATTATGCTTGAACTCAGGAAGATCTTATAAATAGCAAATGTTACCCTGTCCCATTACTAAACTGAAGCTGTAGTTTCACTTATGGGTTCATTATCTGGAGTATTAAACATATTAAATGACAAAGAATAATAACCAAAAAAGGCAAAAACAAAGCATTATCTGTATTTGTGGCACAGCTCTGAAGGTCGGCTTATTAAATTATTGTAAGAAAAAACAAACCAAATTGAAAAATGACTGGAAAGATAATTAGATTTTCTCACTGCCAATATCAACATGACAATCTATGCAGTCCCCCATTTTATAACCTTAAATTCTACAATTACATTGAATGGCATAGGGTACAGTTACTGAGAAAACAACTGAGACATACAAATTGGAAAAGAACATTATGCAACAACTTGTTTATAAGATTTTCCTTGTGGATTCATCACTCTTTGTTCTTTCTTTTATGTCATTATCAAATCATTGATTTCCCATGTTCTTTTCATGTTCTTTCTGTGCCTTATAATAACACAAGAAATTCAAGACATAAAAAAGGCACAGGAGAATTTATGTAACTTCTACATCCAGGCAACCTTAGAACTTCTTTCTTTAAGGAAGTGTGGACTACCTAGAGGCAAGGACATAGTTGGAAGTCCACACCTATATGCCAGCAATTGGCCCATCTGCTTCCATATTATTTCTTCTAGTGCCCAGAAGTCCTGACCAGCCTGATATTCATTCCAGGAGGATATAGGTAGTTCTCAACTTACAACAGTCTGTTTACTGACCGTTCAAAGTTACAACAGCACTGAAAAATGTGACTTAATGACCCTTTTTCACAGCTACAACTTTTGCAGCATCCCCAGGACCACATGATCAAAATTCAGATGCTCGGCAACTGGGTTCATATTTATGACCGTTGCTGTGTCCCAAGGTCATGTGATCACCTTTTGCGACTTTCTAACAAGCAAAGTCAATGGGGAAGCCAGATTCACTTAATAATTAAGTTACTAACTTATCAACTGCAGTGATTCACTTAACTGTGGCAAGAAAAGTCATAAAATGGGGTCAGATTAATTTAACAAATCTCTCACTTAACAACAGAAATTTTGGGCTCAATTGTAGTCATAAATTGTACTTACAATCTAAAGCATTTCTGGATATTGGCAACCAAATGGCAAAAGAATCAGACTTTGTCTCTGATGACTGAAAAATCTAGGGTGCTCCTGTCTGAAGAATTATGGAAACCCATATCAGAGACTAGAAATCTGTCAGGGTAATATTGGGTTTTGTATTTTGAGTTTTTCTTCTGTGAGTCACCATAAGTGACTTGGGCAGCCATATAAATTTTAATATATATGGCTAAACAGTCTGTTCTAGAAGTATTTGATTTTACTTTTAAATGTTCTTTATTGAGGCACTGATCTTTATAAATAAAAATATACACAATTTCTAAGTACTAGAAGTTTAGAAACATACCTACCTAAAGAAATATGTTCTACCATGCTTAGTTTGTAGTCTACTAATGATCTCTCCTTGTAAAAGATCATACTTCAGTTTTGTATTGGGATAATGGGCAACAGCTATGCATTCTTTATTTCCTATGTCAGTGTTTCTCAACCTTAGCCGTTTGAAATTGTGTGGACTTCAACTCCCAGAATTCCCCAACCAACACAGCATAACATAGCTGGCTAGGGAATTCTAAAAGTTGAAGTCCTCATATCTTCAAACTGTCAAGGTTGAGAAACACTGTCCTATGTGCTTCCTCCATCAGTGTTTTTTAACATAGTCTATTCTCTCCTAATGGGAGAAAAACATTTATTTTTTTGCAAAATGTAGATAGGGATAGGTATTTGCATCTCTGAGATGAGATGGTTTTGTGATAGCAACGGCAGCTATTGTTGGTCCATTGTAGATTTTTTCTACAATGTGGATTTTTTCAATAGATTGGCCAAACTGAGTTAATGCTATACATTGTAATGATGGTTGAAAGAAGTACCTGCCCTTCCAAAACGTAATACTTCTATGTACTTTCAACTATATCTTCCCATGAACGGTCACTGGGACTAGGAATTCTAAGAGTTAATCTAACACATTTTAGGAAGGCACCAAGATGACGAAAAACTATGGATGGAATAGCAAAATCACTAATAGTTGAGAATTTTCATACTCCTGACAAATCTATAGCTAGCTATAGGGTGGTAGACTTGCAAGCTGAGACGGAACATATTCATAACTACTGAAATAAATCAATTTGAAAACAGCATATTTTAACATGTTGGAATTATCACAATGATTTGTATAACTTGGAAATAGTAATAGGTCCTTTCCCCTCCCCCCTTTCAAATGCCACAAACTATATGCAAATGCAGGTAAGTGTGCACGTTATGAAATCAATCTACTATTCAATTAGTATCAAATGCTTTGTTCTTTTCCTATCTTCCAATCAATAGAAAAAATAACAAAATATTTGTTAACAAATAACAAAAGAAAAGAGACTAACTGGTAAGAACGGTTTTCCTGTCATAAATAGCTAAAAAACATTTACCTGATTTCTTTCCCATCTCTGAGCCCAGAGGAAATTGCCTGGAACCAATTAGTCACAGAGTTGCAAGGCTCTTTTCTATTTTCTGCACTGGTGCAGAAGATGGACATTTTCCTCTCCTAGATAATCTGGAGGTTTGAACTTGGTGACACAAAAAGCTCCTTCCAACTCTGCCAAGTCCTCTTTCCATACCACCTGATATTGCCTAGAATTCCTTAATATTTCTGGGAAGGCAGACTTGAATTGTTTTCCACATAATTGCTTAACGCATTGTAAGCCGCCCTGAGTCTCCGGAGAAGGACGGCATATAAATCAAATTTTAAAAATAAAAATAAATAAAAATAAAAATAATCAGTGCAAGATATGCTGTAGCTACAGGCAGCAATGGAATAGGAAATAGGTTAATTTGTTTAGGGAGATCACTTTTGAACAAAGCTACATTTCCAATCTACTCCGTTCTTTTCTACTACCCAGTAGATGAGATGTACAAATGCTGCAAGGCCTAAGTAGGTGTAGCTCTTTCCTTTAGGTTGGGATCAGTAAACTTTTAAAATGGCAGACACCCTTTGCAATTTCTCATAGCACAAGAAATGCCAGTAATAATTTGTTTTTGTTTTTTTAATGAAAATTATTGGCAAAATGGCAAATAAATGGCAAAATCTGACCAAATCTTATGTGAGAACACGTAAAACTTGTAAGAACTGGAAATTTGACTCATTTTAAATTTTTAGGAAAGTTATTTTGTAAGTCAAAGGGCACCATCTAGTGGAACTGTGGACACCCAGGCATTCTATTAAGAACCCCTCCATGATAACTTTTTCTTATCTTCCATTCATCTAACTTATTATATATAGCCTGTTTTCAAAATACAATGGGTTCATATTTAGCACCTGAATTAAGGACATAACCCACCCTTTTTAATGAAAAGAAGTAATTTCTTTCTATATATTTTAAAATTTTTGTCTTCGTTTCCCATAGATACCTTATATCTGAGAAAACTGTATTGGTGAAACATAAATACAACAATGACTTGGTATATCTAGTAAGCAATCTTTTCACTGCTTAGATTTCGCCAATTAAGTTCATACTGTTATTTGCTTTATAATAAGCATACTGACTAATCCACAATTTCTGTAACACTGCTCATTATAGCAAAAGCCTACTGCTATTGAGTCTTCAAGATCAAGTGATCAACAAAATCTCTGAAGACTAAAGAACAACTTTATAATCCATTAAGCAATAGTACTAATTGCTACATTCATATTATCTACAAGTATGCTGAACTGTTTTATTAAAAATGCCTTAAGTATTATATAAAACTTAATAAGACCAATACCTTTTTTAGAATTAATGCCATTAGTGTCAGATTCTTCACAACAATCCAAATTAATCAATACCTCAAAAGAATGCTATAATGTTATATGCCTAATTATGCTGAATGTCAATTAAAATCACTAAACAAATAACTAAACTTACCAGAAACTCAGATTTTACAGCTCCATCCAATGGGCAAAGGGTAAAGCCAGGCTAATCAGGAAAGGAAATAGTGGGATGGAATACCAAGCACCCAAAAAAGAAAAGGATTTAACAACCCCATATAGTTCTAACGGAATCTGGTTTCAGCCAACAAACAGTTCTCAAGTGCTTTAGAAATAATACATCATTGGGAAGCAGAGTGAAGAGCAGAACAAAGATGCACAATCTCCTTGCCAAGGAAGACAGTAACTTGATTAAAAGATAGCTATCTGCAACCTGATTTAAGAGGCAACCCTGACTCATGTTACTTCGTTGGAAGCAACCATGTGATTTCCTCCTATGGCTTGTCATTCTTGTCAATCTTGTTTGTAAAACTCTGACTTGACTTTCTGAACTTGGATTGGATTTTGACTGCTCTTCTGAATGTATTTGTTGAAAGCAAAACCCACTTGGGCAAGTTTTGTTGTCCAGAGACTCTGTTTTGGTTTACATTCCTTTCCTTGTCTGCCTTTATCAATCCAGCCTTGAGTAAACTGCTATTCTAAAAAGGAACAATCATGATCACAGTGATCCATTTTCCCTCTTTCAACACACATTTGATATTAACAATCAACCTGACTGAATGAACCACCTTCACATTTTATATTAATTAAGATTGTATCTATTTCTTCTGCTGCTTTCCCTGTTATTACCCAAGGGTTTAGGGACACTAAGTATTTTTGCCTACGAATATACTGCACCAAATGGTCAGGCAGGTTTATGTTTTCTAAACTTTCATGAGTACCTCTTTACTTGCTGTTATGTCTGACAGGCAATTTGAAACTCCATCAATGATTCCTGTTGTGTAAGATTGAAGGAAGCTTCCCTGTCATTGTCCAAGAAGAATGAGGATAGAGTCATCTGGACAGTTCATCTAATGTACCAATTCAATCAATTCATCTTGATGTGGATCCAGCAAAAAAGTCATTCTGATCTCTCTGAAGTCACAATTGACCACTGAGGATTTTGTTCTCATGGATACAGAACAATCTAACATCCTAATCTGGACAAAATATGCCACAGGGGGTTTCTGAGGATTAGGATCGATGTGAGCTTCTTTTTTTTCCACTGCAGCATTAAATTGGGTTTCATAAAATGTACGGTTCATTTTATGAAGTTATTCAATATTGGTTTGTGTCTCCTCACCCCCATTGTATTTTTACCCTGGGCTCACGCTCTTGGAAATTAATCGGCTATTCAATATATGATTCTGGAAAGCTAGATTCTCACTTTAGCTACTGTTTTAATAATAGAGTGGTATATAAACATTAATGGTAATGAATTTGTATGAGTGATTTTTGTAACTATTAGCAGTAGAAAGAATGCAGTTGGTGATTAAAAAAAAAAGCATAAATACAGAACAATTTTCATTGTAGATGTTCCAGAATGGTCATTTTATGTCCTTTAATTTATAATAGTAACCACAACAAAATAAACTTAATTTGGTGATCTGCTGGTTTAGCCGAAAGGAACAAACTTTTACTAGATTAAAGCATGGAAGAACTCCAAGCAAGAGCAGATTATACTATTTCTTGAGCTGTATACAGCAGGGCAACAGACTTCTGGTCATCTTAAAATCACATTTTTTTGGCCTTTACCAAAAAAAAAAAGTCCCACATAATCATGTACAGCCAAACACATCCCCCCTTTAAATATAAACCACAAGTTCGCAGGGTAAGGGTAGAAGGGAGAACAAGAAAACCTTCCCTGCCTAAGCTGGATACTGGATCTTTGAAGATGTAGGACTTTCAAATCCTACTTAACATGAATATTAATATCTCAGGGGCTGCCACAAAGAAGCAATGGGTGGAAGCTAATCAAGAAGAGAAGCAACCTAGAACTAAGGAGGGAATTCCTGACAGTTAGAACAATTAATCAGTGGAACAACTTGCCTCCAGAAGTTGTAAATACTCCAACACTGGAAGTCCCTTCCAACTGTTATATTTCTATTTCTATTATTTCTAATTCTTATTCTATTCTGTTTTATTCGAGAATATGTCTCTTGGGCTCTTCATACGTAATTAGGCCTGATTTACTCCTGCTTACTGGTATATCCAAAAATGATCTTAATTTGTTGTAATTTCACATCCCTCAGTATGATATTTGCTGTGTATTACCTGAGGTCTATAAGGAAATGTGTGACAGCATCAAGATATTGCTCCAATTACAAAGCTATCAGCGCAACTCAAGAGACTATGGCAGCTATCTAGGTCTGTGGACCTCCATCCAGATACTGCTGCTGCTGCATTACAATTCCCAGAAGCTTCATCTGGATGGCCCATGGAAAAAGATGCTGTGACTCATGATTTAGCAAACTTCTGAAAGCTACAAGCTCTCTCTTCCTAATTAGTATAGGAGGAGAGCTGTACTGTTTGTCTGTTGTAGCAAAAAAAAACAAAAAAAAAAACCAGGAGGACTCTAAAAGTCCTCTGCCAACTAACAAGTGCTATTAAAAGGCATAACCTTTTAATAAAATGTGTTAGTCAGAAAAGGTATTACAAGATTCCTTCAGGGTTATAATGATTTAGTTACCCAAAGTCTGAGTAAATACAATATTTTGCTTCCTCTTAGGAATTCTGTCTTGTTCACTTCCTACACTTCTCTTCCATTATTCTCAAAAGTCTCAAGGCTAAATGTTACAGAAATTGCCTTCCTAAAATCTGCCAGTGCTTATCCATCAACAGAAATATGTGGACAAAAAGAAAAATCGATATTTTTAAAGGTGTAAGTTTAGATCCTAGAGAACGCATGTAAAAAGTATTAAATGTGTAATTATGATTACAAATATTATGAACCTTGAAAGGGTTCATGAACAAAAAGGAAAGTTATACAATGGGATTAGAACTGTTGTAAAATGTAGTAAAAAGCATCCCTTTGTACTGGTCTCCTGATATGACAAACATTACTATAGGAATGACTCTGAGTAAGGCACTTCTTTCACTCCCAATAGGAAAAAATATGAATATACTATTTCTAGCTGGGGGACACAAATTAAGAATTAAATGAAAAGAAAACTGTATCCTAGGTTCCTATCAAAATAACAGAATTTTTCCATTAATTAAAATAAGTCATGTTGGTATAAATGTTGGTATAATCCACCACTGTATTACAATGAGGAGCAAGTTTCTGATTATACAATTGGGTTACATAAATATTTATTTTAAAAAAACAGGTAAAACAAATAAAATCAAAATTTGGGAAGGAAAGAAAAGTTAGTTGCCTTCAGTTACTTTCAGTTGCTGCTCTGAACTGCTGCTGAAGTGCTGGCTTAGCCATATTTTTGGAGGGGTGGCGAAGACGCTTTACTAGCTGCTGGCTAGCTGTAAGCTCTCACTGGAGTGGTGAAGTGCTGGCTTCGCTTCCCCTTTTAGTTACAAATAGAATCATAGGACTAGAAAGGACCTCAGAGGTCTTCTAGTCTACTCCCCTGCTCAAGGCAGGAGACCTTATGCCATCCCAGACAAACAGTTGTCCAATCTCTACTTAAAAATCTCCAATGTGGGAGCATCCACGATGTCGTTCCACTGATTAATTGTTCTCCCTGTCAGGAAATTTCTCTCCTGAGTTCTAGATATTCTATGTTGCTGCCTTAAAATTAGTAAAGTATTAAGAAAGTATAGTCTACTCCTAAATTAAGAAAGTATAGTTTACTCCTGTTCATTTTTGTCACTGGCTAACTGTGCAACTCCACCAGCTGCAAAATCTTCTTCTCTGTTATATCCCATGACACAAAGTTTTTTCCTCCACGTCCACATTCAGTTGTGTTATTATTGGAGACTAGGTATGGTTCAGTAGTACTCTTCAAGCTGCCTAAAAGTCCCAGGAGGAAAAAAAAAAAACTAAGGGAAGGAAAAGCTCACGTTGGCCACTGCAAGGATTTCTTTCTACATGATGTAAATCTAACATTTGGTTCAAGTGTCCAGAAAATGTCTCTCGTTCCCTTCAGGAGGGCTCCTGGATGTTGAGTTGAACGTCTCAAGATGTATCATACATTAATAGCCCTATGCTGGGAATTAATTTCTGAGGGATCATGCACAGAAGCAGCATCTGATTAGTAGTTCAACACAAACTCAAAGGTTTTATACCAAAAGTCACACCCATGATTTAGGGATATCTGTTCTTCTTCAAATTCCAGGCAGCAATTTACTAAAAGAGGGTTCCCTGAGGGACTGAAGGAAGCCTTAGTTATTATGCACAGAAGTAGTAATCTCATCAAGTGACTCATCAATTCTATTCCTTAGCACCACTTTAAAAAAAAAAAATCAATACTGCTCTTCTGGTCTACTTTCCGATGTTATATAACTTATCAACAAATGCAATTCATCCCTCTGAAATTAAAATGGGAGATAAAGAGTGTGCTGAATGTGGTTCCTATTAGATGGAGCAACTAACCCACAGGTTAGTCCTCAACATTTCTTTAAGACTCAGTAGGGCTTATATTTCCTCCTACTTCTTCCTTCCAAACTTTCAAAGACCCTAGCAACCAAATGTTTCTTAATTATCTGCCTCTGAATGCCATTCTGCATAATGGCAGCAGTGCTAATATTTTGTTACTGTGTGCAGTAACAGTACATTTACTCTGACTATTACAGAGATGTTATCTGAGTGCCAGAAGCTAAAATGTGTGTGCTTTGAGATGGGATATTTCTAGTTGATCGTGGGTCCGGTGGTCAGGATGATGGGAGGTGCTCCACCGATGGAATGGATCGGGTCTAACAGCTGAAAGGCTCCTCCCCTTCCTGTTGCCTCCCAGCTTTAGACTCGATCCGATTTGGATCAGTCACGGTTTGAGCTACTCCGCTATTAATTAGGCTTAATTTGGCTAAAAATTGGGTTCTTTCTAAATTGGTCTCTCTAAATTTATTTCTAGTCTGCTTCTTGAAGCTTCCAGCGAGACAGGCTTCGGCCCCAAACCGCTGAGGACCACTTTGGGCGGTAAGGGGCTTGGCTTCTTAATCTCTTGCCTGCCCCTGCGACGGCTTTCCTTGCTGTTTGCAGCAGCCGTTTGAATTTCCCTCTCTCTAAACAGCGCGAAGGACAGATCGCGCCTGCTGCGAGAGGCGCCAGCAGGGCGCGCTGCAGCGCGCGAATTCAGGCACTTCCCGAGGCTTTAAAAAGCCTCCGCTCGGCTTTAGAGAGCTCTGGCCTCGTGGTTTGGTGTTTTGCAGCCAGAAAGCTCTTCTTACGATCAGCGCCTCTGGGCTTCCCACGCGCTGGCTTTGGAGACGCTGGAAAGAGAGAGGAGGCAGATCCATTGCAGGAGCTACACAGCAGCGTTGCCTGGGCTTGGCGCCCAAACGCGGAAGGTCCTTTGGCGCTGAGGCTGCGAGACCCTTGGAAGCAATCAGCGAAGTGGTGTGAGTTGCTCCCTGTTCCCAGCCCTTAGGCCCTCTTCTTCTCTCTGGTGGGCGGCCATCTTGGGATCCTACTGAGTCATTCGGCCGCCATTTTGGGACTGCCTTATCGTTGTGACTTGGCCCTGAAGAATCTGCATAATGACTGGCAAACATTCTGGTTCAAAAGCAAGAGCCAAATCCAAAAGACAGGGCCCTTCCTCTGATGAGCAGCCAGGGTCTTCTACTGTTCCTGCTAAGAAAAGCAAGCAGTCCTCTTCTAAGTCTGCTGAGGACAGGTCCAGGGAGGAGCAGAGACTCCACCAAGCCATTGAAAGATCCATCCAAAAGGCCCTTAAGGAAAATTCTATCATGGAAGTTAATCAGTCTGTCTCTACGCCTGTTCAGGCCTCATCTCCAGCTGGGGCTGCCCCTTCCCATTCTGAACAGGCCTTGGCCTTATCCCCGGATGGGAATGAAGCTGCATTGGTTAATCAGGGGCAGATTAATGAGACTCTCTTTGGGGCCCAGGATCCTCCATCCCAAAAGGACCTTCCTCCTCCACAGGGGGATAGGGCTGTTCCTATTGCTGTGAGTCAGGCCCAGGGTCCTGTGATTATTCCAGAGCTTGCTTCCTTTATTCACCAGGCCATTCAGCAAGGTATCCAGGCTGATAGGAATGCTAGAACTGCCTCTTGGATATCTGATTCTCCCTCACAGGTTGATGTGGAGGGCTCCTGCTCCACTGCTGAACGGGCTCTCCCTTCTGCCAGGGCTCATTCTTCGTCTATTCAGGCTTCCCTGGGGGGGGGAGGATATTAGAGACCTGAGAGATTTGGAACTATCAGAAGATGAAGACTTGTCTCCTGACCAGCCATTGTTTGTAGGCCTGTTCAAGCCCCATATGTTCAGGTCTCTGCTCCATAAGGCGAAAATCACTACAGGCCTGGGTATCCCTCAGGCCTCCCCCTCGGGGGAAGGGGTCTCTGCTTCCGCTTCAGTGCCTCTCTTTGAGGAACCTCCAGTGGAGACTGAGGAAATTCCAGCTCCTAAGTTGTTTAGAGATGTGCTTACAAAACAGTGGCAGGCCCCTTCCTCTGGTCCCAAACCTAATGCCCTGGATAAACGCATTTATAACCTGGCACCCGAGATTTCTAACCTTCTGCAGGTACCCAAGGTAGATGCACCTATTGCTTCTTTGTCAGCCTCTTCTCCTTATACCACTGGTCCTCCAGAGGAGAGTCTTCGGCCCGAAGAACGCCGCATGGAGCATGCCTTGGTCAAATCTCACCAGGCGTCCGCCTGGTCTGTAAAGTCAACTATGGCAGCTTCCTTCTTCAACAGAGCCGCCATCCTCTGGCTGAGACAGCTGCAAGACCGCCTCCCGGTTTCTGACACTCGCACCCACCACGATGTTAGTAAGGTACTGGCGGCCTTAGAGTTCTCTGCAGACGCCACTCTAAATGCCTCTCGCTTCACGGCCAAGGCCATGGGGGCAGCGGTGTCGGCCCATAGGCTTTTGTGGCTCAGACAGTGGCAGGCGGATGTTAAGTCTAAATGGCGTCTCTCCTCTTCCCCGTTTGAGGGTCCTCAACTATTCGGCTCTCCCTTAGAACCTCTGTTAGCGGAGACCAGGGATAAACGTAAATTTCTTCCACCCACGTCCCGTAGATCTGACCAGCATCAGTCAGCCTCCTTTCGGCCCTTTCATGGCCCGGAAACCCCCTATTCAGGGTGCAGAAACTACAGGCCTTTCCCTCCTAGACAGTCCCGTCAGGCGGACAGACAAGGAGCCCAATCCCAGAGAGGGCAATTCCATAGGTCCTTCCGGGGTGACCACGGGCGCCCCGCCCGCAGGTCTCGCTGATGGTGCGCCTGGTTCTCCCATTGGGGGCCGCCTGGCCTTGTTCGCCAGCCAATGGGAGGCCACGTCATCGGATGCATGGGTCAGGGAGACAGTCCGGGAGGGTCTCTCTCTCTCGAGTTCCTCTCCTACCCTCCAGAACGTTTTCTCAAGTGTCCAATCTCCCGAGACAGGGCTCGTCGGCTCCTCATGGTGTCGGCCATTCAACACCTTCTCGAAATCAGGGCCGTAGAGCCGGTTCCTCAGGGGCAGCGAGGACTAGGTTTCTACTCCCGCTTATTCGTTATCCAGAAACCTTCGGGGGGATGGAGGGCCATTTTAGATCTCAAGTCCCTGAACCGGCGGGTCATCTACCGCCGGTTCAAAATGCACAGCCTTTCTTCCATCTTGGAGTGCGTTCGCCCCGGGGACTTCCTCTCTTCAATAGACCTTACAGAGGCGTATCTACATATCCTCATCCACCCAGCATTCAGAAAGTTTCTCCGCTTCCACTATGCGGGATGTCACTATCAGTATCGGGCCCTCCCATTCGGCCTATCCTTAGCCCCCCGAGTTTTCACAAAAATCATGGCTGCGTTAGTAGGCTACCTCCGGACTCTTCCCATACGTATCCAGGCCTATCTGGACGATCTTCTCGTCCTCTCGACTTTGGAGGTTCTAGCGCACCAGGACCTGGGGACCACCCTCCAGGTCCTGGAGAGCCACGGGTTTTCAGTCAACAAGTCCAAGAGCCAGCTGCTTCCCACAACCCGCATTCTTCACTTGGGGGCTCTCATCGATTCAAGGGAGGGCAAGGTTTACCTATCCCACGACCGCCTGTCCAGTCTGCGGTCACTGGTTCGGTCGGTTTCGTCAGGGAGACCGGTGTCCCTGGCCTCTCTCTCCCAGCTCCTGGGGAAATTAGTCTCCTGCATAGGGATTGTTCCTTGGGCGCGGTTCCTGCTCCCTTATCAGAAAAGGTTTCTAGGGGCCTCAAAACACAAGGTCTCCCTTCCTCCCAGGGTCCTGCTCTCCCTCCGCTGGTGGTCCTCGGAAGCCCTTCTCAAGGGGAGGGACATTTGGGAACCTCAGTGCCTGGTCCTCACGACAGATGCCAGCCTCCAGGGGTGGGGGGCCCACCTGGGATCCTCCCTTGCTCAGGGGAAGTGGTCCCCAGCCGACTTAGCCCACAATATCAATTGGCTAGAACTCCGGGCAATCCACCTTGCCTTGCGAGTCTTCCAGGACAGAGTACAGGACAGGCACATTCTTGTTCGGACGGACAATGTAGCCGCAAAGGCTCATGTAAACCGCCTAGGGGGGACCCGTTCTCGCCTCCTCCTGGAGGAATCATTGAGATTGGGAGCCTGGGCGGAGACACACCTGAGATCCCTCAGGGCTTCTCACATATCGGGAGTCACAAACACACAGGCAGATTGGCTCAGCCGGGAGTCAGTGGATCAGGGGGAATGGAGTCTGGATCCGAGCCTGTTCCAGATGATCAGGGTTCGTTTCGGGGATCCGGTGGTGGATCTGTTCGCCACCCGGGCAAATCGGCAGACAGAACGGTTCTTCTCTCGATTTCCGGAGCCCGGGGCCGAGGCAGTCGACGCCCTCATCAGCGACTGGCCAGCAGGTCTCCTCTATGCCTTCCCCCCTCTCCCTCTGATTCCCAAAGTCATCAGACGGATGCTCGTGCTTCGAGCGGAACTCCTCCTAATCGCCCCGTTCTGGCCTCGCCGCCCATGGTTTGCGGATCTCCAAGGTCTCTCCATACGTCGTCCATGGCGTCTTCCAGTCAGCAGAGTGGTCCTCCATC
This sequence comes from Masticophis lateralis, assembly GCA_030761175.1. Lineage (NCBI taxonomy): Eukaryota > Metazoa > Chordata > Lepidosauria > Squamata > Colubridae > Masticophis > Masticophis lateralis. The sequence continues at coordinate 149,605,545 of JAUDYJ010000001.1, read as the reverse complement.
AGGGGCCATTACTTCACCCAGATCTGGCTTGGCTTCAGCTGACCGTATGGAGGTTGAGCGGCAAGTGCTGACTGCGGCCAGGGTCCCGGCGGACGTGATTCCAATCATCCAGGCGGCCCGGCGGCCTTCAACGGCTAGGATCTATGACTCAACCTGGAGATCGTTTGCAGGCTGGTGTGCGCATCGGTCTATCGTCGCTACAAAGGCCACCACGGTACAGGTACTGGGATTCCTTCACCATGGGTTCAAGGAGGGGCTGGCTACTAACACCTTACGCAGGCAGGTCTCAGCTCTTTCCTCCATCCTATGCTGTGGCTCCAGGCATTCCCTAGCCAACCGTTTGTTAATTCGCCTGTTTCTCAAGGGGGCATCAAATCTCCGCCCTGGAACCATCCATAGGTATCCCTCATGGGACCTGCCTCTAGTCTTAGAGGCTCTCACCAGGGCTCCGTTCGAACCCCTCAGAGAGGTAGGGCTCAGATTTTTGACTTACAAGGTATCCTTTCTCCTAGCCATTACATCAGCTAGGAGGATTTCGGAATTGGCGGCTCTGTCTATCAGAGCTGATCTCCTTATCTTTCACACAGACAGGGTGGTCCTTCGCCTGGACCCAGGTTTCATTCCCAAGCTCAATACACCTTTCCACCGGGCTCAGGAATTGGTCCTTCCGAGTTTTTGCCCCAACCCTAGGCATCCCAGGGAAAAGGCTTGGCACACTTTAGATGTCAGACGGGCCCTTAAGGTTTACCTCCGTAGAACGTCTGACTTCAGGCGGTCTGAGTCCCTCCTAGTATCTTTCCATCCTTCTAATATGGGCCAGAAGGCTTCTTCTATCACAGTGGGCCGTTGGATTAGGGCAACCATAGCCACCGCTTATGGGGTCCAGGATCTCCCTGTCCCTCCTTGTATCACGGCCCATTCTACACGCAGCGCAGCCACTTCGGCGGCCTGGGCTACTCAGGCTCCCTTGGAGGAAATCTGCCGGGCTGCAGCCTGGGCTTCCCCCACTCCTTTTATTCGCCATTATCGGCTAGACCGTTTTGCATCCACTGATGCGGCCTTCGGCCGTCGGGTGCTTCAGCAAGTACTGCACAGGTCCACTCCATCAACCTCGGCAACTCCCTCCCGGTAGTCCAGAGCTTTGGTATGTCCCATCATCCTGACCACCGGACCCACGATCAACTAGAATGGGCTTTGCCTTACCTGAAAGCCATTTCTGGTTGAGGTGGGTCCGGTGGTCAGCCCCGCCCGTAGGTTGCCGGGTCAGATGGGCGTGGTCCTGGGGTTTCCCTTTCTCCTCTATTGCAGCTCACCGTGTGGGTCTATCACAAATCGAATCTCTCCAAAAGCTGGGAGGCAACAGGAAGGGGAGGAGCCTTTCAGCTGTTAGACCCGATCCATTCCATCGGTGGAGCACCTCCCATCATCCTGACCACCGGACCCACCTCAACCAGAAATGGCTTTCAGGTAAGGCAAAGCCCATTCTGGAAACCATTTTCATGCTATATCGGTAATAAACTAGAGGGTGCTTAGAGGGGGCAAACCCCCCCCCCCCCAAAACCCAATGCTTTTAGATCATCTGAAATAGATCAACACAATAGGTCTTTCAGCCCAAGGAAATTTTGCTCCACCCAAGAGGGTAGCAACTGGATGCACAAAACATTTCCTGAGTCAGAGATAAGACACTCTAAATCCCAGGGCTCAGTTTTTCTTACTGCAATTAGCCACTCCAGATTTTTGACAAAGAGCCATTATATCATTCTGCCAACCATATAAACTAATTCCATTCATCTGCAATTATAAGGAAATCATGAAATGTTTGAAAACTTTGAAATGTCTGTGCTCCACTGATAAAAAGCAACTTTAAAGACAACTCTGTTAACATTTATCATGCCTACAAAAGCCACATTTAACAGATAAATTATATAGAAAACAAGATACAGTAAACAAATAAATTATCAAATACCTCTTCAACATCTAAAAATTAATCTGACCTGAACATGGGGCTTCGTTTCTATCTAACATGGGATTTTGTTTCTATATGTGACAACAGCAGCATGATTTCTCTATGCACAGCCATGGAAGAACTTAAAAATACTTACAATGGAAAAACGGATGGTGAAGTTAATGGACCGGCTGAGATGGCAAAATTGACTACTTTGATTACAGAAAAGACTGCCTAGCTTTGTTTCTACTTGGAAACTATTTTTGGACTTTTTGCGTGAAAGTGACAGAAATGAAATTTTAACGTTGGGATTTGACAAGTAGAACTGTTTGTGATTATAGAAATTTATGTACAACTGTGAAATTTAGAATAAGATGTTAATGTATTTTATATTTGTAGCTGCACTAAAGTAAATTGGAAGTTACTCTTTTTCTATTTCTTCCTTTTTTCTTTTCTGCACTGATTTTCCTCTTCTTACAATCTTTTCTTTTTCTAACTATTTTCTTTCTGTTTCTTCATATTTTATCTTTCGTTGAAACTTAATAAAATTTTATGGGAAGAAATTAATTTGAACTTCATATTCAGAATGAAACAGCAAGAGCTCCCAAATTCTAGATCAGAAGGATTAATGTCTCCTGCATCAGGCCAGAAGAACCTTGGCAGTTCTTAACTCAACAGCCATCATCACATTCATCCCATCTGTGAGAGAAACACAGATATACCTCTGAGGACAGTAGAGAAGTTGTTCTTGCTTTATTACAGCTTCCAGGGATAATTGGATCTGGAACATACTTCTATAGTTCACTTCACCATGCCAAACAAGCACCGTAGCAACCATTAAACCACTGTTGAACTTAAAGTCATCCATCCTCAACATAATCTTCTGCATCATATCAGCTTCCCCAATCAGCCCACCTCATTCCAGTTAATTTCTAGAAAAGTAAACAATTGTGGCAGAGAAAGATCCTATTTAATGTCATGGCAAGGGCAGCTCAAGTCCCAAAGTCCCATAAATGTCATAACGGAAAGAACTGATCCAGCCTTGATGTCCAGTCCAAAGTTTGACCTTAAAATACCTCTAGGGAAAAAAGACTGTTATTAATCCAGAATTTTAAAGAGAAAATCTATATATAATTAGCAAATATTCCTGGCCCAATAATCCACATTCATAACTGACAATGAATGAGGTGACTGAAGAATAGCTGTTCTGATATTTTAATCTCCCACACCACATTCATCCTTTACAAATATCGGGTGGTTGAAAGATTTGATAATTCAGATTCCACTTTGAATAAATGTTTCTTAGAGATGCAATTTTCTCCTTTAAAGGAAAAGCAATGGTAGTGGTAAAGAATATTTCATGTCTCTCTTAATGGAGTCTCATACTCTCATTCTGAGAAAAGAAAACAACAAGCATGCATTCTGTATGCTTATATTCTGCAACGTGCTGTTTGTATGTAATGTGATCAAATCAATCTTTATTATGGTCATAGACCAGGCACAGATTTTTTTTTTAAATTTGATTTATATGCCGCCCTTCTCCGGAGACGCAGGGCGGCATACAATGCGTTAAGCAATAGCCTTCATACTTTTGTATATTTTATAAAGTCAGCTTATTGCCCCCACAAACTGGGTCCTCAATTTACCTACCTTAGAAAGGATGGAAGGCTGAGTCAACCTTGAGCCTGGGGAGATTCGAACATTCTAATTGCAGATAGCTGGAATTAAATTACAATGCATTAGTCTGCTGAAATAGTTGGAAAATAAAGCACTCAATCCAATAAAATCCAAAATATAGCCATATTAAAATCTCAAAAAGAATTTGGTAGTTCTGAAAAACAACAGAAAAGAAAACTCAAGTGATCATGGGGGAAGCTTTTGATTCATGCCAGAAAGGGTGGTCATTGCCACCTTTGGCTTTAGAATAAATTGCTGGTATTCAGAAATGTTTGTCAAAAATACAGTTACGTCATGTCTCCTAAAAAGCTATGTTTTACATTTTCAAGGAAACTCAATTGCCTGGAAAAGAGCCATAATACATTGAAATAACTTCAAAGAACATCAATGAAAAAAAAATAACCCCAAACAATGTGCAATCTGGAAACTAGGCTTGAAATAAAACCTTATTTTTCAGACTTTTGTAGTAGGTAAGACCATAGGAACTGATCTGCCTTGTGTATTTATTTGGCTCAAATCTCACCTTTTGCAGAAAAATTCAAAGCAATATATAGAGTGCTGCCTCCTCTTATTTTTCCTCACAGCAATCACCCAGTAAGGAATGTTGGACCAAGAGAGGGTCACTTACCCAAAATCACCCAGTGAGGTTCTGTGGCTGAGAGTGTCCCTTGTTCCCCTGTCCCTAGTCCAGCATCTTTATAACTACATCACAGTATATTACACTGCCAGGAAGGAAAATGATAAACAAAAATCCCTCCCCAATATTGAATAAGGAAATGAATGACTTTCTGGGCACATAATAAAATTTCTTTCTTTCTTTCTTTCTTTCTTTCTTTCTTTCTTTCTTTCTTTCTTTCTTTCTTTCTTTCTTTCTTTCTTTCTCTCTCTCTCTCTCTCTCTCTCCCCCCCCCTCCCTCCTTGTTTATTATATTGTATTGTACTGTACTGTAAAGTCCTGATGAATTTAAGGTAGTCTAAAAATCTAAAGTAACAGCAGATAACAAAATGAGGAGAGGCAACTGGTATTTTTCTCTATATTCCTCATCTGGTTCTCTTGGGCTTCCTATGTTATATCCTACAGGATAGCAAAGTTGGCATCTTCTTCCTATGAACTGGATTTGCAGTCAGATAATATTTCCACCATGTAATAAAGTAAGTCATCTTTCCTTACAAAAGTCCCCATAAAAAACTATTTCTCACACATTTTCAAAGGCCAGTCAAAATTCAAAATACTCTTTTATATTATCCAGCATTTACCTTACAACAACTTACAACAACTTCAAAGATGGCCTTTGAAATTATGGAACTGAAGTCCAACACATCTGGAGGGAACTTGGTTGTCAAAGATGGGCTTTAGCAGCAGAGATATTGCTGAACTACAATTCTCTGCTCCCTTGCTGTTTAAAAGACTATCACATATTTTTTGCTAATTCTTTAACCAGCAATTTACGATTCTGTGCATATCACTGATATGCATATTTTCTAACAAATGCTTTCCTTGTAACATATATTATATTTTTCCAAAGGAATTCCTGGAAAATCACTAATGAGCAAATGAACCACTTAATATTGGCACAAATAAAGCAAATGTACACAAGAGTATCCTCAACAGATGTGACTGAAAATATTAATCTCTAAAAATTTAGAATCCATACATGATAACTCAAAAATGAATTGCACAAGGTTCAGGGAGGCTTATTCCCAGAAAAATAATCTAGGATTGCAGCCTAAACCTATAATTTCCATATTCATGAAGTAATGAGCATCACCAAAAGATACTGAAGTAAAGTTCTTGATATGATTCCAGTGAATAAACATGCAGCAGGAGCAGTAGTTCTTCAGCAAAAATTTTAACAAGAAGATACGAAAGTACACAGTGCACTGAATGCTTGCATTACATACTGGAAAAAAGCAAGCACCATCATAACTGAATTTAGCACTGTAGCTACTATACTGCTCTGTAAACCTTTGCCAGGTAATTCACTGTAATCTGGGTCAAGAAAATGAAAAAAAAAATTATAGCCATTTTTTTTCCTGCTCGTTATAAAAACAAACATTTCATTAAAAAAAATAGAGAGGGGATGCTGGCAAAGCAAAGGCTTTCCAAGAGACAGCTCTATCTTCTGTGGTTCTTGCAAGTTTCAGTTTAACAGCCAATTTAGATGTTTTTAAGGATTTGCTCTTAATTTTCAGGAAATGAATCCAAATTGTAACACAAGAGGAGCACAAGCAATGTATTTTTTCTTCAGCCACTTTAAAAAATAATTTATTTTTGTTTTTAGTTATATTATGGCTAAAATATTGGCTGTAGCTGAGATGAAGTGCTCTCAATTTCAAAAGAACCAAATGTAATCAGTTAGAATTTAAAATGTCTCATATTTTCGTGGTTTGAAAAAAACATTTGCATTATCAAACCCTGGTGTCATGATATATAGGGCAAGGAGAAAGCAAACAATAATACAAATGAAATCTATTTTTTCTAGGCAAAATTTTCTCTCTCTTTTTTTTCTTTATTTAGATGCCATGAGTGTCTTTTCAAAGGTACAAAAAAAAAAAAAAGAGCCTGGGAATGCAACAGACCAACACAAGGGAACGGGTGAGGAAAAAATAAACAAAAAAGGAAATAGCTAGCAACCATAACACAGCAATATTAAAATTATTTCTCAAGGGAAGAGAATTTAAGAAGGGAAGGTTTTTCCTCTTTTTAATAGAGTTGGACCAGCCATTTTTTTAAAAAATAGAAAATGCATTTCCCTTCACAAGGTACAGTGCTAGGTATGCTAAAATATGCAAGTTTAATCCATTCTTTGCAAAGGAGAAGCTAAGAGAAGAACAGTTTCTTTTATTTTAGATAGCTTCTGCTATTGGGGGAGATAACTTGTCAATTGCAAAGGAAACTCTCCCTCCAGCTGGTCTCCATCACAAGTGGAAGCTACTTAAAGAAGGCACCAGGTTTCCTCCCACCCCCCCACCCCCGATTTTTGTGCCCTCTTCTCCCCTAACCATACTCAAAACAAGACCTGCTCAGGGACTCTTTTCCTAGAGGTAAAGTGTTAAGCGAAAGAGGAAACCCACACAACTGGGAATAAGCTACACTGAACTCAATTAAATCTACATTCAAATATGCTAATGTTAAGTACTTTTAGAGGCTGGGGACTTTCATGATTCTTCTGACAGTGGAGGGCTTTTAGATTATGTGCATTATTTTAAAGCACGGAGATAACATTACAGCTAGTACAGGTTTACCTGTACAACCAGCCAACTTCAAAAGCTTTCATCTGTTTTTATTATTCTCATGACAAGAGCTTATTGTCTTGCTGCAGCACTACTTGAGTAAATACATTTTGACATGATGAAAGCACCAGTGTACTTCAGAATATACCACATAGAAATGGACAGTTAGAAAGGAACTGCGAAGAAAATTCAGCTTGACCTAAAAATATGCCAGTAGCTGAAAGGACTTTTCCTTTCTAACTGCTACAGTCAAGTGGTGGGAAGATTCAGAAGCTCACAGAGGAATTGGTCTGTGTGACAGGTATCTATCTCTTCTTTCACCCTTTATCACTATTTTGATGAACTTCAAAGATTTTAATTTAACGTAACTTCAAATGAGGCTCTAAACAACTTGTCTAATTAAGTCATAGTTCAGTCACAAAGACAGCTACTATGGTGCATTTAGCTTTCATGCTCACTGGAAATACCTAACATTAGAAATGATTTGGAAAAATAATTACCCCATAACATTTATGAAAGAAATATGCTCCATTGCAGCATATTAATTTTTCCCTAATGGTCATGGGCTCCAGCTAAAATTGAAGGCATGACTAAAAACTTTAGTACAAGGAACTGGTGCTTAAGATAAACACAGTGACCTCAAAAAGCATTTATACAAATGTTATAACTGTGTTGGGTAAATATGGACTACCCATTATTTTCACTTCCAAACCACTAATCAGAGATTAAATCCACATTAAAATTAGTCAACAACATAAAATGTAACAAAGGGTTACTTTGTTCTAGCATGAAATCTGCTGCTGTTATGGCTCCAACCATTTTTGTATTCTTCCACTCCCCTAGAAAAAGGTTTCTTTCAAAAGCTAACAATTACGCAGTTGTTAGATAATGTATAGTATTTTCAGAGAAAAGTATGATATGATTCTTTCAAAAGCTAACAATTAGGCAGTTGTTAGATAATGTACAGTATTTTCAGAGAAAAGTATAATATGTGTATGCATATTATTATAATTATTTTTCTTCTGTTCAATCTTGTCCAATTCTTGGAGAATGTCTGAACAAATCCCTGCAATTTGGCCAGGTTTTTCAGAAGAGGATTCCATTGCCTTTTTCCTAGGGCTAAAACAAAGTGACTGGCCCAAGGTCACCCAGCTAGCTTTTTGCCTAAGGCAGGACTAGAACTCAAGATTTCCTTATTTTTAGTCCAAATTTTATGATTTAGATATCAATCTTAAGCACTACACCAAACTAGCTTTCACATATACATATACATATATATATATATATACATATACATATACATATATACATATACATATACATAAAACATATATATAAGACAAAGGGAAAGATTTCCTAAGGATTACTTAATCACTTTTGATTAATTCAATACTATATTCCTCTGAAACCATTACCAGTGGTCAAGAAATTCATAAAGAATTGGCATTCACTTTTCCTACAATATTAAAATGAATAAAGCTGAATTGTTCAAGGAGGTTACCGATGTCCAAATATAAAAGCTACTGCTATAAGTCACATAGACACCATTGTTTGAGAATAGTTTATTAAGCAAACCATAATGCTGGATTCATATAACATAGAAGGCAAAAATCACAGAAACCTCATAAAAATTAACGCTATGGCTGAGCAAGGTCACCATGCAAGTCTGTCACAGGATCCATGGTAAAGAAAATATATTCATGTACGGAATAACATCCTTCAAACAAGCTTTCATAGTGTTGAGGCAGTAACCGTGGAGATCTCACTTACAGTCTATCTGCATTCTATATGTTCCTAATGTATCTGTGTGACATCAGAGTTCCATTATTATCACATCTACTTTCTGATCATGCCAGCCACAATTAGGAGACACTAGGGAAGTGTAAGGTCTTTGAAAGGGGGCTTCCAAAAATGGAGCAGTGCATATACTGTAATGCCCTCCCTTTTGTATTGTTAATGCTGCCATCATGTCTTCTTCCAGGCACAACAGTTTTTAAATCTGCTCTTGGGGTGGGGGTGTCTCTATATACAGGTAGTCCTTGACTTATTACAACTGAGCCCAAAATTTATGTTGCTAAGTGAGAAATTTGTTAAGTGAGCTTTGCTGCACTTTACAACTTTTCTTGTCACATTTGTTAAGTAAATCACCGCATTTGTTAAATTAGTAACATTTATTTATTTATTTATTTATTTATTTATTTATTTATTTATTTATTTATTCGTTCGTTCAATTTATATGCCACTCTCCTCTGAAGACTCAGGGCGGCTTACAATGCACTTATAGCAATAGCCTTCATTCTTTTGTATATACCTGCTTATTAGGGCTTTTGGCCCCCCCATAAGCGGTGTTTCTACAAAGTCATCTTATTGCCCCTACAATCTGGGTCCTCAATTTACCTACTTCAGAAGGATGGAAGGCTGAGTCAACCTTGAGCCTGGTGAGATTTGAACTTGCACTAATTGCAGGCAGCTGGCAGCTAAGTGCTACATAACAGTACTTATTCCGCTGCACCACCAAGGATTCTGATTTCACCAACGACTTTGCTTGACAGAAGGTTACAAAAGCTGATCACATGACACCAGGACACTGCAATCACCATAAATGTGAGTCAGTTGCCAAGTATCCAAATATCAATCATGTGACCATGGGGATGCTGCAATGGTCATAAGTGTGGAAAAAAATCACTTTTTTCAGTGCCATTGTAACTTCAAATGGTCACTAAGTGAACCGCTGTAAATCAAGGACTAACATATGTATGAACATCTACCACACTTCACATTTTTCCCAAAAAGGAACATTAGATTTTCTCAATTATATGTAAATGGGAGGATATATCGTAGATTCATTGAAGTTCACAAAAGAGATACATTTTATATTCATAGTTTGCAAAGACATCTCAAATCAGAGTACTAAATAATCTATCTAGATACAAAGATTCCCCTTTCTTACCATATTTAAAAAATCCATACAGAGAATCAACAATTTCTATATGCACAAAGATCAGGATTTATCAAAAGAATTTCACAACCGAGTCTAAAAGAATCACATTTGTTAAATGCTTTCAAGAGAGTTTAATTGAACTGGGGACGATCTATTCTAGCCTTCTTTAATAATAGCCACAAAGATATCACCAGCAAAATCACAAATAATGAGATATGATCTGGGTTCTTATACCTATCCTGACTTAAATCTGATCAAATATAATAGTTAATTCAAATTGTTCTTATTATCAGAAAGAATCTCTGTATTTTTATGCACCTTTTATAAGCCATTTCTGCTAGGCACATTTTCTCCATTAAACTCAGCTACCTTTTTTCTTGTTTCTGGCTGGCCTTTTCCAGCTCTAGGATTCCATCAAAATACATAAATAGTAATAAAAATATGTTGTGACTTTCTATATAAACCCTGCAGATGCCCACAAGAACTGGCCAGCTTCCTCCTTAATTAACATAGTTATGGATATTAAAAGAGAAGACAGGGATATTTTTATCAAAATGAAAAAGATCCTACCTCATGCTGCTCTTGAATTCTATTAGAATTCTAACAAGATTTCAATTTAGAATTACTTCACTGATAATTAATCAAAAACCTTCCTGCGACTATCTCATCTGTTATCTTTAAACAGGATTTAGATAGCTATATATGAATCAACTGTATAATAAATCACCTGTTAACCAATGTAAAAAAGCAAGTATTATACATGCCATTATTCAATTACCCATGGGCCTTGGTCATTGCCATGCTGATTCCTGCATGCTGGTTTGCGAAATTATAAGATTTGAAGTAAAAAAAAAATGTGAAAAAGGGCACCAAAATGCAATTTTAGAATTAAATGTTAAAGTTTCATCTAAACTAATTAGAAAAACATAATATTCATATTATGCTAATATGATTTATTGATTATTTATTTACTGGTTCAATTTATATGCCGCCCTTCTCCGGAGACTCAGGGCAGTTTACAATGCGTTAAGCCTAAGATTACAGTGCAGAATGTTGTATGATCCCAAGGAATAATTTTTACTCAACAAAATAGCATACTGAATTTTCCCACCCTGCATTCCAAGAAATATACTGAACAAGCTTTGTACATGATAGTTGTTGCAAGAATACAATGCTCAAACTATTAAAAAGAATGCATAGTTTCTTCTGCAGAAGAATGACTAATTAAACTGGGGGAATACATCTCGAAACTTCATATTTCAAAAGTAAATCTGACATAGAATTTAACGCAACTGCTTTTGAAATATAATTTTACATACAAATTTGCCTTTCTCTTAATGTATTCAGTTCCTCAGACAGAAATTACTACAACTGTTAATCTTATTTTATCTTACACCATACTGATTATTGCTGTTGATATTCATATATTATTTAGAATTTTAGAATGATCTGTTGTTTTTAAAACTATATAATATATTTAGCTATTGCAAATATTATAAGTATTCAAAATGTTAACCTAATTCTATGATACTTGTAAATTCCCTTTGCTTTATATTTCCTGTTTTGGGGCTTCTTTGTTCTCTCTCCTTGTATGTTTTATTTTTCCTTTCCTAAAAAAAAAGCTTTAATAAAAATATAATAATAAAACAATCTAACCACATAGAGCTAATTGTAAGATTAATTGTTCTATGAAATCATGTGCTTATTGTTGCCTGCTTTTCTTGGCTCAGAAGGCAGAGCTACAAGACAGCTGAACGGAAAAATAACATATACAGCAGGCAATATGTTGCAGCATGAAGTAGCTCAAGAAACAAGCCTAGGTGTATAATAGTTAAACAAGCAAACACACATTTTCATCCTTGACATACTGACATCCACACCGATTTGAACTATCACCCAGGATGGAGACAAGGTTCCCCAGGCTGAAGCAAAGGAATCAGCGTGCTAGGTTTGTATGTTAAATTGCCTCTTCATCCTTCCTTCCTTCTTATCTTTACCTAATTTTCCTGACATTATGCATTAACAATTCTGGATTGTGTAAGGCTGCTGCATACTCTCATTGTATTTACAACTCTAATATCGCATCTCTACCTCTAACACTCTAGCACATGAATAGCCTCTCTATGACAAATCCTGGGGGGGTGAGGGGGCTTTTTTTTCTTCCAAGCAATGTTGTATTTTACCTTTTCTCAGATTCCTTTTTCCTTTATGGCTGGATCGCCTTTTTCACAGCACACAGGTAAGTAGGCCCAGTCCGGTAGCAGGCAGCCACAGCTATGGAAAATCTTTCAGTGTCACCCAGCTAAAAGGCCTTCTGAGTTGACCGAGTTGGAAATTTGCCTCTGGGTGCATCACATGGCTGAGGCTGCTGCCTCCCGTTTTGTGATCTGTGTTGTTCTCCAAGAATTTCCTTTTCTGCCGCTGCGGTCTCTCCCCTGCTTCTCTGACTTTAATGGGAAGATCCATGTATTCCCCTGGACATCCATCATATAGCTCCTCATGTTATTCCATTTCAAAGATCTTTCTTTCTTTTTTTTTTTATATTGCTCTGCTCCCCCTCACTGTTTTACTTGAGCTTACATGCATGAATTTAAAAAAAAGTAAAATAAGATAAATAAATAAAATTGTTTTTTAAAAGGCATGATTATGTAATAAATTAAGCTTCTTAAAGCACTGCTGTGACAAACATATCTAATTATGAAGCATTTAATGATCCCTCCACCTGGTGGCATGGTTGAAAATGAAGTAAGAGGTCCTTATTGTATGCATTTTTGCATTAAGAGCTCTCATTCAAGGGAGTAAACAAAGTCTGACCTGAAAAATGGGGATGCTGCTAAGTATCTTTTCTTTGATTTAGCATCATTCAACATCATAAACTAATCCTACCAGAATACTGACATGCTGTAGAATAATAATTGCTACTTACCAAGAAAAGCCACATCTCACAGCCAGTATTACTGTCCTGCAGTGAATCAGATTCACCTACAGAGCCTTCTGATCTGCCTTCTCCTTCAGTATGCAGAAGGAATCCTGGCTTCTTAGCTTACAAAACAAAAACTTTGTTGTTTCTTATGATGATCAACCCAAGGAATTGAGAGGGTTGTTCAAGATCCTGCAACCTTTAGTTTGGAAAATATTATAGTGTCGCTAGCTATAAGAAGTCCTGAAATGATAGAAATGTTCATTCACATCTAGGTGTATCTCATAATAATAGCCATAGCACTTAGACTTATATACTGCTTCAGTCTTTTACAGTCCTCTCTAAGTGGTTTACAGAGTCAGCCTATTGCCCCCAACAATCTGGGTCCTCATTTTACCCACCTCAGAAGGATGGAAGGCTGAGTCAATCTTGTGCCTGGTCATATTTGAACTGCCAAACTGCTGGTGATTGGCAATCAGCAGAAATAGCCTGCAGTACTGCATTCTAACCACTTTGCCACCACAGCCCTTATGCTATAAAGATTAAGATAAAACCATGATGCGAGAGAAATCCTATCTTCTTCTTCCATGTTCAGATATTACAGGAAATAGAGGACAAGTGCTGATCGAATTTTAGTTTCTCTTGGCTGCTTTTGTATTTCATTTATTTTTACATTGTGTTTTAATCACTGTTTTGTGATTGTTCACCTCCAGGTTAGTACTTGAAATGAGTGGCTATACTAAATATATAAATGAGACAGAAAAGAATGAAGTAGTGGGTGCTCCAACACTGGAGGCTTTTAAATAGAATAGAATAGAATAACAATTGGAAGGGACCTTGGAGCAGTTGTGAAATCCATATTTTTTTAACTACCAGTTCGGTGGGTATGGCTTGGTGACGTGGTGTGGCTTGGTGGGCGTGGCAGGGGAAGGATACTGCAAAATCTCCATTCCCACCCCACTCCAGGGGAAGGATACTGCAAAATCTCCATTCCCATCCCACTCCAGGGGAAGGATACTGCAAAATCTCCATTACTCCCCCACTCTGTGGCCAGCCAGAGGTAGTATTTTCCAGTTCTCCAAACTGCTCAAAATTTCTGCTACCGGTTCTCCAGAACCTGTCAGAATCTGCTGGATTTCATCCATGCCTTGGGAGTCTTCCAGTCCAACCCCTTGCTCAGTCAGGAAACTCTATAACATTTCAGACAAATGGTTATCTAATCTCTTCTTAAAAGCATCCAGTGTTAGAGCATTTACAACTTCTGGAGGCAAGTTATTCCATTGATCAATTGTTCTGACTGTTAGGAAATTTCTCCTTAGTTCAGGGTTGCTTCTCTCCTTGATTAGTTTCCACTCATTGCTTCTTGTCCTGCCCTCAGGTGCTTTGCTTCTTTGTGGCAGCCCCTGAGATATTGGAATACTGCTATCATGTCACCCCATGTACTTCTTTTCATCAAACTAGACATACCCAGTTCCAGCAGTAGGGACTGTACAACAGTTTGTCTAAAATAGCATAGGCTTGAGCTGGAGGGGGTTGGACTAGATGACCTCCAAGGTCCCTTCCAACTCTGTTATGCTGGTATTCTGTCTGGGTGAAGGATGTACAAACCCAAGGCTCACCATACTAATTGATTGGGATTACATAATAAAGTATAGTATGGCACATTAATCCATAGTTTGAGGTACGCAAGAACAAAAAACAAACGCAGAGATCTTTTTAATTAGAAACTTATGGAAATGCTATACATTTCAGTAAGAGTAAATTTGAATCTCAATTTATAATAATAAAATGCAAATTTACTGGTTGTTCTTGGCTTACAACAGCAATTAGGACGTCATAAGATCACAGCTTCCAACTTCCCGTTGACTTCTTCACTGACTAATGGAAATTGACCAGGGAAGGTTGGAAAACTTGATAATGCAGGATGCTGCCATGGCTGGAATTGAAGGAATGTTTGTAAGTATCATTTGTTCAGTGCCATTGTAACTTTAAGCACTGAACCAATTTATTTATTTAGTGTATGGCTGGTCATACACATTATTAAAACACTTCATTTTTACAGGTTAAAACTTTTAAAATAATAAAAAAAAGCAATTAGAAAACCTAAGAGGAAAACAGAAATAACATTTCAGAGTTTAATGTCGAGTTTGGAGATCCAGTCAGTAGCTGTTGTTGTTATGCAGAGGAAGTCCCTAGAATCTCCTGGATACCTTCTGTTAGAGCATTCCCTCACTATATGTTGGATAGTCTGTCGGGGGGCCCTGCAATCACATTTTGCTGAAGGTATCTTTTCTCATTTATACAAGGAGTCGGCAAACACCCCATGAGTCGTTCTAATTCTGTTATATGTCACCCATATGTGTCGGGGTAGGTTAAATCCTGGAGGTATACTATTAGGATTAATTTGCTCAGAGATATCTTGGGTGAAATAGGTACTCCACGCTTCCATCCACTTTTGTGTGGTGTTCTGATGATCGGCCATCAACTTAAGCGCTGTCAAGAGTGGTGGGTTTCTTGACTTTAATCGGCATCTTAAGAGATCAGGAATGTATCCATGAATGGGTAGAGAGGAATTTAACAGGATCTTACTATACTCCCGAATGAGAGCTTCTTGTCATCTTAAGTGCGGGGGAAGTATGTGACTAAGAACTGGTAACCAGTAACTAGGTGTAGATTTTATACACACTGAACGAATGATCATAAGCCAAGGACTACCTGTATAAAAATGTTTGTGTAATCACAACAGGTAACAAAAGTATGTTGATAAACATACTGTACATTATGCACATACATATGCAGCTGATTAAAACATAAAAGTATCAATTTTTATACACAATATTTTACTACATTTTGCATATTAGATTGCCAAATGAAATTAAAAGCTGGAATTTTCCAAGAGATTGTTGACACAAAAGGTGACCTTCAAGGTACAATACATAAGCGCCCTAGAACTGTGTGAGTCGCATTAATCTTCAAAACTGCTGGTCTACATCTGTCAAGTCATTCAAGAGAGTGTCAAATAATTACATGCTTGCCTAGTAACTGAAGTTGGCGGAGGAGAGCTATATCCCGTATTTGTAAAGGTGGACTTCCCTTCCTATGGCCTATTCGGCAATTTATTGCCCGAAAGACATTACATGATCCCAACAAGTATATTTCTTACATCATATGTAAACGTGACCCATCTTAAAGTAAATTCATATTTGCAGGTCAGTCAAACTAAATATTTCCATTCTTTGCTCTCTCCCCTACTTTTCCAAACTACCCAAAATGCAGAAAAAAGCCATTACCCAATAGCCCTAAACCCCAATTATTCCAGTGGCCACAGATAAATTAGCTTTTGACTTAGTGGCATACAGACCTACCCTTAATCCACAAATATTAGTTTGTCCAGTGGCTAAGACACTGAGCTTGTCAATCAGAAGGTCGGCATTCAGTGGGTTGAATCCCTAGCGCCGCGTAACAGAGTGAGCTCCCATTACTTGTCCCAGCTTCTAGCAACCTAGCAGTTTGAAAGCACATCAAAAATGCAAGTAGTAAAATAGGGACTAACTTGCTGGGAAGGTAATAGCATTCTGTGTGCCTTTGGCATTGAGTCATGCCGGCCACAAGACCATGGAGACGTCTTCGGAGAGCGCTGGCTCTTTGGCTTAGAAACGGAGATGAGCACAGCCCCTAGAGCGGAAACGACTAGTATGTATCTGCAAGGGAACCTTTACCTTTTATAGTATGTATAACAGGACAAATTGTAATTAAGTCTATTCAAGATATTTTATCATTTTAGAGTTTTTTATTATCTTTTAAATGAATTCGGTTTTAATTTATGGCCATTTATATTGTTTTTTATGAAATTTTAACTTTTGTGTGCTTGTTTTTAATCGGCTGTGCACCGCCCTGAGTCCGTAAGGAGAAGGGCGGTATATAAATCTAAAAAGAAATAAAAGAAGAAATAAGTGAAATGGGAATTAAAGAAAGTAGAACTTGGAAGATAATTTCTTTCTCTTTGACCATCATCTCAGAAATTGCACTAGTATATGGGAAAGACCTTGGAAGATGGAATGAAGAGATGCTTCCTAGGGAACAGTCAGATAAGAGGCAACATAACCCACAACTGCATAGTGTGTGGTGCAAGAAGCTCAGAAGGGACATTTAATAAGTTATAGGTCTGTAAATATTTCGGGTGGGGGAAGGGAGACTGTAGTTTTAGACTTGCTAATGTAACTTTAAAATACTGTAAAGTAAATTAGTTTATCTGGTCGTGTTTCTTATTTGGTCTACCTGGTAAGGCTGACAGAAATTGTTATTGAATCTGGCATAATTCTGAATCTACTTAATGTAAAATCCATTTACCCCTTTCTAGGAAACTGCAGGGAGATAAAGGGGAATTAACTACTAGCCCTAGAATCCTTTGGGCACTCATTAACAATAAAACAATTTTGTGGGGATTCCACTGAAGGCACCACCAATTTACTATGAAGCAGCTTGAGAGAGTTGACACTTTTTTTTCTTTTAACTTAAATAAAGGAACTTCAGCAGAGTTGACACACTGCCAAATGAAAGCTCCAATGATTTTGAAGAGGATCATTTTCATTTTCCTTCTTGTACAGAAAAAGAATCTTGGCCGGACAATCTATATTAGCTGAAATGGGGGCAGCCATTTCCTTATCTCTTGAAGGGGTCTTGGATTGACAAGCAAAGATTCCTTCCAGAGTATATCTGATATATTCTGGGCCACTAGTATTTTGGTTTAAGAAGTTTTCTTAGGGTTTTCTCCCCCAAGGAATAGAAGGCAAGACAGATAATTGATGACCTATCAATCATCTGCACTCTTAATAATTTCCAACATCATTCCCCCACCACCCAAAGGAAATTGCCACCCATGTCTATTCAAGATTGAATGTATGTTTAATTTTATTGGATGGTGTGATGATTAATGAGTCAAGGGTAATTAGGAGAACTGTTTAGAGAAAATATTTGGATCAACTGCCTTAGAAATTAATTGGGGGTAAGAAGTATATTAATTGAGAAACTGATATGGGTGAATTTAAATGTCACTGAAGAACACGCTTCGTCCATGGAAGGAAATTTAATTGGTTTACTTTCTCTGAAACATACATTTAAAGGAGTGGTTTCTATACCTGCATACATCTTTTAACAAAATTCTGTAACCTGTTGATTTTGTGATTTTTATTTCTACTATGACCTTTGTTTGTAAGAAGGGAACTGTAGCTTAAAAAAATTATTGGCTTTTGCTATGCAATCTTGCATATGCATACCTATTCCACTGAGTGAATATTCCAACATAAGTATGCATAGCATTGCAGCTTTGCGCAACTGTCAAGATACTGCAAGACATGGCAGGGACTTGAAAAGACAGTCACACTGTTTCTTCAGAGTATTGTACTAATGCCACATAAAATATTAGAAATTAGAAATTAGAAAGTTTAACACCATGTCTACCTGTCAACATCTTTTCAAGCTATTGGGAAATACAATGAATCCAAGACACATCCAAGTGAAGCTGAGAAAAGCAACTTGCCCTTTTGCTCGTTTGTACCTCATCAGAACCAGTACAGGACAAATAGCATTATTCTGAATGTAACTTTATGGGGTGTTTTTTTACATGGCAAAATTGACATTAGGTGGAACATAACAGCTCTCCTTCCCTGCGTGCAGAACAGAAGACAAATCCTTGATGTACTGATTAGTGTTGACTTCATTTGAAAGAATATGCAGTTAAATGCATGTAATTATACTCCATGCACTGCACTCTTGTACCCAAAGAGGTTTTTGTTTTCAAAGGGAATCACTTAGTCATATTAAATTTTTTTCTTTTTTGATACAAAGGCAGCTCACAATATAAATTACAAAAGGAATTACAAAGTCAGTCAGTAATAATAGTAAAAATAAACTGAAAACAAGACAAGATTTTTTTTTTTGGAAAAAAAGCAGTAAAAAAAATGGTGGGGGAAAGAGGGGTTCAATTACAGACACAATATTTCTATATTTCCTCTTTGGGAAGCAGCCATAATTACATGATAAGATGTGTAAATGTATAATATGTATGCAACTAAATATCAATGACAAGGAAGCTACTTGGGTTTCTCGTAAGAAGGAAATCCATCTTAAATATTTGATTCTGAACTTCCAGCCTGTCAACAAAAAATATGGCTCTACAAAACAAGACTAACTCAAAGTATGGGGGGAAATGCTCCTTTTGTTTTCTTATATATATTGAGTCCCCCATAACATTTATTTAAGGGTGTATATTCTGCATCTCCATTTACAAATGATGTTGGTCTACTATGTGCAACTGGCCACACCAAGATGTAACTCAAACCTTCAGACCTAAATTTAATCTGGAATCAAGTTAATAGAAATGATATCCCTGGATAAAAGCTGTACCATTTAAGACAGTATCATCTGGGATAATGAGTTCTTGAAATATATTCTAAGAATACCAATTATGCCCACAAAATTAGCACAAAATCATCTCTGAATAGTCTGTACTTTGTGTATGTAAGCCATAATTGATCCAGAAAGGACCACATTGTTCCCAGTTGACTTAAGTCTCTCATCTACTAAAAGCAGATACCTGAACTATGACTTATTAAGGAAAATTAAGTTCTTTATTTAAAGAGAGTAGGAGTGTATGCTCCAAAAAAGAAACATTAGCAATTGAAAACATCTGCCTACCAAAGAGCTTGTTCTACAGCTGAAGACCTAATGCATTACTTATTATTATTACAACAAAAAGACTTTCTTGCCCTGGAAATCTACAAACTAAAGAAAGGGCGGAAAATTTATGAACTTCCTAAATTTTGTGGAGATCCAGAATTCAGTATCCCTCAGCAACAGAGCCTTGCTTGCTGCAAGTTGTAGAGAGTTTGGTTAAAAAATATCTGAAGCAAAATATATATATATTCTTATTGAAAAACAAGTCAGGAGGAATATAAAATCAGTACTGTTAAAATCACTGTTGCATGCTTTTAAACACCACAGCAAAAGTTCCACCCACTTGCCCTTTCCTGCTTACTATGTAAATTCTGGAGCTGCTAAATGAGAACATTAGACCATGTTATCTGCCATGCATCTTAAATGTAAAAGTAATATGCCTTACTACTGTATGCATCTAATGAATTTAAAGATGAAAATGAAGCGAAACCAACTTGCCTGCTGAAATCAATCTGCTCATAGCAATATTTTATTTTTTCCATCCAGATCAACATGGATCTGGGCCTCTTAAATACCAATATGAACATTAAATGGGGCCCAATAAAAAGACACTGAGGAAAAGTTGACTTCTTAAAATATAGATGTTTAATTTTGATATGTTCCTACTAGGGCTGTGAAACAGCTAAAAATGGGGCTGTACAAACACACATATAGAGCCAGAGACAGCTCATGAAACAGTCACGCAGAAAAAGCAGCATCTTTTCTGATTCAAAGAGAACCAACGCTATGCAAAGCACCAAATATTTGTATGGACCTAAATAAAAACATGGTCTAAGCTCAAAACTTGCTCCAATTCCATCTAAGCTATGGACTGACCCAACACAAGGATAGGTTTGCTTTTTTGCATCCTATTACTGAGAAAAAAATATGTATTTTACTTAATTTACCTATCCGTAATACAGATAGCCGACTTACTGCATATTGCTTTGTGTAATTGGGAAGAATTTTGTCTACATAGTTAAGAATCCTGTTCCCCCTTCTCACTGGCTCCAGAGAAATCCTGACCCAAATCTAACAGAACTCTGTTTCCTGTTCCAAGACCTGCTTATTTTGGAGAACTCATTATCCCAGTTTGTTCAATCAAGATATGGTAAACCCAACCTTCTGTAATAACCGGATCATATTTAGGCACACTGTTCACAAATTACTAGCCTCCCCCCCAAAAAAGATTTTAACTGAATAAGTAAGCAAGTTATATGCGTCAGCATATATGAGGAGTCAAAGGCAAGCCAAAGGCAGAGACAGTCTTCACAGGTATAAATGCAGTCTCCCTCCTCCCTGCCCAATCATAGGCATATATGGGTTTATTTTTAGACCATTTCCACAATAAAGGCTTGCACCATTTGGGAATCAGCTCTGAACCCGTTTGATCTCATGACATCATCTATTTTCAGAAGCCCAGTCCATCCAATTAGCAGGACAGTACAATCTGTTTTTTCCCCCTCAAATTGCTGCAGTGCTCCAGATTTTATGAGCAGTCCAATTTCCTATTAGTGGTATTTTCTAGGATTCAGAGGTAGTAGAAGTAAAAGTAACTGCAAGACACTTAACCACAATGTGAGGGATTGAAGGTGAGTATACAGGTGGTGCTATGGAATTGCTTTCAGGCTAAATTTGGCTTGCAAACCCAAGGAGCTAAAGGGCAGTTTTCAAACCAACTTGAAATCATAGCTAAGTTAAATTCAGTATAGTAGTGACAGCTTAAATACAGTGACTTGAAAGAGGTAAGTGTCTGTTGACGTCAGTGACATTTGCCATTGAAATTATTGTTCTCATATGTTAAGACTTTTGTAACGGATGGGTACTCAGAATTAAAAATGTGTGTGTGTGTGTGTGTGTCTCAAGCTCTACTCTGTGTTTGTAGCACAAGTTTTTCTATAAACAGAATTATTTTAAAACATCCATAGGATATATGAAGTTTTCAAAGGCTCAGATCCCATTATTGAATACATACACATAAAGGGAGAAAGAGAACATCCCCCAAAATAAACCAGATCCTGAAAAAAGTCTAATGCATCATAATTATCATGCCATGCCAGCTAGATTGCCAGTTATGAAATATGCAGTAATAAGAGAAAAAAGAAATATAAGATTTACTTTAGTATTTACTGGGGCTTTAATTTAGTCTACCCAGGATCCCCAAAACAAATACCAAAAGGCTGATTTCATTTTAAAATGCTGAGTACTTTGTTTTGGTATCTTCAGACATTTCACATCAAGGGCTGCAGATGTCCAAGGAACCACACTGTTCACTCTGACATGATAAGTTATAGTTAAAGCTGGTAGATCTTTCTGACAACCGAACCAACGTTTCACTAATTGATTAAATACCATACAGAAGTCACCTACGAGTGTCTAATCAATATGTAGGTTTGTAAAGAAATGAGAGGGTGAGAGTAGACATTGCATCAGCAAACTAACTACTATTAAGCAATTTGTAAAGCCAGCCAACGTATCAAGTATTTCCATGGATAAAGCTTTTGAATTCATTAAGTTGTATTTGATGCAGTGGCAGCAGTACTTATCACACTTATAAATCAATGCCTAAAGGAATATTTTAATCCCTGCAATTTAACAAGCACAATCATATAGCATATACTAATCATACACACACTGGATACAAAAACTGAGGGCAGAAATAATGAATTCTCGTATTCTAGGAGTGCTCTGGTTCCTGCAGTCGTTTATTTGAGACAAAGAACTTTCATAGGAGCTGATGCTACATTCCCTTTTGGACTTTGGTGAAGCCATGACTGGACAGTTGCTTAGAGTAACCTCATCCATAATTAGCAGGACCTGCATTCCTGTCTACCCAGCTTAGCAAGACTAGCTAAAGGGGTAACTAGGAGCTAGGGCATCCAATGAGAATTGGACATGAAAGTCTGAAATTGCTTCAACATCTCCCTTGGGATTCTGGCCATGAAAAGTAATTATCTGCTGGGGATTCTCAGAAGGGTTCTGTAGTGCAGGGGTCCCCAACTCCTGGTCCTTGGCCCACTACTGGTCCTTGAGTGTGTGTGGGCCATAGAAGTGGTGGGCAAGCGAGTTTGCATGCACATCCCCTCTTGTGCAAGCAATGGGCAAGTATGTGTGCTTGCACTCCATTTGTGCAAGTGATGGGTGTGCATGTCCACCACTCTCGCGGAACCATTCCTTCTCTCCCGTCCCCACTGGTATTTAGAAATGGCCTTGGGAGACAGGAGGGAGAGCCGTAGACAGGACAGCCAGCACACAGAATGGGGGGAAAGCGTGGGAAAAGTTTCAGAAGGGACTTCCCTAGTTTTACGGAGAGTAAAAGGAAAAGAGGGGAGAAAGAGTTTCAAAAAAAATCTTGCACGATTTTTTAAAATCTAACTTTACAATAAAATACAGCTAGTACTCATGGTTGTGCTTCTTGCCTGGACTATCTCACAAGGCTAACAGGTTCTGACATTGGTGAGTTCTATGTGCAATGGCCTGAGTCCATTGGTTGTCATATCTCCAGCTTCTATCTTTATACCAATCTTAAATGTTGACACTATTTCTACCTTAATAATACAACACCAAAGCAACTGCTTTGCTACATAAACTACTCTGATTTATTTATATTCACACCAGTTTTGCATATCACCTAAAATTCCAGCAAATCACATTATTAGTTTAGGGTTATATATCATCTAAACCTGTTGCTCTATCGAAGTCTTTTTTTTTAATGCAAGAACACATAAAGCATATATTTACCACAGCACTGTACAATTTCCCTTTTGGGGACTTGGCAGAAAGTAGCTACTTGTCACATCAGCAAGCAGCAAATTATAAGCCTGCAGTAAAAGTTAAAATGCTTGTATAAACTGAGTCCATTAAAACAGAAATATGCAATTCAGTTAAAGTAGAGGGAAACAGAGGGTATTCTTTTTTTTCCCTTGTCCTGCTCTAAATGTAATGAAAATCTTCATTCACAAAAAAAAAAAAAACCACCTGTAGAACAGGTGAGAAATCTAATCTGAAACATGATAACTATCGATTTGCATAAGTTTCTTTGGAAAAGCATTCTGTATTCAACCTCAAGTAGCAAAGCTATGATGACTAACCTTGAGGGAACTAACTCTTAACTAACTGCTCTACAGGAGTTCAGATCAGGGGTGAAATCTAACATTTGTTACTACCGGTTCTGTGGGGGTGGCTTGTGGGGGTGTAATGTGACTGGTTGGGCGTGGCCAACTTTTTTTTTTTAACTTTTAAAAGCATTTTTTTCTACAACCTTAAGAGGTTGCAGAAAGCCTCTGACGATCAAGCAAGTCATCTGGGATTGCCAGAGGCTTTTAAAGGCATTTTTTTTTCCTACAACCTCTTCAGCCGAAGAGGTTGCAGAAAAAAATACTTTGAAAAGCCTCTGACAATCCCAGCTGAGCTTCGCGATCATCAGAGGCTTTTTTTTAACTTAAAAAAAAAATTCAGCCGAAGAGGTTGTAGAAAAAATGCTTTTAAAAGTAAAAAAAACAGCCTCTGATGATCACATGGCTCAGCTGGGTGTGGGGGGGGGGGCGCAGGGATTTTTGCTACCAGTTCTCTGAACCACCCACCACCATTGCTACCGGATCGGGTGATCCGGTCTGAACCGGGAGCATTTCACTCCTGGTTCAGATGGTTGGTTGGTTGCTTGCTTGCTTGCTTATCCCATATTTTATTACTTCATAAGTAACTTAAGACAACTTGGCTGGTTGGACCAAGTTCAGTCAGAATTTGCTGACTCCACAATGTGGCAACTCTATGCACAGCTGCTGTATTTTATGCAGCCTCCAAAAACAGGAGTCTAAATCTTCCAGACTTTTCAGTAAACATGCATAGATGTTGCTAGATGAGCTGAACCAAACAAATATTTCATTAAGTACCCAAACAAATCATTGCCTGTGGACCTAGTCATTCTACTCACCAAATCAAGGACTCCTATTAATATATAATGAGCACTGTGATTGCATGCTGCATAAATTGTCTGCCTGGTATAATTCAAAAAACGGGGAAATTATTGTGGATGTTGAACATAATGTATAGATGTTCAACCAAGCTAACACACACAGACAGAGCAGAAACTACACACAGCCTTTGGCTTCTCCACATCCAAGAATGCCCAAGTTGCTGGTTTGGCAAGTGTGTGAAACTATTTTTTACAGCCAAAGAATCAGTCCCTTAGAACAAAATCACAATCTGACCTTAGTCCTTCAGAGTCAGGAGATCTTGTACTGCATCACATACTAAATGATTTCATGAATATATACTCAAAATTAAGATTTATCTATATAGTGTCTGTCCATAAAAAATATATCAACCTGTACCACAGATTGCTACATTTTGGCAACAGATTTTATTTTATCTTAAAATAAACTGTGACTTGAATTAACAGGATCCTCATGTTCACAAGTTGGTAACAAAGCATCCAGTTCATAACTCATGAACATATGAGAGAGATAGATGAATTCTGATTTTTTTTTTTGCTTGCTGATCATTGTGGCAAGTGTCATTTGCATAATTGAGAGCATATTTTATTCTGACCTTTTCAAAAACTCTTATTTCCCAAATGTGATGGGTACCGAATTGCTTTTTCTGTACTACTAACTATCATTTCCTATGGGAGGGTGCCAATTATGTTGGAAGAAAAGACTTGTATCTGATATGTAATCAGATACAGAGCAATTCATCCTTGAATTTAAATATAAAAAACAGTGTTTCTAATAATGAACAGACATCTGTCCAACATTTCATATAAAGACGTGTTTATGCAACCGAATGAGCATTTGAGTAATTTTAAAATCTGAAATAAACTTTTCCTGAAAAAAAGAAGTCAACAATTGATAGACACTTGGCCAGAAATGTTCACAGATAGGTAGCTTTGCAATCAGCAAAATATTGCACAGTATGGTAAACAGTGCCCAAGCAAATGATGCTTAAGCACTATCAGTGAAAAGATGGCCTTATCGGAATGTATTTCTATTTTCCTAGAAAGATCTGAGAATAGTGGAAGTGAATTTGTGTAGAGACTGTGACTGGGTTCATATATTGACCCATTGCTTGTTTATACATCATACTGAATAATCCAGACTTGACTCATTATCAAATACCATACTAACCTAAGTTAAAATAAATGGCACTGGTCTTTAGTTTATGTATGTGACTCAAGTTTCCTTCCTACAAATTACGTTGGACGTTCCAGAAAGGACTGTCTAAATGAAAATCATGAAATGGCTTTTATATTTCTCTTTCTCTGATTATGTAGGAATGAAGAAAAAATAGGACCAATTTCCAAAGTTCTCAAAACTACCATTGAACTGTGAAAGAGTGAAGCTATCATGCTCAGCTCTGAAGTCCAAATTGGACAGCCAGAGCCAGAGTTTACTATAGACAAAAACACCTGAATTCAGTCCATACAAAGATGTGGCTTAGAAGGCGGTCTGTATTTTGTGTCAGATGGTGAGGTGATCTAAATCTACACTAGCTCTCTTCACTTAATAAGCACAGAAAGAGGATTGCCATCTTGAGACATGACATGACATTTCAGCGGGTATCTATATTAGTTCAAGTGAAATAGCCTTTCTTGGTCCAGCTGGACTCTGCAAGCTCTTAAAATCTAAAAGTCAGTTATAGGAAATAACTGAGAAATGCAAAGTAAGAGTAGTATCCATGCACCCAAAAAAATGCACATAACGTTTTTATGCCTCAAAACCCATTTGCAAGATGCCCCATCTTCCTGTCTTAATTTTAAGTAGGTACCTACCTCCCTTGATTGCCGGGAAGCACTCTGGACCAAATAAGGTAGTGCTTTCTTTTTTTGCTTTGGGCTTTTGAATTTTTTATTTCTTCTGATCCACCCACTTGCATTCCTTTTTCCTCTCTGTTATGGAAGGTTCAGGACAAACTGTGTGTGTGTGTGTGTGTGTGTGTGTGTGTGTGTGTGTGTGTGTGTGTGTGATATCCCAAATAGGATTCCAGTAGAACTCAAGTTTTAACAGTGTTTACTGTGTTACTACTATTGCTTTGTACAATTATGAAACACAAAGGTTTTCCAAAAATTGGGACTGACTGTTAATAGGACAACTTTGTGAAGGACAATATACCATTTTATAACAATCCCATTGAAAAAAGTTCTTTATGATTACTGCTTTGAAATTAAAAAATAAAGACAAGGTTTATTTTACTTTCTAGGTTCATTTGATCTCCTACTTTTCTAACCACTGTATAAGAGTGATGCATGTTTTATTCCCTTTTCTTCCAACCACAATTTGATTCCTGTTATATCTGCTTCTTGATTATATCGGCATCTTCTATATTTTTACCTTACCGATTCAATTTAATTCTTCACAAGTATTTGTTTTATCTCTGCAATGAAATATATTCAACCACCCTTATGTGATAATTTGTGGTCTCTTTGCTTACATGAATCAAAATTCCTTAGCTAAATAAAAAGAAATAAACAGCGCTGCAGAGAAAAGTGCCTGCGGTGCAGAGATTTCCCTGGTCAAATAAATAATCATCTTTAGCCCTGTACTCCATGACCTCAGTCCGTGGCACAAAAACTGGTGGCAGATGGATGAACAAAGTCTGCATTTGAAACACTATGCTGATGTTCTAAATAATGGTGAAACTGAGACAAAGAGGTTGGAAAAGCTAGGGAAAGAAACTCAGATTTGATTTCATTAAAATTCAAATTTAAATCAAAGTAAATTTAAGTAAAAATTGCCAGCCAGGTTCATCTGACCTAAATGTTAAAAATAACGGGAAAAGAAAGCAAAGTACTCATTTGTTCAGTTTTGTACCCAAAAAGCAGCAACACACGAAAGGATATTAGTTTAATTCTCCTATTTTAATGCAGTCAACCAGGAGAGCTGTAATGGCAGAGCACTGAGGTTTATAAGGCTGAGGGGAGGAAGTAAAATTGATAGGGATTAGGGGGAAAGAAGGACTTTGCAGATTTGTTTATAGCTCCCTTTATCTTTTCCTCTCAAATTCAAGCATTAATCCATCTGTATAGTGTCTCTTTCTTTCAGTGATTGTCCATCTTGTGATACTGTATGATCCCCATAAAAGCTAACCTCTCTGCCTTTCTGTCATCCACCACTTCTCTGAACTCATGTTACTGTTCACTTCAGTCAAAGATTATGCTCATATTCTACCACTGACTGATCAATTTCTATAAAAGTCACTGCACCCATTGAATACCTTCTATCTATCATGGTGAGACACAGAAACATACTTAACCATTTATTGTTGTACCTTGCATGGAATAATGCCATCTAAGGTAACTCTGCCTATTTGGAACAGAAAAAAAATCCAGTCTTTATGACCTCATGCTGATGCTGACTGTTTGGAAGAGAAAGACTGGTCTTTGAGATTCTGACACAGATACTGAACATCTGTTCCCATCTGTAATCTCACACTGAAATTGTCTAAAGGAGAAGATTAGGCAGGGGATTCTCATGTTGATGGTACCTATCTGGCTCCATTTCTAAATGTTTTTTTTTAATGAGGAAGTTGGTTTTGCAACCTTGGAGGAATAAGAATTCACGCTTTTAAAATGTCCCAAATGTTTTCCAAAAAAGGTTTCTTTTTCCCAAAAGAAACTGGACTTTCTTGGTTTTTTTCCTTTCAAAATATTTTGCTTCTCATCCAAGAAACTTCTTCAGTTAACTTCAGAAATGTTTTCAAAGGAAAAAACCAAGAAAGTCCAGTTGCCTTTTGGAAAAAAGCACTTTTAGGACAACTATGACCTGGATGATTAAGAATCTCCCTAGATACTTTCTTAACAACTTTCCCATTCTTTCAATATAATTAGTGAAGAGTGTTCACTAATCCTTTTTAAAATAAAAGACAACTCAAATATATGAAACTTTTATTGAACTGAGGACCACAACTACCTTCTAAAGGCTTTTCTAGGACCATATTGCCAAAACTGATAGGAACTCATAAAAATATATATATAATTTGGCAAGAATGAAAATGGAATGAAATTAAATTAATTAAAAATAATAATATGAATGGTTCATTAACTATTTAAAATTTAAACCAGGAGTTAAGTTTATTGATTTGTTAATAAGAGGGTTGTTTACAAAATGGTGTAGATCATGCATAAATTAACACCAAATGTTTCCATAAAATACAAAAATACTTTTTAAAGTGATACAATAAACATTTATTCCAAAAACAATTTCACCAATTAGAAACACGAAAAATTAACAAATAGCAATTATGTTGTGATGAGGATCTGTTCAGGGAGAAATAGTTCATATAATAATACAAAGAGAGGTAAAGCGAAAGGAAGATTTTAAAGGAAAGACAAATGTAAAACTTAGGAAAGTGTGGCCTTTGTAGGAAGCTTCTGATTATAGTTATAGAGTAGATGTGAGTTGTATCGCAAGATGAAAGAGCCAAACCCAAGATGGTCTACCTAATTAAAACTTAAAAACTACACTCATGGACTTGGAAGTCCATGAGAACTTCCAAGCGCCAGGCAGAGACAAAGAGGTACAGTTCTATCTTGGAAGAATGCATGAGTACAGAAGAAAGAGAAATATGGTAAGTTTTGAGAAGAATTTCCATTAAATGTCATTTTTCACTTGTCAAAACAACCTGTTAAGGTTTATCACACCATATGTGTTTTTATCAAGGGGTTTGGAGAGGACCCAAAAATGTAAGCAGAAGCCCATGAGCACCCTCAGTGCTTCCTCCAACACACCTAATTTTAAACCATATATTTATTGAGAGATTTTCTATTCCTTTATACTGAACCGTTTCCCAAATTTAAAATATATTTATGGGTATATATATGAAAAGAACTTGACAGAATTATTCGTATTTTATTGGCTCCTACTGGGACTAGCTGCTTTTTAGAACTATTTCAGGATTGTCATTCATTTCTGTAAATAGGGCCAACAGCTGAAGAGCTAGCAAGAGTTATATTTACTACTATTTAGAGATGATTTTACTGTCTTCTTATAGTACCAACACCACAATAAAACAATTCAGGATATATACTAGGTAAACAGAGATAAACTCTCTCTCCCACAAGAGTGGGGAGGAAATCATGTTAAACCTCATACATGAGGACATGACATAATGTAACAGTTATATCTTTCTGCTCTAAGACTATGAAGATGATAGACTATTCCAAAGGCAGAAGCATAACAAACTAACTCAAGGAAGCCTGTATTGATTCTTATAGGAAGGAACAGCTTTGAAAACAATGAACTAAAATAAAATGAAGAGATGTTTATACATCATTGTGTATTTGTATTTGCATCGTAATCTAAGTAAGTTGTATTAATTGCACTGTGACATCAATATGCATTTGTCATCATTTCCCCACCCTCCCTTGACCACTACAAATGCCTGCAAATCACGGGTTTCCAACCCCTAGTCTGTGGACTGACAGCAGTCTGCGACATGCCAGCAACCGGGCCATGCAAACAAGTGAAGCCTCATCTGTGGGATGCAGGGAGCACACGAAACCACACCCCCTCTGGTCCACAGAAAAACCTTTCTCCATGGAACTGGTCCTTAGTGCTCAAAAGGTTGCTGTAAATAACACAATCCACCACAGGGCGGATTTGATTTAAATCACGTCAATTTAAATCATGATTTAAATCACTAGTAAAAAGGCTTGATTTAAATCAACTCAATTTAAAACGTAATTTTTAAGGAGCAATTGTCATCTCTGTCCTGCAGCAGCTCCTCCTCTGACCTGCTGTTGACTCACCAACAGTCCCAATATTGCAGAATATACAGCCTATGCTATATAACTAAGCTCCATTTCATGCTGAATAAACTAAATTATTAATATAACTTAAATAGAAAACTATCTTTAGATAGATTTTTACTCCAAACGCATTTTATTAAAATAAATTTGATAAAAATAAAAAAATCCAATTTAAATAAAAAAATCCGATTTAAAATTTTAAAATCTGATTTTTAATTTTTTTTTTCAAAAAGCATCAATTTTTATCCACCCTGATCCACCACTTTATATTGTTTCATGATGAACATTTTAGCATTAGAAAAACAGCAAAATCAAAAAGGTTGTACTACACTACTATACTCTGATAGGCTACAATCAAAATAAAGTTCATGCTAATCACACTAAATCCATATAAATGAATAATTACTGTAGCACTATAGAAATCTTCCAGAATTTAATTCATCTATTGACTTAATCTATTACTTTTGTGGCAAAAGGACAAGGAGACCTTAAAAGTTCCACATTTCTTTTGGGATTAAATGACCATGTTGACATAAAGAGTAAAGTGTAGATACCTACCTTTATTATCAAGGCCACATCTTCAAAACAGTTGCATATGAAGAACCGTTCCTCTCTACAAAACAAAACAAAAGAAATTATTGAAATTGGTAGCATTTCAAAATAAATTAATGTCCAATAATAGATATTTCAAATCATGCTAATGGCACATCACAGTTAATGATACCAATTAATAGCCAAAAGCACAATCCCAATTTTAATCACTATAATAATTAAGCATATATTCACAGTCTTTCTAATTAATACTCTTAAGTTATTTAAACAATATGTCAATGATTTTAATTAATACTATACAAATATTATTACATAGAAATGATATAGTGCGTTAAGATTTACCACAATATAATAAAGGGGAAAAGTAATCTTTCTAATCAAAAGAATTAGAGATTATCAAGTTTTTAGTACATTTTAGAACTAAAATCCAAATTTCGGATTTGGCATAAAGTACCAACAATTTGCATCATTCCCTGTAGATCTGAGAATCAAGAAACAAGGTTTAAATAGTTTCCTTTCAAAAAAAAAAAAAAAAAAAAAAAAAGCTAATGGAAAGGCAGAAGTACAACACAGAAGCAAATGAAAGCATAACAAACCTTTATTTAGGCCAGAAGTCCAACAGTCAGATAAAAGATTCAAAAAGTAAAAACGAAAAACTAGAAGGCTAAAATTAAAGCAATTTTTACAAGCTTTTGAATCAAAATGAGGTGGATTGTGTAAATAAAGGTCTAGAATTAGACAACCAAGACATATGCAAACAATGGTCAGGAACGAGAAGCAATCAATAGAAGGCATGTTCTTTGTCTAGGAATTTCTTCACAATAGTATTGATCCTTATGGAGAGAGCAGCAAAAGAGTACGTGCCTCAGGGATTCTACTCAGCCATCCACACGACGATATCTAGAGAGATGCGGAATATTTTTATAGATGGCAGAAGACAATGCATCCACCTGCCGAACTGCAGCAGGTGAGAAAAAATATGCTGGTATATATCCACTTGGAAAGACTCCATGTGCAGTAAGGCTGAGAAAGAGAGGTTGATTGATTTGAACATCAACTGATGTTCAATTGATGTTGCTTTGAAGATCGATTTGAGCATCAACCATCCCAAACAGATACCTTAAGGATATTTTGGGCATTTTCAAAGCACATGGAAAAAGGGTCTTAATTGAGAGTCCTAGAGATGGAAACTTGCCAATAACCTTTTTTTAATTAGGTTGAGTTGATGTGAGGACCAATGGAGCCAGATTCACTGGGGAAAAAATGTTAACTCTAACCATACAGTAAAATGATAATACCAAGTTCCATGGAGACTTAAGCACAGCCGCATTAATACAATCTGGGGCTGCAAAAAATAGCTCTATTTAGAGCAAATGGGTTCAAGGATGGCAAGATTTCTAAAAGGTACCACAGCATAGAGTTCTAAAGGTACCACAGTACAGAGATGCTGAGAGATCTTGACTACAAAGACTTTACAAGCTGCAGAGACAAAGTAGGAGCCTTTTGAACAGAAGAAGCTGAGGAACTACACTGAGCAATATTTGCTGGATATAAAAATGTTCTCTCCATGATAGTGGAGACTAAAATAACCCTCCAAGATATTTGTAAATGTGTTATTATTAATTGGGAATTAATCAATTGGTAATTATTAAATGGGAATAACAATATTATTCCCATTTGCCAACAATACATTTTATGATAATGTTGTACAAATATTTTTCTGATAATAGCAGTTTCTCTTGAGAACAGAAAGAAAGAAGGCTTGGATTAATTGAGTTGACATGTAAATTAATAAATAGGAGGACTAAAATACATTCTTGCCACACATCAGGTAATAGTGTAGGGCCAACAATTTGATTTTTGTGGCCTAGAGATAAGAGTGTATTGAGTTTTGTATTTGACGTTTTGCTTCCATAATTCATTCAGAGTCCCCAGAAATGAGTTGGGTGGCCATTTAAATTTTCTTAATAAATAAATAAATGCACATCCCTCCAGTACACAAGCAGAATTTTACTGTACTTTTTAAAAAGTTCTTCCACTTTCTTATTTATTTTCCACATTTGATATCCCTAAATGACCAATAATCATCCAAACTCTAGCCAGGTCTCATTTTACTGTATTCTAACAACTCTCACCCCTCTCTCTCAGCACAACTCAAGGGTATAATAATATGTATTTATTGATTACTTGTCAGATCTACAATAAAAACAAAAAAGTATTATCAATGGGCAGAATTCAGATTATAAGAGTTAAAAAGGTACTTAAAATCAAGGAACATTAATGCCTAGTTGCTTCAAGGCAAAAGATGCCAAATGCCAGAGAATGGCTGCCTTCTGAGATTTCAATACAACTTCAATCACATAGTGATCTGGCAGGGAACATTCGTTTAAAGGAGAGGATCCAAGTGCTTGGAGTAGGCAGAGACAAACAACATAATATTTTTCACAAAAAAGAAATATTTATTTAGCAAGGTATTTTTGAAGCTTGTCATGGAATGTCTCCCACTCAAGATTCAGTATGTTCTGCTCAGTTGTAAAATCAATAGATAAAAATGGGCCAGATTGGAAAGAAACACCTTTTCTACTTGGATTGAGAACAGGAAAGAAACCCACTAATCTATTACAAAAAAAATTCTGCTCTAAATGGAGTACATCTCCAAATATTTAAGCAACATGAACATTCACATCTCTTTTTGTACTGCGTAGCAGCTTTTCAGTATAGTCCCAGATGTGACACCCACATCTACTGTACATTTTGCTTAAGGTTAAAAAGGAGCACTTTTTTTTTAATGACACTGGGCTGAAGTCTTGCAGGCAACACCATGGGACAGAAAACAAGGTCCCATGGTTACTTAGGCACAACATGAAGCTGCTTCCCTATCCCGTGGGCCTATGCTGCACTTTTGCAGCACAGGGCCAAAAACTCCCCATGCCAAGCTAAAACATTACTGAGAAGTAGAGGGGCACCTCACCACACTTGTGAATAGTTACATATGCTGGAAACTTAAAATGGGAGTGGGTTTCATTTTAGACTCAATTCCCTTGTGCGCCCCACTTTTCGCTGTGGACACCTCTTATATCTCCCTCTGTTAAAAAAAAAGTAATTAGTTAGCTAGCAATATTAGAAGGATAGAATAATACCATGAGCTAAAAATAATAATTGCACAAAATTCTAAGGACAGGCTCGGAAGCAGCCTTCTCCATCAATATAGTTTTTCCAGTGAACAAGAATGGAGATTCTATGCCCCTCTCCCCACCATGTTGATTATAACCTGCACCAACTCAAGTCCAGCTCCATCAATTGTGAGAAATGCTGCATTGCGTACCAACCAGAGGACCAGAGAGAGTGGCATTTCAAATTTCCAGAAGCTAATACTTCAGTCCCACACTCATGCAGATTTAGTTTCACCGATCATGCTTCTGATTAAATGTGTCCAAGATCTACCCGTTCTTGTTTACATAATTATATTAAATACAATAGCTTGGAATGTGGTCACCAGTTTTCTGCCAATGTTCTAATGTAGGCACATTTATACTGCACAATATGAACACGATCCAATGCAAACTTCCATGAAGCTCATTATCTCAATGCACTTATTTTGGAAAGAAAGAGTTAAACACAATCACCGAAATGAATCATCAGTGTATGTCAGCACGTCAATCATATAGTTTGTCAGCCTCGGTTATGGTTAGGTCTGGAAGCCAAAAGCCACAGTGGCATTATACAATTGCACATCGTAACAGATATACAGAACAGAAACAGATATACAGAACAGAAAAGAGTAGCAACAACATGACTAAATAGGCCTAGAACATAACGAGATTCAACTAAAATGAACTAGGGTTGCTCATCACAGCTCTTTTTAAAATAAAAATAATAACAATATTTATTTCTGTTGCTAAGCAAGAGATTTGTTAAGTGAACTCTGCCCCATGTTGTGATCTTTCTTGTCACAATTGTTACGTGAACCGCTGAGGTTGTTAAGTTAGTGACATGGTTGTTAAGTGAATCTGGCTTCTCCATTGAGTTTGCTTTTCAGGTCATAAAAGGTGACCACATGTCCCTGGGATACTGCAACTGTCATAAATATGAGTCAATTGCCAAGTGTCTGAATTTTGATCACATGACCATGGGGATGCTGCAAAAGTCATAAGTGTGAAAACCAGTCAAAAGTTACTTTTTTCAGTGTCATTGTAAGTTTGAACAGTCATTAAACAAACTGTTTTAACTTGAGAATTACCTGTATTTAATCCGTACAATTATCATTATAATTCTGTATAGTGAAACCTGGAAAACCAGTGCTCTAGTTTCCAGGTATTGAGTGAGAAGTCAGATACAGGGCTTGTTGCTTCTCTAAGCAACCATGATGAGAAAACACAAAGGTCCTAGAAAGAAATCATTGAAAAATGTGGATAACCAATAAAAATCAAGAAGAAATTGTGAAATGCTATTGGGAATCAAACCCACTGAACTACGGTTTCTAAGGTATGAAATTTGAAAAATAAAATTTCTGGAATCAAATAACGACTCATGCATCAGAGTTGTTTCAACACAGAAGCAAGGCATTCCCAAATACTTGCCTTAATGGGTTAGAACAACCATTTTAAAAACATGCAAACAAAAGATTTGAAACTGAAAATGGGCTGCAAAAGCTACAAAAGAACGAATAAACATAATTTGGATGCAGTCAATGAAAATAATGAACTCTCTATTCAAAATAATGGACTAATTATATTTTTTTGACTATCAACAATAATTTGAGACGGTCTCCTTTAAAATCTATAAAAAAAAAATTAAACAAAAGTTTGCATGATACAAATAGGACTGCTCAATTGTGGAGAAAATGATCAAAGAGACTAATCATCTCAAATACAGCCTCATAAAAACAGTAACAATAGAAATGCATTATAAATTAAAAGCAAGCCACCAAAGCGAAGACCTGGTGTTAAAGTGGAAAATTAAACTGGAAAATAAAGTTCAAACATACTTCTAGTCTGCAATATTTTTAAAAAACCCTGAAAAATGGAAAAATAAAAATAAGTTTGAAAAAGCAATACAATCAGGGGAAGGGAGGGGAGTAGATTTTGCGGGGGGGGGGGCAATTTGGGCTAAAACATTTATCCATTTTACATTTTTGTTTTATGAATCATTTCAAACATTACAGCAAGGATTCATAAAGAACAATAAACTGAACATTTCCAATCCTGAAAGACAAAACCAAAGAAACAACAACCAATATTTTTCATCCAATCCTACAACATGTAAGTTAACAAAAGTAAATTACCAGTAACATCTACAAACAATTGAACAATTAAATGTACACAAAAAGCAAAAAGGAAATTTCAAAAATCCAAACAACCGTTGATTGATAAGACAATGCTTAAAAATGCAAAAACAAAAAACAAAAAAACAGTAAAACGAATCTTTATTTAGCTTGACCTGATTACAAAAAAAGATTTAATTCACTATTCCATAGATGAATTAAGACATGCTTGAGCATTTTTGGAATTAATTTTAAACTATAACATTTTAAAATAATACAGTCAAAAACTGGAAAATAGCATAGATGCCAGAAAAACTTGGAGAAATCAAAATTAGAAAAGGAATTTACAAGAACTTACTTACTTTTTGCTTTCATTCCTTTTTAATACAGCTCTTATTCTACTGCTTATAATTTTGAATAAAATGTCATTGGGCAATGAAATAAGGACAAAAGTTTCATATTTGTTCCACATGGACGATTAGAAACTAGATGCAAAATAATCTATAGAAATACACTTTTAAAAATAATTGGGATCTTTAGTGTTGACATTAAAATAAAATTTGGAATCGATAAATTGCTATGCTGGCATTAAAAGGGGGAAACTGAGTACTCAGATGGAACATACGATGTCAGCATTTCATGCTGCACTTACTCCAATGCTGACATAAGAAGAAGAAGCGGAGGCATCTGGAAAGAGACATTTGACTTTTCACCTATTTATTTTCCCTGGAAAGAATATCACCTAGGAGATGGGATGGGAGGGGGGAAATTCCTTTGAGTGGGAGCAGTAGATTAGGGGCAGAGTGACGGGGAAGATAGCCAATGAGTGCAGAGGAGTGGGGAGAGGAAAAGGAGGGTTTTGCCTGAGCAAGCCAGAGTTGGCTGCAATGAATCGGAGCTAGTATGTTCGTGCTTAATAAATTAGATTTTTTTTTCAAAGACTTTGTTTGAAATACAATTTATTTAAGACGACTTTGACACCTGACATACATACTGATTCGCCCGCAAATCAAAGCTTCGGTTACAAAGGAAAGGTATAATTCGGCTATTTTAGAAACAAACCATATTTTGTACGCTTAAATGAAGAAGGCAATATGAAAAATGAGTTAGAAAGGTTCTAAAATCAAACTGAGTAAAGATAACACAGTCAAAGCCATTAATACTTGGAATCCCCCTAAAATAACATGCTATACAACAGATATTGATGGTTGGACACAAGCTGAACTAATTGCTTTAGTTAGAAAGATCTGAAAATTTATGACACTACATCATGCATTACACCCAATAAGATCATTTGTATTTAACAAGGAAAATTGGTTGGTCATGGTTTGTTACAAGTGAAGTGGGGAATGAACAGTGGAGAATGAAATTGTATGTCTAAATGAATATATAAAAGAGGTGTTATTAATAAATATCTGCAAGGAAAATTATTTGAATGTGACAGAATCAACAGTGGAATACAGAACTTAACAGTTGTGAGGAAAATATGAGGCAGGAATATTAGCCATGTTTGACACCTTAAATTGAACAAAATATATAAAAGGCAGAGTAAAAATATAATAGCAAACCTCTTCATGGCCAGTGCTTTAAAAGAAATCATAACAAAACTTGGCAATGGCTTCAGATTGGATCCCTCAAGAAGGAAATGGAAGGATTAATATTTACATCACAAGAACTGGCACTACTGACAAATGCCATAAAAATGAAATATAAATGAACTAGAAACACTAGCAAATGTAAATTATGCAAAGGGAAACATTAGATTGTTGACCACGAATAAACAGCTATGACACATAGTTTCTTCGTTTTCTGTTACTTTGTCTATTTTGTGATCCCAGCACTTCTTGTTTGCAGGCAAATGGTATTTCTTACAGATAATCCAATATACCATTATTGCTACTTTGTCCTGCTGTTGTTTGTGGTGCTCTGGGACTTTTGAGTTGAAACAGACAAGCACCTGCCACATAACACTCCAGACATAACTATTGTTGATAAGAAGAAAAAAGTCTGGATAGTGGCCATTGCAGTACTTGGAGATGTTAGAACAAAAGAAAAAGAACTGGAGAAAATCACAAAATGCAAAGACATGCAAATAGAAGTAGAACAGCTATGGCTAAAGTAAGCCAAGATAGGAACAATAGCAATAGGTTCCTTGAGTGCACCACTTAAATGCCAGCAGCATTGACAAAATGATCCTCAGTCAATTGCAAAAGGCAGCTTTCCTTGGAACAACTTACATCCTGCGACAATACCTTTAACACCATCATAGATAACATTTTCCTATCCTTGGTCCTTTGGGAAGGACTTGATGGGTGAATTAAAAATGCCAAATGCAATCTGAAATCTGGCTGATCCAGATTTCTGGTCCAACCAGAATAATGCTGAAAGTAACCGATTACACATACACATACACATACACATAAATAGTGATACTAGTTTAAATCACTTGTATTTCAAAACATACCATTAATTTGAAGAAAAATATGGACCCTTACCTGAGATTGAGGATAAATTTCAGTCACCAGAAGCAAAATACATTCCTCCAATGTTGTAATTTTAAGTATTTTAAAATGCTAAATTTTTAGATTTTTTTTTAGAATTGTTATCCTGCCTTTATTAATTTTTTATAAATAACTTAAGGTTGTCATCATATCTAATACTTCTTCTATTTTCCCCCAACAACAACCCTGTGAGGTAGGTTGGGCTGAGAGTATCTGGCCCAAAACAGATTTGTGCCTGTTTTCTAGCCTGGTGTCTTAACCACTAGACCAAACTGAACATTGCATATGCTCAGGATCTTCCTTTCCCACCTTTCCTGTCAAATACTATAGAAGCAGATGTGACGTGTGGAATGGAAGACAGAGGAAAGAAATGTTATCATTTCTGTGCTTCTTAATTTGTGTGAAAAAAAGCAGACCCAAGCAAACCCATTCAGTTAAGAACCTGCAATCACCTATTGATATCATGATCTCCCCTTTGTCAAGTTCATTTGACAAAGCATTGTCAACAATCCAGGGCACTGGAAGCAAGTAATAACGAGAAATATAGTCAGAGATGGCAAGAATGGAAGGGGAGATGAGTGACAATGGAAAGACTTCTATTCATCTGGTTAATGAAATCAGCTACTAACCCGCACTTTGGAAATTCAGCCAGGAAACATAATCAAATCTATATCTTGGGCTTAAAAAAAACAAAAAACCCTCCAGCTTCATTACTTATGCAGGGAAAGTATGCTCCCAAATGAATCTGGCAGGAGTATATTGGATCTGGACATATGGGTAAGCAGCAGATAGACTGGGATCTATGGAGTAAATGAGTTTAATTATATCAGCCAGTTTTGAAGAACTTAGCTCAAGTCACTCAGAGAATTTATCACTACTGTTTCCTATTCTCACCCTCTCTACAAAAACACTGCTGAGATTAAGAAAATTTGGGGAGGGGGGAGAAGTAGTAGATTTTCTAACAGAATATTTAAAGATTATGTCTGGTCCTAACAACACTAATTCTCAGAAAATATGGCCACCGACTCACCTGCCATATGCTTATCAAATTTCATGAGAATATTTTTATGGATAGCCCCATGAACTCTATTTTGCACATCTAAGCATCAGAAGCATTTCATTTCCTGTTCAATTCTGTACCTCTTTGGGAGCAGATGCAATTTCTGTAACATGCTACAAGAAGCAAATCAAGCATGAACATGCTGGAGAAGGGGGGGAAATGACTTCAATCTTTGAATACCGTATCTCTAAAATGTAAGACACACTCAATACAAAGAGGTGGAACTATTCTGTCACATCATCCATCTGAGTTGAAATGCATTTATTCATGTCCAGCTATTGCACTTTCATAAATAAAGATTAAACTGTGTCATGTTTTTGTATTAAAAGTATGGATTCTTTCTAGGCAAGAATATGTAACACTTGCATATAATCCAAAAATCATATGCTATCAATATTACTTCAGCTTCTACTTTGTAAATTCCACCATATTGAAAAAATATGCAGTAGGGAAGTAGGGAGAAATTATTCATTCTATATTTTTCCCAAGTCACCATTTATTTTTCTGAAAGTAACTAAGCATATTCTTCTGATCAATAATCAAACTCAGACGTTTAATGCAAAAGAAGGATGAAGCAATGAATGGAAATGCATGTTACCTTAAATACTTATTTCCATCTTCCAGTTAGATGTATGCAAAAAAAAAAAAAAAAAGGTCACAAAATTTCACCACCATAGGACAGATAAGTGGACCAGAAAGTAGATAAATCAGAAATGCTCTAGTATCCATTTATCCTAACTGTAACACTTCATATACCAAACGACATCCCACAAGATATTTATAAATTGAGATTCAATTCCTGCATTATTTATTTTTCAGAATAAAATCCCATTACTGTAATTCCTCAAATATCTTCCAATGGTCAGAGCTAGTCAACTATACAAAACCCAGAGAAAATTCATTCTTTTATCTGGAAATGACTCTAGCCTTCATGGTACAAATGGGCTTAGTGTAACATTTGACAAGGATTTCTAAAATGGGATAGTAAGCGATTCAGTATAGGTTTAAACAGCAAGTAAACAAATTGCTGTGGTCTCTTCACAAAGCAAGAGCTATCTTTTGTTCTTTGTCAAGACAAAACATTTCCCACCAGAAGTTGTGGGTGTATATGTCGTGGTTATTCCATGAAATATTTCCAATAGAAATATTTTTCTAAAAAGAACTTCATATTTCTCATATTATGGAAGTACTTACTAAATATTTACAACTGTATTGATACTCATTTGCTAATATCTGGCAATAATTGCTGGAAATGTAACCACACATTTGCATTTTCATAAATGTGGAAAAGCTCAGCCAAGGTATGCCTATCTCTTGGTTTGCCAGTTGCTTACTTTCTGCACTTATACTAATGAAAAAGCTTCTTTTATTTGTATCCTCATTCAACGCTATGGTTTCATATTTTTTATTCACACAGAAAAGCAAGCAACTTCAGCAAAACATTCAGAAAACATCATGCTGTGTCATAACAAGGTAGCAGATGAACTATGAGGGAAGAAAAGCTTTGCCTATCCTTGAACAAATGAGGCTGCTTCTAAAATAGTCAACATGGAAATCTTTAAAACAAATCTCTCCAGACAATTACAGTAATGTAAATAAAGATAAAAATAATTAAAACTTGCTTGACTTTGGAGACAAAAAGAAAAACCATTTTTCATCTCGTTTTGCATTCTAAGCAATTCTTAATTACTTGCTTAAGACTTGGTGGGCACTATGCAATAAAGTGAGCCTGAGTAGCGTAGCGGGGTAATGCCTTCTACAAAGGCAGCATTTAAGAACCAGCTGCCTGCAATTACTGCGAGTTCAATTCTAGCCAGGCTCAAGGTCGACTCAGCCTTCCATCCTTTCTAAGGTGGGTAAATTGAGGACCCAGTTTGTTGGGTGCAATAAACTGACTTTGTATAAATATACAAAAGTATGAAGGCTATTGCTTAACGCACTGTAAGCCGCCCTGAGTCTCCGGAGAAGGGCGGCATATAAATCAATTTTTTTTAAAAAAGTATTTGCCTTGAATACATTTTGTACTCCATACCTTTAGAGTTCTTAATTGATAGCACTAGCAGTGGAGATACCTGTGTGTTTATGTGTACAGGATTTCTCTTGGTACAAGCTAGGGATTTTCTTAGAGTTAATGTGTGTTCCTTACAAACATGTTCCAACATTATGACCAGCAGCTTCGTGCTTAAAAGAGACTAGCACTAACCCTGCAGCTCAATAATTAAGATTTTTGTTTTTGAAAAAACACATTTTTATTTAACAAGAAATTTTAAAAACAGGTTTTCCAAACTATTTGCACTAAGTAACTTTTGAATTATTGAATCCTGGTCAGCCAACCCAAGGGAATATTGTAGTAAGAAACTACCAGCTCTTATTAAATGGGACATAAGAACATCATAATCTTATTTTAAAACAGCTTCCCACCCACTCCAACAATATAATTCTGGATATTATTTAGTGTGCTGGACATTATACTAAAATTCTGACATGCACACCTGTCACATTTTTATAGTATTTTATATAATTTAAAATTGAATGATAAAGCCATCATCTTAGAATCCAATTTTGTATTTAGGTAACATTAACAGCTTGTTTCAAAGTTCAAACCCCAGAAGGTTCCAACAGATTGGAACTGCTGAGCAACATATCCTGAAACAATATGTGAGAGCCTCATAGAAAAGGATGGAAAATAAACGGCATAAAATACCTACAATGTTCATGCAGCAACCTTGTTTTCCTTTAATTCCCTACACAGAACCTGGAATTAAAGTTTTGGCAGTTTAGACATACCAATGCACCAACATTTTTTCATTAATGATACAATCCTAAAAACATTGATTCATATGTAAACCCACTAAGCTCACTGAGACATCAGATAACTGTGGTTATTGCAACATGCAGATACAACTTGGGTTCTGGGTGATCCATGACTCTGGCTCAGCTCAATAAACTGTTTTACCGCTCAGACCAAATGCCTGCTTAATCCTGCCTTTTGTTGCCACAAAATTCAGCTACATTCCCACAAGCAGATCATCACTTACATTCTCATGCTTCATTGTCTTGTGACATTTTCTACAAAGCAGTCAATTCCTCCCTTTACAGCTATGCACTCTATAAATAAATTAATTTGCTAGTCCTGATCTTCCCATATTTTAATTTCACAGATTGAACCTCTTTTACATTAAAGGTGAAGGTAAAGGTACTCCTCGCACATATGTGCTAGTCGTTCCCGACTCTAGGAGGCGGTGCTCATCTCTGTTTCAAAACTGAACAGCCAGTCCGAAGATGTCTCCATGGTCATGAGGCCAGCATGACTAAACATCAAAGGTGCACAGAATGCTGTTACCTTCCCACTAAAGGTGATCTCTGTTTTTCTACTTGCACTTTATGTGCTTTCGAACTGCTAGTTTGGCAGAAGCTGGGACAAGTAACGGGAGCTCACCCCGTTATGCGGCAGTAGGGATTCAAACCGCTGAACTGCTGACCTTTCGATCGATAAGCTCAGCATCTTAGCCACTGAGCCACCACGTACCTTTCTTTTACATTACTGCATATCTTTTGCTCTCTGTGAAGTTGCTCCAGCTTCTTAATCCTTTTGCTTATTGTTCTTTATATTTTATGGCAGCTAGGGAACCAACAATTTATTTTTGAGCTAGAGAAAATAGTTCCTAAGGTATTTCTTCAATGAAGAATCACCACAAATTGTGACTTCTTAGAACTGTTGTTTTTCTGTTTAATAAAATCAATTTCCCCACACATTCCTTTTTGCTTGGTTCTGCTCCATCTCATACCACTATTTTCTTCAGGTTCTCAACTGCTGCAAAAGAAAGATTCAACCCTTGTCTTTAAAGACATAGGAGCCTGAGCTGAAAGAAAAGTGTATCTGCTAATTGAAATTTAACATAAACATTGCAAAAAACAATAATAATCCATCCATAATAGCTAAGCTCCATAACTATCTAAATAAAACAGCCAAGTCTTGTGACACCTCAGAGACTTAGTCATTGTCTCAGTTGGCAGATCTTTGTGGAGAATATGCCACTTTATCGGTGCAGATTTGAGAAATGTGGAGAAGAATGGCAGGAGGGGAAAATAAAAGAAGAGGTGAGAAAGAGTGAAAAGTATGACAGGCCAATATTTTAATCAGCTTGCATGTCTTAACAGTACCTCAATAAAAGAAAGCCTCTGTTATGGCTAGCTACTCTTTTATTAATGACCATCATCAACAGGACAATTTTGAATACTTTTATAATATTTCATGAATTTGATAATGCAGACTGTGATCCACAAAAGCTTATGCAATAATTATTGGCTGTAAGGTGCCAGAAAATTCTTCGTTGTTTTCTGTTAATGAGAGTTTAAAGTCTCATTTTTATTTACCTCCCTGGAAACAAAGATAGACTGAT
Organism: Masticophis lateralis; assembly: GCA_030761175.1. Taxonomy (NCBI): domain Eukaryota; kingdom Metazoa; phylum Chordata; class Lepidosauria; order Squamata; family Colubridae; genus Masticophis; species Masticophis lateralis. The sequence goes on along the minus strand of JAUDYJ010000001.1, from coordinate 149,561,591 downwards.
TTTAAAAAATGAAAGAGAATAAAAAGAATCAAAGCACTGTTGTTTTGTTCTTTATATATATATATTTTTAAAAAATTGCAGGAAGTGGGTTAAAATTAAAACTTTGTGCAAACACCAAGAACAATAGTACACTTATAAAACCGTCTCAAGAATAAATGACACTCCTGTACAGCACTGTGTATATGTGTATATGTGTACACCTGCAAACACACATCCATTATAAAAGCAAAGAGGAAAAGCTGGATTTTCATGTTGTTTCTGATTCTGCAATGAAATGAAGAAAATAGTCATAAAGTAGGTCGCCTCTTTGTCCAGCAAACAAAAAGATTGCCTTGATTTAGGATCCATACTTAATTTGCAAGTCAATGGAATAGAAGGAGATTCTAAATGATATACCAAGTTACACTTGATTTAGCCACATCAGATACATGATTGTATCAGATACAGATACTCTTCTGCATGTACTTTTTAATTGAGTTGAAATGTCACAACAAGTCCCAAAAAGCTTAATCATTCACATGAAATCGGAATTTTTGAAGAAGAATATGCTTGTGGATTCGGACAAAGCACATTAAATTATGATTTACAAAATACTTCATTGGTTTGCCCTGGAACACAGCTAAAACTGATGGTGTTGATCAGCTGGGAAATGAAAACCAACAAACCGGTTAGGTGAGTGAGCAATCACTAGCTACCTACAAGTTCTCAACTACAATTATTTTATTTTATATTTGCTGTATGGATACTTCAAACCATGGACTGATGTGGCAGCTGGAGTTGACTGTCATCTAAAAATAGAGTTTCTAGGATCTTACAACAGCCACAAACAGTTACGAGGGATCTTTCTGGAATGTTCTTACCATTTCCAGGCTTTGCAATCCCATTCAGTGTATATTTATACCTAGGACCAATATGCTAAAGACCTTTAAATACTTCATCTTTATAACTACTGATAAACTGAATAAAAACATCCTGACTAATTGTAGCCATGTGTTTTATGTAACTTTCAGCCTTCAGTAAAATACGCTGCTCCTCAGAGACAGAAGACTACAACAGTTAATTCTTCAGGGTACTGGATTCTCAGGAGAAGGCAAAATGTGCCCTAAGAAGCAAACTAATGCTTTGTTCCCCTGGGAGACAAGTTCTTTTGTTCACATTCATTTCTTTAAATTAATCTGCCTGGCAGACCCCAAAAGCACCCTACAAAATTGGCTTAGAAAAGACAAACGAAAAAAATGGAATGCTTTTGAATTACTTTAAAGTAAGACATTGTTTGATAAGCATATGCTATTTGTCCTTATTATCTACAGATGACAAATTAAAAAAAAGGTTATATTCGGAACTGGAAGTTTAATCAATGTTCCTAATTAGTAGTGACAAAACATTGTGGATGAGGGAGGAAGAAAATAAAGTAGCAGCAGAAATCCCCAATGGACTGAAATAGATTGTGAAAGCCCAATGCTTTATTTTTTTGACATAGACCACCCTGTCCTTGAATGGCTGGGTGGACTGGACATTAACATTTCAACTATTATAAGTCCATGTATTTACCATATGCTAAATAAATAAAAACTGTGAATGCCTGCCTTGATAGGTATCCACATCTTTTAGGACTATTTTAGTATGTGTGAACAAAGGTAAGAGGTTCTGTTTCATCAATAATGCCTTTTTAAGATGAGTTCCCATCATGGGCATATTTGCTTGTACCATTAATGTTTACCTTTCATAAAACATATTAGTAATAGCTTTGAGAAATTCCACAATTTAATGGAGAGAGTGCTAAAAAGGTATTGTTACCTATACTGGGTTGCTTGTCAGATCTCAATTCTACCAATTCTACCAATCTGCAGTTGATGCTGGGGAAGGAAGGAGCCAGACAAAAGACCAGGTTATCTGTGAGATAACCTCTCCCTAGGGACAGCTACCTGTTTTAGCAGATAGAGTGGGCACATTGGTAGTCCCTTCTCTTAAACATTACCATCTTATGGGAACTAGGAAGTTTGCCTTTTCTGTGACAGCTTCTGCCCTATGCTAGTGTATATTTTTCCTCATGAAGTTGAACAGGACCTTTTCCAGCCTTACAAAAAACACAAGACTTGGCTTTTCCCCCAAGCACTGGTATACAGTAAGGTAGATAAGCAATTTAACGAGGGATGGCATGTAGAAACCTAACTTTGGTGCCAGGGTTTTAATGTTTATGTTTTAGTAAACATATGTGCTACATTGCCTTATTACTGATGTTTTAATTGTTGATAGGGAGCAACCCAGAATTTGGTATGTTAAGTGGCTGTATAAATGTTTTAAACAAGAAAACATAAATGGCTTATTTCTAAGGATTTTAAAGTGTGTTCTCATGACACACTTTAAAGTGTGAGAGATAGGAACCTAATAATATCAACTTCTTAAATCCAAAAATCTTATTTTTTCATATAATATTATGTAGAATTAAGTGCATACTGTATTTTTCTCTCTCTTTCTCTTTGTAACTCAAAAGCATAATTATGGGTAGATAGATATGTCAGCAGATGGAATGGCAAGCTGTTGCAATGATACAATTATGTAACTTGTAGATAGTCTGTTGCCAAATAAACATAATAATAATAAAAGTTAAGAATTAAATTCCACAGGTAAATTAGAAATCTTTAAAAAATATAACTGCTTCCCTTCTCAGTTAAAAACATTTCCTTCTTTCAAACACTACTCCAGGCCACTACATTCCAAATTAAAAGCTTATTATAGATAATTCACAGAAGGTCACATTACAAAAACAAAACTTCATAAAGCTCGTGGGTCAAAGCTCATAAAGCTTGCTGCTCCAGTGAGGGTCTTTTGTACCCTCACTGGAGCAGCACAGGATGAGCCTACATTAAGCTTGAGATTCATACAAGTTGCTTGATGTCATGATTTTTCACTGTATCCGAGTCAGCTCACCTTGCTCTTTCCTCTAGTATATAAATTCTTTAACAACATTTCATCATGTGTTATGTCATCATTAATTATGAATAGATTTAACCTTCAAACCAAAGTTGGAAATCAAAGTAAAATGGATCTCCAACTTTGGATTTGGAAGGCAGCACTAAATATGGATTGGAACATCATATGCCAGGACTACACAATAAGAGAAACTGCTCATAACTCTTCCATCACCTTTTCACAAATAGTCCACAGAACCCTAAATGTATGTGCTTAAACCAGGCAAGAACAAAAACATTCTTAAAAACCTAACAACTTCAGTACCAAAAATATAATCATGAAGTACTGGGGGAAAAAGCAGACACGTCAATGGCCCATCTGATGGGAAGAAAAAATACATCATTTTTCCTCACCATAAACATCCAGAAATCAGTCCGATTTTGATCTTGGAAAATTCATCCCAGACTGCAATCCTATTGAGTTTGACTTGGAAGTAAGTTCTTCTGAATGTCCTGGATATTGGTTCCACATAAGGTAAAAATAAAATCTCCCCCAGGTCAACCTCAATAGCATGAAAGTAGTTTGCCAGTCTTGTTCTGAGATATTTTTCTGCTTCCTCCAGCCCTATCCTCGAAGTATCTCAGCTCAATCCCACCCTTAGCCTTTCTGAGATCAGAACTGCCACCTGCCTTACTTCCAAATAAGGGAGAACAAAATTGTGTTATAGAAATGAAAAAAAAAAAAAGGTTGTTTGGCAAACGTTATCTCCATTCAGGCACAACATTGGCAGATTGGTTACCATCTGTTTTGGGGATGTTTTTACATCATATTTTACAGTAATTTAAATTAATCTGTTTTGTATTTTGCTCTTTTTATTGATAGTTATCTTGAGCATGGGCATGCAGAAAAAAGAGCAAATTCAATTGAAAGCATTATGGTTCTGAGACATTTTGGTAGCTCTAGCATTTACTCTTTGACATTCATCTCTGCAATGCTGGAGATCCCTATACAAATGTTTTAATCTAATTCCATTACAATCCATTATGTATAACTTCTTACAGAAATCACAGAGGCTGTAAAAACATGGGAATGAGGAGTCTTTCCAGTTATTGAACCGAAGAGGTTTCATAACACCTTCCTTATCCTTCTGGCTATAAAAATAAAAACGAATCTAAAGAAGTGAAATTCTGCAGTGCAAACATTGTGCCCCTGTTCCTGGAACTAGCACTCTCAGTCTAACTTCTGAACAAGGGGAAAATCATTTGTACACTTTTCACAGGTAACAACTGAACATTTGGAACAGTGATGCTACTGCCCTTAGAAATACATACATCCTTGAAAAATCTACCACAGTAATGACAGGTTTTTGCCTTGTTCGGTGTTCACAGACTTTTAATTACCTTAGCAGTCATGCAATTAATCTTTCCAGCAGAATCACAGCTGTTAGCTGATGGTGGGAAAGCTGCAGTCAAGATCAGACAGGGGCACGAGAATAGCTGGTCACAGGAACTATCCAAAGGATTCAACAACATTAGGACTGCAACCCAAGTGGAAAAGAATAAACCTTGAACAAGCCTTACACTATATTGCTAAGTTTCAAGCCAGTCAATTACTTCCCCGCAGCACAGACCCTTGTGCTTGTCAGCACAAATTAATCACATCATACTTTTTTCAATATACAATGCCTTTTCAGTATTCAACTTGAGTTTCAAAGTTACTTCTTTCATGAGGTGTACCAAATCATATACTTTATATCCCAAAGGACATTGCAAATAGTTTGCTTGCAAAATATATCCTGGCTGTTTTTTAACCCAGGAGATCAGAGTGATGCACAACCTATTACAGTATGTCTAAAAATAACTAATTTGAAATCTAATATGACTTAAAGTCAGCTATTCTAGAGTTTATTTCTAAGATATGAGCCCTTAGGATTTGCCTTGAATCATTTTTCCTCTGTTATCTAAAAACTCACTTAACTTTGAAACCATCTATCCTGTTTCTCAGATTTTATTTATATAAAACAACTCACACTTTCTCTTTATTTCAGTAAATTTTGCAGAAACATTCTCAACATTCATAACCAGTATTAATTTAATGTACATAACTGTACACACAGTGACATCCATATTTTTGGGAGGAGAGGGCACAGATAGCCAATTCCAGACAGAAGGTAGACCGAAATCTTTTGCAGCACCAAACTGATACCTGCAAGGAAAGCCATGGAGGAGGTAGCAACAATTCCCACAAACTGCTAATTTAATCCATTTGTTTGCTGATTTGCAAAAATGTGCAAGTTTGAATAGTCTTTTTATTCCCATGCACCTGATGCAGATTTAATAAACAAACAACTAAATTCCTTTCTGTCCACCAAACCATTGAGGGAAGTGAATTAATTTCTCTCTCTCATAATTGTTTGGTGGATCTCTAGTGCATTTCACAATCCATTTTACCAGAAAAGACAATCAAGTCAGTTTTATAATTTCCATATCAGTTTAACTTTCTTGACAGAAAACAATTATGACTTGATTTTCTTTGCTTATATAAGTGGCATGCACCTTCCTCTAGCAACATCCTAGAAATAAAATCATGTTCCACATGTCTGAAGCATATTGGTAGTGCACAAATGTCATTTTCCAAAAATGAAAAAAAAAGCAGCATAAGGAGGATAGAAATACCATGTATTCTGTGTGAGAGGCAATTGTCCGAGTTCCTATACTGAATATTGTTCTCTAAATGCTTCAAGAAAATTGGGGGGCGGGGGAGAGATTGCAACAGGAAAAGCTTGATCCACTCCCTAAATACTTGTAAGTTTCTGAAGAAAAACAATACAGTATTTATTAAGCCTGTGTTCTCCCAATATCTTCAATTAAAGAGTAACATCAAGTCTAGAAATCAACATTTACAGTTTCATTCTTTGAATTGAACCAAACTCCCCTTCCTTCAGCTGAGATTCATTGTTACCACGACGTGTTCCAATAGCTGTGGTTTTGAGTGAACCATAACTTTGCTTTGATTATAATTAAAATTACAGCTAACCTTTAACCATGTTTAAATCCTTTGGGAAATATGAAAGGACAGAAGAAACTATCATTTAACATCATGACCCACTTTCAATCCCATAAACATTATGAAGAAACAAAGAACTTTACTTTGATAGTAATCTAGTAAAAAAAAAATTAAACAGAATGCAAGGTTAATATGTAATATGTACTTACAGTATTGCAAAACCCACATTCGTGTATCTTTAAATACCAGTTACTAAGTGAAAACAGTAGGGGAGAGCACATTTCTGTTTGTCCTGGAAACACTGATGAATTACTATCAGGAGGAGGCAGCTACATCCATCTTAGCCTATTCAAGATACATATCACCCAAGAAGAGGCTCTATTGGCTTTCTATTCATTTTTACAGCAACCAACTTAGATTCTTAAGATTAAATGAGAAGTGTCAAAAGTAAGATTGATACCCAATTATTTATATGCCATAATAGGGATATGGCAGAGATTGGCCAAAGTATGTTCCTAAGCTATCTATTCATATTATTTGAACTGGGTGCTAATAGTGTTGTCATAACTGTTACTTTTATTTACAGTGGGGCAAAAAAGTATTTAGTCAGCCACCAACTGTGCAAGTTCTCCCACTTAAAAAGATGAGAGACGCCTGTAATTGACATCATAGGTAGACCTCAACTATGAGAAACAAAATGAGAAAACAAATCCAGACAATCACATTGTCTGATTTGGAAAGAATTTATTTGCAAATTATGGTGGAAAATAAGTATTTGGTCAATATCAAAAGTTCATCTCAATACTTTGTTATATATCCTTTGTTGGCAATGACAGAGGTCAAATGTTTTCTGTAAGTCTTCACAAGGTTGGCACACACTGTTGATGGTATGTTGGCCCATTCCTCCATGCAGATCTCCTCTAGAGCAGTGATGTTTTGGGGCTGTCACTGAGCAACACGGACTTTTAACTCCCTCCAAAGGTTTTCTATGGGACTGAGATCTGGAGACTGGCTAAGCCACTCCAGGACCTTGAAATGCTTCTTATGAAGCCACTCCTTCGTTGCCCGGGCAGTGTGTTTGAGATCATTGTCATGCTGAAAGACCCAGACATGTTTCATCTTCAATGCCCTTGCTGATGGAAGGAGGTTTGCACTCAAAATCTCATGATACATGGCCCCATTCATTCTTTCCTATACATGGATCAGTCGTCCTGGTCCCTTTGCAGAGAAACAGCCCCAAAGCATGATGTTGCCACCCCCATGCTTCACAGTAGGCATGGTGTTCTTTGGATGCAACTCAGCATTCTCTCTTCTCCAAACACGACGAGTTGTGTTTCTACCAAACAGTTCTACTTTGGTTTCATATGACCATGTGACATTCTCCCAATCCTCTTCTGGATCATCCAAATGCTCTCTAGCAAACTTCAGACGGGCCCAGACATGTACTGGCTTAAGCAGGGGGACACGTCTGGCACTGCAGAATCTGAGTCCCTGGCGGCATAGTGTGTTACTGATGGTAGCCTTTGTTACATTGGTCCCAGCTCTCTGCAGGTCATTCACTAGGTCCACCCGTGTGGTTCTGGGATTTTTGTTCACTGCTCTTGTGATCATTTTGACCCCACGGGGTGAGATCTTGCGTGGAGCCCCAGATTGAGGGAGATTATCAGTGGTCTTGTATGTCTTCCATTTTCTAATTATTGCTCCCACAGTTGATTTCTTTACACCAAGCTGCTTGCCTTTTGCAGATTCAGTCTTTCCAGCCTGGTGCAGGTCTACAATTTTGTTTCTGGTGTCCTTCGACAGCTCTTTGGTCTTCACCATAGTGGAGTTTGGAGTGTGACTGTTTGAGGTTGTAGACAGGTGTCTTTTATACTGATAACAAGTTCAAACAGGTGCCATTAATACAGGTAATGAGTGGAGGACAGAGGAGCCTCTTAAAGAAGAAGTTATAGGTCTGTGAGAGCCAGAAATCTTGCTTGTTTGTGGTGACCAAATACTTATTTTCCACCATTATTTGCAAATAAATTATTTTCAAATCAGACAATGTGATTGTCTGGATTTGTTTTCTCATTTTGTCTCTCATAGTTGAGGTCTACCTATGATGTCAATTACAGGCCTCTCTCATCTCTTTAAGTGGGGGAACTTGCACAATTGGTGGCTGACTTTTTTGCCCCACTGTAGCTAATAATATCTCAATTATTTGTTAGATTTTTTTTAAAAAATGACTTATGAACCAGGTGTCATAAAATTACCCCAAAAGTTAATGGTGGTTGATTTTTAATTTTCTCCCTTTATTTCTCTTTCCTACTAAAATTATTAATTTGCTGAGACCTTCCCCAATCTAGTTTTACTTATCTATGCATGTACATTATCAGAGGAATTCAAGAAGTTGTAGTCCAATTAAAAAAAAAGGAGGTCAACTTAAGGAAAGCCATTTTATTACAAAGAATAACAATTTAACTAATACTTTGTATTAAATTATTTTCCAAAGCTTTTTTTCCTGCTGTTTATTGTTAGTATCAATAATAATCAGAGAGAGAAAAAATCCACTCAACACGTTTTTTAACACTCGATGTTAGTCCATCTATTCTTCCAGCATGACTACATACAGAAGATTGATGAAATTATTATCAATGTAACCAACAGAAATTTGTCTGTCAGCAGCCCCTTTTCTCTTTCTCACAGCAATTCCTAACCACAACTGTAGCCATAGATCCCACAAACACTTATCAAGAAACAGCAGAGGCAACATGCATGCAGAAGCAAGCATCTGTCCTGACTAAGCTTACAAAATGTCTTTTGGAATTAAGGGAAAAAAAGGTCTTCAGAAATATTTTCATATGTTTGGCTTGTGTATGTGAGGTGGGGTGGGGAGAGAGATTTGTAAGAAAGTCTCACCTGCATTAATTGATCACAATAGTTGTGTTATTTATTTGTTCGTTTGTTTGTATTTGTTTTGCTGCTCATCCCAATGATGGAGCTTACCATATAATAAAAAGTGTAAAAAAGATAATAAAAAGCAATTATAATAGAAAGCTAAAAACCAAGAAGATGGATGATCTTCTATCCCTCTTTCTCGTCAACCAACCCCTCAACCAGCACTCTCTTACCAGGAGCCCATGACAGCTGGCAGAGCCAAGTTTTCAGGCTCTTCCAGAAGACTCTTCTCTTGGATTCTGTCAGACAAAATTCTTCTGCTGGAGCGAGTGGGGTGAGACAGCTCACAATTACAATTTCGCAGATAGCTTAAGTACCATTATCAATGGGGAAAATAGGGTTCTGTGGACTACAGGATTGGCCTGAAGAGAAGCTTAATAAAAAATCTGAACAATTTCACCACATCTGGAATGTTGGCTAACAACTAGAGAAAGAAATTAGAGCCAGAATGGAAGAGAACTTCTTTACAGAAGTTACCTATATATATACTGAAAGCTCAGTTCTTCAGATCCCTGATCTCTCTACCTAAATCAGTACTATCTATACTCAAGAGGCTTGGAAGAATGCTGAACACTGTAAAAGTGTGAAAACTAAAAGTGCATAAACTCTTTGGAAAAAATAAAACCTAAGCAGACTAAGGAGGGAGGAAGAAGCACAAACCTAAGTGAATAGAGCAGATCAAATATGAGGAAAACAGTGCAAGATTTGAAGTTACCCCTTGTTTAACATCCTTAGGTGTTTTTGAATGTTATTGGTTATACGCGAAAACAAACCAAGATATATTGAGAAAAATACCAGAACAATAGCTAGAATACCTAAGAGCAAGAAATAATGTTTTAAATCAGCTAAGTGAAACATATTTTGTATCCCTTGTGAAAAGGAAACTTGGGGAACTGTAAACCCTGATTCAAAGAGACAAGCATTCCAAATCTCATTCCAAACCATCATTTTTTCAAGCTGATGCCAAGAAAAAAAAAACCTGCACCAAGAATAAACTGAATCTCTTCTTATGTCCAATAGGTAGGGACTGAAATAATTATGAATGAAGCTGAATATATTTGTCCCAGGATAAGGTTGTAGTATCCAATCTGGGTCCATCACTGGGACCAGAGGTTTAGTCTTTCGAGTTTTTGGACTCATGAGATGTCAAAAAGGACAATGGGAGAAGATAATGGCAACCCATCTTGTAGAGGAGTTGGATGGCATAAAAATTTAATAAATAAATAAAATAGTAATCACCATGAAGTCACCAGGAGCTCAACTCATAGGTGATTTTACCTTTTTTATAAAGTTGCAGCTTTCCCAATCTCCCGACGTAATGGACTACAATTCCCATCCCTTCCAGCTACTTTGGCTACTGCAGTTTGCCTTGGACATGGCAGTACACGTTCTTTAGCATCAAGATAGCTATCTCCTCTGAACATGGAATACTGGAAACATGAAATTCATAGCTGTGTTCACCCATAATGATTACTTTTTTAAAAATCCAGTGAATGTAGTTGTTTATATCTCCTGACGGGTAGCTGCATTTGTTATTTAAATTTATAACCTGAGATCTATTCAGTTACATCAACCAAAGTATTTCCAAACAAACAACAAGGTTTCAGATTTTTCAAAGCATGTCATTAGGCAGGAGGTTAACTCAAAATGGGGAAATTAAGAAAGTTAAAACTAGTGTAGTTCTGGGATCCAATGTCCATATGCCAGAAAGAGTTCTGTCATCCCTCAAAAAAGGCTCTTCTCCCTCTTGGTCTTCATTTCAAAGAGAGATGGAGAATGTTTTAGTCTTGGGTGGTGACTATACAAACTGTGAAAGGAAGCATAAGTGACCTCTATCTTCTTTTCTTTTTCCATAATACAACTATACATTATCAGGGTCATTCATAGAAACAAAGGAATGGACCCACTGTGATTTCCTTTTCAATCACCAACTCATGCTGACTGTATTTCTGTTTGGAGTTTTTATGTTCTTACTCTGAAGTATAACTATATTGCTAATCTTACAACAAGACTAGAGAACTATAGGTTTACTTGAATAAAAAACATACTATTTCTCTATATTCGGGGTAGTAAATGTGAGAGAAGGATCTACATTTAAAGACATATCGGCTATTGCTTAGCGTCATTTTCTTGTGCCATGGCTAAAACATTTAAAAATTAGAGGTTCTTAACCTGAAAAAAAAAGGGAGGAAAGAAATTGTGTTTTAAAACAAAGCTGTGCGTGGGAGTGCAGCTGTAAAGCAAAGCACATTGTTACCCAAGCAGATATGAAACCATACCTAATATCAAGTCAGGTTTGAAAATTGTTTTGACAGCCACTAGCACAGATCTATTTTACAGCACAGGTCTGATTTATAGGGAAAGACAAGGGCCACAAGCCAAGCCAAACCCACAGGCTGAAGTGCATTTTACCACTGTTTTAGCATATGTAACCTAAACTGTACTTCCCATTATATTATTCAGAAATAAAGTTCAGTTAGAAACAATGCAAATACCACCATTTATTATATTACTTCCTTCAATTTTCCTCAAAACTATTCATTTATATGCGGACTAAATCTTATTTGCAAGATATCTGTTTTGGATCATATGCCAACCTCTCCAACATTTGCCAAGATGCAAACAAAAGAAAGGTAGTTATGTAATCAGACTATATCTGGTTCCAAGGAAACAGACAATTGTGCAAGGTATTTCGAAGTGGTCTATTGAAAAGTGATGCCACATAATAACTCCTATTCAATCTTCGCTTATGTAACATTTATGACAAGGCTACGTTTTGCTCTTTACAGACCTTCATTTCCTTGGCATACATCAACAATTGGCAAAGCTACAAAACTGTACTGTTAAAAAGTAAGGTCTTTTAAAATTCATGCTAGAATTTTCTGATGCCCTCAGGGACTCATCCATATAGCTTATTTGGCAGCAATGCAAAAAGTGCAATAGTCTGTTGTTCAATTAGAAATCTTTGGAAATGGACCATACATTTATACTAATTATAGGAAGATAGCCATGTTGATCCATGGTGACAAAAAATCAAGATTCCAAAATAAAACTAATTTGATTAAAAGGCATACACTTTCGTAAAGTATTCTTTGCATTGAATTAAGTATGCTGCAGCTCATGAAAGTGTATGCATTTTAACATTTCTTAGACAGAAAAGCTGCTACCAGATTCCTGAGTTTAAACCAAAGCATCCAATCACAGATATACTTTATAGGAAACATGGTACTTGTTTCCAAAGTCGAACCATTGTTTTACCTACACAGATATTCTCTTCAAGCATCATCCTTCATGCATCCAATTCCTAATTCATAAGTGACAAATCTGAGCCTTTGTGGCACACCCCACTTGTGACATGTTTCTCCTATAAGGACTCAATCTTTTATTCCTATACAATTTAACTTAATCACAAACTCACCACTTTTATAAGTATTATAATACTAAGGAATGCAAGAGACAGAATGGCACTATGATAGTATGACAAATGCATGCATATACACGCACCAGCACAAATCAGATTTGTATAATCTTCTACAAGTGTCCTACTGCTATGGTGATTAAATGCATGTTTGCATTTAAATATAAGGGCACACTTTTTCAGAATTAGTTGAGAACAGTGTCCTACCTTATGTCTGGACCAACCATCTCTTTGATAACTCTCTGTCACAGGGCCTGCCTATCTCACAAGATTGTTGTGGGAACCAAATAAGTACATCCCCTTAAACACCCAAGGAAAAAAAGCAGGATAAAATATTATATATATAATGCCATGTTTTCTGCCATGTGTTCTATCCTCATTAATATTACCAATTTATTAAAAATGCATAGAACCGAAGCCCCAATACATCTGCACATGCACTTTTCTTAGTAGCTCCCAAAGATTGCTATCTTGGCCAAAAGTATTACTTCATCCATGAAGAACAATAATAACTGCAGGAAAGGGACCAAGAAGATAAGCAATAGCGCAAAGGAGACAGTGCCAAGCATTTAGGGTTTTGTTTTGTTTTGTTTAAAAGAAAATCAACAGCCCGTTCAAGAACACCTGGCAAGAGTCATCAAATGCCAATCCGGATTAAGAATCCGGGATCTTTCTGCCTGTATAAACTTCACGAATAGTTTCGTTTAACCAAATGCACCACCATCCCACGCTCGATGCCTGAAAAACCTTCACCGGGGAAGTTTAACGGGCAATTCACGGAAGATGCCCCGAATCCCTGCGGGGAAGGGAGGTAGGGAGGCTGGGGAAAGGGGGAAGAGGTCATCGCACAGCAAGCACCTCTTCTTTTCTTTTTTTTACCTCCTGCCTGAAGCTTCTAAAACTAAAGTAAAAAAAAAAAAAAGCCTTGAGCCACAGAGCCGTTTCTTAGCTCAGCACCCCGCGTTGACATTTCATCCCCGGATGCACATGCAAACAAAAAAAGAAAGAAAGAAAGAAAGAAAGAAAGAAAGAAAGAAAGAAAGAAAGAAAGAAAGAAAGAAAGAAAGAAAGAAAGAAAGAAAGAAAGAAAGAAAGAAAGAAAGAAAGAAAGGTGACTTGCTGGGCGAGCCATCAACAACCCAAAAGGAGAGAGAAGGAGAAAAAGCTTGGCGCTTCGCTTCTGGAGAGACCTGCCACGACGCCACTTTACCAAACAAATCAAAAAGTGCACCAAACCGGTGTGTATGTATATGTGTGTGTATGTATGGAGGGTGCAGGGGAGAAACGGTCACAGAAGAAACCATGCCACCCAAAGGGCTTTCGCTAACAAGGACTCGGGCAACAGCAAGCAGCAGCAGCAGCAGCAGCAGCAGAGCCTTTTCGAGAGGGCCGCCAGGAATAAATCAACTCTTTTGCTCCTTTGGCTTCTTCCAAACCGGCGCTCCGGCGGGACTTACCAGCAAAGCAAAGTGCTTCGGTCCCCGCGAGGATCTCCCTCTTAGGAAAGGAGCGCGGAGAAGAAGGGGGCTGCACGGAGGACAAGGAGACGCAGCCGAGGGCCTGCGGAGTCCTCCGCGGCCGGAGATCACCGCCCCTTGTCCAGCGTCGCCCCGCCGGGAGCCGAGGGATACTCGGTCGCCCTTTCTTCCTACCTGCCCGCCCGGTGGTGCTCGGGGAAAGGCAATTCCCTGGGTTCGCAGCACCGCATTCCACCCCCACCACCCACCCAAAACCAACACCACCCGCCTTCCTTCCACCTCTTCCCCGCCTCCCTTTTGTCAGCGCTCCCGCCAGGGTCTTACATCAGCTGTCGCTGGACACTGCCGGGAAGGAGAGAGAATGAGGAGAAAAGCCCCGTTCGCCGTTGCCATTTAAGCGTTCATTGGCACAAGATGCTTTGGAGAGGGCGCCTCCTCTCCTTTTTCCCCCCCTCCCCCCCTCCCTCTCGCCCAGTTCCAGACCGCGGCGAGCGGCTTTTCTATTGGCAGCCGCCGCGTGAGTCGCTACTCCTGGTTCGCGGGGTTTAAAGCAGCTCCGAAAGGCGGCGCGCTTCTAAGCCGGAGCGAGCGGGCGAGCGCGCCCCACGCGTGCGCCGTGGAGCGCGCGCGCCGCCGCCCGCCCGCCGGAGATGTCCGTTGGTTGCGCGCGCGCGCGATCCGGGAAGGCGGCGGCGGCGGCGGCTGCGGCCAGGGCAAAAGGGAGGGGGTTCGCCTTAGCCAAGCGCCGCGCCGTCGCCTTTGCTGCGCTTGCTTGGGCGGCAGCGATGGCCTTTCCTCACGGCCATCTCAAAGACGTCGGCGGGGGTCAAGCGACTGGCGATGGGGGCGAGGTTGCCGTATCGGTTCCCTTTGAACAATACATTGGGAGGATGGCGGCGGGAGGGAGTGGGGGGGGGAGAGAGATGGCTTCATGAGGTATTGTCTTCGATGCCGAGCAGTGATTGAAGCTGGCCAGCAGGTGCCTCGTTCTTGAGGGCTCACAAATGTTGCCGGAGCAGGTGCAGGACGGCAGAAAAGCCAGGCAGACTCCGAAATCGGAGCCCTCACGAGATGGAAGCAGGCAGATCTGTTTAAAAAGGTGGATCTGAGTGGACCCCATGGGAATTGCCCCAATGAAACTGTAGATCAGGACACACTGACAACAAAACAAGACTACTAGGCCAGATTCTTATCCGGTGCAAATTACAGAAACACCCAAGAAGAATTAAAAGGCAGCCAACGTCTATATTAAGCTCTTCGCCCCTATGAAACATGGGAGAGGAAACAATGAACTCTGCAGCTTATTTCCTGGATCGCCTGCTGTTTCTCTATTTTGTCTCATAACTTGAAACCCCAGCGTGAGCTGAAGCGCTCAGAGACAGAAAGAGAGCAAAGCTTCAATTACATGGGCTTTTAAGAATTAGAATGCAAATGAACTTGAAAACTGGAGGACAAACATTGACCAAAAAAGAAAACATTTGCCCAAAAGCAAATGGATATCAAAGAGGGTTGGCTGCTTATTATGGAGATTGATTGCCTTTTCTAATCATGCTCTCATAACAGCTTGCCTGGTTTCCAAACATAATGTGAAATCAATTATACTACCCTAAATTTATAAAAGCAGTTCAAAACGGTCAAATTAAAATGAAAAATGTACTAGCCTTTGAGTAAACTATAAATCAAAGGTGAGGCAGGACTGGACAATATTATTCCATGTGGTCTAGTTTGAATTAATTAAAAATTGAATAAATATAATTGTGCAATGACTCATAAGATTAGTACCAATAGTAATAGGCACTTTGAGTCCGAAACAACTGGAGTGCCAGTTGAACGCATTGCTGTCCATCAACTGCAAAAGGCAGCTTTACTTCGAACAGCTTACATCCTGTGAGGATACCTTTAACACCATCAAACAACATCTCTATCCCAGATCCTTTGAAAAAAACCTCAATAGGTAGATAAAAGTGTTAAATCCAACCTAAACTGACTGACTGCGATGAATCATACTAATGAAGTAGAAAAATGTAACACAATTTCAATATGTGAATTTTCTGACATTTTTAGTAATAACTTTTGCATACCTATTACATCTTTTTAGTTATTTTTTCAATCTTTTCTGTTTGCATTTCTCTTCTTTCAATATTCTTTTTTCCTTTTCCCTCTTTTTTTCCTTTTAATTTACCTTGTAAGTATATCCATTTACTTATATGTTGTGTGGATATAACAGATTAATATATATTCTTTCAGTGTATATTGGCTTTTACTCAACCGTAATATTCTTTTATTGTTACAGTTTGCCCCTAATTTTAGATATCAATATATAAAGCCTCTTAAAATATAATGCCAAAAAGAAATTTTAATTGTAACATTTTTAAAGGTCAGTTAAAATAATTGAGTTAAAGGAAGTAACAGCTGAATAAATGTCATTCTCTCCACGTGATATCTAAAGAAGTAATTTACTATTGGGATGTATGCTTTTCCTCAGCACCACGTCTTTCCCATGTGTATCCAAACTAACCAGGAGAAAACCTCTGTTACATATCTTAGTTTACTGAGGAGTTTATGACATGAAGATGGAGGACCTCAGATGAGCACAAGGTGGAAAAGATCTTGGCAGATTGTACCAAGAAACACTGCCAAGAAATAGTCAGATAAAGAGAGAATAGCCCTCAGCTAGATAGTGGGTGGGGCAAGAGGCTCTGAAGAGACCCTCCCTAGGTTCTCATGATGTAAAGAGAAAATTGGGGGGGAAATTATACTTTCAGACATGCAACATTGATAGCTACAGTAATAGCACTTAGATTTATATACTGCTTCACAGTGCTTTACAGCTTTCTCTAAGTGATTTACAGTCAGCATATCGCCCCCAACAATCTGGATCCTCCTTTTACCGACCTCAGAAGAATGGAAGGCTGAGTCAACCTTGAACCCATCAGGATCGAACTGCTGGCATGCGGCAAAATTAGCCTGCAATACTGCATTCTAACCACTCTGCCACCACAGCTCTTGATATCAGCCTAGCCAGGTAAACAAGATAGGAATCAGAATCAGATAAGCTAATTCTAATTTATTGTAAAGCTACATCAATAGAATTATGGAAACTTAGCCTAACACCTTGGGGATTTGTTGCCCAAAATGCCATTCCTGGCATTATTCATTAGTCTTGACTAAGATACAAACACTGAGGTAGTATCTCAACATGGAGGCGCTTGCCCTATTGTGGAATCACCAAGGTCACTTAGATTTGAGGTAGCCCAAAATAAAGTAAACTGATTTCCTATCCAAATATCTTGGCCCAAGTTCCTTTCTTTTGCTTTAAGTAGAAATGTGGAAGGAACTACAGGTAGTCCTTGACTTACAACAGTTCATTTAATGAAGTTCAAAGTTACAACAATGGCATTGAAAAAAGTGACATGACCATCTTTTACACTTATGACCTTTGCAGCATCCCCATGCTCATGTGATCAGAATTCAGATGTTTGGCAGCTGGCTCATACTTATGACCATTGCTGTGTCCCAAGGTCATGTGATCCCTTTTTGCAAAATCAATGGGGAAGCCAGATTCACTTAACAACCGTATTACTAATGTATTAACTGCAGTGATTCACTTAACGGTGGCAAGAAAGGTAATAAAACAGGGCAAAAGTCACTTAACAAATGTCTGATTTAACAACAGAAATTTTGGACTCAATTGTCATAAGTCAAGGACTACCTGTATTAAAAGTTATTTCAATTATTTATCCTATCTTACAACAGTGCTGATGAAGTCAGAAGCCTAATTTTTCACTGTTTCAAATAACCCAGTACCTATTTGACATTTGTCAAGCTCCGCTCCTCATCCAAATGTACTGCAATCTCTTTCAGTGTTACAGAGTTTGGGAACCTATACAGCATAGTTTTAGTTAATTAAAATTAATTAAGCATAATAATACAACCCTAACTGAAGATAAATCTATTTGAAAACATACCAGCCTTCTTATCATACTCCCTAAATCTTCAGTGGAACTCAGATATCCCAGTTTTCAAGACTTTGCAAACAACCTCAGAGGAGTGAAATGAGCCACAAAGCTAAGGCAGCCTCTTGAATATATGCCTAACATCTCATTCAAAGATAAAGCTCTTAAATCAGTGGTGAAATCCATTTTTTTTTACTACTGGTTCTGTGGGCATGATGTGGCTTGGTGGGTGTGGCAGGGGAAGAATACTGCAAAATCCCCATTCCCTCTCCATTCCTGGGGCCAGCCAGAGGTGGTATTTGCCGGTTCTCCAAACTACACAAAATTTCCACTACCGGTTCTCCAGAACCTGTCAGAACCTGCTGGATTTCACCAGTCTTAAATACTTAATTTTCCCAGGCCTGTATGTTGATATCAACACATCCATCCTCTCAAACATGATACATAGATGGTTCTCTTCCAGTGCTTTTTGGCAAAATTTATCAAAATTCTTCGTATATACCATTTTGATAGTTACACATTCCTCACATTAACTGAGTTGTTACAATCATCACTTACTAGTCTTGTTATTTATCATCTGATTCTATGTTTATATGGAAGTAAGCATGAATAGGATGTAACTATTGAAATGTCTGACGTACTTGAGATGTAATTAGATAAATTTGTTGGAATGCAGATAAAAGAATGTAGGACACATGCCTGTTTCCTTGTCAGAATAACCAAAGCTACGCCAAATGAATGGTCTTCCACTAAACATATATGCTCCTAGCATAGGCTGAAGGCTGCAGTGTATATTGGGATACCAGATGTGTTGAAGAAACATGCCAGTTCCTAAGTAAGTGCTATAACAACATATCCTAAAATCTGCCACTTAATTGGGAAGCCAGAACAAATCCTTTAAATTGCTGTCCATCACTGGTTTCAAAGTAGTCTTGTGTCAGTGAAAATACCCTGGGCCTGATAGTTTAGAGATTGCATGTATTTATACTTCTACTTTTTCATTCCAGGTATATTCAATTATTTACATTATTTTGCAGAGCTTATAGTCTGCTCCAATGTGATCAGATTCAGCAGCTTACAATTTTTACCTCCATAACTCAGATTTAAACAGAACAGTAAATACAACATTTCTATAATTCCATAGAGTCATATTGCTACTATGAGGATTACACCAACAACAAACCAACCAACCAACCAACAAGATGGTGTATATCCCAGAATTCTGAAGGAGCTGGTAGATATGATCTCAGAACCATTGACTCATATCTTTCAAAGATCCTGGTTAATGGGAAAATTTCCAGAGGACTAGAAAAGAACTGATGTTGTTCTCATCTTCAAAAAGAAAAGAAAGAAAAGAAAATATTAAATAATAAATGAAATATAAAATGAAATAATAAACAAAACAAATAAAATAATAAAATTAAATTTAAAAAATGCAACCAGGAAACTACAGATGAATCATTCTGACATCAATACTTGGGAAGATCTTGAAAAAAGATAATCCAGCAACAGATCTGAAACAAGCAAGTCTATTATTGAAAACCAACATGGGCTTGTCAAGAACAAATCATATCAGACAAACCATATTGCATTATTTGATAAGGTGACTAAATTGGTCCAATGAAATGCTGTGGACATCGTATACCTGGACTTCAGTAAGGCAATAGACAAAGTAGACCATTATGTATTTCTTGGTAAGAAATAGTAGAAAAATGTGGGTTAGACAGCATCGCCACCATATGGATTCATGAACAGCTGACCAACCACACTCAATGTGTAGTCCTCAGTGGAACTATATTTACAGAGAGGGAAGCATACAGTGGGGTGATCCAAGGTTCAGTGCTCTAACAGCTTCATAAATGATTTCGATAAGGGGAAATGGTGCAGACAACACCAAGCTAGAGGGAATATCCAACACTTTAGAAAATAGGCTCAAGATCCTTCTGGATCTTGAAAGACTTTAACACTGGGCCCTGTCCAACAAAATGCAAATTTGGTGAGAAAAGTAAGATTTTACACTCAGGCGAGAAAAATCAAATGTACATGTATAGAATCGGTAGGACATGGCTCAACAGCAGTAACAGTAAGAGGAATCGTGGAGTTCTAGTGAACAACCACTTAAATATGAGCTAGCAGTGTGCTGTAGCTGCCAAAAAAGCTAATGCAATCCTAGGCTGCATGAACCAATTTAAGTAACTAGATACTATTTCACACTGCATTGAGAAATGAAGGACTGCACCGTTTTCCTATAGTAGAATACCAAGCCTAAGCCTTGCATTGCTTGTGTCTTCACAGTTTCTCTTTTCTCAGCAAAAATTCAGAAGTGTTTCCATGGAGTAGAATAGTAATTTGCTATAAACAGTACACCTCAACAGCATCCGATAATAGATCCATTAATTCTGTTGATGACCAGCATGTTTATGAAGCCATTTTTCTTTTAGTGTTTGAAACATCTAATTCTTGTTTCTCAGTAAATAACTCTGAGTTCACACAATAGCTTCAACTCATGGCTAATAATAAGGGTTAAAGTCCAAGAAAGCTATTTAAATCTTTGTTTGATATTGCTTATGAATAAATCAGTGCAAAATATATACACTGATTTTAAAGAATAAACCTGATAAGAAGTCAGTAGAGAAAAGAATTATGTCAACACAGGTTAGGCCCAAAGTTTCATTGACTTGGAAAGACAGAAAAAAAATGCCTAGGATATAAAACTTGAAGCACAGACCTGTATACGTAATGTGTTGACCTCTACCTATAGCAGTGGCAAATCACGTCTGTTCATATGACTTAATTCTTGTCTAATCCAGCTGAATAATGTCTCAGAGTTAAGTAAGTCAATTTTTTAATGAGATGCTTGGAGTCTAGAGAACCAAGAAGTACAGTCTAACCTCATGTAAACCTTGACAAAATGGATGCTTACCAGGGATGAGACAGAAGTGCTCTTATTCAGTCAAAAGTCTAACTGCCTTCAGTGAGAAAAAGGCACAATACAAATCTAAGCATTTCTCAATCTTGCATAAATATGTTAACATTAGGATTCAGCTTGCAGTCCATCCCTAGATTTTACTCTTTAGGTCATGGGGCCACAGGCCACAGACTGGCAGCAGTCCGTGGCATGCCAGAAATCGGGCCACGCAAATGAGTGAAGCCCCATCCGTGCATATGCAGGATATAGGCAGCGCATGAAATCATGCTCCCTCTGACCAGTGAAAAAAACCTGTCCGTGGAACTGGTCCCTGGCACCCAAAAGGTTGGGACCACTGCTTTAGGTGACACATAAGAGATGGTGTCTGCTGAATAGAGTTGTTAATAATATATAGCCTACACTGACTTCTGAGAAGCTGCAGATAGAAAGGAAGCAACCCTACCTAGAAGTTAAGAGAAAAAGAAAGTTGTACTGTAGTTTGTGTATGCCTAGCTTAGTGCTCTATGTATGTGTAAATGTATGAGCATATGAAAACTGTATAGCGATGTATCTCAGAAACCCTTTCAACTCTTAATATTTGTATGTGTGCATACACTGTTAGATTCCACTCCCACCTTTCCTCCAGGAACTCAAGGCAACATATGCAATATGGATTTTTTTCCCAACGGTAGCCCAATGGAGTGTATTGGGCTCAGAGAGAGCGTCAGGCCCAAAGTCACCCATTCAGCCTCGGTGCCTGAGGTTAGGCTTAAATCTGAGTTTTCACATTGCTATTCCAACAGCTTGAAGTATGGATCCTAAGCAGGGGTGGGTTCTACTTTTACTACTGGTTCGCATCACGTGCAAATCGTTTTTGATGACATCTGGGTCAGTGGGCGGAGCCTCCCACTGGTTTTACTACCAGTTCTATAGAACCGGTCTAAACCGGGGGCAACTGGTCCTAAGACTATAGAGGGGAGAACTTTGCTTCCCAGCGGTCTCTGATTCCTGTTCTTGTTCCTAAACTCTAGGGGCAAGTATTTAGGGAAAGGGGGTAAGTATTTTCAGCTCTTCCCTTTCTTATGTTCCCATGAATAAATTGATTATAAACTGAATATAGTTCTGCTGCTGAAACTTTTGCAATCCCATCTTCTTGCCTCAATAAATCTTGCTAAAAAGAACTCTGTGAAAATCTTGGAAAAGAATGATTTTCAGTTGAAAATAGTTGCTAAAGAGGCTGGCAGCTGGCTTTTATTGAGCACATTTTCTATTCCCATCTGGCCCCATTGACCCAGGGTGACTCCTGCTCCCTGAACATTTGCTTTATGGCAAATAAGAAAATGCAAAAGGACTGAATACTTCAAAGCAAATATTACATTAGGAGTATGTGAGACATCCATGCTTCACTTCAATGAGGAGCAGAGCACCAGAGAGATGACATAATTTGCTTTGTTGAAATACTTAAGCAACGTGATTTGGTAATGTGATCCTTCACTTTACACATAGTCCTTGTGTAAAGGACTCCAGTGACCGCTCGCAGGTTATGACAACGATGAAAAGATACCTTTGAGTCCTTGCATTTATGACCTTGGCAAATCTATAAACCAAAGGAAAGCTGAGGGAAGATCATAAGCACAGTTGCAGTTTTACTTAGTGATTGCTTCACTTAATGACAGAGTTGCTGGTTATAGTTGTGGTCAGCAAACAAGGACTGCCTGTACTTGGAAGCATCATCCAACAGTTCTAAGAGTAGCAGTGGCTTCTGCTCAGGGGTAAAATGCTCCCGGTTCGGACTAGATTGCCCGATCCGGTAGCGATGGAGGCAGGTAGTTCGGAGAACCGGTAGCAAAAATCCCTGCCCACCCCTTCCCCATGCCTGGATGAGTCACAAAATCATCAGAGGCTTTTTTTTTTACTTTTAAAAGCATTTTTTCTACAACCCCTTCAGCCGAAAAAATGCTTTTAAAAGTAAAAAAAAAAAAAAGAAGCCTCTGATGATCGCACAGCTCAGCTGGGATCATCAAAGGCTTTTAAAAGAAAAAAAACCCTTTTTTTCTTTTAAATGCCTCTGATGATCCAAGCTGAGTTGCCTGATCGTCAGAGGCATTTAAAAGAAAAAAAGTCTCTGCCGATCAGGCAACTCAGCTGGGATCATCAGAGCCTTTTGAAAGCATTTTTTAAAAATCTCTTCACCGAAGAGGTTGTAGAAAAAATGGTTTTAAAAGTTTTAAAAAAAATTGGCCATGCCCACCCAGTCACATTACCCCCCTCCCCCCACCAAGCCACCTCCACAGAACCGGTAGTAACAAATTTTAGATTTCACCACTGCTTCTGCTGATGTATCATGGACTCCTTACGCACGGTCACTCAGCCACTCGTCACTTCTCGCATGGATTACTGCAATGCTCTCTACATGGGGCTCCCCTTCAGGAGCACCTGGAGGCTCCAACTAGTGCAGAATGCGGCTGTGCGGGGGATTATGGGAGCGACAGGACACTCCCATGTGACACCCCTCCTGCGCAAGCTGCATTGGCTCCCGGTGGTCTTCAGGTGCACTTCAAGGTGTTGGTTACCATCTGTAAAGCACTCCATGGCTTAGGGCCTGAGTACTTACAGGACCGCGTTCTCCCACCGATAGCCTCCCACCAACCAGTACGCTCCCACAAAGAGGGACTCCTCAGGGTGCCGTCAGCCAGACAATGTCAGCTGGCAACCCCCAGGGGGAAGGCCTTCTCTGTGGCAGTACCTGCCCTCTAGAATGACCTGCCCCCGGAGATACATAGGATACCAGATCTCCGGGCTTTTCGCCGTGCCCTTAAAACTTTTTTATTTCATCAAGCGGGGCTGGCTTGACCCCCCTCCTTAGATATTTTTAGATATTTTAAATTGTTAATTGGTTTTAGTAGGGGTGTTTTAAATTTTATTGGGCCAATATTTAATTCTTTTTTTAAAAAAATTAAATTTTGTATGTGATGTTTTTTATCTTTGGCTGTTCACCGCCCTGAGTCCAGTAGGAGAAGGGTGGTATAAAAATCTAATACAATAAATAAATAAATAAATAATTCATGCACAAGCCAAAGCCTCTGGTGTTTCCTATGAGTGACTGAAAGAGCTGGAGGAGTTATGTTTTCACATTGAAAATGCCAAACAAAATAGCAAAGTAAGGAACATGGCCATGTTACTTTTAGAAGTCTAGAGAGGGAGATGTGCCATGTTCAAAAGCAATGCCAAAGGAGTGATTATGTGTGTCAAATATAAGCACCAGTTCAGACATTGGCGCAGCAGTATTGTAGGATTTAGAACAATGCTATCTGAAACTACAACTAACTACAACTACATCTCAAGTGTGAAATATTAGAAAAATCCAACTTCCCAAGTTCAATCGTTGGTAGATGTCAAAGCAGAGGTAAAATGTCTTGAAAATTATGAAAAAACATCAAATTATGAAAAGCATATCGAAAGCAAAAGAATTTTCCTCTTTTTTTAAAGAAAAGCTATTTTGTTATAAACTGCATTACAACAAATTATCAGATATGTATAAGGTTGTCTCTCTGTGTATATGTTTTTCTCTCTCTTACTTTAGGAAAACATGAATAAACCATCTAAAACTGTTGAAAAATTATTCATTAGAAAGGGAGGGTCCCTGCAGATTTTACTCCACCAGTCATTCGGGACTATTGGGGTGTGTGTGGGGGGGGGCTTATCTTTGTTTCAAGGCCATTGAGCCAGTGTTGTCCTAAGTCCTAAGACATTTCCTCAGTGATGTGGCCAGCATGAGGTCACATGATGCCATAATGCCAGTGTGATGTTAAATAGGTGCCACTTTGGTGGGAAGATAACCTTCTGTTAACTTCCCACCAAGGTGGCACCTATTTATATACCCGTATTTGCATGCTTTCGAACTGCTACGTGGGCAGGAGCTGGGGCAAGGATGGGAACTCACCCTAGCACGTGGCACTCAGGTCTTGAACCTGGGCTGCCGGCTTTCCAGCTGACAAGCCCAGAGTCTTAACCTTGGAACCACTGCACCACCTTTTCATTAAAAAAATAATGAAAATTAATTTCATTAAATGAGAAATTAAAGTTTAGATTTTCTCATGGGATATTTTGAATCTTTGTGTATAAAGGAGACAGGAAGATGCCAGATTCATTTCTCAACATCTCCAGCTAATTCTTATGGGGGAAACATCTTGCCTCAAACTCCTAAGTACTAATGTTGATCAATAGAGACAAAAAGCCGAAGGCTTTTCTAGATGGTGTAATCATCTACTTTTAAATTAATGAGTGAAGTCTTTTAGCCAGGGTGATAGGCAAACTGTCAGGTAATTATGTTTACATTCTAGACGCTCTTTTTCCAATTATACTCTAAAAGAATATCACAATGCATTCAACATAACAAAGACCTGGGATGTTTTATAGCTGTAATATACTAAAATAAATTGGACATGAAGAACAATGAATTGGCTTTATGTAGGTTTATAATCAACCAGTGGTGCTTCTTCCAAGAAATTCAATCAATCGTTTATTGACTTATTTGCAGGACTCATTTGGCCACCCATATATTGACTCTATGTGGCCCATCATGATTCATAAAAAATATAGTTTAAAACAGAAGTGCTCTTTGCACCAGATGCCAGACCAATCATCCTTACAGCTCAACTCCCATCCTAACCCAATGCTTGGAGGAAGAGGAAGTTAAGAGAAAGTTAGCTATTCTTATATAGCCTTATATTTAGTTTTCACTGGCTTTTCTCTTTAACCCCTTCTTCTTTGTTGAAAGATCTTCTTTTTAAAATATTGAGGCTGCACTTGCAAAAACCTTGGGACTCCACTGAACCCATTTAAAAACAAAAAAATCTCTTCAGGAGAAGCTACTATTTTCCCCCAAAGTGTTAGCCGCCTGTACTTATTAACAATTATTGCATTTCATGTCATAAGAACATTTCTGGAAAGGATTCCCTTTGAGCTGTGCTTCAGCCAACAACCGTGCTGCAGACAGACATTAGTTGATCTATTTAATATTGTCTAAGGAGGCCCAAACCAGCAGTTTACAGTAGCTAACCAATATACAGTAAAACATGTGCTGACTGCAATCCATTGGGGAATGGAATATGACACTTTTAGAGTCTGTACTATAGCCATAATTTACCCTGGAGATAAATTTTTCATATCATTTTGGATCCACATTATTGTATGATACTGGGTGATGACTTCAATAATTTCTTTTTTAAAGAAGGCAGACTAAACATCATTCTAGTACCAGTCAAAACCAGTCAGACACACTTATAAAATGGGCATGTCGCCAACAAGAAAAGCAGCATTTAGAAGATAAATTTGATTTGAATTCTGCTTCAGTCAGTCTATCATATGAGCATCTCTTATTTTAATAAGCATTTTAGCATAAATGAAGACTAGATTTTAAAATTACACCACTTGCTGCACCTTAATCTATTCTACGGTATCTTGTTAAGACTACTGTGTCACCAGTCTTATTTCTAAAGCAGAGTAGAGAGTAGCTATGCGGTCAGATCAAATTATGCCAGCAAATTTTTGTGACATTTTATGACCTAGGGGATAACACATTAAAACCTGCTGTGTGGATGTATCCACAGTCTTGCTTCTCAATTCTTCAACTCTGGTTATGGAATCTAGTTCATTATGTGCCGTGAACCCAGTATAATTAAAAAATAAATGATTTCAATAGTTTTGCACATGCTTGAAAAGACAAGCAGGTTAAATGCCGAGAAGGAATTATGAAGTCATTAAAACGTAAAAGCTAGCCAGAGTTCATTTCTTAGCCAAGGAAAGTTTTTACTTCTCAAAAATGAAAGGAACAGGTCCTGCCTTCTGATAGCCCAAAGGGACACAGCTCCAGGGTCTGTGAAGAAACTGTAGTAGTTAGGTAATTTTAGGATCAAGTCATAATACTATTGTTAGGAATGATCTTGCTGGTTTCTACATTATACCTGGAGTTGTTGACTCACTGGAAAGTTTCCCAGCTATTAATATTGAGTTTTCAGGTTATGAAATTGCAAAAATAGTGTTCCTTTGTTTCTTGAGATTTGTAGGTAGCCTACAAAATGCCAAAACATATAATTTATGTGTGCACTGGAAAAAGCCATAAACCATAAAAAGCCAAAGAAGAATATTTTTGTCATTATTAAGTTGTTTATGGACTAGGCTGAAGTTAATCAATTCTGCTGCTTGCATGTGTCAAAAGCTCTATTTTTTGTCTGTGCAGGCAATAATATTTTAGAAAGGGCGCTGAAATGTTGTATCACTGTTTGTCATGGGAACAGTTTCTGCATTCTCTTGAGACATCAAAAGTCTACCTCGGGACTTCCGGTGGCGCCTTCCTCGTCGTCGGCGGGCTTCTCCATGCCCGCCGGCTTCTTGGCACGTCAGAGCCACCTTACAGCTGGCAGGCGGCTCGAACAACCTGCTTCTCAGCGGGAGGAGCAGGCAGAGCTTCTGGGGGTGAGGCTGCCCAGGAATGCTCCGTTTGTCCTGGGGAGGGCTCAGAAGGATGGCCCCCTCCATATCCCCCGGAGAATGCTCCGCGTCGAGACAGTCCTCCGCTAATTAGCGGAGCCAGACGCTGGAAGCAACACCACAGTTGAAGCGTTTATTGAATAAGCTGAAAAAGAAAGAAGAAAAGTCGAAGCAAGTATGGATTTTTACTGATTTTTTATTGATTTCCTGGAAGAGGAAAGAGGGGAAGGGGGAAGGAGAGGAAGAGAAGTGAAAGTTCTCAAGAAAGTCCTTTAAGATGGCAACCGGTCTTATTTGAAGAAATGCCAGAGCGACTGAAAATGGAGGTTTTGAAATAAATATTCTGCAATGGGAAAGGCACTTAAAGTAAGAAGAATTTTCTTGGATATTTTTTTTCTCTTCTTTTAATTAAAGTAAAGTAAAGTAAGATAAAGTTAAGCAAAGTAAGGCAATTTAAAGTAAAGTAAAGATGACTAAAGGAAGGGGGGGCTCCCCCACGAGCCAGCTGAAGAAGAAAGTTGAAATGATGCAATTGTGTGGATTGGCAGAAGGGGACTTAAAAGATCTTATAACAACTTCCCTACCGAGCGTAGTTGACAAAATTAAAAACTCACAGAAGAATCTTGTGGACTTGATTGCTGGAAAGCAGGACCAATTAAGTCAAAATATTATCAAAGTAATTTCAGATCTTTCAAATGTGGTGATTGAAATGGAGGAGAAAGTAACTGAAATTAGCAGTAAATTTGATTTTCAGATTCAAGAAATACAAGAAAAGTTTGTGGAAGCTGAGATTCGAAATCAGGCTATACAGAATGATATTATCATGCTGCAAATCAAAACTATGGCATCAGCTGTCAGGGTAAGAGGTATTAAAGAAAACCAGAGAGATTTAAAAGCAACTTCTGCAAAGGTCTTTGCTGAATTACTAGAGCTAGAAGATGAGATAATTCTTGGTTGTATAGAGAAAATTTATAGAGTCAACTCACGAATAGCCAGACAAAGGAATTTGCCTAGAGATGTTGTTGTTTACTTTACTGATAAAAGACTGAGAGATGACATCTTACAAAAGTCCTACTCTGCCAGAATGCAAGTAGAAGGGGCACAAATTAATATCTTTAAAGAGTTACCATCGAAGGTTCTAAAGGATAGGAAAGAATTTGCCTTTTTAACTAAGGAATTGAAGAGAAATAATATCCCATTTAGATGGGACTTACCAGCTGGCATAATTTTTAGATATCATGGTGTGAGATATTGTTTGAATACTATTGGAAAGGCGGAACATTTTTATAAAAATATCCTTAAGGGAGCTTCGGAATATCTTAAGAATAAGAAACAAGAAAGAGAGTTTGCAAAAGGTAAACAGAAGGATGAGACTCAAAGAATGAATCAAAGAATGTTAAAAGTACAAGGAGTACAATCTGGTTTCTCTGAGGACTTTACTATGGATTTTTCAGATGGAAAAATTGAGCATACCAGTGAACCTAGACTAGGAGCACCGGACCTTGAACTGCTGGAGCAAGATTTAAAAAATATTATAACTCAAGATGAACAGCAGCAGAGGTCCAACGCTCCGCAAGGAAAGGGTGGTGATGTCGAACAGGAACCAGAATGTAATGAGGAAACTCAAGCGATCACTAATGAGTGTCGTGAAATTCTTCACCAGATACAGTTGTTATCAGAAAGTATGGATAACTTTGAAAAATGGTTATAAAATTCTCAAAGTTTATACTGAATTGGATTTATGGACTATAAAGTCCTCATCCTGAATTGGAGACTTATAAAATTTTTACTACTTTGAATTGGATTCAACATCCTGAGTAAGTTTAACAGATCGCTGCAATAGCAGCAGCGTTCTGTGATTACCCTATTATAGGGTTTTTTGTTTTTTTTTTTGGAATTTATCATCCAAGAGGAAAGAATGGAAATGAAAACATCTCGCAACCAGAAGGAGTGAATAACAAAGGGTGGCAGGATTTGAAACAGTTTATAAGAACATCTGGGAATGCAGTTTCTAGGATTTTTTTCTTTTTTTGATTTTTTTTGTTCTTAAGGCTTGGCGGAGCTGCATTGGGTTTCTTCTTGTTGAAATAGAATACGTTAGTCTGAATGATCCTACCTAGAGGTGTGAATATCTTCGTGGTTGGATGCTATCTATATAAAGTCACACGGGGGTTTATATGGAATGCTTTATTTTATTGATGGGGGCAGATAGAAGATGAAGCTTATTGGAATTGGACATATGTGAAGAAAGAAGATTTAACTTCAATCAGGATGAAGAGAAGATTGAAATTCGAGTTATGGAAAATTATAATAATATATGTAATTATATTGTATTGTATGTTCTATGTTCTTTTCTTTAGGGGGGTTTTGTGTTCTTGAATTAAGGGGATTAAATAGCTGGGATTAAACTATTTGATATTATTTAATATGAATAAGTAGGATATATAATTTTTGGGGGACAGTGTATGGTATATGATTAGTAATGTTAGCAATGGTTTTTTTTTCCTTTGGGTTAAATACTATAATGGTTATATTTTTCTGGGTGTTTTTCTTATTATAATATTGTTAATTTTAGATAAATATCTATGTTTATGGGCTTTTTTTAATTTTATTTTTATTTTCTTAATTCTTTTCTTTCTTTCTTTTCTCTTCCTCTAAATTTAGAATTGAATATATAATAGTATTTGCTTTTCTTATTGTTATAAATTCTTGTTGGTTTTTTTCTTTAAATGTGTAGCGGAAGTCAGGGGTGGGATGGGGAGGGAGGGGGGGTTGGGGGGAGATTGGGGGGGTTAGGGGGAGATTGGGGGGATGGGAGGGTGGGGGTGGGGGAGGGGTGAAAAAGGGGGAAAAATTTTTGTATTGTAAAACTTTTTCAATAAAAAAAAAAAAAAGTCTACCTCAAATACAGCCTGGGGATTTTATCCCAGGTTAGACTTGTAGATTTTAGATCATTTCAGTTTAAAGGAGAGGATACTGAACCAATGTACAATTGCAATAGGAAATGTTGCGATCTAATAAACTGAACTCTACGATGGCACCAAAGTGGCCAATGTTACATATTTCCTCTTATTTTTAATGATTTGTAAAACTGATTAATATATAGAGAGAGGCCACATGAAAACAGGAAAGATTTTCACCCATCTTCCGCAGCCGGCAGAGATCATGTTCAAGGGAATTGGTTTAAAGTAATCATCAAACAGCAGTAATAAGTAGCTTAAGGAAAAAAATAAATGACAGAATAAACTACGCAAGTTAGGAACACTGACCGAATGTAGCCTATGCTTATGTGAGCTGTTACGACGTAAGTAAGTGCCTCCACATTTCACTTTTTTCTTTGCCTACCAAGCAAATCAAAGGGAATCCACCACATAATTGGGAGGGGGGGAAAATCAGGCATTTTCAGTAACCGAGTTAACAAATTCCTCAGCCCTCCACTTTTCTAGCGCTGAAAAATGGCAATTCCTTCCAAGAGGTTAATGGCAACGATCTATTTCTCTGCTTTCCAAAGGCGCTGACAGATTTCACGAGTCTTCTGGACAACTTCAAATGTTTCTCCACCCTGACACGGTGACAAACCAGTTCTCCTGGGAAAGAATAAAGAAGCGCTATTGTGTCCACTAATGAAGTTTACAGCTCTTCCTCAGGAGAACTTTGACAAAAGATCCTTGAATTGTTTACAATCATTATGACAGGTTGTTAATTGATTTTGTATTTATTTAAAAGGGCCCGATGTTGGGAGCGCATTTAAACGTTGCTCCATAAGCAAAGGATCTTTCGGTGGAGACACATTTAGTACAGCTCACGTTTTTCCATTAATAATTCACCTTCAATCATGGACTAACACAGGATTGTCATTTGAGGAGATGTAGCCAGGTGGCCTTCTGCACGGTTGCACAGACATAGCAACTGAAATGTTTCTGACTGCAACCAGTATTTGAAAATTATCACTACCGATAAATAGTCCTCTACAAATTGTGTGCATTCGTCTGAAACAGGAGAAAGGGGCTGTTTTTTCCACAGGACTCATTTTAGTTTCAAATATTTCAGACGATTGCTTGAAATTTAAATATGTATTTTTTCTGTCAGCATGCAGCCTAACATTCCTATGGTGTTAGTTTGTTGAAATCCTTTCCCCAGAAATTCCAGTTATAGGCTTGATCATATTTACCTTTTCTTTTTGTAGGATTATGAGACCTCCAACATTGTGTGATTCTTTCTACTTTAATCTCATTGACCTATTTTACTGGATCAGTCAGAGAAGAGATAACCAGATCCCATCCTTCCATCCTCTCTCTTCTGAAACAGGACATGGCTAACAAGCAATTCGGGAATATAAAGGAGGTGCCATTTTTCTTTCCTTGGCAGTGCAGTTTTTCCCTCCAATTATTTTCACCCAGATACTCTCCACTGGTTGTCTGAAATTTTCCAAATCTCTCTTAGCAACGCCCTCTGTTTATGTTCACTTTGTCTTTCACTTAGTTTGGCTTAGTTTTCCTTTTCTTTGTCTCCAGAATTCTTTCTTATGTATTTGGACAGTTTTGCATATGCTGATTATTTATGTTCCTGTACATCAACCGGTACTCATACTTTTCCTGAACCAGTGATTCATTAATGTACACACAATATTACAAAAAATGTGGTAGGTAGGATACAACTGAGGATCAAGCTGTTTTGAATATGGGTTTTAAAATGACTAGCTACAAAAATGTTATGGAATGAGTTGTTATACAGGATCTACAAATGAAATCTGGTGATGTTTTATTAGCTAAAAAGCACACACAAATAATAAACCAGAAAAGTCTTGGATGTGCAGAATGCCATTCAGAGGAGTAATTTGGTAATTTTGTTATTTTGGCCCTACAAAAGAGAAGTGTTATAGTTATGAAGCAGTTCCTGAGAAAAGATTAAGCAAGATTTTAAAAAATTAGTTTTTGGGACATTACTTAAATAGACATTAAGACTTGTATATGGGATGGATGGATGGATGGATGGATGGATGGATGGATGGATGGATGGATGGATGGATAGATAGATAGATAGATAATGAGAGAGAGAGAGAGAGAGTTGGTATATTTGATCAAGGTTAAAATATACTGTATATGGTATTTTTAAACTAGGTTAAAATGGGATTTGCTTATAGATAAGGCATATTTTGTATTTATTTATTTATTTTTGAGAAAGTGATAAGCTATAATGTTAAAATTTATTTTTTATTTATTTTATTTTTCTTATACTCATATGCTGCCCTTCTCCCAAAGGACTCGGGGTGGCTCACAGAAATTAAAAATGATGACAACAATAAAAATAGCTACTAAAATAATCAATTAAAATCTCCCAATTAAAATCACCCATCAGATCAGCAAATTTGTTGGAAAAGCCATGTCTTCAGGTCATGGTGGAAGGAGTGGAGGCCATCTGGAGTGGAGGCCATCAGGGGCCATCTGGAGCCCCGTGGGTAACCCATTTCAGAGGATCGGTGCACCCATAGAGAACACCCTCATCCTAGGCACCACCAGCCAACATTGTCTGGCCGATGGCACCTGGAGGAGGGCAATCCTATGTGAGCGCACAGGGCGGTGGGAGGCAGGCAGAAGATGGTTCTGCAGGTACCCCTGGCCCATGCCATGTAGGGCTTTATAGGTAAGTACCAGCACCTTGAAGTGGATCCGAAGGACCACCGGTAACCAGTGCAACTCGCACAGGAGAGGTGTAACACAGGAGTAACGAGAAGCTCCCGTAACAACCTGCGCGGCCGCATTCTGGACCAGCTGGAGCCTCTGGGTACACCCCAAGGGCAGCCCCATGTAAAAGGCATTGCAGTAGTCCAAACCAGAGATAACAAGAGCTTGGGTGACTATACGGAGGGCATCCCTGTCTAGGAAAGGGCGTAACTGGTGCACCAGGTGAACCTGTGCAACTGGCCGTCAGATGGTCCACTAAGGACAGCTTTGAATCCAGGAGGACACCTAGATTGCAAGCCCTTTCAGAGGGAGTAAGCAACTGTAAGTAAGTAAGCAATCTGCTGAAGATTCTTAACTGTCGAGCCAAACTGGCTTAATTATTTATATTCACATTCTATATGTATGTCATTTTAACTGTTCACCGCCCTGAGTCCTTCGGGAGAAGGGCGGTATAGAAATTGAATAAATAAATAAATAAATAAATAAATAAACTCCCTTCCCATCAAGAGTGATGGGGCCACTAGACGATGAGCTGCCGGCAACTACAGCCACTCTGTCTTGGAAGGGTTGAGTCTGAGCCTGTTCCTACCTATCCAGACCTGTACCGCCTCCAGGACATCACGGAAAGGGCATCTCTGGGTTGGTCCGGGGTGGAGATGTAAAGCTGGGTATCATCAGCATACTGATGATACCTCACCCCAAAACTGTGAATGATCTCACCCAGCGGCTTCATATAGATGTTAAGGAGCAAGGGGGAGAGAACCGACCCCTGAGGCACCCCACAAGTGAGGGGCTTGGGGGAGGATCTCTGTCCCTCCACCCAGACAAACTGCATGCGACCTGAAAGGTAGGAGGAGAACCACTGCAAAACAGTGTCCCCCACCCCCAACCCACCGAGTCGTCGCAGTGGGATACCATGGTCGATGGTATCAAAGGTCACTGAGAGGTCAAGTAGGACCAGGATGGAGAAATAACTCCCATCCTGGGCCCGCCAGAGATCAATCACCAGAGCGACCAATTGATAGAAAATGTTAAATTTACAAGTTTCTGAAAGAGAAAATGAAAAATTGATTTGTGGAACATTGTTTGAAGAGATTAAATATCAATATTTTCAATGTTGTTTTTGGTAGCTCTTAATGGATTTTTTCTTGATTAAGTGTGAATGAAAATTTTTTATAATTAAGATAGGTAGAGATAATTTTTTTTATATTTTTAGAGAAAATGACATTATTATATAAACCAAAGGAATTTGAAATTGATTTTTTAAAAAGTTTTAAAATATAATTATTATTTCTGATAATT
Source organism: Masticophis lateralis (assembly GCA_030761175.1). Lineage (NCBI taxonomy): Eukaryota > Metazoa > Chordata > Lepidosauria > Squamata > Colubridae > Masticophis > Masticophis lateralis. The sequence goes on along the minus strand of JAUDYJ010000001.1, from coordinate 149,527,497 downwards.
CATAATGGAGTTTTCCTGATTCGCTAATAGACAAAATATGAAATACAGTACAAAGAGAACTTCGGTTAAAATGTTAGAAATGTTAGTGCTTTTTTTTCTTTGTACATTTTCCTTAGTTTGTATTAGTTTTTTGTCTTTCTAATTTTAAACTAATAAAAATTATTGGGAAAAAGAATAGTTCTGCATTTCTTAAACTCAGGAATGCATGTCTTTTAAATGAATTGAACACACCAAATGCATTTTTCATCATTTTATAACACAGCTTGAAAAATCAGTATCCATAAAGCACAATGTAAAAAAGACCTTCATATTGGCTACGGGATATTTCTTCATAAAGATAATCAGAAGCAGACAAATGACATAAATTCTGGTTATAAATCCCTGCAGGAATTACAGGGCTAAAATCAATCTGCTTCCCTTTAGAATAAATTTATACTAACTTTGCTAGACAATGGGATTCTGCATTGTCTCATCTTCAATCAGCATCTCAGCTACGTTTTTTGGTGACTAACACACCCTCAGTTCAAAATGTCCATTTCCCACTGCCTGATATAGTGTTGCAGCATAATTTGCTGTTTCAAGCTTTTAAATTTTTTTCCCCCAGATGTCATATCATTAGCACTTTTATGCCTACTAAAAATACAGCTGCAGTTTCTCGCACCTTTATTTTTAATAAGGAACCTTTTTGCTGTGATAGCACTCTGGCTGTTCTTTAGGATACATACATGTTTGTAACAATTCCTCCCTGGGTACCCTAAAACCTTTGTTTCCATTTATAGTTAATTTCCATATGAGTTTTGACATATGGAAAACTAAACGACATTACATCTTCACTTAACTGCACAAGCATTAAATGTACACTAATGTAAACATTAAATATACAATGCTGCACTAAATGTACACTGTGCAACAATATCTATTTTTTTTACTTTTTTTTTATTGCTCTATTGGGAGAATCCTGATTTTTATTAGGACTTTGGTACATAAGCAAGGAAGGTGACATCACGAAGGAAATTTCCTGGACTCTGCTAAATGTGAATTTCTATAGGTGGTTTCAAATTATGCACTTAGTATACATGGCATGTAGTTTTAATATACATATCAGAAACACGCACGGAAGAATTATAGCTGTGCAATAAAAGTCGTAGTTTAAACGTAGAGAATTCTCATGACACCCAGTTAGTAATTATATTAATGGTGGGAAAATTGAGATATTGTATGAATAATACATGCTGCATGAGAATATATCATATGTAATAAACAAAAAACAGAACAAAACTGGCAACTAGTCATCAGCAAACACTAGCTATTGATCATCTATGATTCCATCAAATATTCACAAAATTTTAAATTGCTACTGAGAAAGAATAATTTATAATTCGTCTAGCAGCTTAGAATCTATCACTGAATTTAAGCCTCTAATTGAATGTGAAAACAGCAGTCTGTGCTTAAAGACAAGCAAAGGCTAAGTTGTTTTATTTGGAAGTAGGATATAGATTAGATATGGCCAACATTTTAACAACTGAGGATCTATACAGGCTTCTGAGGATTCCCAGATGGAGACACTGGTGGGCATGGCCATGCCAAATGCATGTTCATGAATTCTTCAAAAATTCTAGGGAGGGAAGAAGCATCAATTTATCTTTCCCCAGTAATCTCCTATGAACTGTTTCTCTATGAACAGAAGAGAAAGAGCCATCTGGAGCATAAGGAGATTTGCATTAACCCTTTCTACGTGATTTTTGCTGTTTCCCAGCTGCTATTGGTAACAAGGAAATATAGTTGGCTGGCTGATGAGCACAAGGGGTGAAAGATCCAATCTGGGTAGGTCACAGGGACCAGAGCAGGGGTGAAATCCAGCAGGTTCTGACAGGATCTGGAGAACCGGATTTGAGCAGTTCGGAGAACCAGTAGCAGAAATTTTGAATAGTTCAGAGAACCGTCAAATACCACCTCTGGCTGGCCCCAGAGTAGGGTGGGAATGGAGATTTTGCAATATCCTTCCCCCAGGAGTTGGGAGGGAATGGGGATTTTGCAGTATCCTTCCCTTGTCACGCCCACCAAGCCACGCCCACCAAGCCACACCACACCCACCTAGCCACGGCCACAGAACCAGTAGTAAAAAAATTTGGATTTCACCACTGGAGCAGAGGCTTCCGGACTCATGCTGGAGCCCATCTTCAGGGAACTTCTCTCTAGCCCCTTCCCTCTAGCTCTCTAGGCTAAAGAGAAGTTCCCTAAAAATGGGCTCCAGCATGAGTCCAAAAGCTCGGAAGACAAAACCTCTGGTCTAGTGACTGGGTCCTGCAATATTATCTTGGAACACATATATTTGGCTTCATTCGTGACAAGGGGTGAAGCTAATGGGAGCTCTGTGAATTACCAAAAAAGCAGCTACAGTGCTTGCTACAGTGTTTCCCTGAAAATAAAACCCTGTGTTGTATTTTTTTGAACCCTGAAATAAGTGCTTGTCCTTATTGCCATGCGCTCAAAAGCCTGATTAGGCTTATTATCATGGGATGGCTTATTTTGGGGGAAACAGGGTATAAATAAAAGTTGAGGATCTAGATCAGAGCAGTCAGGAATAGGAGAACTAAAGGAGCTGGTTTATAAAGGAAGGAAAGAAGAAAAGAAAGAAGCAGGTGAGAAGCAGATAATCTAGAACAAATGCTATGAAGATAAGTACAGTTCTTGTTTGAACCCTCCTCCTTGCAACTTGCAATGTCAAGTTGAAAGATCTCTAAGAAGCAAAAGGAAGAAGATGGGTTGAGGAATGGAGGATGCAATGGAGGTAGGTGAGGGGCAGAAGCACAATATTTGGTCACTCTGGAGACAGAAAGAGTGAACCAGGAAGTCATGCTTGTGGATGAAAAAAAGAGTAGGGTTGACTCAAGCCAAGGCAGCGGGAAAACAACAAAAGACACAAAGCTGATGAGAATCCAGGGAGAAAAAGAAAACTTAATACGCCCAATCACAGGAAGTATACAGAAAGTAGGAAACTCCGAAGATAAGAGTTCCCATTAATCTTTCTTCCTGCAGCCTTACCAGTCAGCCACAGCAGCCAAAGAAGTGGGAATGAAAGGTGAAGGAAATGGAGTAGATTGGGCTCAGGCTGGAGTTTACATGGATTGAGTCAGAAACATGCTGAGTTTATTCCCAGCTTTGAAGGACGTTGCTTGACTTATTTATGAGCAAATCCACATCAGCTAGGCAAGGGAACAGGTCTCTTTCTAATTACGCTAACCAGCTAGAGGGAAATGCAAGGTACAAAGGCATGACAGGATCTGGGAACAAGCCACCAACACAGAGGGCAAAAATGCCAGGCAGGAAGCAATTAAATGAGGCAGAGCCTGCCTTTATGCGCATATCCATCAACTCTGAGCCAGACTTACAACGAAGCAAAGCCAAAATAAAGCTAACGAGACTGGCAATGCATAATAAAACATTTAAGAACCATGCTGCTTATCAAAAGAACCAAAGCCCTCAGATGAGCCTAGAACCCCTATGAAAACTCTCTGTTACTGTAAAATGTTAATTTATCATGAAATGCATGCATGAGCTTTTGCTCTCTCTCCCATTCTAATTCCAAGGCTCCAAGCACCCAAAGGTATAGTGGCATCAAAGCTATGGAAGATCCTGATGTGTTTTTGAATTTTAGCAAATGAGAGCTTCTGGCAGCCCAGGTAATAATCCTTATTTCAATGAAGGCAACTGACTCTGGCATTATCACTTATGTCCATGCTACTGTCCCCACAAGTACACCTGCACAAACCTGAAGTCTTCTTGAGTTCGTTTTTATTATTGTGTGAAGATATGAAGGAAGGAATAATGGAATAACAGAATAACAGAATTGGAAGGGACCTTGGTGGTCTTTGAGTCCAATTTCCTACCCAAGCAGAAGACCCTATACCATTCTGGAAAAAATTCTGTCTCTTCTTAAAAGCCTCCAGTGATGGAGCTCCCACAGCCTCTGAAGGCAAGCCATTCCACTAGTTAATTGTTTTCACTGTCAGGAAATTTCTCCTCAGTTCTAGATTGGATTTCTCTTTGATAAATTCCCATTTGTTACTTCTTACATTTACTTGTAACAGGTTAATAAATAAATTTATTAATTCAGATTAATGAAAATATTAATTTAGATAACTTAATATATACAGTATTTAAATTAATTTAAATTTAAAGCATGCAGGAGAGTGACCATATCCTTAATCTCTATGAATCAGAACCAACTGTAATCCAGTATTGGTGAATTCCATGGAAAGCTTAAAGTTTTGGCTACCACATCTGGGCTGCAAAGATTAGATTTCCTACTTAGTCATGAAGGTCAATGAGTAGAGTTACACAATCTGGGTTGCAAAAATCTAGACAACTTCTGAATGGCTGCAAAGACAAACAGAACTATCTTTGATTCCACCTAAACTTTTGCAGGCCAGATATCAAAGTCTGACTTAACTCAGTAGGCAAGCATTAGCCCTATGCATCTTATTTAGAATCAAGTAGAATAATTAAATGAAGAAATATTTCTTTCTGATTAAATGTGAAATAACACTGGGTTGAGTGGATAGAATTAGTATGGAGCACTTAGTATGAATTGGTATGGGGCACTGTATTCATATAATGACTGGCTTGAGTTACCATACCATCTTTCTAAAAGAATCTAACAGGCTACTGATTCATTATCAACAACTACAACAACAACAACAACAATTGTTTCATGGGTTTCATCACTTAATACAGATTTTTGAAAAAGCTGATCACATGATGCAAATTGATAGCAATCTCCTAAAAACTGAGACACCTACTTTTTATCTTGACAGTTTAATATTTTCTCTCAAGCTGTTAAATTTTTCTTTGCTAATTTGGTTAAATTCTTTTTTTTCTTTTTTTAAAATCTATCTAAACTAGCAGGTAATGAACCGTTACTCAGCAAATTGATTCTCCATCTTCTTCAACAAACTATATGTTGCTGAAATATTAAAATGACAGGAAATTAAGACAAATATATTTTGTTTGCTTCCAGCAGATTTTCCACTTTTTTAATATTGATGGCTGGGTGCTGCAATGAATATATTTTAGCTAGTTTTGTATTGAACCAGGGTTATGATAATTATCATTATGTCTGCCTTGAATTGTAGAGAACAGCCAATATGATAATACAGGGTATTGATTCAAGCCTTTCCTAAACTCCGTAACCATATATTCTAATAGCTACCCTGTTTCCCCCAAAATAAGACATCCCCTGATAATAAGCCCAATCGGGCTTCTGAGTTCATGGCAAAAAGGCCAAACTCTTATTTTAGGGTTTAAAAAAATATAAGACAGGATCTTATTTTTGGGGAAACACTGTACTTTTCCAGCAGCAAACATACTGAACAGAATGGCAAAACTTATTTCCCACTCCACTCCAGAAGACAAAATGTTTCTTCAAGACAGTTCACATAGGTCCTGTTAAAAAATACTCATAAAGAATGCAGTATAAACTCTCATCAATCAGCGGGGAACTTTCTCATATAATGCCACTGAATGTAATTGGTAATAATACAAATGAAAGAATACAGCTATGTATATTTTATATGCAAATATAAAATGAAGTGACCTGTATATATTTGACATCTCATAGTGAAGGTATTGTACGAATTCCATTCAGGTATTACACTCTTTACTCAGGAATTTAAAACTCTTAAGTTTTAGCAAAGTTCTAATAATTGCTATTGCAAATGAATATTTATAAACCGCCTGGAGCCCTTGGTGTGAATAAGCAACAACCATGATTTTATAATACAAAAAAGAAAAAGCGTATTTGAAAAATATTTTTGAAAATACATAGGAAGGACAGTGGATCACATACACTGAAATCTTTGTCCTAGGTGCCATTCCTCAATTGTACATTAATGTAATATTTGAAGAGCTCTTTTGTATGATTATGGACTCATATTAAGACTCATGTTCAGGTTTCTTCTCCCACACGAAAGTAGGGACAGGGTGTGTCCATGGGACGAGTACACATAACCCTGTCCTTTTTCCCAAATATTTGGAACCTGTGAAGAATCTCTTGTTGAACACAACTAGACAAAGTATGGTAGGCTTCCAACCATCATTGACCTGTGCACTAATTTGGACAATTGCAGAAATAATTTATTTATTTATGTGATTTATATGCCGCCATTCTCCCTAAGGACTCATGGCGGCTTACATAAATTATCATAAATACAAATCACAACAAACAAATTAAAATGAATTAAAATCCCCATTAAAATCATGCTAAAAAGACACTATATAACCCCACGATCAAAGTATTGTTGGAACAGCCATGTCTTTAATCCACAGCGAAAGGAGAGGAGGTTGGGGGCCGTCCTGAACTCAGTGGGCAGATTATTCCAGAGGGTCAGGGCTCCGACAGAGAAAGCCCTCCCACTGGGGGCCACCAGCCGACATTGTTTGGCTGACGGCACCTGGAGGAGGCCAACTCTGTGGGAGTGCACCGGGCGATGGGAGGAAGGCGAGAGGTGGTCCTGTAAGTACCCCGGGCCTAAGCCATGTAGGGTTTTATAGGTAAGAACCAGCACCTTGAAACGGATCCGGACAGCAACCAGTAGCCAGTGCAGCCCACGCAGGAGAGGTGTAACACGGGAGAAAAGAGGGGCCCCCGTAACTACCTGTGCTGCCGCATTCTGGACTAACTGGAGTCTCCAGACATGTCCCAAGGGCAGCCCCATGTAGAGGGCATTACAGTAATCCCAGTCTCATGTTTTTAAACTGAATGGCAGACATTTTTTAGACAATAGATCTTAGCGCTTAGACTGCATTCTTTAGTGGAGCAAAGCTTACTCCAACTGGGCACCCTAGATTCATTAAGACCGTGATGGCGAACCTATGGCACGTGTGCTGGAAGTGGCATGCAGAGCCATCTCTCTGGGCACGCCAGCTGCCACCTATTGCTCTTCCGGGTTCATGCATGCCAAAAACCGGAAGACCAGGTGACCGGCGCGCATGCACATGCTAGAAACTAGAAGCTCAGGTTCTTGGCACGCTCCTGCGTGCTGGGGAACTGCTCTTCCGGTTTCCGGCGCTCCTGCATGTGTGCGCCAGGGAGCTGCTGGTTTCCGGTGTTCCTGTGTGCGCACGTACTCCCATTTTAGCACTTGGTGCCGAAAAGGTTCGCCAACACTGCATAAAGACCAAGGCTGCAACGCTTCCTCAGCCAGAATGGGAATTTTACAAATTGCTGTCCAAATAGATTTGAAGGGCATCACATTGGGGAATGGTGATGTGGCCAATAGTGATCACAAGACATATTAGCAGCGCTTGCTCATGGCAGCTTTCTTGTTGACATTTCATTATCCAAGTTAGGTAACGTAGTACCTCAATCAAAGTACCTGCCAAACAAAGTAGTAGTAAACAGCTTAATCAAAGAACCTCTAAGACCACCCCCACTAACCATGACAGAGCAAGCCACTAGAATATAAACTGAGAGCAAATCATACTCCCTACCAGCATTGATGCTGTTACCTAGTTTGGGTAATGGAATGTCTGCAAGAAAACAACCAAGGTCAGAGAGCACCTACGACCTCTCATTTCAACCCTGACCTCCAAATATTTTCCTCTATCAGATGTGAACAAGAGAGGTTTACTTCAAATGGGCCTACTGGTACGTTTAGTCTGAAAGTAAGAAACAGTTATGGTGATGTGCTATGCTACTGCTGCTTACCTGAAGAAGGAGTCCATGGCTGGGGCTATCACGATCCTACGTACCTGAATGAGATAGGCTGGCCAAGGGGAGCTGTCCAGGGCAGATAACAGCCATTGTTACCTCATGCTGATGCTTATTTGCAGGAGAGATGACAATCAACTCTATGCCATAGTGTTATGATCATTCATTCATTCATATCCTGCCTTTATTATTTTTATAAATAACTCAAGGTGATAAACATATATACCATCCTCCTCCTCTTTGGTCATTCTTCCCTAGACCAGGCTGCATTTTATTTTATTTTTTTCACTCCTATATCTTTTCAGATAACTCTTTATTTTAGGACATTTCGAATTTTTCAACTTTCAACTTCCAAATATTAGGTGGGCTCAGAAGTTGTGACATGCTTGTGGGATTGTAAATATACAATATTTTGGTTACTTTAATATAATTTAGGTATGCTTGGTAAGTAAGTACATAAATATTATAACTTTTTAACATTTTGTTTCATAGACGTCATAACAATTAACAAACGAATGGACAGAAAAATTAAATTAAATTGTGCTATCTCTTATTTATGCAGCTATGAGATTATGAACTTTATTATGTTATGAAGTTTTTTTCCAATCAATTTACTTGCTTGACTTCTTACATGCAAAAGCATTTAATGCTTAAATGTGTGCATAACTTTATTATGCACACACAACTCCTATATCTTTTTATAAAAGGTAAAGGTTCCCCTCGCACATATGTGCTAGTCATTCCCGACTCTAGGGGGTGGTGCTCATCTCCGTTTATTCTTTTTATAACACAACTATAACAAAACAACATAACACAACTCCTATATCTTTCCAGATATAGTCTTAACCATAGATGTGCGACATAACAATTTATAAACGAATGAACATGCAAATAAAATTAAATTGTGCTATTCCTATTTATGCAGCTATGAGATTGTGAACTTAATTGTACTATAAGGTCTTTTTTCAGTAAATTTCCTTGCTTGACTTCTTACATCCAAAAGCATTTAATGTTTAATTGTGTGCATAACTTTATTGCAGTCAGTGACTAGTCACATGTAATAAAAGCATACAAACAAGACACTGAGCATAATTTTTTACTTGATCATAAATTCTAAAATGAAGATAATAGCTCTCGGCATAAAGCAGCTATAAGTAATTTTGCAAGTGTTTTGGAGATGTTAACTTTCTTGCCTGATAAGCAAACAAAGTCATCCTTGGAATAGGTAGAATTTCTGACTGCAAGCAGAATTATGAGAGTAAGAAGCAAATTGCTATAGAAAACACATGCATTCTGTGGATGGGGCATTTTGATGCATGCCTTCTTTCCAATATCATGGCGGATAAGATTAAAGAGGGCTAAAGAGAGAGATCTACCATATGTTGGACAGATAATACTGAATAAATAATTTACTACCGTGAAGTGTTTCCAATTTATATCCTGCCAGTAGATGTAAATATTTAATTTGTTTCACTGATTTGGATGGCCACCTATCTCACAATGGTTCTCAATACTTAAAAACAAACAAAGCACAATATAAGAATAAAAATCTAAATATCTTTTAGCAAGTAACACCCCCCCCATCTAAATAATGAAACATATGTAAACGATACACTACAGCTGGATCTTTGGTTAAATGGAAAAGAAACTAAAGATAACCCTGAAGACCTAAAGACCTACTGACAAATTGTGTCTTTAGTTCTTACTGACTTACTGTACATTATGGCCACCAGAGCTTGAGACAAGTTACCCTGATATGATCAGACTGGATTCTAGTTTTCAGGAAGAAGAAAAATGGTCAGAAACCTCATGGCTAGAGAATTCTAAAAGGTATAACTTAAGCTGAAAAGTAGAGCCAACATTATGGAGAACCTTGAGTCCAATGTCCTAAAGGTACTTTTCTAAAAATTAACTGGACTGTCTTTGTTTTTTCTTGAAGATGTTTCACTTCTCATCCAAAAAGCTTCCTCAGTCTTCAAGGAAAAATCAACAAAGTCCAATTGTTTTTTGGAAAAGCAACGTTGGGACAGCCATGATCTGGAAAACTCCATAGACACTTGAGTCCAATGGGATCATCATCCTAGATTCCTACATTTGGAATGACGCTATGTACATGAAAGAATGCCATTAGGAATCTGGACTGGATGGTGCTTAAGTTATTAAGTATACATATCTGAGAGCCATTTAACATCTGGGAGGTGAATCGGCTTTAAAGAGTTGTATCCAACAGTTATGAACTTCTCTGCTTATGGAAGAAATCTAGTATGGCCTTAATAATTTTGTGTTATTGTTTATCTGCCATCAAAACTTACAGTGTACAAGATCCCTAGAAAAAGAGTTTGGTTTCAGAGTAATTTACTAGAAGTTTCTCCTCTGTACAGAAAAATAGGGCTCAAAGACTTCTTCTACAGCCAACATGAGTTAAAGAGAAAATAATTCATCAAAAAGCAGAACTGTCTATTGTTGACTGTAGATGGCTGGAATTCTGCTTGAGGTGCTGACAGTTAATTCACATATATATTAAGAAAACATACATTTTAGTTTACATTATTCATGACTTGTATGAAAACGTCATAGAACACAAACGGGTCACTTCTTGTCACAATATCATCCAACATCCTAACCATTTTTATTGATAAGTAATTATTAGTTCTTCCCAGTGGTGGAATTCAATTTTTTTTACTGCCGGTTCTGTGGGCGTGGCTTGATGGGATTGGTGTGGCTTGGTGGGCGTGGCTTGGTGGGCGTGGCAGGGGAAGAATATTGCCAAATCTCCATTCCCACCCCACGCTATGGGGAGGATACTGCAAAATCCCCATTCCCTCCCCACTCCTGGGGGAAGGATATTGCAAAATCTCCATTCCTACCCCATTCTGGGACCAACTAGAGGTGGTATTTGCCAGTTCTCCGAACTACTTAAAATTTCCACTACCAGTTCTCCAGAACCTGTCAGAACCTTCTGAATAGCACCCCTGGTTCTTCCCCATAAAAAGCTGAATTTAACGGTGATACATGCTTGAATTCAATAACAATGATCATCAAGAATTTCTATCTTTTCCTTACACAAATATACAGAAAGTACAAATACAGAAATGCATCAATCTTTTATCTTGAAGATGTTTCGCTTCTCATCCAAGAAGCTTCTTCCGTTCTGACTGAATGGTGGAGAACGGAAGAAGCTTCTTGGATGAGACGCAAAACATCTTCGAGGAAAAACAGAGTCCAGTTAGCTTTTGAAAAAGCACTTTTGGGGCAACCATGACCTGGATGACTGAGGCTCTCCATAAACATCTACAACTACATGTTTTTCTTGGATTGCATGAACAATCAACAAATGGGTATTTATGGACCAAGTCAGAAGCTCTAACACTGATTAGCACCAGCTCATATGTCGCCTGTTAAATGTAATTCATTGGGTTGTAGCCCATTTTTTTCCAAGCTGAGTGTAAACGAGTCAGAAATTATGCACTGGCCGGGAAATAAATCATAAAGAAAAAGGAGTGCTTTTAGAAAGGCATAGTAAGCAAGTGCTAATGTCCTCAGAATAAATCCCTTTAGAAATGTCAGTAAATGCTGGGAAGAGGATCACTGCTACAGATCAGGAAGATCATAGGTTCATGGTTTATGAATGTTGCCATTGATTGTCGTAATTAATGCTGCTATGCTCAGCTTAGGAGATGCTATATATTATTCATGGATGGGAAACCCCAGAGAACCTTCCATTTAACGCTAGCCAATAGGAATTGTTATCTCAAAGGTCAGTGGGAAATGGAGCATCACCCAATGTGAGAATTATGAGGTGGCCGCATCAGCGAGTTCGCCTTTGCACTTCATATATATCGATTGTTGTTCTGTTACGCTTTTAAAAGGTAAATTAATAATACAGCCAAGGAGCAACAAGAGAAGAAAGGTGGATGTGGTACATGCTCAACATCAGTTGTCCTTTGAAGCAGGTGAGTAAGACTTTTGCCTCTTCAGAACAGAAAATGGACTAAGATAATCTCAGTAACCGGGGATAAGTAATAAAACAGATACAAAAATTCCAATTTTTAAAGGGGACTAAGCGAAAGACCTAGAAAGCAATGTCTTACTTTCTTGGAAATACTTGATAGATGAAATCAATTTTCTAATGCCATGGCATTTTATACTGACTTAGGGCCAGACTGAGCCCGATGGAGTTTTCTATCAGGTAACTTGTTTCACATTGAAGAATTCTCGTCCTGGTTCCCATAGATCAGGGGTGTCAAACTGATGGCCTGCCCTGCGGGCCAGATGCATCATGTGTAGGTCACGCCCATCCCAGCTCTGTGAAGGGGGAAAAAATGTCACGATACATCATGTGACAGCAACGTGACAGTGTGAGTTTGACACCTGTGCCATAGACTATCAACTATCTAGAGATGTAATCAAGTAAGCTTGAGAGGTGGAGCCATTCAATCACTTCTTTATTAATTCCTCAGGAACAAGTGCTACTGTTTTTAAAAGTATCACTGCCTCAGTATGATTATTCTGTTATTATTTCTCCCTGGATCCAAGGGAGAGGAGACTGAGGGAGAGAATTGGGGTTGATGGAGATAGATCAAAGACTTGAGGAACAAAACGGTAAGGTGAATGAAAAGTCAAAGGACGTTATGTGACAGAGCTTGCCAACTATTTTTTTTCTTTAAATATCAAGCTCCTTGATCTCAAATTTCCTTGCCTCTTATTATGTGCAGCACATTGTGAACATCTTGGGGACCAGCTAAATCTGTTAGTGTAGTTGCTTGTAGCTGGCTGTGTGTGTCTGTCACACAACTGACTAAACGCAGCAAGAAGGGATAAATGAATAAAAGGGCAGCACAAACTGGGAATGGGATTCAATACAAAAGCAGGACAGGAAACTATAAACATATCTGAATAAAGTACAGACTCAATAGCAATGGATTTAACATGCAACATGCTAGTGATTTACAGATATGTAAGTATCAGGTTGTGTGGATGAGGAAAACAGTGAACCAACAAGAGCACTTCACAATCAAAATATATTCATACAACCTCCATTTTGTTCTTGTGCCGTAGCTTTTTCAACTTGGTCTCTTTGTTCACTGTTTTTCTTAATTTGGGATTAATGACCTGCTTGGGGAAAATATTTTAGCACCATTGAATGCAATGGTAAGCCAGCTATCATCCTCCATCCATCCATGTGTCTGTCGGTCCATCCGTCCATCTATCCATCCATCTTCATATCCATGCATATTTCCGCCACTGTGCCTTTTGTCTGGAAGTTGACTATGGAACACAATATCCCCCCTCCCAAAACAAACAAAAAACCCCAGAGTGACTATGCAAATGTCAGTGAGGGAGCTTCATATCTAAGTATAGAAACAATTGTAGATTGATAGACATAATTGAGCTTTGGTGGGATAATTAGCATTATTGAAATGCAAAAACTGAATAATTCAAGTATATAAATGCAACTGAAGAAGCAATTCAATGTACCATGCATCTGAGAAAGCCAGTGGAGAGCATCTGGCTAAAAATAATTGGAGAGAAAAACTGCACTGCCAAAAGAAGAAAGAATGTGAATGATGCCATCATGAAACAAATTTCAGAAACAAGAATGAATAGTAAAAGAAGAATGGCACCTCCTTTATATTCCCGAATTGCTTGTTAACCATGTCCTGTTTCAGAAGAGAGAGGATGGAAGGACGGGATCTGGCTATCTCTTCTATGACTGATCTACTAAAATAGGTCAATGAGATTAAAGTAGAAGGAATCACACAATGTTGGAGGTCTCATAATCCTACAAAAAGAAAAGGTAAATATGATCAAGCCTATAACTGGAATTTCTGGGGAAAGGATTTCAACAAACTAACACCATAGGAATGTTAGGCTGCATGCTGACAGAAAAAATACATATTTAAATTTCAAGCAATCGTCTGAAATATTTGAAACTAAAATGAGTCCTATGAAAAAAACAGCCCCTTTCTCCTGTTTCAGCTGAATGCACACAATTTGTGGGGGACTAAATAGTGATAATTTTCAAATACTGGTTGCAGTCAGAAACATTTCAGTTGCCATGTCTGTGCAACCGTGCAGAAGTCTTTAGTGGACCATCTGACTGCCGTGACCAGGGGGGCTTTTGCACAGGTTTGCCTGGTGCGCTAGTTACGCCCTTTCCTAGACAGGGATGCCCTCTGTACAGTCACCCAAGCTCTTGTTATCTCTCGTTTGGATTACTGCAATGCCTTCTACATGGAGCTGCCCTTGGGGTGTATTTGGAGGCTCCTGCTGGTCCAGAATGCGGCCGCGCAGGTTGTTACGGGTGCTTCCCATTACTCCTGTGTTACACCTCTCCTGTGCGAGTTGCACTGGTTACCGGTGGTCCTTCGGATCCACTTCAAGGTGCTGGTATTTACCTATACAGCCCTACATGGCATGGGCCAGGGGTACCTGCAGGACCACCTTCTGCCTGCCTCCCACCACCCTGTGCACTCACATAGGATTGCCCTCCTCCAGGTGCCATCGGCCAGACAATGTTGGCTGATGGCGCCTAGGATGTGGGCATTCTCTATTGCACCGACCCTCTGGAATGGGTTACCCACAGGGCTCCAGATGGCCCCCGACCTCCACTCCTTCCACGGTGACCTGAAGACATGGCTTTTCCAACAAATTTTCTGATCTGATGGGTGATTTTAATTGGGAGATTTTAATTGATTATTTTAATAGCTATTTTTATTGTTGTCATCATTTTTAATTTCTGTGAGCCGCCCCGAGTCCTTTGGGAGAAGGGCGGCATATGAGTATAAGAAAAATAAAATAAATAAAAAATAAAATAAATTTTAACATTATAGCTTATCACTTTCTCAAAAAAAATAAAAATAAATACAAAATATGCCTTATCTATAAGCAAATAAGGAGCTCTGGTGGCTCAGCAGACTAAAAGCATTGTAATTAAACACCAGCTGTTTACAATTACTGTGTTTGAATCTCGCCAGGCTCAAGGTTGACTCAGCCTTCCATCCTTTCTAAGGTAGGTAAATTGAGGACCCAGTTTGAGGGGGCAATAAGCTGACTTTGTATAAATATACAAAAGTATGAAGGCTATTGCTTAACGCATTGTAAGCCTCCCTGAGTCTCCGGAGAAGGGCGGCATATAAATCAAATAAAAAAAAAAATCCCATTTTAACCTAGTTTAAAAACACCATATACAGTATATTTTAACCTTGATCAAATATACCAACTCTGTCTCTCTCTCTCTCTCTCTCTCTCTCTCTCTCTCTCTCTCTCATCATCTATCTATCTATCTATCTATCTATCTATCTATCTATCCATCCATCCATCCATCCATCCATCCATCCATCCATCCATCCATCCATCCATCCATCCATCACATATACAAGTCTTAATGTCTATTCAAGTAATGTCCCCAAAACTAATTTTTTTAAATCTCTCTTAATCTTTTCTCAGGAACTCCTTCATAACTATAACACTTCTCTTTTGTAGGGCCAAGATAACAAAATTACCAAATTACTCCTCTGAATGGCATTCTGCACATCCAAGACTTTTCTGGTTTATTATTTGTGTGTGCTTTTTAGCTAATAAAACATCACCAGATTTCATTTGTAGATCCTGTATAACAACTCATTCTATAACATTTTTGTAGCTAGTCATTTTAAAACCCATATTCAAAACAGCTTGATCCTCAGTTGTATCCTACCTACCACATTTTTCGTAATATTGTATGTACATTAATGAATCACTGGTTCAGGAAAAGTATGAGTACCGGTTGATGTTCAGGAACATAAATAAGCAACATATGCAAAACTGTCCAAATACATGAAACAATTCTGGAGACAAAGAAAAGGAAAACTAAGCCAAACTAAGTGAAAGACAAAGTGAACATAAACAGAGGGCGTTGCTAAGAGAGATTTGGAAAATTTCAGACAACCAGTGGAGAGTATCTGGGTGAAAATAATTGGAGGGAAAAACTGCACTGCCAAGGAAAGAAAAATGGCACCTCCTTTATATTCCCGAATTGCTTGTTAGCCATGTCCTGTTTCAGAAGAGAGAGGATGGAAGGATGGGATCTGGTTATCTCTTCTCTGACTGATCCAGTAAAATAGGTCAATGAGATTAAAGTAGAAAGAATCACACAATGTTGGAGGTCTCATAATCCTACAAAAAGAAAAGGTAAATATGATCAAGCCTATAACTGGAATTTCTGGGGAAAGGATTTCAACAAACTAACACCATAGGAATGTTAGGCTGCATGCTGACAGAAAAAATACATATTTAAATTTCAAGCAATCGTCTGAAATATTTGAAACTAAAATGAGTCCTGTGGAAAAAACAGCCCCTTTCTCCTGTTTCAGACGAATGCACACAATTTGTAGAGGACTATTTATCGGTAGTGATAATTTTCAAATACTGGTTGCAGTCAGAAACATTTCAGTTGCTATGTCTGTGCAACCGTGCAGAAGGCCACCTGGCTACATCTCCTCAAATGACAATCCTGTGTTAGTCCATGATTGAAGGTGAATTATTAATGGAAAAACGTGAGCTGTACTAAATGTGTCTCCACCGAAAGATCCTTTGCTTATGGAGCAACGTTTAAATGCTCTCCCAACATCGGGCCCTTTTAAATAAATACAAAATCAATTAACAACCTGTCATAATGATTGTAAACAATTCAAGGATCTTTTGTCAAAGTTCTCCTGAGGAAGAGCTGTAAACTTCATTAGTGGACACAATAGCACTTCTTTATTCTTTCCCAGGAGAACTGGTTTGTCACCGTGTCAGGGTGGAGAAACATTTGAAGTTGTCCAGAAGACTCGTGAAATCTGTCATCGCTTTTGGAAAGCAGAGAAATAGATCGTTGCCATTAACCTCTTGGAGGGAATTGCCATTTTTCAGTGCTGAAAAAGTGGAGGGCTGAGGAATTTGTTAACTCGATTACTGAAAATGCCTGATTTTCCCCCCCTCCCAATTATGTGGTGGATTCCTTTTGATTTGCTTGGTAGGCAAAGAAAAAAGTGAAATGTGGAGGCACTAGCTTACATCGTAACAGCTCACATAAGCATAGGCTACATTCGGTCACTGTTCCTAACTTGCGTAGTTTATTTTGTCATTTGTTTTTTTCATTAAGCTACTTATTACTGCTGTTTGATGATTACTTTAAACCAATTCCCTAGGACATGATCTCTGCTGGCTGCGGAAGATGGGTGAAAATCTTCCCTATTTTGATGTGGCCTCTCTCTCTATATTAATCAGTTTTACAAATCATTAAAAATAAGAGGAAATATGTAACAATATTAATCTTTTACCACCATTTCATATTTTTCTGTGCCATGTCCTTACGTCTGAACTGCAATCTTTTATATATAGCTTTCTGCACAAATTCCCTTATAGATGAAATAAGTGCAACTTCTGTATATATATTTTATCTAACCAAACTGAGTCTTCATAGATTTTTTATAAAATAATCTTCCTAATGGTGTGCTATTTATAAACTTTGTTAGCTGAGACAGCAATAGTCAGTAGTATCTTCCCTTCATTGGCCACTTTGGTGCCATCGTAGAGTTCAGTTTAATAGATCGCAACATTTCCTATTGCAATCGTATATTGGTTCGGTATCCTCTCCTTTAAACTGAAATAATCTAAAATCTACAAGTCTAACCTGGGATAAAATCCCCAGGCTGTATTTGAGGTAGACTTTTGGTGTCTCAGGAGAATGCAGAAACTGTTCCGATGACAAACAGTGATACAACATTTCAGCACCCTTTCTAAAATATTATTGCCTTCACAAACAAAAAATAGAGCTTTGAAACATGCAAGCAGCAACAATGGACTCACCTCACCATAGCCTATAAACAACGTAACAATGACAATCACACTTTCCTGTTACTGACTTGTGGCTTCTTCCAGTATACACCTAAATTACATGTTTTCGCATTTGGTAGGCTGTAGACAAATTTCAAGAAGCAAAGGACCCTTTTTTTTTTGCAATTTCAAGACTTGAAAACATTACAGTAACAGCATGTTTTTCCTGATGCAGAGGGATACTCCAGACTTTTGTATCTGGTGCTCTGCCAGCAAAGTTCAAGACACTTTACTTGGCTTACTCTTCTGTGTTAAGGAGATATCTGCCATCAGATAACAATGATTAATCTATAAACCTCTTGAAAGGACACCTTCAGTTTGTCAAGAACCTTATCTTAGATGCCAGCCTAATTTTATCTCAGTTTTGATGAGATATTGTGGTACGTAGGTTGTGGAAATGGTATAGTTCGGTGGTGGAATTCAATTTTTTTTACTACCAGTTCTGTGGGTGTGGCTTGGTGGGTGTGGCAGGGGAAAGATACTGCAAAATTTCCATTCCTACCCCACTCCAGGGGAAGGATCCCGCAAAATCCCCATTCCCTCCCCACTCCTGAGGGAAGGATATTGCAAAATTTCCATTCCCACCCCACTCTGGGGCCAGCCAGAGGTGATATTTGCCGGTTCTCCAGAATCTGTCAGAACTTGCTGAATTTCTCCCCTGGTATAGTTACTCTATATCTTGATTTTAGAGAAATATGGAGAGCTGTGTTGCATATCATTTTGATTAATAAGTTAGTCTGGAAGGGAGACATAAGTATGAAATGGATGGTTCAGAAGGAAAACTGGTGCTCATCAATGGTCCTTTGTTGAAACCAGAATGTTACCAGGAAGTAACTATTCTACTCTGTTCCAGATTCTGAAGCCCCCTCCTTGAATATTATCCTTAGTTATAGATACCAAACTTTAAGGAGGATTGAAGTGGGAGATGATCAAAGAAGAGCAATAAGAATGATTAGGGATGATATACAGTATTAAATCATCTGAAGATTAAAGGAATTAGAAATGCTTAGCCTTGACCACAGAGCACTGAGGAATAATAGAATAACATTTTTAAGTACCAGAAAATGTGTCACACAAAAGGCCAAAAGCTATCCTTGTTCATACAACAATGCAAGATAGAAAATAACAAATGTAATGTATAAAAAGATTGATTCTGATTGAAGTTTAGGTTCAACCAATGGCAGCAAGGATGGATGTGATGTCTCCTGCATTATTGCCTAAGGTATTCCCTGGGTCTCCATGATATTTTTTTAATTGTCCAGTTGCAGGATCTTCAATTAATCAAAACAATATGAAAAAGAGCCCTGATAGTGCAGTGGTTAAAATGCAGTATTGCAGGCAAACTCTGCCCATTGCTAGGAGTTCAATCCTGATGGGACTCAAAATTGACTCAGCCTTCCATCCTTCCAAGGTGGGTAAAATGAGGAACCAGATTGTTGGGGGCAATATGTTGACTCTCTAAACCGCTTAGAGCTGTAAAGCCCTGTGAAGCGGTATATATGCCTAAGTGCTATTGCTATTGCTACTACTATTGCTAAAATAAAATGTTCTTCTTTGGAGGAAAAATCTTCTTGGCACATCATATTTATTCCCAGTTTGAAGCATTCAAAACAATTATTTTAAGGGTACAGTTTTTAACTGTGAAATTTTCCACATCCCTATTACGCCCATATAAACACAAATATATGTGTATTGATACTGTCCCCTTCATAAGGATTTGAGGTGGTTTACCATTACCATCATCAATAAAAATAACAGAAGACAGACAGTTAATTAGCAAAGCAGGGCAATTACCACCAGGAATCTAATATTCAAAGGATAGCAGATGTGCACACACACAGAGAGACACAAATACATAAAGTACAGGTGTCAAACTCGCTGCATCATGTTGCTGTCACATGACTTTCATGTCGCTTTCCCCATTCACGGAGCTGGGGTGGGCATGGCCCGTGTGTGGTGCATCAACCCCATGGGCTGCCAGTCTGACACCTGACATAAAGTAAATGGACAAGAGAAATAAAGAAAGAGTAAGTGAATGAGATTGGACAGAGATGATGGACCAACGTTTAATATATCAAAGTACATCTCAGCACCAGTTCATTAGGTTTGTAAATGTCCCAACAGCACCCAAAATATCCTTTGGCCAATTCAGTACTCTCACTCCAGTTGCCATTTTTTAAAGAACTGACAGGCTAAGCTTTAAACACACACACTTGTACACACAAATGGGGACTTCATTACCACATCTAAATTGAAGGAAGTGTGGAAGGCTGCCTCACTCTGGACTCGGGATAAACTGAGGACAAACTCTGGTCATTTCCTTTTCATCTGAAGTGGAAGCCAACCATTGTTTCTTATGGCAGCCTGACAAGTTATCTAATATTAGAAGTTGCCAAGGTACACTTGCTCAACTGGTTCTGAATGCTTGCAATGTCCCTCTGCAATCACAGGATCAAATCCTCTCTTCTGGAGGAGAGATCCAGAAAGGTTCATTTAGTCCCAATTAGAAGCAAATAACATGCAAAAAGTAGGGATCCAATTATGATTAGAGAAGTTGTGGGTAAATCATAATCCTTCTCAGGCATATCTTATAATTAGAAACAAGTGCAGGCAACTGGAGGTGACAGTTCTAGCTTGATTCCTGGTGCCTCCAGGACTGTCATCCTTCACAAGTTTGAAGGGTAACTACAGTATCTGCAGCAGACATCTTGGGCCAATCCTATGATTGGAGCCTAGATCTTCCAAGGTTCTAAATTGGGTGATACATTCCAATGTGTATGCCAGGCTACCTTGCCGGTAGCCAAGCTGTCATTTGCAAGGGAAGAAGGTGGTGATATAAAGGGTGAAGTACTTGTATCCCTTCTTGTAAACTGAATTCCGTGAGCTATTCAAATTCTCAAACAAGATGGGCATTTTGTTTTCATTTATAAAACAATAATAATACTAAAATTTGAGCTAATGTGTAAACTCTTTCATGGACTAAAACCGAAGGGGTAGAGAAAATAAAGGTTTTATTTAAGCTTAATGATCCCGTCCCAGCCCCAAATTGAGGATGCCAGGAGGGGATAAGAATCTTGGCAACTTGGCATCCCCATTGGCTGATTAACATTACCAGCCAGCCACAGAGAAATTCCAAAGTCTAAAACAAATTGGTATTTGTTTAATTATACCATAGGGTGAGTTCTAGTTATGAGCACCTGAGGGAGAATACAGTGAAAATTCTAACTACAGGGGATCATCACCTGATCTTTCCTTCTGGTTTTTCACTAGTGGTATCAGATCCCCCTTCCTATCCATTGAACATTTTTGTCTTTGTATTCTGTTCCTTTTTACTTTTACTTGGAGCATGGTTGGAGTTTTAGCTGCACTGCTTTCTTTTCATCTTAATCTCAGCTGTTTGCTTGATGCATTACCTTGTTTTGACCTCTTGAATCCTTTCTTGATTAGCTGCTGTTGCTCGGAGCAGGAACTGCTCTTAAATTCTTGGAACTGCTCTAGGCTACTTGGGATGACGTGAGTCACGTATGCTCTTTCCTGCCTCTCTCTGCTCCCTTCCTTCCAAATACCACTTATGCCTGTCTTGGCTCTTTTTCTCTTCTTTCTCTCTACTGCACCTGAGCTCAGGAAGTGCCATCTGGTCCCTCCTTTTCTCCTGGTCTTCACATATTTCAAGTGGAAGCTTTATAGATCAAATGACTTGATGTACCATTTGTCACATCAATTTTCCATGCATTTATTCCAGCCCTCCCTCTTTTTTTTGCCCATACAATTATAAAATGAAAAGAAACTCCTGCCTTGATCAGCTCTACATTTTTTTCTGCTCCTCCCACCATTCTGTCTCATCAGCTGTGTTAAAAAAACACTTGCCCATGTGTTCTTGTCCATCTTTAACTCAGGGATAACACTGCCACCAGCAGATTCTTGATTCTGTCTGAGTGGAGAAAGACAGATATTGTATTTTCTGGTCAACTGTTTTTGCTTCCTTCAGTGAGAATAAGATTGACCAATTTGCTGTCATGCTGATGTTGCATGTTTGAGGAGGGATCACTGTAACCTCACCTCCAGTTACCTATCAGAAGAGACTGGCCATTTTTACCATTTGGACATGCTGCCTAACTGAAAGACAGTACAGACCCATTAGTCTTTCTACTGATCCTGCCCATTGAAGGACAGAAAGATGACCCATGTGCTCTTCCACCCTTTCTTTCATAGTGGGCAAGATCTGAAGAAGTCCCTCTCTCTCTCTCTAGGAATTGTGTCCTTATAGTACAGGAAAAAAACAATCTGCCTTGCCACAACTGTCTGCCTGAAAAGGGATGGAGAGTAGAGAAGAAAGATTGACCTTTGTGCTAAGGTTGCTAATCTGCTTAATGAGAAAGGAATCCCTATATCATAAACCAGTAACAAAGCTTTTAACTTTCTTCCCCTAAAATGTAATTTGTCCATCTTGAGTAGGATCTGATGATCTCCAGTGGTTTTTGGATCCTGTCCCACTTTTTCTACCTTCCAATTGGAAAGCCCGCCTTATCACGTTCTAAACATTCTCTGGGTCATACCAAAATAAGAATCCAATGTATGACTTCATCCTGCATTAGTAGAATGGCTAAACAAGCTGTTCCGGTCCAACTTTTTTGTCTGCTTGTCAAAACTGACTTTACAGTCAAAGTGAATTCCTGTTTCTATAGTATTTGGTAGCTAATGCTGCAGAATAATCTGAATGGAGTAATATCAATGTGGCAAATAACTGCAAGCATGATCAGCCTGCAAATTATTTCCTACTGATAAACTGAAATGGTTCCTTAATCAAGATTGTCCATTTTGAGGAAGAATAAAATAAAAGTGGAAGGAATAAATGCCGGCACACCCATTGTAAGCAGTTTTAGCTTTTTAAAAACTCCCCATTTATGCGACAACCATAGCAAACCAACATAATAATTGCATTGAAGAAAAGGGAGAAAAACAATTCAAGTAGGAAGCCTAATGCTGGAACACAGATAAGCCCATTTAAACAACTTAATCTTTCATCTCAATTTTGATATTGCTATAAGAGAGATTTGGTAATCCTGTGGCAATTTATTCAAGTCCAGCTGTTTTAATGCACTCCATCTAGAAGTTTTAAGCATTCTAAAGAACTTTGCAACTAACAGATATAAGTGGTTCATGATAGCACTTGGAATTCAGTGAATAGTTTGTATTTCTTAATGTTAGTCACAAGAGTATTTATCAATCTTATAATGAATCCAATAAAGGTAGGCTTGCATCTGATTATTATTAATATATTTGTCATCCTATCACAGTTGAACATATAGTTTCTTCATAAAGAAGTGGGCAACGTATGGTTTTCTGAATCTCTGCTGACCTAATGAAATGTAAAGCACATGAAAATTATAACATATAACCTAAGAGAAGCTTGGCACAATTTTTAATTTTAAAAATCAAAAGAAAATCCCTTCATCTGCTCATTTGTGGAGTTTTTTTTACACCATCTTTAAGTCAGTCTTGATTCCTTGTGATTGCCTGGACAAATCCCTGTTGCTTTGTTTCAGAAATGAATTTGAATTGTCTCCTTCCTGGGGCTGAAAGAGAGTGACTGGCCCAAGATCTCCCAGCTACTTTGGTGTCTTAAGGCAGGATTAGAACTCACAGTCTCTTGAGTTCAGCCCAGTGTCTTAATCATTTAACCAATCTGGCTATTTTTATGTACTATTTATGCATCAACATAATTCAAGTGAGTGGGGTCTTCCCTCAAAACATCTCCAATGCAGCTCTCTGCCAGAAAATTGCCCATTTCAATATATAGGCTAGATAGTGGACAATATTCAAACATATATTTCCACAGGCTTTCTGGCTTCTAATGGCAGATTTCATTGTCAGTCTGCCTAGGCATCACCATCCAATGGTTTCATCAATAAGCCAGAATGCCAAACACCTGTGACTTTTCTTTTTGGTATTTCCACAGGCAGTGGCTCAGTGACTAAGACGCTGAGCTTGTCGATCAAAAGGTTGGCAGTTCAATGATTTGAATCCCTAATGCCGCGTAATGGGATGAGCTCCCATTACTTGTCCCAGTTTCTGCCAACATAGCAGTTCAAAAGCACGTAAATAATGCAAGTAGACAAATAGGGACCACCTTTGGTGGGAAGATAACAGCGTTCCATGCACCTTTGGCATTTAGTCATGCTGGCCACATAACCACAGAGACGTCTTCAGACAGCGCTGGCTCTTTGGCTTTGAAACAGAGATGAGCACCACCACCTAGAGTTGGAAACGACTAGCACATACAGTATGGGCAAGGGAAACCTTTATCTTTAAGTATACTTAGCATGGTGGCTAATTTTAATCTTCACCATCTTGCTGAGGGAAACTCCTCACTATATACATCATAGTAGGTACATCATGGACCTACAGTTCTTAAACACTCAGCCATCTTGGTACTTGAACAGGCTACAGAAAGGAAGAATGAAAACCCCAACACCTGATATTAACAGCTCAGGAGTTTAATATTTTTTTCTAACCACATTTTGTGGACATGTGGAGAACTAGGCATAGAGGCCAAAGCTTGTCTTCTAGCTAGTATCTCAACTTAACTCTTAGTGGTTCCGTGGACTTTTGCAGTCAGTTGCTTCTCTAATGAATGGAATGCAGCAGAAGGCTAACAGCTCTGCCATTTCGGAAAAAGAAATATTAAAGAAGCCAACTTGAGTTCTATTTATTCCTAAGGAAACAACAACAAAAACCCCTCAAAATTACATTCCAAACATACATTACTTTTAATACAAAAATCAAACATGGGGTTAGAAATGTTGGGTAATAAATATCCTTACCCCAAATGTGTGACTGTTCTACAGGTTCAAAACCAAGAGTAAGAAAAACATCTTATGTGGTTCAATATTCAAGCTTTGAAATACTTCACAGAGACTGAAAAGCAGAGCAGATGTTCACCTTAGCCAGGATGTAGTCTTGAAAGGCATCATTCCCTCTTGGTTTCTCTTGCTCATTCCAAAAAGCAAGATGTTTTGACTTTAACATTTGAGGTTCTTATAATCTTGCCTGTTCTGTAATCCATAATTTACACATTGCCTCATAGGTGTGCTCTTACTGTGTGAATGTAATAAAAACTTGGTGAGAAAGCCATATGGTGCCCTCAACTGCCTCCAGAAGTAAGCGAGTTGTAAAACTGTTTCTTTTAAAACAAAGAAATGCTGGCATTTTCTTCCCATTTTACATATAAATTTAAGGGAAAAAAGACCCCACATAGCTGGAAGAAAAGTACAGTGTAAACATCTAGGCAGCACACTCCTTAATAGAATTTCTCTCTCAAGAAATTGCTGTTACCCTGGTTTATATATTTTAAAATATAACAGTTATGACGCACCAACACTAAACATCCCCGTGTTAACAACGGGGTTACAATAAACACAAAACCAGAAGCCTGTGGAAGGTGCTTGACCACATTGTTACAATCATAACAATGGTTTTGGTCTGTTTTGTAAACTACTGATTGTTAGTAACAGCAAATTGTACACACCCCAACATAGTCACTCATTCAGATAGAAAAAGAGAGAGAAGGAGGGAGAAGGAGGGAAGGAAGGAGGGGGAGGGAGAAAGAGAACGAGAGAGATCTCCAATCAAGCAAGAACTGAGATAGCTTGCAATGATATTTCTTTTATTTAATTCTACATTACCTTTTATTTATTGGTACTTAATTTCTCCATATGATTTCTGTTCAAAATGATCGTTAAAGCATTTATAAATATCAGAATGAAACACCCATTCTAAACCCAGGGATTAAACACTTGTCTCCATTACACTAAAAGCAACATATATAGCAAGATAAAGATAAAAGTTCCCCTTGCACATATGTGCTAGTCGTTCCTGACTCTAAGGGGCAGTGCTCATCTCCGTTTCAAAGCCGAAGAGCCAATGGTGTCCAAAGACGTCTCTGTGGTCATGTGGCCGGCATGACTAAACGCCAAAGGTGCACGGAACGCTGTTGCCTTCCCACCAAAGGGGGTCCCTATTTTTCTACGTGCTTTCAAACTGCTAGGTTGGCAGAAGCTGGGACAAGTAACGGGAGCTCACCCCATTACGCGGCACTAGGGAATCAAACCACTGAACTTTTGATTGACAAGCTCAGCATTTTAGCCACTGAGCCATTGCATCCCTAATATAATATATATTATGTATAATATATTATATCTCTATATAATATATAGCAAACAAGGTACAAAAATAATATTTCTTGGCCTAAAGACAAAAAGGGAGGAAATTCCAATTATATAAGAACTGGAGTGCCTACATACAACCCTATTAGGTGGCCAGTATCCTACTCTTGTTCTATCAGCCCTTCCTGATTTATTGATCTTGTAGTTGCTATTGATCTCTTGGAAAGCTCTAATCTTGTGAACCCTGGGAATTATAGAGTCCTCCTACTGATGATTCCAGGACAACCAACAGCATGCTTTTTATACTAAGTGCATCCTGTGGATATTGAGCCCACTTTTTTGGGAAAACAGCCACTCTTTAAAAGGCTCAGTGACCAGAGCCTTTAAAAACATTTGCAGTGGGAACAGAGGCAATAGTTGTATGTACGAAAAGGCAGAAAGAATGTGGGATGCTTTTAATGTCAAAGGCCCTGGGAAGCTCCATGTTGTGGACTTAGTTATAAAATTTAGATATAGCTAAATAGTATTCTTCTTTTGCTTCTTGCTATTGTGCAAGTATCTTCCTAGACCTTGGTTGCTCCAGGACAACACAGTAAGATAGCAATCGTGTTATCAATTACCATGGCACTAAAAAGCACTCTAATTCTTGTATGATGCATTAAAATCCTCTAATGCTTCTGTTGGAACTATGGAAGTACTGTTTGAAAGAGAATTTATCACGTACCCTGAAGTAGGTTCTAAGATTGCTTTTGTTTTCTCCAGAGCTAATTCAATGATATCAAAAATACTGAGATCTTTGTCTCTTGTGTCCAGACAATATGTCAAATGAAAAAAATGAAGCATGAATGAAACAGAAGTCATGAATGAAAAAGCTTTCTCCATTACTGCCATTGTAGGTGATTGAATCATGATGGGCAAAGGAGAATATTTATATACTTAAACAATAACCTAGCCCTTTTTACTACTTCTTGTTCTTCGTTCTTGAATATATGCAAGATGGTTTAATAGGGTTTTCATTTTATTAAACAGTAGTTTCAAGTACTGAAAGAAATGCTTCCTAAAAATATAGCTAACTTAATGGAATACTTTTGCGTAAGTTACTGTGATAAATACTGAAGAGTGATGCATAGAAAATAGATTAAGACATCTTTGATACAGCATAAGTATAATCAACAATTATGATGGCTAAATAGGCCTGGGATAAATTCAAAAATATTTTTCAGGCACACAATGCAGGTTTCTTGCTAGAAAATAATGTGTCAAGCCTACGGTTTTTAAACTCTGCTTGTGGCTTTATATAATTTTCCAATAACCCACTGTAAGAAAGAAAAGGTCAAACCAGATCAAACTTTGTGCCTAATTCAACAAGGCATATTCTTTGAACTATTACTCCAGCTGCAGCAATTAGATATAGACATCTCTGAAATCAATCTTTAAAGTTGTTGTATACTTAGAGCTAAATTATAGTCTGAAGAGTTGAAATGTCCCTTGCTTTATGTGCTTAACTTCAAATGGAAGCCAATGCTTAAGGAATGTTCTTCAGTGGAATTTTGCATGTCTCTAAATATGACATTATGCAATAAAATTTCAGCTTGTTTCTCAGGATACAGTTAGTGCTTGGAGTAAAAGTGAATCCAGAAGTGAGCTTCTGATTGCCTACTTTATACTTTGTTGGATTGTAAGCTTATTCCTAGACGACTCTTTAATTTTTCTGTTTACTACTCAGAATATCTTGAAGAATATGATTTATTTATTAAATTTATAAGGTGCCCATTTCACTATCAAACAACAGTTAATTGGCACAGGATTTGATTGTAGAAGATATTAGAGCCTTAGTTTATCTTGGA
Source organism: Masticophis lateralis (assembly GCA_030761175.1). Classification (NCBI taxonomy): domain Eukaryota; kingdom Metazoa; phylum Chordata; class Lepidosauria; order Squamata; family Colubridae; genus Masticophis; species Masticophis lateralis. The sequence continues at coordinate 149,499,913 of JAUDYJ010000001.1, read as the reverse complement.
CTTGGACTTCTATTAGAACTGTTACTATGACTGATCATAAAGAACTATGAGGCAACAAGACCATCTCATTTATTAAAAATTAAGGGTAGGCAATCTGTAGCATATGGGTTACAAGCACTTCCCTAATGTCTTTTTGTGCCTCATAGAGACACACCCCACCCATGAGTGATGCTAAATCTGGGGGAAAAAATTTAAAGAGCAAAATAACCATAGCTCACCAAATATTCCACAGCCTCTGGAAAACCTCAAACCATAAACTAAAGTTCTTGGCTACATAAACTATGCTTATTGGCGAAGTTTCCTCTACATTAATGAGGAACAATGGCTAGGTTTGTTGGCAACTTCAACACAGCTCCTAACATGAAATAAACACAAAACTGTCCCCCAGCTGTGCAGGAAAAGGAAACATTTTCTAACACCAAGATGTTTAGGATCTGGATAATTATGACAATAAGTACCATTAATGTTAAGAAATTTTTATTTGGCTCTGTGATGAAAGCACATAAATTACAAGTGGAAGAAACATCATGCCACAAAATTGCATAGGGTTCTTACAAAAAATGTGAATTATGCATCTAAAGGCTGAAAAATTAAATTATATATACGTTAAATGATTTTTTTTCCTAAGTGAAAGCAAAACCACTATTTCCAATCAGCCAATCACACACATTATTTATACCAATGTTCAATAACATTAGTTTCAAATGAAAGCAAGCCCTATCTAAAAGAAATCTCTTACAACCATGTTGACAGTTAAAATGTCCAAATTCTCTGTGTGAAGGTCTGTCCTAAGCTGCTAAAACAATTCTCAGTAGTGTATCTGAAGTATACAGTGGAGCCCAATGTAATTCAATGCAGCTCTATTCTCTATAGCAAAATGTCCACAGTAGATTATTTTGACATGTTCAACACATAACAAGGCAAATACATAGAAGGCACAAGACTCTCACATCATAGACTCCTTTTCATTACCTTACTTTATTTCAAGTAATATTCATGATAAATGATGTATTACTGCAAGTTTTAACAATGCCAAGATATACAATATTACACACTAAAACTACAACTGCAAAAGGAGGCACTGTACAGATATTAAAAAAGTAAGTACAGTCAATGATCAGTTACAAATGTACTGAAAACCAACTACTCTGTCAACCATTAACTTGGTAACTCTACATCATAAATTAAAAAGCTTATCAGAGTTTCTCCTACTTGTCTGAAACTGCAGTATACAAGCATGGCAAAGAAATACCTATAGAACTGTTATCAATACTGGATTATTGTAGCCTGTCTAACTCAAAACAAATTTATTTAACTTTTATCTTAGAAAATGCAGCATTAAACTTTGACCCTTCCAGGTTTTTATATTTAATGATTAATAACATTGATCTTCAAAGTGCAAAAGTAGAATAAATGATAGGAGTCATCTTCTTAAAATCAAAATGAAACTTTTCATTTCCATTATATCCTCTAAATTACTCCATAAAATGTAAGCAGTTTATCTTTTATATACTCTTAACAATGTGCAACATTTCTTCATGCATGATGTAAATAATGAAAAAAAAATACTGTTTAGCCAAAATTTTAGTTTCCCTATGTACACTTAGCATTTAATTCAATTTCTATTTTGTTTGATCTCTATTTATTGCTTGCATTTAAATAAAATAAGTTATTTTTACTGAGCTCCTGAGGGAAAACAAACTACATATACGCTGTTATGCATTCCAACTCCTTACCAATATCAGAACAAAATATAGCGTTTCGGTAATATCCACATGGTAGAGCAGTAAGGAATGCTGGGGGAGGAACTGTAACCTTTGTAAGGTTAACTATATAAAAGGGTAGAATTAATCAGATCTCTCTGATTCTTTTCTTTTTCACAAATATTTTAGATTTGAAACGTCTATATTTCTATACACTTGGGAAATGGCATTCCCATGTGCGTTCCATAGATTAAAAAAAGAAGAAAGATATAATAGCACAAACCATTTTAATAATTAGGTCAATGATGCAACCCAAAAATAATTGAAAGCAACATTCTTAGATTTAAGAATCCTACATTTGAAAGTAGTACAGAAGTCTGAATGAAAGATTCTGATTGTGCAACAATTATCTCATAACAGTATCAGTTATCTCTGATGACTGTATGAGTCTCTTTCCTAAAGCTTTTAATTTCACCTCAAGGGAAAGTTCAGCGAGAACTTGCCTGCATATTTGATTTACAGAGACAGAATGCGCATATACATATGTGAATTCATATCACATCTGAAGCATGTATAATCACATTACTATGTCTTGAAGAGATTTTGGCTTGGGAATATATTCTACAGTAGTAGTTACCACAGTTACAGAGAACTAACATTGATAATTCTCTGTTGAGACACAACCAGCACAGCCAACTATCACTGCACAGAAAGCTAAAGGAAAAAAAAAGTTTCTTTTCTCAAAGTGTCATTGTTAAGATGACAAAAGCTTTCAAGGTGTAGTTGCCCAGGAAGAAACAAACAATTATGGATACTGTGATAACCGTGGGTGGAATATTGTGCCACTCCTGTTTCATAAAGAGGTGTAAACACATTTACCTGCACAAAACATACTGGTCCCCAAAGAATGCTCCAGCCTGCTCGTGTTTTAAAAATGACTGGTGTAAATATGGCCAGAGCAACATCGACCTCTTGGTTTATGCCATTAAACTAAAAAGAAAAACAAGGCCTACAAATAGGATGTAATTTCCACACCCAATCCATTTGTTTTAGAGATTAGTACAATATCCCAATGGAGGTCTTCCATATCTAAAGCTGCCCAATGGTCATTCAAAAAGAGGAACATTCCTGGGGGACAACATAACTTGTTCTGTCAGAGAAATTTAAGATCGGGATCTTTGTGGGAGCTGTTAGAGAGGTGTATCAAACACTTTTCCTGGATTATCTTCTAGCTCTTCATTTTGCAGTGGTTTGTGGTTCAATTTCCCACCATCGGATGCCAGGGAAGAAGTTGTAGAGCTGTGATCTCCATCCTCACTGATTTTGCCTTTCATTGCTTCTTGAACAAATTCCAAGATTTCCAGTGGCAGTCTTTTGAATTTGTCTTGATATTCTTGATCAAGTTCAGCCTGTAACTGGAAATGACATCAATATTGTCATAAGTAAAATCGCAATGATTTACCCCCTGCTTTTTTTTAAACAAACAGGAAAAAAAAACACACACCCTTGAATGACATTTCCAAATGGTGAAAGGGGAGAGGGTTGCATTTTGGTTATTTTTCCAGATGTGAATTTGGCATGAGGATGGGGAGGAAAATCTACCATTGGCTAACTTCCATTTCTTTAGAGCATGCAGGAAGATTGTTCATGCACCAATAAGTCATAAAACAACAATGTTGACTATTACAGTCTGCTTTCCAAAAACTCTATCATTCTGGTTGCCTTGGTATCAAACATCTGCAGCCAATGCTTCCAAGTATGTTAGACCTATTCCTACAAAATACCATATTGCCAGGGAGATCCTGGGAGCTGAGGTCCATCTTGAGGGTATCAGATATGTGTAGGATATCCTATGTATAGATAGACTTAATTTCAAGACTCAATGTGATATGTCACATGACTAGCAGAAATTTTGCTGTCTCTGCCATCACTATGAAACTTGATGGGAGAGCACGCACTGTAACATCCTTGTGTTAATTACTATTGCTATTAGTCTTGTTTTGGAATTTGATACTGAGGAATATATGCTAAATCAAAAGTAAAGTCAACTTTTATACAAAATGTGAAAAGCTCCACTGATATAACCAGCAGAACTGCCTTTGCTGATTTACAAATATACTAATGCATTACAGTCTTGAAAGACCACTGTAATCTATGAGTAATCTGAGACCAGTTGATAAATACCTATTTATTTATTTATTTATTTGGTGTTTATTTGATAACTACATTCTTATGCGATAGTAATTAGTACTGAGCATGAATTAATCCAATATTGGTTACTATTAGACACTTAACTGCTTATGAAAGAGTGCTGAAACATAACAAATCTAGAGTCCAAAACAATATTTCTAAATGTTGAATTACGAATAACAAATCTCCATAGGAATTCAAATACTAAGGCTAAGCCATGGTGTTCAGAAATGGGCAAACTGCTGCAACATATTTGGAAATGAATGATTACTTTAATTTGGTGACGCCTCACTGGAGAAACATCAGTTATTATGAAAACAGAATTGTAATTGTGTTGGCATTCACTCTTGAAGCTATTAGCTGGGCCTAATATTCAACTGCAGCAGATTCAATTACAATGGTATTTTCTGAATTCTTCCCACGAGAACAGAAATATATATTTTAAAAAGGCAAAGATAAACGTTTGTTCTTTTCAATTTAGGAATAACAATTCTCTGCTAAAGATTGACCTCTGGTTATGTCCTTCCACCAATAAAAATAGACCCATTACAGATAAGATTCTCCTCCACCCCCTACTTTATAAAAACTTAGACACCCTCCAAATAAAGAGCAAATTTTGAGGTGCTTGGACAGGCAATAGGGGGAGAGGACAATGCATGATCGTAAGATTGCAAGTTCATAATTTTTTTAAAAATTTGATTTATGTGCCGCCCTTCTCCGAAGACTCAGGGTGGCTTACAATGTGTTAAGCAATAGCCTTCATACTTTTATATATTTTATACAAAGTCAGCTTATTGCCCCCACAAACTGGGTCCTCAATTTACCTACCTTAGAAAGGATGGAAGGCTGAGTCAACCTTGAGCCTGTGGAGATTCGAACTGGTGTAATGGCAGACAGCTGGATGTTAATTATGGTGCTTTAGTCTGCAGAGCTAAACCAGAGCTATTCCATTTACCTGGAATAAGTCCCACGAAACTAAATAGGACTTCCCAGTAAAAATGCATATATTATCAAGGTGTAAAAATACTTGTAATGAATATTTGCATTTCTAATATCCAATGATCTGTTACTTTAGAACAGGAGTATCAAACTCGCGACAACATTTTGTCATGTGACGTATCGCAACTTTTTTCTCCTTCTCTAAATTGGGGGTGGGCATGGCCAGTGCATGATGCAACTGGCCCATGGGCCGTGAGCTTGACAACTCTTCTTTAGAATATATTTACACAGAGGAACCCAAGACTGTAAATATGGGAAGTTATTAATCATTAAAAGAAGACAATATTATTTTTATAATTTTTATAATAATATCAGAACTAAATAGCTTAAATATTTTAAAGATGCTGTCTGAGGAATTCGAGGGTTGAAGTCCATACATTTAAACGTCGCCAAGGTTGAGAAACACTGATCTAAATCGTATCCAAGATTCCAAGCCTTTTACAAAGCATGAATTAAAATATATAAAATAACAATGGCATCTTTGACTGTAATAGAATGAGAGTATGCATTAATAACTGTATGTTAGGAGGAGCTGAATAAAATCTCTCAAGCAATTTTCTCCCTTTCCTGGAGTAACCAGGGAATGAAGGTGGTCATACTACCTTTTGCACTGAGTCATGTCCATTTCCTTGAAATATTTTAAGTAATTTAACATTAGTACAGAAATACAGTTAGAAATGAAGAAAAAAATGGGGACGAGAGGAGGACTTTAGAGCAGGGGTGAAATCCAGCAGGTTCTGACAGGTTCTGGAGAACCGGTAGCGGAAATTTTGAGTAGTTAGGAGAACCGGCAAATACCACCTCTGGCGGGCCCCAGAGTGGGGTGGGAATGGAGTTTTTGCAATATCCTTCCCCCAGGAATGGGGAGGGAATGGGGATTTTGCAGTATCCTTCCCCTGGAGTGCGGTGGGAATAGAGTTTTTGCAGTATTCTTCCCCTGCCACGCCCACCAAGCCACACCACGCCCACCAAGCCACGCCTGTAGAAAAAAAATTAGTAAAAAAAAATTGGATTTCACCACTGCTTTAGAGGTAATTTGGGAAACAACAGGCAGGTTAAACTGTTCTACTGATGTCGTATGGATATTGTACTCCAAGGAGATAGTTTAGCGGCCCTTGAGGTTATTGAAAAGTTACCATGAAAAACAGAATGCCTAATCCCATTGCTCAGTTCTAACCTGCACTGAGAAACTGAAAGCAGTTCAGTGAATTTGCTACTAGGCTGGCTCTAGCTTTTTCTTTTTTCTTTTAGATACATAGTGTTGGATCCCAAGAGCTGTGAGCCATGCAGAAAGCTATCTCATTTTCATTAGTACTAATTGAGGAAGATATCAGTGAAAGTCATTTAATGCAGCTGTTCGAGGAATATATATCAGTCTCCAGGCTTTTATCCAATATAGCGGTATTCTTGAGGAGCTAAGCACATAGTTTCCTATTCAAATGTGTTCCCTAAATATGGGGTGGCTGGTAGGGTCCATTATCACGGCTCACTGCTCTTATAAATACTACTCACAGGTTTCAGGTGCCTTGGAGGACAAAACTGTTTACTTTCCAGCGAAATAAATCTGGAAGTATATTAGCCTTGCTAGATAGAGGATGGCAAAAGGGAACAGTATAGTGGCTGAAAGAGGAGCATCTTTATACTAACTCAGCCTACATCATCGCTTCCTGTGCCCAATGACAGGAAAGTACAAGACAGGATTACATCTTCCAACAATGAAAGATGCCAGTACTACAGAAAATAGCTCAAAAGGTCATTTTCCTCCTTCAAAGATTAATTACAGACAGTCCTCAACTTAGCTCACAATTGGGCCCAAAACTTGCTAAGCAAGACAGTTGTTAAGTGAGTTTTGCTCCATTTTACAATCTTCCTTGCCACAGTAATTAAGTAATTTGGCTTCCCCATTAACTTTACTTGTCAGAAGGTCACAAAAGGTCATCACATGACCCCAGGACATTGCAACTGTCATAAATACGAGTCAATTGTCAAGCATCTAACATGAATTATGATCATGTGATCACGAAGATGCTACAATGATTATAAGCATAAAAAACCATCATAAGTAATTTTACTCAGTAGTAACTTCATTGTAAGTTCAAACAATTATTATTGTAAGTCGAGAACTACCGGTAATCTTTTTGAATTCAGGTCATTCAAAGACTCTTGCAACATTTGGATGGCAATGAAAATTTTTTAAAATGTAAATATTTAGATATATTCAGATACAAATTTCAATGGTAAATAGTAAAGGACTTCCAGTATGATTCTGCCGATTGATGTAGAAATATCAGGTGGAAAATTTTGATTTTTTTTCTTTGTTGAGGACTCCAGTCTTCATAATTATAAAACCTCTGATCAAATATTTTTATTTATTTATTTATTTATTTATTTATTTATTTATTTATTTATTTATTTATTTATTTATTATCGAATTTATATACCTCCCTACTCCCAGAGCTGGGCGCAGGGCGGTGAACAGCCAAAATAAGATACCAATAACATACAAAAGTTAAAAACTATTAAAATAGATTAAATAATTTGGGCTCCAAAAGAATTTAAAACATCCAATTTAAATAAAACATTTAAAACCCAATTTAAAAAGGGAGAGTTAGGCCAACCCTGCCTGTTGAAATAAAAACGTTTTTAGGGTGCGGCGGAAAGTGCGTAGGTCTTGAATCCTCCTTATCTCCAGGGGGAGCTCGTTCCAGATGGCAGGTGCCCCCACAGAGAAGGCTCTCCCTCTGGGGGCCACCAGCTGGCACTGTTTGGCGATGGCACCCTGAGGAGCCCCTCTCTATGGGAGCGAACTGGTCGGTGAGAGGCTACCTGTGGCAGAAGGCAGTCCCATAAGTACCCTGGTCCTAAGCCTTTGAAAGAACTATATTGTATATTTAAAATAAAAAGGCAGTTCCCATTTCAAGCCAAACAGTGAGGTGGTCATTTTGTAAATACTGATATTCGCCAGAGACATCTAATAAGGGAAATGGGTGGCATAAAATTCTAACAACTAACTAACTAAATAAATAAATGATATAAGCAGTACAGTTTAAGATACTGAAATATTTTCTCAATTGTTCAATATTTGCACAAGCAGCAATGGTTTACAACATTTACTTTATTGGGCGATCCCATAATAATCATGAAGTAGTATCAGGGCTGCCATGAGTTTTTTATTTTAAATAAAAAAGCAACTGATGCATCATTGACAGAGACATGAGTGAGGGAAGCAGCAATGCATATGTGCACGAGAGAGAGAGAGAGGTTTTCTAAGAAAATAGCATAAGCCATAGGGCTTCAACTCAATACCAGGGTCCCCCTCACTCAACAGTATTTCTCAATAAAAACGCAAAGTTGCAGTACATGGGCACTAATTTGTTAGAGATGATTTTGGTTTTTTCCTCGTATTATAAAGATGGAATGATTACTCACAAAGTACTCACTTATGTATCAAAATCACACACAGCCCTTCTCACTGTAGATCTTAACTTTGATATTTAAAAAGAGGACTCATGATTCTATTGGCTTATTGTGACATAAGACAATAATTTGACTGCTGACAAAGTTTTCATAGTGATAGCCAGTTTTTCAGGTAAACCAGAAACACAGTATGCAATTATCATGACCTGTGTGAGACATTTCATAACCACGCTAGTTGTGAGAACAAAACTATGGTTAAATATCATGAAGAGCAGCTAAGCCAGCGCTAATATGAATAAGGAAAGCTTTTGGGTTATTTGATATTAAAACACAGGATACATGTTCACAATGTATCATACGAGCTAACCTCCACTCTCAACCCGTAACTCACAATCTACCAAGGCTTGTGTGTTTATCCTGTTTAACTGTTAAATTACGTAACAAGAACTGTCAGTTATTTAAGTAGCTGTAAAGTCAACCTTTGAAATAAATTTCAAACAGATCTTATGCAGTAAACAACAGGTGAAAATCTCAGGAAGTAACTGCAGGCTATTGAATTACAGCAGTAAAAAAAAGGTAGCCTTTGCTGTAACTACCATGCAAAGTTATTTTGCATAAAAAAAACCTACTGTGCAAATCTATTTAAAGAAGTCCACGCTGATTAGGCACAAGTGTAATGTCAGGGTTCCAAGTAGTGCACCCATTGCAAACAGAATTTTAAGGCAGGTAGATTCCTCAAAGAATAGTTTTATTGGATATCTCATACTGACACAGGCTAGTGAAAACTGACTCTTAATGTTCCCGCCGTTTTCACCTAATTAAAAGTAAATGTTTTTCCCCTTACCCAATCAATCAGTCACATGGTCCAATCAAGGTGCCGTCCGGTTGCCTGGTAACTTCATTCCTCCTCTCTCCTGCCACCTGTGGGAATGTTCTTGGTTCCCAGGAGGAAGTATTCTGGTTTGGCTACAAAACCCCAGCTATCTCTATTCCCCCCTCCCTATCCCTCAGCTCCAGTGTGGAAACACCAAAGCCTCAAAATGGCCTTGGCCAGGTCAGCTTCAGGGTTGACATGTAGATTGTTTCTAATTAACAAATATGGGAGGAACTGAGGGTTGTGTCTTGATGCTTGAATGTTACATTTTTGTTTCTTAAGTGTTTTGTTGAATTACTTGAGGGGCCTAGAAGGACTGACAAGGAAAGATGGTGGAGAATGGCAAATTTTGTGTGATCCTATTAATGACATTACGTTTAATTAGTGAACAACTGGTTACTGTTAAACAGAAAAAAATGAGATATTTAAAATATACTCCATCAACACTGAAGAACACTGCAAGGCTCTGGAATTCTTTGCTACGTTCTTGGACTATCCCTGAAGAAAAAGAGAACTACTGATACGGGGCAAAGTAAATGAGGGCGAACAGTCTTCACAGCTATTCCCTACTGAAGCAAAAATGTTAATTTTTAAAATGTGTAATAACACCCTCCCCAGATAAAATTACAAAATAAGACTAAGCAATTTGAGCTTCAATTCCCCTTATTGTTCCTGAAGTGATCTTTATAGATTTTCACCATTTGCCACTTTTCCAGAGACGTTTGTTTGTTTGCTTGTTTCATTCATTCATTCATTCATTCATTCATTCATTCATTCATTCATTCATTCATTCATTCTTTCATTCATTCAGTCAGTCAGTCAGTCAGTCAATCAATCAATCAATCAATCAGGCACCTCCACCATCCTTCTTTGATGTATCCAACATAACCATTTCCACCCTATCCTAAATTCTGGAAGACTCAACACCTACACAAGAACTTCCACAATTATTACATTCAGTGGAATGTAATAAAGTAAAAATAAATGATACGATCGTTTGTTATCATTACTCATACATAAACTCCTTTGCTTAGAAAGCTGCTTTACAGCACCAGCAGTCCAGTGGTGGGTTGCCCCCAGTTCGGACCGGTTCACAAGAACCGGTAGTAAAACCGGCGGGAGGCTCCGCCCACTGAACCGGACATTATCATAGGTGAACTGCGTATGCGCAGAAAAGCACGCAGGCGCGATGCGAACCAGTAGTAAAGGTAAATAGGACCCACCCTTGCAGCAGTCCTGTGTCTGTCTGCCTTGATTCACACATTGCCAATTAATTATCCTCTGTTTCTTTTCCAAGGTGTTAAATACCCCCCCACTTAAATTAATTTTCATTCCATGCAAATTTAAGTACTTATTATTTCTACAGTATGACAATTAATAGAAAGTTTAAAGAGAATTATTTCAAAGTAGACACTATCAAGAAAATTTTAAATAACAGTGATGGAAAATATTGAAGAATAATGTTAGGTCTCTTTTAATTATTTTTGGGCTGGTAGAACTGGGGATAGTATATGAAGAATTGTATAGTTGCACAGTTCTTGTTGGTAATTTTAATCTATTGAAAATGAATCTTTATCCAATAGATTTCATTCAGTTAAATCAGAAAGTCACAAATAATACTTTAGGGTCTAAGAAATACTAAGACATTAAAAAATCACACATTACTTTAATATCATTGACAAAAATATTTTAATTACACCAAACTGGATAAACACTGTGTTTGAATTAGTATCAGTCTTATAATCTTCAATGAGACTTATTCCCAAACAAATATGCAATCAATTTTCAAGATGGATGGAAGATTTTGGGAACTGTAGTCTAGTATTTCTAAAGGGGTGCCAAAATAGGAAGGCTGGGGTAAAGAACTAGAATTTAATGTTTTGCAACCTAAAGAATAATGATCTTAAAGTGTGTTTGTCAGCTATCTCTGGCAAAAAGTCATTATTTATCACTGACATCTGTGAATACTTTAGGAGAACTATAAGCTTGCCTTTTGAATTTTCTAACTATATCAAATAAACAAGATTTAAACTTTGCCTCTAGAGTTCCTTAACTACTGATAAATTAATAAATTAAGACTATCCAAGAAATTAAAGAACATGACTTAATATAGCAAGAGATCCAATCACAGGAAACTACAACAATGTTTTATATTTTCTAAAGCAATTAAAACGTTACTGTAAATCGAAGTACAAAATACTGGCCTAAGTAACTAAGTAAGATATGATGCCATCTTAAAAGTTAAGCAACCTGGGCAAAATTGCAAAAGAGATTTTAATGCTTAAAGCCATGTGAGGGAAAGCCAAGCTTTTTTGGTAATCATTATTCATAATTTTTCTTTTTTTTTGTGTGTAACTGTAATATATTGGCAGCTGGGTGTGTTTTAATATATGTTAAAAAGTATTGGTGTTATAAAAATATAATAAACAATGGAACGCAATTCGGTTCTAGATGGCATGCAACATAACTGTCTTTGAGCATAATTTTTTCCCCAGATGAATGTGGAGGAAGATGTAAGAATGAATAGACTAGCTCCACCCTCTCAATTCAACTTCACTAATTTGATGAAAACATTCCTGCATGTAGCAAAATAGGGCAAGGAAAGCCTTTAGGGAGCTCTTCCCAGCTCTTCCTCTTTCATAGGCAAACCTTGTACAGAACACCTGAGCAGGGTTATGCAATAACTTTAAAAGAGACATACAGATTGATATAATGATATGTATATATACCAGGAAGGGAGATGGTGGCTCAGTTGCTAAAACGCTGAGCTTGTCATTGAAAGGTTGGCGGTTCAGCAGTTTGAATCCCTAGTGCCGTGTAACGGGGTGAGCTCCCCGTTACTTGTCCCAGCTTTTGCCAACCTAGCAGTTCGAAAACACGTAAAAAATGCAAGTAGTACTATAGGGACCAACCTTGATGGGAAGGTAACAGTTTTCCATGCGCCTTTGGCATTTAGTCATGCCGGCCACATGACCATGGAGATGTCTTCGGACAGCACTGCCTCTTTGGCTTTGAAACGGAAATGAACACTGCCTCGTAGAGTCGGGAATGACTAGCACATATGTGCGAGGGGAACCTTTACCTTTACTATATATACCCGAGGAATCTGAGGTTACTTGTGGGATTTGTCTTGCTCCTATCCTATCAACCCATCTCACCCAATCAGGCAGAAAAGGTAAGTTATGGACCTGTTGGTTAAAGAATTCTCTGTTACTGCCCCTGCTCCACCTCTTCCCCTAGCGGTGTGGTGGGCCCCATTCTCCTGGTCTTTCAGAAGAGAGTGAAGACCTGGCTCTGCCAATTTATGTGGGGCTCAGGCAACCCTGGGATGGTTAGTGCAATGAAGGTGTTTCCGTTGCTTTTTCATTGTTAACTTATTTTATCCATGTTTTTACTTGACTCTCATTTTACTGACTTGGAATGTACTGTGGTTTTAATATCTAAATTTGAGAAATAAAATAAATAAATAAATAAATAAATGTGAGGCAAGTTTGCCAATTAAGATTAAACTAAGGAAAACTGGATTATTTTATATCCTTCATATCCCCCTATTTTGAGCCATGAGCATTTTGCTATAGCATCAATATGCTACAGGGATCTTCCTTAGCATCCATCTATCCTTTTGGTTTTTAATTGGCTCCATTCAATTACACATCCACAGAAAGACCCTAAGCCCATTTCTACAGTTAATGCTAAAATGCATCATAGTAGTTTAATTCTAGCTGCCCTTACTCTAGCAATGGAGGAAAAAAAAATGAAAGCAGTAATCCCAAAAGATGTTCAAGAATGGAGGCTGTTAACATGCAGACATAATATGCAGAACATAAACTCCATAGCTAAAACCAACATCAACCATAACAAACTTCGCTCGTGTCCTGACTTATCCATACTGCAAAGAATCCTGGAGCTCCCGTGAACTGCGATCAGACCTTAAAAGATGTCAAGACCAAGGAGATACTGACTTATTCATCGATTACTGTGCCAACTGCATCAAAAGTAAGTCCTGCAATCCACATCCTAACACCCAATCCTCCACCATCCAACCCAACATCCAAATCTAGGCACACACGCCCCTAACTACCTCTCTAACAACTGCTACTGACCTTAAATGCAAGCTACTTAACGCAAGAAGCCTCGTGAATAAAATATCTGAATTCCTCCTCTTACTAAATATGGCTATAATCGACATTATATTTGTCTGTGAAACGTGGCTGAATACATCTGTCCCTGACTCCATTACCATAGTAAGAGACTATCATGTTTACTGGTCCGATCGTGAAATCCGTAGAGATGGCGTTGCTATCTTCTGCAAAAAGTCCCTACATCTAAAAAATATTCAAGTTGCACAGCAGCTTGCTCTTCCTGAGACCATTGTCTGCAAACTGTCCTTAAATACCACATTTCGATTCTTACTATGTTACAGAGCCCCAGATTACGACATCGAACATGCAAACAAGTTAACTTCACTACTAACATAGGCAGCCTCTTACCCACACAATCTTTCTTGGTGACCTCAATCTACCACTTATTAATTGGACCCTAAACGAATGTACAACTGAACCCATACATGCAACCCAGTACAATGCTGCAACTAATCTGGGACTTGATCTAGTAACTAACAACACTAGACTCAACACCTGCCTTGATATCATCTTCTGCAACAGTTTAAACTCAATTTATGGACTATAAATAAAAGAACCCATTTCCAACAGCGGCCACAGCATGATTAACTTTTGTCTCAACTTACGTCCCCACAAAAATCATTACAATGATGGGATTCCCAGTTATAACTTTAAAAAAGCCAAGTACGATCTCATAGACAACGAACTCTATTCACTGGCTGTAATACTGCTGATGGCCATTACAACATTTTCTTGCGCGAAGTCAAAAGAATCATTAAACTTTACAATACATACCACTAATAACCCCCAAAACCAGAAAAAACAAATTACCAATAACAATAAGAAACCACAATCCAGAAAAAAAATCTCTTTGGTGAAAAAACAAAACTAACTATGTAGCTAACTTTAAAAGCCGCTACAAAAACTTCTACCAATAAATAAAGACTGAATGCACCAATTATCACATCAAGCAAGAGGAAAACATTCTGCGCACAAAATCCACCCATGCCTTCTATAATTTTGTAAACAACAAACTTAAAGATCCAAGGTCCATCCCACCCCTTAAAGGACCTAACGATAAAGACTGTAATGATGAAACCATTAAAGCCAATCTCTTTAACACGTTCTTCAGCTCAGTCTTTGTAAACAACAACAATACATACCCAATATTTCCCAGTTGTACTACAAACAACTACAATGATTACAATGATCTAATACATATTGATTTTACAGAATACAATGTCGAAAAGACACTACGCAGTCTAAAACCATCTCTATCTATTGGACCTGATAGACTATGTGCCTACTTCTTAAAAAAGCTTTCCACTGCAATTGCAGAATCTCTAAACATAATTTTTGAAAAAAAATTCAGTACCAGCTCCCTGCCCAACCAATGGTCACAAGCCACAGTCATCCCTATCTTCAAAAAGGGAGACCCACCAAGTTGAAAATTACAGACCAATTTCTTTACTTTGCATGACCCGCAAAGTCATGGAATCGATCATTAACCAATCTATAACCCTGCACCTAGAGAAAAACAACCTACTCTCCAACAAATAATTTGGTTTCAGAAAAAAATTATCCTGTAATCTAGTCCATATGTTTTTGCGGTGTAGTAGACTACACCGCAAAAACATATGGACTACACATCTCGATCAGGGCAAAGCAACAGACACAATTTACATAGACTTTAATTCAGTGGTACATGACAAACTACTTCTAAAACTAAAGTCCTATGGCATTTCTGGACTCCTACATAAATAGATAGCTGCCTTCCTGTCAAACAGACAACAAGTGGTGAAAATAGGAAGCGCTCTATCAATTCCTGTACCTGTTAACAGTGGTGTTCCCCAAGACAGAGTTTTAGGCCCAACACTCTTCATACTTTACATAAATGACCTTTGCGATCATATTAAAAGCAACTGTGTTTTCTTCACTGATGATGTAAAACTATTCAACACCACCGACAATGCAACCACCCTTCAAAAAGTCCTTGACTACCTGTCAGATTGGTCTAATAAGTGGCAACTTCAAATCTCAACCAACAAATGCTCAGACCTGCAGATTGGCAAAAAAAATCAGAACATAAAATATAAATTAGATGGACATGACCTTGTAGATGACCATCACTCTGTCAAGGACCTTGGAGTACTCATATCTAAAAATCTAAATGCCAGAGCCTACTGTAACAACATTGCCAAAAAGGCATTAAGAGTTGCTAACCTAATCTTGCATTGCTTCTTCTCTGGTAACAGTGTACTACTAACTAGAGTATACAAAACATTTGCTAGACCAATTCTCGAATACAGCTCATCTGTCTGGAACCCGCACTGCATATCGGGCATTAATACAATTGAGAGAGTCCAGAAATATTTCATAAGAAGAGTCTTCCATTCCTCTACCTGCAATAAAATATCTTATGCCACCACACTTGAAATTTTGGTCTTAGACAACTTAGAACTATGCCGACCTAAGCATAGTACATAAAATTATCTGCTATCCCTCGTTTAAATAGAGCTAGGATCAAAAAGTCCATCAAAGAGACATGGAGAATACCAACCCATGTAACAAAACAAATGGTAATCATGATTTGCTTAAAAAGCTTCTATTAATGCAGATTTATTAATGCAAGAAATGTTCTCCACTCCTCTGCTCTTAACAAAATACCTTATGCCACCAGACTTGAAATTCTGGGTTTAGAAAATTTAGAACTATGCTGCCTTCAGTATGACCTAAGCATAGCTCATAAAATCATCTGCTACAACATCCTAGCTGTCAATGATTACTTCAGCCTCAACCACAACAAACTCGACTGCTCCAAACTCGACTGCAGAAAATATGACTTCAGTAACAGAGTGGTCAATGCCTGGAATGCACTACCTGACTGTGTGGTTTCTTCCCTAAACCCCCAAAACTTTAACCTTAGACTGTCTACCCCATTCCTAAGAGGTCTGTAAGGGGCATGGATAAGCACACCAGCGTGCCTACCGTCCCTGTCCTAATGTTTCTTTTTACTCGTATCCTTTTCATGTATTCAAATTATGTTTATACTTTTATCTGTTATCTTATATACACTTGACAAAATAAATAAATAAAAATAAATTGAACATATTATGGCATCAAATGTATTAGCAGGCCAAAACCAGCATTATAAAACTTATTCATACACTGGATGGTGTTGCCTTTATGAGGGGAAGGAAGCACAATACTGATGGATCAAAATAATTTATTTTATCTTTCATGTTTTTTTTAAGTAAAACACATATGCAAAAGGTGCCTGTTGGCAAAGTTAGCTAATCTTCCGTATTCCACACCATATGCTTTCCATCTTGAATTTTTACAGTTCTCATATGAGCATGTTAAAATACAATCTGCCAAGCAAAAACACTTATGTCTCATAAACTATATCTTACAATTAGATCCAAAAGATGTCTACATGCAAGACAAAATTCCAGCTCTCCAGAGCATATGCTGTCAAACATGACAACATGTGCTTGCAATAAATTATGTCACAATTCCCAGTATTGAATTTACTATGGCTGCTGTTTAGATGTCTTTGACAACACTCTGAAGAATGTAATGGCCCAACAACAGGAAACTACACACAGCCACATACACCTGGCTCTTGCTTTTACCCTCCTTTTGCTCATCTATGTGCCGTTCTTTGAATTTAGTTAATAACCTCCCCTGGATGCAATTATATAAAGAATAACTCTATTAAGGTGTCCATTATACACAATTTTGCCAACAAACAACAGAGTTTTAAATCCATACAGTTTGCAATTAAATGCTCAAGTTATTTAGTCATTCCTGAAATCTCAGGCTCAAATCATCTCCCCAAATATTAACATTATAATGCATTTTATGGTTCAAGTAATTCAATTAGTGTTTTTTAAAATTACACTATTCCAGTCAAATTAATTTTTTTGAATAGGCCCTGATGACTAGAAATAATAGATTACAGATTACTGTTTTTTAAAAAGCAGTAATAAAATGGCTGAAATAGCTGAAATTGCCAAAAAAGCTTAGTTTAAAAAGTCACAAATTATCCTTCCTAATGACTACCCAAATTGAAACAAGTCTGCCTATAATTTATTGATAGGTTTGTTTTTCCTTATATGATTGGTTAATATTTGGTTCATTCCTTTGATTAAGTACAGTCCCATACTTTATCTATATATATAAAAGCGAAATACCACTCACGCATCATCACGAAATCTCCAGAACCATAAAGCCTACAAACTTGAAATTTGGCACATATGTTCCTCTTGGCTTTACATGCTCACTAAGAAAGGACTTTTCAAAATGACCATCATATCATTAGTATTTCTTATTTTATTATTATTAACATCCTCTGATGCTAAGGAGTTAGACGTTCTACTCCCCCTCCCCACCTGAAAAGAACTCTGTTCCAACTGCCACGGGCATAGTGACTCATCCAGCCTGTGGGCAAACCTGAGGGAGAGAAGAGGATAGGAGAGGGTTAATGGGGCCAGCCTGAGGGAGAGAAAGGGGATAGGAGAGGCTTCTGTGGGGCAAGCCTGAGGGAGAGGAGAGAAGAGAGGCCAATTGTAACTACTCATTAATTTTCAAGCTGTAAGTGTCGATTTATCAAGCCTGATCACATAGTTTTGTAGCAGAGCACAGGTATCCAGCACAGAGACAAGCCTTAAAGCTTCTGGCACAAAGTTATTTGGAGTGATGAGACCAAAATCAAGCTTTTCGGCCACAACCATAAACACTACATTTGGAGATGAGTCAACAAGGCCTATGATGAAAAGTACACCATTCCTACTGTGAAACACGGAAGTGGATCACTGATATTTTGGGGATGTGTGAGCTACAAAGGCACAGGAAATTTGGTCAGAATTGATGGCACAATGAATGCAATATGTTATCAAAAGATACTGGAGGACAATTTGCATTCATCAACCCAGAAGCTGTGCATGGGATGTACTTGGACATTCCAAGATGACAATGATTCTAAACACCAGGCCAAGTCAACCTGTCATTGGCTACAGCAGAATAAATTGAACGTTCTGGAGTGGCCATCTCAGTCTCCGGACCTCAATATTATTGAGCCACTCTGGGGAGATCTTAAATGTACAGTTCATGCAAGACAGCCCAAGAATTTACAGGACCTGAAGGCTTTTTGCCAGGAAGAATGGGCAGCTTTACCATCTGAGAAAATAAAAAGCCTCATCCACACATACCACAAAAGACTTCAAGCTGTCATTGATGTTAAAGGGGGTAATATACTGTATTAAGAACTGGGGTATGTAAACTTGTGATCAGGGTCACTTGGGTAGTTTCTGTTGTCATTATGATTGAAAAAGAGTAAACACAGTTGACTGATAATAAATGGCTTCAGCCAAACACTAACCATGAGTGAAAGAAAGATTTTCGTGTTATCATTCATATTCTCTGAAAAATGGCCAAGAAATCATAAATTCTGCCAGGGTATGTAAACTTATGAGCACAACTGTGTATATATATATATGCACTTTTTTCTCTTGGGAATTATATAAAGGATATGAAAGAAGTCAACAAATCAAATTAGTTTCCTCATTTGCTCCTCAAGCAACATGTAGAAAACCCTTCTGATTACTGCGGGTGCAATTTGCATAGCTGTAAACATTTATAGAATACTAATTTTCTGTATTCAACTATTAGAATTTCAAAATTCTTGTTCATGAAACAAGACAAAAGCAAAAATATCAAAATAACAAGGCTCTCTAATTACAACTTCATCTTTGATGTCCTTAAAATTGGACTCTTGGAAGCGATATTCATCGATTTTGGATGTGTCAAACTATGCACAGTCCCACATTGAGTGAATGATGATTAACCAGACATGCTGTAATTCATATTTCCTCCTCCAAGAAGTTATGTGGGAAGATGCTGATTAGCTTGCAGTGACATACTGTATGTAGATGGCATTTTGCTTTGCATTTGAAAATTCTTCCAAATAAGTTGCTTATAAATTATCCTAAATGTTCTTACAAACAGGGTTAGAGGAATTCCTGAAATTGATTCAGACTTCGCGAATGGCTGCAGAGCTGGAACCACTGTAATTAATATGACTGGTGTTTTTCATTAATAATACTGATTTCTGTGACCCATAGTGGGTATATCTGAGTCAGTTCACTAAATGCTGATTTAAGCTCATACCCAAAAGAAGATTCCATGTTCAGTGTGATTCCGAATATGGACTGTTGAAGGTTCTCTCTCTTCATGTCCTTCCCCTGAAATCTGTGTGAGCATGTTGCCAACAGATCCTGGATCAGAGGGACCCTTAAATCTAAAGATGATCAAAAATCTGTTTTCAAAAATATAGACCTTGCAGTGCATTGTAACCTGAACTTGCTTCATTCTTCTAACCCGCAATTTCAAACCTTTTCAGGCAATAAAACTCTTCGTATAAAACTTCTTGAAATTCCTGATCAAAAAGGAAAGCTGTAATGATAGAAAGCTGACAATAAAACATATGCTAAAAGGTATGTTAATTTCTGCCCACCCATAATGAAAGAATCAATTCTGAACCTCTGCCACAGAGGTGTCAAGCTCCAGGCCCATGGGCCGGATCCAGCCTGTGGAGTGCTTAGATCTGGCCCACGGGGCCACCCTGTAAACTGAGAAGCACCAGCCTGCAGTGCCTCTGCCAGCAAAAACGGAGCTCAAGGGGGGGCCACATACAGGCTGCAGGACATCGAGCTGGCTATGGCCACCGTGGCCACATCCACTCCCCCCCCCAGGTTAAACACAACCCTGATGAGGCCTTCAATGAAATTGAGTTTGATACCCCTGCTCTGGCAGATGGAAATCCTTGCTCTGCCCACTCAAAGCTTTTCATCTGGCCTTCTTTGAGAGAAGGGGAGAGAGGCAGCGTTGAGGCAGGATGCAAAACCTGGCAGCTGTGGCTCCCCTCTCCTTTCCTCCGGAGAATACTATGTGGCCAAGGCGTTTTCCTAAGTCAAGATTATGGTCATCCTGTTCACCTTTCTGGCTGTACCTTACAAAAATCTCCATGGACACAAGTTTTATCATTTGTTTCTCATGGAACCCCATCAAATTCTTATAGAACTTTAGAGCTCCATGGAACAACAGTGGGGGAAAAAAGCGTGCTTTAGCCTAATCTTTTTTGCTTTATACTCTGCCTCCTCCTGATTCCTGATTTACTTAAAGCAAAAGACACACGAGGGAGATGTAGATACATGTCATGGTTTGTGGGAATGATGCTGCTTAGGGAACAATCAGATGGAAGGTAGAGAGGAAGCCTGCAGCTGCATAATAGCAGAGAAAGAAACTCAGAAAGGATCTCCATAACTTAGGCTATAAAAACAGTACTTTCAGACTTGCATGATTCTGTTAATATAGTCTGACAATAAAGCTGAATTGGTTTATCTGTTTATGTTTCTTGTTTGGCCTACCTGGGAAGGCTGACACTACATTTCTCCTGGCTACAATTAAAATAGTGGGAGAAGCAGCAGATCCACAGACCAATAATATAGTTCCTTTTCCCAGTTTGTGGGAAACTATTTCTAACAAATAGCTCAGTTTTCTTTTGAAGCATTCAGGAAGAATCCAAGAAATATTTTGAAACAGTAGGTTAAAGTACCCAGCAAGAACTTGGGGATAATAATAATATCATAACTGGATTATTATAATTGGGAGTTTCCAGTATGAGTGGCTTTTTCTCCCTGTCAAATCTAAGGATATATAAAATCTAACGGTCACCCAAAATATTTTCCAAAGAATTCTTTCCAAAGCAACATTATTATAACAGTACATTTATCCTTTCCCATACATTCTTTATCTTTAAATATGTAGTCTCTTGCCAACTCTAGCTGGGTCCTATATGTACGTTGTTAGCATTCCATTTAACTGTTGTTAAACAATTGAGAAAAGTTAAATAGTTAACAGCGTGAAACAAAATGATTGCTGCCCACTGTCATAAGGAATGCAAAGTACCACAATTTAATGTATAAAGAATATCACTTTTACAGAGGGGGTGCTGGTGCTTGTGGATTGCAGCATTTTCTTATTTTCTTAGATATGCAGTAGAATAGGGGTGTCAAACTCGATTTCATTGAGGGCCACATCAGGGTTGTTTGACCTTGGGGGGGGGGCAGGTGGGCATGGCCGGGGTGGGTGTGGTCAGCTTGACATCACTTGTGTCGGGGGAACCTGTGGTAGCTCAGACAGGGCTGGGGGCGATCCTTCTGCAGCCCTCTGCCAGTGAAAACAGAGCTTTGGAGGGCCGTGTGTGGCCCTCCCAGGCTCTGTTTTCACTGGCAGAGGCACTGAACTGGTCTGTCGCTATTTTCAGGGTGGCCCCATGGGCCAGATCTAAAGCACCCCATGGGCCAGATCCAGCCCATGGGCCTTGAGTTTCACACCCCTGCAGTAGAATGCTATATTTGAAGGAGATTGGCATAGGACCTGGGTATTTGCGGGACCGCCTTCTGCTGCTGATAGCCTCCCACCGACCAGTACACTCCCACAGAGAGGGACTCCTCAGGCTGCCATCGGCCAGGCAATGTCAGCTGGTGACCCCCAGGGGGAGAGTCTTCTCTGTGGCAGCATCTGCCCTCTGGAACGATCTGCCCCCAGAGATACGAAGGATATCAGATCTCAGGGCCTTTCACTGTGCCCTAAAAACGTTTCTTTTCCATCAAGCAGGGCTGGCGTAACCCCCCCTTTTTTAACCTTTTAACCTATTTTACCCTTTTTAGTTTTAAAGTGTTAATGGGTTTTAGGTTGGGATGTTTTCAAATTTTGGGCCAAAGTTGTGTAATTCATTTAATAATTTTTAGATTTTGTATGGGTATATTTTTTATTCTTGGCTGTTCACCACCCTGAGTCCAGCAGGAGAAGGGCGGTATATAAATTGAATAAAATAAAATAAAATAAATAAAAATAAATAGATTACATTTGGCTTGTTATTGTCCTATTTTTATCTTGAATTACTAGAAAAAAATTCTGTAATGTTTGAAGGTTACTCATTTCTTTTTAATAATAATACTTTGAACCTAAATTTGAAATGTGTCCTCATAGTTTTAAGAATATCCTATGTTTGGAGTTGAGAAGACACATAGTGCCTTCCTATCCATGTCAGATCATAAGAAATCACTGAAATTCAGGCCATTACTTTGAAGATTCAGTGAAACAATCGGGGAAAAAGCCGTTTCGCAAACAACCTGTTTTCTTTGAGTCTATTTTATACAAATACACAGAGAGACACATTTTCATTACCATTCCTTCCTAAATGCAAAAGTTTTAATTTAATACACTGTATTCAATTGGTCTTAATCTGACAGCTAAGATTTGCTTTAAGGCTTATGCCCTACAACCAATATGACATGACTAGATTGGTCTCCCTGTCTCCCCCCCCCCCTCCTCCAGCATCCATCACATGTCATCCATGGTTCAGAAATACATGAGACACTTGAGCAGAGAGAAGGAATCTGTTCCATTCTGGATATCATTTTGTCATTTGATGAATGTCATTGGATGTGTCTCCAAGTCAATCAATAAACATAATTAAATCAGGAAAGAAGGATTGTAACATATTTAAGAGCTTCTTATCCAAAAATGTCTTTTAGATACTTATGTGGCACAGTTGTCAAATATATATGGTGTTTATAGGACTCCTGTATCACAAGCCAGCCTGGGAGGTCTTGGTTTGTCAGGAGACATCCATATACATCAATTAGAAAATGAGGAACCTTTTTTTAAACCACTGTATTTTTCCAAAACTTATCAAATTTATTGTGACACAAGGGGAAATACCTAAGTAAGTAGCTAGAACGTAACAGCTAACTAACTTTATTTTTTAATAAATCTGCAAATAGAACCAGATCCTGTTTAATTTTTGCCCTAACCTCTTCCATTATGTTTTGGAGGTTGATCTCTGACATGCTACACTGAGGCAGGTCTGGGCTGCAAAATAATACTTTTTCTATATCCCTCAGCTGCCTTCTGCTGGTTGCTAGGATTTTTGCAACCCAATACAGTGACTTTATTCAAAGTCCATTTATGGTCGTATTCATCCTTCTCCCCAAGTCATATACAGAAACAGATAACTTTACTCCAACTCAGCACAATTACATTTGGTTCAATTTCCTTAGGCTTTATGAGCTATGTCCTTCCTTCCTTCCTTCCTTCCTTCCTTCCTTCCTTCCTTCCTTCCTTCCTTCCTTCCTTCCTTCCTTCCTTCCTTCCTTCCTTCCCTCCCTCCCTCCCTCCCTCCCTCCCTTTCCTGCCACAACCAAAACACTCTTGGTGTCTTATAGGCCATATGCACAAAACTTAAAACCAATCATAACATTCATTACCTATAGCTTTGCAGGCCCAATAAATGGATGTTAATATGCTCCCATTGAACACCAATAAGCACCTGAGCTGTTGCATTTTGGAACAGCTGCGCTTTCTGAGTAGCCTATAAGGGTAATTCCATTTAAAGCACAATGTGATATACAAGTTGAATGATTAGTTGCTATAGCTCCAGAGAGCACCACAATTGGCAAACCAGGTGTAACCAGGTTTGAGCAGTAGCCTTGAGTCCAGAAGAATATCTTCCCTCCCCATCACAATACTGCACCTTGATGGGTACTGCCTGCTCATCAAGGAACAACCCTGCTGGAAACTCCCCACAAACAGCACCTTCACCCAACTAGGGTTCAAGTTCAGCCTATCCTTTCTCGTCTGATATCTGATAGCCTCATGCATTGGGAAGGGACCAGAAGCATCTCTCTTATAGCACAAGATAGTGTTTTCAATTAGATTTAAAAAGCAGAGCAAACAGAAATGATGCCAATTTCACCCCACCCAGGGGTGGGATTCAGCTGGTTCAGACAGATTTGGGCAAACCGTTAGCTCCGAAGATCAGCTGAGAGCGAATGGGTTCCTTCCGACAATCAGCTGGGCCCGCCCACCCGCCCCTGTGCAATACCGACCTATATTTTGTTTGAAGACCAGCTGATAGGCACGGCAGAGTGGATTGCCTCACCTCAGCTGTTTTACTCACTGGGGCTGTAGTAGAAGGTAACTTTTAGAGCTGTTTGTAAACGAACTGCGCACACACGGAGCACATGTTTGGTGTGCGTGTATTCAGTGAACTGGTTGTTACACCGGTTGAATCTACCACTGACCCCACCATTGGGCCAATTTCTCCTCCCCCATTATCACAAACTGAAACTGCTCACTGAGGAAGGAATGGAACCACTGCAAAACAAAATCTCTATTCTTACCCCACCCCCATGGATAGTTGAATCAGATACCATGGTGGATACGTCAAATTCAACAGTAACTTTATCCATGTGAGCATTCTTATTACATTTATGTTTTTTTTTCTTGGAAATAAAAGAATTATCTGATTTTCTGAGAGTTTCCTCCAAGGTGGTAGTATTAGTGCAAACATAGTAATGATTATCATGCACAAGCCTATTACCGCACACCCCTCCCCAGAAATTTGGTTCCACGTGCATAGAGCTCAGATATGACTCCAGTTCTCTTATTCCTGTAGCATATTACTATTTTGCAAATTAGATGATCCTTAAAAATGGTGTGCCATTTCTCTGTTTCTTCAGAGAGTTTCACTCATGAGTCAAGGGGTCACATTCATGAGTTTTTGAATTTGGCCCTTTAAAAGAGATGTCTTTGACTCCTTGATCTATTGAGCTGTCATTCAAGTGTAGCATCTCATATACTGTAAATGCCTTTCTATGTGAGGAAAGTCTGATGTTTGATTCATAATAAAACCAATAAAACCTCACTGGCAATTAGATAAATCTGAATATCATGCGAGAGAATTATGAGTTTTGGTATCACTACAATGTTAGGGAAGGTTGCAAGATGTATTGTCTTCTGAGAAGAGGAAACACCAAGGATAGAAATTAAGAAATGTTTCATTTCAATCCTGAGCTACACATATTCTCTTTTATTCAGGGATGAAATGTAAAATTTGTTACTACTGGTTCTGTGGGTGTGGCTTGGTGATGGGGGGTTAATGTGACTGGGTGGGCGTGGCCAAATTTTTTTTTTAACCTTTCAAAGCATTTTTTCTGCAAATGCAAAAAAATGCTTTGAAAAGCCTCTGCCAATCAGGAACACAGCTGGGATCATCAGAGCCTTTTCAAAGCATTTTTCTAACCACCTCTTCCACTGAAGAGGTTGCAGAAAAAAATGCTTTAAAAGTCTCTCTGACGATCCCAGCTGAGTTGCCTCATTGTTTTAAAAAATGCTTTGAAAAGTCTCTCTGAAGATCAGGCAACTCAGCTGGGATCGTCAGAGAGACTTTTAAAGCATTTTTTTCTGCAACCTCTTCCGGAGAAAAGGTGGTTAAAAAAATACTTCGAAAAGCCTCTGACGATCCCAGCTGTGTTGCCTGATTGTCAGAGGCTTTTTTTTAACTTTTAAAAGCATTTTTCGGCAGAAGAAGTTGTAGAAAAAATGCTTTTAAAAGTAAAAAAAAAAAGCATCTGATGATTGTGCGGCTCAGCTGGGCATGGCGGGGGGGGGGGCGCAGGGATTTTTGCTACCAGTTCTCCAAACCACCCGCCGCCATCGCTAACTTATCAAGCGATCTAGTCCGAACCGGGAGCATTTCACCCCTGCCTTTATTGAAACTTGTCTTTCTTTAATCAAGAGCGGGTCCCTATTTAGTCATATATAAGTGACCTTGGGTGAGGTCAAGCATACAGCTTCCACCCATGTCTTCATTTCTAAAAAAAAGCAATTATAATAGGGGAAACATCAATAGGGGATTAGTTTGTAGGCATGTGTACAAAGCACATATAAAGTACTCTGGACATTAAACATGTGCATTGTCTTGTTATCCCATTCTACAAATCATTTTAACATTCTGAACACCCCTAAGATTAAGCTTTATGAATATAGAGTGATGGCTCATTTGAGCTAGTGGAACTGAAATTCTACATCACCTTGACACAAAATGCTTTCCTGAGAAGCTACCAACATTGGCTAAGAAGCCATGCAGGATAAGGATATAGAATTTCAGATACATTGGTTTAATATGTAATGAGAACCAGTTGAAAAGCTTACTTCTTAGCTTTCTCTCCTAACACCCTCTGCAGGTTTAAATACCACTACAAAAGTTCTTCCAGTGATCTAAAATGAATGTTGGCGGAAACAGGTAGGAGAGAAGGTTGGTGGCCTTAAGAATTCATTAATTCAGCAATTCAGCCTTCATCAACTGAATGCCTTCACTGTATTCAGTGTTTGGGTGAGTGCAAATGTTTCTTAAGGCCACAATCCAAAATAGATTCATTCAGATAAAGCCGCATTGGATAATGAACTTTATTCTCAGTAAGTATGCCCAGGAGTGCACCAAAAATGAATTGTTGATTACTCAAATTGAATTAACTCTGTTTATGATATTTCTCGGAATTCATTTGAGGGATAAAATAATTTAATAAATACATGCTGTGATGTATTCCCGGGTGGCTGTTGATTTTCCTTATTAAAAGAGATCTGTCCCATACTGACCAAATATCTGAATGCTTAAACTGATCGTGAAGTTCTAGCCTTACGATTTTCTTCCAACTTTTCTTTCATCCTAAAGAAGTCGTTGGAAATTGAAATTACAGTGTATGCTTCATTACTGAAGAGTAAGCTCATGAATCTAATGAAAATTACATCTCAGGAAGCCTGCATAGGCCTGCATTGTAAATCCTGAGTGGTTCTTTGTTGGACTGCTTGACAAATATATCAGCAGGGATTCAAAATAATGTCTTCGTACAATCATTTTGAAAATGCTAACTTAAAAGCTCTGGATTTGCTTGTTAGCATTTCGGGCAATTGCTCATAGCGGAGTCTTAATTGCCAGGAGAATTACTCCTGGTACAACAGAATGCAGTTATTCCATTATATATGCAGTGCTGTATACCATTTATCTTGGTAGCTACTGACACAACATAGGAAATTGCATACTGTAACTCTTGGTTTCATATAGCCCTGGTTTTGCTTTAATGAGGCCCTTGGCTTATATATACAGTATTTGCAGGTGTTAAATCTAAGGCTTTAAAAGAAATGTTTTGTCATCAGGAACAGAAAAAAGGGATGACACAATCCATATTTGTATATACCTCTCCACTGTCTGCTTCAGCCTGCCCTCCCCACCAGCGTGCCCTTCCCACCAGATTCTCTTGGAAGGAATTTAGCTTTTGCCAAATAAAATGTTAACTTCTCAAGATGTAATATAAAACTGAATAGCATTTCTGAACTCTGTGCTATATGTTTTATTATTGCATTCATTAATTTCTACCGCTCATAGTTTCAAAGCAAAGTTTATTGGAAGGATTGAAATTAGCAGGAAGAGGAAATGAAGATCAACAGTTTATTAAAATTTTTTAAATGGGATCATATTGGTTAAATAATCAATGGGTAACACCAGAAATTCAAAACATGCAAAGGTATGGGGATGAATCAATGGCTTTTATGTTAGGATATATATGTATATATAGATAAATAAATATATAGTGGTTAGTTTTACTAGAGAAGAAAGGCAAATGTTTCACTCACTTTCACTAGTCTCATACTCCATTTCTACTTCTGTTTTTCCTCCTCTCCTTCTGGTTCTTCTATGCTCTTTAAAACAAATCCAAGGATCGTTTCAATTTTAGATGAAAAGCAATGACTAAACTAGCATATGACATTTTTACATGTAGCAATCAGTATATTTTAAAAACTTAACAAATAAGAAAAAAAGTCCATGAATGCAATTTAGTTTAATTTCAATCATTTCTCTGATTGGTGCCTTCTTCAATAGGCACGCTCACACACACACACACACACACACACACACACACACACACACCAGGCAGTGAATCCAATCTGTCCATTCTAATTAGTTTAAAGACAATATTTTCTCCAAGTCACAAATCTGTATGACAAGCAGAAAACAAAGTTTAAGAGGAAGGAAGATATCCCTGCAAGGATAATGGCATCCTTCACAACAGAGAACAGATCCATCCATCATTTGGGATTTTCTTCTAGTACAGCCACAATTCAAGTAAGGCAATTCTTTGACAGAAGATCTGCAAAAATATCAAACAGCCCCAAACCTAGAGAAGTTAAACTGGCACCCCACCCCTCATGTCATACTGACATACTAAATTAATGAAAATTCTGTGTAGGCGAAAACCATTCTATTTTTGCTTTTAAGGAATGTATCTCACAGTGGTTAAACAAATTTAACAGGGTATAAGTAATTTTGCAGTCCCTATGAGCATAAAGCATATTGCTTAGCATTTCCTTGCTTTGAATTTTGTATGGCTAGAGTTGAGGTAGAGGGAAATGGATTGTAATATATCAGGATTTAAAACATTTCTGCTATAATACACACAAGATATTTTCTTCCAACTGGAAGGAATTCTTGTACTTCGCTAACCTACCATTGTTATTGTTTAAGGGGGAAATGACTTGAAAGTGAGTACTTGCCTAAAAATAAGCTCCATTCAATTCAGTGGGGATTATTTCTGAATAGAAATAAATGGTTCTCTCAAATATTATTTTCTTCTCAGAGGGAAAAGCAAGACATAAATCTAACTTATTTGAATTAAAGAAACAACTATTATACAGATGTTCCTTGTTTATCAATCACAAGAACCATGAAGGCTGTTACAATGTAACAAAGCTTAACCCAGAGGCAGTTTCTGAAAACACTTAAAGCAGCAGGGGTGGCAATTAAGATAAGGATTAGGCTAGAAATACAGGCACACTAGAATCTTTTCTTCCTGCGTTCCTTGCAGGATTAGCCCTGTAAAGTGGGAAAATATTTCTTCCAACAACCGGTTCTCCGAACTGCTCAGAAAATTAACATACGGTTCGGGAGAACCGGTGAGAATCGGCAGACACCCACCACTATGTGTGTGTGTGTGTGTGTCTATATATGTATATATGTACGTATGTATGTATATAACATGTGTACATGTGTCTTATGTATGTGTACACTTTTGAGAGCAGGCAACAGAATTTCATTTTTAATGTGTGCCAGTGTGCTCACAATAGAAAATGACAATAAAGGTTATATATCTGTATGTAATCAAAAGGTGGCACTGCCCATTGTTTTCTGCAAGGTACTTTCCTGACATACAATAAAATTGAGAGGATATCTCTGCTGAGAGCAGGTTGTTGATTCTAATATCTCCATTTAAAAATATGCAGCTACCTTTTTTCAAAAAGTACATGTTCAGCTCAACTTGGGTAAGTCAGAGATGGAGAGAAAACAATTTTGGGATAATAGCCCATAACAGTGAAATTGTGTCAATAATTGAGTCTGTCAGAGTTCATCTCAGTTGTTGTTCAATTGCTATAGGAGAGGCTATTTTAGACAATATTCCAGTGGGAATGATATTGAACATTTTTAGTTTTTAGATTCATAGATAAATGTACTGTGCTGTGAGACTGAAGGTAGTCCAAAACTTCCCTGAAATAGCTTCTTCTTATTGAACCTTATCAATACAGAAATGTGATAAGAAAGTTTATGAATATATAAACTAAAATGCCTGGAGTTGAAAAAAAGAAGAAGCCATGTAGTAATTCTTTGGAAAGACTGGTTAAAAAAAAAAACACCTTCTGCTGGACTCTACTTTGCACCCACTCTCAAGGCGAGGATGAACAATTAGTCACGAATTTCTTAGTATTTTTTTCACTATTGCAGGGAATACAAATGGGGGAATAGACATGCTGCAAAAGGCCCGATTCAATGCAGTCAGGCACCTATGTTTTATTAATAATCACCTCATGTAACATGTGTGTGTTACAGTTATATAATAAGTGCATAATTACAAAAGAGTAAGATTATAAAGTTCTGCATAATCTTTTTCAATCAGAAACTGGCAGTTTACTTGACTTGGATCCATGAAATTAAGCATTCACAGGCATCTATTCGTCAGCAATAACTCATCATGGGACCAGCTCCCTTTCTTCCTCCCAAATCTTGTCATCTTTGGAAGATCCTCTGGAACAGATCGGATTAATGCAGTGCAGCAGAAGGAGAGAAAAGGAAAGTCCAGATGCATGACATATGATATTCCCCTGACATATCATGTAACCCATCAATGTCTTAAAATAAAAAAAAACAAAAACAAATAGGGGCTATTTCTTCGGGCTCTCAACCAATCTGAAATGCCTCCTTCCTGAAACTGGAAGTAGGTCAGTTAAAGCATAAAAAAAAAAAAGGCTAAGTTATAGGTGGTAAAATCTTTTTCAACTTTAGCTTGATTTGTGAAGACTTCACGAAGGTGCCCATGTTGTTTTCTTGGCAGGCGAAAGAAAGTGGTTTCTTGACTTTAAGAATGTTTTGGCTTCCCAACCTGGCTTATATCTTCAGAATTCTCTGGAACCTTTCCATCTAACTAATCTGCTTCATTTCAGAGCCCAGACAAGATCAGCCATTACTGCCACCTACTTGGACATTTATTAATGTAGAAACACAGATCATCTTGGATATTTATCTTTAGTTCTTGGGCTTATAATATCTACCCTAACATTTAAAATACAGTTTGGTAAATTTAAAAAAAAAAACATAGTACGATTTCGTGTGAGTGTATATTCAAATTATTTTACAAAATAATTGAAATAAAAAAAGTGACATACTTTATAATTTACTCCTGCTGCTTGAAAAGGATTCAAAGTGCTTCTTCATAACGTATGTGCAGAAAATCAGAATAAAAACGTTATATATAATACCCTCCCAAGCCATAATGAATGGCAAAATTTAGGGAAATAATCATAGGAGGCAGGGTGGAGATCAGCAATTAGAGCAAAAATAGGAAACCTGGAAAATAAATTCTCCTATGAGTGCTAAGAAAATTGGAATTCCTATTTACAGAGTAGCATTGCAATACTTGGAGTTTGTTATTATTTTGTTTTCTTTTCATCCTGTTTAATTCATGGACTTTGAGCAAATGGTTGTACATACTCATTTGCTGCAATTTTCAATGTTTTCCCCCTCACAATATATATTAAGTTCAAAAGCATAAGTGAACTGATTCAATCATATATGTATATTCTATACCTATGTATTTACGTGCACAATGTTTGTTATAAAGGATGGGTGAATCTGTCAATTACTGTTTCTTATTTTTGTAAATATGTCAAGTCTGGTTTATTGTACTTATTTCAACATTTGTATGAAACTGAAGTGTATATTAAAATGCTCATTTCTCTAATAATACACATTTTGTTTGCAATGTATTTACACGGTTAATTTAAATGGTTTTCCTAAATATTGTGCATTTTTGTTTTGTATTTCCACGGATTTTGGTAAATTATATTGTAACATTTCAACTGAAAATTTCAGGCAGTAATAAGGCACAATGAAAGGTAGGATAAATTTAGCCTGTGAAATCGGAGAAATCTGCCTCCAAAATGTATTAATAGCTTTCTCAACAGAAGAATCTGATTATTAGAGGGGTCTCTCTAATAATCATATTCTTCTGTTGAGAAAACAATTAATGAAAATATGATAAAAATTATAGGAATTTTTCCAAACCATTCAATGTGACTGTAAGTTTAAGGAACTTAGTTGTTAAAAAGACAACTATAAAGATATCATCATATTTGATTTATTTTTTATTGTTATTCATTTTATCTTGTTGATTAAGTGTTGTTAGCTGCTCTGAGTTTTGAATTTGAAATAAGTGGTCACATAAACCGAAATACCACTTTTCAGGTGTTTATCGCTCATTTTTAAGATGTCACATCTCTTTATACTGTTTTCCACATGCAGAATAAATGAAAGTTATTTGTAAAGTTATATATAGACATTATTTTACAAAAACTACAATTCTGTTTTAATAGACAATTAATCTCAGAATTACTATAGTGTAGTAAGCTACTTTAAAGTCTGAAGAAGATAAATGTGATCTTTTTAAAAAATAAAACAAGCAGTTACAATCCATTAAATTGTCTTTGTTTATAGCATCCCACATGACCACGGAAGAACTTGTCAGAACTTTTAAAACTGACAAGAAAAGTTACTGACAATATATATTCCAGTTAGTTACATATATTTAATATTGTTTTATTATAATCATATTCTTACTATCGGGTGTTATATATTTATTTGCCTACAATATTTATGGCAATCAAGACAGTGATATTTTTCCTAATCTTGTTCTTAATATTTCTTTGGAAATGCAGAATATCACTTACAGACAGCTTTCCATGGCCTAATCCTATCATCGGAGTCATCTTTACAGACTTCTATTTGAATTTAGCTTTGATTCACTTTGCCAGATGGTACAAGATGAAACACAGGAGCTCAACACAATGGTTGACCTATTTACTCAGCCCAATAATCTATTGCTTAATACTTGGTGAGAGCATAATTGAAACAAAGAACTTTTCTTACCTACCCTAATGTACTTTCACACTGAATAATGGACTCCTGTGCAAACATGAAAATTCAATGAAAACTTTTTTTTATTACAGTAACTTAAAGACCCAAGAATGCCTAACATTCTCCCTCATTATCCTGAGGAAGGTGCCCTTGAGATGAATTATAAGTCTGCTGGGTATAGATAGAATTCTTGGATACACTTGTTAGCCTTTTGTCTTCCTAACAAGAAGGATAAGACAGAAAAAAAAGATGAACAAAAGTATACTTTGGCTTTTCTAAGATTCATTATCCATCTACAGAACTAGTGTTTCAATGAGGTCAAGACTATTTTTAAGGGTAGCGTAGGGACTAAATTCAGTTCATGCTCTGAATTCCAAAAGCAGCCAATGTACTATTCCTGATAACAATGCAGTTTGAAAAAAAAAAGTGAAATCATGGCCTCAAGAATTCCTATATGTTATCAAATCACTGTAAAAACCATTGAGGTTATAGAAAGGCAGTCCTGCAAATGGCCAGGAAAAGATCATAGCATGAGATGGTCCCTGGTACAATATATACTTTGTAGGCTCACTCCTACAGATAAAGTTGCCGGTTTTCAGAAATGACGCTTGAAATTTTATTTTGCCTGAGAAATTAAAATGAACCACAGATGGTCCAGTGGTAGCTTAAAGAAACGTCATTAAAAGTTCAGACCAGAACATTTGTCTACATAGACACCTACATCTAATGTAAAACAGCATTGATTCTTCAGTGCAATGAAGTGTGACATATAGGTGTAGCCTGTTGAGTAGGAAACTATCATTAATTATCATCATTATTAAAATTATTATATCTTTCACTACCTTCTGTGAACTCATTATTTACTGTCCTCATCCATTCCCACCTATTCACGAGAAGGAGAATATGTGATAAATATACCGTAACTGGAATATATGGCCCCATGTATCTAATATTGTCTATTCTTTGAAAAGTTATGCAATCATGATTTTTTATTCATCTTGTCACAGAATGTTTTATTACATTTGCTGCAATCCACTTGCAGACGACTGCCTAGATGAGACTCAAAATTGCTCAGTGTCATCAGTCAAAGTGGGTATTTTGATGCGATATGAGGCAGTTGTATAGCGTATTATTTATAATTTACCAAATCAGATATCATCCATATGCAGTGGTCAAAAGGTCTTGATAAATATACTGAATTTTACTTTACTGGGTTATAAAAATTGATGAGAGGGGTTTGCATCATAAATCTACAAATGCATGGCCTGTGTTCAGCTAGATCACAGGTGGGAAATCTGCAATCTGCAGCTGTTGTTAAAATACAGTTATATATGTAACATTTCCCCAACCCTGAATTAGACGCTGTGCTTATTTTTCCGACTTGAAGGCAGCAAGTTTTTTATATTGGCCAAAATAGGTCTGGAATTTTGTCTGCCACAATACACAGACAAGAGTGAAACCATTTCCCCATAGAAGCTGCATTTATGGAACTTGTGAAAACATCCATCTCTTTGCCTCACAGATTGCTCTTCTTTGGATTGATTTTTGTTTTTAGTATTTTCAGTGCTCTCAAACAGAGACAAAATAATGTTTATTTTGTTGAATAGGAGACTGTGGAGAAAGGAATGTTATTCTAAGTACAGCTTGAGATAAAATGTCACTGGAGAAAAGGAAAACATGATTGATGCCAACTTTCAAGTAAGAGAATGACAATTCAAAATATTTTTTATGTGCATGCCAAAGCTACTAATTTTCTTCTCCATTGAACTTAGCTGCTAATTGCCATTGTCAAAAATAAATTGTAAAAATCTCATGCCAGTCTCAGTAAATCTGAAGCAAGTTAGCACCATGAAAATGGGGGTGGGAGGAAAAGAAAACACTGTTGATGTTTTTTTGGAATGTGATCTGTTTCAGCAACAGAGATGTGACTTTTAAATTAACGTGCAATTTACCATGAAAGAGCAGTAGTCTTTTAAAAACTCCCAATTTGTCCTAAGCAAAGGGTTGCCAAGAAAGAAAGACAAATCCTTATGGACTGCTTCCTTTAAAATACTGAATTCAATGAGCGATTTTGAGTAATTAAATGATTGTGAATTCTGATATAAACTAAAATTGATCCATACCTGCCAGAACTAATGTGCAAATCGGAATCAAGGCTATAATCCTCTCCTCAGCCTTCCCCAATTAAGAAGTCTAAACTATCCACTTACCTGGAAATAAATGCAATTTAATTCAGTCGATTCAGATATAAATTCACCTGCCTAAGGGTACACATTATGATATCCATCATTTTTTACATTTTCTAATTTTTCAGCTACCTCAAAATATATTGAAATTTCTTTATCAATCTGTAGTATAAGAAAAGAATAGATTACTGTAGAATGGCACTGAACCTTGTGATTCTATAGCAAAACTAGCCATCTGGACTTATTTAGTAATATGCATTTTGAGAGGAAGTATGAGGAAATGCATGTGTAAAAATATAAATATCTTATCCAGCTGATTCCTTCATTTAATTACTTAAAAGGAAGAAACCACTACTGACAGAACAGTGGATGGGGAAAGAATAAAGATTTTCTATCCTCTATGAAGCCCTCTAGGTCTCCACTAAAGAACAATAAAAAGATCAGGAGATCTTGCAGAAAATATAGTTTAAAGACTCCCTGAAAGTTATCAGCATTTCTACACAAAAATATAAAATATAGATAACAAAAATTACAGTATTCCCTATTTTTTTTTCCACCTAAGATGCTACAAATCAAGAAAGTGCTTAATTTGAAATCTTGAAATCTATGTATAAGTTTTTGGTCTTGTTAATTGTAATGGGAAATCTAATACTAGGTGTGGATACAGGACAGAAGATTAGAATAGACAAAAAAAGAGCTTAAAATCTAGGTTAAATTTTATATGAACCTCGACTGTAGAATTTGCTCCCTTTCAAATTTAAAAATGATAGAGAAAAATGTTCAAACCAAGATTTAGGTTATTGTACTGTCAAGACATAATGTCAGCAAGAGAGCAAAGAAATTCATATTTTCCACCAGATCTCTAGATCTCTTGATTGCCAGAGGTTTAAATGAATTACAGAGAACATCACCTTTTATATATGTCTGCTACTACATACAAACGTACATACATATATGAAAATAAACTAAAGCTATCTTCAATATGAACACACCAAGAAATAGGAAGATGCTACATGGTTTCCATACAGCCTTATATTCAATAGTGATTTTGATTTTGGCATCTTCTTTTGGCCCTTCCAGATTCTTGGAACGTAGATTTCTTTCCCTTTCTACTATATTTTGTTTCTGCCAAAAATTAGTGTTATAAGTATAATACAAAATACACATATAATATAAAATACATATATAATATAAGTATAGTACAAAATATACACAAAATACAAGCTGAGTGGACATGACCTTGTAGATGACCCTCACTCTGTCAAGGACCTTGGCGTACTCATATCTAATGATCTAAGTGCCAAAGCCCACTGTAACAACATCACCAAAAAGGCATTAAGAGTTGTAAACCTAATCTTTTCCAGTAATATTACACTACTAATCAGAACATACAAAATATTTGCTAGACCAATTCTCGAATACAGCTCATCTGTCTGGAACCCACACTGCATATCGGACATTAATACAATTGAGTGTGTCCAGAAATATTTCACAAGAAGAGTCCTCCACTCTTCTGCTCGCAACAAAACACCTTATGCCACCAGACTTGAAATTCTGGGCTTAGAAAACTTGGAACTACGCCGCGTTTGGTATAACCTAAGCGTAGCTCATAAAATTATCTGATACAATGTCCTACCTGTCAATGACTACTTCAACCACAACAATACATGAGCACACAAAAGGTACAAACTTAAACTGAATCGCTCCAAACTCGATTGCAGAAAATATGACTTCAGCAACAGAGTGGTCAATGCCTGGAATGCACTGCCTGACTCTATGGTTTCATCCCCAAACCCCCAAAATTTTAACCTTAGACTGTCTACTATTGTTCTCACCCCATTCCTAAGAGGTCTGTAAGGGGCATGCATGAGCACCAGTGGGCCTACCACCTCTGTCCTAATGTTTCCTTTAATTGTACTCATTTTATGTATTTAATTCATGCTTATACATAAATATTATCTAATGCGTACTTGACAAATAAATAAATAAAAATAAAAGTACTTTCGTACATACAATCTCTCTCTTTTCAAAGGCTATTGTTGTTAAGTCAATGTTTCATGTATATTTGGTACATGCTGCAGTTCTGCATGTTATCCTAAGAGGATGAAACACAGGCTATTTACTGAATATATTTTTCATTTAGGTTTTGTTTTATTTCTTCATAATTACCCAGAGATGGAATCATTAGCTTGTCACATATGAAACAGAGCTAGAACAAATGTCTTGATGGAACTTGATCAAAGGGATTTACTATTAAGCAAACGAATTTACGATGCAGCCTTTTGGCAATTAGGTCTGTCTGTTTTTCTTCATAGTAATTAATATGACAATATGTGGTTATTAATATCCTACTGCTACTAATATGTTCAGAGTAGCCACCACCATCTATTATTTTAAAGTAGTTTTTAAAATGTAATACTAACAAGCAATAATATAAAACAGATCATATATTAACAAAGTAAAAATCTCTGTACCATAACCTCAAATTACACACTAAACCCCACTGAAAGGTATCTTTAGTTTCTGAAGTGTGATTTGCTTCTGGATCAAAATCTGAGTATCATAGCAGAAATGTCTTGCTACCGGTAGAAGTGGTGCTGAGCCTGCTTAGCCATTTATCAACATAGGCCATTGTTAAAATAATCTGAGTATTAGCATCCTTAAAAATCATCACCAGCACTTTAAATTAGACCAGGAATTAAACAGGGAGCTGATAAAGTCCAACTTCCTAAACCAGACAAAGGTTTGATATTAGTTCTATTTTCAATGAATAAATACCTTGTGTCCATCTTCAAATGTTCTTTATGAAGTACCCTATGATGCTATGTTTATTTATCTTGAAAGTAATCAAAGCAATACTGAGAAACTTATGGGCCCCATAATTCTACAGCCCTATTTGTTTTGTCCACAAGAGGCGAGATAAAGGTCAATAAATGATATTACATTTCCAATTGCAGAAATGCAGACTATGGTACTATGGGAAGCAGCATTTTAAGTTTTAGTTTAACTTTCCCTTTTTCTGCACAAGAATATAGCTATAAACTTTCTCAAGCTAGTTCTTGGAAAAATGTTTCATTTACAGATAGTGGCTAAATTCAGTTTCTCGCCCTTGGGGAGGCAGCCTCAGTAGTAACGAATCATTCCTGGAAAAGTCTCATAATTCCCTCCTTTGGACCATTGACATCATTATAGTGTTAACAATCACCTGATTCTATGGGACCTCTGACACTGCCAGCAATTTTACCCTTGTTACCCACAACAGCCAGCTTTACTGCTTCAACAGTGTGCTCTCTTCTCCAGAGAAAATGTTGCAAAACCTTTTGGTTACAGGTGATAGAGAAGTAAGATGATCATGCCATCAAAAATCTATTCCTTCTCTTTCAGAAGAGTAGACCTCATGAGGTCACAATGGTCAATTGTGTTTCTTCAGCTGGGTAGCCTCAGTATGAGATCACAATGGCCCTTCCTCCATTCAAGGCTGGGCAGACCTCTCTATCAATAGAGAAAGAGACACCCAATGTGCATAATGTCTCTTCCTCTCTTGCTGAGGCAGTATAGTAGCCAATTTCCTCCCCAATGGGATATGTGTAACATAAAGAGGAGTATTAGCTTCCAAGTCATAGTGACTACCAATACGTCTCCCACTGAATTGGGCAACAGCATATGAGCAGGGAACAAGGGGTTCTCTGCCTGGTTGCTGGGTGGGCATGGTCATGGTGGGCGTGGCCTGCACTACGGTTGGGGGGGGGCTTTTTGCCCTACCTGGGCTCCGGAGGCTTTTCTCGAGCCTCCGGGAGGGCGAAAACGCTCTCCCCAGGCTCCGGAGGCTGGTAACAGGCCCGTTTCTGGCCTTCCTGAACTTCCAATAGGCCCGTATTTCGCCCTCCCTAAGCCTCCATGCATGCCTTGCACTTACCTACATCCAAAACAGGCATGTGAGAGGAGAGGGGCAGGGTAAGTGGGGTGGGGCCAGCCAGGAGTGGGATTTGGGGGTTCTCTGAACTGTACAGAATCTTAGCTAGAGGTTCTCCCAAACCCTTGCAAACCCCCAGCAGCCCACCCTGGCACAGAAGCAACAACTAAAGAAGAGGTGGAAAGCAGAGGCATCATATACAAGAAACTTTGATTTAGGAAGACTGGCACCAGAAGAGGCAGAAATAATGAAGGTTTGGAAGCCACTTTAATACACCAAAGCACTATCCGGCCAGATTCAGGCAGAGTGTGAGAAATGAACTGTTAATCAGTCGACAAGTGGAAGCACCGCTGGCTCTGGCAAGCCAACCTCGATAAGAGTGGGCATTCATCTTTCAAAAAGTGCCCCACAGATCAGACTAAACACAAGATCAGGGAGTAACAGAAGGTATCCAGGTAACACACTGGGAAATGAGACTAGTATTATTGAGCACTCCAGGAGACTGGGATTTCCAGGTATGATGACAAATTCATTTGCATCACTCATATGACATTTTGGGCAGTCATTCTGACAGATGTGGCCCCAAAATTAACCTATATTCAGTATGCCCAGGCCTATTAGAAACCAAAATGCATATCTACATAACCTTCCTTTTAAAAATAATGTCATTTTTCATTCTGGAAATGAAAAAGTGGTTTATTTGGATATGATAATTCGCTTTAAATCCAAAGGGGTTTCTGGTGCTCATTTAGTATGACATTTTAAACCTTCTCAAACATCCACGTATGCCTCCCTTAAGCAAATGTATACCAAGACAGAGTCAATTTGCATAGTATCTCTGTGGGAGAGTCTCAATGCCTCTTTCCTGAAATCTTATTAACAGGGAAAATTGTTTTCTCTTCTTTTGTGAAAGCTACATAAAGCCTTCCATTCTCAAGAGAGCAATCAGCAAATCTCTGGAGTAAGGAAACCATTTGAGATTGTCCCAAGAGGTATATTACAGAAGAGAGGACATCAGGGTTAATATAGTAAACAAGGAGGAGTAGTGTGTCTTTTAGATTATAACATGTTACCAAACCTACTAAAGGTAACTTTTATAGCAAGTTTCATCCCATTCAGGTATGGGGTGCTTCCCCCCCTCCAGTTTATCTTATTTTGATGAATGCTTTTAAGGTTTTATTTGAGGGACTGCTTGTCTCCCATAATTTATGCCCAGCCGATCTGTTGTGGCAGACTTGGCATGATCCTACTGCAGCGACTCAGGGGGTTGGGGATAGGAGGCACTGTGTTGCAGTGGTTCTCTTCCTACCTCTTGGGCCGTTCGCAGTATGTATTGGCAGGGGGTCAGGGATCCTCCCAGAGGCCTCTCACTTGTGGGGTGCCTCAGGGATCGGTTCTCTCCCCCTTGCTCTTTAACATCTATATGAAGCTGCTGGGTGAGATCATTCATGGCTTCGGAGTAAGGTATCACCAATATGAGGATGATACCCAGCTTTACATCTCTACCCCGGGCCACCCTGGGAATGCCCTTTCCGTGATGTCCCGCTGCTTGGAGGCGGTGCGGGTTTGGATGGGTAAGAACAGGCTCAGACTGAATCCCTCCAAGACGGAGTAGCTGTGGGTGCCGGCATCTCAGGATCCTGAGATACCATCTCTAGTGATCGGTGGGGAGACTATCACCCCATCCGATAGGGTCCGCAATCTGGGTGTCCTCCTGGATTCTCGGCTATCACTGAATGACCATCTGACAGCCGTAACCAGGGGGGCCTTCGCGCAAGTACGTCTTGTACGCCAGTTGCGCCCTTTTTTGGACCGAGATGCCCTCACCATGGTCACCCATGCCCTGGTTACTTCTCGGTTGGATTACTGTAATGCCCTCTACATGGGGCTGCCCTTGGGACATATCCGGAGACTCCAGTTAGTCCAGAATGCGGCCGCGTGGGTAGTTACAGAGGCTTCTCGTTACGCCCGTGTTACACCTCTCCTGCGCGGGCTGCACTGACTACCGGTTGTTCTCCGGGTTCGTTTCAAGGTGCTGGTTTTAACCTATAAATCCCTACATGGCTTAGGCCCGGGGTACTTACAGGACCACCTCCTGCCTTCCTCCCACTGTCCAGTGCACTCCCATAGAGTGGGCCTCCTCCGGGTGCCGTCAGCCAAGCAATGTCAGCTGGCGGCCCCCAGGGGGAAGGCTTTCCCTGTCCGACCCTCTAGAATAGTCTTCCCACCGACCTCAGGATGGCTCCCGACCTCCTCTCCTTTCGCCGGGGGTTAAAGACATGGCTGTTTAAAGAATATTACGATCATGGGATTTTATAGTTTTTAGAATGATTTTATGGATTTTAATGCATTTTAATGTGTTTATTGTGATTTGTATTATGATTGTTTTTGTAAGCCGCCCTGAGTCCTCGGGGAGAATGGCGGCATATAAATCACATAAATAAGTAAGTAAGTAAGTAAGTAAGTAAGTAAGTAAGTAAGTAAGTAAGTAAATAAATAAATAAATGATCCAGGTTCTTTCAATTAAATGATGCCATCTATCTGGACCTCAAAAGTGCACCTTCACTGTAGCCATGCCAGTCCTCTGGAATAAAGCTTCCCCTGCTGAGATTTGAATGGCCCTCATTCTGCTGCTATTTAGAAGACCTGTGAAGACTCGACTCGTCATCCAGGCCTTTGGGGAGGGAGAGTGAAGTCCTGTCCTCTTTGAATTATGCAGTTTTATCTCTTTATTTCTGCTATATCTATTTTTGCTAGTCTTCCCCTCTTTGCTTTTGTCTATTGTTTTTGTCTTGACTTTAATTTTTTTTTTAAATCTGTAACTACTTAGAGTCATTGGAAATTGGAGACCATATAAATGTAATAAAACAAATAAATTAAAAACATGTAATATGTGTACTGGTAGTCCTCAACCTACAACCACAATTGAGCCTAAAATTTTTACTGCTAAGCGAGACATTTGTTGAGTGAATTTTGCCCCATTTTACAGCCTTTCTTGCTACCGCTGTTAAGTGGATCACTGCAGTTGTTAAGTTAGTAACACGGTTGTTAAGTGAATCTGGCTTCCCCATTGACTTTGCTTGTCAGAAGGTCATTCCGTTCCGAATCTGACCGAACACTGGTGAGGTCTCATATTAAGACCTACCTAGTGGCGATAAAAGCGGCAAAGTCTAGCTACTTTTCCGCTCTTATCGCGTCATCAGATAATCGCCCAGCCGCCCTGTTCAGGGTGACCCGCTCCCTCCTTCAACCGGGAGCTCGGGATGACCCCTTGCAGGGTCGAGCTGAGGACTTTGTCCAGTATCTGTATGACAAAATCGCTCAGATCCGGGAAGGTCTGGCCTCTGACTGGGTAGATCCGGATGGGATAATCGAGGCAGATCTTGGGGGTGTGGTTTGGGAGGAGTTCGACTCTGTGGCTCCCGAGGACATGGACAGGATCCTGGGACGGCTGAATGCAACCACATGTTTATTGGACCCGTGTCCCTCCTGGTTGGTGCTGGCCTCCCGGGAGGTTACACGAGGCTGGCTCCAGAAGATTGTTAACGCTTCTTTGAGTGAGGGTGTTCTGCCGGCCGCTTTGAAAGAAGCGGTGGTGAGACCCCTCCTCAAAAAGCCCTCTCTGGACCCGGCTGTTTTGGCCAATTACCGTCCAGTCTCCAACCTTCGCTTTGTTGCGAAGGTTGTTGAGAGTGTGGTTGCATGGCAGCTTCCCCAGTTCCTGGATGAAGCTGTCTATCTAGATCCGCTCCAGTCCGGCTTCCGGCCTGGGCACAGCACGGAAACGGCATTGGTCGCGTTGGTGGATGATCTCTGGAGGGCACGGGATAGGGGATGTTCCTCTATCCTGGTCCTATTAGATCTCTCAGCGGCTTTTGATACCATCGACTATGGTATCATGTTGCGCCGGTTGGAGGGATTGGGGGTGGGGGGCACCGTTCTACGGTGGTTCTCCTCCTATCTCTCTGACCGGTCGCAATCTGTGTTGACAGGGGGGCAGCGGTCGACTCCGAGGCGCCTTATTTGTGGGGTGCCGCAGGGGTCGGTCCTCTCGCCCCTTCTGTTCAACATTTATGTAAAGCCGCTGGGTGAGATCATCCGTGGCTTTGGTGTGGAGTTCCATCAGTACGCTGACGACACCCAGCTGTACATCTCCACCCCAGGCCACCCCAACGATGCCGTCGAAGTGATGTCCCGGTGTCTGGAAGCTGTGCGGGTCTGGATGGGGAGAAACAGGCTCCGACTAAACCCCTCCAGGACTGAGTGGCTGTGGCTGCCGGCATCCCGATATAGCCAGCTGACGCCATCGCTGACTATTGGGGGCGAGACATTGGCCCCCACGGAGAGGGCTCGCAACTTGGGCGTCCTC
Organism: Masticophis lateralis; assembly: GCA_030761175.1. Classification (NCBI taxonomy): domain Eukaryota; kingdom Metazoa; phylum Chordata; class Lepidosauria; order Squamata; family Colubridae; genus Masticophis; species Masticophis lateralis. The sequence continues at coordinate 149,456,772 of JAUDYJ010000001.1, read as the reverse complement.
CTGGACGCACGGCTGTCTTTAGAAGAACACATGACGGCCGTGGCCAGGGGGGCTTTTTATCAGGTTCGCCTGATACGCCAGTTGCGTCCCTTTCTAGATCGGGACTCCCTACGCACAGTCACCCATGCTCTCGTGACTTCCCGCTTGGACTACTGCAACACTCTCTACATGGGGCTCCCCTTGAGGTGCACCCGGAGGCTCCAACTGGTCCAGAATGCGGCCGCGCGGGGAATTATGGGAGCGACGTGGCGCTCCCACGTGACACCTCTCCTGCGCGAGCTGCACTGGCTCCCGGTGGTCTTCCGGGTGCGCTTCAAGGTGTTGGTGACCACCTTTAAAGCGCTCCATGGCTTAGGACCTGGGTACTTGCGGGACCGCCTTCTGCCGCCAATAGCCTCCCACCGGCCAGTACGCTCGCACAGAGAGGGCCTCCTCCGGGTGCCGTCGGCCAGACAGTGTCGGCTGGCGACCCCCAGGGGAGAGCCTTCTCTGTGGCGGCGCCCGTCCTCTGGAATGACCTACCCCCGGAGATACGCAGGATTCCAGATCTCCGGACCTTTCGTCGGGCCCTTAAAACCCATTTATTCCATCTAGCTGGGCTAGCCTGAGCCCATCCTCCGTTTTTAAATTTGAATTTGATTTTAAATTGGGTTGTTTTAATTCTTGGCCAAATAATATTTAATAATTTTTAATTGTTTTTAACTTTTGTGTACCATGTTTTATTCTGGCTGTTCACCGCCCTGAGTCCGCAAGGAGAAGGGCGGTTTATAAATTGAAATAATAAATAAATAATAATAAATACAAGGTAATCACATGACCCTGGGATACTGCAACCATCAAAAATACAAGTCAAACCATCTGAATTTTGATCACATGACCATGGAGATGCTGCAATGATCATAAGTTAAAAACGTTCGTAAGTCATTTTTTTCAGTGCCGTTGTAACTTCAGAAAGTCACTAAACGAACTATTGTAAGTTGAGGTCTACCTGTATATAGCAAATATATAATTTTATTTAAAAAATCATGCCATTTTAGCTGCAATGTGTGTAAAGGAAGGAAAGAAACTTGAACAAGACATTTTTTAAAAGTGATCAGTTCTATTTACTAGAATATTTCATAGTTTGTTCTGGTTCAAACTGGATATTACTGGTCTATGATGTTATTAATTTCTCACACCTGTGGCAATTCTGGACAGTCATTTTCTCTTTCCATCAGAAATTTGAGCTCCCAGATTTATTTTTGCTTGTATCCATATTTCTATTTAGGGACACAATTGTTGACTGAAATCATTTTTTTACGAGGGTCAGGTTCAACACAGCTTTAGATGGCTTTTGCAAGAAATAACTATCAATAGTAAAATAATAAAGGATTATTCCCATTGCTCCTCATTCATACAAATGCAATTTCACCAGCATTCAATGTGTTAGAAGATTTAGAATTGAGAATAACTTAAAAAATGGAAATTATGATGTTAAGAATGTACATTTTTTCCATTCCCAATACCAATAATACACACACAAACATGTTTGCTTACAAACACTAATAGAATTAACATGCAGCTACTGTACATTCAAGTATTACTACAAAAGAAATGGTCAATATGTATTTGTTTAGAAATAACTTTATAAATGTTCTGGCAAGATACTGAAATAAAATATATGTACTGGGCTAACTCCAAAAATAAGGGGTCTGGAAATTGTCGTTCATCCAAAATAGGACCAAGGTAGATCTTTGAGGTACAATTTAAGATATGGATAACAGTGAAAAAATAAAATTATAGTGAATAGTGGGTTTCAAGTAGCCCTATTGATCTTTTGCAAAAATCTAGATTCTGGAAGTAGTAGAAAAACCATGTGTACCAAATATAAATGAGAAATAAAATTTCTCATGACGCAGAATTAATTCCAAGTGTTCTAATTCCTCCTAAGATTACATTACATGATTGAGTTTACATTGGCGGGTAATTCTCCCTTTTTAAAAATAAGATCAAGAGATCACATTCAACCTTGCAGAAAGCCTACATAAATGTATTTTATTTCATAACCTTCTTTCAGCGAAGGCTTATACTAGGTAAACAGAAAAGGAGTTACCCAGGCTACACATAACGTCATTCGCTGCAATGCTTCAACCACAGCAAACAAAAGCAATGAAATAGAAAAGAGGGTTACTCAGGCTACACATCACGCCATTCATTGAAACCCATGTGACTTATGTAGCAAGAAATCAAGAGATTCACCACATTCCAAAGGATTACAATTGAGATAGGAACCAGGCTAATTAAGAGATGCTAGGAATTCATCTTCTTTTGAAGAGCTAAAATTTCTCCACTCATTGGCTTAAGGACAAGCTCTACTATAGCCAAGGTAAATTATCGATTAATAAGGAGTTAGTAATTATTTCAACTTACTTTCTTGGCAAGTCACCAATGAATTAGAAAATTCCGTAATAAAACAAGATGCTCTATTATTAATTCACATAGCACCTTCCATTATGAAAATATATATGCATGCACTCTATAACATTCATATCACACAAAATGTGGTGAGTGTGTTTGGCCTCCCTGCATTTATTGTTATCTTTTCCAGGATATTAATTCTTTTTTATCATATGGTTACGCATCCCATGAAAATAATTTAACAGTTTTTGGATTATTCAAAGATCGTTTACACATAATGAAGCAGAAACACTCAAAATGCAGTTCAATTTAGCACATGTCCTTCTTCCCATCAAACTTTACGCACTCCCATGCTTTTAATATCGTGAAGGAATTTGGAACTGTATTTATCAATTATTTTGAACTTACTTTCTGATTTTTCCAATTCTCCATTTCTACTCTAAATTTAATGTACCTCACAATTACTCCCCCCACCCAACCCACTGTGGAATTAAGCCCAGAGATCTTATCAGAGAGTATTATTTGTGGGTTTATTTATATTCATCCATCCAATTTCTATGGCTTTCATCTCAAGTGATTCTGGATGACAAACAGTCATAAAATATATACTGCTGTAAGGTGAGCACCTCCTGCTTCCTATGAGGCATCTGGATTTCTAAATTCTCTGCAATTGAGGCAATTATACATGTCCCAAAATAATGTTGCAGGATCCAATCTAAAGTCAATCCCAGGACCAGAGGTTTATTTTTCCTAGCTTTAGGACTTGTGCTGAAGCCCGCCCACTGGGGTCTTCTCCCTCTCTCAAGAATGTGTGCACTGGATTGTTCTGTGTGCAATATTTATAAGGTGCCTGGTTGTTTGTGGCTTTTAGTTGTTAATTGGGGTGTTGATGGCTGGCTATTAAGTCACTGAGTGTTCTTCCCCTGTGCAGCCATTCCTTTAGTTCCTAGGTACCTGGTGGTAAATTAGCACTCCTGTTGACTGACAAGAGGCTGATTTCCCAGGCATCAAACATTTCTCTGGCTATTTTTGTTCCTGCTCAGCCAACAATCTTAGTAGCTGCAAAATTGAATGCATGTCCTTGCTCATTGCAATGAATAAATTCTAAATCCTCCTCTCATACATCTGCTGCACTAGGAAGAAAACTAAAGAACACTTCCAGAAGAATCCTTCCCACCTCAGATTTATAGGAAAGAGGGGAGTGGCAATGCTCTTCCTCCAATAACCTGATCTGGCAGAGAGTTGTGCATTAAAGCTGGATCCCTTTCCCAAAATGAACATCACTGGTTTATTAAGAATTCTATTTTTTTATATTAGAAATAAAGAAGGAAGTTGCACTGAAAAAAGGAGAAGGAATGAACAGATGATTATTAAAGATATTAATCTCACTTGCATTAGTTCAAAGAGTACAGTAGATGTTCTCTCAGTTCCTGGATCTCTCATAAACATAGACATAAACCAAAAGATAGTCACAGACCACAGCTTCCAATCCATAAAATGAAATAGAATCTTTAAACAATTTGGTTGCTGTCCAACTTCACTAGATTTTAGCCTTGCTGCCATCAGGTTTTTCCCATTGCTTACTTTCATCCAACATTGGAGGGACTGAGGAGGGGAAATGGATATCGAAAAACCAAATGGAAAGTGCACTTTTTTTGTAAAATCCACTGAGAAAGAAAACCCATCGTCTTGGCTGGCTCCTCAATCTATCTATCTTTCTTTCTTTCTTTCTTTCTTTCTTTCTTTCTTTCTTTCTTTCTTTCTTTCTTTCTTTCTTTCTTTCTTTCTTTCTTTCTTTCTTTTATTAGTTCGATTTATATTTGCCGCCCTTCTTCAGAGACTCAGGGCGGCTTACAATGCATTAAGCAATAGCCTTCATACTTTTGTATATACCTGCTTAGTACAGCTTTTTGCCCCCCCCCCCAAGCAGTGTTCTATTTTATACAAAGTCAGCTTATTGCCCCTACAAACCGGGTCCTCATTTTACCTACCTCAAAAGGATGGAAGGCTGAGTCAACCTTGAGCCTAGTGAGAATTGAACTCGCAGTTATTGCAGGCAGCTGGCAGCTAAGTGCTACTTTAACAGCAGCAGTTTAGTCCACTGTGCCACCAAGACTCTTATTTTCCTAGATGTTTGCTGTTTCCCTCTATTATCTGGGATGACAAGACAGCTAACTTTAAATTTGGATTTCTTGAACTTGAATACAATAGCTCAGCAGTCTGGTTCAGCTTTCATAATCACAATGACAAGCACAAAGTCCCTAACGTAAAGTCAGCTTGACACATGTATCAGTTAAAATTCTGGCTCTGGTTTTCTTGGTTGGCATGACCTGAAAATAATTGGTGTAGTGGTTAGGGCACCAGACTAAAAACCAGAAGACTATGAGTTCTAGTCTCACTTTAGGCATGATGCCAGCTAGGTGAACCTGGGCCACTCACATACTCTCATCTTAGGAAGCAAGCAATGGCAAACTCCTCCTAAAATCTTGCCAAAAAAACTGCTGGGTCTTGTCCAGATGTCAAGACTTGAAAGCACCAAAAGGAAACAAAGCAAAGCAAAACAGAACCCTATGACAATATTGTTGGCTTTCCATTCTGCAAAGATGGGAGTAAAATAAGGTTGTCTCTTCCTGGAGGGAAATCCACAAACTGATTTGTATAAATGGATTTTCTGGTTCCTACTGAAGCACTGGTAAAGAATATGTGATTGAGGAGTTAAAAGAGTTAATTACAAGGTCCTTAGAGAGTGTGGTAGATAAGATAAAAGGATCACAGAAGGACCTCCAGGAACTGGTTTCTGGGAAATATGACCAATTAAGTCAAATTATTGCTCAAGTAGCTTTAGATTTTTCAACTGCGGTGGCTGCAATGGGGAAGAAAGTGATTGAGATGAGTAGTAAATTTGAATCTCAGATACAAGAATTACAAGCGAAACTTCTGGAAGCAGAGGCCAAAAATTATAACATTCAGAATGATGTTATTATGCTCCAAATTAAGGCTATGGAATCTGCAATTAGACTAAGAGGGATAAAAGAAAACAACAGAGAAAACTTAAGAACAACTTGTGCAAAGGCCTTTGCAGAATTATTAAAGCTACAAGATGAATTAATTTTGGGTTCTATAGCGAAAGTTTACAGAGTTAACTCACGTTTGGCTAAACAAAGGAATCTGCCTAGAGATGTCGTTGTTTACTTCACTGATAAGAGACTGAGAGATGATATTTTACAAAAGTCTTATTCTGATAGAGTGCAGGTAGCAGGTACACAAATCAGGATTTTCAAAGAGCTACCATCGAAAGTCTTGAAGGACAGGAAAGATTTTGATTTTTTGGTCAAGGAATTGAAGAGAAGTAATATCCCATTTAGATGGGATTTTCCAGTTGGTATAATTTTTAGATATCAAGGTGTGAGACATTGTCTGAATACTATTGAAAAAGCAGAATATTTTTATCAAAATATCTTTAAAGGAGCACCGAAATATATTAAGAATAAAAAGTCAAAAACAGAGTTTACAAAATGTGAACAGAAAGAAGAAAATCAAAGTGTGTTAAAAGTAAAAGGAGAATTTGGTGGTTGTCCAGAGGATTCTATTATGGATTTTTCTGATGAGAAAACTGAACACCTCAGTGATCTTTGGGGATTACAGGACCTTGAACTGCTGGAGGAAGATTCAAAAAACAAAGTTTTACTTCGAGATGACCAGCAGCAGAGGTCCAATACTCTTCAGGACATGGGGGGTGATGCTAATCGACAGGAACTAGAAGTCAATGAAGAAATCCGACTGGAAACCACAGGTGATAAATTTAAAGAGCATCCTGAATTGTTTGATACTGAATCAGAAAGCATTGAAAGATTTGGAAAAAATGGATTACAAAAACTCTTTTAAGATGTACAACAATTTGTTAAAAGTTCATTCTGAGTTGGACTAACTTTAAACTTATATATCAAAATGGATTATAAAAATTTTTTACTATGAAGTTTATCCTGGATTGGACATGTTATCCTGAGTTTTGATAGATTGCTGCAAAATTAGCAGCGATCACTGATTACCCAATTATATATTTTTTGTGGAATTTATTTTCTAGGAGAAGACTACGAAATTGAAAATATCCTATAACCCGAAGGATTGAATTGCAAAGGGTGGCAGGATTTGAAATAATTTTGAAGGAACATCTGGGAATGCAGCTCTTAGTTGGTTTTTTTTTTCTTCAAGGCTTGAATGTCAAGACTGCAAAAGCCTATTTTTAGGTATAGTATAAGTTAGCTTGAATGAATCTTCCTAGAGGTGTGAATATCTTCGTGGTTGGATATTATTCATATAAAGTCACTCGGGGGGTTGTGTGGGGAAATGTTTTACTTTGCTGATGGGGGCAGCGGCAAGATGAAGATTATTGAAGCAGGATTTATGTAAGGAAATATGTTTGACTTCAATCAAGTTGAAGAGAAGATTGAAATTTGGATTATACAGACTGAGGAATGAATTAAACAAAAGATAATTTTCTTAATGATATAACTGCGTGATTATAAATATATATGCATATATATGTTTTATGTTTTTGGGTTTTTTTTTTTTTAGTTAAGGGGTGTAGTTAGGATAGAATTATAATGGTGTTCTTAATTATAATGGTTATTAATGGTTTTTTTTTTATTATAACATTGTTTAAATATATTGTCTGGTTTTTTGTTTTTTGTTTACTTTTTTTTCCTTCTTTCCTTCTTTCTCTTTCTTTTCCTCTTTTGAAATTTGTTTAATTTAGAATTTGAATATTTAATAATCTTTTCTTTTTCCCTTGTTCTAAATTTTGTTTTTTTTTTAACTTGTAGCGGAAGTCAGGGGGGGGATGGGGAGGGAAGGGGTTGGGGTTGAGGGAGGATGGGAGGGGTTGGGTAGGGGGACTGGGGAGGGGGGGTGAAAATGAAAAAATTTCTGTATTGTAAAACTTTTTCAATAATAATAAAAAAAAGAATATGTGATTGAGCCTGCTCACTGACATTATCTCCTTTGACTGCAAGTATGTAAATTAGCTCCTTTGAATTCTTTGTTGTTTACAGCAATAAAGTAAACAATAGAATATCTGGCATTTAGGAAAAAAACTTCTGTCACATCCAATCAAACATGGATGAAAGCGCTTTAGTGAACTTACTGTGTTTCCTTGAAAATAAGACCCTGTCTTATATTTTTTTGAAGCCTGAAATAAGCAGTTAGCCTTATTGCCATGCGCTCAAAAGCCCGATTGGGCTTATTATCAGGGGATGTCTTATTTTGGGGGAAACAGGGTAGTCTGTCAGTGAAGGTAGAAATAGGATTTAGTTTCTATCTTCAATGGATTTCCATTGTTTTCTGACTTTTAAAATTTATTTCAGTTTAGAACTGGGAGACAGGAATAATATTGGTCTGCAGTGACACGACCTTTATTCTGTTAATTCTCTTCATCTTTTGCCATGCTTTTAAATTTCTCTTATGCTTCTCATTGGTTTTTGATATTCTTCTAAAACAGTTGTTTTAACCTGGTTTCACTGCTATCTGATGAGCTATTTCCAAAAAGGAAAGAGAATTAAAGGTTTGTTCCAGGGTAGTTTCACATGTGGATAGTCAAAACAATGGTTTTCACAATAGCAATGTATGGTTGTGAGAGTTGGACCAAAAGGAAGCTGAAACTCAAATACTTGGGCCACCTAATGAAAAGAGAGGACTTGTTGGAAAAGATCCTGATATTGGGAAAGTTTGTAGGCAAAAGGGGAAGGGAACAGCAGAGGGTGAGATGGTTAGATAGTGTCACTGACACAATGAACATGAATTTGGGCAAATTCTGGGACACAATGGAAGATGGGGGTGGTGGTGCTGATGTGCTATGGTCCATGAGGTCATAAAGAATCAGACATGACTTAGCAATTGAACAACAGCAAAGTTATCACATGAGAATATCCAGCTCATCCCACACCCTCATCCTGCAAATCCCGGATTGTGGGGACAATAAGCTGACTTTGTATAAAAAGGAACACTGCTTAGGGGGGGCTGAAAGCCCTACTAAGCAGGTATATACAAAAGTATGAAGGCTATTGCTTAACACATAGTAAGCCACTCTGAGTCTCCGGAGAAGGGCGGCATATAAATTGAACCAATCAATCAATCAATCAATCAACAAATTATTAAATTTACTGGGTCAAATCAACCTGGAATAAGATGTGCATCTTCAGAACAGGTACAAGACAGTGGACCTTCTCTGTTGTGTGGTCCCAGTTCAGTGGTGGAATTCAAATTTTACTACCGGTTCTGTGGGCATGGCATGGCTGGTGTGGTGTGGCTTGATGGGCGTGGCTCGATGGCGTGGTTGATGGGCATGGCAGGGGAAGGATACTGCAAAATCTCCATTCCCAAGCCATTCCAGGGGAAAGATATTGCAAAATCCCCATTCCCTGCCCACTCTGGGGCCAGCCTCTGGTATTTGCCGGTTCTCTGAACTACTCAAAATTTCTGCTACCGGTTCTCCAGAACCTGTCAGAATCTGCTGAATAGCACCCCTGTCCCAGTTATGCAACACCCTCTTCAGAGGTATCCTTGGAGCTTGTATAAGTGCTTTTTTAATGTCAGCAAAGTATATTATTTTTCTTCCAGGTATTTTTCAAGATTTGTACAGTTTTTAAATATTGAAAAACGTTTTACATTGTTTAGTAGTTCTGTGGTCTTTGCAAATTGAGATTAATGATGTAACAAATACATATTAAAAAAAAAAAGGCCACTCCCACCAGAAGACAAACTCTCTTTTATAAGTACTTTCAATCCCATCCGAAGCCAACATACTGAAAGAATTAGGGTTCATCAGGATTCAAAGGATTAGGCAAATCATCAAAATAAATAGTAAAGAATTATTTAAACTATAATAAGCAATTTCCTGCAGCAGCTAAGAGAACTGCTGTCTGCTGTGCAGAAAGTTTCCAAATTTGGGGCTACTGTGGCTTCCAGTTGCTAAATTTCAATGGGCACTTTTTCATAATAGCCCCACTGTATTTTTCTTTTATTATGTTACACAGCCCTTGGTGAGTACCTGTGTGATGCAAGCTTCAGCCAGTCAACAAGCAATAATATATAACATCAGTTTACCACACCTCTTCCTTTATAGGGCAATGTCAGTTTAAGTAGCAATGCCACCCTATAGCAAAATCAACAGCAAGATTAATTCCCCAATTATTTTCTTTAAACAAAGTTAAGTGGATCAGTGTAAAGTGAATCAATACATAGTTATTACATAAATTGTACAGCATTTGCAGAATAAAACCAAAAGTTCCCGGAAAGAAGGATCTGAACCTATACCTTCAAGCAGAACTGTGATTGGGCTGAAAAAAGTGACTTACGGCTGATTCTTATACTTATATCCACTACAGCATCCCCAGTCATGTGAACAAAATTTAGGCGCTTGGCATTCAGCATTTAATTAGGAATGCTGCAATGATCACCATTTGTGACCCTCCCAAGGCACTTATTACAACAAGCAAAGCCAATGGAGGCAGCCAGATTTGCTTAACAACCATGTCATTCACTTAACGACTATGGGGAATTTCATAAAAGTGGATGCAGCACACTTAATGACTGCCTTGCTTAGCGATAGCCATTTTGGTCCCAATTGTGGCAATAAGTTGAGGACTACCTGTAGACAGCCTTGGAAGGTGGCAGATCCTGAATGCTTTGAGACAGATGGCCAGAGAAACAAAAGTTTTCTGCATCTGCATCAGGACATACAGTTATAAACTGAATGAGCTCGGAGACCCCGTCTATGCAATAATGCTAGAATTCCTGTGATTATACCTTTTATCAACTGGGGCTTGATTAATATGATTAGTACTTAGTACTTAGATGTTGCAGTTTTCCTGCAGTTGCAATCAAGTTCTTGATTATAACCACAGCTATTCTTTATAATCAAGACTCTCTAGAATCTTTAAGTAACTGACAAAATCAATAGTTTGTAAGTACACACTGGCTTAATTGGGTGCTTTTACCTGCTTTTAGGATGTGTGGAGATCAAGATTTAGGTCATAATTATGTAGAATTACTTCAACCGTTCATAATTTTTGAAACACACTATCAACTCTGTGTGGCTTCTGAAGGAAAAAAAATGGCAAACTGAAAATCTTTCTGTGAAAAGCAGACCTGATAACCACATTGAAGAATGAAGAGCTGGTGGGTAGATCCACTCTTCAAATCTCTTTGTATAAACAATGAGATTGATTGCCCACAAGTTGCTGTCTGGAATGATCTCTGGCAGGTTTAGGCAGTGAGAGACAAGGGAATAATATTTTTGCTCAAACCACAGTCAGGGCCTTTAAAGGAATACTGTTTGCATTCTTCTTCATTTAATTTATTTTTCTTTACTACATTCTTTTTTCCTTTTTCTTTTCCTTTGCACTTATTTTCTTTCTTTTTTTAGTCCATATTAGTTTTTATTTAATATAATTTAATAATTTAATGTAAGAGCGCCAAAGAATTGAGGCCTTTGAATTACGGTGCTGGAGAAGATTCCTGCGAGTCCCTTGGGTTGCAAGGTGATCAAACCAGCCAGTCCTAGAGGAGATCAACCCTCACCGCTCTTTAGAAGGCAAGATACTGAAGATGAAACTCAAATACTTTGGCTATCTAATGAGAAGGAAGGACTCACTGGAGAAGTGCCTAATGCTGGGAAAGATTGAGGGCAAAAGAAGAAAAGGACGACAGAGAATGAGGTGGCTGGATGGAGTCACTGAAGCAATAGGCGTGAGCTTAAATGGACTCCAGAGGATGGTAGAGGACAGGAAGGTTTGGAGGAACGTTGTCCATGGGGTCACGATGGGTCGGACATAACTTCGCAACTAACAACAACAACAAAATTTTTATTATTGCAGCCATCCTTAGATAGATAAAAGTCTAATTTTTGTTTTCTTCCTGTCTCTTTGCCTCTTCTCTTGAAGTTTTCGTCACCTTTATCCAAGTCCATTTGTAATTTCCATGAAATAACTTCAGTAAATATCTTGTATTTCAATTTTTAAAAATAGTCCACCTCACTATTAGGATGCATTGTTTATATGTTCTTTCTGATTTTTAAATGATCATCCAATTCCACTTATACATCTAGTATTTTCATCTCTTTATTGTAAATTATGATGTTTAAATCCATCTTAAAATCCATTTTGATTTTTTTCAAGGGAGATTATTCATCTTCGGTAGCAACTTCTAGTTCAAATAAAGAGTTATAAAGCTCAAGAACTTCACAAGCCCACAAATCAAATATTCCCTTTAAAGTAGTCAACATGTGCTTCAGTATTTGAACTTCAAAGTGTTGTTTTGCATTGAAATGTAAACAAGATTGACTTTTCCCTTTCTAATTAATTTTAGTCTTTCTTTAAATCAGTTTCACAAACCATAGCATTTAAACTCTTAAAAAACAACTTTAAAATCCCTGCTGTATGTTGCAAAAAGTTACAAAAAAAGGCGTTTCCAAAGTTGAAAAAATATAATTTCCTTTCTTTTTAAACAGATGGAAGAGAAACTCACCCAGCTATGTGTAGGCTTGTTGTTCCAAAGTTTTCCAATCTTAAAGAGCAATAAAAGCACTCAAAAATGATTAAAACAATGAGGTTTGGTCAAACCTTGAGTCCATGAAAGGTTGCATTTATGGCTCAAAGAACAATGATCGTAAGCTGATCGTAAGTGGCTGCAAAATCATCAATTTCTGCCTTCTTTTCACAAAAAAACTACTCTACTGTTATGGGCAATCTCCAGATCTTTGTTCCAGAGAGAATTTTGGCAGTTTGGTTTTCACATCCAGCTGCCCTTATAATGCTCCCACAATCTGAGCAAACTGGACTAAGGACTGGATCTTTTCCAGTCGGGTTTCAAGCTCAGTTAGGGGACAGAAACAGAATTGGTCCCACTTATCGATGATCTCTGATGAGAGTGGGATGGCAGTAGATTATCTTTCCTTGGTCTCCTTTACCTCTCAAGGCCAGTCCTAGTTCGTGTTCAATTATTCCAGCCCATGGCTGCTCCTTTGTGGTATGCCACAAAATTTGGTACTTTCTCCACTCCTTTTTATCAACTACATGAAGGCATTGGGTAAAATCATTCTCCATAAGGGGATGAGGTATCATCAGTATGCTGACGATGCTCAATTTTATATCTCCATCGCAGGTGACTGAAATGCTGTTGTCACTGCTGTCTTGCCGTATGTGGAGGCTCTGGGGATCTGAACAGGTGACAATAGGCCTTGGCTGAATAATAAGATCAACTAAGACCAAGTGACTATGGGCAAATGGGCTTTGGGAACCAGCCATTTAAATCTTTAGCTCTGAACAGGGTAGCACTGCTTCAAGACACTTAGTGTACAACTTGGGGGTTCTCCTGGACTCTCGACTCCTGCCTGAAGAGCAGATGGCAGCCATTGTTAGGAAGACCTTTGAGTACTTTCCTGGATCAGAAAACCTTGTACTCAGGGCCTGGCCATCTCTCACTTGGATTAGCGCAATGTGCTCTACACAGGATTATTCTTGAAAAGTAGTTGGAAACAACTGCTGGCTCAGAATGCAGTTGCACAATTCAGGGGGCCCCCAGGATGGCCCTTATGCCACCTTGGTTATTTGAGCTGCACTGGCTGCCAGTTTACTTCTGGGTCCAATTCAAGATGTTACTTATGACTTTTAAATCCCTTTATGGCATGGATCCAGATTATCTGAAAAACTCTCTCATCCCAATGAAATTGACCCACACTAGGAGAAGAGGCTGGCTGTGAACCCTGTCAGCCAAGAATTTTGACTGGTAGGGTCCAGGAGAAGAGTCTTCTCTGAAGAAGCGCCTGCCCATGGGAACATCATGTGAAGATCAGATCTACCTCACCCTCTTGGCCTTTATAAGGTCTATAAAGACCTTATAAACTGGATCTGCAGATTGGCTGGGTCCCAGATAGGGGTTTGCCATTCTGGAGGTGGTTACCAGATTAAATAAAAGCTCCTACTTCCATATGATTATATAACCCCTGTTAATTTAGATACTTCTTTGTTAACTTTTATGTTCGTATTTATTATTCTCTTACTGTTTCATAATTTCGTTTATTGGATTGTAAGATACTTAGTATTGCATTATAGTGAGATGGGAGGTTTAATTTAATAAATAAATAATGCAAACAATGTGGATATTACTTTACCTTGACTCACTGGAAGCATTTTTAATATTGCAGTTATAATCTTTAGTTTAAAAAAAATTCCAACAGAAATCCCTTTGGTACTCATGTATTCAGAAGTATTAGCCAAAAAAGAAATCTAATTATCATGCTGAATATCACTTCAGATTGTAATATGCATTTTTGTGACCCACTCATAGTTGGGATAAAAATATATGCAAAGTTGGAGCAATAATAAACCTGAAATAATGCAGGACAAATATAAAACCAAAGAACAGTCACACTTTTCACAACTTCTAATTTGTGGCAATTTTTTTTTTGAATGGGAAATTTTCAATTGCAGGCTTCTGTTCATGGCAGTTTGGTTCATTCAAATGAAAATAGTTCTTTTATTATTATAAACACACACAACCCCCCCCCCCCCCTTACATGCATATATTCACCCATTTTTAAAATTTTACTCAATACAGAAACATACTCACTCAATTTTAAGATGTTTTTTTCATTTCTACGAGTCCAGAAACATGATTACACTTGCCCAGAACTCAAGGGAATGTGCACATTATTTAACAATTAATTTACCAGCCCAGTTCATGCATCCAGAAGTCTCCCGCACCCCTGGAATCCCTCCCATTCTATAATATCTCAGATCACATTTCATCTCCAACAATCAGAAGCAGCAACATAAATGATGTTAAACTCAGTAAACCCAACATAAACTCCCGTCACTCATTTCTTGTTCAAGGAACACACACAAAAGCAAACACTGGGGCCCTACAAATTGACTTAGTTAGTGACTGCATGAAAAAAAAAAGCCCTTATCCAGTGCCATCTTTAAAATGTTTGGCCTTTTAATTGTGCCATAGTGGATCCCAGGATCCGTATGCCTATAGGATTTAATTAAAAGGGTGGGGGGAGAGGGCAGGATGTAGTTGAATCTTCATGTTGGATTACAAGCAATTCTTGGAACTTTGCAGAAAATTGCCATGTAGATTAGTCATGGCTCTTCCATAAATTCAGGTCTAAAATACAATCATGTGTATAGATGTAGAAGTTTGAATCCTGGTCTGAGTATCAAAAGTGCAGCTCTCCCAAATCTAAAATCCAACACTGCCTAGTAAGTTTCACTGAAACTCACATGCATCAGTGCTTCAGCTGCTTTGAATAAGGTACTCAGAGAACAAGCAGATTCTTTATGGGGTTTTGGTTCATAATCCTTTAGCTAATTTACAACCATTTCACTTGAAAAGAATAAGCTTATGCAAATGAATAGAATGAAGGCTACCTGGCTTGGCACTGTGAAGAATTACATCATCAACCCAAGCTTTATTGTTGAGATTTCACTATAATTTTATTATACCTGCTGATCTTCAAAATTTTTACAAATGCTCAAATCACAGCTACTCCCAAAGCTCAAAGGTAGTGCAGGTTTTGGGGCAAGCAAGAAGGGTTTCAGGTCCACTGCTTTGCTGTGAATGTTGTTTAAACAGCTTTCTGAAATTCCCATGACCCTGCTTTCCAACACAAAATTAGCATAATTTATTAACAGTTACTGCATTTTTTGTTATAAATAAGAACAAGTAAGAACAACAAGTTTCTCTCTTTCTCCCTGGGTATGCTTTGCCTTTTGCAATGCAATTAACACAGTCATTTTTGCATAATTATTTTTTTGTTTTGTTCTGTTTTTTTCCCCCTCTGTGTTATTGCTTGCTTTGCTACTAGTCTATTGCTAATTGCATTTCAGTGCAAAGCCGCTGCTTTTCTTATGCTGTACACATTTTTTAAAAATTCTCTTTTGTTTTATACAGAGTTTGCACTGGGTAATTGGTATTATTATATAGCTTATAATAAATCCTTATTTCTTTAGTTTCATCACACCGGAAAATCCTTTACCACTAGTTCCATGCCTCCCATGACTTCTTGAGAAATACCACCCAGTGGTAAATATTATAAGCATATTGTTCTGCAGCGTTCAACTGTTGGGTGAAACCTTCCACCTCAGATGACCTCTGATTCTCATGCCTGTGAATCTGAAGGCATAAATCAACAAGCCCTTCGTCTTTCCATTCAGTTGCTTGTACTTAGCACTAACTAAATAAAGCAATTCTGAAAAAGATGTGCCTGTTACGGTTTTGGGGTGGTATGTTTATATTGTGGATATATACATTGCAGAGTGTTCTTTATAATTCATGTTTTTTTCCATTCATTTACATATTAGCATTTGTAGGTTTTTTTTACAGTACTTTATAGCAGGGGTCTCCAACCGTGACAACTTTAAGACTTGTGGACTTCAACTCCCAGAATTCCTGCTTTCTGGGAGTTGAAGTCCACAAGTCTTAAAGTTGACAAGGTTGGAGACCCCTGCTTTATAGCAATGCAGCCAATCAATACACAGATTTCATTTTGGCTTTGTTTGCTACTACACTATTTTGCATTGGGTTTCCCAACATGGGTTTTTAGAAAAATAATGGAATTTTAATCTTTGGCAGTATAATTTCCAAAGATTCCATTACAACCTGGGGCTGTTATCTTTGATTCTTCCACCAAAATAGGAGTCATGATCACAAGAAAGATACTTCAGAATAGCTGGCAGCATTTTGAAAGGGTTTCCACAGATTGATGCCAAACTCTTGCTGATGTCAACCCAAACTGTTACATGCTTTTTATTGTCTAGAGTATACTGCAGACAATATTTTTCCTATTAGAGGAAAAGAATCATGAAGGCAATGTCTTCTTTGGTGAGGATCTTAGTGGTTTGCCAATCAATCAACGTATGGGGTAAGCATGAAGCATTCAAGCCATCTGATCCAGGTATCTAAAACTCTCTGCTTTGGCCCTTGGGCTGGTCTAATTGTCTTCTATGGAAAAGCTGTATACGTCTGCTAAAAATGAATAGAACCTGAGCCTGTTAAAGTATTGATGTGAGTACATAAGAGCTGAAAGGGCACAAGAGAACTGGGTTGACCTCAGAAGTCCTGCAAGATCTTTCCACATGTATGCCCAATTTCTTTGGTTTAGCTGAAGATGCCTTAGAATGGCTAGAAGCTCTGCGAAGAGAAGACCTACCGGTCAAAATCTATGACTCCAAACTTCTTTCACAGCCAGCCTGCATTATTATTATTTCAATTCTTCTCTATGATGAAGAACTACTATAGCTTTATGTAGTTTCATTTTTACAAGACAGGCATGTTTTTAGCACCTATAGCTTAGATCTTCTAGTCAATAGCAAAAAGCACTGTATGTTTTCTTGGATGTGTGTGTTTGTGAAAGTCAGAGTGAGAAAAAGAATGCATATATTGTTGGGTATTAGCTTATGTAACTGTGGATATATACAGAGTCATGCTAGCAACATAACACATCTGAATAGTTCCGTTGCTGAAACAGAACACAACAACTAAATTAATAATAAGATATCTGAGTTTATAGCACATTCTATCAGGATTATAAATAAAAAGGCTAAGAGAAGAAAGTTCAAGGTGAATCCATGTACAGAAAGAAATTCAGACCTTGCTTTCACAAAGAAAAGATAAGACCATAAATGTGTCTTTGGGCAGACTTCATTGTCTATGTTAAGTTCCTCATCCTTCTCTCTTTTAAATTAAAGCAGCCCAGCTCCTTTAGACTTGTTACATGTGAAATTCTCCAGACCTCTGAACAATTTTGTTGCTGTCATCTGAATGATTTCCAATTTCCATGTGTCTTTTATGAAATAGGGCAACATAATGTAGCATTCTAGCAAAAAACACAACTCACCAGTGCTGTGCAAAAGAGGAAAATCTATTCTTCGTCTTACAGTGGACCTTTCTGTGTGACTGCATATAGAATACTGTGGCACATGGGTGTGAAACGTGCGGTGTCACGTTGCTGTCACGTGACATTTTGTGACAATTTTTCCCTTCGCGGAGTTGGCGTGGGCATGGCCTGTGTATCAGGCATCCGGCCCGTGGGCCGCCAGCTTGACACCCCTGCTGTAGCATTTGTAAAACATTATATTGCTGATAAAAAATTATCTGATTAACTAGGATTTACAGGTTGACCTCCTACCTAATAGAAGCATAGAAAATATTTCTTCCATATCAGGATTTGTTCTAACTAGATGCAGAAATTCACATTTATGTCGAGCTGAATATAGTACATTTGAATATAGTAACCATTAGAGTCCACCAACTGAAATCAATGAGACATAAACATTTGCTCTAGCTAATTGAAGCTCAATTTATTTCAGTAGGCCTGCTCCAAATATACTAAATCTGGACTGAACTCAATTCCTCAAATTCGATTTAGTTTTATCAAAGAAACTAATCTGCTGAGAAAATATAAACTCAAGATCTTGAATTGTCTAATAACTGCAATCATTTCCAATCTGGAAGTATAATGCATCAGAATTGTGTACTAATTTAACTACTTTCCTCAAATCATTAATGAATGTATTAAACAACACTAAGAAAACAGTTATGTTTTCAAATGCATTCACTTTGTCACAGGGATGAAGAACATGTCCTCACACTCCTTCGGGCATCTATAATTGGAAACTGCCTTCTGCATTATTGAATTTCTAATATCTGCACAAGCAAGGAAGCAATTACAATTAGAGGACACCTCTAGACTGCTGGACAGGTAGGGTAAAAATAGGTCAGCCAAATATGCTCCACATTGACAACAGCTGTTCTCCCATTAATATGAAGGATGAAACGCTATCTAGGCTAAGGTGTGCCTAAAATGAGTTTGCCTAATAGGTTTTTAAAGTATATTGGAGTAAGTATATTTGGGAGGTAGTTTTAGCTGGGACAAAGGTTTCACAATGTGCTAACACATGTTCCCCCCTCCACTCCTTCCAGTGCAAGAAAAACAGACACAGGAGATTGCCATTAGAAAGAAAGCATATTTACTCTCCATTTCACATATTTGAGTAATAGGAGTAATTAGGGTCTATGGCCGTCTACGCAGGTGCCCAAGTCCATCTGGTGTCTATTCATAAAGATCCTGCTTTCCTGATTTGCCCCACATGGCTGATGTAAATATACTATTCAGAAGTGAGAGGAAGTGGTGCACAGGTGAAATCCAGCAGGTTCTGACAGGTTCTGGAGAACCGGTAGTGGAAATTTTGAGTAGTTCGGAGAACCGGCAAATGCCACCTCTGGCTGGCCCCAGAGTGGGGCGGGAATGGGGATTTTGTAATATCCTTCCCCTGGAGTGAGGTGGGAATGGAGATTTTGCAGTATCCTTCCCCTGCCATGCCCACCAAGCCATACCACACCCACCAAGCCACACCCACAGAACCGGCAGTAAAAAAAAATTTGGATTTCACCACTGAAGTGGTCTAAATCAGTGGTTTACCCACTGCCTGCTCTGTAGTATCTTCTTTCACTATGTGTACCACAGATGTACAGGTACTCCTTTACTTAGAACTAGTTGCTTAGCGACCATTTGAAATTACAAAGGACCCCCCCCCCAAAAAGCTATAAAAGACCCAGTTTCAAAGGAACCCCTCAAACACTATAAAAAACGCCATTTAAGCAGCCCCTCCTTCTGTCATCTGATTGCATTGTGGGAGCTTGGCAACTGGCCTGTATTTTCGGCCATTTGCAGAGCCCCATGAGCTTGAGACTGCAATTTACAATGGTTTTTTTTTAAAAAAAACCCAGAAACCAGTGTTTACTTCTGGTTTCCAACAAAAAAAATGCCCACTGGGTACAATCAGTTCGCTTAATGACCAGGGTGTTTGCTTAACAATTGTGACATTCACTTACTGACTGCCACAAAATAGGCAATAAAGTTGATTAATTAATTAATTCCAGGCTGAATTACCATCATGAATTGAGGATTACTTGTATATGCAGTCACACAAGGGAAGCCAGAAGAATCTTTAAATTAATGTAGCTAAGTGGTAGCTGCAACACTGGGTCCATATTCATAAGAAAAGCATCAAGCTAATTCGGAAACATTACCTGGACACCATGGAGAAGGGAGTTTCAGGAGGGGCAAAAGAACTCTAGGTAAATGCCATTCCTTTACCCTTATTAAGTAATTGTCTATTTGTTAATTCCTCTTTCCTAGTCTTAACAATTGTAAATGGTGGCTGTCCTGATTCACATTAAAAAAAACCCTTGCAAACAGAAAAAAGAGGTACAATTATCTCAATCCGATTTCATCCACTTACTCATTTTTTCCAGACTTAAGTTTCTTCACTCAATATTTCCAGATGAGATTGCAATTTAAAAAAATTATAAGCAATTGAACTTGGAATACAAATTTCACAGAATTTTTAGCTACTGACATATTATACTGCTAAATTAAGGACTCAAGATTTCAGAGTACCTATAAATGTCCTTCCAGCTTAGTTGTCTTGTACAATTGTCCAAATCTAATCAGTATTCTTGAAAAACATTTACATTGTTGGGTAGTTGGTTGGTTGGTTGGATGGGTGTGTGTGTGTGTGTATGTATGAGTGTGTATGGGGGTCTGCCTATCTGCTCAACAGAATGACAGTTATATACACATTTTTTTAAAATGAAGTTGTATGCTGAATGTTTGCACCTTGTTTATATTTGTATCCTCTTTCTGTAATTTTATGACGTCGTGAGATCGGATAAAACAGCAGTGTAATATATTCCTCTTTCACCTTATTCAATATCCCAAAAGCTAAATATTACTTGCAATAAACAAATTTGTCATCTCGCAAGCTTTTGTAAATCTCACTCTGATTCATCAGATAAGAAATATCGAAGAAGTGAGATACAGTGAAATCTCACCTATTGGTGGTGCCCATTAAGAGAATTTAGGTTTGTCACAGGCATTCTTGCATTGACAAATGTGTTAATACACAGACAGCGATAAGAAAACTGGGTCACTGGTACAGGTAGGACCACAACTGAGACCAGAATTTCTATTATTAAGCAAGGTGGTTGTTAAGTGAGTCAAGCCCAGTTTTGCAAACTTTTTTTTTTTTGCCAGTGGTAATTGTATCACTGAGTTGTTAAGTAAATCATGTAGTCCTTAAAGTGAATTCCAACTTTCCCCGTTGACTTTGCTTGCCAAAAGCCAGCTGGGAAGGTTACAAATGGGAAGGTTACAAACGGGATATTGCAACTGTTGTAAATACATGCAAGTTGCCAAGCACCTGAATTCTGATCACATGACCACAGAGATACTGTGTCAGTTGTAAGTGTGAGAAGCGGTTGTAAGCAACCTTTTTCAGTGCCATTTTAACTTTGAATCATCAGTAAAAGAATGGTTGCAAATTGAGGACTACTGTTAATTTGAGTCTTATTGCACTACAATCCACTGGTTGCTAAAGTTGTTAATCAGTGGAAAACAAACTTTCCTTCCCAATATTTAACAATGCTATTCCAAGTTCTCTCTTCGTGAGAGACTGGTGGTGAGTAGTAGAGAGACAGCCTTTTCAATATTGAGACTCTAGAAAGAGTGCAGAGAAGAGCAACCAAGATGATTAGGGGACTGGAGGCTAAAACATATGAAGAACGGTTGCAGGAACTGGGCATGGCTAGTCTAGTGAAGAGAAGGACCAGGGGACACATGATAGCAGTGTTCCAATATTTGAGGGGCTGCCACAGAGAGGAGGGGGTCCAGCAATTTTCCAAAGCACCTGAAGGCCAGACAAGGAATAATGGATGGAAACTGAACAAGGAGAGATTCAGCCTAGAAATAAGAAGAAATGTTCTGACAGTGAGAACAATCAACCAATGGAACAGAAGTTGCCTTCAGAAGTTGTGGGAGCTTCATCACTGGAAGCTTTCAAGAAGAGACTGGACTGTCATCTGTCAGAGGTGTTGTAGAATCTCCAGCTTGGGTGGCGGGGTTGGAATGGAGGACCTACAAGGTCCCTTCCAACTCTGTTAATCTGTTGAATTTCAAAGCAAAGTCCTTGCAGATGAGATGCAGGGTCACTGGCAAGAGGTTTCTTCCTGAGATTGAGTCACAGTGACAGGGAAAAAAAAAAGCTAATTTCCCAACTTTTCTTAATAAGTGCATTTTTAACTTCCTAATTTTCCACAGCCAAGTATATTTGGAGCAAGCGGTTTGGGAGGTAGTGGTGTGGGGGGAGGGGAGGCAAAGGCAGAGTTTTCCCCATCTGTGATAGCACTCACTGTCTTTCAATTCTAAAAAGTCCGAATTAGATTTAGCCAACCCAGATTATCTGGATATGAATTCTAAAATGAAATGATTTGAATGGCTTAAGCAGAGTGTGCAAATACTGCACAGATGGTTTGGCAGCATATTACATCAGATAAATCTTGTAGGTAATTTGTAGTTGGGCAGCAACATTTCTCAGTCTACAACTGAATTAATTTGCTGCCACTGTTGTAAGAAAAAAAAAGTATGCCATTTGTGTTTGATTTCTTGATTTTATTTTTGCATGCACCTGGAGCTTAGTGACAGTACCCAGAAAAAAAACCTTAAATATATGACAGAAAGACGATTTTTAAATTATTGGTGCCTCTAATTTGAATTTTGTTGTATGATGCCATGATATCAAGCTGTAGGAATTCAGTGAAATTGAAACAGGTTCATAATATGGGATTCAGACAAGTTATAAAGAGCTTGTCTAAAGCTGATTAAATACCTGTATCACCCCTGTTTATATCTAATCACGAAATATCTTAAGCAAGCATATTTCCAGATAAGTGAGCTTGAGAGAAATAATCAGGCATGTACTAGCTCCAATTCAGGAAAGTGAGAAATCTGCCCTTTGAGTTTCAAGGCAACAGAGAATGGTTGGTTATATAATCAAGAAAAGATGCATTCATTGTTCAAGCAATATTGAATATTGCAGTATTCAGTGCTCCTATTCAGGATATTCCATTCCTTATCCCCTTCTGCCTATATCCACAAATACTTAAACAATATACCTCCTGAACTCTGAATACCTCCAATACTTGTTGGGCTACTTGGGAGAAAGGAGATTCTTCAACTACGGTATATCACACAAGGGTTTTCCACTTCATTAATTGTGGACTGTTCTCCACTAATTTTTCAGAAGTGATGCATTTAGCTGGCACCCAAACTCAAAGAATAGTTATTGTTTTCAACAAGAGGCATATCTCTTCCCCACATTTAAAACAACGAGTACATTCCAGATCCCTTTTCAAATCATTGTGGAAGAAAACTTTCTTGGCCATAAGAAAAAAGAAGGGGAAAAATGCTCTGACTTGAATATTATACTAACTCTAATTTTCTGCCTTCAAGGACTATAAAATATAGCCAATCGTTTTATAATTTCCATGCACTTAGAAAAAGTCTAAGGTAAGATGTCACCTATTTTCCTATGTGATGACAAGCATAATCAGTTAGAGTAACTGTAGTGAACTTACCAAGAAAACAGTCTAAAACATTTATATGATTGCCTTTATTTGTTAACTGGCAAAAAGCACAACCATAAACACAATGAATTAATTTCTAGGATGGTATCAACTGCCAGAATAAGCAATAGGACCATTGGAAACTAATGGGAGACCTCCTGACAAGAGACTGGGAAAACCAACAAAACAAATATGATATTATGTTCAAAGTGCATGGATACACCATCAGATTGTAACATTCTAATTCTATTTATTGTTGGGTTGTTTTATTCTATGAGCTGCCCTGAGTCTCTTGGGAGAAGGGTGGCATATAAATATAACAATATAACAATATAACAATAAATAAATAAATAAATAAATAAATAAATAAATAAATAAATAAATAAATCTGCTGAGAATAGACAAGAATTCAAAATATGCCTCATAATATCTGCATCTTGAAAGAGCATCTTATAGCATACTATATTCTTTGCATTTTGCTAATTTGCTGAGACCAAAAATCACTGAACTTTCTTGCATGTTACAACAAAACAAGAGAAAGTTAAATGAGCTTTTTCTTTACACATCTTTCAATGTATTGCACCCTCTGCTGGTCAAAGATATTCCCAAACAAAATGATAGCCATTTATCAATCCGCAGATTAACAATGTCCTTGACGGAGGGTATTTCAAATACGTGTGTGTGTGTGTGTGTGTGTGTGTGTGTGTGTGTGCTTTTCCATACCATGAAATATTTGTACATCTATCTGATATCAGTCTCATAATTATTAATTATGAACTTATTTGTGCTCAAGTTCTCTTACTTTGGGCTTTTCATCCAGTATTTGCTGACGAATCTCTTTGTGTTTCTCCACAAGTTTTTCCTGCCTTTTGGTCTGGGCATCTTCTAGCTGTAATTGAAAAACAAAATCCACTATAATTCACATGCCTATCTGAATTCCTCAGTTTCACACTCAAGAATCCAATAGCAATAGCACTTAGACTTATATACCGTTTCATAGTGTTTTACATCCCTCTCTAAGCAGTTTACAGGGTCAGCATATTGCCCCCAACAATCTGGATCCTCATTTTACCAACCTCGGAAGGATGGAAGGCTGAGTCAACCTTGAGCCGGTGAAACTGCCAGCAGCCGGCAGTCAGCAGAAGTAGTAGCCTGCAATACTGCATTCTAACCACTGCACCACCGCGGCTCTTCAGTATCATAATTAACTTCTTTCATGTAAGATTCAAGGAAGGTCAGTAGATTTGTTTCAAATTTAAAGTTATATTAGCTGGAAATCTGCAGCTGAAAATGGAAGATACATTCTTAATATATGGTGATTAATTGCAGCATTTAATTAGGCCAAGTAGCCAGCATTAACTACAGGGCACACGGTCCTTTTTTAAATCTAAACATATTTATGTTCCTGCAAATCTCTTGGACTATGTTGATAATTTTTAATACCAACTTCTGTGTCATTAGGTGAAGTGCCATATGCTCTGAAGAGAGGGAATGGCTTAATTTGTCTCCCTGGTAACTTGTTTTAGAAAAACAGCATTTTTTTTTCTATAGACAACATGCAAATCACAGAGGTTTGAAGAGATGAGGAAAGGAAGGAAGGAAGGAAGGAAGGAAGGAAGGAAGGAAGGAAGGAAGGAAGGAAGGAAGGAGGAAGGAGACAGATACTAGATACTGATGAGCATGTTGATTTTATTTTTAATTCTATTCAATCATGTCTGATTCTCAGAGACTGCCTTGACAAATCCCTGCAATTTTCTTGGAAAGGTTTTACTGAAATGATTTGCCATTGCCTCCTTCCTAGGGCTGAGAGAATGTGACTGGCTCAAAGTCACCCAACTGGCTTTGTGTCTCAGGAAGAACTAGAACTCACAAATCTCCAAGTTTCCAGCCTGATAATGCTTAACCACTGCACCAAAATAAAGCTTGCTCATGAAGACCCCTTTATTCATGCATGTTACTGGTAAGCATTTACTTTTATAAATGCTCTATTTGATTTGTCATTAAATCTTACTGCAATTAAGTTGCAGTAAGAGCCTGGTTTAGCTCTGCAGACTAAAGCACCTTAATTAACATCCAGCTGTCTGCAATTACACCAGTTCGAATCTCCCCAGGCTCAAGGTTGACTCAGCCTTCCATCCTTTCTAAGGTAGGTAAAATTGAAGACCCAGTTTGTGGGGGCAATAAGCTGACTTTGTATAAAAATATACAAAAGTATGAAGGCTATTGCTTAACGCATTGTAAGCCACCCTGAGCCTTCGGAGAAGGGCGGCATATAAATGAAATTTAAAATAAAATAAAAAATAAAATAAGTTATTTTTTTACCTATTTCTGAACAGCACTTTGGGGTCATAATTTTGTCATACAAGAACAGAACCTGTATTACAAAGATATTATTTGGTGTTCATCTGAAGTATGCATGCATAAAGGAGAATATTTGTAGCTCAGGGTTGAAATGAGGGGTCCTTGGTGCTCTCTGAGTTTGCTTGTTTTCTTGCTGATGTTTCATTACCCTAACTAGGTAACATCATCAGTGCAGTGTGAAGCGTCGGTAAGAAACCAAGCAAACTCAGAGAACGCCAAGGACTCCTCATGCATGTATGTATGTATTGAACAAATATATATGGCCACTCATCTACCAAAAGTACTCAAGGTATCAGACAGAATCCCAAAACCAAAATTACATTCCATAGCAAAACAAGTAGCAATTGAAGTTCCACATCTGAAACACAATTGTTCAACTTCTCCATATTCCTTCTTATTTTGGTTGTGGTGCATTTGCAGCCAGGTAAGATCTGATCTGCCTCCGGAGAATCAAGGAAAAATGGTAAATTAAATTTATAAAATTTTAGCACTAACTGGATATTGGGACTAGAAATTGTCTCTGCACAAAAAATAAGCACTACTATTATTTATTTATTTATTTTATTTTATTAAATTTATATACCGCCCTACTCCCGAAGAACTCAGGTCGGTGAACAGCCAAAAGATAAAATACGCGAAATACAAATGTTGGGGTTTTGCTATTTCAAGATAATTACTATGTGCAAATCAGCCTAAATATTGAAATGGATGATATAATCTTTATGCCAAGGTGAATGCATGTTTTAGGCAGTAGACTTACTCTTTTAATGTACTGTACCACCTCTTGAATATATGAACGAATCATTTCTGTCTTCTCCCTGAGAGGAAAATTAAAAATCATTAATCCCATTTATTTTTAAAATCAGTTATTACTGGTTTTCTGCCACAAATAATTTGTTTACAAATAACTGGCAAATTTCACTAAGAGAAAATCAGAGCCAAGTTTTACATATATTGCCCAGTGTATTCTTCATCAGATTTCAAAATGGTTTAATTCTTTATTTCAAAGGAATTGTGTGCTTTTTGTCATGTGCTATTATGAGTACCATTATGATTGATTTTAAACTGCTTGGAGGATGAATCAAACAAAAGATAAACTCTTCTAAATAAAGAAAAATAATGCAGAGTCACTGTGGGAATCTATGCTATTATTCTGCCTGCTTTTTAATATAATATGCGAGAAGCCATAGTCAAACATACATTAAAAAAATTAGGATTTTCTTCTATTGGTATTTCAGGTCTTCTGGATACAAACTGAGCTGAGAATTGAAGACAGCACTTACTCATCCATTTGATTTCTGTCCTTGGACTTTGCTTCAGTGACCTTCTCTTGCCTTTTTTTGTCCATCTTTTTCTTCAGCTCTTTCTTTTCTCTTTAACAAATCCAGTTTTATTTTTATGAAAGAAGAAAACAGAACAAAAGTTACGCTATGCACATTCCCCCAGAAGTGACTCTCTCTGTCTTGACTGGGGAGTTACTCTACTGTAAGTACATCTAGAATGGTAGTCAAAAGAATTGGTAGGTAGTCTTTACCTTTCAGAAATCTCTTTCAACTTCTTTAGTTGATTGCTTTGGCATTCTTCTGCTACATCTGTCAGCTTTTGTATAAGCTTAGGAGGGGAAAAAAACAGATATGTCATAAATTGTACCGCCACATTCAGTTGGTAAGTATTGCACAGGTTGTCTTTAGGTTTTGACTCTAATGGAGTCTGCCCATTAGGGTAGAAGATCAAAATAATGTTAAATGAACTGCCTCAAGTAACGACCAGCCATCCTTATTCTCCCCAACACATTTATTAAATGAGTGCATGGGTCTTTAAGTGTAAGTGGAAGTGGGGAAGATTCTGTGAGGCCTAATGCAAACACCAGCCCAACTGCCTCAGGCTTCCCCTACCCCCAGATACTGGGCCACAGCACAGCTGACTGTCTTACCAACCAGAAACAATAGGGAAGGAAAACCCTGGGATCACTTTTCTTTCCTAATTCTGCCTTTGCTCTTTCTCCTGCCAAGGTGCTCTGCCTTTCTGGAGCAAAACAAGAACTAGTCTGCTAGCCTGTTGGAGTGTTCTCCACTAATCAGGTGTTTGCCCATCAGCTGTCCATCTAGGCCTTGAGAAGAGGGCCTTTGAAACAAAAGTTTTAGGCGCTAAAACTGAACTGTCCCTCTGCTCAATATCTCTTTGGAAACCATAACCTGACTCCAGCCTGAAGAGAAGAGGAACCAAGCGAGCAAGGAGAAAAAAGTTCTGGAGAACCGGTAGCAGAAATTTTGAGTAGTTCTGAGAATCAACAGTAAAAATTCTGACTGGCCCCACCCCCATCTATTCTCTACCTCCCAAGTTGATTGGGCGGAAATGGGGATTTTGTAGTAACCTTCCCCTGTATTGGGGAAGGAATGGAGATTTTACAGTATCCTTCTCCTGCCACACCCACCAAGCCACACCCACAGAACCAGTAGTAAAAATTTTTGAAACCCACCACTGATCCCTATGGACAGTTGATAGACAGACATCTAATTAGCAGAGAAAGCTCTGCAAGCAGTCACCATTTTAGCAAGGAATTGTTGGGATGCTGAAATTGGTGGCTGCTTCCAGGAGACATGGGGAGCAGGCCTAAGTGCTGCAGGAGGTGGCAGGGACTACAGGCAAGAGAGGCCATGACTCCTGATGATAGACAAGCCTCTGTAAATTTGCTTTGCAAAACTTTCAAAAGTTGTTTGCCACTGTCTTCTTCCAGCTGGCAGTTCTTCAATCCATAGAAGTTGAATAAAAATAGAGATATAAATTGCTATGCTAAGTTAGGAGTCATAAGAATGTTGTCTTCAACTGGAGCAAAGACACTACTATACTACTTTTTTTTTTTTTTTTTTTTAGTACTGCAGGACTATTTTATCCCAGGGCATCAATTAAAAATATTTTTGCCTAATCTTAGCAAACTAAGTCTTAACTGTGATGGCACAGGAATGAGATTCAATATATGAAACAAATAAATTGTTTTCATGAAAAAACATGAACGTTGTGATGCTTTGAAATCTAACAACATCCGATCTGAAAGAATTTTGGAGATTTGACACAGGAGACTGTGGCTACTGCATACATTTTCCCACAGTTATGTATTCATGTGAAATAGAGAAATACTGATTTGAAATATTACACATTGTGGAAAGTAAATGGAAACTTTCAGCAATTACAGCATGTTAACCAATCATGAGGATTGACCAAAGTTAGGCATCATGCAAAGCACTGTTCTGTGATGATCAACTCCCTTTGATCCCTCAATCAGGAACGAAAGCCTCAAAGAGCATGTTTCTCCCATCACTTTTCCTGTTACTGAACAGATGCCTGAATCACTGAAACTTTTCCACTGATCCCAAGCCAGCTCTAATGCCTTTCCTGGGAACATTCATGTGAAATTGAGAAATACTCTTCAATATGTTAGTTAAAGGTGTTAGTTATCACCTTTAAAGCGCTCCATGGCTTGGGACCTGGGTACTTACGAGACCGTCTTTTGCCACCAATAGCCTCCCATCGACCAGTTCGTTCTCACAGGGAGGAACTACTCAGGGTACCGTCAGTCAAATTGTGCTGACTGGCGACTCCCAGGGGGAGGGCCTTCTCTGTAAGGGCTTCAACACTTTGGAATGAAGTGCCCCCTGATATACGAAACATCCCTAATCTCCGTGCTTTCCGCTGTGCCCTCAAGACCCTGATGTTCAATCAGCGGGGCTAAACATGTTAACTGGGAATGATTAAAATATTATCTAATTCTGGATTTTATTTAATTTGGGCTAAACTATATTATAATTTTAATTATCAATTTTATGATGTTTATGTATCTTTTATTTTTTCTTGACTGTACACTGCCTTGAGTCCTGCGGGAGAAAGGCGGTATAGAAATATAATAAATAAATAAATAAATAGTTTTTCAATAAGAGTTCAGACAACAATTTGTCCAGAACGGTGTAAGGATCCTTCCAACCCTATGATTCTATGATTCAGCATCAGACAAGTTTCCTGTATATAGTAGCATATGTTTGGGGAGGATGGATAAGTATTTAAATTAACTTACCATTGGTATGACTGGAATTTCATGCTTTTTAGGCAGGAAGCTATGTTTACACTCATACTATGTTTACACTCATACAGTGTGATGCCAGTTCCCTATTCTGATTCATAAGGCTTACTAAATTAGCAAACACAAGACTAATCTGTTTTACCATATTATACAGATGGAATGAAGTAGCCAGGCTTGTTAGAGTAGCATAAATTTGGACAAATTCACATTCTGGGGCAGATTGAAATAATAGTAACATTCCATTGCCTCCTTCTCTTTTTTCTTGACATTCCAAAGCGTCTATTATTATCTGATTGGACTCTTCATTTAGCCCAAAGGGCTGCTCCATGCAGGGTGCCTGGATCACAGCTGTAAAAATAACAGCTGCTCTGGGGATAATAAATATACAATATTGTTTTGTTCTTTATAGCTTGTATTCTAGCTTCCATTTAGAACTCATAAATTTACAGGAGGTTTTCTAGCACAAACAAGTAGTTAGAAGACAACTTAGTCTTTTTTTACCATCGGTTCTGTGGGCATGGCTTATTTTGTGGGCATGGTTTGATGGTCATGTGACAAGCTATACCAGTCTACCCATTTGTTTTTGGAATGTTCTGGTCTACCTATTTGTTTTTGGAGCACACTGGTCTACCACTACACTGCCTTTTACCACTGATCAGCTGTAGGGCGGCCCTTAGAAGCGCTGCGGCAAGAGTTTAAATAGTTTTTTTCCTTCTAGCCGATCAGCTGGGACTTGGGAGGCAGTGAATAGATTGGGGGCGGGGCCAGGCAGAGGAGGTATTTACCGGTTCTCCAAACTACTCAAAATTTCCACTACCGGTTCGCAAGAATCAGGGAGAACCGGTAGCAACCTGTTCAAATAGATGATTTGTACATCTATTACATTGAGTCAACAAGTCTAAAGAGAGCGTGATGTATATTTCTGGTTGCTCTATCTTAAATACCTGCTGTGCACACAAATGTTTGTCCCATGCCAAGACAGATGGAGATATATGTCAGTAAACAGATCCATGCATAATGCCAAGGAGCAGAGCCATGAGATGGGTTACAAAGAAACCTCTATAGGTAGGTTCTGAAGAGGCCAAGTCTAGGTTTGTATACAGTGTTTGCAGTAGTATTCATCATACAAAGCAGGGAAGCAATTTTTTATGTATAGTACATACCAATTTAATATGTGCTTGTTTCTGGTACTTTTCACTGTAGTACTGTTCTTGTCGAAGGTTCAGCAGCTGCTGCTGCTGTTTTTCCTTGAGCTCTATTAACCTCTGTGTCATTTCTGAATCAAGGGCAGCCAACTCTTGTTCAACAGTTGAAGGGCTATGATCTGGGCTGCTGGTTTCACTTCTATAGCACAATACAGAATAATAAATATGAATTGCAGCAATACAAATACAGAGGCCCTGTCCCCCAGATGACTCCCATTATACCATTAGCCAATATAACATTGACCTAGCAAAGATTCTTTAACTCTTTTTATTTTCTTGTCTTGTGCAAATGTGTAAATAGGCATCTGGTATTCACATATATGTATAGAGAATTCTTCATTTCTTGAAATATGGATGGACAGAGCATTCAGACAGCGATCATTAATTTAATTTGATTTCTATAATACCCCTAAAAGAAAGCTTCTAGGAACAGCAGTAGTATAAGAAAAAGGGATGAAGGTTGATGTAGATTATTATTATCGGGTAACCAAACTGATGACTTTTCAACGAATATTGGAGAAATAAGCCAAAATATTGACACTTTGGGTTTTATTAGTTTCATCTAATGACATTATGAATGTCATTGAGATTAGCATTATTTCATAATTCATAAAGCTTACCAAATCAATCGGTTCAATTTTTTTGTACAAAAATCTGAGCATCCCCAAACCGCATAGCATCCTAATGTGAAACTATTTAATGAACTCCAAAGAGCAAAGTTCATAAAGACCAAGGATTTGTCAAAGGAAAGCAAACTTGAAATAACATACAAAACCTAAATGAGAAAAATAATCTGTGCAAAATGGAAACTGAACAAAACTCCCTAAGGAACAGGAGTTTTATTTTTGGTCTTGGGAAAGAACTGCTACTATAAAAGTGAGGTGAGAAGGGAGAGCAATGAATGGAGCATGTGAACCAAACACAGCAACTGCAAATTAAATAGTAACAGTAGTACATTCCAACCCCCTCCATCCCAAAAATTAAAAGCCAGGCCAATATACATGAAATGCATCTCCCTGAGCCCTGACAGTTATATCAGAGATGCTTATAGTTCTAGCCAGGTATTAAGCCAGTTGCCTAGGAAACCACAAGCTTAAAAGGAGAGATGGATAAAGGACCAGGTTGCAGCTGCAGAAAGGTAATAATCAAACCCTAAACACAATGTGAGATTTGTGCAAACATAAGGAAGAAGGGTAGCAACTCAAATCTAGAAACCCACTCTGACAATGCTCTAATGTTTTGAGGCTGGGAACACCTACGCAAATAGAAAATGGCTTAAATTCATTGGTATTGAATTTTGACCTAGTTACTGGGTCTGACATCTAAAACTTTCTGTAAACTGATGGGATATGGATGAGGGCCTTCCTCTCTCTGATTGACATTCAAAGGTAGGCACGCTGCATGCAGCTCTTCTCCCCCAGCACCACCACCTGCAACGTCTTGTAAGACTTTAATGCTGAAAACCTCTGCCCATTTCTCTCCCCCATATATATTTGTGTTAAAAAAATCTAATGACACCAGTCAAGGGACACTAAGCACTTCTTAAAAATAATCTACCTACTTAATGACTTGCCTCCAGACGTTATGGGTGCTCTAGCACTCTGTTTTTAAACAGAGATTGGACAACTATTTGTTTGAAATGCCTGAATAAAAGGTTGGACTAGAAGACCTCCAACTCTGTTATTCTATTAATATAGGCCTGTCCAGAGAGCTGTATGACAGAGATCTGTTTTTAGTCAATTTTTCTTAATATAACTACATGCCCAACCAGTCCCTGGATCAATTTGTCACTGGCATGAATTGCAGAAGCTTCCACATCACAGTAATGTTATATATATAGCAGCACAACAGAGGTTGCTTCACTTAGCATAAAGGAAGCTCCAGTCTTGTCTGGACATGAGACCCAATCAGGGAGTATACTACTTTGATGAAAGGCCAAAGGAACCTTTGTAAGAAGATAGACATACTTTTTCTTACTGTCTCTCTTAGCTGTTTTCTCCAACACTGCCCTCCGTCGCAGATAATCGTTTTGAATTTCATTATATTTTGTGGTATGCTCTTTTATAAGATCTGTGGTTTTTTTGTGATGTTTCTTCACAAGATCCTTCATTTCTTTGTAGTGCTTCTTCTGAAGTTTCACAAATGACTTCTGTTGCTTTAATTCCTCAATGGTTTGTGCTTCAACTTCTGCAAGAATAAGGGGAAATGATGTAACTGCTGCACAACACTAGACATGCAGGGGATATGCATTGTTTTATTCACAGGATTTTTCTGCTACTGCACGAAGCTGCATTTAAAAGCAATTATCCTATTCCAAGAGAAGAGAATGTACATAGCTTAGAATTGAACTGTGGGGTCTTGGTGTTCTCTGAGCTTGGTTGTTTGCTTGTAAACACTGTCCCAATTAGGTTAACATCAACAATTTAGGTGTGGGATTTGCTCCCTGTTTATATACAGTAGCTTGTCCTACCAGTTTTGATGACAGTGTGGTTTTCTCCTTGGTAAATTCTCAATTGTTTTTCCTGCTTGATTGTTTGCCTGGTGTTAATCCCTGCTTATTTGGCTGCTGGCTGCTAGAGAGGATGTGTTTTGGTATATTTTTGTACTTCTTAGTTTTTTATTGTCTCTTTTGAGTGGTGTATAATTATGATTTATTTCTATATGTGTGCACTGATGGCTGATTTGAAATTGAAATTAAGTCTGTCCATGTGTTGTAAAATTAAGGAGTTTTCATTGTATCTTCTGATTGCTAGTTGATGTTCTTGGATGTGCTTTGTCTTCTAACTGTTTATCCTACATAGTGGTTGTTAACAGTTTTTACAAGATTCCTTCCCCCCACCCCCCTTGGGCTGCTGGATTTTTTGGTTTACTTATGTTTTGGAGGGTTTTAGTTGGTTTGTGTGCCATGGTGATGCTATAAAGTTGTAATAGGTTGTTGGTTGCTTTTTATATGTTTTTGATGTATAGTAGTATAATTCTTTTCAGAATTTGTGTTTGTTGTGCTGGTATACTGGTTTGAGTAGTCAGATACTTTTTGATAAAGTTATATGGGTATCCATTTTGTTGAAAGATATTGTTTAGGCAGTTTGTTTCTTTCTTTTTTGGTGTTATGGGTTACTGTAGTGCATTGGAATCATCTGAATTCATGAATATAAATACACTGCATTTGTACTTGGCTGAATTGATTACTGCATTGCACTTGTATTGCACCGCATTTGTACATTGCAGTGTACACTGTACACTCTGCACTACACTTGTATACTGCACTGAATGTGTGCTCCTCTGAATTGCACAAGTACATACTGTATACACTGCAGCAATCTCTTCCTGTCTTTATGTGATCTTATGAGCCGAGGTGGTGCAGTGGTTGGAATGCAGTACTACAGGCTACTTCTGCTGACTGCTGGCTGCCTGAAATTTGGCAGTTCAAATCTCACCAGACTCAAGATTGACTCAGCCTTCTCTCCTTCCGAGTTGGGTAAAATGAGGACCCAAATTGTTGGGGGCAATATGCTGACTCTGTAAACCGCTTAGAGTGGGATGTAAAGCACGGTAAAGAGGTATATAAGTCTAAGCACTATTGCTATCTTATCAGAATTATATAATTCAAGAGTCTCAACTTGTATGAATTATGTAATTCAGGATATTTGAAAGATAAAGATATTTCAATTTGATTTATTTTGCTTCATCAGCCATTGTTATTTATACTACTGAATCACCTCACTTGGAGATAGGCATATTATTAAATAGCTCCCACATTTATTAACACATTCCACAATATAAAAATGACCCAGTTCAGTCTTTTTTTTTTTTTTTTACAAAAGCAAGATATATTCTATATAAGTACATCTGTTATTTAGTTTAGAGAATTCTAGTTATTTCTGGTATGTAAATTTATAACGTGTTCTTCACATCAGATCAGCAAGGTACGCGTTATTCATAAGGAATACAGAACATTTATATCTCAAGAAGCACCTTACCCATATTTTTATGCAAGCAGATTGCACTTGTAACTCATTGCTCATTTCTGTGTTTGAAAACAGTAAATGATCCTGTATTGTTCCTTGAGAAGTAAAATATAAAGATATCCATCTGTGTATGCTCATATATACTCACAAGAGCTTTTGTACAGCTTTAAGATTTTTTGTTTTGACTACAGCTTTTTGCTCTAAAGTGAATGAATTTATACAGAAAATCCAAGAGTTATTTAATCATGCCACGTAGAAACTACTGGTGCTTGGAGGAAACTCTATTTAATCTATTATTTGCATTGCTGTTTATATGCCGGCTTATCAAATTCAAACATATACAAATACACCCTGGATCCTTAAATTTGGACTCAGACCTAAACTCAGTCATCATTTGGATCCCAGTTATTCATCCTGCTGGGGTGAAACTGGTGCATTCCAGTAATTTGGCCTCACTCCTTAAAATTTAAAATTCCGTAAACATATAATTTTCTTTCTAGATGATAGTTAAAGACCACCAGGGAGTCATTCTGAACAATAAACAGATTAAAATAGCTATTTGTATGTGGTATGTTTTTTCTTGCAATATTCCCATTAATTTGTTTAAGAAATACTGTTGTACGGCACCATCATGTTTCTTACCTGTCAGGACACTCTGAATCAGATCTTCTGTTTTGGCTGGAACTTTCACAGAACCTAGGTGTAAATAACATCAATATTTCAACTGGTCTGAAATGATGAATACAAAACCGTCATTCTTCTCATTGGCTCTGAAAGAACCAGAGGATATAATGCCATCCTTGTTCATGCTGTATTGACAAATAACATGTTTTTAGCTGTAGATCAGGCTTTCCCAATCCACTACCTGCCCTCAAATCAATCCACCCACCCTCTAATAACAGAACAGCTTTCTAGGTTCTACCCCTTTGAAACAAAGTTAGCATCTATATGGAAGCAGTTTTGTCAGCAGCTGCTCCAAATTGAGAGTTGCTCATTGGCTGAAGCTTGTCTAGTCCTAACTCTGAATCTTCAGGCATAAGATGAAAACCTGGTTTTATTTTGGTGATCTACTTTTTAGCTCTTAAAACCTGTTGACTGGCTGAGGCTTTGATGTGTGCACTGTGTTTCTTGTGACTTTAAATACAGTCTCTTGTTTTTCATTTGTATTAGTTGCTTTGAAAGCTTCATAAGAGAAAAGTAGGTTAAACATATTTTAAATACATCCCCGGAGCAGATGATAGAATATTGCCTCTTCATTATTTGATGGTATTAGTTCCTTTTCTTAATGTGTGAGTATATATTTAATGTTAAATTGGGGCTGTATTTCTGTGCCAGCATGCAAGTCACATTATCTTTCTGTCTGCACCTACCCCATGCAGGATGAAGAAACTTTTGTCCCTGTTATCTCTGGGATAGTAAGAGCATTTACCTGCGTACCTCCATTACCCTAAGTGGTCCAAGCCACTTACAGTCACTTACTGAAGTTGAGGTTGGGTGTTCAGGGAGATATATACTTACAGGTGAGTGCTGTGGCTAAACATTGCTGCTAATTATCTCAATAATAAATAAATTATGCATCAATCCTCCTGGTTAATCTGCCCCATGAATGTAAATAGGAAAAAGGCTTGTTGCCTCACTCTATCACTGCTGTTTGTTTCAATGATTGCTAGAAGGTGAGGCTAGCCATTGTGATTTCACACTAATGTTACCCATGTCACAAGACATGGCCTTTGTGACCTCAAGATGATGCTTTCTGTTTAAAGGAGAAAGTCTGTCCATTGGGACCTAGTACAGATGACATTTGGCTGAGGGAAAGGATCTGCTCATGGTTAACTTGTACTCTCAAGAAGATAAACTGGATGGGTGCCCCATTGTTTTAATTCTGTTCCTAAGATTGGGTTTTTGGCAGACTTCACCTGCTCAGATTAATGGACTTCAATTCTCCGAAGAGAGAAGGACAGCAAGAGGTATTTTTGTTTCCCTTGCTCTCTCTTAGGCATTGTTCTTCAAAGTTTCCCATATCCTTTTGAAATAAAAGCAGGGGAGAATATGCTTCTGCAGGCAATAAATACTTCGTGAAATCTTTGCAAACAAAATTGCTGACATTAACTCTGAAATGTCTGCTGCTTGCTTAGTTTAGTAAAGTAATCCCATTGTAAGATTATCTGGGGATATTTTGTGGGATCCAAGGAAATGATTAAGAAACTTTTTACTATACAGTTTTTGAAGGTAGGAATGGTCCCTTTAAATTTGATGGAGGCAATGATAATTTCCTCATGAAGAGGTCATCTCTAAATCCAGAAGCCTGGACAACTTCTATTTATTCTGCAATCTTAATTTTCTGATAGATTTTGCAGAAAGTGACAGGGTTTCAGCTACAAAAGTTCTAGAGGTAATGAATTATTTGTATTTCTTCAGTTGCAATTCAGACCAGGGCATGGGACTAAGACAGCATTTATTGCTTTGGTGGATGGCCTACCTAGTGTGTCCCCCTAGATATCTTGGTAGCATTCACTACCATTGATCATGGTATCCTTCTGAATTGCCTGCAAGGATTGAGGGTTGAAGGCAATGAATTATAGTGATTCCATTTCCTGAGTGGATAGTTCCAATTGGTGACCATGATGGAGGAACACACTAGCCCATGGTTGCTCTAATATGGGTTGCTGTAGCAGTTCTCTCTCTCTCTTCCATGTTATTAATATCTACATAAAACTGCTAGGAAAAGTCTTCCATCCATTTGAGAGAGGACCTTCAATATGTTGTGATACTCAGTTACAATTTGCTACCAAGGCCAAGGTGGAGATAGGTTGGTTCTTACTTAGTGCCTGGAGGCTGTGAAGGGCTGGAGGAGATGAAAGAAACTCAAAATGAATTCTAGCAAGATGGAGTTGCTCTTCATAATTAAACAATCTGGCTCAATTTTGGTGTCAATGTTAGCTCTGTATGGGCAACAGATCTATGACCTTGGGCATCCATGCCTTCAACCCCACCTTGTTTGACTACTGCAACATTCTTGATATGGGGCTGCCTTTAAAGTTGACTAAAAATGCAATTGCTTTAAAATAAAATGGGTCTGGCAATTAATATGATAAGATTGACACAATCTCTACAGTAGGATTGCATGCAAGCATTTGTATAAATAAATAACAGCTGGTGCATAAAAACTTTTATCGAATTCATTTTTACAGTACATAATGGAAGCATAGATATAATGGGAGAAAACTGATTTTTTAAAATAAGTCCACACATTTAGAGATTTTTGAGCGTTAAAACATTATTCTGGGGATTAAAATGTCTTAATCCTGCATTGGATATGTTCATTATTTCTTTTGTAATCTGCTAAATATGCAGCCTCCAAAGAATGAAACTTGACAGTTCTATCCTTGCTTAGTCCTAACTATTTTTCCTTGAAAACTGAAAGTCTAAAAGGTCACATGCTGGAACTTAGTTCTTTAGCAGGGTCATAATATCAACAGGTGACCTGTTTTGTTCTTCTTGAGTCACACTAGCTCCAACTATCCTAGAACCAAACTTTTACCACATAGCTTCAACTATAGCAATAGCAACAGCAACCGCAACACAACCAAAATCTCTCTAGCAAATGGGTTTCCTAGAGCCCATAAACGCTGATCATATTCTTGATAAAGCACTAAAGCTGGACTAAATAGGACACAGACAAATTCTGCTATGGAATGTATTTAGCATTCTCTATCTGGTTTCAAAGCCCACCAGTTCATCTGATCCATATCCTAAACTTCTTCAAGATGTGTACATAGAAGACAGACTTTATCTACACAACACCCCATTGAGACTTAGAAATTGCCACTTGCCCATGATCTTGCCCATGGTCATGAGCTTCCTAGCTGAGCAATGATAGGCTATTGTTCAGAACCAATATATCTAGCATATATAATTTTATAATTTTATTTCTCTGTCACTCTTCCTCCCGTGGACACCTGCTACAGAACATAGACCAGAGTCTGTCTGTCTGTCTGTCTTCCTTCCTTCCTTTTCCTTTCCTTTCCTTTCCTTTCCTTTCCTTTCCTTTCCTTTCCTTTCCTCTTTCTTTCTCTTTCTCTCTCTCCCTCCTTCCTTCCTTCCTTCCTTCCTTCCTTCCTTCCTTCCTTCCTTCCTTCCTTCCTTCCTTCCTCTTTTTTTCCCACATTGGAAGATAAGAATAGAGATTTTGTTGCAAGCACTGGTTTTCAAGCAGTCACAAATATAGATGTAACCATCGAAAGGGATGTAATTTTTTTTCCTGGTTAGGAGAAATTTAGCTCTTTTTTTTTTTTAAGAGAAGAATAGCCTCAAAATCATGCACTATAGTATAGTTCTTACCCAGTGTTGGTTGGCTTGGAACAACCTGAGTAGAAGGTTTAGGGGTGAGAGATGTAGTGCAATTTACTCCATTTTCTGCTGGTGTAGGTTTAGGTTCATTGTGAGCTTCTGAAGGCGCATCTCCTTGTTCTGCCTAACAATTCAAAACATTCCCCATAAAATATGAAAAAAGGATTTGCGATTAGAGAACTTGCATGAGGTTTTTACTTTTAACATATACAGATTCCACCCATAACAAACGCTGGTATTCCTGCGTACAGGAATATATTAAGGAACAAGAATATACTAAGATTTATTCAAATTGTTCCTTGTTAAGAAAAATTGTACCTCTTCTCATTTCACCATCAAAAAAGGCTTGCATAATAAAATAAATCTAGCTGCCATTATTACTGTTCAACTCTTCTGATTACTTACAGGTAAATGGGGGAGGTTTTTTTTTTTTTTAAAAAAAAAAACAACAACACCTGAAATAAAAAAAACCCCTGTCATTTTAACAAATAAATAGGAACAATCCTATTTCAAAATTAATATATAATTAAATATACAGAGACCCCACTTGGAAAGCTGCAGAACCTATTATATAGATCGTGTTGGTAAAATACACCCCTAATTTTAGCTGTAAAGAATCACCATGTCAATTAACCCTGCCAATGGAAAATGACAGTAACACACATTTTTAACGTCAGTTTCTTTCATTGCTTTTCATCCAAATTTATTATCCTTGAAATTAAAAAGAAAACCTAGGCTTAGGCACGCCAGTAAGTCAAGATCGTCCCATTTCTGCCTACAGAGCTCTGTAAGCTACTATGTTTTAAGGTAATAACTACGCAAGGACATCAGCAGAATGCACCAGTTACCACTTAACACCATATGACAGAGAATGATTTCTTTTGCTTTCCTTTCAGGGTTTGTGTCCCAAAAGACTGATTACTAATTCACCACTGAGGCACAGCAATAGTTCCCAGGACAGCTCGCCCATAATTATATTCAACAGATAAGCTTACGTAAACAGTACCTCCATCCTTGCCGCATGCTTGGATGACTATGTCTGTATCGTTCAACCTGTTTAAACATTCCCAACAACCTGTACTTCCTTTACCAGCTCTCAATGCCCATTTTTAGAGCCTCATTCCTTTTTACTAGGCACTAATCCTCTCCCCCTTGCTTAAGGTTTTATTTATCGGAGGAGACTGAAGATTTCTGGTAGACAAATAGAAGGGGGAAAGAAGATCCATAGTTACAGAGCACTGCTAAGCAGTTTGCCTCCTTGAGGTACGAAAATTTATATAAGGAGGACCTGTTGCCATGGTACCTTGCTGGATTAGCTTCTCAGGAGGTTTTCATTAGCATTCTTCACTGGTAATAAACTGATGAGAGGGGGGAAAGAGACAGTTCTTTTCTCAAAACCCTTCACCTTTTTAGTAAGAAGGTATAGGTTGAACAACAGTGTGGGATAAATGAAACTGAAAACTCTATTTTTGCATGACTGAGCATTACACACTTCCGATAAGGTTTCCTCCCTGCTCCAATTTAGTACCTCAGAGGACAGCAGGCGTAAATTAGCTCTATACCTATAAGGTATAAGTCTATACTTTACAATACATCCAGTCTTTCAAATGTAGGAATTATCTGTTTACATTTCCTCCCTAAAAAATTGAGGCAAGGTAGCTAATAAACAACTCTATATTGAATTTTGTTTGTTGGCACCTACTGAATAAAAGGAAGAACAAGGGGAAAAATGGGAAAGTACAGTATAATAAATAAAAGCTTGGCAGCTTTGCAGATTAAACCAGCTAGCTCATAGAGAGATACGGACATTTATTTGGCTCCTCATTACAAAGATATTTATTTTGCTGGAACAAAAATGCAGCGTCTTAAAGAGCTGGAGAGAAGCTGCTTACAGAAACATTGATGTAATGCTGAATTACAGCCAGAGCAATTGTTTGTGGAGGGATCCCTCACCTGGCGCTGAAAGATAACTGCATCTGGAGCAATGCAGCAGATTTATCACACAGTCTAGTGCACATAAAACATCCTTGGGGATGGCGAATTTTAACACACAGGTGTTCAGACTTGTAGAATTATGACTATGCCACGCTAACTCAAGCATGATTGACAAAGATGAATAAAACAATTGAGTAGTGCTTTATCTTTTTTTTTCCTAATTTGGGATTTGTTGAGGTTTGCATTTTTATTTTTGGAAGCTGTTGCATCTAGAAAACAAATGTTCAATTACAATGAACAGGGCTGAGAAATATAAGTAGGTGATCAGATATTATAGCTAGGAAATTTGGGGGAAAGGCTGATTGTTTGAGTTATTTGAAAGGTTTACACAATACATATCGGGATTTATGTACCTTTTCCAAATATGCGGATTCTGTTTGACTGATCTCTAGTCATGACTCAGTTGTCCAAGACCATGGAAGCTTTGACTAGATGCTAGTTAAGCAACTAGCTGCAGGATATAATATTTTCAATAAAATTATAAAAGTAGGGACATGATGTACACTCTTTTAGTATGTGTGTATGATGTTAGGACACATGTGTGAAAGAGATGGACTTTGTGGCATAAGGTATGACACTGCCTTTATTGGTTGCCTCCTTGCCCTCTCACTCAGCCCCCCTGGGGGAATGTCTCTGTTAGAGACAGTTTGTTTAAAGACATTTATGGGACTCAAGAAGAAAATAACATTTTCGTAGAAAACCACTGCACTTAATATTATTAACAATATTTGTAGTTTTAAAAGTTGATAATTATTAAGAAAAGTAGTTCTTTTTAGTCATGAAAATTAAATGAAATGTGCTGTTCCATGTCTAAGCTTTTTCAAATTTACAGAAATTCAAATGTATATAGTAAAAGCTGGTTCATATAAGTAAATCAAAATATATGTTGTTGACAGAAAAATGCAGAAATATACATTTTTTGTTGGGAATGCAACCTTCTGAAGGGAGGCATCAACTTGTGAGGATCACTTCTCTTATGCTACATTTTAGGAAACTGATTCAAAAAAGAAAAAGAAATCCATTCTGTTTCTTATGGTAGCCAATTACATTGAATAAATCCACGTTACAAGACATGATGGAATTAGATTTTACCTGCAATGCAGAATGCAATGGCTAAAACTTTTTAAAGTTTCTGTTACTGTTATTGACATTATTGGAACATGGAACTGGGTGGGGAGAAATAGGCTTAGACTCATCTCAAGGGACTGAGAATCTGGAAACCAACCAAGACTACAGATAGTTGATGTGTGTCTCTAGATAAGATAACACTCTCCCTTACTAATTGACCCCATACTGTATGGGTCTTCTTGGAATCATAGCTTCTGATTGAACAATAGGTGGAGAGACTATTCGTAGGACATCTTTTGTGTGCCTTTTTTTTTTTTTTGATGAGGCAGCTTTCACTGCAGTCCCTTGTGTCCTTTTCACTAAATGGATAGAATATTGTGATATGCTATATATTGGGCTGGTCTTGTAGACATATCCTGAAGTTTCAGGTGGTGTAACCTGCACTAACCTAATTTAAGTAGTTACAGGAACATCGAGGTTCACCCATGTAAGAGCATGACTACGAAGATTGTAATGGCTGCCAGTTAGGTTTTGGGTGCAAGCATTTCTCTTTTAAAGACTTACATTAATTAGAATCTGGGTATACTATACTTGCCTTCTCCAAAGTGAATCTACTATTTAGAAAGTCCCCAGACAGTCTGAGGGAAAGTCCCCAGACAGTCTGAGGGAAATAAACTTTTATTAGATGGGTGTAAAATTATAAATTATTTAAATAAATAAACTTTGACCCAAGATTTCAGACTTCTCAGTGATACTCTCCCTGTTCCTCTGGAAGCAAATAAGCAAGCAAATAAATAAATGTTTCAAATACCAGTTTATTCAACAACATTACTGAGCAGTGTGTGTAAATTGAAATGTCATCACTTTGCATAATGGAATCTGTTCATTGTAGAACAAGACCAGCCACATAAGTGACTCCACAATTTCCTGATGTCTTTTGATTATCCTAATCTTTCTGTAAAGGAGCAAATCTCAATGTAGGGCATATAACTTAAGAAAATATTAAAAATTGACATGTGTGGGATATCCTTTACAATGTAAATTTTTTTTCTACAGTCTTACAGCATCAAGCAGTATGCTCAACTAACCCCTCTGTTATTTCATCAAATCCCAATTCTTACCTCCTTCTTTATTTCTTCCTCATCTTCTAGAGTCAGTGCTGCCAGTTGTTTTGCTCTCTGCTCCATCAAGTTTACATATCTGATTGGATTGGATAATGCCTCAATAACATCTGCAAATGAGGGAGAGATTTAGAATTGAATGCTGCTTTCTACTGAATAGCGCTGACTTTTTTTTTAATAAAAACTGATCTATCATCTTAAAGTTAGGTTGATTTTTTATATTTATTAATCTTCAAAGCCAGTTTAAAAAGGGGGGGGGGGCTAATGCAACTAGAGGAGGAGGAAGAGGAAGGAGCAACATCAGTAGTTTATAAGGAAAGCACAGCAAAATGAAATCAAGGAACACAGTTCAAGAATTGAGCATCTTCTTCTAGGACACAGAATGTTGGGGGCAATATGTTGACTGTAAACCGCTTAGAGAGCGCTGTGAAGTGGTATATAAGTCTAAGTGCTATTGCTATTTCTCACTGTTTCAAATTCTTAATGCAAAGGTTCAGTTAACAGTACTTTTTTTAGATGCTGACAATGTATGATGCTTTGTAAATAAAATAATTGTAAGTTACATTTATATTGTATCTTTATAAATTTGATAGTTACCTGCATAGGTATCAGGTACGTAATCTTTCACCTCAATGTATACAAATATGGCTGGCAACATCAAGGGCTGATTCCTTTCATTCCTCAGGCAAATATAATGATAACCTGGGGGAGAAAAACAGTGGGACAGCTACTCTCTCTGGGCCTCCATTTCTCTTACAAGTTAACGAATGCAGCGCTGCAGGCAATAAAAGTACACATCACAAAAAAACTGATAAATGTTTAACTTCAGTAAGACAGTTAACGTTCAAGTTCATGAAAGTAAGCTGTAAAGAACAAAGGCCCATCCATTACAATATTTTTGTGTGCCTGAAATGCCCAATGACTCAACTGACTCCTTGTGGCTTCCTTTCATTTGAATGTTTATATTTTGAAAATCACCTTTCAATTAAAAATCTGGAAAACTGGAACTGGAAAACTACCTGGCAGCCATTCTGTGTCACCACCTATTAATGTGTTCCCACAATGCAGTTGTGTCCCCTGAGTCCAAAGAGAGTGGGAAGACTTTCTCAGTTGCTTGAATGGCAATATGTAGCCTTGGGAAAGTCCAGGTTTGTTAGGAGGCTCAAAGGTAAGCTCAAAGAATAAGGCTTAAAATTTGCTACTGGAGGATTATAAATGGAAGATAATGTTTGGTGTTTCTGACTTGCAACTGCCTAGAAGCCCTCTCAGAGAAGGGAGAAGTCATAAAATTAGAGGAAGGACCTATAAC
The DNA here is from genome assembly GCA_030761175.1 of Masticophis lateralis. Classification (NCBI taxonomy): domain Eukaryota; kingdom Metazoa; phylum Chordata; class Lepidosauria; order Squamata; family Colubridae; genus Masticophis; species Masticophis lateralis. The sequence continues at coordinate 149,412,460 of JAUDYJ010000001.1, read as the reverse complement.
ATTGTGGGCCAAAGCAGGAACTCATCTCAGAGATAAGCCAACCTGAAATAGGATTTGAGGACTTATGAAAGCTTCCTTTCCTATATATCATTTCCTAAATGGTCAAGGTCAGTTTTGGGATCAGGTTTAGTGCCATTTCTCCTGCAAACAATCTCTGCAGAAGGGAGTAGCAGCAGTCTTGGCTGGAGAGTCAAGAGGAAGGAGGTTGATTCAGCTGACTTGGGTCTCAAGATGTCATCTTCCAGTAAGTCCTGTCATAATTGTATACTTACATATGCAGGAAACATGTTACCTGAGTTCTGCTTGTCTTCTTTCCTTCTTTCAAGATTAATGCAATGACAAAAACAACAACAATAATCCAAATCTCTACCTGGTCGAATTGCTGATACTGGTAATATCCGATGCCCAATAAACTTTCCTCCTTCTTCATAAGCAGCTATCCTCAAACATGCTAGAGAAGGCAGGACCACCTGAAGAGATATATTTTTTATTGTTTTATGGAGCACTACATACACAGAGTTGGAATAAGAAGCATTCTCACAGAGATATTTCTGAAAACTGTTAACAGAATTTGAATAATATTTGGAAAATACAGTCTGAGTCTTTGGCTAAATTTTCTCTCACTCATTCACATACAGAGAAAAAGTACCCTTGGGAACATCATTCTTGACAACTATATAAGCATGTCCATGTAGTAGTTTTCTTGGCAACTATACAGAAGCCGTTTGTTTTTTCTAGGATTTTTTCTTTCTACTTTTCAATGTAGTCTATACGTCTGACATTTCTTGGTGGTCTCCCATCCTAATACTAATCAGATTTCACCTTGCATAACTAACTGAGATCAGCTAAGGTCAGCCACAAGAAAGAAAACAAAAAAGATAATCAATTCTCTTTTTCTAAATACTGGAGTGAACTGTAGTAAAGGAGTTTAAAAACATTTTAACTAATAAGAAAAGCATCTTTTTTCTCTTGCATGTTCTTTATTATGATAGGTAGTCTCATTTAGCAACCACAATTGCAACCAGCAACTCAGTCACTAAACAAAGTGGTTGCTAAGTGAAACTGTGATTGTGTTTCTGGTCTTCACCACTGCTTTGCTTTATAGACGTGCAAAGGTCATAAATTTGAGCATTGGTCATAAAGTTAGTTTTTTATCATTGTCATAACTGTGAATAGTCACGGAATGAGGCAATTGTTAAGTGAAGACTACCTGCATTGTCTCTTCAAGATGATTCTGATTTGATATCACAATTGGTCTGATGTCACATAGAATCCTCATAGAGTCTCAGCAACAGCTGATGTCAATAGAATCCTTTTAATTCCTAAGACTTATAACTGACAGCGTGAAGGCAATGAAAGACTGAGAAGGGGTTATGTGGAATCTTCTGATATCTAGGAGCAGCCCACATCCCACAGAAAATGGCCCCTTTTCTGTGGGATGTGGGCTTTTACGTGAAAACTTGTGGATGCCAAAATGGCTCAAACCATGTCAAAAGCAGGAGGATTTGGATGAGCAATAATCAGTTGATCTCATGGGCAGTAAGAGTTCTCATGCTACAAATTAACTATTAAAATTCAGTACTCAATTGCTCTGAGTAAAAAAAAAAATGTAAGTATATAAACCATTTGATGTATCATGTTTGTGAGTTCCATTCTTCTTCTGTAACTCTATTAGCTCAAACATGTTTATCATTAAACATTAAATGTTTTCAATACCCTGTTTCCCTGAAAATAAGACATCCCCTGATAATAAGCCCAATCGGGCTTTGAGCGCATGCGTTAAAATAAGCCTCCCTGAAAATAAGCCCTCCCCGAAAAAATTTAAACACAGAGCTGGAAATCAGGTAAGACAGCAAGAGGAGCTCCATCTTGCTCCACACACCCCAAAATAATAAGACCTCCCTGAAAATAAGGCCAAGTGCTTATTTCAGGGTTCAAAAAAATGTAAGACAGGGTCTTATTTTGGGGAAAACACGGGTATTTGGCATCTAAAATAGTCAATAATTTTCCTATCATTAACTTTAATGTAGAGCGGAGACTCACATCTGGTTCTCAGAATGCACTTTTCATGTGCCAATCAGTTGCTGGTGCAGAACTGAGCATAAAAGAACAAGCTTTCAACTTCTTCTTAACTTCTTCTATATGGTTCTGCTTATCTCAGTGTGTGAATGATCTTGGGCATTATTATTCTCTCAACATGAATCCCTCCCTCCTTTCTGTACCATGGATATATTCAAATGTCTTACAGAATACATTAGGGCTTACAAAAAAGTATTACATTTTTCTTTAGACACTTCTTAATATTAATTCCTCCTCCTTCCTAAAAACCCTATCAAATATTCCACAATATCCTAGAAATATATTGCTTTACATATGATTAGGTACATATGATTATGATTAGGTTTATGATTTTTATTTGGGAATAAACTATCCAATAATTGGGTTTTCTTTCAATTATTTGTGTACTGTATCATTTTAGATGGGATAATTGCATTTTTTAAAAAAATGCAATTTATAAAAGTAGAGGAAAAAGTAATATGCAGAATAAATAAAAGAAAGACAGTAATATCCAACAACTTAATCAATTATAAAATTGTAATACCATAACAACAACAACAAAAAAAAACAATAAATAGAACTCTCTTCCCCAAATTAATATACTAACTTAAAACAAATCACCTAAAATGAAACATATGTAAAAATAATATATTGAATTGTGCATAGAATTTGCTTGTAAAATATTATGAAATCCATATCAAAAGGAAACCTATTACAGGGGAAAACTGTCTTATCAAATATGGGTAAATTACACATTTCAAGATTGGTATCTCCCACTCTTTCAATATAATCCTGTTGTCTATTTCTCATGCCTGATACAACAATAGAATGTCTTTTCACCTATTTTTATTTTTTCCACAAAGATAAACATTCATTTGACTCGGTATCAAAATTCAATCTACATGCCAATAAAGCCTAAATATGTCTTAAGTGCATTTAAACCAGGAAATTAAAGACTTTTTTTGCTGCATGTTGACCCAAAAAATTGTTAGGAGCTAACAGAGATAGATAATAACTCTCAATTAAGCCCATATACACTTAAAATTCTCATTCTAGTTAAATATAAATCCAATCAATTTTTGAGTCTGATAAATGAAAGCCTCCTTCAAAAAAGAGTCTCAGTTTAGCCTAATTTTTTTTTGTGAACCTGTCACATTAGTTTAAAACAAACAGCATATGAAATAAAAGTATACACTAAATGTAGGCTGATATACCCATCCTATATATATATAGTGTGTGTGTGTATGTCTCATTGAAAATCCATAACTAGATCACTAGTAATTAAGTTATCGAAAGACAGTATTTTTTTTGTAAAACTGCTAAAATTTATCAGAGCAATGTGTCAATCAAATCTCTTCAAAGAATAGGATATACATTATCTACGTATTCTTAAACCCTATAAATATTTATAGATTTTTAAAATAAAATCATGACTCCAGCAACCTTAGTCCTATTACTGCCAATATATAATAAACCCAACAATCCATTTTTTTCTTGTAATGACCTTGTAATTTCCTGTACCGGGATGGAGTGAGGGCGACTGAATAGAGCTGAGCATTTCCTGGCTGGATGCCCTTCCTGAAGCCTACGCGGAGTATGCAGCATATATTTTCACTATGCACCCAGAGAGAAAAATATCTATTGCTACCTAGGATCAAACTCACAGCTTCCTAATTGTGAGGCGATAGCACCACCTGTAGGGTACCACGCCACTCAGTATCAAGAGCAAATCAATATACACAAAAGATTTTTCGTCATAAAATTTCTCCCGTAAAAGGATAACTTCGTGTCAGTCCTTCAAAATATGCCATGTCACAAGACTGACATCACTAGAAACACTAAAACTTGACTATGTATTGGTACAATAGCAGAATCTTGACAATGTGGCAGTGTTTCTCCTCCTCTTATACCAAAGAGAGTGAAAACGGAGCAACTGTAATTTTCTTTCTCCCACTTTTTTGTTTTCTAAGCTGAGCTCAATATTTTTGCTAATGATCACCACACACCTTCTACAAGGCTCTTTTTTGCTCCTCTACATGTCTTCATTGTATAACTTTTTAAATCAGTGTTTAAGGTTAGTAACATTACACATTATTTAATATTCTGTATTAATAACCTAAACCCGTGATGGCAAACTTAGAGCACACGTGCCAGAGGTGGCACGTAGAGCCCTCTCTGTGGGCACGCACACTGCCGGCAGCTGCTCTTCTAATTTCCAGTGCATGTATGTGCTCCGGCCAGCTGATCTTCACACGTGCCAGAGCCCCAGAAACCCGAAAACCAGCTGGCTGGTGCACATGCATGCGTAGGCCACATGGTCTTCACATTTCTGGCACTCTGGCATGTGCGAAGATCAGCTGGCATGCGTGTATCGGAAACCAGAAGACCAAGTGGCCGGCTGGTCTTTGAATTTCCGGGGCTCCGACATGCGTGAAGACCAGCTGGCCAGTGCACATGTGCATGCCGGAAAGGTTCGCCACCACTGATCTAAATTAAAAAGAGCAAGCCGTATTTGATAGCAAAATATGAAATGATCATAGATGTAAAAATTATGAGCTATCTAATAATAGTAACTAGTATACTGTTATACTGAGGTAAATTAAAAGGAAGATGAGCATAAACCAAAAACATAAAACAAGAATAAAATAAATGACTTCCTAGAAGACTCTATTTATTTGTTGATTTGTTTAAAAGACCTGTATGGCTGCCTATCCTAGAGCACAACTCTGGGCAGCTCATAGCAACAAAAAAATCACAAACATAATAAAAACCATAATAATTGCCTTAGTCATGAAAGCCAACTGCAGGTAACTTTGGGGCAGTCACTCTTGTTCAGCCAATCCTCCTCACAGGGTGGTTGTTATGGGGAGAATAGGAGGAGGAAGGTGTGTTGGAAATGTTTGCCACCTTGAATTATTTGTAAAAATAATAAAGACGGGATGTAAATAAATAAATATAAATAAATAAAAACAAAATGAAGACCTGGTACCTCAGTCATTCTTCTGAGATGTCCCAAGGTTCCATAGCTCCTCAGTTTCTACTTCTATCACATTCACCACCTGACCCCACTCTTCCCTTCTATAGTTTCATTAGGCAAACAAGTGCCAACATTATTACTAAAATAATAAAATACTAATAATACAAGAACAAGACTGGAAAAAAAGGATCCAAATAAAATGCACCTATGGGCAACCATACAAGTCTTATAAACAAATCGATCAATAAATTCAACTACCGTAAAATAAATCACATTTATCAGTAAGCACTTAGTAGAATCTAAAACTAAAGGAAGAAAGCTTTCTTTACAATTTAGGTGGAACAGAATTAGAGCAGACAGAATTTTTAAGTGATACGAGTTGGCAAAATCAGAATATAATAGCCATGCACTATTTTTTTGCAGAGGGATCAAATGCAAATACCAACCTTCTTAAACACTATGGCTTCTTCTTCCCATACAGGATTCACAGCATTGCCTTGAGATGTCTTTGTCTTGAGAGCTTTTCTTCTCGTATCCACAGGCAGACCAAACATATCTACTTCGACGTAAGTTCCAACTTTTTTGTCAGAAAGTAACTGCCCAGAAATGACCTAAAAAGGAAAGTTTGAGACATTCTATTAACACACCTTTGCTTCAATTCAATTCACATTGGCTAAAGGACTTGTTTTCTTAATATGTAAAGCTTATAACAAGAGAAAATGGTTGGGAGAGTCTACCATAAGTCCTTCACCACAGACTGATCACTCTGTAAATTTCTTGGAAGGAGTACCTATCCCAGGCACCTGTTGGACCCAGCTGGGTTTCAGAAGGAGTTTGGCTCATTCTTGAAGGTCTGTTGCACAGTTCAACTGGGACCTTGAATTAGATTGGGCCTATGTGGCTCCCCTCAGTTTACAAAAATATTGAGTGACAAAATGATAAAAGAAGCAAAAAGAGTACCACTGGAGGACAACAACGAATGACCACACAGTTTAGAATCTTTATTCAAGGCTTGTTTGTGGTGATAAAACTAGCAGAAAGTGCATATTTTTCTTCCTTTATCAAGTCCAAAGATAGCCAATTGGCAATCCTACTGAGTTGTGGAAGATTGTATCCCAATTTGGTAGGAAAGAGTCTGTTATTACTACAGGGCCACTGTGAGGAATATTCTAAGCATTTGTTAAGATAAAATTGCTCAGATTGGTTTGTATAGGTCTAGTTTTGTTAGCTGGGGTGAGTTTGAACCTGCTAGTCCCAAGGAAGCAGACACACTCCTTAAGGCTGTGAGTTTGACCAGCTATATATTAGATCCATGTCCATTCTGGTTGGAGGTCTCCTGGGAGATGACATGTGATTGATGGTAAATTCATCCCAGAGAGTGGGGGTGATCCTGCTGATGTTTAAGAAAGAGGTGATCCTACATCTCTTCAAATAGCCGTAGCTGGCCCAACCATGCTGTTCAATTTTCATCGGGCCTCCAACCTTCCATTTTTAGGGAAATTTGTTGAGAAGGTGCTTACACTGTAGTTTTAGAAGACCTTGGAGGAAGTGGATTATATGGATGGATGTCTTTCAGTCAGGCTTCAGATCTTGTTATGGCCTGGACAGATCGTGGCTGATCCCGACAATAAGGAGGCTGGTATGTGGTCGTGCCAGCAGCCTGCACAGCCAGCGCTCATGTCGGACAGCGAGAAGGCTGAAGAGGATGTGATGCCAGAGGCAGAGACTTAGCCTGGGCCTTCAGAACCTCCAGAGGCTCCTTCAAGTGGAGAGAGTGAAGTGGAGGAGCCTCTCCTCAATGCTCAAGCATGCAGGGCTGCCAAAAGGCAGGAGTGGCTACTCAGGAGGAGGAGGTCTCCTCAAGAGTAAGGTTTGAGGCTAATTGGCCACTCCCTTAGCCTATTTAAGTTGCACACTATTAGTAATTTCTTGCTGGAAACAATGTGTAATTATTATAGAGCATTTTTGAAGAATGAGTGTCTTATCGTATCTTGTTTTCTGGGCTGGTTGCCAGTCTTTGCCGGACTTTGTTTATTCTTGGTACGTTATAACTTTGATAAGGACTGTTGGTATGTGTCACAATCCTTGGGAATCTGGAGCTGGGGCAGAACAGATCTGGACACAGGAACAAAATGACATAGACTTGCAAATGACCTATAGTGGGGATGATGCACCCATCTTTTCTCTCCTTGATCTTTCGGTAGTTTTCAACACCATCAATCATGACCAGTTGAAGGGGGTTAGAAGATGGCAGTTTAGTGTTGCAATGAATTTTCTTCTTCTTCTAGAATTGGTTCCAGTGAATATTCATAGGAGGGGAGATAACTGATCCCTTTTTTTTGTGGTCTCCCCTCAAATAATAATGTCTTCCAATCCTTCTGTATTTCTTGATTACTGGTTCCTTTACTGTTGATGGTTGATTCTAAAAGGCAGAAGCTATTCACCATTTTGATATGTTCATTATCTATTCTAAGGCTAGTTATCTTACCTTTGCCATCAGTTTGATATTCTTTATGTAATTAAGCTTGTTTTCTTGTCCAAACATGTGTATCATCTCCCTTTCTTCAATTTTGGGCATAATTTCTATTTTCCTGGTTATAAATATCTGAATGTGACTTGTTCAATATGCTTATAACATATGCGAATAACAAGTACCTTGCATATACGAGATTCACACTTTTTAAAAATATTGGGAACGAGTGCATGAGAAGTTATTTTGGTCTTTCAGGTTCATTATGCTTATAGAATTTAGCTGATGAGCAACTGGATACCTACCTTTACAGACAAAGTGTTTGCGACTATTCCATCTACAATACTTTCCGTAAATGGATCGAAATGCTTGTCTGGTCTTCTCATGAACTCTGGTTTTAGTCTGTATCCACTTTTGCCATTATACTCATACATCCCCATATTTATTTGCATAGACAAATCTATATGAAAAAAATAATTGTGTTATGGGAATACTACACAAATATACAGTATGTTAATGGAACAATAGAGAAAGCCTAACAAATTGACAAAAATACAACACTGAAATTTTATTAAAGGCTTCCTGGCCTCTTTAAAAATCCGAAGTTAAAACAGGTAGTCCTTGACTTACTATCACCATTGACCCCAACATTTCTGTTGTTAAGTGAGACATTTGTTAAGTGAGTTTTGCCCCATTTTACAACCTTTCTTGCCACAGTTGTTAAAGTGAATCACTGCAGTCGACAAGTAACACGACTGTTAAGTGAATCTGGCTTCTTGCAAAAGGGGATCACGTGACTTTGGGACACAGCAATGGCTGTAAGTATGAGTCAGGTGCCAAGCATTTGAATTTTGATCATATGATCATAGGGATGCTACAAAGGTTATAAGTGTGAAAAATGGTCATAAGTCACTTTTTTCCCAGTGCCGTTGTAACTTAAATGGTCACTAAATGAACTGTTGTAAGTCGAGGAGTACCTGTATACTGAAGTCTGTCTGTAAAAATAAGAAGCTAATTTTCCATTCAACATACAATATTTTGAGCTTACTTTCAGGACTATTCACAAGGTTTTTTTTTAAAAAAAAAAACTATATCCAAGACAATGACAGATAATAGATTTTTATGTTTATTTCTGAATATGCTCAACAATAGTAGCATGTAAAGTGCTGTGACGTTTGCCTAAATTGCTCTGAATAATCATAAACCTATTTATGCTGTCCACTGAATCTGGGCAAAACAGCACAGACTAAAACCAGCTGGATGAAGAGACCTCTTAGTCTTTATCTGTGGTCTGGTTACATTATATATTGATTTTTTTTTTTTAAAAAAACCACCATTATCCCCTCCACAGAGCTGAAAGAGATTCTATTTAAGTTCTGGTCTAATTTTTATTTAGATGAAAAGGAAGGAGAGACAATGTCACTTGCCTCACTACATGTTTGGCAAGTTGTAACAAAGGAGAAGTGAAGTAGTCAGGTGCTAGAGACAAATATCTCTGATAATTAATAACTGCCAGCTGTGCTGCCAAACTCATTAAAACCACGTGCTCCTGTTTAATAAAGCAGCTAGTGCTTTCATTTTGATTTCACACCAACTGATCTTCTTTGAAAATACGGATTCTCAGCACTGAATGGGTAATATCGTTCTGAACTGGGTAAATGAAAGGCTTTCCACATTATCATGTCTGAGATTCAGAAGGGAACAGAAACAAATGAACAATCACTTGCTAATATTAATTTCCTACTGCCTATAATCACATGTTTTTCACTGCTCATATTCATAAGCTTATTATGTTTTCTCAGATATATTGCTGGTATTAAAATATGTCCCTCGTTTTAATATCACAATAGAACTAGGATCAAAAAATCCATCAAAGAGACATGGAGAATACCAACCCATGTAACGAAATAAATGGTAATCATGATTTGCTTAAAAAGCTTCTATTAATGCAGATTAATTAATGCAAGAAGAGTCTTCCACTCTTCTGCTCTTAACAAAATACCTTATGCCACCAGACTTGAAATTCTGGGTTTAGAAAATTTAGAACTACGCTGCCTTCGGTATGACCTAAGCATAGCTCATAAAATCATCTGCTACAATGTCCTATCTGTCAATGATTACTTCAGCTTCAACCACAACAATACACGAGCACGCAATAAATACAAACTAAAAGTGAACCGCTCCAAACTCGATTGCAGAAAATATGACTTCAGTAACAGAGTTGTTAATGCCTGGAATGCACTACCAGACTCTGTGGTGTCATCCCAAAACCCCCAAAACTTTAACCTAAAACTGTTTACTGTTAACCTCACTCCATTCCTAAGAGGTCTGTAAGGGGTGTGCATAAGAGCACCAGCAGGCCTACCGTCCCTGTCTTAATGTCTCCTTTATTTGTATCCATTTTATGTATTTAATTCATGCTTATACTTATATATATTATCTAATATGTACTCGACAAAATAAAATAAATAAATAAATAATAAAAAAAGATTACTTATTCATGCCAAAGTTTTAAAGAAGCAACTGGTTTCAGAAGTATGCATGCCACTCTTAGTATCTTTAATTTTTCACAAACTTGTTGCTTCATTATCTACTATTCTTCCCTATCAGAAAACATACAGTAACATAGATCTTACCTACAGTTTGGAAGTTCAGAGCAACCATTTGACAGCCTGCATTCCAGAACAACTGAGGCATGTAATTTGAGGAATCAACACGTGTCCCTTTGGGATAAATTCGGCTCAACTGCATTTTATTATACCTAAATTGTGAGTGGTTAAGATAAAATACAACTGGAGAAACTACTAGATTAAAAGTTTGCACAAATTACTTGTTTGTACAAATTACTTGTTAATTTTGGAAAGAAATGGTGATACCAGATTCAACTCTGGCTTTTTCTTATCTACTGCTATTATCATCTTGATAGGTAAGTAGTTGTATCTGGCCTTAAAATAATAATAAATTTGATCTGATAGTAGGGATGGAACTAATTCTGAGAACCTTAATAAAACAGGTTGATTTTCAAAATGAGTGTGCTTGCTAGAAATTATTGTGGAAAAGAGTAAAAACAAACAAATTCAAACTTCTTTGTTGTCCAAGGCCAGTCTATGGATAGCTGAGATAAGCAGCACTCACAGTGTACTCATCCACACCATCATGATGTAGTGAGCCTTGTCACTCCGAAGCAACTAGATGAACAGACACTTCTATAAAGAGGTGCCATCATACATGGCAGTAGAAGAGACTTAAAAATGGCTGCCATCATCGTGTAATAATATTGGCTTCACAGTCCCACAAAGTACTGATTTATAGAATCAAAAGAACCTCTATATGTATTCTGCTTTGTATCTATGACAAGTATTTGTGCCAAGCATTTAAAGTTTTGGTGCAAATGAGAAATTTTGATTCTTCTTTATATAAAATATAACAGCAAGAGAGAAAAAGAGTGGTAGGATCCAAGGACTGATCTTATTTTTTGGACAGATCCTGAAAATAAATCTACAAAACTCAAGATGAATAAATAGATTAAAACATTCCAAAAAAACCCTATATATTTTAGAACAGAATTGTTGCTCACGTGACACAAAACATGATAAATGGGGGAAGAGGAAGACTATAATCTCACTATTGGAAACATGAAAAGCTTCCTCATATTAATGGAATCTTAAATCTGAAAATGTCAAGTTTGATTGGCAGCCACTCTTCAGTAGTAATTATGTTTCTTATTACCAATTACTGTAGATGTTTTGATTTTAATTGAAAATGTCACAGATCAGCAATATGTCATCTGTTCTATGCTAAAATTGTCCACGTAGAATCCATTCTGAGGAACTATAGATTTATCCACAACATATAATTGATTAGTACTTAACTAGGAATGTAAACCCCATTCATTTCTAAGTTTTAATTAAAAAGAATGAATACTTTTGTGGGAAAAAAACCCCTGATGTATCTACCAACATTGCTTTGCTATCCGAGTACTTATATATAGTGGTGTTGGGTGCATGTTTCTTCAACCTAAATCAATTTTCAGTAATGATCCTCAGCAGCCTCTATTCCTCAGGTTTGAAGGTTTTCTAAGATATTTTTCTCAATTTCAAAGATACTCCACAAACTCGACAGGAGATTTTGTGAGCTGTTCAAGTGCTTTGGTTTCCACAAAGGAAGACATTTCAAAACTCTTGTTCCGTTCTGTAATTTAAAAAGAAAAAAAATATCACAGTTTTTAAAATTAAGATTATGCTTTATGTTGCTCAGTATAAATCCATCTATCCAGCATCGCATCAAAGCTTTATCTTGTTCATGATTCAGTTCCCAAAGAGGTGAACTAAAAACCCAGGAATCCCTGTAATTGGGGAAAAAACATGTAATAGTTTATACTGTGGCAGCAGAGGTCCATACACTTCAGATAGTGAAGACAATAGACAAATCTGTTTGTAGTTTTCAGAACATGTTTTTATCTTCCCATCATTTTACACTGGACATGTCTGGTTTTTAATAATATGACTGAGGCAAAACTTACAGGCAGCTATGATCTGGATCTCCAGTACTCAATCCATGTTCCCTGGAAGTCCAGGGTTTCACAGACTCATCCGAAGGTTCAACACAATTATCTAAGGGCTACAATGAAGTTATGCGGTCTTTATTCCTTTGTTTTATTTCAAAAAAGAATTGTCTGTGACATGGTATTACATAAATATTATTTGCTACTGCACTGCACTGATTTTTTCACATGGAGAATGGTCCCTCAAGTATCTCAATTCTGAAGACCACTGACTAGATCAGGGTCCTCAAACTTTTTAAACAGGGGGCCAATTCACGATCCCTCAGTCTGTTGGGAGGGATGGGTGGGTGTGGCTAGGTGGTCATGTGACTGGGTGGATGTGGCCAATTTAGCAGTCCATTAAACAATACACGCAAATTAAACTTTGTTATGCTCCTGGGATTGGAAAACAGGTTAGTGAAAGAATGTGGCTGCCTTGTGTGTGTATGTGTGTCTCCCTCTCCCTTTCTCTTGGCCACAGAGAGTCCCGTCTCTCTCTCTCTCGGCCTCCAATACCACTCTGCTGTCATACTAGTTACACCATGCTGCAAATGATGCCTATGAAAGTTTAATCACTGGACATTTGGAAAGTAAAATAGGCTGTAGAAAATATTGCTATCAACTGAACTGCAAGAGTTGATAAGAAAAAACCTAGTAGTACTGATTAAAAGCTAATAAAATGACACGTGTTTGTAAGAAATGGTACAAAAAACACAAAGGACTAGAACAGATTTATACTTATTACAGCCCCCTCCTCCCCAAAAGTGCTAATGAATACTAAAAATAGTGAACAATGGCATTTATGTCAAATAATAGAGAATATCAAAACTTTGTAATCCAGAATTGAATAATACATGGAATAATTTCATGTATGAGAATTGACAGATGTATATTTTGTGGGAATATATTTTTGTTTTACTATTAAAGAGCGCAGACCTGGTGAATTTTACAAAATTCAGATTCACACCCTAGTCACTACATATCTTGACTACTGCAACACACTCTACATAGTCTGCCCTTGAAAAGTATCCGAAAGTGCCAATTGGATAAAAATGCAGCGTCCCACTTGGTTTTGTACAGAACCAGATGTGCACATGTCACCTCTCCTGCAGGAGCTGCATTGGCTTCCAATTTCCTTCTGGATACAATTTCAGATACCGGTTGTTACCTTTAAAGCCTATATGACTCGGGACCAAGTTGTCTAAAGGATGATCTCTTCCTGGTCACATCCACCTGATCCACTGGAGCAATGAGGCAGGGAATGTTGCCAGTCCATTCTCCTAAGGAGGTACATTTGGTGGGACCCAGAAGATGGGCCTTCTCCATGGTGACTCCAACCCTTTGGAACATCATCCCCACAGGAATTAGACTAGCTCCCATTCTGGTACTCTCTTGCAAGGCCTGAAGACCAAGTTTTGCCAATTGAGATGGAGAACCCAAAGTGGGTTGAAGCCCATCAAATTGTTTGTTGGTTTGTTTGTTGTCATGGGGTGTGTGTGTTAAGAGTTATTGTTTTTCTGTTTTTACTTTTTACTTCAGATTTTGATTTTTTGTAAGTCACCCAGAGTCACTGAGAGTGAGTGGACGGCCATATAAACTCTCTAAATAAATAAATAAAACAAAGGATAAAGGTAATATGAGGCAGACTGTCATATTGATTAAAACTACAGAGTGCCATTTGAGACAAAAGTGTTAAGAGCACAGAAATGGAAAAAAAAATGGGGGGGGGGGAAGCTTGCCTTTACTCTTTCCTTTGCAATTGACATGCTTTCATTTTGGGATTACAATATTCTAATAGCAACCACTAGGAAAATAGTAAAAAAAAAAAAAAACAGGGGGGAGGAAAGGGTCACTAGAACAACCTGCAGAGAGAGGAATTACACCAGATTTACTTCAAAAATGTTCAAGGAATTCAGCAATAAGTTAGCTAATTCAGTTGATATTAAATTGATGGCTTTTGAAAAAAGAATGGGTCAAAGAATGTAAAGATGAAAAAGGAGAGAAAGGTAGAAGTTAAGAAGGTGGAAAGCTATGTAAAACAAAGTGTCGGGGGATGTAAAACAAACTAATGATGAAATAGAAATTCTGGAGAATAAGAAGTTGTAAACAGTAATCTCTTTCCAAGAGAATTAGATAATTTGGCTTTAATAGAATTAAATTAATAGAATCCAGGGGATTCTGATGAAGATATTAGAGAAAAGGTAATTACAGTTTTAGGGAAGCCCCCTTATGAACTTTTTGTGTAAAATAGAACAAAATGAATTGATGATTTTGATGATTAGACAGGATAGATTATAGAAAGAAGAGAATTGTGTTGTAACCTTAGAATCAATTTATAATCGTACTTATAACTGCTGTAAAGAAGATTGGAAGCCACTTTGTATTTTTGTGTGTGTTTCTTTTCCTTTTTTCCGTTTCTTGCCCTTTTAGCTTTTTCTGATTTCTTTATTTTTCTTTTCTTCTATCTACGTTATATTTATTTATTAAGAAAATGTATATGGCCACCCAACTCACTCTCAGTGACTCCAGGCAACTTATAAGGATAAAACCCCAGTACAAAACCAGTATTCCTTTTATTCATTTTATCTTTCTTTTTAAAAGAAAAAGAATTTAAAAAGAAGTAAATTTGCTAGTAAAAAAATATAGATGATAGAGATAAAGAATTGGCATAAGCACTTATACCAGCCTTCTTCAATTTTCTGCTTTTCATATATAAGGGTGTCATAATTCCCCAAATTTCCATCCAGTATGACATACCCACATGAAACTTTTACATACATGCATTTATTCAATGACCTTCCAAAGCAAATAATAACATATGTCCAGAGTCTTAATAGTGTGATTCATTATTCCCACCCATCACCAATAATAAATTCAGTCAAGTGTAAAGCAAATAGAACATAGTGTAAATATCACAGGCTGCCTAACAGAAAGAGTACTGGAAGCCGTAATTCCTATCAGCAGTGCACACTGCAATTCAGTGGATGCAGACTTTCTGAAAAAGTAACAGCAGAAGACATAATTCTCTGCTTTATCAAATGAAGTGAAACAGGGCATGGTCTCAAATGGTGTTCTGCTCTAAGTAAGAAAATGTAATAATGTGTCTTCCCAGCAAGGTGGTTTTAGCAAGAATCAGCTGGAAATCTTAAGTATGAACCATTAATTTCTAGTGAGTGATTTAAAAATAAGAAAAACAATTTAATGTGTGCATTCTTTGTCCTGTGTTGTGCCTATAATCAAAAACATTTTGCAGAAAATAAAAGCACCCTAAATCAAACCAAAACTAAAACACTTAATATTTCCTTCCTGGCATTGTGGCATAAGACGACACTACCACAGTACTACTTTTTTAAAATACTTGGAACATAAACCCACCTTGCATGTCTTAGGACTCGTTAAACTGAGAGGAAGAGGGTTTCATCTCCTATTTACACTGTTCCATTGGTGGGTTGCTCCCGGTTCTGTCCGGTTCTTTAGAACCGGTAGTAAAAGCAGTGGGAGGCTCCGCCCACCCACCCGGACATCATAATTGACAATCTGTGCATGTGCAGAAGCGAGCGCGTGTGAGCGAACTGGTTGTGAACTGGTAGTAAAGATATGTAGAACCCACCCCTGCACTATTCAGCTTGTTCGTTTGTAAGTGAAAGCATTCCTTAAGAATTTACCAGATTTCATAGTGTCTTGTAGAAAAAACTGAAACCTTCACTCTTCACAGAGGAACTGCCAAAACATCTCCATGTAACTTGAAAACTAAGTTGCTATTAACCAATAGTTGGCACTATGTAACTTATCAGTTTACTACTGTGTCTTGGAAATGGGAAAAAAGACTGATGATACAAGCTAGACCCAAGCAACACTAAATGGTAAGAAGTGAATAATCCCCATACTTACTGTTAGATATCTCAAATGACTCGAACTTTACAGGCTGTATATAATTGACTAAATTTGACATTTCCTCGGTAGCCATGGCCTCACTTCCAGCTGTTCCCTAGAACAGAGTTAAACTAAAATTAATACCAGAATGCTTTTCAGTGAGAAGGTTGAATGAGCTTCTAGAGGAATGAACAGTTCTGCTCGTCTTTTTAAAATGTTTCCATACCTCAAAGGCAGAGAAACACATTTAAATCCTAAAACTTGAAATATGAAACTTGAAATGAATACATCATCTAAAATATGATGTAGAAGAACACATAAGCCAACCATTGGCACAGTGATTAGAATGCAGTACTGCAGGCTACTTCTGCTGACTACCAGCTACCGGCAGTTTAAATCTCACCATACTCAGCCTTCCATCCTTCCGGAGGTCGGTAAAATGAGGACCCAGATTTTGCAGGATAATATGCTAACTCTGTAAACTGCTTAGAGGGGGCTGTAAAGCACTGTAAAGTGGTATATAAATCTAAGTGCTACTGCTATTTTACTTATTCAGCTTTGTGGAGTTAATTCAGTTCCCTAAGCCAGGGATCCTCAGCCTATGGGCCGCCGTCTTTTCATAACCAGACCGTGTAAATGGCCAGCTCAGGTGCACATGTGTGTACACGCACAGTCCCACTCATGTGAGTGTAGTGGGGGATTGCGGCCCCACTCGCATGAATGTCATGAGTGCTCGCAACCCAGAGAGCTTAAGATAGCTCTGTCCAAAGACATTTTCATGGTCATATGGCCAGCATGACGTCACAGAGCACTGTTACTTTTCCACTGTAGTGGTACCTATTTATCTACTTGCATTTTCATGCTTTCAAATTGCTCGGTTGGCATGAGGATGGGAGCTCACCCCATCATGTAGTGCTCAGGCCTCGAACCTGGGCTCCTGGCTTTCCAACTCACGAACCCAGCACCTTAACCTTAACCACTGAGCCACCACCCCATCCATTACAGTAATTTCTTTATTATGGTCACAAAGAAATTACTGTAAGGCCAGAAGGAGATTCATTTATCAACAGCTATAAAATGGTCTGAAGGACCTCACCTAGCTTTGTACTTTTGAACAAGCATGTGTCCAACAACATTTCAGTTACAATTTTACCTTTCTTGTTTACTACTAAGTGAACTAACCCATATAAATATTGTAATTCCATAACATTATGGCCGTGCATGTATCAGGGTAATTTCTCTCTCTTTCTCTCCCTCTATTTTTGCCTCTCTCTCAAAAGACAGTGATCAAGACAAAGAGGAAGTTAGTGGGTATTTTCATCATATTGAAGCCAGACTTTTTCTACATATGAATAAGGCCCAGGAGAACGAGGTGTGGAGATGCCAGAAAGCAGAGGGCTAAATATGTCTCAAATAATTTTACCTAAAACTGGAAATTTCTTCCATACGTTTTGGACCAGTAGTAAAAAAATATGCAGTATGTCTTATGGCTGGGTTTTGGTTCTTAGTATCCACAAGATGGCAGTCAAATACTGACTCATGCGGATAATTATGTAGACATATTTCCAAGTCATACTAGGACAATTTATACTTCAAAATTATTCATTCCTTACTTCATCCATTGATGATTTTTTGCAGTCATCATCATAGTCATCATCATCGTCACTCTCTAGCTCTGCTTCACCTGCAATATTTTAATTGGCAAGGAGAAATCTTAATGGGAACATCAACCAATATTCACACATATTTTATAAACATACCTTTGCTTCAAAGTAAATGCATTATTACAAGACCTACTGCACAGATGTTTTCCTCCCAAATTATTTATGAGGCAAACAACCAAAACAGTGCCTTCTATGACTAAAGCAAGCAAGCAAACAAACAAACAAAAACAACAACCCCAGCTTCATGTCCCTACTTGCATATTTTTGTTTTTTAATATTATGGAGATCATTAGCTAAGGTTTTATTTTCCACTGATGATTGAAAATTCACTTCTGTCTGAGATGTAAATGCAAAGACTGTTTCCATTATTCATAGCTTTACCAGATTCATGCACAAACACATACACACATTTACAATATATACAGACACAGTATTATCCAACACACCCTAATATTGACTTCAGCCTCTGCTCGTTCACAGAGATGTCTTCAATCAGCCATGGCATTTAGTGGAAGTTGGTCTAATAGTAAATCTCTTAGCGACACTATTAGCTTTTTTTTAAAGTGCTAGTCAGGGCCCTTATAATATGGCACAAGACTAGGCTATAACAGCTACACCTTGCCATAGTTAATGTCTCAGGAAGGCCTGCTAAGGATCTCTTTTTCTGTTTGAGGTTTCTGGGCCTTGGGTTTATGATATGACCTCCTCAATGCTTTTATTTTTAATGCTGGTCTGTGACTATAATAAAAATAGATTGATTGAACTTTTGGTGGCAGTTTCTGTATTTTCAAAATATAAAAGTCAGATGGCACCCTCCCCGTTTGTATTCAGAAAGATTTTATTTACTGTATTTACTTATTCATTCACTTATTTGGCTGTTCAGTTGTTTATTCAATTTCAATAGCTATCCAACCTCAATCCTATTGACTGTGGATGGCAAACGACATCACAATAATTAAAACTTACAATGGAAATGGAAAACCATAAAAAGTTAATGGAAATATTCCTTCTTCAACAACAGCTCTAGCTGACTGGCTCGTGTACATTTTGCCTATATTTTTTAACTGGCTTTTATTTTACTTTTGTATTATTTCCTGTTTCATTTTGTGGAACAGTATTCAGAATCATAATATTAGGGCATCTAACAAATATGGCATATAAACAAACAAACAATATTTTCAAAATAGTCAACAATTAGTAAGGATAAAACAACAATACACCCACACCCACATACCCACTAAAATGTTGAAAGATGAAAAGTCAAGAGTGATATGGAAGTGAAAATACTGTGCTTGTTCATTTTTGGAATTCAGACATTATGGCGTGGGGGTGCATGCTCTAGCTCAGGGGTATCAAACTCAATTTCATTGAGGGTCACATCAGGGATGTGTTTGACCTCAAGGGGACAGGGTGGGCATGGCCAGCTTGACGTCACTCATGTTGGGGGGTGCCTGTGGTGGTCCAAGCAAACATGGGGTCCATTTTCGGCTGCAATGGCCTCCTGCAATTCTCTGCCAGCAAAAACGGAGCTCGGAAGGGCCGCATGGCCCCATAGGCCAGATCTAAGCTGGCCCCATGGGCCAGATCTAAGGCTGGCCCCATGGGCCAGATCTAAGCACCCTGTGGGCTGGATCTGCCCCCAGGCCTTGAGTTTGACACTCCTGCTCTAGCTGGTAGATCCAAGGTCTGCCATCACTAATATTCCTTTCTCTGTCCCCCTCTCCCTTTACAAAGTCATGGAAACACGTAGGTGTGGAATCAATTATGAAAGCCAACTGAAAGACAGTTATGAAGTCTATTATAGAAAAGTTCTATAATTGACTTCAAAGTCTGGGAGGGAGTGGGAAGAATTTTGCAGTTCAAGGCCAAAACTTTCTGAAGTAAAACTGTATAGTTCTTCCCAGTTCTCCTTCAGAGAGACACAACAGATTTATATGAAAAAATGCCTAAATTTTAGAAAAAATAATAAATACCACCCAATAATAAATACCACCCAATCCCCATTGATCGGGGATTGCTTCCCCGATCAATGTTATGAAAAGCTATTGTTTTATTTAGCAAATTCCTTGAGGTACATGATTGATGAACAGGTCTTAATTATGTGTGAGTGCTTGAATAGTAAGTAGTAGGCTTACTATTAAACAGCCTGGTTGTTACTAACTTTACTTCCTCTTTTATTTGAAAGATAGGGTGGGATGGAGTGGAGTGGGAGTAGGAGTACGGGTGGACAGCAGTGGTGGGATTCAAATTTTTTTTACTACCGGTTCTGTGGGCGTGGTTTTGTGGGCATGGCATGGCTTGGTGGGTATGGCTTGGTGGGCATGGCAGGGGAAGGTTACTGCAAAATCCCGATTCACTCCCGATCAGTTGGGACTGGGGAGGCAGAGAATAGACAGGGGTGGGGCCAGTCAGAGGTGGTATTTACCGGTTCTCCGAACTACTCAAAATTTCCGCTATCAGTTCTCCAGAATTGGTCAGAACCTGCTGAATACCACCTCTGGTAGACAGGACTGTTAATTTAAGAGTATCTTTGTTAGGAAATGGTCATTGCCTAACTAGTTGGCCAGGTAATATATAAGCCAACATTATATGTTTATAGTATGAATATGTATAGTATAACTTTAAGAGTATTGCTGAGTTATTCTGCATTCTGATTGGATGAGCTCTGTAGCAACTGTATTTAAGGAGAGCTTGATTGTGGTCAGTGTGGACATTACACCATATTGTTACCTGCTGCTATGTTGTAGATATCTTTGATCTCTTTACATGGTCAATTCAATCATGGTTTATTTATTACTGCTTTTATGAACTGTTTTTATATTGTTATTTATTTATTTATTTCAATTTATATACCGCCCTTTTCCCCGAGAGGGGGACTCAGGGCGGTATATAAATTGAATGATTCATGTATTGTTTTACGAACTGGTAAGAAATTTTGTATGTCTGGATTGATTATGCATGGCTAAGACTTGGATTGTAAAAGACAATGAATTTGCTTTGCTCTATAAGTAAACTACTTTAAAAACCAGTTTGTATGCAGTTTATTCACAACTACTCTCAGCACCGTTTTTGTGTGCAAAACTCTATGCTCTGCTTCATAACCATTCTTGGTTATCTCACAACTATATCCTTAACAATCTTTATGAACTATCATCTGGACTTGAAGATTAAGGCTATGTCCAGATGTCATTCCTTTATCCTGATCACCACTTTATCTATTCAATTAGTACAATAATTGAATAGGAATATGCAAAGTGCTTTTACATTGAAATATGTAATTGGTCTCCTCAGTCTATTATTGTGGTGAGCCCACATTTGACTTTCAAAGCATTTTGTTAGTCTTATGCTTAAAACCTTTCCCCAAGCAGCTGGGATAAAATCATTTCTGACTTTGCAACTGTGCACTCCCACAGAAACTCTTCATTTCAAATCAGGTGAAATTATAAAGGGATAGAAGGAAAAGCTTAGTTTAAGTTCCTTATAACAAAAGGACAACTGCATTCCTAAGCTGATTATTGATATAATGCTGCTGAATGGGTAGTAGGACATCTGCAACTCTATACCTTCCAAAGAATCTGTTTCTCAGCAGAGATAAAGTGGTGACCAGGATAAAGGGATGTCATCAAATATCTGTGACCACATCTTTCATTTATTTTTAAAATTCAACACATCTTACATTCTAAGTATAGTAGTCCTGTTCATTGGGGGAAGGAGTAAAATAAAAACCAAAAACAACATATTTCTTTGTCTGATGAAATGACAAAGCAAGAAAGAAACCAAATGAATGGTCTAAAATGTTCCAAAAATAATTAGATAATGAAGCGAAAGGAAATAAATGGTATTTATTTTTCTGAGCAGCTGAGGTGTATGGACATGTCTCTTGGCATAGAAGACTTCATAAACTGAAACAGGCACTTTTCTGCTACTATAAGTGGGCAGCTCCTTGAGTTGATATTAAAAGCTGATTTTTTAAAAAAACGAGCTTCTGAATGGATGCTAACAAGTGAGAACTTGAGAGCAATACTGATACGTATGACATAAAAAAAGGATGCTGCTGTCATGGAAACAGACTGCAGGGAGTCAGACACATCAGCGTAAGGCTGGCAGGAATCATGAGACTTGTATTGTACCTTCCCTGGACTATGATCAGCCTAAACTGTTGGTAATAGCTACGGTTGGCACTGCCAATATTCCACCTGGTATTTAGGGCTCTGACTTCCACTTCCTCCTGAAAAGCAAATTTGCTAGCCCACTCAAACGTTAAGACTATTTAAACTATGTCTAGTTTGTAAACAAAATTGTCTTCCAGATATAATATTAAAACACAAAGTAGGTTCACGATATCTCTTTCAAGTTTTTAAACGCAATGGCAGCAAAGCAGGAGCCTAGGAGCTTCCCGCCCTCTCTGCACTGGGATGAGCACTTCCCTAAGAGGATTTTAGATTAAGTAGCAGGGCACTTGCTTTGCCTACAGAAAGTCCTTAATTCAATCCTGGGAATCTCTACAAGGCTGCTTGTCGGTATTTATGATATTAAGCAGATGAATCGATGGCTGGGTTTTAGAACAAGAAGCAACCCATTATTTTTACCTGCTCCAGGGGAAGAGGGTTCAAAGCTACTCGATGCATCACTGCACGCATTTGAAACTTGTTCTGAAAGCTTCTTCTTCGCACTTCCATCCGCAGACTTATGGGACTTCTTTTTGTTCTTTATCAGAATTTTGTACATCAGGTCTGCAGGGCTAGGAAGTGGGATTCCACGTTCGAGCTGATCGGAAAGAGATAAGGGTAGCGAAGAAACCTCTTTGAGAAGTATTTACTTTTTAATTTCCCTGTCTTTTAACAGAAAATTTTTTTTTAAACAAAGCCTATCCTCATATACTTGTATTAAAACTATTTAAGATTATTCTTCTCTTTTAATGGCTGCCTTAGTATGCTGCCATAGACAGGTCCTAATCTCAATAATAGTTTGCTGCCTGCTACATTTTTATTCTATTGCAACCATACTACGCATTTGTTCTACACACATATAATAATACTATAGGCCTTCCACACCATTAGCAGTGATATTTTTCCATCTTTAATTCTGTTAGAAAGTACTGTATTTGAACCTCTTAATGGCAGCAGATATTCACTGAATTTTTGTATAGGATACCATTATTATCACTCTTGTTCCTTAACGACCGTTCCTTAACGACCTTAACCTTAAAAATGTAATATCAACATACAAAATGTGTGCTGTGCTATATGGGTTCCTCTATAAAATATGAGTTGCATAGTCATGATGATTCCAAAAAAAAAAAAAAGCTTTAGCTTTTTAATTTCCTTATCTTGCTGTCTGTAAAACACATCTTATAAGCGTGTGGTACTGCTTTTACCCACCTCTATGTTATTTATCTCCTGGGACAAAAAACAATTTAACTTGTTTTTCTGTCTGTGGTCACTTTATGTTTCTAATGATTTTTTTTTTCATGTCTTCAGGTGGTGCTCTGTATCATAAGTGAAAGAAAATCCCTGCTAATGCATCTTGCTAATGTAGGATAATGCACGTACATTAGTACAGAACAGGATTTTTAAATTACATAGTAGAATTTCCTGCTATCAGATAATTTTAAAGATGGACTAAACAGGTGCACAGAAGAT
Organism: Masticophis lateralis; assembly: GCA_030761175.1. Lineage (NCBI taxonomy): Eukaryota > Metazoa > Chordata > Lepidosauria > Squamata > Colubridae > Masticophis > Masticophis lateralis. The sequence continues at coordinate 149,389,233 of JAUDYJ010000001.1, read as the reverse complement.
AGGGCTACCTAGAACCTACTAGTCCTGGTGGCTGTTTGTTAGCTTCATATCACAGGCAACATACCACAGATATCAGCTATGGAATAAGCAGGGAGGAAGTCCATTCCCTGTCTATCAATAAATGTTACCTTTGTGAAGGAAATGGTTGATCACTTTGTGTAAACAGAATGCAAGGTTGGATGACTGTTAGCCTGATCTAATAGGGCCATTCTTAATATTATCAGCTATCTCATTGTTACTATACTATGAATTTTTGAGCAGCAAGAATAAGACTGGATTCCATAAATCTTAAATTACTACACAGTGCAAGATCCCTTGTATGTATGAGATATTGCTAACAATTCACTTGTCAATGGGACAAAATGATTATTTAGCAAAGGGAGATCTGGAGGAATCCACATCACCAGGATTTACTAGGTATGTATGTTTTTTTAAAACCATTAGTATCCTAGTAAATACCACTTGCTGTTGTTATACCTCTCTGGCTTTATGTGTTTGATTCCACCTGGGACACAAAACTATTCAACCACCAAAAAACAATTTAAATTACATTGAAGCATTTTTGCTGGAGCAGTTTACAAAGGAGATTATGTCTTTGTTAAGCTTTCACATGGTATGGATAGGATAAGGTTAAGAGACTGCTTAGGAATAAATTCAAATCCTCAAAAAAACACACCCCTCCTTATAGTTTTGATACAATTCTTGTGCTGCTCAATCCAAATAAATAATATTTTGGGAAATGAACTGAACTCTACAGCAAAGTTAAACAATTAAAAAAGATTCCATTTATAAGTCCCTGTTACACTTTTTTTTCTTGTGAAAGCATACATTATACAAGAGGGATATGTGCTTCAAATATATATCAAAGATATATGCCCTTCAACTCTCAATTACCCAAGAATAGAATAGAATAGAATAGAATAGAATAGAATAGAATAGAATAGAATAGAATAGAATAGAATAGAATAGAATAGAATAGAATAGAATAGAATAGAATAGAATAGAATAGAACTTTATTACAGTCATTGACCAGCAATTACCCAAAAATAAATAAATAAAACAAACCAGACATTCCCCATAAATAAATTCATTAAGTTGGAAGATAGGAAGGAACCACAGAAACTTAAACTTCTACATCAAATATTACTTGATGTAGTCAAATAGTCAACAAAGCTAAATAAATAAAAAGGTACTTACTGGGTATTTTTCTAGTGGTTCCATCAGCAAACCATCTCCAAATATTAACCTGCAATATTCTGCCATTTTTGCCTGCTGTTTAGGGCTAAAAGTGGAAGAAATTGTGAAATTAAATAAGGCTTTTTTTATAATGCTAGAAATGGAGGCTAAAATACCCTCTAACTAGATGAAGAGGTGTAATTTTCCGATCCTATCATCTTAAATTGTACTCGGTGATCTAAAGTCATTCCACTATTAATTTGACTTCACTAACAGCTTTCTTGCCACATTTTTACATTAATCAGCACAATAAAGGTACTCATTTGTAGTTTATCATTAATAGTGATAAAAGGAAAAAAATGAACTTTCCTGATATACATACAAGAAATGACGTGCTTAAGCGACTACAGAAAATTATTTTCACATCTACGTACTCATAAAAATATTTATATTGTTCTACAATAGAAGAGAATATCTGTAACTTGTATCTGGGTTTGAACTGCTGAGTCCTTTGAGCTCTCTAAGCTTGATTGTTTGCTTGTAGACATTTCATTACCCAGCTAAGTAACATTGTCAATGCAAGTGAGTATGCAGTTTGTTCTATGCTTTCTCCTTTCACCCCAAACTCATTCTCACATTAAGAGCCATTTCCTTTTGCTGTAGATATGAGCCATGTCCTTCCTCCTTCCTTTCCTTTCCTTTCCTTTCCTTTCCTTTCCTTTCCTTTCCTTTCCTTTCCTTTCCCTTTCCCTTTTCCTTTCTCTCTCCCTTTCCCCCTTCCCCCTCCCTTAAATTCCTGTCAGTTTCCCCATTTATTTTCCCTATAGGAAGCTTGCAGGGAGAAAGTCAGCAGGAAGTGAAGTAGCTGCTGCTAGGTGTGGGGGAGAACAAGGTTGTGTGTGGGGGGGAGGGGTCAGGAATAGTAAATGAGTGAGAGGTATTGCATGGGTTGGGAAGGTTGTGCAGAGAGCGCAAAAGGGTGGGTAGTACCGGTTGAGAAAGCTTCCTTTTCTCTTCCTTTCCTTTCCTTTCTCTTCCCTTCTCAACAGGCAGGGAAATGGCTGCTGCTGTACTGGGAAGGAAGTGAGGGATTGTGAAAGTGGCTGGGAAATTGTCACAGAGCTTTAGAAATGAAGATCATGTGGCTGCAGTGGCTGTGCAGTCTGCAGTGACTTGATGTTGCTGTGCAGTGACTGCATAACCAGCAGCACTAAAGCAAGCACATTTTTCTTAAAATTCATTCCCTCAGAAATCATAGGTTCTGGATTTTGGGCCTATTCTGTAAATTAGTTCATATGAGACACTGTGGTTTGAAACTTGTTGCCCTATCATGCATCATTTTACTCAGTTAAGGGTCATAGTTTTAATAATATATAGATTATAAATGCCCCAAAAGCTTTGAAAAAAATAATAACTTAGTTTGACTGGAGTATGCTGCAAGTGCTCTTCGCAAGTAAATGCCTGGGAGGAAAGAAATGTTCATGCAAAAGAGCTACACTACAATTTAACACATTTTTTTTTCCTTACCGGTAGCAAAAATCTACAACAATCAAATATTATTGATGCATCTTATCTACTGCAACCTGCTGGAAAATGGCATTGTATTCAACTGCCAGCACTGGAAAACCAGATTTTCCTTTCCCTTTGGCATAATGGATCCCCACATCTCAGGGGTGAAATCCAGCAGGTTCTGACAGGTTCCAGAGAACCAGTAGCGGAAATTTTGAGCAGTTCGGAGAACCAGTAGCGGAAATTTTGAGTAGTTTGGAGAACCTGCAAATACCACCTCTGGCTGGCCCCAGAGTGGGGTGGGAATGGGGATTTTGCAATATCCTTCCCCTGCCACGGCCACCAAGCCATGCCCATCAAACCACGCCCACAAAACCAGTAGTAAAAAAAACTGGATTTCACCACTGCCCCATCACCAATATATTAAGTCATTTAATAGTGCACTTTATATGCCACTCAGTTCCAAAATGATTCTAAGTATCTTACAAATAGTACAAGGTAGAAAGAATTCAATGCGGGTGGGGGGAAGACCTATAGTAAAAACATACCAACAGCTGACATGCAGGGAAATTGTGTTAGCAGCAACCTACTGTAGGGGAGAAAGTAAAAGAAACTTCTGCTTCCTAAGTAGAAATCATCCATATAGGAAACTGGACATCACTGACTAAAAACATTATTTATACAAAAATCTTAAATTACTTACGAATCCACATGATTCTCAAAAGAGAGGAGTATAGGGAAAGGAGATGTCTTAAATGCACATTCAGCAATAGCTTCTATAACTTCCTAGAAAGGAAAACAAAAACAAAGAATACATTTTCCCTTAAGAAAAGAAATTATTTAACACGCAAACATAAAGTGGTTTTGACAGTTCCGCTGACCCACGCTCAGGATTTTATAATTCTTAAAAGAACAAGGCAGTTCCAGCACCATTAAGTTTGTCTCCGTTGTGACTGGCCTTCTAATCTTGAAGCCCAGTAAAATGCTGCTGGCATGTGGGAGAATAAGCAGTAGTTTGTATTTAGAAATGTGTGTTCATAGGGCTTACAACAGTATTCCTAAAGCTTCACTTTTAAGAGATTTTTGCATAATAAAATACTTTTGTATTGCCAGATAATATTTATTGTATTTGAAAGGAAGATTTCTTTTAGGTACCATTAAATTGCCACTCTTTAGACTTATGTCTGAGTTTAATAAATCCTTGAGTATCTGACAGAACAAAAGAAAAGAAAAGAAATGTATTTTAAACTGTAATTTGTTTCATTTTGGCTTAGCATGCTGTAGAAACCCAGACACTATAGTTGGTAGAATAAGTATGAAGCTACTTAGTGGTGTACTCAATGTGCCAGGACAACAACAAAATCTGGTGTAGCACAAGGAGGAAACCCCCAGCAGCTGATCCAAAAGAAAGTCAAGACGCTTTTTAGGATATTTCTACCCCTGATTAGTATCTGTTTTTTCCATCCTGAAGCCAGTCTTATCACTCACTGCAGCCATAAACATGCTTGAAAAATTTATCGGTTAGAATGGGTCAGGTTAATCTGATTTAACCTCACACAGTGATTTTACTTAACTTGTTGTCTGACGCTTAAAGACTTGGCTGGGTGGGGAGAATGTATGGGAAGGCTTTTCAATTTTTAAGAAGCCTCCCTGTCCTGCCCCTCCACCCCCAATCATGGATTTACTTCCTGAGGAAACAAATAGAATGTGTGAAAAACCAGTAGGATTTAACTGAAATAGAGACTGCTTCTCTACAAGCTGATTTAAGTTAAGAGTTGCCTTGTCTCCTTACAAATTTACTTGCCTGTGGGTTTTTATTTTTTAATACTTCATCTAAGTGGGAAGTGCTTAAAACTATTCATATCAAAAACTGCTACCCAAGGAGTGTCTTAAACTTTGATGTGGAGACTGTGGACAGACTGGGCAGCTTGATATAATTGAACTATTGATATATTCATTGAAGCACTGAAGTACACATTTTCTTATATAGTGATAATTCTAATGAAAAATTATATCAGCAAAGACATGACATTCGCTTTGTTTACCTTACCATGCTTTTAAAATTAGTTACCTTGGCTAAAAGGCAGCATATAGAAATCTAAACATTTAGTAATAAAAATGTGTCATATAATTCAATAGGCTATATAAACAAAATTAAAACAATCATGATGCTATTTTTGCACAAAAATTTACTTCCAGAAGCTTGCTTTATTAAATGTATTCAGATAATTACTTATCCACTAATTGCCTAAGAGGAGAGAACAGAGGAAGTTTTTAATTTACCCTAGAGAAATTTTTATGACAAAAAAGGGGTGTATGCATGCATATATATATATATATATATATATATATATACATTCTATAAGTGGAAGTTCGGTTCCTCCAGATCACAGACCCTGAAACAACACAAGGCAACACTAAAACAGAAATTTTGGCTTTCACTTCTCATCTAGTATTTATCTGTCTGAAGAACTTTTAATTGGTACCAATTCAGTAATTTTAACAAATGCACTAAAGTTTAAACTAAAATGCTTTCATTATAATTTTATAGTGCAATGTAAAGACAGCGTATCAATACAATAAAGAAAATCAATAGTATTTGAATTTTGCAGGGGATTCTTTTAACATAACTAACCATCAGATAAGGAAGGGTAAATGGTATGTAAAAGTCTTCTACTAATTGTGAGGCTTCCTCACATGAATTTTCCTGGAAAAATTAAATTTACACAATATTCACCTTTTTACTGAAAAATGAATTTGATGATATTAAACAAGCTAATCTAGATAAAACACAAGTCTGTTTTACAAAGAAATGTTCAGAGGGCAACATGTCTATTATCAAGTTCTACAGTTATGAAATCAAGAAAGAATTTTTAAAAAATCAAATTACATAAGCTTTGCACTAGGTTTGTGCCTCTGCACATGTCAAAACTACTTGTCAGAAAAATGACAGTCAAAGCAAGCTATTACATGGGCCACTAAGAAGTGTGCTGATTAATGTCTCTGACCTCAGATACGGTTATCTCAAAATTGTTTCCCCTGCCTACTAACAGATTACTTCTCTTTTACTTTGCTCCTTACTAAATCAGGAAATGTCAAGTTAAATAGCAAAGTGGCAGCATTATTTTGAAAGAGACATTCAGGCATGCGGTATTAAAGGTACAATAAATGTAAGTCAAAATATACTGACATTCGTCATCATTTCTAGTGAAAGAAGTAACAGAAAAAAAATAGAGAGGAACAAAATTAGAGAGGAACAAAATCTCCCAATTCATGTGTGGGATGTGCACTCTAACGCTAGCATTTTCAGAAGCATTCTGAGATTAAAATAAATGTTTAAAAATTGCCAATTACTAAATTAAAACACCCTCTTTCTTTCTCGCACTTGATTATACAATGCTGCCAACAAAGAAGCCTATATAAGAATCACATCCAAAGAATGCTTGGTTTCTAGATGCTACTTTTCTGACTTTTGTTTCATTTCTGTACATGCATGGCAAGCCAAAGAGAGATTTCTTTTGAAAGAAAGCTGCTGGGTAAAACAAGGAATCCATCCAAACTTCAACAGGGAACATTACTCTGCTGGGCCTTACTTTTTTGTCTGTTTTACTGTCTGCTCAAATATGAAGTGGCTCCACAAACTGGAGCAGCAGTGCAACGTATTGTAACATACATGGCAGAAAATATCCTTCCCATCAAAGTTTTACTTTTTTTTATTACCGGCATATTCCACAAACCTTTGGCAACATAAGCAAGGAATAACAAACAAAACCAACCACAATTAATTTAACAATAATCCAAGCAACACAATGACCATCAGCCAATTCACAAATGAATCTAGCAATAATGGGGAACAAATAAGAAGCTACAGTTGTTTCAGTAGAAAATTTAAAAAAAGATGATAACTTCATGAAAGCGTGTTCTGAATCTGGGCATGCTGTAATTGTGGTCTCCTTCTATTCACCACTCACTTGATCTTAGAAAAATGAACACTATACTATCTGAGGTATAGTTGTACACAGTCTGTTTTGGCAGTCAGAAATGCAAATCCATTAATAGCCGACAATCATCACAAACAATATATGCAATTAATGAGACAGTAATATAAAAGTTAGGAATAAAACATTGCTTCTTCAGATGCTGAAATTGGTTACGGTAATCAACGTGGGATTTATGATTTAGCAGTGAATTATTTAAACAGGTAATGTCAATTATGGTTTCTTGATTGAGGCTGTCTCATATTTAAAAGTGTGTCTAGTCTGTGCATTGAGGTTTTCTCTTATGTGTGTAAGTTAATGACTGGCTCAGATGATACATCTATTATAATGATGGACAAATCACTTTCTTCAGATCACTAGCAATGCTGTTCTAATTTTCTGTCAAGAATGCTGATTAATTGTTCCAAAAATGTGAATCTTTAAAGCCTACCACTCACACAGGATTCATATCCAATAATACACCAGAGGGCTTGCAAACACTATTCTTTTATGTAATAAGGACTGTCCTTCCTGATCCTCTTAAAGGTAATTTTCTCCCTGAGAAAAATTGATATGCTTCATGTGATCCAGGTCTATAATAGGAAGCTTCAGTATAGTTTACATGAGTCATCTGCATAATTTAGGTATATAGGCTGCTACATAACCTCAGCCTTACCAATAATATCTGATGTAAATCATGTTTATCCAGTGTCATACCTCATAACGCTATCGTGATTTCTTGCTTAACAAGGATAATTGAGACTGGCATTTCCATTGCTAAGTGAAAATGTAAAGTAAAGTAAATCATGTTGTTGTGGAACTGAATTTAGTGACAGCAATCCCTGCAATTCACACTACTGTTGCTAAGTGAAATTCCCAAGTAGTTAAGGAATAACTTCATATGGCTATGACTTGTGACTTCCCTCTGGCTTCCCACAAGCAAAGTCAATGAGAAAATTGCCTAGAATTTGCAAGTCCACATTTGCAGCTCACAAGCAGGATGGATGGTGGGTATGTACTGGGGGGAGGGGGGGGGTTCTAAATTTTTTTACTACTGGTTCTTTGGGCATGGCTTATTTTGTGGGCATGGCTTGGGGGGGGTAATGTGACTGGGTGGGCGTGGCCAACTTTTTGTTTACTTTTAAAAGCATTTTTTCTACAACCTTAAGAGGGTTAAAAGCCTCTGATGATCAGGCACTTCAGCGGGGAATGTCAGAGGCTTTTAAAGGCTTTTCCCCCCCTACAACCTCTTCAGGCTTTTTTTCTACAACCTTAAGAGGGTTAAAAGCCTCTGATGATCAGGCAACTCAGTGGGGATCGTCAGAGGCTTTTAAAGGCTTCCCCCCCCACAACCTCTTCAGGGGAAGAGATTGTAGAAAAAATGCTTTTAAAAGTTTTTAAAAAAAGCCTCTGATGAGATGGGCGGGGTGAGTGGCGACCGGACTGGAGACCAGTTCGGGGGCGTGGCCAGCCAATGTTATTACTGGTTCTCCAAACTACTACAAATTTTTACTACTGGTTCTTGCGAACCGGTGTGAACCAGGGACAACCCACCACTGGTTTGTACGGAATGAGTGTGTGTGTGTGTGTGTGTGTGTGTTGCAGTGAGTGTGTGTTGCAGGGAAAGGTTTCTGTGACACTGTGTGAGTGCATGAGAGCTGAGGAGGGGGTGCAAAGGCATCACCTGAGTACAGGTAGTCCTCTACTTTCAACAGATCATTTAGTGACCGTTCAAAGTTACAATGACACTGAAAATAGTGTCTTATGACTATCTTTCACAGTTGCAACCTTTGCAGCATCCCCAAGATCATGTGATCAAAATTCAGATGTTTGACACAATTGGTTCATTCTTATGAACCATTGCTGTGTCCCACAATCATGTGATCTCCTTCTGCGACTCTTTGACAAGCAAAGTCAATGGGGAAGCCAGATTCACTTAGCAACCAGTTTACTAACTTATCAGCTGCAGTGATTCACTTAACACTCATGATTATTGTACTGCTCTCCAGCCCTTCCCCAAACAAACTGCTTCTTGCTACAACCAAATGTTTCAAATTTTGACTCATCAGTCCAGAGCACATGCTGCTATTTTTCTGCACCCTAGTTGCTATGTTTTTGTGCATAGTTGAGATCTCTTAGCCTTGTTTCCATGTCGGAGAGATAGCTTTTTGGCCACAATTCTTTAATGAAGACTGCTTCTGGCCACACTTCTCCAGCCAACAGATGGGTGTATCTGGGTCCCACTGGTTTCTGTCAGTTCTGTACTAATGGCACTGGACATCTTCTGAAGTGAAAGGGAAGTAAGCCATACGTGTTTCATTTGCTGCATTAAATTTGCTTTGGTTGACCATTGCATCTATGGTCTTCAATGTTGCCCATTTATTTGTGCTTCTTCAAAAGACCTTGAACGGTACATCTTGAAATCCCAGTCTGCTTTGAAATCTTTGCCTGGGAGAGACCTTGCTGATGCAGGACACCTACCTTTTGTCTGGTTCCTGTGTTCAATTTTGTGACTTGAAACTATCTTCTATAACCTCACTTTAGTAGCAGAGTTTAGCTGTTCCTCACCTAGTTTTAAGCCTCCTACAGAGCTGTTTCTGTTTCGGTTAAATTTCAGATGAAATTGATGATCATTAGCACCTGCTTGGCATAATTGGTTAATCACATACCTAACTCTAATCCTACAAAATCTCTGACTTTGTGCAAGTGTAAGAATTGATACTGTTTTGAAGGCAAGGGGTAGTCACACAAAATATTAATTTGATTTGGATTTCTCTTCTGTTCATTAACGTTCCTTTAGGTTAACTGATAAAAATAAACTATCAACACTTCTATTTCTAAAAGCATTCTTAATTTACAGCAGTTTTGCACAACCACTTAACATTTTTGCACAATACTGTACTTCACTGTCGCTGAGGGGGAGTAATATCAAAATGTATTGGGCATGTTTAATTTTGTCAAGGTTTTTAAAAGGCTAGCAAATTTATCTTTATTAGAATTTCTCAGGGGTACTTATGTAGGTTCCCTAAAGAGAAACATTATGATCTTATGAAAAAATAATTGAAGGAGCACTGAAAATAATTAAGAATCCAGAGATATTAGAAATAAATAATAAAACTTTGAAAGGGAAGATAAACAGTACACAATAAGTACTTATAAGCAGGGAAATATTATCTATAACAAAGAAGTATATTAGATGGTGAAATCCTGGCGCTTGTTTATTAAATAGTGACAGGCTATATATATTTATATATGTTTTACTATATATATTTACCTATATATAATATATCCAAATATATATTATTAAAAATATATATAATATATGTTTTCAAAAGTAAATCCATCACTCAAAATAAAATATATATTATTTGATCAAATTACAGTGTATGACCAGGTCATCTGGTTGATGTTGCAGGGAGATCGAACATAAGGAGCGGATCTCCGTGCTCCCATGCCAAGTTCTCACCAGTGGTCAGCTCCAAAAGGAGCCAAAGCTGCTCTGTAGGTGTGGCGAAGCAAAGAGGGGCGCCCTGTGAGACCACAGGGAGTCGCAACTTTCCTGCTGGATCCTGGGCTTTTTTCTCCTCTCAGCCACGACAAGGAGAAGAGACAGCCTAAAGATGGCTGCCACAAAGCTGGGGCAGCCAAGTAACACCTAAAAGTGATGCTGGAGCGGAGTTAGTGAACAGTGTCTGGAACTGGGTGAGAGGATTCTTTCTTATTTAAAACCCAACCCCAAAAGGAAATAATCCAGAAAAAGAGACACTCACAACTATTTGCTAAAGCAGTGACTAAGCACTTTGAGAAAAATTTCAAAATTGACAGAAAAAATTAAGGGGAGAAAAGCAAAAAAAAAAAAAACCTATTAAAAGTACAGAAATTTGGATTTTTAAATTGAGCATTGTTCTGGAAAGACATTTAAAAAATACTGGAACTATTTACCTAAAAAACTAACTTTGTTTCTATATTTTGATTTATTAAACTGGTTAACATTGAAATCTAAACTGAGTGCCATCTGCTGACGAAAGGAAAGTATAACCTATTCTTAAATCCTGGAAACTTCTGACAAGGATATGTTTTATGCACTTACTTCATGACTACGGAGATTTAAAAATGATAATAAGGAAGATTTTTTCATTAAAGAGATCCCTGAATGCTATGATACAAGATTGAATGCATAAAGGGGATTTAAGGAGGTTCTGGAAAGCCTTTGGGATTATCTAAAGCAGTGGTTCTCAACCTTCCTAATGCCACAACCCTTTAATACAGTTCCTCATGTTGTGGTGACCCCCAACCATAAAATTATTCCTAAAACCATTGAAAATATGTGTTTTCCAATGGTCTTAGGTGACTCCTGTGAAAGGGGTCATGATCCACAGGCTGAGAACCACTGATCTAAAGGAACTGATTGATTAACTATGGAATACAAAAATTGTGAACATTGAATTCTCTTTGGGGAGTGACTAGGCTTGAATATATGGTTTTTGGATTACTGGACAAGAGTGGGACTTATTAAAAGAAGATGAGATGCTACATCAGGAGGAAATGAGTGGAATTTGGGAAGAAATGGTGTTAATGTTTCAAAACATCAAGGATATCCACAAGGAGATTAAGAATTTAATACATAGCATGGATGAAAAACTGGGAAATATTATACAAAGGACAATGAATGATCAAGAGGCTCAGGAAAAAAAGGAGCCAATTGAAAGAGCAGATGAAAAAGCAGAACAGATTAATCAGCAAACAAAACAACATGACAAAAATGAGGTAATAACAAAAACAACAACGACTGATGAAATAAACCAAGGGGAAAACATTTTAAGAGATTTAAAAAGGGAACCGGAGATTCAGGAAGACATTTTTGAAAGGGAGACAGGGGCAGGGGTAGATATTTTGGAAGCTAGACAATGGAAAAGGGCAGAGATGGGAGAAATGTTTAAAGTAAATAGTCAGGACGTAGATGCATATAGGGATAAAGATCCAAGAGAGGAATATGGGATGCAAGTTAAAAAACAAACAATTAAAGCCTTCAAAAGGGCAAGGATTGACGGATAGAAAGGATTTGTTTTTAAATATAAAGGTGGCATGATTAAAAGTTAGAATAGGGATAGAAATAAGAGAGAGGGGGAATATTAGTATACCCATTTTTATACAATAAGACAAAAGTAATAATAAAAGGGAAGATTAGATGAATGATAGTATTATTATGTTATACAATATTGTGATTGGCATTGGAATAATATATTGAAACATTGAATAATTAAATAATGAAAGTCTATACATATTTAATACAAATATGTGTATTAACACTAGAACTACATAAGCCTGAGGAATGTAACAAATAGGATTAATAGCACTATTTTTATTTGTACTAAAATGTATGATACCCAGATGCCACACTGTTCATGTATTGATATGGATATATTGCAAAATAAAATGAAAAACTTGAAAAAGAAATTACAGTGTATGACCTATTACATAAGATAGAACGCTCCTAGTTGTATTCATCAGAAATAATAACAAATAACATCCACAAGATACACCATTATTATCCCAAGTATATAGGAATGGACGAAGATGACATGTAATCATTAGTTATTGGTGGAGAGCAGGAAAGAATGGAGAGAAGGGCACATTTTTATAGACAGTTACAAATTGTGCTGAAGAAAAAAGCATGAAGAATTACAGATAGCCATTAGTAAAAGGGGTTTCAAAACATAAGATCCTGAATTCTGAGGCATTGTCTGAAGCGAATGTACATTCAAAATATATTTTCTGTTATCAATCAAAATTCCACAAACCATTACTATGTAAAATCTGCAAGTTAAATCATCTCATGAATTACATACATAGACGTGTGTGTGTTTGTGTGTGTGTGTGTGTGTGTGTGTGTGTGAGAGAGAGAGAGAGAGAGAGAGAGAGATGGAGAAAAGGAAGGAGGGAAGGAGAGAGTGAGTAGGGAGAGAGATTATGTCTGAAAAAACAATTTTGGTTTTTGGATAGATTCAATATTAATGATAACACACACACACACACACACACACACACACACACACACACACCTCTGTGTGTGGTATGTGGTGTGTGGTGTGTGGTGTGTGTGTGTGTGTGTGTGTGTGTAAAAGATAAACTGAAGGAAAGAAGATAAACTGAAATTACACAACTGAAATGATAACACAGGAAGCCTGACAAACAGCGATAATATACATTATGGGATAATTAGCCATATGTTTTCCTGTAATTGCCTCTATCTCATTGTTCTTTGCTTTTTAATAATATCTAGCTTCAGTTAACTTGAGTGAGTCATGATCCCAGGATATTTTCGGCAAAGACTGACATAGAGAAAGAAAAGTTGTATCTTATGCAAAATACACCAAGAATACCTGAAATCTGCCCATTAAATTATTAATTCAGCTATTTTGTTACTGATGTGAAATCAAACTTATTTTAGTGTACCCCCAATACCATAATACATGTTTTAGTTTTCTCATATCCCTAAATAAATGTTCTTTTTAACATGCACAGAAAGATGACTTGCATGTGAATGACCTCAATAACACATCTGCAGATATAGAAAACTGTGATGCTCATTGTATCTCTGTTAGTTAAATAACTTTTAAATAACTATTCTGCTATCTCAGTCTGGGGGAAAGTGCCAGACTGGATAAAATCTTTAAAAGGCCCAGACAGATCAGGATCTGTTTCAAAAGTAGCCTAAATAGTCCACATTTGCTTATATATTCACGTATTATCAGTTTTGTGAGAATTGTATGCCTGTTATTGAACTGAACCGTGCTTTCTCTGAATTGAAAATATTGTTTTTTGTCTCCTTAAAAATGCTGATGCCAAACAAGCTTTCTAAATAGTTTATTAATGAAATATTTCAGCTGAAATAGCTACTTCTGTTTGTACCACTACTAGTTACTTAATTGGCATTCTACAGTAGGCTCAAGCTCCTATTTATCACTGTATCCAGGGGTGAAATCTAGCAGGTTCTGACAGGATCTGGAGAACCAATAGCAGAAAATTTGAGCAGTTTGGAGAACTGGTAGTGAAAATTTTGAGTAATAACAGACAAATACCATCTCTGGCTGGTCCCAGAGCAGGATGGGAATGGAGATTTTGCAATATCCTTCCCCTGCCACATCCACCAAGCCACATCACACCCATCAAGTCACGTCCACAGAACCAGTATTAAAAAAATTTGGATTTCACCACTGACACTATCCAATATTGGGCAGTGATTTTCTTTTTTTTTTCACTTTGGGCTCTATTGCTCTCCAAGAAGATCTGGGGATCCTATGCAATAAAACAGAATTCACGAGATTCATGCCTAGCAATACTTTGTGCTGTAATGTTCTGTCTACATGTATTATATGTCAACTGGAAGTGTGTGAAAAGGAAACTTTTATTGCATCGTATGAATCATGCATTTAATTGTAAAAAAGTTAACACAATCAACATGTGGATTAATTTATAGTTATTTGCAAGTATGGAGCCATAAACTATTCTACATATATGTAGAAAATTTAGTATGATATAAGAATGCTTTGTTTAAAAAAAATCCTTAAAATCCAAGGAGTTGAGTTAGATGGCTGGTGACTTCATGGATGCATCCACGCAATTTTCTCAACAGAAATACAGAAGGATTTTCAATTGTTGCTTTCAGGGATTGCGTCGCTTCTTATTCTAGTCTATAGCCCCCGAAGATTTCAAAATTTACCATTACAATCAGTGGTCGATTGCCCCCGGTTTGCACCAGTTCTATAGAACCGGTAGTAAAACCAGTGGGAGGCTCCGCCCACTGACCCTGATGTCATCAGAACGCTTCTGTGCATGTGCAGAAGAGCGCGTGCATGAGTGAAGCAAGTACGCACACGGTCCCGTTGTGAACCGGTAGTAAAGGTAAGTAGAACTCACCCCTGATTACAGTACTGCCAGATGATCTGCAAAAGTTCCTTTCACTACTTGAAAAGTGATTATTTATTTATTCATTTATTTATCCAAATGAGTACAAGACTGAGATTAACTGGTCTTTAGTCAGAAACCACTGAGTTAGCTAGCATCTTATACAGATAATCATTTCTTAATGTTAAGTATAATGGAGCAAAAATATTAAGAACATAGAATACAATTAAGATAATCATTCCTTTGTCTTCCTGTCATTTTCTGCAACTTTATATACAACCTCATTATTATAAAAATTAAATCGTGCACATTGGCTGGGCAACACTTCAGAAATAATTTGGAAAAAACTGCTTTAGAGTGCACAGGAGTATGAATACAGCAGCTATCTACATTTTGAAAGCAGTCCATTTGTCTTGGAGTCACACAGCTGCTTAAGAAATGGTCTGATAATTTAAATTCCTGCTTTTTTTTTAACCTTCCTCTGAATTGAATTTCTAAAATAGGCATTATTTGTTTTTCTGGAGACATTCTATATTCACCTGTATGCATCTTATGTCCGCATATACACATGTGCATAAATATTCTATTTTGCAATTATATTTTTACAGGGATGTTCTCAAATGTACCTTAAAGGATATTTCCGTTGTCATGGTGAATCCATGGGTAATGACCGGCTCCTCTTCAGCAGTTCGGCCTTTCCAGCAGTCCAGCTCAACACAGCGGCAGCCAGACAACAGCACTTGACGATACATCTCTACAGAAGAGTTGCCGGCTAGCTGTCCAGCTGCAAACAGAGAAGAAGACACTGAATCAAGGCAATCTATTCTGGACTAATGGACCTAAAGCATATTGTCTTAAAAATATAAAAGTCTGTGCCACCTATTTTTCCCAGTGGCAAAAGACAAAGTGATAAATAGATAAAATTAAATGCACTCTTAAAGGGAACAGAGGTAGAAAATGACACAAGGGGCAAAATGAAATTAAAAAATAATTAATAATCTAACTGTTTTGAATGTTCCTATTTTTTAAAATGCTTAAGAACACATTGGACTACACATTTTGATGGCCTAGTAAGAAACACTAGAGAACTATACACAGTAAACAAAGAATTATGAAAGCCTCTTTGTGTTATTTAATGGCAGGCAAATCTAATTTCTGAAAAAACGTGGTCATGTCATTTAAAGATCAGGCAAGATGACTGAATAGAATAATCTCTTTTTAAAAAAAATCGTTATCAAGTCTACATAAACGTTTGTAAAAAGCTGCAATCCCTTGTAACTCCTCAGATAAATTAATCAGGCCTTCAAATCTTTCCTCATCCTCTGGAATTTTATATGCAACTATTTAAACTATTTTACAATAGCCAATTGCACACCTAAATGGGCTTTACTTACCCAATGGGAAACTTCTTCAGAAATTAGTGAGACAAGTTTTGTGGCTTTTTGATTGAACCAATCCTTGTTTAAGGATAATATGTGTCCAACCAATAAACAACTAATTAAATGAAGTTTAGGTCATCCACAAATCCACAATGATACACTTAAGGAAATAAGCATCTTATTTCTATATAGTAAATAATAATTGATACATATTTACCTCATGTCTTAGCTTAAACTGCAAATTTTAGTAAGACAACAAAAATACCTGCAAAAAGAACTAAACTTCTAGAATTGTAGTGAATGCTACTAGCTTTATTTCTAAAAATACTGTCGAAGAAAAAATTTGGTTGAATTGTTACATTCTTGAAAGCCACCTTTGAATAGTGAAGAATCAAAGTAAAGTTGCTGTCTTTTCTTTTCCTGAATACTGTTCAGGTACCAAGCCTGACGCTATGACTATAACCAGTTTTTCTTTTCTTTTTTTTAATAGAACAAAAGGGTTCTCAGGATTTTGTTAAATTATAACCGTATCCATCATCAAGCAGTGTGGTAGCCTAGAGGTGAAGATGCTCGCCTCCCACTCAGAAGGTTGAGAGGCAATGAAAGATCAGGATGCAAAGCGAAAATATCAGTTGCAGACTCCATGTAGGCATCAGGAAGGGCATCATTGGTAATGCTGGATGGAAGGGCTGAAGTTCTACTTCACTGACAACTATAGGTGCAAAATATTTTCTATCAATAGGCGATAAATGGCAGGGGGAAAAAGGCAGATGAGCATCAAAATCTCAACATTGAATCACTTCAGATTCAATACCAGACTGCTGGCATTTGTTCCTTAACTTATTCCTTTGGTCATCCAAACAGACAGAAAGATATTAATAGGAGACTAAAGCCTTTTCACAGGATAGCAGCTTTATTATCCAGGATCATGTAAAGGGAAGAGATTATGTATATTCTTTTCAGCCAAGAACAGGCAGAACCTGAAGCTGAATTGGTTAGACACAAGAGGATGCCTGCTAGCTGGGACCTGAAATCCAAGGAAATTATTTTTAATTATTAGAAACGGTAGTACAGTATGGAAACTGAAAAGCACTTATGGGAATAGTTGTGTGTCTCTAGTGCTTGCTTAGCTTTGAAGCCCAAAGAAGTCAACTTTATTGTTGCCATCGGCTGAGAGCTATTAGGAGGCACCAGAGAACGAACCCAGAGGGATCTCCCAACCAAAACAATACTGGAGAATTGGTGATATTCACCCATATTGATACACTGAACCATTTCATTACATAGCTTAGCTTTCCACACTTTAAAACATCGTGTCTTTGCTAATGAAATTTGGAAACATGTATACAAAATGCTTTTACTCCAGTGTTGTTGAGAGGAAGAGGGAAAACCAAAATGAAACCTTTAGACAGCAGAAGATAAAACCAAAAAGAGACAGAGATTAGCGATAGTTCTCCGCTGTCCAAAACACTATGATATTAGCAATGTGGGGTTTTTACAACGTGGAGGGTGGCTGGGAAATCCAGCACTGCAAAAAGCATGCAGAGAGGATGCTGTAGGTAATATCAGACACCATGACTTCAAGGTGCAGGAAGTACAACTTTCTTGCAGTCCTCATCTGCATGGAAGATGCAGTTCTGTGCAGGAAGCCTGCAGGAATTATTACCCTCCATCTTCTACGTTTTCTCCTGTAACAGCTTTGTGTGCTTTCAGAGAGAAAGAACCTTTGTGAAGAAAGCTACCCCTCCCCTTACTCTACATGAATATCTCCTTCTACTTGGAGATAAGACACTCTTTCAATCATCTCCTATATACCATGCCTTTAGGGTAGAATAGGAGGCTCAAAAGATTGGATGTAGTGGCACCATCTAGCCTGCAGTCTAGAGACCTGCTACTCAGACACAGAGAATCAATTCTGCAGGATGAGCTCTGCATCACTTTACACAATGGGGACAGGAGTGCAACGACAGAATAAATACGCCATATAAAACATTTCTCATGCAGGGAAAAAAAAACACTGAAGGTCTCAAGAAGACTTGGGTGAGACTATTGAAGACTTGGGTGAGACTATCACCACCGTTATTTCTCTTGTGAAGCATTTAATCAGATGAGCTTCCTCTGAAGTACCAACTTGTGTGCACCTTTGCATTCAGCTCAGAAATTATTCAGGTTTCGCAAGCATTTCCTTCGAGGCTGTCCAAAATAGTAAAAAAAGAGAAAAAAAAAGCTTTCTAAGGCCGCACTGCTTGTCTCATGGCAACAATTTTGTGGGGTAAGGGAGCATAGAGTTTTAACCTTGCTTAAAAAAAATCAACAGAAACTTTTTTTTTATCTTTATTGTTTAGATGTTTAAATGATCTTGTTAAAGGTGCCGCCGTTCTAAAAACGACTACTATTGTGGAGGAAAAAAATCAATCATGAACAAGCCTCTTGGCTGAATGGCATGCAAGAATGGACTCAGTTTTATGCTCTTCAAGCAATTATTAGAAATGCAAATTTTGCAGCTCCCATTCATGGATGCTCACAGCCACTGTCCATGAAACGTGATGGTAATAAACTATGTTGCTTTTGATAATCCTCATTCACACTGCCAAAGCACATACTGATTTCAAAGCAATACAGGCCGAAAAATAAATTGCTGTCTACTATTTGCTAAGACACTTACTGAATCACTCACTCCATATTTGGGAAAATCTTTAACAATGAATAAAACTGAAAAAGGAATCTGCTCCTTCAGAAGGTAGGAATGTCTGTAGTCAAGTCCCAGAATAATTTGCTACTGAAGTAGTATAAAACTTTAAAAAAGAGAGAGATAGAGAAATAAAGCCACCGCCTTAATATTGACCTTTTTCATATATAAAAACTTGAAAATGTCAAAATAAAAAAAATAATGGAATCAAATAGTTAAGTCAAAATTTAGATCTAGAGATATGTCGGCAAGGAGTTAATGAGGAGTATTTAGTGGCTTACATACAGTCAATCAGAATAGAGCTGGAAGAGAACTTGGAGGTGTTCTAGTCCAACCCCCTGCTTAAGCAGGAGACCCTATACACCTGGTGGCAAACCTATGGCATGTGTGCCAAAGGTAGCACGCAGAGCCCAATCTGTGGGCACATGCGCCGTCGCCCCAGCCCTAGGGCAGGTATTGGCAAGCACGGACTCTTTCGTCCCTCCCCTGTGGCTCCCTGTCAGTTAATCCCACTACTGGCTGGCCCCGCCCTCACCCTCCTCTCCCAGTACCCAAAGGAGTCTTTGAGGGTTGAGCACCGAGAAGCATGGATGTCCTCTGCCTTCTGCGTTCCCACCGCGCACTGAAGTGAACCAAAGTGGCCAGGGTCTCCCTCCTTGCTAAGTGACCCCGCGAGCCCGCTTGCAAACTACCTGCTCCGCTCTCGCTGGCCAGAGGTGGGGCTCAGTGCTGCTGCCTCCCAGCCGGAGCATCACATTTGTTTGCTTGCTGATTGCATCGGAGGAGGGAGCTGCGCTCAGGCTCCCCAGGCCCCCACCATGGGGGGAGAGAGGTAGAGGGAGGGGGGGTGAATCCTCAACAGGATCCAAGTTGGATTTGCCTTATTTTGCATGGCTTTCTAACTCTTGGCTTTGCTTCTCAGCCTCCACTTCCCCTCCACAGCCCAAGTGGTTGGATTCACATGACATATAAAACTGGGCAGGAGAACAGAAATAGATAGATAGATAGATAGATAGATAGATAGATAGATAGATAGGGCAGAAAGGGAGGGAGGGAAGGAGGGAGAGAGAGAAACAGGGAGAGAGAGATAGAGAGCGGGAAAGAGAGAGGGAAAGAGAAGGAGGGAAGGAAAGAGAGAGAGGAAGGAAAAGGGGAAAGAGAAAGACAGGGTAAAGAGAGAGAGAGGGAAGGAGAGAAAGAGGGAGGGAGGGAAAGAAAGAAATGGGGGAGAGAAAGAGAAAGAGAGAGAGAGAGGGAAAGAGAGAGGGGGAAGAGAGAGAGGGAGGGAAAGAGAGAAATGATATTACAAAAGTTTTCCTTGTTTATTGTTGCTAAATGTAATATTTCAAAAGCAGAAAAATATGAAGGGGTATTAAAGTGCATTTATCACTCTTAGAACAATTAGCTGAACTCTGGCTTGTTTATCATTATTTTAAGTAATAAAACCTCATTATTCAGGTTAAATTACCGTGTTGGCACTTTGCGATAAATAAGTGGGTTTTGGGTTGCAGTTTGGGCACTCGGTCTCTAAAAGACCCTGCCCTATATCATTTCAGACAAATGGCTGTCCAATCTCTTCTTAAAAGCTTCCAGTGATGAAGCAGCCACAACTTCTGAAGGCAAGCCATTCCACCAGTTAATTGTCCTCACTGTTAGGACGTATCTCCTTAATTCCAGGTTGCTTCTCTCCTTGATTAGTTTCCATCCATTATTTCTTGTCCTGCCCTTCTACATGGTATTTTCTATCACTTTTCAGAAACAGGTAGATAAACTTGTAATTAAATGAACAAATTACAAGTACCATGAACAAAAGTTACAATAGTTTTTGTAATGTCATCTAATGATTGTTATAGTTATACTCACTTTTCAAGAACACAATGTCCCCTAAACTGTAACCCTACAAAGGCATCAGAATCTTCAGGCTTTCTGGACTGGATGCTCCATCTTGTACCTGTCATGTAAATGAGGGAACCCTACTGAACCTATTAAGTAAATTTCAGACTCTTCTATAAAGAAAGAGATCCCATAGCACATTCTCCAACCTATCTAATAAAACTCCAACTATCCATGGAGTCACAATGGGTCAGACACAATTTTGCAACTAACAACAACAAAAGGAAGGGAAGGGAAGGGAGATGGAGGAGAGAGGGAGATTTCCAATGATTTTCACAAGGAAATTGAATGGGGAAATCCAACAAGAAGTTGGAACCTGTTCTTGCTCCCACGGCTTTTTTTTTTTTTTTTGCCTGCCCTTGGTCATTTTGCCTGCCCTTTAGCTAAGTAAATATATTTGAAATAATGATCCAACAGGGCCTGGGTTATCTCATTTGGAATGGTTACTGGGATCTTACACTATGTTTTGCAGCAGTCCTAACAGTGACTTTTAACTATAATTTTTAATAAATAATTTTATTGCTCCAGGTATTTGATTTTTTGCTGCCCTTGTTTTAGCTTTTATCTAGAGCAAATGACTGCATTCCAGTGGGTCAGTGCATTCCACATTTTCATGACTGAAAGCAGTTTTCCCCAACACTTGAGAAGTCAGGCAGTCACAATGAGTTTCTCTCTAGCGCTAGTGAACATTTGCTTGCATAATGTTGCATCTCACATTGTGTTGTACCCGTAGCCATCAAAGAAACAGTTCTGTGTTATCAGTTTTTGTGATTAAATATCCCATGCCATTAATAATGGGGTGACACAATGCTACAGTCAATTTCAACATATGGACATGGTCAATTTTAAGATATGTACATGAAAGTAAAGTAATTGGATGTGATATCCAGAAAAGATCATTATATTGTTATCCCATGTTACATGCTGATATTCAGCAACTCATGCTTTCCTAGTGAGCCTTACTACAGCAATCCTGAAGCAACTGCGGGGAAAAATAAGAAAGAAGTTTATCAGCTACAGAAGCCGTAGAATGCAATAGCCGTTGTTTGGCTTTTAAAAGGGATGTGTGTACATTGAACTGTAAAAAGCTTAGAAGACTGTGCCTTCTTAATCATATAGATAAATGATAATTGTTCTTGAGCTTTTGGCATTGCAATACGAAGTGCTATACAGTCAGTCCTTCATTGTGACAACAGTAATAAACTAAGCTGATAGCTAGGAGAAATCTATAGCAAAACTGAATTCCACATTAAAGGCTGGAGGCTATATGAGGGAGGTAGGGATTGAAAAACTACTCCCCTGTTTTTTGCCATCTGGATGACAGATCAAGTACAGCTTGGAATCTCTTGGAATTGTTTTCCTTTTTTCCCCTCCTGATAAAATGGTAGCTTTGGATTATAAAGAGCATGTTTTTCCTAAATGAAAGTAACCACTGTAATACTTAAACAAATAATCAGTGCTTGTACTGTCAAGCATGTTTTCATAAGACTAGTATCAAACATAAGGATCAGCGTAAAATACCGACTCAAACAGTGGTGGGTTTCAAATTTTTTTACTACTGGTTCTGTGGGCGTGGCTTGGTAGGTGTGGCTTGGTGGGCGTGGTAGGGGAAGGATACTGCAAAATCTCCATTCCCACCCCACTCCAGGGGAAGGTTACTGCAAAATCCCCATTCCCACCCCACTCCAGAGGAAGGTTACTGCAAAGTCCCCATTCCCTCCCTACTCCAGGGGAAGGTTACTGCAAAATCCACATTTCCTCCCAATCAGCTGGGACTTGGGAGGCAGAGAATAGATGGGGGTGGGGCCAGTCAGAATTTTTACTACCGGTTCTTCGAACTACTCAAAATTTCCGCTACTGGTTCTCCAGAACTGGTCAGAACCTGCTGAAACCCACCTCTGGACTCAAAGTATCATAAATTTAGAAAACTGTTCATATTAAGATGATTGGACAGGGAACTATTACAAAACAAAATTGTACAAAGAAAAGAAGGTTGAAACTTAAGAAAACAAATGGAATATCATAGATGGTTCTTAACTTCTGTTAAGACCCCATTTAAAGTTAAATCCATCTTCCTCCATCTCCTTCATGTTGTTACTTTGGAAACTGCTTTTAAAAGTTATATAACAGCTTGAATATTTCTGTAATCCCTATTGGCGTAACTTCATAACAGTAAGCACTTGGGAGGAATGCTATAAAAAGAAAAAGATTAAATTATTTAGTAGCAATAGAAAGGGGGGGGGATCACATTTAGAAAATATGGTGCTAGTCTGAAAAAAAACGTCATTGGTGTAGATGTGACCCAATAAGTAAAGTTAGAAAACAGCTGCACTTCTACGTAATAATCTAATGTGTCCATATTTCCAAGTCCATAGGTGAAAATTTACTTAGACAGCAAAACACCACTATAGAAAAGACTCATGGACAATTGGTTTTATATATGATAATTACAGAAGGCTATTCTAAGCACAAAGACGGAAGACTATAGAAACACCATAATGGAGGAATGGCTTGAGAAGGTGGCCGAGTTTGCAGAAATTGCTAACCCTTTATGGTTCCGTGGAGCAGTGATTAGAATGCAGTACCCCAGGCTACTTCTGATGCCTGCCGGCTGCCTGCAATTTGGCAGACCGAATCCCACCAGGCTCAAGGTTGACTCAGCCTTCCATCCTTCTGAGGTGGGTAAAAGGAGGATCCAGACTGTTGGGGGCAATAGGCTGACTCTGTAAACTGCTTAGAGAGGACTGTAAACAGTGGTGGGATTTAGCCAGTTTGCACCACTTTGGGAGAACCAGTTGTTAACTTTCTGAGCAATTTGGCAAACTGATTGTTGGAAGAAATCATTAGGGCAGAGAACCAGTTGTTAAATTACTTGAATCCCACCACTGGCTGTAAAGCACTGTGAAGCAGTATATAAGTCTAAGTGCTATTGCTATGGATTTTTTTTTTTTTTTTTTTTTTTGCTGAGAATGGATAAAAGTGAATGGATGATATGGGGATTCATTGATTAAAAAGGTCTGTTTATGGGAAGAAGAGAACCACAATATGCAATTCAGGAGAGTGGAAATAATAATTGCTATGTTTGTAACTGCTGCAAAGAAGTTCGGAATATGTTTCATTGCTTCTTTTTCTTTCCTTTTCCTTGCCCTACCCTTCTAACATTTTACATTTTCTTTCTTTGCCTACTTCTCCTTTTATGTTTCTGAAGGATTTAAAGATTTGTAATAAAAATATTTTTTTTAAAAAAAAGAAAGATGGTATGGGCATTGGGCAAACAAAAACCACGAATATTGTCCCATCTCTTTCCCAACAAGCCCATAAGATCTGTCGGGAATCTTGTGCTTGGATTACAAGGATCTTTAGAGGGATTTATAGACATTTCTTTCTATTAATCCCAGCACTCCGGGCTGTGAATGTACACACTTTTAAATGGCAGAAAGAAGATAGCTTCCTCTACCAGAAGGCATATGGCATTAGGCTGGGTCAGAGAATGGGGGGGCATAAATATTTAGACCAGCTGGGATCCCTCTAGTCTGTGTAGTACAGAACAGCTGGACTGAAAGATGGTTCACTAAGCATATTTGTGTACTGGAACTTGAGTGACTTGGACATAAAAAATCTTTATACAAAATTAAACACTACATCTCCAATAGGAGACACCCAGGGGTGCTATTCACCTCTGACTGGCCCCGCCCCATCTATTCTCTGCTTCCCGAGTCCCAGCTGATTAGGAGGAAATAGAGATTTTGCAGTAACCTTCCCCTGGAGTGGGATGGGAATGGAGATTTTACAGTATCTTTCCCCTGCCACGCCCACCAAGCCACACCCACAGAACCAGTAGTAAAAAAAATTGAAACCCACCACTGGAGTGGAGGATCAGTAACCCTCTAGATGTTAAACTAATTCCCATCAACCCCAACAAATCTGAGTGTGATTGTTTCTTCAGTGAAAAAGATTTATAAATTGTCTGTATGTATGTTTATATATATTTATGTATACATTTATTTATTTATTTATTATTAAAATTTATATGCCGCCCTTCTCCCGTAGGACTCAGGGCGGCTCACACAATAAAAACAACAACAATACAATATTAAAATCCGGTCCAAATTTAAAATCCCCAAGTTAATAATGTAACATTATTACCTGCAATAATGGTGAGCATTATAATACCAATGGAAAGCTTACCCATTCCCTGCTTAAGTTATAAAATAAGCAACCTTGTATTTCAGATGTATACTGTGATTCAGTGTTGTTACTCTTACATCAATGAACATACGCCACCAAAAATTTCAAAGATATAAATTTCATTGATTCTTCTCGATACTTTATACTTTACAGTATAAAGCTTATACTGTATACAGGATGTTCCTTTTGCTACTATGATTCCTTATTATCATTTATCATGATAATGGCTGCAAAAAAAAAAAGCATGCATGCAAAAAAATGAAGAGAATTTTAGGAAAAAGTCTGCTAAATCTCCAAAGTGGAAATAAACGAACATTAGATACGGGGAAATTTATTTACCCTCAGTTTACTGACTTACTGGGGTTCACATGTTGTTCCAATCCAACAGGACTCTAAGTGGCTTTTATTTCTATCTTACAGTAAAAAGGCTAAAAGACAATACCAGTGTTGTAAAATACTAGAATTACAATAAGGAACACTAGCAAAGAATACTAAGAAAGAAACGAAAGCCACTGGGAAAGATAACCTTCCAAGCATCACCCAGGATGGGGGTTCTAATCTAATTTATGAAAGAATGTGCATTTTGATTCCACAGTATTTATATACAGTTTATCAACATTTCTAAATTTATTGGATGACCAATTATGCATATGAGCAAATATGAGAGTTCTTAGCACTGGTAGAAGGACTAGCGGTTTTGCTTTCTTCACAAAAGGTGGCTGTATAGAGAAGAGACAAGAGTTTTGCCATCCTAAATGGCGTATATATAAGCATCTGATTAAAATGTGCTTGATTGGAAATTCTTGTATAATAATATGGTGTATCTCCAGTGATGGAATTCAAATTTCTTTACTACTGGTTCTGTGGGCGTGGCAGGGGAAGGATACTGCAAAATCTCCATTCCCACCCCACTCCAGGGAAAGGGTACCACAAAATTCCCATTCCCTCCCCACTCCTGGGAGAGGATATTGCAAAATCTCCATTCCCACCCTACTCTGGGGCCAGCCAGAGGAAGTATTTGCTGGTTCTCATAACTACTCAAAATTTCCGCCTCCGGTTCTTCAGAACTGATCAGAACCTGCTGAAACCCACCTCTGTCCCACTCTTGGTATTTCTCTTCTTTGTTGGCCTTGTTGGTCTCTTTTTAGAATGGCTACCCTTTCATTAAGGTATTTAAGCTACTATTGAACATGCAAATGATCTTGAAACTTCCACTACCAGACACAATCCATTTCCATTTAATATTAACTCCGCTGTTTAGAATTCACATTTTTGCAGATATTTTATTCATTCAACAAAACTGAATGCTACAGGTAGTCCCCGACTTAAAACCATTTGTTTAGTGAGCATTACAGCGGCTCTTAAAAAGTGACTTACAACTTGTCTTCACACTTACAACCACTGCAGTATCCCCACAGTCACATGATCAAAACTTAGGCGCTTGGCAAGTGGAGGTATTTAGAATGGTTGCAATGTCCTAGGGTCATGTGATGACCATTTGTGACCTTCCCATTTGGCTCCCAACAGCAAAGTCAGTCTGGATTTGCTTAATGGTTCACTTAACTGCAGTGATTTGCTTAGCAACTGTGGCAAACAAGAGTGTAAATTCATTTGATAAGAGCAGATACTCTTCGGCTTAAGTGAGTCCCTTGACTGCCTGGATGAGCAACAAATATTCTGGCCCCAATTGTTGTTGTTAAGCTGAAGACTATCTGCTCTTATCCAATGAATTCAGCAATGTCACTGTGGCTGCTGCAACTTGAAAATAAAATACCGCCAGTGGTAATAATGATCTATAAAAATGCTATGATTAAATTCCATTTCAAGCCACTGCTTCTTCTTTTTTAATTGGTGCATAAAACTCAACATCAAAAGGCGGGGACTTGTGTTTTTGCACAATGATATTCTTTTGGTTATTCATCTTCACAGTAAACACTATAATTTGACCTAGCCAAAATATGTATACTAAACAATATTTAGGACTATCTGTTCCAAGGCCAGTTTCTAAAATTACACATTTAGCCATAGTATGACAAAAAACTGGCAGTCATGGGTCTGGGTGGAGTACTTTCAATCTTTGCTTAAGCCAATCAAAGCTACGGCATCTTCAGCTCACATCACCAAGCCAAAAAAAAAAATA
This sequence comes from Masticophis lateralis, assembly GCA_030761175.1. Lineage (NCBI taxonomy): Eukaryota > Metazoa > Chordata > Lepidosauria > Squamata > Colubridae > Masticophis > Masticophis lateralis. The sequence continues at coordinate 149,362,374 of JAUDYJ010000001.1, read as the reverse complement.
TGTAGGACAACATCAAGCTAAATCTGTATCACTGCTGATCTCAAATGGAATAGAATAAAATTGTTACTGCCATTTTAAAAGTAAACTAATCAGCACACATTAAAATGAAATTTCTTTGCATTTAGCTCTCAAAAAATAGCCATTATGCATATATACCCCACCCACACACACACGTATATGACACAGAGAAACTTCGCAGTCTACTTTGATTGATTGATTGTGTGTGTGTGTGTGTGTGTGTGTGTGTGTGTGTATCGAAAAAAAAAGAATCCTGTGACTTTACAAGACAGATGGCAAAGGAACAAAGCTGTTACAGAATCTAGTAATCCTGCTATAGATACTTCGAAACCTCCTCCCAGAGGGGAGCAACAGAAACAGACCATGAAGTAGGTGTGTGGGGTCTCTAACGATACTTCGAGCTCTAAGCACATAGTGCTTATAAATGATATCCTGAATGACAGGAAGCAAGTTTCCTATAATCTTCTCAGTTGTTGTTACCACTCTTACCCAGAGGGAAGAAACAGAAACAGACCATGAAGTGGGTGTGTGGGGTCTCTAACAAAGCTTTGAGCATTGTTACACAAAGAAGTATTAAAACCTAATAGGCCCAGGTTGTTCACCAAATGCTGAGGAATGATAGTATTTCCTTGTTTTCACATAATAGTGTTCTATGTAAAAGAAAATTAGACTTGTCAAGAAATACTTGATTACTGTTGTGTGGTTATTTCAAAACATTTTCACTCTGTGGAAAGTCAACTCTTCATTTAACTTATGAACTTTGGTTTTAAATATAATCACATTTTGAATAATAAGAACTGCCTTATAATTACAGAGGTACAAATTGTCTCACATATGTAAGAGAAGCAAGTTCTAATAAACTCATCTCCACATAAAAATCAGTGCAACAGACAGATATTTTTTAAAAAAACATATGTTTTGCACTCATAAAAACGAAAAGGTCTATTAAAAACAACTGAGGGAAGCAAAAGAAAAGGCTGCATTTCATTAAATGTTCCTTGATGAAGATAAATATTGCTGTCCATCTACAAGTGATCCTACGTGTCTTGGCTTAGCTTGTGTTTCTAGTCAGTCTTGTCAGGCAAGATGGAACGTGTATCTATAGTTCAGGAAGTTCAATATACATAAATTTGAATTTGATTTATAACTTTGAATCCTACTCATTTTAAGTCCACTAGCTTGGCAAAGAAACTCCACTTAGCATTCAAGATAGCTGTGGTTATCTAACTGTATGATGTCTTCTATTCCTAAGCATTTTCTTGAACAGGCAGAGTTTTCAACTTTGAAAGCCAAAACTAAAAACAAAACAGTTGTCATTCATTGCCTGCACTTTAAAACTTCACCAGTTCTGAAAATAAGGCATAGGTGTACAGGCTTCCCTAAAATCTTGGACACTCATAAGACCTCCAAATCTTGATTCCAAACTATCATTTCCACACGATAGATGAGTGAAATTATTAAACACCAGACTGGTATTTAGGATAATTATATTACCTACATTTAATTTCTATTAATCTTTAATATAAATAAAATTAAACCAAATTTAGGTTTTGCATTAATCCCAGTGCTTTTTGTGATTGAATGATTTGAGTGATCAAAATGCCCACTCAAAAATGTATTTCTATAAAGTATGCATGTACAGAGGAAAAACGACCTTATTCATAATAATTAACAACCATGTTGCTCCTGATGAAAAACTATGTTTAAAAGGTAATACTTGAGTGTGTTAATTATATTCTCATATTGCTTCCTTGAATCCAGTGTGGCTTATGCGTTTCACAGAAGAAATGTAGAAAATAACTGGCCCATACTTTCCCCCTTGCAGAGTTAGGAGTCCTCTGTCAGTAATAGAAATAATGTAGAGAAAATATGGGTCTCCAGACATGCTGTTTCCTTTCAATAGGGAGGGATCAATTTTATGTGGGAGCAGTAAAATTTAGTTTTATGTGGGAGCAGTAAAATGTAAAACTTCCTTGAATACAGTCTCAAAAATATATCAAGGAAAAGCTTCTGCATTTGAGTATTGATTTGTTAAGATGAGCCCAATGATCAGTAAATAAAAGAAGATTAACAAGCTTTCAGACATTACTTTGATAAATCTATGGTAAGGCTAGGAGTTCCAGCTTTTATTTGTCATAATTCATCTATTTCTTGTGAGCTCGTATGGTAAAGGAAACCCAGATTCTTATCCACCATTAGTGAAGAAAGTTCAACAAACTAGATGACTTTGAGTCCTTCATTCTCTTAGCCCAACCACTTCACAGGGATGTGGCAGTGCTGAAAAATATGTCTAGGTATCAGCATGTCCCAGAATTTTTGTTGAACACTGGGCCCTACACAACAAAATGAAGATGTTATACTTAGACAAGGAAAATCAAATGCACAGGTATAGAATAGATGATACCTAGCTCAACAGCAATAAAAAGAGAGGGTCACTAAGAATCCTAGTGGACAGCCACTTAAATATGAGCCAGCAGTGTGCTGCATCTGCCAAGAGAGCCAATGCAGTCCTAAACTGCATCAGTAGAGAAATAATGAAGTATTAGATCATATGAGTAGCACTATATACTGCCTTGGTAAGACCATACTTGGAATACTGCATTCTGGTCTGCTCACCACACTACAAAAAAGATGCTGGAACTCTACACAGAGTGCAAACAAAGGTGAGTAGGGGCCTGGAGGTTAAAACATATGATGAACAATTGCAGGAAATGTGTATGACTACTCTAATGAAGAAAAGGACTAGCGATGACATGATAGTAGTCTTCCAATGTTTCAGAGGCTGTCACAAAGAAGAGGAAGACAATATATTCTCCAAAGCATCTGAGGGCAAGACAAAAAGCAAATTATCAAAGACAGATCCAACCAAGAACTAAGGAGAAATTTCCCAACAGTGAGAATGATTAACCATTCTTGCCCATCACTGGAGGTTTTTAAGAAGAAGTTGGATAGCCATTTGTCTGGAATGGTAAAGGGTCTCCTGCTTGAGCAGGGATTGGACTAAAAGACCTCCAAGGCCCCTTTCAAGTCAGTTATTCTGTTAAATAAAAATACTATTTGAGCCAGAATATTACAGGGCATTATGCACATGGTCTAAATCTCTTTAATTTACTCCAGACAAACTAAAGACACAACCACAGTATGCAAACAAAATAAACAGAAATGCAAGACAGTTGCTGTTCTTCCCCCTTTGGCAAGCTTGCCTTGAGTGAAGAATGAAGAGCCTCCACCTACATTCTGCCCTTAGCTGACCTACTTGTTGTTCACTCATTGTAATCAACATCTCAGTTATCCTGGTTAATGGAAAATGGCTCCTGCCATATGTGTACCTTGTGAGAAAGCTGACATTCTTTAAAAAAATGATTTCTGGGATTTGTGATGGCCATCTCAGAGTTTTTGCTAAATCTAAGAAGGCATTCTTCTGAAGTGCAGGCATAATTTAAAAGAAGCTCAACAAAAACCAAATTACTGAAAGTTAAAGTCAACATGGCTTGCAGCATAGATCATTCATTTTATGGCTTAGAAGTTCTTAAAACAAGGGCAAGAGCTGAGGAAAAAAAGTGATGTGGGCAGGTAGAAAATGGCCCAAGAATTTGTGAGAGGCCACAACATATATAAAAATGGATAAAGTGACAGTCTTGGCTCAGAGAGACAAGCTTCATGCACTTCATATATGCATTGTTGAATGTAAACAAAGAGAGTAGGGCTTATATCACCATGTCATGTCCACCATTTTGCCTAATTTGGCCACTCACATGGGCAATGTTGGACAGTATCCAGTCCTCTCAGCAGGTATCCTTCAAACTTGAAATATGCAGATTTGTATACAGAATGTACAGAACATCAATGTTATTAAAAAAATCTAAAGAACTTGTTTTTATACTGTACCTGTGAGGTAGGTATTATGTGAGGAATTGATAAAATAGTGAGACAGAGGCTGACTCATATCTTCATTCAAATCCAGTTTTTCAGGTGGAACAACTCCATTTTCTTCTCCACTTAAGTATCTCATAAATCCATCCACTGATATCTGTCCTGGGAGAAAAGAAATTCAAAAGTCATATTCTTTAGCTCCATATGCTCCATTTGTAGCTCACAGGCTCATTTGGATTAATAATTTTACAAAGCAAAACAACACATTATTTCTTGTATCAGCAGCAATATACTGTAGGCTCCTTCCCCCTTTATTGCTATTGATCTATTAATGACTTGTTCAACCAGATATTCTCCAGATGCGTGTAGAGAAATAAGAATAAGTTTTATCTAAGTCAACCATACTAGCTCTATTATGTATTCCTCAGTCTGTATTAAACAGCCAATTTCTCAGTGCCCCAAACGTCATAAAAGATAAGGATCTGATTGCAAGGGAAGAACCCCTGCTACTACTTTCATCAGATTTCTTTAATAACTATTGCCTTGGAAGGTCAAAATGAAAAGAGAAAGGAATAGCCAATCCATACATACAACATTACTTCAACATTTCTCCTTTTAGCTTTATATTTTAGTTGTCAAAGAAAAAGGAAAAGGTTTAATGAAGGGAGTTTCAGAAAAAGTGTCCTTAGAAATCTATGAATCTGTGTTCTATTGATTATCTTGCAAATTGACTGCACTATCTTGATTCTAGTGACAGTTGCAACGATGGTGTTCTCACAATATTGTAACCATAATGCCCCATGTACTCATGTAATTAATAGCATGACTTCTGCCAACTTTAGTTTGGCTTCTGCTCAGGCAATCGCTCAACAGAGGAAACAAACATACTTTACATTGCAGAAACAAGTTTGAAAATTTCTCTCCAGCTTGACTGTTTTAAGCTTGTCTGTTTGCAATTTAAGAGTTCAGAAATTACACATTCAAAAACCTCCATAAAATATGGCATAACAGGCTGGTGAACATCCCAGCCAGCTCAAGGATGGCTGGAAAATTCCACAATTGCTCTGGATATTAAACAGAGGAGGTTTACATATGAAGAAATATAATTAGAAGATGTGTTGTTTTCAGCTGCAGCTTCATGCAGTTTACTGATGTTCTTCCTAATATCCTGCATTCTTCATAAGGATATACATATCTGAATTAGAAAGATTGCACTGCTTGCAAGCAGCAGGACAATGACTTTCCCAGCCAGAAGCTGTTTGATGTCTCTTATTATGGTTTTTTTAATATTCTCATCAAGTTATTTTCATTGTATATGTGGATTATCACTGCATGAGAGAATGAGTGGTTATAAGCCTATTGATCCAGCATTTTTGTTATATCTTCACCAGAGTCCAATGCTTAACGCATTGTAAGCTGCCCTGAGTCTCCCGAGAAGGGCGGCATATAAATTAAATTTAAAAAAAAAGAGTCATTGTACTGGGAAGGCAAATGTCTATAACTTGCAGCTTCTCAAAGAAGTTTCCTGTGATATTTTGAACCTTGGAATGAGATTTTTAATCCATCAGTAGCTCAGTGCAGAAACAGCCATGCCATCAGCCTGCACTCCCAAGAAGTGGAGAACAGCAGGGGTCACCATAAGACAACAAAAAGGCAGAATAAATAGGATTCCTATTTCATTATTGATCACAGTGTGAACCCTTGAAGAAATCTACATTCAGCCCAAAGACTTTGTGCCAAGTTGTTCCGCTTCTCATCCAAGAAACTTCTTCAGCTCTGAAGAAGCTTCTTGGATGAGAAGCGAAACGTCTTCAAACAAACAAACAAACAAACAACCCAAAGCAAGTCCAATTGTCTCTTGAAAAGGCACCTTTGGGACAACCATGACCTGGAAGCTCATTAGACATACTTTCCAGTGGTGAAATCTGTTTTTTTTTACTACTGGTTCTGTGGGTATGGCTTGACCCTGGGCGTGGTGTGGCTTGGTGGGCGTGGCAGGGGAAGGATACTGCAAAATCCCCATTCCCTCCCTACTCCTAGGGGGAGGATATTGCAAAATCTCCATTCCCACCCCACTCTGGGACCAGCCAGAGGTGGTATTTGCTGGTTCTCTGAACTACTCAAAATTTCCGCTACCGGTTCTTCAGAATCTGACAGAACCTGATGGATTTCACCTCTGATACTTTCTTGGAAAAACAACAAGAAAAACTACCTTTCAAAATTCAGAAATAACAAACCTAGCAGAAAATTAATCCTTTTCTAAAATGACCATACTTTTCAAACACAACTTAGAATAAGCAAAAGTCATCAAGCCCATAAAAATCACACTATCAAAATTTGATAACAATATATAGAAACTTAAAAGAACCTGCAAAATGCCTCAAAATTCAAATACCTGGTGCATTCATTGGCATTGTGAGGTCAAAGTAAACCAGTAAGCAGCATTCTTAACAAAGTCTTACTTGATCTCAAAACAATCCATAACCTTCAAATCAATACTGTACCTAGAACTACAAGCAAAGCACCTCAATGAAAATAAGGTGCTAATTCCTATTGTAGTATTAAAAATATAAACATATGTGAATTTAATATACACTATACTAGAAGACAGTCTGAAATATGTATAGATGCTATAAAAGGATGGTATTTTTACTTAAAAACATATGCTATTTTTATTCTTCACCCAGGTCTCATTTTAAGCTTTTTTCTATAAACACAGAAGAATGAATAGCATGTTTTTTTTTTGTGCAATATAACTGGGGAGTGAATACTCTGACCTGTTCAACTGATACATATTTCTGTAATTAACAAAAATATAGGTTAGCAGATGAGCTTATTTTAAGAACATTCCTGCAATCATATTTATACAAGTATCTGCACATGAATTATTCAAGAGTAATGTGCATATTCTTTAATTATCTATTAAAGAATAGCTTTTTTCTGTTAAGCTGGAAAAAAAATCCTCTTCTTCCTTCTGTTTTTATTTTCAAGAAAGAGGTTTAAAATGCCCCATTACAATATCCATGATATTTGGACTGCTTATTCTTAAAAAAAACCACCATATTTCTAAGCCAGTATGTATGCTTTGCTAGATTCTGAGGATTTCAGATACAGCTAAAAATAAAAAGATAATTTAAAAAAATCAGAACACCTTCATCATCTTATTTAACAGATAGGATGTTCTGGAAGTTACATAATTTTTTTTATCTGGGGTTCTCTCAGTTCTTAATTCCTTATCACAAGAAACTTAAAAAAATATTTTTCCCCCATTCAAGTTTCAGCTCATAGCAAGAGCGAATCAAGGATTTATTTTTTTCCTCTTTGCTCAGGGATAACTGTCTTTGCTGGTCAAATCTTGTTGAACTTCCTAAAATTAAGATGTCCTCTTAGGGATAGGGAACAAATGTTGAAATGTACAATAGAAACATTTATTAATATGATACCTCTATTACTGAATATACAAATTAACTTGGCAAAATTATAATTATTAAATGCATACTGTTAAAGTACTTGGTTCCAATATAAAAATAAACTGAATCTATTTATGAAATATAAAAATGCAATTAAAAAACTCCACACTCTAAAAAGCATATATCAGTAATAATTGTATATTTGATGTCCCTTTGTTACGTTATTTTTTCTACCGAGCATCTGAAAGTCACATTGACATCTTCTAGATTTTCTCTGCATTCTTCAGTATGAGGCTGAAATACTGCTTATGTTTTCCAGGTGAGAGAATTATATTTGACTCTTTTTTTTTTGTCCACTAAAAGGAATCCAATGCTTTTAGAGAAAAGAGCTACCAATGAAAAGCCATTTTGTCTCTGTCTCCTTAGCAATAACAAACATTAAATCGATCTCTGCAGGTCTGTGCAGAGATCCAGATATGAAGGGCCAGATTGATGTGGAGTGTCTACTGCCACACCCCTGCACCTATCAGGAACTTCTTAAAGATGCTGTATATCTTTTCCTGGGATGGTAATGAGCTCAGGCAGTTTAAGTACGCCATGCAGATTCTTAACCACATTTTATTTTTGAAGTCTGGATCTCTTCACAGCTCTAACATAAACACATTATCAAAAACAAATGAAACCACAGAGAAAATGTAGTTTTAGCACTGTGCTGATGCAGAACTTGGGGCAATTTAAGCTGGAGGAGAAGCCTGCTGAACAAAAAGCTAAAAAATATGTATCTAAAAAATAGCAGTGACATATGAAAAGAAGACTGGCGATACAGAGGCTATGGCACTGAGGGGAAATAGGAAGCTCTTTCTATAAAGTGTTTGCTCTATCTCTGTCTATTATTTTTGTGTTAAGTTTTTTCCCCTCACTCTGGGATGATGTTTCTAAGGACTAACGCCAATTGCTAGGATTTTTCAACATAAAAGATTCTCCGTTCTGTCAGCCTCTTCCTTTATTATTTGCCTATCTTCAGATGATCAGAGCGACTCTCAAGTTATGTAAGGGCAGGGTTACAAGCAAGCAAAACTTAAAAGGTTTCACCCTATTGTTCTCTGGAATGCCAACAAAATTCTCAGTATCATTTTATCTTTTGATACCAATCGGAACTGAACTATTCAAGTCGAGACTCTGACAGATGTCCAGGCAGACTATTCCTATGAACCTACCCAGTCTTTTCAAAAAAGAATATCTTCTTTTTCGTGTATAACATTTTTTCAAAAGCATCCATATTTAACATCAGAAAAATATATTATTTTTCTGAGAGATGGGTGCATCAAAAGACTACGGATGTGTTTAAATCACAGGCCAATTAAAATTAGTTAGAATTCTGGCTTATTTGTGAACAGGCAGTGTAATAATTAATGCACATATCTTTCTAATTGCCTCATCCATGTTTCAATATATACAGTAGATGGCTGAATCTGTGATATGTTTACTGTTGACCAAACCAGGCACCTTGGCTTGTTCACGTCCCAAAAGCCTGAACTTTGGGTTTCTGAAACCAAAGTGAAGTTTTTGGTTTTTGACCCTGGATTGTTCTAAGTGGGATGCATCAAAGCCAATGGTTCAGATGAGACAATAAATGAACTGGAGATGAAGAGATCTGGGATTTGAGGACAAGGGTAATGTTCATTTTCTGCTACAAAACCTGACTTAATATCTTATCTAAACTCAGCTGAAGCACCTTTTGATGCTTCAATTAGCACTAACTTCAACCAAATTAAAGAAAATGTTTACATATTTTCCAATTGCAAATGCAATTCAGCTGATTGCAGAAGTTACCTTCTTTTTAGTACGTTTTGGCAATAAATAATGAGATGATGAGATTATTAATGTCTCCTGAGAGAGCATTCCAGAAGGAACAAACAACATCCACATTTTTATTGCGGAATAAAATCCTTCATGATCTGCATGCTCACTTCTATACATTTTTTTTAGCATTAAGAGTATTACACCTTGCTCTATCCAACCATAAAAAGGTAAATAAGCTCCTTGACTTATGTCCACATAAGTGAGCCCCAAATTTCTGTTGCTAAGTGAGACAGTTGTCAAGTGAGCATTACCACATTTTATGACCTTTCTTGCCACAGGTGTTAAGGGAATCATGGCAGTTGTTAAGTTAGTAACAAGATTGTAATGTGAACCTTGCTTCCCCATTGACTTTGCCTGCCAGAAGGTCGCATGACCTTGGGATACTGCAACCGTCATAAGTATGAGTCAATGGCCAAGCATCTGAATTTTAGACAGGTGACCATGGGGAAGCTGCAATGGTCTAAGTGTGAAAAACAGTCATAGGTGGCTTTTTCCAGTGCTGTTGTAACTTCAAATCAGTGGTGGGTTTCAAATTTTTTTACTACCAGTTTTGAGTGTGGCTTGGTGGGCGTGGCATGGCTTGGTGGGCATGGCTTGGTGGGTGTGGCAGGGAAAGGATACTGTAAAAGCTCCATTTCTACCCCACTCCAGGGCAAGGATACTGTAAAATCTCCATTCCCTCCCCACTCCAGGGGAAGGATACTACAAAATCCCCATTTCCTGCCGATCAACTGGGACTTGGGAGGCAGAGAATAGATGGGGGCGGGGCCAGTCAGAATTTTTACTACCAGTTCTCCGAACTAGTCAAAATTTCCACTACTGGTTCTCCAGAACTGGCTAGAACCTGCTGAAACCCACCTCTGCTTTGAACGGACACTAAACGAACTGTTTTAAGTTGAAGACTACCTGTATATATTCCAAAGCATGAGAAATATATCCTCCCCCTGATTTACTACCATAAAGGAATTGAGGGAAATGACCACACACTTCTGCAGCTGTGATATTTACTGCTATATCTGCTAGGTATTTCATGGTGAAAGGCCTTGCCAAGAACATTTCCTAGGACACTGTTGGGACAGAGGAGAGCCAGTATTTAAACACCGACTGAAAATAAAATAATCTGCTAGGTTGAATGCCCAGCACAACATCCCCACAAGTAATCCCCACTTTTTTGTCCTGATCAGTGAGAGCAGCAAAGTTCCAAAATGGTAGTGAATTGTTTTGTAAACTGTTGTTGGTCTAATGAAATACTTGTGGGTCAGTAATTTAGAAAATCCTTCACAATCTGCTATTTCCTGAGGTGGGACTACAGCAGCTAAAATAAGAATAAACTAAATAATAAATTAGCCAGTTTGGTCTAGTGATCATGGCAACAGGCTAGAAACTAGGAAATTATGCGTTCTAGTCCCACTTTAGGAATGACTTTGGGCTAGTTGCTCTCCCTCAGCCCAATCCACCTCACAGGGTTGTTGCTGTGAGGAAAATAGGAGGAGAAAGGAGGTATGTTCGCTGCCTTGAGTTATTTATAAAAATAATAAAGATGGGATAAAAAAAAGTTTAATAAATAAATAAATAGGTTTCAAGAGCAGGGCTCTTGAGCTGAGTGATATATCACAATGTGAGTAATCCTAGAGCCATCGCTCCATGTTGTCCTCTTAAGATGATGCTTCAAACTTTAATGTCCTCTATTTTATCAACAGCTGTTACTGACATAGGTTACTGGCTATTTTAAAGTTAGTTATAAAAAAAAGCAAATTAAAAAAAATTGTTTACAGAAATGCCTTTCCTTCTAGAGACGCTGTTGAATAAGCATAAAAATGTCATCTTGAGAAAACAGTTTATCTATTAGTGCTGATGTGGTCCTTCCTTAAACAAAATGTCCAAGTTAAACTCTGTGGTGATTGGTATTGGTATCCGGCCCATTAAAAGAGGATCTGTATGATAATTCTTGCCTCCTTCTTCCCTTCGAGATTTCTGAAGCTGACTATTTAAATGACATAGATGAGTCATTTTTGAGCCACATACCTGTGTTGCCCCTCTTATTAAGAGATACTGGGTCCATAGGTTCCTTCCCTTATATAGTATGAGAGATATAGAAGTATACATTACACACACACACACACACACACACACACACACACACACACACACAGAGAGAGAGAGAGAGAGAGAGAGAGAGAGAGAGAGAGAGAAATATTATCTGTAGTCCCCTACCTGAAGAAGATAGGAATATCAGTGGATTTTGTCTACCTGAACCAAAAAAGCTAGGCCAATGACCTTGATAATCTAGTGCAGACATTACATACCTGAGGGAAAGGGACCAGTCATTATGACCTCACACTGATGTTATCTGCCTGAAGGAAGGACATTGGCTATTAACATCACATTGATGCTACTTGCTAGAAAAAGTCTGACTTACACTATCAGAAACAGAAAGGTCTTTCTTTTTTTGGGGAAAATGGACATTTTATTATAGTCTTAAACTAGGAGTCAAATGTAAGTATTCTTTATATCCTGGGAAGAAGCATTGAAAAGTCATTCTTTGTATACATTTGTGTTTTCCTTTCCTTTTCTTTAGATCTTTTCACACTTTTACTCCTATTCTCTTTTTATCATTTCTCTTACCGTTGTTTCTCCAAAAATAAGACCCTGTCTTATATTTTTTTGGAACCCTGAAATAAGTGCTTGGCCTTATTGCCATCAGGGGATGTCTTATTTTGAGGGAAACAGGGTATTAGTTTCTCTTGTTAGCTGTTGTTATAGATGTATGCTTATAAAATGTACTAAAATGACTTGATGAGAAACAGAGAGGTCTTATACCATCAAAAGTAAAGAGAAAAACTGATTTTTATTTTATATCTTTCCAGAAAGATATTTGGTTCAAATAACAATGAAAATTAAAGGAAATGTTCCCTATCTATCTATCTATCTATCTATCTATCTATCTATCTATCTATCTATCTATCTATCTATATCTATCTTTTATACCGTCCTTCTCCCGAGGGACTTAGGGCGTTGTATAGCCAATAATAGCCATATTTATTTTCCTCTTGCTAGCAAATAAGGCATTGGGTCATGATGTTGGATGAGCCCACCTTAGAGTTCTTTATTATATGTTATTTCATTGCAGCTAAGAATTTTTGAAGCTAAGAGTTTTTTCTGCTTTGAATTTATTTTTATGTTGATTTTTCTTTATTATTATTTAAAGTCATGTGTTGAGTGGGTAGCTATATAAATTTAAATTTGTTAAAAACAAAGATGGCAGTCTTCTCCAAGCTGCCTTCCAGATATGTTAGCATCTCATTTAGAATGTGCCAAGTTAGCAAATGTTTCTTCCATAGGAATCAAAGCAAAGGAAAGAGATAACGTTGTTAATCCAGAAACGTTATGAAAACAGCTGTAAGAAGCCAAAGTGAGAATCAAGATTTCTACGCAATTGCAGGTAAGAAGGGAGGCAGTAATCTCCTGTCTGAACAGAAGAAAGCATACTTCAATGAGGAAATAGCAAAATCTCTTATCATTTCAGTTGGAAAATCCAGCCTTAATCTCTACCCTTTCAAAATACAGCTAGCAGTAAAAAGGAACAAATCTCACCATCAAAAATACTAAAACTAGGTTTGCCTATTTCTGTAGCATGAACTACAAATCTCTTGCTATTTGTTAACTCATAGCACAGATGTTTCATTTTATATTTCAAACTTATCTTCTTGATCTTTTTAATTAACTAATGTGAAGTGCTTTAGCTTCTAGCTATTTGAGAACTGCTACATAAACAGTCATGAGGATTTCACATTACAATAAAAGCTTTCATTAAACTTATAAGTTAACCTCATTAACAGGGACACTTGGTGTAAAGAAATGGAAGTCAATTTATTATCTATTGATACAGAAAGTATTCAAAGATTAAATCTAGTGATAGCAAATAACTCTGAGCATTGCAATGGACCGAGAATAGATTCCCATTTCTTTCTTCATAATAAACTGAATACTTAGAGAGCATTCATGTCAAGCATTTATTCTAGGCTTCCAACAGGATGTAGAAAATTCTTTTATGACTTCTCAAGTTAGGGTTATTAGAGCTGATACCATCTTTATAAAAATGAATTTAAGAAAAAAATATATTTTAAAAATGGATCAGTTCAGCAGCAATCTACTTGAAAAAAGAAGAGAGAATGCAGGAATGTAAGCCCTTGTTTCGTGCCATTCCCCCCCCCATCCCCCAAATATATAAGATAAGTGTGAATAGAAATTCCTCCCTCGTGCAGTAAGCTCTAAAGCACAGCAATATTTTCTAATTGTTTGTTGAATCAATTAGTAAAAGAATCAATAAGTAACACAGGAAGTAAAACAGGAAAATGCAGTAAAAAATAGCAAAGAAAAATAGATGATTCTCTCATGTCTGGACTATTGTAATGCGCTCTATGTGGGGCTACCCTTGAAGAGCATTTAGAAGCTTCAACTGGTGCAGTGTGTCGGTGCAGGCAGTTCTTGGAGTCCCTATGATGTCCCATGTTACACCACTATCCCGCAGGCTGCACTGGCTGCCTTTATGTTTCCAGGTGCAATTCAAAGTGTTTGTTACAAAGTGTTTACCTTTAAAGCCTTACATGACACGGATCCAGGTTACTTGAGGAACCTTCACTCTCCCCACTCAGACTGGCCCGTGCTGGCAGAGAAGGCATGCTGTGGGCCCTGTCAGTCAAGGAATTTTGGCTGGCAGTGTCCAAGAGAAGAGTCTTCTCTGCCATGGCACCAGCCCTTTGGAATATCTTACCCCCTGAGGTGAGAATGTCTCCCACTCTTCTGTCCTTCGTGGAGACTTAGCTCTGACAGATGGCTTGGGGCCCTAATGGGGAAACATCATATTGGGGGTGGTTGTTGAATTAAAAGGCATTTTCAGTATTTTCCCCTTATGTCTCCTTTGGTTCTACTGACAAACATCTTGGGGACTGCTCCAAAAAAAGCTTAGCCCTCCATCAAAGCTTAGCCCTGCAAGTTGTACTTTCATGGGGCCCTCGGTTACTATAAAGTATGACTTACTTGGGGTTTACATCAAACACTGTATTGAAAATCGTGTTGCATTATTAAAGTATATTCCAAGTGGAAAAACAGGGCCTTCCATGCTTTGTACTTCTGGTAGTGTGGCCTACTGTCAAGAAAACAGACACACCTTTCCTTCTAACTGAGAAGAGGCAGAATCATAACTGTTTTTTCTTATTAGATGCATCACTGAAAGTTTGCACTCATTTTCATCTGTGCTTTTAAAAATAAATACCCAGAACATTAAAAATAAATTGGTGTACATAAAGAAATCATCAAATATAAGCTAAAATAATATATTAAACAGAGAAGACTGAAAGTTGAAAGTTGTACCATTATACTGCAAGGTACGAAAAGATAGCTCCATGTAATTAGGTCTGTACAATTTTTCACCTGAAATACAGCTTCCAGCAACCCTAGTTAGCACCTGGTTCTCAGTCCTGGACTGTAATGTGAATTAACTGAGGTTCAATGCCTTATGACATGGCTCCATCGCCATACGAAAATTCCTAGAGAAATTTGTATAATGACCTGGGGTTTTTTGTTTTTTTTTTGATTAGCATACACAGGCCTTTTCATCTGATTTTGCCAATACCAGAAATTATGCATACAATACTTTCATCAGAGTACGTCCAGTGGTGGGATTCAGCCAGTTCGCATCACTTTCTGAGCAGTTTGGTGTACTAGTTGTTGGAAGAAATTATTAAGGCAGAGAACCGGTTGTTAAATTACTTGAATCCCACCACTGAGTATGCTCCGTTGTGCAAGTATGTGGGATAAAATAAACCCTTGACAATAGTTAGCTAAAATAGCTATGTTAAAGCTACTATAAATTATTCTACCTCACCTTGGCCTTGCTCACAGGGAGCTTATGCAGAAAGCTTTTAAAAAATTGAAGCTTTTGTTTATTGATATTCCAGGGACTTTGTAACACCTGAGCTGTGTTACTTAATTTTTTTTAAAAAATGTGTATGCATTTCTTTATTGATTTATAATTTCACTCCACACACACCCCTTCAGCTCTGGTGGGCATTGAAGGCAGCTTACAAAATTTCAAAAGGAAAACCAAATAGAAAAATTTTAAATCCAGGTTGAAAAATAACAACAAAATGAATACTAAAACCATCTAAAACTTAAGAGCCTGTATGTTGTTCGATTTCTTAAACATTGAGAGAAGAGAGGGGGCAAATGCCACTCCCCATGGAAGATACTCCACAGTTCTGGAGTGGCAGATAAGAAAAGGTCTTCTTGGAGATGACAGAAAACCTGAGTCTGATAGCAGGACATAATCTAATTTGCTGATATTAAGAAGTAGACAGTCTGACAATGAGACAGATAGTCTTGTATAGCCTAAACCATTTAAATTTTGAAACTGTGCCGAGTAAACCAATTGCTACTATCAAGGATAGCCAACAATGAAAAAGATTGTTCTTTCTGTTTAATCATAATAGTTTAAGGTTTTCTAACCAAGTGCCCTTCAGGTATGTGAGACTTAAATTCCCATAATTTCCAGTCATGCTGTTCTGGTAAGAAGAGGCGTTTGTAGTAGGAAAGCAGCTCAGTCTTGGAGAGTGGGATAGGAGGGAGGGGAAAAAAAGGAAGATTTTACTTTTAAAGTTGGTTTATCTAAGAGGGTGGCAGAGAGGCACTTTACTGCTAGTGAAAGAGATCAGAGAGCCAGTTTGGTGGGGTGATTAAGACATCACACTATAAACCTGGAATTGGTAAGTTCTATCTACTCCTGCTGGTTGACCTTCACCACTCCCTCCCTCAAGGAAGGAGTCAATAACAAACCACTTCTTTTTTTATAAAAATGCGCCTATGAAACTGCAGAGACTATTAAAGGCAGTCACCAGTACAGACAGGAAGGAAGGAAGGAAGGAAGGAAGGAAGGAAGGAAGGAAGGAAGGAAGGAAGGAAGGAAGGGAAAGGGAATATGTAAGAACATTCTGAACTTAATAAAGTCCTTTTCAGGATTTTAAAGGGTTGAAAAAAAAATTCAACCATTTGTTGGGAAGTTAAAGTGCTCAGAGAGAAACAAAAACACATGTAAAATCCCACTTTAGTTCTAAAATTAAGACATTTTGGCTCAGTAGGTCTCAAAAACTAAAGCTGAATTAGCCTTTTGTTAATTGGCTCCCTTTCAATGATGCTTCCTCTCCCATTCTTATTCAGCCTGTGCCTCTATACTATTGTTATGGAATCGTTTCAAAAGCAAGGAAGCCTGCAAAATATCCTTAATGAAAATCAAACCAGAGTCCTGCATAAATACAACATTATGCTAAAAATGCCAGGCTCTTGCAATGCATATGCTTAACTAAATATAAGCATATAATCTGGCAGAAAGCCCAGCTTTGGCCAATAAAATGATTACTGATTTCCCTAAAAGAATACCTTTCCCAGGAGATGATGGAATGCACTTCTATCTGTTCAGAAGCCCACTTAGCATAACTACAGGTAGTCCTCGACTTATGACCACAGTTGAACCTAAAATTGCCATTGCTAACCAAGGAGTTATGAAGTGAGTGTTGCCCCATTTTTATTTATTTATTTATTTATTTATTTCAATTTATATACCGCCCTTCTCCCCGGGAGGGGGACTCAGGGCGGTGAACAACCAAATTTAAAACACATATAATACAAACATTAAAAGAATGATAAAATTAAATTAAATTCATTGGCGTTCCATATAAAATTCTAACCCCATTAAAATACCCAATTTAAAACCCCAGGAATCAATAAGAAAAATTTTGTTAAAACCCCATTAAAACAATCAAGCAAGGCCGGCTTGTTGAAATAAATAGGTCTTAAGGGCCTTTCGGAAAGTGCGGAGGTCCGGGATCAAACGAACTTCTGGAGGCAGCTCATTCCATAGGGTGGGTGCCCCCACAGAGAAGGCTCTCCCCCTGGGGGCCACCAGCCGACATTGCTTGGCTGATGGCACCCTGAGAAGGCCCTCTCTGTGTGAGCGTACTGGCCGGTGGGAGGTTATCGGTAGCAGCAGGCGGTCCCGCAGGTACCCCGGTCCCATGCCATGGAGCGCTTTAAAGGTCAAAACTAACACCTTGAAGCGCACCCGAAAGACCACCGGAAGCCAGTGCAGCTCGCGCAGGAGAGGTGTCACATGGGAGCGCCCTGTCGCTCCCATAATCACCCGCGCGGCCGCATTCTGGACCAGTTGGAGCCTCCGGGTGCACCCCAAGGGGAGCCCCATGTAGAGAGCATTACAGTAGTCCAGGCGAGACGTGACGAGTGCATGAGTGACTGTGCACATGGAGTCCCGATCCAGAAAGGGGCGCAACTGGCGCACCAGGCGAACCTGATAAAAGGCCCCCCTGGCCACGGCCGCCACATGCCCTTCCAAGGACAGCCGTGAATCCAGGAGGACACCCAAGTTGCGCGCCCCCTCCGTGGGGGCCAATAACTCACCCCCAATAGCCAGCGATGGCACTAGCTGGCTATACCGGGACGCCGGCATCCACAGCCACTCGGTCTTGGAAGGGTTGAGACGAAGCCTGTTCCTCCCCATCCAGACCCGCACGGCCTCAAGGCACTGGGACATCACTTCGAGGGCATCATTGGGGTGGTCAGGGGTGGAGACGTACAGCTGAGTGTCATCAGCGTACAGTTGGCAACTCACCCCAAAACCACGGATGATCTCACCCAGTGGCTTCACATAAATGTTGAACAGGAGCGGCGAGAGGACCGACCCTTGTGGCACCCCGCAAACGAGGCGCCTCGAGGTCGACCTCTGCCCCCCTGCCAACACAGACTGCGATCGGTTGGAGAGATAGGAGGAGAACCACCGTAGCACGGTGCCTCCCACCCCCAGACCCCCCAACCGACGCAGCATGATACCATGGTCGATGGTATCAAAAGCCGCTGAGAGATCTAATAGGACCAGGACAGAGGAGCATCCTCTGTCCCGAGCCCTCCAGAGATCATCCACCAACGCGACCAATGCCGTCTCCGTGCTGTACCCAGGTCTGAAACCGGACTGCCACGGATCTAGATAGACAGTTTCCTCCAGGTACTGTGGGAGCTGGCGCGCAACCACACTCTCAACAACCTTCGCAACAAAGCGAAGGTTGGAGACAGGACGAAAATTTGCCAAAACAGCCGGGTCCAGAGAAGGCTTCTTGAGGAGGGGCCTCACCACCGCCTCTTTCAAGGCGGCAGGCAAGAAACCCTCACTCAAAGAAGCATTTATAATCCCCCGGAGCCAGCCTCGTGTAACTTCCCGAGTGGCCAGTACCAGCCAGGAAGGACACGGGTCCAATAAACATGTGGTTGCGTTTAGACTCCTCAAAGTCCTGTCCACGTCCTCGGGAGTCACAGGATCGAACTCATCCCAGACAACGTTCTCAAGACCAGCCTCAGTCACCTCGCTGGAGTCTACCCAGTCAGAGTCCAAGCCTTCCCGAATCTGAGCGATTTTATCGTGCAGATACTGTGCAAAATCCTCAGCCCGCCCTTGCAAGAGGTCCTCCCGCGCTCCCTGATGTAGGAGGGAGCGGGTCACTCTAAACAAGGCGGCTGGGTGGTTATCTGCCGATGCAATAAGAGCGGAAAAGTAATTACGCTTTGCCGCTTTTATCGCCACCAAATAGGTCCTAAGATGGGACCTAGCTAGTGTTCGGTCGGATTCAGATCGACTCACCCTCCAACCACTCTCTAGGTGTCTTTTCCGGCGCTTCATCTCCCTCAACTCCTCAGAGAACCAAGGAGCCGGGCAGATTCGGTGCCGGGTCAGAGGCCGCAAAGGCACGACTCGGTCCAGGGCACTGGCGGCCGCCCTATCCCAGGCGGCCACCAGGTCCTCGACCGAGTCATGA
The DNA here is from genome assembly GCA_030761175.1 of Masticophis lateralis. Lineage (NCBI taxonomy): Eukaryota > Metazoa > Chordata > Lepidosauria > Squamata > Colubridae > Masticophis > Masticophis lateralis. The sequence goes on along the minus strand of JAUDYJ010000001.1, from coordinate 149,343,335 downwards.
GCCAGAGTTTCGGGCATTGGCCCAAGCTCCCTCTGAAACCCATCAGGGTCCATCAGGCGCCTGGGGCGGAACCACCTAATCGGTTCCGCCTCCCTGCGGTGGGGTTCGGCGGTCAGAAAGTCTAGCCTCAGGAGAGAATGGTCCGACCATGACAGGGGTTCAATAACTATATCCCCTACATCTAGGCCATTCAACCACTGACCAGAGACAAAAACCAAGTCCAGAGTGTGTCCTCCTGTGTGAGTGGGGCCAAGAATTAATTGTGTCAGGTCCATGGCTGTCATGGAAGCCATAAACTCCCGAGCCAACCCAGACGCCTCACCGACAGACGGCAGGTTGAAATCCCCCATGACCAGGAGCCTGGGGGTATCAACCGCCACCTCGGCAATAACGTTGAGAAGCTCGGGCAGGGCCGCTGTCACATGGCAGGGAGCCAGGTACGCGATCAGCAAGCCCACCCGCACACCATGGCCCCACTTCACCAGGAGCGACTCACAACCGGCTATCTGAGGTACAGTGGTCTCCCTTGGATCCAGACTTTCCCTTATAATGACCGCCATCCCCCCACCCCTGCCCTGGGCCCTTGGTCGATGAAATGCTCGGAAACCTGGCAGGCACAACTCTACGAGGGGGACCCCCCCCTCTTGGCCCAACCAGGTCTCCGTAATACCTGCCAGGTCCGCACCCCCCTCCTGAATAAGATCACAGATGAGGGGGGCCTTATTAACCACGGACCTGGCATTACACAACATCAACCTCAGGCCCAGACGCCGTAACTCTGAACAACTCGGGGAGCGAGGAGAGTCTTGAGGGCCGAGGCACGCCACCGCTTGGAGACAGCGGCTACGTGCCCCCAATACATGATACGGCCCCCTGCTCCCGCCATATCTGCCCCTCCCAACCATGGCCCTGATGGAATTCCACTCCTTACCTTCTACAGCGAGCTCCTCCTCACCCCGTTCCCCGCCTCCCGTTTCAGGCCCCTGTGACGAGCCCGGCCTATAGCCCTCCCTCCCCTCCCCCCTCCCCCATCCCCCTAAAAGGTTAGACAAAGACAATTTTAAAAAACCCCGCAACCCCCTCTTTGCGGCATGCCACCTCGCGGCATGCCACCTCTTTTATAACTCTTCTTTGCCACAGTTGTTAAGCACACCAGTTGTTAAGAGAATCAGGTTGTTGTTAAGCAAATCTGGCTTCCCTCGTTGACTTTGCTTGTTGGAAGCATCTGGGAAGGTAACAAACAGTGACCTGGAGACAGTACAATTGTCATAAATACATGCCTGTTGCCAAGTGCCTGAATTTTGACCATGTGATGCTGGGGAAGCTGCAACCAATGTAAAATGATTGTTAGGTCATTTTTTTCAGTGCAGTTGTAACTTTGAACAGTCACTAAATGAATGGTTGTAAGTCGAGAACTACCTGTACCATCTTCCCAGTACAGAGGAGACTGTACTAAAACCACCACTGGGATTATCAAGCAACAGAAATCTTTTGTTGCAACTGAATGATATAAGGGTGGTTTTCTAGATTACCCCCTCCCACATACAGTATGCTCCTCCTTGCAATTTTCAAATTCTAGTAAATTAATTATTGTTCTGGTGATTACATTTACATTGCCCTGAATAATCTATCCTGTGAAGTGAAAAGCAACAGGGAAGCTTAACTTGCTTTCTTCGCTCAACAAACGTATTTAATCTGTAACCACTGAAAAATCTTAAGCAGGCATCATGCTAATAATGTCATTGAATATGAACTGGTATGTGCCACAAGGCATATATGTCCACTGTAATTGCTTGGAGCCAGAATTGTAACATAGAAGAAAATGACAAATACTGACCTTTCTTTGCCAAACTATTATTGGGTTCATATTTTTCAATCAGTTGTTGAACCTGTTCCTGCTTCAAGGGCGGATAGAGAATTTCATTTAACCGTGGGTCTCGCTGCTTGAAGTTTATAAATTCCATCATCTGGTCAACAGTTAGATACGGTCTGCTCTTTGCCCCTCTGATAAAAAGAAAAAAACATAAAAACATAAAAAAAGAAAGAAAAGGAATGTGAGCAAGCATCCTACATATCTCCTTCTGTTATGTTTCCTGGATGAGCTAATACACACGAGAACAAGCTCTTGAATGTGTAGATTCACACTGATAATGGACTAGCTATTTGATTATATTCCATTTAATTGGGCTTCATGTAACTTCCTCCTCTCTCCCACATTTTATTAAGACTGGAAGGGTTGGAGTACACTGGTAAGGATGGTAAGTCTATAACTTGAGGATTATCTCTAAACCTGAAGCTACAATCCAGGGAAGGTTGATAAACTGAACAGTTACTCTTAATTTTATTGGACCTAAAGTAAGTGTTGCTCCTGAACATCTGTGGCACCTCTGGAGTGGGCATTGGTTGGAATCCTGGCAATCTGCCTTCACTGTCTTGCTTATAGAAAACATAAAACAGATTCACAAAAATCACCCTCTTTGCCCCTTTACAATCCAATCAGAATGTAAAAGGAACCAAAAAACCCCCACCAGAGATAAATTACATGTTATGTTTTTTTTTTGCTTCTCTGGGGTTCATGGATCCAAGTGAAAGGCATTAGAAAAAGTACATATTAATTGGGCACAGATGAATCTTCCCAAATTTTAATCTTAAAAAGGAACAGGAAATCTCAAACCAACAAAACAGAAAACTGTTAGATAGGCAGTTGATTACCAGTATTAGCTTTTGAACTTTTTTTTTAGCCAGTTTACTATTGAACCAATTTTTAAGTTTGCTAAGTTAAATTAGATAATAACGGAGGAATTTAATAATAAAGATCTGCAATGGATGCAAATTAACATGGATTTTGATCCCCTAGCAAAAGCTTCTGACACCTTTTGGTGATCAAGTTTCTTCAAAGCATTTTCTAGGGCAACAAGTGTCACAAGAGGAACAGTGATCATATGAAACGAGTAGTACCGGGGTTATATATTCTCCCATTCTTATAGAAAGGAAGTTCTCTGCTGTTTTTCAAGCTAATTAGCCACTTTTTGAGTTTTCACTGTTTTTTTTCACATACAGAATATGTGAAAATGAATACTGGTTCCTACAACCACATGTTTCCCAAACCTGATTTGTAAGATGTGATTCTTTTGTAAACCATTAAAAATTCAATAATGCCTTTCCCAATGTCACATGGGACAATTTGTTAAAGGTGAAAGCATCCCCATAATGATATTCATTTTTTTCTGTTTGACCCAAACTCATCAGACCCTCATTGGGTTGCTTAGAGCAGCCACTGTCACAAGTTCATATTTGCAAATAGGCCTGCTACTTTTCCTCATATCATCATCAAATAGCATCAAGACATAGTGCCACAGAAGCAGCATCTAGCAACATCCTTTAAGGAAAGAATAAGAGTGTAGAGCTATTGCTAAAATGTCAGAAAGCCAGACTGGAAAATTCTATATAACTCACAACACATGAGAAAAGAATATGTGTAAAAAAATGTGCTGGCACCAAAATTGGAGGACTTTTGAGAGGGAAGATACAAAATACAGAACTTGAAGAGAGTGTGGTTGCAGAGACAAGAATTTAATTCTTTGTCCAACCAGAGTTGCTCCATTTCAATTATGTCCTCCTCCAATTTTCTTTCCCTCTCTCCAGATAATTCCAAATATATCCACATTGCTGTGAGTATTCTCTTTCATGCATCTACAGTTAAAGTCCCTCTAAATTCCAAGGAGTTCCATACCAAAGGCATGAATATTAAAAACATAAAAAAAGGAATACATTTGATGTTCACTCTTAAACTGTTTTGGGTTTTTCATAATAGAGTATGAAATAACAGCAGCTCAGCTGTCAACTGAATTTTATATTGAATGCAAGCACTGACAATAGACACTGTACTACACTGTCTTGTGACTTATCTTTTTGCTATGTTGAAAAGATCACCATGGCATGCACTGGGTACTTCCTGACCATTTAGTTTAACTGGAGTTCAAACTAGTATATGCCAGAAGATAAACATCATCTGACAGTTACATTCCAATAGGAATATTGTATTATTAGTGTTCAAGAGATCAACAAAAGTAGCCGAGCCTTACAGAGAAACATTCTGAAACATTAATGTATCAGAACAGCTGATACATTAAAATAATAGCCAAAATATCCCAAACCCTGGTTGATCAAAAGATGATGCTAGAACTGGAATAAAGCAATTTGCCATTGGTAAAAAATATTATAACAAATACAGAAGTGAAGAAAAATGTAGGTTTTTATAACTCGATTGCAAAATCAAAAACTCCAAACTCGATTGCAGAAAATATGACTTCAGTAACAGAGTGGTTAATGCCTGGAATGCATTACCTGACTCTGTCGTCTCATCCCCAAACCCCCAAAACTTTAACCTTAGACTGTCTACTGTTGACCACACCCCATTCCTAAGAGGTCTTTAAGGGGCGTGCATAAGTGCACCAGCGTGCCTACCATCCCTGTCCTAATATTCCTTTTTACTCTTACTGTTTTCATGTATTCAAATTATGTTTATACTTTTACCTGTTATCTTATATATGCATGACAAATAAATAAATAAATAAAAATTAATTAATTAAAGAAACTCCTTACAGTTCTAGGAAGATGTGGTCAATTTCAGGCCGAGGACAGAAGTTGCTCAAAAACTCCCTGTATATTTCTGGAGTGAAGTCCTCTTGAGGAATTGAATCATTCTGGAGAGGAATTAAAATACAGCATGTAATGATTTCTCAAAGTTGTTGTTCTTTTTCAATTGTTCAGTCTTTCTCAAAACTTTCAATCTGCTAACAGTTCTATTACATTTCTTCTCATTTACTTGGCTCCTGTATCTTCTTGGAGTTTTGCTGAATATTTGTTACAGACTGAAAAGCAAAGCCAAAGGCTATACATTGAATCAATCTTTAATAATGGTTACAGACCAGAATTAAAAATTAAAATGTTAAAACAAAACAAAACAAAACAAAACAGAAGAAGATATAATAGTATATTAGAGTTAGTGTTGAGGTCACCAATAAGCAGCCAAAATCTGTCAACCGTGTTTCCCCGAAAATAAGACCTTGTCTTATATTTTTTTGAACCTTGAAATAAGCGCTTGGCCTTATTGCCATGCGCTCAAAAGCCCAATTGGGCTTATTATCAGGGGATGTCTTATTTTAGGGGAAACAGGGTAATTTTACAGACAATGTAGCAGAATTTAGCTATGTTCAAAGAAACTATATTATACTGATCCAATAGCGACCGCTGTACTTATAAGGTATCAGAATATATATATATGTGTGTGTGTGTGTGTGTGTGTGTGTGTGTGTGTGTGTGTGTGCGCGCGTTTTCTTTCCTTTTCGTAGGCTTTATGTGTATTTCTCTTTAGCCAGATTCTACCTACGTAATCAAGATTTTATGTGGCCCTAGTTCAGTGAAATCACAATCCATAGTTTCTAGGCCTAGAAACTATGGATTGTGATTTCACTGAACTAGGGCTGCACTTTGTCCACAAGGGCACAATCTCAGCTCATATGGGACTTTTATGTATTGACTTTCCAAAACTGCTGTGGGGACAGCATTACAACACGCTAGGATTAGCGCCCTCTGTAATTTAGAAACAGTTAATATAAATATCTCACTGGTTTGTGAAGCAAGGCCTGACTGCTCAATAAAACATTCTTGGATAGAGTAGCCAAATCCTGTTGGACCTCCCGGTTTTTAATATGCCATTTAAATGTACCAAATCAGTGGTGAAATCAAAATTTTTTTACTACCGGTTCTGTGGCTGTGGCTTGGTGGGCGTGGTGTGGCTTGGTGGGTGTGGCAGGGGAAGGATACTGAAAAATCTCGATTCCCTCCCCACTTCTGGGGGAAGAATATTGCAAAATCTCTATTCCCAGCCCATTCTGGAGCCAGCCAGAGGTGGTATTTGCCGGTTCTCTGAACTACTCAAAATTTCCACTACCGGTTCTCTGAACTGGTCAAAATTTCTGCTACTGGTTCTCCAGAACCTGTCAGAACTTGCTGGATTTCACCCCTGTACCAAATGCATGCTCATATCCCATCAGTAGGAATTCCTCCAAGATGTTGGAGTATTTTTAAACCCATGCTGATTTACAATTATCTTCCATAAGGAGGGGGTTCAGACCTGCACTCTATCTTCTTACACCCATTTTTTCCCAGTATCCTTATTAAGATTCCAATATGATTTTTAAAAGTTCTTCTAGCAAACAAAGTCAGCATCCTATTTTTCCTTTTTCCTTTGTGCCGACTCCCAGGGGGAGGGCTTCTCTGTAAGGGCTCCAACCCTTTGGAATGAACTGCCCCCTGATATACGAAACATCCCTAATCTCCGTGCTTTCTGCTGTGCCCTCAAGACCCTGATGTTCAATCAGGTGGGGCTAAGCATGTTAACTGGGAATGATTAAAATATTATATAATTCTGGGTTTTATTTAATTTGGGTTAATCTTTGCTAAAATTTTAATTATTAATTTTATGATGTTTATGTATCTTTTATTTTTTCTCGACTGTACACCGCCTTGAGTCCTGCGGGAGAAAGGCGGTATAGAAATATAATAAATTAAATAAATAAATAAATAAATAAATAAATAAATAAATAAATAAATGATTCAGAGATATCTCAAACTACACTTAAATACCTTGAGACTATAGTCTTTTCAGAAAAAACAACCACCATAAAATACAATGAAAATTTGATTTAATGGGTCAATTTGAGAAGGGGTTGTCTTTCAATCTTGAAGAATGTGAGATGGGAAACCTTTAAATCAAAATTTCATAAATGTCAACTCTCAATCCAATTTGTTGTCATATAACAATGTAAAGCAAGTAGTTGGAAGTGGAATGTAAATTATATGTGGTGGAATTATTCAATTTCCCCACTTCAGAATTTATTTTCCTACAATCAGTAAGGACTGCAGAATGAATTGTTTGTACTGCACTATTTATTTTCTGTAAAAGTTGAAATAATATAAGACATTAAAATAATTTATATATCTCCAGAATAACTGCAAAGTCAAAATCAGCATTTCATAATTAGTATGTAAAAATATTTCTACCCATCTAATAGAATCATATATAACATTCTTTCAGCTATGCTGTTCAAACCAAAAATTTACAAGTTTCCATTATTGAAAAACTTTCACAAATTGGGGCACTGTATGTCATTTTGATTGCTCAAGACTGAACAGCTTCCTGATTCTGTTTTGCTAGATTTACAAAAAGAGACTACTTAAAATACGAAATAAATTTGTAACAAAGATCAACAACTGCTGGAATGGACCACACAGAAAGACTGTTTTATGCTAAAAAAAGAAAGAAAAATTGACTTATTTGACCAGAGTTAAGAAAGGAGATGTTCTTTTGACATCTCTTATCTTAAATGTGTTGTGTATTGGAATTTGTTTGTTTTTTTCTTAAAGGAGAAATGTCTTTGCTTATGATGTCAAACTTTAGATATGGTTTATTTAAATGAGGATACTGTGACCTTTTTATGCCTTTTAAATGGATATAGCCTATAGCTGAGAAACCGAGTTTTATATTTGTTAATTTTAATATTTTAAATTGGGTAAGAAGATGTACCATGTTTCCCCCAAAATAAGACCCTGTCTTATATTTTTTGAACCCCAAAATAAGTGCTTGGCCTTATTTTCTGGGATGTCTTTTATTTTGGGGTGCATGCAGCAAGATGGGACTCCTCTTGCCATCTTACTTGATTTCCAATTCTGTCTCCCTAACCCTAACCAGAGGAAATGGTGGGGACCGGCTGTGCATGCGGTTAAATATTTTTTGGGGAGGGCTTATTTTTGGGGAGGGCTTATTTTCAAGGGGGTATTTTAGTGCATGCATTCAAAAGCCTGATTGGGCTTATTATCAGGGGATGTCTTATTTTAGGGGAACCAGGGAAATTATTTGATTTGCTTATTACTAAAAGATGGGTTATGGAATTAAGAGTTCTATATTTGTAAATTAAAATGGTGAAAAGATTAGGAAATCGTTTATACTTGTGATGAGGGTGAGAAGTTGCTTTCTTAAAAGGTGATTTTTTTTTGGCATTCTTTTTTTTCTTTCATCAGCTATTGTTTTTTATATAAAAATCGTAATAAAGTTATTTTAAAAAAGACCGAGCAGCTTCCATATCTCTACAGTCCAAATGCTATTCTGATCTGCTTAGACTAGAAATGTATTAATTATGAATGGATGTTTTATTTCCTCTCTGGGTTTTTATCTGCTACCAGATAGTGAACTCCCTTCCTATTCTTACCATATACTTCCTGCCAATTAACTGTTGTTGTACTGTTTTTATTTCCAAATATTGCTCTAAAGAAATTTTCTCAACTATCAAAGCAGATTGAAAAAGTCATCAATCTGAATGAAAGTGGACTGAAATTGAAAACCAATTACCCTAAACATTCCAGTGCCAATCAAGAGATCTTTTCTGACAACTATAAATCTTTATCCATTATTGGTCAATCACAAATCTTTTCCATATAAATCTACGTAATTTGAAATGAATCTGTTTACTTTTTTATAGAAATGCAGTATTTTCCATCTATAACTTTCATTTTTGATGGCTAATAACTATAGTTTTTAATATTATTTTAGCATTTTAAAAAGAAATTTTGGCATGTTTCCTTTTCGAGAAACACTACATTAAATTTCTGTTATCTTATTTCTGTTATTTCCCATAATAACTGAAAAAAATAATTTCATTTAAATATTTGTGTTAAAATTATTTTCTATAATAGTGAACCAGATTGCAATTAGTTAATTGGAGGCACAGATGTCCCCAAAACCAATAAAATCCTTTCAAAAGTCTAACAAAAAAAACCCCTTCAAACTTGTTGTGGCCTGTCAGCTGCCAGCAGAGCTAGCTGCAGAGTCAGAAAAGGAGAAGGTTGAGGGACAGCCTGGGCCATCTTCAGACCCTTTGGAAGACTCTGATAAGTAAACTGCATCAGAGACAGAGGCAGAGACAGGCCTTCTGTCCTCCCCCAGGTGGAGAGGCAGCTATCTTCCGGGCCTGAGCTGAGTGAGAGGAGGAACAGATGGGGCCTATCCCAGATGCATGTATGTGTGGAGAGGAAAGGAGAGGAGAGCAAAGGAAAGCAATAAGCTGGCTCTCAGGGAAAAGCAGATGTAGACACTAGCCAGTCCCTCCCTGGCTGGGAAATAAATAGTAGGGGTTTGGGTGAGGCTGCTTGTCACAGACAACCATTCATTTTCTAGTATACAGCAAGCAACTCGGATTCCTTGGCCAGAACCAGGTTAGGTCTAATTACATTTGGTCTTTGTTAATTCATGTGAATAAAAGACTGTTCCTGCCCTGCTTTGAAAAGGAGTTTGTTTTACTCATGAGTAAGAGCCTCATCATTACTTGTGAAGGCTGGGTCAGAACAAAACTATGCATCTTTTTGTTTCACTTTTATTTGGTAAAGATATTAACCAGTTGTGGATATTTAAAATATTCTCATGTTATTCTCTTCTTAAAATAAATTCTAATTTTCAACTACTTTCCAACAGTGTTTATAACATGCACTGGATTTCTTTCACTACACTTTTACTTGTTGAAAATTAAAGTTATGCTATTCACAAAAATCTCCTAGCCCAATCCTAACTCTACAACAGGGGTGGGTTCTACTACCGGTTTGCAATGGGGCCGCGTGAGTGCGCGCACTTCTGCGCATGCACAGAAGCTTCCTCATGACATTGGGGTTGGTGGGCGGAGCCTCCTGCCAGTTTGACTATTGGTTCTTGCGAACCAGGGGGCAACCCACCACTGCTCTGCAACTAGTACAACTGGTCTTGCGGAAGTCAACCCTACTTGTTTTCTAAGGGGCAGGGCTCTAAGGTAAGGGTTATAAGATGCATGCCTCATCCTGATGTAAGCACGGTGAATGGCACATATATTGTGGCCAACTCTTTTGTTCTGATCAATGATGAAATAAATCATTGTACTTATTTATTTGTCCTATAGGTTTGCATGGGAGGAACCAATTGAACCTGGGTCTCCCAAACCTAATCTATTTTCTTAACTAGATGATAACCAGTGATAGAACAGAGAACTGGACCAAAAGAGATTTCATGAGAGTAGCTGTTTGCTCTTCCACACACTGAGAATAATACAACCACAGTGGCAGCAGGAAAAGGTCAGGCAAAGATGAAATTGCCTACAGAAATTGTTTGCTTTTTCTCTTCCCCCAACCTGCTTCACAGAGAAGAAAGAGAGAGAAAAAATTTTCAAGAGAGCACTGTAAACTGTTTGTGTAGCACGCCAATGGATCCCAGCCTCAGTCTGTCAGTTTGACATTGCTTTTGATGTATAGAAAAACTAATAGATTACTCTCTTGAAATCTCTCTCTCTCTTCAATTTTGCTACTCTGTTACTGTAGTGAAATCCCTTCCTCTCCAATATCTCTGCTCTGCAGGGGACAGGGAGAAGAAACTACAGGTCAGGCATAAAAGTTGTACTGCCTATAATGGCAATCACATGATTGAGGTATGCTGTGGAGGCAGTAAATGAGCTGTAAAGTTTTTTTCAGCACCACGGTAATTTCAAATGGTTGTTGAATGAATGGTCAGTAAAATGAGAGTGTCATGGTACACACTCCAAATTAAAAATACATATTCTGCTTCTGAATGTTAGCAATGATTACAGTCCATTGTGAATGAAGGATGTGAACCATATAACATTTAGCTTTTTGCACTAAGTAATATATTTTAATAGGTTTCTGATTCACAGTTTTTACTCTATTTCTCTAGGACGTTCAACAGTTAATTCTTTGCTACTTCGGGAGAGTCACTGACAAATTTTTGCTGTAATACACTGTAATACACTACATTATTAGGAATGTAAAAAGTATCATGAGAGATAACAAAAGTAATTAAACTGATGCAAAATTATAGAGTGGATGGGTAAATGATGTTTGCTCATGGGAAGCTACACCTGAAATGTCAAAGTAAACATAAAAGGTTTTACTGAAATATACAAAAATGTAGCAAACGTAGGTCTGGTTTTCTTGGATACTGTTGTGCTGAGAGAAATACTAAGATAGAAAAGCCAGAGTCATTTCTTTCTTTGCTTTCTACAACTACCAAGGTAATAAGAGCTGGCTAGATAAAAGATACTGTTGTCAACTTTCTTCTGGGTTTTTGTTTTTGTTTTTTTAAAGATAGAGCCTTTTCCCTCACAACATCCCAGTGATTGGAAAAATTCCCAGGAGCCAGTTGAAAGATCAAGTGATGTTTCACATTTGCCTCCACTCTTACGATATCTGCATTTCATACTGGGCTGACTTTCAAGAATAACCCAAAAACTTCAGCTGTGAAGCTTTCAATAGGAAGAGGAAGAAAAATACACATTCCATCACTTGATAAATAACTTCATTGGCCACCCAAAATGAGCAGAATGTTGATTTTGAATGTACAAGCCAGAGGCCATCTTGAACTACAGTATCTGGAATACCACTTCCTCTCTCAACATTGCTGGTTTGATATTAAATGTCCCCAGTTTTGTAGCTTGTGGGTGGCTATCAGTCAACCCACTAGGTAGACCAGAACAGAATATCAACTCTATTGGAAGACTAAAGCTGTATTTTATTGAGATAGGCTATAATAACAGAAGCTTTCCAGCCTGATTGTGGTATACCAAATTTATCCCAATGAATCAGAGGGAGCCTGGCTGAATTGCTTCTGAATGTTATCTTATTTCCCAGGACATAATCTTCAGCCCTCTTTGCTTATGTAACAGTTCTTGCATATTTCTGTCATGGTAATTTCCTTTCCTCTTTATACTATTAAAGCTGCATAATATTTTTCTTGCTGGTGCCTTTTTTTTTTTGGTAGAATTCTTAACATCCCATATGCATTTTTGTGGCATGTAGGAGGAAAGCTTACTAATCAGATAATCCTCAGTGTCTCTCCCCATCAAAAGGAATCAATGTTGCCTGCAGGAAGAGACTGATGAGACATTTTTCCATATTGAATGCTTTTGTCTACTGTCAGCACAGATCAGGATGTACTTGAAAGTATTAATTAAATAACTTTATATTTTTCTCCTTCCACAAAGATAAATTCCACATTAATTAAACCAAAAGTTGCAACATATCCTCTATCCTCACACTTCTGCTCACCAGGCTCTCTTAATTCCACCCACCCAGGAGTTTCTTCATCCCTTGTTTGGCTATCAGTAATCAGGATTTATTTTCTTAAGCACTTATTACAAATTCTGTTTCTGTACAGGTTTTCTCTGGCAAAGATAAATTTGTTATCATTCCGAGAGAGATTTTTTTTTTTTTTTGGTTTCTACTGTTTAACTTTAACGTGTAAAGATTCACATTGCATTTTTACTTAATTGGCATTTTATAATGTAGTCCTTAAAAAGTTTTGTCAACCAACCTAACTGGAAAGATAGTGGATACATAATTTCTTTCTTTAATGTTTTTTTTATTATTAAACATAAACAAAAATATAAAGACAGTACAAAGACAAACAAAACCCCACCACCTACAAAACCCACACAACATTCCATATATATACGTTTGTCATCAACAGAATGTATAGTAAATTACTTTACATATTAATGAAAGGATAATATTAGATTTTTGATTCAAGTATTTGAAACTATAAAAATGTTTGCATCGTTTCCGTTATTCATCTCCTACTGTTAATCTTTCATTCTAATTTCTATCATCTACCGTTATACTAATTTTCTTTTCCAGCCATTGATACCATTGGTGCCACACAAGATAATAGTCAGTTTCCTCCTTATCCTGGAGTTCCATCGTCCGTCTATCCATCTCGGCACACTCTGTTATTTTTGAGATAATTTTATCTTTGGTTGGGAGTTGGTCTGATATCCAATTTTGAGTGAACAGTAATTGTGCTGCTGTCAAGATGTGTATGATAAGGTACTTCGTCTCTTTGGTGTATTGCACTGTAATCATGCCGAATAAAAAGAATTCGGGGCTATCTTCTACTTGTAAATTTGTTATTTCCTTGATAATCCTTTTTATGTCCTGCCAAAATTTTTGGGCCTTCCTACATTTCCACCACCACGGATACATAATTTCAAATTCAAGATTTCACTCCCCAAAATGTGTAGGAGAGGAAGTGCCACTGAGAACCATTCCTAGAGCATTTCTTCCTTAAAATTCAAATCAAAAACTTTACATTGTTTGAAGGAAATGTATGACATGATATTCTCTTGCCCTGTTGGAATTTGACAAAATGCTGAATACATTTCTCCAAAACATCTAAATCCCTATTGAAGCTCTGACATATTTTTCTTTTTTCTACCCCAGTGCTGCTCGCTGAAACAGCAGCCAGTATCTTTCAGTTAAGCCAGCTAAGGGTAGATACAGCAAATTTGCCAAGTTGGAATTCTATTATAATGCTGAGTGATAGGATGTACCCAGAGACAAGCATACAAACTCGGTGCATGAAAAATTCTAGAACTGACACACACTAGAATTAACATCAGAGTACCTGGACTGTATGGCTGGAAGGGAAGCGGAGGCCAATGTTTCTTATTAAAATTAGGCAAAGAAATTTCAATACTTACTCTAGCAGATGGAAGATTACAAGCTTCCAATGCAGTCTCAACACGCTTTCTGTCAGAGGAGAATAAGCGATAAATGCTGCAAAATAGAAAAAAAGAGAAATGCTCTTCAATAATCAATCTTTCTTTCTTTCTTTCTTTCTTTCTTTCTTTCTTTCTTTCTTTCTTTCTTTCTTTCTTTCTTTCTTTCTTTCTTTCTTTCTTTCTTTCTTTCTTTCTCTCTTTCCTCCCTCCCTCCCTCCCTTCCTTCCTTTTCAATTTCTGTACTTGGCTGCCTCTATATTCATATACTCAGTGGCATCTAAATTTATTAGAGAATATCATTTCTCTCTATCTAACTTTAGAGCCAATTCAGACGTTACAGAAAAAAATCAAATACCATGCATTACTTTGGACAAGGTGACACAAGCAATGTTAAGACTCTGAAGCTTAGGATGCACAATTTTTCAAACTGAGTTTTATATATTAGTAAGATACATTTTGGATGTAGGTAGATGGTGGATGATCTTGTTAGAATGAATTTGCTAAGAGATAATTATTGCCCTTTCAGTTCTGCATATATCACTGTGTACATTCCCTTCCCAAACAAACTCAAATAATATTCTAGAACTGGGTTGGAGACCCAGCTGCTATTTGTGAGCACAGCTCCTGCCATCACTTACTTTTGAACCATGTTGATGGAACCTGGGGTTCAGCAATACCTGATTTCCATCCCTATCCTAAAGGCCAAAATGGCTGATATCGATCTATGGTCTCTATACAGTGCTTTCACATTCATATCTGCCACCGAAATACTAATCTAGGAAACTACTGGGCTATCATTAGCAAATAAACTGAAAGGCCTTGCACATTTGATCTGTACAAAATAAATCTGATTCACTCTTCAACTTTATTTTTATGCCCTTCTGGCAAGGTCTTTTCCAATTCTTCATTTCTGAAACAAAGATTTTGTTCCCACTGTGGTGATTAATTTAATTCTGAGCCGTACCCTCCTACACTACAATTGGATAAACTATATGACTTGCCAGAGGCATTATGTTGCCTAAAGTAAAGGATTAAATGCTCTCCATTCCTTCTATTCCACATAGGGAACATCAATCAACAAGTAGCTGACCATATGTCAACATTGGTTATGTCATAATGTATTTAGTTGCACTTATGGGTAATGGCCTAATTAATATTGCATTTCAGACTAGCTATATGAGAAACATGGCTCTTCAGTCGGACATCTTGCCATGTATTTTGATCTCTCACAGCCATTATTCTGGTTCAATGTATGTTTAACCCTTGGGAGGCTTCATACGATTGAATACCCTTGTGTACTTATATTTCTTTTACACAACAAAAGTTTTCAGTCATGCCTTCTTTGTCACATGCTAACTATGTTGGCATGTCTGTGTGTGGTTTGCAGAAGGGGAGAGTGAGTTCTTTTGTATATGGTAAAACAACCAAAGACACCCCGCATTTACAACCTGAAATGGTATAATCCAGACACAGCTTGACCATCATAAAGTGAAAAGCACTGCACAATAATGAAATTTCATGGCATGCTTCTATTTTTAAATGGCGTCTAGAAAGTGAGTTTCATAATACTGTAGAACATGCAACAACACAATGGAACCCAACTTACTTCTTCAAAGGGATACGCCCATCTGTAGTGACTTGCAATTTAAGTTTTGTGTACCTAAGGAACAAAATAATGTGCTAGTGAGAAATTATTTGCAATCACAATATTAGAACTTGCTTTATCTATTGTTTACCATAAAACAACCTTGTACTTTGTTCTATTGAAGAAAATTATAATCTCACCCAAACTGTTTCCAAGAAAAGCTTAATGTATCTAAACATCAAGAAAATGATCTTTACCTGTAATGACATTTCTAAGTGCACCTTCTCAGGGAATAATCGAGTCCCCCCAGTGTTTAAAACAAAAACAGAATTTTGTTCAAACTGGTTTGTTTTACACTATTCTTACATGCTTCTATTATATGTATATGAATTCTGTATTGTACAGAATACAAATCTGTACTCTGTTCATTAAAGAGACAGGTTATGGATATGAGAAACGGGAAGGCTTCATCTACGCAGAGATTGTGCAGTGAATCCTGCAGTGGACAGATGGACTTGATGACCTTTTAGGTGAGTTCCACATTCTTGCATTCAAGCTGATTATGGCACATTTCTATTCAAACAGTTCGCTCTTATCAGGGTGGGCTTTTAGATCCTCTTTAGCCACGTGAAAAAGTCATTTTTCTTTCAGAAGTAGGAATGTAGGGTAAAAACAGAGGGACAGGCTCAACCGCTTAATTGGAAATAAATGTAAATAACATAGGGCCCAGTGAAATTTTGAAGGGATACTTTACTTAAACAGAACAGGCCTATTAATGGTCACCAGATGCCTTCTAGATAGGTATGTATATATGTATTCATGTATGTATGCATGCATGTATTCAATTTTTATAGCCATGCATCTCAGTCAATGACTGGGCTTACAATTAAAAAAAAATTACTATCAAAATACTAAAACATTTTAAAACATTAGAAACAATAGAAATGGCCAAAATAAAGGTACACAGCAGTTGAGATACTTGGCTATTTAGCAATATAGCTAGGAAACGGGGCCCTTAACACATTCAGCACCCCAGGCACGGGAAACACAGCCAGGTTTTTAGGGTCTTATGAAAGGCTAACAGGGTTGGGGCCATTCTGATCTCTGAAGAGCAGGGACCACTATGGAATAAGCCTGTGTTCTAATCACAGCCGACACTCTATGGCTGATGGGATCTGCCCATTCTGCTAAATCTGGATGTAGTGCATCCAGAAGGTAAACTGCCTAGTAAGTATTGGTGAATAATCGGTAGGAGACAAGTATGTCTGCAGTGCTTACCACAATAACCTCTTGGCTGGGTACCACACTGCACGATAGAGCTGCCCTGCCTAAAACTCCCTCTGCACTGACCAAAGTTGTTGTAGACAGGCTGACTCTACTTCATGTTGTAGACAATCCCAAAGCCACACAGTTTGAAAGCACTTTAGCCAGTAATGAAAGAGGGGATTGATAAGAGCCTTTTCTCATAGCACTGATCTGAAGTGGTTGAGGCCCTGCGGATTGCTTCAATTAAATCAAATGGCCTCTTTGCTTTCCCAGATCCAATGATGCTATCTCCACTGCCCCAAAACACTTACTTGAAATGAATCTGGATAAGCCTATCCATGGATAAACTGAACCCAGTTTTGGGGATGTATTTGAGGATCTAAAATTCTTGGCTTATCTGTGAGTATATGATATACAACAGCTACCTTATACATAATGAATCAAGCTGTCAGGAGTTGCAGAAATGATGGGAAGAGAAAGGTGATACTACTCTTCCAATGTTTTTCACTAGTTTTACCCCCTGAAGTTAAGAAACTGGCTTGGGAGTGAGAAAAAAAAGGGGGGAAATCAAAATAGCTGTAGGCAGGATTAAACTCTTCTGCTGAAAAATTTCAACTGCCCTTTTCGCCACATTCACTTAATCTTCAAGCAAATCCTTCTCCTTTTTTTATTGGAAAATTCTATCCCTTGTCTATTCTCCTGTGGTATATACAGGTTAGACATTACGACTTATTAAATTACAAGTATAATATTTATAATTTTGGTTTAAAGAAAACATTATTATTATTCCAGTTAATTCATCAGACAGTTCGAGAAATCTTGGCAATGCAGTTCATCTGTACTTCTTTAGTGGAACCTAAATCTGAATATCAATGAATTCATAACAATATCAATGAAATATCAATTTCCTTCTTTGCATTACCTAATCCAGTAGATTTTTCAAAAGGGATTCATCTACAGTAGCGGTCCCCAACCTTTGTTGGTGGGGGGGAGACTCGGTTGCATGAGCAGCGGGCCAGCACACAAACACATGCAGCTCAACTTGTACAACTTGAGCTGCGCACGGACATGAACGCATGCTGGCCCACCGCTCACACAAATCAAATTGTGCACACCTGCATACACGTCAGCCCACTGCTCATGGAGCCCGGTTCAAAATTAGCCACAGCCCGGTAGTGGGCTGTGGCCCGGGGGTTGAGGACTTCTCATCTACAGTGCAGGAAACATCCATATGGAACATGTGGTGTGCTGAAGAGCTGTTAATTCTTGGGGAACTCTTATAGAAATCATTCAGCTCTGAAAGCATTGTGAAAGAGAACACACCTTTCTTTGCATTATATTTTCTACTGAAAAACAGCATTTCTTTTAAAATGTCATCAGGATTTCATTACATATGCTTGTGTGTAACATGTAGTTTAAATATATCTCCGTTTATTCTTGCTCAGTCATCTGCATGACTGTAGATAAACTTGGGGATATTTAGGCGTTTCCTCTTTAAGCTGAAAAAAAATGCCAACTATTTTTGCCCCAGGATGTTGTCATCAACACCACCCCTTTGTGCTTTTGTTTCAAAGCCTTCTGGATCAACACATTGTGCCTACAGACTTCACAGGAACAGATTTACAGTTATTTGCTTCAGAGGGCAAAGGAACAGGCAATTAAGAAAGGGAGGGGGAAATCTTGTAGCCCTTTATTGTTCAGCTAATACCCTGTTTCCCTCAAAATAAGAGATCCCCTGATAATAAGCCCAATTGGGCTTTTGAGCGCATGGCAATAAGGCCAAGTGCTTATTTCAGGGTTCAAAAAAGTATAAGACAAGGTCTTATTTTCAGGGAAACATGGTAATAGATAGCACATCATAAGGAGATAAGCCTGTCATTTGTTGTTTATAACCTTAAGCAGCAGTATCAGAATTCCAGATCTGTCAGTTTTCAACTAGCCAATCGATAAGAAAATAAATATGGTTTTAGAACTGGCCACTATTATTTATGCTATGTTGACCAGCAGGTTTATGATAATGCATGCTAAATATTGTTACCACTGCAGATCCATTGAAGTGAAGATTCAAATGAATTTTATTCAGAATTCTACTGGGATTCAAATCTGGATCTACCCAGGGAACTGTCAGAATCAATCTCCGGAGGAAAAAGTTGGGTGGTGGTAGTGGAGGATGGAGATTGCTCCTATAGTTCCATGATGAAAAGTCTTTTATATCTTTCTTAGATATAAGAAAGATATATAAGCTAGTTGTAGTCACATGTTCATTCCAGGACATGCTGAAAAAGGAGCCTCAACATTCTAACAGAGCGGTGTATAACTTTAAGCAGATAAGATTTTCATTTTTTATAAAAAAGACCAGACTGCTGCCTTATAAAAATTATAAAGTAAGTGCCATATCCATCTGCTCCCAGCCAAATCTGGAGAAGTTGTCTGATCACGAATCTACTGCTAAAAAACAGAACAGACTCGGTGTCTTACGAATCCCTACTGCTGAAGGATTCAAGCCGATCATTTAAAGAACTTAGTTCAGGTTCCTACTCTAACTTTTAGTAGAACATCTCTCAAGATTCTCAGGAGACTTCTCAGGATGTTGCCGACTTCCTTCTTTACTCGTGAAGTGCCAAATGTATCCACAGAGATCCTTCCTGAATAATAGAGCTTTCTGCCACGTAACCATAAATAAGGATGAAAAGATTCTCCTCCCCATGCATAAGCTAAGTGACAAAATTGCGGGCTTCTGCATCCAAATACTTCACAATCAGGAACACCTTGATTATGAACTATATTTTTGGGTCACAAATCATGAATTAGAGAGTTGCTTAGCACACTATCTGCTGCTGTGATTCCTCTTGTATATTCATTCCTAGAATAGGCAGTGTATTACATAAAGTATTAAGATGGTGCTAACGAAAGCTCAGACTGCACCTATTTCAGTCATCATGGCTGAGCTTCTTAGTTCTCTTTCTAAAAAGACGTTCAATTTGCTATCTCAGTGAGAAAGGAGGAAAAAGCATGTTTAGAGAGGCAGTAATCCATCATCATGAAAACAATTGGTAGCAATAATTCTTTCAAAAAGAAAGAAAAAAGGAAGCTGACACGTAAGAAACTGAAGCAACTTCCCACACAATAAGGATTTTGGTACTTACGCTTTTTCCAGAAAAGCATCCCTGGACATGTTCTGTGCCAACAGGTTTGTTGCCAGACTGAAGATTTCTTCTGACCATTCCTAAACAGAAAAGAAAAAAAGAAGAAAAAAGAAATTCCATTTAGATTCATCCAGAGGAACTTCTCTTCAAGGTTCTCTTTGAATGGTGACACCGGGGTTAAACCTTCCCTTAGGAAAACAATCAAGGTTGGTAGAAAGGTGTAACAAACAAGCAGAAATGGACAGGTTTATGGACAGGTATGAATCAGATTGGGGTAGAAAGCATGGCAACTGGGATTGTTGTGTTAACGGAGAGAATCAAACAAGAAGGAATAAGAAGGACAATCCCTTCACTAACAATGTCATCATACAGTTTTGGACATACAGATAATCCTCCACCTATAACCACAATTGGGTCCAGAATCTCAGTCACTGATGAAATGGTCATTAAGTGAGATGCCACCTGGCCACTTCACTCAAAACCCACAATCTTGGCTCTCCCAGCTGCGGTTATTAAGCAACCGTGTGCATCATTCATCAGAATGTCAGGAAGAGGACCTAGGCCTCCATGATCTGGTTGGCAGAGAGAAGGCTCAGGCCTCTCAACACAACCAGTGGCTCAGGTCCTCTCCCTTCTTGACCGGAGAGAGAAATCTCAATAACCTAGGTGTTCGCTAGCATTTTCAAACATTTGAGGTTCATTTCTCCAGGGTACTGGAAGGTTCAAAACTTTAGCAAATGTCAGAATTTTCCCCTTACCCACCAATGTCCTGAGCCTTTCAGAACAGTGGCATTTGTTAGCATTTTCCCTTCCCCTTCTGGAAGTTGAGGAGTACTTGTTTCAAATACTATTTTACACACTTACAACAAAACCATAAGGAAGATTTGCATTATTGTCTCAATTGTGTAAGCTTATGGCAGAGGTAATACTTAAATTTGGGCTTTTGGGGCTCAGTTTTTGACTCTCTATATTTTTTCTTCTACCATTCCGTCATGTCCGATTCTCAGAGAGTGACTGGACAAGGCTCTGCAGTTTTCCTGGCAAGGTTTTCAGAAGTGATTGCCACTGTCTCCTTCCAAGGGTTGAGAGAAACTGACTGCAGGTATTGTTCAACACAGAGCCACAACTGGGACTGGATTTTCACTTCAGTAATCAATGCGGTCATTAAAGGAATCTTCATGTGACCAGATCTGATTTCGTGACCATTTTTACAGAGGGCATTAATGATGCAGTTGTTAAGCAAATCCACTTTCCCCAATTAACTTTGCTTGTTGGAAGCCTACTGGGAAGTTCGCAAATTGCAATCATGTGATTGCAGGACACTGTATCCATCATAAATGTGAGCTGATTAACAAGCATCCAAATTGCAATCAAATGGACTGCTGGGGTGATATGATGGTTGTAACTTTGATGAGGGTGGTAAGGCCCTCATAACCTGGAATTGTCATTAAACAAACAGATATAAGTTGAGGACTACCTGTAGCCCAAGGTCACCCAGCTGGCTTTGTACCTAAGTCAGGGTTAAAACTCATAGGCTTCCAGTTTCTAGCCTGTTGCTTTAAGCACCACACCAAACTGGCTTTTACATTAGCTGTCTTTTATTAATATGCAAGAAAAGAACCATGGAGTTCAGACCTTCTTTTGGAAGGTTAATGAATAAACCTCTTGATGATAATATAACAATCTCATTTCCATTTGAGCCACATTATGTAGCAGGAAGCTGACATATTTTAATGTAGACTTTACACATGCTTTAAGGGAGCATATACATGTGCTAAGATGATTGTGGAGGTCACAGAATTCCCCATGCCAGTTGCTATTCCTTTTTCTTGATGGAAGTCTGATCTAATTTTTACTCTCATATTACAGTGACAGCAACGTTCATGAGAAAGCAAAGGTATGCAAGCTGCTACACAGCAGTAAATGGTGAATTAAATGCCATACGAGAAAAACAACTCCCAGTCAGGACATTTTACAAAACTGCAATCGGCCAATTTAGAGAACGGGATTCTGCTATGGATAACCAAGAACTGTGAAGATTAATTTGGACGCTATGAACTGTTGGTCACATGTCAAGTCTCACTGAAGTAGCAGCAATCACATGTTTTAATTAAAGGTTCCCACGCTCTGAAAAACACAGATGCCCAGAGCCTCTCTCCCTCCTGCATACAGCATATTCTTCTTTCATTTCTTACCCTTATTCCCACATCTATGCTGATAGCTTGGAAAATCTCCTTGTAATCCAATCTTAAAGTCTGAGGCTTATTATATGTAAGCTTCCCTGCTGTTCTCTTTCAATATTTGGTCTTGCAAATTATCATCTTGCCAAATAACTCCCTTCCCTTCCCTGAAATTCATAATAAATTCCAATTTACAACATTTGTCTAGAAACAATGCAAGTACACTTGTCTTCAATCTCCTTGTCATAAAAACCTTCTCTTCTTAGTTCACTGTATAGTTGGTGACCAAAATACTATTAGAATTACTTAAGACTGAACCCTGGTACAATACTACATAACACTTGAGAGACTTGAAAACAGATGTTTGTCCCAAAGGTGCTTTTCATAAGGCAACTCGACTTTGTATTTTTCCTGAAAACTTTTCACTTCTCATCCAAGAAGCTTCTTAAACATTTTCTTGAAAATGTTTTGTTGAGAAACGAAACATTTTCAAGAAAAAAACACAGAAAGTCCGGTTGTCTTTTGAAAAGCACTTCAGGACAACCATGGCTTGGATGATTGAGAATCTCCATAGTCAGTTTTGATCTTTCAGGACAAATGCTCCTTAGCTAACCATTAAGCACTTCTTTTCCATCAGATCATCATAGAGTTGGAAGTTAGCTAAGAGGTCATCAATCCCCTACACACTGTAGGATTCACTTCACCATCCCTGATAGATGGCTATGCAGCTTCTGTTTGAAAGCCTTCAATAAAGACAAAGAAACCATAAAATGCAATTCTCCTTCTAGTTCTAATTTAAAGCATTTTTGGTGATCCAATCTTACCATGAGATTTTAATGGCACATGAAGCAAGCAAAGATCTATTTCAATTGTATAAGTATTACGTCTGAATGCTGGAGCAGTTTTGCATTTTTCTCCCCAAACCAAAAAGGAATTCTATCTGGACAAAAGCATGCTCCTTGTAATAAATGAAAATTGAAGTAAACATAATTATTTTGCAGATTAAATATGGTTCCTTTAATTCAAAGAAGTTAAACCAGGAGGATTTTCTTAGTGAGAACTTAAATTCACATTTCCTATTCTGCCTAACATTCAGTCCTTCTATGCTGCATTTAGTCTCTTCAACCAACTCTCCTCACTCCCTGCGTGAAGAGGGAAAATTCAGGGTACTACTTCTAATATCAAACTTATCTTACAAGTGCTAAAAGATATTAAAAAGGGAGATAATTAACAAACACAAGAAGCATTGAAGCATGTAGATCCTCCATATTCTGTAGGAAAGAAAGCAACTCAGAATCTCTCCTAGGGGTAGTACCAGAGGTGGATTTCAGCAGGTTCTGACCAGTTCTGGAGAACCAGTAGTGGAAATTTTGAGTAGTTCAGAGAACCGGTAAATACCACCTCTGACTGGCCCCATCTATTCTCTGCCTCCCAAGTCCCAGCTGATTGGGAGGAAATGGGGATTTTGCAGTATCCTTCCCCTGCCATGCCCAACAAGCCATGCCATGCCCAACAAGCCACGCCCACAGAATCGGTAGTAAAAAATTTTGAAACCCACCACTGGGTAGTACAGATATATTTCTGCACTTTATTTCTAGCCATACTCAGTATAATCTTATCAACGGTATAAGGGGATGAAACAGACTCCATCTTTTTGTACATTACGAGGGAGTAAATGTTTATAAAAAATATGGAAAACTGTATATCTATAATATTTGACTAATTATGTGACATTAAGTTCTTGGTAGGATACATTGGAAGTGGTTTGCCCTTGCCTACTTCCTAAGGTTGAAAGAGAGTGATTTTGAACCCAGAATGACACCAAATACTTTAAAATAGAAAGTCTAATCTCAGGCATTAAAATTCACATTTTTAAGGAAGAATGAAAAAAATGGTGAGTTAAGAATCAGATAGACACATGCAAAATCAAAGAAAGAAATAATCAATACAGAAGACCAATAGATGAAAACGATTATTATTTGTCAGAACGATAGAATTATGGAACTACTAAACCTTCCTCTCTTGCTATGTTAAAACTAAAACTCTCACAAGGTCCATCAGTGTGACCATGGAAATTTGGGTGGCTCAATATGCAGAAAATATGACTTCAGCAACAGAGTGGTCAATACCTGGAATGCACTAATTGACTGTCTGGTTCCCCCCCCCCCAACCCCCAAAACTTTACCCTTAGACTGTCTACTTTCGACTTCACCCGATTCCTAAGAGGTCTGTAAGGGGCGTGCCTAAGCGCACCAGCGTGCCTACAGACCGTGTCCTAATGTTCCCTTTTATTTGTACCCATCTCACGTATTCATAATCATGTCTATACTTACATCTGTTATCTAATACATGCTTGATGAAATAAATAAATAAATAAATAGATAGATAGATAGATAGATAGATAGATAGATAGATAGATAGATAGATAGATAGATAGATAGATAATACCAGGTTGGAAAAAAATGAAGAGGGAGGAAATTCCAAAGATGAGGGGTTTACAGTGAAAGAAAGGAAGTTTTAGTTGCAAGTTTCCCAGAGCCATTTAGGATTCAGTCAGTCAAACAAACAAACAAATAAATAAAGCAAAGCTCCTTGTTTCTTCTTGTTACAAGACATAGGTGGTCTATTATTTTGGATGTCTATGATTTCAAAAGCAAAAGAAACAAGGTAATCCTTTTATTGTTAGGTTCTTATCAAAGCTATGGCTCATCCAACATTTTATTCTTTATTCTAGTCTTGTCTTGCTTTTTCACTTTCCAAAATAACCAACTGCTTCTTTCACATTGCAATGCTGGAAGAATTAATAATATGTTTTAATTCTCCTTGTGACACTAAATGCTACAAAGATTGAACATAAAAAAGGTTACACCTCAAAATACTTTTGGTGTAAAAACAGAACATTCCTCACACATTTAGAATTCACATTCTAATGATAATAATTGGCTATGTTTTTAGACAAAGCACGAACATCACTTCATTTGAAATGCAGCCTCCCTCTCTGCTCTGTAATTCTGTCTGTTTTGAAAAACTGGACTGGAGGACTGTTTTTCTTTGCTTGCTTCCATCCGCATACCTTCATTTGTTTCTTGATTTATTTTTTACTGTCAAACATTACATCCTGCATTGATATATATTAATTAGAACTAAGAAAACTCCTGTTAATACACTTCGTCTAACCAAAATGGAGAACAGAGGCTTCAACATTTGATTATATAGATTTGATAGCTTGTAAATATCTCAAGTACACAATTCCAACTACTATCCCAGGCTGGCCATTTATTCACTGCCAAGACAAAATACATCATTCAAAGGCAGGACTCAGCACCCTTAAAGACATGCCAAGAATTGCACATATTTTGAACATTCAGACTCACATTTAGAACAGTGACAGTAACTTGACACATATTTAGAACAGTGGCAGCGACTTGACATACAATATGTAATGGGAAAGATTGTTTGGGCAGCCTCTAATATGTTTGTTCCCTCTGCCATCCTGGACAAAGTTAACTTGGAAATGTGCCTTTCTTATAGTTCTTCATCTTAAACCATGTTTAGCTACCCCAATAACCCTGATTCTTGAAGATCTGGTTCCTTTCTTAGTGACAGTTTCTCTTAGTGACAGTTAGCTCTTCATATTTTTGTGTCCAATAGCAATTCCCTTTCTCCATCAGAAATGCTGGATAAATGAAGAGATTCTAGAAGTGACGTTTTCATATAACTCTAGCTTTTTTGCAAAGTACAAAATTCTGGATTCCCTTCAAGAGAAACTCAATACAGGAAACTAGAGGTGGAATCCTGTGTGTAAACATATTCTCCAGAGTTCCTAATATCCTTCCTTGTACAAGTAGTATAAACTCCCATTTTACTTCCATTTTTAAATTTTCTTTTTAAAACATGCCTATTCAGTTGTAATCTTACTTTTTATTGGCTCCAGCAAGTTTCCCAGGATGTGGATATCTAATATCCCAAACAATGTTTGGGAAATACTTTCTTATATTGTATCTTCATTTAAGTTTCACTCACATTTTTTAAAAATAAAAACAGTGCTCAATACTATCAGAATCTGGGGCTTCAGAAATTCCAGTAAAATACAGTAGATCTATTTCCCTCCTTCTTTCATGCTTGATCCCCGTTCACCAAAATTGTATGCTTGATGTGGCAGAAGCAAGATGTGACGTTCATCCATTGTGTTCAAAGAGGACCTTGACATTTAACAGGTTGTGGGCTGCCCAAGATGTGTCTGCAGGGGGTGGTAAGGCCTATATGGGCACGAAATGTTGTGTTGTGATTCGTCAGCAGCCTGCGGAGCTGGCAGCAGAGTCGGACAGCGATGAGGCTGAGGAAGAACATGGGCCAATCTTGGAGGCTGGGGAAGGCCTGGATGAGGGCTCTGCATCGGAGGTAGAGATGGGGCCAGGGCCATTAGGGACTGATGTGCGGACTCCGGAGCCTCCAGAGGCTGACAGTAGAGAGGCAGAGGAACAGGAGGAGCCTGTTCCTAGTGCATGTATGAGAAGAGCTGCCAGAAGGCAAGAGCAGCTAAAGCAAAGAGGACAACTTGGGAGAAGGGCCAAGAGATGATTGCCCCCTCCCATAAAGCTTAAAAGACCAGCAACAGCTCTTGGGCTCTTTATCGGAAAACAATGTTGATAGTCTTGCCGCACTTATCTCTTGTCAGGGTCTTTTGCTTCTGAACTTTTGCAAAGAGAAGCCTCTGGCAGTTTGCCTAATTATACCAAGGTTAGTGATTAGACTGAAAAATCTGTGTTATGAAGAGTTTGCTTTAATTTAGATTGGACTGTGCTGAGAATGAGTTAATTCTCAGCTGTTTTAATAAAGTCTGTTTGTTTTGGAACTGCTTGCGTCAATTACTACCTACTTGGGCCTGGGTCACAACATGTTCTGCCACATGTTGGGCAGATATGCGTGGGCACCATTGTTGCAGCATTTGCAGCTCTGGCTTTGTGGAGTGCTCACTTCTCTTGTGCTATGGTTGTTTTTCTGTCCGCAGATGTCTGGCAGCCTTGGCAGATCAGCATGTGCCATGTTGATCGATCTTGTGCCAGGGTTTCCCAGGAGGTGGTGTCGATATCCAGGGACTTGAAGAAGGCTCCCAACATGTCTTTGTATCACTTCCTTTGTTCCCTGTGCGATTGCTTTCCTTGAGTCAGCTCACTATAGAGGAGCTGTTTAGGGATGGGATGGTCTGGCATCCTTGCAACATGGCCTGCCCAGTGTGTCTGGGCGTTCATCAGCAGAGTGTGAACTGATGGCAGGCTTGCTCTGGAGAGGACTTATGTGTCTGGCACCTTGTCCTGCTACTCGATCCTCAGAATTCTATGGAGGCAGGTCATGTGGAAGTGGTTCAATTGCCTAGCGTGACTCCTGTATACAGTCCAAGTCTCACTGGCATACATCAGGGTAGATAGCACTACTGCTTGGTAGACTTTGAGCTTTATAGCAAGGCTTATTCTACGGCGGCCTCACACGTTGGTCAGTTGTCTGCCAAATGCAGCGCTTGCCTTGGTGATTCGGCAGTTGACCTCAATGTCAATTGTCACTGCCCGGGAAAGGAGGCAGAAGCAAGTTAAGCTGCTTCTGCAGCACAATCTTCTTTTTAAGCATTTCAATGTTACAGGCAATATGAAGCGTCTCATTCTAAATTGAAGTTTCCTTAAAGATACAAAATATTTACCTGATAGAACACTTGAGACATCTGTTGAAAAATATGGATGCTTTTTCAGATTACCTGTGACTTCAAAAAAGATTACTTGCCTAAAGAATGTTAGTATTTTTGTAATGCCTAAGCAAGGTCTCCTTCTCCTTCATTTATTTCCCTGATCAATTGATGCGGTAGCTCTTTCACTTGTCTGTTTGCCATCCAGTTTTATAGTCCCCTGTTTGTTTTTATTTCCCTTCCCAATGCAACTACTCCTTCCTCCTTCCTTTTTTCCTGTATTTGCTGTGCACGAATGGGTTCAAATATTGCATCTGGGAGATGTAATCATTCTTATATGCTGATCAAGGAGTCACTTAATTTTATAAATGGGATAATTTATACACATACAGAAACACAGATTCACAGATGCAAAACCCAGGGGGAAGAGGGGAATTGCCACAAGTGATTTCCGTGTGAATTGGATATGTTACACTATCAAGGTGGTAAAGCTGGATTGCACAGAATTTTTCTCTGTACAGATATGCAGAGAAAGGATTGTCTTAAATTTGCCATACTCCTTTGTGTAAAATTCAGGCTCATCTTCCTTTGAATAAGATTGGTAAAGATGTCCAAGGGAAAAAGAAGAACATCTCATGAAAAGCAGTTGGTTGCACTTATCCTTAAAGACATTCCATACAATTGTGCAGACTTTGAACGTGCTGAGACATTTAGAAACAGAATGACTGTAACTGCCTAGAAATACAATTCAGCATAGATAAAATTGAATAGACAGCATCGCTTATACGCTCAGTCTGCCATCCTGGGCGAAGGACCTATTATTAACTTGCAAATTTGCCCTTGTTATGGTTATGGTCAAAGTTATTTGTTAATTTTGACCCTTTATTCACTTTAAACCATGGGTGGATATTTAGCCACCCCAATATCTAGATTCTTGTGACCTTATATGAATACTTCAGTTCAGATGGCCAAAACTTTATAGGAGACTGAAACTCCAGAACAGAAGAAATTTTAAGACTGAAAAAGTGAAGAAAAGAGCTGGAAACAATTAACAACTGATAATTATTTGGAAGTTTCTGTTTAAGCAGCTTGCCCTAGGTCGGTGAAATACAACCCCCCACCCCCCAGGATTATCTAAATCCATAGTTTCCTGAATGTAAAATGCCTAAAACTACAGAGACATCTTCTAAAAGATTGCAAAATCCGATGGCTGGCTAAGGTCTGACATGCCCTTGAGAAATGTTGATCAGGATATTTTGTAAAAGACTTCAGAAAGCAATGACTTTCTTAACTTAAACCCATGGGTTTATTCATGTCCTATGTGTTCTGCAAACGCTGTTCTGCATTTTCTCTTTATTTTCAAAGTTTTCTTAAGATAGTTAGCCTCAGGCTACCATAAAAGCAAGCCAAACAATGTGCCAGAAAAACTGCCTAATGACAGTTAATTGCAAACAGGGCAAAATGTCAAGCCACTAGAAATTTAGTCCGAGAGATATGCCACCATTAAGTCCAGTCAAAATAAATATAGTTGAATGAATATCGGAAGGTGACACATACCTATGGCATGGTTCTCACACAGCATTTCTCCTGAGGGAAACGATTTTTGGTATGCATTTATTACAAGGTGAAGTATGTTCATGCACAACAAACCAGATATACTTATTTTTTAAAAAGACCTATACTTTTAATGCATTGAGCACAGCAGTGAATTGGATTGTTCAGGTTTCTGCAAGTTGATGAGGAGGAAAGAGAGCCAAATATCCATTAATCAGGGTTAACTGCTGAAAATAACTGCTAGATGTTTAACATAAAGCTATTGCCTTTAGCACCTTTCTGTGTCCAGAATTCTGATTGGAAGACTGTCCTTCCTTGTAGATCAGGGATGTGAATATAACTCTTTAGATTTAGTTAAGCTTTGGGTTATTTTACACTATACAGTTTTCCTTTTGCTCTCTATTGTTTATCTATACAGTTTTTCTTTTGCTTATCTATTACCTATAACTCACAATTTTGTTCAGAGGATTCTTTGTTTTCTTATCCCCAAATAGTAGCTACCAATTGTGTAATGACTTTGATTTACTACAAAAGCACTTAACAGAGAATGGACTGATATAATACCAACGTTGGTTGGAAAGAAGCCAGGAGTGATCAGTCTTCATCCCATATCATAAAAAGTATACCTCAATAATTGTTGGCAAAATATTTCAGAGAAGCCAATTATAGATTAATAGGCAGTTCAACAGACACGTGGAGATAAACCATATTTTCACACCATTCAAAAGAGACAATAAAAAGTTACAGATGCAGAAAGACCAGAAGACGTTCTCTTCAGCAGCCAACACCCAAATAAGTGAGGATTGACACCAGACAAACGATCAAACAGAAATCAATACTCCCATTAAGGGACTACCCAGGAAAACACACATCCCCACCAAAACTGACAGGGCAAGCTATTGTGTACAAACAGGGAACAAATTTCACACTCACTAGCACTGAAGACATTACTTAGTTGGATAATGAAAAGTCTGCAAGCAAATAAACTCAGAGAGCACCAAAGACTCCACAACATATTTATGGTTGATAGACTACACTGCCCACCAGATTTCACCAGCGAAGTACACATTAGCATTATGTTTCAACTCATTTTGCCAGCATCTATGCTGGCATTTTCAAAGACAGAATTTCAATTTCTTCAGAATAGACGAATTTGAAATCTACTCAAATGAAGAACCAATCAGGAATCAGCTTTCTTGAACTCTTGTACCATGGGCCAATCAGAAGTCGTCTTGCCAGGCTATAATACTACAATTCAGTGAGTTCCTGTTCTCTCAGTTCACGGTATTCTTAATAAAGATCTTTATATCATATATAATTTGAAAGTGCCTTCTTTCTCTCCAAGTTTTATTTCTTTACTTTATCAATGGAGAGGCCATCAAATTAACTATTGTTTTCTTTATTCCCTCTCCTCCCTTATTCTTGTTTAAGCTGCCATTGCCTTCATTCCTAGAATTAATAACCTCTTTTCTTCTCCATTATACTGTTCAGAGCCTCTATTACTAAGCCCAAGAAAACAAAATCTGTTTACCACTTTCCTATCTTTGCCTTTAAGTAGCATTCTGGCTAACATTCCATTCCATTTTCTTAACCTTTTTCTTTTTTTACTTTCTAATTCAGCTGAGCAGTAGATATATATGGCATACTGGAGGCCAGTTTCAATATCATGGCAAAGAATTAGTAAGTTAAGAGCAGTCATATAGGCACCTGGCTATTCCTAGGTTTCTCCTTATAGTCAAAGGGATAAAGATAATGGAGGAAGGATGAGCCATGGTGGCGCAGTGGTTAGAGTTCAGTACTGCAAGCTATTTCTGCTGCCTGCCATCTGCCTGCAATTTGGCAGTTCAAATCTCACCAGGCTCAAGGTTGACTCAGCCTTCCATCCTTCCAAGGTGGGTAAAATAAGGATCCAAATTGTTGGGGGCAATAGGCTGACTCTATAAACTGCTTAGAGAGGCACTGTAAAGCGGTATATAAGTCTAAATGCTATTGCTACTGCTATCAGGAAAGTTTGCTGAACAAAGTTTGAAAGCCAAACCAGGAGGTTTTAGTTTGGTGGAAGAATAGCAAACAGTGCTATATAAACAGTAATTTACTGCAAATTGCTATCAGGCGCTTCCAATGTCATCACATGCCGAAAAAGTGGGAATGGAAAGCGAAGGAAGCTCCATTTACACGTATATCATCTGAAAACAATCTAAGCATATAAAGGAACCTTAAGAAAACAAAAATTGATATTATGTTGCTGCAGCTTAGCACTTCCTTGGGAAATGTGCCAGTCTGTCCCCAAAATAACAATACGAAACTCAGGGATCTTAGGAAACTACAACCAGTATGTTTGGCAAACTGGTCTTAGGGCAGCCATTCTCTAAGAATGCCTACAGCCTGTTCTCAAAATATATCCACCAACCCAAAAGGTTGGTGAATCATCCTATTTCCTGTTCCTATAACTCCAACACATTTCTACTCATAAGTATATTCTGTCATATTTCCAAGTTAATTTGCATTTCTATTATCCGCTTTTTTATTATCTACAAATGTACTAATTATATGCTTATATTTTATACTATGCATTTTCTCCCAAGCACATTTTGCTAAAGATATATTTTTCTCAAGATACACAGTACACAAAAATGCACAGGCCACACACACTATATGTGTATATATACACACAAACAATTTTTGAACTCAAAAAAAAATGAGACAAAAGTGATTTGAATCAAGAAAAATATCAGAACATTTGGGAACTGAAGAGGTAAAACAAATCCTTTTAATTTATTTCTTTAATTCCATCCGATTTATTTATAGAAAGAAAATAAACCATTTGGCCTAAGAATAAGCCAATTTGATTGCCAAACAATACATTTCAAACATAATAAAACTACATACTCAGTCATTTTTCTTCCCTTCTTGCGCTGTTTGCATGCTATAATTCAGATTATGCTGTTCCTATTAACTCTAGCAACAAATTATGTAGTTTAATGCCCCTCTGAACCAATGGATTTCAAGGTTTGCTACTTCATGAATACATTTCTCTCATTCATGATGTGCATCATATTTTATCCTTGAAGACACCTGCCTCAATATAGATAAAAATATTTTTTCAGAGAAAAAGACAGCCCCTAAATGATCCGTGTTCTCTGAGGCACTTCACCCAAATTGGAACCGATTGGTGAAAGTTATTTTTTCTCACTTATTTGGTTCTGCTGGAGGGGAGGGGAAGGGAGGAAGGACCTGTAGCTTAGGGATGGAAAATGCATTGCAGAAAAGCAACACACACAAGACATTTCCATGGAAAAGGGTTTTAGGCAAAAGCTCAACATGAACCCCTCAGATGTTTGAGGGGACTAAAAATTTTAGTTCAGCAACATCTGGACGACCACAAGTTCCCTACCACTTGGAGTAACTCTTGTCAGGCAGAGTAGATAACCCTCTTGGTAAAACTTAATTTAGACTAGCCTGCAACTGTGTGTAGACATCGATGCAGACCTATGTTGTGAATAAATTGATGGGTAAGCATAAATTGCAGATAGCGGCAGATGGGCCGATACAGATACCTCCCAAATCTCAACTATGCATTGTGTGGAGATGCACGTCCTGCAAGCTGATTGGTGGATCCGATTCTTTTTTGGGAGGAGGGTGGAAGGTAAAGCACAAGGTAACCTTACAACAAGGTTAACATTAGTAGAAATATAAAGGCAACAGCTATGCAACTCTCTTCGAACAACAGATGCATACATTCCCTGATGTGCCATGACGCATAAGTCTAACCCAAGCTTAAGCAATTATAGCGCTATTTTTGTTATTGTAGCAATTGCCAGAATGAAAGAGAAACCCTGCTTTGAGTTGTTTAGGGATTTATATGTTATCCACTAAATCCTGAATTGTTAACTGACAGCCAATCCAATACTACAATCAGAAGTATATGTATATGCATGTAAGCATATAGTCCACCATTATAGTTTTTACAGCTGAAACCTCCGTAACA
Source organism: Masticophis lateralis (assembly GCA_030761175.1). Lineage (NCBI taxonomy): Eukaryota > Metazoa > Chordata > Lepidosauria > Squamata > Colubridae > Masticophis > Masticophis lateralis. The sequence goes on along the minus strand of JAUDYJ010000001.1, from coordinate 149,310,347 downwards.
TAGAATAATATATACTGCTCAAAAAAAATAAAGGGAACACAAGCAGAAGACATCCGAGATCTGAATGAATGAAATAGCCTTATTAAATACTTTGTTCATTACATACAGTAGTTTTGTGTTCCCTTTAGTTGTTTGAGCAGTGTATAAACTACTGTATGTAAAGAACAAAGTATTTAATAAGACTATTTCTTTCATTCAGATCTCGGATGTCTTCTGCTTGTGTTCCCTTTATTTTTTTGAGCAGTGTATTATAGCATTATAGTGATCTAATCACAGACATCACAATGGCTGTGATATAGTTATATATTTTTTTCAGAGAGATAGCCCTTTGTACAACAATTATATTCTCAATTCCCAGACAGTAGGATAGCTCATTAATAAATCTATCTTTTCAAGCTTCAGTTTCAGTCTACTGATCCAATACATTCAAGCATTAGACAAAAACAGGCATGGCCTTTCCTGGTTCAGATGTAGAAGTGAAGTAGACTTGGATTTATCAGCATACAATTGACACAATACCTGAAAACTACCCTGTAGCCACTCCCAAAGGCCTCTTACAAATCAGAAGCAGGCAGTCATTTTGCGAATAGACACTGAAATTGTTTTGGGGGAAAAATAATTTTTAGACAGCAGCAAAGATGTAATTCAAATGCACTGGAGTCATGGGAGGCGTCAGAGATGAAACCTGCTTTTCAGTCTTTTAAAAAACAACCAGAAATGCCATTAAATGTTAGTGAGAAAGGTGAGGCAGCTTGTTAGTGATACGAGCTTGAGGAATCTCCTGAAGGGCTTTGTGATGGACTGGAGAAGGTAAACCCCATCTGCCATCCTGTCACAAAGAGATATAAACTGTACTTGTAGCTGATAAACCCCAGTTGGGGAAAGTAACAGATAAGAGGTTTCACTCATGGAATGGGAAAATGGAAATAAGACATAGAAGCTGGCAATGATATAAGGTAAAGTTGGAGTAAGGGAAAGGGAAAGATTAAAATATATGGCTAGCGAGCAGATAAGGAATTAAGTAATCTTGGAGTGCTTACGGTATGTAAATTCCAGGGGTGTTCAAAAATAGCACACACACAAAAAAGAAATAAATGTAGGAATTACTGAAGAACTGAAAGCACCAGAACAGAGGCCCAAATGTTGCTTGCCATATGAGGTTGTCGGCTAAATTTAAGTGAAGGTCATGATTAACTTTTTGGGGAATTTAATAACAACTTTACATTTAAATAAGCCACACTGCCACTTTGGCAGAAATTGTATTATTGCCAGTAGACATATAGTTAATCTCTGAACAATATAGTACATTATAAAGTGAATAATCATAGAACAATCATAAAGTAATTTACTGCAAAATCCACCTCCTGTCATAGCAGATAGAGGAGGGAGAGAGAACCGTAGCTCAATTTATATAACTTAACTGACTTACACTTGCTTAATTATCACTCTTTATAAATCAACCGTTGAAACTAGTAGTTTCTAGCTATGTTAAATATAAAGAGAAAAAAATGCAAGAAAGAGCTTGTATACCCTGGTGGCGCATTGGACTAAGTGCTGTTAAAGGAGCACTTAGTTGCCAGCTGCCTGCAATTATTGCAAGTTCAAATCTCACCAGGCTCACGGGTGACTCAGCCTTCCATCCTTTCGAGGTAGGTAAAATGAGGACCCGGATTGTGGGGGCAATAAGCTGACTTTGTATAAAAAAGAACAGGTGGGGGTGGTTCTTTTTTATACAAAGCGAGTATAAGAGTAGGGCTAAGGAGGGGGGCAAAAGCCCTACTAAGCAGGTATATACAAAAGTATGAAGGCTATTGCTTAATGCATTGTAAACCACCCTGAGTCTCCGGAGAAGGGCGGCATATAAATCTAACTAATAAATAAATAAACAAACAAAAAAAATAAATATCTCTATGCATGGTGTGTGGAACAGTCCACTAGTTAATTAACAGGGTAAACTATAAAAGAAAAAGAAAAACAAAGAGCAATCTAAATATGAAGCAAGAAATAATCTTTGCAACAATTAAACACAATTAAACATTAAATAAAATCAATGATGGATTTCAAGACTTTATGAACTCAGAGGACCAAAAACTTTTTCATCGTATATCTGAAGGATAAGATGTAACAAACAAAATTAAGTTTCCTTTCAGATGGAATGCCATAATTAGATTGTTGGCTATGCCGTTACACAAAATTGAACCGATCTAATAGTGATCGGTTCAATTGACTAAAAAATATGATGAACACAGTGTTCCTTAAATTCAGCAAAACATTTTACAAAATTTCCCGCAAGATTCTAATATTTAAAAAAAACAATTAAATGCGGGCTGATTTTTGCTTCTATTACGTGGATACAATGCTAGTTAAACAAGCATTTATATTAGAATCTTATGAGAAACTTTATAAAATATTTTGCTGAATTTACATAACAAATATGTATCAGTAGTTTCAAATCAAGGCTGCCCTTTAGAAATCCAAACTGGAATTTAAAGTACTAACTAATATTAATATAATACTCAATATTCTGCAGAATATATAGTGGGGCACATATTCTCAGATTTGGTACAGAAACCTGCTATTCTTCATATATACCAAGGTACAAAAGCAATCTATAGCATGGCATATTGACTCTAGTGGTTAAGGCACCAGGCTGGAAAGCAGGAGACCGTGAGTTGAAGTCCAGCCAGCTGGGTGACCTTGGGCTAGTCATTCTTTTAGCCCAACCCACCTCACAGGATTGCTGTCATGTGGAAGAAGATATGTCAGACTGCTCCCCACCTTAATTATTTGTGAAAATAATAAAGGCAGGAAATAAATAAATAAATACATACATACATACATACATACATACAGAATTCTTGACCTCTTCCAAATCCTAATATCTGGACTACAATTGGAGCTATCCTGCCATGCTTCTCCTAGGCTGATCATACAACCTTCTGGAAGAGTAGCCCCCAAATTTTTGTTCCTTTACCTCATGAAGTATGTGTATGAAATACTTGTATAAAATATACACATTCATTTCACACAAATGTATGTATGCTGAAATTAACATTAATATATTACTCCTCTAAGATCAAAGAATATTCATTACAGTATTTTGAAAGAGTTTTTTTCCAAATAAATGAATTTTTGACCCAAGGGAAAAATTAAATAGATTTCCAAGGAAAATGCCAAATTAGTAACAATTAGAGAGTTTATTCTAGTTCTAACCAAACCTAGCCTTATTGAATTTCCATTTAAGTTGTTAATTCCGTCATTCTTCTATGAGGCTTATCATAATTCATGCAGTCCTATATCCATGCTTCATGTTCTCCTGTAATCTCAAAGGAAATTTGCACACTGCAACAACAGTGACCTAATCCATTCTTTCTTCAAAATTGGAAGACGTTATTGACTGGTGTTCTTTAATTACTAAATAAAAAATTATAGGGGTGGTCTGGGCAGAAGACAATTCATTCCAGCTGTATATTTAATCAACATCCCAGGAAGTCTGCACTGAAAAATTTTCCTCCTGGAAATGTTGAATACTTTAGTATCCATATTAGTAGAAGACAGAACAACCTTCCAGCCCAAGACAAAGAATGCCTCTCTCAAGTCTGTGGGTCTTATTATTACAGCACTCAGGGTGAGTGCTTCCTCAGCAATAAACTGTCTACGCCAGCTAATCCAGTGTGTGGGCAGAAAATCACCCAGGTTTGGCTGATGTTACAGAAATATATAGAAAGGTAGCCAAGTTTTGTCCTCATGAACTCTGAAATGCTTTTAACTATTTAACTTGCTGTCTTTTATTCTCCATTCATTCTCTTCTTTTGAATTGTGTAGCCTGTCAACAACTGATCTAAAGCAGTAAACAAAGCTAAGCTGAACTAAAAGAAAATCAAGACACACATTCTCAGAAATAGCAAAAGTAGAATCTTCAAACTGATTTAACTGTAACATTCAGTTTGGGGTTTTTTTTCAAAAGCAGAAAAGGGCATTAAACTTGGTTCTAAAAATTAGTTTGGTGCCATTCATTGTTTAAGTTTCCATTAATTTTACTTCAGTCTTAGAAAAAGCACAGAACTCTCAACCAAACAGCAAGTGGAATTCTCAGGAACTAATTATTTTCCATAGTCAATTATCGAGAGACAAACTTCCAGAAGCTAAATATAAGAATGTCTTTAATCATTTCCTCAAAGTGATTTCCAAACTCTTCTGCTTATCCAAACCTCATTATTTACAACAGAGTATAATAATAATAATAATAATAAAAAAACTGCCAACAAGAACAATAAGCTTTTTAAAAAGCTTATTGAATGAGACAGCTGAACAACAAGGCCAATTGAAGGACATCTATCTATCAGCTGTGGTGCCCTAAGAATCAAATATCATTTATCAGGCCTCATACTTGTATAATACTTCCAAGGGAAAATGAGGGAGAAATGACTTTGTAAAAAAGGGAGGCAAAGAAAGTATTTTTTTTCCGTGAGACCCCCACTGATCCCCCTGATCTCTTTCAAATATTCCTGCAATGTATGGAATCTTCAGTCACTAAGGCAGAAACTTGTCCACCCCAAGGATAAAACACCCAGACACAAACTGAGCAATGTGGCATATGCAGTACAATGCAGTGAGACATGTGTAGATCTGTACATTGGTGAAACAAAACTACCTCTCCATTAACGCATGGCACAGCATAGGAGAACAAACCCATCAGGAAAAGATTCAGCAGTCCATCTTTAAAAGACAAAGGTTACTCTTTTGAAGACAGCAAAGTCCACAGCTTTGACAGAGAGGACTGCTGGTTTGAAAGAGGAGCCATCTATGTGAAAATTGAACAGCCCTCCCTCAACGGGGGGGGGGGGGGGAGGGGGTGGTGGTGATGGGTGGGTGGGTGGGTGGGGGATATGAGATCATCTATCTCCAATCTACAACTCCTTTCAGCAGTTCCAAGACTCCACACCCATCTGCACTACTCAGATGACCCTGAGGACACAGGTAAACCTCCTATGCCCTCAAAGATTCTCTAAAAGAATGCAAATGATCAGCTGTCTAAAAGGAGTATAAATCATTCCATTCCCCACCATCCAGTCATAGCTGAAGAAGCTTCTTGGATGAGAAGCAAAACGTCTTCAAAGAAAAACAAGAAAGTCTAGATGCCTCTTGAAAAAGCACCTTTGGGACAACCATGAAATGGATGACTGAGAATCTCCATAGACACTTTTCCGTGATATGTAGAGAATATGTCCAGGTACCACAAAACTATTTTTTAATTTAGCAATAAGATACTAGTAGAAATCAAATAGTTCATACTCCAACCCCATACCCTTCAGCAGTCTCAAATAGTCTGAGATCATCATGTCTAGCAATTGATAATTCTGGTTAATTAGCCAATCTGATTTTGCTTTTAAGTGCCAAATCAGAAGAAACAATTAGTGCATCAGCTTGTACAAACTGGGGAAAGTGGTGTGTGACTACCCACACCCAGTGTAGCTAATGGAAAGCTAGTATCAATGGTGAAATGCTACCGGTTCGCACCGGTTTGGATGAACTGGTAGTTTAAAAAAGCTACTGGTTCCTTGAAACCATATTTCTGACAATCAGCTGTGCCATGTGATTTAAAATTGCTACAAAGTAGGAAATCCTGCTTTCTAGTGAATCTAAATCGTGTTCCCCCCTCACTGTTCTACTTACCTTCTCAAGCCTTCTTCTTCTGCGCGAAGCGCACATTTGGCACATATAGTGCATACGCACGCACACAGTGTGCGTTTAGTGTGCACGCACACAGTGTGCATTTAGTGCGTACTGCAAATGCAGCACACATTTGGCATGCACTGCACATGCACCACGCATTTAACATGCACTGCACATGCGTGGCCAGCGAACTGGTGGCAAACTGGTTCAGATTTCACCACTGGCTAGTATGCTCTAATTCCTATGTTATATTTTGTTCCAGGCCACCACAAAAAAAAATAAAAAAAAAAATACAGCATTAAAGATGGTAAAATGTAAGAGAAGAGCAGGCAGAGTTGGTAGACAGAGTTAAATGAGTTATCAGCCTAGAATTGTTACGTTCCCACAAACAGTCTAAGTCCAATCCCTCTTGAATTCTGTTTACTGTATTGCCTGAACTGCAATCTTGTGACTGTGAGTGAGGTGGGGAGAGACTATCAGAACTTCTATAACTCCTTTTTTCCAGATAGGTCATAGTTTTGAATGGTCACTAATGGACCAGTTGTAAATTGAGGACATGCCTATATCACATACATATTAATAAAACTTAAAGTTTGCTTTCCAATTTCTAAAGCAAAAAATCATATGTTTTAAGGAACTGGTCAGTTCCTTACAAATATAGCTTTATAGTGATACAAAAGATGTCTATGAACAATACAATGTTTTTTTTTACTAAATAAAACTGCTGAGAACAGGCTTGGGAACACAAAAGTTTACACAACACATATTTAGAAAGAAAACTGCTAAGACCCATATTATGCAGTTCTTGACACTTTTTTTAAAAAAAATCACTAAATAATACCAACAGACCCCAAACCGTATCCACATAATTTCTAGCTGCAGTCACATTCAATGTAAAAACAAATATTAATAAATAATATTTATTAATATTTATTAATAAATAATAAATAATAAATATTTTCAGTTTAAGAAAAAAAATCTGAATTGCCATACCTTTGCTATTTCTTCCTGAGCGGCTACTAAATTCAAGTAAGATATATTGACTAGATCAGGGCCATGAACAATTGTAAGCATTCGATTTTCCAGTCGTCCTCCTGCATTTCCTACGTCCAGGTGTTCGCGTAGTTTTGGATCCTGGAAGTAAAAAGACAGCAAAATATTAAAGTTTACTTTCTGAAATTCAATTTCAAAATAAAGCTAAGGATTCTAAGCAGCTACATTTCAAGATGAAACCATCCCGTATGGGATGCTCTCATTCTTTTTCTATATAGTCAGAATACCTGTATTCCAAGCTATATCCCGAGCACATATATTTCCTAATTGTGGGATTCAGTAAGCAGTATAGCTTGCAAAGAGTCTTTAGGTTAGAGATTCTAGGCTGTATAGAACAATGTGAACATCCTTGTGGTAAAATTGGGCTCTGTTACACTTGTGGTGTCAAAAGTGACCCTCATTGACCCTCACCACTAACAAGAAATGGTCTTCATTTTGATTCAGTGGTTTTCTCTGTCTTCATCATATGAAAACCTCAGTTGCCAAAAGCCATGATGAGTCCATGTTCATGATTACAACACAACAGATGGTATCTTGGAATGTTAAGGGGAGAAATAAAATGAACTGAAATGAAGAAAAGAATACTGCATATTTATGAAACCAAGACGGAGAAGAAGAGTTGTAAGAACTTTGAATAAAGGTGGCCTGATCTGGTAAAACGCACTTCTTCACGAGGACACGTGTAGTGGTGAAAGTTTAGATTTAATTATGGATGAAAAGGGTCTCATGTCAGAAAGTTTGAACTAATGGTATGTAGAATGGTGTAGAAGATACGTTTGGAAATAGTTTATTGTTGACGATGACTGCATGTTACACTCCAGTGAATGTTAAGTATGAAGAATTTGCAGTGAGATTTGCTGCAGAAAATTGTGCAGTATTCTGGCTGCATATGATTTAGGAGAAAAATTTGTTCTGTTATTCTGTTAATAGATCTGGATGAATGCATGGTGAGAATGAGAGAAGTGAATAAACAACAAAAACCAAAACCTGGACCATTTAGAAAATGGTCCCATTATTAAACGGCTTTCACTAATGGAAGATTTTCTTAAAATGCAATCCCAGTCTGCTTTCTTGCAACTTAAATCCATTATTCCCTGTCCTATAATTTAGTATTAAGTCTTTACCTACTGTAATACCAAAAGTTATTCCTTTTCCAAGCACAATTTCCTGAGAATCTATGAAGCAAGATATTTTTTTTAAGAAAAAAGGGAAGAGATTACAAGACTTCCAGTAATTGAATTAGTTCTTATGCACATTCCATAAACCTCCAAAACTACTGCCCTCATATTTGTTTTTACTGCCTTTTTGTGAACCAGCAGTCTCTTCACTGACAACAAAGAAGCTCCTGGTGGTTGTTTATAAAACCATTTTCTGAATATTTATCACTCTGGGAATTTATCGTTGTATCTCAAATGACAGAGAACAGGTCTTAGCTTTCTTTTGTGTAACTTCATTTGAAGTGGATGAAGGGGCTCATCCTAATCCTCCTACAGTTTATTTCCCCATTAGAAATGTATAGCATCTTCTAGAAGCACCCAGACATCACTGGAAAAAAAATGTATTAATACTTATAATGGGCTCTGATTATCAGATAATAAAGTGGAATTATAAAATATATTTCTATTGATGCAAATTAAAATTGGATTTATACCTTCTGCAGCCTTATTACATTGTTTATCACCTTTCCAATATCTTTCCCACTGCTATTATCAAGCTAAGTACCCACCCACTCATATTATACCAGCACATTTGACTTCTGTTTTCCAAATGCAGTTATTTTATGCTAATTTTCAATCAATTATTTTCAATCCATGCCTCTAATCTACTACGGTAATGAATATTAGAGACATAAACAATATTTGATTACCACATCCAATTTTGTGTCATTTGCAAATCTGAATTATCAGAGCTAGGTTTGACGTTTCTATATCCCCTCTCCAGTTTGATGAGGAATTGTTGAAGAATTCTCTTTTTAATGTGATTTGAGATAACTGGGTGTCTTCTTCCTTTTTATGCACCACAGTCTACATTTTAGAAGCTTCCAAATCAGAAAAATCACATGGTATTTGCCCTCTTTTTAAAAATTTGTGAAGGCTGGGGAAACCAGGAGATTCAAGCAATTCAAATGAATATAAAGATTTATTGCAAGCTTAAGCTCTCTACAAAAATCTGAACTACTAATGGTCAAGGAAAATGAGCAGGAATAAGAAGGCATTCAAAGTGGACTGATCTTAGATCTCTTTCGGGTGTGCAGGGATTCGTGACTTATGACGTGTTTGATTCTTCCCTCAGGCTCATCATAGTCATCTCCTACATTGTCCTCTAGCATTCGATCTTTTCTGTATTTCCCCTTAGGTAATTTACAGCATCTTCAAGCATCACCCAGATTTTCCTGAGAGATCATAATTAGCTCTGATTAGCAGATAATAAAGTGGAATTATAAAGTATACTTCTCAAACATTTCTCCAATTTTAATTTATAAAGTTCATCTAGCTTATAACTGAATTGCTTCAGTTCAATCTTGCCTTGGAGGTTGTATGGTGGAAACCATACAGCCTTAGAGGTAGGCTCGTCATCATTATGGAGCTCCCTTTCATGGGAAGTTTATTTAGTATCCCCAATGTACAGTTTTAAACAGCTTTTCAAACTGGTTGCCTGTATTTGCTTTCATCTGATTAATTTGAGTCGCCCCTTTAAATTACCCTTTTCATCAGTCATTTGTATTGCCATTATTTTGACGGTTGTCTTAAGAGATAGATTGCGATCCATTTTGTATTTAATTTGCAGCTTCATTGTTTTTAGCATATAAATCAGCTTGGCAGGGCTGCACACAAGTTTGTAAGCAAACTAACCAGCTACCTCTCTTCCTGGCAACCAAGAGTTTGATCCCCCTAAAACTTCATCTGAAATAGCCACTCTTTCAACAGTAAAAGAAATACATATCGTCTCCATCAACTGTATGAGCCACAATTCTAGGAGAAATCATAACTCCTGTGATTTGCAAAACTGTTTTTTTAAACACTGAGCTGCCCTCAACTTGTCCCTTATAATCTTCTGAAGTTATGAAATACCCTGACCGTTGGCCGAAGTCAGCCTTATTCGATGTCAGCCGTGATGATTAATAAACCAATTGCCTTGATCTGACAAGATAAGAAGCAAAGCAAAGGGCCAGTTTATTAAAAGCTCAAGCAGTGATTTATTTTTACATACATTTGTTGTCACTAAGCCAGGCAAAGATTTCTTTCAAATGCAATGAAATACCCTTTCCTATTAACCTTGACAAAACGTCAGTACTAGGGGTTTTTTTTAAAAAAAAGGACAAAGAGAGCAAAGTAACAGCAGACTTCTACCCAACGCTTCTTCTCAATTATTTAGAAGTCATTAAGTTTATGATTCTTATGATGCTTATTTCACTTGACTCCTACTCGAGTGCTTTAGCATTTTCCAATCAGAAATTGCAAAGTGTCAAAAAGGGGCAAAACCACTCTTGAAGATGATCCTACATATACCGACTGTATCATTAACCCACACTGAAAAATATGCACAACGAAATTATCACTTTTCTACCTGCAGTTGTTACCCATGGGATTGAGTAGAAGCAACACATGGATGTGTAAATTGATACATTCAATTCGATGAATGTAATCATGTTGAAATCTGAACAAAAGATCTAATACATGACAGAGAAAGGATGAGAGGAGAATGCATCTGACACAATGTCACTGTCACAACTAAAGCTCCGTTTTGGGCAGCACAACACAATGAACTAGTTAAACACGTTTTATCAAGCCATGAAGAATGATTTGATTGTTCAGTAATCTTAGAGGAGAGGAATGTGTATGTCATATGATTGGCTTAAAACTTTAAATTACTCTGATTTGACAATATGAAGCAAAACATTGTTTTATTGCTTTTGATCAAATAAAATTCAATTGTCAATTGTCAATCCAGCTGGACTATTTTGTGCCCATAATAGAAGAGGATATCATTTTATGCTTTGCCTCCTAGTTTCTCTTCCATTACCTACTACCTATTCTTGGTGACCATTCACTCTAGGATTTGTTCATAATTTATCTTTGGATTCTAAGAACATAAAATAGATTTTTATTTTAACAAGATGCTATTTAAGGCCTTCTGAGATTCATACATTTGGAGAAGGAGGTCAACTCTTCAAGCTACAGGAAAATCAGATACACAATTGTGCATTATATGTACTGTGCATGCAGTATCCAGAGACCATAGAAATTATAGCTTCATAAATGAGCTGGAAACATACAGAAATATTCCTGTCTTAACCAAAAAGCACTTTTTTTTTAGTCTGGATAAGAAAAAAACTACTGTGTTGTCTTGGTCAGGAACTAGACTATAAAATGAGAATATTCCATCCTGAGCAGTAGGATTAGCTCATAGGATTTAGAGTGGTCTCCAAATCACATCGGCCATCTTTTTGGCATATCTATCTATCTATCTATCTATCTATCTATCTATCTATCTATCTATCTATCTATCTATCTATCTATCATCTATCTATCATCTTATTTACAAAAATTTATATGCCACCCTTCTCCCAAAGGACTCAGGGTGACGAACACAAATTAAAAAACATACAATAATAAAGAAAAAAATCCAATTAAAATCCAATTAAAAACCAATTAAAACAGGACAAATAAATAATAAAACCCAAGAATCAGACTCAGCCCATTTGTTAAAACAGCCAAGTCTTTAGGCTTCGACGGAAGGAGCATAGATCAGGGGCCGTCTGGAGTTTGATGGGTAACTCATTCCAGAGTTTAGACTTTTTAAATTCATGTTTAAATTAGGCTGAAAAGTTTAATCTTTCTTCCCTTCAGTAATGTAAGTCTGGAAAAGAGACTGATTTCAATAAATTTGTATTATTTCCATTATGAAAAAAATCACTGTAAAACTCATGAGAAGGATGAGTTTTCAATCATCTGAGAGTATATTCCAGCTATAGTTGATGGACATATATTATGCATAGCTACTGACACCAGGGGTGAAATCTACTTACCTTCCCTACTGGTTCGGAAGTATGTGCTCCGTGCATGTGTCACATGCGATTTTGGACCCTCTGCGCATGCACAGACGGTTAAAAACAGGTTACTGCCTGGTTAAAACCAGGAAGTAACAATGTCTGGGCGTGTGGGCGGAACTTTGCGCTGCTGATGCTACCACTTCACCAAACCATGCACTGCTGCCATTACTGGTTCAGCTGAACCGGTGCGAACTGGTAGCATTTCACCCCTCACTGACACAGCTTTTTTTTTTTTTAAGATCTTGCCCCATCATAGAAAATGGTTAAAGCAGAGGTGGGTTTCAGCAGATTCTGACCAGTTCTGTAGAACCGGTAGTGGAAATTTTGAGTAGTTCGGAGAATCGGTAGTAAAAATTCTGACTGGCCCCACCCCCATCTATTCTCTGTCTCCCAAGTCCCAGCTGATCGGGAGGAAATAGGGATTTTGCAGTACCTTTCCCCTGGATTGGGGGGGAAATGGAGATTTTACAGTATCCTTCTCCTGCCATGCCCACCAAGCCACTCCCACCAAGCCATGCCACTCCCACCAATACACGCCCCCAGAACCGGCAAGGCAATTCCAATCTTACTAGAATATTGAGGGAAAAGTTTTGTTTTTGAAAAAGGAAAATAATTTGAAACTTAAAAACAGTACTTAATTCAATACAGAGCAATCCCTATCTTTTCTCCCGTTACACAATTAGCTATCTATATATCATAGCACAGGGTTTGTTTGGAGTATCCATAACAAGAAAATTTGGATCTGTGCAAAAGTAGGTGTCGTAATACTACAAAAATCAGAAAATGCAGCCTGCATAAAAGCAGTTGCTTGGCAGAATAAGCCTCAGAGAGAGAAAAAGACAACAAACACAAATTTGCTGATATGCCCTTAATTTCCTGAATCATTTGCTTGTCTAAGGCATCCTACTGAGATGTGTCCCTCTTGACTATTCTAACCATTTTGCTCAACAGTCTCCTCAATATTGTCAGAAAGGCCACATGGTGCTGGCACCAAGCGGTGTTGAAAGTCTATTACTTGAGCGATCTTACTTTTTATGTAGTGTGCATCTGCTTTATTTTAAGCGGGTGACTGGCTCATTTATTTCATTATCACTCCAGCTGACAAAAGTCTATAGCTAGTGCTTCTCTAGTGCACAAAAAGATGTATTTGCGGATACCAACTATGACAGAAGCTGCAGGCATTTTTGTACAAAATAATCCCTGTCACCCACCAATCTTTTGAAATAAGGGCAGTGATAACATACACTAGGACAGTGATGGCTAACCTTTTTGCCATTGCGTGCCAAAAGTGGGGGGGAGTGCAGGGGGCCGTGCATGCACATGCTCACACCCATAATTCAATGTGCCCCTCCCACCACACATGTACCTGTGACACCACCACCCCACACTCCCCCTGCTTTCAGCACACAATGGCCTGGTAGGCCCATTTGTTGCCCTCTCCAAGCTCCAGAGGCTTTCTTAGAGTCTGGGGAGGGCGAAAACAGCCTTCCCCAATCTCCTGGAGGCCAGAAACGGCTCGTTTCCCGACTTCCGGTGGGCCCGGAAGGCTAGAAAATCAGCTGGCTGGCGTGCGCATGCATGCTGGAGCTGAGTAGGGCAATGCTCACGTGCCCACAGATATGGCTCCACGTGCCACCTGTGGTACGCGTGCCATAGGTTCGCCATCACGGCTCTAGGAATATGAAAGTACTGCACTGTGCTTATTCAAAACTGGCATCCACAGCCAGGGTGGATTTCTTGGGCTTTATTTCTTTATTTTACAATTACAGAATCAATATTCATTTGCTGACTTAAGATATGTATTCCACTCACCCTTTAATATAAAAGAGTACAGCCACAATAAAATACCGTTAAAATAATTCAGTGAACAATGGCCAAGACACAGTAATCAAAGCCAACAACGTATCAACCAATCAGTTCAAAAGCAACAATATTAACTTGTTTTAAGTGGCATAAAAAAAGGAGGCTGGTAAAACATCAGCAGAAAAAAGGGTATGTGGAAGAAAATTCAGTAGCATCCAACTGCAAAGCAGACCTAATTGGCAAGCGGGAAAAACAATCCTCTTTTCGCTATAGCTCCTAAATTTATGTCAACCAGTGCAATGCACTGACTCATGTCTTTCAGATAAGTCAAGAGAAATTCAGTAAGGTTACAGCATTTCTCAGGGTGAGAGATTCAAAGCATGCGATTGGGGCTATGTTTTGAACAGACATTATCAAGGGAGAGATTTCAAGTCACTCAGAGCGAAAGGAAATTTAATACTAGATTATGAAATAACGGGACAAATAATTAAGAAAGGTCAAACAATTAAGCAAGCATCCAATATACATGCTATAATAAAGATGAATGTTAAAAATGCTTGTCACATAAATGAAATCGGAGGAAACATGCCACATTACCAAGAGTTACAATCTTGTACAAACGTGGCATTTCTTTTTCAGTTCTGTGCTGCTCAGTTCAATGTGCCAGTGTGGAAATTACCTGTAATGTGAATTTTTTCTGTATGACAAAGATGCTAATAACCCAATTTGGATCACGACTCAGAAACAGAGAAACCGTAGAGAGTAGACACACTTGTCTTCTATAAATTAACTTCCCAGCTCCACTAATCACTATAATCAAAAGCAGATTTGGTAAAATATAATTGAAAAGTCTTTCAGGGTGAATCAAAATGATTTGAAAACCCTTGGAAGGTGTACCTTAGTACTTATTAAAATATTCTTTGCATCGGTCACTTCATCCAATGTGTACCAATTAACAATACAAGCTAGAAAATTGCAGTGGTGAAAGCCTCCCTGGTTTGTCACCGATTCACTGCCAAATTCATGCTGCGTGCACATGCGCAGTGTGCACCGAATGCATGCTGTGTACGCATGCATGGTATGTGCCAAACGTGTGCTTTGCATGGAAAAAGAGGCTTGGGAAGGTAAGTAAAACAGCGAGGGGGGAACAGCTGTGCCATGCGATTTAGATTCACTAGAAAGCAGGATTTCGTAAATACTGGTTCAGCACAGCTGATCATCAGAAATATTGGTTTCGAGAAAATGGTAGCCTTTTTTACTGCCGGTTCACCCGAACTGGTAGTTTTTATTACTACCAGTTCGCCCGAACTGGTGCGAACCGGTAGCATTTCACCGCTGGAAAATTGGGTATGCATTTGTTCTTCCATTGGCAAAGAGTGAATCCAAGGCACAGACAAACCACCATTCTACCACATTTAGAATGTATAGCTACTTTTATTCTAACATCAATATTCTCATCGTCTACAAAATAACCACAATCCCTCTGGCCAAGCCTTCCACTCTCAGGCAATCAGATCTGTATAAGAGAAGATTGGAAACTGCACCCAATTCAAACTACCCTCATTGCTTTTCTGTTGCTGACTTCTAATGTGGACCATGTAGCAAGGACATCCTTTCCACAGCCAAAAATCTGCTCAGCATTAGTCCTCATAGACTTCAGAAGATTGCCTGCATCAAGGGTTGAATGTTAAAACACAACTGGTGTGTGTGTTTAATAAGTTTAATTCTACTTGACCTTTCTGTCATAACTCTTCTCCATGGAGGGTGGAGACAGCAGCCATGCTTGGGAGGTGACTCATACAATCAGATTGGTGGACTGAGCCTGTCAAAATTATCAAGTCCTGCCTCTGATGCTAGGGAACCCAGCTTTTGACTCAGTCCGTCAGACTGGACAGTCATGTGGATTTGTGTCTCTAGCATATTTTGCTCATTTTTCTAATCATTAATTGTTCTCTCTAGGTTTGATTGCAGTGTGTTCAAATTTCTGTCTTGCAAAGTGGCTTTCCTAGTCGCGATAACGACAGCGAGGAGGATTTTGGATATCGCAGCCCTGTCAATGAGAAGTGACTTCTGTGTCTTTCATGCGGATCGGGTGGTCCTACGATTGGATCCCACCTTTGTTCCTAAAATTAACACTGTGTTTCACCGTTCTCAGGAACTTTTTCTTCCAGACTTTTGTCCTCGTCCACACAGCCCCCTCGAGAGACGGTGCCACAAGTTGGATGTCCGGAGGGCTCTCCAGATCTACCTTAACAGAATGGCTGCGATCTGTCGATCAGAGGCCTTGTTTGTCTCCTTCCTTCCTGTTTCCTTAGGTTCTAAGGTGTCCTCGTCTACCATCGATCGGTGGATTCGACAGACGATCGCCACTGCTTACGAGCTTCAAGCTTCTCCTGTACCAACAAGGTTGACGGTGCATTCTACACGCAGCATGGTGACTTCCGTGGCCTGGGCGACACAGGCCTCGTTATTGGACATTTGCAGGGTGGCAACCTGGACTTCTCCTTCCCCCTTTATTAAGCATTATAAATTGGATAGGTTTGCCTCGCAGGAGGCAGCCTTTGGGCGTAGTGTGTTACAGGGGGTTCTCACAGAGGGACAGTCATCTGACCAGACTGAGCCCTCCCTTGCCTAGCGCTGTGAACTTGGGTATGTCCCAAGCATGGCTGCTGTCTCCACCCTCAATAGAGAAGGGGCGTTGGTCCTACCTGACATGCTCCTTCTCGTTGGGTGGAGACAGCAGCCATCCCCACCCTTTTCAGTCTGTGTCCCTTCTGGGTTTCCGTGTTTCCTCTGGAAAATTTCCACACGACGAGTCTGTTTCTTCTTCCGTCTTCGCCAAAAGCTGAGTTCCCTAGCATCAGAGGCGGGACTTGATAATTTTGACAGGCTCAGTCCACCAATCTGATTGTATGAGTCACCTCCCAAGCATGGCTGCTGTCTCCACCCAACGAGAAGGAGCGTGTCAGCTAGGACCAACGCCCCGTCTCATTCATTCAGATGTCTTTGTATATCAAGGCAAGATAAAAATTCTTGATGACTGATTTAGGATAATAGTGAGTACAGGTAGTCCTCGATTTACGACAGTTCATTTAATGACCGTTTAAAGTTACAATGGCACTAAAAAAGTGATTTATGACCATTTTTCACACTTACAACTTTTCCAGCATCCCCATGAACATGTGATCAAAATTCAGGTGTTTGGCAACTGGTTCATATTTAGAATCGTTGCTGTGTCCTAAGATCCCATTTTCTGACAAGCAAATTCAATAGCAAAGTTAGATTCACAATCAGGTTACTAATTTATCAACTGTAGTGATTCACTTAACAAGTGAGGCAAGGAAGGTTGTAAAATGGGATAAAATTCACTTAACAAACATCTTGCTTAACAACAGAAATTTTGGGCTCTATTGTGGTTGTAAGTTGAGGACTACCTGTAGTTACTAAGATAGGAGTTGAATAAGAACTTTGCTTTGACTAAAATTTAATTATTGTATTTTTCACTCCATAAGATGCACATGACCATATGACGCACCTAGGTTTAGAGGAGGAAAACAAGAAAAAAAAAAATCAGGCAGCACCTGTGGGGACCACAGATAGGTGTCCTCTCATGTGCCAGCTCTGCCTATTGACTCCTGCACTGCAGAAAAGAGACAGAAGAGGCAGGCAATGACAAAGACAGAAGAGGCGGGATTCAGCACTGTAAAAGGACCCCGCCCTGGTGCCCTGGCTGCCATTCACCAAAAGACCTGCACCATCCCCCTTTTTTTGCTGGGGAAAAAAGTGTTTCTTATGGAGCAGAAAATACGGTATATTTTTATATGTAACAATGTTTAATTGTGTTTTTAAAGTTTAAATGAATTGGCCATTCAAGAAATAGAGCTGTAAAGAGTATATGCATTTGTTAACTATATATTATGAAGAATGTAATGTGTCTAAATATAGGCAGATATATTTACTTCACTGGTTTCTCAGTATAATTTATTTATTTATTTATTGGTTCGATTTATATGCCGCCCTTCTCCGGAGACTCAGGGCAGCTTACAATGCATTAAGCAATAGCCTTCATACTATTATATATATCTGCTTAGTAGGGCTTTCGGCCTCCCCTAAGCTTTTTTATACAAAGTCAGCTTATTGCCCCCACAATCCGGGTCCTCATTTTACCTACCTCGGAAGGATGGAAGGCTGAGTCAACCTTGAATAGTTGGACACATGGACACACACACATGTATATACAATATTTAAATCTCAGCATCATAAATATTATCTAGTCAATATCTCCTGGATGCAGTGACAAAGCTTCATTATGTTCTGTCCCCGCCCCTAGGAATACACCCAAACGGACAGTCGGAGGTTAAAATAAGCTGGCAGGCAACCAAGTAGTCTGATAAGGAGCTTGGCAGCAATCCCAGCAGCTGCGTGCCAAAACCTTTATTAACATAACAGAAAAATACACACCACAAAATGTCCAGAAATAGAAGCTGAGATGCAGGAAGATCTGAAGCTGGGATGCAAGAATATCTGTTTTTGTTCGTCACAAAGGTGTAGGCTGGCTCACTCTCTTTTATAGGCTGTGGGGTGCGGTTCAGTGAGTCAGCTAATCATGAGCACGCCGTGCCTTCTGTTGGGCATGTTTCTCCCTGCATCGCTGGCGAGGATCCAGCCAGCACTTATCTCCCTCGTCGCTGTCCACCTGTGGCTGCGGGGATGTGCTTGGCTCTGGGCCTATCTCTTGCCCTTCTGTGTCCTCCAGGGGCATTGCCAGAGAGGAGGGTCCTGGAGAGGGAGGTCTTGCCAATTCCTCCCTTTCACTCTCGGAGTCCTCTCCTGACGATGACACAGGCTCAGGCAACGGAGCCACAACACATTATTTTTACTGAAATGTGTTAAATTTTTAAAGATTTTGATTATTTAAAATTACAGAACAACAGAGAACAATTAGTTACAAAATAATGTTAACATCGAAATTTACAAACATACAAAGTCTTGGAAATTTCTCATTTAAAAAACCCTCAAATTAAAAAAACTGACCAGATTGTACCAAATAATGCTTTTGGCCACCCACTGAGTACAAAAAGATCCATTGTTCCTAAGGTCTTGACAATCTCCAAATGCTGAGGATATATCCAAGCAGAAAAAGGAGATGCTTCAACAGAAATTCTAACAACACTCTGGATTTCTTTTTAATCTCATATTAACGGCAAAAGAAATTGCTTTCATATTTTTTAAGTCATCCATTACAGGTTTACAAAACAATATTGAAATTAATTGTTTCAGATTGTGCGATAAATAATATATACTATATATCTCTTGTGGCACTGTGCAGATATTGAAACTACTCATCAGAATTTTAATGGGCTCATGTAATAAGAGATTTAACTTCAGAGTTGATTTGTTCAATAATTTCTTTTCATAATTTTATTTCTTCACGCTAATTCAAGTAGATTTATAGTATATTAAGTTATGTTTATTGTACCCAAATTCTAAAACAATAACTCAGAATTCAACCTTTCCAAAAGTTTGAATTTGTAGCAGATCATTAAAAAAAAAACCCTTGTAAATCTACACACTACCAAAACTCTGACTTTCATTGGATAAAAACGATGGGTAATTTTTTTTGAATCAAAGAACCCCAAAATTTATAGAGTATGCCCAAAATACAGGAGCTATTATCATGGAATTTAAATTTGGCAAACTTTGTAAAACGTTTTATGTCATAAACATTCATAAAGCAGCTTATGATATTATACAAAACGTCACAAAATATTTCCTGTGCTGATGTTTCATTGAGATGTACAATTCAAGACAGGCTATTTTCAAGGCAGATGCATCTCTGAATGTATCCCTACTTTTCCAGTTAAGGCAGTACATTACAAGTTCTGTCACTGTTGGAGGCACTGAGGAATCTGGTAAGGAAAACTCTCCGAAATAATGACCCCAAAGGCTATCTAATAAACACTATTTGCCAGATTTACACACCTATAATAGAGATGGCTAACCTTTTTTGGACAGAGTGCCCAAAGCACGCATGTGAACCCCCAAATGCAATCCGTGCACGTGCCCTGCCGGGCATGTGCCCCACCACCATCATATATCTACCATGCATGTGTCCCCCACATGCACCCCGCATGCATGGTAGATACATGAAGACCAGCTGACTGGCAGGAGGTGTGCATGCATGCACGGCGGAGTTGAGCTGTGGCGACGGCTCGCATGTCCACAGAGAGGGCACTGCATGCCACCTCTGGCATGCTTGCCATAGGTTCGCCATCGTAAGTCTATAATAATTAGACGAGCAAAGCTGAAATCATGCTGGCTAGTCTATACATTTGGACTTTATGGTGCACATTAATTTGTGCCAGGAAGGCTTTGATATACTGTATTATGCTTATTCAATTATTCTGCATTATGCTTATTCAATTTTTCTTCTTATTCAATTATGAGAAACAGCAGCATAGAATCTTCACTAATTTGTAAGGAAATTATATTAACTATTTGTTTATTGTATTTCAAACTGCTACACTCAAAACTTGTTGCACTCAAAACTCCCATCAGTTACCCCGTTAAAAACAAAACAAGGAAAATAAATAATATTAATTTGGTGAAATAAAAAAGAAATTACTTGAAAATGTTATTCAATATTGGTAAGAGTCATTACTGTTATTACTACAATTTTCTCTGTGAATCCAGTAGAGATTCTTTTATCAGCATTTAAACAATTGCTGGGATTCATTCTTAATCTGAGATGTAATTTATTGTTGCACACAGAAAAATGAATACAAAGTAACTTGCATATGTGGATTGGAGGAGAATTCTTGCAGAAATCTGTTAGTGAACAGTGGATTGTTGATCTCTGTTAAAATATGCTACCATATTAAGTATGTGCATGTGACAAAT
Organism: Masticophis lateralis; assembly: GCA_030761175.1. Classification (NCBI taxonomy): domain Eukaryota; kingdom Metazoa; phylum Chordata; class Lepidosauria; order Squamata; family Colubridae; genus Masticophis; species Masticophis lateralis. Next base: position 149,289,862 of record JAUDYJ010000001.1, on the reverse strand, counting down.
ACATTCCAATTAAAAAAACTAAAATGAAATATATACTGTACATTTTGCAATTATATTTAGAGTATATACTGCATCTTTGGAATATCTTATTAAAAATCCAATTGTTGAAATTCAGCTTTCAACATCAACAACAGCTTTCAGATTTCACCCACAAATTTTAAGGGAATGCAGACCTCACCCTACCTCCTTGATTTAAGCTACAGCTGAGTGTTTTTATGCAGTATTCCAGATGCTTAATTAAGAGTAGTCTTTCTTGTGATCTCAGTGAATATCGAGAGGACAAAATTCTTGCTATACTGAAAGAGGTAATCAAAAGCATTTAATTAGCTAAATCAACTGATATTAAGCTGAAAACAAGCATAAGGAGCAGCATGCCAAAACTTAAAATTATGGGATTCACTCTATCATAACATGAGAAAATTTACCTAGTTAGATTGACAGGGCGACCCATTTCACTATGGTGATTCGGAGTGGCTAATAGCAGTTAAAAACAAAAACAGAGACAAACTAAAATGCATAACCAGCAGCCAAGGTAAATGCTACTTAAACAGCCATTAATACAACTATCTCACAGGTTCTAAATGATAATTCAAACCCAATGCCGAGTAACACTATGAGTTCTTCAGGGCTTTATAAAGGTTTGGCAGAGTGAAGGCCAACTTATTCCCCAAGATAAGGATGTTACAAAAGACAGGTGCCACAACAACAGCAATGAAAAGGATTGCTTCCTCAGTCCCACCAAATGACTGGCAGCTGATGGCTGTAACATGCCACTCTTCTTGGTTTTGATGAGACACGTAGGAACTATTGGAGATAGGTGGCCCCACACATAACCCAGCCCCATCCAAGAAGGGCTTTGTAAGTGATCACACTATAACATTGAATTGGGCCTGGAAGCACACTGGTAACCAAAACAGTGAATGTAACATTTACATACAGTCTGCATACTAGGAGACACTCCCAACTGTTTGTGTCACTGCATTTTGAACTATTTGTAGCTTCTAGATGTTCTTCAAGGGCAGCTTCATATACAGCTCATGGCAGTAATCCACTGGGCTTTTGACCGCCGATGTTTCTTGAGGACTGCCAATGTATATACGACACAATGGAAAGAGTCATGAACTTTTTAAGTGCTTTATTTCTTGCAACAGTTGAGACAATACACCTGCAACTCAATACACCACTCAGAATTACTCTTGTAGCAACATTGCAGGCCCACTGGGTAGTTGACTCAACATTTGCTAAATTAATTCAGCCCATGGCTGAAGGCATGTGTAAAAACTTAGCTGAGAGACAAATCTCATTTTTCATATTAAGAACAATTATGTAACTATTATTTGACTTCCCACAGATAATAGCACAGGTAAGATTGAGGGGATCTTGGACAAAGTCTCTATTTTGTCCCAACTATATTCCTGGGCATTGTACCTTGAGTTTCACTCTAGTGCGCTTCACCCATCTAACCTTCATGTTCCCTTACTCTCTGTATTATAGTGCAGACAGAAGAAGAAAAATGTGTGATAGAACCTTCCTGATTTTTTTTTTAAGTTCATGGTGGAAAACAGGCGGGCTGGTGGGTGGAAGTAAGGAGCATAGTATACTCAAATTTAGGGCTTTCCTAATTATGTTAGCTCTTTATAAAACCATCTTACCAAAATGTGACTTTACTTGCAATCCTCATTCACAATACTGTCAACCTCAGCTTCTCCTTGACTTGAAGAGGCTATAGAATCTGTCTCTAATTCAAATGTCTTCCCGGAATCTGTATTTTGCTGATGGTAAATCACGTATCATTTATTTCTGGCTTGCTCGGGGGGGGGGGGAGGGTAGAAGGAAGGAAATGCTGGTTCTTGTGAAGCATGACAAACCAATCTGCACTGATGGCAACTAGTATCTCAGATATTAATATCTCAATGCGGAAATATAGCATTGCAAGAAATTTAACTGTCAGTGAACTCAGTGCTACACACACGTTTTAATTATTTTTCAGGAGCTTGCTATCAAAGAATTTTTATTTTGGAACATGCCCACAATTCCCAGTATTTGCAATCTGATGAGGAACATTGCGTTGACACACAGGCTTATCTAGAATAGCTGATGCAGATGATGAGTTCAGTGTTTCTCTAATGCTGTTAATCCATTCTCCGTCAGTGTCATTCAAATTGTTATGTGTCACTTAAAGCGAGTGGCACAGTAATCCATGCTATTTTGATGCTTGTCGTTAAGACATATTTATCAGCAGAGAATTAAACAGGAGGTTTGTACGATCACCCTATTGTTGCTTTGGAAAGATGATATTTTAACAGGACAATCAGAACTTGAAATATGTTCATATAAATATGGAAAAAGGAAATGCCATTCAAGCTAAGATAAAAATGTATCAATATGTTTATACATTATAAGCACTTAAATACAGATCTCCCACATGCTAACAGGGTGGAAGGCAACCATACCTCAGGGGTAATTGATTCCATAATTAGAATTAGCATTAGAATGCTTTATTGGCCAATTGTGATTAGATACACAAGGAATGCCATTGGAGCACCCATCTTTAGCTTTCAGGGAGTTAAGTCTTGAAGTATTCTGTTCCAAATACATTATAAGAGATAAGCAGATTCTGACTGGAGTAACAGTCCCGAAGGAGAGTGGAAGCAAAGCCACAGAGGGCTTTACAGGTTTAAAGGCAGAAATTATGACTATGTCTTAATCATCGTGCTTTTAAAAAAATATTCTGGTGCAGCCTTCCCTCCATTTAGTTCCTACTGTCTTGAAGTCAACCCATGTATAGCTGTCTGAGAACAGGGGACTTTCCATATTAATGAATCTGGTGGTACCTGGCATATAAAGGTTCTTTTAAGTTAGATGAGAAGGTATATACTTCAAGTGTGCAAAATGATGGAGACAGGGGAGAAGCAACATTTTAAATGCCATTATGTCAAGTGTGGTGGTCTAGAAGAGAACCAAGGGAAGTCTGACATTTCTGAATGGGCATATGATATAAGTGAGCAGATCACAAGATATTAATCCCAAAATAGAGAAAGAGAGAGAGAGAAAAAAGCATGAGTTACACCATAAAGAGTAAAAGCCTACAGGCAGCCAAGCAGAAATCTGGAGAAGGTGATAGTAAATCTATACCTGAAGGCAATGACGGGAATCCTTTCATTGGAAACAGATTGTGCTATTAGTGCTATACAAGAGTAACAGAAATGGGATGCCAAAAACTAGGAAAATGAAAATGATTAGAAACTATGTGGCTGAGAAATGAAATTTGCCCACTAGGCACAATTCAATATAAGTAAATAGTTATACGTTCTCTTTTGTTATCATTTCTTTACTTACCAAACATAACTACTTATTATTGTTACTTGCATTTTTTTCAGATCAATTTTGTTTATAAGTATTTGCAGAATGGTAAACCTGATTTCTAAATTTATACTTTTTGTCAAGCTAGCATAGAAATTAAAACTAAAACGCTAAAATTGTATGTACGCCCTATTATCAAAATTCAGTTATCTGGTGGCAAATAAATTAAGTGACTGCGCCACTAGTGATGAAAATTCCCAATTTTAACATCATTAAACAAACACCACTTGGATGGTAGATAGATTTCAATGGAGAAATGGATTAAATAATAATGGTTATTTAAGGCTTGCTTTAATTATTTTGTTTTATGGTACTCTGTCCAGAGTCACATTTGTGAGATATCAAATCAAATCTTCATTAGGATCTTCTGTGCAAACCGTATTGTACCCAATAATGGGGACATTCTGCATTTCTGACTTGTGTAAATTCAGTTCAGTTTTATTATTATTCCTGTAGTTATTAATTTCTGCATTTAAAAATCTTCAGGATGCCATGAATTTGTTCAGTGGTTTTCCTGAACTAGATACTAATTATATTTCTGAAAATCATTGAAGATTATACTGTCAACCTATATGGAAAGAATAAGCTAAAAATGAAAATACATTGATACGAGAGATCTAGCTGCAGCCAACCAAATGATTCGATATGTGCTTTTCTATTCCTGTGCACTCTTTTGCACCAAGGAAACTACTCTAATGAACTCTGAAGTCAGATACATTCATCATGTTGAGCCATGAAGTATTTATTTGAATTTAGCTTTGTGTGATGTGTGAGCCTTGTGTTTTATGCATTATTCCATAAATCCTGATTAAGCAAACTATGACTTAGCCCAGTGATGGCTAACCTTTTTGCCATCGCGTGTCAAAAGCAGGGGGAGTATGGGGGGTTGTATGCGTGCGTGCCCACACCCATACTTCTATGCACCACCACCCCGCACATGTGTGCATGACCCACCTGCACTCCCTCCGCTTTTGGCATGCAATGGCACAATGGGCCCGGTAGGCCCGTTTTTCGCCCACCCCAGACTCCAGAGGCTTTCTAGGAGCCTGGGGAGGGCAAAAATGGTCTCCCCCCCTGGAGGCCCTCCAGAGGCCGGAAATGGCCCATTTCCCGACTTGCGGTCCCAATGGAAGTTGGCAAGCAGGCTGTTTCTGTCCTCCGGGGGGGGGGGAGACCATTTTCACCCTCCTCATGCTCCTAGAAAGGCTCTGGAGCCTGGGGAGAACAAAAACAGGCCTTCCCCACCCCCCTAGGTCCTCCGGAGGCCGGAAACATCCTGTTTCCCTACTTCCGGTGGGCCCAGAAGGCCCAAAAATCAGCTGGCCGGTGCGCACATGCACGATGGAGCTGAGATTGCGTGCCCACCGATATGGCTCCACGTGCCACTTGTGGCACCCGTGCCATAGGATCGCCATCACGGACTTAGCCTGATGTTAAAAACTAGTCAGTAGTAAATAGTTGAGTGAATAATATTTTAAAAATGCCTGCAATTTTAACAAAACTACTTTTTCCTATGTTAACATATCCAATGCAAACAGTTGCACAATGAGTGGAGGAATATAGTTTTGTCAATCAACTTCCCTGTGTGACTGATTTCTTTCCCACAACGCTCTGCGAAGCAACCATTGGCGTTCACACGCCATTTTAATTATGGCTATTTTATCTGTTACAGCAAAACTAGCTTGGTGGAGAGTGAAGGCTGAGGAAGAGGCCTGATTCACTGGGAAAAGAAGATTATTTACAGTGGCACTTCCACATTAGGCAAACTGCTTTACTCCATTCTGTTACCTTGTACACTGAACTAATCTCTGTCATGAGAGGGCATTTCATGCAAAAGCTTCAAGCCTGTAAAATTTTGGCAAAAGACCCAAAGTAATTTCTTTCACTCAGAAAGCTCAAGATGAGCTTGCCCAGTAAAGTTTATCATCTGCACAAAATATATTAATGTAACTTTCTCATTTAAAGCTTTTGTTCAGTGAAAAGCTTCAAGGAACTATTTTATTATATGATCATTTTTTCCCCTTTCTTACAGATTTGGGAACGGAACGTGTTTTGTTCTGCCATTACCGTTACTCAGCAATGCAGTGAGAAGCTACTTAATGGATGTGACTTTCTCCAAATACTAAGCTAAGCTTCTGGAATCATATGACTCTCCAAATTCAGAAGACTGAACTGAGAAAAAGAATATGCATTCTTTTCTTCATGAAATCCTTTATTTAGCTTGTGTTTTTTATACCACTCTGAATAATTCTTGAAATCTTTTTTTTTTAAAGTATTTCTTCAGGCATTATCTTATATACTGCATTCATCCAAATCCCTGAAAGAAAACTCCAAGCTTGCTAGTCTTTTATTTAATATGTCAAGATTTTCCTCGGTTGTTCTCCAGGCTCCTGAAACCTCTGCCATAACTGTATTAAAGCAAAGTCTGCTTTAGTAAAAAGCAAATTATTCAATCATGTTTCACTTAGTATTTTCTTGTAAAGATAGAGAGAAGAATGAATAGCAAAAGGAGACAATGAAACTTTAGCCTTTCTGTCTTTTTTCTAATTTGTTCCTGTCGCATATGCTTTGTGTTCTTCTCATTCAATAATCTAAGAGAATAATGAACTTTCATCCACATCAAATGATTTTTGAAGGCATTTCTTTAAAAAAAAATAGTGATAGGAAGCACCTCAGTGTCACTATTGTTGACTATTTATTGTTAGATTGTCTAACTGATTGCTGACTTATTTTTAGATTGTTATTGTTTGCCTGTTTTGAACTATTTGTGTGTTGTCCATTTCAGGAATCAACTCTGATTATGGCAGCCTACAGATATACTTAATACATAATCTCAGAGGATTTCTTAAATGTCAAAGAAATCACGAGTACTGCAACTGAAATTATATGACAGTATTATATTTATTCTGAGGCAAACAACAACAACCCAGTCTGGAAAGGAAAATGATCCAAACTAGTTTAGTATAGAAATATAACTTTTTTCAGGTTAATGTAGAAAACACGATATGTCAGTTAAACCAATAAACTAAATATATGACTGTTCAGGGCTAACCGTTATGAAGATTACAGCTTCCTAGGTGACAAATCTCTATCTAAATTTGGATCAAGAATTTTATTGAAATTCCTCAATTATCAAAACAATAATGAGGACAAGACGTCTTAGGCAATTATGAAATACACCAAGGGTACCCAAATTAGGATCATGAATATTAACCAAACAGTAGCTTCCCCCCCCCAAATAGTTAACAGCTGTTTACATCTATTGTCAATCCAAATATAGAAAGCAAAGCACCTATGTGTATTTATATGGCTGCTCCACCCTCCTTTCCCCCCCTATCAAATCATGAATGTGAACAGCTTTCATCTGATTCTTCTGCAATTTATCTTTATGCTCATTTAATGGATTTATTTCTGACATTTTACATTTACAAATATTTGTTTTCTTTTTTGAGGAGTTCCCAGAATCTTCATGTTCCCTATCTACTATTGAAAAACATATTAAAAATATTATTCATTTAATACATATTGTATGTGCATACCTATGAATATTAAAACATCAAAGTCAACACATTCTTTTTAATAATGATACCAGTAAAGGATTATGAATGACATTGTTTATGGAATAATATGGCTGATGCTGAATTGCAATTGATTTGAATCTGAAAATCTTAGAATTGAGAAGGAACATTTAATCCTAGGAATAGGATAAAATGAAGCTTTTCCAGATATACATATATCTGAATTGCCCTTTGTGGGGGTCTACAACCACAAACATCCTTGACTGAAATAGTTGGCAAACACATCTTCAAAGAAAAATGCAAGTCTCAGTCTCTGTAGCCATACAACAGAAAACCTTTTGAGATCTGAAATTATCCCAGCAACTGCCTGGCCAACTAGGGCTTCCACTACCTTCCAATGTATCCCATTTGGCTTTTTACTCAGAGCTGAAGACTTAAAGCAGGTCATCCAAGCTCTACAAAGTACAATTCCTGATCTCCGTACTTTTCGCTGGGCTCTCAATACCTTATTATTTCAACAGGCTGGCTTGGCTGATTAAAAAATTTGGACGGGGTATTTTAAATTATGGGTTTTTAACTAAGTAGACCAAAATTTGTTTAATTTTGTTTTAAATGGGTTTTTAAATGTTGTAGGGTTTATTGTCTTTTTATCATGGCTGTACACGGCCCTGAGTCCCTCGGGAGAAGGACAGTATATAAATGTAATAAATCAAAATCGAAATTGAAATCAAAACCTGGTTTTGAATTAAATTTACCTTAAATTTCCAATCCAAAGGGAGAGTGCAGTCTTGGTTATACATTGGTTGTGGTTTAGCATTTGCTAATTCAAGCTAATGAATCCCACAATTCATAACCATGAAAATCAGCTAATATCTCTCTCTCCTTCTGGGTATCTTTCTATGGTTGAAGGCGGTAAGAAACTGAGGTATAAATTACAAGTTGGCTGTCAGACAAGTAAACCTGCAATTTCCCTGCTTTTATGACATGGCTATATTAAAACCAAATCAAAATATACTGGAGTAACTAGGTAATGAAGCATCACATATTAAACTGAAGAACACTACGGATCGGGCATGTTCTGCTATCAAGAATTTTATGATGCTGTTGGCATTTGTTGAAGAAAAACTGCATATAATCACATTACAAGAGTAAAAAGTGTTTCTAAAAATGCACAACAAAAATGTATGCCTTAGACAAAAAATGCAAAAAAGCATTTATATTTTTTTAGTGCCAATGCTGATGTGGGAATAAGCTGAAGTAAAACTAGAGTATGGAAAACAAGGATATGAAGGAAAGCGAAAGAGCTCATATCATAATTCTCATCAGTTATAATCTTTGGGTAGAGTTGGGTGTCATTAGTAATAATGGATAATTTGGCAGGCTTCTACTTGCTGTAATTTATAGAGAAGACCTTTTACTGTAACAAAATCAGTACATCTTATTTGTTTTTAATGTGACTTATAAATGATATTCCTACAATAGATACCTTCAAAAAGCACAAAGGACCCTTCCTTTGCAAAGTTGCTCTTTAATATATAATAGCACAGTATTGGTATGAACATGGTAGACAAATCTAAATGGCATAAGAGCGCCATGTATTTGCAGAGGAAGAACGTAGAACTCAATAGTTTGTTACATTTAGGAGCAAGAAAGATAACTGCATCTATCTGGTAAAGCATTTGTATTTGAAGAGAGCTATTAATTTTATATATTGAGTTTGGGAGGTATAGGAAGGAAAGGTTAGCAAATCGTTGAATTATAAAGAATCATTAATTAGTGGGATATGATTGCCATACTGAAGCATTGTTGAATAATTTTAAAGTTATTGAAAGACAGGCAAAAGAGAAAAACCTATAATAAATCATAATAATTTAGAGAATACTTATAATTTTTTTTTCAACCAGCCTCTCTGGAGACATTCAGATATTTAATAAATCTCAATCAGCTCCAGTCATTAACCCAAGACACGGGTTATGGTAACAGTTATGCTAATCAATTGGAGGGCTCCATGTTGCCTACCCCAATCTCACCACACTAATTCCTCAAGAAGCATGCAATTGAGTCTTGTTCTGCAATTGGCAAACTCACGTCTCAGTTCAAACTGAGCAGAAAGGCCACACCAGGAAACAAGGAGTTTGATTATGGTGTTGAAAACCCACACTTCTCATTTCAATGAATGTTACAGAATGAATTCTCCGTTTCATCAAAATGCTGATTTTAAAGCAACTGACACTGAACTAATGCACTGTCCCCATTCTGCATTCAATTGGGAAAAATGAGACAATAATTAAAAAGCCTGCTTACTTAGATAACAGGACAGGTATTGTTGATGACAATGTAAAGGAAATCACTAATCCAAGACATAAGCATTTAATACTCTCTTCAAACGAACAAAGGCAGATCTGTCATCTGTTACACTTCACAGGAAAAAATGCTTTGATTGGGAGTAAACAATGCTTGAAAAGTTATGGGCAATTTTATTTCTTTGAGCTCTAAAAGAAAAGCATCCGGGGACATCTGGAGTCCCATGAGATGGAAAAAAACCCCCACTCTGCTCTTTTAGTCATCAATCTCCAAAGATGACATCAAAAATAGATATTTGCAAGAAAACTGTACTTCGGGAGGCAATTGAACTGATTTGATCAGTCTTCCTTCAGATATCCCCTGACAATTATTTTGACCATGTTTCCTATGAGTCCCAGCTGGCATGGATAAAGTAAAAAAATAAATAAATAAATTATAGGCCAAATGCTTAAAGGAAGGAAACCATGTTAGAGAAAGATTAGGTCGAGCAATCACAAACTAAAACAATCGGGAAGATGTATAATGCAAATGTTTAACATTTCCTACCCCATAAAAGAGGAGAAAGCTTTCAAACCACAGTTATTAAGGTGTGCTGAATCAGACTAAGAAGATTTAAATATGATTTGTACAGGATTTATTTCTTTAAAAAAAAACATACAGATAAATGCTGGCCATTGTTTCCTGCCCCAAATATTGCAGTGAAGCATGCTGCCTGTCCAGTCACAATCTGTCCATTAGCAAGAAAACTCTCCAAAAACAAATCAGAACAGGATTCGTATGAGGGGGAGAAGTCTCTCTCCCTCTCCCCCCCCTCTCTCTCACACACACACACAAATAAAGGGGTGGGGGAGGAGGTTTAACAAATGGAGCCAGAGCCACTTAAGGCCTGGGGAGAGAAAAAAAATATATCCTCCAATGTACCCCTACAGAAAAGATATATGTAGCCTGCCTTGTGTTTCCTAATGCATGTTTATATATATACTTTAAGTGTACAATACAAGAGGAATGTGGAAGCATAAAGATGCAGAGGATACACTAAGTACCAATGGTGGGTTTCAATTTTTTTTTACTACCGGTTCTGTGGGCGTGGCTTGGTGGGTGTGGCAGGGGAAGGATACTGTAAAATCTCCATTCCCTTCCCATTCCAGGGGAAGGTTACTGCAAAATCCCCTTTCCTCCCAATCACCTGGGACTCAGGAGGCAGAGAATAGATGGGGGAGGGGCCAGTCACAATTTCCACTACCAGTTCTCCAAACTACTCAAAATTTCCACTACTGGTTCTCCAGAACTGGTCAGAACCTGCTGAAACTTACTTCTGCTAAGTACCTACCCAAATAAAATTCCCTTGCACACATACTGATTAGATTCTGGGAAGAAAATGCAAGCCCACCTAAATACAAAAGCACCCAACATATTACTTTGTTATAGAGAAGAAAATACAGATAGTCCTTAAAGTCCATAGAGATTCTCAATCATCCAGGTCATGGTTGACCCAAAGGTGCTTTTTTCAGGAGGCAACTGGACTTCCTTGTTTTTTCTTTTGGAGACGTTTCGCTTCTCATCCTAGAAGCTTCTTCAGCTCTGACAGGAGCTAGCACCCCCACTTCAATTCCCCACTTTCCTGTCAGAGTTGAAGAAGCTTCTGGGATGAGAAGTGAAACGTCTCCAAAAGAAAAAACAAGGAAGTCCAGTTGCCTCCTGAAAAAAAAAGCACCTTTGGGACTGATAGTCCTTGACTTACGACCACACCTGAGTCCAAAATTTCCATTGCTAAGCAAGACAATGGCTGTGAGTTCTGCCCCTTTTTTATGACCTTTCTTGCCACAGTTATTAAGTGAATCAAGCAGTTGTTAAGTTAGTAAAACGGTTGTTAAGTGACTCTGGCTTCCCCACTGACTTTGTCAGAAGGTCGCACAAGATCCCATGACCCCGGGACACTGCAATTGTCATAAATACATGCCGGTTGGCATGTGTCCCAATTTTGATTACATGACCATGAGGTGATGCTGCAACAGTCGTAAGTGTGAAAAATGGTCAAAAGTCACTTTTCCAGTGCTGGTGTAACTTCAAACCGTCACTAAATCAAGGGTTGTAAGTCAAGGACAATCTGTATAAAATGCCTTGTATGTCGACATTTGGTAAATAATCTTAAAAGCCATGGCTTCCCTTGCCTATTTAGACATAATTTCCTTCCTTCCTTCCTTCCTTCCTTCCTTCCTTCCTTCCTTCCTTCCTTCCTTCCTTCCTTCATTCTTTCTTTCCTTTCTTTCCCTTTCCTTCCTTCCTTCCTTCCTTCCTTCTCCCTTTCTTTTATTTTTTTTAAATTTTAATTAGATTTATATGCCGCCCTTCTCCGGAGACTCAGGGCGGCTTACAATGCGTTAAGCAATAGCCTTCATATTTTTGTATATTTTTATACAAAGTCAGCTTATTGCCCCCACAAACTGGGTCCTCAATTTACCTACCTTAGAAAGGATGGAAGGCTGAGTCAATCTTGAGCCTCGAACTTGCAATAATTGCAGACAGCTGGATGTTAATAACAGGCTACTTAGCCTGTTGAGCTATTTGAGGCCCTTCCTTCCTTCCTTCCTTCCTTCCCTCCCTCCCTCCCTCCCTCCCTCCTTCCTTCTCCCTTCTTTCCTTGCCTTGTACTTTTATTTACTTATTTCTTTGTTTTCCTGACTTTTCTCTTTCAAAATCTGTATTGTTGTTATTCTTTTTTTAAAAAAAATATTTAATAGACATATTGTTTCAGGTAATAAGATCAGGGCTGCAGCCTCACACTTGGCAAGGGTGTACATGACATTTTGCCCACCTTCCTTTCAAGCCAAGTCGCATTGCGGTTCAAAGTTGGCAGAAGGATGCCTCTTTCCATTCAACAGAACTTACAAGTAAATACATAAATACAAGGACTAACAGTAAAACACAGAATAGAACCTTGCCGTTTCGCAACTTTGCATTGTCTCTAAAGGCAAAGCATAACCATAACTTACCTGAGCCATAATGTGCTATAATTAAGATGAAGTAGAATGTTTTACATATATGAGCCTGCATAAATCTGTGGGAGGAACTGTTGGTGCCTTTCCTTTCACTTTGGCTTTATTTTGGAAAATTTCATTCATTTTGTATCCAATTGTTAAAGAGTTTTTATGCACAAAATAAATGTCTGCTATAAATTATCCCAAACAAATATATCTTTCTTCTTTTTCTTCTTGAAAGAGACTTCCAGTGAATTTCTTCACATATCTCTTTCAAGGTTTGTTTTCTTCATGTTTAAGGTCAAAATATCTGACAGCTGATCTGAAAGTTATTCATGGTCAATTTATTTTCTGGGTGACTGACACTTCAGTCTGAAAAGTCCCCAATTTTGGAAATGTACTCTATATATGAATGGAGGCATATATTTCCACATTTATTTCTGCCCATGCGCACGCATGCATGCACGCACATACACAACCCATTTTGCCTATCCAAATTTTGCTACACACGATGCCTAAGACGGAGAGTTAAATCCATTTCGTTGTACTCATGAAGGATAGAAGCTTCTCTTACCTAGTACCTTCTTAATAGCAAGAATTTTATTTGCAGCTTTTGATGACTTGAAAGTCAGCTTTATTAAGCTTACGACATAATAAATTCATTTATTGGTTTGGAGGCAAAAAAAATGGCTTTCCCTCTATAAATTGATACTATCTTCAAATTAATTTTCCTGTTTATCTATCCCTGTTTGAATTCCTTAGCTGCCACCTGTAGGGTTGAGATTAGGCCAAATGCAATGTCACACAATTTATTTATTTTGGGAACTGTTACAGAAAAGGTGTGGAGAAAAAAATATGGATGAAGACCTTATTTGGAATATCTTCATGATTTGCCTGCATATATCCTTCCTATAAAGAAATGATATTAAATATAAATACTGTTTATAGTATAGGAAAAAGCCATTAGCCAATAGAAAAGTCATTAAAATAATCAATATCTAAGGCTTATCAGAACAGAACAGAACAGAATGGGACCTTGGAGGTCTTCTAGTCCAACCCCCTGCTTAGGCAGGAAACCCTATACCACTTCCGACAAATGTAATCCAATCTCCTTTTAAAAACTTCCAGTGTTGGAGCATTTACAATTTCTGGAGGCAAGTTGTTCCACTGATTAATTGTTCTAATTGTCAGGAACTTTCTCCTTAGTTCTAGCTTGCTTCTCTCCTTGATTAGTTTCCATCCATTGCTTTTTGTCTTACCCTCAGGTGCTTTAGAGAATAGCTTGACTCCCTCTTCTTTGTGGGAGCCCCTGAGATATTGGAACATTGCTATCATGGCAGCCCTAGTCCTTCTTTTCATCAAACTAGACATACCCAGTTCCAGCAACCTCCAGCCTCCAGTCCCCTAATCATCTTTCTTGCTCTTCTCTGCACTCTTTCTTTTTTTTTTTAAAATTTGATTTATATACCGCCCTTCTCCGGAGACTCAGGGCGGCTTACAATGTGTTAAGCAATAGCCTTCATACTTTTGTATATTTATACAAAGTCAGCTTATTGCCCCCAACAAACTGGGTCCTCAATTTACCCACCTTAGAAAGGATGGAAGGCTGAGTCGACCTTGAGCCTGGCTAGGATTGAACTCACAGAAATTACAGGCAGCTGGTGTTAATTGCTGCCTTTAGTAGGAGGCATCTTTCTAGAGTCTCAACATCTTTTTTACATTGTGACGACCAAAACTGAATGAAGTATTCCAAGTGTGGTCTTACCAAGGCATTATAAAGTGGTATTAACATTTCACGTGATCAAAAAGTCAACTATATACTACTGCTGTTTCGTTTTCTTTGTTTTACAGTTCTCAAGTTTTATTGTGAACCACTAAAAGTTATTGGGACTTGAGTGATGTGCAATAAAATTGAAATAAATAAAATTGCATGAGTGCTTTAAATTTTTCTTTCAGTACTCTGCTGGCTATGATCAAGTCAAAAAATGAGTTTATATAGCAAAGGCTGGAGTATATAGAACTACCAATCTAAATTAGCTCCTTGACATGGACCACAAACACCTGGAAACTGGCAAATCATTTGATTACATTTTTCTCAGCCTACGAGAAAAAAATACTTAGTAATATATATAATATACCTAATAATAAACATAATATATTACCTTCTGCTCTTCTCTGTGGCAGACAAAACAACTAAATATGAAAGGTTATGTTCATGTAATTTTTGAGAAACAAACAGTTGGACATGTCTTCCTTTACTGCAATTATTTTAGAGATTTGTAAAAATATTATATAACATGAAGCCTTCAGCAATTTCTAGGTAAAGCAGCTAAACTATTTATTATTAAATAATAACTAAGATAAAACATGGAATGTTGCCACATATTGTTTGGGCAATGGTAAGCCATGACATCAGTTGAATCCCTCAAAAAATGTCCTTTTTAAAAAAATTGTGGTTCCTTTAAAATATATTTTTCTTCTTTTTTTTAATCAAGTTTTTTATTTTATATTGTTTATACATCTCAATGAATGAGTGCATTTCAATACAATAAACAAAATATTATTACTCCAAGTTATTACATTTCATTTTCATTGTTTCATATACACATATCTTTTGCTATCACCCTTCAGTTCTAAACCTTCTTTTTCTTCTTTCATATGCCTTCACATGTGTATGTATATGGATGTGTACACACCTATATACACATATTTGTTTTCGTAGGTCTTCGGGTCTTTTCCCATGTAAGGGAAACGTTTCGATGAGGTCCCTCCCACTCGTCATCTTCAGCCTGGTGTCTTCGGCTTCATGCTTGTGCAAGGAAAGCATGATTGGAGTTGCTGTCTCTCTATAAATACTGGTGTATTTATACTGTAAATACTATAAATACTATTATACTATAAATACTGTGAGGTGCTGGCTTTGTTGCTGTGAGCGGGTTGGTTGCCTGTGTTATTACATCTTGATTGGTTGATGGCGTTGATGTTTGCAGATTAGTCAACTGTTTTGTAACATCGTGTGGGTGAGGTCCTTGATGTGTGCCCATTATTCTTTTGTGTTTTAATGACCTGGGTAATGGGCTGTGTGTTAACATCCTGAATTCTAGTGTTGTGATATCCTGAGTTTTTTGATATAATGTCCTGAGCAGATGGCTATGATGCCACAGCCCGGGCTTTGTTTTGGCTCCGAGTTGGAGGTCTTGCCATGTGTTCATGGCGTGTGTCAGTTTGCTTTGTGTGGGGATCGGAGTGTTTCTATTTCGAGAAACACCCCCATAACATGAATAAATGTGACGATACCTCCCGCCTACCTGACATCTGGAAACTAGCCCTAGTCAACAGAAGAGTCCCAGCACGAAGATTAACACTGGACCCAAGATAACACATGATACCACCACCAATCATCCTCACCAGATTCAAACCCAAACCCATCCCATAGACGAAATACAACCACCATCCAGAAGCCAGACCATGCATCACCAGCTGCTGCACTCCCCCCCCTCCGAACCTAGTAATAGGGAACCAGAGAAAACTGGGCCGTTAACACGCAGTCAGGTTGCAGCTAGGATAATGAAGCAGGACCCACACCTTCTAAACTGATAGTAAAGGCCAGAAGATGACAAGGTAGAGAGCTTGTCAAAACGTTGCCAAACCTTTAAAGTATTGGTTAGGGTTTTAGCCAGAGTTTTAAAAGACCTTACAAAGTGTTTTGTTGGGATTTTGGGGGATTTTGAGCTGAGATCTTAGTCAGAATTTTAAGCATTTTAACTAACAGACTTTTAAATGATGTGGGAAAACACCTGAGATTTTAACTTTGTGTGTGTGTGTGTGTGTGTGTGTGTGTGTGTGTGTGTGTGTTTATGTATATGTATATGTATATGTATACGTATACGTATATGTATGTATTTCCCCTCTTGTTTCTATCTCTATTTTGTTTTTTGGGGTTTTTTTCCCTTTCCAATATCATTATAATATTCAAAGATGTGTTTTTTAACTTCCCTTAGTTAACTCTTCACATCAATTTATATCAAAAATTCATCCTTCCATCTTCCATTATTCATTGCCTCAATATAGTACCAATCACAATCATTACATAATTCTATAATATAGAGTATAATTCTATTAATACACATATATATATTAAGCTAATCTCCCCTAAATATACCTATCACTGTTCCTATGATATGATGCTGAGATGGTTTGAGTAATCTGGTAGACAAAATGAAATTATGTCATAGTTTCACGCAGTCATCAGAGTTAAGGTGATGTTTAAATTTTAAATAAAAGTCTAACAGATTTAAGAACAGAAGTTGAAAAACTCTCTTTATGGTATTTGGAGCTGAGTTCCCCATGATCTGCAAGAAATGAAGTCTTCAACATTATGTTTTAGAGCTGTAACAGCTGCCCAGAGTCATTGTACTAGTGAGAAGGGCAGAATGGAAATTTAATAAATAAATAAAGAATAGAATAACAGAGTTGAAAGGGACCTTAGAGGTCTTCTAATCCAACTCCCTGCTCCAGCAGAAGACTTTGTACCATTCCAGACAAACAGCTGTCCAATCTCTTCTTAAAAATAAACAGGGTCCATAATTTATGCTTGCTACTTAAAATAGTATCACTGTCCTTTTAAGTTGAACTCACAAATAGGAAAATATTGTCATTTGTAGTAATATTATTCTTTTTTTTCTTTTTTGCTCTAAATGACACTATTGATCAACAGATCCTTCTATCATGTAATGCCTGGGAGAATATTTCACCCGGTTGGAATATACTATTCTCAATCTGTTGCAATATGGACACCTGCCTTCCACTTCCATTGTCAAGATTAGTTTATCACTAGACAACTTGTGACCTATTGAGTCATTGCTTTACATATATTTCCTTCCCTAAGCAGAGAAAAAAAGTGATGACAGGCAAAGTGGGGGGGGGGGGAGAACAATGGGAGCAAGAGTGATTTCCAACTTTAGGTCAGCTAAAACATGGCTGACTGCCCTCTGGCAGTTAATGGCAAACAGGCAGGGGTAGGATCGTGAAGCACGTGATCACCGAACCGGTGGTTAAACCGGAAGGATCCCACTACTGCAGACAGGTCTCCGGGCCCTGGAGGACTAAAACAGGACCAGTCTACTGAAGCTCTGAGCAGCAGGTGGACAGTGTAGCAAGAAAGCAGCATTGAAACAGCAACAAATCTGCCAAATTTAAACCCTATAGGAGTTGAGGTCCTGGATTTTGGGCACATGAGAATTTTAGTTGTATACAGATTAGTGTCATTCCCTCAGCAGTCTCTATCATAACACCCATATCACTCTGTCAGTTACTAGGGAATCAGAGAGAGAGAGAGAGAGAGAGAGAGAGAGAGAGAGAGAGAGAGAGAGAGAGAGAGAGAGAGAGAGAGAGAGAGTCCTCAACTCACAACAGTTCATTTAGTGACCGTTCGAAGTTACAACAGCACTGAAAAAAGTTAACTTATGACTTTTTCACACTTATGGTGGTCATGTGATCAAAATTCAGACATTTGGCAACTGACTCATATTAATAACGGCTTCAGTGTCCCAGGATCGTTGACCCCCCCCTCTTTGGTGATCTTGAGTCCTTCGGGAGAAGGGAGGTATAGAAATTCAATAAATAAATAAATAAATCTTCTGATAAGCAAAGTCAAAGGGAAAGCCAGGTTCACTTAAGAACTGTGTTACTAACTTAACTGCAGTGATTCTCTTAACAACTATGGCGCGAAATAAAATGGGACAAAACATACAAATGTCTTGCTTAGCAACAGAAATTTTGGGCTCAGTTGTGGTCGTAAGTCGAAAATTACTTGTACAGCAGACAATTTCCAAACTTGTCATTAAAGAAAATGAACAAAAGGCCATCCTTGCATGCTTGGAAAATTAAGAATTAGTCTTTTAGATGCCATTTAATGTCTGTAAATCTCCTGAATTCTCACATTCTCATATCATATTGTTTTCTGTGTCAGTCCTATTCGCCAAAAGAATTTAGTTTGTTGCAGGGGAAAATATAGTACATTTTTCTTTTATGCCAATATTACGTTTTTTATCAAAGTAATACGTTTCCCCAAAAATAAGACCCAACAAGAAAAAAAGTCCTAGCATGATTTTTAGCATGATTTTTAGCAAGATTGTCAACCCTGGGGTGGACGTGGCCAGCACAGGAGGTGGTGAGCATGTGGGGGCCGACAATGTCCAACAGTAGCCGCAGCCTGCTGGCCCCTTGACCCCTTGCTGCAGTCTGGGGCTATGCAGATGAGTCTGAGCGCTGAGACCACTGGGCTCATTTTTAAATAAAAATGATTAAAATAAATCTTGTTTCAGTTTTGTCTACTTTCTCTCCTATAGGAATACATATGAAAATATATGCAGCTTTTTCATGGAGAACACTGTAGAAAAAATACAAAGTTAATGTTGAAAAGAAACATTAAGTTTGTATTAATTTTTTTCATGCTGTTCTCTCTGAAAAATTTGGATATATATTTAAATAAATTTCTATGAATAAACAGATTCCTATGCCACATTATTTCTAACATTCTTTTCAAACCCCTAGAATGTACTCACAATAAGAGTGCCCAGAATTAGAACTATAGTTTTCCATTGACTTTGTGGTCCTATTTCAGAATTAATTTCTTCTGCCCTATGCAATTTCTTCTGTTCAATAGAGTGGAGCAGACAATCATATACCCCCTCAAGCACTGAGGGAATAAATGTGTAATTTTTCTGAGAAGCATTCCAGATATAATTTCTCACCCAAAGCACTTTGGAAGAGGTATCAGGAATAAATTAAAGGCAGACTTATGGTCAGCATGACAATACTTTCCCAGTTTCAGTGACTGGAATATGTAAGCTTTTAAATAATTAATCAAAGTCATGAGTAAATATCAATCCCTCATTGAAGTTTTAGTCCATTCTTCCCCGCTGTTCCAGTAAAACAGCTTTTCCCAACATGGACAGCATGTATTTAGCAACAATTCCAGATGCCAAGGCCAATCTGGAATGGAAAACAGAACTAGTTACTAGGTGCCCAGGGTTGTCACCTTTTCTGACCCTTGGATCTGCCTGCCCCACCTATTTTAATAAAGCACCATTAAGAGTGGAAGCTGCCATTATTCAAAACAAGGGGCCAGTTTATGGCATTATCATTATTTACAAGAATGTTCCTAGTCCTTGTGTACTCTTAGAAAATAAACATTTTCTGGGGGGTGGGGGGATTAAGTGACAAAAAGACAAAGGACATCCCTAAGAGAGGGCAGGCAAGGAGCAATCTCCTGTATTTGGCATATGACAAGTGTTTTGTGAAGTAGCTATACTCAGATGATGGTCATGTGGTAAGATTCCCATGTCATGCTTTCAAATTTTCAAAAATATTCATCAGCTTCCCAAAATTATGTTCTTATTACTGGTCCTACATTTCAAAATAGCCTAGACAAAAACTCTGCATCAAATGTTTGCCACATATAGTTTCAGACAGAGCAACAGAGTAGAAAGTGGCTAATTTCTACCATTTAACTCACTTCATGATATCCTTAAAAAAAAGTTTTTAAGCCCTCCATTGCTAACTTCTAACTATTTCTTACAGTGCATTTAGTTATATTTACCTTCATTCAAGCAGGCACTTACTCCAAAACATGCAAATAACTGAATCTAATTTTCCATGAATTTGGGATTTTTGGGTTCAAATTTGCATGCTCAGTAAGGGAAATATTGTATTTTTTATATTTATTAATCAAATATATGTGACTTTGGGCTGATAAGTATGTGCATATGTGTATATGCATTTGTATGTTTGTATACACTCTTGGTGTATATATATATGCTTCCATATGTGTATATGTGTATGTGTGTATGTTTCATAGATACACACACAAACACACACTATACATATATATGTGTGTGTAAAGGTTCCTCTTGCACAGATGTGCTAGTCGTTCCCGATTCTAGGGGCGGTGCTCATCTCTGTTTCAAAGCCGAAGAGCCAGCGCTGTTTGAAAACATCTCCGTGGTCATGTGGCCGGCATGATTAAAGGCCAAAGGTGCACGGAACACTGTTAGCTTCCCACCAAAGATGGTCCCTATTTTTCTACTTGCATTTTTTACGTGCTTTCGAACTGCTAGGTTGGCAAAAGCTGGGACAAGTAATGGGAGCTCACCCCGTTACACGGCACTAGGGATTCGAACTGCTGAATTGTTAATCTTTCAATTGACAAACTCAGCATCTTAGCCACTGAGCCACTGCATCCCCATATGTGTGTGTGTGTATTTGTATAAGTATACACATGTATATGTATATGCATATATATGTGTATGTATGTGTATGTGTGTGTGTGTGTATACATATATAATATAAAAATCCACATTCATAGGCATCATCAAAGCAAAAAGATACAAACCATACAAGACACTTTAGCAAACTGCACAAACATTGAAAACATATATCTTCCTGTCAATTAGGACAAGAATACATAATTCCCTACAAATTTAAAATATGGTCACTGGGTTGGTGATTTGCCCATTATTTTCTTCTGTATAAAAACGTTAACATTGGCTCATTTGTATTATGGACAGTGCTATGGAACAGGCCAAATCCCTCCTATATATTTGACTGAATGTTCTTCTTTCAGCTTAAAATTTCATCATCTTTCTATCTTTACAAGTGTTACCCTAAGAAAAAGGACGGCATGTAGTTATTCAGAAATGATCTGAATAACAGCCACAATCTTCCGTTTTATCTAGAAGAGGTTCACCCCAGGTACAATGGCTTATATTCCTGAGATTCAGTGTTCTCATCAGCTACTTCTTAAATCACTACAAAATACTAACTCATGTCCTCAACAGCTTGGAACAATAAAAATATGTCCATGCATTTTTCCTACCCCAAAATAAATCTGTCCTGTGAAGGAAGGAAGCTTTCATGTCTCTGAACACAACTTTTGCTTAACTTCACAGAACCACATAATAGCACATCTGCAGGCTCTTGACTGGGGTTTTGTCCGGCTTGTTCTTCTGCCAATAGCCTGCAACCCATTCCTTTTTTGGGGTTGGATGAAAGGCTTCTCTCCAATTTTACGTCAAAAGGGTGATCACTGACCTTTTTGAGAACAGTACTTAGAGAAGGAAAATAATCCCTAAAGCACATAAACAGTGCCAATGTGGCTCAAACTGGGAACCTAACTGGTACAATTGGCATCCCTGCTAGCAGACTCCAGATGACTGCACACCAGAATCTTCAAAAGCTTTTATAGCAAAGAATGAAGATGGATGCCTTCAAATTCTGGCTTTATTCATACATGCTTGTGTCTTTGAGTAGATAAATATAATTCTGGCTTAACTTTTCCTTCATTTTAAAATGTTAACTATGTTCAAATGTGTCTGGTGTGATTACACACACATAAAAAAGCCTTTAATTTGCAAATGAAGACTTCTAAGACAATCTTGTGTTCTGCAGTCGGTTGGAGGAGTTGCAACAGCACAACAAGGAGAAGCCTGACGCTAGCTACAATTTGTTCAATACAGAGCAGGCACTTATGCCTCTTGCCGGCAGGCAACTTCTATAGAGAGACAGGCTAATTTGGGTGAGGAACTTCTTGTTCTATCTCCAGCACAGAATCTAAAGATTAATAAGATTGAGCAATTATATAGGATGGAATACTTAAAACCACTATTGTAGAAGGGGAAAGCATTCTGTGTCTCTGGGCGTGAGCATTCCTGAGAGCAGGAGCCTAGCCTGCAGGACTCAGAATGATAGCAGAAAGGAGATTTATTTAAGCAGCTACAATAGAGGAATAGGCATAAGCCTCACACCCAGTTAACTGCAGCCTGCAAGGAGAAGAGTCAGAGAGAATATGTGCTCTGTGCACATACTTCTAAGAAGTAAGCCCTAAGGGTGTGATCTTGGATTACCAGTTGCTTAAACAAAGAAGGACCCCTTTCTCTTTTCAGCTCACTGCCCACCCATTGGTTGATAGGATAGATCAGAAACTGAAGAATTAATGCCACTGAATTATCATATCCAACAACTAAGTAAAAGGTCTCACTCTAGGGCACGATGCTCATCTTAGTTTCTTGATTTAAGGTGCCAGTGTTGTGGTCCGCCAGCAGCCTGCGGAGCTGGCAGTAGAGTCGGGCAGCGATGAGGCTGAAGAAGAACACGGGCCAGTCCTGGAGGCTGGGGAAGGCCCGGATGAGGGCTCTGTGTCGGAAGCAGAGATGGGGCCAGGGCCATCGGGGAGTGATGCACAGACTTCGGAGCCTCCAGAGGCTGACAGTAGAGAGGCAGAGGTACAGGAGGAGCCTGTTCCTAGTGCACATATGAGAAGAGCTGCCAGAAGGCAGGAGCAGCTAAAGCAGAGAAGACGATTCAGGACTAGGGCCAAGAGATGATTGGCCCCTCCCATAAGGCTTAAAAGACCAGCAAAGGCTCTTGGCCTCTTTGCCGGAAAACAACTGTTAAGAGATTTGCTTCGTGTTTGGATGTATTTCTTTCTTGTCAGTGTCTTCAGTTCCTGAACTGTTGCCAAGAAAACCCTTTGGCAGTTTGCCTAATTATCCCAAGGTCAGAGATGAACTAAAGGTGTTTTGAGAACTTTGCTTTCATTTAATTTGGAATAAGCTGTGAATGAGTTAATTTTAATAAAATTAACTGTTTGTTAATCTGTTTTAATAAAATCTGTTTGTTTTTGAAACTGTTTTGCGTTTTATATTAACTATGTGGCCCTGGGTCACAACAGCCAGCATTGTCCGAAGACAATTCCTGTGGTCATGTGGCCAGCATAGCTATACACCAAAGGTGCACGGAATGCTGCTAGCTTCCCACTGAAGTGGCACCTATTAATCTACCTGCATTTGCTAAGTGGGCAGGAGTTGGGGGAAATAACAAGAGCTCATCTTGTTGTGCCCGACCTCGAGTCTCCAACCTGGGCTGTCACCTCTGCAGCTGACAAGCTCAGCATCTTCAACCACTGAGCCATTGCGCCCCCATCCAATAACTACCCCTTGATAAATAAACAATTGCATAGATCTGAAGAAATGGCAAAGAGCTTTCTCTCCCAGGCTTGGCACTAACCTATTCTAACCTCAACAATATATTTGTAATGAGGCGGGGGTTATGCTCAGTCTTTTTATGGCATTTTACCTTTTGATAATTGTGGGATTTTTTTCCTGTTTCTAACATAGAATGCCACCCAACGTTGCTTTGAACAGCCTTTAATTTAATTTAATAGGCCCATATACCTATTTATTCCCATTTAAGGGTGCTCACCAGGGGTGGGATCCTCCTGGCTTAACAACCGGTTCGGTGATTGTGTGACTTGCTTGCATGCACAGTTTGAGGAAATCTTCACTTCCTGGTTTCTTCGGAGGAGTAACATAGCTGATTCGCGCAGCAATCTGCTCTACCGTGCGAATCAGCTGAGAAGATAAAGGTAGGAAAATAGCCCGGGTGGGCATGTGGGCCCATATGATTGTTGGGGCAAACCGCCCGAACCAGTCCGAACCGGTAGAATCCCACCCCTGGTGCTCACCTTTGTGGCCATCACAGTCCTGTCAGGGTTTCAAGTAATAGATCCATATCAAACATTTATCTGGTGAAAATCAATTCTGAAAAGACCCACGGTTTTTCACCTAATTAAAAGTAAAAGTTTTCCTCTCAGCCCAAAATGATCAGTCACATGGTCCAATCTAGGTGCTCTCTAGTAGTCTGGTGACATCACTCTTCCTTCCTCTGACCAGGTGTGAGAACGTCCTTGGTTCCCAAGGTATTTCCCAAGCGAAAGTATTTTATTTTGACTACACAACCCCAGCTATCTCGAATTCCCCCCTCCCTATCCCTCAACTCCAGTGTGGCAGCACTGAAGCTCCAAGATGGCTTCAGCCAGGCCAGCTTCAGGGTTGACAAGTCCATCAACAGGTCCCCTAGCAATATTTGACAATTCTCATGATAAAATAATACAGAAACAAAAGCAAATCAGTATCATCCTATACAAGCTTAACATCCAGCCGTGAAATGACATCCCTGTTTGGCAACATTCTTAGCCAGATTAGGCTACGAAGAGTGATCCTTTTGTGTTATCTCTTTTAATTAGCATGAGATACATATTCAGTGTCCTGGATTTCTTTTTAATCCTTGTATTAATGCCACAACAAATAAATCTGTAAACTCACATCAACTGTGGCGCATATTTTAAGCTCTCCCTAAATTCTGAGTTCTTTTCTTACAATTTAATGTGACATTTATACTAAAGTTAAATTACAGATTGACATAATTACTAATCATCCAAAGAGTAACAAGAGATCAAGTATGTGACAGCACAATTCATCAGATACAAGGCATCTTTTCTTAGCTCAAGAGAAAAGCAATTGAAACCTATTAGTTTATCTGACATATAATTGGTTATTACTGACTAAATTATTACTACCAAAATGCAGAAGATGTAATGTTTGGGGAGAACAGCTACATGGGAAATGATAAAATTACTCATAAACCAGACTAGTTTTCCTATGAGATGCTCTGTCTCTGCCCTGCAGAATCTAATCTAGATACAGAGTCACTTAGACAATGAGATGGGCAGAATATAAATCTGATTAATAAATAAATAAATTAATTAATTAATATGGGTCAATCCCTTGGTTCCAGCTTCAATACATTTTGCTACATTTTCTCATTTACTGAACTGTTCACTGAAGCCCATTTCAATTATTTCAGACTTCAGCTACATATAAAGTAACCCTGACAACCAATTTATCCCTGCAACAAAGCAAAGGGACAATATATACCTAGGAAGTACTGGGGGTACTCGACCCTTCCTCTTATAACCAGAAAGGAATAAATCTGGATTTTCATTTAAATTATGGATCTCAAATTTCTTCTAAATAAAAAGGAACAGGAACAGGCTGCAAAGGGGAGGAATTTGGGAATAGTTGAAATACTAAGCAGCTTTTTCTCTTTAAAAACTATAGAGTGAGAGATGAGAAGAGGGTGTGTAAAATGGCTACTTCTTCCACTGCTACGTTGCACGTGGCTGCAAAATGCTGCACATTTAGCACTACATTTAAAAAACATTGTATTATATTTATGGCAGTAAAGCGTTTGCCCTGCAAAAAGACAGTGCTTATGAATATTCTACCTTCCTGTAGAGCAAAGCTATCAAAAACTGTGCACCACATTACAACTGCATCAGGACAAATTCAGTTTAGAATAACTGGTTGGCTTCAGAAAACACAAACATGTAAACAACATTTTATCTTAACCGCTTGTGCAAACCTTATGCCAGTGATGGCTAACATTTTCCAGACTGAGTGTCCCAAGTGCGTGTGCCTGAACCCCCAAAATGCAATGTGCGTGGGTCCCTAGCACATGTGCCCCATCACACGCATGCATGCATGCCCCCCCGCATGCCCCCCGCGCTTGTGAGACAGTGACCCAAAGACCATCTGGCCAGCAGGAGGTGCGCAAGCATGCGCAGCAGAGCTGAACTGAGGTGACGGCTAGTGTGCCACCAGAGAGGGCGCTGCGTGCCCCTTCTGGCATGCGTACCATAGGTTTGCCATCACAGCCCTATGCGAAGAATGAAATTATCATTATAGCTTTGAATTGAAGAGACAACTAAGAAAAGAATTGAGAAATGTGTAGGGATCTTGAGCAAGCCAACATAAGAAGCAATAATAAAAGAACAGGTAGAATGCTGAGTAACTCTCATTAGTTAGAGATAGATTACTATCTCTTATTAGTATCTGGTCAGCTATTATTAACATAATCAAACATGGATATACTTCAATGGGAAAATAATTCTCAAACCAATCAATATTTTCCTTTGATTTAAACAGGAGGAGAGGGAGAGAAGGGAGTCAACCAATTAAGAACTTTTATGTATTTCTAACACACTGATTCCACAGAAGCACAACGTAACAAATTATGAAACAGAAGTGCAATTCCCAAAGTAGGTGTCCCAGTATTTTTTGTCATTTGTCAGGTACCGTACTGTTCTTCTATAATGCGTAATATTCCTATGGCTCATATAACAATTTAATGTAGATGATAAATATCATGTAGACAAAATAGAACCAACAACCTTCTGTAAGTCATTAGCAAAAGCCTATGGCACCATCATTCACTTAAATGAGATGAATAATCAAACATAGAAAAAGCATCCCAGGAAACCAAAAGATAATCAAGCTTATACTCCTTTTCTGAATAAGTGTATTCAGAAAAGCCCCACCATACTAATCATAATCCATTGTTCATATTATCCCGCTGTAAACCTTTTATTAATTTCAATAAAATTAAGGGGCTAACTACTGTCATTCAGTATTACGATTTGTCGGACACTTTAAAACCAAATACCATGGAATAGGAACACATTTTTCCTAAACATATTGGTTCATAACTATTTTGTTTCTGTACCTATGCTACTACCATATATATACAGAGTGTATCAAAAGCCAGACCCCATAGGCAACCTATTGTATAAATTATATTCAATGTTCAAATTGGTTGCTTTCTTTTAAACACTTTCTTACTTTTTGATGCCTGAGCTTTGAATATTTCTAAGAATGGTAACATTTTCTCTTTAAATATTAATTTAAATTAATAAAACATATTGTGATTTGCCTAGGGGACCTGAGTTTTGGTACTACCCATCCTCAGACTGAAGATCTCTTCATTGTAGGTTATGGACTATAATCTGCTATGCTGGTTCCAGTGAGGGTTGGTAGGTAGATCCTTCCCAGTTAAGGACTAAAACAGAGTAACTTCTCAAAGCTCAGTTTCCGTGCTAAAGAGAGGATTACAAGTTGGACCTTCCACTTCTAGTCTAGCATCCTACTGGCTTATTTGTATCTCTAACACATATGAATACACACATGCGCACACATGCACACACACAGATATAACATGACATTAACAATAATCTGAAGAAAGCACCACTACCTATGTAGATAACAATGCAACCAGTTTTACTAAATGAGCCAACTCTGTAAGCTATAAAAATCTTAACAGTATATGATTCTGATAATTATTACAAGTCTAACAAAATATCTTGTTTTTGAACAATTAAAGCTTCACATTTGATATGATTCATTATAAAAATGGAACATTTCAAAACGGAAAATCTGTAATGTTTAGGGCTAAGTTAATCAATGCCAACATAACTTTAATGTTTCCAAAACCAAGGGAAGATGCAGAACAGTATCTGGCATCACTGACAATCATACATCTGACTTTTTCCCCCAGATAATATTTAAACTTGTTACTTCAAAAACCTGGGGACTCTACTTGCCAGCTATTATTAGAAGAAAGTTGACAGTTGAGAAACCTAAGAAGCACAACTGGTATCAAAGGAAAGAAAGGTGGTCAGGCATTTCTGAACCAAATAATGTAACGTTTGCATTCGAAACAACTAAAGGATACTTTGAATTAACCTTCAATCTTAAATCAATCAAAACTCAAGAATGCAACATAGAAAAGCCATGTACAAGATTCTCTTGCGCCCAATTCACAATGCTTAAAAATTATTTTCTGTCAACCATTTTGTGCTTTAGTAAAGAACCATTCAAAAGGGACGTGATGGCTCAGTGACTAAGACACTGAGCTTGTCAATCAAAAGGTTGGCAACTCAGCGGTTCGAATCCCTAGCGGCACATAACGGGGTGAGCTCCTGTTACTTGTCCCAGCTTCTGCCAACCTAGCAGTTTGAAAGCACATAAAAAATGCAAGTAGAAAAATAGGGACCACCTTTGGTGGGAAGGTAACAGTGTTCCGTGCACCTTTTGTGTTTAGTCATGTTGGCCACATAACCCCAGAGACGTCTTTGGACAGCACTGGCTCTTCGGCTTTGAAACGGAAATGAGCACCACCCCCTAGAGTTTGGAGCAACTAGTACATATGTGCGAGGGGAACCTTTAGAACTGTAAAGGTTTTAAACCTTAAAAATCCATTCATTTATACATCAAGACTTATGGAAGCATTTAAGAAAAACAGCTACTTTTTGTTCCATGGAAGGAAAGCCACATACTCTGTATCCTTGAAAATGGAATCTACTGAAAATTTATTCAACATGCACCCACATTTTCAACCCCCTCCATGGAACTCAGTTACTCAACAACAGTTACATTTAGACAGCACGTGGAGATGAGTGTTTAGATGGCTGAAACTGTGGGCCATCAGGATTCTGACTTCACAAAGGATAGTGATCTCATTTAGACAAACACAATTAAAGGCCTTTTAGCCCTTCTCCGTCAATACTAAGAGATTGGTCATAGAAGAATAGAACATTTTCTCATGTTCTCTTGAACATCCTGCTTTTTTAAAAAAATATAGTTTGCCTGTTCTCTTAAACGTTCAGGTTTTCAGTCACTACATGATAATTATTTCATATCAAACAGCCACAAGATTATCTGTGCAATCAGATTCATTCTGAAGTTTGAGAAATAAGCATCTTGTTCAAACACTTCACAATCTCCCTAATTCATTGTATGGCTTTCAAAAATAAAGATGCTCCCATCTGTAAGGCTTTTAATTCATTCTCAAACTCAGACGCAGGCTAACCAAGTGGTACATCAGATTATAAGGATTCCAAAAACACAAAACAAATCTTAAACCCAAACTGCCACTGATTAACATTAGGGGCGGCCATTATATTTCTAGCATTATTTCCCATGATCTGGATTATGTGGCTCCTGTTAATATGTGTCAAAATATTGTTAACAACTGATCTACTAGAACACCTAGTTTCCTTTCATAAACCCAGATCTGCTTTCTCTTATACTTGAACAATTTCCCCCACTCACCAGATGCAAGATTTCACATCTCTGTTGTTATTATTATGAAATTTACTGGCTGCCCATCTCTCATTTCAAAGCGACTCTGTTAAATTTCATGTTGCTTGTTGTGGTCCACTATTGAAGTATCTGTATCTTGCTGAATTTAACTCTTCTTACTTTTGTTGTCATCTACATATCTGATAATCATCCTCTCAATACCATCAGCCAAGATTTTAGTAAACAGGTAAAATAGCACAGACAGCACCCAGGATAAATCCTGTTATGCTTCAGTCAGTGCTGCTCTCCAAGTACATGTAGGATCTCATTACCCATTGTTTCCTATCACAAAAAGCTTGTAGTTTTGGCTATTTCTTCCAAGCCTCACCTTGTCACTGCGTTTTTAAATTTACCAGCAGAGCTAATATTTCTGGACTATCAGACTCACCGTAGTCATATTCCTTTTCAGCACCTACAGCATCTACTACGCATGTCATTGCATTCTTTTGTACTTCTTCTAGAAACTTTCCTTTGTTCTCCAGCCAGCTAAGGTCAGGCTGGAGATTCTTTGCCAACATGTAAGCTATTTTAGATAGTGAGATGTTTTTATTTTCTTATAATAAATATGAGTTTGATTAGAAGATGTTTCTTCGGTTTTATTGATCAAAGTATGCAACAGGATAAAAGCCATGATCCAACTCAAAATGAGGGCAATTACCCCACGCAAGGTAACGGGGCTGATTGCCGCTCTGACACACCTTTTTCTGGGTTCTAGTCTTTCTATACGACCCAGATTGTTGAGGGCAATATGCTGACTCGGTAAACTGCCCAGAGAGCACTGTAAAGTTCTACATAGTGGTATACAAGTCTAAGTGCTATTACTATCACTGTTGCTTTTTGCTATCTTGCTTGTTGCTACATAAACTTTTAAAAATAATTGGAGAATAGCCTCCACTAAGAGGAAGGCTTATTAAGGTAAGAGGAGGCTGAAGTAGGGAGAGGTACTCTATTTACATCCCAAGCTACTGGAACTTCAAGTTTGCAATGTAAACAGCTTAAGGTGATCTTTTGACTCCCTTTTCAACTCCTTCAGAATTGGTGTATTAGAGGGTTATTAAGATGAGAGAGATATAAGACACCTTAACTTGCCTATCATAATATGCTCCTGTGTGAAAGATTACCATCTAAAGTTCCTGACAAATACATGCATTTGATAGCAATAGCAGATGCTTTATTTTACTCACTTCCTGAAGCCTCCAGGTTCTTTTTAAGACAACCTCTCAATTGACACATTACAGAAGGCAAAAAAATACAAAGCCTCAATGTTTAAGAGGACCTAGTTACAGCACTCTTTTATCATCCCAAGTTAATATTTATGCACATAAAAGATTACTTAAGGTCAGTGGTGGAATTCAATTTTTTTTTACTACCGGTTCTGTGGGTGTGGCTTGGTAGGTGTAGTGTGGCTTGGTGAGCGTGGCAGGGGAAGGATACTGCAAAATCTGCATTCCCACCTCACTCTAGGGCCAGCCAGAGGTGGTATCTGCCAGTTCTCTGAACTACTCAAAATTTCCGCTACCAGCTCTCCAGAATTTGTCATAACCTGCTGAATAGTACCCCTGCCCAAGGTGTTGTATCATTTTACCAGAGACAAACTCAACCAAAAAACAATGTAAAGAACTAGGAAGGGACAGGTTTCTAAGCAACTAGGAAACATATTACAACGAGTACCATTCAAGGTAAAGGTAAAGGTTCCCCTTGCACATATGTGCTAGTTGTTCCCTACTCTAGCAGGTGGTGCTCATCTCCGTTTCAAAGCTGAAGAGCCAGCACTGTCCAAAGACGTGTCCGCGGTCATGTGGCTGGCATGACTAAATGCCAAAGGTGCACGGAACGCTGTTACCTTCCCACCAAAAGTGATCCCTATTGTTCTACTTGCATTTTTTATGTTCTTTTGAATTGCTAGGGTGGAAGAAGCTGGGACAAGTAATGGGAGCTCACCCCGTTACACGGCACTAGGGATTCGAACCACTGAACTGCCGACCTTTTGATTGACAAGTTCAGTGTCTTAGCCACTGAGCCACCGCGTTCCTATGTACGAGTACCATTACTGTATCATTAAAAATTGTCAAAATGGTTTTTTCTTTTTTTTTGAGGTATTGTCATATAGGCACATCATTAAAGCTTCTCCACTGGGATGCCAAGGATACAGTCCATTGAACAAATGAATAAAGGAACTTGCAAAATTGGTAAAATATAAATGAATCCATCACTTCACTTAATGGGAGAAGGAAAAAAGCACCAATGGACCGGTAATGGATGTTTGCGAGCTTTTGTTTCCTGTAATCTCAATGAAAACTGACGTTTTACAGGCTGTTTTTGATAGTCCCTTACAGAATTTTCTTTCAAAACTGTCTCTAATCTTCTAAATAAATCAGTTCTGCAAAATAAGTATCAGCTTTTCTAAGGATATGCATATTTGGGGATACATATATGAAGTAATCACACATATTTTTGGTGGAAAGCTATTCATTTCTATCATTAATTCTCTGAATACTCTATACTGCTATCAGATTCAAATGCACATAACACTCATTTCTTAATTAATGAATCTAATGACACAACCATTTCTGAGCCCCACAACTCTAAGGTGTATTATCATTTAAAATTCCAATATTTTTCTCTTTCCAAAATCTGTCTTTTGTCTTATACATTTGAAGGAAGGACTAAGCAAAACTACCATTCTGAGAGCACTGTTCTCAAGCAAAGGTTCCTAATCTGGCTGCCACACTTTATCACTCTTGGGAGAATTAATACTATTTCTGTAGTGTTTGTGTTCAACTGAGTTTACTCAAATTAAAAGAGAACAATCGCTCCTAGGGAGCCTTGAGTGTGGCTTTATATGCATTCAGCGATTAAAGAGAGCATCACTTGATGAAGCGATGAAGCAAAATAATGCATATTACACAAAGGCAGTTAGCTTTGTGTGAGAATTCCAGGATTATTAGCTCGTCATTAAAAACACAAATTCAGGACAGGAACGCTGGCAGCTGAAGCAATCAAAGGTCAGAATGCATTTGATGTTCTCATCTTACATACCCACTAAAGCCGATTTCTAAACTTGAAAGTTGGGTGAGAAGGCCTTGTTTGAGGTTCACGTTTAAGTCAAATGGCCTGATTTACACTTCCTAGAATAATTATTTTTTGTTTTTCTACTATTGCGGACTTCAAGAGTTCATGAACCATATGTAAGATTATAAGGAGCTCTCTGAGCACTATTTTGGATTCTTCTCTGGTGAAGACATAAGGTTGCTATTTTGCACATATTTTTCTATACTACCTTAGATGTTTTTCCCACAAGGGAGGATGAAGTCACGTACACGAATGCCAAAAGTTGATCGGCCAGTTGAGAAGTTAAAACAATTTTCTGAAATGTCTGGAGGTTATTTGAAAGAGCAGTGTTCCAATGGTTGGCGCTTCTACATCAACCTCTTTCCTGAGCATCCACTGAGCATTGCAGAGGATTCTGAGAAATATTTTTCTTTATTCGTTGACTTCCTCTATGAGAAAATACTGAACCCAAGCAATTGGGAATAAGGGATAGTGGAGTATCAGAAACCTGAATTCCAGAAAAGATTACCAAATCCTACAGAATGTATCATTCAGGAACTTTGGTTAAAAAAAAGCTCCTCCACAGTGTGTAATCACTAAACTAAAACCTTTCTAAATTCTGAGCACACATATGAAGAGCTGGATAGATAAATAATTTGACTGAAAGCCACTTCAGTCTAAATTGCACTATATTGTGGATTAGTGATTTCCCCATAAAATCTGATTATGCAGACTAACAGAATGCAAATGCCATAAAGTCTAAAGAATGTATATGCCATTAGTTCCCTGTATGGAGTGTTCACTCATTTCCAAAGTGTTCCGAGCTGCTTAATTGAAGTTTAGTGCCACAAAAGAACAATGCAAACAAGCGTGTTAATATTAATACTTCACCAAATTGCTTCTTAAGGTGCAGTTTCCTTCCAACCTTTGAATTAGAGAAGTAGCAATGCATTTTGCTAGAAGGCACTTATACTATACAGCACAGTATGGCTGTGATAACTAGGACTTTTTTACCTACCTTTGGTTAACAAAGTAAAATTAAATAAACAAAGGAATTATGTACCATATTTTTCAGAGTATAAGATGCTCCGGAGTATAAGACGCACTTTATTTTTGGAGGAGGAAAATAAGGGGGGAAAAAATCTGCTTGAGAGGCTCTCCATTTGAGAGGCTGCATTTGCAACCTCCAAAAGCTCTCTTTGCAAAGGAGCTTCTCTTTGCAAAGGCAGCCTCTCACATGGAGGCTTTTGGAGGCTGTTTGAGAAGCTCTCTGTTTGGGAGGCTGCATTTGCAGCCTCCGAAAGCTCCAAAAGAGTGGGGGCCGGTGGGTGGGCAGGGCAACATTCAGTGTATAAAACACACCCAAATTTTCACCCTCTTTTAGGAGGGAAAAAAGTGTGTCTTGTACTCCAAAAAATATGGTAAGTCCTTCCTTCTCCCAACATATGGTTTACATACTCTGTCTATAGACAGAAATAAAAGATAAACATATTTTTGATCATTGCCAAAATATATACTTAATCTCAACAAATGCACAAATTAGAGTGCCTCTTCAAGATTCCAGGTTTCATTATTTAAAGAAGTTCCTGTCAAGCGCAAAGCATCAGGTGAAGATCAACTTAAACTGATTTATTGATATTCGTACCCAAGCACAGGAATTTTCTCAAGTAATGGTTAGTATCTACCAGGAGTTAGATAAAGGTCAATAGAATACAAGGGACGCTTGGACTTAACTCATTTTTAGCTACATAGGGATTCTAGGCTGATCCTCCTTTTAGCTCCACCCCCAGGTTCTGCCACTCATTCCCCTACAGTTCCATTGCTTAATTAGCATTGTAACACACTGAAAAGCCCTAAGTCAAACAAAAGCAAAAATGGGCAGCTTTTCTATCAAAATGTATTGAGAAACTATTTTCTATTAGCCAGAAAATTTACTGGGGAACCCAAAGAACTGAAAAGTATTTTTACATAAAACATGCCAGAACATAAATGTGTTAAAAAGATGTATTTCTTTTATCACCAACAATGCCATTATGTGTTATTACGGTTGTTTACACAGTCAGCCAATTCAATTAGACTGAATATAGCATTTTTATCTATCTATCGAGTCCTTCCCAAGGGTATAGGGATAGGCAGATGTTGCTTGGTGGTATTAACCGTGACATCACAAGATTTAAGCTGTTCCCAATTTGTTTGTTTCTTTATTTTTGAACTTCCTATTTCCCTCAGAGTAGAATTCTGGGCAATATATGAAAAAATATTGAAGTGTACAAATAGCATATAAAAATTAAAAATTTAGAAAATATGGAATTTAGAAGGAAGCAAGGATGAATGAACATTTAAAAAGGAAAAGGAAAGGCTCTTTCCTTTCCAGAGTGGGATGGGAATAGAGATTTTGCAGTATCCTTCCCCTGCCACACCCACCAAGCCACACCACGCCCACAGAACCGGTAGCAAAAAAATTTGGATTTCCCCACTGACCCAAGGCACATATTACTATTGGTACTATATTTGTTTTCTTTTCCATAAGTCATTCTATTTCTATTTTCAGGCTTTTATATGCAATGTTTTTCCCCCCAGTTCTTTTTCTTTTACTCTGCTATATCCAGATTTTTCAACATCTACTATCCAGATTTTTCAACATCTATTAACTAGCCCTTTCTTTCTTTCTTTCTTTCTTTCTTTCTTTCTTTCTTTCTTTCTTTCTTTCTTTCTTTCTTTCTTTCCCTTTCCTTTCCTTTCCTTTCCTTTCCTTTCCTTTCCTTTCCTTTCTTTTCTTTTTTTCTTTTGGCTTTCTGGTCCACAATGATTAAGCCTGGGGTGTTATGTGACAGGTGCTTGTCTGTTTGAATTCTAATAAGATGATTCGCTGAAGGGGATAAAGGTGCAAAATAGGTTTAAATTAAGCAAACTAGTTAAGCAAAGGGGTCAACCATGGTGAGAGATAGGGTGTTCCATTGCACTTAGATACAAGTGCATACCAAATAAAAATTCCAAATATTAAGATGATTAAATACAATGTGTTTTCTTAGCAAGCAGGGTGTAACTTCAAAAAGCAGAAAGACTGATTTGCTCCATTGTCTCTATCCAAGGTCCTGAAAAACCTGCTTCTCCCTATCTGAGTTCTTCCTGAACCTGGATTTTGCATGGTCCTTTTCAGCAAAATTTCTTTCTCCCCTCCAGAAAGCCTGACAGAACTGCACCCTTCTCCTAGCCAATCAAAATGTTCCTTTTGGCCAGTACTACACTCTGCATGACTGAATTATGAAACAAAAGGTCCTGTTTCAAATGTCAGCTCTACCATGACTTGAATAGGTAGCTGTAGACAATTAAATTCTCCATCCACTTCAATGTAATTTTCCAATTGGAATTAATTAATACACACTCATTCACACACTTGCTTAAATTATAGGACTGATGCAAGTACTGTTACAATGAACCTATGTGAAGCATTTTAAATATTAGAAAGCATTATAATATTACTAAGATTATATTAGGATACATGACATCACACATCCTAAAATATATTGTCTATGTTCAGGCTATTTTTTGATTCCACTTCTACCCACAGCTGAAGAATGGTTGCTATGCAATGTGTCAGATGCTATTTCAGCTCCAAAATTCTGCCTGATGCAGATTCTCTATATTTAGCTTACAAAATATGTTACAATAAAAATCTAGTTCAAAAATCAAATTCTCATTAAATTTGGATGCATTCTAGTAAGAAATAATGAAATATTTCAGATGCAAAGTCATCTATGCAAACAATGTAAGGTTTAGTTTGTACAAATGTGTGCTTACAAAACAGCATTGGCCAAAGTAACTAGCAACGTAGGCACACCACAAACACAATTAGTATGGTAGGGTATTTTATTATATTGCTTTCAGAGGTAGTTAAAAATATAAGAAACATTCAAGAGATAATGTCTAAAAAGATTATCTTATACAGCAGCCCAATTTACAAGAAATTTTTGAAGGCTACTGAAAATAGTGTTTGCCACCTCTGATCATATTCTGAAGCATCTGTTTTCAAACTCTGCAGAGAATCTATATCCATCTGACATCTGAATAATTTGTTTGTTTATTCGCGTCACAATCTGAATAATTATTTCTGATATTCGGATTTCAACTCAGGCTTCAATGGAAGTCCTTTGAACAAACAGGGAAGCCAGCAAGAAATGGATCAGGTTGTAGAATTAAAACTCTTGGAAGAATCCATTTGTACCCTTGAGTGTAATTCCCGGCTCTGTGTAAAAGTCCAGATTAAAACAACCTTAATAGATGGCTGTCCAGCCGCCTCATAAAAAGAACTTAGTT
This sequence comes from Masticophis lateralis, assembly GCA_030761175.1. Lineage (NCBI taxonomy): Eukaryota > Metazoa > Chordata > Lepidosauria > Squamata > Colubridae > Masticophis > Masticophis lateralis. The sequence goes on along the minus strand of JAUDYJ010000001.1, from coordinate 149,253,514 downwards.
GGAGCTTTGAATCCTTATTTTGCATCCTTCACTTTGGAATAATAAAGCATCTTTTCCCTTGAGACAATATTTAATATTCAAAGAGAACCATGTTATCTCTTCTCAGTCTTCTTAAGACTGACTTTTGCCAACACCTTCAATCTTTTTTCACAGGATTTATGTTTCTAGAATTCTGATTACATTGTTGCTCTTTTCTGTATTTTTTCCAGAATTTGTCTGAAATTCTTTTAAAAGACTGGATTTTAGAACTGGTTACAGTATCCAAGTATACAGTATCCAAGTTTGAATAAAGCAGAGATATTAATTATATATCTGTGGATGTAGCATAAAATTGCATTTTCAGCCACATTGCACGGCTTTTCATGTAATCGGTTTGTGATCACCAATTCAATGTCTTTATCAGAAATACTATTATTAAACTAAGTACATGTAGTCCATGCATATCAACTGCCTCGTGGGGCAACCATACAAAATCGTGGCAGTGCTAAAACAATAACATGCAACTAATTCTCACACTTACAACATCGCAGCATCCCAAAATCACAAGATCATCATTCATGTGTTCATATTTAGGATACCAACATCAATTGATTGGAATTGCATTGAATTGTATCATGGAGTTTTTAACTCATTTACAATAAATGGATATTTCCAGATTATGTTTATCTCAATCAGTAATCCTGTCCCTTCATACAGTTGTTCTTAATTTCCTGATAGAACACATACCTTCTTGTACAGGAAGATTAAGCCAAAGTAACAAGTTGAGTGGCACTGTCACTTCTTTCTGATAGGAGTTGTCATGTTCATTAAACATCTAATTATTGTTTCTTCTGTATTTTGAAATTATGTTTAAAAGCTTTGTATTGCTTTGCATTATTTATTTTAAAAAATGCTCACAACAGCTACTCATAAAACCAGTTAACAGATTTTAAATATACTGAATGATGTGAGAAGTGAAATCATCTAAAAATAAGAACAGTATATACAATACAGAGCAGCAGAGATAAAATGAATCAACGACAGAGATAAAACATCTACATTCAGAATGTGATGGCATTGGGGAAAACAACAAATTAATGTATATGTGAATACATCATGACTACGTCATGTCTACAAAGATGTTTTTTCCACTTTTGCATGGGGGAGAAAGGTAGAAGTATGTCCTATAGTCTACTTTTTCATAATCTAGCCAGGTTTTTTTTTTAAATAAACATATGTGTGTGCAAGTTGAAAACCAAATCCTCTTCTTGGATTTGGCAAATTATTCTTAAATCTTTCAAGAAACGTTGGGGGAATTCATTGTTTTATAGCTTGCTCTTTCTTCTACAGAAGCAGTGTCTGGTCAATGCCTAAATGACAATTGTTAGTAAATTTTTCTTACAAGTGTTAGAAAAAATGAAGCAAATGTCAATTTTTGCAGTTTTGCTATGTTTCATCTGCACACATTATTTCCACTGTAAACTATTTTTTTATGAAACCTCAACCTGGATGTTAAGAAAAATTCTGTACTTATGCTTCTGAAAGTACAAGAATCAGTTCAGATTTCCTGTGCTTTGATTTTTCAAATATCTTTCAGTCAAGCTTTCTAACAATTGCAGTTAAAATTTCCAGTTCATGCTAAATGAATAGCTAAAAAAGAAAGCTACTCAAACTGTTATTTCCTGTTCAATTTAGAATTTCCTCAAAACCATAACACTCATAATCTATTACAATTTGCAAAATAAATATTGTTCAACATTGCGTTTGATAAGTACTTTGGAAACCTCTTCTTTTCCTTTTGTGGTTTTGTTTGATGCAATAGGCGACTGTCAATATAAATGTGTGCAGACATAATTAGAGTCAAGTAACTGGAAAAAGAAGGAGAATTTGGGTTCAAGTGAAAGGTTTTGTTCAAGTGGAGAATATATGTCAAATATTCTCTTTAACATCGAGCTCACAACGTATCTCTCTGTTGCTTCCTGTGACATTGCTTTTTTGTATTGTCTGACATAAGTACTAATGAACACTCAATGTAGCTCAGTATTTGCACTAGTAATTCTATTTGTTGTCTCTGTCTGAGCAGCTAATGGCAATTTATATATTGTATTTATGCACCACAATAAGCCATAATATAGCATGTTGAGTGAATCAGCTTTGGAGCCTTGTAAACCATGGGTCACATATAACTCTATTGTGTGAACCCAAGTAATTGCAATGAATGCGATTCATCACGATGAAGCAACCTTGTTTTCTTGCAATATATGAATTAGTTGCAATATATAAATAGTATCTAAAACTGAACATTTTACTCAATATAAATGACAATATAAATAACTTTTTATGCCATAATTTTAATTTTCTTCACATTATATCAAAACAGTGAAATATTCTATTCCTATTTTATCTCATGCCAACTGATAGATAATAGTTACTATAATAAGGCAATGGTTTTACGGGAAAAGTTTGATAAATAAGCCATTTTAATTAGAGGTTTTGAACATCAGATTGCTTTTTTATACTTCTTCTTCATCACAGTTCTCTTTTACTTTCCAATTTGGCCACACCATCACAGCAGGTCTAATTGCTATATGAAAGAACTGGGGAGATTTAACTAGGGTATAGGAACTGATTGATCAGGCTACTGAATCTTCAGCACTGAAATAACACAATGCTTTCTGCAGAACACCATATGGTATAAGTAATTTTTTCCTTCAGTAGAGGGGAAATGATAGCAAGAGGAATAATAAGAAGAAAAATGCAAGAAATGCTTAGGGGTGGAAATTGTTTTTTACCTTCCCCTAAAGGCCATTACTTTAAATTGCTGATTTGCTCTCCATGGGTATTCATTTATTTACTGATTTGAAAACTTAGATTATATTCAAGATTTGCTAAAAATCTGTATCTAATGTGCATAAAATCTTTTTCCCCCTCAAATTTCTTCACTAACTTCTCCAGGGAATCTTACTGTAGAAGTGTTAGACTCAAAATAATGTATATCTGCTTTGAGTCTGGATCAGTTTATAGACTGGAACTTTGCCGTAAGATGAATTTTTCAGCAAACTGCAATTTTCAATATCTTATCCTTTTTGAGACTTCTCTGTTATCTGTTATTCTAGCCCACAGAATTAAAAGAATATATTCCTTTACTTGGGCCAAGAATTATTGCACTTTGTCTTTCAGTGGATTCAGAAGAAGAGATTCATGTAACCCTAATAATTAAAAGTAATAACTCAAGACACCTAAAACAGGACTTGTGAGATACATAAATTGATTCTTAGCATAGCCATTGCACAATACAAGCTAAACTGCTAGTTACATTCAGTAACAAAGGCCATGGGTTTATTTTGCAACATAATACACTCTTGTCATAATAAGAAAAGGAAGTTTCATTAATTCATGCTGTGTATATCAGAATACAGCATGACAGTACAGATCAGCACAAAAAAAGCATCTCATACAAAGCATATTCATCCCCACCCTATGCTACCAGTGCCAAACATGAACATTTACAATAAAACTTACACGAAAGTTAGTCACCATAGAAATAAGATGTCTGAGGAAAGCTGCTGGAGTGACCAGAAGAGATACAATCAGAATAGAAACCATAAGAGAAAAAATTGGCAATCTTAAAATACATACCAAAAAGGCAAATATAAGTGGTTTGCTCACTTGAAGAAGATGTTGTGGGATTCCACACTGTACAAGGCATATATAAAAAGAGCTGACAGTCAAAGAACAAAGGGCAGACCCAGAAGAAGATGGAGAGACAATGTCAAAGACCCACTATATCAATTAACAATGGTTGAAGCTGCCAGAAGAGCAAGAATCAAAACTGTATCTCCCTCAATACCGAAAGAAAGGAAGAAAGAAAGAAGGGAGGGAGGGAGGGAGGGAGATAGGAAGGAAGGAAGGAAGGAAGGAAGGAAGGAAGGAAGGAAGGAAGGAAGGAAGGAAGGAAGGAAGGAAGGAAGGAAGGAAACCAAATGCACCAGAAAGATCTAGCTTTCCCAGTTCCTTTCTAACTTTAGCTGAGTCTAACAAAACATGTTTGCATACCTGAGCAAATGTGAATCACAAAAACTGAGCAACAAAAAGGCTATACTCATATTTACTTATTGAACTCTAGTCTGCCACATTCTAAATGGACTCATGTCTGTGTATAATAAAAACCAAAATAATAAATAAAATAAAATAAGTAAAAAATAAAACAGTAATAATGTAGATAATTAATAATATGCATAATAATATAAAATACAAAGAAATCCAGAAATCCTTCAAATTCTCCCCCTGCCCCCATAAATTACTAGAATTAAAAATGATAAGGGTTATAGGCTTATTTATTTAGATTAAATGGTCTGAGCAGTTCAGGTTTTCTAAAGATCAATGAAGCCATCTGGGCTTCTAGTTTAAGGCTGTTTGAAAGAGTTGGAACCAGGACTGATAAATAAGATGATCTGGCTTGCTCCAGAACTCATATGTGGGAACCAACCTTTAGCATCCCAATCTGACATCAAATGAAAAATACTAGGTTTTTCCCCCCTGATGCAGCATTCAAAATTAGTAGGTAAACCCAGATCTGTAAAGCCTCCACATTTCAAAGGTTGTGCATACAGATTAAAGCACAGACATTGCAATACAAAGGCTCTATGGTTCTTAGTTTATTTACTGATTTTGAATGCTGTGACGGGGGGGGGGGGGGGAAACAGCAGTATTTACCATCAGGTATTAAATACAGAGAAAATGAGTGATTAATGCACCTATGTTACAGTAATTTCTTACTGCAGCTTTCCCCAAGTTGATGTCCACCAGAAGTGTTTAATTATAATTTTAATCATCACTAAAACAGAACAGGAAATATTCACGGTAGCTCAAGGAGATAGGAATTGTAACCCAAAACATTTGTAGGACATTGGTTTGGGAAAAGTGTTGGTGGGTGGGTGGGTGTGTGTGTTATATAATACTTTTGAATATTGCACTCAGATATCAATGAAGCAAAACAGTACACACACACACACACCCCTTCCAACACAGGTCTCTTGTGCACCAACACACAGTGTGTCTAAGATTATTGGAAAGAAAACAGATGGTGGCCTGTTCTGAAAAAAGCATGCCTTTTAAAGAGCTAAATCTAGATACAGCCTACGAAGCATTCGCCAAGCTAAACAAGGGCCTGCAGTACAGAACTTCCTTTCCCAATTTAGCTTATCGTAACAGTTATTTTAAAACCAATTTATATCCCTAAAGTGACATTATAATGAGGAAAAACTTTAAAACAGATTCAGAGATGATCTAGCTGCTTGTCCCATAATATATTCTGATCTAAGCATTCCAAGTATTTCTCCTTTTCATTCCCAAGTGAAGTATGTCTAATATCACTCTACAAAGCCTTAGTAAGACCACACCTAGAACACTGCACCCAGTTTTGGTCACCACACTATAAAAAAGATGTTGAGACTTTAGAAAAAGTGCAGAGAAGAGCAACCAGGATGATTAGGGAACTGGAGACTAAAACATATGAAGAGCGGTTACAGGAACTGGGCATGACTAGTTTAGTGAAAAGAAGAACCAGGGGAGACATGATAGCAGTGTTCTAATATTTGAGGGCTTCCACAGAGAGGAAGGGGTCAAGCTATATTCCAAGGCACCTGAAGGCCAGACAAGAAATAATGGATGGAAACTGATCAAGGAGAAATTCAACCTAGAAATAAAGATAAATTTTCTGATAGCGAGAACAGTCAACCAATGGAACAGCTTGTCTTCCAAAGTTGTGGGAACTTTATCACTGGAGGCTTTCAAGAAGAGATTGGACTGCTATTTATCAGAAATGGTGTAGGGTCTCCTGCTTGGGCTGGGGGTTGGACTGGATGACATACAAGGTCCCTTCCAACTCTGTTAATCTGTATCTGTATGTCCAAAGGTGCTTTTTCAAAAGGCAACTGGACTTTGTTTTTGGAAAAACAAAGCCCAGTTGCCTTTTGAAAAAGCACCTTTGGGACAACCATGTCCTAGACAACTGAGAATCTCCATAGACACCAACTGAAGTATGTTTAACCACTTTTCATTATCTATAACGGCCCTATAAAGTATGTAAACTGCCATGCCCAACAATCTGATAACAATGCAAAGCAGTCCCTCTATGGTTCTCTAACTCTCTAGAGCCACAATGGCGAACCTATGGCATGTGTTCAACAGGTGGCAGGCGGAGCCATATTTGTGGGCAGCTCCAGCGCACATGCGTGCACCGGCCAGCTGATTTTCAAGCCTTCCAGGCCCACTGGAAGTTGGGAAATAGGCCATTTCCAGCCTCCGGAAGACCTCAGGGGTGAGAGAGGCCATTTTCACCTTCCCCAGGCTCCTAGAAAGCTTCTGGAGCCTGGGGAGGGTGAAAAATGGGCCTACCAGGCCCACCAGTAACCTTTTTGCCATCGTATGCCAAAAGCAGGGGGAGTGTGTGGGGGGATGCGCATGCATGCACGGGGTGGCGGGGCATTGAATTATGGATGTGGGAACATATACGCGCAACCCCCCCCGCACTCCGCCCCACTTTTGGCATGCGACGGTAAAAAGGTTAGCCATCACTGCTGTAGAGTCTTTTGTAGCCCAGGAGGCATCACTTAAGTCCCAATACGTTGCTAAAAGGCTGCCTTTAATATAAAGCCTCAGAAGTTGTGCAGGATATATTAAAGGCCACCACTGATTCTGAACAATGCCTGAAGGCAAAATTTATCCTAATACCTCCTGAAGGTGAATACCCACCACTCCCCTAATTCAATTTTGAACAGCTCAGATGAACAAAAACGGAAATGACCAAAGTCTGCCACAAACTAATTAGCAGCGCCAACTGCAGGCAAAAACCACAGCAGAAAGAGGCTTTCAAAGCCGGCATAGGAAATAAAGTGCAAATGATCAATACTATTTGCCCATTTACAAGAGCAGATTAAAATTGTAGCACCCTTTGCCTTAAATGATGCTGTGTTTCTAATGGCAGTGGATGTAATACACTTTTCTAGATAATATTTCACCAAGTATTATTAATAATTTACTCTCCTACTATAAGCCACAGAGTTAAGAAATATTTTTATTTTCAAAACTCTCTTTTCCAGAATTATGATGGGTTGTTTTATCTCCCTCTCTATAGTTTTTTTTTTTTAAATCTATGTGTTATAGATTTATAGCTTTATTTAAGTTATAGCTTTAGATGACACAGTGAAATCCAGTCAACTTCAAGCCTTTACTTGCTTATACCTAATGGACAGAATCTTGCCAAACTAAAGCTATAACTTTCTCACTTACGAGTCATATCCTGAGAGATTCTACGGTGGGGCTCAAGGACTGCACAGTCCCTTAATTCCTTTCTTGGGGCAAACTCTGTGTTGCCAAACCCCCCCCCCCCTTGCTCCTCCAGATGCACATTCCCTCACATGCAATAATAAGCAAAGTTCAGATTTGTCTTCTGTCCAATGATTCTAAAATCCCTTTCTATGATAAAGAGTCTAAATGATATCGTAACTATTCAGACAGTCTTATTAACAGAGGCTTCTTGGTTGCTTTGCATATATTGGAAAAGCGTTATCATACAATTTTTTTATTGTCATCATTTGTCATCTCTATGATGGCTGACACAATCAATGCACTTACGTTTACATCAAATGCTTCACTTTAGCTAACTGGCCCAATTCTAGCTATCTGATATCACAGCAAAATAGCATTTCGCTTGAATGTCTATGGAGATTTTCAATCATCCAGGTCATGGTTGTCCCAACGGTGCTTTTCAAAAGGCAACTGGACTTTCAAAATCCAGTTGCCTTTAGAAAAGCATCTTTGGGACAGCATTTCAGTTGATATTTCTATGCTACCCAAATGTTTACTGATCTACTACACATTCTGTATACTACACATTCTAACATGTATTCTGATTAATACATTTGAAATGCCCCATATATTTGTGTTTATTACATTATTTGGATGTTTAACAAAAATATCTGACGATAATTCTTTCTGTGCAGCATTGTTTCTAGAAAGATGCCTAATACCATAGGGCAGTGATGGCTAACCTTTTTGCCATCGCGTGCCAAAAGTGGGGGGAGCATGGGGGGTTGCATGCGTGCGTGCCCACACCCATAATTCCCACACCGCACATGCACGCATGACCCACCTGCAATCCCCCTGCTTTTGGCATGCAATGGCACAATGGGCCCGGTAGGCCCGTTTTTCATCCCTTAATGCCTTTCCTGGGGCAAACTGTGTTGCCAAAACTCCATCCTCACCCTGCTCCTGCAGATGCACATTCCTTCACAATGTGCAAAAATGGTCTCCCCCCCTCCGGGGGGCCCTCCAGAGGCTGGAAATGGCCCATTTCCCAACTTCCGGTCCCACTGGAAGTTGGCAAACGGACTGTTTCCGGCCTCTGGAGGGCCTCCAGGGGGGAAAGGCCGTTTTCACCCTCCTCAGGCTCCTAGAAAGGCTCTGGAGCCTCGGGGGAACAAAAACAGGCCTTTCCCACCCCCCCAGGCCCTCCAGTGGCCAGAAACAGCCTGTTTCCCTACTTCCGGTGGGCCCAGAAGGCCCAAAAATCAGCTGGCCGGTGCGTACATGCACAATGGAGCTGAGGTTGCGTGCCCACTGATATGGCTCCAGGTGCCACCTGTGGCACCCATGCCATAGGTTCGCCATCACAGCCATAGGGCATTGCATATGTTGGGAAATGCAAATGCCTTCCCTTTTCTTTTGTTTGAGAAATGTAAGTTATGAATTTGTAAGTATGGGAAGATAATACAGGGACAAACAGATAATGTCATGAAAACTTCATTTGCTTTCTTTCTTTCCCACTTTAGCAATCTGCTAATGTAACCAATCAATGTAATAGTTAGAGAAGCAGCAGAACCTTAGACTAATTTCAATAAATTATCCTCTAATGATTGTTTAGCTGGATTTGAATAACTAAACATTTTTAGCTAGCTTTTGTATGTTTTGGGATCTAGTTCTTGGCACAAAGGGCATTGAAAATGTGTATGCCAGCAGCAATTTTATTCTGGGTGATGGCTAATACAGTGTTAGACTGACTGCATTTGCATTAATTATTCAAAATAATAGTATCAGAAGGTTATACACTATTATCTTAATTGACAATATCATTACATCTGATGTAAACTTTAAGGAGCTCATTTTTAATCCATATTATTTTAATATAATATTTATACTAAATAATATTAATTTGTAGAGTCAATTTGGTGTACTGGTTAAAGCACCAGGCTAGAAACTGGGAGACAATGAATTCTAGTCCTGCTTTAGGCATGGTTAGCTGTGTCACCCTGAGCCAATCCCTTTCACTGAGCCCTAGGCAGAAAGCAATGGCAAACCACTTCTGAACTCTTGCCAAGAAAACTACAGTGACTTGTCTGGGCAGTCGCCAGGAACATATATACACACAAAATCTGTCTTTGTTGAGATCATCATAACAATGATTGAATTAATGATTCCATTCTCTCTAGTTTAAATTTCAGCTGCTCTCTCAGAAATACAGATATATTTTAGACAGTGATATCTTTCTCTTCTCTGAATAGATGCAACCAAGATATTGCCCCTAGTAAACATTACAATGCCCAAGTAACTTGGTCTGCTTCTTTATAAGTGCAGTCACAGATCAGGCTTTAGGCTCTAAAACTCTAACTAGACTCTAACTAGACTATTGTCCTTGAACAATAAAAATAAGGCTAATAGTTTCAATCACAATGCTCGTTAAGCATCACAATGCTGTTATGCCAGGGGACGTGGTAGCTCAGTGGCTAAGATGCTGAGCTTGTCGATCGAAAGATTGGCAGTACAGTGGTTTGAATCCCTAGTGCTGCATAATGGAATGAGCTCCTGTTACTTGTCCCAGCTTCTGCCAACCTAGCAGTTCGAAAGCACGTAAAAAATGCAAGTAGAAAAATAGGGACCACCTTGGTGAGAAGGTAACAGCGTTCCATGCACCTTTGGCATTTAGTCATGCTGGCCACATGACCATGGAGATGTCTTCTTATAGCGCTGGCTCCTTGGCTTTGAAACAGAGATGAGCACCGCCCCCTAGAGTCGGGAACGGCTAGCACAAAAAAGTGTGAGGGGGACCTTTACCTTATATGCCGCTCTTCTCCGGAGACTCAGAACGGCTTACAATGTGTTAAGCAATAGCCTTCATACTTTTGTATATTTATACAAAGTTAGCTTATTTCCCCCCACAAACTGGGTCCTCAATTTATCTACCTTAGAAAGGATGGAAAGTTGAGTAACCTTGAGCCTGGTGAGATTCGAACTTACAGTAATTGCAGACAGCTGGTATTAATCACAATGCTTTTAGTCTGCTGAGCTATCCAGGCTCATTTACCTTACTATTATGCCATTGTGCTCAAGCAGAAAAATCACTTAAATGTATTCTGTATGCCTAACAGTCTTTGCCTGCTTTGTATTTGTACCAAAAACAAGTAAGATGGAAAACACATCTGAACTTTAATAAAAGAAAAACTTCAAAATGCTGAAAGATGCTTATGAATTTAATGAAAGCAGAGGATGGGTGTTAACTGATAAAGTCTTGGCTTTCTTATCTGCTTAACTCAGTTGCACTCAGTCTTATACAGAGCATGACCAATAGTTGGCAATAGTTGGCACGAAAAGGAAAATGTGACCATACAGTTTATACAGCAAAAATGGCCAATCTGCCTAAATGAGAACTCTGTTTTATTTGGTAAGAACTGTTAAAAGAAAATATATTTTAAAGTGTGTGTGTATGTGTGTGTGTGTGTGATCATTCAAAAATAATTCATTCATCTTTTTTATTGTATGCCTTTCTTGAGCAAATGTGTTGTATGGGAATAATGTATGTGCTATAGAGTATCTTCAATTTTATTGTGATTTTATTCATTGGGTCTTTCAAACATCTGGCTAGTGGTAAAATGTATTCTATTTATTCATTCAATTAATTTATTAAATATGAACTTATATTTTGCCTTTTTAGTGTGACTCGTCTTCCTGTCTCCTTTCAATCTATTCATCTTTTTTTTCCTAGCCACACATATTTTTATTGTTTAATTTTTGGCACATGCATATAGGAACTGTAGTTTTCCCAAAATAATGTTTATACTAAAAATCTCATATTAAGGTGATGGGTAAACACCAAAATCTGGGGGGGAGGGTGTTATTTGTGAGGAATTAAGAATTATATTTGAACCACAGATGAAACATTTCAATGCAAGAAATTTAAAGCCATAAATGTACAATACATTTAGGATTTAATTTACTAGCTTGGTCTATCCATAAATCAATGTCTGTGGCCTTGTAATGTAATGTAATGCAAAAGAGAAGAAAGGAGGCAACATCTTGCAATCCTACTGTAAAAATATCTCAAAAGAGCTTCTTAAATTGAACACCTGAAATAATTCCTTTCTTGAAATTCCTCTCTTCCCTAACAATAGATAAGAACACTTACGGATAAATTCTAAGAAAACCTAACTAGCATTTATGAAAAAGAATGACATGAATATGAACAATCCATTGTTGTTTTACATTTACACTTTTTATTCACTATACCTGAAGACAACTTAAAATAGCAAACAAAGAAAACCACATTAAAATAAATACAAATATTTGGCCCTTAACTCTGTAATAATTCAAAACAGGTCCAAACATCAGTCTTAAGAGAACACATGTTCCCATGTTTGAACATGAAGAAAATCCCATTCCCACAAAATGGGCTGATATACCTTCAGAAAAATTATGCTGATCTTCATAGCCTTATGGCTTTGTAAAAGAAGAGGCAGTGTGGCTAAGATGTTCAAGCTTTTAATAGTCAATACTAAGAGCCCTGATTCTGGTATGCAATGTATGATCCACATACTCTGTACCCTTTGGCAGCCTGGCTGCTGCATTTTGCCCCAACTGCAATTTCTAAACAATTTTCAAGGGTAGCCTCAAGTAGAATCCACTGCAGTAGTCAAAATGTAACCAAGGCATGGGTAATGATAGCAGAATCTAACTACCCTGTTTCCCCAAAATAAGACATCCCCTGATAGTAAGCCTAATCAGGGTTTTGAGCACATGGCAATAAGGCCAAGCACTTATTTCAGGGTTCAAAAAAATATAAGACAGGATAGCTCAGCAAGAGATACTCTTTAATTTTCCCAGTAAGGAGCACAGGCTGTAGAAGATCTATCCCTTTCTCACACCTGGGCTAGAGGAAGATGCAAAGACCTCCTGGGTGATAGGTACCAGCATGAAGCTGCATCAAAGAAGATATGTAGGCTAGGTATACAGAGCCAGAGGATTCAGCCCTACCGCTTCAGCAGTGCTGAAAAATGGCTTCTTTGGAACTGAACAGTAAAAAGAAACACAAGAGTCTAATGAAATTAGGAAATTCCAAATTTCCAGATGACCTCTTTTTGCAGTTGGGTAACATGGGGAAGAAGATGAAACCCCGTGAAACACTTTCAATACTCGTCTTCAGTGAGCCACTACTACAATATTATTTTTTTTTATGTTTGCCTTCCCAGATGCTTCATTCTTCACCTACATTTTTCACTCCACACACAAAGCTATGAGGTACCAAGTGGTGCAACTGTGGATTGTTTTTCCCCAACATCAACCTGTCATCCATCTAAAAGCAGAACACTTATTTTTTTTCTTTGCATGGGCTTCCCCAATTCCTTTCTACAAAATTTCATTTTCAACCTCCCCAACCTTTAAAAACATTTGAGAATAATCTTAAGCTTCTGCGTTTCTACTAGTTATAAAATGCATAGAATACAGTACAGAGAGTGGGAGGAACCCCATTGCCCTGCCCTTAGCATCTTACAAGCAGATGCTATACTGCTGAGCACCAAAAAGCAGTTAAGACACTTCTATGTGAAACACTGCAGGTGCCTAACAGAACAGGACATGCTCAGCCTTATGTGTGTCTTCATTTCTGTATCACAGCTCAGACGAATGATGAAATTCCACAACTGCCTACATAATGTGGTTGGTGAGAAAGCCGGCCAGCCAGCCTAACAATCATTTGACCTGGTAACTTTCTGGTATTCATTTCTTATCTCAGGTAATGAGATTTATTTCACTCCAGACTCTAGTAATATAGAAATCTATTTTTATATCAATTTTCCTCTGAAAACATTGGAAACAGCGTGCTGCTGGAACAAAACAATTCTCCATCTAGAGTCTCTATGAACCAAAGACCTGAAATACTGAAAAATTGAAAAAAGAAACCTTATATTACTACTTCCAACTTTCAGAAATCAGAAATATTATACAATTAATGCTGTTTATGTTCTCTGAAAAATTTACTATATTATTAATAGTGTTTGCATGAAATTTACTTCCATGTTTCTGACTCAAGATTGTCATTTCCATTGGAAGTTACCCTTGACTCTGCCTATGTTTAGTAGGTGAAAGGACAAGCAGCAATAGTTTTATGTAGAATAGAATAGAATTCTTTATTGGCCAAGTGTGATTGGACACACAAAGAATTTGTCTTGGTGCATATGCTCTCAGTGTACATAAAAAGACAAGATACACTCGTCAAGAATCATAAGGTACAACACTTAATAATAGTCATAGGGTACAAATAAGCAATCAAATCATACTAGGAAACAATCAATATAAATCGTAAGGATACAAGCAATAAAGTTACAGTCATGCAGTCATAAGTGGGAGGAGATGGGTGATAGGAACAATGAGAAGATTAATAGTAATAGTAAAACAGACTTAGTGAATAGTTCGACAATGTTGAAGGAATTATTTGTTTAGCAGAGTGATGGCGTTCGGGAAAAAACTGTTCTTATGTCTCGTTGTTCTGGTGTGCAGTGCTCTATAGCGTTGTTTTGAGGATAAGAATTGAAACAATTTATGTCCAGGATGTGAGGAATCTGTAAATATTTTCACAGCTCTCTTTTTAACTCATGCATTATAGAGGTCCTCAATGGAAGGCAGCTTGGTAGCAATTGTTTTTTCTGCAGTTCTAATTATCCTCTGAAGTCTGTGTCTGTCTTGTTGGGTTGCAGAACCAAACCAGACAGTTATAGAGGTGCAGTTGACAGACTCAATGTCTAGCCTTTGTTCCCTTTCTGTCATTTCAGAAATGTTCCCTTAATCTGACATCATTCTCTTAATTTGCCACCTTTCCTCCTAGTGTGGTACTTGGCTGAAATCCCATACCTCAAAATACTAAGAAGTCTTCTCCTTATCTTTGTTTCTTCAGGTTTCCATGCTTGTGAATCCACACTCTGTGGACTATCAGTTAGATGCCTTTTGGAAACCCATGTATGCCATCCTCCTCCATTTCTAGTAATTACTATTTCCACCTCCACAACCAACCCTTGCCTCCACAGACTATCATTATATTCTGAAAAATTCTAATCCAATTTCTTCTTAGGCACTGCCCACTATATAATGATGGTCTGTGGAGGCAAGGGCTGGTTGTGGAGATGAAAGTCATGAGTTTGTTTTTCTAACTGTGGTCTTCTTTTCAGCCCTAGCAGAAAAATGAGTCCCTTTAGATGCCACAGAGCAAAGGAAAGAATTGAATTGTATACAGCAGAGCTAAGCAACCTTACAGGCCAAGAAAACGTGAATGTTGTATGTAATCAATGCTCTCACAAAATGGATACTATGCCTGCTACAGACCGATGTAAAACATTCGATTCTCTGCCATCCTAAAGTATCTTTCTTGGCTTTTAGGCAAGCAGCCACATTTCCAAGCGAAGCCATTTTACAAAAATTGATTGATTAATTGATGCAATTTATAAAATTGCCCAACTCATCATTTATGACTCCGAGAGACATACATCAATTATTTTTTTAAAAAAACCATTTTTTAAAATAAAAAAAAATCCAGTTACTAAATCACAATGATACATGCAGATAGAGAGATGGAAAATCCAGAGGAAAAACAGTCATGGACTTTCCCAGTAGGATAGGGTTCATTGTCATCTGGGCCAATAAATGAAGGGAAAAGTTGTTCTTCACAGTTCTAGAAAAGGTTAATAAGTTTAGGACCACCTGAACCTCAGGGAGCAGCACATTTCAAAGGGCAGAAGCAACAACAGAGAAGACACATTTCCTGGGTACCATTAGATAACCCTGCTTCAAAGTGGGGACCTGGAGTATGCCCATTCTGTACATTGCAATCTAGTAGAATGAGAAGATATATCCAGGAAATGACAGCTGTATGCTATGAAGGGCATTGTCTATTATGACCCATGCTGCTGCATTCTTGACCAGTTGCAGATATGGATGGTTTTCCAAGGCAACCCTATGTAGAACTTTAGAACTGAATGTCTGTAGAGATTCTCAGTCATCTAGGTCATGGTTGTCCCCAAAGTGCTGTTTCAGGAGGCAACTGGACTTCGTTTTTTTCTTTGAAGATGTTTTGCTTCTCATCCAAGAAGTCTTCAGCTCTGAAACGATAGTGAGGAATGGAAGCATTTATCCTTGCAAACAGCTGGTCTTTTTCATCCTTTTAGAAGGCCATTTGCATCCTTTCAGAGGGTCATTGCAAGTGCTTCAACGACCTTCTAAAAGGATGCAAATGACTAGCTGTCAGCAAAGAATATAAATCCTTCCATTCCCCACTATCCTGTCAGCACTGAAGACGCTTCTTGAATGAGAAGTGAAACTTCTTCAAAGACAAAACAAGGAAGTCTAGTTGCCTCCTGAAAAAGCACCTTTGGGACAACTTTAGAATTGGTTATCTCAGTGGTACACTGATACCATTGACCATGATAAGCTTCCAAACCAATTCAGGAATTGCCTTCAACTCCATGGAGGACAGGTTGAAGTCTCTCAAGACCATAAGCTTAGGGAACTCCTTAGTTATACTGGCCATGGTATCTAGGGGCTCAAACAGGGAGGCACTTCATAGTATGGAGGTTCGCCAGCAACCTGTGGAGCTGGCAGCGGAATCAGACAGCGATGAGGCTGAGGAAGAACATGGGCCAGTCCTGGAGGCTGGGGAAGGTCTGGATGAGGGCTCTGCATCAGAGGCAGAAATGGGGTCAGTGCCATCTGGGAGTGATGTGCAGACTCCAGAGCCTCCAGAAGCTGACAGCAGAGAGGCAGAGGGACAGAAGGAACCTGTTCCGAGTTCACGCATGAGAAGAGTTGCCAGAAGGCAAGAGCAGTTAAAGCAAAAAGGACAACTCGGGAGTAAGGCCAAGAGATGATTGGCCCCACCCATAAGGCTTAAAAGACTAGCAATGCCTCTTAGGCTCTTTGTCGGAAAACAATGTTGATAGATTTGTTTCTTGTCTTGCTGCACTTATGTCTTGTTGGTGTCTTCTGCTTCTGAACTTTTGACAAGAAAAGTCTTTGGCAGGTTGCCTAATTAGAACAAGGTTGGTGGTAAGGCTGAAGAATTGTGTTATGAAGAATTTGTTTTGAATTAGTTTGGACTATGCTGAGAATGAGTTAATTCTCAGCTGTTCTAATAAAGTCTGTTTGTTTAGAACTCATTGCGTCTGACAATACCTACTTGGGCCTGGTCACAACAGGAGGCTGGTACAGAAGCATCAATCTCTAGAGCCCAATTTCATAAACAAGGTCTCACATCTATGAAGTAGCTCCCTTGAAGAGCACAAGCTGCCAGCTTAGCTCCCCTTGCCCACCACCACCACCAGAAATAATATTGTCTACCCTTAAAATCCTGGTGTATATTCTCTCCCTAACCCCTGCCATCCTTCTCCTATTTCAAAGGCCTCCATCAAACACTCCCATTAGCTGATGGTTCAGGCATTAAAGATGCTTTTACTTCTCATTCAGTATCCTAAATGTAGGCCAACAGTCACCATCCACACATAGACTACATCAGCATCTGCTTTCACTGGGCCAAGCAGGGTAAGCAATCACAGCTAATTGAGAATATATCTGAAAAACTGGTGATATGCTTGGAAAAAAAGTAATGCTGCAGGCTGACCCTTAATTTTGCAGTACTCTTACATCCAATTGCATTTTTATAAATGACAATCATCTGAAAAATGTTGGGTCAGTTGGCATGGACAGCCCAATACATTTTTCTGCCTCTGTGACAATTATCATTAAAGGGGATCACACTGGGGTGAACTAGGAAGAGGCATATAAATGAATTGTGAAGAACCAATCTGGATGGCTTTCATTAAAAAAAATTCTTTCACAACTATCTAACGTTTTCACATTTTCAAAGCACTATTCAACTGTAGTGGCTTCATATAAGTCAGGGTTAATATCTTCCATTTTATAGATTAGGGCAGAGGCTATGGAATTGGCTTGCCTCAAACCAGCTACTGAGCTCATTACAGAAACAAGATTCAACTCAAAGACTTCTTAATTCAGAGTTTGGTCTCTGAGCCTTTAAAGTTGTATAGGGCCTCTCATTACCCAGGTTTCACTTTAATTGCATAAAACAGCAAGTCATGTTCAATGGGGAGAATTGGGAGAGGGGGAGGGCATGGCAGGGAGAGAATCTGGTAGGTGTGTTAAACTCTGTTTCTCCCAAGTATGGACAAGGGTAAAATCACACAAATAGCAAACAGAATATTAGGAGGAAAATATGCTGCACATCAACAGTTTTCATTTTGATTGAAAGAAAATTCATAATGGGTCTGGGTACCATATTCTTGTAAGCAGGAAAGCATGTAAGTGGTTTAATGGTTCATTGCACAATGCACAAACACCAGAAGCTAGGCTGTTAAATTGCAATAAAATATAGGGGACAGCAAAACACATATTAATTTGTGGGCGGTGGGCAATTCTTTTAGTGCACCCAAATGGACTAAATCTTGGAAGATTCCATTCCCAAAGTATTAGATCTATTGGCAGAAACTTGGTACCCAAATCTCAACTTGAAACAACTTCATCCTTATTCTGCAGAGGTTAGTCATATTCGAGCCAGGAGACTTGATATGCTTGCAATTTTTAGATAAGGTTATGTAAAATTGCATCAGAAGTAATTGTATTGAAATAAATGGAGAAGCTGCATTAACAGCCATTTATTACTCGTGAAGCCTACAGTAAATGAATTAGGAAAGATTGCACTTATCCAGACATCTGAAAGATGACTAACAAAGCCTGAGAAGCTTTCCCAATATACCATGGTAATGGAACATTACTGTTATCTCAAAATAATCATCACAGAATACCAAAAGAATTAAAGATGCTAATGTTCACATTTATGAGGTTATAATAGATGGGATTGTTGCAATTCTAATTACAATTAATGTACTGTGATGGTTACAGGCAATAAGGAGACACCTGCATTTATTAACCTATGCTATCTATGCCCAGAAATTAGTACCATACAACTTACTTGCTAGCACAACAGAGCAAGCCAGAAGTATATAATTAATTTTCTGGATTTCATAATTATATGCAAATCTAAATCAGCATCATCACAGAACACGTAAACACATGTAAACTAAGCAATTAGCAACAGTAGTTATTAGAAAAGATTTGGGCAAAAAGATTGCTTTATTCAGAATTCTTGTTTTTCACATCCTGACTGCAGAATGATAACCACTAGAATTATTAAAAGACTGATAACGAGCCATGGCCCTTCCTCAGTTACAAATCCCCCCCTTGCTCCCCTCCCCCCGCACCTCATCCTCATCCATCAGATTCAATGACAGGTGCTGCTGGGAATTTTATGTGAAAAGTTTGTTCCAGGTTGTCCAAGCCTGCATGCATTTTAAATGTTAGGGTGCCCAGAACACCAAATATTGAAGAAGTAACATTTAAATTTACACAAATGAAAAATGCCCCAAAGCTGTTGAAAATTTAGGAAGAAAACATTAGCATTTCATAAGAGAATGTTTAATTTTGCAGATTTGTTGCACTCTTTCTTTCTTTTCCTTTTTTCTTTTCATTCCCTCCTTCCTTTCCTTTCCTCCCTCCCTCCCTTTTCTTCTCTCTCTCTCTCTCTCTGTCTCTGTCTCTCTACGGGTATAGTGGTGGTGGTGGGTTCCACCAAGGAGAATGTTAGCATCTATTATAAAAGAACCTAACTTCTGGCTATAGCAAAACACAGACGGCTTCTACCCAACTAGAGCTTGGTTATTTATTTCTTTATTTATATTCCAGCTTTATAATAATGCAGCTCAGGATGGCATGCATTATGCTCCCTCTTTCTCTTTATTGAGTGAATGGAAATGTGAGCCATATGGTATAAAAAGATCTTTAGTAAATGTTCCAGTAAAAGAAAATTCCAAGCATATAAATAAAAAAAATCTCAGATTGGCCTAAGGGGTCTCCAAATTTAGCAACTTTAAAACTTGTGGCTGGGGAATTCTGGGAGTTGAAGTCTACAAGTCTTAAAGTTGCCAAGTTTGGAGATCCCTGGCTTAAAGGGTCTGGAGTGGGGTGAGCTGGTTCTGCTACAAGATTAATAAAATCCATTGCCCAGGAATATCTTATTGTATGTTGATGTTTCGTTTCTGTCTAGCCCTTAAAAACAGACTCTGCTTTTAAGGATTGTGACTGGATTTAGTGGTGAAAAATCCTGCTGAGCCTTATATCATTACATTCTTACATAGCTTAAGAAGTATATTTCCAATCCCCTCTTCTCAATTATCAATTCTCTTTCTGCTCATAGATTTTCCCTTCACGTAGAAACTTCACTCTAAATTCTGCATGTCTCTTCTCTATAATCCGTTTTTAAACCAAGCACTTTAACCCTGTTTTGATGTGATTATTGAGTGCTAATGAAATGTAAAAAATTGTATTGCCAATTCACTGAAGTTGAATTAGTTTGTTCGCATTCCCTGGCAATTTATGCCCATATCTCAGTGGACTGTAGACTAAAATTAAAACATTACCTCAGCACCTTTTAAAGATTTCATTCCTTTCTTCTCATGTTCACAGACATGTGCCCTGTCTAAATCACTGTGCTTTTACCATGTAACAGCTTATGCTGTGTCAAAATTCCTTTTCACAACTAAAAACATCATTCTTGTCACTTATGAAAAGTGAGTTTCTTTTAGGGTTCTTTTTTATTTTGCCTTCTAAAATCTCTATCGGTGAAGGCTGATAGAGATTGTCTTCACAATCTCTATTGGACTGCCTAAAACATCTGACCTGATCCTTTACTTACTCTCCCCTCAATATTTTATGATCAGTTCCACTAAATCAGCTCCCAAACCCCATAGTCCAGTCTAAAAGGTGTCCAACTCAATCAATGTCAAAAACAAATAATGGTGCTGACACTGGGAATGTAGGCCGTGTTTGTCTGAAAAATGACTGTTAAACTTTAAAACAGCCACGTTCCTTTGGAAAAACTGATGATTCCGACCACAATTAAACATTCTAAGGGAAACAGAGGAAGTTAAACTACAAATATCTCAGCCATACCAGTCTCAGTTCTGGTCATGCGCATAAGCTTTTTCATTTAATTTTCTACTGTCTTTCTCAATAGAATGATTAGATTCCCTAATGAAGTATGTGCCATATCTTTGTTTTGGGGGACCGGGAGAAAGGAACTGATTTGAGATTTACAGGGATGTCTTCCATGAATCTCTTATTCTAATTGTGTCCAAGAGGAACTAGCGTTCTAAGAAGGAGGTGAAAGCCAGATTGGCCTAGCGGTTAAGGCACCAGGCTAGAAACCTGGAGACTGTGACTTCTAGTCCTCAGGCATAAATGTTGGGTGGAAGAGAAACCAGTTTTACTCTCTCTTTTTCAGCCCAAGATTGCTGTGGTGGGTAAAACAAAGAGGAGGAATGAGTATTGCGTGTGTTGCCACCAAGGGTTGTTTATAAAAATAATAAAGGATAAAAACAAAGAAACAAACAATGTAGATCTCAAAATGAAAGGAGGAAGAAACCATAGTCTGAGGCCTTATCTTCTTTTTTCCTGTATCCACTACTGAAAAATAACTCAAAAATAGGAGTTTTTGAGTGATTTACACTATTCCTATTTTTGATATATATAATTATGACTCGGTGATAAGGATTGAATCCTGTTACAACGTTGAGTTTTAAATGGACATTAAGGAGTCAGTACAACAAGTAATTAAACAAGAGATAGAATTAATATTGCAACCCCTTTATACTCCTGCACTTCAAAACAGATTTAAAATGCTCAGTGGGGACCATTCTGAACTACTGTTCTTTCCTGTTTTATTCAATATTCCAAAGCAAGGAAGAGGAGTTTTAGTCTGGATGAATTTGCAATGCTTGCACTTGGATGGCAGTACCAAATAAATGGAGACTAAAATGGAGCAGAGAATCAATTTTAGCCCAGTAATTAACTGCCATAGCTATTCAAGGATGCACAATGAGACTTCTACTTATCTGAAATAACAGCAAAGGGCAATAGACCTTGCACTGCAGAACTGTAATGATGAATAAAAAGAGAAATCAGCTTTAAAGAAGTTTGCTTAACCAGCAGATAATATCATAGTAAAAACCAGTTTTGTTTCCTTTTGGATCATCTGCCTAGGGTCTGATAATTAAAACACTCTTATTTATCTGATGGTAAAATAACGTCCACAAATAGTAAACTGATTATGCTTCCACTGTTCTAGTGCATTGCTCAAATCTTTTTTTTTTTTTGCAAACTGCCTTTTTTTGTTTTAATTACAGTAGTTTTATTTTTTTTATTTTATTTTTTAATTAGATTTATATGCCGCCCTTCTCTGGAGACTCAGGGCGGCTTACAATGTGTTAAGCAATAGCCTTCATACTTTATACTAAAGTCAGCTTATTGCCCCCACAAACTGGGTCCTCAATTTACCTACCTTAGAAAGGATGGAAGGCTGAGTCAACCTTGAGCCTCGAACCTTGCAATAATTGCAGACAGCTGTATCTTAATAACAGGCTATTAGCCTGTTGAGCTATCTGAGGCTCTTATTCCTTTTGTTTTACAGTTTATATCCCACTTTTCTGCTCTTGGAGCACTTAAGGCAGTAATGAGAAAATAATAAAACATAAGCACTTAAAACAGCACAAAATCTACCCCAACCTAGTTCAAATTTAAAATATATTGCTTCGCTATACGAATCTCATCTGTCAAAACTTAAGGTACCCCTGCCTCTGCCTCTCCCAGAGGGCATGGAGCACTGAGATGTAATGAACTACCTACTGCATGTCTTAAGTTCTTACTATGACCTTACTCTAACTTTAAATACGATCCTGAAACCTGAAGACAGAGTTTTCCACCATTATGTAATGGCAAAAAGATCATAAATCCTATATGCTATAAATTTGAAAAGAGACACAGCACAATTACAAATACAACGAACAAAACCAAATCTTTCCACTTAATGTGAAGTGACTTCTACATGTCTTGATTCCTCAAAACAATAAATTCAGGCCTTGGGTACAAAAAAGTTGCCCACCCTTGAAATACTTCTAAGCTCTTTATTTTCAACAGCCTCTTTCAACCTTTCCAAATATTTCATTAGTACACAGAGGCATTAGTAGGATCAAATAATGCTATTTTCATGTCATTTCATTTAATGATAGTTTCTAAGCTAGAAATAAAAGTCAAAAATAAATAAAAGGATCTAACAAAATTGGGGTGGGGGGGTATTTAGCTAAGTAAAAGTTAGTTCATGGTACAGTAAAGATAGCTGAAGGATATTTCTACAAGCCATATGGCCAGAAATGACAACTACTTATAGAAAACCTGGCTCGTTTTATATACACTCCTCACTGAATACATACCTAATTTCTGGAATTCATCTAGAAAGGATTTTATAGATAATAAATAGGACAATAATTTAGGCCTAGAGTTATACAGAGCTTCAATATGTTTGGAGATGAGATGTTATGGATATTGATTATTGGATAATCAAGAACAAAAGAGAGATTTTTTGCCTTAGATCCCCGAATAAAGATATTCTGAAAGCAAGTAGCTTGTCTCTGTGGAAAGGAGATTGCTGAAACAGATGAACAGTTATTCTGAATAAGCCTGTTGGCCTTTCTTCAAATCAGTAATGGCTTAATCTATTAAATTAATTGCTTTCAGGGTCGTATTTCTTGTTATTCACACTTTGAGATGCACTTTTAATTCTTAAAAAAAAAACCTTTGGGAAATTCATTTTTACTCATTTTCTATAATAACTATAAAACATTTTTCTATTACCCAACTTTTCATAATACAAGTTAATTTATATGATAGAAAAATAAAACTCTCTACGTAATAAAAATTATAAATGCAGCTTAGGTCCACTGTTCTTACCAAAAACCCCTCAGAACAGGGTGATTTTGAATGATTTCTAAAATGCAAGCAAGAAGGGAGAGTTTGTAAGGTTGAGGCTGCCTTTAAAAAGATATTGCTGGGCTCTCACTTCCTTAAACTCAGATCAATGGGAATCTAGAGCAGTCCTTCCGCACATGGTTCTGGTCAGAAGAGACAATCCTACCAGCAGAAAAGTCCCAAGCCTTTTAAGGTTAAAATCAGCAGCTTGAGTTGCACCCAAAACTTCTAGCAGCCAAAACAAAATGTTTTCTTGTGGGACCCAAGGTCATCCCAACAAGTGGCAGTTGAAGGAGGAGAGGAGTGACCAAGCAGCCTGCCAGCTACTTTCATTGGACAAAATGACCGGTGACATCTGGGAAGGGAAACATTTGCTCTTTTAATTAGGCTAAAACCCACAGGAACCTAGAGAATAGAATAGAATAGAATAGAATAGAATAGAATAGAATAGAATAGAATAGAATAGAATAGAATAGCTTTATTGACCAAGTGCAGGGGTGAAATCCAGCAGGTTCTGACAGGTTCTGGAGAACCGGTAGCGGAAATTTTGAGTAGTTTGGAGAACTGGCAAATATCACATCTGGCTGGCCCCAGAGCGGGGTGGGAATGGAGATTTTGCAGTATCCTTCCCCTGCCACATCCACCAAGTCACGCCCACAGAATTGATAGTAAAATAATTTGGATTTCACCATTGGCCAAGTGTGATTGGACACACAAGGAATTTGTCTATGGTGCATATGCTCTTAGTACACATAAAAAGATAAGATACATTCGTTAAGAATCATAAGATACAACACTTAATGATAGTCATAGGGTACAAATAAGCAATTAGGAAACAATATCCATATAAATCATAAGGATACAAGCAACAAAGTTACAGTCATGCAGGCATAGTGGGAGGAGATGGGTGATAGGAACGTTGAGAAGACTAATAACAATAGTAATGCAGCCTTAGTGAATAGGTTGACAATGTTGAGGGAATTATTTGTTTAGCAGAGTGATGGTGTTCGGGAAAAAACTGTTCTTGTGTCTAGTTGTCTTGGTGTGCAGCGCTTTTAGAGTTAGTTTTCACCAACTTTGCCGATATGATGTATCCAATAAACATGTTCTTTGAGGAATCTACCTGCCTCTGAGTTCTGCTTTAGGCGGATGCATTACTCAGAACGCTGACATTTGTTTGCCCTTCTCTCTCCACCCAGTATAATACACTGAATTAGAAGAGGAATTTACATCACAAGGTAACATCAGTTCTTGCAGATGGAATCAAAAAAGAAAATACTGAATGGTTAATTTCATCTTCGGTAATCATTTGAGGCAACACTTAGCATTTCAATATGCAAATTGTGGTTGTTGTTTTTAATAGGAAATTAACTGGGCTGCTTCTGAAGTAGATCAGAATCTAAAGCAGCTGCACTTGTTTCAAAATAATGAATGCCAATATGTGCAATAATTGTGTATGATTAGTGAATTGATCAATTGGAAATTTCTGGCTAATTACAATACAATGGTATTTAAAGTGCAAGTGGATTGGGCAGCTGATTTGTTAAATTACATTGCATTCATTTCCTCACAGAAAACCTACTTATGTAATAACTCTATTGGTTATAAATGACTTGCGATCCAGATTTTTTTTTTAAAAAAAGAAAAATACCCTCGTTGCAGAAAGGGTGAATTATAGTGCAGTTATGCAGGACTGAAGTTCTCTGGATTCGTAGAGCTCATGCCTGGGCTGTATTAGAATTGCCTAGCCTTTGAGTGTTGGGTGACTTAAGTATCCATGCTTCGAAGTTTATGGCTTCCATAGTGACCATGGCCTTGTCCAAGCTCATCTCTGGCCTGATACACATGAGAAGTCACATCTAGATCTAATACATAATCTCACAGTTGTGGAACTATGATCTCAAGTTAGTAGACATTAGTGCTTTGCTATGGTGCACACATATTTTTGTGGCCTTGTTTGACATTTTTAAGAATAGTGGGCCAATTAACGTAGTCCTATCCAAGTGCCTAATGGATCTGGACAAATTTTTAAGACCAGTAGTGGTCTTCCTAATTATCAGATAGTTACATAGTACATCTAGCTCTCTGGAATTCTGCAGTGATCTCTAGATGAGATTGTCCCCAAGTAATCTTTCCTGGATTTCAGATCCTGGGGGATTGAAGCTGCTCATGAAACATCTAAGAATAGTGAATGATTGGAAGTAAATATGGTAGCATACTCATGTTTAGGAGTATCCTGTGAGTAAAAGAAAAGCATTTATATTTCTTTTATTGAAGATATTTCTATTATCTGCAGATGAGTATCAAGTGATTTTAGCTCAGATTATCCACAGCTTTTGCTTGTACAGATGAAAGAATTTCCTCTTGGACAATTTTATGAAATTGTTTAAAGATAAAATTACCAATACTACCATTGAATAAGATACATTTTAGGCAGAGTTTTACAGCATAATTCAGGCAATATCTTGCAAGATCAGATGGAATTGGGTAGAAAGTTATAATGTAGCTTTAATTTAAGAGTGGGTAGTGGCTAAAGGAGGTTAGATTTGGAGGTTGATCATTTTTTCCTCAACGGAGAGGGAGGGATCATCTATTTTAAAGGAGGTCGTAGTCTATCCTCTTCTGAAAGGACAGCTGCTCAATCCAACGAAATTAGACAACTTTTCCTCTATCTACCGAGTAGAAATTTATCAGTTGACGTGCATGGGAAAAAAAAGTCCAGCTCTTAAATCCTCCAGTGTGGCATGCCATAGGTGAGGGGTGAAATCCAGCAGGTTCTAACAGGTTCTGGAGAACCGGTAGCGGAAATTTTGAGTAGTTCGGAGAACCGGCAAATACCACCTCTGGCTGGCCCCAGAGCGGGGTGGGAATGGAGATTTTGCAATATCCTTCCCCTGCCACGCCCACCAAGCCATGCCCATAGAACAGGTAGGGAAAAAAATGGATTTCACCCCTGCCACAGATCCTGGCTCATTTTCCCAATGCTTTTAATAGGTTCATGAAACTATTTGAAGAAATCGTCGACCGGGGGTTTAGGATAAGGTATCACCAGATGCTAGTCAATCATACATTGCAATTTCTTGTACAGATGTTGTGGAAATCCTAACCCAGTGTCTAAAGGTTGGAATGAGCTCAAAATGGCCTCAGATTAAATCCCCAAAAGATGGACTTTTTGTTTGTGAATGACAGGTGTCGCTCAATCCTGATCCCTAAATTGAGTCTTGGTGAGGTAGTAACTTCACAAAAAAAGAACAGATCTTTAACTTGGGACTTGCAGATATGCTTGATTCTTTTGTCTGGGCTTCAGCTGGTATTCCAACTACAGACTTTTTGGAACCAGAGTGCACTTGCTATAATGATCCGTGTCCTGAACACGTCACAGTTAAACTACCACAAAATTCTTTATTTAGGGCTACCAAACCATTGAAAAATACTTGAGAACTCTAGTTGGTACAAAATACTGTATAGCAGCCTGAGCACTGACAGGAGAAAGTGAGTTCAGCAGTTTTACAATTATGTTGGCATTGCTAGATTGATTATCAGTAACTGTCTATCTACTTCCCCCTCTCAGGGTGCATGGCAACTATGAGTCAGCAAAAGATGGCTTCAGCCAGGTTCACTTCAGAGTTGACAACAAGTCAAAGTAACATTCTTAAGCATTTTTCCTGCTCACCTTATAATTGTCAAGCAAACTATAAAGAGTTCATTGAAACAAATAAAATGTGAAGGGGAGAATCTTTTCAGACTAACGTATTTTATTAAAAGGTATAATGTTCCCTACAGCCCACTCTATCAGATGGGCTGATATGTCTTTCTTCCTACAATGAAAAGGATAATTTGAAGCTTTTCTTTGGGAGTTGAAAAAGAATAGCACTCTTCACATAACACTTTTTTTAATGTGTTGCGCACAATCTGCCTCACTAGATATTCAATCTTCTTGTGAGGTACAAATCGGCCTTTTCCAGGAGACAACTGTGTGTACATAAAGTGTCTGTAAATTGCATTGATATCACCTAAAAGGAAGAGGAATAGCAATCCTGGGGTCCACAGGGAATTTGCACAGCTAAGCAATAGCAACCATATTCTTTCCCTCATTCCTTCAGCCTCAGAGAAAAAATAAGCAATAGTATCACCTGAGGTTGGCAGGGAAGACAGGAGTCTTGTTGCATTTTTGTGTGCTTGTGCATTTCATGTGGACTACCCGAATGAGATAAACCTCACAAAAATCACTGGAAAGATGAGCAACCATAGTTCACACATTGCACTAAATTATAATGTGATTTGTTTACATTTGGCTTAACATGATGTATGAACCACCAAACCATGGTTTGGTTCATACCAAACACAAAGAAATCACAAAGAAACAACTCACAATGAACCTAATGTATTTGGCCAGTTGATATTACACACTTATTTATTTACCTAATTTCTATAACTACCATTTCAACTAAGGGACTCTGGGCAGCGAACCATTCTAAAACAAACAAAATAAAAACAGTACAAAACAAACAGATACAGCAGGCAAAATATTATAATAATTGTCAGTAAAGCCAAGAATTGGTCCCCTTAACAACACCTCCCTCCCTCCATGAATGATTGTACCTTTATTAATTTAATTATTATTTTTTATTTCAAGAAAATCCTGAATAAAACATCAGTACAGCCAGTGTGGGTTTGTTTAAAATGACGAGTACTTAGTTACATAAATTTCCATTCGCAACTGAAGGTGGCATAGTTCAAGTATATTGCTGATTCTTGGTTAATACTAAACTACACTGTTAGTTCAACAAGCGTCAGCACTTTGAGATAGGTTAGGTCAAGAAATTAGGCATGGCAGCGATTTCAAGAATACTCTTAATAGAAGAAAAGTAGCTAAAATAAAAGCATAAAAGCCTATTGTGGAAGTTTTTCTCTGCCCCATATTATACTGAAAAAAATCAGGATGGGGTTGTTTGCAGTTTCTGTCATACACTTCCTTCTTTCTCAGGACTGCATAATCTTTTCTGCAAGTCCATCCCTTCCCTTTTCCCCAAGGTCAACTCCACATTTCTTTACAATAAGCCACTTTTCAAAACCCATACTCGGAAGTTGACCTATTTAGTGGAAAGCTAAGTGGAATTTATTTTAAAGCAGGAGTCCAAGTTCAAATATAATGCAAAGCTGGGATTCTCTAAAAACACCGAACTGGGCCAGACCTTTCTTTTTTTCAATTCAAAAGAAGAATGGGAGCAAAAAGAACAGAGTTATTTCTCTCCGTTTTTTTCAAGGTCATCATTGCATGGTTCAAACTTTGCTGGCAAGTTTATTTTCCCTGTGGTATGATAAATAAACCAGAGTGTCTTGCACCACGTAATGGTAAGCAGTACATAGGAGGGAAGTGATCTTTTGGGAATTACAGTAGGCTGCTTTTTCATTCTTTTGGACTCCTCCCTGGGACATAGGCAGTGATGTCCTGAGAATGCTGTGGTAGGTGAGTTTAAATGTTTCAGCCCTCTTTAGAGGATTTTGAGGATGTCTGTAAGGTGATATAGGTACTTAGTGACTGAAGTTACAATGGTACTGAAAAAAGTGACTTATGACCATTTTTCACACTTATGTCCATTGCAGCATCCCCATGGTCACATGATTTATGCTTGGCAACTGATTCACATTTATTATCGTTGCAGAGTCTCGGAGTCATGTGACCCCCCTTTTGTGACCTTCTGAGAGGGTGGAGCCTGTCTCACCTGTGGGCTATAGGTTCCGCAGCATGCTTTCCTTGCCTCACTGGGTGGGATTGGCTGATGTAATGGAATGGAGACAGTTCTGTAAGTAACCTAGCCCAATGTCATGGAGGGCTAGTTTTAAAGTCGTAACCAATACCTTGAATTGGACCTGGAAGCAAACTGGCACCCAATGCAGCTCATACAGCAAAGATATTACATGTGTTCTTTAGGCGCTCAAGATTGCCTGTGTGGAAAATTTGTATATGATGTTTTACAGGTGACATCTATCCCCAACGAGAATAGCCAGAATGTTCAAGAATAAATCTGAAAATTGTTGGAAATATTATCAGATACTGGGTTCATATTACCATATGTGGTGGACATGTACAGAAGCCAAAAGATACTGGACTAAAATCCACACATGGTTGGAAAAAACAACAACACATAGATTTTAAACCTGAGATTTTTTTATTGGGGATTATACCTGAAATATATAATAAAGAATTGAGATATCTGATTGTGAATGTATTAACAGTTGCTAGGATTGTGTTTGCTAAAAATTGGAAAAATGAGAAAATACCAACACAGGATGTAGTTATTAAGAAAATAATGGAATGTGCTGAAATGAGCAAATTGACATTTGAAATTAGAGAACAAGAAGATATACAATACTATAAGACATGGGACCTATTTTATCAATGGTTAGATAAAAAAATATGGAAATGAAATATGGTAGAGACTTTCACAATACAAGAATTATAGAACTATGTGAAATATAACATACAGATGTATTATTATTGGATTGATTCAGGAGGAAGAGAGGAATGCTGTAATAAAAATTAACTTAATTCTCAGAATATTTTGAATGACAATGAGGGAAGAAATAGTCATAGTCCAATAAATGATTAATGAGGAGAACAATATACAGATATATATTAGATCGACAATGTGAGAAGTTAGGTAAACTGTGAATTGTAAGCTATGAATTTGGTGAAGGATACACAAAAGACTTGTAACCAACCGACAACAGTGTTATGCAATTGAAGATGGTTTTATGTATGTTTGTTTAAAAATAAAAAAATCTTTTCAAAAAAAAAAAAAGATTGCCTGTGTGGCTATATTCCGCGCCAGCTGAAGCCTCTGGATACTTGCTTTAAAAATCACTTGCTATCCAGGTATTATGCTGCTTTACTTTAAAATCACTTGTTAAGTAGAAATGTGCTTGAAATAAGAATCTTGCTTCAAATGAAGAACAAAATATCCTCACTTGAAGTCGGCTGTATTCTCTCAGAACAAACTCAAAGCATCTCAAGAGTTTGTTCTGACTTTAAAGCAACTATCCCAGAACATATGTAATTTGTTCTAAATTTGGAATACATGAAACACCCATTCTGAGACTGAACAGCTCATTTTTATGTTCTTTTGTTTATTTATTAATGTATTTGTCAGATTTATATGCCGCCCTTCTCCCGTAGGACTCGGGGCGGCTCACAACAATAAAACAACCCGACAATAGATGAAATTAAATAATATTAAAACCAATTTAAAATCCCCAATCCCCAAGTTAAAATCCACGGCAGATCAGGGAAGTTGCTGAAAGAGCCATGCCTTTAGGTCGGCGCGGAAGGTGCAGAGGTCAGGGGCCATCCGGAGCCCAGTGGGCAACCCATTCCAGAGGGCCGATGCAACCACAGAGAACTCTATGACCAGAACATTGAAAATGCTGCCACTCATAATAACCAACCATTTCCCCCCTGAGATTGAACAAAAGTTTTTTTTTTTTTTTAATTTGAGCTCAAAACCAATTCTTGGAACACACAAGTTTTATTGCAAGGCGAGAATATTCAAAGCAGGCATTTCAAGCTTGAGATATTTTGAGTTCAAAAGGTTTAGTACAATTCTCCTCACTCCTGTAATGAATTGCATGGATAGATGATCAGCTGAAAACATTATTTTCCTTTTTTCTTCTAATTTAATCTGCTAATGAGTAATTTGTTCAGTATAATTTTTTTCTACTGAATCATCTCCTCACTATTTTCTAATACATTTATCTTTGCTTTCTTTCTAAATTATAAAACCCCTTAATTCCCCAGCCCCTACATTATCCAGATATTTGCAATAATGCAAGTCTGCTGTCCTAAGTAACTCTAGGCCGTAAAGCTATTGTTTAAGAGTAGCAGAATGCTTCAGCAAATCTTGTAAGATACCCTTTATAACCACTGAAAAAAATATGTTCCACAAGTTCTGGAAAGATACTTCATTTTATACACTGTGCTAAGTTATGTCTTCTTTTAATTGTGGCATGTTAAATAGGTCGGAGGATTGGTATATCATTCATATTAAATGCAAGCCATGGTTTATCAATCACGACAGCGAAAATGATTTATCCATGTGAAGCATAATGCCGTAATTCAGCCAATGGGCTCTTTCACTAATGGATCTAAGATTTAATGGTTGTGAGGAGTGGTCAGTTACTTGGTGACAGACCACTGCTGAAGCAGATTTAAGATGAATGAAGATGATCCAGCAAGAAAACTTCTTAAATAAGGTAGTAGTTTACATAAGAGGGTTATATAAATTCCTCTATGCCACCTGGAGGAATTGTCCTCAAAAAGCATGGCTTCAACCAACCTCCTGCAGGAACGCTGTTTTCAGGACTCTCTACTTTGGCACTGTTTCTGATTTAGTTGCCAAAGAGAAGATAATTTCACCTAATCAAGGAACTACCAAGGAGAAAACCACCTCCGCCCACCAACATTGGCAGGGCATTATATAAACAGGGAACAAACCCCATACTCATTAGCACTGATGGTCTTACCTAGTCAGGTAATGAAACGTTTTCAAGCAAATAGCTACGCTCAAAAAGCACCAAGGACTCCACCACTTAACTCTGAACAACATGTATTCCCTTCTAATGCTTCCTTCTGCCAGGCTGATCATCACTGTAGTAAATTAGTCAGATGTTTTGCCAGTCTAGCTGATACAGAATGCCCGGCAGCAGGGATGGTTGTATCAAGGCCTGGAACACAATTCTCCTTCAATTTCCACACTTCACTGGATCAGTACAAATTGCAACTCAACATATAGTGCAGATCACAATTCAACAATTTACCATGAGCCATGGTGGCACAGTGGTTAGAATACACTAAATTCTAATATTTTTTATTTTATTTTAATGGAGCTGCACATCCCAAGCAACTCCTTGGACCCCTTTCAGGCTGTTCCATACCTACCTTTAGTGTGTTTGTGGACGGGAGGCAGAAAATAAAAAGCTAGGTAGGCTGTAGGCTAGGTAGGTTGTAGCTACTATTTTAGATTTAATGAGAAAGTGTTACATATGTAAATTGCAGCAATAAGGTTTGAGAAGTCAATATATGGAACCAGGAGTGGGTTCTAAAATTTTTTACTACCGGTAATATCGTCATATCATCACCGCTACCGGCTCGAGAGAACCGAGCCAAACCGGGAGGAACCTACCACTGTATGGAACTAGCCTGAACAGTTCACCATAGTGAAATCATTTAATAGGAAATGTATGTGCTGTGTATGTGAGACTGAAAATGAGATTGAAATTGCATTACTAAAATGTTATCAGTGGAGAATTATTTCTTCCCTGAGTAGCTTCAGGGAAACTAAACCAAGTGCATACATGTTATATCTTTATTTCATAAATTATGAATCATTTACATTTATATGATTTGGGGCTTTTCCTTTGAGGCAAATCTTCTTGAATATCTAATCCGTGGATTCCTATCAAAATGCAGAATAAGAATAATCAATGTAATATTGAATGGTTGATTAGTCTGCATCTGCAGTATTTCACCCAATCAGGAGGAACATGACATTCTGAGCTAAAGAGAAAGAGTGAGAAAAAAGGATAACTGAAATAATGAATTCAGAGGCTTTTGATATCCAAGAATGGGAGGCAAATCAGAAAGGAAGATAATGGAAGGAAGCTGTGAAACATCTTCTATCACATGTAGTGAATAATTTATAACATTCAATTCCGGCCTAAAAATAGACAAAATAAACATCATTTAACATAAAATATAAAAGTATGACCAAGAAAAATTATTATATTTTCAGACTGAATTTTTACCCCAGTGCTGTGTCTCAGATTTTCAACAGCTTTTACAAAACAAAACAAAACAAAAATCCGGAAAAATCTTCATGGAGCAGATGTCAAAAAATATTCTGCATTTTTAAAAGGCCTTTAACACATAACAAATGGTGCAAGATGAAACTGACAAACTTTTTTTTTCTATGTCTGAGAAGCTCTGCAAATGCTGCTTTGAGTTCTTAAAGGAAAAGCAGGACATATATCTAATTAATAAAATAAATAACACGTTGAAGAGTGAAAATCAGAAGTTGCTCAAATGAATCTGAATTCAGGAAGGACCTACAGGGAGGGCACTATCATTCCTACTACCATTCATTTTTATCCCAGGAACTGTTCTGTTTTGAAACCACTGGGTGTAATTACTTCTGACTAAAAAAGAAAAATCAGTAGGGAAAAAAGAACACACTGATATTTTAGGAAGTTTCTGGATACCAGATGGTTGAAAGCTCCCAGGAATTATATATCTTCAATTTTCTCTTTCATAAAAATGTCTAATTGGAGTCTTAGTGTGGTTTTGTATATACAAAAATGCAGAGTAGTGCAACATAAATTGCAGGGATAAAACAATCTTTCAGGGAAGCAACCCATCTGGATTTTGAGAGTAAAAAATGCAGCCTAATCATAAATTAACATGCACAGAACTGTTCTCTTAACATTATATTTTGAGAGCATTTTAGTTTGACTTTTACATCAACCCCAATCCAACCCAACCTACCAAAAACTCAGTAAAGTCTATGGAACCTGTATGTATCTCATACAATATATGTATGATGTTTACTATCCTGGAGAAAATCTTGTCTAGGGAAAAGATAAGAACACGGAGATTCAACTCCTATCATGGGAGAGTGCCCAATGGATTTGTGGACTTTCTTTTCCATGAAAGCTATTAGAAGAAATTTCTGAAATGCAGAACTGGTGACTGTGACAGAATGAAGAGCTAGAGAGTAGACTGGTTCTTTGGTAATTCCTCTGTGAACAAGGAGATGACTTGAGATTGCCCCAAGTACTCCAGATAGTTACTTCTTGTGAGTTGATCACAAGACGGTTGTTTATTGCTTGAGAGATGAGGGAATGGCCCAGTGGTGGGTTGCCCCCATTTGGACTGGTACTATAGAACCAGTAGTAGAACCGGCGGGAGGCTCCTCCCACTGATCCGGACGTCATCAGAAGTGATTTGCGCATGCGCAGAAGAGCATGCACATGAGTGGGCACAATGCAACCCGCTAGTAAAGGTAAATAGAACTCACCTCTGGAATGGCCATCTTGCTCAAATTGCAGTTGACGCCTTTGAAAGGACACTAAATCTGCATATTTCCTTTTCAGCTACTTTGGAAAATGCTTGCTAACTGCTTGTTTTTCAGCTGTAAGGAATGTTTAAATTAGAACCTTTGGCTGTCCCTATCTGGCCCAAGATGTTTGCAATGATTGGGTGTCAGTAGCGGAGGGTGAGGTATTAGCAACAGGAGGCAGAGGTTTGGCAGTGGAGGGGCAGTGCGGAGAAGCAGGAAGCAGGGCAGTAATGGAGGGCAGCCCTCCAAGTAGTCCCAGTTTCTCAAGTGCCCCCCTTGGAAAAATTAATTGCCCATCCCTGGTTTGGATCAACAAGTTTGACAGCATCAAGTGAATTTTTTAAGTACTTTAAAAAATGGAATAAACAGCAAATTAAAACATTTAAATTTTTTTTTAATGTTTTGTTCCTTTGAAAATATACGAATTTGTATTGTAATTGTCTTTATGTTTTGTTTTTTTCCCCCTTTTTCTAAGACTATTAAAAGGAATAAAAAAGTTAATAAAAAGATTGCAATTAAAGGAGAACATATACATTTAACTTAGAACTACAGAATTACAGGACTTAATTTACAATTACAGAAACAAAATATTTTAACAGTGAACAAATTGAAGGATATTTTTGAACAGTGGGCTAAGAAGTTAATTTTAAGTGTGTCAACAGAGACATCTGCCTCTATGGAAAGATTGTCTAAAAGATGTTGCGGAACAGGAACAAGTTCTATCTGACAAGATCAAGAGTGATTTGAAAGTGGATTTACAAATGGCTGACTACAAGAATTTCACGGAAGAAGATGTCACACTGGATATTAAAAAGAACCCAGTTGATATCTTAATTAAGGGGGAATATATAATCAATAAACCAAGAAAGTAACCTGAATAATTTTCCTACTTATGATTTACAGAAGAGGATTGTTAAAGTCTTGAAGAATCTCTTGAAAAGGGACAAAGAGAAAATGAAAACAGGTTCTATGACTTTATTTGAATGGATGAATGATTTAGTTTGTTAGAAGTATTATGAAAGCATAAAAAGTTGGTTTATTTGATCAAGGTTAAAATAGATATGCTGTTATTTCTGCCAACCCTTAATGGACTTTTGTTGATACCAGGACAGAAATGTCAATGATTTATGGATTTGGTTATATATAATTGATGGGAAATGAGAAGAAAAGATCATTTTTTTCTGCTTTATGAGGAAGTGATATGTTACTAAAATTATATACAGGTGTTCTGAAGAGGGCAGGAATGGACTTCTTTATATATCTTTTCCTTTCCTTTCCTTTCCTTTCCTTTCCTTTCCTTTCCTTTCCTTTCCTTTCTTTTCTATTTCTCTATTTCCTTATTTCTTTTCTGGACCTGCAGAGCTAGATTATTTGTACTTCCCTGTATCATTATTAAAAATGATATTTGAAGAACTCATGAATTCATTATCAATGATTTTCCATTGTAGCAAATCTTGACTAAAGATGCTCCATTTTTGATTCAAGGAACACCATGATTTTTTTTCTGTTTATAGATTGCTTGATATTTCACACATTTGCAGAAATTGGCTTTAG
The DNA here is from genome assembly GCA_030761175.1 of Masticophis lateralis. NCBI lineage: Eukaryota > Metazoa > Chordata > Lepidosauria > Squamata > Colubridae > Masticophis > Masticophis lateralis. The sequence goes on along the minus strand of JAUDYJ010000001.1, from coordinate 149,217,680 downwards.
TAAAATCCAATTCCAGGGAAACTCAGCTGTTGTTTACTGTGAGCATGTTCATTTTATGTCCTAAACATACATACGTTGGGTACTGTGTGGTTAAACATGTTATATTTATAAATAGACAACCTAGTGGTATCACGAACAAGATCTAAACAGACATTGAACTAATCACTTGCAGCAGGGGTGGGTTCCACTTACTTTCACTATCGGTTCGCTCTCGTGAACGCGCGCACACATCGTGTGCGGACATCGCTTCTAAGCATGCACAGATCATCTGTGATGATGTCCAGGAGTGTGGGCGGAGCCTCCCGCCGCCACCGTTACTGGTTCACCCAAACTGGGGCGAACCGGTAGTAACCCACCACTACTTGCAAAACAAATAGTGCATCGGTATTCGATACAGATAGCTTTGAAACAATAGATTGATAATGTTGACAGTTTCCATACAAACTGCTAACAGGTAGTCTTCAACTTACAATAGCAACTGGACTGAAACCTCTGTCTTTAAGCGATGCACAATGACATCACTTAACAACAGCGATCCCTGCAGTTCCTGCAGCCATCATTCATTTATGGTCAGTCCTATATTATGTTAAAAGATTGCCTTTTTCTTAGGACAGAATGCCAATGTCTGATGACAAAGCTATTTTTTCCTCTCAGATACTCTGGTTAGTTTGAGCAGCCATAATAGATCACCCAACCTGTATCATGGCTGAACGGCTATTTAGACCAAACTCTTCTCAGCTTTTCTCTAACCAGAACAACATGCATTATGAGATCAGATCCTTGATTATATGGAAACATGCTGAACAGAAAGTATAAAATATTGGAGAGAAGAGCTGAGTTTGTACCAAAGAGCTGCTAGCTGACCAAAGATATGAGAAAAACAATAAAAGTCTTGAGGGACATTTTTAAAGCAACCTTCTGGCAGTCCTGAAAATCTCTGAAGTGCTCATTTCTCAAATTTGGCACCACATTCTTTAGTCTCTGAGTTGCTCATTTCCTGAATCAAACCTAATCCTTGGATAACAACATCATGTTGATCTGGTTAGCAACATGTTATTGCTTATAATGATTATGTTGAAACCCAGATGTAGTTTTTCAACTGAATGACGGGAACAAAGAAGCTATAGATACTACACAGCCTATACTGATAATGTGATCAGTTTAGAGACTAAGTGCCAAATGAAGTCTGACAACTTTGGACACATTATCACAGAGCATCTGACTGTCCTTCTATATTAATGATCTGCTTAGATGTTGATTTATTTTTCATGGGGAAAAAAGAACTTTTATTACCATACAGCACTTAACTTAAAACTTCAATGTATGTATTCTGTTAATGAAGTATCAATTACTATTATTTTTCATGTACTATAGCTAGACAAGTTTCCAAACGGAGACAAAAATATCTCTTTCTATCCTTGCAGAATACTTATATGTATCTGTGTATTTTAAATAATTAAAAATAGAGAACATTATGAAGGTTCTATTCAAAATTCTCAAAATCACAACTGATTTTCCTCTTCTTGCCAAACAATTTAAATTCCCCATCATTTCTGGTCAACACGCCTCAAAAAAATTCAGAGTTACTTGAAAAAGCATCTATCTTACTTCCAGGAGCTCAATTGCCTAATATAGCAATTAACCTGTCACCTTTTATTTCCCCCTCAATTTTCCAAACAAAACCATTAAATGAATTATTCCCATGTATATCAGCCACTTAGCTGCACAATAAGGTTTTTCCCCCCTTTCCCTAAAGAGAAAGAAACTGAATTGTTTGAAATGTGTAATTATCAGCCATTAGGGAGGAAAAAGGTTTAAGACTTATCAAGTCTTCCCCTCCAGTCTTTTATGGAGGGGGGGGAGATAACTTTTTACCCTTGGTAAAAGTGTCTGATATCAGTAAAGAAATGGAGAGAGAGGGAGGGAGGGAGAGAGGGTGGGGGAAGGAGATTTACAGCAAAGCACAAGTTGGTAAAACATTTTAGAGGGAGGGGGGAATCATGCTTTTCTATGAGTCTATTTGTTATAACTTTGCTTTTTTCCTCTGGACAATAATTTAATCTTTCCCAAACAGTATGCCATTATATTGCAATGAATACGATGCTGGTAATCCTCTTTACAAATAAAAAGGAAACCTAAACCATTATTTTATTTTCCTCTTCAGTCACCCCAGAGAAGAATATAGGAAAAGAGAACATAGCATGCCAGCATGGAAGAAAAAGATCATATCTTTCCAGTGACCAGAACCACCTAGGTGTAGTAGAGATATCATCACTTGGATATCATTAAGCACACCATGAAGATCCCTTTTGTGATGATTCAAGCAGCATTCCTTTGCTTGCCACCATTCTTTCCATCTCATCAGCTATTATTCTGCCACAAGGCAAGTTTTTAGCACCATGGGTTTCCTTGAAAATCTATCTGATAGGCCGCAGTTGCTTTCATTGTGGTTGTGTCACTGGCTTTTATTTTTTTTAACGAGGCCTTCTATACTGGGTAAACACGCAAGAGTTTTTTCAAACCTAAAACGTTTCTTCTCCTGGATATGAAAACAGCTAGCCAACCGCTAGGTAACAAATAATCTATTTTGTAGCAATATGAAACTAAAAAAAAAAATCCTTTTTTTAAATTTAACTTCTCAGGCCTTTCTCCCATCATTACATTTTTTTTTCCTGTCAGAAACCGTCAATGCTTTAGAAAGGATGGAGGACCATTAAAAATAATCATGGAGCTCTGGGACACATATTGCTCAGTTACGTGCATGTGCCAGCTTTTATTCATCCCAAAATGGCTACAGGTTAAGTGGAGGATTGATGGTAGAGAAAAAGAGAGCAGCTTTTCTATACCGCGTGTGTTCATTTCTGCCAGCTGATCGTCCACAGAATAGATAAAATTCAGAAACAAATTTCATCCCTGCAGATTGGAAAAGTAAGAAGGGGGAATATTCTACGATTAAAAATCAACTGCCTTTAAGACCTCTGACCTATATGTATTCTGGAAGAAATCATAGCAGCATTTTATTAAAAATTAAAGAGGGACAGAGAGACTACCATAGCATTATATGGTATATGTTGTTGGGTTTTTTTGTTCCTAATTTACTATATTCAACTGCAAAGTTAAGTTATTCAGCCCATTATATATAGTGCAGGCCCTGACTTACTGAAATATTAAAAATTCTTCTGCTGGAATTTTTACCCCAGACTAAGTAGGATGGGATCATTTTGCAAGAAGAAAGCCACTAGCAGTCCAATCCCTATAGCAACATTTTAGGTTGAAAAAAGCTATACATTTAAAATAGAGGGTATATTCTTGACCCACCCACCCCTTAATCCAGGGGCTCAATATTTGTCCTTTGAGATACTTCCTTATTCCACTTAATCAGCCCTTGAATCCCTGAATACCACCAGAGAATACAGAACAAAGACACAATCAGAATGTGAGACACACCTTCAAGCTGCTTACTTGACAACTTCTTTCTTAGAAGTCATGTTAAAGTTCTTAGCCTACTATAAGTACTTGCTAGGTTCTCGGGGCAATGATGTAGGTTCATCCATTACAGTATTGTGAGGAATACATTTTATGCATTTTGGTATAAAATCAAGATTTGGAAAAAAAAAAAAAACCAAGGTATGCAAGAACAATCTTATTCATTTTATAAAGTTCTCTCTAAAGTTTGTATCTTCCAAAACCTTGAACAACATAGCCCAATTCAAATTGTCAAAGACCTTCTCTAGGAAAATCAGTGCTGCTTGTTTTTTATTATGTTGCTCCAAATATTCCAAAATCTCCAACACACTTTTAACATCACCCTTTACACTGTCTTTTAGATAAAAACCCACATTGATTCTCATAAATTCCTGAAAAATTATTTTAAGTGTGGCAGCTAAAATGGTTTTGAACAACTTGGAGTCATTATTCAGCTATGATATTGGCCTCTTTAGACATTAGTGCTATATTGGAATCTTTCCAATATAGAATAAGAATAAGGAGTTTGCAAATAAACCAGGGTAGTGGCTACCATATATAATGAAAAGAAAATGATATTGAAGTTCTACAGGGGAGTATTATATTATGGACAATGTGGCCTTACAAAAACCATTCCATCAATATTATTCCAATTTCAGGTCGACTTCCGGTTGGCGTTCTCTCCGTCGCAGGGCGGCTTGTTTGATCGGTCGCCGCCCCCGCCGCCTGTAGAGCCGCTTTTTCGATCGAAAAGCGGCTCGGAAAGCTCCCCTTTGGAATTAAGGGGGGGCTAGAGTGGGCAGCTTTAGGTTGAGCCCCAGAAGCTCTACCAGGGTGGTTTTTTGTGCCCTGGCAAGCGCTCTGTGTCTGGGCTCCCTCTTCAAGCTGCTGAATCTCCGAGCGGCGTGGGACCTCTGCAAGACAGAGCGAGACGGAGAGGGCAACTCCAACTGTTACAGCATACTTCTAAACGAACTACAATGAATTTGGTGAGACCTGGAATTTTTTATGAGAATTATAACTATTTTAAATGGACTTTTTCTTAATTTTAGGAGGAGCCTTAATTTTAGGAGGAGCCTGTGTAGCGTAGGGGGCTAATGCCTCCTACTAAAGGCAGCAATTAACACCAGCTGCCTGTAATTTCTCTGAGTTCAATCCTAGCCAGGCTCAAGGTCGACTCAGCCTTCCATCCTTTCTAAGGTGGGTAAATTGAGGACCCAGTTTGTGGGGGCAATAAGCTGACTTTGTATAAATATACAAAAGTATGAAGGCTATTGCTTAACGCATTGTAAGCCGCCCTGAGTCTCCAAAGAAGGCCGGCATATAAATCAAATTTAAAAAAAAAATTTTGGAAAGCAAGCTGTCTTTGTGTGAAAGTGCTTGAAAATGGCGGCTGATCAAAGCTGAGCTAGTGAAAGGAGAAAGCGCAGCAAGAAAGTGAAAGTGTGCCTGCCTGTAATTGTATTGAGTCTATTTACAAGTTTTATAAGCTCCTTCTAACTGCAAAATACAACGGATTTGACTCCTTTTCTGTAAAACTGGGGAGGACAGGAAAAGGAGGAAGATTTCTTTCTGTTTTTCAAAGATTTAAATCCTGCTCAGGCATGGCTTCAAAGAAAACGGGGGGGGATTCCCCCACACATCAGACAAAGGAAAAGTTAGTGTCAGCTTCAAAACAGTCACAGGACAGCGAGACAGAGGATTTGAAAGCATTTATATTAAACATACACAAATCCTTAGGAGAGCTTTCTGGAAAAATGAGTAAAATGGATGAAAGGATGGGGAAAAATCAAAAGGAAATGAAGGAGATGGTGGAGGAAGTGAAGGAGTTGGTGGAGGAAAAAACTGATGGATTACATCAGAGTGTAACTAAAGTAGCTACAGTTCTTACTGATGCCCTACTGGCTGTTGAGAAAAAAGTGGAAGACTTAAATTCTGAAGTGGAAGCTAACAAGAAGGAAGCAAAGGAACAGATGTTTAAGGTGGTGGTGCAGAGCCAGAGGCTTGAAGAGGAGATCACGATGTTACAATTTCGGAATATGGAATATGCCATAAGACTGAGAGGTTTAAGGGAGAATAATAGAGAGAACTTGAGGGCAACTTGTGTGGAAGTTTTGGCCAAGATTTTAAAAGCTGAACCAGATGTGATTGCTAACAGAATTGATAAGCTGTACAGAGTTAACTCACGTATAGCGAGACAGAGGAATTTGCCAAGAGACGTGGTGATTTATTTCACTGAGAGAAAATTGAGAAATGACATTTTGCAAAGTTCTTTCCATACCACTGTTCAACATGAAGGTAACCAAATTGGTGTTTACAAAGAGCTCCCACCAAAAATGTTAAGAGATCGGAAAGATTTTGGCTTTCTTGTAAATGAGTTGAAAAAGCGTCAGATCCCATTTAGATGGGATGCTCCTGTTGGTATCATTTTGCGACATGAGGATGTAAGATATCGTATTAATTCTGTGGAAAAGGCGGAACAGTTTTACAATAATGTTCTTAAAAAATTTTCAATATCACCTCGTTCATCTACACTTTTACCTATTGAAGATATCTCAGTTGAGAAGGTTCCTGAAGAGGGGATTCAAGAAGTAATTTTGCTAAAAGAAGGACAGGCAACTCAAGAAGCAGCAAGGGAGGAAACTCTAGGTGCTGTAGGAGGTCTCTCAGAGGATTCGCTAATAGAACTTCTTGAGGTTAAACCAAAACAATCTAGAGCTACAAGAGAGATGGAGCCTGATCTTGATTTATTGATGCAAGAACCAAAAGACCAACGTATAACCCGAGCCACAGGAAAGCAAAGACTAGAGAAACATCAGGGGTTAAGGATACCACAGGAAGAGAATGGCACAAAAGGGAAAAAATTATACTCTGAAGCTGTGGGGGGGGGGGCGAAGACATCGGCTGTTGGAGAGAGTCTTCGTCAAATGCTCAAAGGGCTTCATTCATTTTCAGAATGACACTCAGATTCTTATCATGGAATGTCAACGGTTTGAACTCACCACAGAAAAGAAGAAAAATATTTCATTATTTGAAGCAATATAAAAATGATGTTGTTTGTTTACAAGAAACTCATATTAGAACCCAGGACCAAAAATTTTTAATTTCAAAACTTGGATCACATTTTATATCTTCTAGTTCAGTGAAAAGGAATGGACTTGTTTTTTATATCTCCAAAAGAATACCAGCTAAACTGATAGAGGCGGATGATGAGGGGAGATACATTGCAGTTGAAATAAATATACAGAATGTTTTGATACTTCTAATTGGCATTTATGCCCCGAACCAGCAGCAGGAAATTTTCTACAAAGTGCTGAATAATAAAATACTGCAGTGGAATTATAAGTCCTTTTTGATTATGGGTGATTGGAACGGGGTGATTGATGCAACGCTTGATAAAAAGACGTCGGCCAAGAAAGGGAATAAGCTACCACCGACTTTTTTTTCATTGAAAGAAGAATTGGATTTGAAGGATGTATGGAGAATTCATCATCCCAAGGAATTGGATTTTACCTTTTTCTCTGATAGACATAAATCTTTTTCGAGAATTGACTTTATGTTGGCTACTACTGATTTACTTACTATAGTGACTAAGACAAAAATATTTCCCAGAACTTTAACGGATCATAGTCCGGTGTGGATGGAGATAAACTTGGGTAAAAGAGAAAGGAGATCTTGGCATATGAATGAAAATTTATTTAGATATGAAAAGAATATTATGGACCTTAAGAAATATGTAAAAGAATTTTTTGATATTAACTTGAACAAAGGTACACCTATTGAGATTGTATGGGATGCATGCAAGGCTTATATGAGGGGTGTACTGATTTACATGAACTCTAAATACAGATTAATACGTCAGAAGTCAAGAATAGAATTGGAGACAGAGATAAAGGAGAAAGAGCAATTGCTTATTAAGAATCCGACTGATGAAAAGGTACAATTAACGATAAAACTCCTGAAAGATCAATTTCAAATATTGATGGCGGATCAAACAGCAACTAATCTGCAATACGCTAAACACAATACTTTTTGCAACGCTAATAAACCTGACAGATGGTTGGCTTATACTTTGAGGAAACAACAAAGTTCTCGTATAATAAACACTATTGAGTATAAAGGGAAACAAGTGCATCAACAGAACTTAATACATCAAGCCTTTTTAGCTTATTATTCTAAATTGTACCAAGCTGATAAAATTAAAGAGGATTTTATCGATGATTATCTGCAGAAGATGAGAGTTACAAAAATTTCAAGTACACAAAGTGATAGATTGAATCGACCTATAACATCTGAAGAGATCTTATTTGCAATAAAACAACTGAAATTATCTAAAGCTCCTGGGACAGATGGTTTGACAGCAGTATATTATAAGACTTTACAAGTGGAATTGGTTGAGCATCTTAAGGATTTGTTTTGTAATATTCAGCAGGGGGGTAAAATACCCTCCTCGTGGAAGACGGCTTTTATTTCACTGATACCTAAAGAAGAAGAATCTGTAAAACCTGAAAATTTTAGACCACTATCTCTCCTGAATACAGATTATAAAATTTATGCTAAAGTATTAGCCAACAGATTGATGCCAGTTATTCAAGATGTGATTCATGAAGACCAAGCACGTTTTATAGAAGGTAGACATATGAAGGACAATGTCAGGCAACTCATAGATTTGTTGGAATATCTTGAGAAAAATAAACAGACTTCTGCGGTGCTGGTGTTTTTGGATGCGGAGAAGGCCTTTGATCGAGTCAACTGGGATTTTTTAAAAAAGACCTTGCACAAAATGGATTTTGGGGAACAGTTTATACAAGCGATTTCAGCAATTTATCAAGAACAGACGGCACAAATTATTATTAACGGCAGTTTAACTACCAACTTTAACATACAGAAAGGAACAAGACAAGGCTGTCCATTATCCCCATTACTGTTTATTTTGACTTTGGAAGTGCTGTTGAATGCTCTACGGGACTCGGACAATCTGAATGGAATAGTTGTAAGGCATAGAGACTACAGAACAAAGGCATTCGCAGATGATCTGGTTGTTACCCTAACACGACCTTTGGAATCAATCATCCAGATGAAAAACATCATAGAGGAATATGGTCTGGTTTCAGGTTTTAGCCTGAACCAGAAAAAGACTAAGATGATAGTTAAAAACATGTTGGAACCACAAAGGAATGAACTTGAAAGGTTGGCAGGCTTTGAAATAGCTACAAAGGTGAAATATCTAGGAGTCCAAGTTGCAGCATCCAATATAAAACTCTTTCAAAATAATTATGAGGAACTCTGGCATAAGATTCAAAAGGATCTTGAAATATGGAAGAAGCTGCAACTATCTTTGCTTGGTAGAATAGCAGCTGTTAAGATGAACGTTCTACCTAGATTTCTGTTTTTGTTTCAAATGATTCCGGTGCTTAAAAATGATAAGTTTTTGATGGAATGGCAAGCAGGTTTAAACAAATTTATTTGGAATGGGAAAAAACCAAGAGTTAAACTTAAAATTATGCAAGATGCTCGTGAAAGAGGTGGCCTCAAAGTTCCAAATCTACGTCTATATTATGAGGCTGCAGTGCTGACACAAGTTGGAGATTGGATTGGAACAACAAAAATAGAAATTTTGAATATAGAAGGCCATGACTTGCAATTTGGATGGCATGCATATCTACTTTATGAAGATAAGAGACAGTGTATTTAATAGTCATATTTTAAGACATGTTTTGATGAGAGTTTGGAAGAAGCACCAGCTTCAATTGGATTACAAAATACCTTTGTGGTTGGATCTTGGGCAGATTATGCCAAATATAAAGTCAGTCGGGGGGTTGTTGTATAAAGAGATACTTCTTAATGATGGGGGCAGATGGAGCTTGAAATCTTTGAATACCCTGTTGGAAGAAGGAGTGAACTTAACCTGGTTGCAGTATTTTCAACTTCAAGCAAGATGGAGAGAAGATCAGAAAACTGGACTAATGTTACATGAAGAAGATTTGGTGACTCAGATAAAATGTAAAGGGCCGATGCATATTAAACGAGTGTATAATTTACTGTTAGAAAGAGATTCAGAGGGGGAATTAGTTAAAGATTGTATGATTAAATGGGCACAAAATTTTGAAGAACCTGTAATGTTGGAAACATGGGAAAAGATTTGGGTCCAGAATGTTAAATTTACACAGGCACAGAACTTGAGGGAAAATTTTTATAAGATGTTTTACAGATGGCATTTAGACCCTAAGAAGTTATCATGTATGTATCCAAATGTTCAACCTAAATGTTGGAGGTGTGACTGTTTGGATGCAACATATTTCCATATTTGGTGGACGTGCAGAAAATTGAAAGCATTTTGGATTAAACTTTGGTGGGTAATGCAGAATATTTTGAAGAGGAAGCTTGAGTTTTCTCCTCAGTTTTTTTTGTTGGGAATAGTTAAGGGTTGTTCAGCAATTGACACTAGATTAATTTTACACATGATTACTGCAGCTAGATTATTGATCGGTCAATATTGGAAGAAGGACAACGTACCTACTATAGAGGAATGGATACTGAAGATGTCAAATTTTGTAGAGATGGCTAAAATTTCTGCATACCTAAAAGAAAGGACCCATGAAGTTTTTGCTAAGGAGTGGAAGAAATGGGTAGAATACATGAAGAATAAATATCAAAGTAAGAAGTTTCAATTAGCACTTAACTGAATTTATATTTTTCATATTTAGAATTAATCTAAAAGAGAAATGTATTGAACTTGATAATTTTTAATTTTTATTATATTTTATGTAATTGAATTTATATTTTTAATATTTAGACTTAATTTTAAAGAGAAATGTACTATGTACTATTTGACTTTGACTTTGACATATGGAATATTGGGAATTATAGTTAATGTTATATATTTACATTACTTATATGATACTTCAATTTAAACCTTATGATGCTTAAAATTATTTTACTAGATTTTTTAAAAATAGATTGTTAAGAGTTAAGAGTTTTTTATATTTGATTTATGTTGTCATATATTGGTTTAAACGAAAAAAAATTTTTATTACTTAAGGTTAAAATTGGTTATAAAATAAGGTTATAGCTTTTTCTTAGTTGGATCTCACCTTAAAAAATTGTTAAATATTGAATGTTAATGTTTGTTTAATAGCGGAAGTCAAGGGGGGGATTGGGGAGGGATAGGGGGGATAGGGTGGGGGTGGTAGGGGGGTGGGATGGGGAAGGGGTTTTAAAAATAAACTGTAATGTAAAACTTTTTCAATAAAAAAAAATATTATTCCAATTTCTATAAGGAAGTGAGATGTCGGTAGAGAAAATAGGTGAATATCTAAAGAAACATTTACCAGGAACTACAGAGCAACAGAGACAAGTTATGAATGGACCCAATAAGGGAAATTTTTGAAGTTATGAAAAAGATTAAGTACCTGGACCAGATGGCTTATCAAGCTCATATTATAAATGTTTAGAGGATTAACTTTTACAACCTTTACAAAACACAATGAATTTTCTTTAAGAATTCACTTTTATTTCTATTTCTCTTACCAATAACATAGATAATGAGCACCATAAAACTTAATTTGTTAAGCAATACTTATTTTCTCTGGATATTTCTTTAATTCTCCTTTTCTCTCTACTTCATCCACAACAGCTTGTGTTTTCTCTTAACTCATTGGTTCAAATTCACAATTATTTTGTATAAAATAACCTCCAATAAAACCTTTACTTGAACCCCAAACCATTTTTAAATCTACATTTTACCTTAACAGAAATCCCTATTTCTACAATTCTCCACTTTTGCTTCTTTCTATAACAACCTTTTATTAAATATCTAACTAAAAGACTTAGATTTTCTTTTATAAAACAAATTCACAATATTATGATTCAAGAAGTCTTGGATAACATCTCTGCTTTAGAAACCTTTGTAGCCAAAATTCTTTGAAATTCAGATCATGTCAACATCTTCAAGAATCTGTCTTTCAGAAAACTAGGTATACTCTCCTGAATTACCATTTTTCTGACTCTATATATCAGCCAGTCTTAAATCGTCCATCAAATGAAGGAAAACTTTGGGTAGTTTGCCTTGAGTAAGTTCAATATTTTTCTCTTTTAGTTGCAATTTAACTACAAAACATCATTTTTTTTCTTTTTTTCTAGCTCCTGCTAAAATAAATTTTTCAACCAAATTTTTATGTCAAATACTTTATGTCATTTTTCCAACGTGAATTTATTGTGAATTTTTTTTATCTTGTTTTGATTTTTTTAAAATAATGAAAAATATTTTCTCTCTTTAGAAGAGTGTGTTACATTTATATTCCACATCAAGCATTTGTAATCCAAAAGGAAACAAAAAAATTAGGGGAAAACATTATTCCTGTGGTACATATTCAATATCAATCAGCCCAAGTAACCAGGAAGAGTTGTGGATAGACTCAAGTAACTATTTTATTGCTGATCCCTTATCCCTATATTACAGTAATCTCGTTAGACTGTCTTCTCTTGCAAAATGGTGGATTAGACCTAAGATTTGACCTCAGATGTTTCCTTCTCTAAATACACACTAACCTGGAATGTCTCTTTAACTCCCCCTAGAGAAACACCCTTTCAGTGGATGGTTCCAGGGGTGGGTTTCAGCAGGTTCTGACCAGTTCTGGAGAACCGGTAGCTGGAATTTTGAGTAGTTTGGAGAATTGGTAAATACCACCTCTGACTGGCCCCGCCCCCATGTATTCTCTGCCTTCCGAGTCTCAACTGATTGAGAGGAAATGTAGATTTTGCAGTAATCTTCCCCTGGAGTGAGGAGGGAATGGAGATTTATAGTATCCTTCCCCTGCCATGCTCACCAAGCCAGACCCACCAAGCTATGCCATGCCTACCATGCCACAACCACAGAACCGGTGGTAAAAAATTTTGAAATCCACCACTTTGGGGTTCCACTATAAGTTCACCCCTTTACGTTTCCTGTTGCACCTCTTGGAGTTTTTATGTAGTTTCCTCTGATACCTCCATTTGAATCTCCTTCAATTTTTCTTTGAACTTTTCTAGAAATCCCCTTGCCTTCTGGACAGAATTGAATAAAAGCTCTGATATTTAAAAGTAAGAACTCATAGCTTCCAGTTTGACCCACTGAAATGGGATCTGTTTCTGTTTCAGTGAAAAAGGTACTATTTTCTCTTGTGTAAAATTCCAATATAATTTTTTTCAAGGACAATCGTACCCCTATTATCAGTTTTCAGACTTGTATTAAAATACTTATACAAAACTCGGTCTCTTGCCTTTTGTCCTGACAAAGTAGCCCAAAACATCTCAAGCCTTCAGAACTCTTCTGAACAGCAGCAGAGATGCTGGATGGGGAAAACCTGATCCCAGAGGGCAGGCACTGCTGCAGTGAAGGTGTGCCTCTGGAGTCATAATGGATAGCATTGTTTAACTGATACAACCTGGAGTTTAGCAGCCCTGCCAGATCAAACAGGGTGGGCAGTCACTAAGGGACTGCCCACTAAGTAACCAGGCTCTAAGTCATGTAGTGCTTTTTAGTTAATGACCAACACCTCAAATTAAACACAGAAGCAACCAGTGCAGCTTGCAAAGCAGAGCTGTTACATGAGCATACTCAAAGTGAATTATGTATGTCATTTCCAGGCAATAGTAATAATAAGTGATTTCAGGATCTAAAAGAAAACCGCTAAGATGAGGCTTTCAAGCAACAGTTATTTACTGGGACCATCCGTGCTACTTTTTAAAAAATTAATAATACATTTTAAGTCAACTTTGATAAAAACAAGAGCGGTTTATAGGAAAGACTGATAATAGCCACTAAAAGCAACTCCAGCCACAGCTTTATTTCAACTAGGAGAGGCAATTTTATTCTGCTTTATGTTTATTACCTCTAATTTTTATTTCTTTCCCTTCCTTCTTTCTTTCACACCTTGTTTTATCAGCTAGTGATAAAATAAAACCTAGCACTGAGAAAGATTTTTCTCTTACCACCCCAGTGCATAGTACTATTTTAGACTTTCCCAATGTTCTACTATGGTTTCCTAATTCATGAGTAGATTTAGAATTACTTGACAGACTAGGCAAAACCATATCAGGGGTTATGGCACTTCAGAAGGGAACTAATACCATGGAGAGCTGGAAATGTCTGATTTCACATAATAATACTTTGATCCCAACTACAGTCACAGATCTCATCATTATCATCTTTATTATTTAATTTTATGATTGTCACCATCTCTATTAAGTCTGCACTGTGAATAAGAAATATCTATCACTATTTCTGCACCCTGAATCATAGAGTATAAATTTTAAACTACAGGTATCTATTCATAAAAGAGATAGATACTTGAAAATTGATACTGCTATGATTTTACAGCTAGTCCTTCCCCACAATTGAGCTCAACATTTCTGATGGTAAGGGAGACATTTGTTAAGTGATTTTTGCCCCGTTTTATGACCTTTCTTGCTACAGTTATTAAGCGAATCACTGCAGTTGATATGGTTGTTAAGTGAATCTGGCTTCCCCATTGATTTTGCTTGTCAGAAGGTTGCAAAAGATTATCACATGATCCTTGGGACACGGCAACAGTCATAAATATGAGTCAGTTGCCAAGCATCTGAATTTTGATCACATGATCATGGGGATGCTACAAAGGTTGTAAGTGTGAAAAACGGTCATAAGTCACTTTTTTCATTACCGTTGTAACTTTGAACAGTCACTAAATGAACTGTCAGGGTCTATGGATATTATGAAAATATCAAACAGAAGAAAACAGAATCAGATACAGTACTTTCTATGCACATCTAAAGCTATGTTCTAACATCTAAAGCTATATTCCATTGTCTGTCTAGGCAACTAACATTAAAATTCAGGTACCATATTTTTCAGAGTATAAGATGCATCTTTTTCCCCAAAAAATCAGTGTGAAAATCTGGGTGTATCTTATACTCCGAATGTAGCCCGCTCAGCCTCTCAAATGGAGATTTCAGAGGCTGAAAAAAGCATCAGCAATGAAGCTTCAGAACAAAAGCCTCAGAAATGAAGCTTCAGAAAAAAAGCCTCCAAACAGCTTCAGAAAAAAAGCCTCTGAAAGAAGCTCTGTTTCAGAGGCTTTCAGAGGCAGAAAAAAAGTTTTTTCTGAAACAGAGTTTCAGAAGTTTCAGAGACAGAAAAAAAAAACCTCTGTTTCAGAGGCTGAAAAGAAAGCAAGGCACAGAGCTCACAACCAACGAAACTATTGCTAAAATTCACCTCTGAGGACAGCTGATCAGGGGTATTCCGGGAGGCCGATCCAGCCACCAACCAGCTTTTTTTTTTATTTTCCTCCCCAAAAACTAAGGTGCGTCTTATACTCCAGTGCGTTTTATACTCCGAAAAATATGGTATTTTGTGTTAACCATGTCACATTGTTTTATTAGTTTATATCAAGGTCATTCATTCACTTAACTGGAATATAATATCAACAGACAAGTGGCTACCCAGGAGCAAGAATGCCATATTTTTAAAAAATGTTCCATGAGGAGGATTTGGTTGTTTAACATACTTCAGGCAGTATTCATTTTTACTTAAAAGTGTTCTATATGCTTTGTACTCTGACACGTTGAAGGACTCACCAAATTCTATTAGAGAGCATATATCATTTTTAAATTATATTTTGCATTCTTACCTATCAAGGTTAATTGTTATAACCCTTAGTGATCTTATTCTGGTTCCTATTCCTTTTGCCACAACTAAAGAAAAAATACATTTTCACTCCACTGCCATATTCCAGCTTAGACCATAAATCTCTTATGAGGCCAGCATGTAGTCTTCTGGCTATTGCTAATTACAAATCTCAGCATCTCTCGCCATTGGGCATGCATTTTAGAGATGCTAAGTGTTTAAGCGCGGCAATTTCTGAAATGCCACAAGTTGCTACTTTTATACTAGACCTGTAGCTACTTACAAATAGCAGGTATTTACACACACACACACACACACACACACACACACACACACACACACACACAAGCAGATAACAAAACAATTTGCCAATCTGTCATGGCCTCATCAGAGCCCGGTACGGGGGAGGAGGAGGAGGAATTGAAACTGGGACTGCCTGACAGGAAAGACAGCCAGGGGCTGAGAATGATGCTGTCCCAGGTCTCTCAGGCATTGGGGGAGGTGGTCAACCCGATGGAGAGCTGCCTGCCTGCACAGACACAGGGGAGCATTGGTGCTGACTGGCAGTGTGCTGATAGGCAGCTGATCTTCTCTGATGAGGGACATCTGTCTATTCCACTTGATCCAAGGGCAAGGAGAATGGAGAGTAGCCAGGCCCAGAGAAGGGCTGCAAGGCTACTCAGGAGGAGCTCATCTCATCCCTCCTCACATGGAACACCTGGAGGGAAGTAACTTAAAGGAGAAGCCATGGTAAATTAGTCTTTGCCAGAAACAATTGTTTGCTTTGGTTTATACTGTCCCGGCTTTTGATTCGTGCTCACTGCTGCTTGTCTTGCCTCACTTGGAAGATTGCTCTTCACATTTTGTTTTGGATCTAGCCCTTCTCATTTGGCCTCTGCTTCACTGTGCCTTTGGAACTGCTTCTTGTCTGGGACCTGTTTCTTGTCCTGAGGACTGCCCTTGTCTTATGCCTAGTCTCTGCCTTGTAGATGGGACTTGGGACTTTGCCCTGTGTGGATGCTCCTACTCTGTGGTCTTTCTCTAGACTGTGGGCTATGTCTGGGAGACTGAGGGTGGCTGCCTTCAGGGTAAGGTGGGGGTGGAGCCTTACCAGTTGTTGGAGACCATTGGCTGGAACATTTCTTAAGAGAAATAAAGAACTCTCTAGAGGTCTGCCTTGCTTTGACCACCTTGGTCAAAACACCAATCATTATTATCCCACTATAATCCTAACCCTCTCTTATGTAGTAAATTTTCAGCCTAAAAAGCAGCTTTCCATTTCAAGAATGAAGAATCATTGCCTCAATTAACTAGAACTCTAGGTAATGTACAACATTAATAAAATAACTCAATAAATACAATTACCGGTAATACATTTTGTTGTGTGCTTTTTTTTTTTTAGTTTGTATATTAGGCAAAGAAGAATTGAGAAACTCAGCAAACCCTACACTAGAACCACACAATTCTAACAGTGTGATGAAATTCTCCAAATGCAGTGGTGATAGAAAGATATAGATTCAAGTGAATTCAAGGAAACTCTTCCATATATTAAAGGGAGAGCTGTAATCCCTCACCAAACTCTGTTTAGGCAAAGTATATATTTGTAGTAAGTTGGGTTCAGGTTCATGTTTATTGCATTAAATAACTAATTCTAGATGCAACCATTTTGATTCATTAGTTTTATAGGTCAGTTAAATAATCAATCTTTTCCCTTAGAGAAACAAGGCAAAAATCAAGAAATTAAACAAGTAAGTAGTTAACAAATCATGATAAGAAGCCTATTCAGAGTTTTGTGATGCCTACTGAGAGCAGAGGATGACACCTGCTTGTTCAGAATAACAGCTTGAGGGATATGGAAACATGGGGGCAAGCTATTTCATTTTTGAAGAGTTCTTTAAATGGGAAAATGTTTCAGTTCAAGCAAGATTAACCAGCTGTCTTGATTTTTGCCCCTTTGTTCGCAATAGCAGTAATTGTTCACACAGCACAGCATTATCAATACTGAAAAATAAATCAGAGCCACATTATTTTCATGATTAAAACTGAAGTGTGAATGCAAACTTGGGGCATAGTCACATTTTTAAATCAAGACTGAAAGTGGATTTTTTTTTTAACGTGGATATTCAGATTCTAATGTACTTTCCAAATATTTTCTTAGAAGCTAATTCCCATCAGTACAAGAGATTTGCATTGCTTATGAGGCTTCCATTACTCACACTTGAAGATATCAGGCCAAATTTTACGGTGTCTAAAGTCCTTATTAAAACCCAGGAACAATGTGGGTTCTATGGCTAAAGCAAGAATATTGTACTGATTGTGGCGATATTTTGCTACAGATCACAGCATGATACTTGTCATGTCAGTGATAAAATGTCTCTCGCATGCAGAAACCACATCAGAAAGCCATGGATTTCTATAAACTTGCAAAGACGGAACCAATGCTCAAATGTAGTAAAGCAATGTGCTATTTAGGAGAAGCCACTATAGATAACCTTGGTTGAGGTCAGATTCCACAGTTCACTGTTTATACAAAAAACAAAAGACTACACCTTATAAAATGCAATGGGTTAGATATAACATACAACAGATACAATTAACATGGAGGCTCTTTAACTACAACTCAGATGCAGTCATAGTACAGCAACTTTTTAAGAAGGGGCTTTAAAAAGAATAGCATCTTGAATCATCTGTTAATTATAGAGCTCTATGGGATTTCTCTTTTGCTAATAGCAGAAGTTATCACCTGTACCGCAAATACATTGCACACAATTCAACCTATCATAATTGCATTATCTCTGCCTTCCTGATTAATAGGGCTACCAGTCTGATGTTAGGGAAGATAAAAAAAATATTTGAATAATTAGCTGCAATTCTATCACTTTTACCACTGAGTCTAGTGGAATATATTTTTGAGGAAACTTGTGCAGAAAGGTGCTTCTAACAATAGGCACATCAATTCTTAAATCTTTCGTCTTTATGTTATGTTTTAGTATATTGAAACAATGTGGGCCATATGGGCTGGGTAACTTAATTTTTAAACATGCATTTATTTAATCTTTATTAAATAGTTTTCTTGAAAAATATGTGATGCTGTTTTTAGGGACTTGGTTGAAAATCAAGATGATCTGAAAATATTATCATTCTCTACATACAGTATACATTTGGTGAAAGCAACTTAGTTTTTCCACAGGTGTTAAATCTTTTGCTTCTCTCCTCCTCCCCCAAAGTTTCTGTTTGTCACTTATGACAAAGGCACATGCATCTCTGCAGGCAAACCAGCAGTGCTAATTTTGGCTTATTTACAGGTAGCTCTTTTAGGAAGAACATGTTTTTCTGCAGCTGTGATAATCTGCTCTTAATAATATTTAATGGCCACTGGTTGTTTTGGTTCAAGTTTATTCTGCTAAATTAGAGAAATGACTTTCATCCTACTTATGAGAGCATTTAGATCTTCCAGGTGTGTGCATTTGGAAACTTAGTAAATGCAAAAAGCAGTTAACAGCGAGCAACATCTGGATGTATATATGCAGCAAGTGTATATCATGTTTATCTTATCAAAGATTATACTGCCTCATTTGTTTCTCCCCCTACTACTTAAATTGTCTATTATACGGAAGAGGGTGAGGGGGGAAATGATTAACCCTTCACTAATGACACACAGATATCTTATCAAAGCAGATTGCTTACTTTAAATTCATTGGAGCCATCCTCCAGTGAAGTGGGGATTCCAGCTTATACTGCAATAACAACTACAGGTAGTCCTCGATTTATGACCACAATTTGAGCCCAAAATTTCTGTTGTTAAGTGAGGCATTTGGTAAGTTAGTTCCCCCCCCCCCAATTTACCATATTTCTTGCCACAATTGTCAAGTGAATCCCTGCAGTTGATAAGTTAGTAACCTGGTTGTTAAGTGAATCTGGCTTTCCCATTGACTTGCTGATCAGAAGGTTGCAAAAGGAGAACATATGATCTTGGGACACAGCAATGGTCATAAATACTAACTTGTTATTAAGCATCTGAATTTTGATCACATTGTCACAGGGATGCTGCAAAGATTGTAACTGAGAAAAACAGTCATAAGACTTTTTTTAGTGCCGTTGTAACTTTACATTAAATGAACTGTTGTAAACCGAGGACTACCTGTAACTGTAGGCTCAAAAAAGAACGGAATGAACACATTTACACTGTTTTTATAGGCCAACCCTCTAACTTTCTTTACAGTAAGATTCTCTTTGAAAAAGATGGAAAAGAGAATATTTAATTGAAATCAATGCATGTCTACTATCTTAATGAGACATGTGTTAATTCCTTTTTAATTTACTTGAAATATTTTATTACAAAAGAATTCCTAAAATATATTTATATTACATTGCTTACAAGTCTCTTTTTTTCTTTTTTACAAAAGGAGAAAATTAAGAGAACAAAAAAATAATATAATAAAATAAAATCGTACTATGGAACAACCAGATGAAATAATATTCACCATCATTTATATAATATATGCATATAATATATTCATTAGGCATTTCATTGCTTCAACAAAAAGTCAGTTCATAAATAGAAAGTGAGCACATATCCATAATCCAGATCCGAAATAACTTTCTTACAATGTTGAATAATTACCTGCTTTGCTATCCCTCATGTGTCATCTATCCATAATTTTTTAGACAGTGACACCAAATGTTTTAAATATAATTGAAATTATGCTGATTCAGCCACACGACTGTGCTTCTTCCTCTCCCCAGAGAGTAGAGTCACTGTCACCATTGTACTGCCATATTTAGGAGGCATTTTAACAAGTTCCATTTTAAAAGGTGAATAATTATCAGGCAGAAGCAGCTTCAGGGGAGAGAAGGAAGCAACAGATTAACCCTTGCAAAGTCAGCCTTTCACTTCACAAATGAGGAAATCATTAACACACATCTTCCTCAACTATTGGTTTGTGAATGTTTGTTTTCTTCTTCTATTTGAGGAAAATGGGGATGGAGGGATTCTTTCATAGACACACTCATGGGGGTTATGTCATGTTTGTTTTCCTGCAAGAGGATGACAAGAGCTACATATGTTATAAGTAAAAAGAATGTCTGCCCTTTGGGAAGAGAAAGTGAAGGGACCAGAAGCAGCCCTGTCTATCCTCTAGTTCATCAAAACAGGTAAGCATCTCCTGGATCAGCATAGAAAGCACTTAATAGTACTACCAAGAACCCTACCAGGGGACAGAATGTAGCTAGGTGGAGGAGATAGGTGAGAGAATATAACACAAAGGACGGAGCCTGCCAGGAAGAGATTTTGTTGTTCTTGTATTTCAAAATACATTACAGAATCTCCCCAGTGATTATGATTCTGAAACTCTGCTTGAAGAATAGCTTCTACATAAGATCAATGTCTACAGCTTCTTCTCTTTTCTGCCCAGCGCTTCTAGTCTGTTTCAGGATCTCAGCTGTCTACCTCATTTGCCAAGGAAAGGATTTCTGCTTTTGTCCTGAAGTGGAGAAACCAATGGTTAGTGATGGTTAAAACTTGGTATTAAAAGGAACAGTAGCAACAGTCTCTTGTTTTGATAGCCTCATTTGCCAAGGAAAGGATTTCTGCTTTTGTCCTGAAGTGGAGAAACCAATGGTTAGTGATGGTTAAAACTTGGTACTAAAAGGAACAGTAGCAGCAGTCTCTTGTTTTGATAGCCTCTCTAGGTAACAGTATTCCCTTACCAGGGCTAACATGTGGGACAAGATAGAAAGGTTTCAAAACTCTTTAAACCCACTGACAATTATGATGTACTACTGATCCACATGACAACAAATGACATAACCAGAGACAGCCAAGACCCTACAGTATTTTCTTTCTCCTTCCAAATTCCATGGCCCAGGAAGAGAAGGAAAATTCTGGAAATAAACAACTAGTTATATGCAGATGGTGCCAATGGAGCCACTTTGGATTCTAAATAGGAAGAATTTCAATAGTGAGGGATTCTTATTAAATGATGGGCTATACCTCATGAATACTGGGGAAAATGTGTTTGGAAAGTGATATAAATAGTTTTGAATTAAATTTTGCAAGGAAAGAAGAAGAAAACTCAGAAAATAAGACTTGTGGACTTCAACTCCCAGAATTGATAGCTGGCTGGAGAATTCCGGGAGTTGAAGTCCACAAGTCTTAAAGCTGCCAAGTTTGAAGACCTCTGCTCTAAGAGAATGTGACCCTGTTGCTTCCTTGACTTTTTTTTTCCCCTAAGGGATTTTGTGAGTAGCCAAAACACAAAAAGAGAGGCTGCCTCCTTTCTGCCAAGGCTGGCTGGATTATGTATCTCCCTACAGAGAACTCTGCTTCAGTTGCCTCAAGAAATGGGCAGTTAGGATAGCAGGGCAGGAATGACAAGAAATCAGAGTGCAAGGTCACGCAGTTGCAATCTGTTTTGATCTTTGGTCAGAAAATGCACAGAAGTGCTTACCTGTCAATCAGTTACACTCTCCTTTCTAAGCAGCTGTACCAAAGAGCGGTGTTACTTTAACAGGCATAAGCTTAAGGGTTCTTTCTGTAACAAAGCTCCATCATTCAACTGGGAAGGTACAGATGAAACCAAAGCTCATTCATGTTGGCATAATTTAATTATTAATTCATTCTGTCAATTGTTGTAATAGATGTGGGGATTTGTGTGTGCACCTTCCTCAAGCAACGAAGAATTCTAGATTAATCTTTGCTACAGGTTAACAACTAACTGCAGCCGTGCATTTCTCCAGCTCAGGCACTATCTGTATTTGTATTTATTTATATTTATTAGTTTGTCAAACATGTACAAGATAGCAGGCATAAATAAACATGGATATGAATGAAAGAAATGAATACAAATAAATGGGGACAGTAGGACAGGGATGGTAGGCATGCTGGTGCGCTTAAGCACATCCCCTTTATGGACCTCTTAGGAATGGGGTGAGGTCCACAGTAGACAGTTTAAGGTTGAAGCTGCAAGGGTTTGAGTATGTAACAATGGAGTCAGGTAGAGCATTCCAGGCATTGACCATTCTGTTGCTGAAGTCATAGTTTCTGCAATCGAGTTTGGAGTGGTTTACCTTGAGTTTGTACTGATTGTTTGTCCATGTATTATTGAGGTTGAAGCTGAAGAAGTCATTGACTTCAGGTATGATCTGTCAACTAAGAATGTTCCCACTTTTCCTGAAAATGATTTTGTTTGATCCCTGGCATGCAACTCCAGTTTCAGCTTTTCTTTTTCTAAAAAGGGTTTCAAAAGGAGCTTTCCTAGTTCCTGCACTATGACCCCTGACCTTGAAATGACCATCTCACAACCAGCGGCACTGCTGCGCTTTGGAGCACTTAGGAAAATGAAGTCATTTGCCAGCCTCCTTGATTCTCACCATAGACAGGAAATCTGGCCACAATAGACAATTGTTCAGAACTGTGTATGTATCCAGTGTTTACCGTACTTGTGTATTATTATAGAATAGTAGCTTTCAACAAACTTGATTGAGAAGTCTGTCAGAACTTCCCTTCAACAGCTGCCAAAGCTTTTAAATCTCTGATTTAACCAAAAGTTTACCTAAATGTATCATAGAAAAGCATTCGCTCCAATGCTCTTTATAAAGCCAAAATCTGGCTTAACATATATAAGGTGTTAAGGTCGCTGAATATCAGGTCAGCTAAAATGCTGATCTTCAAAATTTACCTGCAGAACAAGCTTCCGTACCACTCACAAATATTTACTTCTATGTTCTTCCCTGTATTATTTCACAGTGTAACTTGGATGCTGGTCTTCCTAAGTTTTCACAGAAAATATTCATGTGATAATTATAATGGAATCAAGTCCAATATACACAGGAAATAGTCTTTTTCTTTTCCTGAAAGTACAGCTGTAATGGTTCATTGGGCTGGGAGCCACGAAGAAATAATTCTATTAAGCATTCTCTTGTTTCTAAGCAAACTTTCAAAATATTAAACAAGTTGGAGATACACATTGTTGCAAGAACTTCTACCAATGATATAACAATGCTGGTGTATAATGCAAGAATTAAAGCCGAGGACAACTCAATTGGCTGCTTGTCCAGTTCATTAATGACAGATATATCAATTATTGAAATAAACCTATTTATTACAAGTTGTTTTAAAGGTGTTTAGAAAATATTTCTATTCCATGAACTTATGAAAGCTGTAATAGGAATGTATCATCTTAGAAGAGGCACCCTTTAGCAACTGTTCACAATTACGATGTTGATGGAAAAGTAACTTTACACCCAATCTTTGCATTTATAACTTCTGCAGGTCGGTAAAACAAAGGAAAGCTGACATGAGTTCGTTAAGTGTACACACAGTTTCATATAATGACCATTTCACTTAGTAACTGAGTTGCTGGTCCCAGTTGTGCTCACTTAAAGGAAGAATCCCTATACTTCTCAATTGCGACAGAGAAAAAGAGCTCAGTTTAAAAAATTATTAAAGCTTTTTCAACTAAATCCTTCTCACGTAGGACTTGGTGTGAAACCCTTCTTTATAGTCTTTATCACAAGTTATTACATACAGATATGATTTCATCATTTCACAAAATTACTCCTGCTATAGGCTTAAAAATACTACATGGCTTGGGTATTATACTCAAGGCAGACACTTCAGCGCCATCCCCCCACCCCCACCCCATTATTACAAACTATGCTAATTCAATTTTTAAAATCCCAAAAGTTGAAAGTGTTTTGATTCAAAAGGTCATTTTTCAATACTGATGGGTTGTCAGATCAAACAAATAAGAGAGTTCTGTTTATGCTAGTACAATGAGAAACTCCTTCCAGACAGGGTTTTCAGTTCAGATGTATAGTCAATGTTAAACTTCACTGAAGCATTTAGCAGATGAAAGCAGACAGCTTTTCCTACACTACCACCATGATATTGCCCTCAGCTCTGACAGTAGCGCTTTTTAATATGGCATTACTTGCCAAAATCACTGACTTCTTTTGCTTTTTTAATTAACTCAAAGTCAGTAATACAGAAGTCCATTGTTCAATATAAAGGAAGGAAATGAGTGGTGAAGAGTTATTTTAAGCACCCTAAAACAGATGCTACATAGTTTTATAGGAAAACTTGCATATTATTTTCTATTAAAGATAAAACCATTGCAGTCTTAAGAGCCTAAAGAACAAACTGGATTCTTGTTTATTTGAAAGAAATCAGCAAATAATGCTGATTTAATTAAGTTTAATGCTGATTGGAAACCCGTTTTGGACTTTTTATGAGAAACAATGCACAGAGAAAATAGTAGATGATAGAAAAATGAAAGTTGTTCTGTATCCTTAGAGTATGAGTTTAATTTAAAAATAACCCAACGATATATGGAGAAAGCACATGCAGTGCTCTCAACAGACCAGAAGTTGATGATCCACCATTATTACCATGGATGAAAAAAGTTCAGGATATGTATATTGCTTCCCAAAAAATAATTGATATGAAAAATAAATCTTGAATTCAGTATGAAATTTCACAGAATGCGTTACTTGTAAAGAGAAATACAAATAAGAAAATATAAGATTTCCAGCAAATTTGTGCTTTCTCATTGCTGACAATTATGAATCAATATAAAATAGGACAATACAATGATTTTTCTAATAGCTTTTTAAATGAAGAATTATGATTGACTATTCCTTTCATTTAAGGAATGTTCCTGAGATCTGGAAATCCAACTAGATGCAATCTGCCCTCCCTAATGTTGTTTTTTTTTTCCTGAGAAGCTGGTCCTTTAAGCCAGTGAGATAATAACACTATACAACTCTCTCTAAACTTTGGAGAAAACTAAACTTAGTACCTTTTAATGTGCTCCATATGGTGTTTCTTGAGGGGATTTACAAAGTAATCTTTTATGAGCTATGATTGTATCTTTATGGAGAAAATATAGTCAATTCATAGACTGTTCTACTGAACTTTTAAAAGCCTATAACGATCTGCTTTATAATTTCTTATTTAATAAAATGCCCAGACCATTCTAGATTATTCTATATGCAACTGTTGTCCATGATTCATTTTCTATAAACATGCCAAATTCTGCTATTTTCTTGTAAAACCAGGCATACCTTTATTGTACTGGTGATCTAGCTTAAATTGTCCTGTTTTATGTACTGTTAATTTGTTAAATTCTGGCCAGCAGCCATAATGAAGAGCTGAATTGAGTGAGGTAATTTGAGGTTGGCCATGCTTGACAACCCAAGTGTTGTTTTCACAGGTTTGGGGCATGAGATCATCACAAACATCATAATAGTTTATTTATTTGAACATGGTATAATATATGAACACAATGGTTTGTTTCAAGCCAAACATAAGGTTTACTGTATCATATGAATCCAGCCAGTAAGTGTTGGTTTATTTAATATACTATTATCGACATTAACTGGCAGTAGATCTCCAGGATTTTAGGCAGCTATTGGGAAATGCCAAGACTTAATTTTGTGTGTACTCTGTATGTAAAGCTCTATTGCTCAGCCATAGTCCTTTACTTATAGCAATATCATCTGCCTTGGAAGACATTGTCCATGGAGACTGGTAGGAAATCTCTACAGTATTTCCTTTGTTCATTACATCATTTTGAATTTATTTTTTTAAAAAAATATCCCACCTGGATTTCTCCTGCTGAGAAAGAAAAGCAGCTCAAAACCCACAGGACTTCAATGTTCCCGCTTTACAGTTTACTACATCTAAGGTTTTCTTAGTTTTCAAAGGCTATTCACCCCACCTCCTCCAGTGACATTCAGCATGAATGCAGCTTCACTGTAAAGCTAATAGCCCAAAGATAATGATGTAGGGAGGCCACTATGATGACTAAAGCAGACCAGATTTTAGACTTGGTCAAAAATAGTTGTAAGTAGTTCCAGGAACGATTTTTATGGCTTTTAAGCACTGAGGCTTATGGTGTACACTGTGACTTTTCTCCCTGAAATTCAAAATTATCTTTAAAATAATAAAGGCTTCACATGCTGAAATGCATACAGAAGAGACAGTCCCGATAACACAAGTAATATTTTTTGGTTCCTAAACATCAAATATAATAGAAGGGTTCTTGAATCTAGCGGTCTCACATCCCAAAGCTATTACCTCTGGGGGGGGGGGGGAGAAACACCTCATGCCTCTCTCTCTCTCTCCTCAGCACAAAAGTCAATGGGAACATCTTAAGGATTTCCAAGCTTTTAGTTTTGTAAGCAGTTATTTGAAAAGTAATTTCCATGACCAAACAGTTTCCGCACAAAATTGAGTTTCTGCATTGCTTCCAGGATAGGGATGCTTCTGGAAACCAAAAGAGGCAGATGTTTAGAATATGCAGATTCTCACATCCTGCACCTGGTATACAATATTAATATCCCACAGCACTCACAAGAGGAAAAAAAGCCCAACACATCCTTTGTTATTTATCAGATGATCTGAGACAAAATTCTAAAAAGAAAAATACATTTAAGCAACTGTATTTTAACTGTATTAATCATTTAATCATATTTAATCAAGAGCATTGTTTTGTCTTATGCATTGATATTTAGCTCACACTTCACGCACATCTGACTTTAATAGATATTGGACTCAATTAAAAAAAATCTATAAAAGTATTGTTTATCACCATATCAGATAGACAAGAAACCCTTCTTTATTAACCTTCAGGAAGAGACATTACCTCACTTGTGGAAATTAGGACTTCCGTCCTCCCACTCTTCACCTCTCTTCTAATCCATCAGTGCAGCCAATATTGTGGGAGGAGCAAGGGAGTGGCTAGAAAAAAGCTATCCTCTGTGGATATCAAGAATATGTCTGGAAACATAACATAACAGGGAAGATAGGCCTTCAATACCTTATGAGGAAGGTCTTAAAATGGAAATCATCATCATCCCAAACACCATTTCTATTATATCAACCACTGCTATTGCTCTTTTGTCAGCATTCCCTTTTTCTTGTCAGGGAAAAAAAGAAAATCCTTGTCACTTTTCAATTTCTGTAAGAAAACCTGCCCCTGAGAATTTTCTTTTTTCACTTTCTGTTCATTAATGGCTTGAGTGTAAAGAAAAGCTTGAGACCAAACAGTAGGCAATTCCTAAGTACACTGTGCTAAAATGCAATGTGTCAGTGGATGCCCATTTAACTCCACTAAAGCTTTTCAAAAATCAGCAGAAAGCCCCAATTATTGGACAAAACGTAGGCTTCTACCTACAAGAAAACGAATAGAAGATTAAAATCACAACTAGTCAATAGCTGAGACAGACCGAAAAACAAAATTTTAAAACAAATTGAATTAATCAATGTTGGTGGCTAAAGGCTGTAATAAAATTGATGTGAATAAACAAATTAAAATAATTATGCCACATCCCCACCCCGCAATATTTATTACTGTTGCCTTTTGTCATATTAAACAACATGACAATAACTTTAGATACATCCTTGTTGTTAAAGGATTGGTTAAACAAGATTGTGTGTAAAAACTTTTTAAATGCTGATTTTAATCTTTGTGCACATTATACATTGCTCAGAACTGGTTGGAATGGAAGAAATTTGATAATAAAATATTGGCATCACAGTTAGAATTGCTTGTAACATATTGCTTGCTTACTTGCTTATTTGAATGCTTTCATGTCCACCCAACCCAAAGTTGACTCAAAGCTCTCCTTGTTGATTTCTAACTAGGTATTCAAGATTTAATGATACTGAGCGAAAACATTTTTCTTGCTTGTTCAATAGCTCCTAGAGCTATTGTAAAAAAGAAGAAGCAGCAGCAGCATTTATTTGCACCTGATGGTTTATTTTTAGCTTTAAACTCTCCTGCAGTTGTACGGTGGATGGTCTCTGATTTTACATAATGCATTGCTGCTTAAAACACGCAAGATAAATTGCTTAGTTATCTTGTCTGAAAATCACTTTACGAAGGACTTAGCAGTCATCACTGCAGAGTCCTTGGTGCTCTCTGAGCTTGGTTATTTGCTTGAACACATTTCATTACCAAACTAGGTAACATCATCAGTGCAAGTCAATGATGTTTCCTAGTTGAATAATGAAATGTCTGCAAGCAAACAACCAAGCCCAGAGAGGGCCAAAAGCTTCATAGTTCAACTTTGAGCTACATAGATTCTCTTCTATTGGAGCCAACAATGATATAGAACGAACATTGGCTTACCTGAATGTTCCTTTTCGAAGTGCTGCGACTGCATTCCATCGGCTGGGTTGATGTTGTAGTTGCTCTATGGGAACTGAGTGTAGCTCTATGATTTTTTCTCTTGGATCTATCTTCCTCCCTTCTTGGTAACTCCCTCTCTGTAGCTCCTCCTCCAGTCTGTTCGCGAAGTTGCGAGTAAACAATTGAATCTGGAACTAGAAAACTTCCAACCAAAATATAAATATTACAGTAACAAATGCAGTCTCAAGTAAAGGGAGGGTATGGAATGCAGGTTCATTCAGGTAAGCCAATGTTCGTTTTCCAAAGTGCTGCTCCTGCATTCCATCGGCTGGGACATACCCAAGCTCCAGAAATAAGGGGTGGGAGACTGCCCACAAATTTTTTTCAGGCCAATACAACTTGTTGTAGCACCCTTCTTCCGAAGGACGCCTCAGCAGAGGCGTAGGTATCAATTTTGTAATGTCGAATGAATGGTGTTGCCGACGACCAGGTAGCTGCACGGCAAATCTCATAGAGAGAAGACTGGGTAGCCCATGCTGCCGAAGTTGCTGCGCTCCTAGTAGAGTGAGCAGATATACGTCCCGGAATTGGGCGAGAATGACGTTCATAGGCAGTAGAGATACATGCCCTGACCCAGCGTCCTACAGTCACAGATGAGACCTTCTGGCCCAAGGTCCGAGGATGAAAGGAAACAAACAATGCTTCAGATTTCCTAAATGCAGAAGTACGTTTTATATACCTACGCAATGCCCTTTGTACATCGAGAGTATGCCATTCTTTTTCCTTAGGATGGCGAGGGGAAGGGCAAAAGTCAGGTAGAATCAACTCCTGCGCTCTGTGAAAAGCAGAGTTAATTTTTGGTAGAAATGTTGGGTCAAGTCGTAGGACAACCCTGTAAAAAATGCAAATACCCGGGTAAAAAATGCAAAGGTCTTTGCGGATAGACAAAGCAGCTATTTCTGAGATACGCCTGGCGGACGTCACGGCAATCAGGAAGGCAGTTTTAAATGATAGAAGTTTAAGGCTCGTGGAAGCTAACGGTTCAAAAGGATCATCCGTAAGAGATTGCAAGACAAAGGGTAAATCCCATGACGGGAATCGATGAACAGTCGGAGGAGATATGTTGGATGCTCCATGTAAAAACTCCTGGATCCTAGGATTCTGCGCGAGGGTGCGGAATGGCTCGCACTTAAGCACTGTCGAAATCGCTGCCACCTGGTGACGTAGAGTAGCTGGTGCTAAACCCTTTGTCAAGCCGGCTTGCAAAAACCCTAGGACATCCGGAATACTCGCTGATGTAGGGTCCACATGTCGCCTAACACACCAGGAAGCGAAAGCTTTCCAGGACGCCTGATAGATTCTGTGGTTGAAGGACGTCTCGAGGATTGTATGGTGTGTACAACGTCGTCTGGTAAACCATCTCTCTTTAACTGGATCCGCTCAAGCGCCAGACAGTCAACCTGAGCCATACTGGATCTGGGTGCGCGATGACCCCCTGGCAGAGAGCGATCCTGGACGGAGGAATGTTCCAATGCGGAGCGATTGAGAGGCTCCGAAGGTCGGAGTACCAGGGTCTCCTGGGCCAGTCTGGAGCTACAAGAAGAAGCTCTGCCCTCTCCTTGATCAGCTTCCGAATTACCCGTGGTATTAAGGATAGTGGCGGGAAGGCGTACAGAAGGCCTGTTGGCCAAGGACAACGAAGGGCGTCGCAAGCTTCCGCTCCTATTTCTGGATATCGAGAAACGAACCTTGGTAGTTGAGCATTCCTCCTTGTTGCGAAGAGATCTACCTGTGGACGACCGAACCTCTGAACAATGTCCTGGAAAATCTGCGGGTGGAGTTGCCACTCTGCGGGATCCAGCGTCTGTCTGCTGAGCCAGTCTGCTGTTGTATTTTCCTGACCGGAGATATGATCCGCTTGAAGAGAAAGGACATGGTGTTCCGCCCAGGTCAGGATTCTTTCTGTTTCTGCCATCAGAAGCCGGGATTTGGTGCCCCCCTCCCGGTTGATGTGCGCTTTGGTGGTAACATTGTCGGTCAGAATCAACACATGTTGATTCCTCAATAGAGGTTGAAAAGACTTGAGTGCAAGGCGAACGGCCCTCAGTTCCAGCAGATTGATGCTGAACTCCTTCTCCCTCGGAGACCAAAGACCCTGAGACACTTGCCTGTCCAGGTGGGCACCCCAGCCCTGTAAACTGGCATCCGTCGTTAGTATGCGCCTTTCCGGCTCGAAGAAGAAGCAACCTTTCAGTATTGCAGGGGACATCCACCATTTTAGGGACAGACGTACATGGGGCGGTACTACGATCAAGAGAGGAGACGATGCTTGGCCTTTCCTCTGAAAGGGCAGGAGGAGCCATTGGAGAGGTCGGGAGTGCCTGCGAGCCCAAGGGACAATGGCCAGGCAGGAAACCATTTTCCCCAATAACTGTGACAAGAGAAGAACCGGGGACTTCCTCTGCGATCTGACAAGTTTGACCATGCTGACCAGACTCCGAATTCTGTCCGGAGACAGGAAGACCTGTCCCTTCACTGAATTGATGACTGCACCTAAGTGTAGAATTTGGGTGGACGGAACAAGCTGACTTTTCGGGTAGTTGATGGAGAACCCGTGACTTTGAAAGATCTGTATTACAGCTGCAATGTCCGCTGTTGCCTGATGGACAGAGGACGACAGAATCAAAATGTCGTCCAAATAGCAAAGGATTCGGACAGGAAGAAGACGTAATTGAGCTGAAACCACCGCTACCAGCTTCGTGAATGTCCTGGGGGCCGAGGAGAGCCCGAAGGGCATTGCACAATACTGGTAGTGCCTGCTGCCATACTCGAAGCGGAGGTATCTGCGGTGAGATGGAAGAATGGGGATATGTAGATAGGCCTCCCTGAGATCTACAGACTGCATCAGATCCCCTTCTCTGATGGAGGCCAGGATAGACCGCAGGGATTGCATCTTGAATCTTCTGTAAGAAATAAACTGGTTGAGATGCTTCAAATTCAGGATGCCTCGCCAACCGCCCGAGGACTTTGGAACTAAAAACATTGTAGAGTAGACTCCTGTCTTCTCCTGTCCCGCCGGAACAGATTCTATGGCATGAATTGTCAAAAGGTGACGAATTTCGGCCTCCATCAGGGCCTGCATGTCTGGTAGATGAGGAACTGGACAGCTGACAAATTGATCCGGGGGAGGAGATTGGAACTCCAGAGAAAGTCCGAATTTCACCGTTCTCAAAATCCAAGGTTCGCTCGTTGAAGTCGCCCATTGAGCATGGAACAGTTGGAGTCTGCCTCCAATGGGCGAGTCGCCGGCAGAGTCATTTGCCCCTGCAGAAAGCTCTGAAGCCGGAGCCTCGAAACTGACGTTTTGCAGGAGCAGTGGTCCGGCCTCTGTCACGAAAGGGCTGCCTGTCAGCTGGGCGATTCGAACCTTGAGAGTTGGACCTTTGAGAGTAATAGTTGCCAGAACTGAAGGGGTAACGGAAAGACTGACGTTGAGAGTAGGGAGAAAAGCGCCTTTCAGGACGTCTATAAGATGAGGGTAGAATTTTCTTCTTGTCCTTATCCTCTATTAAGAGGGGTTCAAGGGATGGGCCAAATAGTAGAGGAGACTTGTAAGAGGAAGTAGCAAGCTTCCATTTTGTTCTGGCATCCGCCCGCCAATTGCGGAGCCAGAACATCCGACGTGATGTTACAGATGAAGACAGGGCACGTGAAGCAAATTTAGCGGCGTTTAGGGACGCATCCGCGGAGTACTCCGCTGCTGCAATTAATTTGTTAATGTCATGATGTAAACGGATATCATCCGTTGGTAAAGTTTCCTGTAATTGCCTGAGCCATAACAAGGACGCTCTGGTGAAAAATGAAGTCGCTGTTGCAGCCCGCACTGCCCAGGCCGAAGCTTGGTGAGTCTTCCTAAAGGCGAGCTCAGCCTTTCTATCTTCAGCTCGAAGCCCGTCCACTATGTCGCCTGTGATCAAAGACAAGGAAGATAAAGCAGCTACCGGCTGGTCCACAGCTTTACCTTCTGTGGAAGGTACAACTTCTTGTCTAAAGAAGTCGGCGCAGGCAGGGACCCTGGTTGGGACCACCCACTTTGTACTACTTCTGAAAAGAGAGGTGGACAGGGAACAAAATCTTTTTCCGGTTTGGATACCTGAAACAGCTGGTCATGAGGAGCTGGCAATTGTTGAGACCCTTCAGAAGAAGTCGGGGTAAGACCAAATTTAGTGACAAGTTTCGCTTTGTGAAGCAACGATTTAAAAAGAGCCGGGCGAAACAGACCAGAGAATGAAGGTTGATCTGGTAAAAGTCCTTCGTCTTCTGACAGCTCCATATCGTCAGGAAATTCTTCATCTATGTCAGAATCATCACTAGAAATCTCCTGCTGATGGCATGTCGAGGTGATTTTGGTAGAAGTTTTGCTTGGGCCGGGCTGAGGCTGAGCTGAAAGATGGCTCGAGGCCGCTCCTTGATGAAGACTGGCAGCCAACACCTTGGCCAGAGCGTCAGACAATACAGAATGAATGTCCACCTGAGGGTTTGCAGGTGGGCCTTGAGAACCATGAGGAGCAGAAGGCACTTGTGTCCCCCCCGCTGAAGCTGGGGCCTGAGAAGGTTCTGCAGACGATGATGGTGCTGATGAGTCAAGAGCAGTCTGATCCTTTGAAGAATCCTGGTTAGAAACTGGTGGAAGGTGGTGAGGCAGGGAGCCAAACACAGGTTGTGCAGGAGACTTATTAGAAGAGGCCTGAAGGAACGCAGCCTTACGAGCCTTGTCAAATTGGCGCTCAAGCGCGTTGTGGCGACGAAGAGCACATTTGTCAGCAATATTAGATGCTCTGGTTCGAGGCCTAACGAGCTTGACAGCCCTGCTCTTGGCCTTAGCCTTGCCAGATTTGTTTGGCTCAGGGTCAACTGGGGTATCCGAAATCTCAGGCTCAAGTTCTGAAGATAGTGGAGATTCAGACATGTTGTAGCTGAGAATCAACTCACGCAATTAATTCAAATCTATTATTAATATTATTTAGTTTTATATATATATATATATATATATATATATATATATATATATATATATGTATGTATGTATGTATGTATGTATGTATATATATATATATTTTAATTTGGGAGCAAATTAATTAAAAGGCTCCGATAAATAGTAGAATTAATAAGGAGACTTGAAACAAATTGACTTGCGCCTCCCAGCCAGGTGAAAAAACACACCGTTGGTTTAAAAGGCTAGGCTCCTGCGAGCCAGCAAGCGCCCGTCGCAACAATTAGCCTTCAGAAAAAGAGACCACTGAAAACCAGGCCTGGCAGGCAACCTTCGGTAACGAGAGGCTAGGCTCGTTCGAGCCAGCAAGCGCCAAGGACTCAGACGGCGGTGGTGGGGGGGCGGTTAGATAAGTCGTCCAAAAACAAAAAAAATGGCGTCCGCAACAAATTTGAGCCTCAAAATGGCGCCCGCCACCCAGGCGGTCTTCAAAATGGTGCCCGCTACTAAGGACGACTTCCAAAATGGCGCCCGTTCCTTCAGTGGCAAAATCCAACTCTCCGTTGACTTTAGAGAAAATCAAAATGGCCGCTGAAGACTAAAACGGCGGGAAAATCAACCGCCAAAGGAGAAGAAGCCCCCCGGGAACAAGGAACTCACTGTGTGCTTCGTGAGTAAGGCGCTCGATCCGAAGCGCTACCACCAACCGCTGAAAACATCAGAGCTTGCCGGAAACATAGGCAGAGGCTCCGGAGCCGCTGAAAAACCGCTGCTGACGCTGAGGCGGTCGCGGTCGTAATCAGTGTATCGATAAGCCAACGGACCCGCCTGCGGCTTTTGGGAGAAACTGGGAGGCGAAAAGAAATGGGCTGTCAGGGAAAACGCTCTTTACTGAAAAACGAAGCTGCCTGGAGCCCAGGCGCTTCAGCGCTCCCTGACAGCAGGGCCACGAAGCAGCAGTCAGCAGAAAATAAAACGTACACAACTAAATAAGAAAACTAGCTAACGCAACAATAAACGACAAAAATAAAAAAATATCTAAACTAAACTAATCTAACCATAATGAACAGCAATTATCACAATTTTACAGAGCTAGGCAAAAAACACTCCAGTTCCCTCAGCAACTGAGTGAACAGACTGGAGGAGGAGCTACAGAGAGGGAGTTACCAAGAAGGGAGGAAGATAGATCCAAGAGAAAAAATCATAGAGCTACACTCAGTTCCCATAGAGCAACTACAACATCAACCCAGCCGATGGAATGCAGGAGCAGCACTTTGGAAAAATATGTTCCAAATGTTTCTGTGTAGTACTGTAGAAGTCAGAATCCTTTGCAGCTTTCTCCTTGTTTTGGGATTTTTAAAATCTCTTATCAAATATAGTTGAATGATATAATGGTCCAAACCATCTAGAACATGGTACACAACATTTCCTTCACTATGGATCCCCTTTAAATACCTTTGGTGGCCACAGAACAAGGCCATGGACCACCAAGACTTAACTCAAGATTTAAATTATAACATTTCTTCAAGCCGTGGACTATTTGTGATGACATCATGGCCCCCAGGGGTGTTGTGGCCCGCCAGCGGCCTGCATGGATTGTGGCTGATCCTGGCAACGAGGAGGCTGGTGTGGTGTCGCGCCAGCAGCCTGTGCAGCCGGCACTCGAGTCGGACAGCGAGGAGGCTGAAGAAGATGTGGTGCTAGAGGCAGAGATTCAGCCAGGGTGTTGTGACTCTGGCCCCGGAGACTGATTTATTTTTGCATGCTGAATCAGAGGATGATATGGAGGAAGCTGGCATGAGCTGTGTGCCAGAGGGGCCGTCTTCACTGGTGAGTCAGCAAGAACTGACAGTTGCTGACGTGCCTCTGGACTGCAGCCAAATTGAGGAGGAAACAGAGGCCGGTAATGAGGAGAGGGAGCCCCTATTGGATGCAAGAGAGAGACGTAGGAGACGTCGTAGAAACAGCTATTGCCACGTCCCAAGACGTGTGGTCAGGAGACCTAGGGCCACACCCTAAAAAGTATAAAAGGGGTGTGGCTGGGCCGGAAAGGTGTGGGGAACAATTTGTTGGCATTTTGGATGTAGTGGAGTTTAGAACTGCTAGTTTTGAGTTTTGAAAAGGAGTCTGCATTCCTGCCTTAGCCTGCTGGCCATCTGCCAAGACCTCTGGAACATTGCCCGGTAATTACTGAACTGATATACCTTTGGAACATTGCCGGTAACTACTGAACTGATATACTTTTGAAAGAGAACTGTTTATTAAAGGGCCAGCTTCAATCTCTCTAGCCTGTGTTTGTTACTGCCAGGCTATTTGAGCTTCTGCAAGGCCACTCGTGGGAGGGGACAAAACACAGGGCCTTCAGATCCTCCAGAGACTCCTTCAAGTGAAGAGAGTGAAGTGGAGGAGCCTCTTCTCAATGCACGAGCACGCAGAGTTGCCAAAAGGCAGGAGTGGTTACTCAGGAGGAGGTCTCCTCAAGAGTAAGGCTTGGGGCTAATTGGCCACTCCCTTAGCCTATTTAAGTTTGCACGCAGCTGGCAAACGTTGCAGGAAACAACATTTGTTCGTTTGGCTGTTCATTGAGCATTTGAGAGTGAATTTTCCTTGCAAACTTGGTTTCTAGGCTAATTGCCAACTATTGTAAGCCTTTATCTAATCTTTGGAATTTCTGGCAAGCTGTTAAGGACATTTTTAGTAATAGCCTGCATTTGAAAAAGACTGTGTTTGTAGTAAACGGAGTTGTTCGGAGTTTTGTGTGTGCTACATTTCTTGGGTTCCATAGCTAGGGTAGAACAAGGGATGGGAGGACCACAGGTTGAGAACCACCAAGCTAGAGGACTACTGATCCTCTATTCTTCTATGCTGAATGTACGCTGTACTTTAGTGGTGGTAATCATTAAATGTATTGCTATGTATTTGATTTTTTTAAAAAAATTAATTTATATGCCGTCCTTCTCCGGAGATTCAGGGCGGTTTACAATGTGTTAAGCAATAGCCTTCATACTTTTGTATATACCTGCTTAGTAGGGCTTTCCCCATGCCCGAAGCGGTGTTCTTTTTTATACAAAGTCATCTTATTGCCCCCACAATCTGGGTCCTCATTTTACCTACCTTGAAAGGATGGAAGGCTGAGTCAACCTTGAGCTGGTGAGATTCAAACTTGCAGTAATTGCAGGCAGCTGGTGTCACTTTAGCACCACTTAAGCTGCTGCACCACCAAGGCCCTTATTTTGACTTTGCATGCCGTGTAAACCCAGCCACTGTGGTCTGCAAAACATTTATCCTGTAAAGTAGGCAAGTGAAATAACAACAGTGGAAGGGGAAGCAGCATTGTACAAAATTATATTGATATAACAGCAGACCCCCCAAAAGTACCATAGCACTGTATAAACTTCAAATGTCTCTGTTGTCCTTACAGCTGAAATTCCCAAATCAGTACAGTAAAAACAAGGGCTCCTGATGAACATGTGATTCCTTAACTTGTAAAGCTAAGAAAGTGACAATAAAATTCTGTTCTGTTCTATATTGAATGAATATTCACATTGAAAGTTGGTGGCTATAAGGCAATCCACCTGTGAGAGCAATTGCTATGCTTCCCTTAATAGATATCCATCTTTTAAATTCAAGAGCGGATTTATTTTTTAAACAAGCAAGCTAGGCAACAGTGTGATCCAATATGATTTGAGCTATCTGTCCATCTGAATTTCATTAATTA
Organism: Masticophis lateralis; assembly: GCA_030761175.1. Taxonomy (NCBI): domain Eukaryota; kingdom Metazoa; phylum Chordata; class Lepidosauria; order Squamata; family Colubridae; genus Masticophis; species Masticophis lateralis. Next base: position 149,180,721 of record JAUDYJ010000001.1, on the reverse strand, counting down.
ATGCCATAGTCATTGAATGTTGCCCATCCTTCCTTCCAAAAGTGCACGTCAGTTGAGTGATAAAATACTGATAAAATAGCAATGGCCCTTCAATGTTTAAAATGCTTTATGGAGGCCCCAAGAGCTTTTAAGATGGGCTGATGGTTTGGAGTTGAGGAGTAGCGCGGGTAGACAACTAACCAGGGTAATACGAAGATACATTCCCTCAATATACTAGACATAGGTACTTATAACTTTCAATATAACTGTACTGCTGTCATTTCTCGTTTAACCAGCTTTTCTGCAGCTATACTTTTAATCATATAATTTTATTGATATTAGGGTATAAAACACCAATGAAATTGAAAATGGTGGGAAAAGGGGAAAAGGGGGAAAGAAAGAACTGTAGGATAAAGAGGAAAAAAGAAAATAAGCATTAACTTCTTTTCAGTGCAGTAGACTGAATATAATTATGTTACAGCCTCAACTTTTTATTTTACACACTCAATATATACTAGTCACGTCTATAACAAAAACCTTGTCTAATCAGTAAATTGTCAGCCCTGGAGGCCATCTTTTTCTTTGGATCTTCAGGGCTGCCACACTTGCTGTGGGAACTGGGAGAGGGGCTGGATGGTAACCGAGTGAGATCTATAGCCATAACAACAACAACATTCTTCATTGGGAGTCAAGGGCGTTCAGCCTGCACAGCTGGGGAGGCATGACTGGGAAACAACTCCAGTTAGGATGGTGACCTGATTGGACCATGTGATGGAGAAGTGGGTGCAAGGGAAGGGACTCTGACTTTCCTTTAGGTGGGGAAAACCCGGGAGACTTCAGATTTGGGTTTTCCCAGATGTACCAATATGGCATCTCTAATAAAATGGAACTTTGAGAAAATGCCTGCTTCTTACTTGGTTGGGGGTGTTACTTGGATCCATGACATAAAATATCAAAATCAAAATTGTGGGTTTTTTGTCTCAAGCACAAACTCCAGAAGCAGTTTCCAGATAGAAACAAAACTAGATGTATTCTGTTCTGTCATTAAATCACTTAATTTGCTAGTTCCATCCGTTTCTCCAACCATTCTTCCATTGTGGGAATTAATATATTTTCCCATTTTTACTCATAAATTATTGTTCCTGCTGTCAATGCGTATAGCACACGTAGCAAGTTCAAATTCCAATTCCCCCCCCCCCTCCAAGTCCTTTGTCCATTCAAGCCAGAAGGAAAATCTCTGGTTTAATTTGTAAATATACATGCAGCTGTATGTTTGACACTATCCTATATATTCTATAATTGGGCTTTTGGCTTTCTAGCAAATTATGGGTTTAATTATATTAAATTATTTAGTTAACACCTAATCAGTTATCTAGTGCTGCAGTATATTTAATTCATCGTTCACCAGAAAGTAATTAGAAACCTATTTTTCCCAAGATAGACATTCTCTGAGCTGGAGTACAGCCAATATTAAAATGCATATATTCACAGAGATCCCATTCATCAAGACCAACGCCAGCCTCTAAAATACATTTAAGAAGTCTTTCATTTACTTTTCTGGGCATGAATAAATGAAGTTCGGAACAGATTGAGCATTTATTAAAGGATACATCGTCTGTTTGTGTTTTCCTAAATATTTCCCTGTTGTTTTAGCATTCAATACTGTTACAAAAGATGTCTTTACATTAAAAGGCATTTCACTGAAGCAAATGAATTGAAAAACTAAAATAATGCCTCATGTAGTTGATCGTGTGCCTTTCAATCACTGTTGAGTTCTGGCAATGCCTAGACACGTCTTTGCAGTTTTCTTGGCAAGATTTCACAAGTAGTTTGCTCTTGCCTCCTTCCTAGGGCTGAGAGAGGGTTGTCCAAGGTCTCTCAGTTGGCTTTGCATAAAGTAAGACTAGAACTCCTAAGCTCCTGGTTTCTAGCCTGGTGTCTTAAGCACTATACCAAACTGGTAACGCATGAAATTTAGCCATTTTCTTCTGCAATAGCCTTTAATCTTTAATTGGTTCACATACATTATACCCATGATGGTGAACCTAAGGCACATGTGCCCAAAGTGGCACATGAAGCCATATTGCCAGGCACATGCCCCCTTGCCTGTTTGTCTTCTGGGTTTCTGGCGTACATGTGCGCGTGATGATCACGTGTCCTTCGTGCGTGTGGCAGTGCCGAAAACCGGTGTGCTCATATGTGCTGGCCAGCTGATTGTTGGGTGCACATGTGTGCCAGAACCTGGAAGTTTGGCTTTTCCAGAGTGCGATCCCTTTATATGCACAGCAGTAGCAAAAACCGGCCTGCGTATGCGCGCCGGCCTGCTGATAGTTGGGCACGCATGCATGCTAGAACCTGGAAATTCAGCTTTTCTGGACTCTGGCACAGACAAGCACAACATTTCCGAAAAGGTTTGCCATCACTGCATTATACTATTAGCTTATTTAATCAGAATGTGTTGAACAAAGAATTCCTTTTATTTATATGAAACACTAAGCCATTGACTAAGGTATTTATAAACAACAACTGTGTTCATTCCACACACCAAGCCGTAACCAAAGAAAACATATTCTGGGCTACTATAAACATGATACTTCCATTAGCTCAAGAGCCATACTTTATGGCATTCCCAAAATCTGTATCGTCAGGGCTCACTTACAGCAGTGGTATTTAGGAGTGAAATGGATGCTTCATCCATGCAACATGTAGCTCTTACCTTCTCCCAACACTCTAAAAATTGTGGGGAGAAATGCTGAAAATGTTTGTCCTGCCCTGTCAATAGGCCATAAACAGTTGCTGGAGGACTGCAAACCTAACGTTGTTCTTAGTATGATGGGTGACTTAGCATGATGGCTGAACTCAGCCTTTGTGGGTGTGTGCAGTTAAATACCTTGAGTAGATCCAAGGGTGTTTTTAACACTAATAGAATTGGCTGAGAGAATTGATATCTTCATACTACCCTTCCCCAGTCCTATATGCTCTCAAATGTAAACAAGGACCACAACAGATTTGGGAATGCAGAGGACAAATGGTCAAACTCACATTACACAGGTAGATTTTTAGATGAACCAGTCCTTCAAAATAGTCCATTAGTATAGCCAGCTAACAAATAAACTAGCTTCTTTACTTTTGGTAAAGTAGCCAAGACCACACTTTTTTCAAACTCATGCAAGAAACATTTAGTCCATGAGATATCCATGAAAAGCAGAAAAATGCAGGTAGTCCTTGGCTTAAAACAGTTCATTTAGCAACCGTTCAAAGTTACAACAGCATTGAAAAAAGTGACAAGGTCACACTAATGACCACTGCAGCATCCCCGGGGTCATGTGATCAAAATTCAGATACTTGGCAGCTGACTCACCTTTATGACGATTGCTGTATTCCAGGGTCATGTGATCCTGACAAGCAAAGTCAGTGGGGAAGCCAGATTCACTTAACATCCGTGTTACTAACTAATCAACTGCAATGATTCACTTAACAACTGAGGCAAGAAAGGTTATAAAATGGGGCATTAACAAATGTCCCACCCAGCAACAGAGATTTTGGGCTCAATTATGATCGTAAATTGAAGACTAGCTGTAATGAACTTTTTTCTTATGCTCTATATAGGTGAAGAATATATGTTGGCCAGTAAGTAATGTTTCTATAAATTTTATATTTTGTGCTCACTGTTTTATCAGCATGATATGCTCAACGGAATACTTTATTTGACAAGATGTAATCATTCAAGCAGAAATTCAGATCAGGTTGGGGAAATCGACTATTTTTTGCCAGTGTTCAACACTTATTCCTGGCTGTAGAAAGTCACTTTAATATAATTGATTTCATTGCTTCCAGTTCTGTGAAGGTAGCCAAAAAAAAAAAAAAAAGAGGAGCGGGAGGAGAGAGAATTAAAAAGTACCTTGAATTTATCAAAAGGTAAAAATAGAAATGATGACAAATGGAAGCAGCTAAAGCTAACTTTCAATCTAAGGCAAAGCTGGATATTCTTTAGGAACGTGCAGCAAGGCTGGGGTTTTTTTTTTAATGCTGATATTTTCAATAGATAAGGATGACAGGTGAACAACTCCATCCTAAGCTTAAAACATTGCATTATGCATATTCAAAATTCTATGAAATTAAGTCATGAAAACAGCTAATATCCTCACTGCTAAATTTCTGTTACCATATAAACAAACATTTTAGGAGTTTAGCCAGCAATAGGCAAAGCTGCACATTTGTGTGTGTGTGTGTGTGTGTGTGTGTGTGTGTGTGTGAATAGAAAATTGTACCGTCTAATTGGTTCCTGGTTACAAAAAGGCCAGCTCACCATTGGTATTTGGGAAGGACTTGACGCTAAATGGAGAAGATGCCATCTCTTCCTCTTCTGTAGCTCTGCTTTGATTTGTTTTCCTGGACTGCAGACAAAGCTAACACTTGCTTCAGCTATCTGAATGAAATTATATCAAGCCATCTATCTATATTTGAACCTTGCTTCTAAATATAAGACAAAAATAAATGAAGCAGGGACTGAACAGATGCAGCAGTGCTGCTTCATCACTCATATCTGCATTTAGGTGCTTTTAATGGCAGTAGTTTACAAAGAAAACGAAACACGGCAAGAGGTTCTTCCTAAGTCAAACAGCAACTGCGCTTCCCATATACAGAGCAAATCTGAGGTGGGAGCCCAGGCATCAGCACATGTTTTTCCTGCCTTTTCAATTTTATCCTATTTTAAAATAGTACATTTTAGCATGTGTTTCTTTCGCTTTAATTATTTTTCGGTTAAAATAAATAGACCAGGCTTTGGTAGATTTATTACATTTTTTTTTAACTAGACTTATTAGGCTCTTTTGAAATGTAATCGTAACTTTTTCCAGTGAGACGAAACTGTTATCTCATTATTTGAGCAGCTGTCAGCTATAAAATACGATCTTGGAACCACTGGGGGGAAAAAAAAAGATTTTGAGGCTTTTGTTCAAAAATACGAAGCCAGATCCGCTAATCCATTAAGGCTTATGCAGAAGCTCCAGCTAAGCCACGCATTCCAGATATGAGCTCTGATAAAGGACAAGTGATTAAAGTAAAACAAACTGACAAAACTGTGCAACAATCCAATTGTTATATTAATAAATCCTTACATTGTGACAAGGCAAATAGTGGTGGCTTCATACACACTAAAGCCTAATAGAAGGGAATCTGTCTTGCTCAGGGTTGAACTGTGGAGTTATTGATGGTCTCCGAATTTGGTTGTCTGCTTGAAGATGTTTCATTAACCAACTAGGTAACAACATCCAGACAGACAGCCAACTCTGTTCCCTTAGAGCACTGAAGATGTTACTGTTAGATTCGGTGATAGAAGAGACGGACACAGTTCTTCAATAACAGCTCTTTAATAGTAGACCAGTACAATCCAACAACCTGCTTGTCTGGCAGGGTCCTCTTTTATAGAGGGCTGCCAGATGGCTTAGCCAATGAGATTCAAGTATTTTCTCACCTATTTGGAGGACTTGAGTGAAGCCTGCAGCTCACTTCCTTATTGCCTTATGCGGTATATAACAGTTACCTGGTCAGGTAACAAAATATCTGCAGACAAACAACCAAGTTCAAAGTGCACGAAGGACTCTGGTTTGATACAATATCAAATTTAAATTTTTAAAGCTTAAAAACTGTAATAAATTTATTAAATATAAATTCAATATTTATTTATTAATAAAATGTATGTAGTTCTAGTTAGCCCAATGCTGGGCCACATTGATGGCAGGGATATTTCCAACCTTCAAGTCATTCTGTGTGCATATCAGTTCTGGGGACTCTGTAAAAGATGGATAGTTTAAATAATGCCACATTCTCAGTAAACATTGTTGTCTTCTGAAAGAAACCCCCATTTTTCCATGTGGTCTTCAGTTCTAGCCAAACCACTGTTCACTTAAAACAAGCAACAGATTGCTCTCTGTAGCTCCTTAACAGTCTCAATATTGGGATTTTAGGAGAGTAATTGTAATCCCCCTAGAACTTCTTCACTGTCAATACAGACAGAGAGAGAGATTTATGTGCTGTTGAATAGTTTCCAAGTGCTCCAAACCAAAAATGGATTTATTGTCTTTTAATCAGGCTAGTATCTCCATGATGCTATTGAAGACGGGACCATACTTAGCATTGCTTCAAATGTCTTTTGCGAAGTAAAAGCTAATTCATCTCTGTCTTACTTAGACTCTGTAGTTATTCTAAAATTTTTATCAGATGTTAGCAAGTCTTCATCTGCCCCCACATCCAGCCTTAGAAAAGCAAGGTAGTGGGAATCAGTCACGCTCACTAAATAAAGATATGTCAGATGAAGCTTACCTTATCAGTACCTTTGGTTTCCTTCCCAGAAATGAACAAGAAAATAGAATACCTAAGCTGGAAAACCTTAAGAAGAATTTACTGGTTGCATTTATCTAAAACAGTCCCAAGTCATACTAGCGTTAAGACAAGGTTGCATATTAGAGCCACTACTTGTTAATCTATATTTAAGTGCAATAATCCAAGGACAGCAAGTCCTTGGCTGTTTCAGCCCATCATCTGCCTATTTTAGCTGATTCCCCAGCATTACTGTATGCCGACACTGTAGTTTATTTATTTATCTAATTTATGTGCCTCCTTTTCTTGTCTAGAAATAAGAGTGACTATGTCTACTTCACCACCGGGAATGAGAAAAGCACAATTTATAAGAAAATCAAAATTTTAGTGTTTCCCAAATGGCAAATAAATGAGAGGAGCATACTGAGGAGGTGCACGCATACAAATATCTTGGAATGCAGTTTCATGCCGTTTTGTCCCAGAATGCTTTTTTTTTTTAACTTGGCAAATGTCACACATAGTACCTCTATAGCTACTATTAAGATTTCACCGCTCAAAGGGATCCCATTATATCCCTGTAGCTTGTAAATTTTTGCAAGCTCAGGTAACCCCTCAGTTTCTTTATGACTCCCTCGTTATTAAATCTACTCTTAATTTTTTAGATCCTATTATATTTATTTTCTGATGTATATGTCTGTGTCTCTGCGTGTGCATATGTATGTATGTATGTATGTAGGTATGTATCAGTGGTGGGTTGCCCCCGGTTCGGACCGATTCTATAGAACCGATAGTAAAACCAGCGGGAGGCTCCGCCCACTGATCCTGACATCATCAGAAGCGATCTGCGCAGAAGCAAGGGGCATGTGTGAGCGAAGCGAGTAGTAAAGGTAAGTAGTAAAGTAGTAAAGGTAAGTAGAAGCCACCCCTGGTATGTATGTAATAATTTTACTATCAAATATTGTATTGTATTTGGCATTAGGGCTTTAATAAACTGACTCATTAAAGCCTCAAGTTTTGTACAGTGACAAAGGGTGGGGTGGGCCTAACAGGGGCACTTATTTATCTAGAAAATATATATTATGGCAGTGCATCTTGAATACATAATTCTACACACCAAACAACCAATCTGCAAAAACCATAGTTAAAATAACCAAAAGTTAAAATCATCCAAACAAGGAAAAATAACGACTCACTATATAACAAACTTTTTATTGGGCTTCCCTAGCATTAGGTCCTAATGCCTGGGGGGAAAGGCAACTACAGAGAGTAAGAAAGCTGACTTTGATAGAGATGATGACCCAAGCAACAAGGGAAGAAAATGGCATATGTCCTAAATAAGATAAGCACACCTGACTCAGCAGACACCGTCCTAATTCACAGGAGTATTGGGGTAGAGGTAATATAGTAAAGCACAGTTAAATTTGCAAGGTTCTGTTACTACAGCTAATATTAATAAAAATTAGTTTTAGCTTTCTTGTGAAGTTGATTTCTTGGCCTGGTCTACATAGTGGGGTTGACATCAATTTTGCCAGAGACTAAGAGGGCCAGAAAGCTCCAAATCTGTGGAAAAGGTAGTTATACAGGATAAACTCAGTGACAGGAAAAGCATCAGTCCTGCAAGATGCTACTGTTGAATAGCGGGAACCTGTAGCATGTACTGTATGTTGTCTGACCAGATGGAATAGGCAGAAATCCTTGGCAACAGTCCATCCCACAATTAATCTAGTCCAATACCTTGCAGAGTTTTAATAATTGTAAAGATGAATGGCACCCAGAAGTGTACTGAACGCCAATGCAGCTCATGAGCAGAGTATCATAGAAGCAAATTCGGGAATGTGCGAAATGATGTGCCCTGCTACATTCTGAACCAGTTGAAGATTCTAAGTGTTCTTCAAAGGCAGCCCCACGTACAATCTACTGTATTGGGAAGTGACTAAGGCATGAGTGACAAGGAGCAGAGCTTCCTTCTCCAGGAATAGGTGCAACTGGAACATGAGAAGAGGGTTAGACCCAAGCACAAAGTTGAAACAGCGAGATCCCATCATGTTGACTCCTTTACTTGTTTATACCTAATGGACAGAATCTTAAAACTAAAGCTATAACTTTCTAAGCTATTAGCTATAACCTAAGAGATTCTAGAGCAGGGGTGTCAAATTCAAGCCCGCGTGCCGGATCTGGCCCATGGGATGCTTAGATCTGGCCCACAGGGTCAGCCTGGAAATAGCAAAGGACTGACCCGCAATGCCTCTGCTGGCCAAAACAGGGTGTGGTGGCCTGCATGCGCCCCCACAGCACCAATTTTTTTGCCTGGATGGCCTCCTGCAGCACTCTGCCAGCGAAAACGGGATGCACTCCTCCCCTGTGCCCCATTTTGGCCAGCAGAGTGCTGCAGGACGCAACCATCCCATCTGCCATCTGTCCCTTCTCCTCCACCCAGCCGGCCCATGGAGGGCAACTACGATGCTGAACCGGTTCTCGAAGAAATCCAGTTTGACACCCCTGTTCTAGAGTGTCGTTGCCCTGAATCTCTTCCACAACCACCCACATCCAGCTCAGGATTTTGCCATCTCTTAATCTGGGCTTCTCTCTGGGAAAGGTATGTGTTACCAAGTCTCCTCCACTGCTCCTCCATCACATATTCCATCACAATGAGCTAAGGACATCCAGCCACAGGTGTCACCACCTGCTCTTGCAAGATTATCCACCAACTCTGGCTGAGGACCTGAAAAATGAAGAATCGCTAGATCCAGGAGTGAGGCAGAGACCAATCTTGCTAGGGTGAGTTGTAACTTGATCACCCCTAATCAGGCCTTCAAAGTCTCCTTAATTACTTTCCATTAAAAATTGGGTAAGCTTAGTGACTGTGGAATATTTGTTGGGGGGCATGGAATATGAAAAACAATATGAGAGGGATTGACCCAAATCTGGAATAGTAAGGTGACCATCGTCCTTGTTTAGGGAGGACAGTCCTTTTGCAAGTTCTGTCCTCTCTTGAAAAGTGTCCTCCTACATGTCCTCCTTTTCGATATTTGAAGACTAATCTGTAAATCTCTGTATTCGATCAATGCTGATCTGATCCATTGCATGTGATGTGATGTATTTGTATTTGACATGACAATTCATCAAGGCTGGGTACAGTGCGATGAGACGCAATTATGAGACACATGCGCTCTGCACAGGGAAATGGTTTTGAGAGAGTGTGCCATGCGCAAGAGTGCGCCGCGCACAAGTGGTTTTGTTTACTTCTTACCGAAACATGACATGGCACACACGCGCGCATTAGACTCACTTCTTTCTCAGTGAATATTCAATCATACACAGGTGAGCACAATAATTCACATTTTATTAATTCATTATCTATTTAATAATTTCCAAATATGTATAATTTTATTTACAAGTTTTTATTTACGATTTTTTTTCTTCAATTTATTTGTGTCTTCCTTCTCATTGTAAAAAAGTTGGGTCACCTTAGGAATAGGCAGTTTATGAGAGATACTGATGAATTACAACTTTTAATACCTTCACCGCTAGTCACTATACTGCTGGGAGATTTAGTACGTATCTGAAGGGATACCAGTTACCTAGTTTGGATAATACACCTGAAATAAAGGATGTCTCACTGATTAAGCAAAACCATTAACACAACTACTGTTAATTATGAGGTTTTATTGTTGCTTTTAAACTACTTAAATTTATTTTGTTATTCTGTGCCTATTTTTTGCTATCTCTGTTTATGTAAGACACATCAGGGAGGAGCGCTGCGCAAGCCTTTTTAAAAAAAGTAAATACAAGCTCTTGAATAATTTTAAAATGAATATTTGAGGGTTCTTTTTAAACTGAGCAATCACTTGGTCCATGTATGCAGATATGAAGTTGTCAATTGTCTTCTCTTTGATGTCCTTTGGATTGATGGAACTGGCACCTGGCTCCCCAAACTAAATTCTAAATCTACCCCATACTCCTCCCCCTCTTTTTTTTACTTTGCCTTTTTCAAAACATTTATTAAAATAAGTGTGTTTTTTTAATATCAAAAGCTGCTTTTTGAATATGCTTCAGAAATCCATGACTAGTGATGTTATTAGCCCATCCTGTTGAAAAATGTATGACCACTGAGCAGAAATAATAAAAATGTATCACACATTTAAAAATGAATGTTCATTACAGTTGACACTATTTCAGCTTGTTAGTAAAACCTCAGAACTATATAAAGATTCTAGTTTCCATAGAAACTATTGGGTGAATTTCAGGACGTTAAGCATATATGTTAATCTGTATTTTCATTTTCCTATCACATTTAAAGTATCGTTTCTAGTTTAGCAATATAAAAAAAACCGATCATGATCTACAGCTTTTCACTCCATCAATATGCCTGTACTTCCCAGCCTCCCTCCCCATCCCACACCACTAATAATCATGCTCTGGCTAATCCTCAAATAAATGTAGGTGTCAGGATATTTCACAGGCTGAGAATTAAAATCATGAGATTTACAACAGCCCTGCAGGGATCGGGTTGCTGTATGTAGAGAATAGAAGAGGCTAATGACAGCTGTATAATAGTATTAACAGCCCTGTGAGATGTATCACTTTTAAAAAAAAATATTCTGCTTTAAAAAAAAAGAATGTGTAGCCAAGAGGTGTCCCAAAGATGATCATAGCTGCAAGGTATTGTCTCACAGTGATGCTTCTAGAGATTAAAAATTTACAAAACTTGCAAGATGGCTTATCATAAATACAACTGATCACATTAGACCAAGTTTTGCATTGGATGTTGTTGTTGTTGTTGTTGTTGTTGTTGTTGTTGTTGTTATTGCAGTCAACCCTGAACCAGAGTAATGAGAGTTTAAAATAACATCACAAGCTATTATTTTCTAGATTTAATTTATGCCTCATCCTTCTCTGCTTTCCTCTAGCAACACGAGAGGCAGGAATCTGATTCTATTTTGAAAGAAACTGAGATTTCCACTTGTCGTCCCATAAATGCATGAGCTGAAATCTTTTAGAGGAGGAAGTGTTGTGATATTTACAGTAATCTGACACTTGGCTAACAAATACTCTTACAGGACTACTTGAAATTAATTTATAACTGTACCCATGAACATTTTAATGAAAGGGTTAAGAGGGTGAACAACAGATGTCCGTAATATAATTTTTCTGTCTTTCTTTATACATGCATGCATATTCATAAAACCAACTATGCTCAATAATAACAAAACGAAATCTCATTTTTTCTGTTGAAAGATTTGGCGTTTGGAAGAAAATCAAAATCAAAATCAATTTGTTGCCTGTTGTGCAACAAATTAAATATATATATTTTTATGGATCAATCAAGCTGTTTTCCAATCAACCTTTCAACAGCACCCACCTTACATGTGTTTTATTAACCAAAATAATAAGGCACAGTGGAATAGTAGTAAATCGTACTGCCTTTGAATTAAAAAAAGTATTCCTTTTAAAATATTCTTGCATGAAAAGTACATAGCTGGAAGGATCCAGTGCCCAAAATGTAAAGATATACTTGTGTGTTGAGAAGCGCATGCTGCTTTAAAGCTTAAAAATAGAAATCCGATACAGCAGGGGTTACAGGAAAAGGGCAAAGAGGAAAACAGGATGAAGAAGTGGAATAACGATTGCATCCTTGGTACTACACATCCTAGTTGCTGGAATACAGGCAGTCCTCGATTTACAGCAGTTTAGTGACCACGCAAAGTTACAACGACACTGAAAAAAGTGACTTAGGGCCGTTTTTCACAGTTATGACCTTTGCATCATCCCCATGATCATGTGGTCAAAATTCTGGTTCATATTTATGATGGTTGCAGTGTCCCAAGGACATGACATCAGCTTTTGCGACCTACTGATCAGCAAAGTCAATGGGGAAGCCAGATTCATTTAACAACCAGGTTACTAATTTATCAAGTACAGTGATTCACTAAACAACTGGTGCAAGAAAGGACATAAAATGGGGCAAAACTCACTTAACAAATGTCTCACTTCACAACAAAAATCTTGGGCTCAGTTGTGGTCGTAAGCTGAGGGTCTACCTGCATGGCCAACAGTATGCGGGTTTGAAGATAGTCTTTCTAATAGAGATTGTAGCTAGCATGTAATAGCATATACACGCTTGGGGTAAAACTAGATTTACTTGGTCTTCTGGAATACTTATGCCAAATTGTGCCAAGAAGTAACTGGATGTGTTTTAACTGTAAACATGGGTGGCACATATGACAGAGGTACAACAAAGGCTAAGAACCTTCTTTGTATTATTAGGTTGGAAATCGTTTTTAATACATCTCTTTTCTTTGTCTCTACTATATTCTTATTTTTCTCTTTTTTGTTTCCATTTTCTATATTTTGTTTTCTTCTCCTTTACATCTTTAACTCTTTTTTCTATTCTTTCTATTAGTTTGTATTAGATTTTATATTCTTTCTACCTACCTACCTACATAACCATCTTTCCATCCATCCATCCATCTATATCCTAGCTTTCCTAAAACATAACATCACAATAACATAGCAGCAATCTTAAACAATAAAACTAGCAATATAGAGTATGAGAGATCTAATCCATTTCACAGTCACTAAAACCAGTATCTATATATGGAATATATCATGCTGTTCTAGTTCCCTGATAAAATAGCCATGTTTTAATAATTTCCTAAAAACCAAGGGAGAGGGGGCCTTTTGGGTGTTTAGGAGAATCCTGTTCCATGGATGAGGAACAGTAATTGAGGAGGCTCAACTCTGAAGTCCCTAAAGATATCAATCTCTGAGTGAAAAGGATACAAAGATAACCTACACTACTAAGCCTTATTGTGCACAGGCAGCTGTTATAGGAAGAATGGAGTCCTGTATATATCCATCTTTTGAACCATGCAAAGCTATAAAGGTACTAAACGAAGACCTTGAACAAAACCCAAAAGTCTACTTGCCACCAGTTCAGCTCCTGAAATACTGATGTTGGAGACCCATGGAGAGTATTTAAGGTTGTTTTCCATCACCTTTCAGATTCCTTTCATCCCAACTCATCCTATCCTTCCCTTCCCTTCCCCAGAAGAACAAAATTTTAAAAAAGCAACTACATTTTTAAAAAAAATCTAAAAATATCATTTCAATATGTGAGAAGCCCAGATAAATTCATATATATATATATATATATATATATATATATATATATATGTATGTATGTATGTATGTATGTATGTATGTATGTATGTATGTATGTAGGTCTTTGGTTATGCGGGTCTTCTCCCGTGTAAAATTGGAAGTGTCCTGGTGACGTTTTGACGAAGTCTCATTCGTCATCTTCAGGCTGGTGTTTTCGGCTTCGTGCTTCTAGGAGCTCCTAGAATAACCCAAATAACCAAAGACCTACATACAAATACCCGCGAAAACCTCAGAAAACATATATATATATATATATATATAAATATATATCTTGACAACTGTTGTTTTCTTTCACAGCATGCCAGCTTCTCAACTTTGCCTTTTGTTGTTGTTCTTGTTGTTGTTAATCAAAAGGTGTGTGTGTGCATGTGTGTGTGAGAGAGAGGGAATGAGAGAGAGAGAGAGATGGATTGAGCCTAACAAATTTTACAGGACATATTAATTCTCATGGCATTTCATTGCTTATCTTCAGGAAGACATTACTTGTCTAAATTGTAATCAGGGACTGAAGACTCGTATGTTGGAATTGCAAGCAAGCAAGAAGAAAATAATAATGGAGATACTCACAGAGACAATTTCAGGCACAAGTAAGCAAGTAAGAACAGCTACACTTGTGTAAGGAAGCAGATACCTTGCTGTTAAAGTTTCTGCTTTGATTTCTCTGCAAAACTACTGGCTATCAACAATCGTCTAATATAATACAGATGAAGCTCTATTTCATCTCACATATAAAAACTGTTCTTCAAGCAACACATTGTAGTTAAAACTGTTTGCTACCGAATGGCAGAAAACAACTTGAATATGTTTATGGAACTTAGTACAAACAGCTGTATTTCCTCATAAGCCTTCAATTTATGACAGAAACATTGCTAAGCGATGTGGCCATAAAGTACAAGCACATTATTTAGCAACAGCAATCCCTGCAGTCCCCATTGGGGTTGATAACTGAATCCAATGGTTGTTAGGTGAGGCAATTTCCCACAGGAAGTTGCAAATCCTATGCCCGCAGGCAAGTAAATGGCTGCTTCTGGGTGGAGCAAAGTGGGGAGGGGAGAACGGAAGGCTGTAGGGGAGGGTCAGGACAGTGCATCAGGGTTTGCAAGAAGCTCTGTAATGCTATGTGGGAATGATCTTGAGGGATGAGGGGAAGAGATGCTGCCTAAGGAATGATCAGACAAGAGGAGGAGGAATCTCACTCACTTAACTGTCAGTAAAAGACATTTAAGAAGGACCTACCCTGATTGACCACGCTATAAAAAGAGAAGGTGGGAGATTTGTACTTTCAGACTTGCAAGATTTTGTTAATGTAGCCTAACAATAAAGCAGAATTAGCTCACCTGGTCACATTTCTTGTTTGGTTTACCTGGAAGGGCTGACAGGAGTTATACATGTTGAGGAGGGTTAGAAAAGGTGCAGAAGGGTTAAGAGGGGATGTGCAAGAGGCATCATGCAGGATAGGGAGTGTCTCTGAGAGACACTATGTTGGTCAGGGAAAGTGCACAAGGTGCCCAAAAGATGCACGAGAGGCACCACATTGGCTGAGAAGGGGTGCAACTTGGGATATGCAAGAAATGCCACAAGGATGGGGGAGGATGTTGCGGACGATCCACAGGATTTTCTCAGAAGTCAAGAAGAGCGTGCAAGAGATGCTGCATAGGTCAGGCTGCACAGGACTGTGCAAGAAGTACCAGACTTTTTGAGAAAGATGTGGAGCAGATCCTGTGCTCAGAGGTGCACGAATGGCTGGTATGGTTTAAGTGCAAAGGGGTTGGAGGAAGGTGTGCTGGTAGGGAAGACTCATCCTATTAACTTTCTGAGGAAGCTGGCAGGGAAGATTGCAAATGGCAATCCTATGATTGCAGGAAATTTGACAATCAGTCCTGAATGCAAATGCAAACCGATCATATGACTACTTGGGTGCTGGGATGCCTGGAACTCTGAGGACCAGTTGTAGCTATCATTCATTCAGCACTTGGAATGGTCTAAATGGTTATAAGTTAAGGGCTACCTGTATTTAGGATGCAAAGTTATATATTCGGGATGCAAAAATACTGTATATACCCTTCACTATTTTTAAAAAAATGATACGGTTAAAAAAAACACCTTTTACTTTTCACTTTTAGATACTATAAATCTTCTCGTGCTATTCATCTTAAAATCAATAACAGGGAGAACTACTTTGATATTTACGTGCAAGCACCATAAACTGCCACTGTGAATTTTCAATTACACTTCTAGCCTTTTAAAAAGCTTTTTGCCACTGAAGTGGGTCCTCGGAAGAAGAGCAAAATATCACGGAAATAGCTGTTGGCCAAATATATTCAGGTGCATGACCAGCTTCACACAAAACTGCCATTTTTAATTAAGAAAAGGCCAAGGATTCTGCCTGTTTATATATTTGAGAGCTGGGTTTTCCACAAATGCTATTAAGGGGATCTTTTGTTTGGGAAGAAGACTTGAAGATGTTAATAACCAGGTAAAATACTACACAGCTCTCACCAAGATACTCAATTTAATATGCAGTAAATGTAATACTGTTTGACTTTAAATCAGGGGTGAAATTCAGCAGGTTCTGACAAGTTCCGGAGAACCAGCAGTGGAAATTTTGAGTAGTTTGGAGAACTGGCAAATACCACCTCTGGCTGGCCCCAGAGTGAAGTGGGAATGGAGATTTTTGCAATACCCTTCCACCAGGAATGGGGAGGGAATGGGGATTTTGCAGTATCCTTCCCCTGGAGTGGAGTGAGCATGGAGATTTTGCAGTATCCTTCCCCTGCCACGCCCACCAAGCCACGCCCACAGACCCAGTAGTAAAAAAAATTGAATTCCACCACTGCTTTAAATGAAATGTTATATCAGATCAATTTTGCTGGACTACAGCAGTATACAGTACCAATAAGAAAATACAGTAGTCAATAATAGCAAAATAGTGTAATAGAAATAAAAACTGATGACTTGAGATTCATTCTCAAAAAAACCCTTGAAGGGCCAACCTTTTACATCTTTCTGGAAGACTTAAGAGTCGGGGCCATTCTTGCCTCATATGGAGACCCAGCCTTCCATCGCATCGGGGATCAGATGGGAGTCTTCCTCCTCCTGCATCTCATGGCAGGTGGGTAGTCTGAGAAGAAGCTCCCTAAGGGTCTGGATCAAATGGCCAGGTTTGATTTATGAAAACACGGCCAGATCCCAAACCATTAAAGGTAGTGACCAACCCTTTGGCTTGTACTCAGAAACATGCTGATATCCGACATAGCTCTTCATCATAATCATGTTTATTCATCAATAAATAATGCAAGCATGCTTGTTCACGTCTTCAAGGATAGCCCTATGAAGATCGGATTACAATATTCTAAGTGAGGGGTGAGGGACTGTGCTCAATGCATCTTGACGCTATTAAAAATCAGTTTGGTGAGTGTACCTACAATTGATCACTGATTGATGTTATCTATAGTAATCCCCTTGAAAAAGGACAATAGCATACTTTCAGCTTCTCGTGAGTGCAGTTATTCAAACTAATTTGGCTCGATTTAACTGGGTCACATTATAGTCAGTCCCACCAAGATTTTCAAATCATTTGACATAATGTGCTTTCCAATACAGCGCAAGAGGTCTCATTAATGCATTAAAAACCTCACAGTTAACCTTATTCTAAGTAGTAGTGAAAACATATGCTGAGGTCTTGTATGGTCACATGCAGGGCTAGCAATAATATGCTCTATGTTCCTGTGAACGAAAACAAGGGAAACCCAAGGAATACTTCCATTAAGATATATTCAACTCAAGGCTCCAAGATTTGATTAATCAATGTGTTTAATTTTTTTTAAACTGACTATGTGCCTTTCACAGAAATATTCACGAAAGCAAAAAGAAACTGAAGAAATCATGTAATCAAGAGTAAGTCTACGTATCACCTGCCAGGCATGCTGCATCTGGAAACAGTAGACTACTATTGGGCAAATTACATTATGGATTTCTCTTTCGTTAAAAAAAAAATCCTCCAGACAAGGAAAATTTACAAAGGACTAGTCACGTGGGATGCGGTGGCTCAGTGGCTAAGCCGCTGAGCTCGTCGATCGAAAGGTCAGCAGTTCAGCAGTTCGAATCCCTAGTGCTGCGTAATGGGGTGAGCTTCCATTACTTGTCCCAGCTTCTGCCAACCTAGCAGTTTGAAAGCATGTAAAAAATGCAAGTAGAAAAATAGGGACCACCTTTGGTGGGAAGGTAACTGGGTTCCTTGTGCCTTTGGCATTTAGTCATGCCAACCACATGACCACGGAGACGTTTCAGGGCAGCGCTGGCTCTTCGGCTTTGAAACGGAGATGAGTACTGCCCCCTAGAGTCAGGCATGACTAGCACATAGGTGCGAAGGGAACCTTTACTTTTATCTAGCAGTGTAATACCAACATGAGAGGGATTTTTGAGTAGTTTATTCACAAGGAGAGAGCTAACTAATATCTTCCAGGGGGAACGTTTATGTGGAGAAGTGGTCACCCATTCATCAGATTTACACTTTCAGATGAACAGAAATGTCATTTCTAACTTGTAAAATATCTGGACTAAGGAATTTGAATTAAATCAAGAATATCAGCAGTTACCGAGTCAGGCTTATCACACAGCTACCCTAACAACAGTTTTCCTGAAAGGCATTCTTCATCAATTGTGCAAAACACGTACAATTTTCCTACTATAAAGCATGTCATGGCACATGTTCTTTAATGGAAAGACAACAAGCCTTGGCATACGTAAAGCGTCTTTTATTTTAGTATGCCCTTCATGTCGTACGCTAAACGATCACTGAAACATTTGTATGGCACAAAGAAATGTTTCCTACCTTAGGGGCTCTGGCAGGTTTCCCACATCGAGCATCTTTCACAAGGCTGACATCTAACAGTTCGAATTCCTGCACCTAATAGAAAAAAAGGGAGGAAAAAACCTCATGATTTATACTGGGCTATACAAATGATACAGTTATATCAATTCCACTGTGTTTCTTTACATTAAATGACTGAAAGTCCTCTTGCATTCACGTTCCTAATATGCCTAAATAATGTCTAAGCTCAAAGCAAACCTACTTGTAATTACAAATAATTAGGACTATCCATCAGAGATGAGAGAGTCTGTAATCCGGTTCATGTGGAAGTCACAAAGTGGAGGTAAGGCTGCTCTAAAAGACCCATAGAAGAGTGGAGTGGAGTGGAGTGGAGTGGAGTGGAGTGGAGTGGAGTAGAGTAGAGTAGAGTAGAGTAGAGTAGAGTAGAGTAGAGTAGAGTAGAGTAGAGTAGAACAGAACAGAACAGAACAGAACAGAACAGAATAACAGAGTTGGAAGGGACCTTGGAGGTCTTCTAGTCCAACCTCCTGACCAGGCAGGAAATCCTACACCACTTCAGACAAATGGTGATCCAACATCTTCTTAAAAATTTCCAGTGTTGGGGCATTCACAACTTCTGCAGGCAAGTCGTTCCACTTATTACTTGTTTTAACTGTCAGGAAATTTCTCCTTAGTTCTAAATTGCTTCTCTCCTTGATTAGTTTCCACCCATTGCTTCTTGTTCTACCCTCAGGTGCTTTGAAGAATAGTTTGACTCCCTCTTCTTTGTGGCAACCCCTGAGATATTGGAACACTCCTATTATGTCTCCCCTAGTCCTTCTCTACATTAAACTAGACATACTCAGTTCCTGCAACCGTTCTTCATATACTTTAGGCTCCAGTTCCCTAATCCTCTTTGTTGCTCTTCTCTGCACTCTTTCTAGAGTCTCCACCTCTTTTTTACATCGTGGCAACCAAAACTGAATGCAGTATTCCAAGTGTGGCCTTACCAAGGCATTATAAGGTGGTATTAACACTTCACATGATCTTGATTCTATCCTCTGTTTATGCAGCCCGGTTGGCTTTTTTGGCAGCTGCTGCACACTGCTGGCTCATATCTAAATGGTTGTCCACTAGGACTCCAAGATCCCTCTCACAGTTACTACTATTGAGCAAGGTACCACGTATAAGGTACCTGTGCATTTTGTTTTTCTTCCCTATCAAACCCTCCTCCTTACAGATGTGCTGTTCTCTAGGGCCATGTTCTCCAGAAGATGCTAAAGTCCTACTGAAAATATCAATTGCCTTGATAACAAATTAATTTAAAAAGGGCTTTCAAACCTGGCATTCTAATTTGATTTAGAAATGCAACACTAGTCTACTGTGGCAGAGTAAACTAGCTGGGTATCTCTTATGCAGCCGCCTAGAATTAGCTCAGAAACTCGCCAAAG
This sequence comes from Masticophis lateralis, assembly GCA_030761175.1. Classification (NCBI taxonomy): domain Eukaryota; kingdom Metazoa; phylum Chordata; class Lepidosauria; order Squamata; family Colubridae; genus Masticophis; species Masticophis lateralis. The sequence continues at coordinate 149,160,993 of JAUDYJ010000001.1, read as the reverse complement.
ATCAGAGAAGTTTAATGAGTTGTAGTATTCTTCAACTATTGAATATTGGCAATGCCAATCACCCTGAGGATCTTTTTAATGCTAACAGTAAGTTCTTAGTAAGACATATTTGCTCTATATCCAAAGCAGATATCTGGGAGAAATAAAATAGTTGGTGGCAAATCCCATCCAACTTCTTGTTTTGCTTCTCATGAAGCATTCTACAGATTAGTACATACCGTATATTTATTTATATTAACGACATATTCATTTAATAGGTTATCATCCAGTCAATACAACCAAAGTCAGACAGACTCAACTCAACAATTATTTATTTATTTAATTTGGATAGTAAAAGTATGTTCAGTTATCAATATTGTATTATAACTATATCAAGCATTGTTCAAAGCAGGCTTAAGTTTAGAACTGCTTACAAAGTGAGTTTTTTTTTTAAACAAAACTTCTACTTAACAGAATCAAGCATGCATTCAAAAGGGCTTTGACTATAGATCTTTACTCATGCATATTTGTAATGAAACAGATGCCTTATTAGATAACTGGCCTAAACTACAGTATTTAACAGATTTAAAGATAAAGGCTTTGAATTTAAGTCTGGAAAACAGTTGATTATGACCAAATGATTATGGAGAGACTCAGTTATCCAGGCCATAGTTGCCCCAAAGGTACTGTTCAAAAGGCAACTGGACTTTCTTGGTTTTTTTTTTCCTTGAAAATGTTTCACTTCTCATCCAAGAAGCTTCTTTGGTTCTTCAGAATTGAAGAAGCTTCTTGGATGAGAAGCAAAAACGTTTTCAAGGGGAAAAAAACAAGAAAGCCCAGTTGTCATTTGAACAGCCACCTTTGAGAGTTGACAACCAAGGGATCTTCTTAATAACTGGACAGCATGAGCCCATTTTCATGCATCAGATAGGAGTGAAATCCTAACAATTTAATACTCTACAACAAGACCCTACGCATGCTACATATAACCAATGCATGAAAAGCTGCAAGCCAATTTCTTCTTAGTCAACTTGGAATGAAGGAACAGCTTCTGCCTTCCGATAGCATGTGTGCATTGCTGAGTTCTGTCAGCGGATGAAGTAATCCACAACATGCAGGCACACAGTGGTCAAAATTGCTCCAGACCTTCTACATGGTATGATCTTCAACAATAAGAGTGCTGAACACTAAAAACTAGCATGTCAACACTAGGCTAACCTTTACCCCGAGTAAGCCATAAAAAGATCATTTTTAACTCATATGGATCTGAAAAATGTCTTAGTTTCTAGTTTGCCCTCAAGACATCTGCAAAAGCTGATGATGATCTAAGATCTAAAATTTAAAAATCAATTCAGCCATCTGTAATTTCCATGTACCATCCTGTAAGTTACATCCATACTGAATTCACACAATATAAATATTAGTTGTTAATGTTTGGAAACCAACCCACAAACTCAGAGAACGAAACGTCACCCCCATCCTACACCCGAGCTACCGATATTCGCCACTATTGCAAAGCTCTATTTATGTCAAGGCACATGCAATTCCCATCACTCAGTCAATGGAGATGATGGGAAGAGTAATCCAATGCATCTGGGGGCAGGGACTGATTGAGGAAAGATTAGATTATGGAAACAAATGCCTTTCCCAAAACAATTACAGACAGTCCTTGTTTAGTGACCATAATTGGACCAGCAACTCAGTTGTCACGCAAAGTGGTTGCTAAGTGAAACTGCAACAGTGCTTATCTCACTTCAACTTTCTTTTGCTTTCCAAACCTGTGAAGGTCATAAATTTCAGGATTGATCACAAATTTACTTCTTTACCACGATTATAACAGTGAATGGTTGTTAAACAAGACAATCACTCAGTGAGGACTATCTATACCACGGGTGTCAAATTTGCTGTGGCACATTGCTGTCACGATATCGTCCCCCTTTCATGAAGCTGGGGTGGGTTGGCCTGTGTGTGAGACATCTGGCCCATGATCCACACTGATCCACACCGTTTCTGGTATTTTAGCATATTACTTATTTACTATTCTAATATGTTCTGCTTCTGACTTCCTAACCCTCTTAAAAAAAGCACAGTCTTTCTTGTAACATTTGCTGCAGTGGAAGAATCTTTTTTTTTTTTTTTTGCATTGGCCAGTTGAAAAGGTAGAGTGTTTTGTTTGCTTTGTTCTTATTTCATGTTGTGGAGTCTTTGATTTTGGTTGTTGGCTTGCAGACTTTTCATTATCCAATTAGGTAACATCATTAGTGCTAGTGAATGTGGGGTTTGCTCCCTGTTTATTATAGGCATTCATGCAGAAACAATTATTGTTCCTTGGTGGAGGTTTGCCTACATGCACATTTCTCCTATTTGCATGCTTTCTCAAGCATCTGACATTCATATGTAGTTCCAAAAGAAGAATGTCCATGGAGATTTTTAGTTATCTAGGTCATGGTTGCCCCAAAGATGGACTTTGTTTTACCTTGAAGACGATATACTTCTCATCCAAGAAGCTTCTTTAGTTCTGACTGAATGGTGCATGATGAAAGGATTTATATTTCCTGCAGTCATCTCGTTGATAGCACTCAGAAAGAGTTATTGAGACCACCTGAAGGTTTGACTGTGACCTCAGGATCACCTAAATAGTGCAAATGGCTGCAGAGCCTTCTTGGAGCTGCTAAAAGAACTGTCTTGTAAGGCCGCAATGACTCTCAGAAAGGATGCTAATGATCAGACAACTGCAAGGAATATAAATCCTTCCACTCTCCACCACTCAGTCAGAACTGAAAAAGCTTCTTGGATGAGAAGTGAAACATCTTCGAGGAAAAACGATGTCCAATTGCCTTTTGAAAAAGAACCTCTGGGACTTCCAAAACAAGAGAATTTATGTAGCTCAGGGTTGAATAAAACTCACATTATTCAGCCATCTAGCTGAATAATGAAATGTCTACTATGTAAGGGTCTTAAGTGACTTAAGTCTAATGAAACAGAGGTGAAAATGAATAATTGGAGAATTACTATCAGAGTACTTATTTAAGAATATATATTTTAAGAGGGGTGTGGTAGCTCAGTGGCTAAGACGCTGAGCTTGCCAATCGAAAAGACGGCTGTTCAACGGTTCAAATCCCTAGTACTGCGTAACAGGGTGAGCTCCCATTACTTGTCCCAGCTTCTGCCAACCCAGCCGTTTGAAAGCACGTAAAAAAATGCAAGTAGAAAAATAGGGACCATCTTTGGTGGGAAGGTAACAGCGTTCCGTGCACCTTTGGCATTTAGTCATGCTGGCCACATGATCACGGAGATGTCTTTGGACAGTGCTGGCTCTTCGGCTTTGAAACAGAGATGAGCACCGCCCCCTAGAGTCGGGAACGCTAGCACATATGTGCGAGGGGAACCTTTACCTTTATTTTAAGAGTATTCATGTGAAGTTGGACAAAATATTCTGGCAATCATCACGTAGAATTGAAACCAAAACTTCATACATCTAGACCTGGTTGAATTATGTATCTTTTGATGGTGGTGGTGAATCATCTTTCGGTGTTTTCATTTTCCTGTCATTGTTTTCTCAGATGCCATGACTTCTTGGATTCCGACGTGCATCTTCCAGGCAGAGCAAGTGTGAGTTGCTGGTTGATGTATCACATAAATCATATTATACAAAGCTCCCTGGTGTTCTTCTATCACTCTTGCTGGCAACAGGAGTCAAACAGACAGGATTCAGCAGCATGTACCTGCCCCACTGCTCTTTCTTGGATAAGCCAAAATTCTTCACTAATTTGGTTTCTTGCTGCCATTATCTTGGAACAGGTAAAAAAGGTCAATTTCTGACAAACAGCATCTGTCTTCCTTGAACATAAAAAAAGCAGCACTCACGACCTGCGTTTCTCCCTTTACTTCCTGTTTGGCAGATTGTTTTGGTTTTAAAACAACAAAGCTATTGATACAGCATATGCTGCTGCATTCTAAAAATCAACAGAAGCCTTTAAAGCCTAGTGCCGTTTAATTCAACACGCTCCTCAATGGGTCTGTTTTTGGGGCGGAGTAGAGAGCAAAAATCTTAAAAAAAAAAAAAGATGAAAAAGTCAAAGTGCATTTTGAATGACTCTTGGATGATAAACCAAATTCTGAGGGACAGTAACGTTTACAAAATCTTCTCCACACACGCTATTAATTTATTAGATTGTTATCCTGTTCTTATTGCTTTGTAAGTAATTCAAGGAGGCAAACATGCTTAACAGTCCTTCCTCCTATTTTCTCCACAACAACCCTGCAAAGTGGGTTGGGCTGAGAGTGACCGACTGGCCGTAAGTCACCCAGTTGGCTTCCATGCCTAAGCCTGGAGTAGAATTGATAGTCTCCTGCAATGGTGAAATGTAACATTTGTTACTACTGGTTCTGTGGGCGTGGCTTTTAAAAGCCTCTGACATTCCCAGCTGAGCTGCGCGATCATCAGAGGCTTTTCTTTTTAATTTTAAATGCAATTTTTCGGCCAAAGAGGTTGTAGAAAATAATCTTTTAATTTTTTTTTAAAAAAAGCCTCTGATGATTGTGTGGCTCCGCTGGGCATCGGGGGGAGGGGGCACAGGGATTTTTGCTACCGGTTCTCAGAACCTCCCGCCGCCATTGCTACCGAATTGGGCGATCCGGTCCGAACTGGGAGCATTACACCTCTGGTCTCCTGGTTTCTAGACTAGTGCCTTAACCACTAGACTCGTGATTGCGAACCTATGACACGGGTGCCAGAGGGGGCTCACAGAGCCCTCTCTGTGGGCACACGTGCCATCGCCAGTTGCTATTCTGGTTCCTGGTGCACACATGCACAACGGCCAGCTGGTCTTCGCAGGATCTGGCATGCCAGAAAACAGCCTGAAGACAGCCCAAAAAACAGTCAAAAACGGCTCCCAAAATGGCTTGAAAACACCCCCAAAACTACACAAAAAACAGATATGTGTGCACCAGCTAGCTGGTTTTTGGGTGTCCGGCATGCACTAACATTAGCTGGCCATTGTGCATGCATATGTCAGCGCACCAGCCAACTTGTCTTTATATTTCCGGCACTCCAGCACACGCTCTGCATGCACATACACATGTGGTCCGGTTTGGGCACTTGGTGCCGAAAAGGTTTGCCATCACTGCACTAAACCAAAGTGGTTCTCCTGAAGGCCTTGAGGATATGGCAGGGTGCTTTGATGAATTTTCTGCTATTACATTTTTCTCTTTCCTTTTCCTTCCCTTCCCTTTTATTTTCTTTATACGGCCCACCCATTTTACAAGAAATTACTCTGGATAGCATAAATCTCTGTTAGTTTAATTATTTTTAGGAAATGGTTACGCCACTGGAGGTTTGTAAAACTTCAAGGAGATACAGAGCCTGGAGGACGTAAGGAACTTTTTCTAAAAACAAACTTGCCGTGCAACTGGCGTGTGATCTCAGCTCCTAGTCTCAAAACTCTTACAATTGTGTTGTGTTGCTATCATTCTTCATTCATTCTGTTCTTGGCAGAAGCCAGGGGCAACTGATAACAAATGGAATGGTTTTCCCTCCGTGCAAGTTAGCTCAGACGTATCAAAAAGAAAAGGGCCTTGCTGTTTTTAGATGCAGCTCCCTCAAGGCTGGGTTTGGGGGGGGGGGGGTGCGATTAATTAATAGTGGGTTTTTAGGCAGAAGTCTAAGGGGAAGTGATCTATCTATGGATAATGATACCTGTCAGATCTATCTTTAAAAAAGGATGTGGTTCATAGATTATTCGCAGGTGATAGAAAGGACTCAAAACCGCCACATCAATCTGATCATTCAGAGGCAATGTAGAATCAAACAGCACTTCTTCAGGGCAAAAATTATCCCAACTAAGATGAACTTGTGGAGAGAGCTATGTTGTCTGATTATTAATGGTTCCTTCAGATGGGTGAGATGCAGTGGTGGGATTCAAATAATTGAACAACTGGTTCTCTGCTCTAATGACCAGCTGTGTAGGCGTGGCTCAGTGATCATGTGACCGTGTGGCCATGGCCAACTCAACGTCATTCACGTCGATGAGTGCTTTGCCTTAGCTGTTACAATGTAACAAGGGTTAACTAGAGAGGCAATTTCTGTTAGCAGGGCAATAAAGATTAGGCTAGAAACAATACCAGAATGTTTCCTTCCTGCCTTCCTTACAGGATTAGCCCTGTAAAGTGAAAAAAAAAACAAAACAAAATAAGATTTCTTCTGACAACTGGTTCTCCGAACTGGTTAGAAAGTTAAAAACCAGTTCTCCCAAATAGGTGCGAACTGGCTGAATCCCACCACTGGTGAGATGCCCTCTGCTTTAAAGGAAGCAATGGTTATGTTTCATGTCGACAATGTCATCCTTAGATCTCTTCATACTTAATGCCAAAGACAGAGCTTACTATTCCTATAATTTTTAGGAAGAAAGAGAACAGCTTCCAAAATAAAAGAACTACAGGAATCTTAAAATTGCTCTTACACAGGCAGGCTGAGTCTTACATTAATATGCAAACATAAATATATTACCTCTATTTTTATTTACGTTTTCCCTGCCTTTCTCCTCCGCAAATATTTCTTTTGGCAGAAACCATTATTTCCTACTTTTGTCCTAAACGCTCTCCTTTCTTTTCATGGATCGTAAGAATAAGGAATATATTCTGTATAAGATTTTTTAGAACAATTCATATTTTTCTTTTTCTTCTGATTGTTTTAATATACATGATATCTTTATTTCATTTTGCATACTTAGGTGGTCTTCTTCTTCTTCTTCTTCTTCTTCTTCTTCTTCTTCTTCTTCTTCTTCTTCTTCTTCTTCTTCTTCTTCTTCTTCTTCTTCTTCTTCTTCTTCTTCTTCTTCTTCTTCTTCTTCTTCTTCTTCTTCTTCCTTTTTCCTTTACTTCTACTTCTGTATGACCATAACCTTGTTGCTGGTATCCTTAAGATTTATATTGATTGTTTCCCTATGACTATCATTATGTGTTGTACCTTATGATTCTTGATGAATGTATCTTTTCTTTTATGTATACCGAGAGCATATCCACCAAGACAAATTCCTTGTGTGTCCAATCACACTTGGCCAATAAAGAATTCTTCTGTTCTGTTCTATCTGTTCTATTCTTCTTCTTCTTCTCCTCCTCCTCCTCCTCCTCTTCCTCCTCCTTCTCCCCCTCCTTCTCCTCTTCCTCCTCTTTCTCCCCCTGCCCCTTCCCCTACTCCTCTTTTACCGGTTCAGATGTTGAAGGAGATACAAAGTTCTGGCTGTTGCTCTTTTGGCATCAATTGTTAATTGATGTTGTAGCAGTGTGTCTTTTATGTTGTCTCTCCACCTTCTTCTTGTTCCCTTTGTTGCTATGTTTAAGGTATGCTTTTGCAATAACTTCTTTTTTCTCTTTGCTGATTCTGATATTATTTGTCTTGCATTCTTGGTTCACGGTTATAAGATGCTGTTGTAGTTTCTCAGCTGTGCTTGCTAATCAATGCCTGATCATCTGCAAAGAGTGATTCATTGATATTATTTCCATTCTTGGGTTTGACTAAATTCAAAAAATTAACTCAGTAAATTTAATTAAAAATCTTTTTAACTCCAATTTCTTTCAATTTCCAGTACTTCCCCTTGGTTTTTACCTATTTTGGATTCTACTATTTTGGTCCTTGGCAGTAAGTAAATCCTAACTGTTGTCATTTCAGAAACAGCACTCTAGCTGAAGGCATATATGGAGTGCTTTTTCCTTCCTGTGGAGCAATCAAAACAGGAGCTACTCTTTGAAGGAGAAAATCTCAACTCAAATCATAATGCCCAGGAAGCTCAAACCACAACTCATATGATTAGGCAATGGGGGGGCGGGGAACATCCCAGTTGGGGGAAATGCGACTTGAACGTGGATCAGGAATTCTCTCGCTTCCTCTCATTGTTCCTGGCAAAGCAGATCTGAAGGGTGGGGGGAGGAGGATGGATCCTAAAACTCATGAAATATGCACTGCTCTGCCAGAAAGATTGTGTACACAATCTCTACACAAACATTTTTTAATCGAATGGCTATTTTCAGGAATCTTTCAGTAACAGATGATAGGAATTATTGAAGGAAATCCAAATGAGGGACATGTGCCTCAGAAATGAAGATTTATTTGACCACTGATTCTGCATATATGTGGATATTAAAAAAATGTTGTGTTTCTGCAGAAATTATAATACTGTTCACTCTGATGCATGGTCAAAATAGCATCTGAGAAATCAAGAAACAGTTGTGTTTTAAAAAAAAGGCATATGCTTCACCATCTAAGCAAAAGTAACAGATTTCTAAGTAAATATAGGCCGTTGTCATTATGATGGCAATTGGAGTCAGAATTGCCATTGCTAAGCAGTGTGGTTATAAAGTGACAGGTCATATGATCACATTGCTTAGAGACAGCAATCCGGGCATATCTGGTTGCTGTTGTAACCCCAAGACATGCAGAAGTGAAGTTAAGTGAAAAGTGATGGGAATCCCAGGTAAGGAGCCTAAGTTTTTTTGTGTGACAACTTTAACTACCACATAATGGGAATAAAGAGGCTGCTTCCTCAGAATGCCCAAATAAAAGTAGGGTATAATTGAGCAGTTACCATATATTACTTGCTTATAACTATTCTTTTTTTTTTTTTACCTACTGCAACTCGGTTAACATAATTTGAATCACATTTAGTTAAGGTGATTGTACTAGATCTTGTCAATTTGAGTTTAAAAAAATGAAGAACCTTGAAGGAAGTCCAAAGATCTATATGGCCTCAATATAGTTTAGATGTTTCCAATGCAGGAAAATATGGCTTCTAGGGCTGTGCTGCATTTTGGGGTGTGTAAGTACTTCCTTTTTCAGTGCCGCACAATCCTGGGAAAAGATGTGCTTCCTTTTAGGTGTTGTAGACGTTTGCACTCTTGTGTATTCTGAAGCAGTGGCACATTTGTAGTGAGTTCCCTCTTTCAGAAGTACATCAGTATAAAACATCAAATGCAATCTTGTTCTTGTAAAATCTTAGAACTGAAACTTCTTTGATTTGCCAGTGTTTTAGAGCTTATTTTCTGGCCTGGTATTGGCCATGAAACAATTAAAGCTATTGAGATAAATGTATTTTATACACCTACCTGAACAATCCTAAATACTTGAAGACTTAAGACTTGTCTTCCCTCATTATGTCACATAAGAAAGGTGGACAGATACACAGCAAAGAATAAAAAAGCAATTCATATTTCTTAAAATAACAAATCATTAAACACAAGGTGGTGACCGGTATTAACGGCATTCGTTTAATAAATGCCATGTTTCAGATCTCAGCTTTTGCAGCAGCTTTCCAATCTTCAGCCTACAGACATTTTTTAATTCCTATTTTTCATTCTATGCCTATTTAGCACTCCCTCCCACGCATGTAGCACAATGCTGCAAGTTGGCTGTTTATAGAGAATTTTACTGCAAAAGTTAAAATTCCATTCCAAAAGTATATAAAATGCCATTCAAAGGAACTTTAATCCAGAGCATAATAATGCATGCTTATAAATCATGAGCCAAGTTTTTAAAATTATTTGCTCAACCTCTTCATAGTGAAAGGTAATTTCTCATTCTTTCCAAGTTTGTGTTTATGGAGTTTCCCTTTCTTGAGCTCCCAAGGCACTCAGGGAAATTGTGTCATGTCACTTGAGAAAATGGCATTTTGGAGTGATCATCCTGTCGTAGTATTAAGAAAGTGGAATTATCTCAAAATGTACCATTCACCCCCTACCATACATTCTTTACTATAAGGAATTATACCTCCTCTGTTAATAACACAATTGATTTCCTACATGACTGTGTGGTAAGCAAGCTGTACAGTCAAGATTAGGTTCCTGGGCAAGCTAACATAAATGTAACAATTTTTTTTAGTTCTAACTAAGCATGTTAATGAATTTGAATGAATGCATTTTTTTCCTAACTGCTTTCCACTCAGAATAATTTTCTAGGCCTACCTTATTACTTAGGGAAATTAATAGAATATGCTGCAAGAAAGTAAAACATGTAATATTAATAAGGTTTAGACCCAAGTGTGCTAGAAATAACTACGCAGTCTCCGAGAGAGAAGACCGAACAACAAAGGCCTGTTAGAGATCTGGATGTTTCAGCACCGGGTCCTTAGTAAACAGGGCTTTGAGGGCTTCTAATGCCCACTGGCAGTCTGCTGTCCAGCAGAGTGGTTGATCCAGTCGGGGCTTTGTCCTCAAAAGGTCCATTAACGGCAGGGCAACTGTAGCAAATGAGGGGATAAACTGCCGGTAAAAATTGGCAAACCCCAGGAAGGTCTGCAACTGTTTGCGCTTTGTCAGTGCCTGCCAGCCTTGGTTTGTCTGTTCAAGCACTGCATTCTCGATCACATAATAGTGACAGAAAATAGGCTTGATTGAAATATCAAATGGTTCCTTCAATTTGACAAAATGTGAATCAAGTTATCCCATCCAAGTAGACCCACAAAGCACCAAATCATAGCACTTTACAGACTTGGTGACTTTGGTGATGTTTCTGGGATAATTATGAGTTCATCTCCACGTAGGAGAAGTTGATGGCCCTTTGATATAAGTAGATGGCCAATGAAAATCACTATCACATTAAATTTTCTGTCTAACAAAGCTTTTTAGGAGTGGCAAGCCAAAGGCTTTTGACTTCATTCACTTTCCCAGCTCTGAAAATGTTTTCATTTTCTTAGCCATAAACCTTAACTTTATTCTCTTGGGCTAATAGAACAATATAATTCTGTGCTCGTTCTACTAACACAACCGGAAGTTTAATTCAAGTCTTATCTGACCAATCCAGTAAGCACTTCTGGATCAAATCTTACATTTACATTACATTCCACTGACATTTGGATCAAGGTTAAATTTTATAAAAATCAATGAGCTTATGGCAATACCCATAAAAGTTGCCCTAAATGTTTACTGTCATTAATAATAAGACAGGGTAAGGCGACTAATGCTATTTGTTCAGTATCAGCATCTTTCCCTATATTCAACCTCTTTCATTATTATTCCTTCATACTGATAATGGCATATTGTTTGACTTGGGACCACCTTTGATTATATGACTGCATCATTGAAACTCTGATTTAGAGTTAGTTGTATATCATAATCTTAAATCAGAGGGCCACAAGATGCCATTGGTCCCTACTTATGATGCCACTTAAGGCTAGAATATGCCATGCAGCTTTTTTAGATCTTTATATTTCTAATGTACATAACAAGCAAGGAGTATTCGATGATAATTGCTAAGTTGCTATTTAACCTCATTCGGATGTTGCAGAATTGTACCATCTGATACATTCTAAAAGTGACACCTTCTAGACTCGTTATTCTTTAAATATGCCAGAGATTATGGGTGTACCTGACTCTTTTATGTGTAGGATGGTACTAAGTCACTGATTTTAGGACTTTACTACTTCTTGCGAAGTAGTACCCTGTTTCCCTGAAAATAAGACATCCCCTGATAATAAACCCAATCTGGCTTTTGAGCTCATGCACTAAAATAAGCCTCTCCCTGAAAATAGGCCCTCCCCAAAAATATTTAAACGCAGAGCTGGAAATCAGGTAAGACGGCAAGAGGAGCCTCATCTTGCTCCACGGGTCCCAAAATAATAAGACCTCCCTGAAAATAAAGCCAAGTGCTTATTTCGAGGTTCAAAAAAATATAAGACATGGTCTTATTTTCAGGGAAACGCAGTATGCTGGAACTTGCACTTCGTGAATAGCATGCACAATGGGTGTTTTTTACACTTCGAACAAAGCTCTTTTACGGCATTTGATTTGTGTCCAGAAAACTTTTCCTGTCTCAACTTAACAATGAAGAACTTCTCATTGTTTTTCTCAAAAGCATAAAATGTCTGCTTCAAAGATCTGAGGAACTTATCATAGCTAGACAGGAAGTGCTGTATATAGTGGAAATAGCTCTGCCAAGTACTGTTTAAAATTTCTTAGGAAATTCTGAACCTTGCTTTTATCTAATTCAGGTTTTGGGTCTGTTGCTGCCTTTGCTTTGTTATAATATGGCATCATTGCCAGGCACTGCAGTACTTTCAAAACAAGTCCCAATGTATTGACACCTCTTCTCAAGAAAGAGAAATTGTTTTGGCAGTTCTGCTTCCAGGAGGTAATTGTTAGGGGATAAAAGGGCTTCATTGTTAGCCAAATATGAGATGGAAATTTTCAAAAACAAATGATCAGAACACCTAAAATGCCATACAGTTCTCTGGCTCCAGGTGTAATTACATTGGACACTATGAAATAGGCAGGATGCCCTCAGCCAATGCTCTGCATATGCCATCTATTTACAAGGAATGGTTATTTGTTATATGCCTCTGTTGCTGAGCCTATTTTTCAACAGGGCCATAAACTATGGTCATAACAACAGCACACATACAGTATGCATATATATGTGCAGTGCAGAACATTTTGCACTTACTGCATATAAGATCAGTTCAATCATTACCCAATGTTATTATAAACATACAGGGGAAAATAAATGTGCATTCCATCATGTTATTATACAGTAGACTTTCCAGATACAATATACTGTTAATTTAAAGGATAATTAGTTCGTATTGGGAAGTGTTTATGAGTACAATAAACCCAATTTGTGGCAAACCACAAAGCAGTTTTTCTGAGAGCCTTACTTTTTCCGTTATTTGAAGGACTCTGTATATCTCATAATCTAACATACTGTAATTAAGTAGCATATCTCCATGTAGGCTCTCACAACTATCCAAGCATATGACTGTAAGGACATAACTGGTTTTTTTTATCTTAGCCAGTCACTACAATACTGAGTAGCTATACAGTTAGCTGTAAGGAAATGTCACCAAAGTTAGCCAGGATTCATAAGTCTTTTTATCTAATATGCGTAACAATGACAATCAATGTACATTCATCTCATATGGATATCTTCATACAATTCTTGAGCATTAAATAATTAAGATGCCAAAAATCATGAGGGGGGGGGGAACTGGTCCCCTCTTTCTTTCTACTTATATAAGAATATAGCTTGCAACATAATTTGTTAAGGACTAAGGTTCAAATTGGTCTAGTGGTTAAGGCACCAGACTAGAAAACAGGAAACCCCTTTGTCCCTCCTTAGCCATGAAAGCCAATTAGGTGACTTTGGGCTAGTCACTCTTTCTTAGCCCAACCTACCTCACAGAGTGGTTGTTGTGGGATTAAATAGAAGGAGGTATAAATAATGTATTGTACAAATAATGAAGGTGGAAAGAAAGAAAGAAAGAAAGAAAGAAAGAAAGAAAGAAAGAAAGAAAGAAAGAAAGAAAGAAAGAAAGAAAGAAAGAAAGAATCAGTTCAGTAACCCAGAACTAAGCAGTGTATAGAAAGAAAAGGGAAGGGAAGGGAAAGGGAAAGGGAAAGGGAAAGGGAAAGGGAAGGGAAGGGAAGGGAAGGGAAGGGAAGGGAAGGGAAGGGAAGGAAAGGAAAGGAAAGGAAAGGAAAGGAAAGGAAAGGAAAGGAAAGGAAAGGAAAGGAAAGGAAAGGAAAGGAAAGGAAAGGAAAGGTCAGTTCAATAACCCAAATCTAAGAGGCATATAGGAGGGTGAATATGGAGTTGTTTTGACTAAACCTTCCAACTTCTCCTTTCTAGGAACTCAAGTGGCATATATGAAAACATTGCATTATCTTTTTACTTGCTGTTTGAGTAACATGCTTCACTGCTACCCTTAAACACAAACCATACTGCTTGGGCCAAGAGAGATTTGCACCCCTCTAACAAAAAGTGACAGGAGTCTATTACACATAAAGAATACTACTACTTTTTTTTATTCCTTCCACCTAATGAAATATTGAAAATAAATTATGCAAAATGATGTAAAACATTTTCTGTAGCGATGGGGAACTCTCAGAAAACAGAGTGAAACTGGACTAAATCTAGTGTGAGGAAGAAGTTGACAAAAGAAAGACAAGAGTTTGAAAATAGGCAGGACTGGAATGGTGAATACATTCCTGCGAGACAGCTGGAAAATGGCTTAAAGCATTGCCATCTGATCCATCCTAAGGCCGTTTCCCTTCTGATCATGTGATCCAGCCAAAATTTATGCAACCCACTCAGAATTTCCCAATGTGCACACACGCAGTGTGGCCGGTGCTGTCAAAGATATTGGAAAGAATCCAAGAAGCAATCCTTTTAATGCTTCCCTATCCTGTTTCAATTAAAAATCAAAATGCCAGGAAGTAACGGGTTACTACGTTGTTTGTGTTTTGAATAAAAGCCAAGTTTCAAATGGCTTTACTCTGAGTGGCAACCCAGAAGTTTTGAAAACAAATGCGTAACATCAAGCAATATGGTAAAAGCCAAAACTCAGAATATTTTGTTCAAGCAATTAATTATTTAGCAATTAATTATCTAATTAATAATCAGATTTTTTAAAAAATCTGATTATTGGAGCTATTAATAATTGTCAGGTAAGATATGCAATAGGTATGTCTTATTTGTCCACTGTTTTTAAGTAATGAAAACTGAATAAATAGAATTAGAATTAGAATTTTTTATTGGCCAAGTGTAATTGGATACACAAGGAATTTGTCTTGGTGCATATGTTCTCAGTGTACATAAAAGAAAAGATATGTTCATCAAGAATCATAAGGTACAACATGATAGTCATGCCAAGGAGCTGTGATTGCACAGTGGTTAGCATGCAGTATTGCAGGCTAATTCCGCCGACTGCCAACAGTTCGATTCTCACCAGCTCAATGTTGACTCGGTCTTTCATCCTTCCGAGGTTGGTAAAATGTGGACCCAGATTGTTGGGGGCAATAGGCTGACTCTCTAAATTGCTTAGAGAGGGATGTAAAGCACTGTGAAGCAGTATATAAGTTTAAATGCTACTGCTATTGCTATAATCTTTTCCATTTTGAAGTTCCACCAGTAAAGGAAGGCAATGCGTAGATTTTGGAAGTTGTGGAACGGCAGAAAATTGCTTGTTATTTAATTTAAGGGAATGTTTCTTTGTTTTACTATGATACAATGCTGAAAAAGATTTAGCATCCCATCACTTAAAATGACTTGGCTAGGTGGGGTAGGGATACGTATACACTGATTTTTTATTCTATTTCATTGAGATATGTCTTTGAATGTAGGGTTCTTGGTGCAAAATGAAGAAAAAAGGCAGGATGCTTTCATCAGATGTTTTCATCTGATGAAAACATCTGATGTGTTTTCATCAGATGAAAACACATCAGATGAAAAAGATCAGTTTTGATTTGGGATTTTTATGATAGTTTCTTCTAGCATAACCAATATGTATCAGTACCAGTGATACTTCAAAAAAAAAAAGTCCATCATTTTAAGTACAGGAGCCATATTCTTAAAGAGCAGCAATATGTTTCCAATGGAACAAAATATTTGCAAGAATAGAATTCAAAATCTCATCAAAATTATAATTTGGGAGAATAAAATGGCCTTTGTGGTAACAAGATAAGTGTTCAAAATACTTGGAATAATTAGCATTACATATCGGTTATAAAATAAAATGCATGGTGAAAAAATGCTGACAATATCAAACTGTCAGATTATGAAAGTTCCTTCTATCCTAAACATATTTGTCTTTAGTGTAAAACTGCATTAAAATATCAATGATCCATTGCAGAAAACTACAAGACAGTTCACATTACAAGATTTCCAGTAACCTCAAGAATTCCCGTTAGTATAAATTTAACACCAGGTATGGATAGTCAGTTAATTTCATAACTGCTGCTGGACTAACAGAGAAAAAAAATTAATCAGTATAATCGTTCAGAGAATGAGTGCATGTTGTCTACTAAGAATCAACAAATGGATTCCAACTTCTAACATATACAGCAAAGGATTGTCCACAAATATGTGATCCAAATTCATAAAGGCTTTGAACTGTGAAGAATTGGGAACTCTGAATACTGTCCCCATTCTTATTCACAACTCTTTCTACCCTTCCCACCAGGATATCTGAGCTCTAATCAAAGCTAAATCACCTCTCTGCTTTAGCATGGAAGTCAAAGTGGTGAAGAGGTGGGGCAAAGTAGCTTGAGAGAAAGTGGAAAATGCCTTGGATCTAGAGATCGAAAACAAAGCATAACCCACTTCAAAGCTTACCTTTTGACACAACACAGTAAAGAGGTCTTACTTCTCTCTTCTATTGGGAAGAAATCAGAGAAGGAATGCAATTTAGGTGAAAAGAGGCAACCCAATCCAGCTGTGACAGGCATGGGAAAGAAATGTTTCAGAGATTCTGCCTTATTTAATTCACTGTAAGATTGGCTAGGAATTTACTCTTGCAGTGTTCATTATTTATTTATTTATTTTTATTTATTTATTTATTTTGTTGAGTACATATTAGATAATATATATAAGTATAAGCATGAATTGAATACATAAAATGAGTACAATTAAAGGGAACATTAGGACAGGGTGGTAGGCATGCTGGTGCTCTTATGCACGCCCCTTACAGACCTCTTAGGAATGGGGTGAAGTCAACAGTAGACAGTTTTAGGTTAAAGTTTTGGGGTTTGGGGATGAAACCACAGAGTCTGGTAGTGCATTCCAGGCATTGACCACTCTGTTGCTGAAGTCATATTTTCTGCAATCAAGTTTGGAGAGGTTTACCTTAAGTATGTATCTATTGTGTGCTCGTGTAATGCTGTGGTTGAAGCTGAAGTAGTCATTGACAGGTAGGACATTGTAGCAGATGATTTTTTGAGCTATGCTTAGGTCATACATCATTTCTAACCTACATCTTTTCTATCCTGCTCTACGCAGTAGAGTGTTGGTCTCTAACAGAAAGCCACTTGAAGAGACTAGAAGCATTTAAAATGTGGATTTACAGGTGGATGTTACATATAAGGTCGGTTGACAAAATCAGAAATGAGGAGGTGATAAGCCGTCTGGGAAAGCCAAGGAAAATAATCAAAACCATTAAAAAGCGAAAGTTAGAATATTTTGGACATGTGATGCGACACCTGGAAAAATACTTCACTTAATCCTCCAAGGAAAGATGGAAAGCAAATGAGGTCCAGGCAGAAGAAGAACATCATGGCTTCAAAATGTAAGGGACTGGTTTGGACAAAACTCAGCAGCACTTTTTTGTGCAGGTGTTGATAAAAATATGATCGCCAGCATGATCGCCGATGTCCGATGATGGATATGGCACAAGAAGAAGAAGAAGTTCATTACTGTGTAATTACACCAAGCTAGCACCAAAAAAAATGCCTTTCTGGAAAGCTGTTGCTTTCTTGTTTCTTTGGTTTGTCAACTATCTGGCGCTTGATATCTACTGCCTCAAGCAGACTAGTGAAAAGAAGCCTCATCAGTCAGTGGCTTGCTGTATACCAGGCCTTGCTTCCAGCTTTAGAAGAAAGGGGAAATATTCAGCTTTTAGAAACGGTCAAAAATATCCTAGAGAAAATGTTGTGTATTAACTCTCTGGTGAACTGTATCTCAGAGGCATCATCTCTTGAGAGCCATCTATCTGGCACCTTCAAGCAGGACTAAACTACTTTCAAAAGAGCTGTGAAATCCATTTGTCACTTGTCAAGGTTAAAACCTCAGTATACACAGAGCACACTGAAATCCATTCCAGGGCTGCAGTTCCCATAGCAGCAGTTAAAAGTACTGGCAAGCGTTTATTATTTACAAGTAGGATTTACTAAGTTCAGATCAAAGGCAAGTCCATTCTTGGGTTTCCTTCCTGAAAGTAACTGAAAAGACCCCTTTAAGATTCTGCATTCATGAAAACAGAATTCCTCCACATTAATTATCATGCTAACTATTTCGTTCTGAGCTAGGGAAAGCATATCTGCTGGGAAAGATTGCATTTGCATATACAGAATGCATCAACTTAAAAGAAGGTTAGTTCAATTTCTGGGTACCATTCCAAAAATGTGAATAAGAACCTTGAGAATTCTTGACAATCGATAAGGTGTCTGGGGAATTCAAATCCACACATCTGTAAAGTGACTAGTTTATGGAAGACTGGGCAATGTCTCTCTTCATCTTCAACACTGGAAAGCTTTTTCAGAGTAGTTGAAGAGGGAATAAACATAGCTGAGAACAGAGTTGTTCCGAAATGCTTTGATTTACTTTTACACAAATTCGTGTTTTGTTGCCGCCCCATATTCTAATCTGCTGTCCTGTATCCCAAATATGCCACTAGACCAGGGGTCAACAATCTGCGGTTCTGGAGCCACATGTGGCTCTTTAGGTCTTCTGCTGTGGCTCCCTGTCGGGTGATCCCACCACTGGCCAGCCCCACCCCTCGCCCACCCCTCCCAGTCACTCCTCGTCTGGCCTGAGAAGGTAAGGGTGACGGCGGGGGATGGAGATGTGGCTAGGGCATAGACAGAGACATACAGAGAGAGGGGGAGAGAGGGGGGGAAGGAGGAAGGGAGGGGAGAGAGAGGTATGTCAAAAGGGTTTTGTGGTTCCCAGTGTCTTTTAACAACTGGTTCTCTGCCCTACCCAGTTGGGTAGGCATGGCTAGCGGGTCATGTGATTGGTGGAAGTGAACGACATCGAGTTGGCCACGCCCACCCAGGTTTTATGGCTCCCGATGTTTTCTTTTCTGTGGGAAAAGAGTCCAAATGGCTCTTTGAATGCTTATGGTTGCAGACCCTGCACTAGACCAAAGGATGTGAAAGTCTGGTTGAGTCTGTTTTACCCCGATTGCAGATCATATGTGTGTTGTTGTTGTTGTTTTTAATTTGCTGTTTTAATTGTTAGCCACACAGAGTAATGAACTTGAGTTGGACAGCCTTATAAATTGAAATAAATAAACAATATATCCAAGCAGTAGCATATTCATTCATTTGAATTTGACACATGGTCTCTTTAAGTTCTTAGTATTTATAAATGTGTCTACCTCTGGAAATTTGAGAGAAATATTCTCTGGCGTACTATCCCATGGCCAAGTTTATCAAACTATTTCAAAACATCAGCTCCAAGAGAGGACAAACTGAAACAAATGTGTCTAAAAATTTTGCATCTTTTTCAGCTCCTTTCCCCACCTCATGGTTAGGAAGGGAATAAAGAATCCCATGTTTTCCCTCTGTAAGTAAACTAAGTTCTTTAATTTCCTCCTTACCTTCCTACTTTCTCAGTGTGACATAATATTCATGTATAATAAGACTATCTGCTCAAAGGATTGCATTAGACCAGTTCACACTCAACTCCTCTCACTGGATACTGAAAAGTTATTGTGAGGACAGATTAGGGGAGGGCATGCAATAAAAGCCATATTAAACTCTTGAATGGAAGATAGAACATAATTGTATGGTACAAATATATACATTTTAATTAATCACTTCTTTTTCCCACTCTTCCTTCCAACTTAGGGTTGCTTACAAGTGTCAAACCCAACCAATGATTGGATCCTCACAACAGCCCATTGGGGTTGATGCTTTCCCCAGTTAAAACCTTGATCTCTACACCATTCTGGTGCCCTCATGCTGGAAAACTGAGGTGACAAAGAAAACTCAGTAACACATGATTTCTTCCAATCAGATATCATCTTATTAGTTTTAAAGGAAAAGCAAAAACACAGCAAAGGGGGGGAAATGGATGCCTCCCAATCCATAGTTTCAGTCTTAAATGACTAACATGACTGATAAAGAGAAATGAGATTTATTTGTCTATTAAGATCTGCTTCAATTTCAAATATTATCCTAACATGGCTGAGATATTACATCTTTGGACTTTGCCCATAAATTATTTACCTCCACCAGAACACTTAAAATGCAAAACCCAATAAATTTCCTTTTTCTCCTTTTGTTATCAAAGTTTGCATACCAGCCAAAAGATAAACAGAAAAGCATTAAGTGTTTTACACAGGATTGTATGCTTTCAATCATCAAACAAATATTTCTGAGGTCAACATTTGGCAGCATTTTGCATTTAAGAACTAGAGACTGAGAAAGCCAGGTTATGGCCCTGAAAGACAGAATGCTGCAAATTACATTGGAGTATAATACCTAATTCTCCATAGTAAATAGCTGGGTTTATTTAGATACAACACTTTGATGAGAGAACACAAAGTACAGGATCTCACTGCAATTTCAATACTAAAATCTCAAGTGTTCCATCAATAAGGAGAGGCTATTTTCAATATCTTCTTCTTTCAATTGTGTTTTTGCACCCTACATCTTAGCCCACAATTCCAATGTCGATGGGCAATTCTACCCCGCTGACTGATAAGAAGATGAAAAATCCTTTCAGAAAGTTTCATCAAGCATTAATTAGTGATCGTTCATATAATCTACTTTTTCTTGGAAGAAACAACATTGCAAGGAAGAGAACTACATAATGCTGATGTGGGGTAATTTTTATTACTATTATTCTAGAGGGGAGGCACCAACATTTGATGACCTAGGTGGAGATCCCACACCAAATAGGTTAAATCAGTTGAGCTTGGACCATGCACAAAACTATACGATTGTCTGACTTAATATGGGATACAAAAAAAGGAGAAGAACACCTTTGCTCTGTAAATTTTATTTGGGTATTGAGATATAACTTATAAATGCCAAACAAACTGCAATTTGGCTATCCAACGATTCACATCCAAAATGCAGTCACTAACAGCAAAAGTACTATGCCAATCAAGAGCCATCCAGACAAAATTAGAAACGCTGTCTCTTACGCACAGAACTTCTTCAAGGTGTAAATTGCACGTTCCTAACCTCAGCTTTTATGAGAAATAAGGCCTCAATATCCTTCATTTAATGTCCTATTATCTCCTTCAAGATAGTTTTTAACAGTTTTCATATAACTACATAATGCAGACTGTTTTATTTTTAATGCACTCAGTAAATTGCCTAGCATCACATGCATCAAAAATCAAACAAGCCAAGTGTGTATCTCTGTAAACTAGCAGGAGCACTTCATCTGCATATCTGGCTCCTAACAATTAGGTTCTGGTACCACTGTGCATTCATCACTGAGTTTGTCCTATTTTCTTTTTCTAGCAGAGTAAATTCTCCCAATACAATTACTTTTCCTCCATTAACTGAGTTCCAAAGCTAGACTGCAACCATTTCAATGCTTAATTCTTTACCTAACACAAATATTGAAGTCTTTCTCTGTGAAAGTGTTACTTTTAAGAGTGCACAAACTCTGCTAACACTATAAAAATATTTTGCTCTAGACTCCAAACAGCTTGCCCAATCCATGAGCATCAACTATCAACTATCAACACATCAACTATTAATGCCACAATGTGAAGACTTACAAAAGCTTTTTAGAATTAAATTGCACACAAGTTTCAAATGCAAGACTACTTGGCGAACTGTGTCACCAAGATCAAAACAAACTATTTACAACTGCTAATCTTGATGGGCCAAGGAACTGTCAAAACTTGGTTGACTAAGAGTTTCTTTCAAGAAGTGAATTACATAATCAAAGTGCTATAGAAATAGCAAATCCACTATAAGTATCTAGGCTAATAAATCTATGAACAAGATATTTGCCTTTTGGATACCATAGATATACTGATGTGATAAATATTGCAATTGATTTTCTTTCAAATATAAGAAAATTGGCACATTTCAGCCTGCATCAAGCACACTCACATCTATATTAAAATTTCTTTAGGTAGTAAGACAGGTGCGTATACCTTTCTAAGTGTTATCAATTTCAAATATACTGCCATGACTCAAATTTTGCTAATGTCCAAGCTTCATCTTCTGTATACATTTGTTTAACCTCCTTCTAAACCTCACAGAACTAGTTATGCTCAGTGTTATGATGTAGATCATTCACCACCCTTGCACTGTGCAACAGAGAAGAACTTGGGAGCATTTGCTCAAACAATAAATTAAAGGTCAGTGAAACTAAGTATTGTCACATTAGGTTTAATTAAAGAATTCGCTTCTAAAATATATAAGACATTGCTGACTGAAATGGTTTTCAAAGGTGATCAGATACATTGACAAGCAATTGATCTATAAGACTGGTTTAATATGAAAACTATATTCACTTGTCTCAAAGAACATTGTCTGATATATACATGGGACACATTGAACACCAAGTAGATTGATGCTGCTAATAGGGCATAATTTTTGTTAAAATATTGTTTTTGTTAAAAGGATTACTTTCATGGTAACAAGTAAGAGATTCTTTTCAAGTCTAAATGTGCTTCCTCTTTCTTTCCTTTATCTTTGTGTGAACTAGCAAGAGGTTTATCTGAGACCTTTTTTCAACTTATTTGAGCCACCGTGGCGCAGTGGTTAGAGTGCAGTACAGGGGTGGTTTCTACTTACCTTTACTACTGGTTTGCAGTGGGAGCGCGTGCATGCACTTCTGGGCATGCGCAGATCATCCATGATGATGTCATGGTGGGTGGGCAGAGCCTCCCACTGGTTTTACTATCGGTTCTATAGAACCAGACTAAACCGGGAGCAACCCACCACTGGTGCAGTACTGCAGGCTACTTCTGCTGACTGCCGGTTGCCTGCAATTTGGCAGTTCAAATCTCACCAGGCTCAAGGTTGACTCAGCCTTCCAACTTTCCGAGGTGGGTAAAACGAGGATCCAAATTTTGGGGGGCAGTATGCTGACTCTGTAAACCGCTTGGAGAGAGCTGTAAAGCACGGTAAAGCCGAACAATTTGAATCTATGTCTAAGTGCTATTGCTATTTTCTTGGCCTGAGCTCAAGCTTCTCTTATTTGGCTACTGCCTTGTAGCAGCTCTTCCTCCTATCATTCAAGGCCATTCCTTATGTCCTCTAAAGCAATCCTATATTATCACTTAGATAAAACTGATTTAAAAGAAGACTTTTTTAAACTTTCTACCTACTGAAAATAACAATTCTCTTCTTCTCTTCTAAATTAAAAAAGAAATATTGAGGAAAGTATTATGGGTGATGTGCAACAGCCACATACTTTAATGGGTTGTAAATCAGGTATAACAATGTGAAAAACAGGAATAGTGAAATATTCAAGTTAATAGAGTTTCGATAGCTACCCCATTTAAGGACAATGTAAGTATTTCTACAACCTCAGGAGATAACTAATATCTTACCATGCGCAGGGACCATTCACATAATTTTGAACAGGATTCTTCTAATTGTGAAACTGTGATGTGGCAAAATTGAGCTCGTGAATGCCAATTTATTTTCTCTGCTGAACTAAGAAATATTGATTCAGGTTGATTGTTTTCCTGATGTGTCAGGATTACTTAAATGATCTATCATGCTTGAGAATGGATATTTCAGACAAATGCTGCTGAACAGGGAAAAAGGGAATGACCTTATTCCTTCTTCTAAAGATTTTTTTTTCTAAATAAAGATATTTCTCCAGCAAATGAATTATTTCTTTTTTAAAAGATGCACTACTTCATGGTATATTCTGGGTACCATTTGTGGTACCTTAGCTCTGAACAATAGAGAGGCTATAGCAGGAACCTATTCTGTAGTGGCCAACAACTTGTTCATGAGGCAGTGTCATCAGGATTATAGCCAACTCTCTGACCTTCTACTTACAATATACTTAGCGCCATTCCCAGGTACATCTCCTTATCAGGGGTACTATTAGAAGACAAACATAGCAACTGAGCCAAAACCCATTATTTGTGGAATACAGAATTTCAAACTACTTTGCCAAGTACCAAGTCCTTACGCAAGAAATCATAAAGTTTTATGAGTTCACTAGTTATTTTCCAGTCAAATTTTGTGATATCTGTGACCACAACAGTGGTACCCCTGTAATGGAGGGGTTTTTGGTTTCAGCGTTCTGAGTTTTGGGCGATATGGGTAGGGAGAGATGTATTTGATGAGGTAAAGGTGTTTCCAAGACATGCAGGGGTGACATTCAGCCGGTTCTATTTGGCTCAGGAAACCGGTAGTGGCAGCTGCGGGAGGTTTCACCCACCCCTGCGGACATCATGAAATCGCTTGTTTGTGACAATTTTAAGCCTGTGTGCATGCACAGATGACGTGGTGTGTGTACATTTGCGAACCGGAAGGGAATTTAAGTGAATTTCACCCCTGATGACATGACTTTCTGGATGCAATTAAAGCTCTGTATGACTGAAGCTGCTGTAAGTCAAACAACATTTCCCAGGCTTTGGTTGACAGATCAATGAATTTTTTGGGTATTCCTACACCACATAACCTTTCTTTTCACTGTTGCAGTTCTTGTAAGTCTATGGGCCATATATGCATACATGTCCAAGTATGTGCCATGCCATTTTTTTCATTAAAAAATACAAAAGAGAAACTGCCGTAATAAATCCAATGATACTTACTGTATGTTATTATATGAGAGTACATATAAATATATTTTGTGTGGCCACAAAAGGAAATATGTTGGCCATTGCACTGTGCAGACTATTAGACAATTTAAAATGATCACCATAAGAGAGAAAGTCTAGAAGGCAATCTAGTATATTAGACTAGCATACAAATGTAGGATCTCCTACTTTTTTCAGAGAATAGAAAAATGTGATGCAGGGAAAGGAAAGTTATCCTCATTCTCTTTAAAATGGAGAGATTCAGGAAAATGGCTTTTAATATAGGTTTATTCTTCTATTTTCAAACAGAGAAAATATTTTTATTTGTGTGTTGAAAAATTGGCATCGCAGCAGGAGACCTAAACTCTTTGAGTGACATGCCAACAACGTTCATTTTTAAAAACAAAGTTTTCTCAAACTAGCAATGAAGCCGCATGCATTCTTATGGCCTCAAGGCTTCCCTAAGATCAGTGGAAAGATGGCATGGCTCCTAACCTTTGAGAGGGGGTTTTTTTTCTGCCATAAAAGAGAAGTAAAAGATGATAGCCGAATTAAGTAGAATTCACACAACAGAATTCACACACAAGTAGAATTCACACAACCAAGCCTGATGTAATTCACTGAATTGTCAAGTTGGATCCAGAGCTGCCATGAGCAGTATTCCATTAATAATGAACTTTGTCTGAATGAAAGAGCCACCCGTAAAGATGAATGCAAAATGCACTCACGAGGGGGGAAAAGAAAATCAGAAATATAACTTCCAGTTCTCATCCAAACTTTGAATAAGAATTTCATTTGGATATCAGCTCATTCCAAAAAAGATGGACACTTGGGTTAAACCCAAGATGGTCTATGAATGCAAAAAGAAAAGAAAAAAGAAAAACAAAAACAAGAATATCTTAATGCAATACATATTTTATAATAATATTTTATATTACATATACTTATCAATGCGTGAACATGTGACACAGGGTGCCATACATTTCAGTACAAATAAAATAATATTTTATTTATTCATAGTTCTCACATTCATCCAACTTATATATTTCTAATAGTAATACACATTTATATCAAATTATAATCTTTCATTATTTCATATTGTTTAAATATACATAATACTACCGCTGTTCCATTTCTAAACCTCTCTCTTATCATTACACTTGTTTTATTTTATAAAAATATGTATACTAATATTCCTCCTTTCTCTTATTTTTGTCTTTCTCTTATTTCTGTAACTTTGAACAAACACGAAATGTTGTGAGTCGACAGTTATAACGTTTCCTTGCTACCAGGAAGAAAACTCCTAATAAGCTTATATAGGTAATCCACATTTTATGATCACAATTGGGGCTGGAACTTTTGTTGCTAAGCAATGCAATTTTTAAATGATTCGCACCTGATTTTGTATATTTTTGTGCTGCAGTAGTTCAGGGAACCATCGTGGATGTGAAGCAAATCTGGCATTCCCCCACTGGCTTTGCTTGTTTGAAGCGCCCCAGAAAGGTCACAAATACAGATTATGTCATTATGAAATGTTGCAACTGTCGTAAATACATGCCAGTTTCCAAGCACTCGAATTTTGATCACATGTCTGATGCAACAATTATAAATCACTTTTTTCCAGCTTGGCTGCAACTTTGAACCGTCGTGAAACAAATTGCCTTAATTTGAGGACTACTTGTAATTTGATCCTTTATTAGTGCCAAGGTATTGGAAGGGAGAGAATTTTATCTTTTTTTCAGAAGCCGAAATCAGGTTGCATTTTGGTATGGTAAAGTCTTTTTTGTTTTTTTTTTAATTCAGACAAACCTGCTATAAAAGTTCTATACAGAACTGTCGTGGAACATTAGTTTTTGAAACAAATTCCTACGTGATTCCCCAAAAAGAGTAGGAGGTGGGCTTACTGAGTCATAACCAAAACTGTTGATAAGAATGAATTCAGGAATTTAAAATTTTAAGTAAAAACATATAATAAATTTTCAAAATGACCCTTGGGGGTACTGCATTATTTGAAAGGGAGTCTAGCTGCTCTAGAGAAAAATCAAACTCTCTTTTGTAAAATCCCCTTCTTGAACAGCAGAAACAAGCAAGTAAGGAAACCAACATGCATGTCCAAGACAGCCAAATAAAATTCATCAATATTTTGAAAATAACAGTTGAGTGCGCACAGCCACTCAAAATGCCAAGGGTAGAAATCCCCCATGATAGTAAAGGAAGTTAGCACCCACCCCCCTCCTAGAATAATGAAATATTTTGAGGAATATTTTAAAAAGGCAGGATAAAATATTTTCCCTAAAACAGAAATAAAAAATCTTAAGGGAGACAGAAACTCAAGAGCCCCAACTACCCTTCCCCCAGCAGATATTTTGTGCTCATTGAGAAAGATTGGGCCAACCTATCTACAAAACAAAAGATTTTCACTCCAGAGTGAAGGGATTAAGATATGACTCTTCGGGACATAATAGGATTAACCCACTAAGACACAGAGCTCACTGCATTGCACAATCTCCTAAGGACAATGCATCATCTTCAGAAACTTCAATCAAACTTCTCAGATAACCTACAGAGCCAGCTATGACCCCTTCATAGCCCCATGGGAGTCTGACAACAGCCAATAGAATACATGTTCTTGCACGGTAACAGGAAGCTCAAGTTCAAAGCCCAAGAAAAGGTATAAAAACCCCTCATTCTCAACTCCATGTGGTCAGCTGCATCAGAACCATGTGCTTGGTGGTTCTGCTTCATCAATAAACCATCTTTCCAAACAGTCTCCATGTTTCCAGTGTCTTTCTCCCATCTTGGAACTAAACCAGATGGATATTTCTTCCAACAATAGGGAGGTTATTTTTGACAGAAGGAAAAAGACATTTATTCCCATTTTTCCCCTCAGATGCTCAATGGGACAACACTACCATTTAATTTCCAAACACACCTGGCTCATGAACAGGCAAACAATATTAATTTAGCAACAAAAGTAATAACTCTCCCCTCGTTGATTCATTTGAAGTGGAGTTTATTCAAGCTCCCTCTTTGGAAATTCATCCTTTTGCCCTCCAACCCCATCCCCATCAAGTCTCTCCTCCCACCCTCAGCCAAGCTCCTCCACCCTCCCAAATGGTCAGAGCAGCCACCATTAATATATAAAGTAACCAACAATGAAAAATAAACATTAATGAAATTGAGATCGTTGTATCATTTTCTTATGCCTAATTTACTCTAGAGGAGGGCTGTCAAACTTGCGGCCCGGGGGCCGGATGTGTCATGCGCTGGCCATGCCCACACCCAGTTTAGCGAAGGGGGAAAAGTTGCAATATATCACGTGTCGCTACCGTGACGACGGGAATTTGACACCCCTGCTCTAGAGTGCCAGAGGGAGTTAAAAACCACAAGTACAGTTAAATCAGCAGTGAAGAAATAAAGTCAGCAGAGTTTGTTACTTTTGACAA
This sequence comes from Masticophis lateralis, assembly GCA_030761175.1. Classification (NCBI taxonomy): domain Eukaryota; kingdom Metazoa; phylum Chordata; class Lepidosauria; order Squamata; family Colubridae; genus Masticophis; species Masticophis lateralis. Next base: position 149,133,347 of record JAUDYJ010000001.1, on the reverse strand, counting down.
CTACAATCCTGCTCTTCCATCTCCTATAGAACAAGACTCCATCACAGCACAATTTCTTTCTGCCATGTTCTAAAAAGCAGGGTTAAATCACTTTAACAGACAGAAATTGGTCTGTTACATCTGCACTGATGACTAATTCTTTACTGGGATGTTGTCTTTAGATATACAGAGGATTTCTGCTTCTGTCTGAGCTTGCGGTGGCCATTTCTATGAAATAATACATGTTAAAACACAAACCCATGCCGAATTATGTCAGTTGGCAAGTAACAAGGACTCTTTACACAACAGAGTGGCCCTGCATTGACCTACTTCAAGTTGCGCCTTGCAATATTTAAATAACACCCTTAAATATTAATCACAATCTGTCCCCTTGAAAATGCCAGCTGTATTTTAAACAATTACCCTCGCCACAAAAATCAGGGGGGCATCAAGGAAACGTATGCATGGATGCCCTGCCAGCATCAGTGAATTGCAAAATATCTTCCAACCCTGTAATTGTCCCATAACGGTATAGAGAGCTGTTTCTATTTTAAACATGTAATGATCCATCCAATGTGTATGCTGGGAAAGAGCAAAGCAACCGATATATTTATAAATTTAAGTGGAAACTGGTGGAGTGGGAAGGAAAAATTTTTAAATAGTTAAATCCAGTGAAGAATTTAATTTTGTAGATGCGGAAGGGGCGGGGGAACAATCCTAAAGATTTCCTGCAGTAATGCAGGAATAGAAGCACGAAACAGGTGTCTTCTTAATATTCAGGCTAGCAACTACACTACTGAGGACCAAGACATAAATAACAACCAACATATGCCCAGATATCTAGGATATGATGCAAAGAATATACGATGTCATTCACTATATAGGCTCAAAGCCATATAGAGATTTCTCCTCAACCTGATAAAAAACAGGAAGCTGCAAAATCAAATAGAACTGATGAATAAAAGAGGTTTTCAGCTTAAGAAGAAGGTAAAATATTTGGATATAATTATGACAAATATGAATTGTATGTTACTTTACAATAACTATTGTGTTAAGACCTGGAATGAAGATGGGACAAATTACAATTGTCATTGTTGGATAGAATTTCTGTGATTAAGATGAATGTTATTTTCATTTCAGATAATACCCTGTTTTGACAACTGATGTACCAATTAAAGAAGGCAGAAGGATATATCTAAATTTATATGGCAGGGGGAAAAACATCTCCATGAGTTAATTATAAGGTAGTGTAAGATGTGAAAGAAAATGGAGGTTCTACTTCCAGAAACTGCTTCTGATTTTCTGATTGAAATGTAAACAAATTAAACTTTGACTTTGGGTTTTGCTGATTAGATAAATTTCTTGTTCTAGAAATTGCTAGCGCATGTTAAATATGTAAAAATAAAAAGCTGAGGTTGTAATGTTACTATCTTATTCTACTGCATTAAAATTAATGAGATATTGAGAACACATCAATAAAATAAAGAAAAACAATGAACTCATCTGGAGCTACATAATAATACATAAAAATATTTTGTGAAAAGACACTTTCAACTGTGGATTTTATATCTGCTTCTAAGGTAAGATTCTGTGTTTAATCCCTCTTCAATCATAAAGATTTAAAATGGCTACAAATGTATTAAAATTAATTACATATTCAGTTGCAAAATGCCAGGAGTCAATACCAATTCCATGGTATATACAGCTAATAATTAAGTAGCCATCATATATTTAATCAAACCTACCAGTTTTATATACCAAGAACATGGGTTAAAATCAGTGGTGGGTTTCAAAATTTTTTACTATCGGTTCTGTGGGTATGGCTTGGTAGGCGTGGCTTGGTGGGCATGGCAGGGTAAGGATACTGCAAAATCCCCATTTCCTCCCGATCAGGTGGGACTTGGGAGGCAGAGAATAGATGGGGGTGGGGTCACTCAGAATTTTTACTATCGGTTCTCCAAACGACTCAAAATTTCCGCTACTGGTTCTCCAGAACTGGTCAGAACCTGCTGAAACCCATCTCTGCTTAAAATGTGGACTCTTCATTATTGGAATCAATTTATCAGACAATACTATTTCACCAGGTCTTATTTATTTTCCAAAAGGTCAGCCTACATAAAATCAATTAATTAATATAAATCAATACATTGCAACTGTTGTCGTCTGCTGTGTCTGGATGGTTATGGGTTCCCCATTCCTGTTTAATATATAAGAATTTTATCCATCATCCCCTAGACCAGCATTTTGACTTTTTCAGTGGGGTCTGTGAAATCAAAGTTATGTGTCAAATATTGAAGAAAATTGCAAAATGTAACTCTTTTCATTATTATTTCTTATTTGTTAAAAATGTGGGTTTTCCATAAAATATTTTATTTATGTTAATATCTAATGGGTTTAATATTGTTATTTTTATGTTCAATAAATGTTCCACAAATGTGTCAATTTTATTTTTTTAAAATAGTAAATATGGTTAAATATAAAGGATCCCAAGAGTAGAAATTCTAAAACACAGCCCTTGATATTACACTGAAATTAATAATAATAAAAAAAAACCCCTGAGATATTCACCCAGCATTTGAAGATTAGTAAATTTTGCTATAATAACACTGGTTTATATCCAGTTAATCTGTTCTCTCCCAAATTACTGTAGTCAAATTCAGCAGATTTGAAAAATTCTCAAATGAGATTTGTATAATTTTGAGGAAAAAAATCTATCCTCAGCTGATACAATATCACTTCCAAACAAAGTTTCGAAAAGCACATGGATCTACAGAGAATAAAAATATTTAAAATTACATCCACCTCTGCACCATTAGTGGAAGAAATCTCCACCAAATCCAAAAACCATCAAGAAAGAATCCAGAAACCATCACCTTCGAAACAATTCCTAATCCATTTTGTTTCCAATTCCTTGTTAGCTTTGCTTTCAATGAAAGATGACAGATTTTGTATGTCCAAAGTTGCTATTTCAGTTTTCCATCAAGAGTTTGGCTTATATGTAAACCACAGGTGATTTGAAACAGCAGTTAATTGTTCAGGAATGCTTTAACGTACGTACTCTCTCTTTCAACCAGGGATGTAATTATTATAATAAATATTTAACATAATTGGATGCAATACTCAAATTTAATATGCCTTCCCTGTGACCAGTGGTCGGATTCAAATAATTTAACTACCGGTTCTCTGCCCTAATGATTTCTTCCAACAACCAGTTCACCAGACTGCTCAGAAAGTTAACAACCGGTTCTCCCGAAGTGGTGCGAACTGGCTGAATCCCAACACTGCCTGTGACATATCGACTTACTGCTGGGCTCACAGAAATGTTAGATAATGTGTCTCAATGGGGCTCCATTTTAATAGGTCAAAAGTGTATGATGTTTTGTTTACTATGTTCATATACCACACTGCTATCCCAAGTAAGGCCCATCATTTGCTGCTGCTTGTAGAACACAGTTCTCTTTTCCATATCTGCACCATTGCATGACTTCAATAAAGAAAGCGCTTTCGCATTTAGAGCTATAGAGGCTCCAACAGAAACACTTAAGATTAATCTCAAATGAAATAATCACAAAATAATATCAATCATTTTCTGAATCTGGAAGATCCTATGACAGTGATGGCTAACCTTTTCTGGACTGAGTGCCCAAAGCGCACGTGCATACGCACAAATGTATGCATATGCACCCAAATCTCCAAAATGCAATGCATGCATGCATGTGCCCCACCCCTGCATGTGCACCCCACCCCATGCATGCACCCCATCTCCTGCACATGCAACCCCCGCACATGCCCCGCCCCCACGCATGCACGTGTGACACCCCCGCCCCGCATGTGCTCCCCCTGGGCATGCGCAGCAGAGACCCGATGACCAGTTGGCCAGCAGGACGTGCACACATATGCACGGCGGAGCTGAACTGGAGTGAGGGCTTGTGTTATCAGAGAGGATGCTGCGTGCCATACGTTCGCCATCATGGTCCTATGACAACATTTTGCAACTTGTTCTGTTCTGACTGAGAACTGTTCACATGAATGAAATGCAAATCACATTCTTCAGTCCTAGATGCAACACTGGCTAAAAGATGAATGACCAATTCCAGACAGGAAACCTGTAATAACAAAAATAAAGTAATATACCTGTCATCGTCTTTACCTTCTCAGAGCCATAAGGAAATCCACTCCCAAAGTAAGATTTGTCAAAATATACCATTCCCCATCCCTCAACCAACCAACCGACTGTTGATGCATTTGCTGGTCATTGCCTCAGTATCTTGACCCTTTGAAGATGAAGAACAACTTCTAAGAGAAAATGATATAGGACTTCATAATTTTTATTTATTTTATTTATTTATTTTGTCAAGCATTTATAAGACAACAGATATAAGTATAAACATGACTATGAATACATGAAATGGATACAAATAAATGGGGACAGTGGAACAGAGACGGTAAGCACGTTGGTGCACTTATGCACGCCTCTTACAGACCTCTTAGGAATGGGGTGAGGTCAACAGTAGACAGTCTAAGGTTAAAGTTGTGGGGTTTGGGGATGAAATCACAGTGTCAGGTAGTGCATTCCAGGCATTGACCACTCTGTTGCTGAAGTCGTATTTTCTGCAATCGAGTTTGGAGAGGTTTACCTTAAGTGTGTATCTATTGTGTGCTCATGTTATGCTGTGGTTGAAGCTGAAGTAGTCATTGACAGGAAAGACATTGTAGCAGATAATTTTATGTACTATGCTTAGGTCAGACCGAAGGTGACGTAGTTAGAAAAATTCCTTTCTCAGAATATCTCCTGACCTGAACTGAATAGTGAACCCACTAGAAAGGATTGTCTTATTAAAATTCACAGAAATTCAACAAATGGCTTCCAGATTATTTGCAAGCATGACTTGAGCAGAAAGCTACTCCTAGTATCCTACTCTATTCCAGCATAAATGTAAAAAGTATGATCAAAACCAACAACATAGACTGCCCTTATGAGGTTTGATGAGTCCTTCCTTCCTTCTGATCAGACAGCAATCTTAACTCAGCCATTTATTTTCTACATTTGTCCACCTCCAGTGAAGTCAAACATATGCCCTTTGTTTCCAAGACAACAGGGAAGGATTACAATTTGCTAAGCAAAGGTTTTGAAGGGAAAACCAGCTCAGTTGTATTTTAGCCTTAATAGATTGCTTGTATTTAGAAATGCTAGAAAAGGGAGAATTTGGTTATGTATTTCACCAAAATAGCCTAAAGTAAGCCAAGTCGTTTTGATGGCAGAAAATAGAGCCTGAAAGAACTGTACATATTTCATCTTCTCCTGTTGACATAAGGTAAAGGTAAAGGTTCCCCTCACACATATATGGTAGTCGTTCCCGACTGTAGGGGGCGGTGCACATCTCTGTTTCAAAGCCAAAGAACAAGTGCTGTCTGAAGACATCTCCCTGGTCATGTGGCCGGCATGACTAAATGCCAAAGGTGCACGAACACTGTTACCTTCCCACCAAAGGTGGCCCCTATTTGTCTACTTGCTTTTGAACTGTTAGGTTGGCATAAGCTGGGACAAGTAACAGGAGCTCACCCCATTACGCAGCACTAGGGATTCGAACTGCTGAACTGCCAACCTTTCGATCAACAAGCTTAGCGTCTTAGCCACTGAGCCACCGCATCCCTTTTTACATACTTGACATACTCCCTGTTGACATACTTGTCTTTAGTTGGTTATTGCTTTCTTCTTCACAGCTTCTACCACCACCACTGTACCATAAATGAGAAGAAAACGAACATTGGCTTACCTGAATGTTCCTTTTCGAAGTGCTGCGACTGCATTCCATCGGCTGGGTTGATGTTGTAGTTGCTGTATGGGAACTGAGTGTAGCTCTATGATTTTTTTTCCTTGGATCTATCTTCCTCCCTTCTTGGTAACTCCCTCTCTGTAGCTCCTCCTCCAGTCTGTTCGCGAAGTTGCGAGTAAACAATTGAATCTGGAACTAGAAAACTTCCAACCAAAATATAAATATTACAGTCACAAACGCAGTCTCAAATAAAAGGGAGGGTATGGAATGCAGTCGCAGCACTTCGAAAAGGAACATTCAGGTAAGCCAATGTTCGTTTTCCAAAGTGCTGCTCCTGCATTCCATCGGCTGGGACATACCCAAGCTCCAGAAAGAAGGGTGGGAGACTGCCCACAAATTTTGTCATGCCAACACAACTTGTTGTAGTACCCTTCTTCCGAAGGACGCCTCAGCAGAAGCGTAGGTATCAATTTTGTAATGTCTAATGAACGGCGTTGCCGACGACCAGGTAGCTGCACGGCAAATCTCATAGAGAGAAGACTGGGTCGCCCATGCAGCCGAAGTTGCTGCGCTCCTAGTAGAGTGAGCAGATAAACGTCCCGGAATTGGTCGAGAATGACTTTCATAGGCAGTAGAGATACATGCTCTGACCCAGCGTCCTATAGTCACTGATGAAACCTTCTGGCCCAAGGTCCGAGGATGAAAGGAGACAAACAAGGCTTCAGATTTCCTAAATGCAGAAGTACGTTTTATATACCTACGCAATGCCCTTCGTACGTCGAGAGTATGCCATTCTTTTTCCCTAGGATGGCGAGGGGAAGGGCAAAAGTCAGGTAGAATCAACTCCTGCGCTCTGTGAAAAGCAGAGTTAATCTTTGGTAGAAACGTCGGGTCAAGTCGTAGGACAACCCTGTCCGGGTAAAAAATGCAAAGGTCTTTGCGGATAGACAAAGCAGCTATCTCTGAGATACGCCTGGCGGACGTCACGGCAATCAGAAAGGCAGTTTTAAACGATAGAAATTTAAGACTCGTGGAAGCTAACGGTTCAAAAGGAGCATCCGTAAGAGATTGCAGAACAAAGGGTAAATCCCAGGACGGGAAACGATGAATAGTCGGAGGAGATAAGTTGGATGCTCCATGTAAAAACTCCTGGATCCTAGGATTCTGTGCGAGGGTGCGGTATGGTTCGCACTTAAGCACAGTCGACATCGCTGCCACCTGGCGACGTAGAGTAGCTGGTGCTAAACCTTTTGTCAAGCCGGCTTGCAGAAACCCCAGGACATCTGGAATACTCGCTGATGTAGGGTCCACATGTCGTAAAATACACCAGGAAGCGAACGCCTTCCAGGACGCCTGATAGATTCTGGTGGTTGAAGGACGTCTCGAGGATTGTATGGTGTGCACAACGTCGTTTGGTAAACCATCTCTCCTTAACTGGATCCGCTCAAGCGCCAGACGGTCAACCTGAGCCATACTGGATCTGGGTGCGCGATGACCCCCTGGCAAAGAGCGATCCTGGACGGAGGAATATTCCAATGCTGAGCGATTGAGAGGCTCCGAAGGTCGGAGTACCAGGGTCTCCTGGGCCAGTCTGGAGCTACAAGAAGAAGCTCTGCCCTCTCCTTGATCAGCTTCCGAATCACTCGTGGTATGAGGGATAATGGCGGGAAGGCGTACAGGAGGCCTGTTGGCCAAGGACAACGAAGGGCGTCGTGAGCTTCCGCTCCTATTTCTGGATATCGAGAAACGAACCTTGGCAGTTGAGCATTCTTCCTTGTTGCGAAGAGATCTACCTGTGGACGACCGAACTTCTGAACAATGTCCTGGAAAATCTGCGGGTGGAGTTGCCACTCTGCGGGATCCAGAGTCTGTCTGCTGAGCCAGTCTGCTGTTGTATTTTCCTGACCGGAGATATGATCCGCTTGAAGAGAAAGGACATGGTGTTCCGCCCAGATCAGAATTCTTTCCGTTTCTGCCATCAGAAGCCGGGACTTGGTGCCCCCTTCCCGGTTGATGTGCGCTTTGGCGGTAACATTGTCGGTCAGAATTAACACGTGTTGATTCCTCAACAAAGGTTGGAAAGACTTGAGTGCAAGGCGGACTGCCCTGAGCTCCAGCAGATTGATGCTGAACTCCCTCTCCCTCGGAGACCAAAGACCCTGAGACACTTGGCTGTCCAGGTGGGCACCCCAGCCCTGTAAGCTGGCATCCGTCGTTAGAATGCGCCTTTCCGGCTCGAAGAAGAAGCAACCCTTCAGTATTGCAGGGGACATCCACCATTTTAAGGACAGACGAACATGGGGAGGTACTACGATCAAGAGAGGAGAAGATGATTGGCCTTTCCTCTGAAAGGGCAAGAGGAGCCATTGGAGAGGTCGGGAGTGCCTGCGAGCCCAGGGGACAATGGCCAGGCAGGAAACCATTTTCCCCAATAACTGTGACAAGAGAAGAACCGGGGACTTCCTCTGCGATCTGACAAGTTTGACCATGCTGACCAGACTCCGAATCCTGTCCGGAGACAGGAAGACCTGTCCCTTCACTGAATTGATGACTGCACCTAAGTGTAGAATTTGGGTGGATGGAACAAGCTGACTTTTCGGGTAGTTGATGGAGAACCCGTGACTTTGAAACATCTGTATGACAGCTGCAATGTCCGCTGTTGCTTGATGTACAGAGGACGACAGGATCAAAATGTCGTCCAAATAGCAAAGGATTCGGACAGGAAGAAGACGTAATTGAGCTGAAACCACCGCTACCAGCTTCGTGAATGTCCTGGGGGCCGAGGAGAACCCGAAGGGCATTGCACAATACTGGTAGTGCCTGTTGCCATACTCGAAGCGGAGGTATCTGCGGTGGGATGGAAGGATGGGGATATGGAGATAAGCCTCCCTGAGATCTACAGACTGCATCAGATCCCCTTCTCTGATGGAGGCCAGGATAGACCGCAGGGATTGCATCTTGAATCTTCTGTAAGCAATAAACTGGTTGAGATGCTTCAAATTCAGGATGCCTCGCCAACCGCCTGAGGACTTTGGAACTAAAAACATTGTAGAGTAGACTCCTGTCGTCTCCTGTCCGGCCGGAACAGGTTCTATGGCCTGAATTGTCAACAGGTGACGAATTTCGGCCTCCATCAGGGCCTGCAAGACCGGTAGGTGAGGAACAGGACAGCTGACAAACCGATCCGGGGGAGGGGATTGGAACTCCAGAGAAAGACCGAATTCCACCGTTCTCAAAATCCAAGGCTCGCTCGTTGAAGACGCCCACTGAGCATGGAACAGTTGGAGTCTGCCCCCGATGGGCGAGTCGCCGGCCGAGTCATTTGCCCCTGCGGAAAGCTCTGAAGCCGGAGCCCCGAAACTGACGTTTCGCAGGAGCAGTGGTCCGGCCTCTGTCACGAAAGGGCTGCCTGTCTGCTGGACGATTCGAACCTTGAGAATTGGACCTTTGAGAGTAATAGTTGCCAGAACTGTAGGGGTAACGGAAGGACTGACGTTGAGAATAGGGAGTAAAGCGCCTTTCAGGACGTCTGTAAGAGGAGGGTAGGATTTTCTTTTTGTCCTTATCCTCTATTAAGAGGGGTTCAAGAGATGGGCCAAATAGAAGAGGAGACTTGTAAGAAGAAGTAGCAAGCTTCCATTTTGTTCTGGCATCTGCCCGCCAATTGCGGAGCCAGAATATCCGACGTGATGTTACAGATGAAGACAGGGCACGTGAGGCAAATTTAGCGGCGTTTAGAGACGCATCCGCAGAGTACTCCGCTGCTGCAATTAACTTGTTAATGTCATGATGTAAGCGGATATCATCCGTTGGTAAAGTTTCCTGTAATTGCCTGAGCCATAACAAAGACGCTCTGGTGAAGAAAGAGGTCGCTGTTGCAGCCCGCACTGCCCAGGCCGAAGCTTGGTGAGTCTTCCGAAAGGCGAGCTCCGCCTTTCTATCTTCAGCTCGAAGACCATCCACTATGTCGCCTGCGATCAAAGACGAGGAAGACAAAGCAGCCACCGGTTGGTCCACAGAAGGTAAAGCTAGAAGGGATTCCAGCTCTGGACTAGCACAATACAACTTCTTGTCTAAAGAAGTCGGCGCAGGCAAGGACCCTGGTTGGGACCACCCACTCTGAACAACTTCTGAAAAAAGAGGTGGACAGGGAACAAAATCTTTTTCCAGTTTGGATACCTGAAACAGTTGGTCATGGGGAGCTGGCAGTTGTTGTGTCCCCTCAGAAGAAGTCGGGGTAAGACCAAATTTAGTGACAAGTTTTGCTTTGTGAAGCAACGATTTAAAAAGAGCCGGGCGAAACAGACCAGAGAAAGAAGGTTGATCTGGTAAAAGCCCTTCGTCTTCTGACAGCTCCATATCGTCAGGAAATTCTTCCTCTATGTCAGAATCATCACTAGAAATCTCCTGCTGATGGCCTGTCGAGGCGATTTTGGTAGAAGCTTTGCTTGGGCCAGGTTGAGGCTGAGCTGAAAGAAGGCTGGGGCCCGCTCCTTGATGAAGACTGGCAGCCAACACCTTGGCCAGGGCGTCAGACAATACAGAATGAATGTCCACCTGAGGGGTTGCAGATGGGCCTTGAGAACTATGAGAAACAGAAGGCACTTGTGTCCCCCCCCCCTGAAGCTGGGGCCTGAGAAGGCTCTCCAGATGATGATGGTGCTGATGAGTCAAGAGCAGTTTGATCCTTTGAAGAATCCTTGTTAGAAACTGGTGGAAGATGATGAGGCAGGGAGCCGAACACAGGCTGTGCAGGAGACTTATTAGAAGAGGCCTGAAGGAACGCAGCCTTACGAGCCTTGTCAAATTGGCGCTCAAGGGCGTTGTGACGACGAAGAGCACATTTGTCAGCAATTTTTGATGCTCTGGTTCGAGGCCTAACGAGCTTGACAGCCCTGCTCTTGGCCTTAGCCTTGCCAGATTTGGTTGGCTCAGGATCAACTGGGGTATCAGAGATCTCAGGCTCAAGGTCTGAAGATAATGGTGATTCAGACATTTTGAATCAGATAATCAACTCAATCAAGTTAATCAAATTCTAATATTAATATTAATAGTTATTTAATAATTAATTATATATATATATATATATAGTATTTTTTTTTTTTTTAAAGAGCAAAATTAATCAATATCCTCAATAATGTGTGGAATTAATTATGCCACAGGAGATTGAGTTGAAGCAAAGAGAATTGCGCCTCCCAGCCAGGCGAAAAAATCGTTGGAATTTTTTGAAAAGGCTAGGCTCGTAAGAGCCAGCAATCGCCTGATGCAATTTTGAGCCTTCAGCCAAAAAGGAGAGCCCACTGACAGACAGGCCTGGCAGGCAAACTTCAAAATCTTCCTGTCACTCAATAGAGGCTAGGCTCTTTTGAGCCAGCAAGCGCCTAGGACCCAAGCGGTGGTGGTGTGGGGCTGAGAAATGCGGAGACAAAATGGCGCCCGCAACAAAGGTAGTTCCAAAATGGCGCCCGCCACTTAGGCGGTCTTCAAAATGGCGCCCGCCACAAATCTGACTTTCAAAATGGCGCCCGTCCTGTCAGCGGCAAGTTCTAATAGTCCTCAGGACGTTCAAATGGTCCAAAATGGCCGCTGCAGCCGAAAACGGCGGGAAAATCAACCGCCAAAGTATAAGAGGCCCCCAGGAACGAAACACTCACTGCGAAGAAGGCGCTTGATCCGCAGCGCTACCACCAGCCGCTACACACATCAGAGCTTGCCAGGAACATAGGCAGAGGCCCCGGAGCCGCTAAAAAACCGCTGCTGACGCTGAGGCGGTCGCGGTCTTAATCGGTCAACCGATGAGCCAACGGACCCGCCTGCGGCTATAAGGAGAAGCTGGGAGGCTAAAATAAAGGGGCTGTCAGGAAAAAACGCTTGGAACTGAAAAACGAAGCTGCCTGGAGCCCCAGGCGCTTCAGCGCTCCCTGACAGCTGGGCCACGAAGCAGCAGTCAGCAGAAAATAAAACGTAATTGACTAAATAAGAAAACTAGCTAACGCAACGAGAAACGACAAAAATAAAAAAATATATCTAAACTAAACTAATCTAACCACAAGAAACAGTAATATAGCACAATTCTACAGAGCTAGGCAAAAACACTCCAGTTCCCTCAGCAACTGAGTGAACAGACTGGAGGAGGAGCTACAGAGAGGGAGTTACCAAGAAGGGAGGAAGATAGATCCAAGGAAAAAAAATCATAGAGCTACACTCAGTTCCCATACAGCAACTACAACATCAACCCAGCCGATGGAATGCAGGAGCAGCACTTTGGAAAATTCCACATTCTTCACTGTCAAAGTCAGATTTATATACATGGCTGTTTTTAATGATATGGGCAATGTAAACCATGACGGTCAGATGGGATGGTTCCCATTACTGGCAACAGTGCAATAAAAACAGGCTTAATTGGAAAAAGTATACTGGTATGTACAATGGAGGAAATATATGGAATTTTAAACAAATATCTTAAATAAACTAAGCTATCAAAATCGATAAAGTTCCTGTTACACAGTGTAACAATTTTAACTGGCGTTAGTGGTATCACATCCCAAAATGCTTCTCTTTCTGATAAGGCATGTACACCACAAAGAAGTAATGATATTATTTTCCAAACATCAATATTATATCAAATATTATATCAATATTTTTTTTCAGGCAATTAGTCATTTCCTCCAAGGTACTATATACTACAACCTATAGAGAAGATAATGTAGTGAATGAAACAAACAAAATGTTAAAAAGTTATGATATTCATCTAGTTACTTACCAAGCATATCTAAATTATATTAAAGTAACCAAAATATCTTTATAGTCCCCAAGGCGTATCACAACTTTTGAGTACCCCTAATGTTTGGAAACTGAAAGTTGAAATGTTGACACATCCTAAGTCAGTGTAATATACTACAGCTTAAAAACATATTATGCTGTTCATATTCCTGCACTATGAATATGACCTTTCCCATAGGTGTCAGTACAGGTAGACATCGGCTTAGAACAGTTCATTTTGTGACCATTCAAATGGTACTGAAAAAAGTACCAATGACTTATGACCATGTTTCATAGTTGCGACCATTCTAGCAGCCCCATGGTCCTATGATCAAAATTCAATTTTTTAAAAAATTAAAATATTATGCTAGTCGACCTTATTTGATTAGACAAGTAATCCTTAAGGTAGTTCATTTAGTGACTGTTATAATGGCACTGAAAAAAGTGACTTAGGACTATTTTTCACACATTGCAGCATCCTCACAGCCACATAATCAAAATTTAGATCCTTGGCAACTGGTTCATATTTATGACCGTTGCGGTGTCCCCAAGTCATGTGATCCCCTTTTTGCAACCTCCTGATAAGCAACGTCAATGGGGAAGCCTGATTCATTTAACAACCGGGTTACTAACTTATCAACTGCAGTGATTCACTTAACAACTGACACAAGAAAGGTTGTAAAACGGGGAAAAATTTACTTCACAAAAGTCTCATTTAACAACATAAATTTGGGGCTCAATTGTGGTTGTAAGTCAAGGACTGCCTGTGTTCCTGATGCTTCTTTGCATTGTGTACCTTCCAAGAACCCACAAACTCAAGTCTTTTAGATCTTCTAAATATGTAACCAGCAGACCAGCATATGGCTAAAAGGAGAAATCTTCATCAAACATCATTCACTATTTTTCTTTCAAAGTTTCCGCAAAAAGAACGAAGCCCATTTCAGCTATCTTCCTGAAAAGAATGCAAGGACTGAAGATAGTTTTCTCCTTAAAATGTTAAGGAGGATGATCCATTCTCTGCCTTTTGTCAGGAGGGAACATTATGCATGCTTCTTTAAGCTCCTAGAGAAAAACCAGGAGGTAGATGAAATTTAAAATATATACATATATATGTAGCTGAATAAAAGAGAACTATCATTTCTTGTGATGTAAGTCAAAATATGAAAAGAAACTATACTCTCCCTAATATAGTTTAAGAGTGAATTTATTTTACTCTGTGGTCACGTTATACCAATGACTCACATTCAATCTGAAAGCAACCACTGCTCCAATCGTTTTCAGAAGTACTATTATTAAGCTAGATACATCCCCATCCCATGCCTGTTTTATTTTTGTTTTCCAAATTAAGAACTCTTCATTTTATTCTGTTAATTTCAGATCATTTCTCTAAGCAATCGGGAAAGTTCTGAAATTTACTTCCATCTTCTAGAGTAATAACTACTCAACATCTTCTTGGCTGGGTAGAAATAATACATACCAAATGTTATACTTTTATTCTGTCCAGATACAGGATAGAATGTACTACTATAGCTATAAATTTCTTTGAGAGAGAAATAGCAACCTGAAAAGAGCAAAATCAAATATCCCTAGCCCAAAATTTATGAAAAGTGCCTTAGAAGTAGAGTGATTGATGGCCATAGCTCCATCACATCCAGATGCCTCAGTGAATGGTAAAATGTAAGGACCAAGCCATATAGGAACTTGCCGAATAGTTGAAGGTTCAGGTACATCGTTTATTTATTTTATTACTTTGTATGCGGTCCAGCTCTCAAGGGCCTTGGTGATGAGCCAGGTCTTCAAGGCCCTTGGATGTTTCAAATAGGATGGATCTCAGTGGAAACCATATTCTAGAGGGAAGGTACTTCTACAGAGAAGGTGTGCTTCTGCAATCCAGAAAGATAGCATTGTATAATGGAAGAAACCCAGAGCATTTGACCCCTGCAAGACTGATTCAGCCAGGTAGATACTATGGAACAGACAGTACCTCAATTAATTAGGCCCTATATCATGTAAGACATAAAAAACAACAACTAGCAGCTTGAATTGCACCTGGAAGCAAACTGGCAAGCAGTGCCGCTCACCAAACAAAAGCCCTTCCAGTTAAACCTAACACATGGGAAACACAAGATAAACTAATTCTATTTCATTGAAAGTACAAACTTGAAAGTACAAACTTCCCACCACCACCTTTAACTGGCTGATCCAATAGGGTGGGTCCTTCCTGAGATCCTTCTCTGATCATTAAGACACCGGAGGCTCCCGCCACTTGTATGATTGTTTCATGGCGGCATCTCTTCCCCTTGTTCCCCAAGGTCATCCACACATTCTATCACATCCATGGACCTCCTTAGGCATGCCTATAAGTGTTCATACCACTCACTATACATGGACCATTTGAAGCTGCTAGGTCACGGATGTCAAATTCACCATGTCACATTGCCAACACAAGATGTATCGCAACATTTTTCCCTTCACGGAGCTGAGGTGGGCGTGGCCTGCATGTGACACATCCAACCCACAGGCTGCCATTTGACACCCCTGTTTAGGTGCTCTTCAACAGCAGCCACGTGTAGCTTAGAGCCTCAATTTCCACACTTTGCATTTGGGCTGCCCCCAACATGCATATAAAAGTATGCCTCTCCATTCAGTCCTGGGCTAAAGCTTTCGGTGGAATGTCTGCATACTGAGAGCATTCCTACCATTCCAGCTTTTCTAAATTGTCTTAGATGCAAACTTAGAGGCTAATCGGCACCATGGAAACAGACATGCCACTGCTGAGTTAAGTATATTCAGCCAAATGATCAGTGAGGACAACAGATAACAGAATGCATATATGAATGGTTATTGTGTCACCTGATACACAATATTTGTACACCTGCTACATATTTGTACTGAGCTGTGTTTAAATTTGAAGAAGCATCCACAGGTTTATCCTATATAACTTTTCAGATGACTGTGGTTTCCCAATGAAGGGAAATTACTTCCCTATGCGGTCTTATTTTTTGTCCATTTTCTTTCTTTATGAATTGTGCTTCTTTATATCTGCACAGTATTTTTATCTTCCATTTTTTCTTGCTTTTAAGTAAAGCATGCATCAAAATGGGAAATAAAAAAATGATATAAAGAATAAAACAACCAACACCATACTCCCCTTTGTCCAAAATACAAAGGAGCATAAAATTTTTTAAAAATATCCTACAACATAATTTGGGATAATACATATAGTTATTATATAGCTTTGCCTCACTTAGATCTTTTCCATCTGCACAAGCTTTCATCAACTTGGACCTCAATTCTCATAATCCCTGAAGCATCATTTACTAGTCTGTTTCCCTGAAAATAAGACCTCCCCAGATAATAAGCCCAATCAGGCTTTTGAGCTCATACTTAGTAAGCCCCCCCAAAAAATAAGCCCTCCCCGAAAATATTTAAATGCATGCACAGCCGATCCCCACCATTTCCACTGGTTAGGGTTAGGGAGACAGAGCTAGAAATCAGATAAGATGGCAAGAGGAGCCCCATCTTGCTCCACACGCCCCAAAATAATAAGACCTCCTCAAAAATAAGGCCAAGCACTTATTTCAGGGTTCCAAAAATATAAGACAGGGTCTTATTTTTGGGGGGAAATGGTACATATATACAACATATGGCCCACTGGGTATTGCTGAACCTTTGTCTTTCACATCCTTCTTTATTGGCAGTGGTGTCTGGAGTTACTTTACAATTTTCAGACCATCAGCAATATTTGGAGGACTACATATTGCCATGCATGTGAGAAGGTATTGATTAATTAATTAGTTAATTAATTAATATAGTCACCCATCTCTAACCAATGACTATGAGCAACAATCATAAATACAATTTAAACATAATACAAAAAAATCTTAAATACTAATAGCAGCTATAAGGGTTTATAATTCATCAGTATCAGAATCACCAAGAAATGGGGCCCTCCATATCCTTGGAACTCCAGGCATAGGTCAGGTCTTCAAGGCCTTCCAAGAGGACAGTAGGGTCAGGGCCATCCTAATCTCACAGGGAGGGTGATCCAGAAGGCAGCACTATTGCAGAAAAGGCATACCTCCTTGCCCTCACCAGTTGTCATTCCTTAGCTGACGAGACTGAGAGTGAGCAAATTCTTATTAGAATTATATTTAATTATAAGGTTTCATCAACTGGACACAATTTTATTTAGTTACTCCCTTGCTTCCTCTTCAACTGGCTTCAAACATCTGCAACAAGTTATTTAGGAGAGAGGGTGAAGGGTACTTGCATTCCCTGTGTTGTTACTTCCAAATGAATTATTAAACACTTTCACTCACTTTGAGTTTACGATTCTGCATTCCTCCCTAACTTAACCTATATAGATGGAAAAACAAAGATGGACAGTATGAACTTCGTTTCTTAAATTGTTAGATCTACTAACCCTACATTGATTGCAACTTCCCCTGCAAGCCTATGGTATGTAAGGGGTAACACATCATCCCTTGTTAATCCATGACATCTGAAGATGTTTCAGAGCAGAAATTGTTGCCCAGCAGGCATTTCTTTTTTTAAAAAAAATAATGTTTATTGAACAGGTTTTTTAAAAAACAAAAAATGAAATTTTTACAATTTTCTTCTTTCCAACATTTCCACATCAGTTTTCATTTCTTATATATCCATTTTCTCCCTTTTTTCTATTTACTACATATACATGTGATTCTAATATTTATTTATACATATGAAAATATAAATTACTATCATGCAATCAGGCATTTCTTAATATAAATGAGAAACACTTGTGAGCAGGAACAGATACTCAATTTGTTTTAAAAGTAGTTAATTATTTCAAGTCAGAAAATATTATTTGTATACCAATGGGGGACGTTTGTATGGATCACATCATGCAGCTATGAAAGTTGTTTTATAATTTTAAGACATAATAAAATCCATTGCAGATGTCTTAAATATTACTATAAATTTCCAGAAGATTTACCATAGAATTTAAAGGGTTTTTTGCTGATGACAGAGCCTAACAATCCAGTGATGTTGATTATTATTTTATCATATCTTTTTATATAAAACTCAAAATGGTGAACATATCTAATACTTCTGTCCTATTAAAAAGAAACATGTTTTTGTTTTCCACATCAACACTTTGACATGGATTGTGCTGAAAATAAGTGACTGTCCCACATTATAGTTTAAGAAATCTCGCTTTCCTTGATCATTTAAGTTATTCTGATATACAGTATTATCTACATGATGAATGGGGCCATATTCCCTATCAATGTTAAAGAGCTTTTCAGGCCATGGACAAAAGAAGCCTACTTGTGCACATATATGTATGTAGGATGTATGTAGGCTTCTATGTGATCTAAAGCTCTGAGCAAATTCTGTTTCTATGTAAGTTTATGTTTCCCTTTGTCATTTCCCCCTTTGTCAAGATGACCGATGTTTGGGGTGAGTAGCAGCAAAGTCTAACACAACCTTGGCCAGTTTAAGACATGTGGACTTTAACTCCCAAAATTCCCCAGCCAGTCAGAATTCTGGGAGTTGAAGTCCACATTTCTTAAAGCAGACAAGGTTATGTTAGAACAGGAGTGTCAAACTGGCGGGCTGTGGGCTGGATGCGTCATGCGCAGGCCACACACACACCAGCTCCATGAAGGGAAAAATGTCATGATACATATACGCGATGGCAATGCGACACCACGAGTTTGACATGATAGTGACTTAACTAGTAACAAAACAGAGATACATTACTTCTTCTAAACATTGACCTTCCTTTGGATTGATAATCATTTAAAGGAAACCAATTTTAAGCATATCTCAACTCTTCCCAAAAACAAATTCATGACAAATTTTGTAATAAAATCATAATCAATACTCCCTCTGTGGTGTAAGGAGGTAAGGATCATATATCATACCTTTAAAGAGGCATAAACAGCTTCATCAATAACTAAGTGTTATTTTGGGACTTATATACTCAATTTTAATTTTGTAAAAGTGCCAAACATATTGTACCACACAAGTCAAAATTAACCCTACATTGATTGCAGATACGCTTGTAAACCTGTTGCATGTACGATAACACAGGCATTCGTTGTTAATCTTCATCTTTTGGATGCTTCTGGAGTCATCCCAGACATTAGTTATGTGTGTGATCATAAATTACAAGCACACGCATAAATCTAAACTTAACCTTTGATCCCTGCCTTAATTATCTGAATTAAAACCCATCTTACTTCAGGGTAGGCTACTAAGCACAGTACATCAAAGCTGGCAACAAACTATCCATATTAATTTCAACACATTAAATTTCATGTTTTTAGTAAAAGGGAGAAATTAAACCATGAATGCTCCAAGTAATAAATGACAACTGACTGCAGTATAAAATGTGTGGGCTGATAGCTTAAAGCATGAATGTCTACCATGACTTATTGGAGTTATTAAATGAATAACATACATTAATTACAAAAGGCCTGAAGTGAAAACTATTATTTGTTGTTGTTTTTTAAGACAAAAACTTGGTTTATAAAAATTTCCCAAAAAACAATATCAGGATTTTAACTAATACAGAATCTTCTGAAACCATTTCAGAAAAAGTGACCCTAAGAATCCTGTCATAGCATTAAAGACTAAGGTGCAAACATAACATAAATAATAGCCCCAATTTGATCCAGCGAACAGATGTAGCAGCATAATAACATGGTGCAATCTAAGATAGGCCCATTTGGGAATGAAAGGTTAGAATCAGATAGTACAGAAGAATAAAACTGGCTTTCTCACCCAACACAGAGTTGAATGAGGAAAGTGCCTTACCCTTTAAGATTGCAACAATAAAACACCCATTTTTAAGAACATTCCCTGGGTTAAAAAGTGAGCCAGACCTAGCACAGCAAATAACAAGTTGGGTTACAACTTCTTTCTTTGATGTAGTAAATTAATTTGTAGGAGAGAGGGCCTTTTTTAATCCCTGGGAGATATATCCAGATATGGCATAAACATTGCTGTCCCACCAAAGGATTCCACTAGAACTCTGAGGTGCTTAGGTAGACTTGACCTAAGGAATTTGATACAGAAGAAGGAATCTAGTGTTGACATTACCAGAATCAATTTGTCTCCCACAGGAAGAAATCACTGAACAGCTGGTGCAAGTTGCTGAAGGGCAACTACGTGATATAAAGTCTTAAAGCCTGAGGTAACTGGCTTGTTTTGTGCTTGAACGGCTATTATGGGGCATCTCTGCCAGGATTAGGCTGCTCCCTTACGTAATTGTAAAACATTGTTTACTCCTTCAAGTATAAAATCCTTCTGGCACTTCTCCACAAAGTAACTAATTTTAGCTTATTGTTTCCCTCTGGCTGAAGGTTAATGACCATATGAATAGACTTAGGGAAGAGCTCCCTGAAGGAAGGGATCACTATCATAGATCTTAGATCTATAGATCATCACCCAGGGCTGAGGGCTGCTTCTTCATTTTTTAATATCAAAATTGGGGGTATTTTTCCTTCAAAATCAACTTCCACCAAAATTATACATGGAATCTGGTTTATTAAACATGTAAAAGATGTTAAAAACATCTCTCCTTGGCAAAATTGGTTCAATATAAATTCAGGTAGAATTGTTATCATTCAGCCACAGATGCCAATGACTTTTAAATTCACATCACTGAAGGTCGACACTTTACAGTGTGATTTCCAATTACAAAGTAATGTTATGTACCAAATAATGTTGCATTCTATAGTTTTGTCCTAAGTTATATGCATATGAAAAATAGCATTATTAACATTAAGGCTTAAACACACATCTGCACTGCAATCTTTTCTCCAAAATTTGTCAAGTCAAATTAAGAAGCCAATACTGAAAATTAAAGTTTATTCAATTAGGATACTGCAAGCATCCACTTTCTATTGGCTGACCTACAATAAATCTGAATGGTAATCAGAGGTTTTGCCAAATTTCATGGTTCTTGCCAATATGAATCTAGCATAAAAAGCTTGGCATTACAACCTCCTGAATTACCGTATTTTTCAGAGTATAAGACGCACTCGCACCCCCTTAAAAGAGGCTGAAAATTTGGATGCGCCTTATATTCCGAATTTAGCTTTTTTGAAGCTTTTTTTTCAGCTCTAACAAGATGCTAGCAAGTGAAATTATCTTCCTGCTTTACCTGCTTTTCTCATTGCTGCTCCCTCTGACAACCAGCTGTGCTTTAGAAGCTGTTTTTCAGCCCTAACGAGGCGCTAGTGAGTGAAGCAATCTTCCGCGCTTTGCCTGCTTTTCTCATTGCTTCTCTCTCCGATGATCAGTTGTGCTTTAGAAGCTGTTTTTTTATTCCCAATCAGGGGATAAAAAATCAGCACTCAAAACCAATGAACTAATGTGCTGAAACTGACCAGATTAAGGACGCTAGCCAGATGAATACCTGGTAGGCAGAATTTTCCCGTATTTTCCTCCCCCAAAACTAAAGTGCATCTTATACTCCAGTGCGTCTTATACAATGAAAAATAAGGTATTTCTTGCTTCAAACAGTATGGATTGGATTGGCCCTTGAAGGCAATTTAAAATGTGGGGTGTTGGGGAAAAGAAGAGAAACCTTTTTTTAAAGCATTCTCCATATGAGAAGCAGACTGGTGTTCAGGAGTATTCTATTATCTATTCTACTGTATGATTGGTCTATCTAGTCCATGCCTACTGTTCATATATTCCTTCATTAAAATATAGAATAAATCAAGGCCACCAATAGCAATCACTTGGCATAACCAAGCATAACTTAGCCTATAGTAAATTAAATACATTTTAGCTATCATTTGGCCTTTATACCAGGACTTGCTGTGAAATTGATGTGCCATTTGACAATCACAAATCATTCATCACGCTAATCAATTTGAGTTCATCATACATTTTACTGAGTGTGTGAAAAAGTCAACAATGGCAGGAAACCTTTGTAAAAAATAAGCTGGTATTTGAATACAACTGAAGAGAGATGAGAGAATTTTCTAAAGGTCATCTTATTTTAATTTGGAAATTTCTTTCATTCCTTTGAAGACGATTAAATTATAATTACTTGCCTTCATGAGCTATTTTTGATTATATAATAGCTTTATAAATTGGATGACATTAGGATACAATTTATTTAGAACACATGGATTTTTTCCTTCCTTCTATATTTGCTACTAGTACAGTGTGACATACTGTACGATAGTAAAACATGGGTAATCCATCTGAAAATTAAACTGTTTCAGAAATGCCTTTCCAAAATCCACCCCTTTGGCCACAGTGATAGTTTTAATTCTAGTCTCCCCTTGCCCTTTGCTCCCGTTTTTATTCTTCCCCTGGAGACTTGAGAATAAAATTAATCAGAAAATTCAATCCAGACAATTCTGACAACTAGAACCAGCCTATAGTATCTGCACACAGAATTTAAATACCAAAATATCTCAATGATGTAGTCTGTATCCATTGTTTACTTCCTTATTCAGTATTATCTCCTTGGTGGCCTTCACTGATCATCATAAATTTGGTAAACACACTGATTCCCAACCAAACCAATTCTTTCTAAAATGCATTGCAGCATTAATTTTTCTAATCAAATCAAGCAAATAAATATTTTGGTTCTCATTTTATTCATACATACATACATATGTATGTATGTATCAATTCAATCATTCCCAATATAGCTCAGACTATATGTTTGGATTTATTCCTTATCAGACAATCCCAATATGAATACACTTAATCAAATCAAGTACAGTTGGGTCCAAACTCCATACAGATCACTGCAAAAGCTTTTGATCCTTTGTTACTGACAAGAGCATAAGCCTCATTTTGCAAGAAACCTTTTCATCCATCATGGATCTCTAAGGTTATGCTGCAGTTGACACATTCCTTTATTATGCAAATTGGGCTGTGGGATGTGCATAACAAGAATGCCTACATAAATATAAATGGGAATAATAAATTTACTTGTTTTACACCGAGTTTCTGAAGTTACATTATAAGGCTCTGTGCCTTAAAGCTAAAATTTCATTTTATACCAAAACATGGCAGAAAACATCAGATCTTTTCCCCCTACAGCTAAGAAAGTTTAGGAAAGCCAATCAAAAAAGAGAGTTTTGAATATTCTGCTTATTAATGCTCTAAAATGATCTTGCAGCATTTTAGAAATCCTATTAGGCTCCTAGACCTCATCTCAGGGTTGGCGTTGTATTCTTTCCAGTTTATATTACTGATGCACTTCAATATCTGTGCTCTGTGGTAGAGTTTAAACAGAGTTCATGGCCTCCATAATAACCATGAGCATGTCCCAAGTAAACTTTTATTTAACACACAGATAGTACTTTCTTGAAGTTTAGTTTTGTGGAATGGAATGGAGTGGGGTGGGGTGGGGTGGGGTGGGATGGGATGGGATGGGATGGGATGGGATGGGATGGGATGGGATGGGATGGGATGGAATGGAATGGAATGGAATGGAATAGAATAGAATAGAATAGAATAGAATAGAATAGAATAGAATAGAATAGAATAGAATAGAATAGAATAGAATAGAATAGAATAGAATAGAATAGAATAGAATAGAATAGTTCTGAAAACTATTGTCAGTCCTCTGCTATTGTTATACTGTTCACACATTTACCTGAGATTTGCTGTAACCTCAAATCCCATAGCTAACCAGAATGCTAGATGAGATTGTTCCTAAACTGTCATCCTTATGAGGTTATCCAGTTCAGAAAACAGATTACATAACTATATAACTAGAAATATATGTAATTGAGAAAGGCGATCATAACTTTATTTTGCAAGTCTGACTGTGTTTTCCCTTCCTTCCTTCTCTCTTACATCAAGAAATGTGGGGAGCCCACCTGAATCTCTTTCTCACCCAGGCTCAAAACATGTTTATGTACCTATTGTTGTCTTAAAGTTTTCTGGAATAGTTTCTCTAAGGTCATTTCCATGGTTCCCATACAATAAATAGTCACTGTCTGTTGATCAATTTACCAAGCAAGTCTGCAAACTAAGGCACCAGAAGTAACACTTAGGACATTGGTGGAGAAAAACTAGAAGTGAACTGATTGAACCTGGATAGGAGCTCATAGTCATACCATGAAAGTAGGTAGTAACAACTCACAAAATCTACCTATAAGCCACTGTTTTACTCTTCAACAACATTTCCTCAATAACATTACTCAAACTTGTTTAAATCTTGACTCCACATGGGCAGAATATTTAGAGATATAAAAGCTAGAGATTTGCAATGTTATCTGGGATTAATTTTATCCTGAAGGTTCTAAAACATAAGAGTGCCTTTATTTAAGGGCTGCAATCAATAAGATTTCTATTTTTTGTTATAGTGATTATGATAACATTTGATAGTTTTTAAAGATTATTTTTGAATCATTTTTACAGGACAGTTATCTTTATTTGGGTTTACCGTATACCACAGGTCAATCTGTGGTATACAGTATATGAATTCTAAGCCAAATAAAATAAAATATTACAGCTCCTACTACTTCAAGGAGAGTTACTGAACTAATATCTCCTTCCTTCTATAATGCAGAGTCAACTCAACCTGCTGTGTTGTTTCTATCTCAATACTCTCTAACCTAATATTTAGGGTAGGAAAAGCTTCTATAGTGGCAGTCAAATATAGGGAATCAATCAGGGTGATAACTAGAAATTGGTCCATCTAATTGCCAAATTGCTACTATGCTCAATTAGAAACTAGCTATTTGGTTACTATGAGCTGCCAAACCCCAAAGTCTATTCCTTGTTATTTGAAGCCACACAAAAACCAGAGTTATTGTTCAAACTACAATAATGGCCAAAATTGTGGCAACCTTTTGGGAAAAGTATATTTTCTAAAACTAGCTAATAACACCACTTTTTTTGTAGTACCATAAAATTATATATCAATGGAAGATAATTTAATCAAGAATGTAATGCAAATCTTTATGAAGGATTTGCTATTAGAATAGCAGTTACAGTATAAAGAAGAAAAGTGAAAAACGGAGAAAAAAACTAGTTATACAAAAATTATCACCATAGAAAAAATGAGATACACAAAAATTATCACATCAGTTAATACTTAGTTGCTTAACCTTTAGCATAAATTACGGCCTTACAACGTCTTCCCATGGAGTGAACCAAGTCTTTTAGTTTTGCAGTTGTTATAATGTGAAACCAAGATTGAATGATTGCTTCTATTAATTGGGTTTTATTGCTGAGTTGCTTCTGACTAAAATGTTTCTCTAGTTGGCTCCATTGATTTTCAATTGGGTTAAGGTCTGGGATATTCTCAGGCCATTCCAGCAGTGGAATATGATTATCTTGAAACGTGGAAAAAAAAGTTGTGTTATTAGCCATCAAACCTTAAAAATACACTTTCCCCAAAAGGTTTCCACAATTTTGGCCACTACTGTAGATTATGTAATTTCTCCCAGTCATAAGACACCTTCTTCAGTTCTATTATTAAAAAAAATCTAAAGCAGCCAAATGTCCTGTATTAGAGCTGATTATACTGACATAAATGCCAACTTTTAATTGAAAATCCTTGATTTCTCCTGTACTAAACTCACAGCCATAGCTGTTTTCTCTGGAGCTCATGGAACCCCACCATTTTAGCCTGCTATTAGCAGTAGCCAATTACTATTTTGATGTGTTGAGAGTATTGTCTGGATCATATATATACCTGCCCAGCAAAACTGGGCTCTCCACCAGCTTTATCCATCATGACCGCATCAAAAGAAGCCACTGAACACACACACACACACACACACACACACACACACACACACACACACACACACACACACACCAGCTTGTTCTGTCCCAGTTCAGTCTACCCAAAACACTGCTCACAAGCTTAGGACGCATCCCTGTGCATTAAACATTCATTATGCCCTTTTGATTATGTTTATGTATTTATGGATTTGATCCCTCTGAGCTTGCATAAATGTACTGAACATATTCAGTTATATAAAACTAAGTTGATGCTGTATTTTACTTTATTGATTTTAAAAATATTTTTAAATCTTGTCTTTACTATTTTTACAAATAACTCAAGATGGCAACATACCTAATACTCCTACCTCCTCCTATTTCCCCCGGTAACAAAAATCCTATGAAGTGAGTTGGGCTGAGAAAAAGTGACCCAGCATGCCTAAGCAGCACTAGAACTCACAGTTTCCTGGTTTGTCAGCTGGTGCCTTAAACACTACACCAAACTGGCTAGATAAGGAATAAGCATATAAAGACCATTTATTTGTTTGTTTGTTCTATTAAAATTTTACACTGTTCAAAACTGTTGGAATTTATGTTCATACTAACCACTAATACAATAAAAACTTAATCACTCAAGTCATTTTCTTTGTGGAAGTCAATCAAGTTTAACCCATTGGCTTACTTGTGTTTGAATAATCACCTTCCTAGGTAAGCTATCCCTGCAGAGACTGAGTGTCCCATTAAAATTAAAGGTAATATGTAATTATCTATCATTAATGAAAGAATTGGAGAACATTTTACCGTGCCTATGCTCATCATGCCCACTAGAGAAAAGCAGATTCAAAATTACTTGAGTGAATGAGAACAGGTAACAATTGTGAAAGACTCATTGCTTAAAAAAAGACATACAATTCAAAGTCAACTGAACTGCAGTGGTTGTAGCAATGAAGAAATGCTATGCTGTAGCACTCTATGTACTAAGTCACTCAACAGCACTCATAAAACATCACATGCTTCTTGTGCTCACAATGTATAAGCTGCCCTACAAAACTTGAGGCCAAGGGGTTGGAGTCTAACCACCCTTAATGACTTGCCCAATTTAAAAGATTCACTTCTGCTTCCATTAGAAACAAGTATGGCAGGAACGTAAGTGTCTTTTTGGGCAGTTCTATGCAGGTTCCAGTATTTCCTGCCTGCAAAACTGGAAAAGAGAAACTTCATCTGTGTTATTATCCTACGACTGGTACACAAGATTGACAATTCCCCCCCACCCTTTTCATACAACATTTGATGAGTGCTATCATTTCTCTTTCATTGACCTTTTATCAGAGGTTTTAATAATGTAGTGGTTTACTATAAATAATGTAAAAGGAATGTATAATAGAAATGTATAAAAATACAGTCTCTTATTTTTATTGTCATCTCGCTTATTTGAATAAAAAAATCAGGACAACTCTTTCATAAGCAAATAAAAAAAAAGATGTTGGGGGAAAAATCATGGTACAATTGGCTTGTAGGAGAAAAAGGGGGGGGGGGAATCAAAGAAAAAAAATCTGATTTTCCCTAACATGAGGAAAAGTTGAAAAAAGATAGAAATAGATTTAAAACTTCAGTGAAATATATTAGGAATGCAGTAAGACAACATGCTTATTATATAGCTATTTATTATTCCCAACTATTATTCAATAACCTGTAATACATTTTTTCTAGTGAAAATATAATATATATATTATATAATATAATAGGAGAAGGAAGGAGTTATAAAGTAATAAAGGTGCGATAATATCCCTTTAAAAATCTAAGATACCTGCCTACTTACCTACCATGTCAGAGACTAATTTTTGAATACAGAATAATAATTTTATTTCATTCAGAAATAAATACCAGCAAATACGATACACACACAAACTGCTCAGTGAAATATCTTACCTATGGACAATTGAGATGGGAAAAGTCAACTGAAACACTAAAAATATAGACTTGGAATTTTACTGTCGTGTTATAAGTCTTGATATTTCAATGCAGATTTCTGTGCAGCAATATTTATGCAATATGGGTTAAAAGTGTGAACATTCTATTATTTAGAAAGCTTGAAGTGTTGAAGATAAGAAGAAAAAAGTAAAAATGTTATAGATTTTAATTGCTGTTTAAAGTATCAATATTACAGTCATAAGGCTGTTTGATTCTTCATCTGAAGTATAACATAAAAGAAAAGCCCCTGCAATTTACATCAAAGTATTAGTTACAGTAATAGTTTCAGTCTTGTACTAATTGCTTAATATTAAGATCTCCAGTGTATTGCTGCTTAGTGTGTGTTTTACACTGATAAGAGATAAAGCAAATATAGCAAAATTAAAACATCTAAAAGGTAGAAAAGTAATAATAAAAAAATCATTAAGAAAAAATACTGTACTAATTTCTGCCCCCCCCCCCTTTTAGACATTTGCTGATTTGAGGTGTTTGTAAGCAGTTAAGGTCCCTTACAAATATACTAAGTTTTTCTCAAACAGATATTGTTGGATTGCATTTGTCTTCCAGTGTTGAACAAAGTTTATTTTTGCTGCTGTAAGCGTATATCTCATTAAATTATGTTTCTGGATAATTTTTTGAGACAATATACCTAGTAAGAATAGTTGTAGTTTCGTTTCAAAACTAAATTTCTGCATTATGTGCCAATACTTCCTTATTAAAATAAAATCTGTGGTTTTGCTTTCTTCTCTTTTTAATGATCCACAGTTTTCCTATTGCCAATCCTTTCTGGTAATAGAAACTGCAGCACTGCTGGAAAAATAAGAACCTCTGGTATCAGATATCTCTATATCTATCTATCTATCTATCTATCTATCTATCTATCTATCTATCTATCTATCTATCTCAGAAATCTTCCTTCCATTATGAAACACATGTTAATAGATGTCTTAACATCTTAATATCATCATTCAATGCATCCCATAATTAAGTCATAGGAAATCAAATTCCAATACATTCTTTATAAGACATTCACACTCTTTGTATTTTTGCAGCTAAATACATTTCTGTATTTCACCATAAGTTCCCTGATAATAGGCTTTTTACAAACACATTATAGCATTCCTTTGAAAAACTGCTACTTTGTTCCTGAGATGAATAAGCTTCAAACTAGAGTCTAGGTCAGGAAAAAGAGCTGTTTCTTGTGAATGCCAAGGGACATCAGTTGGCCAGGTTTCAAAAAAGAAAAAAAATTCTTTTCACTGTCCATCTTTTGTCCATCTGAATAACCCAAGTAGCAATACACAGACACACACTCTCTCTCTCTCTCTCTCTCATACACACACACGCACAAATTACCTTTTGAATCTCAACATGCTGATCACAAAAATAGTCAGGTACCCTCCTCTCCCTAATACCTTCTTGTGGACTTTGTGTGCAAGAATCTTCTTT
The DNA here is from genome assembly GCA_030761175.1 of Masticophis lateralis. Lineage (NCBI taxonomy): Eukaryota > Metazoa > Chordata > Lepidosauria > Squamata > Colubridae > Masticophis > Masticophis lateralis. The sequence goes on along the minus strand of JAUDYJ010000001.1, from coordinate 149,104,701 downwards.
ACTCAGTAGAGAATATTCTTTACTCCATAGAAATGGGCTCACCAATATTCTTTATGCCAAGTAAACATCCCTCAGAATACACCAAATTGTACTTAAGAATTAAATTTGACAATAGGCTCATTATGTTCATTATGAAAGAATTACTCCATTCAGAGCAGGCTGCTAAAATCATTCCAAGATGCAGGGAACTAGTTTTTTTGGACCATGAAGAACAGAATACAAGTCAGGAAATAAGGCGTTTGGCATACTATGCTGGCAATCCAGCACTGTGGACTATTTTAACTATCTTGATGACAATCCTTCCATTCTCTCCAAATCTGGCAGTTTGGCTGGTTCACCCTATTCTTCTTGATAGCTCAAAAAATAGAGGACTATTTCTTATGAGAATTGGCAGTCACACCAAAGGTTTGCAATAGGAAATAATAGCCGATTTGTTTGTTTCATGTTGTGGGAAAAACACATGTGTGCCAGCTATGTACAAACAACATGAGTTCTTGTGTCAAATAATGCCGACTGAGGAAACTACAACTTCAAATCCTGTCATCTTAGGCAAACAGCCATAGTCTGAGCAGATTGATTAAACCTTCATTATGCATCAAGTCATTATCATAAATCACATCAATTCCCTGTACAGTTCAATGTTGAAGATATTTTGTTCAAAGCAACTTGCTCATAAGAATTTGTGGTCTGTTATGACAACTGAAAAGTCAATCCTTTTCAATGCTGTACTCTTTAAATATAAAATTTGCCATAATTAGAGTGAAGTAAGATGAAGCTCTTATTCAAATATCTTATTCTTTTTCAAAGCATGATTAACTCAACCCTCTAGATAGGAAATTTAACTCATCAAAAGTATCCACAGGGTTCCAATGAATAAATCATTTAGCATTTTAATCACTAAGTAACATTATTTCAGCTATCTATTAACCCTGATCTCCGAAATAGCCACTGAAATTGTACTGAAGTCATTAACAATAATTCATTTCATCGAAACAGCTTTTTATCGAATAAGACCACCGTAAAAACTCTGAAGGTTTAAAACGAACTTTATAGAAGGTATTATCCACTAGGTTAATTTCTTCTACCCTGTGCTTTAACTATTACACTAAACTATATACGCTTTTTAAATATGTTTCCCCTTACTTATTTTTCCTCTAACTTAAACTGGGAAGGTGTTATAATCCAACATATATTTGAAGTTTTTCTGTATCTTTTCCAGCTTTACAATGTCCTTTGGAGGTGTGCTGATCAGAACCATTCACAATACTCCGAAGTCTCAGCACAGATGTTTAAAAGCATATTGCTATTTTTTGTTTTATTTTTAATTACCTTCCACTTGATTGCAATCATGGAATTTGCCATTTTCACACTAGCCATGCACTGTGTTGGCAAATTCATTAAATTAGCTACTATGACCAAGATTCCTCTCTAGACCCAAACTCTTGTTTTTTTCAAGAGGCAACTGGACTTTCTGGTTTTTCTTCAAAGACATTTCATTTTTCATCCAAGAAGCTTCTTCAGCTCTGACTGGATGGTGGGAAAATGGAAGGATTTATATTCCTTTCAGACAACTGGTCATTTGCATTCTTTTAGAGTCGGTAAGGCCACCTGGAGGTTTATCTGTGTCATCAGGGTCACCTGAGTGGTGCAAATAGTATGGAGCCTTCTTGAAACTGTTGAAAGGACTGTATTGTACACTGGAGGTAGATGATGTTGTATCCCTCCCCCCTCTGTTGAGAGAGGGCTGTTCAATTTTGACACAGATGGTCTCTTTGGCCACTCTTACAAACCAAAAGAAGTTTGAATGTTGCGTAGATCCTGGCACCTTTTTAACATAGTCAGAATGAGGATTATATGGATCTATAGAGTGATACTACTCCAGGCGGCAAGTAGCATGCAAAAGAAGGTCTGCTTCCTGGGTCATGTGAGGTGACATTGTTTGATTGACATGACCTAGAATATGTTCTCTGTGTTGAATTGTACAGGCTGGGAAGAAACTATCAGAGGCAAGGTGTTCATCAGATCATCAGACCCTATGCCATAAAGGATATAGGCAGTGGTGGGATTCAGCAAGTTTGCACCACTTCGGGAGAACCAGTTGTTAACTTTCTGAGCAGTCTGGCAAACTGGTTGTTGGGAGAAATTATTAGGGTAGAGAACCGGTTGTTAAATTACTTGAGTCCCACCAATGGATATAGGGGTGGTAATCATTACTCTGAATTACACCTTGAATTATATCTAGCAACCAGCACAGCTTGCAAAGCCACAGCATTATCTTGGCATACTGTGGAATGCCCATCACTGTGTCTGCCATGGATTATAGACTTGCTGCAGTTTATCAGTGATCTTCAAGGACAGTCCTATGAAGAATGCATTACAGTAGTATACACACAAGGTGAATATAAGGGGGAATATGTCTTGAATTAGTAATAAAGAGAATGTTGACTGATTTAATAAAAATACGACAAACTCTTGCAACTATAACTTATTTTCCATTGAGAACATTTAACAAATTGATAGTCATTTAAATGATATCTAATAAAGTTCAACTTCTGTAACATTAGTTTTAAGTAATAAAACATACTCGATACACTAGATATATTAGAATGGTATACATACATGCACTCTCCTTTGTTACCATAGTACTGAATGCAGTCATTTTTATAGGCTAGCCTTTTCCAAATTGTCAACCTCTATATAAATCAGAATTCTATGAATATTGAGTGGACATTCTTGGAAATAGAGAAAGCTGCCATAGATTTTATCCTATGAATCCTGGAAATGACACTGACTGCAGCCATCACATTTATGATAACTTGTTTTTTGTTTTTTGGGGGTTTTTTTTTTTTGTTTTTTTGTTAGATGTGGATCATAATTGAAATCATCAGGTTGCTTTGCAGGAAGGAAAACATTAAGGCATTTTTATATTAAGAAGGATAATCAACCAACTAGAGAGCCAATTTGGTGTAGGGGTTAAGGCACGGGACTAGAAACCAGGAAACTGAATTCTCGTTCTCCCTGAGGCACAAAGCCAGCTGGGTGACCTTGGGCCAGTCATTCTCCCTCAGCCCTTGGAAAAAGAAGGCAGGGCCAAACCACTTCCAAAATATTGCCAAGAAAACTGCAGAGACCTGTCCAGCAAGTTACTAGGAATCAATACTAACTCAAATGTACAAAGAACAAAACATCTTAGTACAGGATGGGTTCTTTACTTACTCACTCATGCACACTCACGCGCGCGCACATACTCAATAGGGGTATGTGTGTGTGTGTGTGTGTGTAATAAAAAATTCCTTAGTCTTGGGATGGGCTTTCCTATTCCTAAATAGTGTATTGGCATTGTTAGGGGCAGCCATTTTACACTGTTGGTTGTTGACTTTTAACAACTTTCCAGCCATCATTCCTTTTCTAAAGGAATAAAAATTGAATAAAAATTCATTCTTTCTCAGAAGGTGCAATCTAGGGTCATGGAAGCTAAGTTTCATTTTAACTATTGCCAATTCCTGAAGATGCCTGAAGAATGCAGAAATAGAACGATGTGTTTTCTACTGATTAGAGGAACCTAGAAGTTAACTTTTGATCAATTAAATATTCTATCTTTCTCCATAATACCCGAGTCTATGAATCAGGCCCAATATTGGAAACGTGAACCAATCAATCAATCTAAAAGCATTAAGTCAACACACAACTCATCCCAATGATAGCAATCAAGCTCTACATATAGCAAGATTTTTGTGTATAGCCTTTTAAACTTCTTGACCTAAAAGGGTAAAGGTTTCTCCTCCCCAGTTGTGTCTGACTCTAAGGGTGGTGCTCATCTCTGTTTCCAAGCTGAGAGAGCCAGCATTGTCCAAAGACTCTTCTGTGGCCAGCATGACTATTTGTTGAGGTGCACAGAATGATGTTACCTTTTCACTGAAGTGGTACCTATTAATCTACTTTCATTTGCATGCTAAACTGGCAGGAATCCTAGGCCCTAAGGTCACTTAACTATTAAGGATTTTATTTGGCCTGTTGATGGTATGCTGAAAATAAAATCCCTAAAACAAAAACATAGAGAAGCAGGGAAAATACCTATATTTCCCTGAAAATAAGACCATGTCTTATATTAGTTTCTGCTCCAAAAGATACATTAGGACTTATTTTCCGGCTAGGTCTTATTTAGAGGGAAATACGGTACTAAATGTGTCCATCTGTCTGACAATTTTAACTGGGGCTTATTTCTGGGGTAGGGCATATATTACAAGCATCCTGAAAAATCATGTTAGGGCTTATTTTCCAGTTGGGTCTTATTTTCAGGAAAACACTTCATTGATTTAATGAAGTCAAAATGAAATTGCATTAATGAAGTACAATCAGTATGATCATTTCTCAAGTATTTTCTTCTGCTCATAAATGATTATAATTTTGAAGCAACTTCTGGAGGGTCTCTAGGAATTCAACATAGTGTACAAGACTCTGGTTTTGAAACTTGCTTCAAAAGCACACCTAGTGTTTTATATTCCTGTTCTTATCATCCTAATTTCTTGATTAAATTAGAATCCATTTTTGTTGTGAGAAAAGAAATCAAGGCAGAAGATCCATCTTCAAGAAAGCACAAAAATTATTACTTAAATTATGTGCACTAATATAGATATTCATACTTAAATAATTTCAAATTGCTAGCTTTTCAATTATGGATTCCACCAGGACTAGAAGTACCAATAATCCTCAATTTGCAAACACATTTGGGACCAGAATTTCCATTGCTGAGCAAGAAGATTGTTAAGTGAGTCTTGACCAATTTTACAATCTTTTTACCACGCTGATAAGCAAATCACTGCAGTTGTTAAATGAATCACACAGTCGTTAAGTGAATCTGGTTGTTTCTGACTTTGCTCGTTGGAAATGAGCTAGGAAGGTCACAAATGGTGATCACTGATCACACGACCCCCGGACACTTTAAACATTGTAATTAGATGCCAGCTGCCAAGTTTTGACCCAAATTTTGATCACATGACCATGGGGACGTTGCAACTATCGTAAGTTGCAATCACTTTTTTCAGCAGTGCTATAACTTGAACAGTCACTAAATGAATGGTTGTTAAGATTTTTTCTGTGATCTTTCCAGGAACAATGATTCAGTATGATGACTTTGTATAACCACAAACGAACTTCAAAGGATATGACATTTAATAGCTATTACAAATCCTTCACATACCAAATGGGGCATATACATTTACACCTCTTCTGCAAACCATGCATTATCAATAATCTATAGATTAAGCACTGACAAGATCTTTTGTCCATCATGAACGGAAACCAAATAATTTGTTCTGGCATTAATTTATCTTGTCTCCCAGGTAAGAGGTGGGTGTTCTAACCAATGATCTGTCTTCCTCCAGGCAGCACAATAATGAACCTAACTTGACAAATCATTTATACACAGCATACGCAGGATCTCTAAGTAATCAGGTAAGCATGGGATCTTAAGAGAGCCAGATTTACAATAGCTACGCAGATATCATGGATAAAATCTGGCATTATTTTCATTACATATTAATCCTCATGAGCTATACTGAGCTACTTAATATTAACATTTAATATTAATATTAAATAGCTTAGTGTAGCTCATGAAGATTAATACTTTAATTTTAATTTAATAATAATTTGATGTAATAATAATATATTTTAATTAATATTAAAAACTGAGAAGGCAGTAGTGGAAGCATAAGTTTCCCTCACTGTCATTTGGTTTGAACTTCTACATGCTCCTCAGGTCAGAGTTCTTTGGCCAGACCTTTTAGAAGAGATTAGGGCGAGGAAAGAGTGTTTATATTTCTTTTTGTTCTTATTTTTCCACTAGCTGTGCCAGCTATATTGAAATTACTGGTGGGTGAAGAGTCTGCCAGGCATGTATGTATGTATGTATGTATGTATGTATGTATGTATGTATGTATGTATATCTATCTATATCTATATCTATATCTATATCTATATCTATCTATCTATCTATCTATCTATCTATCTATCTATCTATCTATCTATTAAGATCACACAGTTTGCCCATAAGCACCAAACCGAGAACATCAGCCAGAAGATGATGAATGTGATTTCGTCGAAACATCGCTACTAACCTTCTAAAGATATGTTTACAATTACATGGGAAGAAACCTGAGATATTGCCTGTACACACATATATACCCGTGAAAACTTACATAGACAAATATATATATATGTGTGTGTGTGTGTGTGTGTGTGTGTGTGTGTACAGGTGATACACAGACAAATATATATATATATATATGTATGTATGTATGTATGTATGTATGTATATATATATATATATATATATATATATGTATATATATGTACGTACGTACGTACGTACATACATACATACATACACACACACACACGTACATACATACATACACACACACACACACACACACTCTCAGAACAGAAAAACAGACTGAGCAGACTGAGCAGATAAAGCTAGAATAAAGTTAATATTAGGATAAAGTTAAAGTCCTGTTTCCAGTGAAAATTTAGCTAGGGTTAGGGTATAGATATAAGGTATAAGGTATAGGATATTGTATAGGGTCTCCTGAGCAAGGGGTTGAGCTAGAAGATAGCCAAGGTCCCTTCCAGCTCTATTCTGATTGATTGATTGATTGATTGATGGTTAGGCTTCCTGCAAATCAGGGCCAAAAACCAACCAGTGGGTAAGGTTCAGAGAGGCTCTCTAAGGAAAGTGAGAAGAACTGGAAATAAAATAGAAATATATTTCACCAAATACATAAATTGAATCTGCTCGGTGCTTTCCTAAGAAGACCAACCCCACACAACATACCTGAGCTCACGAGTTTTGTTGGGTACTTATATTTCAAGGCTAAAAAACAAAAACAAATGAACGATGGTTGTTGAGATGAAACAATTATGGTTTTAGATGAGATTAATATGAAGAAAAGCAAAAAGAATTTGTTTTATTTTTTCAGAAAGAAATTTTCTAACAAACATTTACCTCTGTTGTTATTTGGCTTATTTCCTGTATCAGATGCCTAGGGAGGATCAGTAAGGGCGCACAGTTGTGCCCATGTGCCAATGGCCATCTGCTTGGCCACTATGGGAAAAGAATGCTGGATTTGATCAGCATTTGGCCTCGTCCAGCACAGCTGTTCCATTCTGAATGTAAATACAGAACTGTGTGAGCATGCCCAATATGAGCAGTCCACCATTTTAAGCCACAGGTGACCTAAGGTTAAACACCTTATGTGAAAAATCAGGTAAAGTCTCAATGGCACCACTGTCTCTTCCCTGCTTGCTCAGGAGAAAAATTAAGAGTGGTGCCAGCAAAAGAACAGGGGCAAGAAAGGAAGCTGTGTCAGAAATAAGGCTGTTGGAGGAAGAACAGACACGCCCATCGTCTGCTTTATGCTCTTGCTCTTGCACTGGTTCCTTCAGACCTATATATTATTTAATTGCCAACAAATTACTCCCAAGGGAGTAGGATCATGAAAAGAAAAGAAGAAAAAAATTGTTCAGTTCACCTGGTTAATTAACAAAAAAAGAGGAGCACAGTACCATTCAAAACCTTGCCACTGATTGCAATGACATAGCCGCGGTTTCTGGATTATAGGTTTTAACTGAGAAGAATAGGCAGCTGCCACTTTATTTGAACAGAAGAGAAAGTGGGGGTGATTTTAGGGATTCCACTACAAATGTCTGACCAAGTCTATTCAAGAGCAGCAGTTGCCCACGGATCAAAGGATAGGCCATGTGGGGGAGAAGCTGTTGCTGAATTAACAAGATGCTACGAAAGCCTTTCAAGACTGGCTCAAATCTTGAGGTTGTTCTGAGGACTGGCTACGTTGTGTGAGAGTCTGAAGTTTCACAGGAGTGTTACTTGCGTAGGTAATCTAAGAATCTGGGAACAAGAGCTAAGGATCCATCAGTAGATAGATGGCACCCAGCTCTACCTTTTCCATTTTAGCCTAATATTGGCTAGGCAATTGGTATTCTGAACTAGTGTTTGGGCAGGATAATGATCAGGATGAAGACCAATAAATAAAGTCTCAGTCTAGATGGAAATATGGCTTGTGAGTGATGCACAATCCACTGAGTAGTCCTCTGCCTGTCCTGAAGGGATCTGAACTTGCCCTAAAGGCAGGTGCCCAGTGTGGGTAATGCTCCTAAAGTGGGAGCTGCTAGATGACCACTGGATAACTTTCTATTCACTATATTCTAAAAGCAACTATATTCTGAAAGCAGGATATGCATCCGGTTAGAGAAAGCTCAGCTTAAAATCCTTTGATACTCTAAGGGGCCCCCTGGCTTGTCAGAAGATAGGAATGAAATATAATTAAAAGGCTAGTAAGACCAAGGATAGCCACCTGGCGGAAAATCATTTATCACAGAATGATTGTTTGGCAAGGATAATGTAAAACTTTAGTAATAAGGAAATGTCAATTAAATGTAACGGATGTATGTTAACCATATATGGAAAGTTTCTGTGTTAGCAGAATCCTTTGTTTGAAACAGTATAAAATTTGTCATGTAATCATGGACTCTTCACTCAAAGCTAAGATGGGAATCGAGCTTCTGAGTCTTTGCGCAAATAAACTCTCTCTCTGGCTGACCTAGGGATGTTGCTTGGTCACTTCATTCCATAACACTCCCAGATTTATCCCTGTAACTAGAGGCCCAGGTAGCCTTAGAAGTGTTTTCTATAAACTTCAATTGATTTCCTAACTGCAACTTTAACCAGTTAGGGGCAGCTGTTTAATAGTTAGTTAAGCTCTGGTGACTTCCCAGTTGGATTACTGCAATGTGCTGCACATAGGCCTGCCTTTCAAAATGTTTCAGTAACTTCAGTTACTGAAGTTACTTACTTCAGAATAAAGCAGCTACATTACTCATTGAGGTTGACCAATATGAACGTACAATGCCAGTTCTTTGCCAACAATACTGGTTGCTGCTCAGTGGCGGGTTTTAAATTTTTTTACTACCGGTTCTGTGGGTGTGGCTTGGTGGGCGTGGTGTGGCTTGGTGGGCGTGGCATGGCTTGGTGGGCATGGCAGGGGAAGGATACTGCAAAATCTCCATTTCCTCCCAATCAGCTGGAACTTGGGAGGCAGATAATAGATGGGGGTGGGGCCGGTCAAAATTTTTACTACTGGTTCTCTGAACTACTCAAAATTTCTGCTACCAGTTCTCCAGAACTGGTCAGAACCTGTTGAAACCCATCTCTGTTGCTGCTCCAGTTCTGGACCTGATTCAAAGTGCTGGAATTTTTAAATCCTTTTTTACCCTTAAAGGCCTAAACATCTTAGGATCGAGCTATGTGAAATGCCGTCTGTATTATGCATCTAACCAGATCTTGATGTCATCCAATGAGGGCCTCCTCCTCCAGTGATGAGGTGGTTTTCTACAAAAGATAGAGCATTTTTTTCCTGATGGGACCTAATTTATGGAATGCCCTCTCCAGAGAGACTTGACTGGGGCCAATGACATCATTTCAGTGCCATGTTTCTCTGGCTTTTTAACCGGCATTTGATTGTATTTTAATTGCATTTTAATTCATATTGTTTTCATTTTTAAATGACCACCTTGTACCTGCTGAGTTTAAGCAGTGCTTTTAATAATTCTTTTTAGTATCCATTGCATTATAGCTTCTGTTATTGGATGGTTTATATATTTTAATAAATAAGTTCTGTTTTTGGCATGTATGGGAATTCTAGACTTGACTGACAACCTGTAAATCTTTCACAGAACTCACAGAACTCCCTGTTATCACTTCATACCAAAGTATCTCAGTTTGGGGGGGTATCCAACCCCTGAAATCACTATCAGTCAGTGGAGACATTTACAGTGACTAAATGGACAAACCTTTTGACCTAACCCATGAACTTTCAAAAAAAATACTAGCTACATAAACTTATGTCCACATGGCTCAGAAAACATTTTACAAAAAATGCATCTCATTTTATTAGCATTTAGAGATCGCAAGAATGATCTTGCCTAAGAATGATATTGGAACAATATTGGAAGTCACACTGACCTACAGTATTAAGCTTCTTGTTATGCCCTTAGAAGACTTTTAATAAATTTAAATTTTATGGAACAATGACTTTATTTGTGCTTTGTCAACATTGCTGACCATTTTATATATGCATCTTGGAAGCACCTGAAGTTGTTTTTCTATTTTTATATAGGCTACAAATTTAAGGTAATGGATAAAACTACAGAAAGTCTTTAATATAGAGAGACGCTTCAAAAGCTATAACATTTGAAAGGCAGTAAATTGAGTAAGGCTATATTAGGAATTCTACCCTTACTTATAAACTAGAAGGGATGTCACTGTAATTAATGAAATAAATACATTTATATCCCACGTTTTTTTTTTCTATCTATCTTTCCAAGAAGCTTACTCAAATAGTAGATAAAGGTCCGATTTAATGATGTGCTTTCTGAGCCTTCAGACATTTCAGTATACAGTGCATCTTCTCAAAATGTTCTTCAATGCAATATAAAGGAGTAAAATTTCAAGCCAGAAGCCAAACAGCATGGACTACAAGTTATCCATTCCCAAATTGGTTTCAATAGACTTGTGATCCCAGAAATAACAGCAGATCGCTTTCTTCTGTTGTCAATTTAAAGTGACCAGGACCATATTGGCAAAGAGAGAATGCTTTCAAAACTCGTAAGTTTTGAGAAATGGTTAAACCCATGCCTCTAATATCCTTTCAAAACCATATGTCAATTACAGCAGTGCAATGATCTTTAGATGGTTTTCTGTTCCTGATGATTACCAGCTATTCACTGTCAAGTAGCCAAGCTGATAGAGGCATAACTCTAAGTAATTTTAAAGATAGCCTATAGCAGGGATGGCTAACCTTTTTGCCATCGTGTGCCAAGAGCGGGGGGGGGGGGAGTGTGTGGGGGTTGTCACACATGTGCATGCCCACACCCATAAATCTAGGCTCCTCACCCCCATGCATGTATGTGCGACCTCTCTGTGCTTCCCCCGCTTTTGGCACGCGATGGCACAGTGGGCCCAGTAGGCCCATTTTTTGCCCTCTCCAGGCTCCAGAGCCTTTCTAGGAGCCTGGGGAGAGCAAAAATGGCCTCCCCCCCCCCCCCCCGAGGCCCTCTGGAGGCCAGAAACGGCTTGTTTGCTGACTTCCAGTGTGCCCAGAAGGCCCGAAAATCAGCTGGAGCTGAGCTCGCGTGCCCTACCAATATGGCTCCACGTGCCACCTGTGGCACGCGTGCCATAGGTTCGCCCTCATGGGCCTATAGCTTAGATAGTGAAGCTAGGTCAACTACATCAGCTCTCAATGGCCTAGGAGAAATGGTCTTCTGCAGTCATCTTATAATACTATAGTTTTGAAGCTACTGCCTACTTTCAACCATGGTCCCTTACTGGAAGAGAAATCAAGACATAGTTTTTTCTCTTGATAGTACAGTGCAGGGGTCTGCAACCTTAAACACTCAAAGAGCCATTTGGACCCATTTCCCACAGAAAAGAAAACACTGGGAGCCATAAAACCCTTCCTATGCCTGATTATTTCTTGAGCAGCCACAAAACTAGCATATGTAGTTGAATTAAAAATTATGTTTTCTTCCAAAACCTTTCTTTTCTTGGATTTATCCATGGTTGGCCTACCGGGGTTGAAAAGCTCAATAAATCGTGTGCCGGCAGCTGGCGGTTATGACACATATTTTGAGTGACAGGGAGCCGCAGCAGAGGAGTGAAAGAGCCACATGTGGCTCCAGAGCCTCGGGTTGCTGACTCCTGGTACAGGGATAAGGCACCAGGACTATATTGTCAACAATCTCATCTGGGATTACTATTGCCTTGCAGACAATTTAGAGCAATTTTTAGTCTGATGTCCATTCTAATCAGCAGAATGCTACATAATTTAGTTTTTGCCAGTTGCTTGGCCCTAAATAAGATTATCAATACAGCGTCCCCTTTAAAGTTTTTTTCCAGAAGGCTAGTGTTACTGTTCTCAATGGAGATTTGTTCTGAGTTGGAGGATTCAATCTCAGTTGGCTGCTTCTACTTTCTTCAGCCTATTTATTTTTTTAAAAAAAATCTTGCCCAAAATCAACCAGAGTCTGGTTGGAATCTACTCCCTGCCAAGGACTATGAGTAATAATGTAATAAAATAATTTCACCTCTTTTAGTCATTGGTTTGTACAGTGGAGGAATTGCTAACTAGCAATAGAAACTTTGGCTAATTTTCTGCTAACCCACACTGTAGAGTATCAGCCATACCTCATGAAATGGAAGGACTACATTTATGTTACATGCAAACCTATAATTATGTTTACAGTATTTACCTACTGTTTTTCCCACAAAGAATTTACCATTAAAATGGAAGGGGTTGTCTTAGCTTCACTGAGAAAATAGTTCAGAAGGCAGATTAGTTTTCCCTAATTCCCGTTTATTGATAAATATGACATTGAACACAAAAAGTAATTCACTTTCAAATAACTATTTTAATTTTTTATTTATTAATCATATTTATATAGCCACCCATCTCACAAGAAAGCATTGTTAGAGATCCCACACACCCACTTCAAGGTCTGTCTCTGTTGCTCTCCTCGGGGAGGAGGTTTTAATGTATTTCTAGCAGGACTTTCAGATTCTGTAACAGCTTTGTTCCCTATGCTATCAGCCTGGTAAACTTGCAAGAATTGTTTCTCTCGCCATGTACATGTATAGGTCCGAACTAGACTGCGTTGTTTCTCCATGTCATATAATATATGTGGGTATGTACATAATTTAAGAGGGACGTGGTGGCTCAGTGGCTAAGACACTAAGCTTGTCGATCGAAAGATTGGCAGTTGAGCAGTTTGAATCCCTAGTGCCATGTAACGGGGTGAGCTCCCGTTACTTGTTCCAGCTTCTGCCAACCTAGCAATTCAAAACATGTAAAAAATGCAAGTAGAAAAATAGGGACCACCTTTGGTGGGAAGGTAACAGCGTTCCGTGCACCTTTGGTTATTAGTCATGCCAGCCACATGACCACAGAGACGTCTCCGGACAGTGCTGGCTCTTTGGCTTTGAAATGGAGATGAGCACCGCCCCCTAGAGTTAGGAACGACTAGCACATATGTGCAAGGGGAGCCTTTACCCTATGCATAATTTTGTATTTATTTATCTTGTCATGTTTATGTTTATATTAGAGGTGGAGACCCTTTGAGAGCTGTATGCAACGTAAGTTCATTTTAATGGATGCCAATTAGTGTACATTCAAAATGACAATAAAGTTATTCTAAGTCTAAGAAAGTGACTCTAGGCAGCATGCAACACTTAATTTTTAAAAAACCTAATAAATACATATAAAACAATCATTATAAACACTATTAAAAGAGAAGAATATAAGAGAGGAAAATGTTAACCGCAAAATGTTAAGAGTGCCATTACAAAATCCCTCCTGTCCTCTGAGACCCCCAGGCTTGATCGCATGGCCAGATTTTGAGGGACCTGCAGAATGTTGTCAGGGATGGATATAACCTCACTTCCAGGGGGGAGAAAATTCCACAAGGCAAGCACCATGACAGAAAAGATTATGCACATACATCAATCCAACTCCTGGCTGCATTAAACCTTAATCCCAGATTCAGAATTCATATAAACCTACCTTCCGGGTTTATCCAGGAAAGAGAATTGAGTATGAATTATCGGGATGCAGGAAGCAGAATCAATAGCAATCATATTGCTCAATGATTGCTACATTAAAATAGCACTGAAATATATCCACTGAATTTCTATAAAATTACAGAATTTGTCTTTGATGGACCAAACTTTTTTAGGATGACTGTACCAAAAGTTGTCATTTCTACATTGCATCAACCAAAGAAATATACTTTTTTGTTCCAAGCTAATATGTTATTCAAGAAATATCATAGATTTATTTTTAAGTTCCATGTAATGTATGATTCCTCAAGTTTATCAGACATGTTTTAATATTATTTGCCAAGATATAAAAAATTCTTCTGAGCATTAATATCTGGAATTTCTCTAACACCATATAATCACCAGGATGCTGGCAGGATTGAATAGTTCTAAAATAGAGTAGCAGAGAGGGATCCACAAAATAAATTAAATGCATTTACAAAATCAAGGCAGAATTTTGAAGAATAATAGACAATTTTAGACTTTAGATATATAGACATAGGTTACAAATGTCAGACAACATCCAACCAATCTTTTTTTCATGCATTTAAGAACTTAAACCCACCAGACATAATGCTTCCAATTATTATGAGACCTGTTTTTGCTCATTCTCCATAAAACACTCTGATTCAGTCATTTTATTGTATTGGTCTAACTTCTGAAATATATTCTGTTATGTAGTTAACCATTTTTACTATATAATGACATGAAAGAACAGACCAGTCCCTTCGAACACAGAACGTTCAGTGCTAATATCTGGAGCAACTCTTAGTTGTTTCTAGTGCTTGGATAGAAATTGCAATAAGAAAACCATCAGCACCAGCACCACAACACAACATTCATCTTCTTAACAGGTTTTCACAACCTAACAGCAGCTGAGCAAATGTTTGTAATCAGTATTATGTTGTATTTTTGCTTGTTTTGAACATTGCTTTGAAATTCCAAAAGTTGATGATCTACAAAACCCAAGCTAGGATTGGAAAATTTCATATAACACCCCAAAATAAAACAGTTTCACATTTCCTAAAGTTTCCCTGAGCCAACATGATTATTGGTATGAACCAATTGCCACTATATCTGGTAGTAGGTAATTCCAATAGTGAATATTATATAACGTCTTGAAAGTCACATTAGTCTTTAGTTAGTATGGTCAAAAACCTTTAGAAATTTATGTGGAAATTTGAAAAAAAAACATTGTGTTCCCCTCCTATCAATGTAGCATGGAAGCATCTAGGACAGGGGTGTCAAACGCTATTTCACTGAGGGTCACATCAGGGTTGTGTTTGACCTTGGAGGGGCTAGAGTCGGCGTGGCCAGGGTGGGCGTGGCCAGCTCAACATCATTCATGTCAGGAGCCTCTGTGTTGGCCCAAGTGCTCTGCCAGTGAAAACAGGCTCCCGAGCTCCATTTCAGCTGCAATGAAAATGGGCTCTACTTCAGCTGCAACAGCCTCCTGCAACCTTCTGCCAGCGAAAACAGGGTTTGGGAATGCAACCTGCAGCCCTCCTGAGCTCCATTTTTAGCTACAATGGCCTTCTGCAACCCTCTTCCTGCAAAAACGGAGCTCGAGATGGGCCACACGCAGCCCTCCCAAGTTCCGTTTTTGCTGGAAGAGGCACTCTGGGCCAGTTCTTTGCTATTTCCAGGGCAGCCCCGCAGGCCAGATCTAAACACCCCATGGGCCGGATCCGGCCCCCGGGTCTTGAGTTTGACACCCCTGATCTAGGACTAACCCAAATGGTGGCAGAAAATTTCATAGTAATAAAATAAATAATTTTGGCTTTTTGCATTTCTTGAAATTATGGGTGCTCAAGAAAATTCTTTGAAAATTAAGTCTAAGAATGCAATATATGTTTAAGAAAAGTAAGATCTTCTATTTCCAAGTTCATGTATGTAACAATGATTTTACTCCAATGGGGGGGAGGGAGGGAGGGAGGGAGAGAGAGAGAGGGGGGGGGATTCCAACTCTTATTTTATTTTATTTTTATTTATTTATTTATAATTTAATTTAACTCTTATGCTATGCTATGCTATGCTATGCTATGCTATGCTATGCTATGCTATGCTATGCTATGCTATACTATGCTATTCTACTCAATCATTTCAATATATTTATCACTTCTAGAAAAGGCATAATAAAAAGTTTCTAGATATTGCAGAATTGCAGCCAATTCTGACTTGTTGCAAATTTTACTGATCTCAGAGTAAGTTTAAAAGCAATTGTCTGGGTCTTCCTCAAATGACTCTATGGTTGTTAGGCCTTGACAAAACTACTAAGTTGTCTGCTAGGTGAATCCAAGTACAAGATGCTTTATGGTTTCTATGCATTTCAGAAATAGGATCTCGATAGAGCAACTTCATTAGGTCACAAAAAGATAAGAACTGAAGAGGAACTGATGGGAAAGCAAAAAAAGTGGGGGCAATACAAGAGAGCAGTCATGGACACATGCTTTTTTAATAACGAAGGCTAATTAAACACATTATTGTTTTAGACTCAGTAAACGAATAATCAAGGAGGCACCAATGACTAATCCATTTAGATTGGATTGTTCACCACTCGTACATTTGTACTAAAGGCTTTTTAAAAGCTCATGTACGTACTTTATAGAAGCAATATTTTCATATGCAGTTTTAACTATTTTACTGAAAAATGGAATAATTGCTAAAATGGTACTATACATAAAATGCTAACATATTTTATAACAGCAAGTTATGCATTGTGAATTAAAAATAGCTGACATTCTCAAGTGCATGTTTATGTGTTTCCATTATTTATACTCATGAAATAATTCCCATTTATATTTAAAAAGTTCATTGAACTTGTTTATTCACAATTAAATGTTGCTAGCTTACATTACAGAGTGCGCACTATAAATTTTTAAGGAAAATGAACCAGTTACATCATTCAAAAGACATGATTATCCAGCCCGGTTAAACAAACAAGAGACTTCTTTAAAATAATAATTTCTAAAATTGCACAATATTTATTCATTATTGGATATTGTCATTTACTTAGATGCTCAATCATGCATTATTTCTTATTTTTCTGACATTCTATGATTATGGTGCTGTTGGGATTATCTAAACAAAGTAATACTTCCAACCAGTTTTGAGCAGTATCTAGGAGTATCTGAGGACAAATTTTATTCAAACAATGCCCTCATATTCTGGCACCTAGTTCAAGTTTTCAGGGGCTGATATTTTTTTCCTTCCTTTAAGTATCTTTTTTATTTCATTCAAGTAGAAAAATCTTGTTTGTACAGTACATAGGGCCTATAAAACACAGACCAAAGCAACTATGAGGAAAACCAAAGCTGAGAGATTTGGAAGAACTAGATTATTATGAAAAATCTTAGGGACCATAATTACCGTAAGTAATATAATCTAGTTTAGAAGAGAAAGTGATCCAGAGACCATTTTACAACCATATGATTGGGAAGAGATGGGGCATTTGCTCATATTCACAGTTCCATGGATGAAACCTTCTTTAATTTAAACAAGGAAACAAGCAAGGAAATGCTTAGATCCTGACTTTTCTGCAGCTATCATCTTCATCCTATTTTTTCCCCAAATTTCTGTCTCTGTTGCCTTTTACAGAACAAAATGGGCTCTTGGCCTCAGTGCCAGTGTAATGATAATTTTAAAAAAATAGACATCATTATTCATTTACAATGGCCCATGATGTCTGAATTCCACTGCAATAGATTAAAGGCAATTGTTGTTGCAACACCTTTTTCTGCTTTAGAAGAAAACAGAAATTCTAGAATATGGATAAGCATTTTTTTCCCATTCAGCAGTGCTCCTTTCAGACTCTGAAGTTTGTGCATAGTGATATAACAAAGACCCTAGGAATGGGGTTGAATTTATCCTCCCTCCATTTATTTTGGATGTGCAACATGCATATAGGTGTATTAAGCATTATGGCGACTTAAAATAAAATTGTGAACACTTTGCCACTGAATTTCACAGGAAAATATGCAGATGCTTTGAAGACTTCAGTAATGGAACATGAGCTGTATGAAGCTTCGGATCACAAAATCCAACCCCATTTTTGCTCTTTGCACTTTTGGAAACACTATATACAGATCTAAATTAGGCTATTTGTAAATCTATACACCTTTTGATAGAGTTGCCAAATAAAGCCAAGTGACAACTGACTAAAAGGTTGAAAAGACCAATTTGAAGAAATAAGTTAATTATAAATATACCACATTGACACAGCCTGCTTGCAGTATAGAAAATTGAATCATTAAATGAATTTTCTACCTCCTTAAGCTATGTAATTGGACCCATATCCTACTGTTTCAAAAGAGTCAGCCATGACATTGGGCCAAAATTAAAATTTCCATGGGCATACTTTTCAGCAGCATCTTCCTGTAGCTATTAGGTAAGCTGTAACATGACTTAACAATGAGCTGTCTCTTTAACCCTTGTCCTCTTAACCAGCTCTAGTCACACATAGCAAAAGGTTCTCATCCAAGACATAGGCAACTTGATGATGTAAAAGATAAAATTCTACACTAGATATTGTTAATATTCATGGGTGACTTCAATCAGCCCAGAAATATGACCCATAATCCATATTGTATTACATTTAAGCATACTGTACGTACTATATTATTACAGATAGTCCTGAATTTACAACCACAATTGAGCCCAAAATTTATGTTGTTAAATTAGAATTCTTTATTGGCCAAGTGTGATGGAACACACAAGGAATTTGTCTTTGGTGCATATGCTCTCAGTGTACATAAAAAGAAAAGTTACATTCATCAAGAATCATAAGGTACAACACTTAATAATAGTCATAGGGTACAAATAAGCAATCAAATCATACTAGGAAACAATATAGATCGTAAAAATACAAGCAACAAAGTTACAGTCATACAGTCATAAGTGGGAGGAGATGGGTGATAGAAACAATGAGAAGATTAATAGTAATGCAGACTTAGTGAATAGTTTGACAATGTTGAGGGAATTATTTGTTTAGCAGGGTGATGGCTTTCGGGAAAAAACTGTTCTTGTGTCTGGTTCAGCGGTTCTCAACCTGTGGGTTGTGACCCCTTTGGGGGTCGAACAATCCTTTCACAGGGGTTGTCTAAGACCATCGGAAAACACATATACCCACATTTTCGGGTGGCAGATCTAGCCAAGAAGAAAGAGAAAGTGAGTCTGCAGAGAAGGAGGAGAAGGCGGCTCTGCAATGTGTATTTCCAGGGAGGAAAGCATTTTCGGGTGGCAACACAGATTCGGGAGGGGATTGCAGTGCTACCTGCCAAAAACGCTTGCTGAGATTGCGGCAAGTGTTTTTGTGTGGCAGCACCTTGCCTTACACACCCTGCGCAGCTCCACTTCACCAACCGAGTCCCGACCTCCATACTTCCCTGGGCCACTTCTGGAATCAGGCTCTGACTGACACAGCAAAGGCACAGGGGGCTTCCCGGGAAGCCCAACATCCAGCAGGGAGGAGCCCAGGCAAGGGTTCAGGGTCGCAGCAGAACGAGCAGCCAAAGCCTGTCTCTGCCAGTGCGCCTGCATCTCCCCCCCTTTCTCAGAAGAAGAACTGCTTGCCGGTCCTGGGCGCCCGAGAGAAGCACCAGGTGGCTATTTTGAAAGGGGTGGGAGCGGTTTATGCAAGCTTAAGCCTCCTTGATCGGGGCACCTCCCTGGGAATTGCTGCCCAGCCTGGCCTGGGTGTTTGGAAAAACACTACACTGCTGGAAGGGGAAGGGGAGAGGAGGAGGGGCATTACCCAGAGGCCAGCTGGCAGATAAAAGCTGCAAGGCTCTGCCATAGTTCTTTTGGGTAAGCCATCCTTGCATGGCTCTCAAGTCCCTGCCCAAACTGGCCTGGAAGCGGTGTGTCATTCTCACACCTGCAAGTGAAGCAGCGGTTGCTCTCGCCAGTAACTGAGCCCTCTGCTCGCGTCAAGGAGTCAGCAGCTGGGTGGAAGGAGGACAAGGATGGGCACATGGTGACGTGCCGCTTTCAGACCACTCTGGCCAGCAGGTGGGTGAACAGGCAGCCCTCAGGGAAGAGCACTGTACTGGGTGACACATCTCCCGGTCGAAGGCTACATGCGGGGCCTGAGGTGGAGGGATGAGCTTCCCCGGCTGGCGCATGGCACTGCCGAGGTGACAGGGCCAAGAGCGCTGCCACTGGCTTGGGAACAGCTGTCTCGCCAGGGAATGGGCCGGTAACTGGTTGTCCTCCAGTAAGAGGCGCGCTGGCCCTTTTGGAAAAGGTGGGGGCACATGCATGGAGAGTGTGCATATGCGCAGTGCGGGTTGCATGTGCACATGTGCAGTGTGAGGCGCATGCGCATTGGAATCATGGGGTCATGTGCGCATGCGCAAATGGGGGCACCCATTGCATTATGGGTGCTGGCACATGAGAGCGCTCACATGCTCGGACTTTTGGCACAAGGTTCACCAATGCTGACATATACACGCATAGCAACAAAAAGAATTTTATGGTTGGGAGTCACCACAACATGAGTACATAATACATAACACTGTATTAAAGGATCGCA
The DNA here is from genome assembly GCA_030761175.1 of Masticophis lateralis. Classification (NCBI taxonomy): domain Eukaryota; kingdom Metazoa; phylum Chordata; class Lepidosauria; order Squamata; family Colubridae; genus Masticophis; species Masticophis lateralis. Next base: position 149,084,497 of record JAUDYJ010000001.1, on the reverse strand, counting down.
GCATTAGGAATGTTGAGAACCACTGATGTATAGTATAAGTTAAAAAGTTCCATGAAACTGGGATATCTCCCTTGGACAACACCCCAGATTCCTCAGATGTTAGCTCAGGGGAGGATGAGCCCATTCCTGGCACTCGGGAACTGAGTTGATTGATGGCTCTAAATGGCCAGCTGGAAGAGATTTGGAGGAGGCTTCAGTTGAGGAAAGCTTGCAGTGGCAGACCGCCAGTGAAGAGGAGGAGGAACTGCCTTCTGTACCTGATCGGCACCTGATCTGAAAACACGTAGGGCAGAGATAAAAGGCAGGAGCAACGAAGGTCAGCCAGACTACTCGAGAGGGGAAAGTCTCACCCATCTTGATGGGCTACACTGGAAAACTGCCTACTCATCACAGCAGACAACGGGAGACGTTGCATGTTTGTTTTCTGTGTGTTTTTGGTCATCGTGTTTCCTGCTTCAAACATGAACACCACGTTTGGAATTGAATTATGCCTTGTAGATTCTGAAATTTTCTTGCCTCGTGAACTCTCCTGTGTGCAGATTTAAGTTTGTTTGGTGGAGTTATTTGTTTGAGCAATTTTCAAATGCTTTGTAGACCATTGAACCATTGCTTTGTGAACTAATTTTGGCCTGCTCGTGGTTGACTTATTTGGGACAGTTTTGAGTCTTGTTGAAGGAAAGTGCTGAAGTGCATTAATAACCACAGGTATATATATATATGTGTATATGTGTGAGTGGGGGGCAGCACAGAAAAAAACAAACAAAAAGTCATATACCAATAAAGTATCTTTCCCTCCTAATACCACATAATCAGTAAAATAATGGTAACACCCACAATCACAAAATACTTTGATTTCTTTTTCCAACTTGAACAATCTATCTGTAGGAAATTGTCACAGACTTGTAGCATCAACAAGCTGAGAGATATGCTAGTAGTATTAGCATATTCCAACCGCAGACAACAAGAAAAATTGTCTACCTATTTATTGTTAACACCTTAAATGAATCTTTTAATATAGTAGAGTTAAATAGTGAAATCCCAATATCAAGGACAGAGACTTCAATATTCCATTTTAACATCAGGGCAGCCTCACTGAATAATGCTAATTAACATCTGCATTCTCTAGAGGAAAGTGAAATATGCTGTCTAGGCAGGAGTCTTGCCACACAAATGTGCAGATGGACCATCTGGATAGAAAAGGGCATCGCATCCAGCCTGCAGGGTTATGCAATTTAAGGAAAGTTGCTATTTCTGTTTTCCCAGATTACAAATTGCCAGTGAGGGAAATGATCCAATCTAGACAAGGCTGATTTATGTATGAACTATCACTCCTCAGTAGTGCTAAAATGCTTTTTATATCAATTTCTGATTACTGTAGTTGAACTAGAAGAGATGAGGCTATACTTAGTTGGCCAGAAAAAGTGCCTTCTTGTGGCATCTGGCCTTTTTGTAGTAGTTAACCCAAAAACCGCAGCTTCTCTTATCATAGCTCTCTAAGTCATCAGACTTTAAAAAACTCAGGATATTAGATGCCTCTAAGAACTACTACCCAGAGGAAGAACGACTATATAACATGTCCATGTCAGTGGTGAGTTCCTCCTGGTTCGGCGGAGCTGGTAGCGGTGATGATATTACGTCATCGAACCAGTTCTCTTTGTTCGGGAACTGGGCCCTCCTGCCCCTGCCCCCTTCCCCTCCCCGCATTATTCTTACCTTTTATTTGACCCTGCCCCCAATTTTTCGCTGCCTGCTGAGTCCCAGCTGATTGGCTTGAAGAAAAAAAAACTGTTTAAACTCTTGCCAAGGGGCTTCATAGGGCCGCCCTACAGCTGATCAGTGTTAAAAGGCAGTGTGGTGGTAGACCAGTGCGCTCAAAAAACAAATGGGTAGACCAGGATGCTCAAAAAACAAATGGGTAGACCAGTACAGCTCTACAAGCAGTTAAAAGCCTGCTAAATCAGTACCTCTGCTAAATCCTAAAGAATTGTCACATGACCATCAAACCATGCCCACAAAATAAGCCATGCCCACAGAACTGGTAGTAAAAAAAATTAGAACCCACCCCGGTCCATCTTCATATTTATACCTGCTATCTTGTACATGTTTGACAAACAAACAAACAAACAAACAAACAAACTGTTGACAAGGAAAGGACAAAACAAAATCACTACAAATTTCTGATCTATTTATTACCTAAGGCCAAATAAAATCTGGAAGATTTAACTTACAGTTTTGCTTACTGCAAGTTTTACTGGTAGTTTACAATAAACTAGTCAGCCACTACTAAAGAGGTAGTAGCCACCTGTACTTGCCAATTGCCTCCCACATTGCTTTTTGGATACAGTAAACAGTCTTATTCAGCCACCCACTAATATTTCTACTGTACTCAGCTTTACTAGGCAAATCATGTGAAAAGAAGCAGAAAAAGTACAGAGGGTGAGCCAAAAAGCCGGGATTACTGCAATGAATACCTACAAGTAATCCTTGATTTATGAGCACAATTGAGCCCAAAATTTATGTTGCTAAGTGAAACATTTGTTAAGTGAGTTATGCCCCATTTTATGACCTTTCTTCCCCACTGTTGTTAAGCAAATCATTGCAATTATTAAGTTAGTAACACGGTTGTTAAGTGAATCTGGCTTCCCCATTGCTTGTCAGAAGGTCATAAAAGGGGATCACAACCATCATAAATATGAACCAGTTGCCAAGCATCTGAATTCTGATCATGTGACCATGCTGCAATAATTGTGTGAAAAACAATCGTAAATCACTTTTTTCAGTGTCGTCGTAACTTTGACCGGTCACTAAATGAACTGCTGCGAGGACTACCGGTATTTGGTTCTTCTTTTTTTTTGTTTAGAGTTGATGATTCTTATCTAATAGGAAGATGTATCACTGATAGAAGGAAACAATTATTTTAAAAGCTATGACTAAGGTAAAGATGAGGCCTCCAACTTTGCAATAAACATTGATGTGAAACTTTACCTATGTTATTAGTAGCAGTGTGTGGATATGCCACAGATGAGTTCTGAAGACTGAAAAAAAAGCCATCATCATTCATTTTTGAGAGATGGTTGATTTTTTGTTTGCACCCAACCCTGACAGCATTGTTTTTACACTGCAAAAGATGTAAAGGAAATCACCATGATTTCAAAGGGGGGGAAAAATCCCACAAAGCCTTAACAGGAGAGAAAACGGAACAGTTCAGTGAAGCCTCAGAGGGAGGGAGGGAGGGAGAGAGGAAGGAGGGAAGGAAGGAAGGAAGGAAGGAAGGAAGGAAGGAAGGAAGGAAGGAAGGAAGGAAGGAAGGAAGGAAGGAAGGAAAGCCAAATAGCAAAAAGAATGAAGTGTTTTAAAAGTGACTACAAACCAACTGGAACTGTGAAAAGATGCATCCCATATTGCTCTCACTTATCACATCTACCATCTTGCTTATTTATGGGCATGTTTCCATAAAGCATTAAACCATATGTTAGGTCTACGTGTTTCTGATTCAAAAAACAGATTGAAGACACAGCAAGAGCTGCTTAATGAAATTAGGAATTTGCCATCATATGTTACAAAATACAGGAAGAATAAAAAGTTATCTCAGAAAGAGGGATTTTGAGAAAGATGACAGTATTTGAAACACTTATATAAATCAAGAAGTATGTACAGTATGTATACTGTGTGTGTGTGTGTGTGTGTGTGTGTGCAATTTTTATTGAAAGAAAATTTTTACATCAGATTAAAAAGCTACAGAAATTTAGAAAAAAAATAGAAAAAAGAAAAAGATAGAAAAGAATTAAAGAATTAAAGAAAAAGATAGAAAAAGGGAAAGAAAGAAGAAAGAATGATATAATGATAAGGAAATGAAATAATTCAAAAATTGTGTGATAAAATGGATACAAAATCTCAAAGAACTTATCACAGTACAACATTAGGAAGAGCTATTGAAAAAAAATCAATGAATTTTATTCTAAGTTATAGTTTAAGGCAAAATTGGTATGGAATGTTTTATCAATGTTATTATAACTGTGTCAATAATTACTAAGAATGTTGGAAATGACAAAATAAAAAAGAAACGTTTTATTATGGGTGGCAGTTATGTAAAAAAATGCAAAGGAAATACATCAAAATCATAAAAATAAAATTTGAACTGAAATCATTACTAAGTTTAACTCTAGAAAATGCAAACAAAAAGCATCACAATTTGGCACACCATTTTTAGGAAGAATCAATCAATCAATTTTTATTACAGTCACAGACCAATGGAAGGAAGTTATGAGACCAAATATAATACAGTAAGAATTTAAATAGATACCAGGAATAATATTCAACATTAAGTTTAAATACTTACATTCAGCAGCTAAAGAAATATACAGAAGGGAAGAGGAAAATCTGTTACTAGAAACTTTTCTCATTTTTTGTTTATATTCATACTTAATTGTTTTATGTTATTCAACAGTTACTATGCAATGTAGGCTTTTTTCCCTTTATATTTAATATTCTAACTTTTTTTTTAAAAAAGCAGATTGATAAGCTTTATGAGAAACAACCTTCCATCAACTGCAAAGCTCCTGTAAACCTTTTGCTCAGTTGCCAGCAGAATAATTTCCATTCCATTTAAGAAAATTTCTAGGTGTAGCATGATATAAAAACTGAGTTTCAGTTCTGCTTTGTTAACTAAATCAAAAATATAGTCCAGGTTTTTTAAAAAAACACCCCACAAAAGTAGTCTTCCCTATCTTTTTTTTTTTTTATTAAAAGTTTTATAAAAATACAAACATATAAACCCCCCCTTCCCCCCTTCCCCCCCCACCCCTCCCCTCCTTCAACCCCCCTCCCCCCCCCCCCGGACTTCCCAGAGTGAAATACAGGGTTTCTCTTTTTCAACAAAAATTTTAACCCAACCATTAACCTATCCAATTTCTAGTTTACAAACACTATCAAGATCTTAACTCCAATCTAATAAAATAAAAAAACAAAAATTACAACTCTTCCTCTTCATTCATACGCAATTTGATGTCTTCTTATATGGTATTTGTTCCGAACATAGTCAATCCATTTCCTCCACTCCAGAATATATCTTTCTTGCGTATGATCCTTCAAATATGCTGAGATTTTAGCCATCTCAGCTAAGTTCATTACTTTTACAATCCATTCTTCTATTGTAGGCAAAGAGTCTTTTTTCCAGTGTTGTGCAACCAACAGTCTAGCTGCTGTTATTAAATTTAAAATCAGCTTAGTCTCCAATAATGTACATTCATTTATAATACCCAACAAAAAGAGTTTCGGTGTAAATTCCAACCTTTTTTTCAAAATATTTTGCATTACCCACCAAATCTTTATCCAAAATGCTTTAACCTTCTTACAGGTCCACCAAATATGAAAATAAGTTGCATCTTCACAATCACACCGCCAACATTTAGCTTGTACATTAGAATACATACAGGACAACTTTTTTGGATCTAAATGCCATCTATAAAACATCTTATAAAAGTTCTCTCTAAGGTTTTGTGCTTGAGTAAATTTAACATTTCTAACCCAAATCTTTTCCCATGTCTCCATCATTATTGGTTCCTGAAAATTTCTAGCCCATTTAATCATGCAGTCTTTAACCAGCTCTGATTCAGAGTCTATCTCTAATAATACATTGTATAATCTTTTAATATGCATAGTACCCTGGTCCCTGATTTGCTTTACCAAATTTTCTTCATTTTCCATAAAACCTGTTTTTTGATCCTCCCTCCATCTTGCCTGAAGTTGACCATATTGAAACCAAGTATAAATTATCCCTTCCTTCTTCAAAACCTCTAAGGATTTAAGTAGTCTTCCCTATCTTAAGGTCCTCCTCGCATGGCATGCTTACTACAGTACTACCAGAATTTCTTTTCATCGTTGACCACATCACAAGAATACGATGGAAAATAACATGTTGGAGAAGTACCCTTCGACTATAAGATGCAACATTTCAACAATTTTTTACTGAACATTTTGTGAAAAACATATGGAACCCAAAAAAGAGCACAGCTTTTGTACATTTTGGATCATGCATTTCAAAGAAATGTTCTCAAGGAAATGCTTTCTCTGCTTTCCAGTTCCCGCATTTCTAGAAGAGATAAATGACTGCTTATTTTCAGCCTAGCTTAGTTCCTTGCTTATGATATGAATCAAGTATTGTAAGTTACCTTGACTAGTTCCTGGCCATTCCTATATAGAAAACTAGAAATACAAGCACTTCAAAGCTGTTAAAATTTGGAAGCAGCGTCAATTAGGAAACCAACACTGGACAACAAAAGAAGAGACAAACATACCAAGAAGACATTTAATGTGTTTAAATCCTAAGGATTTATTGTTAGTCATTACTGAACTGTTGATTGTTTAATTACACAATATTTATTTACAATTTCTGCAACAGCTCTATTAGCTTCATGCAGATCTTGACAACTGGAGACCAAGACTTTGTTAGAACCAGCTGTCGGGCAGATGTTTTCTTCCAAAAAATGCTCTTGTTTACAGGGCAGAGTTAATTCTCTACTCCCTATCCTTCCATTTTATCATAGCACTTACAGCCCATATTTAGAAAAACTTCTTTTTTAGCCACCTTATTCGACGGGAATAGGGAAACTATTGTTTGTTGGATAGCTATATAACTGATGATTGGTTATGAGCAGTATGGAAAATAAATGATTACTGCATGGTTCTTTTTAATGCAGTGCCTTTTTCCATTTTTTTAGTTTAACAGATATTTAGAAACTCAAGCACATAAAAGAGAGTTTACAAGCTTGTATATAAAATTCAGTAAGAATGTCTGAAGTAACATTAGATTATTGCCGGATGGGGAATTCTGGGAGTTGAAGTCCAGACCTCTTTAACTTTAAACATTTTATTAGGTTGTAAGATAAGATACAAAATACAAAAGTAAATAGGACAGCAGTGGGGGGAAGGGGTGTAGAGAAGTGAGGAAAGTTTGGGAAAAAGAAAAAAAAAAGTATTGACTTCCAGCTTCCTGTGTTGCAGTAAAATAAGGCCTCAACATCAAACCACAACTTTTGGTTGTAATATAAACTAGCCATTTCTTGGTATAATTGGATTGAAGATAGAAAAAAAGGAAATAGCAGATAGTAGAGTTTGTAAAATTATATAGAGCATAGGAGAATATTATGTGATGTTATGTAAAGGGTCACAGTCATGCACAAGAGCAGAATAAGAATTGTTTAATTGTTGACTTCCGGTGGCGCCTTCCTCGTCGGCGGCGGGCTCCTCCATGCCCGCCGGCATCCCGCCGCGTTAGAGCCGCCTCACAGCTGGCAGGCGGCTCGAACAACCTGCTCCTCAGCGGGAGGAGCAGGCAGAGCTCCTGGGGGTGAGGCAGGGCCCCCTGAGTCGCCCCAGGATCGTTTCGTTTGTCCTGGGGAGGGCTCAGAAGGATGGCCCCCTCCATACCTCCAGAGAAGCTCCGCGACGGGACTGTCCTCCGCTAAGCAATTAGCGGAGCCAGACGCTGGAAGCAACACCACAGCGTCTATGGAGTAAGCTGAATAAGAAAGAAGCAAAAGAAAAGAAAAGAAAGAAGCAAAGATGAAGCAAGTATGGATTTTTAAAACTGATTTTTCTACTGATTTTTTGGAAGAGTAACGAGAGGAGGGGGGAAGGAGAGGAAGAGAAGTGAAAGTTCCTAAGAAAGTTTTTTTTTTAAAAATGGCGACTGGTCTTAATTGAAAGAATGCCAGAGTGATTGAAAACGGAAGCTTTGAAATGAATGCCTTCCTATGGGCGAGTCACTTAAAGTAAACAGAATTTTTTTTTTTTTCTCTCTTCCCTTTTTTCTTGGATATCTTTTTTAAAGTAAAGTATGGCAAAGTGAAGTAGTATATTAAAGCCATTTAAAGTAAAATAAAGATGACTAAAGGAAGGGGGGGCTCCCCCTTGAGCCAGTTAAAGAATAAAGCTGAGATGATGCAATTGTCTGGATTGGCAGAAGGGGACTTAAAAGAACTTATAACAACTCCTTTATTGAGTGTAGTTGACAAAATTAAAAACTCACAGAAGAATCTTGTGGATTTGATTGCTGGAAAGCATGACCAATTAAGTCAAACTATTGTTAAAGTAATTTCAGACCTTTCAAATGTGGTGATTGAAATGGAGGAGAAAGTAACTGAAATTAGCAGTGAAATTGGCTCCCAGATTCAAGAAATACAAGAAAGGTTTGTGAAAGCTGAGATTAGTAATCAGACTACACAGAATGATATTATCATGCTTTAAATTAAAACTATGGCCTCTGCTATTAGAGTAAGAGGTATTAAAGAAAACCAGAGAGATTTAAAAGCAACTATTGCAAAGGTTCTTGCTGAACTACTAGAGCTTGAGGATGAGATAATTCTTGGTTGTATAGAGAAAGCTTACAGAGTCAACTCACGAGTAGCCAAACAAAGGAACTTATCCAGAGATGTTGTTGTCTACTTTACTGATAAAAGGTTGAGAGATGACATCTTACAAAGGTCCTACTCTGCCAGAGTGCAAGTAGAAGGTGAACAAATTAATATTTTTAAAGAATTACCATCGAAGGTTTTAAAGAAAAGGAAAGAATTTGCTTTCTTAACTAAAGAATTGAAGAAAAGTAATATCCCATTTAGATGGGACTTACCAGCCGGTATAATTTTTAGATATCACGGAGTGAGATATTGCTTGAATACTATTGAAAAAGCGGAACATTTTTATAAAAATATTTTTAAGGGAGCTTCGAAAGACCTTAAGAATAAGAAACAAGAAAGAGAGCTTGTAAAAGGTAAACAGAAGGATGAGACTCAAAGAATGAATCAAAGAATGTTAAAAGAACAAGGAGCGCAATCTGGTTTCTTGGAGGATCTTACTATGGACTTCTCAGATGGGAAAATAAACTACATCAGTGAACCTAATCTAGGAGCACTGGACCTTGAACTGCTGGAGCAAGATTCAAGAAATACTATTATTCAAGATGATCAGCAGCAGAGGTCCAATGCTCCGCAAGAAAAGGATGGTGATATCGAACAGCAGGAACCAGATTCTAACGAGGAAATTCGAGAGTTAACTAATGAGTGTCTTAAAGTCCTTCATCAGATGCAGTTGTTATCAGAAAGCTTGGACAATCTTGGATACCGGTTATAAAATTCCTAAAGTTTATATGGATTTGGATTTATGGATTATAAAGTCTTCATCCTGACTTGGAGTTTCTTTTTTTTATTCTGAATTGGATTTAACATCTTGAGCAAGTTTAACAGAGGGCTGCAATGGTAGCAGCATTCTGTGATTATCCGATTATAGTTTTTCTTTTGGAACTAGCAGCGTTCTGTGATTATCCTATTATAGTTTTTTTTGGAACTTACAATCTAAGAGGAAGGAATGGAAATGAAAATATCTCACAACCAGAAGGAGTGAATAATAACGGGTGGCAGGATTTGAAATAGTTGTTATAAGAACATCTGGGAATGCAGCTGCTAGAACTTTTTTTTCTTTTTGATTTTTTTGTCATTAAGGTTTGGTGGAGCTGCATTGGGGTTTGTTTGTTTTTTTTTATGTCGTAATAGAATACGTTAGTTTGAATGTTTCTACCTGGAGGAGTGAATATCTTCGTGGTTGGATGTTATCTATATAGTAGCAGTGTTTTGTGATTACCCTATCATGGTTTTTTTTTGGAAATTATTATCTAAGAGGAAAGAATGGAAATGAAAACGTCTTACAACCAAGAGTGGATAACAAAGGGTGGCAGGATTTGAAACAGTTTTTACAAGAACATTTGGATGCAGTCTCAAGGATTTCTATTTCCCTTTTTTTCTTATTCTTTTGTTAAGGCTTGGTGGAGCTGCATTGGGGTTTTTCTTTTTTGCTGAAATAGAATACGTTAGCCTGAATGATTCTACCTACAGGAGTGAACATCTTCTTGGTTGGATGTTATTCATATAAAGTCACACGGGGGGTTTATATGGAATGTTTTGTTTTACTGATGGGGGCAGACAGAAGATGAAGAGTATCGCAATTGGATATAGGTGAAGAAAGAAGAATTAACTTCAATCAGGAAGAAGAGAAGACTGTAATTCGAGTTATGGAAAATTATAATAATATATGTATGATTATATTATATTGCATGTTTTTTCCCTGAAGGGGGGATTTTAGTGTTTTTGAATTAGGGGGAGTAGTTCGGATTAAACTAGCTGGCATTATCTAATATGAATAAGTAAGGTATAGAATTTTGGAGTGATCGAGTATGGTATAGGATTAGTAATGTTAGTAATGTTTTTCTTATTTTATTTTATTTTTTTCTTCTTTTTGTTTCTAAATTGGCTTAAATATTATAATGGCTATTCTTTTTTGGTGCCTTCTTTTATTATAATATTGTTAATTTTAGACAGATATTCATGTTTATAGGTTTCTCTTTGTATTATTTCATTTTATTTTATTTTTTTTCTTTCATCTTTTTTTTTTTTTTTTTTAATTCTTTTCTTTCTCTCTTTTCTCTTCCTCTCAACTTAGATCAGAATAGAATTGAGTATATAATAGTATTTGTTTTTCTGGCTGTTAAAAATTTTCGTTGTTGTTTTTCTTTTTAAGAAATATGCAGCGGAAGTCAGGGGTGGGATGGGGAGGGAGGGGCTGGGGTTGGGGGGAGGTTGGAGGGGATGGGAGGGGGGGTGGGGGCAGGGGTGAAAAAAGGGGGAAAAATTTTTTTATTGTAAAACTTTTTCAATAAAAAAAAAAAAAAGAATTGTTTAATTGTTAAAGCCCAATAAAACTAAAAAAACCCTCAAACAAACTAGCCATTTCTATAAGCATCTATCAATCTAATTGGTAAAACCCAAAATCGGAGTTTCATTTTTTTCCACCTCAAGCACAAAGTTCAGAAGCGGTCTCCATCTGAAAGCAAAGGTACATATATTCTTTTCTTTAATCAAAATAGTCAATTTAGCCATTACTGCCAATTCCATCACTTCTGCAACCATTCGTCCATAGTGGGAATCGAAGTGTCCTTCCGTTTTTGTGCATACAATAGTCTTGCTGCTGTCAAAATCTATTGGATCAAAGTTCCAATTTTTTTCGCCAAGTCTTTTTCCATTGGACCCAAAAGAAAAGTTTCTGGTTTCATCTTCGTTTTTCAGAAGTTTCTGAATTAAAATAAGAAACTTACTCCAAAATTTCTTTGCTTTATCACATGTCCACCATAAATGATAAAAAGCCCCTTTGTTACTTCCGGATCTCTTAAAGTGACCAGGCTTGAGAAACACTGGATGAGTGCTGCATATAAGACTGATCTCCTATCAATTTAACCAGCAGTGAAATCCACTTACCTTCGCTACCGGTTCAGGAATGGGAGCGTGCACACCTCTTCTGCGCATGCACAGAGCCTTCTGCACTTGTGCAGAGGGTCAAAAATGGGACATAATCACATTCTGGTGGGTAGGCAGAGCCTCCCACCACCGGCGCTACCAGTTCGCGTGAGCTGGATAGATCCAGCTGGATTTCACCGCTGAATTTAACCCATAAGTTTCCCTCTTCTGTTTACATTTTACCTTTGTTAAAAGATTGTTTTATAAATTTGATTTGTTAACAGATGCATCTAAGCATCTGTTTATTTTAAACATGCTTTGTGGCAGTGCAAAGATCCTACAGTTACAGAACCCTCTAGGCATCTACACAGCCTTTATGGCCACCATTTTGTGAAACAGAACTCTGCACGGCAGCTATTTTCAAAATAGGCCTCCTGAAAATTCCAAATGGGCAGTGGTCCAAAAAGGCCATCTATAAATTACTGGTCTATCTGGTTTCTGTGTTGAAATTACAGGCAGTCCTTGTTTAATTATCACAACTGGGATCGGCAACTAGGTTTTTTAAATGAAACCATGACTGTGCTTATGATCTTACCTCAGGTTTCCTTTGCTTTACAGACCTGAGAAGGTTATAAATGTGAGGATTGGTCATAAACAGAGTCATCTCTAATGAGACGGATGGCACATAAATTTAATAAATATTTTTTTAAAAAAATAAAAACTTATTTTTTTCATTGTCTATGGAGATTCTCAGTCATCCAGGTAATGGAAGCCCCAAGGTGCTTTTTCAAAAGGCAACTGGACTTTCTTTGTCTTTGCTTGAAGATGTTTCGTTTCTCATCTAGGAAGCTTTTTCAGTTCTGAAGAATGGACGAGAAGAGAAATGCCTTCAAGTAGTAACAAAAAAAACCCAGTTGTCTTTTGAAAAAGCACCTTGGGGTTGCTTTTTCATCACTGTTGTAAGTGAGAGCAGTTGCTAAATGAGGCAACCTACAATATTCATCTCACTTTCAGCTTCCAGTGTGCTGCCCCAGATCCTGAATCTTATTCACAGGTGCTCACTTCTCTACTTTTATAGATTACTTTCTGTCAAGCTCTTCAAGTAGTTCCAATGAAGTTTTCATTCAAACAATATACCACACAAAGATACATATACACATATAGAGACCTTGCCAGTTACCTAATTAGAGTTTCCACCATCTTTTAAAAAAATTATTAGATTGCAGTTATTATTAGGGAAAGAGCCTCAGTCCTTGCAATCCTCTACTGGCATCTCCTACAATCATTGTAAACTTTCCATAATATGGTGATTTACTGATTTCTATTGTTAGTTATGTACTGCTTCCTTGAAGAAGAAAATGTAAAACTTATTGGAGCTTCTGACCCTAATAATTACTATGATTTCCCTCTTTTCCTCAACAATAATATGAAATATAAAGTTCCACAGACCATCTTTAAGTGCAGAATGTATATCTTGACCTATGACCACAACTGGAACAGAAATTTTTGTTGTAAGCTGTTATGGTTGTAAGTCGAAATACCCACATGACTGGACGTGCTTGCTGAATTATTTTTATGACAGTTCTTAAGCAAATTATGTGGTTGGTAAGCAAATCCATTCTCCCAAAAGGCCTTTTTTTTTTTTTTGCAAGAAACGGGGGGGGGGGGGGAACATTGCAAATCATGATGATGTGGCCACAAGACACCACAACTGGTCATAAATGCAGCCGGTTACCTAGTATCCAAAATGTGGACTTGTGACATAGGGGGATGTGACATTTTACAATAGCCAGAAGTGTCTTACTGGAAGTAAAGCACCCTTTCCAAGGACATCATAACTCTGAACAGTCATTAAATGAGTGGTTATAAGTCAAGGACTATCTGTATGTTTATCCTCAACTGGACTGAAAATAAATCTCTATCACAGTTTACAAGGCCGGAGAAGAGCTGACCCTTCTTCACTTACTTTATAAGTTATGCAGGTTTTTCTTAAGCTTTTCATGAAAAATACATAAAAACATTTGAGAGTTTATGTTTTTTGTGGAAACTTTTTGCCTAAAAAGGAAATCTATCCTCTGAAAAATAAGAGAAAGAAACTGAGATGATGCACTAAAGGTAGAAGAGACACTTCTGTTTTCTTCTTAATATAGCAGATTTCCAGCACTTGATTGGAAAGATCCTTTCTTACTAGGAGTCCGAGTTTTTATTTCTTTACCAGAAGTTGAACTGAATCAGGACACAGAAAACCACAGGCTCCCTCTGCAGAAAAGAATGCTTTAGGCCATGCTTAGGGCTTCTCCTTCTTCTTCTTCTTCTTCCTCCTCCTCCTTTCTCTTCTTGCTCTTCCTCCTCTTCCTCTTCTTCTTCCTCCTCCTTCTCCTCTTCCCCTTCTCTCCTTCCCGCTCTCCCTCCTTCTCCACTCCTCCTCCTTCCTCTTCTTCTTCCTCTTCCTCCTCCTCTTCCTCTTCTTCTTCCTCCTCCTTCTCTTCCTCTTCCCTCTCATTTTCCTTTCTCCTTCTTTTTTTTTTCAGTAAAGGAGAGGAACAAATATCTCTAACCCCATTAAACTCTTCAGACACTATTTATTTATTTATTTAGTCCAATTTATATGCCACCTTTCTCCGGAGACTCAGGTCAGCTTACAATGTATTTTAAAAAACATTTAAAATTAAAATATTAAAATCCATTCACACCATTCATGGCCGGATCTCACAAGATCGCAATAGCAAGATCAACAGCCCCAGGCCTGCCGGAAAAGCCAGGTCTTCACTGCTTTTCGGAAGGCCAATAGGATGGGGATGGTCCGGACCTCAGGAGGTAACTGGTTCCACTATAATGCTGTTTCCAAGAACACAGGCAGACATGCTTGCAAAAAAGAGAGAGGAATATTTCTAACACTACAGAAACACCAATGCCTGCTTATACTACCAAAATTAATTTGCCAAGAGCTCTGCTACTGAATGCAGAATAGTGCACACAAAGTTGGGATAAAAATCTAATTAATAAATGTTCTTGTCTATGGTTTTCATATGCACAATTAACAAGAAGAGTTAATGTATGATAAAAGATGAAAGATCTTATGGTTTTGAACAAAACTGAGTCTGAAACAGAATTATGTACTAATGATGAACATGTCATTGCTAAAATGTACGAACTGTTGCTGAAATATTGGACAGAAGAAGAACGGGTGAAAGAATATATGATTAAATGGACTAAAATTTTGGTTACAATGTGGTCAAAGGGACTAAATTTTACACTATATTCTAGCCTTAAAGAGATAAAATGTATTATTTATTTATTATTATTTATTAATCATATCATAATATTTCATATTTCTATGACGCCCACTCTCCAAGGATTCTGGGTGGCTTACAACAATCAACAGTATACTAAATAGCATATTGCTCCCAGCAATCTGGGTCCTTATTTTACCACCTCGGAAGGACGGAAGGCTGAGTCAACCTTGAGCCAGTGAGACTTGATCTGCTGATCTGCTGAACTAGCAGTCAGCTGAAGTAGCTGCAGTACAGCACTCTAACCACTGCACCACCTCGGCTCTGTACTGGTATTGTTGGTATTTATCACCAGAGAGAATTATCTAGCATGTATAAACATGTTTTGAATCTTTGCTGGAGGAACATTTTATCATGCTTATTGGAATATGTAAAAAGCAAGAAAAGAAAAGAAATGGATACAAATGTATACTTTAGGTTCAGAAGATTTTATAGATTAAAGTGCAAGTGAAACTTTTGGGACTAAATGGACAGGCAATTAGAAAAAAGCCATAAAACGTTGTTTCTATACGTGACAATTGTATAGAAAGACTATTGTACGCTCAAAAACAAAAGGGTTTGAAATTACCCACAGTAGAGGAATGGTGAAAACGATGGACATTATCCAGAGATGGAAAAAATGACTTCCTTGATCAGAGAATAGGCAATGTCTACCTTTATGGTTAACTAGAAATCCCTTATATACTGGTTGAATGAAATGGAGGAAAATGTACTTATGACTTGTGGTTTTAATGATTAGGGGGGGAAAGGAATAAAAAAGCTGAGCCCTTTTTGTAATCATGGAGTAAGATATAATTTTGCAATCATGCTTATATTTGCTGCAGAGGAAATCAGAAGCTTCTTCTTTCTATTTCTTTTTATTTTCTCAATGTAGTTTTATTTGTCTGTTTCCTTCCTTCCTTCCTTCCTTTGTTCTTCCCATTTTCTATTGTGTTAGCCTTTAATATTCTCTTTAAAACTTTTAATAAAATTAATAAAATAGTGTCATTTTCAAATATACATCTCTTTGCTTTGCATCTTGTTTTAACAAAATAAATACTTAAGTTTTATCTTTTTAAAAATAAGTAAGTTGGCATCTGAAATGCCCTTTGTTTCAAATGTAATAAATGTCACTGTGAAAGCTAACTCTCTGCTGACATTTACTCAGTTACAGAACACTCTAAAAAGCAGCCCGCCACTGAGGAAGAGCTTTAATATTTTTCCATGGTTAGGAGGTTTGTCATTAAGGCCCTGCTTCACTAACAAGACTACTGTCAGACAGAAGACAAACTTGGCTTCCTCCATGATAGCTTTTCCTTGTCATAAATAAAGCATAGCACTGAGCGTTAGGCTCAGAAAATCGACCTGCAGTTTATCAACACCTTTTCTATTAAATTCTTTCAAGAGAAGATTGCTTCCAGGTAGTATGGGCAATGTGGAAAATATAAAAGCCGTAAGCTTTAAATTCATCTTCAAATAAAACAAAAATAATTTTAAACTAGGAGAGAACAATTATATGCAGACACAAGAAGCAATGGATGTGCAGATGAATGTATCAGGAAGGAAAGGGGGAATTATCCTACAGGTTGTCCCGACCATTTGAAACGACAGTGGTGCCAAACAAAGGAATTGCAATCTTTATCCAAGTTATGGCCAATGTAGCAGCCCTGCAGTTACCTGATCACAATTTAGGCACTTATGGCCAACCATAGAAATGCTTCAACTGCCTCCACTTCTCCGTCTTACTCCCATCATGCTCCCCTAGGTCCCTTGACTCTACTTCCCGCTCAGGTGAGTATCTACAGGCCTTGGGCCTCCTCTCTGCCCTGTCCTGCCTTGGTCCACTTACCTCTTCCGAAAATCACTTTTCCAAAAAAGAATCAGCAGATGCACTTACCGAGGACCTGGATTGTGGGGGCAATAAGCTGACTTTGTATAAAAAAGAACACCGCTTAGGGGAGGCCGAAAGCCCTACTAAGCAGATATATACAAAAGTATGGCTTAATGCATTGTAAGCCGCCCTGAGTCTCCGGAGAAGGGTGACATATAAATTGAACCAATAAACCAATAACAATAATGCATGGCCTTCCTGTACAGGAACTGCCTTGTGCCCTACTGAAAGCGTGCACCATTTTGGAAGTTGCTGAAGTTCTCACAATCTGAGAATTATAGGCATTTCTAAAATGACGCTCACTTCCGGAGTGTCATGAGATGGTGTCTGTATAGGAAGGTTGCGTGGCATGTTAGTTGATTCTCTTTTGGAAAGAGAATCACTTTTCTGAAACAGTGCCTAGCTGATAAAATGTGCAGAGGTTGCCTCGCACCATGCTGGAGGTGGGGACCATTTGTGCAATCTCTCAGAAGGGCAAGATTTTCAAAAGGCCAGGTTTGAGCTGGGTAGTCTTGCTGTGCGGGTCTGTGTCAAGTGTCTTAGGGCATCGCCCACCCTGAGGCCCCTCTTAATTACCACAATGGGGAGAGACAGCATTGTGGTTCAGTGAAGCGATCACTTAACCACAATGGCTTAGGCCATAATTCCAGAGTCAATTATGTTTGTAAGTCATAGTTTCCAGTAAGTAACTAGGCATGGACAGAAACATTTTCAAAACTAACAAATTATGCAAACCAATTAACAAATTACAATTATTTGCATAATTGTAATTTGCATAATTACAAATTAATTTAATTATTTATTTCTTTTCCTGGCCATCACATCCCTTTGAGAGCATTGAATCTGACTTTTTTGTCCAGAAATGTTTTTCCTTTTCCCTGTCTTACCAACTTATAGTATGATGTCTGTGGTTTATTCAACCTTTTTTCCATACAAAAACATCTTGAAAAGCAAGTTGCATCTGCACCCTAACCATATATCAACTCCACTCTGAAAGTCAGCATACGCTTCATTCCCCATCCCCCAAAAAGTACAAGCTGGACATTTTTATCTTTGGCACTTTCTCAACTCTAAAAGCATTTATTCTTTTTTTTTTTCCTGCTATTTGGAAGAAGACAAGCAATCTCAAAAGGTAATTGAGTAATGGGTTTACGTTTTGGCACAAAACCCACTTATTGCATAAAATGCTACTGGCTTTGCTATTATGTTAATTGCACTGCAACTAGTTGGAAAAAATGATGGTCAATGCTATTTTGAGCTGCTACTTTTCAGCTAGTCAACCTCACCAATATTACAAATATGATTTATTCTGTGGCAAACAAATAACTTAAGGGGGAAAATATTTCTCAATAGGGCATTATTAATTTATGGATATTAAGGTCCTCACCATTCACCTTTCAAAACCTAAATTTTAGATTTAGAACCAAACACAACAAAGAATCTATCCATCTAAACCAGGGGTGTCAAACTGATGGTCCCCGGGCCAGATGCGTCATGCGCAGGCCACACTCACCGCAGCTCCGCAAAGAGAAACAAAACGTCGTGATACATCACAGGACGGCAACAGGATGCCGCGAGTTTGACACCTGTGATCTAAGCTGTCCTACTTTGGCACTTTTATGAGAGATGAAACACTACAAAATTCCTTTCCAATGAATTTAAACACATATTTTAAGACAAGCTTATCTGAATAGTATCACCAAACGCAACTGACAGTGTTTCCTGCCTTGTACTTCTGGATCTTTCATAATAAAGAATTATGAATGGACTGGAAAAAAAAAAGAAATAACTAGCTTCTGACACCTGAGGCTATATACAGTAACATTAATAATTCAAACGGAATGAAAAAGAAATCTACTGTGGAAACAGGCTGTTTGGGGCATTCACTTCTAAGCATAAGTATTTCTTTATATTCTCTTTTGGAGCACAAGTGAATGAGTCTCTTTTAAAATATTAGGGACATCACACAAAGACGTGTTTTTCCAAAATTTTGATTCTCTTTAAGTGAGTGATTATTTCATTCTGTACTGGTAATTCAAAGGGGCAAACAAAACAATGACATAATTCTCTGGGGAAACTGAATTCTGACAAAATCTATAATCGACATTCTAAAATTCAAACATTATAGTTCAGCAACTTATGCAAAACCTAGTACTAAACAGAATTGACACCCTCTATTTCCCTGTGTTATAACTGAAGAAACTTAGTGGTACAATACCTTTTAAGAGAAATAGCCAATGGAATATCTATTGACTAATGCTGCTCTCCTCTTTATGCATCCCAGAATACTGACTACATCATAAAGGGTTCACACATGAGCGACAAGGAATCATTCAGCTCACCAGCAAGTATCAGTGGGTAAGGCACTAGGGATTGCCAAAGCAACCATTACAGGTAGTTCTCAACTTATGACTGTTTAGTTAACAAACATTCAAAGTTACAACAAGCCTCCCTTGACCTACTAAGACCTGTTTCTGGAGTTATGACGGCTACACACACACATATGGTGCATTTTGGGAACTGGGCAACTGGTTTTTTTTGTAAAAAAACTGTTTGCAGTATTCTGCAGTCATGTAACTGCATTATATATATACACATACCTACATACATACATACATACATACAAGTCTTGGCGTGTTCGGGTCTTTTCCCGTGTAAGATTGGGAGTATCTTACGAGGTCCCACTCGTCATCTTCAGGCTGGTGTTTTCGACTTCATGCTTGTGCGAGCAAAGCATGATCAGAGATGCCGTCTCTCTATAAATACTGGTGGGGAGGTGGGGAGTGCTGGCTTTGTTGTTGTAAGCGGGTTGGTTGACTGTGTTGTTACATCTTGATTAGTAGATGGAGTTGATGTTTGCAGATTAGTCGGCTGTTTCATAACATCCTATGTGGCCGAGGTCCTAGCTGTGTGCCCATTAGCCTTTTGTGTTGTAACAACCTGGGTAATGGGTTGTGTGGTAGCATCCTGAGCTCTAGTGTTGTGACATCCTGAGTCCTGTGCTGCAACATCCTGGGTAGTTGGCTATGTTGTAACATCCTGAGCTTTAGTATTGTAACATCCTGAGTTCTGTGAGGTATTGTCTTGAGCAGATGGCTGTGATGCAACATCCCGGGCTTTGGTTTGGCTACGAGTCTGAGGTCTTGTCCTGTGTTCATGGCATGTGTTAGTTTGCTTTGTGTGGTGATCGGAGGAGGGTGCAGCAGCTGACAATCTCGCCAAGGTGAAACGTTGCCAAGATACTCTCAATCTTACACAGGAAAAGACCTGAACATGCCAAGACTTGTATACCTGTACCCGTGAAAAACTTGACTGCCATGTTTGCTTAACAACTGCACTGTCTGCTTAATGACTGTGATAAAAATGTTCATAACTTTGAATCTGCTCACGTGATGCCTCAACCTATGACCACAATGACTTATGATGGTAATTCTGGGCTCAATTACAATCATAAATCCAGGACTACTTGTATATAATAATTTTTATTAAATCAGGATGATGAAATAAACATATTTATTGTAATAAACCATATAATCTAAATTTAAATTTAAATTAAATTAAAGCAAATTTAATTTTTATCATAGCAGTTCCCATTTGTTAAAACACATCCCTTTGTTTGTCAGTCTAAGGGTTTGTAACCTTCATATAAAGAATGGCTATTCATGGCAAACCATTTCCAAAAATCTTGCCTAGAAAACAGCAGGGATATCTAACTTTCTTTCTACTTGGAAACTGCTTCTGAATTTTGTGCTTGGGATGGGGAAAAAATTGAAACTTTGACTTTGTATTTTGCTAATTAGATAAGTTTGTTGTTTCAGAAATGGCTAATAGATATTAAGTATATAAAAGTAAAAGGTTGAAGCTGTAATGTTACTATATTATTCTCTAGCGTTAAAAAGAGTCAGACGTCAATATTTTTCTCCCCCCCCCCCCATTTTCCTTTCTTTATATTCCCTTTATTTTCATTTCCATTTGTATTTTGTACTTTGATAAGTTTAATAAAATTATTAAAAAGGAAGAAAACTGCAGGGATAGTTCAGCCAGTCTCCGGAAGTCAAAGTATGCTCCCTCCAAAAATACCGTTCTACCATTTACTGCTTGACTTAGAATGCCTTTTACTAAAAGGGTGCTCTACTTAAGAATTCTTGTTTATCTTTCTTATCTTGATGTACAAATTGCTTGAGGGACAAATTGCTGAGAATTCTTGACATCCTTTGAACAGTCAAATATTCAGTTGCTCAAGAAACAACTTTGTTTCTTGAAATAGCATGTACTATAAAATCCTAGTAAACACAGTTGTGGCCAAAATTGTGGATATCTTTTGGGAAAAGTGTATTTTCTAAAACTAGCTAATAATGCCACTTTTTTTTTTTTGAGTAGTACCATAAAATTATATATCAATGGAAAGATAATTTAATCAAGAATGTAATGCAATAACTTTTATGAAGGATTTGCTATTAGAATAGCACTTACAGTATAAAGAAGAAAAGTGAAACACATAGAAAAAACGAGATATACAATAATTATCATGTCAGTTAATACTTACTTGGGTAACCTTTAACATGAATTACGGCCTTAAGTCTTCCCATGGAGTGAGCCAAATTTTTCATTCTGCAGCCGTTATAATGTGAAACCAAGACTGAATGATTGCTTCTATTAACTGGGTTTTATTGCTGGATCGCTTCTGACTAACAGGTTACTTTAGTCGGCTCCATAGATTTTCAATTGGGTTAAGGTCTGGGCCATTCCAGTAGTGGAATATGATTATCTTGAAACTCCAAAAAAAAAAAATGGTATTATTAGCCATCAAACCTCAAAAATACACTTTTCCCAAAAGGTTTCCACAATTTTGGCCACAATTGTACAAGCTACAGGTCACACAAAAGCTCTTTTTGGGGGGGGGGGGATAGAGATCCTCGCGTGTCTTTTGGCTCTTTTAAGATCTGATCAGAAAGATCTAATCATATATGCTAACCTGAGACATCTGGACTCATGAAATAGACTAAAGATACCACAAGAATGTGCTTAATGCAGGAAGGCATCTCCCATTGTTAATGTATTAGCAAATAATTGGAAAAATGAAAAAGAGTCTTAAGAATAGTCTCTGAGAAAGATGAAAGAATTTGAAATACTTATACAGAATCAAGATGATTTATTAGGACATGTTTAAAAATTATTCAAATATGGCATGGACATAGAGAAAAATAAAAATTCTATGATAAAATGGATGCAAAATTTCCAAGTAGTAACAGTGGAACAATGGGAAGAACCATGGAAAATAATCAACATTTTTTTCATCAAGCTACAGTTTGAGGGAAAAATAGTATAAAATGTTCTGCAGATGATTTATAATTCTTTCAACAATTGCCAGCATGGACAAATCATAAAACAATAAACAGTGGAAATGCCACAACAAAGAAGAACATTTTACCAAAGTTATGGAAAAAGACTCAAAAGTACTAGTAAGAAATACACCAAAACATCCAGAAAATTTGAATTAAAGCCACAAATATTTTCTTATGATCCCAGAGAATAATGAAATGAAAAGCATCACCATTTTTATTAAGATATATGTAGCAGAGGCAAGAATCAACCCAGCACATCGCTAGAAAAGAGAAATCTTGCATTCAATAGGAAGAATAAAATTGGAGAGAAATATTTGGCAATGAGAAAATTGACTGTATATATTCACACCAGCAGTCTAACCAAATTTAAGCAGGAAAAGTTCTCTTAGATATAACACATGACAAGGCAAGCTAAGACATTTAGAATATGTTCTTTTTAAAGAAAAAGATGAATTGCTTAAAAATATAATCAAAATGATACAACTAGAAATATGCAGCCATTGCATAGGTTCAGTATAGCAATTAGCAACAGGGGAAAAAGAAATTGGGGATGGAGACAGGGGTCACAACAAAGCATTTTCCTGTAATGTATGTATTACTTATATGTAGCTTTGGATCATTTTCCTCAATGAATAAATAAACACATATAATGTTTTGACTCATTTGTTAATGAGGTTTTCTTTAGTTTTAGGACTTAACATAGAAGCCAGATTATATTTTGGGTCATATTTATGCAGAGATTCTGAAAATGCAAAAGAGCTCACAAAGTATCAAGCATTGTTGTACGTGGCCAAAAATGAACTACTAATGCCTACGTTTTCTGTTCCCTTACAGATCTCTCCAGCCTATTATCCCTGAAAGGATAAATTTGACGCCAGTCCACAAGCAGACTCTCAAACTCATCATCCTGTCATATTTACTTGATTGCCCAAAGGGGCCATTAATTTTTATCTTGCTATATAAAGCATCTGTATTTTGGCAAGCATCACCTTTAATCCTGATTGCAAAAGGGACTAAATCCAATTTATCAGGCAAGGTCATCCTCTGTAGGTACAATCTGCAGGACAACAGTATTTGGTAACAAGCCAAGGGATTGGTAACTTTGAACTGCTTTTACATTGCTCTCATCTCCAAGTAGATTTTAGCAATTTTCCAGCAAGCAATTTTCCTGGAGGAAAATTATATTGCTCTGGCTAGATGTACGCACCATGCAAATAAGCATCCACCATCAAGACCAGTATCAAGAGTCAGGTCCTGTGCCTATTCTGAAATGGCCACTGATTGCCTAAAGCTCTGAGACCACTTTTTAATTTCTCTTTGAGCAACACAGCTGACAAATTCACTCTTCAACTGCCATAGCTAGCAAACATGTTTCTCCTAAAAACAGCCAGGATTCTCGGGACATTCCAAACTGAAACTAAAGCTAAATTTACACAAGGCAGAGTTAATCATATACCAAATGCACAGCACAAGATAAGTTCTGTAGGTAATTAATACATCCAGTCATCAACTTTACTCCAACATCAAATAAAACTATAGATGATTGCTGCCTGCATCTGACACAGAATTCAGGGGGAAAAATGTAAATGTTACTATGAACAAACATCTAGCTAAAAATTCAAACATTTAGAAGTTATAATTTGAAGATGACCCTCAGTGAAAAAAATAAGAATATGAGTGGTCAGTCAGAACCAAAACAGAGATTCACTATGTGAATTATTATGTGATAATTGCATTTTTAAAATTTGGACTCCAGTGTAACTTCCACCTTTAGAGGAATGAAAATTGTAAAGGGCAAACAATCAATCTGAAAGTCAAAATAAACAGAATTATAAAAAAATACAGTTAAATTTTAAAAATATAATAACTAGAGTTTTTTTTTTAAATCCAGACCACACACTAGTGTAAATGTGCCATCTCACATGATTAAAAATAAACAATTGGATTAGGTTATTAAAGCAGATGAAAGCTTTATCTCCCACCCAAAAGTGATTGGCTTCTAGCCCTTTATGTAGGATTAGTGAGAAAAAGAGCACAAAAAAAATTAAGCATTGATTAAGCAGACCTTAAATCTCACAGATAGCAGTAGCTGGAATTCCTTCATAATAGCTCCCTTGTTTTGCTACAATAAATCTACTTATCAGACCTCTTCTATTCTGGGAAATATTACTGTAATGTTTTGCCTTGTTAGTTGATACAAGCTTGATAATTACCTCCTTTCCCCACTCAGGGAAAATAGACACATCAAGCTAAAGTGCTTGATTTTTCACTTAACATGTATGAAAATATCCGTCATAGTTTACTATCATGTGTGATGTACTAGACCACCATAATATGTGGTATATTTAACCAGTATCTTAAGAGATACTATATCTAGTAAATTCTGACATCTGTTAAAAATATCAGATTAGGCTTTCATGTTAATTAAATTTCGTCTTAGATCAGAGATAGGGTAGATTTGAAAAGTGAACAAATTATCCCCCAAGACAAAGCACCCATCTATCCATCACTCCCTTGGATTAATACACTAGCAATGCAAAAGCAGGTGAATTAAGTTTGCTTATGAACTTAATTTATAAAGTATGCTACAAAGTGAAACCACAGTCTTTAGCCAATAATCTGAACAGGCATATTTGACATTTATTAGTCCCAGATGTACATTTATTTACATGAAAGTTTACAATTTCTAAGGACATAGTCCAACATACTTTAACTGAAGTCCCTCTACTTTAAAATAACCATATGATGTATTGCATTCACAGTCTGCTACCTATATATATTTTAGGTTCCAAGACACAGTAATATAATCAAAATAGATCTGTCAATGTCTATCAACATAAATTTCTCCAGTATTTGGGGCCAACATGGCTGCTTAATCAATTGCTTCAAGCTAGTATATTTCATTCTCTTTATTTGTTAAATATTAATGATATATGGCAGAATAGAAAAATTTAATATGCTTGCCAAGAAAATAGCTGCTAAATAAACTTTGCTCTAAATACATGATTCTTTATTCTTCAAAATTAACTATAAAGCTTTCCAAATCAATGCAACTAAGTGATCTAAAACAATTCTATAGGCATATCCAGCTAACAACCTTGTATTTACTTAAATATGTACATTAAGTGCCAATTGTTCCTTCTTGTGCTGGCATTACTTTCTAGTTACTCTATCAGCATTTGGAAGGCCAAGTTAATTTTTAAACAAGCCACAGTCTTTATGGTACACACTGTAGATGTCAGGCATAATTCTATACACAGCATATAGAATTATGCTATGCTAATCAGCTGCAGAAACCAGAAGTAGTAGATGCCTGATGGGCAAGAGGTACTGGTGATACAGCTAATGATTACTCATGCCTGACTGATTTATTGAAGCAATAAAATTAAATGATACAGCGCAAGGCCCATATTCGTCCACTATCACAGCCCACACCTGCTTACATGGAACAATGCCAGCTCACTCCTATCATCGCAAGGCAAAAGCAACATCTGTTGCAGACCACTTTGTCCCACGATTAATTCATCCATAGATGGAAGCGCCACCCATCCTAGGAAGCTAATTACTACTTAAGAACGGGAGCCTGGGGATCTTGTCTTTTAAACTCAATCTCACCCGACAGGCTTGGAGAAGTAACTTCAATAGGACAGAAGCAGCAACTGAAAAAACAGCAGGGAAGAGCAGTGTTTGCTCTGAACCATGGCCAAGCATATTATGATTATATTGCTCTGCTTACATTTTATATAAGAAATCTGCAGCTGTGTAGGTATCCTCCAGAGATGGTATTCAGCAGGTTCCGACCAGTTCTGGAGAACTGATAGCGGAAATTTTGAGTTGTTCGGAGAACCGGCAAATACCACCTCTGACTGGCCCCGCCCCCATCTATTCTCTGCTTCCTGAGTCCCAGCTGATTGGGAGGAAATGGGGATTTTGCAGTAATCTTCCCCTGGAGTGGGGAGGGAATAGAGATTTTACAGTATCCTTCCCCTGCCACGCCCACCAAGCAATGCCCACCAAGCCATGCTATGCCATGCCCACCAAGCCACGCCCACAGAACTGGTAGTAAAAAAATTTGAATCCCACCACTGGTATCTTCTCTGGAAAGTATTTTCATCTTAACAG
The DNA here is from genome assembly GCA_030761175.1 of Masticophis lateralis. NCBI lineage: Eukaryota > Metazoa > Chordata > Lepidosauria > Squamata > Colubridae > Masticophis > Masticophis lateralis. Next base: position 149,058,585 of record JAUDYJ010000001.1, on the reverse strand, counting down.
CATTAATATCGGAACCATTTCATGACTAAATACGAATTATTCATGTTGGAAACCGAAGATGTAGAATCCAAAGAAATAACCAGTAGCCACCAAGCACTAGCGATCTTGCAATATTGCTGTTCTGTGCTGACTTGGGCAATTATAAACATTCTAAGAGGGGATGCGGTAGCTCAGTGGCTAAGATGCTGAGCTTGTCTATCAGCAAGGTCAGCAGTTCAGCAGTTCGAATCCCTAGCGCCACAAAACGGAGTGAGCTCCCGTTACTTGTCCCAGCTTCTGCCAACCTAGTAGTTTGAAAGCACGTAAAAAATGCAAGTAGAAAAATAGGGACCACCTTGATGGGAAAGTAACAGTGTTTCATGCACCTTTGGCATTTAGTCATGCCAGCCACATGACTACGGAGACGTCTTTGGACAGCGCTGGCTTTTTGGCTTAGAAACGGAGATGAGCACCGATCCCTGGAGTCAGGAACAACTAGCACATATGTGCAAGGGGAATCTTTACCTTTACCTTTGTACATTCTAATCTCATGCTTCCCATATTTTTCAAACTGAGATTTATTTATAGAAATACACATTTTTTTAAAGTCAGGGTGTGATACATGTATATCTGCAGCCAGCAACAGCTGCCCATTGCCCGGTGCGTTCCCACAGAGAGGGCCTCCTCAGGGTGCTGTCAGCCAGACAGTGTCAGCTGGCGACCCCCAGGAGGAGAGCTTTCCCTGTGGGCACACCTACCCTAATTGCACTTCTAACTGTTAAATTATGAGATTTGGATTTAATTTCTTTTTAACTTTTTCATTAGATGATATATATATATAGAGAGAGAGAATTATCCTAAAAATGCGAGTTCCAGGTATAGTTATAAAAGAAGTGATAGACATCACGATCTCCAGAACATTTAAATGTTTAAATGTGTCATCGAATGTGTCGATGACACATTCACCATCATCAAACAAAAGGATAGAACCAGGTTTATGGGAATTCTCAATTCCATATACCCGGATATCCAATTCACGATGGAAGAGGAGGCCAATAACAAACTAGCCTTTCTGGATGTGCAAATCAGCCGCAACCCAGATGGGAGCATCGACACAGAAGTATACCGAAAGACCACAAGCACTGATCGCATTTTGTACAATGAGAGCAATCACCCTAATGCGCACAAAGTCAGCTGCATTCGGACATTATTCAGCAGGATAGATACCCATTGCAGCACACGGGCAGTCAAAGCAAAAGAACGTGCACATCTTTACCGGATCTGCACTCTCAATGGCTATTTGAGGGATTTTATTCAACGATGTATTACACCCAGGGCCCGGCAGCCCATTGAGGGCGCAAGCGGAACATCAACGTGGAGGGTGCTCCCATACATACAGGGGGTGTCCGAAACTGCTGCACACATCCTTGCATCACATGGGGTTAAAGTGGCGCACAGACCTGACCAAACACTGAGGAAGAGAGTAATGCGCCCAAAAGAAGCTCTACCGAAGGAGGAGACTTCCTCAATAAACTATCGTATTAACTGCAGCAATTGTGCAGGTCATTACATAGGAGAAACATCAAAATGACTGAAAACTAGGATGTATGAGCACAAACTAGCGGTCAGACGCAAGGAACAGCGCTTCCAGATTTGGATGCATATGGAGGAGCATGGTCATGAGTTCAACTTCCAAGAGACCGAAGTCGTTGCCCACGATGAAACAAAAGGAGGACGCCTCTTGAAAGAAGCCTGGTTCTCTAACAACAACTCCCTCAATAGACATATTGACATACCACCGGCATACCAGGCTTTACGGCACCAGGAAGGACTTAAGGAGGACCGATCACTAAGTCTGAATGGGGATCGTGGACAAATCTCCTTTAGGCATAGAGATTGGCCCAATGAAGGTGTGACAAACCCTGACAGAGGGCAAGAAAGTATGTTAGGGAAGCAACAGAATGAGAGAGACAGGGAGGGTGAGGAAGAACAACGCAGACATATCACAAGATCATGGGCAAAACAAATGGGTTTAGAGGAGGCAAAGTGTGTGCCTAAAAGGGAAAGGCATAACAATGAGGGAGAGGGAGCCGGGAGAAATACCTTCAAAGCAATGCCTGATAGCCCTGCGTTACCCCCCAGAGAGAGAAAGAGGCAATACACAATGGGGAAAGAGGTAGGAGAAAGTGTATCATCATCTGTCAGCATGATTAAGGCAGAAAAAAATATAATTACAGGGGGGAAGGAAGGGTGTGGGCCTGTTACACGCGCAATGACCAAATTGATCAGCATTACATAAAAGCAAGCATCCCTTCAATGGGGATTTATATATATGTGTGAATGTGATTTCGCTCAATTGTGGTTCCAGAAAAATCTTGGCTATGTAGGAAAAACCTGGCTTAAAGGAAACACACACACACACACACACACACACACACACACACACACACACACACACATATATATATATTCAGCAAAAAGAGTCTGGGCTCAACAAAAATATACCAGTGTTGTGGTATAAATTAGCTACAATCATAAATGGATGAATCCAACAATATTGCCTCCTGGAGTTATGGGTGCTCCATCACTGGAGGTTTTCAAAAATGCAGTAATTTCTTTATTTCATCAAATTGGGACTTCTGCTTAAGAATATCTAAAGTTCGATCAACCATCTTCTCTTTATTCAAACCAGTTTCCTGAAACTGATATTCCACAGGTTCTATTGGAATATTGTCTTCAGAGTCATCATTTGAGTCCCGGCTCATGACACTCGCCACAATCACCATCCCTATAAATTAAACCCAGTATGTGTAGATTTTTGTAAAGACTAACTATCCTGTTTTCCCCAAAATAAGACATCCCCTGATAATAAGCCCAATCAGGCTTTTGAGCGCATGGCAATAAGGCCAAGTGCTTATTTCAGGGTTCAAAAAAATATAAGACAGGGTCTTATTTTCGGGGAAACATGATAGTTAGAGATGCGTATGGGATATTATATTGCTGAAAAAGGACCTTGTCATTTAATCCCATATTTGCATTAAAATTAAGTAAATACATATGTAAAGTTTGGAGATCTAGTTGTTTAATTCTAGAAAACAGAAATAAAATGTTCCCCACCATTGTTACTTTTGGAAATATTTATAGGAAATGGAACTAAACAGAAAGAGAGTGATTGGATCAAGTTTAGAAGAAGACCAATAGCTGGGTGGTTGAAAAAAAGAAGATAAAATATATGTATACAATGTACTAGAGTCTAAGATATTGAGTGGACTTTGTTTTTAGTCTAGTAAAATACTGGTTAGAAGTTAAGTTTAAAGATTTCAGAGGTAATGCAGTGTCCACCTTAAAGAATGTTAAAATATTGACCTGAATTTTCCTTTGACATTTAATGAAATGCCTTTTTTGCAAACAAGTTGATTATTTATCCAGTGATGCTTTCGGCTGTTTTTCAACTAGCTCCCACATTGCAATACCAAGAATTTTGAAGCTAGAACACTTTATTAGTTTACATAGAGACTAATGATATTTACAACTGCTTTAGGAACAAAGGGCTCCCCCAATAAGCACCTTATTTAATAATATGCTTACCTGAAAGTGTTAGATATTGTTCAATTGTTCAGTTGCTTTCCAATGTTACACCTTGTACTTTGTTTTGTTACACAGAAAGACCCACCTGCTGAATGCCTCATTTTATGATAATTTTTCTCTTTTATATTCTTAATAATGGCACACAATCTATTATGCAGAATTCAGTCTTTCTTCACATGGAATTTTAGGGCATTTACTGTATTTTACTTTGGATACAATAAATTACAAGGTTCATTGCTTTTCATATTAAAGCTGTTCCTTAAATGCATTGAGTTGAACAGAAAAATAGCTCAACAACTCATGTTTCAACTGAACTCATTGTTCATATAAATGAAAGCTTGAAGTAGAGTCAGCCTCCACACTTATCGTAATCTTGTTCTTCAACAGTACAATGGAAAACCTAACAACTTGTCCAAGTGCAATTTTCTTGTAAGTGTTCCTTTCCTTCTCTAAAAGCTTGCCCACTGCAGTCATCCAACTTATTTAACACACCATGGAGCCAAGCGATCGTGTATTCTATTATTTTGCTCTAATATTCAATTGCACAATCACAAGTATTCAGGGCCTTTTCTTTTATAACTACCTTAATTCTGTTGAGGGAGTTCCCAATCCCACTTTCTGCCATGATTTCACCACATTAATTTTGCTAACAAGAGCTATTATCTATTGATCTACAAAGTAACTTGCTGAAATGCGCCCAATCCTGAATCACTTGAGGCAGCATCCATCTTCCCTAGTGAAAATACAATGCAAAGCTTGAGCTAATACATCATTTACCCGAAATTTTCAAATTGCTGTAGTGCATATTTGGAGGTAACTGCAAATCATGGCAATCATCCCATTTGGCAATGAGTGTCAGTTCAGTTTCTAAGTAACCAAGTTCTAATTTGATGTCATTTGCTTTATTTCATCTTATTACTAAATCTCATTCACTTCTCAGATTCTGTCTTCCGTTTTATTTATGTTGTAATCATGAGCATCGGTGATCAAAAATATAATTTTCTTTGTATATTTTGTATCACTAGAATTGGTATACCATTTTACTAGTTTTTCTACAATAAACAATGTTTATATACACTTCTATTAATGAGGGTAAAGGTTTGTTGGTCCGACCTTGTGGATTGGTTTCTGAACGTTTCGTTACCAGGGCAGGTAACATCTTCAGCAGTTTAGGGGATGTTACTGTTCTGTTTATAAGGGTTTTAGGCAGTGGTGAGATTCAAATAATTTAACAACCGTTTCTCTGCCCTAATGATTTCTTCCAACAACCAGTTTGTCGAACTGCTCAGAAAGTTAACAACCGGTTCTCCCGAAGTGGTGCGAACTGGCTGAATCCCAACACTGGCTTTAGATGTGAGTGTCTTGTGATGGGTCAACTGTGAGTGTTCACTGAGTCTTGTGATAAGGAGATTACCTCAGGACAGGGTCGTTGGGAGGTGAACTGTGGGGGGGGGGATTGTGTGGGTTGTTGGAGGGTCGGTACTGTCTCTGGTTGGCTGTGTGGTTGATTTGGATTCTGAGGAATTTGTAGGTAGAGATTAAGGATCTGGGGTTGTGGTGTTTGACTGCCAGCCAGTATTCATGGATTATTGTGCCTATTGTGCCCCTACCTGGACTGTGATGACCTCCGTACAGTCACTCATGCGCTCGTGACCACCCGGATCGACTATTGCAATGCTCTCTACATGGGGCTGCCCCTGAAGACCACTCAGAGGCTTCAGCTGGTGCAGAATGTGGCCGCGCGGGTTGTGATGAGAGTGTCTCGACACTCTCATGTTACACCCCTCCTGCGCGACCTGCATTGGCTACCGGTTGCCCTCCGGGTGAGATTCAAGGTGCTGGTTATCACCTATAAAGCCCTACATGGCTTAGGCCTGGGGTACCTGACGGACCATCTGCGGCCAGCGACAACTCCCCATCACCCAGTGCGTTCCCACAGGGAGGGCCTTCTTGGAGTGCCGTCATCCAGGCAGTGTCGATTGGCGATTCCTAGAGACTAGGCTTTCTCTGTGGGCATCCCTACTTTATGGAATCAACTCCCCCTGGAGCTCCGGGTGACCCTTGACCTGTGCTCCTTCCGCTGTGACCTTAAGACATGGTCATTCCGCCAGGCTGGATGGGACTGAAGGGTTTTTTTAAGGGGAATTTTAATAGTTTTAACATTTAAATATTGATTTATTTACTTGTTTTATTGCTGTGAGCCGCCCTGAGTCCTCATCGTAGAGGGCATCATATAAGCTTAATAAATAAATAAATAAATTGGAGTGATGTTTGTCCCATGTAGAATTGGTTGCATTAATCTAAAAAATTAATAGAAATAAAAAAATAAAATTAAATCTATTAATGCTAAAAGAATGCATGGATATGCAAAAAAAAACCCCACCGATGCATCATTAAATAAATCAACCCAGAGTTTTCACTTGAGGCACAAATGAACACACTCAAAGTATTATACCTAAGACACATTTTGCAAAGAGTTAGTTCTCCAGAGAAGTCAATACTGCTGGGAAAGGTGAAAGGAAAGAGGAAAAAAAAAGATGACAACCAGAGGCAAGGTGGATAGACTCAATTACAGTGTTGATGAATGAGCTGTTGGAAGACCTGAAGGACCAGGTTGGGAGCAGATCCTCTGGAAAAAAAATCTATGTGGCCAGTAAGAGCCAACAATTTGCTGGCACATAATCAATTGGTCTATAATTCTAAAACATTACTTTAATATTAATACTATCCGTAGTAAGTATTGCAGTAATTATTCATCACAGAAGTAGTTAATGCTATAGGCTATCTGGTAGAAAATATACAAAAAGTTGGAAGGCTAGATCAGAGCATTTATATGTAACAAATATAAAATAAGATCATTAACTTCCTATCAATCTTTAGTCCTAAATGGATTAAGTTGAAAGGAAAGGTTTCCTCTTACGACGCATTTGAAGAAGCATGTGCATGATTTGAAGAGGGACAAGGGCAGCTTTCTCCTGAAGACTTCCAAAGCATTGCAAGAAGGCAGTGGACAGTTTGGATAAGTGCATGGATGGATAGACTCAGGAAGTCTTGACATGGCCAGCAACTGCCTCGCATAGGACCTTCTGGGGCACATTTCATCAGGAAGAAGACAACAAAGATCAGCTGCGGCCAACAGGGCTTGCAGAGTAGTAACAGTAACAGAGTTGGAAGGGATCTTGGAGGTCATCTAGTCCAGCCCCCTGCTAATGCAGGAGACCTGTACTAGGGATTTGAACCGCCGAACTGCCAACCTTTCTGATCAACAAGCTCATATCTTAGCCACTGAGCTACCAGAGGATGGCAGGGGCACCTTGGGCTTTGCACTGCAGTAGTGAGCTAGCTGGTCGTAGGGTAGCACAGGGATGGCAGTGGCCAGCTGAGACTGCTGAAGATCACAGGACTCTACTTCAGCTCCAGCACTGCAAGGATCACCATGGAGTGCCACTGTGGAGGGTGGCCAAAAGGGCAGAGATGGGGCAGGAGACAGCTGGTAAGAGGAACTGAAATATTCCAGCAGTCATAAATGCTGGTGGCCTGCCAAGCATCTACACTTTGGTTTTGTAACCATGGATGTGCTGCAGCAGCCGTTAACTTTGGAAATCAAGCAGTTAGTGAATAAGTAGTTATTAAGCAAGAACTGCTTGTATTTATTACCATCTCAATCTGCAATTACCTGTAAATACCTTTGCTAATACGAAGCCACACCAATTTGCAGGTACTAAGGCTATGGAAAAATTGCATTATTTGCTTATCAGCAGAAGGCACCGTTCACCTTTTATTGCAACATGAATACAGACTTAATTTATATTGTGAACTACATCAAAGGAACACCCAGGCCTATCTGCAACTATCACTGAGCAAACCTTTATTAAAAATGGTTTGCATTTATTTATTAAAATGAATAGAATGGCTATGTTTCCAGGAGTAATGTGCCCGCTGTAGAAACCAAAACTTCTGTGAGTAAGTTACTGTTACTGCCTACAGCTGCTTATTGTGAATACAGCCTCATTATGATACATTTTTAGAAATTGAGTCATAAATGTTTCTGGGTGACCAGTTATAAATAAAATGTAATCTATACTGCGGTGTTCCTGTAGTGAGTACTAGGTCATGGCATCAGCAAAGAGCTGCAAGCAAAATCATCTTCTGGCAGATTATAATTGCAACGTATGGCTTCACATACATATGAGGATTTCCGTCGATAATGCAGTTTCTCTCAGGACAAACCATTTGTGCATTGTCAAGCTCCTTGACTCAAAGACCCACATCATTTTCTCATAGCCCAAATGCACCTTCTCCGTGGCCTCTTGGTCTCATTTCACCTATAAAAGAACCGTGCCAGAGCATTCAAATATTAAGTTCTTTTGAAATAAGTAATGCTGTAATGCATTCCTATTCTATAGTTTACGATTTGAAAGGATTTCCAATGCTATTCGGAGGCCAATACAAAACCTCTATAAAGCAATCCAAAACGTTGTCTCTTCTCTGATAAAATTACCAAAACCTTCAGATCATCCTCACAGCCTTCTTCCAAATACATAGAGCCGTGATGGTGCAGAATTGCAGGCTAACTCTGCTCAAACTGCCAGGAGTTCGATTCCTTCAATCTTGGCTGGCTCAAGGTTGACTCAGCTTTTCAACCTTCCGAGGTCGGTAAAACGAGGACCCAGATTGTTGGGGGCAATATGCTGACTCTGTAAACTGCTTAGAGAGGGCTGTAAAGCGCTGTGAAGTAGTATATTGCTAAAGTGATGTATTGTATTTTTCGGAGTATAAGATGCACCTTCCCCCCCCCCTAAAAGGGGGTGAAAATTTAGGTGTGTCTTATACACCGAATGTAACCCTGCCCACCCACTGGCCCCCACTCTTTGGCCTCTGCCTCCCAGCAGTTACCTCCTTGCAGTGAGCAACAAGAAAAAACAGCTCCTTTCAGCTTCAGCACAGCCTAATTAGCACAAGTTGATTGGATCAGTCTCCCAACTCTCAGCTGTTTTTCGGGGGCCTCTGCTGCTTGCTGCAAAGAGGTAAATTGATGAAGCAGATTTTTTTTTTCCCGAGGAAAAATTGCTGGGAGGCAGAAGCAGAGGCAGATTTCTTTTTCTTGTTTTCCTCACCAAAAAAGGTAAGTGAGTCTTATAGTCCGATGCGTTTTATACTCAGAAAAATATGGTAAGTGGTTTCTAAAAGGGATACCTTTTAGCAGAAAAACCTTGGGAGAAAAATGCCTTGCCCTAAAAACTTGCTTACTGATTTTTGGGGATATAAGCAGTACAAATACTGTGATCAGGTGGTAGATTTCAGCAGCAGACTGATGAATTAAACAGAGAGGGTTAAGCTAATTAATTTGCCTTTTCCAAACTTACTTACAAAATGTTGAATAATACTTGTGCAAGAAAATAGAGTGAAAGTGGCCATTATTTATTTTAACCCAATTGGGAAAACCTCTTGTGTTGCTGCATTCCCAAACTCCTTTCTCTCTATGAATAGCCTGATTGTCTGCAGAATACAGCATTGTACACAAGGTTTTCCTGGCTCCCCTCTCTTCCCCTTTAGTCAGGAGACATTTTAAAAAACAGTGTTGAGGCCTTGGGGATACTTGTCCCATTTAGCATTAAGAACTAACCAACAACACTTTGGAAGGGAACATCTTTTTAAAAAGGAGAGAAAACAGAAAAAGTACAAAATGTGTGTGCAATGTGGACAAAAAACAATTCTACCTACGGCTCTACGGACATTCAAATTATTCATGCAGCTTTTTGCTCTCCTAAGACACATCCTCATATGACCGATGATAATTAGATCTTTTTAATCTAAAAGTTCTAACAATATATTAGAGCTAAAATGCCACATAGTTTTAGGAAAATACTCTTCATACAGAGATATTCTTGCCAACTGTTTCCTGTAGATTCTCGTCCTGATAATCCAGAGGAAGTGCCTATCCTCTGTACAGATAGTCCTCAATTTACAACACTTTGTTTAGTGGCCATTTTTCACACTTATGACCATTGCAGCATCTGTATATCATGTTTTCTTCTTCTTCTTCTTCTTCTTCTTCTTCTTCTTCTTCTTCTCCTCCTCCTCCTCCTCCTCCTCCTCCTCCTTCTTCCGTGTCTAGATCAAACTTTAAACTGCAAGAACGAAGCCACCTTCTTCACTTTGCTGTTCGCCAAAAATAAGTCATTATTGGTATTTATTTTATTTTATTTTATTTATTTTATGCAATTTGTATGCTGCCCTATCTCCGTAGACTCAGGGCGGCTCACAACAAATAAAAAACAAACCGGACAAACATAGAATGGACGTTGGCTTACCTGAATGTCCCTTTTCAGGGCGCTGCGGATACACTCCATGCTGGGAGACTTCCTCACGTTCTGACAGCAACGGGGTGAAAGATGTGATGAATTTTTTTCTCCTTGATCACTCTCTCCGTGCTAGCCATGCCCACTATCCCATAATTCCTCAGTCTTGAACGAAGGCGCAGCTGAAACTTAGGAAACTCAATATCAAACGCCAAACCAAACATAGAACAATGGAAAGGAAGCAGTCCAACGATACTTGAACAAGGGGGGGAATGGAGTGTATCCGCAGCGCCCTGAAAAGGGACGTTCAGGTAAGCCAACGTCCATTTTCCAGTGCGCTGCGTCTCCACTCCATGCTGGGACATACCCAAGCAGAAACATTAGGGATGGGTTAAGGACTGCCCCACTGAAGGAGACTCCGTAACCACACTCTGTAAGACCCTCCGCCCAAAGGACGCCTCTACAGAGGCATAAACATCCAGTTTGTAGTGACGCACAAAGGGACACAGAGAAGTCCATGTGGCCGCTCTACAAATGTCTGAGACGGAAGCCTGCGTCGACCAAGCCGCCGTGGTAGCCACGCTACGAGTCGAGTGGGGTAAAATCCTCCCCGGCGGAGAACGTGCATGAAGTTCATAAGCAAGGGAAATGCACGCCTTAATCCAGCGGCCTACCGTCACTGCAGAGACCTTTTGACCCATGGACCCCGGATGAAAGGATACTAAGAGTGCTTCGGTCTTGTGGAATGATTCAGTTCGACGAATATACCGACGTAAGGCTCTGCGCACGTCCAAGGTATGCCAAAGGACTTCCTTATGATGTTTCGGATTTGGACAGAAATCAGGAAGAATAATCTCCTGAGAACGATGGAAATGCGAATTTACTTTGGGCAAAAAGGACGGTTCCAAGCGAAGCACCACCGTATTTTCTCGAAATATACAGAGGTCCTTCCTGACGGACAGAGCTGAGAGTTCGGAGACCCTACAGGCCGAGGTAACCACCAAAAGGAAAGCAACCTTAAACGAGAGAAACCTTAATGATGCCGACCCCAAGAGCTCAAACGGGGACTTAGTCAAGGCCTTTAACACAAGGGAGAGATCCCAAGAGGGATAACGATGAACTGTAGGCGGAGACAAATTAGTAGCGCCATGGAGAAAATCCATCACCCAAGGATGTTGAGTGAGAGACCGATAAGGCGGGCAAGAAAACACTGTTGAAAGTGCGGCAGCCTGTCGACGTAACGTGGCAGGAGCCAGACCCTTCTTAAAGCCAGCTTGCAAAAAATCTAGAATATCCTGTACTTCAGTCGAAGTAGGGTCCACGTGCCAAGAAGAGCACCAGGAACAAAAGGACTTCCACGACGCCTCATAAATACGCATGGTCGATGGGCGGCGAGCCGCCTGGATCGTTCCAATTACGTCATCTGAAACCCGGTTCCTCTTGAGGATGAGGCGTTCAAAGACCACACGGCCAATTGGAGCCACTGAGGCTCGGGATGACGAACGGCCCCCTGACGCAGGACGATCCGATGAGAGGGGATCCTCCACGGCTCCCTGACCGAGAACTCCATGAGGTCGGAGAACCAAGGACGTCTTGGCCAATAAGGAGCCACCAACAACAACGTTGCGTCCTCCGCCACCATCTTCCTGATCACCTGAGGAATGAGAGTCAGCGGGGGAAAAGCGTACAGGAGGCCCCTCAGCCAGCGACACTTGAGCGCATCTGAGTCCACCGCTCGAGGGTCCGGGTAGCGTGTCACAAAGGCCGGAAGCTGGGCATTGAGTGGGCTTGCAAAAAGGTCGAGTACTGGGTCCCCGAAGCAGAGGGACAGTTCCCGAAAGAGTCGAGGATGTAATTGCCACTCCGATGGGTCTATCAGCTCCCTGCTCAACCAATCGGCCCTTTGATTTTCTGACCCTGAGACATGGTCCGCGCGTAGTGACAGTAAATGTCTCTCGACCCAAGTGAATAGGAGCTCTGACTCCAACATCAGGATGCGGGACCTCGTGCCTCCCTCCTTGTTCACATGGGCCATGGCCGTTGTATTGTCCGTGCGCACAAGTACATGCTGGTCCTGGACCGACTCCTTGAAGTGGACCAGCGCTAGTCGAATGGCCCTCAACTCCAACAGATTTATGCTGGAGGAGCTCTCCGCCGGAGACCACAGGCCTTGAGCCACCTGCGCCCCCAAATGGGCCCCCCAGCCCCGAAGACTGGCATCCGTCGTTAGAGTGACAGGATCGCCGGAGATCCATCGTTAGAGTGACAGGAGCCCTGCAGGATCGCCGGAGACTGCTACCACCTCAGAGAGAGACGGATCTGCGGGGGAACAAAGATCTTCATTGCCGAATGAGCGCAGCCCCTCCGTTGATAAGGCAGGAGCAGCCAGGGAGTGACGCCTGGCCCAGGGAACAATCCGGAAACACGCCACCAACTTGCCCAACAGTTGCGACAGCCTCATCAAAGGAACCGATCGATGCCGCAATACCTGCGCCACGGAGTCCTGAATGCTGGAGACTCGATCCGGTGATAGAAAGACCTCGCCCGAGGCGGAGTTGATCACGGCCCCCAAGTGAAGAATGGACGTCGCTGGGATCAGATGACTTTTGTCCAGGTTTATGGAAAACCCGTGGTTCCGAAAACACTCGAGCACCAGGTTCCCGTCTCGCAGCGCCCCTTCCTGTGATGACGAAAGGATTAAAATGTTGTCCAGGAAGCACAGCAAGCGGACTGGGATCGACCTGAGGGAGGCTGCTACCACGTCCACCAGCTTGGTAAAGGTTCTGGGCGCTGATGAAAGCCCAAAGGGCATAGCACGATACTGATAATGCCTGCCCCCAAACTCGAACCTCAGAAATTGGCGGTGGCTGGGATGGACCGGGACATACAAATAGGCCTCCTTCAGGTCCACCGACTGAAGGAGGTCGCCTCTGCGCACGAAGGAAAGAATCGAAGCCAACGAGTGCATCTTGAATCGTCGGTACCTGACCGACAGATTCAATCGCTTCAGATTGAGGATCGCCCGAACTCCGCCAGATGACTTGGGAACGAGGAAGAGGGTCAAGTAGAACCCTCTCCCCCACTGATCTTCGGGCACTAATTCGACCGCATTGATGTCCCTGAGATGTTGAATTTCTGCTTTTAAAAGACGTCTGAGCTGAGGAGAGCGAGGAGCTGGCGTTGAGACATATCTGCAGGGGGGAGGGCCCGTAAATTCGATGAGCAGGCCCTGGGAGACCGTTCTTCTCGCCCATACATCCGACGTTGAGAGTTCCCACTGACGGCGAAAGTCCTGCAAACGCCCGCCAACCGGAACTACTGGCGGAGAGTCATTTGCCGCGTCTAAAGGGGCGAGATCCAGAGCCACGAAAGGAGTGCTTCGGGTGTTGCTGCGATCTGCCCGTCCCGAAATTGCTGGTGGTCAGAGAACCTCTCAGAGTACTGGAAGGACTGACGATAAGGAGCGGGACCCCCAGATCCTGACAAGGAAGGGCAAAAGGATTGCCGCTGAAAGTAAGGCGTATAGCGTCTGTCGTGACGACGAAAGGAAGACGGAAGGACCTTGCGTTTATCCTTGTCCTCCAGAAGGAGAGGATCCAAGGAGGCGCCGAACAAATTAGGAGACTTGTATGGAGCCGTCGCCAACCTCCATTTTGTTTTCGAGTCGGCCTTCCAGTGTTTCAACCAAAGCAGTCGACGAGTGGCAATAGAGGAGGCGATACCCCTGGAAGCGAATTTCACCGTATTAAGCGAAGCATCCGCAGAATACTCTGTAGCAGCAATAATTTTGTTGACATCTTGCTGCATTCTCGTCTCCTCCGGCGGGAGCCTCTCCTGCAGCTGCCGCAGCCAAATCAATGCCGCACGGTTAAAAAAGGACATGGCAGTCGCTGTCCTGACTGCCCAGCTGACCGCCTGGTGCGCCTTACGGAGAGCCAACTCAACTCGCCTGTCCTCAGTCTTCAGGCCATCCAGCGGATCGGGGGAAGCCAGGGAAGAAGACGCCAAGGCTGCAATGGGCGGGTCCACCACCGGCAACTCTAACAAAGCATCAAGTTCGGGTGCTGAACAATACAGTTTCCTGTCCAAATTACTCAGGGTGGTCAAAGACCCTGGCTGGCCCCAAGGGGACTGCAAAACGTCCGAGAACAGCTGAGGGCAGGGTACAAAGTCCTTTTCTGGCTTGGAGAGCCGAAACAAAGCATCATGCGGGCCCCCCTCAGACTGGGTCGCTGGCGGCTGGGCCCCAACCGAACCCAAGTTTGTGGTTAAGCGAGCCTTGTGCAGCAATGATTTAAACAAGGCAGGTCTAAAAAGACCGGTGACAGCAGGAGTATCTGGAGCAAGACCCTCGTCCTCGGAGAATTCCATATCCTCCTGGTAGTCTGAGTCCTCCGAATAGTCAGATTCTCGGTGGTGAGAAAGACCACACCGTGACGAAGCGGAAGGCCGTGGATGCACTGAAGCGGAAGGCGGCGGAACAGGCGAAACATGTTGCATTCCCGCAGCAAAAATGGTAGAAAGTGCCGTGTTCAGCATAGACTGGAAATCCATCTGGGGAGGCGCTGGCAGGGGGTCCGCCCCACGTAAACCGGCAGCTGTCGGCGTATAAGTAGCCTCAGGAACCTTGCGGGGTGGTATTGAAGCCCGTTCCAAGCCTGCCGTAGACACATCTGGCATAGACTGCGAGATGGTCCGTGACAAAAGAAGCGGAGCCCTAGGAGGGGGCTGGGAAGCCAAGGGCTGGTCAGTTGCGAGAGGGACGGACGCCCGAGGAGCAGCAGTGGCCTGACGGGCCCTATCGAACTGCCTCTCTAAGGTATTATGTCTGCGCAAGGCATCCCTGTCAATGGCCGAAGAGGACCTGGTGCGAGAAGAGGCACGGCTGGAGACAGAAGGCCGCCTGCCTGTACCCTTTTTAGCCGCTTTACGCTGGCGAGGGGGGCTGACCTCCTGCTCTAGGTCCGATGACAGCGAGGAGTCAGCCATCTTGATCTGGCGCCCGCGATACAGGGGAACGCACAGATGTCGCACAGTCCTCTCTTTGTTTCTTTTTTTTTTTAATCTATCTGATATATATATATATATATATTATTTCATGTATTTTTTAAATTTTTAATCTTTTAATTTTTTTTTTTTTAACTAACAGGTAACGAGGAACAATATACAACCAGTCCGAGGCCAGCCAAAACGACCCAAGGGCCAAAATTGGGAACGAGGTAACAAACGGACCTCAGGGGGCAGAAACGGCAATGCAGGCAAAATGGCGACCGCAACTCAGCAACCAAAATGGCGGCCGCAGCTTAAGAAACAAAATGGCGGCCGCCCACCTGCAAACAAAATGGCGGCCGCGCGAAGAAATCGCTCCAACAGGCAGGCCAGCCACGTTACAGGCTGGGATCTGCCGTGAGTTATCCTCCGGGGCCAAGGAAAGACCCGCCGGAGCGCCGCAACCCCCTGCGGCGCCGCCCCCGGAACTCCGACAGGACAGCAACCGTCTGCGCTGAAGCCGAAGGGAGCAGCCGTCCGAAGATCGGCCCCCGCTCCAAATCGCCGCTGGCCTGTCAGAAAACGGCAAAACGGCCAAGGGATCCGCCGTCCAGCGAATCAATGCCAGCGGCTGACAAGGCGATCCGGATCTGCCCCGCAGGGTCGGAATCCGGCGGCTGAGGCGCGCGCGAAGCGCAGAGGCCCGGGACGGCCTGGGACACCCAGACACGTCCCGACCACTCAGCTGTTGATCGGCAAGCGCGAAAGGCAAAAAAACAAGACAAAAGGAGCCGTAGCTCTCTCCGAAAGAAATAAAATCAAAAATAAACAAAAGCCTAGCGCAAAAGCTAAAAGAAGGGAAAAAAGGCACAGAGAGCAAACTATTCCAACCCAGTCTGTCAGCAACTGAGTGAAAGACTGAGGAATTATGGGATAGTGGGCGTGGCTAGCACCGAGAGAGTGATCAAGGAGAAAAAAATTCATCACATCTTTCACCCAGTTGCTGTCAGAACGTGAGGAAGTCTCCCAGCATGGAGTGGAGACGCAGCGCACTGGAAAATACATACACAAAGTATGCAAATATATAAATATATACGGTATATGTTTCTGGTAATAGCTAACATACCAGCAGATGGGTGAGGCTCTGTGTCTCTCCACATTTACATAATAAATTGTTATCTGCTAAGAGCTTTTGGTCATGTGATCAAAATTCAGGAGCTTGGCAACAAAGTCATATTTATGACGGTTGCAGTGTTCTGGGGTCATCTTTGCAACTGTCTGACAAGCAAAGTCAATGGGGAAGCCAGATTCACTTAACAACCATGTTATTCACTTAAAACTGCAGTGATTCACTTAACAACCATGGCAAGAAAAGTCATAAAATGGGGCAAAAATCACTTGATGTCTCATTAACAACAGAAATATTGGGCTCAGCTGTGGTCAAGGAATACCTATACTCCAATTTGGAGATGTGTATCTATGGAAGGGAACAAGACTCACTTCTGCTGATAGATACCCTTCTTATTTCCATTGTATATAATCCTGTATTTTCTTTCTTTGAATTTGGACTGGGTGATATGCGAAAAGGATGGAATACATGCTGTATGTGTGCGAAATTGCCACTGATTTTAAATAAGGGTTTAAATATGTGTGTTTCTAAATGAAGGCAGCACCCCCACACTCTAGTATTACAGAATACATTACATAACACTAGCAAACATCACATGCATTTCATGCATTCTGTCCTTTAGTATCTGAAACCTATTGCTTGAGGCGGATTCCCATATTTGCTCATTATCTTTGAACTGTTGCAAGAAGCTTTCCCTTTTATTTCCAATGGTGGCCATGCGGCATGCTTTGGTTCAGTTGGGTTGTCCTCCAGAATTTGATAGCAATAGCATCCTTTTTTCATATTTACCTAGAGTTTCAGCCAAATGGAATTAGTGGTACCAATTCCACCATGGTTCTTTGAATATGGAATGGAACCCTCAAGCGTTTCAAAATAAAAGCACTGTAACAATGGCACCATCCTAGTTCCACCACTGTTTTGATGGGTCTCAGTAGCTCCAATATCCTCATTAAGATTGCAAGTGCTGGATGTCTGGGAGTCTCACAGGAGACTGTAAGTAGATAGGAAGGGGCTCTATTCGACATACCGGCCTTTATATCAGACAAATACAGCAGTGGTGAGATTCAAAATTTTTTACTACCGGCTCTGTGGGTGTGGCTTGGTGGGTGTGGTGTGATGGACATAGCTTGGTGGGTGTGGCTTTGTGGGCGTGGCAGGGGAAGGGTACTGTAAAATCTCTATTCCCTCACTACTCCAGGGAAAGGTTACTGCAAAATCCCGATTCCCTCCCGATCAGCTGGGTTTCGGGAGGCAGAGAATAGATGGGGGCAGGGGCAGTCAGAGGTGGTATTTGCCGATTCTCTGAACTACTCAAAATTTCCACTACCGGTTCTCCAGAACTGGTCAGAACCTGCTGAATACCACCTCTGAAATACAGGGTATACTGTTTTTTAAGTACACTAGCACTGTATAATGCCACTGCTTCAAAATATTACTATTAAAAAATGTCTTCAATCTTCTTTGTGTTTTCTTCAAGCATATTTACTCACTCAATGTGTCTTGTCTGTGTATAAAATATAGTCCTATAAAAAGTTATTGGCACTTCAGTATGTTCCCGGGTGTCTTTTTACACAAAACAAACCTTGTCATTGCATTTTGATATTTCCTTGTTTTGAACCAGAAAGTTATATCAGAAGATGCAGAAAGTGCAAATCCAATGCACAACTTAATTTCTCACCTGTATATACTGCTATACTTAAAAATCAAATTCCTCTTACATATAACAGTGTTGATAATGAAAATATGTTTGTTTGTTGTTGTTTTTTTACAAAAAGCAAGTACAATGTAACCTTAAAATGTTTTTTTAAATGTGTAATTATTTACTTTGGATAAAATTAGATTACATATGCTAAGATCTCCTATTCAAATAATAACTAGAGAAAGCATTATAACCATGCTATTTTTCTTTACTACAAGAGAAATCAAACTGACCTGAAAGATAACTTTTGAAACCTTTGGTTCTCAGAGATGACAAAAATCACCCACCAGAATTAACTGGAGAGTATCACAGCATCACTTTTCCCGATAGCTATATTTTTATGGTCCAACATTCCCTTTAAGTAATGAAGTATCAATAGGCAGGGTTCTTCCAAAGGATTCTGGATGCTAAGGAATGGCATGTGCTCTAAGGAGCACTATCATCATAGCCGTTATGGAAATTCCACTTTCTCTTCCCCTCCTGGAATAATCATCATTCCTAGTTGTGCTGCCTACCCTATCTTAGTAAATTACAAATGCCCCAATTACTAAAGGTAAAAATGGCCAATGGCCAAATTATGAAAGTAAATGCTTCATTTATTTAGAAACAAAATGATATTGCTGACGAATGCTATGTAGAGGTTTGCCTCATGCAGTTTATTTTGTGTGCATTTTATTTAACGCTTCTGCCATGTCATCATTTCAACGTATTATACTATGCAATCCCTTCCAGTCATTTTGAATATTCTTGGGCCACACCAAAAGAGCAAATTAACAGTCCCAAGAACTTATACCATGAGAACATCTAAATTACACTCTAGTGAGGGGACAAGGGAAAGACTCTTCAACTGAAAGAAGAATTGCAAATTCTTTTATCCCTAGGTGAATCAGTCTACTGACTACATGTAGTCCTCGACTTACGACCACAATTGAGCCCAACATTTTTTTTTGCGGAGCGAGACATTTGTCTCGTGAGTTTTGCCCTATTTTTCTTACCACAGTTGTTAAGCTGTTACACAGTTGTTACACGGACGCCAAGTGAATCTGGCTTCCCCATGGACTTTGCTTGTCAGGAGGTTGCAAAAGAGGACCACATGACCCCAGAATAATGCAACCATCATAAATATGAGCCAGTTGCCAAGTGTCTCAATTTTGATCATGTGACTATAGGGGAAATGGTCATCAGCCACTTTTTTTCAGTGCTTTTGAATGGTCACTAAATAAACTGTTGTAAGTCAAGGATTATCTGTACAAACACCTACACATAAACAAAACATCATAGTGTAGAACAGAGACATTTTTCAGTGTATATTTTTTTTTCAGCTTACCTAGCGGTAGACTGTTGGAAGACACTAGAAGAAAATACCACCTTTAACTTTTTTTCTCTAGTAGTAAAATACAACACTCAGAGCCCTTCCTTGCAGCTTTCTCTATTAATATGCACTTTCATTGATCAATCAATATGACTTCCCCAACAGACTCGCGTTCAATCAAATCATCTTGTCACTTAATCATTTTTGAGTCTTGCCCACCCATAAGCAAATAGCTATGAAAAAATATATATGGTAGCTGAATTCTCTGACTCCAAGTTTCTTGTTTTTCTTCTTGACACATGGTGATGTGTCCAAAAAAAAAAAAAAAAAAAATTAGACTCGTGTGAAACTTGGGGCAAAACTGTTAACTCAATCATTGTTTGGCCAAGAAATCATAAATACCCAGAAATGTGCTATTATGACAATACTAATAAAAGAATAGTAATAAAATAGAGCCAGTTTAATCTAGTAGTTAAAGCACCAAGCTAGAAACCAGGGGACTATAAATTCTAGTCCTGCCTTCACCATGAAAGCCAACTGGCAACGTTGGGCCAGTCAATCCCTCTCAGCCCAACTCACTTCATAGGGTTATTCTTGTTGTAGGGAAAAATAGGAGGAAAAAGGCGTGTTGACTATGATCACCAGCTTTAGTTATTTGTAAAAATAATAAAGGTGGGATACAAATAAACAATTTTTTAAAAAAACCTGCATTCAGAATAATCCCCTTTCTCACTATGTTAATCATCATTTTCATACCACCAGCCTTGTGCAAGTCTGTCAAAAAAAAAAAAAATTCACCTCTGTGTATAAGGATTTATGCCCAATCTACAGTATGTGAAATGAATATCTGATCTTCTGATCTTCTATTTTTACCTAAATAAAGCTTCAAGAGATCTGCATCTTACCACTGACATTTGTGGAAGTTTTATTCGCTGCCATGATTGTGGTCACTCCAGAAAATGCTTCTATTCTGCATATTAAATCTAAACAAAAGAGGTGCCTTTTAAGATCTTAAGCAATTTAAGTCAGGTACACAATTTAGGTGAATTTTAAACCCTTTTTTATCAGTGTCACTGCTCCAACATAAACCATCCCCCTGGACTTTTCTGTGTTTATGTTAAAATAAAACAGGAACTATGAGTAAGATATTAGGTTGCTTTGTTTATGCTGTAGTCCTTCAAATGATCAAAAAGGCCATTAAGAGTATAACAAATAAAGTAGATGGCTGCTATTGGATTCACAAGAATCATAAAGGTATGTAGAACTTCACCTCAATATCTAAAGTATAAATTCAGAAATGATAGCTACCCTAGCAAAATTTAAGTCCATATTTCAATGAAGTTATAACTAACTCCTTTTTGAAAAATGAAAAATGTTTTTGTAAACAAAAAATATATAAATTTGGTTTGTGTTCTTTGACAGGACAAAAACAAGAGCTAACCAGAAATTTGCTTATTCCCCCTTAGTATGCTACTAAGAATAAATCATAGAATTTAGATAAATAGATAGATAAATCTATCATCCTAGAAGATTTATGTAAGATTTCCTGTTCCTTTTTTTTCTAATCGTTTTCTAGTAACTGAGAGGTAAATGCTGGTATTTACTGCAGATTCTTCCTTGAAGACTTTTTAAAACTAATCTTTCAGTAGTTGCTAACACTGATTGTAAATACGTGTCCAATTTCTAAACAAGTCTTTCAAACAGCTGGTTTTTTTTTTTTTTTTTTGCCAAACAGAGCCTTAAAAGATACACCCTGGCAAATATTTCTAAATCCATTAACTAAAGAGAAAAATGCTCATCTGATCTTTACATAATAGGGCGTTTTACATATCTATGATCCCACAAATAATCATTTCAAGAATTTTATGCCACTCTTTCAAGATTCTTGGTTTCTTCTAAGACAACAGGAAGCACAAAACCCTAGCAAGCACAAGATTATATGTGAAGATATACTGAGGGAATGAGTGCTCAGTATATCAAATATCATCTTTCAAACTTGTTCCTGCAGTTCATAAATTGCAAAATTCCCCCCCCCACCCTTGCCTGATTTTTCTTTCACTTGTGGCTAAATTTCTCTAACTCAGCCCTTTCTAGAGATGTTGGAATAAATGGCAATGCTTGCTGGCAGTGATAAGGAGTTGCAATTCAATATATTTAAACAGGCTGGCCAAGTATCCGCACTTTAAGTATCATCAGTCAAAAGAATTTGCAATCCGCACTGCTGACAGTCAGAATTCAGTGATCCTCTGAAAATATATGCCAACACAGTGAAAATGATGAACTCACTCAAGTGAGGTCTCACACTAACCAACAATTACTCAAGTCTCTCAATCATATCAACAAAGGGATCTTGTTAAAAAGAAAAATGAAAAGCTAATTCAAGCAGTTAAGAATATTTTTACCTTATTTTGATCTGTCCAGTATAAGAAAAATCCATGTGGGTCTGTTCTGAGAAAAACTGTTGTCACGCTAGTAGAATCCTGCACAAAAACAAAGGATGAAGAATTAACATGTGACATAAGCTTGAACAGAAAATGTTTAGCTCATAACATATGCATACACAAATATACCTAACTCATAACATATACATATAGAGAACAATACCTAGAGGGAAGTAAATTTAAACTACTGTAATTGGTTGTATACTCAAGTCCTTTTTACTCAATAAGTGTTCGCATAAACCATTTGAACAGACTAGGTAAATATGAGGGTGCCAATTAACTATACTACTATACTTTTATAACTCTATCTACCTCAGGTGTGTCCAATCCACAATCCAAGGGTTGCATGTGGCCCTGGACAACTATTAATGTGGCCCCACAAGGTCATAAACTGTTAACACTATGTGATTTATATACATTAACTATATTATATATTTTATATGTAGCCCAAGACAATTCCTCTTCAATGCCACCCAGGCAAGCCAAAACTATTAACACCCATGATCTACCCTCTCCCTACTCCCAAACGCATTTGAAGATAAATCTGTCAATACCCATTTGAAATCTTACTTTAAATGCTGCTAATTCAAAATGAAAGCATTACAGTTAATTAACCCCACACAAATATACACTGCAAGTATATTCATCAAGTACTTTGAGACCTTCTCAATTTGCATAACTGTTGAACGAGACCAATTGACAATGCTGCCGTATCACAACATTTGGGAAGCCAATCGCATCTCATAGCTAAGCAATCAAGAACTTGGCTTCTCTCTTTGGAGAACTGCTTTGAATGGGGAAGCATTTGAAAATGCGTCCCCTTCAATTTCACTGAGTTGACATTGCAAGTCAATTTCCATTCAACATCATTTTTACATTATCTCCCAGCAGTGGACCTCTTGAAGTATACAGCATGATTCTTATTTTGTTGAGACGCAGCTTTTTTCTATGTGTTATCCAATTATGCTTACTGCCTAACTGACACCTGCTCTGTAGAGCCTGTAAATTCCTCTATTTCACAACTCTTGCTTTTTAACATACTTTTTTGAAGAAGCACTTTATAGAACTACCATGCCTCTCATTAAAGACAGAATGTATATAGGAGCGAGCTTCAGTATACACACACACACACACACACACACACACACACACACACAAAACAACCCACATGTAACCTTGTGCTTTTGTTTGCTTTAAGCAAGGGTCAAATAGTATATTTAAATGGTTCCCTTGGACTTGTCCTTGATGTGTTAACTGACATAAGCCTAATAAATATAGTAACTAGGAAGCCATAGTTGATCTGTTCCTTTAATAACTGATTTCAAGCAAAGGATAATACACCATAACAGGAAGCCACAAACTGCCTTCTTCTGTGTCCTCTTCTACTTGAACTAATCCAGCACTTACATCCATTCATTCGTCACTTGAGATCATTTCATTTGCTTCTGTAGAAAGTTTTTAAAAAATAAAACTGAGCTCATAATATCTCTCCATAAAAAAGAGACATTAATTCACACCAAAATACAAAATCATTTGTTTTGCCTCAAAGTAAGAGCCTTTGTGGCGCAGCAGGTTAAAGTGCTGTTAAATAGCACCAGCTACCTGCACTTACTGCAAGTTTGAATCTCACCAGGCTCAAGGTTGACTCAGCCTTCCATCCTTCCAAGGTAGGTAAAATGAGGACCCGGATTGTGGGGGCAATAAGCTGACTTTGTATAAAAAAGAACACCGCTTGAGGGGGCCGAAAGCCCTACTAAGCAGGTATATACAAAAGTATGAAGGCTATTGCTTAACGCATTGTAAGCTGCCCTGAGTATCCGGAGAAGGGTGGCATATAAATTGAATTAATTAATTAATTAATTAATTAATTAATTAATTCAGTTTCTACATGATACAATTATTGTTGGTTATCATTTCCCCATTAAAACATATTTTTGCTGCACTAATTTGTTCACTTTTAATAACCTGTTTCTCCCCAAATAAGACATCCCCTGATAATAATGAGCACATGGCAATCAGGCCAAGTGCTTATTTCAGGATTCAAAAAAGTATAAGACAGGGTCTTATTTTTGGGAAAACACGGTAAGACTAAATAAATTAAGAGGGTAGGAGTTAAAACAGTTTATGTCCAGGATACGAGGGGTCTGTAAATATTTTCACAGCCCTTTTTTTGACTTGTGCAGTATACAGGTCCTCAATGGAAGGCAGGTTGGTAGTAATTGGGTTTTTTTTTTTCTTTCAGAAGCATATTGTAGCTACAGTACATGATTCCCAGCTTCATTAGATAGACCAGACCAAGAATTAACTCACAGAAATGTCAAGACAACTTTGATTGAGAGTATTTATAAAAAGAGAATCTTGTAAGTCTAATTGTGCTAAGTCTCCTTCCTTTCTTATTCTGTCCCCGTGTGAATAAGGGAGGATTCTGAGTCATTTGCAAATGAGTTCTGCTTCTTTTGGACTTCAACCATGTTTTTCTCATTCCTTTGGGAACAGATCTAGCCTATCTCTATCAAGATCATCTTCCCTATTCTCTACAACAATAAATACAACTGGGTAACACAAAAGAAATTTAAGAAAAACTAAAATTTGGTAGCCAAATATTAAATAAAAATGATCCACTACAAGCAATTCTTCAAGATTCTTCCTCTTTACAAACCCAACGACGTATGTATGTGGACCAGGTTAGGAAATCAAAAACATGCAAGCCAATACAAGTAGTCCTTGACTTACAACAGTTCATTTAGTGACCGTCTGAAGATAGACCACTGAAAAAGTGACTTATGACCATTTTTCACACTTATGGTGACTGCAGCATCCCCATGGTCGTGTGATCAAAATTCCGGCACTTGGCAACTGACTCATATGTACGACGGTTGCAAGGTCTCTTGGTCATGTGATCACCTTTTGCGACCTTCCGACAAGCAAAGTCAATGGGGAAGCCAAATTCAGTTAACAACTATGTTACTAACTTAACAACTACAGTGATTCACTAACAACTGTGGCAAGAAAGATCGTAAAAAAGAGCGAATCTCACTTAACCATTATCTCATTTAACAACAGAAATGTTGGGCTCAATTGTGGCCATAAGTTGAGGACTAGCTGAACTACATTTATTATAATATTACGGTATCAGAATCTTACAAATCTGAATATGCTTCTCCCCATCTCCTTTTATCTTCATGACAATTAGGGAGGATTTGATCTGAGATATTTTCTTGAGTTACAGTTAGGCCCTAGACCTCTTTTATCTGATTATTGTCGTCTTATTACCAGCTCTTCCTCCTCTTTCTTTTCTGGCCATTACAAACGTATCTATTTTATACCTCTAGAATTTCTTGGTGACTTCCATCCAAGTGTTTATAAAGGTCCAGTTATCCTAGGGAGATCCTTGGGCTGTGATGTAGCACACGAAGCCATGTCACCCAGCATGCATGGCCTTGCCTGTTTGTCTTCTGGTTTCTGTCATGTACACATGATAATCAGTGCCAAAAAACAGTGTGCGCATGCACGCTGGCCAGCTGATTGTTGCATGCGCATGCGGACCAGAACCCGGAAGTTCGGCTTTTCCAGAGTGCGATCCCTTCAAGCATGCCAAAAATCGGCCTGCGCATGAGTGCCGGCTAACTGATCGTCCAGCATGCTGATTGTTGCGTGCGCATGCACGCTAGAACCCAGAAGTTCGGCTTTTCCAGAGCATGATGTCTTTGCGCATGCAGCAGTGCTGAAAACCAGCATGGGCATGCACGCCAGCCAGCTGATCATCGGGCAGGCGTTCATACTAGAACCTAGAAATTTGGCTTTTCCAGAACACAGCCCCGACGAGTGCACGCATGCGAAAGACGTTTCCATGCAACCTTTTAGGCACTCAGTGCAGAAAAGGTTCATCATCACTGTCCTAGAGGAACCCATCCCATTTGGGGGAATCAACCAAAATCAGCTAGATATTACCATTTTTGTACATCATTCTACCATATTAATTTTTCTACCATATGTACCTAAGTGCTTGTAGGAAGAGATCTGTGTGGCAGAAAGTCAGAAGGAACTATAGCAATTTTTCAGGTAAAATTATTTTAAAAGGCATAAACAGTTTGAGTTGCACCTCATTTCCTCAGATGCATGGAGTGGATTGACAGATGTAGGATTTAAATTGACGGGGAAAGGGAGGGGAAGACACAGTTGTGATACAGCTACAATGTACATGTGAGACAGATTACAAGTATCTTATCAATTAATAACTGCAATGTGCTAAAAACTCAGAGGGCCTGCTGAGACCTTCTGAACTTGTTAGATAGCTTAGACAAGGAAATCAACTCCACAGGAAGGCTAGAATTGGCTACTGAGTGGATATTATAACAGCATCTTGTAAGTCTAATTGTGCTGTTCTTCCTCTTCCTTCTTATAGTTCTGTGAATTAGGGACGTATCTGCCTGACCTGCTTCCAAATGTTATCTGGCTGTTTCGGACTTTAAAAAATGCTTCAGCTCTCTTTGCGTAGAAAACAACTCTTGCATATCTCTGTCAAGATCGTCTTCCTTATTCTCTATAGATTGTCTGAAACCTTTTGATGGGAGTTCAGCAACATCTTGCTCAATACTGCTATTAAATTTCCCGGTCTGCCATACTTGTCCCGGGAGACTAATGAAAAATCAACTCATTTTTCACAAGCAATGAATCCAAGGGACAAAACAAGAGACGTACTTAGGCAGCAATAAACGAGAGAATTTGTAGCTCAGTTGAAATGAGAGGTGCTTGGTGCTCTCTGAGCTTGGTTGTTTTCTTGAACACATTTCATTACCCAAACTAAGTAACATTATCAGTGTACCAAGCTCAGAGAGCACTAAGGATCTCCTACAGTGAGGTAAGATCCTGAGTTCAAAGCATGGCACAGCATTGTAAACATGTCACAGCTAGGTTTTAAAAAAAGCTCTCTGTGTTTTCTCTCAGGGAGTGAGACCACTAAATAACACAAGCTGAGCCTTTACCCAAATGCACAGCTGAGGCATATTTCTTATTGTTTACTCTCCTCTGGCTTGCTCTTTGGCAAATCTCTCTGATCTGTGGACTTCGGCCTTCTGTTGCTGTATCTTTAAAGCATGCTCCTGTTTAGGACTAGACGGCTGAAGTTCAGAGTCTGAAATACTGTCAGTGGGTGCAGGCAGGGAATCCTGAAGCTTGCTGGATCTTCCCCAGCCAGAACAGGATCACTGGCTTCTATGTTGCTGGAATCCCCTCTTCTGGGACCACTAGGGTCCTCTTCTGGGACCACTAGGGTCCTCTTCTGGGATCATTAGGGCAGAAAACCAGTTGTTAAATTACTTGAATCCCACCACTGCCACTATCCCTATATGCCCCTGGTTCTCTTTCCTCCTTGTCATCATCATCAGAACACAAGACCAACAAGACCATAACATGGGGAATGTAACCACTGAATTCCTTATGGTGGTCAGATCCCTCAGTGTTGGCTTTGGAGTTCTCTGCAACTATTTTCCACAATGAAGGAGAAGAACATTCATCTAATCTACCCTGGCACTGGATAGATCCAGCTACCTTCCAAACTAAGGGAACCTGATCTTATTTCTGAGGGTCTGACATACAATTTGACTGAGACCTCAGTCGCTGGCTTGAATGGAGAGACAACAATGGCCTTGACTTGGGCTGTTCTTATGCAGATGCTCTACCTGTGAACCAGGGGTGGGTTCTACTTACCTTTATTACCAGTTCGCAACAGGATTACGCGCAGATTGCTGATGACAACATCCGGAGGCGGTGGGTGGGGCCTCCCGACTATTTTACTACCAGTTCTTGTGAACTGGTCCAAAGCGGGGGCAATCCACCACTGCTGTGAACCCTAAAAAGCCCCTTGCCCTTCCCTAAAACTTCAGCAAGTTTTTTTTTTCTCCTCAAGAATTGAGTTAGAATTTTGGAGGAAACCATCTGAAGAACTGGCACAGGATCAGAATATGTCATGTTTTGGGTCTCATGTTTCTGCTATTTTAATTGTGATGTTCTCATTCTTATTGTTTAACTTCTTGGGTTTTGAATCCTATTTGACTCACCCAGAGTTGCATTTTGTAAGCTGGATGTCCATTCAAAACCGTTCAAATAAATAAATAAATTCCTAGGCTTGTCAAAGTTCATTTTCAAATGCTGAGGCACAGCCAAAGGTATCAAGCTCCTATGAAAACAAACACCACTGAGTCATGTGCATTTGCAGTTTGTCACAGAGGGAAGGTCATAAACATGTCATCTTTTTACATAAGGAAGGATATTGCATTGCTGTTTCTGATTGGATGTTATTCTGGTTTTTTTTTTTTTTAAAAAAAGCCCAATGAACCAGACTGTGACCTCATATACTATTAGATCTTTTATTGTCAGTGCCATCTGGTATATGTAGCTCCCCCTGACAGGCTATATACATTTCTCAAGAGTAATTCTGAGCACTGAGGGAAGTTCTTGGCCTTCATTTATCCATGTGCCAAATAGCTCTTCCTGAGAAACTAGGAGCTTAAAGGACAATCTTCTCTTGCATCAAACTTATAGTGCTCAACAACTATTAGCAACATATTTTACTATTGAATTTTTTGGGGGGTGGGGGAGAACCCTAGATTATTCATTAATGATGAACTATTTTCCCCCTCAGCTATCTTTTTGTGAAAGCATCTTGTCCATCTGAAAAATACATTCTATTCGCTATAAGAACTGTCAGATATATATGACTCTCATACAATATAAAAAGTTGTTCCAAGCATAAATGTTTAAGGTAGCATTAACATTTCCAGATGAAATGTGGGATACCATTCTCTTATGGTAATGTCTACCAATATACCTTCCTCTGAAGCTTTAAAAAAAACTGTAAAAAGGCAGGTTCTAACATTTTGAATGACTTTCAGCATAATCCAGGTTTATCTTCCAGATATTGATTTGTTCTATGGCAGTTTTAAAAGGCCTTCTCTGAAGCTGTTTTAGGTGCTAAATTACATTCTGATGATGCTTCTAAGTTTTTCACCATTTTATATATAGGCTGCAATGATTACACTGATTCCTAACCTTGCTTCTTTTCTATCAACTACATGAACCAAAGAAAGGTTTTAAACCCAGAATTCTGTGACTAGCCTACCATAATCTTAGTTTCAAGTGCTAAAGCTATGACATGTTTATTATATATTTGTATCCCAGTTCTGAACAGAAAAGTATTCATATTCTTATCACCTTTCTGAAGAATCTTCAAGGAAAAGAGTTTTGCCATTGGGATGTATTTTTTTTTTTTTTTTGCACATCAACGTATTTCTTAAATAGGATAAGGGCATTTTATGAACATAATTAAGCTCTGCAAATGGAGTGACTAGTTAACTGGCAGCATTCAGTATTTGTGTCTATTTCTTTTCATGTTGCTAAATGCTGGAAGGCTACCAAATCTATCAAAAATGAATCCAGAAAGGAAAAAATCTGGGTAACATACATAACGGTTCTTGTGGAACGCATCCAAGGTAAAAATTCAAACATTCCAAAATACTTCTCATACCCAATTGGACTACAACTTTAGTAAGAGGATCTTCTCCCTGTGTATTGGTGACAGTGTCACCTTTACCGGTAGTCCTCGATTTACGACCACAAATGAGCCCAAAATTTTTGTTTTTAACTGAGACATTTGTTAAATGAGTTCTGTCCCATTTTACGACCTTTCTTGCCACAGTTGTCAAGTGAATCTTTGCAGTTGTTAAGTTAGTAACAAGGTTGTTAAGTGAATCTGACTTCCCCATTGACTTTGCTTATCAGAAGGTCGCAAAAGGGGATCATATGTTCCCGGGATACTGCAACCATCATAAATATGAACCAGTTGCCAAGGATCTAAATTTTGATTATGTGACTGTGAGGATGCTGCAATGGTCGTAAGTATGAAAAATGGCCCTAAGTCACTTTTTTCAGTGCCGTTATAACTTCAAACAGTGAAGTCAAACAGTGACTAAATGAACTACTAAGTCAAGGAATACCTGTATAATCAAATAGGGCCGACTAACATAATATTTTATTTTTTTTAAAAAAATCCTAACAATAGGAACAGGTCAACTATAGAACAAATTGTTCATTGACAAGATAGAGGACTTTAAAAAAAGGGCCAGACTGTCACCTATAGTGTTTCCTTTAACTTGAATCCCTACCCTGAGTTAAGATTTGTATTTAATGAGTCAATTGATCCCTTCCAACTCTATGCAATGAGAAGCCAGTTAGTGTAATTGATTACCCTAACCCTAACCATAACCTTTCCATACTACCACCTCTTACAATACTAGTATCAATAGTAGAGACCTTCAAATTTTTAGGTTCTATTATATCTCAAGGCCTAAAATGGACACCTAACATCAAAAACATCATCAAAAAAGCACAACAAAGAATGTTCTTTCCACGCCAACTCTGGAAGCTCAAACTGCCCAAGGAGCTGCTGATCCTGTTCTATAGAGGAATTATTGAGTCTGTCATCTGCACCTCTATAACTGTCTGGTTTGGCTCGGCAACCCAACAAGACAGACACAGACTTCAGAAGTTAATTAGAACTGCAGAAAAAACAATTGCGACCAACCTGCCTTCCATTGAGGACCTGTATACTGCACGAGTCAAAAAGCGGGCTGTGAAAATATTTACAGACCCCTCACATCCTGGACATAAATTGTTTCAACTACACCCTCAAAAGGATGCTATAGAGCAGTGATGGCTAACCTTTTCCAGACCGAGTGCCCAAAGCGCGCCCGAACCCCCAAACTGCAATGACCCCCACACACACTCCTCCTCACATGTACACATGGCCCCCTTGCACAGCCCCCCACCCCTCACACATGCACGGCAGAGATCCAAAGAGCAGCTGGCCGGCGGGAGGCACTCACATGGGTGCAGCGGACCTGAACTGGGGCCACAGCTCATGTGCCATCAGAAAGGGTGCTGAGTGCCATCTCTAGCACACGTGCCACAGGTTTGCCATCACGGCTAATGGGGCACTGCACACCGGAACAACTAGACACAAAAACAGTTTTTTCCCGAACGCCATCACTGTGCTAAACAAATAATTCCCTCAACACTGTCAGACTATTCACTAAGTCTGCACTACTATTACTATTAATCTTCTCATCGTTCCTATTACCCATCTCCTCCCACTTATGACTGTAAGACTGTAACTTATTGCTGTATCCTTACAATTTATATTGATTGTTTCCTAGTATGATTTGATTGCTTATTCGTACTCTATGACTATCATTAAATAGCTCATCATTAAATAGCCTCAGATAGCTCAACAGGCTAAGTAGCCTGTTATTAACATTCAGCTGTCTGCAATTATTGCAAGTTCGAGGCTCAAGGTTGACTCAGCCTTCCATCCTTTCTAAGGTAGGTAAATTGAGGACCCAGTTTGTGCGGGCAATAAGCTGACTTTGTATAAAAAATATACAAAAGTATGAAGGCTATTGCTTAACGCATTGTTAGCTGCCCTGAGTCTCCGGAGAAGGGCGGCATATAAATCTAATTTTTTTTAAAAAATGCTGTACCTTTTCTTTTTATGTACACTGAGAGCATATGCACCAAAGACAAATTCCTTTATTGGCCAAGTCCAATCACACTTGGCCAATAAAGAATTCTATCTATCTATCCTAATAATATGGATTAGTCTGAGTCTATAGCCATAGAGAGCAGAAGGAGTGACCTTGGGGAACAGGAAGAGGACCTGCTACCAAGATAAAGTCAAATAAAAGAAAACCAAGTCCAAGACAGAAACGTATCCTGAGTAAACACCTCAGAAAAATTCCCCCTAGTTCTCACAAGATAAAGGAAAGGAGTACATTCACACTTGCAAGATTCTGTTAACATAACCTTATAATACAAATAGCACTGTTCTATATGACACTGGATTTCTTGAATGCCTAACAATAACATTAAAAAAAAACCATTCTGGAATTGTCTGATTTGTGAGAGGATCCTATGCTAACTCTTGCTGTAGTGAACTCCATTTTCTAAAGGTCTTCTGATAGAGAGGCTTCAAAAGACTTCTGAGACATAGGTAGCATCCATTCCTCACAAACACATTATATGTTATCAGAATAAAAAAATATAGTTAAGTAGAGTTTGTTCAAAAAGAATGTTTTGGAAAGTTGGCATCTCATCCCCTTAATAGGAAAGCACTGCCAAAACAGTTATAAGAACTATTTCCCACCTCTTCAATCAGAAGGATAGACTCTGTGGGAAATACACAAGGGAATTCCTTATTTAAGATAATGCTTCTCTGCTTCATCCTTCTGGCTGAACAAAGACAGGGAACATAGGACCAGATAATTAGAGTAGTCTTCCTTCCGAAACCTTCATGTTTAGGAAAGGAACAGAAACAGGAGAAACACAAACCCTCTATTTTAGTTGGGAAATATATTAGGGATTTTGCAATGGAAAGAGTAAAAGCAGGAAAGCTGACTGTCATTGTTGAATTATTTGTGAGAAATTTTGGAATGGAGGGCAGTTTCCCAAGGCTATGTTTTCTTGTAAAATAATCCCTGAATGGCATGTCAAAGGTCAGTGACTAAAGAAAGGGCCTTTCCACCTATCATAGTTTACAAGGGCATGTTTGATTTAGTTTCCCGGTACCGTTTACATTTTTTTCCCCCTTCCAAACAAGCTACAGCCTGAACATTTTCATTTCTATTGCAAAAGGCACAGGGAGGAAGGCAGATGGTAATTAGGTTCGCCAGGTCTTGCAAAATGCTGTTTGTACATCGTCTGCCTCATGTAAGCACTCCAAGTACAGCCTGACAAGCTAAGCAATAGGGATCAGCGTGCATCATCCATATATTTTTCAAGCACCTCTGACTCTGTAGTTCTGACTTCTTTAAGGAACAGAATAAGTGATGGAAATGATCCTGGAGGTCTTCTAGTCCAACCCCCTGCACACCCTATACCATTTCAGACATTTGGTTGTCCAATCTCTTTTTTAAAAACTTCCAGTGTTGGAGCAACCACAACTTCTGAAGGCAAGTCGTTCTACTGATTAATTGTTCTAAAGGTCAGGAATTTAGTTCTAGATTGGTTTTCCCCTTGATTGATTTCTTCTTGTCCTGTCTTCTAACATATTGGAACATGTTCTGCTTGATTTCTCCAAGCAGAACATGTTCCAATATGGAAATCTATATCCAATCTATACGCAGACAGCTTAAGGTCACCTAGACCCCTCCAGATGCAAATCCGGATCCAAGCACATACCAATTTTACATTAATTAGGGACATCAATCCTCCCCCTTCTACAGCTGCTAACCAAAAGTAACAGCTGTTTTACAATCAGCCTCTATTAGTCATATGCTGGATAGTTCATTTGTTCATCTGGTCATCCAGGAGCTATCTTTCTTTGATTCATATTGCCGGGTTACACTGTTAATAATTTATATTTATGTGATTTCTTACGTGATTCAGAATATGTTTGAAACAGCAAGAAACTGCAAGCAACTTACTTGGCCTTACATTGTGGGCTGAAGTAAACATAATTTTAGCAAAAGTCTACTTTACCCCAAATCCAATTTTATAAAAGATTAATAATGCAAAAATATATCAATCATTCTGCAAAACCCATCTGACTTCAGTTGTTTTCCATTGATTGTTTTCAGGGGTGGATCCTACTTACCTTTACTACCAGTTCGCAATGGGATCGCGGACACGCACTCGCTTCGCTTGCGCATCTTGCTTCTGTGTATGCGCAGATAGCCAATGATGACATCTGGGATGATGGGCGGGGCCTCCCGCCGGTTTTACTACCAGTTCTTGCGAACCAGTCCAAACCGGGGGCAACCCACCACTGGTTGTTTTTTTCTAGCTTAATTTCTGGATTCAGACCAAGTTGATCTCAACTCCTGGAGACTAAATGGACATAGCCATGTAAGTCTTGTGGGAGCAATACAGAAATAGTTTGCTACGGTCATCTTCTGGAATGTTTTCAAGTTATTAAT
Organism: Masticophis lateralis; assembly: GCA_030761175.1. Lineage (NCBI taxonomy): Eukaryota > Metazoa > Chordata > Lepidosauria > Squamata > Colubridae > Masticophis > Masticophis lateralis. The sequence continues at coordinate 149,025,177 of JAUDYJ010000001.1, read as the reverse complement.
CTCCCCTACAGCCCTAGCATTCCCTGATGGTATGAAATCCAACTATTAACCAGGCCCAATTTTGCTGCTACCTGCCAATTCTACATAGTCTAATGGAGGAAACAATGTCATTTAAAAATGGTCTATAAGACAATAAATGCTAACAAACACTAATGTTCTTGCATTTAAAAATTGGTAAGATGCAGATATTAGATTGAACAGGTTGACTGAATAATACAAATCTGAAATAGACCATATGGTTGGTACTTTGGCAATAAAAATAAAATAATATATGAGGCAATTATGGCTGTTTTATTGATCCCATGGATTTCTGTGTTCTATTGTTCACTACTTATGACAATAGACATCCCATGCACCATTGGTTCATCATTTCCATGTTTCCTCACCTAAACAGAGAAACTGAGAAACCAAGGGTAAGCAAAAAAAGCAGTGGGGACAGGAACGACTTCCAACTTCCTGCCAGCTTCCCCACTGAGTTTCCTTGTAGGGATCTGGCAGGAAGCCTTGGAAATCTTCCTTCCTTCCCAGCATGCAGGTAAGTGGCTGCTGCTTGATGGAGGAGGGAGTAAAGAGATTGTGAGAGTGTCTGGAAACTGTCATGGACTGTTGAAAATGAATATCACATGATTGCAGCAGCAGCGGCAGCCAGTAGCACTGAAACAACTTTTCAACTTTTGAACCTTGGTTCAAAAACTGTTGCCTTATGATGCATCATTTTGCCCAGTTAGATGTTATGGCAAAAGCAGCTTCACTGCGTATAAAACAAATAATTTGTACATTTAATTAATGTATCTCTTATGTTTTTTTTATTGATTTCACAAATTTACATGGTCACCCCATTTACCAAAACACTCTGGGTGGCAAACAAAAACAATCACAATCTGTAACTATTAAAAAAGGCATAAAAATCAATAGCATTAGCAGTTGCAGACCCTAAAAAAAACCCCTCACAATTAAAGAAAGAGACCTACACCTACTGTGTTTCCCTGAAAATAAGATTCAACTGGAAAATAAGCCCTAGCATGATTTTTCAGGATGCTTGTAATATAAGCCCTATCCAAAAAAGTAAGCCTCAGTTAAGATCATCAGCCAGATGGACATATTTAGTACCATATTTCCTCAAAAATAAGCCCTAATGCGTCTTTTGGAGCTAAAATTAATATTTATTTATTTTATTTTTATTATTAAAATTTATATGCTGCCCTTCTCCCGTAGGACTCGGGGCGGCTCACACAATAAAAACAATAATAGTACCAACAATACAATATTAAAATCAATCCAAAATTTAAAATCCCCGAATTAAAACCCCCAATCGGTCAGGGAATTTGATGAAAAAGCCATGTCTTCAGGCCCATGCGGAATGTGTGGAGATCGGGAGCCACCCGGAGCTCAGTGGGTAGCCCGTTCCAGAGGGTCGATGCAGCTACAGAGAACGCCCTCATCCTGGGGGTCACCAGCCGACATTGTCTATATAAAACCCAGTCTTATTTTTGGTGAAACACAATATATCAGAACTCCATCAATATCCTAATCCCAGTGCATGCAGGAACAGACTGGTCTTTATAGCACTGTGGATGGCCAGCAGGGTCAGGACTGCCCATAGTGGGAGGTGGTTTCGTAAGATAGGCACCATGACAAAGAAGGCATGCTATGAAATCTCATCAAAAGACTGCTTCACCAATTGAATCTGAAGTTTGATCATTCTGCCCAATCTGTTGGTCAGAAACTATCAGGAGTTGTGGTCTCAGAAGGAACCTGGTCCCATGCTCTGTACAGCTTTAAAAGTGACAACTGTCACAAATTGCACTCAAAAGCCTATTGGGAGCTACTGCAATTGACAAAGTTTCAGTGTTACATAGGCATAACATGGGGCAACTAGTACTGTCCATACTACTGCATTCTGGACTAGTTGAAGCTTCCAAATATTCTTCAAGTGGCAGCCCCATATAAGGCATCTTGCAATAGCCAGGGGAGAGAGCTGGCTATGGCACGAGTGACTTTAAGCAATGTTTCCCGGTCTAATGCCCAAGATATAATTGTTTCCTCATCTGGTGCACAAGACAATTGTGCAAAGGCTCTCCCGGCCACAGCTGCCACTTGCTCTTGAAGCAGGAACTGTGAATTCAGGAGAACCCCTATATTATGCATCAACTCTGCTTGGGGGGAGTGTTGAAGCTAAATGCAAGTTCAACTTTGAACAAAGTTATCATGTCACTCCAATCAACAAAATGTGTTTTAAGATTCAGGGTATAATTTGTTTTTGCACTTTTGCTTATGGTGTTAATGGGTGAATAATAATGATTACTCCCTGATATTCTGTGAGCTGTCTTGGGAACGTTTTGCAGAAGCTACATATTAAATACATTCGTTCAAGCACGTACTGAAAAATAGTCAAGCTTTTCTATGAACACACACACACACACACACACACACACCAGGAAACTCACACTGAGATTCATGTATCAGCCACAAGAAACATCAAAAAGCAAAGCCATAATTTTGTCTCTTATGGATAAATTAATATCCGAATTCATTTCTCATTTAACCAGTTTCATAAAAGTCTGTTATGAAACCAAGTTTGATACTTCAAATTCCTGATGTTATCCCGCTCTTTTAAAGCCATAAACCTGAAAATTTATAGTGTAACCCTGTTCAATTTTATTCTGCAGTTAATCTCTAACTTTAGCAAGTTACTAAAGCTTGTTGCTTTGCAAATATGTTGAGGTTTACAAACCTTGGAAAAATTGAGCAAGTTGCCATTTGAAATCTATCTACCTGAAGTACAGTGATAAGCGGCTCAAGAAGAGTAGCCAAAAGTCAACAAGAGCCAGAGCCTGAAGCACAGATATTTTTAGAAGCCCTTCAGATTTTGACATATTTGCAGCAAACATCTGCTCATCTATGAAAGCTCTGACTCTTCAGTTATGCTCTACAAACTTCAGATTGGCATGAACTAATACCGTAATACTTCTCATGGGTGTTTGTCTACTTGAGAACCAAGAATCTCTTCGACTTTAATGACCCAAACCCAAGAAGCAATGAATTTATTTTTAACAGAACTTCTGCTGAAAACAAACCTACCAATAATAGTCATACAACTGGCCATTAATAGAAAACAATTCTCATTTGTGCAATATATCCTATCTTGTGTATGAAATGAGCTTCTCTCTCTGTGTGTGTGTTGTGTATACAATGGAATTAGGGTTACATTGAAGGTACTCAGGCGAGTCCACCTAGTGTTCCACTGTAGCTTGTTGAAAACCCTTCCAAGACTCTAAGTTAAGGCAAATTAAAGAGAAGACTCCACCTCCCATTGTAGTGGAGGGTAAGGAACACTATGAAATCAAGAAGATATTGGACTCAAGGTATTTTAAGGGGAGATTGCATTACTTAGTGCAGCAGAAAGGATATCCCTCAGCCGACACTGAGTACGTAGGGGCCCACGATGTTAGTATACACACACACAAACACACATATCTATACACAGCAAATCCCTGGATTAAGAATGCCCTAGTTTAAGATGATTCACAGTTAAGAATGGAGCTTACTGTAGTAAAAACTGAATTAAAAACACGATGCAAGGAAAATACACAATAGTTCAAGTTCATTACACAATACTATCTATACAGAATTATACAATAATTCTCTTCCAGTTTACATGCAAATTTGACTTAAGAACAGACCTTGAGAATAGAACTCATTCTTAAACTGGGGACAACTTGTTTGATCTAGTGGTTAAGGCACCAGACTAAAAAACAGGAGACAGTGAGTTCTAGTGCTGCCTTATGTAGGAAAGCCAGATGGGTGCCTTTGGGCCAATCTTTCTCTCTCAACCCAACACAGCTAACGGGGTTGTTGTTGTAAGGAAAATGGGAGGAGGAAGCAATACTATGCACAGGTAGTCCTGAACTTACAACAGTTCACTTAGTGACACCTCGAAGTTAACAATGGCACTGAAAAAAGGGACTTATGACCATTTTTCACACTTATGGCCGTTGCAGCATCCCCATGGTCATGCGATTTACATTGGGATGCTTGACAGCTGACTCACATTTATGACGGTTGCAGTGTCCCAGAGTCACGTGATCCCCTTTTGCGACCTTCTGACAAGCCAAGTCAATGGGGAAACCAGATTCGCTTCACAACCACGTTACTTATTTAAGAACTGCAGAGATTCACTTAACAAAGATGATGAGAAAATGAGGCAAAACTCACTTATCAAATTTCTCACTTAACAACATAAATGTTGGGCTCCATTGTGATCATAAGTCGAGGACTACCTGGACAATCATTAGCTTGGGTTATTTATATATATAAAAAGACACAATAAAGGCAGGATAAAAATAAATATTAACAAAATATTAACGAAAAGGTACCAACAGAGAAAGAAACAATTAAGAAAATCCTGGACTGTGCGGAGATGGATAAATTAACGAAAGAAATAAAAGAAAAGGAAGATTCAGAATATTATCAAGTATGGACTAAGTGGTACGATTGGCTCGAGATTAGGGAAAGTAAAAGTGAATAAATGATGCGATAAATGTGTAAAATACTGTAAATGAATAAAACTGGAAACAAAGGGACGATAAAGATAATAAAGGATGAAAAAAATGGGAAATGTAGAAAGTAAGAGGAATGAAACTGATTTGTAAAAAGAAACACATATTGTGTGTTTGTGTTTTATATGTTGTGTTGTGTTGTAAAATAAAGAAATAAAGAAATAAATAAATAAATAAACATTAAAAGTCAGAATCTGGTATTAAATCATTGCAGTATTGGGATATTTCTCATAAACTCTGTTAATAAAATATTCCCTCTTAAGCTTATTGGGACATTTTCCCTGGTATATGACTCCTGACAAAGTAAAAAAACAAAAACAAAAAACTGCAGCAATAATATACTGCTTCCATAAGGAATCCATCTGCCTAATGGTAATTCTTGAAGTGAAACTTAAATTTGCACAAGATTCAGCAGAGGGACAGCTGGCTTCCGCATGGATTGATGCATATACTTGAGAAAAAAGTTCATCTGCTTCTTGTTTACTCTAAGCAATATCTGTTCAGCGAACTTCAATCATTTTAACTTTACTTTTTCTTGGCTCCCTGCATTTGTACTTACCACGTATTTCAAATATAAAATTTAAATGACTAACAGTGTGTATCCTATATACCAATTTAATTGAGAAAACCTAATGGACTCTAAATAAAACAAAGCTGTGGGGGGGGGGAGGGAAAGCAAGGAAGGGAAAATAAAGGTTTGGTCTCAGTTCTCTGAAACAGCATTGGTAGAGCTTTCATCTTTCACACTGGCTTATCCATCACAGAATATGCAATTACCAAAACACAATGCAGCAGAGGAGATTAAATCATTAACTCATCTATACTTTTCCAATTCCAATCATGGAGCATAGGGAGCATTTAAGTAGAACATTGGGCAACTAAAAAGCTTTAAAATTCTGATGCAGAATCATAGCTTTTCCAAGATGATTATATGCATATTTCCCCCAATGAACACTGACTAATGGCCTATGCTTATTTTATTGCCTTTTGTTGCTATATCTACAGGGTATCATAGTCATTTAGAGCTGTTTGTCCCAAGCATCTGTCACACTACTTTGACCGGGCTTATATATTCAGTAATGGCTGGATAGTTCTGCATCCAGCTGTAAGACAGCTAGGGTGTACCAGTAAGACCTTTCCCCGCTATTCCTAATGTATTTCTCTTTTATTTATAAAGGAAAGAAAAATTGAAACAATTTCTTATGCCCATTATTTCTAGCAATATTTTACAGTTGAGCTGAACTTCTGAAAACAACCACTATATTTTGAAAACCAGATAATGCACTCCCTAAATATGTTGAATAAGAAATAAGAAGACAGGAAAAAAAAATTGGCCAATAAAATCCTTCTTGCCACTTTAGCCAACCAAGCCTTCTTCCTGGATTGGATCTCTGTTCCATTCTCTCTCTCTCTCCCTCACTAAACCATAGGCTAAGCAGTGTCTAACAAATGAGCATGTTATTTTTATGTTCTTTTGTTCCATCTATAGCCGTGACGGCAAACCTATGGCATTGGGTAGGTAAGGAGGCCTACTAGGCACAAAATGGGGCACAGAGGGAGCATGGGGGAGGGTTGTGCACACATGCGCAGGAGGGCAGGTCACTCGGGTGGGTCGCACATGCATTGCATTATGGGTGCTTTTGGCATACAACAACAAAAAGGATAGCCATTACTGTTTTTAGACTTTTACAATTCAACTCTTTAGGCATCTCCTTATCTGGAGAATAGACCCTGATATGCTGGCTATGTAAAGGATCTACCCTTGGAAACCAAAGTTGTACTGGCATTGGGTACCTTAGATTATAATTTTAGACACTTAAAATAATGCACCAGATACAGACAGTCCTCGACGTACAACCACAATTGATCCAAAAGTTCTGTGGCTATGTGAGACATTTGTTAACTGAATGTTTTCCCATTTTACAACCTTTCTTGCCACAGTTGTTAAGTGAATCATTGCAATTGCTAAATTAGTGACATGATTGTTAAGTGAATCTGGCTTCTCCGTTGACTTTGCTTGTCAGAAGGTTGCAAAATGTGATCATATGATCCCAGGACACTGCAACCATCATAAATATGAGTCAGTTGTCAAGAGCTGCGGTGGCGCAGTGGTTAGAATGCAGTACTGCAGGCGACTTCTGCTGACTGCTGGCTGCTTGCAATTTGGCAGTTTGAATCTCACCAGTTCGAATCTCACCAACAAGGTTGACTCAGCCTTCCATCCTTCCGAGGTGGGTAAAATGAGGACCCAGATTGTTGGGGGCAATAGGCTGACTCTGTAAACCGCTTAGAGAGGGCTGTAAAAGCACTGTGAAGCGGTATATAAGTCTAAGTGCTATGGCTATCTGAATTTTGATCACATGACCATGGGGATGCTGCAATGATCATAAGTGTGAAAAATGGTCATAAGTCACCTTTTTCAGCGCAGTTGTAACTTTGAACAGTCACTAAATGAACTGTTGTAAATTGAGGACTACCTGTACTTAACAGGAGTTAAATATCATACTAAGCCACTTTGTTTTTCTTAAGAATGGTACATGGACCAGGCCACTATTCTGGCTTCGTATATGAACATTGCCAATGTTATAGATATTCTGAAAAGAGCCAAGACTGAAATCAGGTCCTTCAGGAGTTGAAGAAACTTTTTCTATTGTGCTTAGCTGGGAGAGTTAAATGTGAAAACTCCAGTATCACAGAATCACTTTGTTTTAACATTGATGAAACACAGTAGCTCCACAGTTTTCAAGGATGAATGACATGAATTCCACTAGAGCTATGGGGCATTTAGAAATATACTTAGTTCATTTGTTCTAGCATTAAGTTCTGGCATTGAAAATGGATTCCAGGCAGAACTTTGGCATAAATCTTTTCTGACCTTTTGCAAGTTTATAACATGGACGAAGTTTACCTTTGGTTTAATATATATATCTATATATCTATCACATAGTTGAATTCCTGTAGCAGATTGGTTCCCCTTAGATCAATATATATATATATATATATATATAATTTTATTTTCGTAGGTCTTTATGTGTATCTTTCTTTATGCCAGGGATTTTCCTACGTATATTAAGATGTTTCATGGCCTAATTTTCGGTGAAATCTCAATTCACCAGCTTTTAGGCCTTTTTAAATATTACAGCAGCTATATGCTATCTGTTTGAGTTTATGTGGGAGACTAGAATGGACCCATTTCTGCCTCATTAGGCTTTGTCAACTAGCCACACCCACTTTTCTTAATTCTGCCCTGTAACAGTCAAATATTTATTATTTTATTTTCGTAGGTCTTTATGTGTATCTTTCTTTATGCCAGGGATTTTCCTACGTATATTAAGATGTTTCATGGCCTAATTTTCAGTGAATATATATATATCACATAGTTGAATTCCTGTAGCAGATTGGTTCCCCTTAGATCAATAATCCCCAACCTATGATTTTAGGAGCAGCTGTAAACAGCAAAAATATTGCTGTTTATGTTGGTGTGGGCACTGAAATAAAATATAAAAAATTGAGAATCCCACAAGATTGTCAAACGTCAAGGTTTCTGATGGAACACTAAAATCTTGTATCGTTAATTGACCTAATGGAATTTTGCCCATTTAAACAAATCAGATGGATTTACTTTTGGTGTGCGTTGGAGACTATTCTGGTAATCCATGAATACTGGCTGGACTTGTGAGAGTTACAATCGACACATCTGGAAGATAGATTTAATCAAGAAAAAAAAAAGAGGCTTCACCAAAAGAGAGACAGAAACTTCAAACAAGGCTTGATGACTCGATAAATGTTCTTAACAGCAACATGGAGCTGTCACTTCTCTCTTCCAAATTGTTTTTTTCAACTTTCAACTTTAGCCGATGCCCCTAAAATTCCTTGAAAGCCTCCTACCTTAAGCGCTAACCAGGCCCCAATTTTACTTAGCTTCTCAGCCAACCTTATTCTATGCCTGCTCAGGAGAAATATTATTCATATTTTTTTTTATTATTTTCTTAATAGGGCTAAAACCCTACTTGGACACTATCCAGATATGCATATGGCCTCAGAGTTTACTTTTACATTTTTACAGCCTTTTATGATCACAACTTCTGAAAAATAATGGCAGTTTTTCCTGCTACTATGAGTTGGAAAAGTGATAAACACTGCTATTAAATTATACAATACACATATCACAGTGAAAAAAGAAAAAAGAAAATAGCCCAGCCTTCTGGTTTGCAGTTCTCAGTAGCCCCACACACCACCACAAAATGCTGTGGTTCTTCATCACCAAAATAATGCCCACCTTTTACCTGGTTAACAGGTACTTCATGCTGATCTGAATTAATCCACTTTGTTAATATTTCAACTCCCCCTCTATCTCCATTTACCTCAGCTCCAAGTTTAGATAAGTAGTTGCAGGACTGAAAGGACAATTTTTTTTTTCACTGTTGAGCTTCCTTAGAGACTTATTGACTTCTCATATGCCTCCAAAGCACAAAGACCCAAAGCACTCTAGGAGCAATCTCTTCCTTTTTATACACCATGCTCAGGGATGAAATCCAGCAGGTTCTGAAGAACCGGTAGCGGAAATTTTGAGCAGTTCAGAGAACTAGCAAATACCACCTCTGGCTGGCTCTAGAGTAGGGTGGGAATGGAGATTTTGCAATATCCTTCCCCCAGGATGGGGTGAGAATGGGGATTTTGCAGTATCCTTCCCTTGGAATGGGGTGGGAATGGAGATTTGGTGGTATCCTTCTCCTGCCACGCCCACCAAGCCACACCACGCCCACCAAGCCATGCCCACAGAACCAGTAGTAAAAAAAATTGGATTTCACTATGGACCATGCTTCATATATTGCACAATTAAATTTTAGGGAAATTTAAGGTAAAAAGCTGTTATAGAAATTGAAACAATTTCATCCTTTTCTGAAATGGTACTCTCCAAATATATACTTGATTACAAATCCCATAATATATGATGCATACAAGTATTACCTATGTTGGCTAGGAAAAGAGGATTAAAATTATTTATTTGATAATATGAAACAGATCAAGTCAATCATCCAGTCCTGGGCAGAATACATAGTCATTCTGCACTACTAAAATAATAGCCCATTTGCCTCTATGTCAGATAACACGATTTGCAGGGCTCTGGAGTCGGGAGAATTGGGACATTTAAACTTGCTTTTTTTAAAATTCCAATCTAAATTTAGTAGGAGTCGGAGTCGGTGCATTGTTTGCCGACTCCGAGTCCGACTCCAGGTACCCAAAATTTCCTCCGACTTCACCTCCTCGACTCCGACTCCGACTCCACAGCCCTGACGATTTGTCAAGTTAAAATATTATTTGCTTAGGATCCAATTCTGGCAGCAAGCAAAATTTTGTGCTGCATTCTGGGAGACCTATATAGCTATTTCTGGCTCGTTAGCCGTCCTCAGTAGGCCACACCCACATCTCATATTCCTCCCTGTAAAGGCCCAAAGTAGTGAATGTGATTTCACTCAATTGTGGTTCCAGAAAAATCTTGGCTACATAGGAAAAATCTGGCTTAAAGGAAAAACACACATTAAACCTACGAAAAGTAAGAAAATAGACATTGGGCCTTTACAGGGAGGAACATGAGATGTGGGTGTGGCCAACTGAGGACGGCTAACAAGCCAGAAATAGCTAAATAGGTCTCCCAGAATGCAGCACAAAATTTTGCTTGCTGCCAGAATAAAAAGATGGAGAAAGAACCCAGAAAGTAGTGAATGTGATTTCGCTCAATTGTGGTTCCAGAAAAATCTTGGCTTAAAGGAAAAACATGTGGTGTGTGTGTGTGTGTGTGTGTGTGTGTGTGTGTGTACAGATAATACATAGACACACACACACACACACATAAAAGAAGAGGCTAATTAAGTATAAATACACCAAGAAATCTCTTTGAATACTATTTCTGAAGAAGCTTTAGTATTTGAGCCTTGATCCAATTATTATGAACAGTGCTATTCTGGTTAGTACTGTTCTATAAGGACCTACTTTATACACATCTCCTCTTCTTGCAGGGGTGCGCTAAAAGCCTCTTTACCCAAGTGCTCATCATTTTAGCACAAATTAACCATTACACTAACTTAGCAGCTTTACTAACTTAAAACAAGACAGTTAATACCATAAATTGACATAACCAAAGATGCGAAATATAAAATGTAAGGTTATTTGAGGTATGAAAGTTTTTATATGTTTTAGCACAATTGCTAGGTAATATGTAGGGAAGCAATCAAATTAAGGAGATTCCCCACTATTTGCTCCAAAATCTCCTTTTGTCCTTGTCTTATTTAGAATGCTGCAATCAATTTAAATATATATATAAAAAAGATAAAGATAAAGATAAAGCAGCTTTATATTTATAAGAGCTGTGGTGGCACAGCAATTAGAATGCAGTATTGCAGGCCAGTTCTGTTGTGTACCAAATGCCAGCAATTCAAAACTTCGATCCTGACCCTCTCAAGCTTGACTCAGCCTTACATCCTTCCAAGGTCAGTAAAATGAGGACCCAGATTGTTGGGGGCAATATGCTGACTCTGTAAATTGTTTAGAGAGGGCTGTAAAGCACTGTGAAGTGGTATAAAAGTCTAGGTCAGTGATGTCTAATCTTTTTCTCGTCACATACTGGCACCCATAATACAATGTGTGCCCACCCCACCCATGCGCGCATGAACCTCCGCACACTCCCCTTGCCCCTAATGCATACACAAACCTCCCCATGCTCCCCAAACCGCACCACGCATGCGCGTGTGACCCCTGTCCCCCATTTTGAGCCTAGCAGGCCTCTCTGCAGCCTCCTGGGACCAAAAATGAGCTGTGGGGGGGCATGCCACATCCCCCATGCTCCACCCTGTCCCCCCGTGCATGTGCATGTGACCCACCCACCCAGCACATGCGTATAACCCCCCTGCATATGCATGTGCATCTCCCACATGCATCCTGCCCCCCGCGCATCCCAAAAATTAGCTAGCTGGCGGGAGGCACGCATGCGCATGCGTGGTAGAACTGAGCTGGGCAACAGCTTGGGTGCCTGCAGAGAGGGTTCTGCGTGCCACCTGTGGCACACATGCTGTAGGTTCTCCATCATGGGTCTAGGTGCTATATTTTATTTTAGTTTTTATTGTTCCTCTTCCAGGAGAAACTAATTTTTGTTTGATAGATTGAATATGTAATTTACTTTGCAATCCAAGCTCTAGGTGACCTTAAATATATCATTACATTCCATATGTTTCTTCCTCTGAAATAATAATTGGATGGAGCCCCTAATACTTGAACTATGATGTGAAAATGGAAAGATTTAATATTAAAAAAAATTCAGGGTTTTCCTTATTAAATGCGTAGAGATTTTGTCTTTCAAAGTGCCATTGTAAGAAACTGAGAGAAAGAATTTTTGTTGATAAAACCTAATTGGAAGTGTACTAACCAGTGATGGGTCCCTCCCAGCTCTGCCCAGTTCCGCCGAGCCAGTAGCGATAACAATATGATGTTACCGAACTGGTTCTCCCCCCCCCCACTCCTCTGCCCCCCCTGCATTATTCTTACCTTTTATTTGGCCCCACCCCCAATCTATTGCTGCCTCTTGAGTCCCAACTTATTGGCTAGAGGAAAAAAACTGTTTAAACATATGGGATGTAATGTAAGGGCTGCCCTACAGCTGATCAATGTTAAAAGAAAACAAATGAGTAGACCAGTGCCTGCAAAAATAAATGAGTAGACTGGTGCCTCCAAAAAACAAATGAGTAGACCGGTACAGCTCTGCAAGCAGATAAAAGCTTACTAGACCAGTACCTCTACTAAATCCTAAAGAATAAGCCACGCCCACAGAACCGGTAGTTAAAAAAAATAGAACTTATCCCTGGTACTAACCAGATAGTTTTCTCCAATAATACAGCCATGTATAGGTAGAATAATATAGATAGAACAGCATTATTCATTGCATGAAAGAAGGCACCAAGTTCAAATCCAACACAGTCAATTAAAAACAATCCAAGCAGAGGGTTGAACAATCACATTTCATAATTTGGTGTCCTCCAAGTTTTTTGAATTTCTATTTTTATCATGCTGTGACATATAGCCAAGGGCAGAAATGTGGGTGTTTATGGTGAAAGGAATCCATCTGCAGTTTATTTTACATTATCTTATAATTCCCAAGAATCTCAGCTGACAAATCCTTAGTATCTTTCTGACAGCACACTATACTATTTTGACCTCTTTTGAAGCCAGATCATAATTAAAATTACAATAATACTTACCTAACAGTAATCTCTTAGTTCAATGGACTCTACATCTCGTTAACCTGACATACATAGGAAGAGAGCTATAAAGCACTGAAAGAAATACTGCTCATCACTCAACTGCCAACTAGAAGCAATGCCAAATTGGATATTCAGTGAATTAGCAATGGTTTATTCTAGCACAGCCGTTAGTTAAATTACATTTATTCAACTGGCATATAAACTATTAAGGATAAAATTAACAGGACACAATAGTGAAACAAAATGCAAACTGAGCTCAAGTTTCCAAAATACTTCCAGCTCAATAGTTAGCCAAATATTGGAATTCACACACAAATGTATGAATCCAATGTGCGATCATAGTGCTCCCATAATTATTGTTATTATTTGTGATTATACCAACCTTAGCCAATATACACAGAAGGATTTACAGACATATGCCAACTCTCCCCCTGCCCATTATAGTCCAGAGGAAAATAAAGAACTCAGTAATGCTACTTAAATTTTCATACTTCCATGGTTTTATTCAAACCCCTGACCTTTCTGTTTACTCAGCTTCAAGTCAGATATGTACAGTAATTAATTCTCAAGGACCCATGTTTTAGAACTTGCTTGTTTAAATCTGGTGTCAATTCCTCCATGCGTTGTGGATATTATAAGTTGTATTGGTTTGCCCATCTATGTTTTCTAAGAAAATCTTCCAATTTGGTACCCTACAAATAATGTAATTTATAATTACATAACTTTCAGAATTCTCAATGTAGTCAAAGCTAGTGTCAACTCGCAAAGCATCTCTGGCCTGCTCTCAAGTTGCCATAGGCTGGAGGGGTGGGAAACCAGCGAAACAGCATGGCAGCCAAAGACAGATGCACATTCTATACTTATCTCTCTCAAGGCTGTATCCCAGGGTCACTCACAACAGCCAGAGGGGAGTGACCTCTACACCCGCAAAATTGCTCCATTGGCTAATGTGACTGATGACACACCCCGGGGGGAGGGGGGAAACATGGTCATAATTGGGACGTAAATTACGTAGCGTCAGAGCTGGTTTGACCTGGGAACGTGCCGACATGAAGCTCCTAATAAATAACTGGATTTCTTTTGAAGCTTGGCTCGAGGCTCATGATTTAATTAGGGCATCCGTAGGAACCCTGACAACAAGCTCACCTGGAAAGCATAAGAATAGGAAGGCTATTTCTAAACTATTATTTTCTTGCAATAATGGTCCCACTGGCTTCCTTCTGGTCATAACAATCCGTCTAGTGTCCTCTGTCAACCACAAGGGAGCAAGTAGGGGCAAGTGATGAATGATGGAAGGAACACCATGCTGCATGTTTAAAGATTTTGGGATAATTATGGAAGCATGGAAGTCTGTACTGTTGTCTTTTCTGATCCTATTCTTCAATCTGCCATTGATCACATCCTGCTATGACAGGAAGGGAGATCAGAGGAGAAATAACTCTGCTTGTCACATGAAGTGGCGAACTATTACCAGCTTTAAAGCAGGAATGGAGTAGCTGCAAATCTCCAGATGTTGCTGAACTATATCGTCCACATTGCTGAGGCTGCTGAGAAAACCACCAGCTCACCCATTCCTCCCTTTCAGTAGAATTCCTCATAGGAGGGCCTTCTTACTGAATGTCAAAACAGATTGACTCTAGCATATTTCATAAGAGATGGTTTTGCACACCAGGTGTTTCACTGAGGCCTGCTTTGTCATGGATTAGCATATTCAGTGAACCCAGCTATTGGGGTAAGTCACGATTTATGATGTAGCTCAATATATGAAGCCAGCCAAAATCCAGGCATTACATCCACTGAATATGCAGGACTTTGGAGATATTTGGAATGCATTTCAAGTACAAGTTGAACTAAAGTGTTAGGGAATGTTGTCTGTTTCCATAAAGGAATAAGTAACATTGCAATTTGTACATTAAGTTTAGACAGTGAGTTCTGCCAGATGCAAATGTATAATATGATTGTATTTTAAAATATATTTAATACCTTTTAGTCTCACTTTTCTTCTAGGAGAGAGATGCGCCACGGACTATATGCAGCCCTCCAGATCATTTAGAGCAGACAACACGTCATTCACTTAGCATGAGAGCAGTGGTCAAAAGTAGGGCAGCAACTTGCTTGTACTTCCATAGTTGATAACGAAGGAGGACAGAGATCTTCAACTCCTAGCTCCAAGCAGGTCCAGCCATGAGAAGGTTGTATCTCCTCCAGCTACAGCTCCTCCTTGTTACAGTTTTAGAGCATATAGGTAGTCCTCAATTTACAAGAGATCTTTCAGTGATCATTTCAAGTTACAACGGCACTGAAAAAAGAGACTTATGACCATTTTCACACTTACAACCAGTGGTGGTATTAAGGAATGTTAAGGAATTTGCAAACTAACCCTTGAATAGCAAGGGTGTACACATGAAAGTGATGTCAACACACAGATACACTGAGTTGTGTTTACTTTCAGGAAATAGTGAGGCACAGTCCAATAAACAGTCCAGTTCATACACATATAAAGCAGGAGATAGCAAAATGACAGTCCAAGGATAATCCAGTAACAAAGTCTTCTTACCAGTCGTCGTAGTCATTAACAACTGCAGTGATTCACTTAACAACGATGGCAAGAAAGGTCGTAAAATGGGGCAAAAATCACTTCACAATTGTCTCACTTAACAACAGAAAATTTGCGCCGAATTGTAGTCCCTGCAGCTGTATCTCCAGAGAGGGCTAGTCAAGGTGTTCTTGCACTGCTAACCCTGTATCCAAGTGCTGGATCCTGACAACTCACTATCAAGACATGGATTGTGCTTCTCATTATACAACTATAAAACAGAGAAGTTGCAGTAATGATGGTGATAGAAGGAACAGTTCCCAGCAGTGGTGGGGGTGCTCCCCGTTCTGTCCGGTTCTTGCAGACCGGTAGTAAAACTGGCAGGAGGCTCCACCCACCCACCCGGATGTCATAATGGATTATCTGCACATGTGCTCCCATTGCAAACTGGTAGTAAAAGTAAGTAGACCCCAGCCCTGGTCCCTAGCTATGTTTATTTTGATCCTTCATACTCTTAAGACAACCCAGATGGAGGGAAGGCCACACAGAAGAAGAGAAGCAGTAGAAGAATCCACAAGCCCTGGGCTAAATTGGTCTAAACCCAAATCTGGTAGGGATGGCATGGAAGGCATCTCGATTGATCCATATACCATCTGACTACTTCTAACGCTTACTGGAAACCCCAATGGTCACTGTTCCAAAGGTGCTTTTTTTTTCCCAAGAGGCAACTGGACTTTTTGGTTATTCTTTGAAGATGTTTCGCTTCTCATCCGAGAAACTTCTTCAGTTCTGGATGAGAAGTGAAATGTCTTCAAAGAAATACGAGAAAGTCCAGTTGTCTCTTGGGGAAATAAAAAAAGCATCTTTGGCACAACCATGACCTGGATGACTGAGAATCTCCATAGACACCCAATGGTCACTGCACATTCTCAATGCACGCTGCACTGCACAGCCATTTGCATTACTATTCCCCACTGCATTGTACCACACCCTTCCCATTTGATTGGACACCATGTCTACCAAGAGAACAAAGACATTCTATTGGCACTGCATCCTCTACAGGCCTCAGTTGACAACAGCATTATTCTCCAGAAAATTGCAGAAACCATTTTGATACACAATTTGCTATGGGTTAGTACAGGAGTCGGCAACCTTAAACACTCAAAGAGCCACAAAAGGCCTAACCGGAAACCCCCCATTCAATTCTGGAGCCAACCGAAAGTCCAGTTCCCCCACCATAGTGTCTCCTCCTAGCGTGGCTTCCTTTTTCCTCTACCTGTCTTAACCAAACGCCCTATCGATTGTGGAGCCGACCGGCGACAGGGAGCTGCAGCAGAGGGATGAAAGAGCCACATGAGGCTCCAGAGCCACGGGTTGCTGACTCCTGGGTTAGTGATATTAACAGCACTGAGAAACTAAAAACAGAGGTGCACTGAATTACAATGAAATCACTTGGTGGGGGGAGGGATGAGAGGAAAAAGTTCTACAACTTGGCAACATTTTCCAAGCGTCTAAAAATTTGAATCAAGGTAAGTAAACTTATTTTTTGTTGGTGTGAGACATTGTGTTGCTCATTCAACTAGCTTTTTCAGTCTGAGCATGTTGATTCAGTCATTAGAATGTACTAACACTTCCACACCAACCTCAGAGTTTCTTCCCCAAAGTGCATAGCAATATGTCGATGAAGATTCTCAATCATACAGGCAAAGTTGTCTAGAAAATTGAATCATGGCAACAATGACTCAAACAAATAGAGAGTAAGTCCAGTTGCCATGATTCAATTTTCCAGACAACTACTTGGATGACTGAGAATCTTCATCTTTTTCTTTTTCCAAGTCTAGTAAAAATTCAACAGCAGCAACTGTTGTGGTAGGTGAAATGATAGCTAAAGCACCAAAACCTTTTAGAAAAAGACTTGGCTATAAAAGAACATAAAAACAACAAGCAGATTTTATGTCCCTCCAAAAGTTTGCAAGGCATAAGCTTGCCTATTAATTCAAACACTTGAATTAATATTAATAATTAATTGAAGTGAATATATTAATAATAATTAAAATTAACACATCTTTTTAAAACTACCAGTACAAAACCCGACACAATGGATTAAAGTAAGTATAGACGTTGAGTGATTTTCAATTTGGTTGTCAAAATTACCAATGTTATCTGGGTCACATATTGGCAGAGTTCACTAAATTGGAAAGTGCCAGAAGTACTAGAATTAATGCTTCTGGAAGGTATTATAATGAATCACAAGAACTGGGAAAGGGCACTGAAAAGGCATGCCAACAATTTGTATCTTTGGGTACAATGGGGCACCTTCAATGCATTTTGAAAACATCACTAAGGATGGATGGGTGTAAAAAAATGTATCTTTTAATATGTTAGGAATTGATTTCCTTACCATAAACTGAACTTTGCCTCAAGAAACTGTAGGAAGCACAAATGAAAGGTGTACGGAGCAGGGGTGGGTTCTAACCAGCTTTACTACCGGTTCTCTTTGTGCGCGTGCTTCACGCGTGATCGCCTCTTCGGCTCACTCGCATGGGCGCCAAACTTGCACTTTGCGCAAGAGCGTTGCGAATTTGCCCAGCTGAGGTGCAGCAATCCGCTCTACCGCACCTCTCAGCTGGGCGAAAAAAGAAGAAATATAAGGTCCGCATAATGCGGGGGCGGCCGGGAGGGCCCAGCTCCTGAAGAAAGAGAACCGGTTCGGTGACGTAATAGCGTCACCACTACCAGCTCGCCAGAACCGGGCCGAACTGGGAGCAACCCACCACTGGTATGGAAATAGCTATTTGGCAATTTAAATGTTTATGGGTAAAAAGGCTGAATCGTAGGCAGTGTATTACTTTTTCTAGCAAGTACCTGAACTTTCATATCACATTTAAGTTAGATGCCTGAGTCCCAAAATTATATTGTTTCTCTTAGAGAAGAGATTGATTTCTTCATGAAAACGAAGAACAAAGTGGTTCCTTGGCTGGCTGATCCTGCTTTTCTCTGCATTCTTGCTTTTCTCTAGATGTAATTAGGTACTGGATTATTTCGATGCCAATGGATTGTTCACCTACATATTACAGTTTGAATTCCCTGTACTTTCTTTGGGGAGCCAATGTAGTGGTTAAGCTTGGTGACTTAAGCCTGGTGGCTCAGCAGGCTAAAGCACTGTGATTAACACCAGCTGTCTGCAATTACTGTAAATTTGAATCTCACCAGGCTCAAGGTTGACTCAGCCTTCCATCCTTTCTAAGGTAGGTAAAATGAGGACCCAGTTTGTGGGGGCAATAAGATGACTTTGTATAAATATACAAATATACATATATAAATATATATGAAGGCTATTGCTTAACACATTGTAAGCTGCCCTGAGTCTCCGGAGAAGGGCGACAGATAAATCAATTTTTTTTTAAAAAAAAAAGTTATTTCTCACTTAGCAACATAAATTTTGGGCTCAAGTGTGGTCGTACGTTGAGGACTACCTGTGAATGGAATGAGTGAAGGAATAAATAAATAAATAATCTTTGGGGATAAAAATAATTTGCCTCATAGGAAAATAGTTTGATACCTTGAAGAAGCCCTTGGACTAATGAGCTTGTCCTCACATGTGACACACTTGATTAGTCGAGTATTAGACCTCTGCTCTAGGGTGGGTGACAATTTTAGCATCAAGAACCCAATTTGTTAGTGGTCACAAGTAATGCAAGATAGAAGTAAAGAGCAGATGTAGCCACAGCTTTTCTATTCTCTCGTTTCCTTTCATATCATTCACTCCAGCCAGCTGCGATAAAAAGGTATCTCCTTACCCCATTTCTGAACTGATCTCTGGAACAGATGCTCTGAAATTAGAGGAAAAGCCTTGTGCGCAAGATGTGCAGGTTCTAATCTCCACTCTTACCTAGCAATGTAAACATATTTTATTCTTCCCATAACCTATGATGATTGGATCCGAGTAGTCTTGATTGGCCCCAAACACCATGGGGGTAATTACCGGCAAGAGGGAACTTGAACCTGTATCTCTCCTCCGCTCTATGTCAACATGAATATGAGCCACTATTCAGCCATAGTGGCTCATATTCCAAAATACATAGAGAAATGTATTAAAATTTGTAAGATGCTTCAATCTCAGAGGACTATTTTATTTTCAAATATTCGTTCATGTGTTCATTGAATGTCAACACAGATCCTTGGGAGCAAATGTCGTAAAGGAATTCTAGTCCCACTGACACTTTCAGTCTATTTAAATGTTTGTAGTTTCTGATCCCATCTGATTCTTACCATATCCAACACATCCCTTATTTCTTATTTCAGCAATTTAAATTTAGCTGTGAAATCTGAACTAAGACTGGTTTCTGCCGCCTTTTGGTACAGTCCTTTACATATGACTATACTAGTTTCAAAAAGCTTCTTTATAAACACAATTAACATTTACTGATCGTGTTTTCCCCAAGCAGTAAGTGGGTTGTTGTTTTTTATTACTTATTTTTTATTTCATTAGAATCTGCAATTACAGAAAGACAAATAAAGAGACAGATATTCTAAGTTCCTATTTTGTCTTGTCAATATTTCAGCAATATAACTATGACAAAAATACATTCTATTTTATTTAAGTATATTGTCTCTTGCTACTAAATTACTGAACAGAACCAAGGATAAATCTCTTAATAAAAGATTATTAAAAGCCTAATTAGTAAAGGAAGTGTTTGGGAATTGTGAGCATGACAATTAGTTACCTAGAAAGTATATGAACTAGTATTTATGATTTTATGAAATTAATTAGAATGTTTATAACTTATAATTTGTACTATCTTTTGTGTGCTGTATGATCTTTGTATCTGCTTTTAGATTTATTCAAATGAAATGGCACAAAATTATTTGTAATCAATGAATGAATGAACAGTGTATGTATGTATTTTATTTTGAATCACAGCCTAGGAATCTCAATCTCTTTCTCCCACATGCATACACACGCACAAACCACACACATACATACATACATACATATGGAGTCCTTTCACACATTTATCTTCACTAACAGAAAGGCACAATATTTCTAGCTGTGTTTTTTCTCCCTGTAGTTGAATTGGTGGAAAAGACAAAAAAGCAAACTAGGAGCATACGATTTGTGATCCCTAAAGAAGTAGTACTTAAAGGTTCTTCAAAACCTATTACCAATTGACAACATTTGTGTGATGGAAGAGAAAAACATGAACAGAGCATGCAAAGTGCAAAAAGTGCATTGCCTGTATTTAGTATTAATTAAATTTAAATATGTTAAATTTCACTTTTGTCTTCAGCCTGCTTATTTGTTTGTCTTAACCCCCTAAGATGTACTACTCAAAGTTTAAATGTGACCCTCAGCCTCAGAAAAATAACAGCATAACCCAAGTCTACAGTTCTCACTTGGTCCTTACAATTACATAACCCACAGAAACAGAGGCTGGGAAATTACCTTATCTGCATGTCTAGCTTGGTTTTAGGATTAGATTACATCTAATTACATGAGATCTTACAACCATTCACCTTCTAGTTCCCAGGGTCATTTTTAACCCAGGCTAAATTTAGAGGTCGGGATTTGTTCTTTAACTATACAAAGACAAGCAACACTCCCAAAATTCAACATCAACATAGCTTCTGTGTTGCCTGATGTTATGCCAAGAAAATAGATTGAATGAGGTGAAGTAATTTAGGCATGGTGTTTTCAAAGAACCAAGTAGCTTCTGACATGTTGTTGTAAATTGTGACTAAGCAGCTGTCTGAAGAATTTTTGAAAGGAATTTCCATAGAAGGTTTGATCTAAATATATTTAAGTCTGTAAGTCTTTTTTTTCATTATTTTTTTATTATTTTTTAAACATAAAACATAAAATACATCTTTTTAGAGCAAGGGTTTGGTCCAGCATAAAATGAGTAAAATTATTCACATTCCCTCAATCAATTTTGTTCCAAATTTTATCCATTTACATCTTAAAAAAAAGAAAAAGAAAGGAAGAAAAAAATCTTATTCTAAACATTAATCATTCTACAATTACACCCAAAATTCTAAACTATAAACTCCATTCTAAATCTTTATCATTTTAACAATCAATATTTCATATATATTCCTCAATCCTAAAACCCATTACCTCAAATCTATATTTTACTTCTCTTAAGTGACGTCTAATATCCATAATCTTGTCAAAAAGTATTTTCCTCCTCTCTTAAAGTCATTTCATAAACAATCAACATTTCCTTCTATAGTTTGTTACTTCCACAATATCTTATTTTATTTACTTCAAGTTTATTCTCATATTTTATTGAATCTCTTCATAGTTTAAATATCTATTTCCCAGCTGTATTTTCCAATACTCCTGTCTGTATTTATTTAAACTGGTTCACAGTTTAGCTACTATTCTCCAGTAAAGTCTCTTCCACTTCCTCCTAAATTTATTTTTTAGCTGATTCGCATCTTAATCAGCTGATTTCCAGCAATGCTTTCCTCCACTCCTTACCTTAATTATTTTAGCTGGTTCACAGTATAATTTTAACTGCACACCAACCTTCTCCTTTACTCCTCCTAAATCTAATGTAAAACTGGTTCATAACTCAAGTAGTTGCCTTCCAGCAATGCTTTCCTCCACTCCTACCTCTATTTTTAACCGGTTCACAACTTTATTTCAATTGATCTCCAGGTATAGTCTCCTCCACTCCTAACTTTTTATTTTTGGCTAGTTCACAGTTTTGCTTTAACTGTTACCCAGCGTATGCTTTCCTCCACTCCTATATTTAAGTCTTGTAAGTCTGTAAGTCTTGTAGCTTTAAAGAACTTAATTGCTTAGATGATGTATGCATATAGAATAACTTGGCAAATCTGCATACTCTGAAGTTTATGCATTGTTATAATTAAAGGCAAATTGATTTAATAAATAATACCTTCATAGAGTCTGTTAATCTAGAAGGCTCCTGCTTTAACAATCTAGCATGTGGCTTCTATTTACTTGGCAAGAAAATATTTCACAGCTCTAATTCTCAAAAGAAGCCTGGATATCTATGAGAACTTTTAATCATTATCATTCAAATCGTTCCAATTCTTAGATTAATAAATATGCTCCAGTTAATTGGTGGATTAGCAGTGGACTTCTTTAAACAAGATGTTTTATTTAGAACCAGAGATCACCATAATGTGAAATAATGCACAAAATAATTTTCTAGGGTGTCTCTGAGCAAACTCTAAACTGAACTGCATCAGTTAGTAGCAGAATTCTATTCATTTTTTTTCCTTACCAAAAAATATTAAAAATCCTGGTTTCCATAAATTCTCTTAATTTCAGCTGCCTAATTTGGGGATTGGGAGAAAGATTTGTTGTCGCTGTTATTATGAAATCAGCTCCAGATGAGAAACGTATACCCAGTATCAGAAATCTATCTCCTGCCTAGAAGAAAACTAACAGGCATCTCTTCCTGTCTACAACAAAGGCTAATTGTTTTTTTACATTTTCTTCAAGAAAACATCTCTCCCGCAAACTGATTATGGTAAGTAACAGATATGCTCTTTTACAGATCACCAGGCTTTATTCTGTACCCACAACTTGTGATATTTCTAATGAGATAAACTTCTCAAACAATTTAATTGTTTTTAAGCAAAAAAATCTTATTAAATTGCAACTTTTTACAGTATGATTTGCTGTAATTAAGTATGTATCATTTTTAAAAATTCTCTAATCCTAACCCTTAAAAGAACACATTAGTGCTAAAAGATCCCAAAGGAACCTGTTGCCTAAGCATTTCAATTAGAAATTAACAATTTATTGCTATCTATTCTCCCTGGCAATCACTATTTTACAAATCCATATTCAGAAGACATAGTATTCAGAAAAAACTAGCTTTGTGGCAAAACTTTACACAGTGAATAATAACTGAATGTAACATGCAGAGTCCATGAAAAAGCTGGTTTTACTATGTAAACAGCCGAATAACTAGATCTGATTTACACCCAATACACGATCAACACAAGAGACAGAAATTGGGGAAGGACAATAACAGAGGGCTAATTGCATCACTTGGGCTGGAGAGAGAGTACAAAAATTGAACCATTAATTTCACCTATTAAACCATTGCATATTTAATAAACACTGGGATTCTTTTGCAATGGCTTGTGCGTTTTTCTACAATACAATTATTTATCTGCACTTTTCTCTCTGTGCAAAATCTTTTCTTGCCATTTCATTCTTAGCCAATGAAGAAAGTCTGATAGTTTGCTTTTTGCAGAACTACCAATACTGAACTTTTAAGGGTCAAACAAATTAAGCTTTTTAACAAGCTTCTTTTCTATGAGTAAGACAGTATACCTCTTTATTGTATATTGGAACATTCAGCTAGACTCTGACCAAAATAATAAAACATAAGCCGAGTGTGACAGCTTTCATGAGAACGAAAGTGCAGGTCCTACACCTGTTACAGAAGGATCACAAGTACTATATAAAGTGAGAAAGAAATTCACACTCTAAATAAATCTTTAGGTCTCTGAAATCAAATGTGCCGTGTTATTCTTAACCCTACCAAAAAGTAAGATGCAAAAAGCACTCCTCTCAGAAAACTAACTTTTCATTCTCATCTTTGTTTTAATTGCTGTCAACAAGATAATGGCAAAGAGACAAAAAGAAAATCTCATTTAATTTTTAAGTCTTTTTTGTCTAACTAAGAGATCTCTCTTCTCCTTACCTCATTATCCATTTAATTTTTTCTTCTATTGCCCTTTTCAGACTATAAGAGTGTCTGTTGGGACCAGTAAAGTCTTTTTTGCTTATGCAAAGAAATAACATTTCAAATGCATTAAGAGCAGAGCATATAACTATTAATTGATCATTGTGCTGTAGAAAAAAAAATGTGAATCCAGCAGATTCATCGTATGAAGAAAGGTCTGTGAAACAGCATCTAACTGATGGTTGAAAACTATAAAAACATTTTAAGCCAAAGAATAAACACGTTTGGTATATCTGCCACTTTAGTGGAGTTGTTTATTTTCCAATTCCGAATTTCATTTATCCCTTTATGCTTTTTCTCTCCTCTCCAGTACACATGCACACAAGCACACATACTGTGCATGTTTTTCTTCAGCTGCTTGTCTAAATCCACATAAATGCACCGAGTCGCTTGTTGCTATGGGTAACTTGCCAGGAACCAATGCTCTAGCTTTTCCAATGTTACAATGCAGGAAAAAAAAATTGGCAAGCTCCATCTTCCTGCTCCTTTCCCAACTTTAAACCTGGTAGCACCTACACTTCCCATTTTACCTCTTCTCTACCCACTTGTCAGAATGAAGGATCACCCTCACTCAAAACCTCATGGCTCTTTCACCCACACAACATGTGGGTATAGTCTGACCCACAGGCTGGCTCTTACTGCCTGAATGGCCAGATTAAACTATTTGGAATTGAGGGGACACAAGATGCGGCCTTATAATGCTGGAGCCACCTTAAAAGGTGTTGTCCGTCCTGCTCGCAGGAAATCTCCTAACTGTACAACCCCAACACACTCTGAATTGTTCAATATTCTGCGTGCCAAGCATATGCTCTCTGGCTGGGTTGCAGGCAGTGGACAATCTGGCTGCCCCAAAGCAGTTGAAACTTGGCCAGCTCCACGCCGTCTTTTCCTTTGATGGTTAGCACACATCCCACACGCGGATGCCCTCGCCCCTTTCCCCGGGCAGCGCGCGCGCGCGCTGAGGAAACACATCTCCCGGCACATGGTGCAGTGCCAGCCCATCCATCAGCTCTGCCCGTCGCATCCCGGGGGTCTTGCGCCCCTCGCGCCCCTACACTGTGGAAAGGGAAAGTAAAGCTGGAGGGGGGAGGGGGAAGAGAGAGAGGGAAGCAGAGAAGGGGGCAAGTAGATGGCAGAGCTCCGCAAACTTACGTCGTCCCACTTGACGAAGGTGGAGCCCTTCTTGAGGCTGGCCGAGACCCGGACCGGCTGGAGCTGGAGAGCGTGGACTCCTGGCTGTGCCCCAGCCATTGGCGGCAGCGCATCGAGGCTTCCCACCGGAGAAGGGAAGGAAAAGGCAGGCGGTAGCAGCGGCGACGGCCGGGAAAAACGCGAGCTTTGTCGCAGGAGCCGCCTGGATCGCTTCTACGCCGACCGGAGGGAAAGAGAAGAGAAGCAGCGGCAGCTGCTACTCGTGCCAAGCGCTTCTCGCAAGGCAGGGCGAGCCAGACGCGTTCCTACAGCAAAGAGCCAGCCGTTCGGCGGTACATCCTATAGAGAGAGAAGGGGAACGCACACCTGCATGCATGCATCTGTGCAGGCACCCCCTACATGCACATGCACACGCGTCGCCGAAGCGCTCCTCGCTGCTCTGGCAAATGCAAACCGCGCTGCCGCCCTCTTCCTCCTTCCCCGGTTCTCTCTCTCTCTCTCTCTCTCTCTCTCTCTTTTTCTCCCCCAACTTTTCTCCGCGATCAGGGCGCAGGCGAGCGACTCGAGCGGGCAGCACCACCTGCTGGCCGAGGGCGCCGCCTCTGCAGAGCATGCGCCCTCCCTTGAACCCCGCCGCCTTCAATGGACAAGCCTTCCCTGACAGGAAGAAAGATCGCAGTGCCGGATCACCCCGTGCGCTCTTGGAGGTGCCTAAGCTCGAGAGATCCGCGGGGCCGCCTCACCGCCTTATGGCTTTTAAGGATGGAGAGAGCCCCGAATAGACGAAAACTCGTACAGCGAACGGTTTCTTTTCGTTCAAGGAGATCGGTCCGGGTTGACCGAGACGGAGGCGTTCAGGAAACCGTATCCTGACTTCTCCGCAGAGTTCCTGTTGGCCCTACCGATCTTGTTTGCAAGAGCCGCGCGATGCCAAAAATTGGTGGTTGTTGTTTTTTTTTTTTTTAAATTAGGCGCATTATGTGATCATTTCAAGTCACGAGTTGCTTTCTTTTTCCCCAGATTCCTTGCACTCTCTTTTATCCTATAAAGAGGAACAGGAGATACTCAATAGCTGAAGAAACTAGCACTAGGAAATGCATATATAAAGCATATATAAATAGTCCTTTTAATAAGGCACGTCTATCTGTCTGTGGGAGCCAGTGTGCCACCCATGTGGAAGGGGGGGAAACTCAGAGGAACTTGTCCATTTTTCCATGCAAAGTTTCTGCTCAACCATTGCACTGAGTCAGGGCTCATGGGATCAACCACAGTCAATTGGGTTGCATCCACATTTTGATCTGAGGCTAAACAAGCTACATTAGCTGCGCTCCTTGGTGTGCTCATCTTTGAAAACTCAATTCTACATAGATCCTGCAACCACCATTCCTCACGCCAACACCCTTTCCTCTAACTTGTCAAAGTATCTATGAGTCTTGTCTGCCATCCCAGGATTCAACTATAAACCATAGATCTAAGGTGGGGGTGGGGGGGGAGAAGAGATCTAACCCAACTTAGGCACCACTTAACCAACCAAGGCACAACTTAAGAGTATTTTTAGAGGGGAGGAATTCCCTCTTTGATGATTTATTTTGGCATTCCTTCAACAACATCTGTAGTTTTCCTTATGTGACATTCAATTTTGCCCCAGTGTGATACATTCCAAACAACTATTTTATGTCATTTGATGGAGGCCACAAGGAATTTTTTAACTCCTCTACAATATAATTACTACTCTACAATAATATGCTATAGTTACTGCTAGAACAAAAATGCTGCACAGATTTGTCCTTGTCTGTTTTAAATATCCGATACCCCTCACCCTGCAATTTTGACTGAGGAAAGTGAGATATCCTTATTAAACAAATGGCTCCTTTTCTTTCTGGTTTGCCAATTTCTCAAAGGGATTTGTTTATATAGCTATTGAGCCATTGTCAAAGTGTTCAGTCTCTCCCCTTCATTACATCCATAGTTCTACCTAGTATTTTAATAGTTCATACTCTATCAGGGCAATTAATTCTGACCATTTTTATTCATAACTAAACATAATATTTCATAAGTCACTTTTTCGGTGCCATTGTAACTTCAAATGGTCACTATACCTGCAATGTATTATTAATGCTCACAAATGCTCTGCAAACTGTTGTCTTGTGGGGGAAATACTAATGCAACAAAATATATAAACATTTGGTTGAATGTTATTACTAGAGATTTGGAGTACTGTATTTTTTTAAAAAAAATATTGCAAATGCAACACAACGCAATAATATTCTTTATGCTTTTACATTTCAAGTTTATCTCAAATTGTCCTTCCCTTCCCCAAGCTAAAATTATTTCAGTTTGCTATACTGAAGATGCTCTTGGAAAATTATACACATTTCATTTTTTATATTGTTTGTGAAATCAGTAACAAAACACAATAGGAGAGAAAAGATCAAAACAGCCTTTCAGAATTGCCAGCTAGTATGACCACTATAGAATCTGGAAATTATGGTCCAATACATGGAAGGCAATAATATTGGAGCAACAACATTCAGGTAATTGACTGCAAGATGATTATGGGCAATAATGATAAAGACATATGTCATGTAATTTTATCATCTCAGTAGGCTAATTATTCCATTTGCTTGCAAATTAGCTACAGATGTGTCCTGGACCAGATTTGAGCCACCAGTGCACTTAACACAGAAGGGCTATTACTGGTTTATTACCAGCCGTAGGTTTCTTTGCATATTACTCCATGGACTGATGAAATCCACCCAGTTTATTCCGTTGCTCCACCATTCACATCCTGATTTATTTGTAACTGGCAAAATCCCTGTTGAATTAAAAGGGTAAACAGAGGCAAGAATGACAGGTAATTATACATCTTTGTGATTTACATTCAAGGACATTATGCCTCCAATATATTATACAAAATAATTCTAGTGGAAAACATAGGATAGCCTTTTAGCTCAACTGCAAAGGTTCAGTTTTTTGTTTTGGCTAAATAGACTATGGACTAGAAACAGCAGTTATCACCTTTGGAAATAATGGCATAGCCTTATTGTGATAATATGTTAAGATAAGAAAACTATTATCCATGATCAGTATTGCTAATTACAATTCACCCCAAAAACTCTTTCAGTCTTTTTGTATAAGACTCAATTGTTAATGCACAAATAATGGCAAAACTCAACAAATGCAATGAAATAATGAAGGAAAAACCATGCCATTGCTTCATGACAATGAATCAATTTGAAACCACAATTTAATGCTCATTTACTAAGATATGGTTTACATGCTGAAAATAGTTCTTAATTAGCAAGGGTACAAATCTTCTTTGGAGTAGAAATATAGATAGGCTATCATAACTCCTTAACGCAGTGTTTCTCAACCTTGACAACTTTAAGAGATGTGGACTTCGACTCCCAGAATTCCTCAACCAGCAGCTGACTGGCTGCTGGCTGGGGAATTCTGGGAGTCAAAGTCCACATCTCTGAAAGTTGCCAAGATTGAGAAATACTCCCTTAAAGGATTAACACAGCATTTACTGGTTTATCCTTACCCTTTCTGCTAAATGAAGGTCTCCAATGCTGAAGGGCAGTAGAAACCATATCAAGGCTATATTCCACCCATAGCTCTGTATAGGAATCTATGGGGACTAGCTATCACATGGTTCTCTCAGACTAATCTTAAAGGAGTAGCAGGAGCTGTTGGAGAAGAAACAGTTTGAGGATGCCAATCCTAAAAAGCTAAGCCTAATTCTAGGGTTTTAGCAAAACTTTCCCCCTCCCAGGCCTGCATTCAGATTGTAAAGCAAATATTCACTAAATCCATAATGCCATTTTCTTCCCCAAGTCAAAGAGCAAGGAGATGCCCGACTTCTGGGAATGGTTCTTTAGACTGTTGATCTATTCAGACGTAGTCCAGCAAATATAATTTAATCAATCCAGCCCAAATGTGACTGGCTGGAGACCAGGCGGAATAAAAGCTTTTGTCTGGACTCATTCAAATGCTGAAATAACATCCCTACAGCCTGGCTAAACTGTTTGTTCCTCACAATTAATTCTTCAATTGACCACTTCATAATATAACCAATGCCAGAACCATTCTGAACTTCACTACATGCACTGAAAACCTTTGCCTAAACTCTGAACTGGACCTTGATCATGATGTTATTGATGGTTTTGTGTGTGCTGATTTTTGACCCAAGATTTTCTGGCTGTCCTTCTTATTGTTTCAGTATGTGAGATCTAGAACAAACCCATGCAGATGTTCCTAACGGTCTATCAGAGCTAAAGACATGAGGCAGAAGCAAAAGAGAAAGAATTAACTGATCCAGAGGTGCAGAAGAACTTTGTTAACAAATAACTTGTGGGAAGTGTCAATTTTGGAAGCTTTCCTGGTAGAAAATATAGTGTGCAATAAGTCTCTCCAAGTAGCAGGATAATCAGGTGCTTTACAAGACAATAAAGGATTCTAGCTTAAGAAATGAAAGGTTTGTGTCAAAAAATATGCATGTACCACTCAAGAGTTAACATGAGCAAAATAACAATTGCATCAGTTTCTTAATCCAGTGTTGAGTAATGGTGAATTTGAAGGCAGTCTGTTTAGTCATGGAAATAAAATCAGATATCTGAAGGGTCACTGAAGAGAGTTAATTAGACCATATTTTTGAATAGGCTTCTCTTGCTCTCAAGTACTATTTGTGAGATCAGTCATTCCCAAGAAACAAAGAGGAAGTAGATCGAGTTTCTGCCTACATTTATAGGAAAGTGTACTTAGAAGGCAGGGGTGGGTTCTACTTACCTTTACTACCAGTTTGCATCATGCCCACATGCACAGATTACCTATGATGATGTCTGGATCAGTGGGCAGAGCCTCCCACTGGTTTTACTACCGGTTCTTGCAAACCAGGCCAAACCGGGGGCAACCCACCATTGTTAGAAGGACAAGCTTTGCTTAGAATAAACTATTGCTCAGTTTAAGGTTTGGCTGTTATGTTTAAACATCCATACTAAGGTAATTTTATTTCCCATATCTATTGTAGAGTTAAAAGAGATGCAGTGGCTCAATGGCTAAAACATTGAGCTTGTCAATTGGAAGGCCAGCAGTTCAGCAGTTCAAATTCCTAGTGCCGCGTAATGGGGTGAGCTCCCGTTACTTGTCCCAGCTTCTGCCAACCTAGCAATTCGAAAGCATGTAAAAATGCAAGTAGAAAAATAGGGACCACCTTTGGTGGGAAGGTAAGAGTGTCCATGCGCCTTTGTTATTTAGTTATGCCGGCCACATAATCACAGAAATGTCTGGACAGCGCTGGCTCTTCGGCTTTGAAACAGAGATTATCACCGCCCCCTAGAGTCGGGAATGACTAGCATATATGTGCGAGGGGAACCTTTAACTTTTATTGTAGAGTTCCATCTTGGGAAGCATTCATTTATTTTTAAGATAGCCTAGTTCTTTACCAAAATCTGAAGTTACTTCCAAAAATCAACAGAAACATATCTAAAAACAAACACAAAAAATCAGAGAATTCAAGATATCAAAAAATTAAATGGTCTGGTTCCTTGTGTAATCTATCCACTACTACATGAATAACATATCTTTTTTCTGCATTTGTGATCAGCTGAAAAGCAGCATTTTAAAGTTGAGATGTCACCATTGGCTTCTGGCATAATTTGTAACGATGTCATATGTCATTTCCATTGTGACATATTTGTCATCATTTGCCCATACCATAAACACCAAGAGCTATCATCTGTCTGACCAATAATCAAAATAATATTTATTCATCAGACATCAAAGTCTTATCAACATTTATACATTCTCATTACAATAAAACTGGTTTCAGCCGGGAAGTAAATTTGAAGAAGGACGGCTAGAATGACACTTTCCTCCTCATCTGGAAGTTGATCTTTAGTTTTATAGAATAACACATGTTGATTTTACATCCAGATACCCAATCAGTTTCTATTAGTGACTACTTAAATGTTTTAGCCAAAAGCAATGTTCTTTTCTGAGCACCACTGCTTCAGCTATTAAGAACAGGAGCCATTAATCAGTCAGTCCTAATCACAGATGTGTATTATTGAGCACAGATTAATTTGGGGGATTTCATTTGCATTCAGAAATTAGGATCAGCTGGGTAGCCTTCACAGTTTATGAATGTCTACGCAGATAGCCAAGCCAGCATGACTTGATCCTGGACCCCAAATAAATAAATACTCAAACAGAGGAATTCAGATGAAAGTATCAACACTTCAATGCAAATAGCACTTCAAATTCATTTCTAACAGAACTTCTACAGCTTCTATAGAACTAAATAATTTAAAGGTGAAATATTTAGCTGCCAAAAAAGAATGAGAGAAAAGCTAGAATAAATGAAAGGTTTGACTTATGCCATAAAATAATGCAAAACTTGAAGGAGACACAGGTAAACTAGTAAGGTGGCTCCCTTATTAATATTCTGCCTATTTCCTTTTAGTTTTGCTTTTAATGCTTAATAATTATATAATGGTTTTAGATAACTTCTATATTTTTACTGGATTGTTGAACATCACCAAAATCACTTCCTTGAGATGGGTAGCTGTATAAATTAGACAGAAATATTTGCTTGGTTTAGTGTAACCCATCTAAATTTGTTAATAGAACATGATTGGCTTAGTTTTTCATTACTATTAACACATAAAGAAATATGAAACACTGTTGTTTATATCAAGGGTAGTGATGTTAGTTTGTATCTTAGCTTCCTCTGCTCCAGATAGTTTTCTTCTGTTTCATAATCTTTTGAAAGAATATTTAGAAATTGAAAGAATATTTACAAATTTGTTCCAAGAGTAGTGACTCTGGGATTACATTTTAGCCATGCTAGGCCTTTTAATAGGAGGGGTGAAAAGTTTTTTTTTAAAAAAAAGAGATGAAGTGATTGCAGCAGGCCTATTCTTGTAAAAATGTCCTAAATTCACTTTCAATGTCTTGATGTTGGTAAGATAATTAACATCTGTTCAGTTTTAGAACAATGCATCCTGAATACTATAATATTCAGCCTACATTGTTTTTGAATGTACTGTATTTTCCTGAGTATAAGACTACTTTCTAACACAAAAAAATCTTCTCAAAAGTCGGGGGTCGTCTTATACGCCGGGTCTCATTCTCCTGTAACCAGGCAGACCAGCCCATAAGGCTCTGACGAGCCTTAAATGGCTCTGAGGAGGGTCGTCTTATACGCCCAGTCGTCTTATACACCGGAAAATACGGTAATACAGTAGAACCTCTGGTCATGAACGCTTCTGACCATGACCAAATCAGGTTATGACCAAAAAATTCACATTTTTTTTTCATGGCCGATTTCCCCTTCCACACTTTTTTTTTTTTTTTGGTAAATGCCAAATTTCCAAAATTAGGTTTGGGTGATGACCAAATCAGTTTGCGACCAAAGTTATGGAACGAATTATGGTCATGACCAGAGGATTCTATTCTAATTTGCACAACTGCTGGGCCCTTAAATGTCAGCTTTTTATGCAAATAGATTCACAACAATATAACCAATCCACAAATCAAACAAATTAATTCAGTGAAACAAAATGAATCCAAATATAGTCTGAGATACAGTTCAGAGACATTCGATGAGGCTAGGTAATGGGAATTCAAGACTAGAATAAACAGATAACCCAGCACCAAAAAAGGACAGTTTACAATTGTTTGTTTATTATATTTCTAGGCTACCCAACTCCAGATGACAATAAGCAGTTCCCCAGTATTTAAAAACAGCAGCAATATACTATATTAAAAAAATCAGAAAATAGCAACCATTAAGAAAATAAAACTATGCCTTCATACCCCAGCAACTCACAGAGCCTATCCCCCATCTCAAACCAAGGTCTGAGGGAAAAACCAGGTTTTTAAAAATGCTTTAAAACAGGTGAGATGGGAACTGAACAGATTTCGGGGGAGGGGGAGCTGTTCTCAAAGAACAGCCTGAAAAAGGAAAGAATGAAGATTAAAATTGTTCACTATGGTAGAATTCAATAATAGTTTCTTTAGCCATCACCGTGTTTTTTAAAGTAATGGAACCACCACAAGCTCCCAGCCACTCATCACCTGTTTCTCAGCAAAGAAAAAAGAGAGAGGAACCCTACAATAATTAAACTTAACTTGGTCGAAGTCCTGACCATTTATAATCACCAATCTAGCCAACACTAGTTCATTTTTAATTGTAACAATATGTGGGCATTTATAACAAATAGCCAGACTGGCTTTCTTAATCGACTAAATGCTTTTAATTAGAACCCATTAGAAGCTGCAAACTAAGAGTCAGGGAGTGAATCAGTTTATGTTGTTCCTGAATAATTTAGTGTGCCATGGTTGTAAGAACATTTGGTGTACAAAAATATCAACAAGGGCACGTAGTTTGTTTGTCTGTTTTCCTGGAATGACTGAGCAAGTTTAGGGATCCCAGTTGGGATAAAGGGTGTGAAAAAGTTCATTACATTCTTATCAGATTGTAGTCTTTGATTACAATAGTGCAAGAATGGAATATACTACTATTCTGGATGCATAAAGATATACATGGAAAGGCCAAAAAAAAAAACATTTTGAGTTATGAATAACAATCAGTAAAGTGCACTGAAACATCAGGCAGGCATGTAATCCTCTAGACTGGAGCAGTGTTTCCCAACATTGTTCAACCTCCAGATGTGTGGACTTCAACACCCAAAATTGCTCCATACTCATGTGTTATTAAATGAAGGGACTTTACCCAGGATATGCAGTTAGAAAAACAAGGCATGGATCAGCTGTTTTTTTAGGTAGTGGAGATATTCCTCCTGCATGGTTCATTGAATTTTTCAGGAACTATGGATTACCCATGTATTTCTCTTAATTCAGAATTGGCTCCAGCTCCCTTTCTATATATAAAATTACCAGCAGGTTCTACTTTCTCTTGGGATAGCAAAGGGTAATTTAAAAGGAAGCAAGATGCCAAAAAACAAAAAAAGATTTCCTCTTCAAAATATTCATGTGAATACGGACCTCGTCTTTAAAATTACCTTCCTTCTTCAGCAATGAATGCTCAATTTTTTCATTTATTGTTATTCAGATAATATACAGAAACAGTGCCCCATTCACAATTCAGCTGCATGCAGATTGAGAATTTCTGTTCTGAAAAGTTATACACAGGCCATCTTTTAAAAGGTTCCTCATCAATCTTTCAGAAAAATGCTTGTCTTCCTGAACAGTCTTATAAAAATTTACTTTTAACCTCTTTTTCTATGAAGTCTAAATGAAATGTAAGGTCTCAAACTCATACTGTGCGGGTAAGGGTTAGTTCTAGCCCCTTGGGTATGCTTTTCTTCTGTTAGGCTGCCAGAGTTTCAAGCTTGATACTGAGTTTCCCCAAAAACAAGACTCTGTCTTATATTTTTTTGAACCCTGAAATAAGCACTTGGGCTTATTTTCAGGGAGGTCTTGTTATTTTGGGGCATGTGGAGCAAGATGGGGCTCCTCTTGCCATCTTACCTGATTCCCAGCTCTCCCTAACCCTAAGCAGAGGAAATGGCGGGGACTGGCTGCGCATGCAATTAAATATTTTTCGAGAGGGCTTATTTATGAGGAGAGGTTATTTTTCGAGAGGCCTTATTTTTAGTGCATTCTCTCAATAGCTCGACTGGGCTTATTATCCAGGGAAGTCTTATTTTTGGGGAAACACAGTATTTGTAGTTCAATCAAGATTTTAGAATATTATAAAAAAAAATGAATCCCATTTCTATGAGCCAGGAGGTTACAAATCCAATCAAGGCTGTTTTAAGCATTTTCTCAGCTTTTTACACTTGATAAATTAGTAAGCTACACTAAAAATACCCTAGGCACTGTAACAGATGTGTTAACATCAAATTAGTCTCAATGTCTAATTAATATGAAGGAAGTCTAACACAAGTCTATCAATCACTAGACTTCTTATAAACTCCAGTGCCACCTCTACTACACCTGACAGATATAACCGAAGCATGTTCAGAACTAAGACACAGAGCAAACATCAGGCTGTGTGTGTATCTCTCTCTCATCAGTTCTTTAAATCAATAGCACAGATGCCAAAGAAACATTATGAGAATAGCGTGCTTTGTTCTGGAATAAACAACATGTGAATATTAAGTCTGCATAATCATGAAAATACAAGTTTAGGAATCCATCTCAGTTCAAGAAACAAATCCCAGAGGTCAGCAATAGACCTTTTAAGATATAACATTGATGGGTGAAATAAGTTACCTTGTCAATTTAAGATTAGCTAAGGTATATTTTGAGAAGCTAACTATAACTTTCGTTATTATCTCCCTGTCACATATGGTTATATTTCTGGTCAAAGCTGTGGATATGGCCCCTGATTTTTGTGATAATGAATGCTTTGGTCCCTGAACCTAGCAAGTTTTACACTTGGGGTAATCAATCATGTTATTCCCATAAGACATTAATCTTGAATGTTCAGCAAGTCCAAACAAAGAAATACTAGCTATCACTAAACCCCAAAATATAATGATCTCATAGCAGTCCTTTGCCTTACAATAGTCTACTCTTCTATTGAACGTAATCTAATGGTCAACACTAAGGCAACTGTGCTTTTAGTGTTCTTTTTGGTATGAGTCATGCACACTCAAGAGCTGTTTACTTCTTTTATCAGTATATTAATAAGCTGAATTAGTTCAGAGCAAGGTTAGGTCCAGCTGGTGAAAAATCAGTTGTTTTGAGCATCCAGAAATGGATCAAGGCTTTTAGCATTTCAACCTTCCCTACTTAAGATCATTTTGTCCTTCCGAAGTAGCAATTGCTGGTATCATAAAATACTTTTGGTTTTTACATTCTAGATAAAATCAGTGTAACTATTTAGAGAGGGAGTAGTGCCTGTCTATTCTGGTTAAACATCTGAACAGCACATAAAACCATAACAAATGAATGCCTGTTTTGATTTGCTTGCACCGTGTATATAGCAGCCTGTTATTTATTTATTTTATTTCTGAAAAAGCAAGTGGCTGTGGAAGGGTGAAATCGATGAGCTCACACATATCTTAACAAGCACTAGTTTAATCTCTCCCCGCCCCCCAATATTTTCCATCCCTAGTCTAATTGACCCATTTCGAGTACAAAATGTATTGGTTTACTCTGATCTCTGGTTTTAATAGGTTACAAATATAAAAAAATATTTCAGAAGAACCAAATGTAGATTAAAGAGCAATCAAAAGGTAGAACCAATGTTCCCAAGTTTATAATTCCTGAATTTACACTTGGATAGATGATGCAAAATGCTACTACATTTGGGGCTGCAGATTAAGCAGTAAGTAACAGTACTTTTAAATATATCAGCATTATAATTCTAAAGAATTACAAAGTAAACTAGTGGATACTCCCAGTGGAGAGGGAAAAAAAGATAATCTGATGAGGATGGTTTCTTTTTTCATAAATCTAACTTACATGTGCTTCTGATTAGATCAACTGACTTGAGTAATGTTGTTGGGCTTTAATTAATT
Source organism: Masticophis lateralis (assembly GCA_030761175.1). Taxonomy (NCBI): domain Eukaryota; kingdom Metazoa; phylum Chordata; class Lepidosauria; order Squamata; family Colubridae; genus Masticophis; species Masticophis lateralis. The sequence continues at coordinate 148,988,445 of JAUDYJ010000001.1, read as the reverse complement.
GCATGTAAGGCTCCATCATCTCAAATTAATATCAAGTATCACTTATATAAGGGTCACAAGCTTTTTTCCTTTCCTTTTCTCTGTCCATGATATACTTATCTTATGCCTTGTGCTGGAAATAGATTAGAATAACTGTCTTCTTGGTGGCTTCAGCCTTCACTATGTAAAAGCTAGCTCAAAATGTTTGTAAACTGACCAGACAAATGGACAAAACACACATGAAAAACGCAAGAGGGTCCCTAACAATTTATTGTTTTCTCTTTCATTCTGGAATGCTTTGTATTACTCCAAGAACTAACATTACTCCTGAGGCAATAAAAATTGGTGCCCTCAATTTATGGCCACAACTGGGATTGAAAAATTCATTGCTAAATGGTATAGCTGTTAAGTAAGGCATCAGGTGGGAGCATCCAATTTTACAATCCTTTTTGGCCATAGTTATTAAGCGAATCACCACAGTTGTTAAATGAGACAACCTGGGACTACGATTTCGATCTTTCCTGCCAGCTTCCCCATTGACTTTGCTTGGGGGAAGCCAACCAAGAAGGTTGCAAATGGGGATCACAGGAATGTGATCCCTGATCTCAGGGATGGTGCAACTGTCATGAGCGCAAGGACCAATCATAAAACACTTGTTTTCAATGCCCTTGTAACTTTGGTCACGGAATAATGGCCATACGTTGAGGACTGATTGACTCATGGCGTTTCTTTTTCTTCTAGGTTGGCAGGAGTACAATAAAGATAATTTCACAGCCAACTTTAAAATGCTTTTGTGATGGTCTTCATAGATTCTTCTTCAGAGGATGAGGAGTTATTACTGACTATTAGGGTCAGGATCCAGGAGGAAGAACAAAGGAAGAACCAGCAGACCTGCAATCCAAAATTCCAATCAGGATTTCCCAACATCTCAAGGATTATGAGGGTGCTAGTAGACTGACAATAAAAGGGATGAAAGCATGAGAATGCAGGGCAAAATTTCTTGAGAATAACTGTCTACTCAGGAGTTGTTATTGTCCAAACTAAGCTTTGGAAAATTGGAGAGACTCAGTGTTGGAAACAACACCTTTACTTTTTGTGTACCTATGATTACCTGCCTGAATCTTTGTCTTATCCTCTAGAAATGTCTAATTTGATTATGGCCCAATTTGTACCCTGAGTTTACTATACTCTTCAATCCTCTGGTATGGGAAGGGAACTCCTTTGCTACCTCAGCTGACTTCTGGATCATTGCTAGACTCTGCCTCTGATTCATTCCCTGGCTGGTTATTTGGTTAACAGAAAAGTTTAGCAAGTTCTATCTGCAAGCACAGTGTCTCCTCAGCAGGAACAGGAAGAGCTTTCCATAAATAAACAAGCAAACAGAATTGTTAAAAGAGTAAAGATAGGGATGGTTCATTGCATGGGGGAGGAGGAACCAAGGTTATAGAGAATGGGTGATAAACTGTGGATATTTTAGGAAAATTAGAATAGCACATTGCCAAATGCACAATGGATAAGTCATGTGGGGCACAGTGAAAGCAGCTATACAGCGCTCTTGAGAGCCGTTGCATTAGTGGAGAGGCTGTGGTAGGCAGTAATTTGGCAAAAACCTAAATTGAATACCCCAGAATGTATTCCAGGGTGAGCCCACATTACTTGGGCTGAAATTGGAAACAAACATTCTTAAATTCTAATTGCATTGTTTCCTTTTTATTATTAAAACGAAAACCTTCAGGAATGAACATAAACAGAGTTGAGACGATTGCTTGAGGCTAAAAATAAAAATCACTGAAGACAGGCGGCTGTACAAAGAGAATAAGCTTTCCGAAGACTGGAATGTTTGTGGACAGTGAGGAAAGCCTGATTCAAGCAACAGATATTTAGGGCAACTTTTTGTACCTTTGAAGACTTCTCTTTTATGAGTTGTGCAGCACCTCTGTGAAGAAAATGCCAGCTTCCTCTCAAACTAATCCTGTTTCACAAGGGGCAACATTCTAGATCTGTTGCTTCCTTGTTGCCTAGAGAAGAAAGAAGAGGTTTGCTCAGCGATGGATGTTGACAACACATCAGAGAGAGTAGGCCTCTTTCTAAATCAGGGATCTCCAAACTTGGTAACTTTAAGCCTGGCAGACTTCAACTCCCAGAATTCCTCAGCTGGCTGGGGAATTCTGGGAGTGGAAGTCCTCCAGGCTTAAAATTGCCAGGGTTGGAAACCCCTGTTCTAAATGTCTTTCCCTGAGCTGCCCAGAGAAGACTGCTTCTGTCACTAAACTACAAACCAACAATATCTTAGCCTAGTGTGCTGTGTAGGCCTAGCCTATGTGGTTATTGAACTCAGAATATTGATATTAATTGCATAAACCGTAGTTGGATTAACCCAGCAGTAGTCTTTCAGACATAAACCCTAGTAACTAATTAAAAAATGATATATTTGTAAATATTCTTCTTTCAGTAAATCAGAAGAAAATAGAAGAAACCTCAGAGATTTTACACCTGCATGTGTACAAGGAAGGTGGTTCTCCCAAGTAGTAGCTGTTAAATTCATTTCATCTATTTTGCTTTTTAAAAAATAATACTGGCAGCTTGAATAGAACAGACAAGACAAAATCAATAAGCTGGTGAATTGGCACAGAGCAGGAAGACAAGACATAGCATCTACTGATCATTATATATTAATGCCTCCATACTCTGATTCCTTGTTTTGTTTAGTAAATCCTGATATAATAAGCTAGCTTGCATATGTTGTAGATGCAGGGATGTGAGGGAAATCAATAAGGATTTGGATGCCTTTGGGAAAGGTCTCACTCTAGCTGTCTTACTACAGCAGATGGCTTAATGTTATTAAAAACTAGCAGAAGTGATAAATGTCATTACAAAGAACTGACAGAAGGATGGAGAAAGGAAGACACATTTTCCATACAGTGGAAATTCCCCTGCTTTCTAAAGTACTTCTAAAGGCTGGCTTATTTTACTGTTGGAAAAAACTATGCAATACAATTTTGATTCAGAGGGCAGCCACAGTTGTAGTTTTCAGGTAATTAGCAGGCTTAAGAAGTATTTCCAGAGTTGCCAGAACCTGTTAAACCTTGCCAGTTTTCTTCTTTATAATCTTACTCAAAAAGGAACTTTTATTGCAAGAGTGAGCCTTGATTGCATAATAAACCCCATAGTGTGGTTTCTCATGACACAAAATATATTCAATTATGGTAGTAAATTCAAGGAAATAGCAATAGCACTTAGACATATATACCGCTTCACAGTGCTTCACAGCCCTCTCTAAGCAGTTTGCAGAGTCAGCATATTTCCCCCAACAATCTGGGTCCTCATTTTATCCACCTCAAAAGTGTGAAAGACGGAGTCAACCCTGAGCCAGTCAGGATTGTACCACTGGTGTGTATTCCTTGTTGAAAAAAATTGGACAGTGGTATTGTATGGAAGGCTGTGAATAGATTCTAGATATTTCAATGATTGCTAAAATTACTTCGTACATCCTCCATACAATTACACAGCAAAGAGCAAATGTTTCCCTTTAGGTAGATACTAACTTTCCTGAATAAAACATAATATACTAATTTCAATTTTTATAACATACCGTGCACTCTGACTCATGGTGAGAAAACAACTCAAATCCTGGCAGGCATGAAGGAAAAGCTTATTCCTTTTGGCTAGTGGAGTCATGTTTCATCACATTAGGATTAAGCGGTCATGTAATATTAGCATTCGGTATTTAGGTTTTTGTATGAAAAGATCAGTTCTAATAATCTTAATGGGCTGTTGGAATAACCCTGGGAGACAAGAAGAGGAGCCACAGCCTAGACCATAGTTAAACAAGAAGGAATGGGGGTGGAGAAAGCATCTCAGAAGGGACCCTCCCTAGTATTTTGGGAAGTAAAGCCAGAAGTGGGGAAAAGTACTTTCAGGCTTGCCAGATTCTGTTACTAAAATTTTACAATAAAAGTAATGCTAGAACACATGGCTCCATTTCCTGCCTGAACTATCTTGGAGGGATGACAGTAACCAATACAGTAAATATAATTGTTACGTTACATAACTGGCAATATAAACTGAAGACTCTGTATATGCAAAATATGTTCAGCCAATGAGCTATGACCATTCATACTAAAAGCTTTTAAGTGATACTACATAGGAAAAGGGTTAACCACAGATGTTGTGTGGCAAAGGTTTACTCTGGGATATGAGAAAGCATTAGCCTCCAGTGTCTGAGGGATGCTGAATTCACTGAAACAGTCAAGCAGCAAAAACTTTGCTGAAATATTTTGGGTTTTACCTTACAAAAGAATTAAAATATCAAACCAATAGCATCACAGGAAATAAAGCAAGGCAGTTATTTCAGAGGGACTGTAGGAACATGATAGATTCATACATTACTTTCAGCCATTATTTCTGAAAGCATATTGAGTAAACGATAATTGGCTAGTTTTGCTCAGCGTTGCCATAAACTGTGATCATAAATCTCAAAGTCTGGTTTCATACAATGCACTAAGCTGAAGTTAAACTAGCCATATTATAGCCAAGGATAGTGTACGCATCCTGTAAACAACTCAGTGGCATAAAAATGAACATTGCAACTCATCTACAAGTAGAAGGTAAGAGACTTTCAGACTTATACTAGGGAGTCTGATCACGGCATAGATGCAATTTAAGTTCATCAAAGCTGAAATAATTTTGACAGCCCCACAAAAATCTGAGGCCACTAATCTAAAGATTGAACTCTTTGGTTAAACTTTGGACCACAAATGAGCAAATTATGTCGAGCCAAATGCTATTCATGCTCTTAGGCTCAGCAGTCTTAGCAAGCATGGCTGATAGTTATAGGAGTGAGAGTGAAAAATTCAGGACATTTATCACATTTGAATGATTGCTTACTCAATAAAGATAATAAATAGATGCACACACGCACACACATATAAAGACATGCTGGAATCTGATTCATATACACAGCCTTTCCAGAGTTATTTATGAGTTCAACTTAAATGAGGCTCGTTAGTGCATAAGCCATTGTAAGGGCTGATGCATGATATACGAAGATCTACAGTAGAATTCCATCTCTGCGGAGCGATGACAAGGATATGGCTTCTGCTGTGTGACCATGCTCAAATTGCTTGCTGTCTCATTTTCAGGAAATATGTACCATTAGGGTGATTTAGATTCTGTGTGTGACTTGGGTCTATTTCTCCTATTTTTAAAAGAGCAAATATATATATATAATACTGAGCATCTTGCTCTAATAATATGGTGAGGATTAATGACATTGCCAAGAAAATGACAACGTGAAAATAGGATTGGAGCTGGATGATGCTGTTGCTGGGAGAGTTTTAAAATCAGTCGAAAAACAGCCGCTTAGTGAAAACTGGGGGAGCCAGAGCTTTGAACAGTAAAAACAGCCCAACACAAACATCCTTATATTTAGCATGTTGTGATAGGCGTGTGTATGTTTGCGTTTAGAGGTGATTGAGAGAGTCAGCTGGTTGTCACTGCTTTTCTTGGGAATCTTTTTACAGGGAATGTCTTTCCCACCAAAACCAACAAGAATTTGATAAATATAATACGGTATATGGCTAAATGTTATCATTCCAAATTATATTTGACAAATTGCTTTATTTTAGAGCATCATTAGAAGATCAAAACAAGCAGTGCTGAAATACAATCTATTTACATTACTTGAATTTAAAATATTTGAATCTTATTTAAAATGCCACTTTTTAAAAAACAGTAAAGTGACTTGCTGGCTCTTAGGCTGACATTATAAAATGTCATTCTGCATTGCGACTTGTCTCTGTTCAAATGGGGGAGTGCTTAGAAACCATTATAAGCAAATCGTAGGATAGACCAATCCTGGAGAACATACAGGAGGGATGTAAGTTGTGCCATGGTTGCCTACCACTTTTCTTGCACAACTTTAATTTAGTTAAAAAATAAATAAATTTAAATGTAGAACATTGCTAAGAAGCTGTCATGTTATAAAAACCCACCTCTTGCATCATGTTTATTTTTAAGATTGGTAGCTTCAATCAACATCCACTTGCCTTCCTCTCCCCCCCAGACCTTAAAAGTAATGGTAAAGGTTTCCCATCCAGCTGTGTCCAAATTTAGAGGTGGTACTCATCTCCGTTTCTTAGCTGAGGGAGCCAGTGTTTTCCGAAGGCATTTCGGTCATCATGTGGCCAGCATGACTATATGTCGAGATGCACATTACCTTCCCAACAAAGTTGTACCTATTTATCTACTCACATTTGCCTGCTTTCAAACTGCTAGGAGGGCAAGAGCTGGAGTAAGTAACAGGAGCTCACCCCATTGTGCACCACTTGGGTCTTAAACACAGGCTGTCAGCTTTCCAGCTGACAAGCTCAGGGTCTTTAACTGCTGAGTCATCATACCTCTTCTCCCAAAACCTTAGGATGCTAGAATATGGGAAACAGAGGGGATGGCAAAAAGGTACCTCGTGAGCTGGGGAAGTTAACAAAGGTTTATGACTAGTCACACATAAACACGATATGCATTTAAGTAATAAAATAAGCAAACTTCCCCAGTATTTTTGTGAAGATAAGGCTGTGTTTACCATCAGGCCTGCCCCATTCAACTAGGTCAGCTCAGGATGATGCAGCAGTGATTTTTTTCAGCCAGTATTTCCTGCTACGTTAGCCCACTACAGTAGGTCAGCCTGGAGAAGTCTAGGCCTATTGAAGCATGTGATCAGATTATAAATCCAACCCCAACACAATGTGGCAGTGACTTATTTAGAACAGTAGAGTTTATTTGGAACACACAAAACTCTATAGGAAAAAAAAACCCCATAATGGATATCAGGCACATAGAAATAATGGATAGGCCCATCTAAGGTGGCAATTAGGCCTCAAACAAAAATGAAACTTGGAAAGAAGCCTTGAGCACATACTGCATAAAATACACTAGTCCTTGCTTAGTGATGCTTTGTTCATGAAGATGATGAGCAAGAAGACTTATGACTGGCCTTTACAGTTGTGGACATCACAGAGTACTGCAGTCACGTGATTGCCATTTGCAATCTTCACATCCTGCGTCTGACAAAGTCAAAGAGGAAGCCATCTGGAAGTTGCAAGTCATGGTCACATGATGACATGCTTAACATCTGGAATGGCCATGGTAAGTTAGCATGGTCATGTGATGTCACCCTTTATGACTGCATCACTGAGCACAGAATTTCCGATCCCAATTACGGTTGCTAACTGAGGACTACCTCTAAAGCCAAATCTTAATCTCCCACTGTCTGTTATTCACAGTTTTTATCCATGGGCTGTCAGACTCCTGAATGAGAAATAACTATGTAGCATGATGGGCTGCAGGGCTGGCGCAATGTGTAACATGTTCACACTGGTGAAATGGGACTGGGTGTTTTGTTAATATGATTTATTGGGTTAAGGATTCTCTGCCTTCACCGTGAGTTGTATTGTGTTGGGTGGGGTAGGGTGCACTGAGGGAGCTCAACCAATCTCATTGCACATGTGTTGTGCACTGACAATAAAGATTTGATTTGGTTTGACTATACCTAGAGTTCCTGGTGAGTTAGGTCCCTTCCTGCATTCTTAAAAGATCATGTCTGGGAATGAGGTTATGATTCCTTTCTTTCCTTCTCCATAATCAGCTACTGCTTTTGGAGAAATTCAAAAGAGCATAGGTCTTGGACTTCTAGTTTGGCATCATGGCAAGACAGCTGGGGAAATAGTGGGCTCTGATGAGTCCCGCAAAAACCCCGGCTGCCGATGGGTCTTCGGACTGAATCGCTGTCGATGGGTCTTCAGACTGAACCTGTCTTGCAGGGATGGGGGGAGAAGAGCAGCGCCTCCGACGACTGAGAGGAACAGGCAAGTTCCTCAGAGGTCAGAGGGAACCCTCTGTGAGTCGGCAGCGGGGGACGGCAGCCATGGCAGCTGCCACGAAGCTGTGTGACAAACCGAAAAAAAGAAGTGTGCAGCAGGAAAGAAGAAAAGAACAATCTGCTTCAAATGAACCCAGGCAAGAAACAACCCTAAAGTATGGATTTTTATAAGTAAGACCCCTAGCCTTAAATAGCGGGTGTGGATTTGCAGGGCAAGAAGAGTTAGCAAAGCAATTACAGGAGGTAAAGACCCATTAAGGAATTTATTTAAATACAGACCGATTTGGAATAATTGAACATTGAGATATGCTAGAAAAACTGGGGGAAATTTCTTTTAAATTGGAACTGACGATGTTTGGAGAAGGGAAAAAAAGGGACAAATAGAGATTCAATACCTTTAAAATTTAGAAGAGGAGAGACAAATGGATGGCTACTGTAACAAAATGGAGATTGCCGTGACTAAGGGAAAGTGTCTATTGCAGAGAGTCACCTTCTGTTTGAAAAAGAAATAATGTGATTTATCGTTCATTTTGGATTACTTTGAAAACATCCAGGGGTTTTTGGTTTTGGAGATTTGTATTCTGTCTATGGGTGGTTTTATTGGTGAAAAGAAAGAAGAAAAATACTGGAACTATTAAAAATGAAGCATTGGCGCAAGAACAAAAGAAGGCAAATGGCGCAGGAACAAAAGAAGGAAAGCTGATGGACTTTGCATGGAATAAAAGCAACTAAAAAATTAAAATGACATATGGAGTTTAAAATTTGGCAACACTGAAATGGAGTATCTATGGACAGATAAGGAAATGAAGAAATAAAATATACTTGGGTTTGAAATAAGACTATAAAACAATTTGATTGAAAATGAAAATGCTATATTTAAATGAATTTTGAATTTAAACAGGAGGTGTTTATAGAATAACAAAGATGGAAAATAAGATAAGGTAATTAAAACAGAAAATTAATGCAAAGGTGGATATAAAAATGATATTTTTATAGAAGAATAAGAATATACATGAATATAAGATAAACATAAGAAAATTTATTAATTCAGAGAATATGTGGAGAATATATATAAATATGTTTGATGCAATAGGTCTCAATGTTAAATTGTAAACAAAATAGAGAGTGGTAAATATGATTAAATATGAATGTTTAATGTATTGTTGGATGGTAAAATGAGATACAGAGATTTAAGTAGTAAATTAAGTTTGAACTTAATGTTCGTTGGAAATGGTTAACATTTAGAAATATGCTGGAAATCATCCAGGAAGAATATGTTGGGAAACAGTGAAATAATATCTTGAAAATTAGCCAAACAATAGTTGGAGATATGGTAGAATATGCTGAAAAGCAGCCATAGAAGTAGGTGTGGAGGAGAATATGCTGGAAAACAGCCAAAATAAGATATGCTGGGAACCAGCCAAACAATAGTTGGAGGTATGGAAGAGAATATGCTGGAAAACAGCCAAAATAAAATATGCTGGGAATCAGTTAAACAATAGTTGGAGGTATGGAAGAGAATATGTTGGAAACAGCCAAAATAAAATATACTTGGAATCAGCTAAACAATAGTTGGAGGTATGGAGGAGAATATGCTGGAAACAGCCAAAATAAAATATGCTGTGAATCAACCAAAATAATAGACAAAACAGTAGATATGGGGTGAAGAAGAATATGTTGGAAAATTATTAAAATGAAGCGAGATGAATATGAAATAATTCTGTGTAAAATCAGAAGGGTAATTGATAATAAGTTTAAGAAAATTATATATAGGTTAATAGAGTAAGATTTAAAGATTTGATGAAATGGGTCCAGGGATGAAGGAGTATGGTTAGAAATTTGAATTATAAATGGAAATAAAAATAGAGTTGTGTTTATTTGAAAATTAAGATTTGTGGTGATAAAAGAGTAAGGTACTGTAAATACTTAGATTAAGATGTTAGAATATTTGTTAAAAATTAGTGTTTTGATTTTTACGTTAAAAGATGTAATGGAGGAAATCTGGGAAAGAAAGAAATGTTAAAGAGTTTTAAGTGATTGTATCTATTCATGACCGGATCAAGACTTCATTCTTAAAAGATGTATTTTATGTTTATGTTTTTTTTTTTAATAAAAAATATTTTCAAAAAAAAAGAGAGAGAGCATAGATCTCTAGCAATTTCCTCCCCTGCTGCTTAACTACAAGAGGAGAGGAAATGAATGTAATCATGAATTTAGCCAACTAGTCCCCGGAGGCTCGCTTGCCTAGAAAAATTCATCTGCAGGTGAATTGGAAGTACTTTCTTATCTAATGGAAATCTCTAGACTTTGTGTTCGCAAAGGTGCCTCTTACAGTGGGAATACTTACAAAGTGCTGAAAAATGGGGGGAGGGGGTTTCTTTTGTGCTAAGGTTTGCTTTTATTCCACCCACCAGTCAATGGGAGGATATGGAGGGACCAAAGTAATACACATTCAACTGAAATGTGAATCCAGCCAGTTCAACCAGTTCTGGCTCCTACCTTTTTCATTCATTACAGAAATAAAAAACAGAGCTATTCCTTTTCAGTTTAGCCATCCGGTGTGATTAACCCTTTTAGAGATACAAGGGAACATCTTTTAAAAAGGAGTGTAGGACTATTATCTGTTTCTGGCAGCAAAGGCTTGCTGGTTTAGAGGAGGGGCACTGAAAACAGCTCTCCGGCTGGTGGAAAATGGGGCAACTTGTTCCAGGTTGCCTGCCCTGGGCCTCTTCAACCAACCTGCTCTTCCGCTGATCTGGTGAAAGAAGCTTGATCATCTGATTCCAAGTGAAAGGTACCTACTAACCAATTTAAGGGTACCTATTCACTAAGGATGCATTACTATTACGGTAGTTTTCTCACCATTCCTATCACCCATCTCCTCCTATGACTGCGTGACTGTAACTTTGTTGCTTGTATCCTTACGATTTATATTGATATTGTTTCATTAAGTGTTGTACCTTATGATTCTTGATGAGTGTATCTTGTCCTTTTATGTACACTGACAGCATATGCACCAAAGACAAATTCCTTGAGTGTCCAATTACATTTGGCCTATCAAAAAATTCTACTCTCCTCTCCTCTCCACTCTACCCTACCCTACCCTACTCTACCCTACCCTACTTTCTTCAAACCGGAGGGGGGAGATATGACATCACTATGTATTTCCTTTTCCTCTGAAAGAAAACAAAGCATGGCTGGCCTCTGTTTGCCATCGTTCTTTTTTTAAAACATTATCTTTTTCTCTGGAAGAAGGAATCTGTGATGAGGGTCCAAAGGAATTTGAAGTTTGACCTGAACTATTGACTTCCACAAGGCATACACTTGACTCCTGTTAGTTATGAGTGTATCTGTGCATGCTTTTCTTGACAAAAATGCAGCAGTATTTCATTACTACCTCTCCTGGATGAGATACAGATTCACACCATTGGAGTGGGTTGATCAGCTGGAGAATTAACCTCTTTTAGTCTCAGTGCAATCTTAATCCAACACTTGTCACTGCTCGAACAGCAGTCTAGATTCCTAGTCTAGCCCACAGTTTTGGGTTTTTTTTCCTCTTAGGGTCTCCTATTCAAGTATTGACCCAAATTTGAATTTAACCCTTACTATTATGAATGGCTTCCTAGTCTCCAGAATCACTTTAGCCACCACTGCTATTCTTTGCAGCCAACTGGGTTGAAACCTTTATTTTTCTGTCCTTTCCAGATGTAGTATTGGGCTAACATGCAAGCCGAACACTAAGTAAATGCTGAAATCATTCAACAAAACTGTGACTCTATGGGGAATGTCTGCAGGGTATAAAAACATTTTTCTTTGGTTAGAAAATATTCCATAATTGCTTCTTGGACTCTCTGACTGTATATTTTACGTCTGGCTTCAAAGCAGCAAAAGTTCACCCAGTACTTTTCTTCTTAATGTTACTAGTTTCAACAGAACCCTAGATGAAGTCTGGAACGTATTTGCAATTGATGTAACACCCAGTCCAGCAGTGATTGTTAATACAAAATTCAGTACATATGTACTCAAAGGCACCCTTTTCTTTCAAGGGCTTTACAAATCCCCTGAGACTTTTACCCTGGCTGCCCTTTGGAGATTTTTCCCCCCCAACACGCTAGACCCAAATAGAGTAGGTTAGTTGAACCTAAGATAAGAAAGACCAGCTCTTGTTAGTATTTGCATTCACAAATCCAAAGGAAAACTGATAGATCAGAAAAATCAAATATAAATCTTGAAACAAAGGGGTGGAAAATCAAGGAAAAGGTGTGGACGTACCTATGAAAACATCACAGACTTCAGTTTAGGCCAATCTGGTTGAAAGAGTACAGGCCAACCTCTCACCCCACCCCCACCCTCACAGACCCCCCAATGTGGCTGTGCTTTCAAAGATATGTGACAAACAGAAATCCAACATGCTTCCTATCTACTGAATTTCTATCTGATGGACTGTTGTAAGGGGCCTAAGAGGATTCTCTAATTGAAACCCAGTCTCAATACCAAAGGAACCTGGGACAGATTCATGGATTATGCAGAAACATGGGTTGTCTCTTTTTAGTTTAATGTGGTGCTTAAATCCAGCCATTGTTGCATCACACTTGCGCCAGAAGCACAGAGGCACTTCCAGGTTGAAAGGATTAGTCAGTGACATCACCATTACCCAGGGAATGCCCAGTTGGGGGCTCCTTTCATGTCCCCAGCATGAAAGCCGGAGCAAGGGACGGGAGCTCACCCGCCTTATGGCAGCACTCAAGATGTCAAATGTGAGCTTGCTTAACCTCCAACCCTGTGTCCTAAGTACGCAAGTCACCATGCTCCTCTCCAGCCATTGTGGCTTGTAAACTATGATTTATAATTCAGAATATGCAATCACAGCAAACTGATTCTTTCAGCAAACCAAGATAGAGCAAGCCATGGGTTAACATACTATGTGAATGCAAAGCTGGAATTAACCTTGCATTTCCGAGTTACTCTAGATATGTGGGGCTCATTTCCATTAAAAGGTTTGTAAGGGAAGGCTGCAATTTTATTGAGCAACCTTTTACTTTACTAGCACGAATCCAGGTAAGAAGCATGTAACTGCATCTTGATTTCTGTTACTTGTAGGGGTTGAACTTTTTCAAACTCAGTAAACTTCATGTGTGAGCAGATATGCTCAGATTATGTTTATTATTGCTAGGGTTACCAGATAGCTAAGGAGAAATTAAAAAGGCCAAATGAAGGCAGAGGGGCAGGAAGAGACACTAGCTCTTTCTTGGCTTCTAGTACAAAAATTACAATGAAAAGCTGCAAAAAAAAAACAAAAAACCACTGATTGCCAAGCATCTGTATCACAATTATGTGACCACAGGGATACTACAAGGATGGCCAAGTGCAAGTACCAGTCTCCTTTCCCAGTGCCATCATCACTTTAAATGATCACTGAATGAGTGGTCTGTAAGCAAGGACTACCTGGAATATAAATTTAGGCAGTCAAGTCTGTTGACAGACAAGGAAAAGAAAACAGCAGACGATTTACAAGGTTGGTTCATGTACAAGATACATGCAAGTTTGAATGACTATTGTTGTGAAAACAATCCAAATTTTTAAAGAAAACCATTTAAAAAGCTGGACAACATTTGACTTTAACATTATGCCTGCTAGACAGAGAACAGAAATGAGGACACACCACTCTTTTGGTGGTCATGTAACATTATGTCGTGCAACATAACATAATCATAACAATTGCTCTTCCTTCATTCTCAGCGCATTCTGGCTTCTCCTCATTAGTCATCTCTAATGTTTGGTTTCCATAACATTTCCATAAACCGTAATTATGCTTTGTTTGCGGGAGGTTTCCTTAAAAAAACCCCCAACTTTCTTTGAATTTGGCTGGCTAACTGCCTGAGTCCAGCTGCTGTGGTTTAATATATGACTCAGTTTAGAGTGTGAACCCAAACGCCAAGCCTTGATTAAGCAACCCATGACTTAGCAAGATATCCAACCAAGGTCTTTCATTATAACTCATCAAAATGGTTGTGTGCCTATCCCAAGGGTGCTTTTTCGGGAGGCAACCGGACTTTGTTTTTTGTTTTGAAGACATTTTGCTTCTCATCCAAGAAGCTTCTTCAGCGCTGACAGGATAGTGGGGAATGGAAGGATTTATATTCCTTGCAGACAGCTGGTCATTTGCATCCTGTTAGAGGGTTGTTGAAGCACTTGGAGGTTTATCTGTGTCCTCAGGGTTACCTGAGTAGTGCTCCTGGTTCCTGTAGTCTCATTTTTTCCTCTGGAAAAATGTTATGTTCCTATGTTTCATCTCTTGACAGTCTCGATCCTATGAAACCGCAGGAGGATTCACTTCCAGGAATCCATGCTGATTTTCCCACTCATCTTTTCACATTTCGTTCCCAACATTCATCCAACTACTACTTAATCAATTCAGTTGCATAAATTAATCCATGGGGTTGAACCAAGAAGCAAATCAATTCGATTTTAATCGAGGGTCTTCCCGTTTGTATCATGTTATCAGTCATAATTATTTCTTCCTTTATATTACTTTTTTTAAAAAAAACATTATTTCAATAGTTTTTTAAAAGTATTGGTCCTGAGAAAGGTGTTTTGTATTTTAAAGTACGCATAATACTGACATGCAGCCAGAACCGAGAGCGATCACACCGCCCTCCCAAAACCCGCGTATTGCGCTGAGACGGGATTGTCTTGCAGTTCGTTCCTCATACTCATTCCCACCGCGCTTCTTCTACCCCGCACATGGTGGAAAGCCGTCGCATCGAACCGGAAGCAAAGGTGCCTGTCAGACAGTCCCCGTCACTCTCGGTTCCTTAACTCGGCTTGGCGGCGGCGGTTTAATTTCCTAGTTGCTCAAGATGGCGGCGGCCGTCTTTCGAAGGCGCTGCTGCAGCCGCTGGAGAAAAGAGAGGATAACTCCGCTGCTGCTGATGCTGTGGGGAGCTGCCGGCCTGGCGTCCCTCCTTACAGTTGCGGCTTCCCTGGAGCCGAAGCCGGAGGCGGTGGGGAGCCACGTGGTGGAGCTGAGCGGGTCCAACTGGAGCCTCCTGCTGCAGGGCCAGTGGATGGTGGAATTGTGAGTAAGCCAAGCCGTATAGGGAAGGGCGCGCGCAAATTTGGAAAGGGAATGCAATGCAAGGCAGAAGAGCCCTGCCAGCCTTCTCTCTGTCTCTCTCTTAGAGCGCCAGTGGGAGAGTGGACTACAGCCACCATCATCTTCAGCCAGTTTGCCTTACAGGTTGCAAGGCAAGGCAGTGTAGAGGGTTCCGGCTGCAAATCCGGATAGCCTGGCTTGACACTTCTTTGGGGGGCATTTACTTCGGTTCGCAAACGTGGAGAACCCTTTCCAGCGTGATAGGCGTTTCCCTGCGCCTAAGGCAGGTGTAGTTCATAAACCTAGTTCACCCGTGTTTAATTTTGGGGAGTTGGCTTTTTATTAATGCAAGTAAATAAATAAGGCTATATGGGTTTTTTTTTGTTTGTTTTACAGAGCTTTTATGGTTTAAGTCTTTTCCGATGGGCTTTAATTAAATCCAATTTCCCCCAAACCAGTGCTTGCTCAATATATTAGTATTAATATATACTCAATAAGTCAGGTTAAAGAATTCCCCTCTTCGGGCCATACTGTTTGGTTGGTCATTTATTGAAAGAACTTGAGTGTCTTTGCAATAGTTAGGCTACATTGCAAGGTGTTATTTGGTATTTGATGCTAAACAACACCTGCTGCAACATGCTAAACTTTGCTAATGAATTGCTACATATATGTAAAGTGCTGTGCCCAAACAAGCAATATTATGGCATAATGTAATGGCCTAGTTCTCAAAATGCTTGAAGGCAATGGCTGAATTTACACAACGAACTGAACTCACAAACCAATTTAGTGATTGTCTAGTGTATTGCATGGATGTATCTACTATCATAGATATGCTTAGGAAGGACATAGTGAAAAACAACAACAACATGCAGTTCAGGATAATGGTTTAGCTCTACAGTCCAGGAATAGGTGTTAGTCACTTCTGATAACGATGACCAAATTTTGCACATGAAGTAAACATGCTGTTGTGGCAGCCCACAAATTGGATTACGTATGTGATATGGGTGTAATTCTGAAACAGCAAAATATAGTATTCTAGTACTTTTGTTGCTTTTTTTATAACTCTTTTTCTGTGGGTTTCTTGAAAAGTGGCAGTATGCATGAAGCATTTCCTTTTTAATCATTCAAGCAGACATGTATTATTTCCAGGCTTACAAGGCTGCTTCAAAGGACAAGTGCATATGTCGCTATCTCCAGGCATGTACATGATCCACAGCCATTCTATTTCCTTGGAAAATACAGAATGGCTGGGCCATGCATGAACATGAGATGACAGCCAAAGGCATTTTCCATATTAGATCCATGAATTTGGACAAGACATGGCTTCTTTTACAAGTTGGAAAACAAATTGATTCCTACCCACACTCATTTTGAAAAATGTACAGACTATTAAATAGCAATTGTCAGCCTTTTTTATATTTGGTACAGTTATTTTTATTTGTGTACACAAATTATATGCTTAGTCAGATGTGCATATAAAATAATAGCTCTTATTTTAGATTTATAATGTAAAAGACACACCCTGATCAAACAACAATCAGATTCTGCTCAGGGTAATTCACCAGTGATCCATTGCCAAACAAATGAAGAAAGCAAGAGATGCTTTGGTTCACAATTTGAATATCATGGATATAAAGCAAAAAAAATACAATTGAAAGAGAAAGTATGTTCATCTCATCTTAGCACTCTCTTTTGGACATGGAGGAAATCCTAAATTGTCACACAATGAAGTTTGGTTATGTCTGGCGTTTCTTCCCTTAACACAAATGCATAGACTACTGCAGGGTTTCATTGATCTGGTCCAGGGTATCATATGGATGAGAAATAGATCTGTGAAGTGAAATTTAAAATTAATGAATCTAGTACAATATATCATGAATAGGTGATCTTTTGATGGCTTCTGGCCTTAATATTTTTGTTTAACCGCAGCATGCTAGAAATCAAGTAAATTGGGGAAGTAAATTGAAGATTTTGCTAAAATATTATAAAACTAGCTGTCAGAATTGCATTATATACTTTATAATTTAGGAAGCCCTATGTGTTTTAGCACAAAACTAACAGTTAAACATCTCCAGAAGGGATTTGCAAAATGTTCTGTCACAGGATGTTCTGTGAAACGTAGAATACACTAAATGGCTTGTTTTGGGACTGGAACATTGCATGACGTCCTTGCTTGATAGGCAATAGTATAAAATCCTTACATAAGAAACACTGCATCAATTGTGAAGGTGGTTCTCTTTCCTTCAGATATATTCTGCAGCATACTTTTCTCTTTGGTTTGGCCCTTCACGGCCAGAGTACAATTTTTATGAAGTAATATATTAAAAATGTTTGCTGCCTAGAAAGTTTGTCTTTATTCCTGAAAAATTACATTATGGAAGGTGACTGCAGCAGATTGGCTGGTGTTAGATACTGATTTCTTTGGTAAGGATTTTAAGAGTATTTGCTATACTAATTATTTGGATGTTATGTTGTGATGCTGTTGAGTTGTTCAGTTTTTTTAATTGTATTCCAACTTTGCTGTTAAAGAGCATAGCTGTGCTTTCAGGACTATCATGCACACTAAATTTTTCAGTCAGCATGCCTGCAAACTGCAGAAAGTGTATCTCCTTCAAATGGCTATATAAAATCACTGCTGAATACAGTGATCATATATACTGGTTAAATGAAATATAGGATCCAGGACGTAGCTCTACATCAAAAGGTAGAGCTACATCCTTAGAATTCAAAGCAGCAGTACTGGTCTTGTTAGAGGTTCCAAGAAGCAAACTCAATAGGGGAAGCCAGATTCATTTAATGGCCATGATGAGTTTAGCAATGAAAGTTTCGGTCCCAATAGTGGTTGTAAGTCAAGAACTGTGTGTATATAATTTGGCCTATCGCAGTGTATGCCCTGGATTAACCTATTGTAGAGGTTGGACAAAATTTACATTAGTTTTACATCAGCCACTGCTGTGTCAGTGATCTGTGAAATTGAGTCAATTGGATTTTGACATTGACTGAATGTTGAGAATAATATTTTTGGCATGTCTATTGGGTGAATTTGGAGAATAGAATGATTGTGGAAGTGTAACATTGGCATTCTCACTGCTTTTTGGTGCCGTATTATGGTAGAAAAATACCAGGTTGCATTGCAGAATTCTTGCAATGAAGAACATTAAGAGTTGAAAATATCTTGTAAATTAAAAACTATTGTTTCAAATTTCTCTGAACTTGAAAATGTTCCAAGATAATAAAGGGTATGTTTTGTGCTCAGATTCCTTAGAAATAGGTAGAAAAGTTATGGTACAGTCAGAACAGCCTGTTTGGAATTCAAAGCAAGATACTGGATGATTTTGAATTCAAAATGTTTTGCCCTTGTCTTTTTTCTGTTAACTGTTGTCAAAAGCCTATAGATTTTGATAAATTGGAAACCACCTAAGCAGATAATGAAATAAGCTCATGCATATATCGTACTGTCACTTTCCTTAGCTATGCTCCTTGGTGTCCTGTCTGTCAGCAAATGGAATTGGCATGGGAAGCTTTTGCAAGAAATAGTAAGGAACTCGAACTCAGTGTGGGCAAGGTTGATGTCACTCAAGAACCAGGTAAGTAATGAATAATCACTAAGAACAAACATCATTGTAAGTAATTTAATTGCTTTTTTAAAAAAATGGAAACAGGATATTAAGTCTTAATGTTATTAGCCCAAATTCAGATTAATTTCCCCCAAACTCTGGTAAAATGTCTGATATCCCAGATCAGTGTGATCAGCACCCATGCTCAATGGGGATAATCAACATTGTAGACATACAGTCCAGTGATTCTAGATGGTGATATAGTGGGCTAAAGCTGCTTTGGAAATTAGCGCTATTGTGTGGGATAGTCCTCAACTCACCGTAATGAGCCCAATCATTATGGTTGCAAGTCATGATGTCTTTAAGTGATGCGTCTACAACATTGCCTCACTTAACAACCCTTAAACCCTTACTGCTCTTCTCCCATTAAATGGAGCATGGGATGCTTCAGGTGAGCGAGAACTAGTACAGGCCCAGGCCTTCCTGGATCAGGCATCCCAAGGTCTCCTCTTCTCCCTGAGGCACCTTGTGCTCTGCTTAACAGAGAACAGAGGTTTGGGTCATTAAATGAGGGTTAACCTTGGGTTCCCGTAGGCCTTTGGTCTGCTTCTCACCCCACCTTTTGTCAATATGCAGAGCTTGAGCTCACGTTGGGAAAGGGATGGCCAGGCTGCTCTGCCCCTCAGCATTCTTAGGCTGTGTGGCTCCATCTCGGAAGCAAACGTCATTTTCGGAATGGTCTTAATGATTTTTTAAAAAATATCTAAACATGTACTTACAACTTCTTTTGTAATAAATAGAAAAAGCTCACCCGTGAAGTCCATAAAAACCTGCTGTTCCAGAAATTTGTAATGTAAAAAAAGAACTTAAAAATCAATTCCAAGGTTATTAAGAAACAAGGAATGGTTGAATTTTGAACTTGAACTTGAAGCAGTGGTGAAATGTAAAATTTGTTACTACCAGTTCTGTGGGTGTGGCTTGGTGGTGGTGGGGTAATGTGACTGGGTGGGCATGGCCAACTTTTTTTTTTTTAACTTTTAAAAGCATTTTTTTACAACCTAAAGAGGTTGCAGAAAAAATGCTTTTAAAAGCCTCCGACGATCCCAGCTGAGCCACACGGTCATCAGAGGCTTTTTTTTTACTTTTAAAGGCATTTTTTCGGCCGCAGAGGTTGTAGAAAAAATGCTTTTAAGAGTAAAAAAAAAAGCCTCTGATGATCGTGCGGCTCAGGTGGGCATCCGGCCAAGGATTTCAGCTGTAATGTCCTGTTTCTTCAGGAACATCTTCAGTTTGCTATGGCCTTGGAACCTTTTTAAAAATGGTATTAACCCTATTGTAGGGTTTATGCTAATTTATACATTACCTGTCTCACAACAATTTTTGAGAGGAAGGAATTGTCGGTAAAAAAAAGTTTTTTATTTGACGTGACTTAAGTCAGAAAATATATTCTTTTTCCAAGATGCTTCTGGACTGACTGTGAACTAACAGCTTGTGTGTGTGGCAAAAACTTTTTCATGGATATTTTAAAATTGCCCCTGAATATTTCTGAAATGTGCTAAGACAAATTCTTTTCTGTTAGTACTTGGAATTCCTCTCTCTTTCTCTTGTTTTCTTTCAGTGTCTGACCACTTTAATTATAATTCACATTTTTACCAGTGGTGATTAAGGGGATCCAAAGGAGACCAAAGGGGTTCTTGTTATTTATGTGAAGCCATGGGAGTATATGTTGCCAACTCCCACAAAATGTGTAGAATATGAAAATGAGCTCTTAATTGTAAAGTGTTTGTCAGATGATGATTATATATAAGAAGCAAGATAATTTAAAACAAGTATCTATTCTCCTCAGGTGTAAGTGGCCGTTTCTTAGTCACTACTCTTCCCACTATTTACCAGTAAGTATGTATTTTAAGTACTCTGAAAATAGTTGCTATTTACAATTGTAATTGAAAATGTTTCCTTTTGTGTGTGTGTGTGTGTGTGTGTGTGTGTGTGTGTCAGAATAAAATATGTGAGGAAGCTAAGGAAAAATCACCCATATATGTCAATTACTTCGGAAAGCAGTGCAAACTTTTTTTTAAAAAATCTTATTGCAGAGAGCCCCAGTATTTTTAGTTTGATGAGTGAAGTGTTCAGAACATGTAAGATTTGGGGGGGGGGGGGGATAATTCTTTTGACAGATCTAAGCAATTATAAAATATATTGTGCTTGCATAACAAAGTTCATACACGCCATACAAATCAAACAGGCCATTTAATACCCATTCTAGGAAGTGAGGATGATGCTAGAGATTAATGCTTGGGAGTATGCCAGCTTCCCATTTTTTAAAAAAAATTCAGATACTTTTATTGTTTGCAATTTAAAAAGTCAAATGGATAGAGACACTAATAGGCGATGAAGAAGTTTTCCATAGGTGGCATTTTGGACACATGGTGTTTATGGAAAAATAGGATTAGCAAGACGTAGAAAGCAGTAGTAGAAAGCAAGATGTTTCAGAAGAAAGTTATGATCTAAACAGGGAGCTTCCTGCTGTCCTTCTTAACATGGATAATGCAAGCCTGCTGTGACTGGAAAATGAGGTAGTAATGTGAGGCACTAGTGAAGAAGGCACAGAAAAGGCTGTACTTCCTGTGAATGCTCAGGAAGATAAATCTATCTCAGCATCTACTTCTGTCCTATTATCACAGCACCATTGAGAGTGTCCTGACATATGGCATTCTTGCATGATATGGGAGCAGCTCTGTAGCGGACAAAAACATTCTACAGAGAATCATTAAAACTGCCCAGAATATCATCGGACTCCAGCTACCAGCCCTGGACGACATCTTCGAATCTCGCTGTTTCAGAAAGTTGCATAACATTCTCAGAGACTCTTCCCATCCTGCTTACAATCTTTTGGGACTGTTGCCTTCTGGCAGAAGATACAGAACAATTAAACCTCGGACCACACGTTTTCTAAATAGTTTTTATCCCAGAGCTATAATTGCACTCAACAATGAACTAAAGGGACACCATCAGTGAGCTGTTGGACAGTATTACTTGGTCTGTTGTGTGGATGTTTGAGTGGTTTAGGGGTGGAGAATTGTGGTGGGTGGGAGTGTGTTTGGGGATTGCTATGTGTGTTGGACCTTGTCTTTGGCTGCTAAGTGAATTTCGTTGTATGGGTATACTGTACACACATACAATGACAATAAAGTTATTCATTTATTATTTTATTTGTCATAAACAAACCACAATGGAATTCACTGTGCATTGCTTCAGTAGCTCTCCCTGTAATCAGGTCCAGTGGGTTTCATTAATCAGATTACTTTGATTAATTATAAAAAAATGCCATCACTCTGCTAAACAAATAATTCCCTTAACACTGTCAAACTATTTACTAAGTCTGCATTACTATTAATCTTCTCATCATTCCTATTGCCCATCTCCTCCCACTTATGACTGTATGACTGTAACCTTGTTGCTTGTATCCTAACGATTTATATTGACTGTTTGTACCCTATGACTATCATTAAGTGTTGTACCTTATGATTCTTGATGAATGCATCTTTTCTTTTATGTATACTGAGACCATATGCGCCAAGACAAATTCCTTGTGTGTCCAATCACACTTGGCCAATAAAGAATTCTATTCTATTCTGAGATAGTAAATTAAGGTTGTTCCTGGGTTTATATACTCCAATGTCCTTTGGAAAACCCAACCTAGATTTTTAGCCCAGAGGAAACATCCTATATGATAGCTACCCAAAACAAGTAATTAGGTGATTAAGTTATAATAAAAATAAAACGAACTTCTTTTCATTTTTCCCTGAATACATCTCCTTATTCCTTTCTTCTCTGCCTTATTTTCATCTCCTTACCCCCCTGCTTTCCAATTCCCCAACTGGAATAATACTCTTAAGGATGTGGAGAAAAATAGTATAAAAAGGATCTGGTTCTCTGTAAAACTTGTTAATTTGCATGATTGCTGCTCTTCTACCCTGGAGGGTAACAAGGTTTTAGATTCAATAGCGTAACTATACTTTAATCTGTTTTCAGTGCAAAGGATGGAGTTTTTCGCAGATATCGTGGCTCAAAGACATTGGAGGATCTAGAGAGTTATATCCTGGAGAGGAAATGGGAAAGTATAGAGCCTGTGGCAGGATGGAAGTCTCCCTCATCTCTAATGTAATTATAATGCCATATCGTGTCCCAGATTGGAATTTCATCCTAGGTTAAATGCAGCCTTGGCTGAAAATAGCAATTCCCAGTTGAATATTGTTTGCACTTTTTAACTTTCAGGGTGACTTATTGTGATAGTCTATGTTTCATTCTGCTCTACCATCTACTGGTAGAGATTGTCCAGTGCTTTCAGGATTATAGGAAGGTATTTACTTTGCATTTAATTTTGAGCTGTAGGCCCATATTTTTAAGGAATAAAAATTACAGCAGGTGGTAATTGGTTGTGGTGATGACATATGGAATTTATGTAATTAGAGGGTACCTGTAGAGTACAGCTTAGTGAAGATTGCTGTTATATCTTGTGTGAAGTGTATTCATTATGATAGAGATTTCCTATATAAATGTAGATGAAACAGTATGATAAAATCTGATAATTTGGTTTTACTAATACATTCTGTAAGCATTGTAAAGGTTGGTTAGAGAAACACCATTTTCTTTTTATTTCCATAGTTACCGTATTTTTTGGAGTATAAGATGCACCTTTTTCCCCCAAAAAAGAGGGTGAAAATCTGGGTGCGTCTTATACTCCGAATGTAGCCCCAGCCAGCTTCTCAAACAGAGGATTCAGAGCTTGAAAAAAGCATCAGAAAAGAAGCTTCAGAAAAGAAGACCCCAAACAGAGCTTCAGAACAGAAGACCCCAAACAGAGTTTCAGAGGCAGGAAAAAAAGCAAAGCACAGAGCTCACAACCAAGGAACCTGTTGCTAAAATTTACCTCTGGGAACAGCTGATGGAGAGTATTCCGGGAGGCTAATCCACATGCCAGTCAGCTTTTTTCTTATTTTCCTCCCCAAAAATTAAGATGTGTCTTATACTCCGAAAAATACGGTAAATTATTGTGTCTCTCTTGATCAAGTAACATGAGAAATAATAGAATAGTAGTCCCAGAACAAATGGGAACACACTTTTTCAATCTTTAATTATTTTTAATGATCATGTTTATATTGATTCTTATTAGGATGTATGGAATGGCAGGACTCTTCCATTTATCTGGATGGATCAGAGTAAGTAAGCAATATGTGTCTTAAGTACTGCAGAAAAACTTTATATCTGATCTATGGTTTTAAAAGGTCTGTCATGTTCCCCAATGATCATACAGCTTGTGCTCCTTTATATGGTATGGAAAGAATATAGATCGATATCAGTGCTGATCAAACCTATCCATGGAAAAAGTTTCTACTTCTAAAACTTTGGTTCAAATTATGACAAATAATTGAAATTGTGTAAATTTTATGATGGGACGCAAGATTTCAACATGGTTGCATATCAACACTCCATATTCTGCCATATGGTAAAAGCTCCAACAGATTTATAAACTCTTCAAAACAGTGTTTTAAATTAAGTGTATAATTCATAAATTTCTGTTTAGAAAGTGCTAAATAACAATAGCACTTACATATTGCTTCACAGTGCTTTACAGCTTCTCTTAAGAGGGTTATAGAGTCAGCATATTGTCCCCAACAATCTGGGTCCCTCATTTTATTGACCTTGGAAGGATGGAAGGCTGAGTCAACCTTGAGCCCATGAGAATCGAACTGCTAGCAGCATTATTAGGATTATTAGGAGTCTGAAACAGTGGCCCATAACCTTTTGGGTACCAGGGATCAGTTCCATGGAGAAAAGTTTTTCTGCTGACTGGAGGGGGCATGGTTTTGCATGCTGCCTGCATCCTACGGATTGGGCTTCGCTTGTTTGCATGGCCATGCTGCGGACCAATGCCAATCCACAGACTAGTAATTGGGGACCTCTGGTCTAAAACATACAGAAGAAAATACACAGTTGTTGTTTACCTGTACTTATTTAGAGAATGGTATTAGTTGCATTCAGAAATAAAAGTTCTAATATTAATGCTATTTATAAGCCAGTTGGAATATTTATCAGAACAACAAACAAACACAGCAAGACTCCCAGTTTCTCTGAGTAGGCTCACAATATCCACTGGCTTTATGTATGCACAGCTCCTGTGTTTTTCCTGTAGGTACCTAAACTTTAAAATCAAGATAATCTCGTTCTGTATTGATTTATGTGAAATTGATTCAAACCTCTTAAAGTCAAAACAAAACAAAAGAAAACTGTATTCTTCTGTAATTACATTTTCAGAATGGATATATTGTATAAATATCATTCCAAACAATAATTGATAGACAATGGAACAGCAGTTTCAGTTCAGATTATGTTTCTGTTGCAGCAAATCCACAACTATTTTACTGGCACTCTTGGGATTCATATTTGGGTTTCTTATGCCATCTTCATATTAGCCACCCTTCTGATTGGTCTTATCTTGGCTTTGGTAAGAAAACAGTTTTATACTCTTAAAACAGGTGTATAAAAATGGGAATAATAATGTATTGATAACAAACACAGCAAATGGTATCATCTGAAGAGTTCACTATAGACCAAGAAGACATTGGTGTTCCTTCTGTATGGGGAATTGTGAAAAAAATTAATGGTAGATCAAATCTTTCTATGCTGTCAGAGAAAATAGTAATCATTTTCTCAAGAGAATGGTAGACAATTATCTCTCAAACTCTTGGTCTTCTCTTGAGCTTTACTTTTATCAACTAAGTGATCCTGGTCTATGAATTATAAAACTCAAAAGAAATTAGTATTTCTTATTAATAAATTTTGAAAAGAAACATTACTGTCAAAGATGTAATGTTTAATCTTTAATTTTAATTTTATGATGAATTTTGGCTCATTGAACTTGGAATATAGCAAAAAGGATAATCCTATCTTTATCTTCCTGATATCAAGGAATAGATTTATTATAAATTATTTAATCTATTGTTGAAATGTCCTTATGTTCCAAAAGTGAAAAGATGGCACAGCATGTTTCTGTGGTCTTAAGTATAAGCAGACATTGAGGCTTAGATTAACCTATATTGATATCAAATATGTTTTTGGATTAGTTTTATTTTTTGTTTTATTTGAATTGGTACAATATACGTAGCTTCTTTTGTATTATATAATCACTGGTGTATTTTGTTGCTGTAGTCATAAGCCACCAATTAAAACACACACACACACAAATCACTAGACAAATTATAATCTAGAACTTCTATATTGTTAGAGCAATAGATCAGGATCTCAATAAGGATTCTGAAAAGTCCTGGTTTATCTGGTTTAGACATAGCTGCATGAAGATTTGTAAAAAAAAAAAAAAGCATTTAGAGAGGGCTTTGATCTATGGTTTTTTTTAGCACAGCTCATGACTTTCACTGGCATAAAAATATGGGTATTTGACATTGAAGTGCAACATAATTACAAACCACTCGGATATAATAGTGTTGGGCTTTTTGACCAGATTTGAAATTCCCTAGGTTTGCTTTATCGTACTTTTTTCTTTCTTTCAGATATTTGTTTTGCTTATAGACTGCATGTGTCCAACTAAGTCCAAAGAAGAAAGTTTTGGTATGTACACATAATGAAGAGTAATGCTAGTGCTTATAGTGTTTGTATATAGTTTCCCGAAAGAACTTGACAGCAAACAGAATAACAATACAGTACACAGGAAGAGTCCCTTTAAAACAAACAATAGACTATACTGAGGTCCTGATAAAATTTGCATGCATCTACTAACCACACAGTGCCAGGTTCGTCAACATCTTGGCCACAGTGCCCTGGGGGTAAAGCCAAGTCTTCACTGTTTTCCTGCAAGCCAGCAGAGCTAGGCTTATCAATGGGAGGCTGTTCCATAGGATAGGCACCATGATAGAGAAGACATGCTTTCAAGTTCCTACCAGGCAACACTGTCCTACTGAGAGGACCTGGAGCATGCCCACCTTGTCAGTTTAGCAGGAGGGTGGAAATCATTAGGAATAGGCGGTACCACAATTAATCTGGCCCCATGCAACATAGGACTTTAAAGTGACAACCAATACCTTGAATTGCACCTGAAAGCCTACTAGGAGCCGAGGGCCAAGGCAGTTCATTGCATGGGCATACCAAGATGCACCAACTAGTGCCCATGCTACTACGTTCTGGACCACCTGCTGCTTACCAACAAGGGCAGCCCTATACAGAGCACTTTGCACTAGTCCAATGAGTTCTACATGGAAGTAGAACACATTTTCAAATAGTATGGAAATATGCCACTGTGAATAATAACTTATTTTCAGCATTCCCTTAATTTCCCCTCTGATAAATATCCTTATCACTGGATTCAAATATCATGCTGAATCATAATGAGATTGTTTTGGCCTGATTTGTATATATCCAGACATTATATATATCCAGATGTCTGGTAAACTTGCAAGATTTGTTTATCTTGCCATGTACATATATGCATCCGAATTAGACTGTTGTTTCTCCATGTCATATAATATATGTGGGAACATGCATAAGTATGTATGTATTCATGTACTGTATGTATGTATGTATGTATGTATGTATGTATGTATGTATGTATCTTGTTAAGTTTATATTAGAGGTGGAGACCCTTTGAGAGCTGTAAACAATGTAATTTCATTTTAATGTATGCTGATTGGCGTACATTTAAAGTGACAATAAAATTATTCTATTCCTATTCCATTCCATTCTGTTCTATTCTATATAATCTGTAAGTAGTTCAACATAGAGGTAAAGAAGCTTGGGGAAATGAATGACAAGGGTTAGATCTGAAAGCTGGCACTTTGTAGCTTAACAAAATATTCCATTTGTACAAAAATACTAGCTCTTGTTTCCTCAATTCTTTTACCTCAGATTCCGTAGATCCTGATGAGAACAAGATAGAAGATCAACAGCAAACTTTGGAGCTTTCAGCAGGGGACGAAATTCCAGAAAAGGGTTTGTCTGTTGGAGAAAATGAAGAAGAGGGAGAAGATGAGTCTCAGCCCAATTCCTCAGATGACTCAGCAGTTGAAGGATGTGAGGGAGAAAATGATTTAGAGCTTTTTGAATCTGACAAGTTAGAGGAGACCTCCTTAAGACAGCGTAAAAATCAGATGGAGCCTGAACTATAGTGAAAGTAATTGAGTGTATACTTTTAAGTGGACCAAAGAAGATTGGGACCTTCGTTTTGCAGCTGAAGCCAAATATTTGATTTATAAGCTGTTGCAGCTAAATATAGGCTGATTGCCAGAAAGCATCTGTTTTTATTTTTAAGGTTAATATTTTGAATGTAAAATATGACTAATGTTGAAATCAGAGACATGACAATCAAGCAACCACACTGAGTTCAGGGATAGGTAAGAGGTTTTATTGCATCAGCCATACCATAAACTGTACAAAGTGGTCATTCTGTACAACTGCAAATTGTCTGTGTTACAGAATTAAGTATAAAACAAGACAAATTTTTTTTTGTGGCTTGCTGGTACAAGTTAATTCCAAAATGTACAGTTAAAGACAAAAATCTAGAGGACCGAAGGCAGCTTAAGACAGTAATAAGGTTTTACTGTTTGATATGCTTGAACAGATAACTGTTTATAACTCTCCAAGGTCTTTGGCTCCAGTTACCTAAGGCACTTCCTACAGGCTTCAGAGCTGTGATGTGTATTTCAGGGGAGATCATAGTAGAACAAGAACTATGTTTACAATATAGTTTACAAGCTGCAAGGTTTTTCTTTCAGCTTTCTTGAAAGCCGGGAAAAGATTTTTAAATATGGATGTGACTTTCTTACAACAATCAGTTTCATATCCATTGTCCCAATAATATAATCTGTCAAGTCAATATCTCAGTATCTGATTTGTTGGCCATGTTTAGGTTCCTTTGGATTCATTCAAGACTACTTTGATATAACATTGATTCTTTTATGTATTCCAAATCAACTCACAATGCAGGAGAAGCCTGAAAAAATATCATTGCAAATTTTTTAATGCAAACAGAATGTCTGGATGCATAAATTGATTTTTAGTTTGTCCTCAATAATCAGAGTATTTATTCCGT
Organism: Masticophis lateralis; assembly: GCA_030761175.1. Taxonomy (NCBI): domain Eukaryota; kingdom Metazoa; phylum Chordata; class Lepidosauria; order Squamata; family Colubridae; genus Masticophis; species Masticophis lateralis. The sequence goes on along the minus strand of JAUDYJ010000001.1, from coordinate 148,959,835 downwards.
CCCATAGTTGTCAAAGTTCTGTATAGTGTAGATCTGTGAAGTAATCATATAAGTATCAGTATTCTCTTGTAAGGTTATGCAAGTGTTGAATGTGTTATGATGAATTAAGTTTATCAAAGAAGTAACTCAGAACAGTATTATTTCCCTTTGTATTTAGAGACAATTATTTTCAGTGGTATCCAGCGAATTAAAATAAATGTCAGGATCATTGTTAAACATGTTATTCAACTTTCAGGTTCAGAGATTTTTTAAGCCTAAGAAATGATAGGCTTAGACTAAAGTAGTAAAAATAAAGCACTATATTTGTTTTATTGCATGCTGCCATAATATTTGTCAGTTGCATTCTCTGTTGATTAGACCTATTTTCAAATTTTTGTTAACCTTTTGCACTAAAATGAATCTTAACATCTATACAATTTGCTTAGTAAAAGACTTTTCTAAAGAAGTTTTAGTAAAACTATCCATTGCACTTTGTTACAGAATATTACAGAATATAGAGCAAGTGCTGGGGGTGAGGGAAGCATTTAACGGCAAATAAATGTTTAAATGTACACACTTAACCTGCTGTGACAATACTTATTTTTTAAAAAATACATGTTTGAGAATCTTAACGTAACACAGTTAAAGAAACTAATGATTCAGCATCTGCATTTACTAGCATTTTTTTTCATTGCTGTTAAAAGCACAAAAAAGATAAGTTATTTGATTTGATTCTTAAACCTCTGAACTTTAGTAATATGACCAAACATGTTTTTTTGATAACGTAAAAGATTCAGGTTGAGTACTGGTTTGAGAAGCTGGTCCATGACGGTTGTATCATAAACATGTGTCCATGGATTCAGAATTAAATGCTCTGGGCTCAGTATAACAGTACTTGGTATATTTTTCACAGTCTTCCTTATTTGTCTTCCAATTTTTTATAAGATAAATCTTAGTTCATAAGATTTCAGTTCAGTTCATTCTTGCTTAGAGAGTTGATGTCTTGATGTCTACGTGGATATATAAACCACTGCTTTAAACTGGCTTATAATAAAGATGACTGCAAAACATTCCAAAGGAATTATTAAATTTGGGGGTTTTTTTTAACACAGAAAAAAAATTGAAATTGTTTTGAAACAGTGATCACTATGACATCTGTTCATAAGTTTGAATGTATAGGTGCTTTTAAAAGCAGCAAATGGAGTAAACTAATTCATTTGAAGATTCTTAAGTGTTAATATTTGGCAAGTAAACTTCTTTGCCCAGAAGTCGCTATTTTGCATCAAATTTTAAAAAGCAACATTACCATTTGTGTTTCTAATTGTTACTTTAAACGAACACTTGCTCAGTTTTTAGTTTAGTTTGGCATGATTTCTATGTAAAACATTTATATTAAAATGCTGCTTCTTTATTAACTATAAACTTTTATTATATATCTCTGTGTTCACTTAATGTTTATTTAATGTGTTTAGAGTTTTTAATCACATTCACTCCTCATCTTCCTCTCCTGGTACTCTATCTCAACTGTTGCTTCAGTTTCCAGCTGAAAGCCAGGGGGCTTTCCGGGCATTGAACTGAGACCTGAATCACCATGTACCAGAGTCTCAGGATTAACCCTGAATTTCCTTTGGAACCAAATAGGGTCCATTCAGTCCTCATGGCTGTCTGATTTAATAGGGATACCCAACCTGGTCTCGGTTATACATGCCAAGTCAGTTCTCTTATACACATGAAGCCATGAATAAGAGAGGCTTAATTTAATTATTGGTCAACGTGGCATTTAATAGTAGCATTTGGAAGCCAAGGTCTGGCAACCAAGCATAAAAAAATAGCCTTGGGATCAACTGGAGACATTGAAATATCTTTTCCAGGACTAGCCAGCCCTGCCCTGCCCTATCTCCTGTCCAAGATTCTGTTGTCTGCTCCTTCTCTTCCCAAAAGGCTAAATCTCCCTGACCTGTGCAATCCATCCCATTGATAAAGGCCTCCATCCAGTCCTAAACTAGCAATTTTTCTCCCTCTCTGGTTAACTAGTTCCTGTGAATTGCTTCTGATCTAGTGATCTGCCAGTCAGCTGCATTCCCATCACACATCCACACCACACTCCTAAATCCCCTCCCCCACTCTCATAGAGAGGTTTATGAGGGGCAAAATAGGCACTCATCATTGGCTGGACCAACCCAGTAAATTTTAGCCCCTCCCTCCACATAACATTCAGTGGAAATCTAGGTGATCTCAGATGGCTCCAAATACTGATTGAAAATCCTTTCACTTCTCATTCCAAGTCCTTCATTGCTGTGCAGAAGAATCCTTGGGCACCCACTGCTGAAAGGTGGCACATTTCTCTCGTCTGCAATCTCTGCCATTTGTAAAAGACAAAATGGCCTCTGCCCAGAATGACAGTCTGTATGGCAGACGGAGGACAAAAGCCAAATCCAGCTCTGTTACTGGACCAGTTTTGCTCCTTGGTACTCACCCATAGCAACCAGAAGTTCCAATTCTCTGAATTCAAGCTTCTCTGGGTTGTCACCATTGCTGTCCACCAGCTGTTTGACAGTATCTCCAACTCTAAACTGCAGCACCTCTAGATCATCTGATTGAATACATTAGCTGTAAGGGGAAGTGGATGGATACAGAAAGGTAAAAGTTTATGTAATGATGTGTGTTATGTTTTTACATTGGAGTATACTGTATAAGGTAGCTCAGTGGCCAAGAGCTGAGCTTGTCAATTGAAAGCTCGTCAGTTCAGTGGTTCGAATCCCTAGTGCTGCATAATGGGGTGAGCTCCAATTACTTGTCCCAGCTTCTGCCAACCTAACAGTTCGAAAACACATAAAAAAATGAATGTAGAAAAATAGAGGTGGGAAGGTAACAGTGTTCCATGTGCCTTTGGTGTTTAGTCATGCCGGCCGCATGACCATGGAGATGTCTTTGGACAGCGCTGGCTCTTCAGCTTTGAAATGGAGATGAGCACCAGCCCCTAGAGTCGGGAATGACTAGCACATATGTGCGAGGGGAACCTTTACCTTTACCTTACACTGTAGAAGAAATTTTAGTGGTAGTTCAGCTATAGAACCATTGTGTCTATATTAATTTACATATTACAGAATCTGGAATATAATTTCCTTTGTTTTTGGTTTTTTTCCTTTTTAAAAATGAAGTTCTAGATAGAATCATAGATAAATTACATGAGTAAAGAGATGACATGAGATTGGAGTGGGATATTGTAATTTGTCTTTCTAATTGTAGAGAGTGGACTATGCCACTATTGAATAGTCACTGTATACTGTAGATATATTACTTTGTTTTGTATTTCCTTCTCTGATACACAATGGAGAAATCTTAATTTAGTGAATGTCAAAGTCCAAAAGAATAGTCCGGAAATCTCAATTTATTATTTGGGTTACTTAAAAAAAGGTTTTCTGAACTTTGCTTTAGTTTAATGATTAACAAGTTGAAAACGACCAGAACTAAATGATTTAAAGGCAAAACAAGGTAATCTACACCATGTCTGAAAGACCAATTTGCATTGCTGATTTTGAAGAATATGCTAAGAAATTTCTTCAAAAATCTGTATATGATTATTATAAGTCTGGGGCTGATGATCAACAAACATTAGCTGAAAATGTAGCTGCATTTTCAAGGTAATTAACAATTCAAATATTGTATTTAATAGCTTTTGATATAATTAAAGTAGAATCGAAAAACAGTACATTATTTGAAGTGCATTCATGATTGAATAGATTGTACTAAAAGTAAATTGGTCATATACAATTTGAATGAGCATTCATCTGCTTCTTTCAACTAGATATCGGTATACCATGAAACAGAATTCAATTTTTATATGAAATATTATAGTTTTGCAAGGCAATACCCTGAAATTGGATGAGCTTTTAACTTGGAGCAAAAAATTGTGTTGTGCTCACAAAGCAGCCCTGTGACTAATATATTGCCACTCTATCTATCAAAATAACTTAATGCCTGTTCAAATGCTTGCCTAGTATATCACATTTGGCAATATGAAAGTCAGCTAATCATAAATATCCAATTTGTGATGCTTAAATCAAATGTTCAATTATTATTTTAGGAAAAATATCTAAGATTTGTGCTTGTAGAGGATTGGAAAGTGGCATTTTTTTTCAATGGGTGGGGGAACTGAGAAATTATAGAATCTTTTTGATTTGTGCTGTTGATAAAATAGGTAACGGTAATGGAAATTATTGGTAAAACAAGGATGAGAATTTGAAGGTGAGTAAAGTGCAATATGTGAATGATCCTGAGTTAGTGGGAAATGCTTTACTTATTGCAATGCCTAATTTAGCCAAATGAGGTCTCCAAAGAGGTCTATTCTGACTGATGGTAACAATTCCTGTCAACAATTGTTAGAGCTCCATCAGAAAATTCAGTTCAATATTCAGAAAATTACTGGTAGTTAAGTAGTTCTGTGCAAATCCTTAGATAAAGATGCATCATTCCAGCTTATTATTTATTTTCATTCTCATTTCAGTGATTAGGTTGAAACTAGGAGAGTTACAGTGCTCATATAATCTTAACTGATAATATCCTCTTCAAATATTGCCCGAAATATCTATCAGAGCTGTACAAGGATGCATTTCTTGACTATTTAGTTTGAAAGCTCTAAAAAGGAATAAGTGGGCCAAAATAATAGCACCTATCCTATATCCACCTTGTGTTTCATAAACTAGTATGAATGGGATATTATGTGAGCTACCACAAATAAAATAGGTTATTGGCATAATTAATGCACGTTGCTTTATATTTCTTTCACACATAAAGATCAATATTTATGCTTAATTAATAGAAATAATGATGCTGAGCATAGATTATGTAATTAAACTGTTTCATAACAACTTTGTCTTGAATGAAATAAGCTGAATACAGAATGAGAGCTTTTCTTTATTCTATGTTGAAGTTGTGCATATCAATCAGTAGTTTTGCTTCTTGAAAAGTCTTAAAAAGGTCAAAGACAAAACTTGCAGTTTGTCTGTTACCTGGCAAAAACAATTGTTTCAACAATTTTTTTCAGTTGAATCTTTTTAATGATAACTTTATTGCATTTTAAGCATGAAAGATACAAACTGATACTAATAAGATGAGAAAAAGAGAAAAAATAATGAAGCAAAAAGTGTAGAAAAAAGGAAATAAATATAAAGAAATGAGTTCTGATTTTCTTTTACAGCAATTATAAATTTAAAATGACCTTTATGGTTACAACATAACTTTTATTTTTCTATCTATTATTTTTTCGGATCATCAAACCCATATAGCATAATTTCATTTTTTTCTCTGTTTCACGCCAAAAGTCCAAAAGAGTTTCCAATCAGAATTAATCAGTATTGTTTTATCTAATCAAGGCTTTCAACTTAGCCATCTGAGCAAGTTCATCATTTTCATCATTACTTTTCCATTGTGGACAATGTCAGATCTTTTCACTGTTGTGTATGTAAAAGTCTTGCTTCTGTTTTCATATATAACAATAAATTCCACAAAATTTGTATACTTTTTGTTAATCTCAAAAGAAACATCTCTGGCTTCAGCTGTATATTAATGTTTAAAATTTTCTGAGTTAATGTACATATTTGATTGCGATTTTTAATGTTTATATTTTATGTCCTTAAGCATAATAATAAATCTCTTTATGTAACAAGTAGGCAGTCTGTAAATCAGTAACAAGCAGTCAGTCTGAAATTCACACTTTTACTAGCCAATTAGCAGCCATTTTCTCTGCCTCCGTTTGTCTTCTTTTTTTTCTTTTTTTTAAAGGCATAGTTATTTCCTCTTCTCCTTCCTCTCTCTCTAACATAGTCCAATCTCATTTTTCATACAAAGGAAAACAAAAAACATATCCAACACTGTAATATAGCCATTTCCAAAAGATCATTATTTCACGTTTTCCTCTAACAGGTCTTTTGCCTTTATGCCCCAAATGTTCACAGCCGCTGTTAAGGCTGGGGCAAAAACTCATCTTAATCCAGAGTCCATGGGCAGTTCCCGCCTGGGCTGATGGTCACTCACCCGGCAAACAAACTCCCGGCTCTGTTCTCCGCTTCGCCTCCTGCGAATTCTTGTGTCCCGGTTGCCGCGGTTTCAGGGCAGCCACAATGGCTGCTGCTTTGTCGCCACCAGCGCAGAGGGCAAGCCTCCGGCCCCAAGGAACCTGCCCGTTCCTTTCAGCTGACTGAGGGGTCCCTCTCCATGCCCCCTGTCCCTACAGGACAGGGGAGGTCCAAAAACCTGCTGGTGGAGGCTTGGCAGACGGGGTTTTCATGGGGCTCCGAAGAGCCCGCTATTTCCCCGTCTGGATCCCTGTGGTGCCAACCGGAAGTTATGTAAAGGGAGAAACTTATTTACTTGTTTCTTTAAACTTGACTAATTTGGGGTGGGGGGAAGAGAAAGACTCAGATTAAGAGATTCTGATTCTGGATAGACAAATTTGTTCATTGAAAGATTTATTGAAGATCAGAAGGAAGAAATTAAATGGAACAAAGGAAACTGAACTAAAGACGTGGCAATAAGCGAAGGGTGTGGCAGCACAAGAAGGACATGATGATACCATATATGGAATAGCCCAGAACTATTTTTTTTTAAAGTTGGAACTTTGATGGTATTAAAATGGAGAAGAAATATACTTAGATAGATTGGAGAAAGGAATATTGGAACATACTATGTAACAAGACAACAAATTATTATATTTTGATTTAAATAGTTGTAATAGTTTTTGGGTGAATGAACAGAGTTAGGAGACATTTCTTTTTTTTTTCTTATTGTACCATCTCTCTCAATCTCCCTTTTCTATCTTTTTATTTGTTTTTGTTTTTCCTCTTTAATTTTTTTTAATCTACTTGATTTTTTTCTTTCTTTTTTCCTTTTTTTGAGATATTTCTATTCTCCCCTTTTCTTATTTTTTTTACTATTATTATTGCTGTATTATGATTATTGTCACTATTTTAAAGTAATTATATTATTATGGTCACTATTTCCCATTTTTTATAATTATTATTACTTTTATACAAACATAAATAACTTGATTAGGAAATGTTTGAAGGAAGAAGCATGAGTTTTGGATGTTCTAATGCCTTTGTGAATTTTAAATCTTTAACAAGTAATATTTATAGATTTAATAATCTGGAAGAAAATGTTTTTTCCTTTAAGGTGTTGGATGTTAAAAGAATTATTCATAGATTTAATAAGCATAGGAAAATGAATTTAAAATGGTTTAAAATGATGTTTGTATTGAAATATGAAATAAGCAAGTAACGGGAGAAAATTAAGGAGAAAATAAGAGATAAGATACTTGTTGAAATGGTTTTTTTTTTTTAATTAGCAAAAGATACGGAGGAGAATAGATTGAGAATACTATTGGTGATACATTTTGAAGTAATTTGATGCTAAATAATTGAATAAGAGATCTTGGAGTGGAGGAAAATATAACCCAAAATTCTGGTGATCAGTGAAAGAGAAGCTGAGACCCAGTCTTACAAATAGGGTAGGAGTGGAGGAAAGCGTCATACTGGAGAACAGTTAATACAAACTGGGAACCAGTTAAAAATAAAAATAGGAGTTAGGAGTGGAGGAAATATGTGCTGGTAAGCAGTTAAAGCAAAGCTGTGAGCCGGCCAACATACAGTTAGGAGTGGAGGAAAGCATATGCTGGCTAACAGTTAAAGCAAAACTGTAAACTAGCAAAAAATAAAAAGGTAGACGTGGAGGAGACTATACCTGGGGATCAATTGAAATAAAGTTGTGAACCAGTTAAAAATAGGGGTAGGACTGGAGGGAAGCATTGCTGGAAGGCAACCATCTGAGTTGTGAACCAGTTTTACATTAGATTTAGGAGGAGTAAAGGAGAAGGTTGGTATGCAGTTAAAATTATACTGAGAACCAGCCAAAATAATTAAGGTAAGGAGTGGAGGAAGTATTGCTGGAAAGCAGCTGATTAAGATGCGAACCAGCTCAAAAATAAACCTAGGAGGAAGTGGAAGAGACATTATTGGAGAATAGTAATTGAACTGTGAACCAGTTAAATAAATGGAGAAAGGAATATTGGAAATTATAACTGGGAAATAGATATTTAAACCATGAATCAGTTAAACAGCTGGTCTAATAGAATTTGAGAATAAATTTGAAGTATTAAGGTAAAATATTTTGGAAGTAACAAAATATAGAAAGAAATGTTAATCTATTTCAAAATGATTTTAAGAGAGGAGGAAAAATTTTTTTGTCAAGAATTGGATATCTGTTGTCATTTAAGAGAGATAAAATATAGTTTTGAGGCAATGGGTCTTAGAATTGAGGAATATATATGAAATATTAATTGTTAAAATGATAAAGATTTAGAACGGTGTTTATTGTTTAGAATTTTGGGTGTTATAGTGGAATGATAATTGTATAGAATAAGAATTTTGTCTTTTTTTCTTCTTAAAGATTTTAAAATTTGGAACAAAATTGATTGAGGAATAATTGTACTTATTTTAAGTTGGACGAAACCCCTGCTCTAAAAAGATGTATTTTATGTTTTATGCTAAAAAAATAAAAAAAAAATTGGAAAAAAAATTCTCTCTTCTTCAACATACATTTGAATTGCCTTTATCATTTTTTTCAAAGTGGAATAACATTGATGAATGTGAGGTAGACCAGTGAACCAATACTAGTCAATGCAAAATTTTAGGGAGAGATGCTCTCATGCTTTAAATTCAAGAACCATACTCTAGACTGGCAAATCAAATCCCAGAAAAAAGCAAGGACAAACCACTTTTGTATTGTTCCCGAAGAAGTGAAATACACAATGTATTGACCCTCCTAGATTGGATTCTAACTAATAAAGCGTTGAGTAGTGGGAACTTTAGGACGAAGTAATCCCATTATCTTGAAATTCAGGATTCTACTGAAAAATAAATTAGGATAGTTCTACATGTACATTAGATTTCCAAACAGCCAACCTGAACTACAGAAATGTTAGGCAGGGTCTCAGAAGAAATCCTCAGATCAAAGAGAGCTCAGTGGGATTGGGGATTTCTAAAAAATAAGACCCTAGAAGTACAATCACAATCTGTACCAGTGAGAAAGAAACAACTCTTTATACCCCAGGAGCTTTTGACTAATCTAAGAATAAAAATAAATATATATAGGAAATGGAAGGTGAATGTAATAACTAAGGACATTTGTTCCACAAGAGAAGACAAGAAACAATAGGCAGAAAGTAAGCAAACTTCAATTGGATATGAGGAAATCTTAACAGTAAGAGCTATTCCACAAAGGAGCAAAATTACCTTGGGAAGCTTTGGTCTCACTTTGGTGATGACAATATTGGACAGCCATTTTAAGAAGAGATTGGACAGCTATTTGTCTGGAATGGTACAGGATCTCCTGTTTGAACAGCGGTTTAGACTAAAAGACCTCCAAGGTCCCTTCCAACTCTCTTATTCTGTTATTTAAACAGAAACTGAATTTCCTTCTGATAGAGATTAGATTTCTGAACTGGGCAATGAGTTAGATTAAATGATCCCCAAGCCGTCTTAAACTTTCCATTCTGTAATTCTGCTTCCAGGAAGTTATCAGAAATTAAATTTGATCTTTAAGGGAGAATTCATCTTTACTTTTTTAAAGATACTGATCAAAAAGAAGAAAAGGATAATGAACACTTTTCCATCCTGGTTGAGAGAAAGGGTACAAACCAAGGAGGTTCTTTAGTATACAAATATCATACAACTTAAATTTAGTCCCTGAGACACAAAATTTCTTAATGATTTCCATATACCAAGACTTTATTGTGATGGGCAGATTTGGAGACATTAACCCCAAATAATCTTGAATTTTGGAATGATGGCTCATTCCATTGTTGACAGTATATTTTATATTTTTCCATTCAAGTTCAAGAAAAAAAAATTATAGAAGTTACAGCTGGGTGCATATTACGGAGATAAAATTGACTTACAGTTATATTTATCTTTCAGTTCATACATAAAGATTAAAAGGATTATTATTTCTGTGCTTTTTACAACCAAGCAATGTCTACAATTCTAAAAGGTGTTAATAGGGAGGGAAGAGGTATTAGAATAAAATAAACGAACTCTTTAATAATGCAGGAAAAAGCTTGTGTACTGTAGATTTTGAAAATCAAGTGTCATAGCCAAACTGCAATAAACCTCTTCTTACAATTGCATATTATCTCTAACAACAAAAACAAAATGTATGGGAGTTTGCTCAATGTGAGTATTTTTAAAAGCTTAATTATATAATGTTTTGAAGTCTCCTAAACAAGTGATTTGAGATTATCAGGATCTTTAAAAGTCTGAAATAGTTTGGGGGAACTAAAAGAAGATGTCATCTTCTATTTTTGATATGTTCCAAGTTTCTTTCAGCCAGCTCACATTAGAACATTGATTTTTTTTAAAAAAACAAGGTCGTGGTGCTGATGGCATTTTGACATACAAGGAAATCAATTTAAAATATCTTATTTCAGCATGTTAAATTGGGATTGAGAGAAAATGATCAGATTTGCAGATAATGAATTCTGATAGATTGTATCTTTGACTTTCTAAAGGTCTTTAGAAAATAAGATGCTCTTTGCTGACAAAAAGGAAGCCCAAAAGCAGCTTATTTAACAAAGTTAATCATGCTAAACATGTTATTGCTTCTTGGAGCTCAGTGCTACTGAGATTTGTTAAAATATGGGAGAGGGTGATGATGAATGCTGAAAACATATTATAAAGAATTATTAGGTTAAAAAGATACATTTCCCCCCTGTTAATTAGAATAATTATTATTCACAAATATTAGTGATGGCTCATAATGCTAGAGATAAATTAGTTAAATCCTGGTGCTTTGATGTACTGTATTGTGGTTCCAATATTTCTTTGTATATGTGGATTCAAGTTCACTTCTGGTGACCTCTTGAATTAGTCTCTGCAGTTTTCATGGCAAATTTTAGAAGAGGCTTGCCCTGATCTTTCTTCTAGGACCAAGACTGGTCTGACTAGTTGGTTCAGTGGCTAAGACACTGAGCTTGTTGATCAGAAAGCTCAGCAGTTTGATGGTTTGAATCCCTAGTACAGGTCTCCTGCATAAGCAGGGGGTTGGATTAGATCAGTGATGGCTAACCTTTTTGCCATCACGTGCCAAAAGTAGGGGAAGCGGTGTGTGTGTGTGTGTGTGTGTGTGTGTGTTTGTCATACGTATGCGTGCCCACATCCATAATTCTATGCGTTCCGCCCCCCCGTGCTCCCCCTGCTTTTGGCACGTGATGGCCCAGTGGGCCTGGTAGGCCCGTTTTTCACTCTCTCCAGGCTCCAGAGTCTTTCTAGGAGTATGGGGAGGGCGAAAACTGCCTTCCCCACCCTGGAGGCTGGAAACAGCATGTTCCCTGACTTCTGGTGGGCCCAGAAGGCCCGAAAATCTGCTGGCCGGTGCACGCATGTGCGTCAGAGCTGAGCTTGCATGCCCATCGATATGGCTCCATGTGCCACCTGTGGCTCCTGTGCCATAGGTTCGCCATCACAGGACTAGATGATCTCCAAGGTCGCTTCCAACTCTGTTACTGTTACTAAGATCTCTCTGCGGGCTTCATGCCTAAGGCAGGCTTAGGTCTCCCAATTTATAGCTTGGTGTCTTAACCAAGCTATAAACTGGGTTTGGGTGCAGAGAGAAGCCAGCATTAGGGGCGCAGAATATAATGCTTTTAAAGCTAAACACAATATAATGCTTTTAAAGCTAAAACACAAATAATTTTATAGATGCTATGGTAGTATCGGGATTAGACCAGCTGGCTAAATACTTATAAGATTGTCTTTATCCTGGGAATTGCCAATGATATCTTGGAACTGAAAAGGGTTTTCTGCATAACCTAAGTCAGTTCCTGGAACTCATATGGCTGTCCAGATAGCATCTCTTGGTCACATTCCATTTTCAAATTTTTTCATGGTGATGAAAAAAGGGATACCCAACTATTTGGACTGTAATTGGTACATGGGATGTATTCTGGAGAGGCATGGTTCCTCCTCTTCCTTTTCTTCTTCTTTATCATTTTCATATTATAAAATTTATATCATAAATTGTATTAAGGCTTTTGGTTACAATAGTAAAAAACTAATGCAACCTAAACTTAAAGAAAGAGGAGACAAACGATTATAGTGAAGAAAAGAAATAATGTAAAAAAGTTATTTCAACCTTCATTACAATGAATGTAAACAAATGTAGTAACTCTTCACCCCTGTAAAGTTACAAACAGATATCTCTTCATCCCGTGGTCTCCTTTAAACGGATCTGCTGTGGTTGTGAGCAAAATGGTTAATTCTTTAGTCTCCTAGTGCTCATACCATGGAGGACCCCTATCCTGTGGTCTCCTCACAAGGAGCAGCCGTTCAGAGGTCATGTGGGCAATCTCCCCTCCTCTCCTTGTCCAAGGAGTTTCCAAAGAACCAGTTTAATCATCAGTTATTTGGTTTATGTTGTAGTTTCCACTTTCACAGAGACTTCTTCAGTTCACCATGCTTCCCCTGAAAGTCCCTGGAAATCCATCCTTCAAAAAGAAAGAAAACTAGATTTGATTTCATTGCAATCCAATATTGTGCAATTACTTTCCAGTTGTGTATTATGTAACTTGAAATACGAAAACTACAATTGGATAACTAGTATTTCACAGGCTGTACATCTTGGCACTAGACCTTGGGTATTGAAATTTTAGCTCAAACTCATTGACATTTGGCAACTTATCATGCTGCTTTTTATTTATTTGCTCTCCATTCCCGGCCATCTGTAACTAACAAAAGCTGACGTCAGTATCTTGGTCATTTCCAGATTTCAGCATCTGATGAGTCATTTTAAAAACCAAACTTGCTGTCAGTTAATATTGGAGGCAGTAATTTATTGCGTCAGCATCACACAATCTTATTTTCTAAATAAACCCTTGCTGTGAATTATTTATTATCAGATCTTTTCCATCCATGCAGATTAAGACTTTACCCCCGGATGTTGAAAAATGTGTCAACCCTGGACCTGTCAACTTGTGTCTTGGGAGAGAAAATCAGTATGCCAATATGCATTGCAGCCACTGCCATGCAGTGCATGGCTCATGCAGATGGGGAAATTGCAACTGCTAGAGGTATGTTCCGGGTATGGAAATTCCTTGTAAAGAAATTCAGCAGGGAAGATGGTTCAGTTAAGGGAAGAATGCAGAAATGTCTTCTTTCAGATTAAAGAAATCCTATTGTCTCCAGTCTGTTTTGCCTGTTTAATTATCATATTTTGCTTAGGGAACAACACATTAATACTATATCCTGTATTTTAACTTCCAAGCAAACTATTGTGCAACAAGGCAAGTAAAATTATAGGGATGCAGTATTTAGAGTCGACTAATCAGGAAATGCTTTTACAATCTAGCACTGGCATCCTTTTTAAAATTTAGAATCAGTATTATCATATTTTTTGGTGTATAAGATGCTCCTCCCCCCCCAAAGAGGCTGAACATTTGGGTGGTCTTATACTCCGAATGTAACTTTTTCAAAACTTTTTTCAGCCCTAACTAGGTGCTAGCCGAGTGAAGCGATCTCCCTGTGCTTTGCCTGCTTTTCTCATTGCTGCTTCTTCTCATCTCTGCCTTCCTCTATCTGTGCCCGCCAAGCAGGGGATTAAAAAACCAGCAAACTAATGTGCTGAAGCTGACCAGACTAAGGATGCTAGCCAGATGAATACCTGTTAGGCAGATTTTTCCCCCTATTTTCCTCCCCAAAAACTAAGCTGCCTCTTATACTCCAAAAAATACGATAATCTGCTAAACTAGAGCTGAGGAAAAAGTAAAGCTCTGTTGGCACACTGCAATAGGGCTACTTTTCTCAAAATAAGACACTACGTGTAATCTAAGTAGACTGAATAAGCAGGTCCTGAAAACACCAGCTGAAAATTGTTATCCACAATAACATTCACTTTGGGATAAACGTGTGTTGTGTCATGAAAATAAAAAGTATTCCATATCTGATTCTCCTGGGACATTTTATTTAATGTACATCATCATTACACTAGAATGGGAACGTAGCTACTTTATTTTATGGCTTTCCACCACACATATTCTTTCTAGTACTGCTATGTGTATTTAAGATAAAGTAGCATGTTAAGGGAAAAACTTACTCTTTGATTTCTTTCTCGGTTATATACAGAGTATTCATCTTATTAAACATATACTGTAGATTTACATTGCAAAATAGCAGTAAGAACTATTTGCCACTATTGCAAAGCAGTAAGAAGTATTCATTCTGAAGAAAAGGATATGAATTGTAACTTTCATTTGGTAAATGAGGCTTGGCAATCTAATGCTATGACACTGGGCCAATACTGGGCCAGTATTGAATTAGCCAATATTGATATTTTAACTATTTTTAAAATGTTTTAAATGTTTACTAAACCTAGAAAAATAGTACTGCTTATGTACATGAGCATTATTTTAGCCTCTCATTTGCTACAAGTCTTTCATCAAAAGTTTATAGGAATAGTCACAAATTCATGATATATTTAAATAGTGCAGATCAGTGCCAAAGCAGACTGAACAACAAATTTCTCCAGTTTAGTGGCTCTGATTATATTTCACTGAGAAAATTAAATTTCTTTGGGAATCTGTGAATGTACACCATTGTCTGCCTGACCATTACATTATGCTGCTAATGCATTAGAATACATGTAAATTTACTAATTTAAAAACTATATTGGATAAAACAATAAGCCAATCCTGAAATATTTTCTGAGAGAAGTCAGTTGATCAAAAAATAATTGATTTCTCAAGTTTACCATGCCAGTGCCTACTTTAATTTTTTTTAAAAAAATCTACAATTTATTTAACTAAGATTGCCTTAAGGCTGATTTAGAGTTGCCTGCAAGTGTCTGTAGCCATCGCTGCATCCCTACACTGCGAAGGGGTTGATGAGTAAGCAGAGGTTGCAGAGGGCTGGAGATGGATCACTGCAAATACCTCCTCAATCCCAATAGTGCGTATAGGTGTGCACCCTCTGTACTGATTGGTTCTGACTTCTTGCTGGGAGGCAGGAGAAGGCAAGGCACATTCAAGCAGGAAACTTTAAAATTTGCTGACATATAAAAGGAAAGCCTATGCAACCATCCCTGAAAACCAGATACATACATTCCCTTACCTGCTACATTGGAGAGGTCTGCTCCAGCTTTCACTTGGGCTGAAAAAAAGGGCTTCCGGGGCTGGGAGAGCCATTTTCACCCTCCCCAGGCTCCAAGAAAGCCTCTGGAGCCTGGGGAGGGCAAAAAACGGGCCTACCACACCCACAGGTTACCTATTTGCCATCGCGTGCCAAAAGCAGGGGTGTGGAGGGGGTTGTGTGCATATGCGCGGGGGTGTGGGGTGCAGGGGGCATTGAATTATGGGTATGGGCACATGTGCGTGCGACCCCCCTGCACTCCCCCTGCTTTTGGCATGTGATGGCAAAAAGGTTAGCCATCAATGGTATATACTATTGAAAACACCCCATTTGCTGCACTGAAAGGAATAATGACATATAATTAGGCAATCCATGTCAAGACTATGAGAGGAAGACAGAGGTATATGCTACAGTATAATGAGGACCAAACATGGACGGTGGGGGAAATAACAATATTCAAATCTTGATGCCTAGACTCTCACACGTCACCAGTGATGACCAAGCCCACAAATTAAGGGCTTCAAGCAAGAGAGACTGCAAACACAACAGAACTAGCTTCCCATATTTTGAAATGAAGTAACTGTCAGAGTTCCAAGTCACATACTCATAGCAAACAAAACTCTGAGGCAGGCAATTTCCTCAAAGAATAGGTTTATTGGATATGTCATATTGGCACAGGCTGGTGAAAACCGACTCTGCCTATTCCCATGGTTTTCATCTGATTAAAAGTAAAAGTTTGTCACTTTCTCAAAAAAATCAGTCATGTAGTCCAATCAGGATATTGTCCAGTTGCTAGGTGACTCCAGTCTCCTTCTTTCAAGCACCTGCAGGAATGTCCTTGGCTCCCACAAGGAAGAATTTTGTTTTGGCTACAACACCCCAACTATCCCTACTCCCCCCCTCCCTGTCCCTCTTCTCCAGTGTGTCAGCCCTGAGGTCTCAAAATGGTCTCAGCCAGGCTACCTACAGATTTGACAGTAATATCAAATTGCAATCCTAAATATAGCCACTTTATTTCTCAACAAAATCTCATGAGAGTGTTCTGTTTTATGTATTTTATTTATTTATTTATTTATTTATTTATTTATTTATTTATTTATTATTTATTTATTTATTTATTTATTTATTTATTTTCGTCAAGCATTTATTAGATAACAAATACAAGTATAAACATGAATATGAATACATGAAATGGATACAAAAAAAGGGAACATTAGGACAGGGATGGTAGGCACACTGGTGCGCTTATGCATGCCCCTTAAAGACCTCTTAGGAATGGAGTGAGGTTGACATTAGACAGTCTAAGGTTAAAGTTTGGGGGTTTGGGGAAGAAACCACAGAGTCATTCATTCATGCTGATCAGCATATCCTTGGTATAAATTCTTAGAGCATTTGATTGATGGATTATGTGCCATTGTGTCATTGTCAACTCTAGACAGATTTTCTCCATGATAAAAAGGTAAAGGTAAAGGTTCCTATTGCACATCATCTCCGTTTCAAAGCTGAAGAGCCAGCACTGTCCAAAGACATCTCTGTGGTCATGTGGCCAGCATGACTTATGGAAAACTGTTACCTTCCCACCAAAAGTGGTCCCTATTTTTCTTCTTGCATTTTTTACATGCATTTGAACTGCTAGGTTGGCAGAAGCTGGGACAAGTAATGAGAGCTCACCCTTTTTTCACATATGCTCCATCTGAATAGCTTAGCTTTGCATATTCTTGCTTTTCAGGCCCAAAGGCCATAATAAAGGTTTATTTGATTTGTCTATTCTTCCTGAGAGAGTAAGAATAAAGGAATTCTTTAAAAGGGCTAATAAAATAATTGAATTCAGTTTTCCAGTGAAGGACTATAGTAATTAAAATATTTTAAGCAAAAACTATTTCTATTCAATGTACATTTTATTTGATCCATAAAATGGCCTATGAACTTCATGGTTGAACTACAAAAATTGGCTAGTTGTGAAGAATGGGTGTGGGTCTTAAAACTCTGTGTGTCTTAAAATAACACACAAAGTTGGCAAAGAAAGAAAAGGGCCTTAGGTACCTCAGTTAGACTCTGGGGTCTGGCAAAACTTCACACAGTATTGACTGATTACTGTATAGGGGGAGACGGAAAAAAAGGGGCCCGGGGTAGGGGGGGGTTTCAGCACTGGAGATGGTGGATGAGGAAGATCTGATCCCCTTGCCATCCCTCTCTTTGTTTCTAGTTTTTCTTTTAGTAACGTTTTCAAATTTTAATTGTTTTTATATTTATCTTTTAATTTTTTGTAAGCAGGGGAGATGGGAAGCATATAAATTTAGATAAAATCTCTCTCTCTCTCTCTCTCTCTCTCTCTCTCTCTCTCTCTCTCTCTTTCTCTCTCTCTCTCTCTCTCCCGTGTTTCCTCCAAAATAAGACCCTGTCTTATATTTTTTGAACCCTGAAATAAGCGCTTGGCCTTATTGCCATGCACTCAAAAGCCTGATTAAGCTTATTGTCAGGGGATGTCTTATTTTGTAGGAAACAGGGTATCTAGATAATGGATGGATGGATGGATGGATGGATGATTCAGAGACATATAATATTTGCACTGTTCATTGCTTCTACAGCATTCATCACAAGAATCTCAAAATTTCCACCTCCTTTTATATCTTTCTGATAATATGAGAAAAGTGTCAAATGTCTAATAAGCTAGCTCCCTCTAGTGAATCATTGAAGGTGCAGAATCAGAGTTTAACACTGCTCCAAAGTTGCTCCTATGACAAATTACAAGGTTATTTGGATTTTTTTTCTTTAAAAAAAAAACTCCTTAAATTTTGTAGGGGTAAACACAAACAATTCAGCCAGTGGTAATGTTAAATTAAGAATACAAGAACTGGGATTTGATGTAATCTAGTATATTTTGATTAGCTATTGGAGAATGGAAAACATTCCCTTCTGAATAGAAGGATAGAGATGTCAGCCTCTTTCACACAATGAAAGAATCAATGAGGGGCAGAAGTAAGGTGCAAGCTATTTTCCACACGCTTCAAGCTACATGTCTATTGTTCACCTTGAAGTACATTCTAGTTCACTTATCAAGAGTGTTTCTGCAGTCATTTTTTTCTGAGATATCTCAGAAAAGAGCAATCAACTTTAGATGAACTGTCTGGTGCCAAACAAGTCAGAGCAAATTGGGCCACTTCGAAGCAAGATGGTAACCAGTTCTTAGGTAAAGATTTTTAATTAGAAAAAAGTATGCTAATTTGCACAAGTGAAATTAAAACTTCCCATGCATCTTTACAAAGAACAGCTCATCTGCCTGCCCATAGAATACTGAAATATGTCCTCCACACTACCCACAAGTACTTTCCCTAAGTGGTGGGTTTTCCAACCTTGGCAACTTTAAGACATGTATAATGGATGGAAACTGAATAAGGAGAGATTCAACCTGGAAATAAGGAGGAATTTTCTGACTGTGAGAACAATCAACCCACGGAACAGAAGTTGCCTTCGGAAGTTGTGGGAGCTTCATCCCTGGAAGACTTCAAGAAGAGACTGGACTACCATCTGTCAGAAATGGTGTAGGGTCTCCTGCTTGGGCAGGGGGTTGGACTAGATGACCTACAAGGTCCCTTCTAACTCTGTTAATCTGAATATGGATTTCAACTTCCAAAATTCTCCAGCCAGCATGTCTGGCTGAGGAATTATGGGAGTTGAAGTCCACATGTCTTAAAGTTGCCAAGGTTAGGAAACTCTACCTTAGTAGTTTCTCTGTTTACATGTCTTTCGTGGTACCTGATTCCAGTGGTGGGGTTCAAGTAATTTAACAACTGGTTCTCTGCCCTAATGATTTCTTCCCACAACCAGTTTGCCAAACTGCTCAGAAAGTTAACAACCAGTTCTCCCGAAGTGGTATGAAGTGGCTGAATCCCACCACTGCCTGATTCCCACTAATAAACCCTCCACAATTGTTATCCTTCTGCGACACAGAAGAAGAATGGCTCTAAATAAAGTCATTTTGCCAAATATTCATCATTTACAACTTGCTGAGTTGCAGGTTGTCCTAATCAAGTTTCATCCTTCTCTCTATGGTTTCATAAGCAATTCCACTTCCTAAATTAGCAGCTTATAATATCCAATAATGTAGCTTTCAGACAACAGAAGATTGACTATTCATGCCTACTATTTATCAGAGGCAGAATCTATACTTTGTATCTGTTTCTAGGTTTCCAGTAATACAATTCATGAACAGGAATTACAGAAATCTAAGTAGCTACTTTAGGGATGATAATTAATTGAAGAGTCAATGTTAGTAGATGCTCCTACAAAAAATAGTAGGCTATTAAATGTAAATTAAAGAAATAATTAAACAGTACAGTGTGCACATCAAGATATTTAGTTAATGTTCAGAAAGAAAACAGTTCACTTAAAAGATTTAAAAACTACATTCTTCTGATTATTACCATAGATTATCCTCTCCATGTCCGCCAGCCCTTTTTAAAACTATGATTCCTCCACATTGTCTTTCTCTAACTTGATGCCCTCTGGATAGAACCCCTCTTAATCCTTAGTCAATATGGGTAAATCTATTGTTTAACCTCTTTCTGGTCCACATTTTGTCCCAGCAGAGGATAGAAAACCATCTGAAACCATAGTGCCATAATGAGAGGCAACAAAGCTTTAAAGAAAGTTAAAGAGGGTTAGAGGTTTGTGGATTGCATCCATTTCATGTTAAATAAAATATGCCTTTTGCCCCTGGCCACAAAGCTAGAGATTGCTGTATTTCAATCTTTGGTGAAGGAGGAGAGAAATAGTTCTAACTAACTAACTAACTAACTAACTAACTAACTAACTAACTAACCCCATCAACACTGCAGATCAATACTTGATTCTTATAGTAAAGGCAAGAATGCTGATTGGTAATGAATAATACTCCCCGTACATTCATACACCATGCATGTAGAAACAACTTGCACTGCATCAGGAACATACATGAAGGCTTTTCTTCCATGCTTTTTTAGAGTACACCACAAAGTTTCTGCCTTGTGGAAATATTAACAGATGCAGGCTGAAGGCTAGAAACCAGGAAACTGAGTTCT